>OW204023.1:10002500-14802500 GCA_934048045.1 Polygonum aviculare | reverse complement strand
TTTAGATTTTTAATTTTATCTTAGATTTTCCTACCAAATAGCTTTAATAATCATAAAAATATACACAATAAGTATTGAAAATGTATGAAGTGTACATATTGAAAATAGATTTTCATATCTTAGATTTGTACACAATATCTTAGATTTTCCTACCAAATAGATTTTCATATATATGAAGTGTACATATTGAAAATGTAGCATGGACATGACTAAAATGTTTTATGAATGTTTTTAACTATAATAATATTAAGAATAATAATAAGTAATTTACAAATGTAAAATGTGCTAAATAATTATTCCATCCTTTAAATACAACAAAGTAAATAACTAATAAAAATAAAAAGATTTATTAAAATGCAAACAGGAGTAATACTAATACTAGGCGTTCCCGCAAATACTGTGGTTGATTGACTAGCAAACCATGCTATCTTTTCTACTAATGACTTTGTTGATCTTTTTAATGCTCCTAAATTTATTTTACCTTTTATATCCAGTTGATTCTACAGCCTATGATGTTACCGTTGAATTTTTTTTTCTGTTTTAATAATAATCGTAGTAAGGGCAAGGCCCTCCTTTTTGGATCCAAAAAAATCAGTTTTTTAATTTAAATTTTAAACAAAATATATGTAATTAAAATAATATTGTAGATGAACAATATATAGTTAAAATAATAATACAGAAAAGTATATGTCAACTCGAACTAAATACATAATTAAAATTTTAATCCATAACAATTAAAATAAATTCTACAAATCTTAGGAGTAGTCAATCCTTATACAAAATTTATAATCCTACAAATTTTTGTTAGAGTAAAAGAATATATTATAGTGAAAATACAATATTATTAAAATAAATCCTATAAAAAAAATTAAATAAAATAATACAAGAGCTTGTATCAAACTATTATTTTCAACAACTTTATATTAAATTTAAAAATTTATTAAATAAAATTTGTGTCTTAAAGGCACGAGGACTAATACTATTGTATATATAAAAGATGTAGGAATGCTCTACTGAAAAAGGTACAGGGATCATGTTATAATCAGGTAACTAACATTTACCTTACATTAAGTAGAATACAACTTCTCGAGCTTATTATCATGCATATGTAATATCGTTTCTAACTCGACTACACTAATTCCTCGAGGTTGCAAGGCCAATCATTTGACAAGTAGATTATTCACATATTTATGTGATTTAGTTTTAGTATGATTACTGTTTTAAAAGATCTTAGGTGACTCTTATTTGGAGAGAGGCTATCTAGCTAGGTGGGTGAAACGAACACGTAGGTGTTATTTTGGCGGGTTTAAAGGGTAGTTGGTTCAAGACCGTCTGGGGCCTAGGAGGGGTATGGAAAGGATTTCTAGAACACTAAGTACGATGTAAGTTAACAAAGTAATTATCACGATAAATGAGTCATAAGTTACTATTATCAATAAAAAACATATTCGAATAAGACACTTACAAAGTTTTTAATGGTCATCCAACGATACCTTAAAATCTTCAATATAACAAGCTCTAATAAATTTAAATGTCAACATAAAACATGTCTTTCTATAATGTTATTGAGGGATTGCCTTCACCTTCACCTTCGATTTACTTAGAATATATCTTCCTTGAAGTAGTCTTTGATTTGTTGGAGGAGATCCTCGTATTCAGCTCCTAAAGTAGATGCCATGAATGCTAATTTGACAAATGTTAGACTAACCTCTATAAAAGAATATCTTTATTTAATTGCACTCTAAAACCTTATAAGACAAAGAGTGCA
Organism: Polygonum aviculare; assembly: GCA_934048045.1. NCBI lineage: Eukaryota > Viridiplantae > Streptophyta > Magnoliopsida > Caryophyllales > Polygonaceae > Polygonum > Polygonum aviculare. The sequence continues at coordinate 14,800,732 of OW204023.1, read as the reverse complement.
ATTAAATATAGGGTATATGATATAATTACCATAGTTTTCATTAGGAATATCCATTTCAAGCAACATTCCAAGAAAAGGGTTTTCTATTGCTTCCCTACAGTTTCATTCAATGGTTACTGGCCAATTTAATACATATAATCAAGTATAAAACTATATGGAACTAATTGAGTATCTTTTTTTTGGTTGAAAGAACTAATTGAGTATCTAATTAAATAATAAACGTATAATTAGTATATGTACCTTGTATAATCACAGTTAGCTTGACCATAGGTTGATGTTGTACTGTCGTTTAGGATTTCAATATCTGTATCTATTAGGACTCTAGATGGATCCTTAAGATCACTTGTCATTTGGCTCTTGCAAAAATAATTACACCAAAATGGTATCAAACTTTATAATTTACTAAATTAATAAAAACCTCTTGAAAATATTTTTAACATAAACATCAAAGTTTTAAATAGTTTAACTATTTAATAATTAGGCCAACTAAGTAATTAAGGTACCTTTGATGATATCTCACCATTGATAATAGGAAAGTATCCATTAGCTTTGATATCCTTGATGTCCTAGCATATTAAGGTATAAAGTAATCATTCAAGCATATAAGTTAAGCATTGTTATATATAACTATATTATTATACAATAAATTGTATAATATATTCATACCTGTTGAGGGTAATTAGGCATGATAGGATCCACTGGTAAAGAAGATGATTCAGTACTTCAAATCATGCCAAAAATCTTGTTTGTATTGGCTGATATTGTTTTTTTATCTAAAAGAGAAGAGATTGTCATTTATTGGTCAAAGCGTATTGACAATATTGTACTTGGTTTGTTTTAGATTGATCATATCTTACTTACAAGTCTAAGCGGAATGACTTACTTTGATGGATTAGCTAGTAACTCAAAAGTGGGTGTTTTTGGCAAAGCTACTTGGTAATTTGCAACAAAAGTTAGAAAGTCATTTATGAATAATTTTATGGATTTTAGAATTATATAATATAGACTACATTATTACAGTCTTTCAGATATTGACATATAAAAAGTCTTACAAAATTAGAAATGTGCATGTTGGATGGTACCACAATTATTTGAAAGTTGAGGTAGTTGGCTTGAGGTGACGTAGCATTAGAATATGCAACACTTTCAAACCTGTACAAAGATATTGCAAGGAAATTTACTTGTTTTAGAAATCTTTCTAATAAAAGCAAGGTGCATCCCGATGTCTCTCAACTTGGTGGTGTTTTATAGGTTATTTTCCCTTGTAAATAAGTGTCTTTTGTTCCTTTCCTTGTGTGTTTTGTCCCTTTTTAGCTTAGATTCCGATTTTCTATGAGATTCGGAAACTATGTCAATTTTGTGCATTTTGTAGGTGTTTTGACATAATTGGAGGATGTTTTGGATGTAATAGTCGGTTCCATTTTAGTCTTAAGATTTAACCCATAAGTCCGAAATATTAATTCAAATCAGTTATAGCAAAGTCTATCCTTTAGGGAGAACCATTAAAGTTAAACCATATATATTAAGCTTATCCTTTATGGAGAATATGTAGTAACTAGATATAGCCAATTAGTTCGCAATCTTGTTAGTTAGCAAAATCCTTAACCACCGGCCCTTAAGATTATATGTTCCTCGTACGTATCTATATAGCCCTAGCCTTAACTTCATTCCTCCGCCATCAACTAGTGGTCTTCCAATTTCCGTCCAAATCGGCATTGTTGTGACTTGTGAGCGGTGTTGTTCGTTAAGCAACTCAAATCTGCCGCCAATTAGTGGTCCAATCCAGCCTTTTCGTTCGATCGTAATCGGGGTAAGATGTCGGTGGCCCTTTGTTTTTCCCTCGATCCAATCCGCCTTCCTAATCCAATCTTCTCGTTTTTTTCGGTTCACCGTAGCATCAAGCCGAGCACCCTCAACTGTCATTGATTCCTCCCGGTCCCGCTTTGATCGGTTCCGTTCGCCGGGGGTCCGGTCGTATGTCGCCGGTAAGTCGTATTTTGTTCCGTTCGGATTGCACGTCCTGTATTGTCGTCGGTGGGCTCGAGCATCGTGGGTGGTCGGGCCTAGGGTTGAGTCATATTTGTGTCGGGCATCGAGCGTAAGGGGCTGAAGTCGGGGTTTGTGCAGGCGTGGGAAGGGGCGGTGAGAGCCATGGTGAGGCAGATTCGGGGGTCCGGTTTCCAGGGCAAGTGTGTGGTCAAAAGTCAGAGTTGAGGGGCTACGTGCGTAGTTAGATATGAAGGTTGGAAGAGATTCATGCGGTGTGTGAGTAATTAGGCTGATTGATATTGAATTTTGATTGAGAGTCTGCATGTATAAAGCTTCGAATGGAAGAAGAATAAGAGGCTGGGAATTTAGTAATTGTTTCGGGCGGATTAACTGTGTAAACACGTTACTTTGCTACAATGAGGGACTCTTAGTCACAAAGTCATCACGACGCGTTAGAGAGAATGAGTAGAAAATAGTCATGAAAATAGCAATTACAGAAATTAAAAGAATGGCAAGAATGATAGAGCAAATTGTATTGATCTCTTGGATGTTGCTTCTAGATACAATCGACAAGACTTGAGTACAACTGTTTTCTAAAAACAATGAGATTGCGATTGGAGAAAATAAGGCAGGAAAATGTGATTTCGGATAGTATAGCTCTTGATTCTGGGTGCTCGATCTTGTGTGTCCTCATCTAACTATTCCCTTCCTTATGTATTCTGCTTTTCCACAATTGACCCGTTGCTTGGCGTTTCCCTCAATCCTGGGTATATCGCATGAGGAGTTATTGCCAAGATCTCCGCCTTGCTATAGTCAACGTTCACCATTAAGTGAAGAGCGAAATCTGCGGATTTGGAACTATCGGCTGTTGGGGGATCTGATCGTGGGCTTTCATCTGCTACGTCCATGGGCATGAGTTCTGGACGGCCCAACAATACCCTCTCAAAAAGCCCAAGGAATTCCCGTTGGCGGTTTCCTTAGGGTTTTTGAATTTTGAACACCTTTTGGGAAGTTGTAGCCGATTGGTATTAAGTCTAATCAATCATCTATTTAATAGGGACGATGATGATTTTTGCAGACTCCACAACTATTCCTCCTTCTTTCCCCGAGGTACGCCTGCTTATTCCCTTTCTTTCTGGTTTTCATGGCTTATCGCAAAGCTCCCTCTTCTTGTTTGAAAAACATTTCTACACCGCCTTTGTCTCCTTTCAACATTCTTTCTACGGTTTTCCAACGGGATTCTTCTTCTGAAAACCCTTGGGAGTTTGCTTCGCTTGTGGGTTTTCCCCCCAAAGCTGAAATCTTTTTTCCTCCCACTGGCTTTTATGCCGATTTTTACGCTGCAGATTGGGTTTGATTTCACGAGTACCCCTTCCGTATTGGCCATCGGTTCCCGTTTTCTCCCTTGGTTGTTGATTTCTTGAAAAATTGGAGGTTGCTCCAGGGCAGTTACTCCCTCAAGTCTGGAGGCTTTTGCTTTCCGTTGAGCGGTTGTGCACCTCTGAAGGCATCACCTTCAAAACCGAAGATTTCTTTCTGAATTACCGTGTTTCGAAAGGGGACCCTGGGCGTATTATGCTAAAAACCCTTAGAACAAAATCGGATCTTTTATTCAATATCTCGAAATCTGATTGTGGATGGGCAAATAATTTTTTTTCGTGAGAATTTCTTCCCTTACAGGCAATACTTCCTTCTTGCGAAGCCGCTGGAGGCCTATAGGTAGTGTTTTTCCCTTCCCCTGTTTTTGCTTAACCGGAGCCTAACGCGCTGCATGATTCTTTTTACAGAGGAAGTTTCTTCTCTTGTGCCACGTAAGGGTTCCGCGGTGATCATCTCCCAAATTGAAGCACTTTTAGCCGCCGAGAGATCCTATCCAGATCTTGGACCTTCATCCTCGACAGAATCTGACGAAGTTGAGATGTCGAGTAAGTTTTCTTATGGTTGCATGTTACCCTTTTGAATCCTTGCATGTTTGTATGACGCGTTTACATCTTCGCGTGATAGGTTCCAGAGCTACGCGTTCCACAGCTTCACTTATCACAGCGGAGCGTTTGGAGGCGCGAAAGAAGAGAAAGGCTGATACTGCTTCTAGCGCTGATACGGAGATCGCAATCTCGCTTCCTCCTAAGGTTCCAGAAATCAAGAAGTCTGCTTTGCCTAAGAAAGATTCGAGCGTCAAAGTGACCGATCTCCCTAAGACCATGATGTCGTTGGATATGGATCCTATGAAATCTCTCCATTCTCTCGCAACTTTAAAGGTTGATTGCTTTTCGGGCCGTCCCTGCCGCCAACCTTCCTACTCCGAGCTATTTGGCGAGATTGTTGCCGCTCAGTGGCAGGTACGTAGTATTTTGAACACATTTCTTTACGTACTGTCTGTTTTATTTTGCTCTTTTTGAATCGTAACATGTTAACTTTGTTGCCCAGGGCCTTCAAATCTCCCTTGCTGCTTGTGACAAGTTTAAAGATTTACCTGATCAACTGTCTACCTGTAATATGAAGCTTCAAAATGAGAAGAATAAATCTTCTCTATTGGCTGGTGAGAAGGCGTCTCTGGAATCGAGGATCGCCGAGCTGCAGGAAGAGTTGAAGATTTCCCAGCAAGAGTCTCGGGTTTACCAGGAGGAACTCAAAAGTGAGCAGAAGAAATCCGCTGCCTTGGAGAACGAGATTGAGGAATCCGCTGACTTTTACTCCTTCAAGGCTAGGGTGGAGACAATGGAGGAGCATCTTGCGGAGAAGTCTGCTGGCTGGGATATTGCAAAGGAGAAGGCGGATTTTATAGCAATGTTCCCTGATGCATCTAAGGCACTGAAGAACCCTTCTCCTATGGACGACATTGTAAAGGTAGCAGAGGAAGTAGCGCAAGTGGAAGCAGCGGAGAAGGATCCTATGAAGGTTTCTGAAGATTGACTTTGTTTGTTTGTTTTAAAGACTTTTCCACTCTACCCCCAGTGTATTGGGGTTTCCAAACTTGATTCACCCCTTAGTGTTTGTGGGGTTATTTTGTAAGACTTTAAATGTTTTGGCCGCTAGTTTTAGGGCCTTATGACTGCTTGCCCTTTGCCTTTTGGGGCTTTTCAAATTACTACTTTTGTGTATATTTGCCTTTGCTTTGTCTGCGTCTGTTTTGCAGGTTTAGTGTCAAGCTAGAAGCACAAGAGCCTGGCTGAAGACTCAGTTTTGTTTAGATATCTTTGTGTAACTTATATAGCGCTATGTGTGTAAGATGCAACTTATGAGGGCGAAGATGTAAAGAAAGGTTGTAACTTGTATTGATAACAATCATGTGTACAAGTACATGAATGAAGAGCTCATTTGTATAAAAACTCTTGTTTGTCTCGTCGCCTTGTGCATCTGGTTTTCTTAACTAGTCAATTTGCGTGCACTTGTTGCCTGTTTGTAAGGCTTGGGCCTTTTTTCTTGGCCTGAAACGTCACAAGGCGTCCCTTGTTAGGTTTTTGATAGAACCATGTGTGTCAAGGATTGTGTAAAGCCGTAATGTGGCTGAATCATGTAAATTGTATGAATGTAAAAATAATATTGTAGTATGTACCTTGCTCAAAAATGATAGAGCTTCAAGTTCATCGCGTTCCAGCTTCAAGGCACTGTCTTGCCGTCATGCTATACTAGCTCATATGCACCTTGCCTTACGACTTTAGTTATCTGATACGGGCCCTCCCAATTTTCTCCAAGTTTGTCTGCGTTTAATTCCTGGGTGTTTTGAAACACCTTTCTCAACACCCAATCTCTGACTTGAAATGCTCTGGAGTTAACACGTTTGTTATAGCTCCGTGCTACCCCCTGCTTGTATGCTGCTAATCGTATTGAGGCTTCATCTCGTAACTCGTCCACCGTGTCGAGGTGGTGTAACAAGTTAGAGAAGTTGAATTCTTCTGTAGTGAGACCATAACGAGCAGTGGGCAAGGCTACCTCAACTGTTCACACAGCCTCGCACCCGTAGGCCAGGGAGAAAGGCGTGTGTCCAGTTGCGGTCTTGGGTGTGGTGCGGTCTGACCATAAGATGAGTGGTAACTCGTCTGCCCACTTTCCCTTGGCATCTTTAAGCCGCTTCTTGAGATTACTAAGGATGACCTTGTTACTTGCTTCTGCCTGACCATTCGCTTGTGGGTAGCGAGGTGTAGACATAACAAGTTGAATGTTGTATTGCTGGCAAAATGCTTTGGTCTTGTCACTGATGAATTGGGAGCCGTTGTCGCATACTATAGTGGATGGTATCCTGAACCTACTCAAGATATTTCTGCGGATGAACGAAATAACTTGAGTATCCTTGACCTCTTTGAAGGCTTCGGCCTCGATCCACTTCGAAAAATAGTCTGTCATGGCAAGCAGATAGACGCGTTGCCCTGAAGCTGGTGGGAGTTTCCCAACGATATCCATCCCCCACTTCGTGAATGGCCATGGTGAAGTAAGGGGATGAAGTAACTCTGATGGTAGATGTGGAATTGGTCCATGACGTTGTCATGCGTCACACTTGCGAGAGAACTCCGCTGCATATTTGTTCATGGTGGGCCAGTAGTACCCCATCCTGCTTGCTTTCTTTGCTAGGTTCCGACCCCTTGTGTGGTTGCCACACTCGCCGTCGTGTATATCTCGTAACACCACCTGTACTTCATCTTCTTTTACGCATCGCGCGTATATTCTTGACGACATCCACTTGAACAAAACGTTATCTTTAATCGTGAATGTGGAGGCTTTTACCTTAAGTCGTCGAGCTTCCTCCTTGTCTTCTGGAAGGACACCTTGCTGCAACTAGTCGAGGTAAGGTGTTACCTAGGATGAGCTGCTGTCTGAACTGCTTCCTGTCAACACGCCGGCTTCTTTGACATTAGACGGTGCATCAAGGTACACGAAGGGGATCTTGGAATATTCTCGCGGGTCTATGGCAGATCCAAGATTAGCTAAGGCGTCAGCCTGTGTATTAGCGTCTCGAGGAACCTGCTTGATCTCGAAATGTCTGAAATCTTTCACTATTTCGCGGACCTTTTCAAGGTAGGCTTTCATCTTTGAATCCCTGGCAACATATGAATCTGTTACTTGGTTCACAATAAGCAATGAATCACAGATTACCTCGATTTCTTACACGTTAAGATCTTTGGCTACGAGTAAGCCTGCTATGAGCGCTTCGTATTCTCCTTCATTATCGGAAGCTTTGAACGTGCATCGCACAGCCTGGGTTATCCTATCCCCCTGTGCTGACTTCAGAACTACCCCCAACCCAACAACAACTTGATTTGACGCGCCGTTAGTGTGCATCAGCCATTTGTTGTTACTTGCTACGTTCAACATTTCTTGTTCTTCCTGTTGTGAAGCGGTAGGGGTGAAGTCGACCATAAAATCTGCCAAGGCTTGCGACTTTATTGCCGTGCGAGGCTCGTATTGATGTCCGCTTTTTAGGTAGGATTTTTAGGGTCTAGATAGGTTAGTTTGAGTTGTGTTTTGTGCTTGAGTCTTGTGTTTTTAAGTCTTTTTGTATGAGTTTTCGTATTTTCTTGAGATTCAGAAACTACGCATATTTGTGTCGTTTTGTAGGTATTTTGAAGCTTAAAGACGAGTTTGGAGCGAGGCTAGGAGATGATGGACAAGCTAGGAGGAAGATTTTGAGTGGATAAGCCAAAGAGAAGAGCTAAGGGAAGCCAAAGCAAGAAGAAAAGTGAAGGAAAAAGTCCCAGGATCGAGCCCAAGGAAGGTCGAGCTCGAGCCAAAACCGTCAAACTTGGAGCCCAAGGAATAAAGTCTCAGGATCGATCCTGAGGGGGGTCGAAATCGACCCTATTTGGGTCGAGCCTTGTGACCGACTTCCCTTATTTCCGGATTTGCTTGTTGAATTTCCTAGTTTGTATTTAAGGAAGGTGTTTTCTTTGTGTTTCCTAGTTAGATTAGGACTCCTTTTCTTCTATAAAAGGAGGTTTAACCTTTAGTTTTAATTGTCAATTTAATCAACAAGACTTGGAGAGCTAGGGAGAAGACTTGGAGAGCAAGTTTGAGGTTAGTAAGATTGATCTTTTGTTTAATTTGAATTCTAGTTTGGTTTTGATCATGTCTTCTTCTTCTTCCTCCTCTTCTCTCTTTGCTATGTGTGAGTAGTCTTCTAAAGTTCTAGGGTTGGGCAAAAACCCAACGCAATCATGCATGTTTAAAACTTGAATTCATGATTTGAATGCTTAAGGATCATATCTAACCTATCTTGTGCTTAATCCTTGGTGAAAATTGAGGCATGTCTTGTAATTAACCCTAGTGAAAGTGAAAAGTTAGTTGCTTGATTATATCTAATAGGATTATTTGCGAAAGTTGATATTCCTAGGTTGAAGGATAGGTAGAAAGTTGTTTGATTTGCGAAAGTAGATTGAATGGCTTGAATTGTTTGCGAAAGTTAACTTTTCTGTGATCTAGATGGCATGATAGTTGTGAATTCTTGTTGAAAGCATGTATGGTTGTTGTTGTGGTAGCCCTAGCCCTAGGATTTGCCCTTTTTATTGATTGAAATTCGTGTTTCTTCTTTGATCCCGACTCCCTAAGCGTGCTCGAACCGTTGCTTGTGTGTTTGTGTGCGTTCATACCTCTTCTGCTCTCAGGATCGACCCACCTAGGGTCGAGATCGACCCTCTTCAGGTCGAGCCTGAGTTGATTTGCTCTCGTTTTCTTTGCTTTTCGTAGTTTATCGATTAATCTTAGCACTATTCTCACTCCCGTGGACGATCCTCACTTCGCTATACTCAGCGGGGTCTTGAATACAAATTTATTTGTTCGAGAAACCCTTCAACAAATTGGCGCCGTTGCCGGGGAGTGTGCAATAGTGCCGAGTTTAGTTGATATTTGGGTTTGGGAATAGCCCATACCCCTTGTGTGTTACTGATTCGTTTTCTTGTGTTTGTGATTGCAAGTGTATGCCCTCTAGTTCACGAAGGAAAATCGACTATTTTCCCTTTGATCCTGAAATAGAGAGAACCCTTCATCGCAGAACGACGAGCAATGGCCGACATTGAGGCTCTTGCTCAACAGATGGAGCAATCCGTACTCAGATGGAGCGCATGCAAATGGAGCGTGCTGCTCAAGATGCTGCTTTGCATTGAGAAAGAGAGGCTGCTGCCCGAGAGAGAGAGGCTGCTGCCCGAGAGAGAGAGGTTGCTGCCCGTCTCCAACAACAACTAGATACTATTCCGAGGAACGCTAAGCAATACATGCATCCGGAGCTTAGAGTTCCCGAGTCCGCTATTGTGCTCCCGGCAATTGAGCATGCCTTTGAGATCAATTTCCACTTCATCACTCTCATCAAGAGGTCTTAATATGAAGGCAAGACATCCGAATGCCCTATGGAGCACATCAAAAATTTCACTGATCTTTGTGACACCATCGCCGCCGATGGCGTGTCACTTGAATATGTGCTCCTCAAGGCGTTCAAGTGGTCTCTAACCGCGAAGGCACTTCATTGGCTCGAAAGTTTACCCGCTAGGTCCATCACTACATGGAAGGCTTTGCACGACTTGTTCATGACGAAGTTCTTCCCACCGGCCAAGACTACCGAGCTAAGGAAGCGCATCACTTCTTATCATCAACTTCCTAATGAGACTTTTGTTGAGACTTGGGAGAGATTCAAGGAGCTTCTTCGGCAATGTCCCACTCATGGACAACCTCCTTATGTTCTTCAAGAGATATTCTTCCAAGGGATCAATGCCGCCACAAAGGACCGCATCAATCTTCACACCGATTGCGGTTTCATTGAGATGGATCCCAATGAGGCATGGGCTCTATTGGACAAACTCACCAACTATGATGCCATGTATGGGACCCAACAACCCATCCGGATTCAAACAAAGAAGCTTTATGATCCGAATAGCGAGCCAATCGATCAAGATGTGAAGTTTCAATTCATGCAAGATAAGATCAACCGACTCGAGATGCAAGTGAATTACTACAAGTCCGTTGCCCCCACTTGTCAAGAATGTGGTTCTCAATCTCGTACCACCGTTTCTTGTACAAATGTGGAGCAAGTTCGGGCCGCCGAGGCATATGCGGAGGCTAACTATATGCGAGGACCCTACCGAGGACAAAACAATGCTTATGCGGGGAGGAACAACAACAACTATCCTCAATGGAATAACAATGGCCAAGGCCAAGGTTATCCACCTCCTCCACAAGAGCAAAGGGCCCCTCTTTATAGACCTCCCGGTTATCAAGAAGAACCACTGGCTTGGGCTCACGGTTACTTTAAAAGATTCGAGAGCAAGTTTAGCGGACTTCACAACAAACTTGATGGCGTTCAAGACCAATTGGGAAACTTTGACGCATGGAGGAAGAATGTTGATTCCCAACTTGGTAATCTAGCGGCTCAAATCCCACGACCTCAAGGACAACTCCCGGGCCGACCTGAGGAGAATCCTAGAGGCCGAGCAAGCAATGGTGAAATCCGAGCCATGAACCTTCGGAGTGGCAAAGCATTACCCGATCCATTGAAGCAAACGGCGAAAGAAGTTGTCTCAGGCTCGACCCCACCTGGGTCGATCTCGACCCCCTCTATGGTCGATCCTGAGACTGCTAATGATGAGGATGAAGGGGCGATCGACCCCGCTGAGGTCGAGCTCGACCACTCTGCACCCGGAATGTCTTCCAACCCTTCTCCTCCACTCATTCCCGATCCCACTCCTTCCTCTTCCCATTCTAAGATACTTCCTTACCCTTCGAAGAAACCCAAGGACGCGACGGAAGGAAAGTTTAAGCGCTTTGTTAAGTTGCTTCAAGGCTTGAATCTTTCTATTCCTTTCGCCAAGGCCTTGAATGAAATGCCCGCTTACACCAAGTTCTTGAAGGATATTCTCTCTAGGAAGCGATCAATGTCGGAACTAACGGATGAGGTGAGGTCGTTGGACCTTCCCGAGAAGCTCGGTGATCCCGGGAAGTTTGCTATTACTATCGGTATTCGAGCTTATCGTTTCAAGGCATTGTGTGATCTTGGTGCTAGTGCTAGCTTGCTTCCACTCTCAATTTGGTCCAAAACCAACATGGGGCCATTAGTACCGGTGAACATGAGGCTATACATGTCGGATGGATCGTGCGTTCAGCGCACGGGTGTAGTTGATGATTTCCCCGTTCAAGTGGGGAAGTTCTTTGTGCCTAATGATTTCATAGTCATGGAGATGCCCGAGGATCCGGTCGTTCCCATCATACTCGGACGACCCTTCTTAGCCACCGCAGGCGCGGTCATTGATGTCAAGAGTGGACTTCTCACTTTCAAGATTGGTGAAGAAGTAGTCGAGTTCCGGTTCAATCCAACATTGAAGGAATCCAGTCATGAGGAGGTCAAGATGCTCTACACACACTCCGACTACATCGAGTGCAACAACCCGACGGGACGATTTTTGACATGGGAACCTCTACCGCAAAGTTCGAGGGTCTCAAGATCGGCCCCCATTGGGTCGAGCACGACCCCCCTGGATGGTGGCGAAGAGTCCTTCTTTGTCTTGGATGCACTCAAGGCGGAGCACGAGGATGAAGTTAGCTTGCCCGAGCCTACTCCAGAGCTCAAGGAGCTTCCCGATTCTTTGAGGTACGCTTTTCTTGGTCCAAATTCTTCTCTCCCCGTCATTATTAATGCTAATTTGAGTGAGGACGAGGAGAACAAATTGCTTGATGTGCTTAGGACCCATAGGAAAGCCATAGGATATTCTTTAGAGGAACTTAGTGGTATTTCACCATCATTGTGCATGCATAGGATATATATGGAGGATGACTATAAACCCACTATTGAGCACCAACGTAGGCTAAGCCCTAACATAAAAGAGGTAGTGAAGAAAGAAACCCTTAGAATGCTAGATGCCGGTATCATATTTCCTATCTCCGATAGTAAGTGGGTTAGCCCCGTACATGTGGTTCCTAAGAAAGGGGGGATGACGGTTGTAGAGAAAGGGAGAGTTGATTCCTACTAGGACTATCACCAAGTGGAGGATGTGCATAGACTATAGGAAACTTAATAGTGCCACTAGGAAGGATCACTTCCCACTCCCCTTCATTGACCAAGTTTTGGAACGTTTAGCTCAACATGATTACTTTTGCTATTTGGATGGCTATAGTGGTTTTTGGCAGATTCCCATTCACCCCGATGATCAAGAGAAGACCACATTCACTTGTCCATATGGGACGTTTGCTTACAAGAGAATGCCGTTTGGGCTTTGCAACGCCCCGGCTACATTTCAAAGGTGCATGATGGCCATCTTCTCCGACATGATAGAGGAAATAGTGGAGGTGTTTATGGATGATTTCTCGGTTTATGGTTCCTCTTTTGATTCATGTCTTGTTAACCTCTCTAGGGTCCTTAAAAGATGTGAGGAAACGAACCTTGTGCTTAATTGGGAAAAGTGTCATTTCATGGTTAGAGAAGGAATTGTCTTAGGTCATCTAGTGTCTAAGCGAGGGATTGAGGTGGACAAGGCTAAAATTGAGCTTATTAAAAAATTGCCCCCTCCATCTTCCGTGAAAGACGTTAGGAGTTTCTTAGGGCATGCAGGGTTCTATAGGCGCTTCATTCAAGACTTTTCTAAAATTGCTAAACCTTTGACTCACTTACTAGTGAAAGATGTAGAGTTTAGCATGTCTTCGGATTGTCTTGAAGCGTTTTACAGGTTGAGGAGAGCTCTTGTGACGGAGCCCATCATGCAATCACCGGATTGGACACTTCCCTTTGAAATCATGTGTGATGCTAGTGACTATGCCATTGGTGCGGTTCTTGGGCAGCGGAAAGACAAGAAGCTTCATGCCATTTACTATGCAAGTAAGACTCTTGATGAAGCTCAAAGTAAGTACACTACCACCGAGAAGGAGTTTCTTGCCGTAGTATTTGCATTTGAAAAATTCCGCTCTTATCTAGTAGGCTCTAAGGTGATTGTTTATACCGACCATGCCGCGATAAGATTTCTAATGGCGAAGAAAGACGCCAAGCCTAGGCTGCTTCGTTGGATGCTTTTGTTGCAAGAATTCGATCACGAAATCCGAGACAAGAAGGGAGCGGAGAACCTAGTGGCGGATCACCTATCTAGACTACCCCTTGAGCACATCATGGAGTCCGGCGGATCGATCCCCATCGATGATACACGCCCGGATGAGACCCTCATGCTTGGCAACAAAGCTCACCATGAAGCCATTGGAGGAGAAGACGCCGAGCTCTCAGGTTCGACCCCCAAGGGGTCGAGCACGACCCTTCCTTTAGGTCGACCTTGTACGTTCCCTTCCCCCTTCGATTCTTGCTATACGTGGGTCGAAGACCCCTTGGTTTGCAGATTTTGCTAACTATGTTGTAGGAGGCATTATCCCGGATGGATTGACGTCCCAAGCTAAAAAGAAGTTCCTCCACGACGTCAAGCGCTACTATTGGGATGATCCTTACTTGTTCAAGCAAGGGAGTGATCACATCTTTCGACGTTGTGTGCCGGACGATGAGATAGAGGGAGTCATCCGACATTGTCATACTCTACCCACGGGTGGCCACGCTAAGGGCTTCAAAACAACCGCTAAGATCCTTCAAAGCGGACTCTATTGGCCAACTCTCTTCAAGGATGTGCAAGCATATGTGACAACTTGTGATGAGTGTCAACGGTCGGGGAACATTACATGGAGGAACGAGAACCCACTCACCGGTATCTTGGAGGTTGAGCTCTTTGATGTTTGGGGTATTGACTTCATGGGACCCTTCCCCTCTTCGGGTCCCTACAAGTACATACTCATGGCGGTTGACTATGTTTCCAAATGGGTTGAGGCCATAGCCACAAGGACGAATGATGCTCGAGTAGTGGCCAAGTTCATGAAGACCAACATCTTTCCTCGTTTTGGTGTCCCTCATGTCCTCATTAGTGATGGGGGCTCTCATTTCATTGAGCGGAGCTTTGAGGCGCTTTTGACCAAGTATGGGGTGTCTCACAAGGTGGCCACACCTTATCATCCTCAAACTAGCGGTCAAGTAGAAGTTTCAAACCGGCAAATCAAGAGCATTCTAGAGAAGACGGTGTCCCGCTCAAGAAAAGATTGGTCTTCCAAGCTTGATGATGCTCTATGGGCTTACCGCACCGCTTACAAAACAGCACTCCGCACCACTCCTTTCAATCTAGTGTATGGCAAGTCTTGTCATTTGCCCGTCGAGCTCGAACACAAGGCTTTATGGGCTCTCAAGAAGCTCAACATGGATCTCGATGTGGCCGGGGAGAAGTGTTTCATGGAATTGCAAGAACTTGAAGAGTTGAGGCTCAAGGCATATGAGAACTCCAAAATTTACAAGGGGAGGACCAAACGGTGGCATGATAGCAAGCTTGTGCCAAAAACCATCAAGGCCGGTGACCAAGTGCTCTTATTCAACTCAAGGCTCCGACTCTTCCCCGGAAAGTTACGGACCCGATGGAGCGGACCATTCACGGTTCACCATATTTACTTGCACAGGGCGGCCGATCTTATGGATGAGAATGGTGGGATTTTCAAAGTCAATGGGCATCGTTTGAAGAATTACTATGCTAGAAAGGAACCCGACGACGAGATCTGAGCCACTTAGGCTCTCACCACCTCGGACTAAGCTAAAGCATCCATCGTCAAGCTCATGACGTTAAAAAAGCGCTTACGGGAGGCAACCCGGTTTCTAGATTAGATTTTTCTTTTTAATTTTTAATTTTTCCATTTTTTTGATTTTCCAATTTCTAGATAGATTTTTGTTTTTATTTTCTAACCTTCCTTAGATTAGATTAAGATATATTTTGCTTGGGATAGGATTTTTGTGATGTTTTTACAGGACTCTAAATTGCAAAACGCGAGCTCAAAAGACGGGACAAGACGATCTTGCACGAGGACCGAAATGGCGGAAAACTTAACCCAGATGGGTCGAGATCGACCCCCAGGGGGTCGAGATCGACCCTAGCACGAAATTCCGGAAATGCCCCTTGGTGTAAGGTATGTCTTTTTACCAAAAATTTAAATCAAAACTCCTCCTCCTCCCCCATATCAGACCAACCCCCCCCTCTTCTTGCCTCTCCTTTGTGCTCGACCCCCATCTCCCACCTCTCCTACCCACGACCTCGCCGGAAACCGCCGACCTACCGTCGCTCTTGCCGCCACCGCTCCACAGCCGCCCCACCACCGATGTGATGTCGTAGCCGTTGAAGTGGATTAGCCAACGCGTTAAGCGTCCTGACAATTCTGGCTTTGACATGATACTCTTCATAGGATAGTTAGTTCTTACGATAATAGAATGACTTTCAAAATATGGACGTAATTTAATTGAAGCCATTACCAAAGAAAGAACCAAATTTTCCGTACGAGAATACATGGTTTCCGCGTCAAGCAATGTTTTACTTACATAGTAGATTGGTAACTGGTTAACATCTTCTTCGCGGGTTAGAACAGCGTTGACTGCGACTTTTGTAACAGCGAGGTAGATATAAAGTTTTTCTCCTTGCTGTGGCTTTGACAGTACTTGTGGATTTGATAAGTACTGTTTCAATTCTTGGAACACCTTCTCATGCTCTTCTCTCCATTCAAACGACTTATTCTTCTTTAAGATGTCGTACTGTCCGACGAGCGGGATATGAACTTGTTCAGCGCTGCTATTCTTCCTGTCAATTTCTGAACATCTTTCACACATCTTGGTGACTCAAGCTCCATTATGGCCTTGATTTGTTCCGGGCTCACCTCTATTCCTCTTTGAGTAACTATATACCCGAGGAATTTTCCCAAGGTGACGCCGAAGGAGCACTTTGTCGGATTCAACTTCATCTTATATTGTCGTAGGATCTGGAAGGCGTCTTGTAGGTGGGCGATATGGTCCTCCGCCTTCAACGACTTGACGAGCATGTCGTCGATGTAGACCTCCATGGTATCCCCCAGTTTTTCTTGAAACATCTTATTAACCAATCTCTAGTAAGTAGCACCTGCGTTTTTTAATCCGAAGGGCATAACTTTATAACAATAAGTTCCTTGATTTGTAACGAATGCCATTTTCTCTTGATCCTTAGGATTCATCATTATTTGGTGATAGCCACTAAACGCGTCCATGAAAGTTAACATCTCGTGTCCTGCCATCGCGTCTACCATTGCGTCGATATGAGGCAATGGGAACGAGTCTTTAGGGCACACTTTGTTTAAATCGGTAAAATCAACACAGACGCGCCACTTACCATTTTTCTTTTTAACCACTAACACATTTGCTAACCACTCAGGGTATTTAACTTCTCTGATTTTTCCCGATTCAAGTAAGGACTTTACCTCGTCATTGATTACCTGATTTCGCTCGGTGGCGAACTTACGCCTTTTCTGCTTCACATGCGGCATTTCCGGATTAACGTTCAGAGCATGAGTAATCACGTTTGGATCTATTCCGATCATGTCTTCATTTCCCCTGGCAAAACAATCTTTGTAGGACCGTAAAAACTCCACCATCCCTTCCCGTAGAGTTGGCTCTAGGTCTGCCCCGATCCGGACCTTCTTCGAAGGTTCAGATGGGTCGAGAGCTACTTCTTCAAGTTTTGGAGCCTCTGGCTTTACGTAGAAGGATGGAGTCTTATAGTCCTTTAATTGCTAATCGGACATCTGCTTGCTGGTTCCTGGCCTTGAAGCTGCGGAAACCGTCGTCTTCATGGTTATTGAATAACATTCCCTTGTGAGCTTTTGCTCTCCTTGAATTTCTTGTATCCCCCAAGGGGAAGGAAACTTCACGCATTGGTGATACGTTGATGGGATTGCTTTCATCCCATGAATCCAAGGCCTGCCCAAGATAACATTAAAAGGTGAGGGACAGTCTAACACTTGAAATTTTACTTGATAATTTACTCCTCTGGCGATAGTCGGCAGGGAAATTTCCCCAAGCGTATTGCGCGATTCCCCGTTGAATCCTACTAAAGTCGTAGACTTTTTGACTATGTCTTCAAGTCCAAGACCCAAGCTGTACAACGCATCCAACATAAGCAGGTTAGTGGAGCTTCCATTATCAATCAAAATGCGTTTAACAAGGAAATTTGCAATTGTCAACGATATTATTAAGCAATCATGATGAACTTCCTCTTCTTCGACATCGTCGAAGATGATAGGCATGATGGCGTGGCTGGATGATGTAGGGGCTCTGGGGTTTTCTCGTTTGGCCTCTCTTGCGATTCTCTTTGCCGCGGAATAGGTTCCACAGATATCCGACCCCCCAGTAATGACGTTGATCACGCCGGCATGCTTTGGGGAGATGGGTTTTTGGGCTCTTTCAACATTCTTGGCAAGATGCTCCCTGCCGCGCTCAGAGATTAATTCTTTGAGGTAGCCTTTCCTTAGCAAGTCGACGACTTCTTTCCTTAGCGCGATGCATTCCTTTGTCGTGTGACCATGATCTAAATGAAAGTCGCACGACCTTGACTCATCTTTACAATGATGTGGTATGTCTTTCTTCCGTGGCGACTTGACAATGTTTCCCATCGTGCTAAGGGTTCTGACTATCTCTGTTGCGCTGACTCGAAAATTATGATGGGACAACTCAGGAGGGAGCTGGATGTTCTCTTTCTTCTTAGCGTATGATGTGTTAACGGTTGGCTTGGTGTGTGGGGAATGATGAGCGGCTGATGGATAGGGAGCATATCGAGCCTCCCGCTTTCCTTGCCGGCGATCATTCCGCTGAGGACTTGCTCCCTTCTCAGCATAGAGGTTGTCCTCCTCAAGGCGGACGTGAGCCAATGCCTTGACCTGCACTTCATCAAAGTTAGACCAAGGATATTTCGTTAGCTCATGATATAATTCGGGGTTTCGGGATGATATCCCTCGTCGAAAAACTTCCACCGCCATTGCTGCATCGCACCCCTCAATGGTTACAAGTTCCTTGTTGTAACGACTGAGGAATGTCTTCAAAGACTCTCGAGGCTTTTGGACCAACCGATATAAGTCGCTAGATCGCTTTTTGGCGTGCCAGCTGCTTGCAAACCTGACTCTAAACCTGTCAACCAACTCAGAAAAAGATGAGATACTTCCAAGTGGTAAATGCGAGTGCCAGTTTAGCGCGGGACCAAATAACGTGTTCCCGAACCATCGACAAATGACAGTTTCCTTCATTTCAAAAGGAACAGTGCTAATATTCATAGCTTGTTTAAAAGCCGCTATATGCTGGTCAAGATCGGTAGTCCCTTCATATTTAGGAATTTCGGGGACATGATACTTTCGAGAAATGTTAACTCGTGTGATTGCAGGTACAAAGGGCGAGTCGGTATAACCATCTCGTCTTTCTACTACTATCGGCTGAGGAGCCCCTGGGACCTGAGTAATTAGGTCCTCCAAGGCTTTGAGGCGTTTCTCTAATTGAACGACCTCAATACTTTCTTGAGTTGCCCCCGACGCGTTAGCGATTACCTGATTACCTGTCGATGGACCGGCGCCGTTTGGAGTAACAAGGCTGGGGTCCTCCATATCCAGACGCCGGGCTACGTCATTAATCACATCGCTCCTTAGATGGTAAGCCGGAGCCGATTGAACCTGAGATCGAAGCAAATGACGTTCATTAGTCAACGCCTCAATTTGTTTTCCATAAACTTAAGTAGTTTTAGAATTAGCCTCTTTTTGGTTGTCTAAATCTTTCTAGAGCGCAGGCATGGTTGCGCGGATCTCTGCAATGGCGCTGGACTCAGTTGTCTGCCTCTCAGAGTTGTTGGCTAGTGGTTCTTCCTGAAGAGGCAATTCTTGGTTCTGGTTTCCATCACCGTCACTATTGATGGCATTGCTAGGGTTGCTGTTATCGTTGTTGAGATTTTGGTTGTCGTCAGAGTCGATGATTTGGTTGTTGTTCAGCTCGAGATCTCCGACATGGCTATGAGTCGCATCCATGCTTGATGAGGATTCGGTAGCTTGCTAGGTCGTGACTTCTTTTTTGGCTAGGGCCCCACGGTGGGTGCCAATTGTTTCAAGTGAATTAACTTTGTAAACACGTTACTTCGCTACAATGAGGGACTCCTAGTCACAAAGTCGTCACGACGCGTTAGAGACAATGAGTAGATAATAGTAATGAAAATAGAATTTACTGAAATTAAAAGAATGGCGAGAATGATAGAGCAAATTGTATTGATCTCTTGAATGTTGCTTCTAGATACAATCGACAAGACTTTAGTACAACTGATTTCTAAAAACAATGAGATTGCGGTTGGAGAAAATAAGGCAGGAAAATGTGATTTCGGATAGTAGAGCTCTTGATTCTGGGTGCTCTCGATCTTGTGTGTCCTCATCTAACGTACTATTCCCTTATATATTTTGCTTTTCCACAATTGAGCCGTTGCTTGGCGTTTCCCTCAATCCCGGGTATATCGCATTGGGAGTTATTGTCAAGATCTCCGCCTTGCTACAGTCAACGTTCACTATTAAGGGAAGAGCGAAATTTGCAGATTTGGAACTATCGGCCGTTGGGGGATCCGATCGTGGGCTTTCATCTGCTACGTCCATGGGCCTGAGTTCTGTATAGCCCAATAGTAATTAGCCACTAACCTAGCCTAAGTAGTGCTCAGGTAATTAAGGAGGAAAAGTTAGAGTTTGGGAAATCCTTTATGGGTCGTAGAAGATGATTTCAACGAAAGAAAAAAAAGAATGGGGTTATTAGAGGAATTAATTTTTTTATATAGGAATAACATTAACATTAGGAGGGGATGTTGCAATTGGGTTTAGTCGGGATCGATTTGGGTTGTTTTCGGGTCCTTTCAATTCCTTTATACACAGAAGAAGGGTGCAATCTAATATTATCAATATTATTATCATATTTAGGAGATTGATCCTTTTTGGGCCTTGACAGTGCTTGTTTATAGAGGATTCCTTCATCGTTCAGCTAAGTCGATTTTCGACTTGCTCAGTCCTGTTCTAGCTTGTTAGGATTGCGTGGTAGTGATGAGATTGGTTTTGGGAACTAGTCTCGACCGATCTTTCAAAGTGTTTTGTTATGTGTGTTATGTGTAAATGATTTTGGCAACCTGTTTTTGAAAGTCGTTATCTATATACATATGTTTTCGTCGTCGTTTTCTCTATGTTGGGCAACGCTCTAGTGGAGACTGATTGTGGATGGTTGTGATGGGATGGACGGTTGGAATGAGGATGGATGGTTTATTGTGGATGGATGTGATGGGTTGGACGGTTATCGCGTGCAATGTTGAGGCAGGGCTGCAGCATAGGTAACGTAAGGTATGCGGTGTTGAGGCAGTGCCCATACCATAGGTAGAGTTTCTAATTGCGAGTATTATGTGGTTATGACTGAGTGACTAACTGGACCTAGGAATGGACTACAGATATGTGTGTGATTGCGGACGTGTTTGCTGACCTTAGAAAAACGGTTTTAAAACGTCTCGTAACTTCCATGATGATTCTGACTTGATAGGATGGAATCAGACCCCTCGGGGAACTATTTTTCACTCCAGGTAATCAGGATCACGTGACCGAGCCTCGGCGAAACTGTGGTGCGGAGCAGTAGTGCGCGTGTCATAGTATTTGGGTTGGGTGTTATTATTATTATTTATAGTTTATTACTATTTGACTCTGGATTATATTGAGTGAAATTTTTAGATATTTGTCGTTTAGGAAAGGTTGTAGAATTTGAGTATTTGAATTTGGATTTGTTTTGGGGATTAGTGCATGTCATTTTGTTTTAAATTACGATAGGTATTTCATTCAAATACAAGTTGGATGTATACTATGTTTTCTCGCCGTGTCCGTGTTGTAAGATCCAAATGTCCGTTGTTGAACCAACTTGGTAGTGTCTCGTGAGGTCTACTACCGAGTAACGCCTTGTCAGAAAGACGGGGTGTTACATTTATAATAGTTGATATTTTAAGGGAGTGTTTTTTAAAAGTGGGTGCACTAATTCAAGTAATTTATTTTTAAAATAATATAAACTTGGTTTTCTATATATAATCAACATATGTAGTGACATGAAAAAATGTGCAAAAATGATAGAGTTTTTTGTGACATGTATAATTTAGGCAATTTTTGTTATAACATTTAAAAATAATAAACGTTATGTGTATCAAGTGATAGTTATCATTAAGTTTTTTAAGGAAAGATTTTTGCTAGTTTTGTTAAAAAAAAATATATGGTGATTTTATGTAATTAAGTAAATATTATGATCAAGTTATATATATTTTTAGATTTTTATACTATGCCGAGGTTATAACATGAAATTTGCAAAAATTTAAGGTCACCACGCGCAATCTAAAAAAACTGTGTATTCACGGAATTTCCTTTTCTGAAAAGTTTGTCAAGAAACGTGGTCAAATTAGAGGGTGGAAATAGAGGAGGACTTTATTTCTCAAGTATGCAGTAGCTTAAGAAACTTATTCCCAACATACAACAAAATATTACAATTTAATATAAGATGTGGCTCATGTGCATTTATATATATACGAGAAAAATAAGAATGAATCTCAATCACTAGTTATTCAAGCGAAAATGAGCCGTTAACGAATGGCTAGGGGAATATGAGCCGTTGACGAACGGCCAGTAAAATGAGTTGTTGACGAACGGCTAGTGGAAAATGAGCAACAATATGCTTCTAGTTTGTTTTCTCTTTTGATGTGTTGTGGGTTTGTTATGAATGTTGTGATGCTTTGTTTGATCATGTGTTTAAGTGTACCGTTATGGATTCTTTGAGATTGTGGTGTAGCTTGTGATGTTGAGTTTGAACGACTGACTTGTTAAGAGATTGTGTAGAATAGTTTGACTGCCTATATAAGGAGTTTGGAACTGATTGTGACTAACTGAACTTAGGAATGGACTAGAGCTATGCGTGTGTTTTTGGACACTTGGTTGCTGACTTTAGGAAAAAAAAATAATTTTGAAACGTCTTGTAGATGCTTTGCTTGTTCTAGTTTGATAGAGTAGGATTGACCCTTCGGGGAAACTATTTTACATTCCAGGTAATCATGACCCGTAATCGAGCTTTGACGAAATGGTGGTGTAGTGCACTAGCGCGTGTCACAGTAGTTGGTTTTTTGGGTGTTGTCTCTTTTGCTAGATCTTAATGTGTTATTTCTCGTATATATTGTTAAGTGTTGGGTCAAATGTAAATCCCACATCGGTAATTCAAGGGATACAAGCCTAACATATATATAGATGGGCTACTCCTCATATTGCCAATTGGTTTTAGGATGGAACCCCACGGGTTATATGTTGGGCTTTGTTGGGACGCTATCAAGAACGCCTGCGTACTTGGTAGTGTGCCCACACAAACCGTCCCTTAGTTTTGATATGACAAACTCACTTAGATTCTAATAAATTTGTCCAAGTGTTCAGGAACGCCCAATTAACAAAGGACAACAAGTGTGTGAACATTCCCTAGGCTTAGGGACACCAGCTAACAGGAATTAAGGACGAGCAAGAGACTACTTGAGCAAGGACGGAGTCCCAAGCAAGTAGGAACGCAAGAAAGGAGTCCTTACTCTCTAGCCGACAGAATGACATCACTCGACAATGTTTGATCATCCAAGGATACGTGGAGACCGATGATCCTGTAGCAGAGTTCATCAACACGTGGCGGACGATCCTGTAGCGGAGTTCATCACACACAGCTGGATACAGGAAGCCTCCTCATCACCGCCATACTCGTGGAGGAAGATCCTGTAGCCACGTACCTCAAGGGCATGATCGTCAGAACGAGAATGACGCCCTTCCCAAGTCCTATAAATACCGCAAGACATTTATTGTGATGCTAACGCTTTCAAGAATATTCAGAGAGAATCAAAGAGAAAGTGACTCACTCAAGAACACGAAGAACTAACTCAAGAACTCAAGAACAGTGCTAGAACTTGTGTTAGATCGAGTGAGACTTGTAACCAAATCACAAAAAACTGTTTGTATCAAGAAAACCCAAAAAGAAAGAAAGAGAGTTCTGCGAAGTACTGCAGAACGTAGGAATAGAGTCCTTTGATAGATTGAACTCGCTTAAGTTGTAGGCTTAGAGGAGTCTTTTACTAGTTGACTTAGGGAAAAGCTAAGTGCCAGAGAACTGTAAAGACTCGCCAATTAAACTGTAAGGACGTTCAATATAAAGGAAAGAACTATTCAAAAATCCTCCAAGGAGGTAGAGGTTTACACTCAAGGACTACTTGGTCTTGAGTGGTTCCTCTATAATTCAATGCGTTCATTACTTACCTGTTTAGTACTTAATTTCCGCTGCATTACTCAAGGACGCCCCTACTCCTCGTAGGGATGCCTAATCTAAGGATGCCTTTACCAAAGTAAAGGACATCCCTCAGTACTAACGATCCAACAATTAGTATCAGAGCTGGCGCTCTAGATTCTTACTGAGTTGCAGGTAAAGATGGACATGGAACCTATTGGAATCTCTTTTGTGAAGCCTCCGCGTCTAACGGACGGCAACTTCAACTACTGGAAAATCAGATTTGTGAACTTCTGCAGAAGCACAAATTATCAATGCTGGAACGTTATCAGAAAAGGTGATCTCAAAGTTCCCGATGACAAGAAAGTCAAAGAGGACGATTGGGGTCCTGATGAGTTCAAGCTGATGGAAACCAATGCAAAAGCTATTTGTTTTCTTCAAGCGTCCCTCTGCGAAAGGGATGCCACAAGTGTTAGTAATCTCCCCACAGCAAAACAACAGTGGGAAGATCTTGAGAAATTTCATGTGGGAACTGCAGAAATGAAAGAGGACGTCCAGCTGAAGATCAAAAAGGAGTTCTATGCTTTTACTATGTTGCCAAATGAAACGTTAAATGACTATTCGTACCGTTTTGAAGGTCTTGTCACCAAAATGAGGAACTTGGGCATTCCAGAATCAGAAATTTCCATGAGGAATAGAGTTCAAGTAGTCATTGATGGGTTAACTGGAGTTTGGAACTTTGATAGGACGACTTTCAAAGAAAACACAGCCAACAAAACTCTAGATATGGAAGAGATCTATGGGAAGCTCAGGCAGTACGAAGAACGAAGAATCTCTGACATGGCTCAGCTAGGAAAGAATCCTCAAACTGATCTCGCTTTGGCGTCCACAACACCAGAGTACGCTGAGTACCTACGTGGCCAAAGAGATCTAGCATTGATGATGCAAAACAAAGAAAAACTGGAGAACTTGCGTCCCAAAGAGAAAGAAAGAAAGCCAAAGGAAGAGATTGACTCAGATGAGGAACTCTCTCTTATTCACAAGGCTCTCAAGTACTATAACAAGAAGAACAAGCATAGTAGCAAGAGTAAGCCCTACAAAAAGGACAGTCCCAAGTACACAGAGGCTGAAATGAAGGAACTCACATGCTACAAATGCAACAAGAAAGGACATTTTGCCAAAAAGTGTACTGTGGGAACGTCCTCCAAGGACAAGAAGAAAGCTCTCATTGGAGCATGCACAGCTGCATGGGATGATCTCAGTTCAAGTGATGATGAACGTGATGATCAAGTTGCATACATGGCAGTGGAGGACGCCCCAACTGTTGAAGAGAACGCCTCCGACAATGAACAAGAGGTAACTCATGATTCCATGATGCGTTCTTTAGAAAAATGTTCAAAACCAAAACTTCTTAAACTCATTGGTAAAATAATGGAGGAAAGTCTTGCTATGAAAAGAAGAATGGATGAACTTGAAGATGAAAACATTGTTGAATGTGAAAATTGTAGTACAATGACTATTCAACCTGAGTCCTCATGTGATGAAACTAAGTCCCTAAAAACTGAAATCATGTGTCTCAAACTTGAGAACGCTAAGCTGAGGGAAGAAGTAAAAGTGATGGGTAAGAGTCCCATAGTTGAAGAAGTGAGACCTATGGTTTTTGTCCCAGCTAAGAGAGGTCTAGGTTATGAAGATGACACTAAGAACTCTCTTCCTAGTGACTTTGAGGCTAGCAAAACTTCTGAACTGGAACTTGAAACAGAGAAAACTAAAAACCTTCTTGAAAGAATTAGAGTTCTAGAGAGTGGAGAACGAGGAAAAGAAGACTACTATACTAATTCCACAAGTCATAAAATTTATAAGAAAATTGCAAAAGGGGAAGGTTCAAAAGTTTGTGATCCCCAAAAGATGAAGCAAAACAAGATTCAGCGTCCCAATAAAAAGTATTACCTTGGTACTTACTATAGGACGTGTTGGTACTGTGGACAAGGAGATCACTTCAAATATGACTGCTTAAAACTTAAAGAAGATGTTGAAAATGGAAGAACTGCTAGGACTAACAATGGAAATGATAAGTCTGTTCCTAAGGCTAATCCTAGGCGTTCTAGACGCTCTAGGAACTCTTTCCGCAAGCATGCTATTTCAAATGATGTGAATATTAATGACTACATGCCAGAACCAGAGTTCTACTTTTGTAACGAACCAGGTAAGGAACACCTTGCCTGGGTCGCCAAACACTAACTTTGATATGGCAGGTGGAAGTGAGGGGACGCCCATGGATCATTGATAGTGGCGCCTCAAATCATATGACAGGAAGCCAGATCCATCTCACTTCTATCCAAAGTAGTGCCACGGGAGGAACTGTCTCGTTTGGCAACAAGGGCAAAGGAAAGATCAAAGGAACGGGAACTGCTCTTCTCAACCCGTCCATTAAAGCAACAAATGTCAGTCTTGTCGAAGGACTTGGATTCAATCTCCTTAGCGTCTCTCAGATGTGTGATCAAGGTGAAAATCTAGTCACATTTGACTCAAAGGAGTGCCTAGTCATCAACAAGAAGTCCAACAAAGTTGTTCTCAAAGGCGTTCGCAAGAACAATATCTACATCTTCAATCAAGAGTTCAAACCTAAATCTGAGTTGTGTCTATCTGCTTCAAAGGAGGACGCTGATCTCTGGCATCGCCGACTTGGCCATGCTGGACCAAGCACAATCCTTAAGCTACACCAGCGAAATCTTGTGAAAGGACTTCCCCGAATTGATCCTGAGAAAGTTGAACAGTGTGAAGCTTGTATTAAAGGGAAGCAAACAAGAACGTCCTTCAAATCCAAGAACGAAGTCAGTACAAAGAAGCCTTTGGAACTTCTCCATATGGATCTTTGTGGACCAATGAGGACGTTGAGCCACGGTGGAAAGAGGTACATTTACGTTCTTGTAGATGATTTTTCTCGATTTACTTGGGTTCTTTTCTTGGTGTCTAAAGCAGATTGTTTCAATGCGTTCAAAGTCTTCATCAAACAAGTGGAAGTTGCTCTCGAGACGCCTCTCAAAGCCATAAGGTCAGACCATGGAACGGAGTTCCAGAATTCAGAGTTCCTGGCCTACTGTGATCAACATGGAGTCTCTCACAACTTCTCAGCTCCAAGAACTCCTCAACAAAATGGAGTTGTGGAAAGAAAGAATAGGACGCTAGAGGATATGGCAAGAACTATGCTCTTGGCAAATAGCGTTCCCAAGTACTTCTGGGCGGAAGCTATTGCCACAGCATGTTACATTATCAATCGTGCCATGATCCGTTCTCTGTTGAAGAAGACGTCCTATGAGCTGTTGAATGGAAAGAAGCCTCGCATTGATTATCTCAGAGTCTTTGGTTGCAAATGCTTCGTTCACAACAATGATAAAGAAAAACTTGGAAAGTTTGATGCAAGGAGTGATGAAGCCATATTCCTTGGGTACGCCCTCACCAGCAAAGCATATAGAGTTTTCAACAAAAGGACTCTAAAGCTTGAGGAAGTTATTCACGTTGTTTTCAAAGAACGTTCCTCTCACAAAGAAAAGCCAAGTAAGAAAGAACGCTCTTCTTCACAACAACAGGACGACTCTGAAGACGAAGCTGAAGATTGGTCCTCTGGAAAATACTATGTTCCTAAGGACGCTACGCCAAATCCTGATGAAGTCTCAGTGGACATTCCCAGTGTTGTTCAGGAAGCTCCATCTCGTAGTGAATCTCCAGTTCAACAGGATGTAGCTGAATCAAGTCAACAAGGCGAGCAACGTCAAAGTGTGGACGCTCTATTTGAGGGAGAACGCACTGAAGACGATGCTCAAGATGATAGTGATGATTCTGATGGAGACATTGATCCAAGATTTGCTCAACTATTTCAATGGGAGTCCCGCTTCTCTAGGGACCACCCAACATCCCAAATTGTCTCAGATCCTTCTCAAGGCGTTCAAACTAGGTCAGCTGCAAGCAAGTCCCAGAGTGCAAATTTGGCTTTCTGTGCATTCAATGCCTTTGTCTCTATGGTGGAGCCAAAGAATATCAAAGAAGCACTCCAGGACGCTGACTGGATTCAAGCAATGCAAGAAGAACTTGATCAGTTTGAAAGGAACAAAGTTTGGACCCTCGTCCCACGTCCCAAAGGGAAAAATATTATAGGGACGCGATGGGTGTTCAGAAATAAACTTGATGAGAGTGGACGTGTGTCAAGAAATAAGGCAAGACTGGTGGCTCAAGGATTCAAGCAAGAGGAAGGCATAGACTATGATGAGACCTTTGCCCCTGTTGCTAGAATTGAAGTCGTTCGTCTCCTTATTGCCTTCGCCGCTCACAAAGGATTCAAGTTATTTCAGATGGACGTCAAGACTGCCTTTCTCAATGGAAAGCTAAAGGAGGAAGTGTACGTTGCTCAGCCGCCTGGCTTTGAGGACGCCTCTCTCCCAGATCATGTGTACTACTTGGACAAAGCGCTATATGGACTCAAGCAAGCCCCTCGTGCCTGGTACGACAGGTTTGCGTCCTTTCTTTTGTCTCATGGGTACACTAGAGGTTCTA
This sequence comes from Polygonum aviculare, assembly GCA_934048045.1. Classification (NCBI taxonomy): domain Eukaryota; kingdom Viridiplantae; phylum Streptophyta; class Magnoliopsida; order Caryophyllales; family Polygonaceae; genus Polygonum; species Polygonum aviculare. The sequence continues at coordinate 14,773,092 of OW204023.1, read as the reverse complement.
TTGAAAAAACTTTGTTTATAAAGAAAGTTCACAAGGACATTTTAATTGCCCAAGTCTATGTTGATGATATAGTCTTTGGCAGTACTAACATGAAGCTTGTAGATGAGTTCAAGTCCTTAATGAGTAGTGAGTTTGAGATGTCCCTCATTAGAGAACTCAATTTCTTCTTGGGACTTCAAATCAATCAACTCAAGGAAGGGACGCGCATTCACCAACAAAAATATCTCCGTGAAATACTTGAGAAGTACGGGATGAACACGTCGAAACCTGTTGCAACCCCATGTTCTCCAAACTCGCGTCTTTAGGCAGATGAACAGGGAAAGGACGTTGATCAAAAGCTTTACAGAGGGATGATTGGTTCTTTGCTCTATTTGACCGCAAGCCGTCCCGACATTATGTTTGCCGTTTGCTTGTGTGCACGCTTCCAGGCAAATCCAAAGGAGTCCCACATGCAAGAAGTCAAGAGGATCTTTCGCTATCTCAAAGGACGCGACGATCTTTGCCTTTGGTACCCCAGGAAGACGTCCTTCAAGCTTGTTGGTTACTCGGACGTTGATTATGCGGGTCATGTGATTGATCGGAAAAGCACTTCAGGAATGGCGCAGTTCCTTGGTTCATGCTTAGTCTCTTGGGGATCTAAGAAACAGAACTCTGTGGCGCTTTCAACTGCGGAAGCCGAGTACGTTGCTGCTGCCTCGTGCTGTTCATAAGTTATCTGGATCAAATATCAACTAGAGGACTACGGTATCAATCTTGAAACTATTCCCATTCGTTGTGATAACACAAGTGCTATTGAAATTTCTAAGAATCCTGTTTTTCATTCATGCACAAAGCATATTCATATAAGGCATCATTTCTTGCGTGATAATGTTGAACTAGGACTCATTAGTATGGAGCATGTAAGAACTGAAGACCAAATAGCTGATATTTTCACTAAGGCGCTTGATAGACGTCCCTTTGAGCATCTCAGGTTGCTCTTGGGGATGATAACTTTTAAGTAGCAAGTCCCGTTCTACTATTCCCTCAATGATTGGCTATGTTTAGTAGATTCTAAGTGTTCAAGGACTGTTATACATTGAATTCATATTTGCAAGGACGCTAGTCTAAAACTTCATGTGTTTGCTACTTTGGAACGCCATTCAAATTTTCTCTATTTTTCTTGAAAAGAGTTGCCCTGATCGCCCTACCCTCATTATAAGCCGAAATGATGGGAACTCTAAGCTTACCCTAGCCGAGAACTCTGCAAAATCGTCCTATGAGCTTCTTACTTTATTTTACGGGACGTACTTGTGTTGTTCTCAAATGGTTCGAAAGGTGATCACTGGAACGGTTGTGTTGGTTATTGGTTTGCTTGAAGAAGGTAAATTCTTGCTGAGATAAATTGCTGCTATGTATGAGAGAACGCCATAATGTGAAAGGGAGAACGCAAGCTCAATGTTTGAGAAGCAGTTGAAGAGTCAAAAATTTGAATATTTGAAAGTTTGAACAGTGACCGTTGCTTTTGCTCAATGCTTAAGGGGGAAGTTTTGCCACGTGTTAAACAGTTAAACAGTGGTAATTACAGTTGTGCCACCGCTTCCTCTATATAAGGCCAGAACAGTCGCTCTCGAATTTATTACGCTCAACTACTTTCTTGCTCTCAAACTTGCTCTGACATCTCTCTAGAATTCCGGCAGCTTTCTCTCACTAAAATCTCACTTGAATCATGTCTCAACAACTAAAGAACGTGGCCGGATCTTCTACCGGCGGGAAGAGAAGAAAGCTAGTGAAGTCCCATTACATAGAGAAGCCCAAACCCATAGTTCTTAATGAATCTCTAGTGGACTTCATCAACAGAAAGCCGAGAACCCTCTACAACTTGATAAGAGAACGGATGGGCTATCCTGATGTGAAGGGAGACGCAATAAAGACCAGGAACTACGAAAAGTTCATCGAACGATTCGTCATTCCCGGCCTCCACAAGACCAACTTCAAAGACCTACCCGGAAGGATGGACGACGTGCTTTTCTTTTCTCAGTTCGGAGGTGAGAATCTTGGCCCTCTTCTTGAACTTATACCCGACCTCCATAACGCCGTCCTCCCTGACTTTCCCATGTACCCTGAGGACTCCTTAGCCTACAAAATGCTAAAGTCCCGAGTACCAAGTCCCTCTCCCCCTCCTCCTGCCGTCCCCACCATTACCACCAAAAATTACTGAAGCGTCCTACACCATCCTCTCCCCTCTCAAAATCTTCCCAACCCTTCTCCACTACAAAGCCAACGGAGATTGTAGACAAGTTCCCTTCCCACTTAAAGGAGGGACGCTCCAAAAAGGTTCATGACCCAAGGCCCCTCAAAAAGGCCAAGACCTCGAGCGTCCCATCCTCCAAACCCCCCACAAAAAGGCCTTCCAACCCTTCAAAGGAATCCACCCCTCAACAAATCTCTATCGTCCAACTTCCAACTCCTCCCCCGTCCCCTCAACCATCAACGCAAAATGCTATAATCCCCTTTCCTCCCCCAACCAACTCCCCTCTAAATTTGGCCAACTTTCCTTCTGCTCCCGCCCATATCTCTCCACCAAAGGACCCCGAGACCCCCAGATCTCGCCGTCCCTCATCTGAAAGTGGACCAGAGGACGCTAAGCAACGTCCATCACTAGAGCACACGTTCAGACGTCGCAAAGCCGGCGAATCACCAAAAGTGCTCCTGGTCCAAGCTGCCCCAGAGCCTGAGCACATCTCCTCCTCCTCTTCATCCTCTAGCTCATCTGAGAGCCACAGAGGAACGCCTCAAGAAGCTATTGGTCAAGCCTCCCCTTTCATAGATATCATTGGGGACTCTGCTGACGAGGCTGAAGGACTCGAGAATGCTCCAGCCACAAATGATCAAGGAGCTGAGGACGCTGGCAAGCGCCAGGTCGCTCATATGGACGTCGAGCCTTCCTTGTCAGAAGAACTCGAGCGTGATGCTCAGGAAGTCCCCCCTTACAACCAATCCCTCCCCATCCTGAAACCTTCCCAAGCTCCACAAGAAAACCCCTCCTCCACAATCCAAACAGAATCCCATCAAGTCCCGGCGGACGCTGAGCCAACAACAACAGAAAATCAGACAGAGGCTCAGGATGCCGAGGGCACATCCCAGGGTCAGACCTCAGGTGCCGCTCAAGCCACAGCTGGTGGGGATGCAGAAAAAGAACAAGGCACAGAGGACGCTCCTTCGAAGGACGCTTCTGACAGTGACTCGGAGAAAGCTGAGGACGAGTCAGATGATGATGAGGACTCTGAGTCCCCCAAGGGCAAGCGCAAAAGGAAGAACGCTGATGTGCCCATTAAAGTCCTTAGCCCTCTCATTTACTCTGAAGAGTGGCTAGCCTCCTTCGACGATGACTCAATTCAGGAGTTTCTTGATCTTTTGAGATTTCAAGGATGGCAGAACGTTGGACCAGCGCCGACCATTGTTGACAAAGAACAGGTCAAGGCGTTCCACAGGGATTTGCGCTACAAGGCAAAAGATGGCTCCCTTCACTTCAAAATTGAAGGTGAGAAAGCTTCAGTGACAGAACGCCAAATGCGCTCCTTCCTTGGTCTTAGTGCACGCAAGCCACCGTCCGATGCTCTTAGCTCACTTCCTGAAGGCGGCTTTGAAACGACTGATCAAGAACTGCCTCTAGTTGAGCACGTCTTTCAGGGCAAAAGGCCTATGGGACTTGACAGGGTAGCTCACGTTCTGAGCAAAGTTGGCGCAATCGTTCACTACTTCATTTGTCGCGCCATTCTTCCAAGGCAGGAAAAGCGTTCAATTGTGCAAGCACACGATATCATCCTTATTGACGCTATTCTTGAACGCCGCCCAATCAACTTAGCCAGAATTGCTATGCAACACATGGCCAAGTGTGGAAGGAAGAGGCACGCCTTGCCATACCCTGGAGTAGTAAAGGCAATATTGCAGTCCCAGGACGCTTATGATGAAAGCCATCCCTCTGAAGAACTTGGCTTAAAATGGAATGCCAAGAAGGGACTTGTTGAGATAAGGCATAATGAAGAGCTCCCGTCCGTTCTGAAACAGTTAGAAGCTGAGGCGCAGGAAGCGAGACTGAAAGCTGAGGAAGAACGCTTAGCTTCTAAAGCTGAGGCCGCAAGGTTTAATTCTACGCCTCAAGAGCTCCCTCAGGACCAAGAGCCCGCAGTAGATCTTGAAACTCTTGATCAAATGCTCTTAGGGACTTCTCCTCCAACTCCTCAAACGGACGCTCCTTCATCGGGTACAGGTCCTTTGCCCCGTTCTGCCCCTGCAAATATAGCTCAACATCCTCCAGCAGAACTCATGGGTGCAATTATGGACAATCAGTGCCTAATCTTCTCTGCCTTAAAGGACTTATCCTCTGCGTTCTCCAAGGCTGCTGAACTTCAAGAAAAATTGCTCCAGTTCTATCAAGATCAGCAACGTTCTCAGTGATTGCCACCACCCCTTTAATCCCCTATCATTTTGCCTTTACTTCTTTTGAACTTCAAACATTATGACCGTGGTCTGTAATAACTCTAATTTTGTTTGAATGGCAGTTCCACTGTTTGCTTGCATGTGTTTGTTTAAGCGTTCCACTACCTTAAGTTATGTGTTTGTGCTAACGTCCTTATCACTTGTTATCCTTTTTCGATGATGCCAAAAGGGGGAAGTGTAGTTTTGCAGAGATGCGCTATAAAATATTTATCTAGAATAAGCAAATGTTAAGGGGGAACTATTAAGTGAAAAGTCTAAGGAACGCTCATGCTAGAATAAAAGAGAACGCTTAGAAATCTTTTCTAGGACGCGACTCTCTCCTTAAAATCCAAAAGCTAGAGAATCAAAGACTGAAAACTTGTGCTTAGTAAAATTTCTCTAAGTATTAGAGGACGCCTCTAAGTTTTCATGCATGCTAAGTTCCATTGTTGGGACGCTATCAAGAACGCCTGCGTACTTGGTAGTGTGCCCACACAAACCGTCCCTTAGTTTTGATATGACAAACTCACTTTGATTCTAATAAATTTGTCCAAGTGTTCAGGAACGCCCAATTAACAAAGGACAACAAGTGTGTGAACGTTCCCTAGGCTTAGGGACACCAGCTAACAGGAATTAAGGACGAGCAAGAGACTACTTGAGCAAGGACGGAGTCTCAAGCAAGTAGGAACGCAAGAAAGGAGTCCTTACTCTCTAGCCGACAGGATGACATCACTCGACAATGTTTGATCATCCAAGGACACGTGGAGACCGATCCTGTAGCGGAGTCCAACACTACGTGGCGGACGATCCTGTAGCAGAGTTCATCAACACGTGGCGGCCGATCCTGTAGCAGAGTTCATCACACACAGCTGGATACAGGAAGCTTCCTCATCACCGCCATACTCGTGGAGGAAGATCCTGTAGCCACGTACCTCAAGGGCATGATCGTCAGAACGAGAATGACGCCCTTCCCAAGTCCTATAAATACCGCAAGGCATTTATTGTGACGCTAACGCTTTCAAGAATATTCAGAGAGAATCAAAGAGAAAGCGACTCACTCAAGAACACGAAGAACTAACTCAAGAACTCAAGAACAGTGCTAGAACTTGTGTTAGATCAAGTGAGACTTGTAACCAAATCACAAAAAACTGTTTGTATCAAGAAAACCCAAAAAGAAAGAAAGAGAGTTCTGCGAAGTACTGCAGAACGTAGGAATAGAGTCCTTTGATAGATTGAACTCACTTAAGTTGTAGGCTTAGAGGAGTCTTTTACTAGTGAACTTAGGGAAAAGCTAAGTACCAGAGAACTGTAAAGACTCGCCAATACAACTGTAAGGACGTTCAATATAAAGGAAAGAACTATTCAAAAATCCTCCAAGGAGGTAGAGGTTTACACTCAAGGACTACTTGGTCTTGAGTGGTTCCTCTATAATTCACTGCGTTCATTACTTACCTGTTTAGTACTTAATTTCCGTTGCATTACTCAAGGACGCCCCTACTCCTCGTAGGGACGCCTAATCTAAGGACGCCTTTACCAAAGTAAAGGACGTCCCTCAGTACTAACGATCCAACAGGCTTGGTGGCTGAGGCCCATTCTGGTTGTCTCCCCATAACAAGTGGTATCAGAGCCGATGGTTCGGCATTGGGCATCAGTTGCACCGGACCGAGTGGTGGTTCGGTGCATATCAGGTTCGGGCTTGTGACGGATTCAGAAGGTGAAGGGGGGGATTTGTTGGGTCAATTGTGAATCCCACATCGAGAATTCAAGGGATCCAAGCCTAACATATAAATAGATGGACTACTCCTCCTATTGCCAATTGGTTTTGGGATGGAACCCCATGGGTTATGTGTTGGGCTTGGTTGCTGAGGTCCATTCTGGTTGTCTCCCCATAACAAGTGGTATCAGAGCCGATGGTTCGGGATTGGGCATCAGTTGCACCGGACTGAGTGGTGGTTCGGTGCATATCAGGTTCGGGCTTGTGACGGATTCACAAGGTGAAGGGGGGATTTGTTGGGTCAATTGTGAATCCCACATCGGGAATTCAAGGGATACAAGCCTAACATATATATAGATGGGCTACTCCTCCTATTGCCAATTGGTTTTGGGATGGAACCCCACGGGTTATGTGTTGGGCTTGGTGGCTGAGGCCCATTCTGGTTGTCTCCCCATAACAAGTGGTATCAGAGCCGATGGTTCGGCATTGGGCATCAGTTGCACCGGACTGAGTGGTGGTTCGATGCATATCAGGTTCGGGCTTGTGACGGATTCACAAGATGAAGGGGGGATTTGTTGGGTCAATTGTGAATCCCACATCGGGAATTCAAGGGATACAAGCCTAACATATATATAGATGGGCTACTCCTCCTACTGCCAATTGGTTTTGGGATGGAACCCCACGGGTTATGTGTTGGGCTTGGTGGCTGAGGCCCATTCTGGTTGTCTCCCCATAACAAGTGGTATCAGAGCCGATGGTTCGGCATTGGGCATCAATTGCACCGGACTGAGTGGTGGTTCGGTGCATATCAGGTTCAAGCTTGTGACGGATTCACAAGGTGAAGTGGGGATTTGTTGGGTCAATTGTGAATCTCACATCGGGAATTCAAGGGATCCAAGCCTAACATATATATAGATGGGTTACTCCTCCTATTGCCTATTGGTTTTGGGATGGAACCCCTTGGGTTATGTGTTGGGCTTGGTGGCTGAGGCCCATTCTGGTTGTCTCCCCATAACATTAAGCGAGCATAAGATTGTGTGGTTTGTAGAGGATTGTGTGGTTTGTAGGTTCTGAGTTCTTATTAGCAAAGTACTGATTAGTATTTGTTTCTAGTGTTGTCTTTCGGGTTGGTTCGTAACATTTGGAGTTGTAGATCTATATTTTACTTCTTTCCTCAAGTTGGATGTTTTCTTGTTTTCTCCCCGTACAAGATCCTGATGTTCAGTTGTAAAAACTAGCTTGGTAGTGCCTCGTGAAGTCTACTACCGAGTACTGCGTTGTAAGAAAGACGGGGCGTTACATATATATTTAATTAATCTTACTATATAATATATTATGTTGGATCGTTAGTCTAAGGGACGTCCTTTACTTTGAGTAAAGGCGTCCATTGGTTGGGCGTCCCTACGAGGTGTAGGGGCGTCCTTTAGTATTGCAACGGAAATAAAGACTAAACAGATAATAGATGAACGCAGTGAATTATAGAGGAACCACTCAAGACCAAGTAGTCCTTGAGTGTAAACCTCTACCTCCTTGGAGGATTTTTGAATAGATCTTTCCTTTCTATTGAACGTTCTTACAGTTGTACTGGCGAGTCTTTACAGTTCTCTGACACTTAGCTTTTCCCTAAGTTCACTAGTAAAGAACTCCTTTAAGCCTACAACTTAAGCTTGCTCAATCTACTAAAGGATTCTATTCCTACGTTCTGCAGTACTTCGCAGAACGCTCTCTTTCCTTTTGGGTTTTCTTGATACAAACAGTTTTTGTGATTTGGTTATAACTCTCACTCGATCTAACACAAGTCCTAGCACTGTTCTCGAGTTCTTGCATCAGTTCTTCGTGTTCTTGAGTGAGTCTCTTTCTCTTTGATTCTCTCTGAATATTCTTGAAAGCGTTAGCGTCACAATAAATGCCTTGTGGTATTTATAGGACTTGGGAAGGGCGTCATTCTCGTTCTGACGATCATGCCCTTCAGGTACGTGGCTACAGGATCTTCTTCCACGAGTTTGGCGGTGATGAGGAAGCTTCCTGTATCTAGCTGTGTGTGATGAACTCCGCTACAGGATCGGCCGCCACGTGTTGATGAACTCTGCTACAGGATCGTCCGCCACGTAGTGTTGGACTCTGCTACAGGATCGGTCTCCACGTGTCCTTGGATGATCAAACATTGTCGAGTGATGTCATCCTGTCGGCTAGTGAGTAAGGACTCCTTTCTTGCGTTCCTACTTGCTTGGGACTCCGTCCTTGCTCAAGTAGTCTCTGGTTGGTCCTTACTTCCTGTTAGCTAGCGTCCCTAAGCTTATGGGACGCCCATACACACTTGTTGTCGTTTTGGTCACTGGCGTTCCTGAACACTTGGACAACTTTATTAGAATCATAGTGAGTTTGTCATATCAAAACTAAGGGACGGTTGTGTGGAACACTAACAAGTACGCAGGCGTTCTTGATAGCGTCCCAACAATTTCCCCCTTTTTGATGATGACAAACTCTTCAGCAAAATAGTTTTGACATTGGAACTTAGCATGCATGAAAACTGAAAAGCGTCCTCTAACACTTAGAGAAATTTTAATAAGCACAAGTTTTCAATCTTTGATTCTAGCTTTTGGATTTAAAGGAGAGAGTCGCGTCCTAGATAAGTTTCTAAGCGTCCTCGTTTATTCTAGCATGAGCGTTCCTTAGACGTTTCACTTAATAGTTCCCCCTTAACACTTGCTTATTCTAGATAACTATTTCATAGCGCATCTCTGCAAAACTACACTTCCCCCTTTTGGCATCATCGAAAAGGATAACAAGTGATAAGGACGTTAGCACAAACACATAACTAAAAGCAGTGGAACGCTTAAGCAAACACATGCAAGCAAATAGATGAAATGCCATTCAAACAAGAGTTAAAATTATTACAGACCAACGGTCATAAGTGTTTGAAATTCAAAAGAAGCACAAGCAAAATAACAAGGAATGAACGGGAGGTGGGGAATCACTAAGAACGGCTCTGGTCTTGAAAGAACTTTAGAAGTTGAGCTTGAAGTTCAGCCGACTTAGTGAGGGCCGCGGACAAATCTTTGATAGTTGAGAAGACGTGGCATTGATTGTCCATAATAGCACCCAAGAGTTCCGCAGGAGGATGCTCAGAGACATTTGTAGGAGCAGAACGGGGCCTTTGTCCGGAACTGGTTGAAGGAGCGTCCATTGGAGGTTCTTGAGAAGGAGAAGGAGCCAAAAGCATCTGATCAAGAACGTTAAGGTCTACTGCTGGCTCTTCTTCCTGAGGGAGCGCTTGACTCATGGAAGCAAGGCGTTCTGCTTCAGCATCAGCTGCCATGCGTTCTTCCGCTTCTTTCAGTCTGGCTTCCTCAGCCTCAGCCTCTAACTGTTTTATAACAGACGACAGCTCTTCATTATGCCGTATCTCGACAAGTCCGTTCTTGGCATTCCATTTCAGACCGAGTTCTTCTTGAGGAGCGCTGTCATCATAGGCGTTCTGAGATTTCAGAATTAGTTTTACCAGCCCCGGGTACGGCAGAGCATGTCGCTTCCTCCCACACTTAGCCATATGTTGCATTGCTATTCTTGATAAGTTAATGGGGCGGCGTTCAAGAAAAGCGTCAATTAAGATAATGTCGTGTGTTTGCACGATTGAACGCTTCTCCCGCCTTGGAAGGACGGCGCGACAGATGAAGTAGTGAGCTATGGCGCCAACCTTGCTCAGAACGTGAGCAACTCTGTCCAGTCCCAATGGCCTCTTGCCCTGAAAAACATGTTCGACCAGAGGCAGTTCTTAATCAGTTGTCTCGAAACCGCCTTCAGGAAGAGAGCTTAGAGCGTCGGACGGGGGCTTCTGAGCAGCTAGTCCCATGAAAGCTCGAACCTGGCGTTCACTAACTGTGGCTTTCTCACCATCTATTTTGAAATGGAGAGAGCCATCTTTGGGCTTGTAACGCAGATCCCTGTAGAACGCTTTCACCTGCTCCTTGTCAACCACAGCAGGCGCAGGCCCAACGTTCAGCAATCCCTGAAATCGCAGAAGCTCAAGGAACTCCTGGACTTTGTCATCTTGATGGAAGGAGGCGAGCCACTCTTCAGAATAAACTAGAGGGCTAAGAACTTTCACGGGCACGCCATCATGCTTTCTTTTGCGCTTGCCCTTGGGGGACTCGGAGTCTTCGCCATCCGAAGAACTGTCCTCATCAGCAGAGTCCTCAGACTCATTCTCACCGGCGTCCTGGCCAGCAGCGTTCTCTGTGTCTTGTTGTGTCTCAGCATTACCACCAGATGTGGTTTGAATAGCAGCAGATGAACCCTGACCTTGGGACGTTCCCTCGGCGTCCTGAGCCTCTGTTTGATTTTCTGTTTCTTGCTCAGCGTCCGCAGGGACTTGGTGGGATTCTGTTTGGATTGTGGGGGAGGGGTTTTCTTGTGGAGATTGGATGGGGTTTAGGATTGGGAGGGACTGGTCATAGGGAGGGATCTCCTGGGCATCACGCGCGAGCTCTTCAGAAAGAGTTGGCTCGGCGTTCTCTTGAGCAACCTGGTTCCGACCAGCGTCCTCAGTTACTTCAGCCTCGTCGTCAGATTCCCCAACAACATCTATGAACGGGGAGTTTTGGGCCGCAGGCGTTCCTCTTTGGCTCTCAGATGAGGTAGAGGAGGAGGAGATGTGCTCGGGCTCTGGAGCGGCCTGGGCCAAGAGCACCTTGGGTGATTCGCCAGCTTTGCGGCGTTTGAAGGTATGCTCAAGGGCGGGACGCTTCTCAACTTCCTCAGGTCCGCTCTCAGATGAGGGACGGCGAGATCTGGGGGTCTCGGGGTCCTTAGGCGGTGAGATGTGCGCCGGGGCAGAGGGGAATTGGGCCAGGTTTAGCGGGGACGGTGGAGGAAAGGGGATTATAGCATTTTGAGAGGAGGGTTGAGGGGACAGGGGAGGAGTTGGTAGTTGTTCAATTTGGATTTGGGGGGGAGGAGTGGATTCCTTAGAGAGGTTGGACGGTCGTTTTGTAGTGCTTGGCCTTTTAGTGGGAGGTTTGGAGGATGGGACGCTCGAGGTCTTGGCCTTTTTGAGGGGCCTTGGGTCGTGGATCTTTTTTGAGCGTTCCTCCTTGAGGTGGGGTGGGAAATTATCCACAATCTGTGTTGGATTTGAGGAGGTGGGTTTGGATGTTTTTGAGAGGGGAGATAAAGGGGTTGGACGCTTGGATGGGAGGATTGATTTTGTGGTGATGGAGGGGACTTGAGGTGGTGGTGGAGAAGGACTTGGTACTCGGGACTTTAGCATTTTGTAGGCTAAGGAGTCCTCAGGGTACATAGGAAAGTCAGGTAGGACGGCGTTGTGGAGGTCGGGGATTAGATCAAGCAAGGGAGCAAGGTTCTCACCTCCGAACTGTGAAAAGAATAGAACGTCGTCCATCCGTCCTGGTAGATCTTTGAAGTTGGTCTTGTGAAGGCCGGGAATGACGAATCGTTCGATGAACTTTTCGTAGTTCCTGGTCTTTATGGCGTCTCTCTTCACATCAGGAAGACTCATCCGTTCTCTTATCAAGTTGTACAGGGTCTTGGGCTTCCTATTGATGAAGTCCACTAACGACTCATTGAGGACTATGGGCTTTGGTTTCTCAATTTAGTGGGACTTCACCAGCTTTCGGCGCTTGCCGCCGGTAGAAGATCCGGCCACGTTCTTTAGTTGTTGAGACATTGTCAGATGAGATTTTAGTGAGAGAAAGCTGCCGGAGTTCTAGAGAGATGTCAGAGCAAATTTGAGAGCGAGAAAGTGGTTGAGCGTAATAAATTCTGAGAGCGACTGTTCTGGCCTTTTATAGAGGAAGCGGTGGCACAAACGGTAATTACCACTATTTTACTGTGCGACACTTGGCAAACTTCCCCCTTAAGATTTGAGCAAAAGCAACGGTCACTGTTCACACTTTCAAAAGTTCAAAGTTCTGACTCTTCAACTGCGCCTTAACAACTGAACTGGCGTTCTTACCAACAAGCACTGAGCGTCCTCTCATACTTAGCAAAATTTACCTCTTCAAGCAAACCAACAACCAACTTACCGTTCTTGTGATCGCCTTTCGAACCAGTTGAGAACAACACAAGTACGTCCCGTAAAAGAAAATATGAAGCTCATAGGACGCTTTTGCGGAGTTCTCGGCTAGGGTAAGCTTAGAGTTCCCATCATTTCGGCTTATAATGAGGGTTGGGTGATTAGGGATACTCTTTTCAAGAGAAAATAGAGAAAGTTTGAATGGCGTTCCAAAGTAGCAAACACATGAAGTTTTAGACTAGCGTCCTTGCAAATATGAATTTAATGCATAACAGTCCTTAAACACTTAGAATCTACAAAACATAGCCAATCATTGAGAGAATAGTAGAACGGGACTTGCTACTTAAAAGTTATCATCCCCAAGAGCAACCTGAGATGCTCATAGGGACGTCTATCAAGCGCCTTAGTGAAAATATCAGCTATTTGGTCTTCAGTCATTACATGCTCCATACTAATGAGTCCTAGTTCAACATTATCACGCAAGAAATGATGCCTTATATGAATATGTTTTGTGCGTGAATGAAAAACAGGATTCTTAGAAATTTCAATAGCACTTGTATTATCGCAACGAATAGGAATAGTTTCAAGATTGATACCGTAGTCCTCTAGTTGATATTTGATCCAGATAACTTGTGAACAGCATGAGGCAGCAGCAACGTACTCAGCTTCCGCAGTTGAAAGTGCCACAGAGTTCTGTTTCTTAGATCCCCAAGAGACTAGGCATGAACCAAGGAACTCTGCCATTCCTGAAGTGCTTTTCCGATCAATCACAAGACCCGCATAATCAGCGTCCGAGTAGCCAACAAGCTTGAAGGACGTCTTCCTGGGGTACCAAAGGCAAAGATCGTCGCGTCCTTTGAGATAGCGAAAGATCCTCTTGACTTCTTGCATGTGGGACTCCTTTGGATTTGCCTGGAAGCGTGCACATAAGCAAACGGCAAACATAATATCGGGACGGCTTGCGGTCAAATAGAGCAAAGAACCACTCATCCCTTTGTAAAGCTTTTGATCAAAGTCCTTTCCCTGTTCGTCTGCGTAAAGACGCGAGTTTGGAGAACATGGGGTTGCAACATGTTTGGACGAGTTCATCCCGTACTTCTCAAGAATCTCACGGACGTATTTTTGTTGGTGAATACGCGTCCCTTCCTTGAGTTGATTGATTTGAAGTCCCAAGAAGAAGTTAAGTTCTCCAATGAGGGACATCTCAAACTCACTACTCATTAAAGACTTGAACTCATCAACAAGTTTCATGTTAGTGCTACCAAAGACAATATCATCAACATAAACTTGAGCAATCAAAATGTCCTTGTGAACTTTCTTTATGAACAAAGTTTTATCAATTGAACCTCTAGTGTACCCATGAGACAAAAGAAAGGACGCAAACCTGTCGTACCAGGCACGAGGGGCTTGCTTGAGTCCATATAGCGCTTTGTCCAAGTAGTACACATGATCTGGGTGAGAGGCGTCCTCAAAGCCAGGCGGCTGAGCAACGTACACTTCCTCCTTTAGCTTTCCATTGAGAAAGGCAGTCTTGACGTCTATCTGAAATAACTTGAATCCTTTGTGAGCGGCGAAGGCAATAAGGAGACGAACGGCTTCAATTCTAGCAACAGGAGCAAAGGTCTCATCATAATCTATGCCTTCCTCTTACTTGAATCCTTGAGCCACCAGTCTTGCCTTGTTCCTTGAAACACGTCCACTCTCATCAAGCTTATTTCTGAACACCCATCGCGTCCCTATGATATTTTTGCCTTTGGGACGTGGTACGAGGGTCCAAACTTTGTTCCTTTCAAACTGGTTGAGTTCTTCTTGCATTGCTTGAATCCAGTCAGCGTCCTGAAGTGCTTCTTTGATATTCTTTGGCTCCACCATAGAGACAAAGGCATTGAATGCACAGAAAGCCAAATTTGCACTCTGGGACTTGCTTGCAGCTGACCTTGTTTGAACTCCTTGAGAAGGATCAGAGACAATTTGAGAAGTTGGGTGATCCCGAGAGAAGCGGGACTCCCTTTGAAATAATTGAGCAAATATTGGATCAATGTCTCCATCAGAATCATCACAATCATCTTGAGCATCGTCTTCAGTGCGTTCCCCCTCAGAGAGAGCGTCCACACCTTGACTTTGCCCACCTTGTTGACTTGATTCAGCTACATCTTGTTGAACTGGAGATTCACTATGAGATGGAACTCCTTGAACAACACTGGGAACTTCCACTGAGACTTCATCAGGATTTGGAGCAGCGTTCTTAGGAACATAGTACTTTTCAGAGGACTAATCTTCAACTTCATCTTCAGAGTCGTCCTGCTGTTGTGACGAGGAGCGTTCTTTCTTTCTTGCTTTTTCTTTGTGAGAAGAACTTTCTTTGAACACAACATGAATACTCTCCTCAAGCTTTAGAGTCCTTTTGTTGAAAACTCTATATGCTTTGCTGGTGAGAGAGTACCCAAGGAATATGGCTTCATCACTTCTCGCATCAAACTTTCCAAGTTTCTCTTTATCATTGTTGTGAACGAAACACTTACAACCAAAAACTCTGAGATAGTCAAGGCGAGGCTTCTTTCCGTTCAACTACTAATAAGATGTCTTTTTCATGAGAGGACGGATCATGGCACGATTGATGATGTAGCATGCTGTAGCAATAGCTTCCGCCCAGAAGTACTTAGGAACGCTATTAGCCAAAAGCATAGTTCTTGCCATATCCTCTAACGTCCTGTTCTTTCTTTCTACAACTCCATTTTGTTGAGGAGTCCTTGGAGCTGAGAAGTTGTGCGAGACACCATGTTGATCACAGTAGGCCAGGAACTATGAATTCTGGAATTCCGTCCCATGGTCTGATCTTATAGCTTTGAGAGGTGTCTCAAGGGCAACTTCCACTTGTTTGATGAAGACTTTGAACGCATTGAAACAATCTGCTTTGGAAGCCAAGAAAAGAACCCAAGTGAATCGAGAAAAATCATCTACAAGAACGTAAATGTACCTCTTTCCACCGTAGCTCAACATCTTCATTGGTCCACAAAGATCCATATGGAGAAGTTCCAAAGGCTTCCTCGTACTGACCTCATTTTTGGACTTGAAAGACGTTCTTGTTTGCTTCCCTTTGATACAGGCTTCGCACTGTTCAACCGTCTCAGGATCAATTCGGGGAAGTCCTTTCACAAGATTTTTCTGGTGAAGCTTAAGGATTGTGCTAGGTCCAGCATGGCCAAAACGGCAATGCCAGAGATCAGCGTCCATCTTTGAAGCAGATAGACACAACGTCTTGATTGAAGATGTAGACATTGTTTTGGGTACTCCTTTGAGAGCGACTTTGTTGGATTTCTTGTTGATAACGAGGCATTCCTTTGAGTCAAATGTGACTAGGTTTTCACCTTGATCACACATCTGAGAGACGCTAAGAAGATTGAAGCCAAGTCCTTCAACAAGACTTACGTTGGTTGCTTTGATGGACGGGTTAAGAATAGCAGTTCCCATTCCCTTGATCTTTCCCTTGCCCTTATTGCCAAACGAGACAGTTCCTCCCGTGGCACTACTTTGGATAGAAGTGAGATGGATCTGGCTTCCTGTCATATGATTTGAGGCGCCACTATCAATGATCCAAGGGCATCCCCTCACTTCCACTTGCCATAACAAAGTTAGTGTTTGGCGACCCAGGCAAGGTGTTCCTTACCTGGTTCGTTACAGAAATAGAACTCTGGTTCTGGCATGTAGTCATTAATATTCACATCATTTGAAATAGCATGCTTGCGGAAAGAATTCCTAGAGCGTTTAGAACGCCTAGGATTAACCTTAGGAACGGACTTAGCATTTTCGTTGTTAGTCCTAGCTTCCTTTCCATTTTCAACATCTTCCTTGAGTTTTAAGCAATCATATTTGTAGTGATCTCCTTGTCCACAGTACCAACACGTCCTATAGTAA
The DNA here is from genome assembly GCA_934048045.1 of Polygonum aviculare. Taxonomy (NCBI): domain Eukaryota; kingdom Viridiplantae; phylum Streptophyta; class Magnoliopsida; order Caryophyllales; family Polygonaceae; genus Polygonum; species Polygonum aviculare. The sequence goes on along the minus strand of OW204023.1, from coordinate 14,756,971 downwards.
GTACCGAGGTAGTACTTCTTGCTGGGACGTTGGATTTGGTTTTGCTTCATCTTTTGGGGATCACAGACTTTTGAACCTTTCCCTTTGGCAATTTTCTTATAAATTTTATGACTAGTGGAATTGGTGTAGTAGTCCTCTTGTCCTATTTCTCCACTTTCTAGAACTCTAATTCTTTCAAGAAGATTCTTGGTTTTCTCACGTTCACGTTCTAGTTCTGAGGTTTTGCTAGCCTCAAAGTCACTAGGGAGAGAGTTCCTGGGTTCAGACTCATAGCCTAGTCCTCTTTTGGCTGGGACAAAGACTATTGGCTTGACTTCCTCAACTATGGGACTCTTTCCCAACACCTTCACTTCTTCTCTAAGCTTAGTGTTCTCAAGTTTGAGACACATTACTTCAGTTTTTAGAGATTTAGATTCTTCAAGCGAGGACTCTAGTTGAACGGTCATGGAACTACAGTTTTCACATTCAACAACAATATTCTCATTTTCAAGCTCAAGTTCATCCATTCTATGTTGCATGATAACACTTTCTTCCATGATTTTTCCAATCAGTTTAATGAGTTTAGATTTGGAACAATGTTCTAAAGAACTCATCATAGATTCTTGTGTTACCTCATTTTCAGATTTCGGAACGTTCTCCTCAACAGCTCTGACGTCCTCCATAGGCATGTACGCCACTTGCTCATCAGGTTCTTCATCATCATCATCAGAGGAAGAACTCCCATTATCCCATGCAGAGGCGAACGCTCCAATAAGGGCTTTCGTCCTTATATCCTTAGCAGACATTCCTGTTGTGCACTTTTTAGCAAAGTGTCCCTTCTTGTTACACTTGTAACACGTGAGATCCTTCATTTCAGCATCGGAGTACTTGCGACTCTCCTTCTTTGGCATCTTGTGTTTGTTGAAGTATTTGTTCCTTTTGCCAAAGGCACGTACAACTTTGTTAAAGAGAGCAACTTCTTCCTCTTCCTCGAGCTGTTCCTTAGTCTTGCTTTCCTTTTCCTTTAAAGCTTGAACGCGCATCCTCTCGCGGTTCTCGTTCTTGTTAGCTTCCACCATCAAAGAAATTTCTTGCTGACGACGAATATAGTCAGCGTACTCTGGTGTTGTGGACGCCAAAGCAAGATCAGTTTGAGAGTTGTTTGCTAGTTGAGCCATATCAGTTTTCCTCCGTTCTTCGTACTGTCTGAGCTTCCCATAGATCTCTTCCATATCCAGAGTCTTGTTGGCCGTGTTCTCTTTGAATGTTGTCCTGTCAAAGTTCCAGACTCCGGTTAATCCATCAATGACCACTTGAACTCTATTCCTCATGGAGATTTCTGTTTCTGGGATGCCCAAGTTCCTCATCTTGGTGACAAGGGCCTCAAAACGGTACGAGTAATCGTTCACAGATTCATTTGGCAACATAGTAAAAGCATAAAACTCCTTCTTGATTTTCAGCTGAACGTCCTCTTTCATTTCAGCCGTTCCTACATGAAACTTCTCCAAGGCATCCCACTGTTGTTTAGCAGTTGGCAAGTTACCGACTCGAGTGGCGTCCCTCTCACATAGGGATGCTTGAAGGAAACACATGGCTTTTGCGTTGGTTTCCATCAATTTGAACTCATCAGGACCCCACTCGTCCTCCTTATCAACCTTGTCAGCGGGCACCTTGAGATCTCCTTTCATGATGACCTTCCAGCATTGATAATTTTGACCTCTACAGAAGTTCGCGAACCTTGTTTTCCAGCGATTAAAGTTGCCGTCCGTCAGGCGCGGAGGCTTCACAAAAGAGATTCCAATTGGTTCCATGTCCATCTTTACCTGCAACTTAGTAAGAATCTAGAGCGCTTGCTCTGATACCAATTGTTGGATCGTTAGTCTAAGGGACGTCCTTTACTTTGAGTAAAGGCGTCCTTTGGTTGGGCGTCCCTACGAGGTGTAGGGGCGTCCTTTAGTATTGCAGCGGAAATAAAGACTAAACAGATAATAGATGAACGCAGTGAATTATAGAGGAACCACTCAAGACCAAGTAGTCCTTGAGTGTAAACCTCTACCTCCTTGGAGGATTTTTGAATAGATCTTTCCTTTCTATTGAACGTTCTTACAGTTGTACTGGCGAGTCTTTACAGTTCTCTGACACTTAGCTTTTCCCTAAGTTCACTAGTAAAGAACTCCTTTAAGCCTACAACTTAAGCTTGCTCAATCTACTAAAGGATTCTATTCCTACGTTCTGTAGTACTTCGCAGAACGCTCTCTTTCCTTTTGGGTTTTCTTGATACAAACAGTTTTTGTGATTTGGTTATAACTCTCACTCGATCTAACACAAGTCCTAGCATTGTTCTTGAGTTCTTGCATCAGTTCTTCGTGTTCTTGAGTGAGTCGCTTTCTCTTTGATTCTCTCTGAATATTCTTGAAAGCGTTAGCGTCACAATAAATGCCTTGCGGTATTTATAGGACTTGGGAAGGGCGTCATTCTCGTTCTGACGATCATGCCCTTCAGGTACGTGGCTACAGGATCTTCTTCCACGAGTTTGGCGGTGATGAGGAAGCTTCCTGTATCCAGCTGTGTGTGATGAACTCCGCTACAGGATCGGCCGCCACGTGTTGATGAACTCTGCTACAGGATCGTCCGCCACGTAGTGTTGGACTCTGCTACAGGATCGGTCTCCACGTGTCCTTGGATGATCAAACATTGTCGAGTGATGTCATCCTGTCGGCTAGTGAGTAAGGACTCCTTTCTTGCGTTCCTACTTGCTTGGGACTCCGTCCTTGCTCAAGTAGTCTCTGGTTGGTCCTTACTTCCTGTTAGCTAGCGTCCCTAAGCTTATGGGACGCCCATACACACTTGTTGTCCTTTTGGTCACTGGCGTTCCTGAACACTTGGACAACTTTATTAGAATCATAGTGAGTTTGTCATATCAAAACTAAGGGACGGTTGTGTGAAACACTAACAAGTACGCAGGCGTTCTTGATAGCGTCCCAACATATTAGATATTAATTAAAATAATCATAGAGAAAAAAATTATTCAACGCAAATTAAATATAGAATTAAATTTATAATTCATACAGATTTAAATATATATTATAAATCTTAGCAGTATTCAATCCTTATATAAAATATATAATTCAACAAATGTTTATTCAATTAAAACCATTCTTATTATATTAGAGGAGAGGCTATTATAATCCATAAACCATTCAATCCTTATATGTCTATAGTAGTTGTTATCATTCTTGAACACTCCATTTTAATTATTACAAAATTTCCTATACTTCCTAAGAAATTAAAGTGTAATACTCTGTTCTAGTTGGTCTCGTGTAGGTCCCAATTCTTAGACCATAATCAAGTCGGTTCTTTTGAGCCAAATAAATAATTTAATTATCTTATTTGGTAATTAACTAACTAAAATATTTTTAGAGAGCCAAATCCGATTTGTTTAGAGTGGGTATCGTGGGTTGTTAGCCAGGTTGTATATCTTGGAATCAATTTGAAGGTCAAACCCACCTTTAACAATAAGATAGATTCCAGTGCCTATATAACAAACCCCGTAATCAATCTTGCAATTCCTACGTTCGTCCGTGCAACCGATTTCGCCTCCTTTTCGATACCATGTCACCGGATTTCTCGCCGGATTCCGCATTCCGTATTCCGCCGGTAAGCCCATCTTTTTCTTCCTTCTTCGTTCGTTTGGTTCCGACGGTTTGTGACCGGAACTTGACCCACTCCTTTTCCCGTATAGGCAGTCCTAGTCGACCGGTAAAGCTTCGGGTCGTCCCCTGTTGTAGCGTCCACCACCGAGGCAGACCGGCATTCGTCTTCGTTTCTGCGGTGAGTCACCCCTTCTTCGCTTTTGTGGGTCGGTAGGGCGTAGATCCGAGTGCCGTCGGTGGAGTAGTAGCGGAGAGGTGGGTCCAATAAGCTTCTATTTAGGGTTTGGGATTATTAAGGAATACAATAATTTATTAAGGATAGACTATATAATTGTAATCTTTGGTAACCTTCTATTTAGGGATAAGATTATTGTATTCCTTAGGCTCTAAGAAGAGTCTCAAAACCCTACTTGTATTTAAACACATCATTGAATGAAACAAAGTAAGCAGCTTCATTCTCACATTACGTATCTTTACATTGTTTACATGGTATCGGCCTTCTTTCGATCTTTCTAAATAGCTTCCGCAATTACATCTCTCTTCCATCGCCATGAGCGACGTTGAATCCCATCATGGTTCCGATCATGAATCTGACCATGGCAACAATGATCTTCCCGACGTTACTCATACTGGTGGCTCGGACAATATCCTGGCTGCAGCTTCTGGATCCTCCTCCACGATCCATATCAAGCTCCCGAAGATCACGGTAACTCTTGACCGTGCAAATTACACATTATGGCGTCATACAGTTCGATCGGCGCTCGAAGCTTATGACCTGGAAGGGTTCTTACTTGCCACGACGCAGCCTCCCTCGACGGTCCCGACGACTGCAGCAGCCAACTCCCCTCGAGTCCCCAATCCGGCGTACAGTGTATGGCGGAAGAAGGATCGCATGATTCTCCTTTGGATGCGAGGTACACTTTTTGTTCCATTGCTGGCCCATGTTGCTCGTGCCAAAACTACGTTCGAGGCTTGGGGCATTCTTGAGCGAATGTTCTACTCCCAGACTCGGGCTCGTCTTATGCATCTCAAGACTCAATTACAGAACGTTCCGAAAGGAGATCTCTCCATTCTTGACTATGTGTAGAAGAAACGTGCCTTTTCGGATTCTCTTACTGAGTGCGCCTATATAGTGCCAGACGAAGAGTTTGTCGAAAGCATACTCCATGGTCTTGATGCTTCCTTCTCAACATTTCGCTCAACATTCAACTTGCAGCAACATCAGATTTCTTCCGATGAATTACTCGGACACTTATTACGTGAAGAAGAGCGTTTAACGGCAGAGAAGTCATTGCCCTCATCCATGGCTGCAATGTCAGTCTCCAAGTCCAGCAAATCAGGCATCTCCTCCCACAAGTTGGCTCATTCGGATCTCTCCTCTGATTCGGGTTCGAAACCAGTTTGCCAGATCTGCCAGAAACCAGGTCATGAAGCAATCAATTGCTGGCATCGGTCCAATTATGAGACCTATCCTGAGACGAAGCCACGACAACAGCGATCTGCCAACTCTCGACGTGGACAGCCTCAACGCCCCTCCAATCCTGGTCGCAATTCTCAACAGGGGTCATATTCTCAACAGTCTACATATTCCCAACAGCTTGTCCCATTTCAGCAGGCGCCTCCTCAATACAACCGGCAGGTTTATTCAGTGCAAAACCCGCCATCTACCTTAGTTGATCCTTGGTGTTTTGACTCCGGTGCAACAAACCATGTCACTGCAGACTTCGGTAACCTTTCTGTTCATTCTAACTACTCCGGCAATGACGGATTACAAGTTGGCAATGGTATGTCCCTGCCCATTACTCACTTAGGAAATTCAACTTTACCAGCATTGCATAAGTCCATTCTTCTTAAAAATATTTTATTTGTTCCTCAAATCAAGAAAAATCTATTGAGTGTTTCTCAACTTACCAAAGACAATAATGTTTATATGATCTTTTACCCTACTTGTTGTTTTGTCAAGGACCTTCAGGGACGGAAATTCCTAAAAGGAATCATTGAGGACGGGCTATACCACCTTCAAGCACCACCGAACCCTAAACCTCCTCCACGAGTTTACCTGGGTGAAAAGGCGTCTCTTCAAACTTGGCATCATAGATTTGGTCATCCTCATGAGTCTTCTTTGCGTCGTTTAATTTCTAGATTTAATTTACCAGTTTCTTGCAATAACTTACATAATGTTTGTAAGTCGTGTTAATTGGGGAAAAGTCATCGACTTCCCTTAAGTCATGTTCATGAGTCTAGTTTGCATCCTTTTGACATTATTTATTCTGATGTTTGGGGTCCTGCTCCTGTTGCTTCATTTAATGGGAATAGATATTTTCTAATATTTGTTGATGATTGCACTAAATTTGTTTGGATCTTCTTTTTGCATCAGAAATCACAGGTTTTGCATACTTTCCAAATGTTTAAAATCATGGTCGAAACTCAGTTTAACGCTAAAATTAAGCAATTCCAATCAGATTGGGGTGGTGAATACCGGTCAGTCTCTTCATACTTGCAAACTCAAGGAATAATGCATCGAGTTTCATGTCCTCATACTCAATCTCAAAATGGTGCAACTAAAAGACGACATAGAACTATTGTTGAAAAAGGTCTTGCTTTGCTATCTCATGCTCGTTTGCCTATGTCCTTTGGGGAACATGCTTTTCACACTAGTGTCTATTTACATAATAGGACTTTAACTCCCATTCTCCAAAATAAATCTCCTTTTGAATGCTTGTATGGTAAAACACCGGATTACTCCTTTCTTAAATCATTTGATTGCTTATGCTATCCATTGTTACGACCTTACAATGCTAATAAACTTGAATATAGGTCATCTCCTTGCATTTTCATTGGCTATAGTTCTCAACATAGAGGATATCAATGTCTTCATATTCGATCAAATCGCATTTATATAGCTAGGCATGTTATGTTTGATGAGACAACTTTTCCATACCCATTACATGTTCCACAATCTGCTTCTACTTCACACCTACCAGCTGCACAAACCTCAGCCCAACCTCTACAACTTGCGTCCCTCATGCAGCCACCGGCTGCTCCTCCAACCACCTTCAACCCAAGATCGGCGACGCCACCAGCCCCATCATCACCATGTACAACCCTTACCCACACCGAGTCCTCAAACATCGCTCCCTGCCAGCCCGGACTCACATTCCGAGAGTGTTCCGCCTACTGCAGGTCATCCGACTGACTCAGGTATGCCCCTTTCCCCTTCTATTCCATCTCACTTCAGACCTGTTGATAATTCCATTCATCCTATGATAACCCGCTCAAAAACCAATAGCCTCAAACCAAAACTTTCACATCCAAAAACATCCACTCCAACTAACCACCAATATTCCTTCTGAACCCCACACCTTTTGTCAAGCATCTAAATTTCCTAAATGGCAACATGCAATGCAGGTTGAGTATGATGCTCTTATGAGGAATGGCACTTGGGATCTTATCCCGCCTCCTAGTAATTCTAACATTGTTGGTTGTAAGTGGGTGTACAAGGTGAAAAAGAATGCAGATGGCACGGTTGAGCGCTACAAAGCACGCTTGGTCGCTAAAGGCTTTAATCAGGAGGAAGGTATTGACTAGTCTGACACTTTTAGTCCTGTGGTCAAACCTACTAGTATTCGCATTGTTTTATCTTTGGCTCTCACCAGTAATTGGAGATTAAGGCAGGTTGATATTGCTAATGCCTTCTTAAATGGAGACCTTCATGAGACAGTTTATATGGCTCAACCACCTGGATTCATTGATCGTGCTCGTCCAGGACACGTTTGTCTCATGCGAAAAGCCCTGTATGGGCTCAAACAGGCTCCTCGTGCTTGGTTCCATAAGCTCCGTTAGTTTCTTCTTCAGCTTCAGTTTGTGCCTTGTCAGTCTGACACTACACTGTTCATTCGCCGACGTAATGGCACTGTACTCTATGTTCTTGTTTATGTTGATGATTTAGTCATTACTGGCTCAGTTCCTGCAGAGATTGACACCTTTGTTCAGCGCCTTAATGCTACCTTTGCTCTTCGTGACTTGGGTGATCTTCACTACTTTCTTGGCATTGAGTTACAGCGCTCTGCATCCTCCATATTTCTGAGTCAGCAGAAATACATATCTGAGCTTCTTACTAAATGTAAGATGCATGACGCTCGGCCCATTGTCTCACCAGCTGAACCAGGCTCTCGGCTCTCTTTGTCTGGTGACCCACTGGCCGATCCACATTTATACAGGAGCATTGTAGGTGGCTTGCAGTATGTCACTATTACTCGTCCTGAGATATCATATGCTGTTAATCGCGTGTGTCAGTATATGCATGCTCCCATTGAGAGTCACTGGCAAGCGGTAAAACGGCTGCTACGCTATCTAAAGGGGACGATTACGACGGGTCTTCACCTGCGAACTTGCACTGATAATCGTCTCGTGGCCTTCTCTGATGCCGGTTGGGCATCTGACCTTGATGATTGTCGCTCTCAGCATGGTTTTGCTATCTACTATGGAGGTAATCTGATTAGTTGGGCCTCCAAGAAGCAGCATGTTGTAGCGAAATCCAGTTCTGAAGCTGAGTACAAGGCTTTTGCTTTCACATCCACAGAGTTGATTTGGATTCAACAACTTCTATAGGAGCTTCACGCACCATTACACATACCGCCGATATTGCTATGTGATAATCTGAGTGCGACTTATATGACAGCCAATCCCGTCTTTCATCAGCGATCGAAGCATATCAAGATTGACTATCATTTTGTACAGGAACAGGTTGCGAGTGGATCACTTATAGTTCGTCATGTCAGAGCTTTGGATCAGGTTGCAGATATCTTCACTAAAGCTGTGGGGAATGCTAGATTTCAGTCTCTACGATCCAAGCTGCATGTCGACTTTCCACCATGAGCTTGCCGGGGGGTATTAAGGATAGAATATATAATTGTAATCTTTTGTAATCTTCTATTTAGGGATAAGATTATTGTATTCCTTAGGCTCCAAGAAGAGTCTCAAAACCCTAGTTGTATTTAAACACATCATTGAATGAAACAAAGTAAGCAGCTTCATTCTCACATTACGTATCTATACATTGTTTGCAGGGGTTCGGGTGTTCAGATCTGCCATGGGTGGCGAGAGAGGATGTGTGAGCGAGAAGGCGGAGCGAGGTTGGTCAAGGGAAGGTACCGCCGGAAGCCTAGTGGGAGGAAGCCGGCCGACTCGGTGCTCGGGAAAGTCGGGAATTTGGGTTACAAGCGTGATGAGGTTGTGAGGTTGAAGATGGGGGAAAGGAGGTGGGGTCCATGGCGTAGGAGATAGGAGAGTGTTGGGACGCTATCAAGAACACTTGCGTACTTGTTAGTGTTCCACACAATCGTCCCTCAGTTTTGATATGACAAACTCACTATGATTCTAATAAAGTTATCCAAGTGTTCAGGAACGCCAGTGACCAAAAGGACAACAAGTGTGTATGGGCGTCCCATAAGCTTAGGAACGCCAGCTAACAGGAAGTAAGGACGAGCAAGAGACTACTTGAGCAAGGACGGAGTCCCAAGCAAGTAGAAACGCAAGGAAGGAGTCCTCACTCACTAGCCGACAGGATGACATCACTCGACAATGTTTGATCATCCAAGGACACGTGGAGACCGATCCTGTAGCAGAGTCCAACACTACGTGGTGGACGATCCTGTAGCAGAGTTCATCAACACGTGGCGGCCGATCCTGTAGCGGAGTTCATCACACACAGCTGGATACAGGAAGCTTCCTCATCACCGCCAAACTCGTGGAAGAAGATCCTGTAGCCACGTACCTGAAGGGCATGATCGTCAGAACGAGAATGACGCCCTTTCCCAAGTCCTATAAATACCGCAAGGCATTTATTGTGACGCTAACGCTTTCAAGAATATTCAGAGAGAATTAAAGAGAAAACGACTCACTCAAGAACACAAAGAACAAACTCAAGAACTCAAGAACAGTGCTAAGACTTTGAGTTAGATCGAGTGAGACTTGTAACCCAAATCACAAAACTGTTTGTAATCGAAAGAAGAGAAAGAGAGTCCTACTAAGTACTGTAGGACGCAGGGATAGGAGTCCTTTAGTAGATTGAACTTGCTTAAGTTGTAGGCTTAGAGGAGTCCTTTACTAGTGGACTTAGGGAAAAGCTAAGTGCCAGAGAACTGTAAAGACTCGCCAACACAACTGTAAGAACGTTCAATATAAAGGAAGAACTATTCAAAAATCCTCCAAGGAGGTAGAGGTTTACACTCAAGAACTACTTGGTCTCGAGTGGTTCCTCTATAACTCATTGCGTTCATTACTTACCTGTTTAGTACTATTTCCGCTGCATTACTCTAGGACGCTCCTACACATCGTAGGAACGCCTAACCAAAGGACGACTTTACCAAAGTAAAGACAGTCCCTCAGTACTAACGATCCAACAATTGGTATCAGAGCAGGCGCTCTAGATTCTTATTGAGTTGCAGGTAAAGATGGACATGGAACCCATTGGAATCTCTTTTGTGGAGCCTCCGCGTCTGACGGACGGCAACTTCAACCGCTGGAAAATTAGATTTGAGAATTTCTGCAGAAGCACAAATTATCAATATTGGAACGTTATCAGAAAAGGTGTGTTGGATCGTTAGTACTGCGGGACTGCCTTTACTTTGGTAAAGGCGTCCTTTGGTTAGGCGTTCCTACGAGGTGTAGGAGCGTCCTAGAGTAAGGCAGCGGAAATAGTACTAAACAGGTAAGTAATGAACGCAATAAGTTATAGAGGAACCACTCAAGACCAAGTAGTTCTTGAGTGTAAACCTCTACCTCCTTGGAGGATTTTTGAATAGTTCTTCCTTTATATTGAACGTTCTTACAGTTGTACTGGCGAGTCTTTACAGTTCTCTGGCACTTAGCTTTTCCCTAAGTCCACTAGTAAAGGACTCCTCTAAGCCTACAACTTAAGCAAGTTCAATCTACTAAAGGACTCCTATCCTTGCGTCCTACAGTACTTCGTAGGACTCTCTTTCTCTTCTTTCGATTACAAACAGTTTTGTGATTTGGGTTACAAGTCTCACTCGATCTAACTCAAAGACTTAGCACTGTTCTTGAGTTCTTGAGTTTGTTCTTTGTGTTCTTGAGTGAGTCGCTTTCTCTTCGATTCTCTCTGAATATTCTTGAAAGCGTTAAAGTCACAATGAATGTCTTGCGGTATTTATAGGACTTGAGAAGGGCATCATTCTCGTTCTGACGATCATGCCCTTGTGGTACGTGGCTACAGGATCTTCCTCCACGAGTAAGGCGGTGATGAGGAAGCTTCCTGTATCCAGCTGTGTGTGATGAACTCTGCTACAGGATCGGTCTCCACGTGTCCTTGGATGATCAAATATTGTCGAGTGATGTCATCCTGTCGGCCAGTGAGTAAGGACTCCTTTCTTGCGTTCCTACTTGCTTGGGACTCCGTCCTTGCTCAAGTAGTCTCTTGCTCGTCCTTACTTCCTGTTAGCTGGCGTCCCTAAGCCTGTGGGACGCCCATAGACACTTGTTGTCCTTTGTTAGATGGGCGTTCCTGAACACTTGGACAACTTTATTAGAATCATAGTGAGTTTGTCATATCAAAACTAAGAGACGGTTGTGTGGAACACTAACAAGTACGCAAGCGTTCTCGATAGCGTCCCAACAATTTCCCCCTTTTTGATGATGACAAACTCTTCAGCAAAATAGTTTTGACATTGGAACTTAGCATGCATGAACACTTAAAAACGTCCTCTAACAAGTTTTTTTATTCTAGCATGGGCGTTCCTTAGACTTTTCACTTAATAGTTCCCCCTTAACACTTGCTTATTCTAGATAACTATTTTATAGCGCATCTCTGCAAAACTACACTTCCCCCTTTTGGCATCGTCGAAAAGGATAACAAGTGATAAGGACGTTAGCACAAACACATAACTAAAAGCAGTGGAACGCTTAAACAAACACATGGAAGTAAGCAGAGGAAATGCCATTCAAACAAGAATCACAGTTAAAATTATTACAGACCAACGGTCATTAGTGTTTTAAATTCAAAAGAAGCACAGGCAAAAATAACAAGGAATGAACGGTAGGGGAGGCAATCACTGAGAACGGCTCTGGTCTTGGTAAAATTTGAGCAGTTGTTCATTAAGTTCATTTTCCTTGGAGAACGCAGAAGATAGATCTTTGAGAGCTGAGAAGATGAGACACTGGTTGTCCAAGATCGCACCCATGAGTTCTGCTGGCGGATGTTCAGAAATATTTGCAGGAGCAGAACGGGGTATGGGACCTGAACTTGAAGAAGGAGCGTCCTGAGGAAGAGCTGTAGGAGAAGAAGGTCCTAAGAGCATTTGATCAAGAGATGTAAGATCTACAGCAGGCTCTTGATCCTGGGAGAACTCTTGAGGCGTCGAAGTAAGCCTTGCGGCCTCAGCCTCAGCAGCTAAGCGTTCTTCCTCAGCTTTCTTTCGAGCTTCCTCAGCCTCAGCTTTCAACTCTTTTAGAACGGACGGCAGCTCTTCATTGTGTCTAATTTCAACCAGTCCCTTCTTAACGTCCCATTTTAAGCCAAGTTTTTCCGAGGGAGTGCTCTCATCATATGCATCTTGAGACTGCAAAATCGCCTTCACTACACCAGGGTATGGCAAGGCGTGCCTCTTCCTTCCACACTTGGCCATATGTTGCATCGCAATTCTAGCTAAGTTGACTGGGCGGCGTTCAAGAATTGCGTCAATCAGAATTATATCGTGAGTTTGCACGATTGAACGCTTTTCCTGCCTTGGAAGAATGGCGCGGCAAATGAAGTAGTGAATGATTGCGCCAACCTTGCTCAATACGTGAGCTACCCTGTCGAGTCCCATCGTCCTTTTCCCTTGAAAGACATGCTCAACCAGAGGCAGTTCTTGATCAGTTGTTTCGAAGCCGCCTTCAGGAAGTGAACTAAGAGCATCAGATGGGGGCTTGCGTGAACCTAGGCCAAGGAAGGAGCGCATTTGGCGTTCTGTTATGGAGGCTTTCTCACCTTCAATTTTGAAGTGAAGGGAGCCTTCTTTTGCTTTGTAGCGTAGATCGCTATAGAACGCCTTAACCTGTTCCTTGTCAACTGTTATCGGCGTTGGTCCAACGTTCTGCCATCCTTGAAATCTTAGGAGATCGAGGAACTCCTTAACAGCTTCATCATCGAAGGAGGCGAGCCACTCTTCAGAATAAATAAGAGGACTAAGGACTTTGACGGGCACACCAGCGTTCTTCCGCTTACGCTTGCCCTTGGGGGACTCAGAGTCCTCATCATCATCATCGGACTTGTCCTCAGCCTTCTCTGAGTCACTATCAGAGGCGTCCTTTGAAGGAGCGTCCTCTGTGCCTTGTTCAGCATCTCCACCAGCTGTGGCTTGATCAGTAGACCTCTGTCTTTGGGATGCGCCCTCAGCGTCCTGAGCCTCTGTTTGTTGTTCAGTTGTTGTGGGCTCGGCGTCCGCTGGGACTTGATCAGATTCTGTTTGGATTGTGGGGGAGGGGTTTTCTTGTGGTGCTGGGGTGGGGTTGAGGATTGGGAGGGATTGGTTGTAAGGGGTGACCTCCTGAGCATCACGCTCGAGCTCTTCAGAGAGAGATGGCTCGGCGTTCTCCTGAGTGACCTGGTGCTCACCAGCGTCCTCAATTTCAGTAGGAGCGTTCGCGTCTCCTTCCTCTTCATCATTGGAATCCCCAGTAACGTCGATGAAGGGGGAGTCCTGAGCAGGAGTGTCTTCCTTGCTCCCAGATGAGCTAGAGGAGGAAGAGGAGGAGGGAACGTGCTCAACCAGCACCGGGGCTTCCTTGGCCAGCAACACCTTCGGCTTTTCGCCAGCTTTCCTGCGGCGGAAGGTGTGCTCAAGTGTACGTTCGGCCTCCTCTGGGCCACTCTCGGAGGATGGACGGCGAGATCTGGGGGTCTCGGGGTCCTTTGGTGGAGAGATATGGGCGGGAGCAGAGGGGAATAGGGCCAGGTTTAGCGGGGACGGAGGAGGAAAGGGGATTAGAGCATTTTGAGAGGAGGGTTGAGGGGACGGGGGAGGGGTTAGTAGTTGTTCAATTTGGATTTGGGGGGGAGGGGTGGATTCTTTGGAGAGAATGGATGGCCGTTTTGTGGAGCTCGGCCGTTTTATGGAGGGTTTGGAGGATGGGACGCTCGAGGTCTTGGCCTTTTTGAGGGGCCTTTGGTCGTGGGCTTTCTTGGAGCGTCCCTCCTTTAAGTGAGGTGGAAACTTGTCCACGATTTGAGTTGGATTTGAGGAGGTGGGTTTGGATGTTTTTGAGAGGGGAGATAGAGGGGTTGGACGCTTGGATGGGAGAATTGATTTTGTGGTGTTTGAGGGGACTTGAGGTGGTGGTTGAGAAGGACTTGATACTCGGGACTTGGTCATTTGGAAGGCCAAGGAGTCCTTTGGGTACATCGGGAAATCAGGAAGGACGGCGTTTTGGAGATCGGGAATGAGTTCAAGTAAAGGACCCAGATTCTCACCTCCAAACTGTGAGAAGAAAAGAACGTCGTCCATCCGTCCTGGCAAGTCTTTGTAGTTGGTTTTGTGAAGACTTGGCACGACGAAGCGTTCGATGAACTTTTCATAGTTCTTAGTCTTCGTTGCATCATTCTTGATTTCAGGCAAGTTCATGCGTTCCCTTATTAAGTTGTATAGGGTTCTCGGCTTCCTGTTGATGAAGTCCACCAACGATTCATTTAGAACGATGGGTTGGGGCTTCTCAATGTAGTGAGACTTCACCAACTTTCTTCTCTTCCCGCCGGTAGAGGAGCCGGCCACGTTCTTTAGTTGTTGAGACATTGTCAGATGAAGTTTTAGTGAGAGAAAACTGCCGGAGTTCTAGAGAGATGTCAGAGCAAATTTGAGAGCGAGAAAGTGGTTGAGCGTAATAAATTCTGAGAGCGACTGTTCTGGCCTTTTATAGAGGAAGCGGTGGCACAAACGGTAATTACCACTGTTTTACTGTGCGACACGTAGCAAAACTTCCCCCTTAAGATTTGAGCAAAAGCAACGGTCACTGTTCACACTTTCAAAAGTTCAAAAATTCTGACTCTTCAACTGCGCCTTAACAACTGAACTGGCGTTCTTTCCAACAAGCACTGAGCGTTCTCTCATACTTAGCAAAATTTACCTCTTCAAGCAAACCAACAACCAACTTACCGTTCTTGTGATCACCTTTCGAACCAGTTGAGAACAACGCAAGTACGTCCCGTAAAAGAAAATATGAAGCTCATAGGACGCTTTTGCGGAGTTCTCGGCTAGGGTAAGCTTAGAGTTCCCATCATTTCGGCTTATAATGAGGGTTGGGTGATCAGGGATACTCTTTTCAAGACAAAATAGAGAAAGTTTGAATGGCGTTCCAAAGTAGCAAACACATGAAGTTTTAGACTAGCGTCCTTGCAAATATGAATTTAATGCATAACAGTCCTTAGACACTTAGATTCTACTAAACATAGCCAATCATTGAGAGAATAGTAGAACGGGACTTACTACTTAAAAGTTATCATCCCCAAGAGCAACCTGAGATGCTCATAGGGACGTCTATCAAGCGCCTTAGTGAAAATATCAGCTATTTGGTCTTCAGTCCTTACATGTTCCATACTAATGAGTCCTAGTTCAACATTATCACGCAAGAAATGATGTCTTATATGAATATGCTTTGTGCGTGAATGAAAAACAGGATTCTTAGAAATTTCAATAGCACTTGTGTTATCGCAACGAATAGGAATAGTTTCAAGATTGATACCGTAGTCCTCTAGTTGATATTTGATCCAGATAACTTGTGAACAGCACGAGGCAGCAGCAACGTACTCGGCTTCCGCAGTTGAAAGTGCCACAGAGTTCTGTTTCTTAGATCCCCAAGAGACTAGGCATGAACCAAGGAACTGTGCCATTCCTGAAGTGCTTTTCCGATCAATCACATGACCTGCATAATCAGCGTCCGAGTAGCCAATAAGCTTGAAGGACGTCTTCCTGGGGTACCAAAGGCAAAGATCGTCGCGTCCTTTGAGATAGCGAAAGATCCTCTTGACTTCTTGCATGTGGGACTCCTTTGGATTTGCCTGGAAGCGTGCACACAAGCAAACGGCAAACATAATGTCGGGACGGCTTGCGGTCAAATAGAGCAAAGAACCAATCATCCCTCTGTAAAGTTTTTGATCAACGTCCTTGCCCTGTTCATCTGTGTAAAGACGCGAGTTTGGAGAACATGGGGTTGCAACAGGTTTGGACGTGTTCATCCCGTACTTCTCAAGCATTTCACGGACATATTTTTGTTGGTGAATGCGCGTCCCTTCCTTGAGTTGATTGATTTGAAGTCCCAAGAAGAAATTTAGTTCTCCAATGAGGGACATTTCAAACTCACTACTCATTAAGGACTTGAACTCATCTACAAGCTTCATGTTAGTGCTACCAAAGACAATATCATCAACATAAACTTGAGCAATCAAAATGTCCTTGTGAACTTTCTTTATGAACAAAGTTTTATCAATTGAACCTCTAGTGTACCCATGAGACAAAAGGAAGGACGCAAACCTGTCGTACCAGGCACGAGGGGCTTGCTTGAGTCCATATAGCGCTTTGTCCAAGTAGTACACATGATCTGGATGAGAGGCGTCCTCTTAGCCAGGCGGCTGAGCAACATACACTTCCTCCTTTAGCTTTCCATTGAGAAAGGCAGTCTTGACGTCCATCTGAAATAGCTTGAACCCTTTGTGAGCGGCGAAGGCAATAAGAAGACGAACGGCTTCAATTCTAGCAACAGGGGCAAAGGTCTCATCATAGTCTATGCCTTCCTCTTGCTTGAATCCTTGAGCCACCAGTCTTGCTTTGTTCCTAGACACACGTCCACTCTCATCAAGCTTATTTCTGAACACCCATCGCGTCCCTATGATATTCTTGCCTTTGGGACGTGGAACGAGGGTCCAAACTTTGTTCCTTTCAAACTGGTTGAGTTCTTCTTGCATTGCTTGAATCCAGTCAGCGTCCTGAAGTGCTTCTTTGATATTCTTTGGCTCCACCATAGAGACAAAGGCATTGAATGCACAAAAAACCAAATTTGCACTCTGGGACTTGCTTGCAGCAGACCTTGTTTGAACTCCTTGAGAAGGATCTGAGACAATTTGAGAAGTTGGGTGGTCCCTAGAGAAGCGGGACTCCCTTTGAAACAGTTGAGCAAATCTTGGGTCAATGTCTTCATCAGAGTCATCACTATCACTTTGAGCGTCGTCCTCAGCGTGTTCCCCCTCAAAGAGAGCGTCCACACCTTGACTTTGCCCACCTTGTTGACTTGATTCAGCTACATCCTGTTGAACTGGAGATTCACTATGAGATGGAACTCCCTGAATAACACTTGGAGCGTCCACAAAGACTTCTTCAGGGTTTGGAGACACGTCCTTGGAGACATAGTATTTTCCTGAGGTCCAATCTTCAGCTTCATCTTCAGAGTCGTCCTGTTGATGCGATGAGGAGCGTTCTTTCTTACTTGATTCTTCTTTGTGAGAAGAACTCTCCTTGAACACAACATGAATACTCTCTTCAAGTTTTAGAGTTCTTTTGTTGAAAACCCTATATGCTTTGCTGGTGAGAGAGTACCCAAGGAATATGGCTTCATCACTTCTTGCATCGAACTTTCCAAGTTTCTCTTTATCGTTCTTGTGAACGAAACATTTACACCCAAAGACTCTGAGATAGTCAAGACGAGGCTTCTTTCCGTTCAACAATTCATAGGACGTCTTCTTCAGCAGAGGACGAATCATGGTACGATTGATGATGTAGCATGCTGTGGCAATAGCTTCCGCCCAGAAGTACTTGGGGACACTATTAGCCAAAAGCATAGTTCTTGCCATATCCTCTAGCGTCCTGTTCTTTCTTTCCACAACTCCATTTTGTTGTGGAGTCCTTGGAGCTGAGAAGTTGTGTGAGACACCATGTTGATCACAGTAGGCCAGGAACTCTGAATTCTGGAATTCCGTCCCATGGTCTGATCTTATGGCTTTGAGAGGCGTCTCCAGGGCAACTTCCACTTGTTTGATGAAGACTTTGAATGCCTTGAAACAATCTGCTTTGGACGCCAAGAAAAGAACCCAAGTGAATCGAGAAAAATCATCTACAAGAACGTAAATGTACCTCTTTCCACCGTAGCTCTGTGTCTTCATTGGTCCACAAAGATCCATATGGAGAAGTTCCAATGGCTTCTTTGTACTTACTTCATTCTTGGACTTGAAGGACGTTCTTGTTTGTTTCCCTTTGATACAGGCTTCGCACTGTTCAACCGTCTCAGGATCAATCCGGGGAAGACCTTTTACAAGATTCCTTTGGTGCAACTTGAGAATTGAGCTAGGTCCAGCATGGCCAAGACGACAATGCCAGAGACCAGCGTCCTTCTTTGAAGCAGATAGACATAGTTCTGATTTGGGCTTGAACTCTTGATTGAAGATGTAGATATTGTTCTTGCGAACTCCTTTCAGAACAACTTTGTTGGACTTCTTGTTGATGACGAGGCACTCCTTTGAGTCAAATGTGACTAGGTTTTCACCTTGATCACACATCTGAGAGACGCTAAGAAGATTGAAACCAAGTCCTTCAACAAGACTCACGTTGGTTGCTTTGATGGACGGGTTAAGAATAGCAGTTCCCGTTCCCTTGATCTTTCCTTTGCCCTTGTTGCCAAACGAGACAGTTCCTCCCATGGCACTATTTTGGATAGAAGTGAGATGGATCTGGCTTCCTGTCATATGATTTGAGGCGCCACTATCAATGATCCATGGGCGTCCCCTCACTTCCACCTGCCAAACCAAGGTTAGTTCTTGGCGACCCAGGCAAGGTGTTCCTTACCTGGCTCATTACAATAATAAAACTTTGGTTCTGGCATATAGTCATTTATGTTAACATCATTAGAAATGGCATTTCTGTGGAAAGAACTTCTAGAACGTCTAGGACGCCTAGAATTAGCTTTTGGAACGGACTTAGTATTTTCATTGTTAGTCCTAACAACTTTCCCACTCTCAATGTCTTCCTTAAGTTTTACACAGTCATATTTGAAGTGGTCACCTTGTCCACAGTACCAGCACGTCCTATAGTAAGTACCGAGGTAGTACTTCTTGTTGGGACGTTGGATTTTGTTTTGCTTCATCTTTTGGGGATCGCACACCTTTGAGCCGTTCCCTTTAACAATTTTCTTGTAAATTTTATGACTAGTGGAATTGGTGTAGTAGTCCTCTTGTCCTATTTCTCCACTTTCTAGAACTCTAATTCTTTCAAGAAGATTCTTGGTTTTCTCCCGTTCAAGTTCTAGTTCAGAAGTTTTGCTAGCCTCAAAGTCACTAGGGAGAGAGTTCCTAGAGTCAGGTTCATAACCTAGACCACGCTTAGCTGGGACAAAGACTATTGGTTTTACTTCCTCAACTATGGGACTCTTTCCCAAAACTTTCACTTCTTCCCTAAGCTTGGCGTTCTCAAGTTTAAGACACACAAGTTCAGTTTTTAGGGACTTAGTTTCTTCACATGAGGACTCTAGTTGAATAGTCATTGAATTACAGTTCTCACATTCAACTACAATGTTTTCATCTTCTAGTTCATCCATTCTTCTTTTCATGGCAAGACTTTCCTCCATGATTTTATCAATAAGCTTAAGGAGTTTTGGTTTTGAACATTTTTCTAAAGAACGCATCATGGAATCATGAGTTACCTCTTGTTCATTGTCGGAGGCGTTCTCTTCAACAACTGGGGCGTCTTCCACTGCCATGTATGCCACTTGATCATCACGTTTCTCATCACTTGAACTGAGATCATCCCATGCAGCTGTACAAGCTCCAATAAGAGCTTTCTTCTTGTCCTTGGAGGACGTTCCCATGGTACATTTTTTGGCAAAATGTCCTTTCTTGTTGCATTTGTAGCATGTGAGTTCCTTCATTTCAGCTTCTGTGTATTTGGGACTCTCCTTTTTGTAAGACTTGTTCTTGCTACTATGCTTGTTTTTCCTGTTATAGTATTTGAGAGCCTTGTGAATAAGAGAGAGTTCCTCATCTGAGTCAATTTCTTCCTTTGACTTTCTTTCTTTCTCTTTGGGACGCAAGCTCTCAGGCTTCTCTTTGTTTTGCATCATCAATGCCAGGTCTCTTTGTCCACGCAGGTATTCAGCGTACTCTGGTGTTGTGGACGCCAAGGCAAGATCGGTTTGAGGGTTCTTTCCTAGCTGGGCCATGTCAGTGATTCTACGTTCTTCGTACCCCCTGAGCTTCCCATAGATCTCTTCCATATCTAGAGTTTTGTTGGCTGTGTTTTCTTTGAAAGTTGTCCTATCAAAGTTCCAAACTCCAGTCAACCCATCGATAACTACTTGAACTCTGTTCCTCATGGAGATTTCTGTTTCTGGAACGCCCAAGTTCCTCATCTTGGTGACAAGGGACTCAAAACGGTACGAGTAGTCATTCACCGTTTCATTTGGTAGCATAGTAAAGGCATAGAACTCCTTTTTGATCTTCAGCTGGACGTCCTCTTTCATCTCTGCAGTTCCCACATGAAATTTCTCAAGAGCTTCCCACTGTTGTTTTGCGGTGGGGAGATTGCTAACTCTTGTAGCATCTCTCTCACAGAGGGACGCTTGAAGAAAGCAAATAGCTTTTGCATTGGTTTCCATCAGTTTGAACTCATCAGGACCCCAATCGTCCTCTTTGTCAACTTTGTCAGCAGGAACTTTAAGATCACCTTTTCTGATAACATTCCAGCATTGATAATTTGTGCTTCTGCAGAAATTCTCAAATCTAGTTTTCCAGCGGTTGAAGTTGCCGTCCGTCAGACGCGGAGGCTTTACGAACGAGATTCCAATCGGTTCCATGTCCATTTTTTACCTGCAACTCAGTAAGAATCTAGAGCGCCTGCTCTGATACCAATTGTTGGATCGTTAGTACTGCGGGACTGCCTTTACTTTGGTAAAGGCGTCCTTTGGTTAGGCGTTCCTACGAGGTGTAGGAGCGTCCTAGAGTAATGCAGCGGAAATAGTACTAAACAGGTAAGTAATGAACGCAATAAGTTATAGAGGAACCACTCAAGACCAAGTAGTTCTTGAGTGTAAACCTCTACCTCCTTGGAGGATTTTTGAATAGTTCTTCCTTTATATTGAACGTTCTTACAGTTGTACTGGCGAGTCTTTACAGTTCTCTGGCACTTAGCTTTTCCTAAGTCCACTAGTAAAGGACTCCTCTAAGCCTACAACTTAAGCAAGTTCAATCTACTAAAGGACTCCTATCCCTGCGTCCTACAGTACTTCGTAGGACTCTCTTTCTCTTCTTTCGATTACAAACAGTTTTGTGATTTGGGTTACAAGTCTCACTCGATCTAACTCAAAGACTTAGCACTGTTCTTGAGTTCTTGAGTTTGTTCTTTGTGTTCTTGAGTGAGTCGCTTTCTCTTCGATTCTCTTTGAATATTCTTGAAAGCGTTAAAGTCACAATGAATGTCTTGCGGTATTTATAGGACTTGAGAAGGGCGTCATTCTCGTTCTGACGATCATGCCCTTGTGGTACGTGGCTACAGGATCTTCCTCCACGAGTAAGGCGGTGATGAGGAAGCTTCCTGTATCCAGTTGTGTGTGATGAACTCTGCTACAGGATCGGTCTCCACGTGTCCTTGGATGATCAAATATTGTCGAGTGATGTCATCCTGTCGGCCAGTGAGTAAGGACTCCTTTCTTGCGTTCCTACTTGCTTGGGACTCCGTCCTTGCTCAAGTAGTCTCTTGCTCGTCCTTACTTCCTGTTAGCTGGCGTCCCTAAGCCTGTGGGACGCCCATACACACTTGTTGTCCTTTGTTAGATGGGCGTTCCTGAACACTTGGACAACTTTATTAGAATCATAGTGAGTTTGTCATATCAAAACTAAGGGACGGTTGTGTGGAACACTAACAAGTACGCAAGCGTTCTCGATAGCGTCCCAACAAGGTGATCTCAAAGTTCCGGAAGACAAGAAAGACAAAGAGGACGAGTGGGGTCCTGATGAATTCAAGCTAATGGAGACAAATGCTAAAGCAGTGTGCTTCCTTCAAGCGTCCCTCTGCGAAAGGGACGCCACAAGAGTTAGCAATCTCCCCACAGCAAAACAACAGTGGGAAGCTCTTGAGAAATTTCATGTGGGAACTGCAGAAATGAAGGAGGACGTCCAGCTGAAAATCAAGAAGGAGTTCTATGCTTTTACTATGTTGCCAAATGAATCTGTGAACGATTACTCGTACCGTTTTGAGGCCCTTGTCACCAAGATGAGAAACTTGGGCATTCCAGAATCAGAAATCTCCATGAGGAATAGAGTTCAAGTAGTCATCGATGGATTGACTGGAGTCTGGAACTTCAGTTCAAGTGATGATGAACGTGACGATCAAGTTGCATACATGGCAGTGGAGGACGCCTCAGTTGTTGAAGAGAACGCCTCCGACAACGAACAAGAGGTAACTCATGATTCCATGATGCGTTCTTTAGAAAAATGTTCAAAAACAAAACTTCTTAAACTCATTGGAAAAATAATGGAAGAAAGTCTTGTTATGAAAAGTAGAATGGATGAACTTGAAGATGAAAATATTGTAGTTGAATGTGAGAACTGTAATTCAATTACTATTCAACTAGAGTCCTCATGTGAAGAAACTAAATCTCTAAAAACTGAACTTGTGTGTCTTAAACTTGAGAACGTCAAGCTTAGGGAAGAAGTGAAAGTTTTGGGAAAGAGTCCCATAGTTGAGGAAGTAAAACCAATAGTCTTTGTCCCAGCTAAGCGTGGTCTAGGTTATGAATCTGACCCTAGGAACTCTCTCCCTAGTGACTTTGAGGCTAGCAAAACTTCGGAACTTGAACTAGAAAGAGAGAAAGCCAAGAATCTCCTTGAAAGAATTAGAGTCCTAGAGAGTGGAGAAAAAGGTCAAGAGGACTACTACACTAACTCTACCAGTCATAAAATTTACAAGAAAATTGCTAAAGGGGACGGTTCAAAAGTGTGTGATCCCCAAAAGATGAAGCAAAACAAAATCCAACGTCCCAGCAAGAAGTACTATCTCGGTACTTACTATAGGACGTGTTGGTACTGTGGACAAGGAGATCATTACAAATATGATTGCTTAAAACTCAAGGAAGATGTTGAAAATGGAAAGAGGTACATTTACGTTCTTGTAGATGATTTTTCTCGATTCACTTGGGTTCTTTTCTTGGCTTCCAAAGCAGATTGTTTCAATGCGTTCAAAGTCTTCATCAAACAAGTGGGAGTTGCCCTTGAGACGCCTCTCAAAGCCATAAGATCAGACCATGGAACGGAGTTCCAAAACTCAGAGTTCCTGGCCTACTGTGATCAACATGGTGTCTCTCACAACTTCTCAGCTCCAACGACTCCTCAACAAAATGGAGTTGTAGAAAGAAAGAATAGGACGTTAGAGGATATGGCAAGAACTATGCTTTTGGCTAATAGCGTTCCTAAGTACTTCTGGGCGGAAGCTATTGCTACAACATGCTACATCATAAATCGTGCCATGATCCGTCCTCTCCTGAAAAAGACATCTTATGAATTATTGAACGGAAAGAAGCCTCGCCTTGACTATCTCAGAGTTTTTGGTTGTAAGTGTTTCGTTCACATCAATGATAAAGAGAAACTTGGAAAGTTTGATGCGAGAAGTGATGAAGCCATATTTCTTGGGTACTCTCTCACCAGCAAAGCATATAGAGTTTTCAACAAAAGGACTCTAAAGCTTGAGGAGAGCATTCATGTTGTGTTCAAAGAAAGTTCTTCTCACAAAGAAAAAGCAAGAAAGAAAGAACGCTCCTCGTCACAACAGCAGGACGACTCCGAAGATGAAGTTGAAAATTGGTTCTCTGAAAAGTACTATGTTCCTAAGAACGCTGCTCAAAATCCTGATGAAGTCTCAATGGAAGTTCCCAGTGTTGTTCAGGGAGTTCCATCTCATAGTGAATCTCCAGTTCAACAAGATGTAGCTGAATCAAGTCAACAAGGTGGGCAAAGTCAAGGTGTGGACGCTTTCTCTGAGGGGGAACGCACTGAAGACTATGCTCAAGATGATAGTGATGATTCTGATGGTGACATTGATCCAAGATTTGCTCATTTATTTCAAAGGGAGTCCCGCTTCTCTCGGGATCACCCAACATCCCAGATTATCTCAGATCCTTCTCAAGGAGTTCAAACTAGGTCAGCTGCAAGCAAGTCCCAAAGTGCAAATTTGGCTTTCTGTGCATTCAATGCCTTTGTCTCTATGGTGGAGCCAAAGAATATCAAAGAAACTCTTCAGGACGCTGACTGGATTCAAGCTATGCAAGAAGAACTCAACCAGTTTGAAAGAAACAAAGTTTGGACTCTCGTCCCACGTCCCAAAGGCAAAAATATCATAGGGACGCGATGGGTGTTTAGAAATAAGCTTGATGAGAGTGGACGTGTGTCAAGGAACAAGGCAAGACTGGTGGCTCAAGGATTCAAGCAAGAGGAAGGCATAGACTATGATGAGACCTTTGCCCCTGTTGCTAGAATTGAAGCCGTTCGTCTTCTTATTGCCTTCGCCGCTCACAAAGGATTCAAGCTATTTCAGATGGACGTCAAGACTGCCTTTCTCAATGGAAAGATAAAGGAGGAAGTGTATGTTGCTCAGCCGCCTGGCTTTGAGGACGCCTCTCACCCAAATCATGTGTACTACTTGGACAAAGCGCTCTATGGACTCAAGCAAGCCCCTCGTGCATGGTACGACAGGTTTGCGTCCTTTCTTTTGTCTCATGGGTACACTCGAGGTTCAATTGATAAAACCTTGTTTATAAAGAAAGTTCACAAGGACATTTTAATTGCCCAAGTCTATGTTGATGATATAGTCTTTGGTAGTACTAACATGAAACTTGTAGATAAGTTCAAGTCCATAATGAGTAGTGAGTTTGAGATGTCCCTCATTGGAGAACTCAATTTCTTCTTGGGACTTCAAATCAATCAACTCAAGGAAGGGACGCGCATTCACCAACAGAAATATGTCCGTGAGATGCTTGAGAAGTACGGGATGAACACGTCCAAACCTGTTGCAACTCCTTGTTCTCCAAACTCGCGTCTTTACGCAGACGAACAGGGAAAGGACGTTGATCAAAAACTCTACAGAGGGATGATTGGTTCTTTGCTCTATTTGACCGCAAGCCGTCCCGACATTATGTTTGCCGTTTGCTTGTGTGCACACTTCCAGGCAAATCCAAAGGAGTCCCACATGCAAGAAGTCAAGAGGATCTTTCGCTATCTCAAAGGACGCGACGATCCTTGCCTTTGGTACCCCAGGAAGACGTCCTTCAAGCTTGTTAGCTACTCGGACGCTGATTATGCGGGTCATGTAATTGATAGGAAAAGCACTTCAGGAATGGCACAGTTCCTTGGTTCATGCTTAGTCTCTTGGGGATCTAAGAAACAGAACTCTGTGGCGCTTTCAACTGCGGAAGCCGAGTACGTTGATGCTGCCTCGTGCTGTTCACAAGTTATCTGGATCAAATATCAACTAGAGGACTACGGTATCAATCTTGAAACTATTCCCATTCGCTGTGATAACACAAGTGCTATTGAAATTTCTAAGAATCCTGTTTTTCATTCACGCACAAAGCATATTCATATAAGACATTATTTCTTGCGTGATAATGTTGAACTAGGACTCATTAGTATGGAGCATGTAAGGACTGAAGACCAAATAGCTGATATTTTCACTAAGGCGCTTGATAGACGTCGCTATGAGCATCTCAGGTTGCTCTTGGGGATGATAACTTTTAAGTAGTAAGTCCCGTTCTACTATTCTCTCAATGATTGGCTATGTTTAGTAGAATCTAAGTGTCTAAGGACTGTTATGCATTAAATTCATATTTGCAAGGACGCTAGTCCAAAACTTCATATGTTTGCTACCTTGGAACGCCATTCAAATTTTCTCTATTTTGTCTTGAAAAGAGTATCCCTGATCACCCAACCCTCATTATAAGCCGAAATGATGGGAACTCTAAGCTTACCCTAGCCGAGAACTCCGCAAAAGCGTCCTATGAGCTTCATATTTTCTTTTACGGGACGTACTTGCGTTGTTCTCAACTGGTTCGAAAGGTGATCACAAGAACGGTAAGTTGGTTGTTGGTTTGCTAAGTATGAGAGGACGCTCAGTGCTTGTAGGTAAGAACGCCAATTCAGTTGTTTAGGCGCAGTTGAAGAGTCAGAAATTTTTTTGAACTTTTGAAAGTGTGAACAGTGGACCGTTGCTTTTGCTCAAATCTTAAGGGGGAAGTTTTGATACGTGTCGCACAGTAAAACAGTGGTAATTACCGTTTGTGCCACCGCTTCCTCTATAAAAGGCCAGAACAGTCGCTCTCAGAATTTATTACGCTCAACTACTTTCTCGCTCTCAAATTAGCTCTGACATCTCTCTAGAACTCCGGCATCTTTCTCTCACTAAAATCTCATCTGACAATGTCTCAACAACTGAAGAACGTGGCCGGATCTTCTACCGGCGGGAAGAGAAGAAAGTTGGTGAAGTCTCACTACATTGAGAAGCCCCAACCCATCGTTCTAAATGAATCTTTGGTGGACTTCATCAACAGGAAGCCGAGAACCCTATACAACTTAATAAGGGAACGCATGAACTTGCCTGAAATCAAGAATGATGCAACGAAGACTAAGAACTATGAAAAGTTCATCGAACGCTTCGTCGTGCCAAGTCTTCACAAAACAAACTACAAGGACTTGCCAGGACGGATGGACGACGTTCTCTTCTTCTCACAGTTTGGAGGTGAGAATCTGGGTCCTTTACTTGAACTCATTCCCGATCTCCATAACGCCGTCCTTCCTGATTTCCCGATGTACCCAAAGGACTCCTTGGCCTTCCAAATGACCAAGTCCCGTGTACCAAGTTCTTCTCCACCACCACCTCAAGTCCCCTCCATCACCACAAAATCAATCCTCCCATCCAAGCGTCCAACCTCTCTATCTCCCCTCTCAAAAACATCCAAACCCACCTCCTCAAATCCAACTCAAATCGTGGACAAGTTTCCACCTCACTTAAAGGAGGGACGCTCCAAGAAAGCCCACGACCAAAGGCCCCTCAAAAAGGCCAAGACCTCGAGCGTCCCATCCTCCAAACCCTCCATAAAACGGCCGAGCTCCACAAAACGGCCATCCATTCTTTCAAAAGAATCCACCCTTCCCCCCCAAATCCAAATTGAACAACTACCAACCCCTCCCCCGTCCCCTCAACCCTCCTCTCAAAATGCTCTAATCCCCTTTCCTCCTCCGTCCCCGCTAAACCTGGCCCTATTCCCCTCTGCTCCCGCCCATATCTCTCCACCAAAGGACCCCGAGACCCCCAGATCTCGCCGTCCATCCTCCGAGAGTGGCCCAGAGGAGGCCGAACGCACTTTTGAGCACACCTTCCGCCGCAGAAAAGCTGGCGAAAAGCCGAAAGTGTTGCTGGCCAAGGAAGCTCAGGTGCAAATTGAGCACGTTCCCTCCTCCTCTTCCTCCTCTAGCTCATCTGGGAGCAAGGAAGACACTCCTGCTCAGGACTCCCCCTTCATCGACGTTACTGGGGACTCCAATGATGAAGAGGAAGGAGACGCGAACGCTCCTACTGAAATTGAGGACGCTGGTGAGCACCAGGTCACTCAGGAGAACGCCGAGCCATCTCTCTCTGAAGAGCTCGAGCGTGAAGCTCAGGAGGTCACCCCTTACAACCAATCCCTCCCAATCCTCAACCCCACCTCAGCACCACAAGAAAACCCCTCCCCCACAATCCAAACAGAATCCGATCAAGTCCCAGCGGACGCCGAGCCCATAACAACTGAACAACAAACAGAGGCTCAGGACGCTGAGGGCGCGTCCCAAAGACAGAAGTCTGCTGATCAAGCCACAGCTGGTGGCGATGCTGAACAAGGCACAGAGGACGCTCCTTCAAAGGACGCCTCTGATAGTGACTCAGAGAAGGCTGAGGACAAGTCCGATGATGATGAGGAGGACTCTGAGTCCCCCAAGGGCAAGCGTAAGAGGAAGAACGCTGGTGTGCCGGTCAAAGTCCTCAGTCCTCTTATTTATTCTGAAGAGTGGCTCGCCTCCTTCGATGATGAAGCTGTTAAGGAGTTCCTCGATCTCCTAAGATTTCAAGGATGGCAGAACGTTGGACCTGCGCCGATAACAGTTGACAAGGAACAGGTTAAGGCGTTCTATAGCGATCTGCGCTACAAAGCAAAAGAAGGCTCCCTTCACTTCAAAATTGAAGGTGAGAAAGCCTCCATAACAGAACGCCAAATGCGCTCCTTCCTTGGCCTAGGTTCACGCAAGCCACCATCTGATGCTCTTAGCTCACTTCCTGAAGGCGGCTTCGAAACAACTGATCAAGAACTGCCTCTGGTTGAGCACGTCTTTCAAGGGAAAAGGCCGATGGGACTCGACAGGGTAGCTCACGTTTTGAGTAAGGTTGGCGCAATCATTCACTACTTCATCTGCCGCGCCATTCATCCAAGACAAGAGAAGCGTTCAATCGTGCAAACTCACGATATAATTCTGATTGACGCAATTCTTGAACGCCGCCCAGTCAACTTAGCCAGAATTGCGATGCAACATATGGCCAAGTGTGGAAGGAAGAGGCATGCCTTGCCGTACCCTGGTGTAGTGAAGGCGATTTTGCAGTCTCAAGATGCTTATGATGAGAGCACTCCCTCTGAAGAACTTGGCTTAAAATGGGACGCCAAGAAGGGACTGGTTGAAATTAGACATAATGAAGAGCTGCCGTCCGTTCTAAAACAGTTGAAAGCTGAGGCTGAGGAAGCTCGAAAGAAAGCTGAGAAAGAATGCTTAGCTGCTGAGGCTGAGGCCGCAAGGCTTACTTCGACGCCTCAAGAGTTCTCCCAAGATCAAGAGCCTGCTGTAGATCTTACATCTCTCGATCAAATGCTCTTAGGACCTTCTTCTCCTACAACTCTTCCTCAGGACGCTCCCTCTTCAAGTTCAGGTCCCATACCTCGCTCTGCTCCTGCAAATATTTCTGAACATCCGCCAGCAGAACTCATGGGTGCGATCTTGGACAACCAGTGCCTAATCTTCTCAGCTCTCAAAGATCTGTCTTCTGCGTTCTTCAAGGCAAATGAACTTAATGAACAACTGCTCAAGTTTTACCAAGACCAGAGCCGTTCTCAGTAATTGCCCCCCCTCCCGTTCATTCCTTGTTATTTTTGCCTGTGCTTCTTTTGAATTTCAAACACTGATGACCGTTGGTCTGTAATAATTTTAACTCTGATTCTCGTTTGAATGGCAATTTCATCTGTTTGCTTGCATATGTGTTTAAGCGTTCCACTGCTTTTAATTATGTGCTTGTGCTAACGTCCTTATCACTTGCTATCCTTTTCGATGATGCCAAAAGGGGGAAGTGTAGTTTTGCAGAGATGCGCTATAAAATAGTTATCTAGAATAAGCAAGTGTTAAGGGGGAACTATTGAGTGAAACGTCTAAGGAACGCTCATGCTAGAATAAACGAGGACGCTTAGAAACTTTTCTAGGACGCGACTCTCTCCTTTAAATCCAAAAGCTAGAGAATCAAAGATTGAAAACTTGTGCTTATTAAAATTTCTCTAAGTGTTAAAGGACGCTTTTAAGTTTTCATGCATGCTAAGTTCCAATGTCAAAACTATTTTGCTGAAGAGTTTGTCATCATCAAAAAGGGGGAAATTGTTGGGACGCTATCAAGAACACTTGCGTACTTGTTAGTGTTCCACACAATCGTCCCTCAGTTTTGATATGACAAACTCACTATGATTCTAATAAAGTTATCCAAGTGTTCAGGAACGCTAGTGACCAAAAGGACAACAAGTGTGTATGGGCGTCCCATAAGCTTAGGAACGCCAGCTAACAGGAAGTAAGGACGAGCAAGAGACTACTTGAGCAAGGACGGAGTCCCAAGCAAGTAGGAACGCAAGGAAGGAGTCCTCACTCACTAGCCGACAGGATGACATCACTCGACAATGTTTGATCATCCAAGGACACGTGGAGACCGATCCTGTAGCAGAGTCCAACACTACGTGGCGGACGATCCTGTAGCAGAGTTCATCAACACGTGGCGGCCGATCCTGTAGCGGAGTTCATCACACACAGCTGGATACAGGAAGCTTCCTCATCACCGCCAAACTCGTGGA
Source organism: Polygonum aviculare (assembly GCA_934048045.1). Classification (NCBI taxonomy): domain Eukaryota; kingdom Viridiplantae; phylum Streptophyta; class Magnoliopsida; order Caryophyllales; family Polygonaceae; genus Polygonum; species Polygonum aviculare. The sequence goes on along the minus strand of OW204023.1, from coordinate 14,727,194 downwards.
AGAAGATCCTGTAGCCACGTACCTGAAGGGCATGATCGTTAGAACGAGAATGACGCCCTTTCCCAAGTCCTATAAATACCGCAAGGCATTTAATGTGACGCTAACGCTTTCAAGAATATTCAGAGAGAATTAAAGAGAAAGCGACTCACTCAAGAACACAAAGAACAAACTCAAGAACAGTGCTAAGACTTTGAGTTAGATCGAGTGAGACTTGTAACCCAAATCACAAAACTGTTTGTAATCGAAAGAAGAGAAAGAGAGTCCTACTAAGTACTGTAGGACGCAGGGATAGGAGTCCTTTAGTAGATTGAACTTGCTTAAGTTGTAGGCTTAGAGGAGTCCTTTACTAGTGGACTTAGGGAAAAGCTAAGTGCCAGAGAACTGTAAAGACTCGCCAGCACAACTGTAAGAACGTTCAATATAAAGGAAGAACTATTCAAAAATCCTCCAAGGAGGTAGAGGTTTACACTCAAGAACTACTTGGTCTCGAGTGGTTCCTCTATAACTCATTGCGTTCATTACTTACCTGTTTAGTACTATTTCCGCTGCATTACTCTAGGACGCTCCTACACCTCGTAGGAACGCCTAACCAAAGGTCGACTTTACCAAAGTAAAGACAGTCCCTCAGTACTAACGATCCAACAGAGAGGAAGGGGTGGGGCCCGCATATCCCTTCTTTTTATTTTGGTTTGTGGGTTGGGTTCGTATAATGGGATCTGGGGTATTAGATTTAATTAGGTGGGTTTTGTTTAATTAGGTGGATTAAAATTCTAGTTAGTTTGGTGGATTACTGCTAAGTGGAGTTCGGTTCTTAGGTTTACGGGTTCCTTTTTAATTCTCTTATATAATAATAATCTTCTTAAGCTAAGGGCGCGTTAATTATCATTTCTAGGTGTGATTGATTTTTAATTATTATTTCAAGGTGATTGATTTTCTGAGCCCGTTATATTCCTCCTCCGTAGCGAAATTCCATCCTTTAAATAAAAAACAAGTAAATAACTAAAAAATAAAGATAATTATTAAAATGCAAACATGAGTAATACTAATACTAGGCGTTCCCGTAAATGCTGTGGTTGATTGACTAGCAAACCATGCTATCTTTTCTACTAATGACTTTGTTGATCTTTTTAATGCTCCTAAATTTATTTTACCTTTTTTATCCAGTTGATTCTACAGCCTATGATGTTATTCTTAAATTGTTTTTTTCTATTTTAATAATAATCGTAGTAAGGGCAAGGCCCTCCTTTTTGGATCCAAAAAAATCAGTTTTTAATTTCAATTTTAAACAAATTATATGTAATTAAAATAATATTATAGATGAACAATATATAGTTATAATAATAATACAGAAAAGTATATGTCAACTCCAATTAAATACATAATTAAAATTGTAATCCATAACAATTAAAATAAATTCTACAAATTTTAGGAGTATTCAATCCTTATACAAAATTTATAATCCCACAAATTTTTGTTAGAGTAAAAGAGTATATTATAGTGAAAATACAATATTATTAAAATAAATCCTATAAAAACAAATTAAATAAAATAATACAAGAGCTTGTATCAAACTATTCTTTTCAACAACTTTATATTAAATTTAAAAATTAATTAAATAAAATTTGTGTCTTAAAGGCACGGGGACTAGTACTATTGTATATATAAAAGATGTAGGAATGCTCTACCGAAAACAGATACAGGGATCATGTTATAATCAGGTAACTAACATTTACCTTACATTAAGGAGAATACGACTTCTCGGGCTCATTATCATGCATATGTAAGATCTTTTCTAACTCGACTACACTAACCCCTCGAGGTTGCAAGGCCATTCATTTGACAAATAGATTATTCACATATTTATGTGATTTTGTTTTAGTATGATTACTGTTTTAAAAGATCCTAGGTGACACTTATTTGGAGAGAGGCCATCTAGCTAGGTGGGTCAGACGAACACCTAGGTGTTATTTAGGCGGGTTTAAAGGGTAGTTGGTTCAAGACCGTCTAGGGGTATGGAAAGGATTTCTAGAACACTAAGTACGATGTAAGTTAACAAAGTATTCTCACGATAAATGAGTCATAAGTTAATATTATCAATAAAAAACATATTCGAATAAGACACTCACAAAGTTTTTAATGGTCATCCAATGATACCTTAAAATCTTCAATATAACAACCTCTAATAAATTTAAATGTCAACATAAAACATGTCTTTCTATCATGTTATTGAGGGATCGCCTTCACCTTCACCTTCGATTTATTTAGAATATATCTTCCTTAATGTAGTCTTTGATTTGTTGGAGGAGATCCTCGTATTCAGCTCTGAAGCATTGGAGGAGGCAAGAAGGGAATCAAGTCATGAGATTTGCTCAAGAGTTGATGGGAAAAGCACACTTGGATCCGGACTATGTATTGGAGTTATTGTTTCGACACTTCTTACTTGCAAGGGGTGGATCTGGAGCTACAATGGTCGGATTGAGCTGATTTTGGTGTTACTGGGAAGATAACTCGAAGAAGTACAATTCATCTTCTACGAGTCCAAATTCCAACTCGAAGTGTGTCAAAACAGCCTCTAAAGTGTGTCTCCTGTTGATCAGAGCGTGAGACGCGGGCAGGGGTGTTCAAGACCCGGCCGCGTCTCTTGGTTACAAACTGCGTTTCGAGCTTTTACTCTCTGTGGTGAAAAAGCGGGATGAGGCTTTGAAACTCGACCGAGTTTTGGGTGGTTTTGGCCGAGTTTTCGCCCGTGTCCACGAGATGTCCGAGTTTTCTGTACGAGATTTCTTTGGGCCCTTGTGGGTTGTTTTTAGATATATTTTTGGAAGACATATTATATATAGTTAGCCCTAGTTTTAGGTTTGATCATCTTTTAATCTTTGACATTGGTTGTTGGAGACTTGGAGAACAAGAACCCTTTGGGAAACTTTGTAAGCTTTTCAATGTCTTTCAACAACTAATTCCTTTTGCTTAACTAGTTAATTGAAGTTGTGAACAAAGTATTATTGTGAGGTTTGATTGTTCTTAATTTTGCTTGACTAGAATGTTTTCTCTATGCTTAATTGCTTAATTTCAGCCTAGAGCTTTAATAGCTTGATCAACTAATATGATTTCTAGGTTAAATTACAACTAGATCTTTCTAATTACCGGTCGGTGTTAATTAGATCATAAGTAGAACCTTTAATCAATCTAGGACTGGTAAAACTAGTTGATTAGAGAAGAGAATTCAATTGCATGTTATTTGGATGTCTGGTTGCTCTGAATGCATGTTTCTATTGATGCTTGGATTTTAAAGCTGTTGTCAAATTGAATATAGGAGGTCTCTTAGGTTATTTGATAATTAGGGTTGTTAGTACCAGTCGGGCTAATAACTAGAATTGAAGTAGGATTAATAATGCCATGAAGTTGGGTTATTAACATTCCGCAATAGATTAGTCAAGGTAAAGAGAGAATTTTGATAATCAATGATCAATAATCAAGTTCGCAATGGATATTAAGTGGTTAAGCATACTTCTCCCATATTTTACATCTCATCTTTAGATTTGCATTCATTAGTTAGTTTAGTTTTTAGATTAATTCCAAAACCTCCCTTTTTACTCTGAGTAATATAACAATAAACACTGCAACCTGAGTCTTTGTGAAATCGACCCTTACTTCCCTACTACATTAGTTAGGTTGTTTGGATTAATTTGATAGGTATTAAGGCGACTAAAATACCGCTTATCAATCAATAAAAAACATATTCGAATAAGACACTTACAAAGTTTTTTAATGGTCATCCAACGATACCTTAAAATCTTCAATATAACAAGTTCTAATAAATTTAAATGTCAACATAAAACATGTCTTTCTATCATGTTATTGAGGGATCACCTTCAACGTCACCTTCGATTTATTTAGAATATATCTTCCTTGAAGTAGTCTTTGATTTGTTGGAGGAGATCCTCGTATTCAGCTCCTAAAGTAGATGCCATGAATGCTAATTTGACAAATATTAGACTAACCTCTATAAAAGAATATCCTTATTTAATTGCACTCTAAAACCTTATAAGACAAAGAGTGCAATTAAACAAAAACTAGTAAATTAAACAAAAACTAGTAAATGAATTTCTATATCATGATAAATCACAATAATATAGGGTATATGATATAATTACCATAGTTTTCATTAGGACTATCCATTTCAAGCAACATTCCAAGAAAAGGGTCTTCTATTGCTTCCCTACAATTTCATTCAATGGTTACTAGCCAATTTAATACATATAATCAAGTATAAAACTATATGGAACTAATTGAGTATCTAATTAAATAATAAACGTATAATTAGTATATGTACCTTGTATAATCACAGTTAGCTTGACCATAGGTTGATGTTATACTATAGTTTAGGATTTCAATATCTGTATCTATTAGGAATCTAGATGGATCCTTAAGATCACTTGTCATTTGGCTCTTGCAAAAATAATAACACCAAAATGGTATCAAACTTTATAATTTACTAAATTAATAAAAACCTCTTAAAAATATTTTTAACATAAACATTAAAATTTTAAATAGTTGAACCATTTAATAATTAGGCCAACTGAGTAATTTTGGTACCTTTGATGATATCTCACCATTGATAATAGGAAAGTATCCATTAGCTTTGATATCCTCGATGTCCTGGCATATTAAGGTGTAAAGTAACCATTCAAGCATATAAGTTAAGCATTGTTATATATAACTATATTATTATACTATAAATTCATTAGTATATTCATACCCGTTGAGGGTAATTAGGCTTGATAGGACCCACTGGTAAAGAAGATGGTTCAGTACTTCGAATCATGCCAAAAATCTTGTTTGTATTGGCTGATATTGTTTTTTTTTATCTAAAAGAGAAGAGATTGTCATTTATTGGTCAAACCATATTGACAGTATTGTACTTGGTTTGTTTTAGATTGATCATATCTTACTTACAAGTATAAGCAGAATGACTTACTTTGATGGATTAGCTAGCAACTCAAAAGTGGGTGTTTTTGGCAAAGCTACCTGGTAATTTGCAACAAAAGTTAGAAAGTCGTTTATGAATAATTTTATGGATTTTTGAATTATATAATATAGACTACATTATTACAGTCTTTCAGATATTGACATATAAAAAGTCTTACAAAATTAGAAATGTGCATGTTGGACGGTACCATAATTATTTAAAAATTGAGGTAGTTGGCTTGAGGTGACGTAGCATTAGAATATGCAACACTTTCAAACCTGTACAAAGATATTGCAAGGAAATTTACTTGTTTTAGAAATCTTTCTAATAAAAGCAAGGTGCATCCACAATATGAATGTACAACTTGAGGAAAATCAATCATAATATGTCATAATAGATGTATATAGTGTATTGATAAAGTATGTTTAAAATGCTATATAATAAATATCTTATATGACATAAAGTATCTTTATGATATAAACACCAAAAAGTAGTTAACTTACTGTTTGAAGATATCTACGTCAATATGATTGTTGAAGATTTCTTGTTGAAAATAGGGAGATGGTTGAGTTGACTAAGGAAAGGGTGGTATGACGATAATTTCATGAAGCATATGAGATACTTGTGATAAGTCGAATTAGGGGACATCAAAAGATGTGAAGTTGGCCTCATCATAAGGAATGGTTGATGACGAAGATCCTTCAACACGTAAATTTGATTGATATAACATTTGATCATGTAATCCCAAAAGTTCCTAATTCAATAACATAAACAGTACATTCAATAAGAATTGGTTGAATAAAGAGAAAAGCGATTGAAATATATGTTAATTGTAAACAAAACTATTGCAATGAACTAATACCTTGGTAGGGGATTTAGAAAGAAGGTTGGAGAAAGACAACTGGTCTTCATCAACTAAAGAGTTTAACACTTGGGATCCAAATTCCATTTTTCCACTGAAACAGTTTAACTTATTATATGTAGCATTCATTTTATGTAAAAAGCCAAACTTTAATAAACTAAGAATATGACAAAATGATAGGGCATCTTATGAAACAAAGATTAAAAAGTATAATATTTTGGGCATAACTGTCGGCTTATAAAATTCACGTATCAGAAAAAAACTATTTAGCTAGGGATATAAATAATTTAATTTAAAAAAACATTAAGTGAGAGCAAACTAATAAATATGCAACTTAATTAGGTGACATGAAAAAGTTGATATCTCATTTCAAATATTAAATGATATGAGTAACTAACATTACCTTTGAATATATGTCGAATTAGGCATATGATTAGGATGATCAACTTTTTGATGAAAGTTCTTGTTATTTCCATCGAATGCACTTGAATTAGTCTCATAAAATTGATTCCGAACAAAACAATGATATAATAAAACATGAGTGATTCTTTTCAAAATTGATGTCAACTTCTTTATTTAAATGTGGAAGAGCAATTTATCAAGGTTATGAAGCAAATTGATACATGTATGTATGTATTAGATTGAGATATAATATCTATAATTACCACTTTTCGTTGCAACTCCTTTATTACTTCCAAAAGAAATGCTTCGTACATTTTAGCTTCATTTGTAGACATTGTTGTGCTTGATGATGGCCCATATATCCTATTATAGCCATAGCATGAGATACATGCGACTTACCAAACAATCCCTAAATTGAAAAGATGTATGGCGACATTCCAAGTATAAGATGCATCAATGTATCAAACAATATAAATAACTGTCAGTAGGTGTATAACTTCAATCATATTTAGATTATAAACCTTATAGAAGAAGTAATCATATTATACCTGCTAGTTTGTTTTAAGAAATTCTTGATTTGTCTCTTTATCGTTTCAAAAACAGCAACCAATTGCTATAGTGAAAAATAAATCAAGAAAACATAAAATAAGTAGTAGTTAAAAGCTGTAGATGTTATTTATTGACTTTCATCTTAAAGAAAAAAGAAAAAGATTATGAGAAGCTTACCTCGGTATTTGCTATTTTTCTGTGGAAAAAGAGAATAAATAAAACGCCGTTATTTCAATTAATGCTTGAGATAAGGAAAAAGATATAAAGATCAAAAAATTAGATTATTTAAGTTAAAATTGGAGTAACAAGTGTCAATTGCCGTTTCTACTAGTAACTGTTCTAAAATAACTTGTTTTTAGACATAGATCGACCTTAATTAATAGCTAAGAAAGTATACCAGATCTTACCATTGTCGTATACGGCGGATCCAACGCAACATTCTAATCAATTCCATGTAACAGTTCAATAACATATGAGATATGCTTTAGCGAATATTAATGATAGGTAAATCATATAAAATCTTATGTTTGTCGTATATTGCATATCCAAACATTAATATCATTGTAAATTCAACTAATTATAAAATTAATTAAAACTATATTATGGTTTACATATAGAGAGTAACTAATAAAATATCAGTTCTTCTATTAAGTAAACTTTTATTTAAAGTTATATTACGTTAAATTTAATTTAAGGGAGCAATATAAATTATTTGAATGGTCAAAGCATAAAATTCCCTTTTTCAATATTTCTTTAATATTAATAATTCAACACTTTTGAATTGGACTGTAATGTAATGGCTCACAATTGCGAAAATAAGAAAAATATAACGATAGAATGTTACCTTTTTTGGTGCCAAAGTTGCTTTGAATTCAGTATTTGAAGTAAGATATCAGAGTTCCCTCTTTAAAACAAGTTTCAAACCAAAATTATAATTATTAACAAATCACAAAGTAGATCCATGATTTGATGAAATAAGCACATTCATATTCAATTTCAAAAACATGTACAATTGAAAAAACAAGAAAATTATATAAAAGATTACCTGTTGTCATTAGTGAAGTAACATAATCGGCCATCTAGTGAGAGGCTGATGGTTGCAACCTCAAAGCTACACTTGATAAAAATATCAAGGACCCTTTTCAAGATCTTGTTCCTTCTTTTTGCAAAGGCAATCAAATATGCATCACTATGTGAATCTGACAAATGATTTTCATTATTCCTAATTTTTGACATTTTTGAACCAAGGTTTTCACATAAACTTGACATGAAAACTGAAGATTTATAGAAAGCTTCTAAGAAGAGACATGGTCTAATTAGAGAAGAAAAGTGGAAGAAAGTTGCACTTCTTGAGTCTCACTTCTCACCACATATATACAAACAATTTATTTAGAAAAAAAGTTATTTAGAAGATTTTCATTATATCATTATAAAATACAAAAAAAAAACTTTTTATACCAATTTAGTCCATGTCCTAAGTTTTTGTGTATCCATATCAAACTTTTGTAACTTAAAAATTTCTAAAAATTAAGGGATACCAAATTTTTGAATTTTGAATTTTGTTTGACTTGAAACCGTATTCATCACTTCATGAAATTAAATGTCCTATATTAGTATGAAAAATTAAATGTTCATTAAATGTGAATGTTATATTTAATTTTTCCATTAATTGGTATTAATTTTTTGTCATTAATATATGTAACATCTAGCAGTAAATGCATTCTATGATTTGTTTTTATTCAAGATTTATGATTTTCTTTCTTCCTCACTTTTGAATTTTTTTATCCAAGGTTTTCGCATACATATATATATGTATATATCAAAATCAATAATTTCGTAAAGGGATATTTCGTATGATAAACACGAGGTTTGAGAATTTCGTGTGGTACACAAAGGTTTTTGGATTCATCGTGGTGACCTTGAGGTTTTACAAATTCCGTGTTATAACCTTGACATATTATATAACTCACCCCTAACATTTACTTAATTACATAAAATCACCCTATATTATATTGTTTCAACAAAACTAGCAAAGTTATTTTATTAAAACACCTATGTTTGTAATTATAGAATTATATTTTTTTACTTAATATTATTCCATAACACTATATGTTGTTATATTAAAAAATCAATAAATAAAATTTATTATAAAAAGAGCCATGTTTTCAAAGTTTAAAATAGTTGATATTTTAAGGGAGTGTTTTTTAAAAGTGGGTGCACTAATTCAAGTAATTTATTTTTAAAATAATATAAACTTGGTTTTCTATAGATAATCAACATATGTAGTGACATGAAAAAATGTGCAAAAATGATAGAGTTTTTGTGACATGTAAAATTTAGGCAATTTTTGTTATAACATTTAAAAATAATAAACTTTATGTATATCAAGTGATAGTTATCATGAAGTATTTTAAGGAAATATTTTTGCTAGTTTTGTTAAAAAAATATATGGTGATTTTATGTAATTAAGTAAATATTATGATCGAGTTATATATATTTTTAGATTTTATACTATGCCGAGGTTATAACATGAAGTTTGCAAAAATTTAAGGTCACCACGCACAATCTAAAAAAACTGTGTATTCAAGGAATTTCCCTTTCTGAAAAGTTTGTCAAGGAACGTGGTCAAATTAGAGGGTGGAAATAGAGGAGGACTTTATTTCTCAAGTTTGCAGTAGCTTAAGAAACGTATTCCCAACATACAACAAAATATTACAATTTAATATAAGATGTGGCTCATGTGCATTTATATATATACAAAAAAGAATAAGAATGAATCTCAACCAATAGTTATTCAAGCGAAAATGAGCCGTTGACGAATGAATGGCTAGGGGAATATGAGCCGTTGACGAACGGCCAGTAAAATGAGCTGTTGACGAACGGCTAGTGGAAAATGAGCAACAATATGCTTCTAGTTTGTTTGTTGTTTTGATGTGTCGTGGATTTGTTATGAATGTTGTGATGCTTTGTTTGATCATGTGTCTAAGTGCACCGTTATGGATTCTTTGAGATTGTGGTGTAGCTTGTGATATTGAGTTTGAACGACTCACTTGTTAAGAGATTGTGTAGTATAGTTTGACTATCTATATAAGGAGTTTGGAATTGATTATGACTAACTGAATTTAGGAATGGACTTGAGCTATGTGTGTGCTTTTGGACACTTGGTTGCTGACTTTAGGAAAAAAAATGATTTTGAAACGTCTTGTAGATGCTCTGTGATGGGTTCTGGATTCGAGGGTCAAAATTTAAATAAAAACCGAACCCCGTAGTAGTACAAGGGTAGGGTGTCGAACACTCGGGAGTTCGTGCGTTGAGTGCACCTAAAAGACTTTAAAAAGGGAAAGAAAGGTAAAAACAAGGAAGATCAAAGGGAACTTCTCGGGACCGACTTTGGTCACCTCGGTCCGGGAAGGATCGATGAGAGTTTGCACGGGACCGACACTGTTTGAAGTCGGGCCCGACGTATGGGTAACTTGGTCTTAGCAAAATAGTAGATCGGTCTTGGGTTTTTGGGTTCCTTCCCTAACTAGACTTGGGTAATTCCACCCCAATTCAGCCAATAAGTGTTGATCCTTATGAGATCGAGGTTGTCTGCCTTCGATCCCTCCACTCTACACATCGAACCTAGGGGGTCTTCACCTTCCCTTCGATGCAAGTTCAAGTGACGAGCTCGAGATCGCTTTCGCTTACTCTTACCAATCACAAGCCCTTGATCCTTAATTTGTTTTCACAAGAGAATTGAAGCTCTATGTAGAGAGGATTCATAGATCAAGCACTCAAGGCTATAGAATTGGGGGTTCACACCCAAACCTAGCTAGGGGTTTTCCCCATAGCCCAAGACTATGGAATCTACTCCATATGGAAAAAGTAAAAAGCAATCAAATAGCAAAGCAAACAAATCTCAATCATCAAACTTAAATCCAACTCAAATTGCATTCAAATCAAAGGAGTTCACAAGATCCAAATCTCAAATCCACTAATTGCAAAACTAAACAAGTTCAAACTCACAATTTCCTCCTAGATCTCTAACTCTCCACCGATTTCCTCTCTTCTTCTCCTCTCCCTTCTTCCTCCTTGCTCTCCAAGTCTTCCTTGAGCCTTTGAGAGTGATTAGATGTGTGGATTAGCCTCCTCTCTCTCTCTAATTGTCTTCTCCTTTAAATTAGGGGCCAAGGATCTCCAAAAATAGAAGAGGGGCAAAAGTGGTAGATCACAATTGTATGCCTTGGAGCCCAATCTTCACTTTGTCGACATGGACCGACACGGACCACTTCGGGCCCGCCATGCTTCAACCTCGGTCCGAGCCTCCACAGTTCAAACTCGGGCCTGATTTGCTGGGCACGTCAATCCGGGCCTCGATCCTCTTCTCTTCTTTGTTTTCCTTGAGCTCCTCTTCGTTGATCGCTCGTCTCTTCCACTCCTTTGCTCTCAAGCTTTGCTCCTCCTTAGAAACTCCTTCCAAACTTCCTCAAAACATGCCAATTTACCTACAAAACACAACAAATTCGCATAGTCTCCGAATCTCATCGAAAATCGGAATCTAAGCTAAAAAGGAACAAAACTAACAAAGAAAGGAACAAAAGACACATATATACCAGGGAAATTAACCACTAAAACACCAACAAAATGAGAGGCATTAGAATACCCCATACTCAAACTTGCTTGTCCACAAGCAATAACAATGCAAACAAGACCGAAGCACAATCTTCAAGTAAAGCCTCCTATGAAAAATCAATCAAGTACAAGTGATAGATATGCTAGCAAGATTACATCATCACACATGATCAAGTGTTCAAGGAATAAAGTCCAATGCAACAAAGCCTCACTTTATGTATGTGAAAATGTGTATCACTCATCATGTGTTTAGGTATAGCAATGAACACTCATACTCAAGAATCATGCAAGTAAGGACTTTACTATTGAAGCTAATATCACCAATTTCTCCACCTAGAGATGCCTATTACAATGCACACAAAGAATATGAACTTGGCTCAATGGAGGTCCTCAAAGAGGTTCCATTCGGCCGGGTTGTAATGGGGCTTTTGGTGTTTCTCAAGGTAGGAATCATTTTGGTCTTGTGGTGCTTACAATGGGGATTGAACTTTCTAGTCTCTCACCAACTTCACCAAATTATGTCCACTTTCAACTTCAAACTCATCCAAAAGGCTTTGATTTTTCTCTTCATTCTACCCACTTTCACTTAACATTCCACTTCATCTTTGCACTTATACTTTTTGTTGGATTTTCACACTTTTTCACTTTGGACCGACTTGCAACATACATCGGGCCTGAGGTTACTTGTAACTTGGTCGGACCCTTTTTCTTCACTTAAGCTCTTTTGCTTTCAATCCACTACTTTTCCAACATTTTCTTTCTTTCTTTTTTACTTTATACTTCACAAATATGCACTATCCCACTTGATTTATAACTCCATTTCTTTGCCCTTGACCAAAGAGAATCTCAACTCTCCAAACATTCTTCCAAAACCTCTCACCAAAGTCCAATCCCATAAGGGTCAAGTCATATAGGCTAGGAATCATATTTTTGAGGAGTTTCAAACAAAGGTCTAATGCTAAATGTTGAAGGGTTTCTTGAACAAATAAATTTATATTCAAGACCCCATTGAGTATAGCGAAGTCAGGATCGTCCACGGGAGTGAGAATAGTGCTAAGGTTAATCGATAAACTACGAAAGCAAAGGAAACGAGGGCAAATCAACTCAGGATCGACCAGAAGAGGGTCGATCTCGACCCTTGGAGGGTCGGTCCTGAGAGTAACACACACAAACGCACACGAAATACTATCAAAAGCTCGAGCATGACCTAGGGTAGGTCGAGATCAAGGAAAAAACACAAGTCTTAATAAATATACAAGGACAAATCCTAGGGTTAAGGCTACCACAACAACAACCATACATGCTTTCAACAAGAATTCACAACTATCATGCAATCTAGATCATAGAAAAGTTAACTTTCGCAAACAATTCAAGCCATTCAATCAACTTTCGCAAATCAAACAACTTTCTACCTATCCTTCAACCTAGGAATATCAACTTTCACAAATAATCATATTAGATCTAAACAAGCAACAAACTTTTCACTTTCGCTATAGTCAATTACAAGATATGCCTCAACTTTCATCAAGGATTAAGCACAAGATAGGTTAGATATGATCCTTAAGCATTCAAGTCATGAATTCAAGTTTTAAACATGCATGATTGTGTTGGGTTTTCACCCAACCCTAGAACTTAAGAGGACTACTCACACATAACAAAGAGAAGCAAGGAAGAAGAAGAAGAAGACATCATCAAAAACCAAACTAAAATTCAAATTAAACCAAAGATCAATCTTACAAATTTCTCAAACTTGTTCTCCAAGTCTTCTTACTAGCTCTCCTAAAAATTGCATGACTCAAAACTATAGGTTCAACTTCTTTTTATAGAAGAAAAGGAGTCCTAATCTAACTAGGAAACACAAAGAAACAACCTTCCTTAAATACAAATTAGGAAATCCAATCAACAAATCCGAAATAGGTGAAGGTCGGTCGCCTAGGCTCGACCCAAATGGGTCGATCTCGACCCCATAAGGGTCGATCCTGAACGTGCAATTCCTTGGCCTTCAAGTTTGTTGATTTGGCTCAAGCTCGACCTGCCTTGGCTCGATCCTAGGGTCGATTCCTTCACTTTTCCTCTTGATTTTTGCTCCCTTTAGCTCTTCTCCTTAGCTTGTCCTCTCGAGATCTTCCTCCTAGCTTGTCCATCTTCTCTTAGCCTTGCTCCAAACTCATCTTCAAGCTTCAAAACACCTACAAAATGACACAAATATGCATAGTTTCCGAATCTCAAGGAAATACGAAAACTCATGCAAAAAGACTCAAAAACACATGACTCAAGCACGAAACACAACTCAAACTAACCTATCTAAACCCTAAAACGCGAACATCAAAACACCTCATACTTAGACTTGCTTGTCCTCAAGCAATAATCATGCAAATCAAGACCAAAAAACACAATCTTCAAGCGTAGCCCTTGTCAAAACATTTTAAACGCAAGTGAAAAAGTAGACAAGTAACTTTAACGTCATCACATATGTATGAGTCTCAAGCTAGGCAACCACAATCCAACCTCGCAAGGGAATATAAATGTGTTTCACTCAACTCTCATATGTTTAGGCTTTCGAATCAACTCTCATCTCAATCTTTATGCAACATCTACTTTATCTTTGAGACTTATATCACCAATCTCTCGACCTAGAGAAGTCAAAACACATCAATCTTCATAAGAACTTAGGCTCAATGAAATCTTCATAGAAGACTCTATTCGGCCGGGTTGTAATGGTGCTTGGTAATAACATAAGGTAGGGAGTTATTTGGCCATGTGGTGCTAAATCCGGGAATCAAACTCCTAAATACAACACTTCAAACCAAAACAACTCACTTCTTCTCTTTTCAACTCCTAACCAAACACTTCAATGAAACTCACACCCTTCAATTTCTAGCCCAAACTCCCATACTACAACTTATAAATACTAGGACTTCTTGGCTTTGCACTTATATTCTTTTCTTCTTTTCCTCTTTCTTTTTTTTTTCTGCTCGAGCCTACTGGGGTCGTGACTGACCCTCATCCACTTGGTGGTAGTCCTAGTAGGAATCAACTCCCCTTTCTCATTCTCTACAACCGTCATCCCCCCTTTCTTAGGAACCACATGTACGGGGCTAACCCACTTACTATCGGAGATAGGAAATATGATACCGGCATCTAGCATTCTAAGGATTTCCTTCTTCACTACCTCTTTCATGTTAGGGCTTATCCTACGTTGGTGCTCAATAGTGGGTTTATAATCATCCTCCATATATATCCTATGCATGCATAATGATGGTGAAATACCACTAAGTTCCTCTAGAGAATATTCTATGGCTTTCCTATGGGTCCTAAGCACATCAAGCAATTTGCTTTCCTCTTCCTCACTCAAATTAGCATTAATAATGATGGGGAGAGAAGAATTTGGACCAAAAAAGCGTACCTCAAAGAATCGGGAAGCTCCTTTAGCTCGGGAGTAGGCTCGGGCAAGCTAACCTCATCCTCGTGCTCCGCCTTGAGTGCATCCAAGACAAGGAAGGACTCCTCGCCACCATCCAGGGGGGTCGTGCTTAACCCAATGGGGGTCGATCCTGAGACCCTCGAGTTTCGCGGCAGAGGTTCCCATGTCAAAAATCGTCCCGTCGGGTTGTTGCACTCGATGTAGTCGGAGTGTGTGTAGAGCATCTTGACCTCTTCATGACTTGATTCCTTCAATGTTGGGTTGAATCGGAACTCGACCACTTCTTCACCAATTTTGAAAGTAAGAAGTCCACTCTTGACATCAATGACCGCGCCCGTGGTGGCTAAAAAGAGTCGTCCGAGTATGATGGGTACAACTGGGTCCTCGGGCATCTCCATGACTATGAAATCATCAGGCACAAAGAACTTCCCCACTTGAACGGGGAAGTCATCAACTACACCCGTGGGCTGAACTCATGACCCATCCGCCATGTATAACCTCATGTTCACCGGTACTAATGACCCCATGTTGGTCTTGGACCAAATTGAAAGTGGAAGCAAGCTAGCACTAGCACCAAGATCACACAATGCTTTGAAACGATAAGCTCCAATACCGATAGTAATAGCAAACTTCCCGGGATCACCGAGCTTCTCGGGAAGGTCCAACGACCTCACCTCATCCGTTAGTTCCGACATCAATCGCTTCCTAGACAAAATCTCCTTCAAGAACTTGGTGTAAGCGGGCATTTCATTCAAGGCCTCGGCGAAAAGAATAGAAAGATTTAAGCCTTGAAGCAACTTAACAAAGCGCTTAAACTTTCCTTCCATCGAGTCCTTGGGTTTCTTAGAAGGGAAAGGAAGTATCTTAGAATGGGAAGAGGAAGGGGTGGGATCGGGAATGAGCTGAGGAGAAGGGTTAGAAGCCTCTCCGGGTGCAGAGTGGTCGAGCTCGACCTCAGCGGGGTCGATCGCCCCTTCGTCCTCATCATCAGCAGCCTCAGGACCGACCATGAAGAGGGTTTAGATCGACCCAAGTAGGGTCGGTCCTGAGACAACTCAAGGGTTTGTTCATTGATGAACAAACCCTTGAGAGGTTTAGTTCTCCATAATCTTCATAAAACTCAAGTCTTCCAACAAAGGTTTCAAGATACCTAACAAAACAACCTACAATCCCTTAAATATTGTCTTGGGATCAATACAATATCCGAAAATAACATAAGATAAAAGGAAAGTCGGTCCAAAGATAACTTCCGCGTCTTGTTGAAGTCGGTGGCCACCGCGACCGCGCCATGACCGCCACGACCGCGGCCTTCGCTTGGTCAACAAGTCTTCAATCCGCTTCTACCGCGACCGCGGCAAGGGTACCGCGCCCGTGGCCTTCGGGTCTTCAAAAGATTCCTTCTGTCGTCTCACCGCGCCCGCGGACCAAGAGTCGCGCCCGCAGAATATGTGCAAAGACAAATCCGATAAAATCCTCAAATTGCACACTTTTGAGTCTTTCGCCATAATGCAACACTAAAGCCTAAAACTTAGCCTAAAACACTCAAAAGCCTCCTAAAAACATCAAGATAAGACATACAAAAGATGGTGAATCAAATTCCCCCATACTTAGATCTTGCTCGTCCTCGAGAAAGCTCAAAGTACATCAACAAATCAACTCATCAAAAGATCTCAGGAAGTAAGGGGAAATAAGACAACCATAAACTCTCAGCTCACAACCCGAACCCATGTAGAGAAATAATGAGCAAAACATGAAAGCTCAGCACACACCTCACAAAAATACATCAATACACTCAAAGCTCCAAATAATGAAAGAGCAATCCTAAGGATCTACCCAGAATCTATAATGAATCCCCAAGCCCCAAAGTAGAATGAAATCCTAAACACTCCAATTTTTCCGCTCAATTCTATTAGGCGCCCTTTCGGGTTTTCACCTAATCACTCATTTCATTTTTCAAAGGTGTGCTCACCAATACTCACATATCTCATAAACCTCTTTTTACCCCAGCCTAATGCTGGTCCGGGTTACCTGCTTATTACCTGAGCCGCCCTTTCGGGTTTTCGACTCATCCTAGGATTTTCTATGTTTTTTTTCAAATTTTTTGGCTTTTTTTTTCAGATTTTTTTTTCATTTTCAAATTTTCCTTGGAACAGAAACAACAGTTGTACATATATACATCAGTGAATACTCTCCCCCATACTTAGACCCTTCATTGTCCTCAATGAAGATAAGAACAAGAATTAAAGTAGAGGGAGAAACAGAAGACTCACTGAGAAGGTGGAGAAAAGAAGGACTGACTGCCTGGAGGTACAGCAGGATAGGAAGGAAAGACGCTCCTGAAGAACTCCTCCTGCCTCTGCTGAGAAGCCCGCATGTCATCGACCTGAGTCGACATATCATGATAGAGCTGGGTCTGGACCTCCTACTCTCTCCTCATACCCATCATCTCATAGCGCAGACCAGACTGATCCTCAACCATCACCCCCATAGCAGTAGACAAGTCAGACTGACGGATAGACAGGTTGTGCATCTGCTCATATATGTCATCATAATATTGCCCATAAGAGGGCTCGTCAGCAGCAGAAGTACCAACACCACCCTGAGCCCAAGCAGAAGGGGCTCCCCATCCAGTTGTGTCATAGCCCGACGCGCGGACCTGCTCATCCCAATCTCCCTGAGGCACAACAACACCCTCCTCTTCCATAGCCATATCCTCATCATCAAAACGATGCTCCTCAATCTCTGCATCAGAACGCAGACGGAAGTCAGAGGCCCGATACCCAGTAGCTAGAGATGGCCTCAGAAGCCTCATGAACGGCTGAGGAGGATGACCGATGCACCACATCCAACCAGCATCCTCATCACCCTCCAAACAGTGAATCCTGCGCAGAGCAGGTACATCAAGCCGATAACCGTCTGGGAGGGGCTGCTCATGCACCTCACGAATCCGGTCCATGGTCACAAATCTCAAAGCCAGCAAAGTAATCATCCCACCAAAACATATCTTCCGGTTGCTCCGGCCCTTCATCACATCCCGCACATTCTTCTTGAACAGGGCCAACCAGTCAGAAACAATAGGTGAAACCGGAAAACAAGTCCACAACACTTTCAGGTCATTGGCCGGGAGCTTGTTCACCTCTCCCTACCCCAGAAACATCATAGCGATAACCTTGTGAATCAGACGCACAGCAGGATTAAGAATCCTGCTGTTCAGCTCACCACCCTTCCTCCAGTGGTGCCTAGTCAACTGAAGCCAGAACTCATACATCTTCTGATCATTCATAGAATCCAACCAATTCTCCTGAGGGAGACGAGTAATACCAAAACAGTCTTTGATCTCCTGCTCCGGCATCACACACAGTTGATCACAAGCATGAAACTTAAGAGTACCCTCCTCATCAAACTCATATGTAGATAAGAACTCGATAGTCAGGTCCTCAAAGGTCGGGACCTGGAAATGAAGAATACCATCCAAACCGGCACACCGCAGCATCTCAGCAGTATACTCAGTCAAACCCAACATATCTAGAGTCGGAACATCAAAAAATTTGGTGCTCACAAATGTCCGACCCTCAAGCTCAATCCACTTCTTTTTAGCCCGAGTACTCAGAGTCCTCAACCCGTTGAAAGGAGCCATGAATAAAAAGCTAGAGTTTGAGCGAAATACCGGAAGATCTGCTGGAAAAACGCGGGTGAGGCGAGACCGGCGCGGGCGCGGTTTTCGTCAAGAGAAGGATTGCTGAAGTTGAACGAGGCCGCGGGCGCGACGAATCGGACGCGGGCGCGGAATCACACCAGAGGAAGGCTTGGAATTCCTGCACACCGCGGGCGCGGTGCAAGAGGCGCGGTCGCGGTCGGGCTGCAGCGAAGACGATCGAAAACCAAGCCGCCGAACGAAATTACGAGCTTCCTTGAGAGCTCCGCCGGAAATTGCTCAAATCCACCTCAAAGACACCAAAGGATGAATGAATTGGTGACTTACTGATTCGGCCTATTTTGTATAGGATAACTCTTGTATTTTAGAGCTATATTGAGAGTGTTTAGGTTAGTTTTGAGCGTTATTGTAATATCAAGACCGAAGACACAAAGTATGAAGAATCAAGAGTTAAAGAGCTTAAAGACGAAGATTCGCCACTGCATGGACACCGCGGTCGCGTTGTTTATGACGCGGGCGCGGTGGCGTATAGGAGCGAGCCAGCCAAGACCCTTGAAGGTCGCGCTCGCGTTGCCCTGGGCGCGGTCGCGGTAGTAGCCGACTCAAGATTTGACCATTTGAAGGCCGCCGCGGACGCGGATGTGAAGCCGCGGTCACGGGTTCGACCGACTTGACGAGATTTCATCGTTTTTATCTTGTTTCCTTTCTTATCTTTCGGGTTCCTACCTTATTTAGTCCGAAAAGGTTGATCTTTGAGGCTATATAAGGGGGACCTTTTCTAGGTTTCTGAGATCATCCATCATCAATTAGTCAATCAATTGTAATTCAATAAAGATTAGAGTTTTCTTTGTAATGGAGAACTAACTCTCCTCTGGAGTTTATTCAATCAAGGAAGCTTTATTATGAAGTTGTGAAATTCTGGTAATCTCTTTGTCCCTAGGTCTTTATTGATACTCTTGTGCTTCATCCCATGATCTATGTTTGATTGTATGAGCCTGATCAACTTGTTTGATTGACTTAGATCTATTGTTTGAATTAGGATTGTTTGTTGTCTATGCATCTTTCCTATTCTCGAAACAACTCTATTCTAGGACCGTGGACTAGTTTAGGGAAGAGTATTCAATGGTTAAATTATGCATGAAACTCGTAGCTTGATTGCATGATTTGATTTCCTATTATCCCTGTGCTCTATGCTAATTCTAGGTTAAGCGTCCTTGCCTAGGGTTATAGAATTTCTTGGACCGTGGACTTGCGATTTCTAATGATTGGGATTGGAATTGACTTAGGCATATAAAGAGGTGGATGAATTCATGATCAACAGATTAATAAAGTGGAATTGATTGAATGAACTCTGCTTGATGACTTTGATTGAAACCAACTTTCAAAACCCCCTTTGTCTACTTGCATGAAAACACTAAAATCTGAATAAAACTGATTCCTTTGGGTTCGACCCCTTGTTTGCTTACTATACTTAGTTTGTTTGTTTGGGTATTTATTTTTTATAAGGGAACAACGACTTTGCCCGAGTCAAATTTTGGCGCCGTTGCCGGGGAATCTTTTTCTTGTTTTGATTTTGTGTGTTTTCGAGTTCTGCGCCCAAACCGCGCCCGCGGCCCTCTCGGCGCGCCTGCGGTTCGTACGCAGAACCATTCCTTTGGGTGCGGAACTAACACATGGTCCGTACCCGGTCTACTAATACTTCCCCTGTTCGCTTTGATCCATAAATTAGCAGGACTCTCCGGAAGATAAGAAGTGCCCCCAGACCCTCTACATCTTACAACCTTCTTGAATCTCTCTCTCTCACTGATTCTGAACCAGAAGACGCCATGGTGGAGCAAACTATTCGCCAACTCACGGCGCCCGATCTCCAGCAACAACAGCTCGCTGTTCAATTCCCCGAACTCGGGGAGGGTGTGAAGTTTGAACTCAAGTCCGGCCTCATCCACCACCTGCCCAAACTTCACGGGTTGAGCGGTGAGGACCCGAACAAGCATATCACTGAATTCCACGCGGTGTGCGTGAGTATGAAGCCCACTGATGTGACGGAGGATCAAATCAAGCTCCGGGCTTTTCCCTTCTCTCTTGAAGATACCGCCAAAGACTGGCTCCTTTAATTGGTGCCAGGCTCTATTACTACTTGGGCGGCCATGAAGAAGGCGTTTCTTGAGAAGTACTTCCCCGCTTCCAAACAAACCTCTATTAAGAAGCAGCTCAGCAGTTTGGAGCAAGGGGAAGACGAGAACCTCTATGACTACTATGAGCGCTACAAGAGGCTCATCGCGAGTTGTCCCTACCACGGCTACCAAGCCAAGGATCTTGTTTGCTATATCATTGATGGACTCTGCGACAATGACAAGAGGCTCGTGAATGCATCTTGTGGGGGTAGTTACGAGAACTTGACCCCCGTTGCAGCTTTTCAGAAAGTAGAGATCTTGGCGGAACAAGCCCGCAATCAAAGGTCCAGGACCAATGTGAGGTCCGTTAGTGTGGCGAATGAGTCCCTGAATGTTGAAGTAAGGGAGCTCAAGGATCTTATGAAGCAGCTGCTCACGAAGAGGTCGGCCCAGCAAGTTAACGCTTGCGGTATATGTTATGATGCTAGCCACCACACGGATCAATGTCCCACTATTCAAGAGACCGAGGAGTCGGTCAATGTTATTGGCAATTATGGTGTGCCCCGGCCCCGGAATGATCCTTACTCTAACACCTACAATCCGGGGTGGGCGAACCATCCTAACTTAAGGTGGAGCAACCAGCAGCAGCAAGATCCACCACAACAGCAACAGCAATACGCTCCTCAGGGCCAGCAACAACAGTTTCGGTCCAATAACTATGCCCCGAGAGCGCCTGCTCCGTCTCGGAACGATGCTATTACTTCCCTCTTGAAGGAGAACCAAGAGACGAGAGCTGCTGTAAAGAATCTTGAGACTCAGCTGAGCCAACTTGCAACCATGATCAATAGGCTCGAGTCTAAGGATTCCCGGAAACTTCCTTCTCAACCGCTCAATCACAAGGAGAATGTCAGTGCCATGAATTTGAGGAGCGGTAAAGTATTAGCGAGTCGGGAATCAACTACTGGTGATGAACCGCGCCCGCGCTGCCTTGGCCGCGACCGCGCCGGGGCGGAAGCACATGAAGACCCTTCCCCTGTGGGAATTCCGCGCCCGCGCTCCCCCCTCCGCGCCCGCGAAATCCCAACAGAGGCCATGAGCCACGAGAGGCGTATCGACCCGCGACCGCGGAGTCCGGACCGCGCCCGCGGTAAGGAGGCCGAGCGGAACTTTGAGGCTTTACTTGATTATGCTTTCAAGAACTATTCACCTCCTCGCCCAAGTTCTCCTAGACGGAACCGAGCTCCAGCAGCAGAAGAGGACGATGGCTATATAGCTCAACCCCTTCCACCATTGGATTCTTTCAAGCCTTCTCCTCCATTCCCCGATGCTCTCAAGGACACAAGGAAGCCGGTACACGACAAGGAACTTTTTGAGACCTTCGCCAATTGTCGGGTAAATGTTCCTCTTCTTAATCTCATTCAAAGTGTCCCTCGTTTTGCTAAATTCATGAAAGAACTATGCACCATAAAAAGGAAGAATAGGACTAGTCCTAAAATTGAAAAAGGTAGCTCTAGTTGAAAAAACGCAGGATAGCAAAATTGAGACTTGTAATTCCCTACTCCAAAAGCAACTACCTAAAAAATGCTCGGACCCAGGAAGATTCACCGTCCCTGTCACTATTGGAGAAACTAAAATTGAGCGTGCTATGCTAGATTTAGGTGCCTCCATTAATGTTCTTCCAGCTTGCATGTATGATAGGTTAGGCCTTGGTCCTTTAAAGGAGTCCGATATTGTTATTGAATTGGCTGACCACTCTAATGTGCGCCCGAAAGGGTTAGTTGAGGATGTTCTAGTGCAGGTGCAGGGTTTGATCTTTCCTGCAGATTTTTATGTGATGGAGATAGGCGAAGGGCGGTACGACCCGGTTCTCTTACTTGGTCGTCCATTCATGAAAACCGCCAACACGGTCATTGACCTTGCCAATGGATCTCTTTCCATATCTCATGGTGGCAACACGGTCCGAATTGATGTTGATGAGGACCCGTATTGATCGTATCCATGTCGAGCCAACGACGTTAAACAAAAGCGCTGCTTGGGAGGCAACCCAATGATTAGATAGATTGTTTTTCCATTCTTAGCTTAGGATTTGCTTGTGTTTTTAGCTAACATGCAGGTACTAGGTCCGAAAGGACACGCCTGGCGTGAAACCGCGCCCGCGCCTCCTTGGCCGCGCTCGCGGTGGATCGTCAGCGCACCCCGACGAACAGGTACTAGCCCGTGCTCGCGGCAACCATACTGCGTCTCGGTTTTAGCTCGTTATTATGAAAAAAAAAAAGAAAAAAAAGAGACAAAAAGAGGACTTCTTGGTCCCATTCTACCTCTATATCTTCCATCCATCTATATCCATTCTTTTCCAACTTCTATCTTTCCACCATTCTATTTCTTCTTTCCATCCATCTTCGTACTTTCCATTCTTTGGGCTATGTGTAAAGCCTAAGTATGGGGGAGCTTTGTTTCCCCGAGAGTTCTCTTCTCCACGGCTCGAGTTCGAGTATTGATCCATCTTCCAAGAAGACGAGCCAAGATACGATGGTTTCCTACACGTCACGTTTTTCGAGACGAAGTCAAGACATTGTCCCTGCACGGATTCCGCGCCCGCGCTCCATCAGTCGCGCCCGCGGTGACACCGTGGAAGACTTCGTTCTCTGCATCATTTCCGCGCCCGCGCCCCTAGTGCCGCGCCCGCGGTTCAGCCACAGATTCGGAATACGAAGCTTTCTATTCTACCAACCTATGAAGAGTTCTTCCATTCCACCTCTCTTCATCGTTTGTGAGTCTTCTGATATACCTTCTCCTTGCTTCTATCCTTTCTCTTTGCTTCATTAAGGACAATGAAGGATTTAAGTATGGGGGAAGGAGTACTCGCATTCGCTTATCCTAGTTAGATTAGTTAGAGATTTGCTTCAGATTTTTGATTTTCTTCTTTTCATGGAGCACTTGCACCATACTTTTTGCATAAGGAAGAAAGAAAAGAAAAAGATAGAAAAAGCCATAAAAAGTGAAAAAAGGCATATAAATCCTGGGATGAGTCGAAAACCCGAAAGGGCGGCTCAGGTAATAAGCAGGTAACCCGGACCAGCATTAGGCTGGGGTAATATGAGGTTTATGAGAGTTGTGAGTATTTGTGAGCACACCTATAGAAAAATGAAAAGAGCGGTTAGGTGAAAACCCGAAAGGGCGCCTAAGCAGAATTGAGTGGTAAAATATGAGTGTTTTAGGATCATTCTTGCTTGGGGACTTTGGGGCTTACATGTTAGATTTGGGTAGATCCTAGGTTGCTCTCTTTCATGTTTCTAGAGCTTGAGTGTTATATTTTGTTGTGAGGTGTGTGTTTGAGCTTCATTGTTTTATGCTCATGATTTCTCTATATTTTTGGGTTCGGGTTGTGAGCTGAGTGTTTTTATCTTCCCTTGTATTTCCTGAGATCTTAGATGTGCTGTCTTGTTGTATTTGTTTGATCTTACTCGAGGACGAGCAAGATCTAAGTATGGGGGAATTTGATTCGGCCTATTTTGTATAGGATAACTCTTGTATTTTAGAGCTATATTGAGAGTGTTTAGGTTAGTTTTGAGCGTTATTGTAATATCAAGACCGAAGACACAAAGTATGAAGAATCAAGAGTTAAAGAGCTTAAAGACGAAGATTCGCCACTGCATGGACACCGCGGTCGCGTTGTCTATGATGCGGGCGCGGTGGCGTAAAGGAGCGAGCCAACCAAGACCCTTGAAGGCCGCGGTCGCGTTGCCCTGGGCGCGGTCGCGGTAGTAGCCGACTCAAGATTTGACCATTTGAAGGCCGCCGCGGACGCGGATGTGAATCCGCGGTTGCTGGTTCGATCGACTTGACGAGATTTCATCGTTTTTATCTTGTTTCCTTTCTTGTCTTTCGGGTTCCTACCTTATTTAGTCCGAAAAGGTTGATCTTTGAGGCTATATAAGGGGGACCTTTTCTAGGTTTCTGAGATCATCCATCATCAATTAGTCAATCAATTGTAATTCAATAAAGATTAGAGTTTTCTTTGTAATGGAGAACTAACTCTCCTCTGGAGTTTATTCAATCAAGGAAGCTTTATTATGAAGTTGTGAAATTCTGGTAATCTCTTTGTCCCTAGGTCTTTATTGATACTCTTGTGCTTCATCCCATGATCTATGTTTGATTGTATGAGCCTGATCAACTTGTTTGATTGACTTAGATCTATTGTTTGAATTAGGATTGTTTGTTGTCTATGCATCTTTCCTATTCTCGAAACAACTCTATTCTAGGACCGTGGACTAGTTTAGGGAAGAGTATTCAATGGTTAAATTATGCATGAGACTCGTAGCTTGATTGCATGATTTGATTTCCTATTATCCCTGTGCTCTATGCTAATTCTAGGTTAAGCGTCATTGCCTAGGGTTATAGAATTGCTTGGACTGTGGACTTGCGATTTCTAATGATTGGGATTGGAATTGACTTAGGCATATAAAGAGGTGGATGAATTCATGATCAACAGATTAATAAAGTGGAATTGATTGAATGAACTCTGTTGATAACTTTGATTGAAACCAACTTTCAAAACCCCCTTTGTCTACTTGCATGAAAACACTAAAATCTGAATAAAACTGATTCCTTTGGATTCGACCCCTTGCTTGCTTACTATACTTAGTTTGTTTGTTTGGGTATTTATTTTTGATAAGGGAACAACGACTTTGCCCGAGTCACTTACCAAGGTGAATCCGTCTTCAATGGTGGAGAATCCGGATCTAGGGATGGAAAACGGGCACGGAATTGCTTGAGATCTTGAACGCGGAGTAGGAACGCGGTCGCGGTCGGTGGTTGGCAGCGGACGGTGACGGAGTCGGCTAGGGAAAGGCCGGCGGTGATGGGTGGAGGGACAAGGTAAGGCTGGAGTGTTGTGTGGGAATTGGTGGTGGGAGGTGTTTTGTGTTATGGTAGGGAAAAGGGTAGAAGGAGGCGGGGGGGGGGGGGTAGGTAGAAGAAGGGCCGACCGGTTTGACCGGTCAAAGCTGACCGGTTTGATCGGTCAAAGCTGACCGGTTTGACCGGTCAAAGGTCAAACAATATATATATTTTTTTTAAATCCGAACCGGGGGCCGCCGCGGGCGCGGCTTGAGGGCCGCGGTCGCGGCGGTCTAGTACCTGTACGCCGAGAGACCCTGGTGATCCGCGGCCGCGGTATTGCTGCCGCGTCCGCGATTTCACAACAGAGCGTCCTTTCGGACCTCGTACTTGCACATTAGTCCGCAAAAAGAAAAAAAAACGACCTATCCTAAGAATTGAAAACACTCTATCTAATCCTTGGGTTGCCTCCCAAGCAGCGCTTTTGTTTAACGTCGTTGGCTCGACGTGGATACACTTCAAAACTCTGGCTCTGGAGTGGGTTCACCGAGGTCCTGCTCATCTAAAACGTCCTGTGGTAGGCTCTCATGGTATGGTTTCAATCGATGACCATTCACCTTGAAAGGCTTGCCGTCATGGTTAAAGAGTTCCACCGCACCATGGGGAAAGACTTGTGAAATCACAAACGGGCCTGCCCACCGAGAACGTAGCTTCCCTGGGAAGAGTGTGAGGCGGGATTGATAAAGGAGGACTTTATCTCCTACCTTGAACTCTTTCCGAAGAATGTTCCTGTCGTGTCTGGCCTTAGTCTTATCCTTGAAACTCACAGCGTTATCATAAGCTTCCAACCTTAGTTCTTCCAACTCCTGGATTTGTAGCTTCCGAAAGGCACCGTCCTCATCAATGCGCATGTTGCATTTCTTTATGGCCCAATATGCCTTGTGCTCAAGTTCCACAGGGAGATGACAAGCTTTCCCATAGACTAGCCGGAAAGGGGACATGCCAATGGGAGTCTTATCGGCCGTACGGTAGGCCCATAAAGCATCATTGAGCCTTAAGCTCCAGTCTTTTCGGTTCGGAGCCACCGTTTTCTCCAAAATAGATTTGATCTCCCTGTTGGATACCTCTGCCTGCCCATTCGTTTGAGGATAATAGGAGGTGGAGACCTTTTGAGTGACATGGTACTTTTTCAAAAGAGCGCTGATGGTCTTATTGCAAAAGTGAGTACCCCTGTCATTTATTAAGGCCTTTGGAATGCCAAACCTGGAAAAGATGTTGTGCCTAAGGAAATCTGCAACCACTTTTGAATCATCAGTCCCGGTGGCCTTCTCTTCCACCCACTTGGAAACGTAGTCCACCGCAAGTAAAATATAGAGATTCCCAAAGGAGGATAGAAAAGGTCCCATGAAGTCTATACCCCAAACATCAAAGATTTCACAAAATATCATGCGAGATTGAGGCATTTCATTTCTCCTAGAAATACTTCTCACCCTTTGACATCGATCACAAGATCTACAGAAAGCATGAGCATCCCTAAAGATATGAGGCCAATAAAATCCAGCTTCTAGAACTTTCCTATCAGTTTTATCAACACCGAAGTGTCCCCCACATGCATAAGAATGAGAAAAAGCAAGGATTGAATTTACCTCGTTATCCGGGATACAACGTCGGATAACGCCGTCTGCACAATGCTTCCACAAGTATGGTTCATCCCAAACATAGAATCGAGCCTCACTGTGGATTTTGTCTTTCTGAGCTCGAGTGTAGTGAGGTGGCATTGCTCCCGAGACGAGAAAGTTCACTAAGTTAGCGTACCAAGGCTCGAGTTTCTGTATATTGAGGACAGACTCCTCGTTCCGAACAGCATCCGAGGGCTCTGGGCTCGCACCGCGGGCGCGATGGTCCTGACGCGGGCGCGACGGTCCTGACGCGGGCGCGGATCATTCACAGAATCTAGGTGTTCTTTTGCAGGGAAACCGCGGGCGCGGCCTGGCTGCCGCGGTCGCGGATCGTTACCAATTTCTTCCTCCGTTTCTGCATCGAAAGCGCGGCCGCGGTATGGGTGAGGCGGGCGCGAGATCAATGCAGAATGCATCTCAAACAACGTGTCATCGCGAAAGTCCCCCCGAATCTGCTCATGGTTCTCTGATGGCTCCAACGCGTTTGACAACCTACTCAAGTGGTCAACCACCACATTGTCAACACCTTTCTTGTCTCGCACTTCGATGTCAAATTCACTAAGCAAGAGGACCCATCTTATTAAGCGTGGCTTGGTCTCCTTCTTCGTCATAAGATAACGAAGAGCTGCATGTTCGGTGTAAATGATCACCTTGGTGCCCAAAAGGTATTGCCTGAATTTCTCAAGAGCAAATACTACTGCAAGCATCTCCTTTTCTGT
Source organism: Polygonum aviculare (assembly GCA_934048045.1). Lineage (NCBI taxonomy): Eukaryota > Viridiplantae > Streptophyta > Magnoliopsida > Caryophyllales > Polygonaceae > Polygonum > Polygonum aviculare. The sequence goes on along the minus strand of OW204023.1, from coordinate 14,699,368 downwards.
GACGGTGTAGTTTCTCTGAGCGTCGTTCAAAGTCATAGAAGTGTAATATATGACGGATGGTACTCTTGCTTCCCTTTGACCAAGAACGGCTCCCACAGCGTAGTCACTGGCATCACACATGATCTCAAATGGCCGAGACCAATCGGGGGGTTGAATTATGGGGGCACTAGTGAGTGCTTTCCTGAGTGTGTCAAACGTTGCCCGACATTCCTTTGTAAAGGTAAAAGAAACGTCCTTCTTGAGGAGCTCGTACAGAGGTGCTGCAATCTTGGAGAAGCCTTGGATGAATCTGCGGTAAAACCCCGCGTGACGAAGAAAGGAGCGCACCTCACGGACATTAGTAGGATAAGGTAATGATTTGATGGTGTCAACCTTTGCCTTATCAACCTCAATACCCTTGGATGACACTACATGTCCAAGAACAATCCCTTGCTCAACCATGAAGTGACACTTTTCCGAATTGAGAACCAAATTGGTCTCAACGCATCTTTGAAGCACAAGTGTCAAATGGTTGAGGCAAGAGTCAAAATCATCCCCGTGAACCGTAAAGTCGTCCATAAAGACCTCAATGAAATTCTCAATGTACTCGGAGAAAATACTGACCATACACCGTTGGAAGGTCCCGGGGGCATTGCACAACCCAAAGGGCATCCTACGATATGCAAAAGTGCCAAAGGGACAAGTGAATGTTGTTTTCTCCTGATCCTCTGGCGCAATAGCAATTTGGAAATATCCCGAATAACCATCCAGAAAGCAATAGTAAGCCCGGCCTGCGAGTCGCTCAAGCATCTGATCAATGAATGGCAAAGGAAAGTGATCCTTGCGAGTGACTGCGTTAAGCTTCCTACAATCAATGCATACTCGCCACCCTGTCTGCAGTCTCTGAGGAACTTTTTCTCCATCCTCATTCTCCACTACGGTGATTCCTCCCTTCTTAGGTACCACTTGGGTGGGACTTACCCAAGTGCTATCAGAGATAGGATAAATCATGCCTGCGTTGTAGAGCTTGAGAACTTCCTTTTTCACAACCTCCATCATGGGAGGATTCAATCGCCTCTGCGGTTGCCGACATGGCTTTGCTCCTTCATCCAATAGGATCCGATGCATACATGTAGAGGGGCTGATCCCCTTAATGTTCGCAATGGTCCATCCAAGTGCGGTCTTGTGCTCTTGAAGTACTTTCACCAATCGCCCCTCTTGCTCCGTAGAGAGTTTGCTAGAAATTATCACAGGCAGTGTTTTGTTCTCTCCCAGAAAAGCATATTTGAGGTGATCAGGAAGTTGCTTCAACTCTATCTCAGGTGCCTGCACAACAGAAGGCACAAGCTCCTCTTTCTGAGGTGTCAGTAGCGGGGGCCCAATGGCCAATACCTCATGCTCATTCCTATTCATTCTACTAACCACATCACTCATTTCAGCAGACAATGCAAATTCCACATTAGAAGGTTTCACATCATATTCTATGACAGATTTTAATGCATCATCATGATTGTGGTCAAAGTGGTTTTGCACTAAAGGTTCAAGCACATCAACAGAGCATAGCAAAGGATCATCAGAAGGAAATTTCATTACTTCAGCGATATTGAATTCAACTCGTTCACCCTCAAATTCCATGGATAGCGTGCCTTGACTCACATTAATGCATGTTTTAGCAGTTTTCATGAAAGGTCTACCAAGCAATAATGGAGTTGTATGCAAATCATGATTCATGTCAAGCACATAAAAGTCACCAGGGAAGATCAAAGAACCAAGCATGATGAGCACATCTTCAACCAAACCTCTAGGACGAATAGTGGACCTATCGGCTAATTGAATTACTATGTCAGTTTCTTGCAAAGGTCCTAAACCTAAAGACTTATAAACAGCATGCGACATGACATTGATCGAAGCACCCAAATCAAGCATAGCATAATCTACCCTAGTATCACCAATAACACAAGGAATAGCAAACACTCCAGGATCACCACACTTTTTAGGCATGCGTTTTTTAAAAACAGCAGACACACATTCAGTTTCTTTATCATCCTTTTTAGATTTCTTTTTCAATTGTTGGTTCCTCTTAATGGTGCATAATTCTTTCAGAAATTTAGCAAAGCGGGAAACACTTTTAACAAGTTTGAGCAAAGGAATGTTAACCTCACATTTAGCAAATGTCTCGAAGATGTCTTTGTCGCTTGCCAGCTTCCTCGTATCCTTGAGAGTATCCGGGAATGGTGGTGGTGGCTTGTAAGATTTGAGGGGTGGAAAATTGGGCCTCACATAATCATCCCCACGTTCTGCAGTCAAACCGCGGTCGCGGTCCCTCTGGCGCGGGCGCGGTGAATCCGTGATTTCGGTGCTTCCGACGTCTTCGTCGTCTGCCGGATTTTCGCGAGCACGGCTCGGTGAGCACAGGCGCGGATTGTCCGCTGGTTCTTCATTGTGAGGCTCTGTCGAGATTTCGCGGGCGCGGTATAGTGAACGCGGGCGAGGAATCTCCACAGAAGTGTCTCTCGCTGTGCCCAACTCTCTTCCACTCCTTAATGACATAGCACTTACATTCACCAATGATGGAGGAGTAATATTGATCTTCTCGGCAATCTCCCTCATTCTCCTCTCGAGATCCAAGTTCATATCCCGGAATTTCCGATCGAACAACTCATTCATCTCCTCGAATTTCTTAGAAAGATGGTCCTCAGCTGAAGTCTCGCCAGGGCAAGGAGGTGTTGGGCTTCTATTCTCCTCAGAAAAGTTCTCCACTATTTTAAAGACTTCCTGGGGGGTTCTGTCTAGATAAGAACCTCCACATGAAGTAGTTATCAGCTTTTTATCCCACTCATTCACACTGCTCATGAAGAACCACACGAGATCACGAGCTGGAAACCCATGGCACGGACAACTGGCAATAAGCTTTTTGTAGCGATGATAGTAATCGTACAAACTCTCCATTTTCTGTTGCTGCAATGTGGAGATATCCCTCTTCAAGGTCGCCCTTAAGGAATAGGAAAATATTGATTCAAGAATGCAACCCTCATCTAATCCCATGTTGTAATCTGCTGTGCATGAGGAGCGCTTGATATGAGCATATAGCAATCCTTGGCTGAATCAGCTAGCGAGAACGGAAAGTGTTGGATCGTTAGTTCTTCGTGTTCTTGAGTGAGCCGCTTTCCTATGATTCTCTCTGAGTATTCTTGAAAGCGTTAAAGTCACAATAAATGTCTTGCGGTATTTATAGGACTTGAGAAGGGCGTCATTCTCGTTCTGACGATCATGCCCTTGTGGTACGTGGCTACAGGATCTTCCTCCACGAGTAAGGCGGTGATGAGGAAGCTTCCTGTATCCAGCTGTGTGTGATGAACTCTGCTACAGGATCGGTCTCCACGTGTCCTTGGATGATCAAATATTGTCGAGTGATGTCATCCTGTCGGCCAGTGAGTAAGGACTCCTTTCTTGCGTTCCTACTTGCTTGGGACTCCGTCCTTGCTCAAGTAGTCTCTTGCTCGTCCTTACTTCATGTTAGCTGGCGTCCCTAAGCCTGTGGGACGCCCATACACACTTGTTGTCCTTTGTTAGATGGGCGTTCCTGAACACTTGGACAACTTTATTAGAATCATAGTGAGTTTGTCATATCAAAACTAAGGGACGGTTGTGTGGAACACTAACAAGTACGCAAGCGTTCTCGATAGCGTCCCAACAATTTCCCCCTTTTTGATGATGACAAACTCTTCAGCAAAATAGTTTTGACATTGGAACTTAGCATGCATGAACACTTAAAAACGTCCTCTAACACTTTTAACAAGTTTTTATTCTAGCATGGGCGTTCCTTAGACTTTTCACTTAATAGTTCCCCCTTAACACTTGCTTATTCTAGATAACTATTTTATAGCGCATCTCTGCAAAACTACACTTCCCCCTTTTGGCATCGTCGAAAAGGATAACAAGTGATAAGGACGTTAGCACAAGCACATAACTAAAAGTAGTGGAACGCTTAAACAAACACATGGAAGTAAGCAGAGGAAATGCCATTCAAACAAGAGTTAAGAGTTATTACGGTCATAAGTGTTTGAAATTCAAAAGAAGCAAAAGCAGAATAACGAGGGATGAACGGGGTGATGGCAATCACTGAGAACGACTCTGGTCTTGGAAGAACTTGAGGAGTTGAGATTGAAGTTCTGCCGTCTTGGTGAGAGCCGCGGATAAGTCCTTGATGGCGGAGAAAACATGACATTGATTGTCCATGATCGCGCCTAAGAGTTCCGCAGGAGGATGCTCAGTGATATTTGTTGGAGCAGATCGGAGCCTTGGTCCTGAACTGGAAGAGGGAGCGTTCATCTGAGGACTTTCAGCAGGAGAAGGAGCCATGAGTAATTCATCAAGAGCGTTAAAATCTACAGCTGGCTCTTCTACTTGGGAGAACTCCTGTCGCAAGGCAGCCATGCGTTCTGCTTCAGCATCAGCAGCCATGCGTTCTTCTGCTTCTTTTAACCTTCGCGCCTCAGCCTCGGCCTCCAACTGTTTGATCACTGATGGAAGCTCTTCATCGTGCCTGATTTCAACAAGGCCGTTCTTAGCATTCCATTTGAGACCAAGTTCTTCCTGAGGAGCACTGTCGTCGTAGGCGTTCTGAGATTGAAGGATGAGCTTGACCAGGCCAGGATAGGGTAGAGCATGTCTCTTCCTCCCACACTTAGCCATATGTTGCATAGCTATCCGTGCTAAGTTTATGGGGCGGCGTTCAAGGAAAGCATCAATCAATATAATATCGTGCGTTTGCACGATCGAACGCTTTTCCTGCCTTGGAAGGACGGCGCGGCAAATAAAGTAGTGAGCGATTGCGCCAACTTTGCTCAGAACGTGAGCAACCCTGTCCAAACCTAGTGGCCTCTTGCCCTGAAAAACGTGCTCTACCAGAGGCAGTTCCTCATCAGTTGTCTCAAAACCACCTTCAGGAAGGGAGCTCAAGGCGTCGGACGGGGGCTTCTTGGCAGCGAGACCCATGAAGGCTCTAACCTGGCGTTCACTGACAGAGGCTTTCTCACCATCGATTTTGAAATGGAGAGAGCCGTCTTTGGATTTGTAACGCAGGTCTTTGAAGAACGCCTTAATGTGCTCTTTGTCAACTACGGCTGGCGCAGGCCCTACGGTTTACCACCCCTGGAATCGCAGAAGTTCAAGGAACTCCTGGACATCATTATCGTTTGTGAAAGACGCTAGCCACTCTTCGGAGTATACGAGTGGACTAAGGACTTTCACGGGGGGACCGTCGGGCTTCTTCTTACGTTTGCCCTTTGGGAGTTTCAGACTCCTCGCCATCACTGGACTCGTCCTCAGAGTCATTTTCAGAATTTTCCCTCGAAGGAGCGTCCTCTGTGCCTTTATCTGTTGCAGCTTGACCACCAGATGTGGCTGGAGGGGCATCAGAGGTTTGACCCTGGGACGTGCCTTCGGCGTCCTGAGCTTCAGAAGGTTTTTCAGGTGTGGGCTCAGCGTCCGCCAGGACTTGTATGGTTTCAGTTTGGATTGAGGGAGAGGGGTTCTCTTGTGGAGCTGGGGAGGGGTTGAGGATGGGGAGAGATTGATTGTAAGGAGGGACCTCTTCAGCATCACGCTCGAGTTCTTCTGAGAGAGAAGGCTCGGCGTTCCCCGGAGCGACCTGGTGCAGACCAGCATCCTCCACTTGTGCAGGGGCGTTCACCTCCTCTGCTTCGTCATTGGAGTCCCCAGTGACATCGATGAATGGGGAATCCTGAGCAGGGACGTCTTCCTCACTTCCAGAAGATCTTGACGAGGAAGAGGAGGAAGATGAGGAGGGAACGTGCTCAACTTGCACTGGCGCTTCCTTGGCCATTAATACCTTTGGTTTCTCGCCAGCTTTTCGGCGGCGGAAGGTGTGCTCACATGAGCGCGAGGCCTCCTCTGGGCCACTCTCTGAAGATGGACGACGGGACCGTGGAGTCTCGGGGTCCTTGGGGGGAGAGATGTGAGCCGGGGCGGAGGGGAAGAGGGCCAGGTTAAGCGGGGATGGTGGAGGGAAGGGGATGATGGCATTTTGAGAGGATGGTTGAGGGGACGGGGGAGGAGTTGGGAGTTGTTCGATTTGTATTTGAGGAGGGGGAGTGGATTCCTTTGAGAGGTTGGAAGGCCGTTTTGAGGAGCTTGGCCTTTTTGTGAGGGGATTGGCGGAAGGGACGCTTGAGGTCTTGGCCTTTTTAAGGGGCCTTGGATCATGAGTCTTCTTGGAGCGTCCCTCCTTTAGGTGAGGTGGAAATTTATCCACGATTTGAATGGGGTTTGAGGAGGTTTGTTTGGAGGTTTTGGAGAGAGGAGATGAGGGAGTGGGACGTTTGAGGGTTTTTGTGGTGGTGGTTGGTACTTGTGGAGGAGGGGGAGAGGGAGTTGGAACTCTAGCTTTGAGCATTCTGTAAGCTAGAGAGTCCTTCGGATACATGGGGAAGTCGGGCAGGACGGCGTTGTGGAGATCGGGAATTAGCTCAAGTAAAGGTCCAAGGTTCTCACCTCCAAATTGTGAAAAGAACAGAACGTCGTCCATCCGTCCTGGCAAGTCTTTGTAGTTTGTGTTATGAAGACTTGGCATGACGAAACGCTCGATGAAGCGTTCGTAGTTCTTCGTCTTTGTAGCGTCCCTCTTGACCTCAGGAAGGTCCATGCGTTCCCTTATTAGGTTGTAAAGGGTTCGCGGCTTCCTGTTTATGAAGTCCACCAGAGACTCGTTGAGGACGATTGGCTTTGGCTTCTCTATATGATGGGACTTCACAAGCCTTCGGCGCTTTCCGCCGGTAGAAGATCCGATTACGTTCCTTTGTTGTTGAGACATGATTCTGATGAATACTTAGAGAGAGAAAGTCACCGGAGTTCTAGAGAGAAGTCAGAGCTTGAACTGTTGAAAAGTGGTTGAGAGCAATAAATGAACGAGAGCGACTGTTTTGGCCTTATATAGAGGAAGCGGTGGCACAAATGGTAATTAACGCTGTTTTACTGTGCAACACGTGGCAAAGCTTCCCCCTTAAGATTTGAGCACAAGCAACTGTCACTGTACACACTTTCAAAAGTTCAAATTTCTGACTCTTCAAATTCACCTGAAATACTGAAATGCCGTTCTCCTCAATAGACACTGAGCGTTCTCTCAGACTTAGCAAAACTGTATCTCTTCAAGCTAACCAAAAACCAACTTACCGTCCCAGTGATCACCTTTCGAACCATTTGAGAACAAAGCAAGTACGTCCCGTAAAATGAAATAAGAAGCTCAAAGGACGCTTTTGCAGAGTTCTCGGCTAGGGTAAGCTTAGAGTTCCCATCATTTCGGCTTATAATGAGGGTTGGGTGATCAGGGATACTCTTTTGAAGACAAATAGAGAAAAATTGAATGGCGTTCCAAAGTAGCAAACATATGAAGTTTTAGACTAGCGTCCTTGCAAATATGAGTTCAGTGCATAACAGTCCTTAAACACTTAGAATCTACAAAACATAGCCAATCATTGAGAGAATAGTAGAACGGGACTTGCTACTTAAAAGTTATCATCCCCAAGAGCAACCTGAGATGCTCATAGGGACGTCTATCAAGCGCCTTAGTGAAAATATCAGCTATTTGGTCTTCAGTCCTTACATGTTCCATACTAATGAGTCCTAGTTCAACATTATCACGCAAGAAATGATGTCTTATATGAATATGCTTTGTGCGTGAATGAAAAACAGGATTCTTAGAAATTTCAATAGCACTTGTGTTATCACAGTGAATGGGAATAGTTTCAAGATTGATACCGTAGTCCTCTAGTTGATATTTGATCCAGATGACTTGTGAACAGCACGAGGCAGCAGCAACGTACTCGGCTTCTGCAGTTGAAAGTGCCACAGAGTTCTGTTTCTTAGATCCCCAAGAGACTAGGCATGAACCAAGGAACTGCGCCATTCCAGATGTGCTTTTTCTATCAATCACATGACCAGCGTAATCAGCGTCCGAGTAGCCAACAAGCTTGAAGGACGTCTTCCTGGGATACCAAAGGCAAAGGACGTCACGTCCTTTGAGATAGCGAAAGATCCTCTTGACTTCTTGCATGTGAGACTCCTTTGGATTTGCCTGGAAGCGTGCACACAAGCAAACGGCAAACATAATGTCGGGACGGCTTGCGGTCAAATAGAGCAAAGAACCAATCATTCCTCTGTAAAGTTTTTGCAACGTCCTTGCCCTGTTCATCTGTGTAAAGACGCGAGTTTGGAGAACATGGGGTTGCAACAGGTTTGGACGTGTTCATCCCGTACTTCTCAAGCATTTCACGGACATATTTTTGTTGGTGAATACGCGTCCCTTCCTTGAGTTGATTGATTTGAAGTCCCAAGAAGAAATTGAGTTCTCCAATGAGGGACATTTCAAACTCACTACTCATTAAGGACTTGAACTCATCTACAAGCTTCATGTTAGTGCTACCAAAGACAATATCATCAACATAAACTTGAGCAATCAAAATGTCCTTGTGAACTTTCTTTATGAACAAAGTTTTATCAATTGAACCTCTAGTGTACCCATGAGACAAAAGGAAGGACGCAAACCTGTCGTACCAGGCACGAGGGGCTTGCTTGAGTCCATATAGCGCTTTGTCCAAGTAGTACACATGATCTGGATGAGAGGCGTCCTCGAAGCCAGGCGGCTGAGAAACATACACTTCCTCCTTTAGCTTTCCATTGAGAAAGGCAGTCTTGACGTCCATCTGAAATAGCTTGAACCCTTTGTGAGCGGCGAAGGCAATAAGAAGACGAACGGCTTCAATTCTAGCAACAGGGGCAAAGGTCTCATCATAGTCTATGCCTTCCTCTTGCTTGAATCCTTGAGCCACCAGTCTTGCTTTGTTCCTAGACACACGTCCACTCTCATCAAGCTTATTTCTGAACACCCATCGCGTCCCTATGATATTCTTGCCTTTGGGACGTGGAACGAGGGTCCAAACTTTGTTCCTTTCAAACTGGTTGAGTTCTTCTTGCATTGCTTGAATCCAGTCAGCGTCCTGAAGTGCTTCTTTGATATTCTTTGGCTCCACCATAGAGACAAAGGCATTGAATGCACAAAAAGCCAAATTTGCACTCTGGGACTTGCTTGCAGTAGACCTTGTTTGAACTCCTTGAGAAGGATCTGAGACAATTTGAGAAGTTGGGTGGTCCCTAGAGAAGCGGGACTCCCTTTGAAACAGTTGAGCAAATCTTGGGTCAATGTCTTCATCAGAGTCATCACTATCACTTTGAGCGTCGTCCTCAGCGTGTTCCCCCTCAGAGAGAGCGTCCACACCTTGACTTTGCCCACCTTATTGACTTGATTCAGCTACATCCTGTTGAACTGGAAATTCACTATGAGATGGAACTCCCTGAATAACACTGAGAGCGTCCACAGAGACTTCTTCAGGGTTTGGAGACGCGTCCTTAGAGACATAGTATTTTCCTGAGGTCCAATCTTCAGCTTCATCTTCAGAGTCATCCTGCTGATGCGATGAGGAGCGTTCTTTCTTACTTGATTCTTCTTTGTGAGAAGAACTCTCCTTGAACACAACATGAATACTCTCTTCAAGTTTTAGAGTTCTTTTGTTGAAAACCCTATATGCTTTGCTGGTGAGAGAGTACCCAAGGAGTATGGCTTCATCACTTCTTGCATCGAACTTTCCAAGTTTCTCTTTATCGTTGTTGTGAACGAAACATTTACACCCAAAGACTCTGAGATAGTCAAGACGAGGCTTCTTTCCGTTCAACAATTCATAGGACGTCTTCTTCAGCAGAGGACGAATCATGGCACGATTGATGATGTAGCATGCTGTGGCAATAGCTTCCGCCCAAAAGTACTTGGGGACGCTATTAGCCAAAAGCATAGTTCTTGCCATATCCTCTAGCGTCCTGTTCTTTCTTTCCACAACTCCATTTTGTTGTGGAGTCCTTGGAGCTGAGAAGTTGTGCGAGACACCATGTTGATCACAGTAGGCCAGGAACTCTGAATTCTGAAATTCCGTCCCATGGTCTGATCTTATGGCTTTGAGAGGCGTCTCCAAGGCAACTTCCACTTGTTTGATGAAGACTTTGAATGCCTTGAAACAATCTGCTTTGGACGCCAAGAAAAGAACCCAAGTGAATCGAGAAAAATCATCTACAAGAACGTAAATGTACCTCTTTCCACCGTAGCTCTGTGTCTTCATTGGTCCACAAAGATCCATATGGAGAAGTTCCAATTGCTTCTTTGTACTTACTTCATTCTTGGACTTGAAGGACGTTCTTGTTTGTTTCCCTTTGATACAGGCTTCGCACTGTTCAACCGTCTCAGGATCAATCCGTGGAAGACCTTTCACAAGATTCCTTTGGTGCAACTTGAGAATTGAGCTAGGTCCAGCATGGCCAAGACGACAATGCCAGAGATCAGCGTCCTTCTTTGAAGCAGATAGACATAGTTCTGATTTGGGCTTGAACTCTTGATTGAAGATGTAGATATTGTTCTTGCGAACTCCTTTTAGAACAACTTTGTTGGACTTCTTGTTGATGACGAGGCACTCCTTTGAGTCAAATGTGACTAGGTTTTCACCTTGATCACACATCTGAGAGACGCTAAGAAGATTGAAACCAAGTCCTTCAACAAGACTCACGTTGGTGGCTTTGATGGACGGGTTAAGAATAGCAATTCCCGTTCCCTTGATCTTTCCTTTGCCCTTGTTGCCAAACGAGACAGTTCCTCCCATGGCACTATTTTGGATAGAAGTGAGATGGATCTGGCTTCCTGTCATATGATTTGAGGCGCCACTATCAATGATCCATGGGCGTCCCCTCACTTCCACCTGCCAAACCAAGGTTAGTTTTTGGCGACCCAGGCAAGGTGTTCCTTACCTGGCTCATTACAATAATAAAACTTTGGTTCTGGCATATAGTCATTTATGTTAACATCATTAGAAATGGCATTTCTGTGGAAAGAACTTCTAGAACGTCTAGGACGCCTAGAATTAGCTTTAGGAACGGACTTAGTATTTTCATTGTTAGTCCTAACAACTTTCCCACTCTCAATGTCTTCCTTCAGTTTTACACAGTTATATTTGAAGTGGTCACCTTGTCCACAGTACCAGCACGTCCTATAGTAAGTACCGAGGTAGTACTTCTTGTTGGGACGTTGGATTTTGTTTTGCTTCATCTTTTGGGGATCGCACACCTTTGAGCCGTCCCCTTTAGCAATTTTCTTGTAAATTTTATGACTAGTGGAATTGGTGTAGTAGTCCTCTTGTCCTATTTCTCCACTTTCTAGAACTCTAATTCTTTCAAGAAGATTCTTGGTTTTCTCCCGTTCAAGTTCTAGTTCAGAAGTTTTGCTAGCCTCAAAGTCACTAGGGAGAGAGTTCCTAGAGTCAGGTTCATAACCTAGACCACGCTTAGCTGGGACAAAGACTATTGGTTTTACTTCCTCAACTATGGGACTCTTTCCCAAAACTTTCACTTCTTCCCTAAGCTTGGCGTTCTCAAATTTAAGACACACAAGTTCAGTTTTTAGGGAGTTAGTTTCTTCACATGAGGACTCTAGTTGAATAGTCATGGAATTACAGTTCTCACATTCAACTACAATGTTTTCATCTTCTAGTTCATCCATTCTTCTTTTCATGGCAAGACTTTCCTCCATGATTTTACCAATAAGCTTAAGGAGTTTTGGTTTTGAACATTTCTCTAAAGAACGCATCATGGAATCATGAGTTACCTCTTGTTCATTGTCGGAGGCTTTCTCTTCAACAACTGGGGCGTCCTCCACTGCCATGTACGCCACTTGATCATCACGTTCCTCATCACTTGAACTGAGATCATCCCATGCAGCTGTACAAGCTCCAATAAGAGCTTTCTTCTTGTCCTTGGAGGACGTTCCCATGGTACATTTTTTGGCAAAATGTCCTTTCTTGTTGCATTTGTAGCATGTGAGTTCCTTCATTTCAGCTTCTGTGTATTTGGGACTCTCCTTTTTGTAAGACTTGTTCTTGCTACTATGCTTGTTTTTCCTGTTATAGTATTTGAGAGCCTTGTGAATAAGAGAGAGTTCCTCATCTGAGTCAATTTCTTCCTTTGACTTTCTTTCTTTCTCTTTGGGACGCAAGCTCTCAGGCTTCTCTTTGTTTTGCATCATCAATGCCAGGTCTCTTTGTCCACGCAGGTATTCAGCGTACTCTGGTGTTGTGGACGCCAAGGCAAGATCGGTTTGAGGGTTCTTTCCCAGCTGGGCCATGTCAGTGATTCTACGTTCTTCGTACCCCCTGAGCTTCCCATAGATCTCTTCCATATCTAGAGTTTTGTTGGCTGTGTTTTCTTTGAAAGTTGTCCTATCAAAGTTCCAAACTCCAGTCAACCCATCAATAACTACTTGAACTCTGTTCCTCATGGAGATTTCTGTTTCTGGAACGCCCAAGTTCCTCATCTTGGTGACAAGGGACTCAAAACGGTACAAGTAGTCATTCACCGTTTCATTTGGTAGCATAGTAAAGGCATAGAACTCCTTTTTGATCTTCAGCTGGACGTCCTCTTTCATCTCTGCAGTTCCCACATGAAATTTCTCAAGAGCTTCCCACTGTTGTTTTGCGGTGGGGAGATTGCTAACTCTTGTAGCATCTCTCTCACAGAGGGACGCTTGAAGAAAGCAAATAGCTTTTGTATTGGTTTCCATCAGTTTGAATTCATCAGGACCCCAATCGTCCTCTTTGTCACTTTTGTCAGCAGGAACTTTAAGATCACCTTTTCTGATAACATTCCAGCATTGATAATTTGTGCTTCTGCAAAAATTCTCAAATCTAGTTTTCCAGCGGTTGAAGTTGCCGTCCGTCAGACGCGGAGGCTTTACGAACGAGATTCCAATCGGTTCCATGTCCATTTTTACTTGCAACTCAGTAAGAATCTAGAGCACCTGCTCTGATACCAATTGTTGGATCGTTAGTTCTTCGTGTTCTTGAGTGAGCCGCTTTCCTATGATTCTCTCTGAGTATTCTTGAAAGCGTTAAAGTCACAATAAATGTCTTGCGGTATTTATAGGACTTGAGAAGGGCGTCATTCTCGTTCTGACGATCATGCCCTTGTGGTACGTGGCTACAGGATCTTCCTCCACGAGTAAGGCGGTGATGAGGAAGCTTCCTGTATCCAGCTGTGTGTGATGAACTCTGCTACAGGATCGGTCTCCACGTGTCCTTGGATGATCAAATATTGTCGAGTGATGTCATCCTGTCGGCCAGTGAGTAAGGACTCCTTTCTTGCGTTCCTACTTGCTTGGGACTCCGTCCTTGCTCAAGTAGTCTCTTGCTCGTCCTTACTTCCTGTTAGCTGGCGTCCCTAAGCCTGTGGGACGCCCATACACACTTGTTGTCCTTTGTTAGATGGGCGTTCCTGAACACTTGGACAACTTTATTAGAATCATAGTGAGTTTGTCATATCAAAACTAAGGGACGGTTGTGTGGAACACTAACAAGTACGCAAGCGTTCTCGATAGCGTCCCAACAGAAAGGCTCGCAGATTTATTTGATCCAAGGTGACCTTGGATGGTTTCATGCCTAGGAAGACATACTCAAACTCCTTGAGATGTTTAATTGCATCATCCGCCGGTTGCCCACCAAAATGAGGCAAAAGAGCAATCAAGCCAGGTTTCACCACAAATTCTACCCCTCCAGCTAATGTGGGGTACTCAACAGTCACGTGTTGTTGTGCGAAATCTGGAGCACATTGCTGCCTGATCGATTGATCAGCCATCTTGTCCCCTGAAATCAACGACAGCACTTGCAAAGCAATCAGTAGCAAGGGTGTGGACCGTAAGATAGGTCCACACAATAGTCAACACAAATATTACACTAAATAGAACCTAAGTTCCCCGGCAACGGCGCCAAAATTTGACTCGGGCAAAATCGTTGTATCCAAAGTCAAAGATAACCCAAACACACAAACTAAGTATAGAGAGCAAGTATGGGATCGAACCCTAGAGTACTCAAGGTATCTAGCCTAATATTTATGTCAACTAAGAACAAAGAGGGGGATTTTATGCAAGAGTTTCAATCACCAAAGCAAGAAGACAAATCGACAGTTTCACAAGATCAATCAAAGTACTAAAGACAAGTTCATTCAACAAATCCACTTTAAAAGAGTCGTTTGATCATTGATTCACACCAATTCCTTTTAATCCAATGGCCAATTCCAATCCTAATCTTGACTAATCTCCTGTCCACGGTCCAGAAGATACTTAACAAAGATAGAGGACGCTCAAATCAATATTAGCATTAAGAACAAGGATATATAGGATGCATGTAAGAGAAATCAAGCTACGAGTCAATTTCACAAGCAAGCAATCAATTCTCTTCTTAAATCGTAGTTGCATAGACAACAGATCTAGGTTTAAGTTGTTTTCACAAAATAGGTTTGTCCACGGTCCAAACCCGTCCCAACTGTAGAAGATCAATCAACTCAATAGGTTAATTACTCCTAGAGAAACAATCAATAATCATGTAATTAAGCACAAGAGAATCAATAATAACCAAAGGAATAGGAGAAGGATTTAGAATCTCACAAACTAATCAATTAAAGCTTCATTGATGAACAAACCCTTGAGAGGTTTAGTTCTCCATAATCTTCATAAAACTCAAGTCTTCCAACAAAGGTTTCAAGATACCTAACAAAACAACCTACAATCCCTTAAATATTGTCTTGGGATCAATACAATATCCGAAAATAACATAAGATAAAAGGAAAGTCGGTCCAAAGATAACTTCCGCGTCTTGTTGAAATCGGTGGCCACCGCGACCGCGCCATGACCGCCACGACCGCGGCCTTCGCTTGGTCAACAAGTCTTCAATCCGCTTCTACCGCGACCGCGGCAAGGGTACCGCGCCCGCGGCCTTCGGGTCTTCAAAAGCTTCCTTCTGTCGTCTCACTGCGCCCGCAGACCAAGAGTCGCGCCCGCGGAAAACGTGCAAAGACAAATCCGATAAAATCCTCAAATTGCACACTTTTGAGTCTTTCGCCATAATGCAACACTAAAGCCTAAAACTTAGCCTAAAACACTCAAAAGCCTCCTAAAAACATCAAGATAAGACATACAAAAGATGGTGAATAAGATAACCTTGGCCTTGGCCATTGTTATTCCATTGAGAATAGTTTTTGTTGTTCCTCCCCGTATAAGCATTGTTTTGGCCTCGGTAGGGTCCTCGCATATAGTTGGCCTCCGCATATGCCTCTGCAGCGCGGACTTGCTCCACATTCGTACAAGAAGAGGTGGTATGAGATTGAGAACCACATTCTTGACAAGTTGGGGGAACGGACTTGTAGTAACTCACTTGCTTTTCGAGCCGATTGATCTTATCTTGCATGAATTGGAACTTCACATCTTGATCAATAGGCTCGCTATTGGGATCATAAAGCTTGTTTGTTTGAATCCGGATGGGTTGTTGGGTCCCATACATGGCATCATACTTTGTGAGTTTGTCCAATAGAGCCCATGCCTCATCGGTATCCATCTCAATGAAACCGCAATCGGTGTGGAGGTTGATGCGGTCCTTTGTGGCGGCATTGATCCCTTGGAAGAATATCTCTTGAAGAACATAAGGAGGTTGTCCATGAGTAGGACATTGCTGAAGAAGCTCTTTGAATCTCTCCCAAGTCTCAACAAAAGTCTCGTTGGGAAGTTGATGATAAGAAGTGATGCGCTTCCTTAGCTCGGTAGTCTTGGCCGGTGGAAAGAACTTCGTCATGAACAAGTCGTGCAAAGCCTTCCATGTAGTGATGGACCTAGCGGGTAAACTTTCGAGCCAATGAAGTGCCTTCCCGGTTAGAGACTACTTGAACGCCTTGAGGAACACATATTCAAGTGACATGCCATTGGCGGCGATGGTGTCACAAAGATCGGTGAAATTTTTGATGTGTTCCATAGGGCATTCGGATGTCTTGCCTTCATATTGAGACCTCATGATGAGAGTGATGAAGTGGGACTTGATCTCAAAGGCACGCTCAATTGCCAGGAGCACAATAGCGGACTCGGGAACTCTAAGCTCCGGAAGCATATATTGCTTAGCGTTCCTGATGACAGGCCCAAAGTACTATACCAAAGGATAGGGCCTCGGGTCAATCAACAAAAAATATTTGTATCACAACCCCGTTGTAGTACGGTGGTCGAGGTCGATCACAGGGAATTATTTCATGCGCGTTTGAACGGTTGATTGTCTAACACAAACACAATGGGAATAAATCACACGAAGCAACTCGAGACCGAGGTTGTCAATCTCATGACCGAGGTAGCTAGGCACAAACAAAATCGGGCTCGAGGCTAGGGGACTCGGGCTCGACTCAACAATCAATGCAAAAGGGAAGAAATAAGCTAGGCTAAGGAGATCCTAGGGCTAGGGGTTCATGCCAACATCAACTTCACATGCTCTCATATAGATAAATGAACTAGAGGCTTTCGCCTTAGACATAGATCAACAATTCCAATCATGCCATAAATCTCAAGGAACTAGACTCACGCATTCATTCAAGCCAAACGACTCTCTATATACTCTTATTCGACCGCGGGAATCAAGAGATCTTCTCTTCATCCCTTCGAACCGACTTTCCTAAGCTTCAAACAAAGGATCTTGCCCATAAGGTAAATAGACATGGATCTAGGGAATCAAGTCATGAAATTGGTTCAAGCACATGCAATTGAGTTGGGGTTTTCGCCCCCTACCTTAAGATCAAACTAAGTACTCACTAATCATGGAATTCAAACTAGCAATCATCAAAGACCATAAGCAAATCATGATTCATGCAAGTCAAATCCACAATCAACAAACAAATAAAAGCCAAAACAAACTTGAATTAAACAAAGGAAGAAGAATCCTTACAATCTCAACTCCCGCTCCAAGCCTAAGGGTTTCTTTCCTCTCCAAGGAAAGGAATTCACCCAAATCCTCCTCTAGATCTTGGGTTCTTTCGCTCCCTTCGAGAAGAGTCCACCCCCTTTTTCCTTCTACTCTCTCAAACCTCACTCTCAATTTACTCCCAAAGTGTATGTGATTCTTGATTGATTATCTAATGAGAGATTACAAGGGTTTAAACTGAGATGTTCCCCCCTACTACAAAGACTAGATTACCACTCTAAACTCCTTGGGCTCCAAGGCTTGTCCTTGACCTCCAAGGCTTATAGAACTCCTTGATCTCCAAGGAAGCAAATATAATTATGGGAATTAAGAAGAAAATCCCAAAAAGAAAGGAATCCGGAGCCACGACCGACATGGATCGACACAGAGACCCTCGGGCCCGACTTGCTTCAACCTCGGTCCAATGGCTTGTCTTTCATGATCCTCGGGCCCGACATGCCACACCTCAGACCACCACCTCGGGCCACCATAGTACCTCGGGCCCGACATGCTGGGTACCTCGGTCCTAAGGCATTTTTCAGCTTGTTTCGCTCCGTTCTCTCTCGTTTTAGCTCCGATTGACTCGATTCTTTCGCCATTCTCTTCGTCTTGACTTGAGGCTTCTTCCTATGCATTGTTAGCTCCATTTTGGCTCCTTTTCCATCCTTGAATTCCTCCATGATGCCATGCTCCAATGTTCATGATTTTTGCTCCAAATTGCCTATAAAACACACAAAACGCGCATAGTGACTCGGGCAAAGTCGTTGTTCCCTTATAAAAAATAAATCCCAAACATGCAAACAAAAGTATAGTAGGCAAGAAAGGGGTCGAACCCAAAGGAATCAGTTTTTATTTAGATTTTAGTGTTTTCATGCAAGTAAACAAAAGGGGTTTTTGAAAGTTGGTTTCAATCAAAGGTTATCAAGCAGAGTTCATCCAATCAATTCCACTTTATTATTCCGTTGATCATGAATTCATCCACCTCTTTATATGCCTAGGTCAATTCCAATCCAAATCATTAGAAATCGCAAGTCCACGGTCCAAGCAATTCTATAATCCTAGGCAAGGACGCTTAAACCTAGAATTAGCATAGAGCACAGGGATAATAGGAAATCAAATCATGCAATCAAGCTACGAGTCTCATGCACAATTTAACCATTGACTACTCTTCCCTAAACTAGTCCACGGTCCTAGAATAGAGTTGTTTCGAGAATAGGAAAGATGCATAGACAACAACCAATCCTAATTCAAACAATAGATCTAAGTCAATTAAACAAGTTGATCAGGCTCATAAAATCAAACATAGATCATGGGATGAAGCACAAGAGTATCAATAAAGACCTAGGGATAAAGAGATTACCAGAATTTCACAACTTCATAATAAAGCTTCTTTGATTGAATAAATTCCAGAGGAGAGTTAGTTCTCCATTACAAAGAAAACTCTAATCTTTATTGAATTACAATTGATTGACAAATTGGATGATGATGATGATCTGAAACATAGAGAAGGTCTTCCTTATATAGCCCCAAAGATCAACCTTTTCGGACTAAATAAGGTAGGAACCCAAAAGATAAGAAAGGAAACAAGATAAAAATGGTGAAATCTCGTCAACTTGGAAGTCGGTCAAACCCGCGACCGCGACACCATAACCGCGCCCGCGGCGGCCTTCAAATCGTCAAATCTTAAGTCGGCTACTACCGCGACCGCTCCCTTGGCAGCGCGACCGCGGCCTTCATGCAGTGGCGAATCTTCGTCTTTAAGCTCTTTAACTCTTGATTCTGCATAACTTGCGTCTTCGGTCTTGATATTACAATAACGCTCAAAACTAACCTAAACACTCTCAAAATAGCTCTAAAATACAAGAGTTATCCTATACAAAATAGGCCGAATCACATAGTCTCCGAATCTCATAGAAAATCGGAATTTAAGCTATAAAGGGAAAAAACACACAAGAAAAGAAGGAAAAAGGACTAAAACTACCAAGGAAAATACACTTAAAACACTACCAAAATGAGAGACATTAGAATACCCCATACTTAAACTTTCTTGCCCTCAAGCAATAACTTGGATTCAAAACCTCAACATGATCTTCAAGTAAAGCACTAAGTCAAAACCATTTTCAAGCACGTATGAATCCAAAGATAAGCAATCAAACGCCATCACATGTGTATGAGTGCTTCAAGTATGAAATGCTACCACCTAGCCTCACTTTAGGGAAATGTAATCAAAGCACAACTCTCAAGTATGTATGGCTTAATGCATAAAAGTGATGCATCTCTCCACTCATGCCTTGTGCAAAGTTTACTTTTATCATTGAAGATAATTTTACCAATCTCTCTACCTAGAGATGTCAAAACAATACCAATACAAGATGAACTTGGGCTCAATGGATATCCTCATAGAGAATTCCATTCGGCCGGGTTGTAATGGGGCTTTTGGTGTTTCATAAGGGAAGGATTCGTTTGGCTATGTGGTGCTCACAATGGGACTCGAACAACCTAAAATATTCACCAACTTCACCAAAGATTCCACGTCTTACTACTCCTCCAAACAACTCTCAACAGTCAAAGGCACTTACCCAACATTTCACCCACACTTTCCTTATTTTACATCTCTACACTTGGATTTTTTATTGCACTTTCTTTATTTTCTTCTTCATTTCTCTTTTTCTTTTCTATATGGAGGTCGGGCCCGAGTCTACTAGACTCGATCATGGCTCGATTGACCCTATACTTGCTTTTTGCTCACTTTTCTTCACATTTTTGCCCTTTGTGCAAAATTCCAAAAATCCATCAACTTTCTCCTTAGGAGATGAACTACCAAAATGTGTTTCCCACACTCTTGCCTTCACCCAAAGTATTCAACAAAATCATTTTCACAACCACTCAACTATGTTCAAATCCCATAAGGGTCAAGCTTTCATCGGCTAGGAATATGTTTTTGAGGAGCTACAAACAAAGGCTAATAGGCTAAAACGGTGCTACAAATCAAGGGTTAATGCAAGGTAGGAATAAGGATATTTATGTGGCTAAAAACATACAAGTTCAATCTTTATACTAGCATGCATGATTAATTCTCATAGCGGTTTCAAGAAATAAATATACACCTCAATAACAAAGAGACTATGACACAAGAGAATACACTCACAAAACAAGAGAGGGATATGCAAAGAAAAATCCCAAAAGGCCAAAATCAAATCTCACAAGGTACACTCAATACTAGGTAGCAAACAAGTCATATTTTAGCACACATGCTCAATATAGAATGCCAATTATGGATCATGTATAAAAGCAACATCATAAGACTAGGCTAAACCATCCAAAGCATGCAAAGGAATTACATGAACACAAGCCATTAATTAGCTTTCAAAGGACATCTAAGATGGGGATTTCTTGTCCAAAACTATAAATCACAAAATCTTTTTGTTGTTTTCAACACAAATTTTCAAATTTTTATGGATTTTTGCAAAAAAATTCTCAAACAAAGCAAAAGACACACAAAGCACACATATGTACAAACAATAGGCACAAGAGAGTTTCCTTTTCCAATACCCCATACTTAAAATATGCAATGTCCTCATTCCATCCAAATAAAACCAAAAAGGAAAATGGAAATTGGAAACTCACTAGACAAGGCGTTTGAAGCTAGGAAAAATGGTGAATTGTTGACATCGGCACATAGGGAGGGGAAGGTGGAGCACCTTGAGGCTCGAACTACTTAAGAGGTGGTCGAGACCGCTTACTCGTCTCACATCCTAGTTGTTCGTCCATTTGCATCATACACCTTGTCCCTTTGAAGCTCATCATTTGAACCAAGAAGCACCTACAAGATCACACCAAAGATACATCCCAAAATACTTGCATTCAAGGAGTTTAGAGAAAGGGTTAGCACAATAAGCTCAAATCCTAAAAATAAGAAAACAAATCAAAAGGAATCAAAGGATAAGAAGGATATGTTGGGTTACCTCCCGAGAAGTGCTCTTTTAACGTCATTAGCTTGACGTGCCGGCCACCTAATCTCGGTTAGGGTGGAAAATAAGGCTCAGGGTCCATGAACTTTCCAAGGACCATCTCATCACTCAAGAAGAATTTAGGCCATTCACTATAGTTCAACCAAACATGCGCCTCGGCCTCGTCATAATGGCGGGGGACCCCATACTTAGACCAAGAATAGTCGGAAATTAAATCCACCGAGTATGGTCCATCCTCTCCATATGACTCACAAGTAATCGTCACAAAAGAGCAAAGGAGATAGGGCAAAGGAGTCTCACACATGGTCTTGGAGGCTTGCTTCTTAGGTTGGACCGACATAGGAGCTATATCGGGCCCGACTTATTGCGTCCCCTCCAAAGCTTGTTTGAACTGAGACTCAACTTTTTCTTCATCAATCATAAGAGAGGGAGAGTGTTGGGACGATATTAAGGACGCCAGTCATTAATATATAAACCAATAATGATCGTCCCTTGTTTTGATAATGACAAACTCAAAGGTATTTAATAAGTTGTCCAAGTGTTGATCTCAGGTAAGTCCAACGGACGCAAATGAGCGAAAAGGACAACAAGTGAACGGCCGTCCCTACAGAACTTCCAGAGCTAAACGTAATTGGCAAAGTCCCTGCGCAGATAGGACGGCGTCCTCATCAAGAAGGGACGCGCGCCAAAATACGGACGAAGTTCAAATTCAAATCAAGGCCGCCCCAACATGATTATATCATATTCGGCCGTAGTCCTCAGAAGGAAGCTTCCCTTGTCTGGGCACGTGTAGACAATTCCAAAGATGTTGCTTTCCCAACGATGGTCCCCTGTCCACGCGGAGGCTTCCCAAGCATCAACAGAGTTGACTCTCTCAAGAGGCTCATCGCACCGTTGATGAAAGATCAAGGATCCTGCAAAGCCTCAGAGGACGCTAGAGGACAAGAACCACTTCCGCTATAAATACCCCCCAAGGGGTATGCATAGCGGCGTGGACTTTGAAGACTTTCTCTCAAGCTCTCCCGAAGCATTCAAGAACACGAACGAAGATCAAGAACATCAAGTGAGCTTGAAGCAAGAGAAAGAAAGTCCAACCAAATCAAATCCAAAACAAACCACAAAATAGTTAGAGTTGTAGTTTGTCTTTCACAACGAATCGTGAAAGACGTGAATGATAGCTTCCTTATAGCTAAGAGAGTTAGGTTACTTTGTTAGGTGGAAAGGAGTGTTACTAGTGAGGCTAAGGACGGACGCTTAGCTCAGTGAAGTGTAACGACTCGCCTAAGTTGTAAGGACTCTCTCTTAATAAGATAAGGATGGCTATTGAAAATCCTCCAAGCGGAGGTAGAGGTTTACCCATAAGACTAGTTGGTCTTAGTGGGGTTCCTCTATAAATACTCGTGTCCATTATCTTATCTTGTTTCTTGTTAAGTCTAATTTCCGCTGCACCTAAGGACGCCCTTAACCCAGTTAAGGACGCCTTCACTAACTGACTTACGATCCAACAATTGGTATCAGAGCGGGCGCTCTAGATTAAGTTTGAGTTGTAGGAAACATGGACATGGAACCTATAGGTATCTCAAGTGCGAAACCACCTCGCCTGACGGACGGCAACTTCAGTCGGTGGAAGATAAGGTTCGAATGCTTCATGCGTAGTCAAAACTACCAATGCTGGCTGGTGATAAAGAACGGCGATCTCGAAGTCCCTGCTGCTAAGAAGGACAAGGAAGCAGAGTGGGGCCCTGATGAGTTAAAGCTTATGGAGGCAAATGCAAAGGCCATCTGTTTCTTACAGACGTTCCTCTGTGAAAGGGACGCCACCCGTGTGAGCAATCTCCCAACTGCTAAGCTTCAATGGGAAGCCTTGGAGAAGTATCATGTTGGGACGCCTGAGATGAAAGAAGACGTCCAACTTGAAGCCAAAAGGGACTTCTACAAATTCAGGATGTTCACAAATGAGACCATCACCGACTACTCCTTCCGCTTTGAGGCCCTTCTGACTAAGTTGAAAAACTTGGGTGTCAAAGAAACGGAGATCACTCAGAGGATGAAGGTTTAAGTCTTGATTGATGGACTCATGGGACCATGGAACTTCGATAGGATGACGTTCAAAGAATACCAGGCCAACAAGGGATTATCCATGGAGGAAATCTATGGAAAACTCAAAGGGTATGAAGCAAGAAGGAACCAAGATTTGTCATAAATGGGAAAGAGTTCCCCAAGTGAGTTGGCTCTAACTCTTGCGGCTAGGACGCCAGAGTATGAGCAATACTACCAAAGGCAAAGAGAGTTGAACTCAATGCTAGAAGCCAAAACTCAAGAGCACCAGGAAAATCTTCGTCTTCAGGCTTCAATGGAACGCAAAGGAAAGACGGAAGAATAAATTTCCGAGGAAGATGAGTTGGCCCTGTTGTACAAAACTCTTCGTGCAATGTACAAAAGAGGCAAAGTCCCAAGAATGAAGATGCCCTACAAAAAGGAAACTCGCAAGCCTACAGATGCAGAAATGAAGGAGATAGTCTGCTACAAATGCAACAGAAAGGGACACATGGCCAAGAAATGTACTATAGGGCTTACATCAAAGGAAATGAAGGAAAAGGCGCTGGTTGGTGCATTTGAGAGTGCATGGGACGACCTTGACTTAAGTGATGAAGAGCTAGACAATCAAGTGGCTTACATGGCTATGGAAGACGCCCCAGAGGACGTCTCTGAAACTGAGCAAGAGGTTACCCATGAAACCATGCTAAACTCTCTTGAAAGATGTTCAAAACCAAAGCTCATTAAATTGATAACTCAAATCATGCAAGAAAGCTATGCCATGAAACAAAGCTTTGAAGAAGTTGAATCTGAGAATATCGTTGTGGAATGTGAAAATTGCAATACCATGTCTTTTCAACTAGAGTCCTCTCAGGAAGAAGTCAAGTCCCTCAAAAGTCAGCTTGTGTGCTTAAAACTCGAAAATGCAAGTCTTAGGGACGAGGTCAAAGTTCTAGGAAAGAGTCCTATGACTGAAACTGTGAATCCAATAGTCTTTGTTCCAGCTAGGAAAGGACTAGGGTATGAATCAGGATCAAAGAACTCTCTCCCAAGTGACTTTGAAGCTAGCAAAACAACTGAACTAGAACTTGAGAGGGAAAAGACAAAGAACCTAGAGGAACGCATAAGAGTTCTTGAGAGTGGTGAGAAAGGACAAAAGGACTACTATACAAATTCTGTCAGCCACAAAATTTACAAGAAAATTGCCAAGGGAAAAGGATCTAAGGTAGTGGATCCTGAGAAAATGAAAGAGAATAAAATTCAACGTCCTTGCAAAAAGTACTACCTTGGAAACTACTATAGGACGTGCTGGCATTGTGGCAAAGGTGGTCACTACCAGTACGAGTGTCTTAAGCTGAAACAGGATCTTGAGAATGGAAGGAAAGCTAGAAAGGGTCGTAAGAATGCTAAGCTCAAAGTTGCTGATAGGATGCATGCTAGTGTGCCAAATGCTAAAACTCGATCTCCTAGGACGCATGCTAGAAGATCAAATGATGTGAATGTTTATGATCATTTGCCTATGAAGAAGTTTTACCCATGTAACGAACCAGGTAGGGGTCACCTTGCCTGGGTCGCAAAGAACTAACTCTTCTTTTCAGGTGGAAGTGAGGGGAAGCCCATGGATCATCGATAGTGGCGCTTCAAATCATATGACTGGAAGCCAGATCCATCTCACTTCTATCCAAGCAAATGCCACAGGAGGAACTGTCTCATTTGGCAACAAGGGCAAAGGAAAAATCAAAGGGATGGGCATCGCAAAGTTAAATTAATCCATCAGTGCGTCCAAAGTCAGTCTTGTCGAAGGACTGGGTTTCAACCTCCTTAGTGTCTCTCAAATTTGTGATCAAGGTGAAAACTTAGTCACATTTGACTCTAAGGAGTGTCTGGTCATCAACAAGAAATCAAATCAAGTCATTCTCAAAGGGACTCGCGAAAACAACGTCTACGTCTTCAATCAAAGGTTCAAGCCTGCATCCAAGTTGTGCTTATCTGTCTCTGCTGTGGACGCCGATCTCTGACATCGACCTCTTGGACATGCGGGACCTAGCACGATCTTCAAGCTTCATCAAAAGGATCTTGTAAGAAGTCTTCCCCGAATTGATCCTGAGCAAATCGAGCAATGTGAAGCATGCATCAAAGGGAAGCAGACAAGATCGTCCATCAAATCTAAGAATGAAGTGAGCACAAAGAAGCCATTGGAACTTCTTCACATGGATTTGTGTGGACCCATGCAAACCCAAAGCTATGGTGGAAAAAGGTACATGTACGTCATTGTAGATGATTTTTCCAGATTTACTTGGGTTCTTTTCTTGGTGTCAAAAGCAGATGCCTTCGGGATGTTCAAAATCTTCATCAAACAAGTAGAAGTTGTTCTTGGGACGGGCTTGAAAGCCTTAAGGTCAGATCATGGAACGGAGTTTAAAAACTCAAAGTTTCTTGACTTTTGTGACCAACAAGGGGTCTCTCACAACTTCTCTTTTTCTCGAACTCCCCAGCAAAATGGTATTGTTGAGAGAAAGAATAGGACGTTGGAAGACATGGCATGGACGATGTTCTTGGCCAGCGGCGTCCCCAAACACTTCTGGGCAGAAGCCGTTGCCACCGCAACCTACATTGTCAATCGACCTATGATTCGTCCCTTGCTCAAAAAGACGTCCTATGAGCTCCTAAATAGAAGAAAGCCAAACATTTCACACCTCAAAGTCTTCGGGTGTAAATGCTTCATTCACAACAACGGCAAAGACAACATCGACAAATTTGATGCTAGGAGTGATGAAGGAATATTCCTTGGATACTCCCTCACAAGCAAAGCCTATAGAGTCTTCAACAAACGGACTCTTAAGCTTGAGGAAAGTATCCATGTGGTGTTCAAAGAAAATGCTTCTCTCAAGAAAGAACCAAGAAGGAACGTCGCTCCACTCCAAGGGACGATGATGAAGATGATGAAGAAGAACCAAGAAGCTCCTCCGACAAATATTATGTTCCTAGGAACGCCCCTGAGTCTCACGATGACGTTTCAATGGGCATCCCTAGTGAACAACAAGAGCCTTCTCAAACTTGGTCGCTAAACCAAGTAGAAGCCGGCGAATCAAGTCAACAAGGAGAAAGGAACAGTGTGGATGCTCCAGCTGAGGGGGAACACACTGAGCCAACCAATGAAGACGACGGCTTTGACTCTGATGAGTCTGATTGGACGGACCCTAGGTGTACTCCCTCAAGGGATGCTACTCATAGGGGATCCAACCTTTCAAGACTTCATTCCACAGATCAAATCATCTCAGATATGTGACTTGGCTAAAGTCGTCGTGCCAAGATCAAAGATAAATAACCCAAACAAACAAACTAACAAAGCTAGTATAGCATGCAAGTAAGGGGTCGAACCCAAGAGAACTATGGCTTCTAGTACTAATAAATCTATCAACTAAAGATATGGGGGGTTTAGGAGAGAAATCTATACTAAACCAAACTAGAAAACAAAACAAACAAATAAACAAACATGCAAATAGGGGGAAACAATTGATAAAGAGACAAGTTCATTCAAAAGATCCACTCATGATATAATCCCTCGATCATAGATTTATCCATTGATTTCATTCACACCTATGGTTAATTCCTATCCTGATCATTAACAATCGCAAGTCCACGGTCCAAGCAATTCTATAACCCTAGGCAAGGACGCTTAACCTAGAATTAGCATAGAGAACAAGGATATGTAGGATATAATATCAAACAATCAAGCTACGAGTCAATTGTAAGATAAAACAATTAATTCTCTTCTTAAATCCTAGTTGCATAGACAACAGGTCTAGGTTAAGTTGTTTTCACATATTAGTTTTGTCCACGGTCCAAACCTAATCAAACAGTAGAAAGCAAATTAATTCAATAGGTTAATTACTCCTAGAGAAACAATCAACAATCATAAGATGAAGCACAAGAGAATCAATATTAACCAAAGGATAGAAATCAATTACCAAAATCTCACGAGTTCATACATCAGAGCTTCTCCCTTGAACAAACCCAAGGAGACTAGCTCTCCATAACTAAACTAAAAACCTAACTTGAATTAAGAAAAAGAAGATAGATGTGGATATGAATGAATAAAACCTAGGGAGGACTCCTCCTTATATAGCCCAAGGAACAAGCTCCACGAGATAGATAAGGAAAGAGGCAAAAGATAGAAAAGGAAACAAGATAGAAAGATTTCGGCCCACTTTGGATTCGGCATCACCGCGGTCGCGTCGCTCCCACCACGCCTGCGCTTTTACAACAGAGGAAAACAAGTCGGTCTCGGCGACCACCGTGGGCGCGTCGGCCAGGCCGCGGTCGCGGAATCTCGACAGGATCGCTGGTGTCACTTCGGAGGCTGTTTTGACCATCTTCCGCTTGGAATCTGACTTCGGTGTAAAAAGATGAATTGAAGCCCTTGAAGTTAGCTTTCCAATGGCACCGGAATCAGCTCAATCCGACCTATGTAGCTCCAGATATGGTCTTCGCAAGCAAGTGGTGTCGCGCAGACAGCTCAAAATGCCTTAAAACTCTTGATTCTTGAATTCTTGTGTCTTCGGCCTAGATATTACAATTACGCACAACTCTAACCTAAACACACTCAATATAGCCCTAAAATACAAGAGTTAACCTATACAAAATAGGCCGAATCAAATTCCCCCATACTTAGATCTTGCTCGTCCTCAAGTAAGCTCAAAACAAATATAACAAGGTAGCACATCTAAGATCTCAGGAAATACAAGGGAAGATAAAAACACTCAACTCACAACCCGAACCCAAAAATATAGAGAAATCATGAGCATAAAACAATGAAGCTCAAACACACACCTCACAACATGATATATCACTCAAGCTCTAAAAAGTGTAGAGCGACCTAGGATCTACCCAAATCTAACATGTAAGCCCCAAAGTCCCCAAGCAAGAATGATCCTAAACACTCGAATTTTTACCGCTCAATTCTGCTTAGGCGCCCTTTCGGGTTTTCACCTAACCGCTCTTTTCATTTTTCTCAAGGGTGTGCTCACAAATACTCACAATCACTCATAAACCTCATATTACCCCAGCCTAATGCTGGTCCGGGTTACCTGCTTATTACCTGAGCCGCCCTTTCGGGTTTTCGACTCATCCCAGGATTTTATATGCCTTTTTTTCAATTTTTATGGCTCTTTCTATCTTTTTCTTTTCTTTCTTTCTTTATTATGCAAAAAATATGGTGCAAGTGCTCCATGAAAAGAAGAAAATCAAAAATTTGAAGCAAATATATCTACCTAGGATAAGCGAATGCGAGTACTCCTTCCCCCATACTTAAATCCTTCATTGTCCTCAATGAAGCAAAGAGAAAGGATATAAGCAAGGAGAAAGGTAATCAGAAGACTCACAAACGATGAAGAGAGGTGGAATGGAAGAACTCTTCATATGTGGTAGAAGAATGAAACTTCGTATTTCCGATCTGGTGGCTCACCGCGGGCGCGGCTGATGAAGCGCGGGCGCGGGTCTCGTGCAGGAACAATGTCTTGACTTCGTCTCGAAAAACGTGATGTGTAGGGAACCTTCGTATCTTGGCTCGTCTTCTTGGAGGATGGATCAATACTCGAACTCGAGCCGTGGAGAAGAAAACTCTCGGGGAAACAAAGCTCCCCCATACTTAGGCTTTACACATAGCCAAAGAATGGAAAGTACAAAGATGGATGGAAAGAAGAAATAGAAGGATGGAAAGATGGAAGATGGAATAGAATGAATATAGATGGATGGA
The DNA here is from genome assembly GCA_934048045.1 of Polygonum aviculare. Lineage (NCBI taxonomy): Eukaryota > Viridiplantae > Streptophyta > Magnoliopsida > Caryophyllales > Polygonaceae > Polygonum > Polygonum aviculare. Next base: position 14,670,752 of record OW204023.1, on the reverse strand, counting down.
AAATATAGAGGTAAAATGGGACCAAGAAGTCCTCTGTTTTTTTTTTTCAATTTTTTTTTCTTTTTTTTTTCAATTTTTTTTTTCAATTTTTTTTTTCAATACAAACGAGCTAAAACCGAGACGCAGTATGGTTTCCGCGATCACGGGCTAGTACCTGTTCGTCGGGGCGCGCTGACGGTCCACCGCGGGCGCGGCCAAGGAGGCGCGGGCGCGGTTTCACGCTAGGCGTGTCCTTTCGGACCTAGTACCTGCACATTAGTCCGAAAAACGAGAGTAAACCTAAGCTAGGAATGGAAAAACAATCTATCTAAGCCTTGGGTTGCCTCCCAAGCAGCGCTATTGTTTAACGTCGTTAGCTCGACGTCTTCATGATCGGACATCGTCAATGCCCTGAGCATCAAATCAAAGTCCTGCACAGCTATCTTACAACAGGACAAGTAACATGTTGACAAATTAAAAAGACATAAGAAATAATTCAAACTTCTTTTTAACCTATCAAACATGCTTGAGCAGTTAGGGTGAGATTTTCTAGAGTGAAACCAATTAGGTGATTTATGTGATTTTTCAAAGTATTTATCAAAGCATGCAAATCTCCTAATTAGGTTATCACTTTTATCAAATAAAAAATAAGAGAAGTCATCAACTACCCTATCATGCTCAAAAATTGAATCCTTAACAAAAGATTGACATGCCAGAACAAAACAAGGATCAAAGGAGAGAGGAGAAGTAAAATAAAGGATATAGGGATCATTGACAAAACCCTCGTGGAGGGAAGGTGGCGGAACAACTTCTTCAGGGGCAGCGGGCGCGGTTTGTGGGCCGCGGTCGCGGCACTTGTCCAAGGGCAGCTCCTCCGTTCCTGCGTCGGAACCGCGGTCGCGGTCTGTCTGACGCGGTCGCAGAATAGCAACAGGGGCGTCATTCGTTATGCCCAACTCTCGTCCACTCTCCAGTGACACAGCACTTACAGTCACCAGTGCTTGAGGAGTAACATTGATCTTCTCGGAAATCTCCCTCATTTTTAACTCGATTGCCAAGTGCATATCTCGGAGTTTCCTATCAAATAGCTCATTCAACTCCTCCAGTGTCATAGAAGGTTGTTCTTCAGCTGGTGGCTTGTCAGGGCAGCACGGCATCCATCTTCTTTGATCCTCATCAAAGTTCTCAGGAATCCTCATGGAAGGGAATACGAAAGTTTCTGACGGTGAAGAAGAAATCTCTATAATAGCATCTGGCTCCTTCGGCGAGTCATCAGGCTCATCGTTGTCACTCCAGGAGTCACCATACTGAAGGAAATACTCCTCTTCTGTCATTACATATCGTTCCTCCTCAGGCTCAGGCTCGGAAGCTTGATCTATCAAAATCGGGGGCGAAGCCTCCAATGCAATATCTCGAACCTCCACTTGCTCCAAACCATCTAGGAATTCACTAAATATTGCCCAATCCTCTTCTTCTGTGGTCTCGTCACCCTGAGTGGACTCTTTCTGCCATATGAACTCGAGCATGGGGAGCCCCTCAGGCATTGAGATAGGGTAATCGAGCTTTACAACCGGACACGGAACATTGTCGGTGAAGACAGGATCGCCATGAAGAACCGGTGGACCGATCTCCTCGGGGGCCGCGGGCGCGGTTTGTAGGCCGCGGTCGCGGTTTTCCTCCAGGGAGAAATCCTCCGTTTCTGCATCGGAACCGCGGGCGCGGTCCAGGGGGCGCGGTCGCGGTTCTTGGTCAGAAAGCTGTCCGGCATTAATCTTGTCCTGCAGCAACCGACTCTCGTCGAACATGGCCATGAAAATTTCAAATAATTCCTTCTCAGGTCTCAATTTGGCATATCCTTTCTCAGTCCTGCAATACACCTCTTCCTGCATCTCCAATGTCATGCCACTACGGATTTCTAGGCTCAGATCATACGCACAGACATAGACTCCACGAGCAGTTTGGTCAATTGCCTCATCTAGAACTCTCTCAAAATAGTCACAAAATGGCTCACCCTGTAACTGCTTAAACTCATAGAAAGGCATCAGAATATACAAGTGTGGACCCTAAGATAGGTCCACACAAAGTCAATAAAAATATTAATACTAGAACGAAACCAAAGTTCCCCGGCAACGGCGCCAAAATTTGACTCGGCTAAAGTCGTCGTGCCAAGATCAAAGATAAATAACCCAAACAAACAAACTAACAAAGCTAGTATAGCATGCAAGTAAGGGGTCGAACCCAAGAGAACTATGGCTTCTAGTACTAATAAATCTATCAACTAAAGATATGGGGGGTTTAGGAGAGAAATCTATACTAAACTAAACTAGAAAACAAAACAAACAAATAAACAAACATGCAAATAGGGGGAAACAATTGATAAAGAGACAAGTTCATTCAAAAGATCCACTCATGATATAATCCCTCGATCATAGATTTATCCATTGATTTCATTCACACCTATGGTTAATTCCTATCCTGATCATTAACAATCGCAAGTCCACGGTCCAAGCAATTCTATAACCCTAGGCAAGGACGCTTAACCTAGAATTAGCATAGAGAACAAGGATATGCAGGATATAATATCAAACAATCAAGCTACGAGTCAATTGTAAGATAAAACAATTAATTCTCTTCTTAAATCCTAGTTGCATAGACAATAGGTCTAGGTTAAGTTGTTTTCACAGATTAGTTTTGTCCACGGTCCAAACCTAATCAAACAGTAGAAAGCTAATTAATTCAATAGGTTAATTACTCCTAGAGGAACAATCAACAATCATAAGATGAAGCACAAGAGAATCAATATTAACCAAAGGATATAAATCAATTACCAAAATCTCACGAGTTCATACATCAGAGCTTCTCCCTTGAACAAACCCAAGGAGACTAGCTCCCCATAACTAAACTAAAAACCTAACTTGAATTAAGAGAAAGAAGATAGATGTGGATATGAATGAATAAAACCTAGGGAGGACTCCTCCTTATATAGCCCAAGGAACAAGCTCCACGAGATAGATAAGGAAAGAGGCAAAAGATAGAAAAGGAAACAAGATAGAAAGATTTCGGCCCGCTTCGGATTCGGCATCACCGCGGTCGCGTCGCTCCCACCGCGCCTGCGCTTTTACAACAGAGGAAAACAAGTCGGTCTCGGCGACCACCGCGGGCGCGTCGGCCATGCCGCGGTCGCGGAATCTCGACAGGATCGCTGGTGTCACTTCGGAGGCTGTTTTGACCATCTTCCGCTTGGAATCTGACTTCGGTGTAAAAAGATTAATTGAAGCCCTTGAAGTTATCTTTCCAATGGAACCGGAATCAGATCTATCCGACCTTTGTAGCTCCAGATATGGTCTTCGCAAGCAAGTGGTGTCGCGCAGACAGCTCAAAATGCCTTAAAACTCTTGATTCTTGAATTCTTGTGTCTTCGGCCTAGATATTACAATTACGCACAACTCTAACCTAAACACACTCAATATAGCCCTAAAATACAAGAGTTAACCTATACAAAATAGGCCGAATCAAATTCCCCCATACTTAGATCTTGCTCGTCCTCGAGTAAGCTCAAAACTAATATAACAAGGTAGCACATCTAAGATCTCAGGAAATACAAGGGAAGATAAAAACACTCAACTCACAACCCGAACCTAAAAATATAGAGAAATCATGAGAATAAAACAATGAAGCTCAAACACACACCTCACAACATGATATATCACTCAAGCTCTAAAAAGTGTAGAGCGACGTACACTTCTTCTTTAAGCTTGCCATTGAGGACGCTGATTGGATTCTGGCCATGCAAGAAGAACTCAATCAATTTGAGAGGAACAAAGCTTGGACCCTCGTCCCTCGTCCGAAAAACAAAAAGATAACAGGGACGAGATGGGTCTATAGAAACAAGCTTGATGAGAGTGGCCGCGTATCGAGGAACAAAGCAAGGCTTGTGGCTCAAGGCTATAGACAAGAGGAAGGAATCGACTATGATGAGACCTTCGCTCCTGTCGCTAGAATTGAAACCATTCGCCTCCTCATTGCTTACGCCGCTCACAAGGGGTTCAAGCTCTTTCAAATGGACGTCAAGACAGCATTCCTCAATGGCAAGCTTAAAGAAGAAGTGTACGTCGCTCAACCTCCAGGATTTGAGGACGCTGATCACCTTGATCATGTGTATTTCTTGGACAAGGCACTCTATAGACTCAAGCAAGCCCCTCGTGCATGGTACGATAGGTTTGCGTCCTTTCTCTTGTCCAACGGGTACACGCGAGGTAACATCGATAAAACACTATTCTTAAAGAAAGTCCTTAAAGATGTTTTGATTGTCCAAGTCTATGTCGATAACATAGTCTTTGGAAGCACTAACATGAAACTTGTAGAGGAATTCAAGAACTTGATGAGTAGTGAGTTTGAGATCTCCCTCATAGGAGAACTCAACTTCTTCTTGGGACTCCAAATCACCCAGCTCAAAGATGGGACGCGCATTCACCAATAGAAATACATTCCTGAAATGCTCGAGAAGTATGGGATGAACACTTCAAAATCCATTGATACTCCCATCTCCCCCAACACTCACCTTTATGCTGATGAAGAAGGCAAGAGTGTAGATCAAAAGCTCTACAGAGGAATGATAGGGTCCTTGCTATACCTGACGGCAAGTCGTCCCGATATCATGTTCGCTGTATGCTTGTGTACCCGCTTCCAAGCAAATCCAAAGGAGTCCCACATACAGGAGGTCAAGAGAATCTTCAAATACCTCAAGGGACGGGATGACCTATGCCTATGGTATCCCAGAAGAACGTCCCTCAACCTGGTAGCGTACTCTGACGTAGATTACTCTGGCCATGTGGTGGATAGGAAAAATACATATGGCGTGGCACAATTCCTTGGGTCGTGCCTTGTATCTTGGAGATCCAAAAAGCAAAACTACGTGGCTCTCTCTACCGCGGAAGCTGAGTACGTTGCTGCTGCTTCGTGCTGCTCACAAGTCCTATGGACCAAGTACCAACTTGAAGATTATGATACGTTCCTCAACACAGCCCCTATCTTGTGTGATAACACCAGTGCTATTAGTATTGCCAAGAATCCTGTTCATCATTCTAGGACGAAGCATATTCATATAAGACATCACTTTCTTCGTGATAATGTTGAACTTGGATTAATTGATGTCCGCGTTTTAGGTAGATTTTTAGTGTCTAGATAGGTTAGTTTAAGTTGGTTTTCTTGCTTGAGTCATGTGTTTTTGAGTCTTTTTGCATAAGTTTTCGTATTTCCTTGAGATTCGGAAACTACGCGCTTTTGTGTCATTTTGTAGGTATTTTGAAGCTTGAAGACGAGTTTAAAGCAAGGCTAGGAGAGGATGGATGAGCTAAGAGGAAGATTCAAGTGGAAGAGCCAAGAAGAAGAGCTAAAGAGAAGCAAAATGAAGAAGAGAAGTGAAGAAATTGACCCTAAGATCGAGCCCAAGGAGGTCGATCTCGAGCCATTTGACCAAACTTGGAACGCAAGGAATAAACTATTCAGGATCGACCCTGAGGGGGTCAATATCGACCCTATTAGGGTCGAACCTCGCGCCGAACTTTCTTATTCCGGATTACAAGCTGAAGTTTCCTAGTTAGATTAGGAATAAACTATTCAGGATCGACCCTGAGGTGTTTTGTTTGTGTTTCCTAGTTAGATTAGGACTCCTTTTTGTCTATAAAAGGAGGTTGAACCTATAGTTTTTATTCATGGTCGAGCCTGAGACTGCCAATGATGAGGACGAAGGGGCGATCGACCCCGCTGAGGTCGAGATCGACCATCCTGCACCCGGAACGTCTTCCAACCCTTCTCCTCCACTCATTCCCGATCCCACTCCTTCCTCTAAAATACTTCCTTACCCTTCGAAGAAGCCCAAGGACGCAACGGAAGGAAAGTTTAAGCGCTTTGTTAAGTTGCTTCAAGGCTTGTATCTTTCTATTCCTTTCACCGAGGCCTTGAACGAAATGCCCGCTTACACCAAGTTCTTGAAGGAGATTCTATCTAGGAAGCGATCGATGTCGGAACTAACGGATGAGGTGAGATCGTTGGACCTCCCCGAGAAGCTCGGTGATCCCGGGAAGTTTGCTATTACCATCGGTATTGGGGCTTATCGCTTCAAGGCATTGTGTGATCTTGGTGCTAGTGCTAGCCTGCTCCCACTCTCAATTTGGTCCAAGACCAACATGGGGCCATTAGTACCGGTGAACATGAGGTTATACATGGGGGATGGTTCTTGTGTGAAGCCTACCGGTGTTGTCGACGACTTTCCTATCCAAGTCGGCAAGTTTGTCGTGCCTAATGATTTTATTGTCATGGATATGCCGGAAGATCCCGACGTACCAATTATCCTTGGGCGACCATTCCTAGCGACCGCCGGAGCTAAGGTTCATGTGAAGAAGGGCCTCCTTACCTTCGGAATTGGTGATGAGGTGGTAGAGTTTCGGCTACCTATTGGGGGCGTCATGGAGTCTAGAGACGTAGTACCCATCAACAACTTTCATCCGAAGGAGGACCTTTGGAAAGGCGAGGTCTTAAGGCTCGATATCACCCATGCAAGTTCGGTCACGACCAGTCCTGGGTCAAGACCAACCACACCTCATGCGCAAGAGGAGATTGACTCCGGACAAAGCAACTCGACACCGACCCGTCCTCCAGTCGATACAGGTCAATATTTTCACTCTACTTGCATGCTTTGTGGTACACCTCTCTCTACACCTACTTCCACCCTCTCTTCTCATTCTAAGTATGGGGTGGCGATGAGGACATCCGAGCCGCCTTGACACTCACATCCTCCAACTAGTTGAGGCCTCTCTCGTCAAGCTCATGACGTTAAAAAAGCGCTTACGGGAGGCAACCCGGTTTTTAGATTAGATTTTTATTTTTATTTTTTTTTCATTCTTTTTGATTTTCCAATTTCTAGACTAGATTTTTTTTTTCTAACCTTCCTTAGATTAGATTAGGATATATTTTGCTTGGGATAGGATTTTTGTGATGTATTTACAGGACTTTTAGATTGCAAACATGAGCTCAAAAAGACGGGACGTCGACCACCTCCTCCTCCATGAGGTGCCCCTTCTCCAAATCAAGCTTCTAAGAGTCTTTGTGAGTTTTCTTCTTCTTTTCTCTTTACTTTTTCATGTGTTTTCATGCATGGGGACATTGCATGATTTAAGTATGGGGTGGGGAAGAAGAAATCTCACATGTTGTATATAATTGAGTCTTTGTTTGTTTGCTTTGCTTGTTTGATAGTTTGTTTGTTAAGAAAAAACTTGAAAAAATCCAAAAAAATGAGAAAAGTTCAAAAATCCAAAAAAATTGAAAAATATCAAAAAAACAAAAAAACATTTGCTTCCTTGTTTGTTTTAGGATAGAAGAGCATTCCATCTTAGATGTCCTATGATGAAAACTAATTTTCATGTTTGTCATGTAATTCCTTTGGCATAATTGGATAGTGTAGCCCAAGTTTTTGAGAAATTGCTTTTAATTGTGAATATGACTTGTGATGAAATTGAGCATATGTGTTTTGAGTGAAAGTAATTGCAATCCAACAAAATTGTTACCTAGTGAGAATTTTGGCCTTATAGGGAGAACTTCATTGATTCCCTCTTCTTGTTTGTGTGATTTTGCTCTCTTTATGCATATGTCTCTTGTCATTGATATGGTTATCTATTTCTTGAAACCGCTATGAGATTGTTCATGCATGTTGATTGTGATTAAGAACTTATATTTTTAGCCCATATTATTCCATGCCTACCTTGAATTGTCTTTGCTTGAAGCCCCATTCTAGCCTTAGCCTTTTGTTTGAAGCTCCACAAAAATTATCCCTAACCTATATTAGCTTGACCCTATTCCGGGAATTGAACTTAGATGAGTGTTGGGAATAAGTTTTGTTGAGTGAAGATTGTGTTGGGTTTGAAAGTGGTGACATGGTTAAAGGGTAGAGAACAACTTGTTGAAGTGTATTGTAATAGGATTCTTGGCTTGGAATGCACATTGTTGAAAAATTGAAGAGAAAAGAAGAAAGGAAGCTCGAAGCAAATTACTCAGGATCGACCCCCTGTGGGTCGATCTCGGACCCCAGTGTAAAACACGGTCTCAAGTTCGACTCCCCCAGGGGTCGACCTCGACCCCCTCTATGCTCGAGCTAAAGAAAAAAAAGAGAAGAAAGAGAAAAAAAAGAGGAAAAATAATATAAGTGCAAAGCCAAGAATTCCTAGTGTTTATAAGTTGTATTTTGGAAGTTTGGGTTAGAAATTGATGGGTGTGAGTTTCATTGAAGTGTTTGGTTATGAGTTGAAAGGAGAAGAAGTGAGTTGTTTTGGTTTGAACAGTATTTAGGAGTTTGATTCCCGGATTTAGCACCACATGGCCAAATAACTCCTTACCTATTGTTATTACCAAGCCCCATTACAACCCGGCCGAATGGAGTCTTCTATGAAGATTTCATTGAGCCTAAGTTCTTATGAAGATTGATGTGTCTTGACTTCTCTAGGTAGAGAGATTGGTGATATAAGTCTCAATGATAAAGTAGATGTTGCATAAGGATTGAAATGAGAGTTGATTTGAAAGCCTAAACACATGAGAGTTGAGTGAAACACATTTATATCCCTTGTGAGGTTGGATTGTGATTGCCTAGCTTGAGACTTATACATTTGTGATGACGTTAAAATTACTTGTTTTTTTCCACTTGTGTTTAAAATGTTTTGACAAGGGCTATGCTTGAAGATTGTGTTATTGGTCTTGATTTGCATGATTATTGCTTAAGGACAAGCAAGTCTAAGTATGGGGTGAAGAGCCAAGAAGAAGAGCTAAAGAGAAGCAAAATGAAGAAGAGAAGTGAAGAAATCGACCCTAAGATCGAGCCCAAGGAGGTCGATCTCGAGCCATTTGACCAAACTTGGAACGCAAGGAATAAACTACTCAGGATCGACCCTGAGGGGGTCGATATCGACCCTATTAGGGTCGCACCTCGCGCCGAACTTCCTTATTCCGGATTACAAGCTGAAGTTTCCAAATCTGTATTTTAGGAAGGTGTTTTGTTTGTGTTTCCTAGTTAGATTAGGACTCCTTTTTGTCTATAAAAGGAGGTTGAACCTATAGTTTTTATTCATGCTTTATGCTTTAATCAATTAACAATCAAGACTTGGAGGATTAGGAAGAAGACTTGGAGAGAAAGTTTGAGGTTTGTAAGATTGATCCTTGGTTTTTAGTTGAATTTGAGTTTGGTTTGATCATGTTTTCCTCTTCTTCTTCCTTGTTCTTCTTTGCTATGTGTGAGTAGTCTTCTTAAGTTCTAGGGTTGGGCAAAAACCCAACACAATCATGCATGTTTAAAATTTGAATTCATGACTTGAATGCTTGATGATCATATCTAACCTATCTTGTGCTTAATCCTTGGTGAAAATTGAGGCATGTCTTGTAATTAACCTTAGCGAAAGTGAAAAAGTTAGTTGCTTGATTATATCTAATAGGATTATTTGCGAAAGTTGATATTCCTAGGTTGAAGGATAGGTAGAAAGTTGTTTTATTTGCGAACGTAGATTGAATAACTTGAATTGTTTGCGAAAGTTAACTTTTCTATGATCTAGATTGCATGATAGTTGTGATTTCTTGTTAAAAGTATGTATGGTTGTTGTTGTTGTAGCCCTAACCCTAGGATTTGCCCTTTACATTGATTAAAATTCGTATCTTTTGCCTTGATCTCGACTCCCTTCGTCGTGTTCGAGCCGTTGTTTGTGATTGAGTGTGTTTTGTGTGTGTTCGTGTGTTTCTGCTCTCAGGATCGACCCCCCTAGGGTCGAGATCGACCCTCTTTGGGTCGAGCCTGAGTTGTTCTGCCCTTGTTTTCTTTGCTTTTCGTAGTTTATCGATTAAACTTAGCACTACTCTCGCTCCCGTGGACGATCCTGACTTCGCTATACTCAGCGGGGTCTTGACTACAAATTTATTTGTTCAAGAAACCCTTCAACATTAATCAAAGTAGATCATGTTAGGACTGAGGACCAAGTGGCCGATATTTTCACAAAAGCACTTGATAGACGTCCCTTCGAGCACCTCAGGTTGCTTTTAGGGATGATAACTTTTACATGATCAAGTCCCGTTCTTTTATTCCCTCCATGATTGGCTATGTTTTGTTGAGAACTTGTTTTAAAATGTGTTATTCATTTAAAGTCATCTTTAAAGGACGCTAGTCTAAGACATATGTTTTGCTTGTGTTTTTAAATGTCATTTATTTCGCTTTTCATCTAAAGAGTATCCCTGATCAAACTACCCTCATTATAAGCCGAAATGATGGGAACTCTAAGCTTACCTAAGACGAGAATCTTGCAAACGCGTCTTATGAGCGTTCTTTATTTTATCTTTACGGGACGTACTTGCTTGATTTTCAAAAATGGTTCTAAGTGATCAAAGGGACGCATGTTAAGAGCTGAGAGTTGTTCGTACAGAGTTCTAAGTTCAGAGTTTGAGATCAGTGGTTGGGACGCAATGGTTCAGATCTGAGTAAAGCAGTGTTGTGTGTTGAAAGGACGCCAGGTCAGAGTTCTTTGCAGTTGTGAGAAGTTTGAATTTTGAAAATGGGATGTTGAAACGTCGTGGAGAAGTTGAACGCGGATCTCGGGATATGTGTACCGGGTGCGCAACAGCTGTGTTTCTTAGCAAAGAAGTAAGCCACGTGCGGGATTACAGGTGGAAGAAGCCAAAGGAAAATACCCTATTACCCTTGACCGTCCATCTTCGTCTTCTTCCTATAAATATGCCCCTGCACAACCCTGAAAAAACTTCTTCGGTCCCCTGCTGCTTACACCATTATAGCAAACTCTCAAGTTCTCTCACCCAGATCCCGAAATCACCTTCTCAAACCCTAAATCTTCCTCTATAAATTCATCTTCTCCAATAGCCAACACAAGAGCAACAAAGAACCCTTCTCCTTCCTCGGCGGCGAAAAACCCGACCTCCTCGAAGTCTCCTCCGGTGAAAGGCCGGTCTCTAATGGACTCGAGAGGGCGACCTGCTGGGCGCCATGAACCCACTCGCCACCATTCCTCCTCTCAAGCCACCCAACATCGCCACTCCACCACCCCTCTGCAGCAACATCGCTCCCAACCTCCTCCACAAAAAGCTCAACCTTCTCGATCCAAACCCGCTCCCAAACGCTTCCAGTTTCTCGAGAAGCCTTTCAAACCAGAGCCCGGGTCGGACAATATTGCCAAAGGCTCCGTTCAAGGCTTCCCTGCCCAACCAAAGCGCCGTCCTCCTCTCGACCCACTAGTTGAGGACTGGCTAGAAAAGGAACCAAAGACGCTCGCCAACATCTGCCTACGGGCGTCCATAAGCGACTACCCTCCTAAAATCCAACGCCTCCTCCACTATTTCATGGTCACATACGTCCAACGTCGCCTGAAAGGAACCAATCACACCAACCCTCCCTTCATGGGCCCTGGGATCATATCTGATTCCTTCGGTGGAACCGTGGAAGAGCTCGCTAAGCTACTCCCCGATATCTTGGAGTTCTTAGTTGCTCCTACAGGTTTCGCCCCATCCCAGAAGCGGAAAAGGCCTTCCTCCCCTTCCCCTACCAAATCACAAGTCAAAGGCCCTCCCTCTTCTTCCCAAGCCAAACCTGTCCCTTCCTCCCCGCCTTCTGCCCTAAAGCGCAGGTTGAAGACTTCTGCTCAGCTTGAGGGCGTCACGAAAGAGCAAATGGCAGCTATCCGCCTCTCTGAGCTGCAAATTGAGAAAGAAGAGAAGGCGCGACAGGAGCAAGCTGAAAAGGACGCCATTGCTGCTGCGATCCAGAAAAGCTTAACGGAAGTACCTCTTCTCCCTCCTCATCCACCAAGGGTAGAGGACGTGACTCCAGCCCCTGCTCCTGTGGCTGCATCAGATCCGCTCAAGGCGGAAATCGAGTCGGACTTGGCAAAACCGATGCCTAAAGTCCCAAGGGCAGCCCCTCAAGGACAGGTCCCGGCCAAGGACGCTGCTCCAACAGTAATTGCCCTGGAGGACTCCCCCGCTAAGGTAACCCCTCCCCCTCCAGCCCCACTTAAAATCAAACCACTAAACGTGGCCCCGCCTCGCCCCTCTGCCCCCACCAAAGCCAAAATAAGAACTCCCACTCCCTCTCCCCCCAAAGCTCCCCCTCCTCCTCCAAAAGCTCCCACTCCTCCTCCGCCTGCTCCGGCTGTTGAGGAAAGACCTCAAGTCCAAGGGACACCTCCTCCCACCGTCACTATAGAGTCCTTGGCACGGACTCCAGCTGTGGACGCGCCTCCTCCAGAACAGGCGTCCGTTGCTGAGGACACCGAAATGGTCGAGTCCCATGAACAAGGGGACGACGCCTCGGATGAAGAGAAGACTCCTCACCAGGATGAGGACCCAAAGGATGAGGAGGGTGACGGCGATGAAGAAGACGCCGGCGATGAGGTGATAGTAAGCAACGGCAGTAAACAGAAACGTTTAAAGAAGATTCTGTCGCCGCTCCCAATTTTTAGAAGAGAATCAGAGGCAAGAGTTTTTGGAACTGCTCGAGTTCCAGGGATGGACGCACTTGGGCGCCGAGGCCGCAGAAGTTGATCGCGAACAGGTTCTTCACTTTTACTCCAAATTCGAAATATCCGAAGTAAAAGGGAAGCCTCAAGGGACGTTCGAGATAGATGGGGACGAATACTCAATTGCTGAGGGTATTGTCCGCAACATGCTAGGCCTGCGTCCTTCTCCGCCAGATGCTCTGCACGACCTTCCCAACAAAAATTTTGGCCGTTTCTCCCAGGAAGAAATCTTCTATCGCATTTTCAACGGGAGACAGCCAGTTGCTAAGGATAGAGTCGCTCATTTCCTCTCCAAGACGGGCGTCCTTGCACATCACTTCATAGTGCGCATGGTCGTCCCCCGCCAAGAAAAGAAGTCGATAGTCCAGATCACTGATAGTATCTTACTGGACGCCTTCATGGAACGCAAGCCCATAAATTTGCCGCGGGTAATCTTGGAGCACATGGGCAAGTGCACAGGCGGCCGACACTCGCTTCCTTTCCCTGGCTTGGTTAAGCAGATCATGAAGCAGCAAGGCCTCTACGTCCCCAAATCAGAACAAACCTTCGGGATCCATTGGGACGTCAGGCAAATCACCCTCCCTCCAGTTGGTAAACTGAGGTGTGATGAGCCGCTTCCTTCTGTGAAGAGGCAAATGGCCAAGGAGAAAAAGGAAGCTGAACGCAAAGCTAAGGCCGCCGCTGCTGCTGCTAGAAGTGCTCAGGGAGATCAAGAGGTAGAAAATCTTCAAGTAGTTGGGACGCCAATTGAGGACGCTGCTGAAGAAGAGGACGAGCTCGATGTTATGAGCGTCCCTGATGAGGCTGAGAAGCACTCCACGAAGTATCTGATGGGCATGATGATCGAGAACCAGTGTATGATGATTGATCTAATTCAACAGGTTCACGACACTCTCCATACCCACACAGAACTTCTGGAACGCAACAACGAGCTCCTTGCGCAGAACAACTACCTTCAGGAGCAGCATCTTGATGTCCGCGTTTTTAGGTAGATTTTTAGGGTTTAGATAAGTTAGTTTAAGTTGTTTTTCGTGGTTGAGTCATGTGTTTTTGAGTCTTTTTGCATGAGTTTTCGCATTTCCTTGAGATTCGGAAACTACGCATATTTGTGTCGTTTTGTAGGTGTTTTGAAGCTTGAAGAAGAGTTTGGAGCAATACTAAGAGAGGATGGACAAGCTAGGAGGAAGATCTCAAGTGGAAGAGCTAAGGAGAAGAGCTAAAAGAAGCAAAATCAAGAGGAAAAGTGAAGAAATCGACCCCGGGATCGAGCTAGGAAGGGTCGAGCACGAACCAAGTGAAGAAGTAGAAGATGCTGAAAAAAGTGCTCTCAGGATCGACACTGAGGGGGGTCGATCCTAGGCACCGCCTTCCCTTATTCCGGATTTGCTTGTTGAAGTTTCCTAGTTTGTATTTTAGGAAGGAGTTTTCTTTGTGTTTCCTAGTTAGATTAGGACTCCTTTTCCTCTATAAAAGGAGGTTGAGCCTATAGTTTTTATTCATTCAACATTCATTCAATTTTCGATCAAGACTTGGAGAATTAGGGAGAAGACTTGGAGAGCAAGTTTGAGGTTTGTAAGATTGATCTTTGGTTTTTATTTGAATTTGAGTTTGGTTTGATCATGTCTTCCTCTTCTTCATCCTTGTTCTTCTTTGCTATGTGTGAGTAGTCCTCTTAAGTTCTAGGGTTGGGCAAAAACCCAACACAATCATGCATGTTTAAAACTTGAATTCATGACTTGAATGCTTGATGATCATATCTAACCTATCTTGTGCTTAATCCTTGGTGAAAATTGAGGCATGTCTTGTAATTAACCCTAGCGAAAGTGAAAAGTTAGTTGCTTGATTACATGTAATGGGATTATTTGCGAAAGTTGATATTCCTAGGTTGAAGGATAGGTAGAAAGTTGTTTAATTTGCGAAAGTTGATTGAATAGCTTGAGTTGTTTACGAAAGTTAACTTTTCTATGATCTAGATTGCATTATAGTTGTGATTTCTTGTTGAAAGCATGTATGATTGTTGTTGTGGTAGCCTTTGCCCTAGGATTTGTCTTTTATATTGATTAAAGCTCGTATCTTGTGCCTTGATCCCGACTCCCTAAGTCGAGTTCGAGTTAGTTGCTTGTGAATTGTGTTGTTCGTGTGACTCCGTCCTCAGGATCGACCCCCCTAGGGTCGAGATCGACCCTTTTTGGGTTGAGCCTGAAGTTGTTTGCCCTTTGTTCCCTTTGCTTTTCGTAGTTATCGACTAAACTTAGCATTACTCTCACTCCCGTGGACGATCCTGACTTTGCTATACTCAGCGGGGTCTTGAATATAAATTTATTTGTTCGAGAAAACCCTTCAACAAATTGGCGTCATTGCCGGGGAGTGTGCAATAGTGCCGAGTTTAGTTGATATTTGGGTTTGGGAATAGCCCATACCCCTTCTGTGTTACTAATTCGTTTTCTTGTGTTTGTGATTGCAGGTGTATGCCCTCTAGTTCACGAAGGAAAATCGACTATTTTCCCTTTGATCCTGAAATAGAGAGAACCCTTCATCGCAGGCTACGAGAACGACGAGCAATGGCCGACGCTGAGGCTCTTGCTCAACAGATGGAACAACTCCGTGCTAAGATGGAGCGTATGCAAATGGAGCATGCTGCTCAAGATGCTGCTTTGCATCGAGAAAGAGAGGTTGCTGCCCGAGAGAGAGAGGCTGCTGCCCGTCTCCAACAACAACTAGATGCTATTCCAAGGAACGCTAAGCAATACATGCACCCGGAGCTTAGAGTTCCCGAGTCCGCTATTGTGCTCCCGGCGATTGAGCGTGCTTTTGAGATCAAATCCCACTTCATCACTCTCATCAAGAGGTCTCAATATGAAGGCAAGACATCCGAATGCCCCATGGAGCACATCAAAAATTTCACCGATCTTTGTGACACCATCGCCGCCGATGGCGTGTCACTTGAATATGTGCTCCTCAAGGCGTTCAAGTGGTCTCTAACCGGGAAGGCACTTCATTGGCTCGAAAGTCTACCCGCTAGATCCATCACTACATGGAAGGCTTTGCACGACTTGTTCATGACGAAGTTCTTTCCACCGGCTAAGACTACCGAGCTAAGGAAGCGCATCACTTCTTAACATCAACTCCCTAATGAGACTTTTGTTGAGACTTGGGAGAGATTCAAGGAGCTTCTTCGGCAATGTCCTACTCATGGACAACCTCCTTATGTTCTTCAAGAGATATTCTTCCAAGGGATCAACGCCGCCACAAAGGACCGCATCAATCTTCACACCGATTGCGGTTTCATTGAGATGGATCCCGATGAGGCATGGGCTCTATTGGACAAACTCACCAACTATGATACCATGTATGGGACCCAACAACCCATCCCGATTCAAACGAAAAAGCTTTATGATCCGAATAGTGAGCCAATTGATCAAGATGTGAAGTTTCAATTCTTGCAAGATAAGATCAACCGGCTCGAGAAGCAAGTGAGTTACTATAAGTCCGCTGCCCCCACTTGTCAAGAATGTGGTTCTCAATCTCATACCACCGCTTCCTGTACAAATGTGGAGCAAGTTCGGGCTGCCGAGGCATATGCGGAGGCCAACTATATGCGAGGACCCTACCGAGGCCAAAACAATGCTTATACAAGGAGGAACAACAACACCTATTCCCAATGGAATAACAATGGCCAAGGCCAAAGTTATCCACCTCCTCCACAAGAGCAAAGGGCCCCTCCTTATAGACCTCCCGGTTATCAAGAAGAACCACCGGCTTGGGCTCAAGGTTTCTTTGAAAGATTCGACCGCAAACTTGATGGCGTTCAAAACCAATTGGGAAACATTGATGCATGGAGGAAGAATGTTGATTCCCAACTTGGTAATCTAGCGGCTCAAATCCCACGACCCCAAGGACAACTTTCGGGCCGACCCGAGGAGAATCCTAGAGGCCGAGCAAGCAATGGTGAAGTCCGAGCCATGAACCTTCGGAGTGGCAAAGCATTACCCGACCCACCGAAGCAAACGGCGAAAGAGGCAGTCTCAGGATCGACCCCACCTGGGTCGATATCGACCCCCTCCATGGTCGAGCCTGAGACCGCCAATGATGACAATGAAGGGGCGATCGACCCCGATGCGGTCGAGCTCGCCCACCCTGCACCCGGGACGTCTTCCAACCCTTCTCCGCCAATCATTCCGGATCCTACTCCTTCCTCTTCCCATTCTAAGATACTTCCTTACCCTTCGAAGAAGCCCAAGGACGCGACGGAAGGAAAGTTTAAGCGCTTTGTTAAGTTGCTTCAAGGCTTGAATCTTTCTATTCCTTTCGCCGAGGCCTTGAATGAAATGCCCGCTTATACCAAGTTCTTGAAGGAGATTCTATCTAGGAAGCGATCGATGTTAGAACTAACGGATGAGGTGAGGTCGTTGGACCTTCCCGAGAAGCTCGGTGATCCCGGGAAGTTTGCTATTACCATTGGTATTGGGGCTTATCGCTTCAAGGCATTGTGTGATCTTGGTGCTAGTGCTAGCTTACTTCCACTCTCAATTTGGTCCAAGACCAACATGGGGCCATTAGTACCGGTGAACATGAGGTTATACATGGCGGATGGATCGTGTGTTCAGCCCATGGGTGTAGTTGATGATTTCCCCGTTCAAGTGGGGAAATTCTTTGTGCCTAATGATTTCATAGTCATGGAGATGCCCGAGGATCCGGTCGTTCCTATCATACTCGGACGACCCTTCTTAGCCACCGCGGGCGCGGTCATTGATGTCAAAAGTGGCCTTCTTACTTTCAAGATTGGTGAAGAAGTGGTCGAGTTCCGGTTCAATCCAACATTGAAGGAATCAAGTCATGAGGAGGTCAAGATGCTCTACACACACTCTGACTACATCGAGTGCAACAACCCGACGGGACGATTCTTGACATGGGAACCTCTACCACCAAATTCGAGGCTCTCTGGATCGACCTCCCTGGATGATGGCGAGGAGTCCATTCTTGCCTTGGATGCACTCAAGGCGGAGCACGAAGATGAAGTTAGCTTGCCCGAGCCCACTCCCGAGCTCAAGGAGCGTCCCGATTCTTTGAGGTACGCTTTTCATGGTCCAAATTCTTCTCTCCCCGTCATTATTAATGCTAATTTAAGTGAGGATGAAGAGAACAAATTGCTAGATGTGCTTAGGACCCATAGGAAAGCCATAGGGTATTCTGTAGAGGAACTTAGTGGTATTTCACCATCATTGTGCATGCATAGGATATATATGGAGGATGACTATAAACCCACTGTTGAGCACCAACGTAGGCTAAACCCCAACATGAAAGAGGTAGTGAAAAAGGAAATCCTTAGAATGCTAGATGCCGGTATCATATTTCCTATCTCCGATAGCAAGTGGGTTAGCCCCGTACATGTGGTTCCTAAAAAAGGGGGGATGACGGTTGTAGAAAATGAGAAGGGAGAGTTGATTCCTACTAGGACTACTACCAAGTGGAGGATGTGCATAGACTATAGGAAACTTAATAGTGCCACTAGGAAGGATCACTTCCCACTCCCCTTCATTGACCAAGTTTTGGAACGTTTAGCTCAACATGATTACTTTTGCTATTTGGATGGCTATAGTGGTTTTTGGCAGATTCAAATTCACCCCGATGATCAAGAGAAGACCACATTCACTTGTCCTTATGGGACTTTCGCTTACAAGAGAATGCCGTTTGGGCTTTGCAACGCCCCGGCCACTTTTCAAAGGTGTATGATGGCAATCTTCTCCGACATGATTGAGGAGATAGTGGAGGTGTTTATGGATGATTTTTCGGTTTATGGTTCCTCTTTTGACTCATGTCTTGTTAACCTTTCTAGAGTCCTTAAAAGATGTGAAGAAACGAACCTTGTGCTTAATTGGGAAAAGTGTCATTTCATGGTTAGAGAAGGAATTATCTTAGGTCATCTAGTGTCTAAGCGAGGGATTGAGGTGGACAAAGCAAAAATTGAGCTTATTGAAAAATTGCCCCCTCCATCTTCCGTAAAAGACGTTAGGAGTTTCTTGGGGCATGCGGGGTTCTATAGGCGCTTCATTCAAGACTTTTCCAAAATTGCTAAGCCTTTGACTCACTTACTAGTGAAAGATGTAGAGTTTAGCATGTCTTCGGATTGTCTTGAAGCATTTTACAGGTTGAGAAGAGCTCTCGTGACAGCCCCCATCATGCAATCACCGGATTGGACACTTCCCTTTGAAATCATGTGTGATGCTAGTGACTATGCCATTGGTGCGGTTCTTGGGCAGCGGAAGGACAAGAAGCTTCATGCCATCTACTATGCAAGTAAGACTCTTGATGAAGCTCAAAGTAAGTACACTACCACCGAGAAAGAGTTTCTTGCTGTAGTATTTGCATTTGAAAAATTCCGTTCCTATCTAGTGGGTTCTAAGGTGATTGTTTATACCGATCATGCCGCGATAAGATTTCTAATGGCAAAAAAGGACGCCAAGCCTAGATTGCTTCGTTGGATGCTTTTGTTGCAGGAATTTGATCATGAAATCCGAGACAAGAAGGGAGCGGAGAATCTAGTGGCGGATCACCTATCTAGACTACCCCTTGAGCACATCATGGAGTCCGGCGGATCGATTCCCATCGATGATACACGCCCAGATGAGACCCTCATGCTAGGCAACAAAGATCACCATGAAGACATTGGAGGAGAAGCTGCGGAGGTCTCAGGATCGACCCGCCCTTGGTCGATATCAACCCCCATCGGCGAAGAGGAGTTCTCAGGATCGACCCCCAGGGGGCCGATCACGACCCTTCCCATGGGTCGATCTGGTGCTTCTATACTTGCTATACATGGGTCGAAGGCCCCTTGGTTTGCGGATTTTGCTAACTATGTTGTCGGAGGCCTTATTCCGGAAGGATTGACGTCCCAAGCTAAGAAGAAGTTCCTCCACGACGTCAAGCGCTATTATTGGGATGATCCTTACTTGTTCAAGCAAGGGAGTGATCACATCTTTCGACGTTGTGTGCCGGACGATGAGATAGAGGGAGTCATCCGACATTGTCATACTCTACCCACGGGAGGCCATGCTAAGGGCTTCAAGACAACCGCTAAGATCCTTCAAAGCGGACTCTATTGGCCAACTCTTTTTAAAGATGTGCAAGCATATGTGACCACTTGTGACGAGTGTCAACGGTCGGGGAACATTACATGGAGGAACGAGAACCCGCTCACCGGTATCTTGGAAGTTGAGCTTTTTGATGTTTAGGGTATTGACTTCATGGGACCCTTCCCCTCTTCGGGTCCCTACAAGTACATACTCGTGGCGGTTGACTATGTTTCCAAGTGGGTCGAGGGCATAGCTACAAGGACGAATGATGCTCGAGTAGTGGCCAAGTTCATGAAAACCAACATCTTTCCCCGATTCGGTGTCCCTCGTGTCCTCATTAGTGATGGAGGCTCTCATTTCATTGAGCGGAGCTTTGAGGCGCTTTTGACCAAGTATGGGGTGTCTCACAAGGTGGCCACACCTTATCATCCTCAAACTAGCGGTCAAGTAGAAGTTTCAAACCGGCAAATCAAGAGCATTCTAGAGAAGACGGTGTCCCGCTCAAGAAAAGATTGGTCTTCCAAGCTTGATGATGCTCTATGGGCCTATCGCACCGCCTACAAAACACCGCTCCGCACCACTCCCTTCAATCTTGTGTATGGAAAGTCTTGCCATTTGCCCGTCGAGCTCGAACACAAGGCTTTATGGGCTCTCAAGAAGCTCAACATGGACCTCGATGCGGCCGGAGAGAAGCGTTTCATGGAGTTGCAAGAACTTGAAGAGTTGAGGCTCAAAGCATATGAGAACTCAAAAATTTACAAAGAGAGGACCAAAAAGTGGCATGATAGCAAGCTTGTGCCAAAAACCATCAAGGCCGGTGACCAAGTGCTCTTATTCAACTCAAGACTACGGCTCTTCCCCGGAAAGCTACGGACCCGATGGAGCGGACCATTCACGGTTCACCATATTTACTTGCACGGGGCAGCCGATCTTATAGATGAGAATGGTGGAATTTTCAAAGTCAATGGGCATCGCTTGAAGAAGTACTATGCTAGGAAGGAACCCGATGAAGAGATCCGAGCCACTTGGGCTCTCACCACCTCGGACTAAGCTACAACACCCATCGTCAAGCTCATGACGTTAAAAAAGCGCTTACAGGAGGCAACCCGGTTTTTAGATTAGATTTTTCTTTTTTCATTCTTTTTGATTTTCCAATTTCTAGACTAGATTTTTGTTTTTTTTCATTGACAAGCCTTCCAAGGGCGACACCACATTCTACTCCACCTACAATGAGAAGACGGTTGCCATTACTCGGGAGCGTGTGGACTTGCTTCACCTCCCAAATTGGTATGAGGTATGGGCTCCCGCAAGGTTTCCTTTGAGAATCCGTACTGCACAAGATGAATCTTTGAGGGTCCGGCCACGTCGGTACCCAAGCCCCGCCCCTCAAGATACACATTACTTAGCCTTGCCCCCACCCACGAGCAGCCCCAGGATCGACCCTATGGGGGTCGACCTCGACCCCTCTGTGTCGATCCCGCCATCCTTTCCCTCCTCTACCGGTCCACACTTCGAGTTTGGGGCGTCTTCGGGAGCTTACTCTGGCCCTTCCTACACCGAGCCACCACCTCATGAGGCCCCACCGACTTATGACATGGCTTAATTAGCCAACGAGATGGCCTCTATGCGTGTCTCGCAACGGGGGCAATATGATGAAATTATGAGAGGTCAAGCGGCCCTCATGGAATACCAATCTCAAACCCGAGAGATGATGACCCAACAACATCAACAATTTCAAGAATTCTAAGGATACTTCTTTGCCCAACAAGAAATGGATGATTATCGGTGGGCTCGTATGGAGGATTATATGCAATGGAACCAAGGCAACTTCCCCGACCGTGATGCATGGGCTCCCCCGGAGCAACCTCCTTTCCGCCCACGCCGTCCTCCTCCTCCTCCATGAGGAGCTCCATCTCCAACCAAGCTTCCATGAGTTTTTGTGAGTCTCCTTTTTCTTTTCTCTTTACTTTTGTCATGTGTTTTCATACATGGGGACATTGCATGATTTAAGTATGGGGTGGGGAAGAAGAAATCTCACATGTTGTACATAATTGAGTCTTTGTTTGTTTGCTTTGCTTGTTTGATAGATTTGTTTGTTAAGAAAAATCTTGAAAAAAATCCAAAAAAATTGAAAAATGTCAAAAATCCAAAAATATTTTCCTTGTTTGTTTTAGGATAGAAAAAACATTCCATCTTAGATGTCCTATGATGAAAACTAATTTTCATGCTTGTCATGTAATTCCTTTAGCATGATTGGATAGTGTAGCCCAAGTTTATGAGAAATTGCTCTTGATTGTGAATAAGACTTGTGATGAAATTGAGCATATGTGTTTTAAGTGAAAGTAATTGCAATCCAACAAAATTATTACCTAGTGAGAATTTTGGCCTTATAGGGAGAACACCATTGATTCCCTCTTCTTTGTTTGTGTGATTTTGCTCTCTTTATGCATATGTTTCTTGTCATTGATATGGTTATCTATTTCTTGAAACCGTTATGAGATTGCTCATGCATGTTGATTGTGATTAAGAACTTATATTTTTAGCCCATATTATTCCATGCCTACCTTGAATTGTCTTTGCTTGAAGCCCCATTCTAGCCTTAGCCTTTTGTTTGAAGCTCCACAAAAATTATCCCTAGCCTATATTAGCTTGACCCTTTTCCGGGAATTGGACTTAGATTGTGTTGGGAATGATTTTTGTTGAGTGAAGATTGTGTTGGGTTTGGAAGAGGTGACCTTGTTAAAGGGTAGAGAACAACTTGTTGAAGTATAATGTAATAGGATTCTTGGCTTGGATTGCATATTGTTGAAAAATTGAAGAGAAAAAGAAGGAAGAAGTTCGAGCTAGTAGCTCTCAGGATCGACCCCCAATAGGGTCGATCTCGGCCCCCAGTGTAAAACATGGTCTCAGGTTCGACCCCCCAGGGGTCGACCTCGACCCTCTCAAGCTCGAGCAGAAAAAAAAAAGCAGAAAAAAAAAGAAAAAAAGATATAAGTGCAAAGCCAAGAATTCCTAATATTTTTAAGTTGTATTATGGAAGTTTGGGTTAGAAATTGTTGGGTTTGAGTTTCATTGAAGTGTTTGGTTATGAGTTGAAAAGAGAAGAAGTGAGTTGTTTTGGTTTGAAGTGTTGTGTTTAGGAGTTTGATTCCCGGATCTAGCACCACATGGCCAAATAACTCCCTACCTTATGTTATTACCGAGCCCCATTACAACCCGGCCGAATGAGTCTTCTATGAAGATTTCATTGAGCCTAAGTTCTTATGAATATTGATGTGTTTTGACTTCTCTAGGTAGAGAGATTGGTGATATAAGTCTCAATGATAAAGTAGATGTTGCATAAGGATTGAGATGAGAGTTGATTTGATAAGCCTAAACACATGAGAGTAAGAGAGAAACACATTTATGTCCCTTGTGAGGTTGGATTGTGGTTGCCTAACTTGAGACTTATACATATGTGATGACGTTAAAGTTACTTGTCCTCTTTTTCACTTGTGTTTAAAATGTTTTGACAAGGGCTATGCTTGAAGATTGTGTTATTGGTCTTGATTTGCATGATTATTGCTTGAGGACAAGCAAGTCTAAGTATGGGGTGTTTTGATGTCCGCGTTTTTAGGTAGATTTTTAGGGTTTAGATAAGTTAGTTTAAGTTGTTTTTCGTGGTTGAGTCATGTGTTTTTGAGTCTTTTTGCATGAGTTTTCGTATTTCCTTGAGATTCGGAAACTACGCATATTTGTGTCGTTTTGTAGGTGTTTTGAAGCTTGAAGAAGAGTTTGGAGCAATACTAAGAGAGGAGGGACAAGCTAGGAGGAAGATCTCAAGTGGAAGAGCTAAGGAGAAGAGCTAAAAGAAGCAAAATCAAGAGGAAAAGTGAAGAAATCGACCCCGGGATCGAGCTAGGAAGGGTCGAGCACGAACCAAGTGAAGAAGTAGAAGATGCTGAAAAAAGTGCCCTCAGGATCGACCCTGAGGGGAGTCGATATCGACCCCTAGGGGGGTCGATCCTAGGCACCGCCTTCCCTTATTCCGGATTTGCTTGTTGAAGTTTCCTAGTTTGTATTTTAGGAAGGTGTTTTCTTTGTGTTTCCTAGTTAGATTAGAACTCCTTTTCCTCTATAAAAGGAGGTTGAACCTATAGTTTTTATTCATTCAACATTCATTCAATTTTCGATCAAGACTTGGAGAATTAGGGAGAAGACTTGGAGAGCAAGTTTGAGGTTTGTAAGATTGATCTTTGGTTTTTATTTGAATTTGAGTTTGGTTTGATCATGTCTTCCTCTTCTTCTTCCTTGTTCTTCTTTGCTATGTGTGAGTAGTCCTCTTAAGTTCTAGGGTTGGGCAAAAACCCAACACAATCATGCATGTTTAAAACTTGAATTCATGACTTGAATGCTTGATGATCATATCTAACCTATCTTGTGCTTAATCCTTGGTGAAAATTGAGGCATGTCTTGTAATTAACCCTAGCGAAAGTGAAAAGTTAGTTGCTTGATTACATCTAATGGGATTATTTGCGAAAGTTGATATTCCTAGGTTGAAGGATAGGTAGAAAGTTGTTTAATTTGCGAAAGTTGATTGAATAGCTTGAGTTGTTTACGAAAGTTAACTTCTCTATGATCTAGATTGCATGATAGTTGTGATTTCTTGTTGAAAGCATGTATGATTGTTGTTGTGGTAGCCTTTGCCCTAGGATTTGTCTTTTATATTGATTAAAGCTCGTATCTTGTGCCTTGATCCCGACTCCCTAAGTCGAGTTCGACTTAGTTGCTTCTGAATTGTGTTGTTCGTGTGACTCCGTCCTCAGGATCGACCCCCCTAGGGTCGAGATCGACCCTCTTTGGGTTGAGCCTGAAGTTGTTTGCCCTTTGTTCCCTTTGCTTTTCGTAGTTATCGACTAAACTTAGCATTACTCTCACTCCCGTGGACGATCCTGACTTCGCTATACTCAGCGGGGTCTTGAATATAAATTTATTTGTTCGAGAAAACCCTTCAACAAATTGGCGCCGTTGCCGGGGAGTGTGCAATAGTGCCGAGTTTAGTTGATATTTGGGTTTGGGAATAGCCTATACCCCTTGTGTGTTACTAATTCGTTTTCTTATGTTTGTGATTGCAGGTGTATGCCCTCTAGTTCACGAAGGAAAATCGACTATTTTCCCTTTGATCCTGAAATAGAGAGAACCCTTCATCGCAGGCTACGAGAACGACGAGCAATGGCCGACGCTGAGGCTCTTGCTCAACAGATGGAACAACTCCGTGCTCAGATGGAGCGTATGCAAATGGAGCGTGCTGCTCAAGATGCTGCTTTGCATCGAGAAAGAGAGGTTGCTGCCCGAGAGAGAGAGGCTGCTGCCCGTCTCCAACAACAACTAGATGCTATTCCAAGGAACGCTAAGCAATACATGCACCCGGAGCTTAGAGTTCCCGAGTCCGCTATTGTGCTCCCGGCGATTGAGCGTGCTTTTGAGATCAAATCCCACTTCATCACTCTCATCAAGAGGTCTCAATATGAAGGCAAGACATCCGAATGCCCCATGGAGCACATCAAAAATTTCACCGATCTTTGTGACACCATCGCCGCCGATGGCGTGTCACTTGAATATGTGCTCCTCAAGGCGTTCAAGTGGTCTCTAACCGGGAAGGCACTTCATTGGCTCGAAAGTCTACCCGCTAGATCCATCACTACATGGAAGGCTTTGCACGACTTGTTCATGACGAAGTTCTTTCCACCGGCCAAGACTATCGAGCTAAGGAAGCGCATCACTTCTTATCATCAACTCCCTAACGAGACTTTTGTTGAGACTTGGGAGAGATTCAAGGAGCTTCTTCGGCAATGTCCTACTCATGGACAACCTCCTTATGTTCTTCAAGAGATATTCTTCCAAGGGATCAACGCCGCCACAAAGGACCGCATCAATCTTCACACCGATTGCGGTTTCATTGAGATGGATCCCGATGAGGCATGGGCTCTATTGGACAAACTCACCAACTATGATGCCATGTATGGGACCCAACAACCCATCCGGATTCAAACAAAAAAGCTTTATGATCCGAATAGTGAGCCAATTGATCAAGATGTGAAGTTTCAATTCTTGCAAGATAAGATCAACCGGCTCGAGAAGCAAGTGAGTTACTATAAGTCCGCTGCCCCCACTTGTCAAGAATGTGGTTCTCAATCTCATACCACCGCTTCCTGTACAAATGTGGAGCAAGTTCGGGCTGCCGAGGCATATGCAGAGGCCAACTATATGCGAGGACCCTACCGAGGCCAAAACAATGCTTATACAAGGAGGAACAACAACACCTATTCCCAATGGAATAACAATGGCCAAGGCCAAAGTTATCCACCTCCTCCACAAGAGCAAAGGGCCCCTCCTTATAGACCTCCCGGTTATCAAGAAGAACCACCGTCTTGGGCTCAAGGTTTCTTTGAAAGATTCGACCGCAAACTTGATGGCGTTCAAAACCAATTGGGAAAGATTGATGCATGGAGGAAGAATGTTGATTCCCAACTTGGTAATCTAGCGGCTCAAATCCCACGACCCCAAGGACAACTTCCGGGCCGACCCGAGGAGAATCCTAGAGGCCGAGCAAGCAATGGTGAAGTCCGAGCCATGAACCTTCGGAGTGGCAAAGCATTACCCGACCCACCGAAGCAAACGGTGAAAGAGGCAGTCTCAGGATCGACCCCACCTGGGTCGATATCGACCCCCTCCATGGTCGAGCCTGAGACCGCCAATGATGATAATGAAGGGGCGATCGACCCCGATGCGGTCGAGCTCGCCCACCCTGCACCCGGGACGTCTTCAACCCTTCTCTGCCAATCATTCCGGATCCTACTCCTTCCTCTTCCCATTCTAAGATACTTCCTTACCCTTCGAAGAAGCCCAAGGACGCGACGGAAGGAAAGTTTAAGCGCTTTGTTAAGTTGCTTCAAGGCTTGAATCTTTCTATTCCTTTCGCCGAGGCCTTGAATGAAATGCCCGCTTATACCAAGTTCTTGAAGGAGATTCTATCTAGGAAGCGATCGATGTCGGAACTAACGGATGAGGTGAGGTCGTTGAACCTTCCCGAGAAGCTCGGTGATCCCGGGAAGTTTGCTATTACCATTGGTATTGGGGCTTATCGCTTCAAGGCATTGTGTGATCTTGGTGCTAGTGCTAGCTTGCTCCCACTCTCAATTTGGTCCAAGACCAACATGGGGCCATTAGTACCGGTGAACATGAGGTTATACATGGCGGATGGATCGTGTGTTCATGCTAAAAGCTTTACTTCTGTGCGTATCTTTCGAAAGAGTTTGTCATCATCAAAAAGGGGGAAATTGTTGGGACGATATTAAGGACGCTAGTCATTAATATCTAAACCAATAATGATCGTCCCTTGTTTTGATAATGACAAACTCAAAGGTATTTAATAAGTTGTCCAAGTGTTGATCTCAGGTAAGTCCAACGGACGCAAATGAGCGAAAAGGACAACAAGTGAACGGCCGTCCCTACAGAACTTCCAGAGCTAAACGTAATTGGCAAAGTCCCTGCGTAGATAGGACGACGTCCTCATCAAGAAGGGACGCGCGCCAAAATACGGACGAAGTTCAAATTCAAATCAAGGCCGCCCCAACATGATTACATCATATTCGGCCGTAGTCCTCAGAAGGAAGCTTCCCTTGTCTGGGCACGTGTAGACAATTCCAAAGATGTCACTTTCCCAGCAATGGTTCCCTGTCCACACGGAGGCTTCCCAAGCATCAACAGAGTTGACTCTCTCAAGAGGCTCATCGCACCGTTGATGAAAGATCAAGGATCCTGCAAAGCCTCAGAGGACGCTAGAGGACAAGAACCACTTCCGCTATAAATACCCCCCAAGGGGTATGCATAGCGGCGTGGACTTTGAAGACTTTCTCTCAAGCTCTCCCGAAGCATTCAAGAACACGAACGAATATCAAGAACATCAAGTGAGCTTGAAGCAATAGAAAGAAAGTCCAACCAAATCAAATCCAAAACAAACCACAAAATAGTTAGAGTTGTAGTTTGTCTTTCACAACGAATCGTGAAAGACGTGAGTGATAGCTTCCTTATAGCTAAGAGAGTTAGGTTACTTTGTTAGGTGGAAAGGAGTGTTACTAGTGAGGCTAAGAACGGACGCTTAGCTCAGTGAAGTGTAACGACTCGCCTAAGTTGTAAGGACTCTCTCTTAATAAGATAAGGACGGCTATTGAAAATCCTCCAAGCGGAGGTAGAGGTTTACCCATAAGACTAGTTGGTCTTAGTGGGGTTCCTCTATAAATACTCGTGTCCATTATCCTATCTTGTTTCCTGTTAAGTCTAATTTCCGCTGCACCTAAGGACGCCCTTAACCCAGTTAAGGACGCCTTCACTAACTGACTTACGATCCAATGGAGAGCTTTCCTTCACTTCAATCCTTGCACGCTCAAGAGCCAAGAGATAGTTTTCCTCCATTGTCACCGATCGAAGTGGATGCAAGTCGGTCCTGACGTTCGGCCTCTCGGGCTCGGGGCAGAGTGGAGGCAGGGGAGGTGGTTCGATGTCTGGGCAACTCGGGCCCGACATGTCCTCCAACTCGGTCCGGGGTTGTAGAGTCGAACCGAATTGCGAGCAACTCGGGCCCGACACACTGGGTACGTCGGTCCAGGCTTGCTCACTCCTCTCGACTTGTGGTGGCTCCACTCGGATCTCATCATAGCTCTCCTCATCATGATGGCTCGGAACTTGCTCTTGAGAACTCGAGAGGGATGCCCAATAATAGTCGAGTTGGGCATTGACTTGCCTCCTCCACGCACAAAGCTCATGGACTTGAGTACTCATATCATCCACTTGCCTCTCAATATTGTTGAATTGAGTTTTCAAGTCTTGTGCCCATTGAGGTTCGTCATCAATCCCTTCTTGCAACATATATTCCCATGGAGGAGTTTCTTCGTAGCTCGGAGGTTGGTATGGAGGTACTCCTTGCATTTGAGTGTAAGTGGGACTTCCCCAAGTGGGACTTCCCCAAGTGGGACTTCCCCAATAGGATTGAGCACCACTTCGTCCATCATAATGGTCTCGGTTCCCATACAAACCCCTCATATAACACTCCTCTTCATAGGCTCTCTCTCTTCTATCTCTTGTTGCATTCTAATCTGGGCATCGAGTTGTTCTTGAGCTCGAACTCTACCTCTCCTTTCTCTTTCCAATTTCTCATCTAACTCGTGGAGTTTTCTTTTTCGACGTGAGATCTTCATTTGAAGGTAGAAAACCTCCCACTCATCATCACTATCATAGAATTCCATTTTTCTCTTCTTTTTTTTTTTGATGAAAGGATCACCTACAAAAAAGATAAAAAGAAACAAATCAAACAACACAAGAGGGTTCGGGCTAGTCCCTTACCCAAAACAAATCAACCAAACAAACACACAATCACAATAATTCTACGGCAACGACGACATTTTGATGACAAGCCCAAAGTACTATACCAAAGGATAGGGCCCCGGGTGAATCAACAAAAAATATTTGTATCACGACCCCGTTGTAGTACGGTGGTCGAGGTCGATCACAGGGAATTATTTCATACGCGTTTGAACGGTTGATTGTCTAACACAAACACAATGGGAATAAATCGCACGAAGCAACTCGGGACCGAGGTTGTCAATCTCGGGACCGAGGTAGCTAGGCACAAACAAAATTGGGCTCGAGGCTAGGGGACTCGGGCTCGACTCAACAATCAATGCAAAAGGGAAGAAATAAGCTAGGCTAAGGAGATCCTAGGGCTAGGGGTTCTTGCCAACATCAACTTCACATGCTCTCATATAGATAAATGAACTAGAGGCTTTCGCCTTAGACATAGATCAACAATTCCAATCATGCCATAAATCTCAAGGAACTAGGCTCACGCATTCATTCAAGCCAAACGACTCTCTATCTACTCTTATTCGACCGCGGGAATCAAGAGATCCTCTCTTCATCCCTTCGAACCGACTTTCCTAAGCTTCAAACAAAGGATCTTGCCCATAAGGTAAATAGACATGGATCTAGGCAATCAAGTCATGAAATTGGTTCAAGCACATGCAATTGAGCTGGGGTTTTCGCCCCCTACCCTAAGATCAAACTAACTACTCACTAATCATGGAATTCAAACTAGCAATCATCAAAGACCATAAGCAAATAATGATTCATGCAAGTCAAATCCACAATCAACAAACAAATAAAAGCCAAAACAAACTTGAATTAAACAAAGGAAGAAGAATCCTTACAATCTCAACTCCCGCTCCAAGCCTAAGGGTTTCTTTCCTCTCCAAGGAAAGGAATTCACCCAAATCCTCCTCTAGATCTTGGGTTCTTTCCCTCCCTTGGAGAAGAGTCCACCCCTTTCTTCCTTCTACTCTCTCAAACCTCACTCTCAATTTACTCCCAAAGTGTATGTGATTCTTGATTGATTATCTAATGAGAGATTATAAGGGTTTAAATAGAGATTTTTCCCCCTACTATAAAGACTAGATTACCCCTCTAAACACGTTGGGCTCCAAGGCTTATCCTTGACCTCCAAGGCTTCTAGAACTCCTTGATCTCCAAGGAAGCAAATATAATTATGGGAATTAAGAAGAAAATCCCAAAAAGAAAGGAATCCGGAGCCACGACCGACATGGATCGACACGGAGAACCTCGGGCCCGACTTGCTTCGACCTCGGTCCAATGGCTTGTCTTTCATGATCCTCGGGCCCGACATGCCACACCTCAGACCACCACCTCGGGCCACCATAGTACCTCGGGCCCGACATGCTGGGTACCTCGGTCCTAAGGCATTTTTCAGCCTGTTTCGTTCCGTTCTCTCTCGTTTTAGCTCCGATTGACTCGATTCTTTCGCCATTCTCTTCGTCTTAATTTGAGGCTTCTTCCTAGGCATTGTTAGATCCATTTTGGCTCCTTTTCCATCCTTGAATTCCTCCATGATGCCATGCTCCAATGTTCATGATTTTTGCTCATAAATGCCTATAAAACACACAAAACGCGCATAGTCTCCGAATCTTATAGAAAATCGGAATCTAAGCTATAAAGGGAAAAACACACAAGAAAAGAAGGAAAAAGGACTAAAACTACCAAGGAAAATACACTTAAAACACTACCAAAATGAGAGACATCAGAATACCCCATACTTAAACTTGTTTGTCCTCAAGCAATAACTTGGATTCAAAACCTCAACATGATCTTCAAGTAAAGCACTAAGTCAAAACTATTTTCAAGCACGTATGAATCCAAAGGTAAGCAATCAAACGTCATCACATGTGTATGCATGCTTCAAGTATGAAATGCTACCACCTAGCCTCACTTTAGGGAAATGTAATCAAAGCACAACTCTCAAGTATGTATGGCTTAATGCATAAAAGTGATGCATCTCTCCACTCATGCCTTGTGCAAAGTCTACTTTTATCATTGAAGATAATATTACCAATCTCTCTAACTAGAGATGTCAAAACAATACCAATACAAGATGAACTTGGGCTCAATGGATATCCTCATAGAGAATTCCATTCGGCCAGGTTGTAATGGGGCTTTTGGTGTTTCATAAGGGAAGGATTCGTTTGGCTTTGTGGTGCTCACAATGGGACTCGAACAACCTAAAATACTCACCAACGTCACCAAAGATTCCACATCTTACTACTCCTCCAAACAACTCTCAACAATCAAAGGCACTTACCCATTATTTCACCCACACTTTCCTTATTTTACATCTCTACACTTGGATTTTTTATTGCACTTTCATTATTTTCTTCTTCATTTCTCTTTTTCTTTTCTATATGGAGGTCGGGCTCGAGTCTACTAGACTTTATCATGGCTCGATTGACCCCATACTCGCTTTTTGCTCACTTTTCTTCACATTTTTGCCCTTTGTGCAAAATTCCAAAAATCCATCAAGTTTCTCCTTAAGAGATGAACTACCAAAATGTGTTTCCCACACTCTTGCCTTCACCCAAAGTATTCCACAAAATCATTGCCACAACCACTCAACTATGTTTGAATCCCATAAGGGTCAAGCTTTCATCGGCTAGGAATATGTTTTTGAGGAGCTACAAACAAAGGCTAATAGGCTAAAACGGTGCTACAAATCAAGGGTTAATGCAAGGTAGGAATAAGGATATTTATGTGGCTAAAAACATACAAGTTCAATCTTAATACTAGCATGCATGATTAATTCTTATAGCGGTTTCAAGAAATAAATATACACCTCAATAACAAAGAGACTGTGACACATAATATACTCACAAAACAAGAGAGGGATATGCAAAGAAAAATCCCAAAAGGCCAAAATCAATTCTCACAAGGTACACTCAATACTAGGTAGCAAACAAGTCATCTTTTAGCACACATGCTCAATATAGAATGCCAATTATGGATCATGTATAAAAGCAACATCATAAGACTAGGCTAAACCATCCAAAGCATGCAAAGGAATTACATGAACACAAGCCATTAATTAGCTTTCAAAGGACATCTAAGATGGGGATTCCTTGTCCAAAACTATAAATCACAAAATCTTTTTGTTGTTTTCAACACAAATTTTCAAATTTTTATGGATTTTTGCAAGAAAATTCTCAAACAAAGCAAAAGACACACAAAGCACACATATGTACAAACACTAGGCACAAGAGAGTTTCCTTTTCCAATACCCCATACTTAAAATATGCAATGTCCTCATTGCATCCAAATAAAACCAAAAGGGAAAATGGAAACTGGAAACTGACTAGACAAGGCGTTTGAAGCTAGGAAAAATGGTGAATTGTTGACATCGGCACATGGGGAGGGGAAGGTGGAGCACCTTGAGGCTCGAACTACTTAAGAGGTGGTCGAGACCGCTTACTCGTCTCACATCCTAGTTGTTCGTTCATTTGCATCATACACCTTGTCCCTTTGAAGCTCATCATTTGAACCAAGAAGCACCTACAAGATCACACCAAAGAAACATCCCAAAATACTTGCATTCAAGGAGTTTAGAGAAAGGGTTAGCACAATAAGCTCAGATCCTAAAAATAAGAAAACAAATCAAAAGGAAACAAAGGAAGAAGGATATGTCGAGTTACCTCCCGAGAAGCGCTCTTTTAACGTCATTAGCTTGACGTGCCGGCCACCTAAATCTCGGTTAGGGTGGAAAATAAGGCTCGGGGTCCATGAACTCTCCAAGGACCATCTCATCACTCAAGAAGAATTTAGGCCATTCACTATAGTTCAACCAAACATGCGCCTCGGCCTCGTCATAATGGCGGGGGACCCTATACTTAGACCAAGAATAGTCGGAAATTAAATCCACCGAGTATGGTCCATCCTCTCCATATGATTCACAAGTAATCGTCACAAAAGAGCAAAGGAGATAGGGCAAAGGAGTCTCACACATGGTCTTGGAGGCTTGCTTCTTAGGCTGGACCGACATAGGAGCTATATCAGGCCCGACTTCTTGCGTCTCCTCCAAAGCTTGTTTGAACCAAGACTCAACTTTTTCTTATCAATCATAACAGAGGGAGAGCTTTCCTTCACTTCAATCCTTGCACGCTCAAGAGCCAAGAGATAGTTTTCCTCCATTGTCACCGATCGAAGTGGATGCAAGTAGGTCCTGACGTGCGGCCTCTTGGGCTCGGGGCAGAGTGGAGGCAGGGAAGGTGGTTCGATGTCTGGGCAACTCGGGCCCGACATGTCCTCCAACTCGGTCCGGGGTTGTATAGTCGGTCCGACTTGCGAGCAACTCGGGCCCGACACACTAGGTACGTCGGTCCAGGCTTGCTCACTCCTCTCGACTTGTGGTGGCTCCACTCGGATCTCATCATAGCTCTCCTCATCATGATAGCTCGGAACTTGCTCTTGAGAACTTGAGAGGGATGCCCAATAATAGTCGAGTTGGGCATCGACTTGCCTCCTCCACGCACAAAGCTCATGGACTTGAGTACTCATATCATCCACTTGCCTCTCAATATTGTTGAATTGAGTTTTCAAGTCTTGTACCCATTGAGGTTCGTCATCAATCCCTTCTTGCAACATATATTCCCATGGAGGAGTTTCTTCGTAGCTCGGAGGTTGGTATGGAGGTACTCCTTGCATTTGAGTGTAAGTGGGACTTCCCCAAGTGGGACTTCCCCAATAGGATTGAGCACCACTTCATCCATCATAATGGTCTCGGTTCCCATACAAACCCCTCATATAACACTCCTCTTCATAGGCTCTCTCTTCTATCTCTTGTTGCATTCTAATCTGGGCATCGAGTTGTTCTTGAGCTCGAACTCTACCTCTCCTTTCTCTTTCCAATTGCTCATCTAACTCATGGAGTTTTCTTTTTCGACGTGAGATCTCCATTTGAAGGTAGAAAACCTCCCACTCATCATCACTATCATAGAATTCCATTTTTCTCTTCTCTTTTTTTTTGATGAAAGAATCACCTACAAAAAAGACAAAAAGAAACAAATCAAACAACACAAGAGGGTTCGGGCTAGTCCCTTACCCAAAACAAATCAACCAAACATACACACAATCACAATAATTCTCCGGCAACGGCGCCATTTTGATGACAAGCCCAAAGTACTATACCAAAGGATGGGGCCCCGGGTCAATCAACAAAAAATATTTGTATCACGACCCCGTTGTAGTACGGTGGTCGAGGTCGATCACATGGAATTATTTCATGCGCGTTTGAACGGTTGATTGTCTAACACAAGCACAATGGGAATAAATCGCACGAAGCAACTCGGGACCGAGGTTGTCAATCTCGGGACCGAGGTAGCTAGGCACAAACAAAATCGGGCTCGAGGCTAGGGGACTCGGGCTCGACTCAACAATCAATGCAAAAGGGTAGAAATAAGCTAGGCTAAGGAGATCCTAGGGCTAGGGGTTCATGCCAACATCAACTTCACATACTCTCATATAGATAAATGAACTAGAGGCTTTCGCCTTAGACATAGATCAACAATTCCAATCATGCCATAAATCTCAAGGAACTTGGCTCACGCATTCATTAAAGCCAAACGACTCTCTATCTACTCTTATTCGACCGCGGGAATCAAGAGATCCTCTCTTCATCCCTTCGAACCGAATTTCTTAAGCTTCAAACAAAGGATCTTGCCCATAAGGTAAATAGACATGAATCTAGGCAATCAAGTCATGAAATTGGTTCAAGCACATGCAATTGAGTTGGGGTTTTCGCCCCCTACCCTAAGATCAAACTAACTACTCACTAATCATGGAATTCAAACTCGCAATCATCAAAGACCATAACCAAATCATGATTCATGCAAGTCAAATCCATAATCAACAAACAAATAAAAGCCAAAACAAACTTGAATTAAACAAAGGAAGAAGAATCCTTACAATCTCAACTCCCGCTCCAAGCCTAAGGGTTTCTTTCCTCTCCAAGGAAAGGAATTCACCCAAATCCTCCTCTAGATCTTGGGTTCTTTCCCTCCCTTGGGGAAGAGTCCACCCCCTTCTTCCTTCTACTCTCTTAAACCTCACTCTCAATTTACTCCCAAAGTGTATGTGATTCTTGATTGATTATCTAATGAGAGATTACAATGGTTTAAATAGAGATTTTTCCCCTACTACAAAGACTATATTACCCCTCTAAACTCTTTGGGCTCCAAGGCTTGTCCTTGACATCCGAGGCTTCTAGAACTCCTTGATCTCCAAGGAAGCAAATATAATTATGGGAATTAAGAAGAAAATCCCAAAAAGAAAGGAATCCGGAGCCACGACCGACATGGATCGACACGGAGAACCTCGGGCCCGACTTGCTTCGACCTCGGTCCAATGGCTTGTCTTTCATGATCCTCGGGCCCGACTTGCCACACCTCGGACCACCACCTCGGGCCACCATAGTACCTCGGGCCCGACATGCAGGGTACCTCGGTCCTAAGGCATTTTTCAGCTTATTTCGCTCCGTTCTATCTCGTTTTAACTCCGATTGACTCGATTCTTTCGCCATTCTCTTCGTCTTCACTTGAGGCTTCTTCCTATGCTTTGTTAGCTCCATTTTGTCTCCTTTTCCATCCTTGAATTCCTCCATGATGCCATGCTCCAATCTTCATGATTTTTTGCTCCAAAATGCCTATAAAACACACAAAACGTGCATAGTCTCCGAATCTCATAGAAAATCGGAATCTAAGCTATAAAGGGAAAAACGCACAAGAAAAGAAGGAAAAAGGACTAAAACTACCAAGGAAAACACACTTAAAACACTACCAAAATGAGAGACATCAGTTCCTCGGAATAGGATCTAGTTGTTGTTGGAGACGGGCAGCATCCCCTCTCTCTCGGTGCAAAGCAGCCTCTTGATCATTACGCTCCATTTGCATGCGCTCCATCTGAGCGCGAAGTTGTTCCATTTGTTGAGCAAGAGCCTCAGCGTCGGCCATTGCTTTTCGTTCACGAAGCCTGCGATGAAGGGTTCTCTCTATTTCAGGATCAAAGGGAAAATAGTCGATTTTCCTTCGTGAACTAGAGGGCATACACCTGCAATCACAAACACGGGAAAACGAATTAGTAACACACAAGGGGTATGGGCTATTCCCAAACCCAAATATCAACTAAACTCGGCACTATTGCACATTCCCCGACAACGATGCCAATTTGTTGAAGGGTTTCTTGAGCAAATAAATTTGTATTCAATACCCCGCTGAGTATAGCGAAGTCAGGATCGTCCAAGGGAGTGAGAATAGTGCTAAGGTTAATCGATAAACTACGAAAGCAAAGGAAACGAGGGCAAATCAACTCAAAATCTACCAGAAGAGGGTCGGTTCTGAGAGCAACACACACAAACGCACACGAAATACTATCAAAAGCTCGAGCACGACCTAGGGGAGGTCGAGATCAAGGCAAAAGCACAAGTCTTAATCAATATAAAAGGGCAAATCCTAGGGTTAAGGCTACCACAACAACAACCATACTTGCTTTCAACAAGAATTCAGAACTATCATATCATGCAATCTAAATCATAGAAAATTTAACTTTCGCAAACAATTCAAGTCATTCAATCAACTTTCGCAAATCAAACAACTTTCTACCTATCCTTCAACTTAGGAATATCAACTTTCGCAAATAATACTATTAGATCTAATCAAGCAACAAACTTTTCACTTTCGCTATAGTCAATTACAAGATATGCCTCAACTTTCATCAAGGATTAGGTACAAGATAGGTTAGATGTGATCCTTAAACATTCAAGTCATGAATTCAAGTTTCAAACATGCATGATTGTGTTGGGTTTTCACCGAACCCTAGAACTTAAGAGGACTACTCACACATAGCAAAGAGAAGCAAGGAAGAAGAAGAAGAGAAGACATCATCAAAAACCAAACTAAAATTCAAATTAAACCAAAGATCAATCTTACAAATTTCTCAAACTTGTTCTCCAAGTCTTCTTACTAGCTCTCCTAAAAATTGCATGACTCAAAACTATAGGTTCAACTTCCTTTTATAGAAGAAAAGGAGTCCTAATCTAACTAGGAAACATAAAGAAACAACCTTCCTTAAATACAAATTAGGAAATCCAATCAATAAATCCGAAATAGGTGAAGGTCGGTCGCCTAGGCTCGACCCAAATGGGTCGATCTCGACCCCATAAGGGTCGATCCTGAATGTGCAATTCCTTGGCCTTTAAGTTTGTTGATTTGGCTCGAGCTCGACCTGCCTTGGCTCGATCCTGGGGTCGATTCCTTCACTTTTCCTCTTGATTTTTGCTCCCTTTAGCTCTTCTCCTTAGCTTGTCCTCTAGACATCTTCCTCCTAGCTTGTCCATCTTCTCTTAGCCTTGCTCCAAACTCGTCTTCAAGCTTCAAAACACCTACAAAACGACACAAATATGCATAGTTTCCGAATCTCAAGGAAATACGAAAAATCATGCAAAAAGACTCAAAAACACATGACTCAAGCACGAAACACAACTCAAACTAACCTATCTAAACCCTAAAAATCTACCTAAAATGTGGACATCACTAAAACGGGGCTACAAACAAAGGTTTATCTTCAAGGTAGAATATGGAACATTTTGGGACTAAATGAAATAAAGTTCAAATCAATGTGACAAAGCATAGAACAAATCTCATATTGGTCTTGGAAAATAGATAAACACCTCAATAGCAAGTTCTACTAAGCATGCTTGAGCTAATTCACACAAGAAAATGAGGGATATGCAATCATGAACAAACATCCCTAAAATGGCCAAAAATCATCTCACAAGGTTCACTCTAGCTTAGTTGCATCAAAACTCATCCAAGAACTCATGTGCTCAATAAAAACATGCAAGATATCGCATCACATCAAAAGCAACATCCATTTAGAGGCTAAACTATTCAAAAATAAGCAAAGGACTTTACATTCTCACATCATCGTTAGTCTTCATATGGACATCTAAGATGGGAATTCCTAATCCAAAAACAAAAATCTTTTTGACATTTTCACGAGACATTTTTCGAATTTTTATGGATTTTTGCAAAAAAAATCTCAAAAATAAAACAAACTCATCCATTCAAACCATCAAATTCACTCATCATTCATGCAACATAACATGCCACTATCCAAAAGAAAACATCCCAAAACAAAACAAGAACAAACACAAGAAATCTACACATGAAACTATGAGCAACTAACCCCACCCCATACTTAGAACTTTGATGTCCTCATCAAAACAAAGATATCAAAACTCAAAAGAAAAGAGAAAAGAGTTACGGAAGCTCATAATCTCTTATTCTTGATTGGCATGTCTTGACTTAGTTGGGAGGGTGCTCTCGGCGGCGTCCTGGTTGGAGCCGTGCTTGTCTCTCTCGCTCATTCACTTGGGCTTGGAAAGGATCTTGACTTGGTGGTTAGAGTTGAGGTGAAGGGCGCGTCCAAGGGTCCTCTCGGGAGGGGTAATTCCCGACCATCCACTCATTGAAACTTTCTTGAACTTGCCACCTTTGGTCCTCCACCGTCCTCAAATCATCCACATCACGCCTTGTGTAAGCAAGGTTTCGGTTCACTTCTTCATATTGAGCTTGGAAGACTTCTTTATGGTGGGAGAGTTGTTGTTGTTGAAGATACATTTGTTGTTGTTGAAGATTGAGTTGATGGGCTTCTTGTAGCATGCTTGATTGTTGGAGTTGAAGATGAGCCAATTGGTTGGCTAGAAAGTTCATGTCCATCGATTGTTGAGGTTCGGGGAAGACCATTCTGGGCCCATACCATTGGGCATAACCTTCGTATCCACCAAAATGTTGTTGCTCTTGCCTTGCTCCACTTCCTTCTCCTCTCTCAAAGTGGCTAGGGACCGGCTCGGGCAAATAGGTGTCGGACCGACGTTGATGCACGTCGCGCCCGAGGTGCCCTGCATCTCGGTCCAAGAGTGTTGGAGCTTGGTCGGTGAGCAAGTTGTGGTACCCTTCATCTTCTTCTTCTTGAGGCGAGTCAACGTCCATGGCCTCCCTTCTTGCAAACTCAAATTGGTTGGGCTCTTCATCGGAATCCGGAGAAGATTGAGGAGTAGTGAAACGAATGTGTTGGGCACGTTGTCTACACTCAATCGTCCCTGTTGGATCGTTAGTACTGAGGGACTGTCTTTACTTTGGTAAAGTCGTCCTTTGGTTAGGCGTTCCTACGAGGTGTAGGAGCGTCCTAGA
The DNA here is from genome assembly GCA_934048045.1 of Polygonum aviculare. Taxonomy (NCBI): domain Eukaryota; kingdom Viridiplantae; phylum Streptophyta; class Magnoliopsida; order Caryophyllales; family Polygonaceae; genus Polygonum; species Polygonum aviculare. The sequence goes on along the minus strand of OW204023.1, from coordinate 14,631,527 downwards.
GTAATGCAGCGGAAATAGTACTAAACAGGTAAGTAATGAACGCAATGAGTTATAGAGGAACCACTCGAGACCAAGTAGTTCTTGAGTGTAAACCTCTACCTCCTTGGAGGATTTTTGAATAGTTCTTCCTTTATATTGAACGTTCTTACAGTTGTGCTGGCGAGTCTTTACAGTTCTCTAGCACTTAGCTTTTCCCTAAGTCCACTAGTAAAGGACTCCTCTAAGCCTACAACTTAAGCAAGTTCAATCTACTAAAGGACTCCTATCCCTGCGTCCTACAGTACTTAGTAGGACTCTCTTTCTCTTCTTTCGATTACAAACAGTTTTGTGATTTGGGTTACAAGTCTCACTCGATCTAACTCAAAGTCTTAGCACTGTTCTTGAGTTCTTGAGTTTGTTCTTTGTTCTTGAGTGAGTCGCTTTCTCTTTGATTCTCTCTGAATATTCTTGAAAGCGTTAGCGTCACAATAAATGCCTTGCGGTATTTATAGGACTTGGGAAAGGGCGTCATTCTCGTTCTGACGATCATGCCCTTCAGGTACGTGGCTACAGGATCTTCTTCCACGAGTTTGGCGGTGATGAGGAAGCTTCCTGTATCCAGCTGTGTGTGATGAACTCCGCTACAGGATCGGCCGCCACGTTTTGATGAACTCTGCTACAGGATCGTCCGCCACGTAGTGTTGGACTCTGCTACAGGATCGGTCTCCACGTGTCCTTGGATGATCAAACATTGTCGAGTGATGTCATCCTGTCGGCTAGTGAGTGAGGACTCCTTCCTTGCGTTCCTACTTGCTTGGGACTCCGTCCTTGCTCAAGTAGTCTCTTGGTCGTCCTTACTTCCTGTTAGCTGGCGTTCCTAAGCTTATGGGACGCCCATACACACTTGTTGTCCTTTTGGTCACTGGCGTTCCTGAACACTTGGATAACTTTATTAGAATCATAGTGAGTTTGTCATATCAAAACTGAGGGACGATTGTGTGGAACACTAACAAGTACGCAAGTGTTCTTGATAGCGTCCCAACAATTTCCCCCTTTTTGATGATGACAAACTCTTCAGCAAAATAGTTTTGACATTGGAACTTAGCATGCATGAAAACTTAAAAGCGTCCTTTCAATCTTTGACAATTTCCAGCTTTTGGATTTAAAGGAGAGAGTCGCGTCCTATAAAAGTTTCTAAGCGTCCTCGTTTATTCTAGCATGAGCGTTCCTTAGACGTTTCACTCAATAGTTCCCCCTTAACACTTGCTTATTCTAGATAACTATTTTATAGCGCATCTCTGCAAAACTACACTTCCCCCTTTTGGCATCATCGAAAAGGATAGCAAGTGATAAGGACGTTAGCACAAGCACATAACTAAAAGCAGTGGAACGCTTAAACACATATGCAAGCAAACAGATGAAATTGCCATTCAAACGAGAATCAGAGTTAAAATTATTACAGACCAACGGTCATCAGTGTTTGAAATTCAAAAGAAGCACAGGCAAAAATAACAAGGAATGAACGGGAGGGGGGGCAATTACTGAGAACGGCTCTGGTCTTGGTAAAACTTGAGCAGTTGTTCATTAAGTTCATTTGCCTTGGAGAACGCAGAAGATAGATCTTTGAGAGCTGAGAAGATTAGGCACTGGTTGTCCAAGATCGCACCCATGAGTTCTGCTGGCGGATGTTCAGAAATATTTGCAGGAGCAGAGCGAGGTATGGGACCTGAACTTGAAGAGGGAGCGTCCTGAGGAAGAGCTGTAGGAGAAGAAGGTCCTAAGAGCATTTGATCGAGAGATGTAAGATCTACAGCAGGCTCTTGATCCTGGGAGAACTCTTGAGGCGTCGAAGTAAGCCTTGCGGCCTCAGCCTCAGCAGCTAAGCGTTCTTTCTCAGCTTTCTTTCGAGCTTCCTCAGCCTCAGCTTTCAACTGTTTTAGAACGGACGGCAGCTCTTCATTATGTCTAATTTCAACCAGTCCCTTCTTGGCGTCCCATTTTAAGCCAAGTTCTTCAGAGGGAGTGCTCTCATCGTAAGCATCTTGAGACTGCAAAATCGCCTTCACTACACCAGGGTACGGCAAGGCGTGCCTCTTCCTTCCACACTTGGCCATATGTTGCATCGCAATTCTGGCTAAGTTGACTGGGCGGCGTTCAAGAATTGCGTCAATCAGAATTATATCGTGAGTTTGCACGATTGAACGCTTCTCCTGTCGTGGAAGAATGGCGCGGCAGATGAAGTAGTGAATGATTGCGCCAACCTTACTCAAAACGTGAGCTACCCTGTCGAGTCCCATCGGCCTTTTCCCTTGAAAGACGTGCTCAACCAGAGGCAGTTCTTGATCAGTTGTTTCGAAGCCGCCTTCAGGAAGTGAGCTAAGAGCATCAGATGGTGGCTTGCGTGAACCTAGGCCAAGGAAGGAGCGCATTTGGCGTTCTGTTATGGAGGCTTTCTCACCTTCAATTTTGAAGTGAAGGGAGCCTTCTTTTGTTTTGTAGCGCAGATCGCTATAGAACGCCTTAACCTGTTCCTTGTCAACTGTTATCGGCGCTGGTCCAACGTTCTGCCATCCTTGAAATCTTAGGAGATCGAGGAACTCCTTAACAGCTTCATCATCGAAGGAGGCGAGCCACTCTTCAGAATAAATAAGAGGACGGGCACACCAGCGTTCTTCCTCTTACGCTTGCCCTTGGGGGACTCAGAGTCCTCATCATCATCATCGGACTTGTCCTCAACCTTCTCTGAGTCACTATCAGAGGCGTCCTTTGAAGGAGCGTCCTCTGTGCCTTGTTCAGCATCGCCACCAGCTGTGGCTTGATCAGCAGACTTCTGTCTTTGGGACGCGCCCTCAGCGTCCTGAGCCTCTGTTTGTTGTTCAGTTGTTATGGGCTCGGCGTCCGCTGGGACTTGATCGGATTCTGTTTGGATTGTGGGGGAGGGGTTTTCTTGTGGTGCTGGGGTGGGGTTGAGGATTGGGAGGGATTGGTTATAAGGGGTGACCTCCTGAGCATCACGCTCGAGCTCTTTAGAGAGAGATGGCTCGGCGTTCTCCTGAGTGACCTGGTGCTCACCAGCGTCCTCAATTTCAGTAGGAGCGTTCGCGTCTCCTTCCTCTTCATCATTGGAGTCCCCAGTAATGTCGATGAAGGGGGAGTCCTGAGCAGGAGTGTCTTCCTTGCTCCCAGATGAGCTAGAGGAGGAAGAGGAGGAGGGAACGTGCTCAATCTGCACCTGAGCTTCCTTGGCCAACAACACTTTCGGCTTTTCGCCAGCTAATCTGCGGCGGAAGGTGTGCTCAAAAGTGCGTTCGGCCTCCTCTGGGCCACTCTCGGAGGATGGACGGCGAGATTTGGGGGTCTCGGGGTCCTTTGGTGGAGAGATATGGGCGGGAGCAGAGGGGAATAGGGCCAGGTTTAGCGGGGACGGAGGAGGAAAGGGGATTAGAGCATTTTGAGAGGAGGGTTGAGGGGACAGGGGAGGGGTTGGTAGTTGTTCAATTTGGATTTGGGGGGGAGGGGTGGATTCTTTGGAAAGAATGGATGGCCATTTTGTGGAGCTCGGCCGTTTTATGGAGGGTTTGGAGGATGGGACGCTCGAGGTCTTGGCCTTTTTGAGGGGCCTTTGGTCGTGGGCTTTCTTGGAGCGTCCCTCCTTTAAGTGAGGTGGAAACTTGTCCACGATTTGAGTTGGATTTGAGGAGGTGGGTTTGGATGTTTTTGAGAGGGGAGATAGAGAGGTTGGACGCGTGGATGGGAGGATTGATTTTGTGGTGATGGAGGGGACTTGAGGTGGTGGTGGAGAAGAACTTGGTACACGGGACTTGGTCATTTGGAAGGCCAAGGAGTCCTTTGGGTACATCGGGAAATCAGGAAGGACGGCGTTATGGAGATCGGGAATGAGTTCAAGTAAAGGACCCAGATTCTCACCTCCAAACTGTGAGAAGAAGAGAACGTCGTCCATCCGTCCTGGCAAGTCCTTGTAGTTTGTTTTGTGAAGACTTGGCACGACGAAGCGTTCGATGAACTTTTCATAGTTCTTAGTCTTCGTTGCATCATTCTTGATTTCAGGCAAGTTCATGCGTTCCCTTATTAAGTTGTATAGGGTTCTCGGCTTCCTGTTGATGAAGTCCACCAAAGATTCATTTAGAACGATGGGTTGGGGCTTCTCAATGTAGTGAGACTTCACCAACTTTCTTCTCTTCCCGCCGGTAGAAGATCCGGCCACGTTCTTCAGTTGTTGAGACATTGTCAGATGAGATTTTAGTGAGAGAAAGCTGCCGGAGTTCTAGAGAGATGTCAGAGCTAATTTGAGAGCGAGAAAGTAGTTGAGCGTAATAAATTCTGAGAGCGACTGTTCTGGCCTTTTATAGAGGAAGCGGTGGCACAAACGGTAATTACCACTGTTTTACTGTGCGACACGTGTCAAAACTTCCCCCTTAAGATTTGAGCAAAAGCAACGGTCCACTGTTCACACTTTCAAAAGTTCAAAAAAATTCTGACTCTTCAACTGCGCCTAAATAACTGAACTGGCGTTCTTACCTACAAGCACTGAGCGTCCTCTCATACTTAGCAAACCAACAACCAACTTACCGTTCTTGTGATCACCTTTCGAACCAGTTGAGAACAACGCAAGTACGTCCCGTAAAAGAAAATATGAAGCTCATAGGACGCTTTTGCGGAGTTCTCGGCTAGGGTAAGCTTAGAGTTCCCATCATTTCGGCTTATAATGAGGGTTGGGTGATCAGGGATACTCTTTTCAAGACAAAATAGAGAAAATTTGAATGGCGTTCCAAGGTAGCAAACATATGAAGTTTTGGACTAGCGTCCTTGCAAATATGAATTCAATGCATAACAGACCTTAAACACTTAGAATCTACTAAACATAGCCAATCATTGAGAGAATAGTAGAACGGGACTTGCTACTCAAAGGTTATCATCCCCAAGAGCAACCTGAGATGCTCATAGGGACGTCTATCAAGCGCCTTAGTGAAAATATCAGCTATTTGGTCTTCAGTCCTTACATGCTCCATACTAATGAGTCCTAGTTCAACATTATCACGCAAGAAATAATGTCTTATATGAATATGCTTTGTGCGTGAATGAAAAACAGGATTCTTAGAAATTTCAATAGCACTTGTGTTATCACAACGAATGGGAATAGTTTCAAGATTGATACCATAGTCCTCTAGTTGATATTTGATCCAGATAACTTGTGAACAGCACGAGGCAGCAGCAACGTACTCGGCTTCCGCAGTTGAAAGCGCCACAGAGTTCTGTTTCTTAGATCCCCAAGAGACTAAGCATGAACCAAGGAACTGTGCCATTCCTGAGGTGCTTTTCCTATCAATTACATGACCCGCATAATCAGCGTCCCAGTAGCCAACAAGCTTGAAGGACGTCTTCCTGGGGTACCAAAGGCAAAGATCGTCGCGTCCTTTGAGATAGCGAAAGATCCTCTTGATTTCTTGCATGTGGGACTCCTTTGGATTTGCTTAGAAGCGTGCACACAAGCAAACGGCAAACATAATGTCGGGACGGCTTGCGGTCAAATAGAGCAAAGAACCAATCATCCCTCTGTAGAGTTTTTGATCAACGTCCTTTCCCTGTTCGTCTGCGTAAAGACGCGAGTTTGGAGAATAAGGAGTTGCAACAGGTTTGGACGTGTTCATCCCGTACTTCTCAAGCATCTCACGGACATATTTTTGTTGGTGAATGCGTGTCCCTTCCTTGAGTTGATTGATTTGAAGTCCCAAGAAGAAATTGAGTTCTCCAATGAGGGACATCTCAAACTCACTACTCATTAAGGACTTGAACTTATCTACAAGTTTCATGTTAGTACTACCAAAGACTATATCATCAACATAGACTTGGGCAATTAAAATGTCCTTGTGAACTTTCTTTATAAACAAGGTTTTATCAATTGAACCTCGAGTGTACCCATGAGACAAAAGAAAGGACGCAAACCTGTCGTACCATGCACGAGGGGCTTGCTTGAGTCCATAGAGCGCTTTGTCCAAGTAGTACACATGATTTGGGTGAGAGGCGTCCTCAAAGCCAGGCGGCTGAGCAACATACACTTCCTTCTTTAGCTTTCCATTGAGAAAGACAGTCTTGACGTCCATCTGAAATAGCTTGAATCCTTTGTGAGCGGCGAAGGCAATAAGAAGACGAACGGCTTCAATTCTAGCAACAGGGGCAAAGGTCTCATCATAGTCTATGCCTTCCTCTTGCTTGAATCCTTGAGCCACCAGTCTTGCCTTGTTCCTTGACACACGTCCACTCTCAACAAGCTTATTTCTAAACACCCATCGCGTCCCTATGATATTTTTGCCTTTGGGACGTGGGACGAGAGTCCAAACTTTGTTTCTTTCAAACTGGTTGAGTTCTTCTTGCATAACTTGAATCCAGTCAGCGTCCTGAAGAGCTTCTTTGATATTCTTTGGCTCCACCATAGAGACAAAGGCATTGAATGCACAGAAAGCCAAATTTGCACTTTGGGACTTGCTTGCAGCTGACCTAGTTTGAACTCCTTGAGAAGGATCTGAGATAATCTGGGATGTTGGGTGATCCCGAGAGAAGCGGGACTCCCTTTGAAATAAATGAGCAAATCTTGGATCAATGTCACCATCAGAATCATCACTATCATCTTGAGCATAGTCTTCAGTGCGTTCCCCCTCAGAGAAAGCGTCCACACCTTGACTTTGCCCACCTTGTTGACTTGATTCAGCTACATCTTGTTGAACTAGAGATTCACTATGAGATGGAACTCCCTGAACAACACTGGGAACTTCCATTGAGACTTCATCAGGATTTTGAGCAGCGTTCTTAGGAACATAGTACTTTTCAGAGAACCAATTTTCAACTTCATCTTCGGAGTCGTCCTGCTGTTGTGACGAGGAACGTTCTTTCTTTCTTGCTTTTTCTTTGTGAGAAGAACTTTCATTGAACACAACATGAATGCTCTCCTCAAGCTTTAGAGTCCTTTTGTTGAAAACTCTATATGCTTTGCTGGTGAGAGAGTACCCAAGAAATATGGCTTCATCACTTCTCGCATCAAACTTTCCAAGTTTCTCTTTATCATTGATGTGAACGAAACACTTACAACCAAAAACTCTGAGATAGTCAAGGCGAGGCTTCTTTCCGTTCAATAATTCATAAGATGTCTTTTTCAGGAGAGGACGGATCATGGCACGATTTATGATGTAGCATGCTGTAGCAATAGCTTCCGCCCAGAAGTACTTAGGAACGCTATTAGCCAAAAGCATAGTTCTTGCCATATCCTCTAATGTCCTGTTCTTTCTTTCTACAACTCCATTTTGTTGAGGAGTCCTTGGAGCTGAGAAGTTGTGAGAGACACCATGTTGATCACAGTAGGCCAGGAACTCTGAGTTTTGGAACTCCGTTCCATGGTCTGATCTTATGGTTTGAGAGGCGTCTCAAGGGCAACTCCCACTTGTTTGATGAAGACTTTGAACGCATTGAAACAATCTGCTTTGGAAGCCAAGAAAAGAACCCAAGTGAATCGAGAAAAATCATCTACAAGAACGTAAATGTACCTCTTTCCACCGTAGCTCAGCGTCTTCATTGGTCCACAAAGATCCATATGGAGAAGTTCTAAAGGCTTCTTCGTACTGACTTCATTTTTGGACTTGAAAGACGTTCTTGTTTGCTTCCCTTTGGTACAGGCTTCGCACTGTTCAACCGTCTCAGGATCAATTCGGGGAAGTCCCTTCACAAGATTTCTTTGGTGAAGCTTGAAGATCGTGCTTGGTCCAGCATGGCCAAGTCGGCAATGCCAGAGATCAGCGTCCTTCTTTGAAGCAGATAGACACAACTCTGATTTAGGCTTGAATTCTTGATTGAAGATGTAGATGTTGTTCTTGCGAACTCCTTTGAGAACAACTTTGTTGGACTTCTTGTTGATAACAAGGCACTCCTTTGAGTCAAATGTGACTAGATTTTCACCTTGATCACACATCTGAGAGACGCTAAGAAGATTGAAGCCAAGTCCTTCAACAAGACTGACATGTGTTGCTTTGATGGACGGGTTGAGAATAGCAGTTCCCGTTCCTTTGATCTTTCCTTTTCCCTTGTTGCCAAACGAGACAGTTCCTCCCGTGGCACTACTTAGGATAGAAGTGAGATGAATCTGGCTTCCTGTCATATGATTTGAGGCGCCACTATCAATGATCCATGGGCGTCCCCTCACTTCTACCTGCCATAACAAAGTTAGTGTTTGGCGACCCAGGCAAGGTGTTCCTTACCTGGTTCGTTACAGAAATAGAATTCTGGTTCTGGCATGTAGTCATTAATATTCACATCATTTGAAATAGCATGCTTGCGGAAAGAATTTCTAGAGCGTCTAGAACGCCTAGGATTAGCCTTAGGAACGGACTTAGCATTTTCGTTGTTAGTCCTAGCAGCCTTTCCATTTTCAACATCTTCCTTGAGTTTTAAGCAATCATATTTGTAATGATCTCCTTGTCCACAGTACCAACACGTCCTATAGTAAGTACCGAGATAGTACTTCTTGCTGGGACGTTGGATTTTGTTTTGCTTCATCTTTTGGGGATCACACATTTTTGAACCGTCCCCTTTAGCAATTTTCTTGTAAATTTTATGACTGGTAGAGTTAGTGTAGTAGTCCTCTTGACCTTTTTCTCCACTCTCTAGGACTCTAATTCTTTCAAGGAGATTCTTGGCTTTCTCTCTTTCTAGTTCAAGTTCCGAAGTTTTGCTAGCCTCAAAGTCACTAGGGAGAGAGTTCCTAGGGTCAGATTCATAACCTAGACCACGCTTAGCTGGGACAAAGACTATTGGTTTTACTTCCTCAACTATGGAACTCTTTCCCAAAACTTTCACTTCTTCCCTAAGCTTGACGTTCTCAAGTTTAAGACACACAAGTTCAGTTTTTAGAGACTTAGTTTCTTCACATGAGGACTCTAGTTGAATAGTAATTGAATTACAGTTCTCACATTCAACTACAATATTTTCATCTTCAAGTTCATCCATTCTCCTTTTCATAACAAGACTTTCTTCCATTATTTTTCCAATGAGTTTAAGAAGTTTTGTTTTTGAACATTTTTCTAAAGAACGCATCATGGAATCATGAGTTACCTCTTGTTCGTTGTCGGAGGCGTTCTCTTCAACAACTGAGGCGTCCTCCACTGCCATGTATGCAACTTGATCGTCACGTTCATCATCACTTGAACTGAGATCATCCCAGGCAGCTGTACATGCTCCAATGAGAGCTTTCTTCTTGTCCTTGGAGGACGTTCCCACAGTACACTTTTTGGCAAAATGTCCTTTCTTGTTGCATTTGTAGCATGTGAGTTCCTTCATTTCAGCCTCTGTGTACTTGGGACTCTCCTTTTTGTAGGACTTGCTCTCGCTGCTATGCTTGTTCTTCTTGTTATAGTACATGAGAGCCTTGTGAATAAGAGAGAGTTCCTCATCTGAGTCAATCTCTTCCTTTGGCTTTCTTTCTTTCTCTTTGGAACGCAAGTTCTCAAGTTTTTCTTTGTTTTGCATCATCAGCGCTAGATCTCTTTGGCCACGTAGATACTCGGCGTACTTTGGTGCTGTGGACGCCAAAGCAAGATCAGTTTGAGGATTCTTTCCTAGCTGAGCCATGTCAGAGATTCTTCTTTCTTCGTACTGTCTGAGCTTCCCATAGATCTCTTCTATATCTAGAGTTTTGTTGGCGGTGTTTTCTTTAAAAGTCGTCCTATCGAAGTTCCAAACTCTAGTCAATCCATCGATGACTACTTGAACTCTATTCCTCATGGAGATTTCTGATTCTGGAATGCCCAAGTTTCTCATCTTGGTGACATGGGCCTCAAAACGGTACGAGTAATCGTTCACAGATTCATTTGGCAACATAGTAAAAGCATAGAACTCCTTCTTGATTTTCAGCTGGACGTCCTCCTTCATTTCTACAGTTCCCACATGAAATTTCTCAAGAGCTTCCCACTGTTGTTTTGCTGTGGGGAGATTGCTAACTCTTGTGGCGTCCCTTTCGCAGAGGGACGCTTGAAGGAAGCACACTGCTTTAGCATTTCTCTCCATTAGCTTGAATTCATCAGGACCCCACTCGTCCTCTTTGTCTTTCTTGTCTTCCGGAACTTTGAGATCACCTTTTCTGATAACGTTCCAGCATTGATAATTTGTGCTTCTGCAGAAATTCTCAAATCTAATTTTCCAGCGGTTGAAGTTGCCGTCCGTCAGACGCGGAGGCTTCACAAAAGAGATTTCAATGGGTTCCATGTCCATCTTTACCTGCAACTCAATAAGAATCTAGAGCGCCTGCTCTGATACCAATTGTTGGATCGTTAGTACTGAGGGACTGTCTTTACTTTGGTAAAGTCGTCCTTTGGTTAGGCGCTCCTACGAGGTGTAGGAGCGTCCTAGAGTAATGCAGCGGAAATAGTACTAAACAGGTAAGTAATGAACGCAATGAGTTATAGAGGAACCACTCGAGACCAAGTAGTTCTTGAGTGTAAACCTCTACCTCCTTGGAGGATTTTTGAATAGTTCTTCCTTTATATTGAACGTTCTTACAGTTGTGCTGGCGAGTCTTTACAGTTCTCTGGCACTTAGCTTTTCCCTAAGTCCACTAGTAAAGGACTCCTCTAAGCCTACAACTTAAGCAAGTTCAATCTACTAAAGGACTCCTATCCCTGCGTCCTACAGTACTTAGTAGGACTCTCTTTCTCTTCTTTCGATTACAAACAGTTTTGTGATTTGGGTTACAAGTCTCACTCGATCTAACTCAAAGTCTTAGCACTGTTCTTGAGTTCTTGAGTTTGTTCTTTGTTCTTGAGTGAGTCGCTTTCTCTTTGATTCTCTCTGAATATTCTTGAAAGCGTTAGCGTCACAATAAATGCCTTGCGGTATTTATAGGAGTTGGGAAAGGGCGTCATTCTCGTTCTGACGATCATGCCCTTCAGGTACGTGGCTACAAGATCTTCTTCCACGAGTTTGGCGGTGATGAGGAAGCTTCCTGTATCCAGCTGTGTGTGATGAACTCCGCTACAGGATCGGCCGCCACGTTTTGATGAACTCTGCTGCAGGATCGTCCGCCACGTAGTGTTGGTTTCTGCTACAGGATCGGTCTCCACGTGTCCTTGGATGATCAAACATTGTCGAGTGATGTCATCCTGTCGGCTAGTGAGTGAGGACTCCTTCCTTGCGTTCCTACTTGCTTGGGACTCCGTCCTTGCTCAAGTAGTCTCTTGCTCGTCCTTACTTCCTGTTAGCTGGCGTTCCTAAGCTTATGGGACGCCCATACACACTTGTTGTCCTTTTGGTCACTGGCGTTCCTGAACACTTGGATAACTTTATTAGAATCATAGTGAGTTTGTCATATCAAAATTGAGGGACGATTGTGTGGAACACTAACAAGTACGCAAGTGTTCTTGATAGCGTCCCAGCAGTCCCCTCCGGTTCCCCAAACGGATTCTCTTTCCCGGCTCACACTTGAAACCAATTATAATAGAATGAGAGGTTAAAGAGACGTGACCCCAAAGGAACGGCCACCTTGTCGAAGTTGGAATGAGGCACAAGTTGGTCCATGAAGCCGGAGACAACTTTCTCCTTGATGATGTTAGTTTTCTTGAAGTACCTTAGATTCATAATCTCCAATCCGTTCGGGGCCGGTGTGTACTTAATTCCTCCAAAGTAAATCCATGATGAGCTTTGGAAGTCCCTCACCATTTTCACCCATTCCCATGTGAGGTTCAACGGCTTCTCAGTTTGGAATAACATCTCATAAATTAGCATAGCTTCGTCCTTCATCAGCTTGCTTAGCTCGTGTTGGGCAAAGATGGTGCACCCCAAGACACGGATCATGACTCGGAAGAGGGGACTCGCTATCTCATTTGTTGAAGCTTCTTTCCTCATCTCATTCCTCCCCGCCACGTACTTCCAAAGGTAGTTCACCTTGTCATTGTCCACAAAAGCTTCCTCTCTTGGAAAAGGAAATCCAAGGTAGACCGCCAAGTTCCGGAGAGAGAGCTTTTATGTCTCATTGCCCAATTGAAAGGTGATCATGCCCTCACTATCCTCAACTCCCTCATAAGTGCACTTGAAGGTGGCCATGAACTCCGATGTCAAGGCGGGGTAGTGAGTGTTGTTCCATCTCAACATCACATTACGACCAATGTGAGAGTAGCATCGGGGAAGAGCTTCATCCATTCCTATCCTCTTGATAGACTCCCAATCTAGCCACCTTGTGTGGTGAGCTAGACCCATGAACTGCTCATAACTTGCTATCACATCATCATCCTCAAATTGCACATCATCCATTCTCGGTGCTCTCTTCGATTTCTTTGACTTCTTTGAAGGCCTCTCCATGCGTGAAGAAGATGCTCGGGTTGTCATGATACCTACACACATTCAAAGCAAAGAACTACAAGATAAGATCCATACAACCTCAACAATATCACATGCCTCTACAAATAACAACTTATCACACAAGAATGACCCCAAACTTATTCTCTAGACACTTAACTCACCAAATCCAACTTGTATGAACAAAGGATCACACAACAATGGTCAAGCTAGTAGATATATCATGATAATCAAGCCTTAACCAACAATCAAGCTCTTGAATCTTAATGCCAACACAAGAGAAAGACAACTAGAAGTTGGACCGACCAACTCAAGACGTCGGGCCCGAGGTGTTCTTCCTCGGTCTTGAGTCTTGGACCGACTCTGCAATGTCGGGCTCGAGATCTGGGTATCTCGGTCCGATCCTAATTTCGACTTCTCAACCAAATTCACCCAAAATCACTCTAGCATGCTCCTAAAATCCAATATCAACCATTTATCTTCATCAATCGAAGTTCCAAGTAGGTTCTAACATGCATAATCAACAATTAAGAGCAAATTCTCCTATTCATGCAAATCACCATGGATGCTCAAGAACTAAACTCACTCAATCATGGCAAAACTAAATTCAAGCAATGAAAGCATGAAATTCACAAGGAATTAGATAGGAATTGAGATTCACATACCAAATTAGAAGAGATCTAGACTTCTTAGCAAACAACTCCTTAGGACTCAAATTCTCTACCTAGATCTAGGAGAGGGATGAAGAACAATAGGACTTGTTGGGGTTTTCTCTTTTGGGATCGATGTTGGGGATGGCTAGGGTGTTGGATCGAGATTGTTGAGGGACTAGCTTTGGGATCGAGTGTGATGGAGGTAGGGGGCCGATTTGGGGTTTTGAAGGTGAGCTTGGTATTTTGGGAAGGCTATTATGAAGGTGATGAGAGGTAGGTATGGGAAAGTATGGGAAAGAAGGCTTTAAATGGGAAAGAAACAAAGTTTAGGTCAGAGGGGTATAATGGCCATTTCCTTCAAATCATGACCAAGGTTGACCGGCTGGGTTGGACCGACTTCACCTAAGTCGGGCCCGAGGTACTGGGTACCTCGATCCGGCTTGATTCGACCTACTAAAATTCCCTCGTCTATGCCACTTTTCTTCCCACAAGTCCTTTTATTATTTTCACCATTACCACTACTCGATCATGAAGCACGCATAACACACAATTCCACAAGAATACATGCTAGGGGGAGATTAGAAAGAATCAAAGCTAAGCTAAGAAAACCAAACTAAAACTACGAAAATAAACCTACTAAGCTCGGGTTGCCTCCCGAGGAGCGCTTCTTTTAAGTCATTAGCTTGACTTCTAACCTCAACCTTCATGGTGGCCATGAAAAATGGTAAATTGATCACCATAGTCATGTCCATTTCCATTCCCTTCATAGCCATAAAACCACCACTTGTGATTGATGTAGGTGTGGCACTCCAATTCTCCTTCACCCTTGTCCTTTAGAGCATTTGCTTGCACCTCTTGCATCTTCTCATCTTGACCTTTATCCCCTACATCAAAAAGATCTAGAGAATTTCTAGGAGATTCAATAACATTATAGCTCAAATCATCTTTCAAATCACTCAAACACATATAACTATTCCCTAGATCCTCTTTCAAGTCACTAAAACAAATATAAGAGTCTTCCACATCAAAAGGATATAAAGAAGGATACTCTTCATGGTTCCTCGAACTATCTTCACCCCTTGACTCCTCTTGGTGCTCGAATGGATCTACCAACTCCCTCTCTTGAACTCGAGCATTGACCATTTCATGGCTCCTCAAAGGTGTCTCTTCTTCTCTTGTGGTTTCCACTTCCTCTCTTTTCCTCTTGGCATTTTCTTCCAACTTCAAAATCGCCAAGGCATCCGGTTCATTTAGAGCTTTGTTAAAGTGAAACTCCACCTTGTCTTCTCCAATCTCAAAAGTCACCTTTCCATTTCTTACATCAAATTTGGCACCCGCCGTGGCTAGAAACGGCCTTCCAAGAATAATGGGTACCAAAGGATCTTCTTTCATATCAAGGATCACGAAATCGTCGGGGACAAAGTACCTCCCAACTCTAAACGGGACGTCGTCTAAAATTCTCGTGGCCTTTGTAGATAAACCATCACCCATTGTAAGACTCATGTCAACCGGTTCTATATCCCTAAGGTTAGCCCTTCTCCATATGGTCATGGGCATAACCGATATGCTTGCTCCTAAGTCATAAAGTGCTTTGAAGTTTTGGGATCCAATTCCCACGGTAATTGCAAATCTCACGGGATCACCCAATTTTTAAGGTAGCTCCAAGATTTTCACCTCATCTTGCATTTCCACAATCAACCTCTTCTTGCTCAAAATTTCCTTCAAGAACTTGGCATATGATGGCATCTCACTTAGAGCGTCGATGAAGGGTATGGTGATGTTCAACCCTTGCAAGAGCTTCAAGAACCTCTTAAACTTGCCCTCCACAACTTCCTTGGGCTTCTTTGATGAGTAAGGAAGAGTTATGCCGCTTTGATTCTTGTTTGGATCAACTTCCTTGGACCGGCTTGGATCACTCTCACCATTTTCAGCTTGGATCGACGTTGGCTCGACGTCGGGACCGACGTGCAGGTCCTCGGTCTGAGAGCAGGGCAAAGCTTGGGAAGTCGGTCCGACTTCAGGGCATGTCAGACCCGAGTTCCTTCCTTCCTCGGTCCGGGTCAGGGGACCTCTTCCATCTTCTGGCTCGATATCTTGGCATGTCGGGCCCGAGTTGTTGGGTAACTCGGTCCGACTTTCTTCCCTAGTCCTTGGCACTTGTGGCTCGGGCAAACTCCGACCACTCCTCAACCCTATAGCTCGGACTTCATTTTGGTGTTGTGGTGCACGGGGATTCTCCTCGGGTCGGCCCGCAAGTCTCTCATCCTCTCTCGGAAGTTGATTTGCCATGTGAACAAATTGGTTGTCCACTTGTCTTCTCCATACACCAAACTCCTTGAATTGGGTGTCCATCTCATCAACTCTCCTCTCAACATTGGTGAATTGGTTCTTCAAGTCTTGTGCCCATTGTGGAGTTTGCTCATAGAACCCCGGAGGTCGGTATGGTGGTGGTTGGGCCCCAACGACGACGCCAAAATTCTGATGGGTTCCGGATTGGAGGGTCAAAATTTAAATAAAAACCGAACCCCATAGTAGTACAAGGGTAGGGTGTCGAACACTCGGGAGTTCGTGCGTTGAGTGCACCTAAAAGACTTTAAAGAGGGAAAGAAAGGTAAAAACAAGGAAAATCAAAGGGAACTTCTCGGGACCGACTTTGGTCACCTCGGTCCGAGAAGGATCGATGAGAGTTTGCACGGGAAAGACACTATTTGAAGTCGTGCCCGACGTCTGGGTAACTCGGTCTTAGCAAAATAGTAGATCGGTCTTGGGTATTTGGGTTCCTTCCCTAACTAGACTTAGGTAATTCCACCCCAATTCAGCTAATAAGTGTGGATCCTTGTGAGATCGAGGTTGTTTGCCTTCGATCCCTCCACTCTACACATCGACCCTAGGGGCTTTTCACCTTCCATTTCCTCCATTGCCTCCATTGTTGAAGTTGGATCTTCCTCCATAGTTTCTTTGAAGAAAGTGTGCCTCCTCGATTTTCTCGGCCAAGCGAACTTGGTGTTCATTGGGACACTCTTGAGCACCATGCTTGAAAGACCCACATTCTTCACATGCCCTTGTGGTTTACTTGAGGTGATTCATTTGCCTCCTCATCTTGTTCAACTCATCCTCAAGGAATTGAATCTTCACATCCTTATCAACTTCTTCACTCTTCGGGCCGTAGAGCCTCCTCGTACCATCTCCTTGGGTTCTTGCCTCCTTGTTGACTTGACTCACTCCGTACATGGCTTCGTAATCGGAGAGTTTGTCAAGCAACTCCCATGGTTGCTCCGGTGGCAAATCAATGAACCCACAATCGGTGTGAAGGTTCAACTTGTCCTTGGTGGCGGGGTTGATTCCTTGGAAGAATATGTCTTGGAGTACATAAGGTTGTTGTCCATGGGTTGGACATTGCCTTAACATTTCCTTGAAGCGATCCCAAGTCTCAAAGAGTGGCTCGCGGGCTCCTTGTTGAAAATTCGTTATCTTCCTTCTAAGCTCCGTTGTTTTTGTTGGTGGGAAGAACTTCATCAAGAATGCCTCATTGAGAGTCCGCCATGTTGTAATGGATCGAGGAGCTTGGCTCTCCAACCAATGTGCCGCTTTGCCTCCTAACGGCCACTTGAAAGCTTTGAGGAGCACGTACTCTAGCATCTCTTCATCCGTTGAGATAGTCTCACACATATCCTTGAACCTCCTCACATGCTCAATCGGGCACTCATTCGGTCTCCCCTCAAATTGGTCCCTCTTGATAAGTGATATGAATTGAGTCTTGATCTCGAAGTTCTTTGACACAACCTGTAAGACTATGGCCGGCTCCGGCACCTTCAACTCCGGATGCATGTATTGGCGTGCATTCCGGGGTTGGGTGTTGATTTGAGCCTCCAATCTCAACCTTTCCTCACGCTCCCTCCTTATCTCGGCATTCCGGTTTTCCATCTCAAGTTGCATCCGAGCCATGTCGGCCCTCATCCTAGAAACCTCATCACATTGTGCTTGGTTCTCCATTCTCTTCTTCCTTCGAGCCTCTTTGATGATGTTTTCCGGGTCACTCACAAAGTCGAACTCAAATGTTCCTCGGGCGGAACGAGCTCACATACACCTATAACCAAAGACACAAACAAATCCAAATCAAAACAAACAAGGGGTTTGGGCTAATCCCTCACCTAAATAACTATAAAGTTCAAAGACTCAACAAAAGTGGTACCTCAAGCAAGTAGAACTCCCCGGCAACGGCGCCAAAATTCTGATGGGTTCCGGATTGGAGGGTCAAAATTTAAATAAAAACCGAACCCCATTGTAGTACAAGGGTAGGGTGTCGAAAACTCGGGAGTTCGTGCGTTGAGTGCACCTAGAAGACTTTAAAGAGGGAAAGAAAGGTAAAAACAAGGAAAATCAAAGGGAACTTCTCGGGACCGACTTTGGTCACCTCGGTCCGAGAAGGATCGATGAGAGTTTGCATGGGACCGACACTGTTTGATGTTGGGCCCGACGTCAGGGTAATTCGGTCTTAGCAAAATAGTAGATCGGTCTTGGGTTTTTGGGTTCCTTCCCTAACTAGACTTGGGTAATTCCACCTCAATTCAGCCAATAAGTGTTGATCCTTGTAAGATCGAGGTTGTTTGCCTTCGATCCCTCCACTCTACACATCGACCCTAGGGGGTTTTCACCTTCCCTTCGATGCAAGTTCAAGTGACGGGCTCGAGATCGCTTTCGCTCACTCTTACCAATCGCATACTCTTGATCCCTTGTTTCCACAAAAGAATTGAAGCTCTATGTAGAGAGGATTCATAGATCAAGCACTCAAGGCTATGGAATTGGGGGTTCACACCCAAACCTAGCTAGGGGTTTTCCCCATAGCCCAAGACTATGGAATCTACTCCATATGGAAAGAGTAAAAAGCAATCAAATAGCAAAGCAAACAAATCTCAATCATCAAACTCAAATCCAACTCAAATTGCATTCAAATCAAAGGAGTTCACAAGATCCAAATCTCAAATCCACTAATTGCAAAACAAAACAAGTTCAAACTCACAATTTCCTCCTAGATCTCTAACTCTCCACTGATTTCCTCTCTTCTTCTCCTCTCCCTTCTTCCTCCTTGCTCTCCAAGTCTTCCTTGAGCCTTTGAGAGTGATTAGATGTGTGGATTAGCCTCCTCTCTCTCTCTCTCTCTCTCTCTCTCTCTCTCTCTCTCTAATTGTCTTCTCCTTTTAATTAGGGGCCAAGGATCTTCAAAAATAGAAGAGGGGCAAAAGTGGTAGATCACAATTGTATGCCTTGGAGCCCAATCTTCACTTTGCCGACATGGACCGACACGGACCACCTCGGGCCCGGCATGCTTCAACCTCGGTCCGAGCCTCCACAGTTCAAACTCGGGCCTGACTTGCTAGGCACGTCGATCCGGGCCTCGATCCTCTTCTCTTTTTGGTTTTCCTTGAGCTCCTCTTCGTTGATCGCTCGGATCTTCCGCTCCTTTGCTCTCAAGCTTTGCTCCTCCTTAGAAACTCCTTCCAAAGTTCCTCAAAACACGCCAATTTACCTATAAAACACAACAAATTCGCAAATTCGCATAGTCTCCGAATCTCATGAAAAATCGGAATCTAAGCTAAAAAGGGACAAAACTAACAAAGAAAAGAACAAAAGACACATATATACAAGGGAAATTAACCACTAAAACACCACCAAAATGAAAGACATCACTCTGCTTATTCAAGCTTGATAGAGTAGGATTGACCCTTCGGCATTCGGGGAAACTATTTTACATTCTAGGTAATCATGACCCGTGATCGAGCGTTGGCGAAATGGTGGTGTAGTGCACTAGCGTGTGTCACAATAGTTGGCTTTTGGGGTGTTGTCTCTTTTGCTAGATCTTAATGTCTTATTTCTGGTATATATTGTTAAGCGAGCATAAGATTGTGTGGTTTGTAGAAGATTGTGTGGTTTGTAGGTTATGACTTCTTATTAGTAGAGTACTGGTTAGTATTTGTTTCTAGTGCTGTCTTTGGGGTTGGTTCGTAACATCTGGAGTTGTAAATCTATAAATTTTACTTCTTTCCTCAAGTTTGATGTTTTCTTGTTTTTTCGCCGTGCCCGCGTTGCAAGATCCTAATGTTCAGTTGTCAAACTAGCTTGGTAGTGCCTCGTGAGGTCTACTACCGAGTACTGCCTTGTCAGAAAGACGGGGCGTAACATATATATTTAATTAATCTTACTATATAATATATTAGATATTAATTAAAATAATCATATAGAAAAAAATTATTCAACGCCAATTAAATATAGAATTAAATTTATAATTCATACACATTTAAATATATACTATAAATCTTAGCAGTATTCAATCCTTATAAAAAAATTATAATTCAACAAATTTTTATTCAATTAAAACCATTCTTATGATATTACAGGAGAGGCTATTATAATCCATAAACCATTCAATCCTTATATGTCTATAGTAGTTGTTACCATTCTAAACACTCTATTTTAGTTATTACAAAATTTCCTATACTTCGTACGAAATTAAAGGGATTACTAAAATATGTATCCCACCTACGAATTACTAATACAAGATACTCTTTATATCTAAAAAGGACACTACTTGAGCAATTTCATGTTAGAAAATGAAACCAATATCATGAAAAATAAGCACCAACATTGTACCCTATAAAAAAATGAAATGGCGTTAAATTAATTGTTGAAAATTTAGAAAAAAAGAGTTGATGTGATATATAATCATACTAAACATATCATATAGAGATTTTTTGGGAAACAACATTTGATTAATAAGAAATTTATTTTCATATATATGAAGTGTACATATTGAAAATGTAATTATGAATTATCTAATTTTACCGTTCATAATAATTTAGATTTTTTATTTTATCTTAGATTTTCCTACCAAATAGCTTTCATAATCATAAAAACACAATTTAAAATCCGTATGTAGCACGGACATGACTAAAATGTTTTGTGAATGTTTTTAACTATAATAATAATAAGAATAATAATAAGGAATTTACAAATGTAAATTGTGCTAAATAATTGTTCCATCCTTTAAATACAAAACAAGTAAATAACTAAAAAATAAAAATAATTATTAAAATGCAAACATGAGTAATACTAATACTAGGCGTTCCCGCAAATGCCGTGGTTGATTGACTAGCAAACCATGCTATCTTTTATACTAATGACTTTGCTGATCTTTTTAATGCTCCTAAATTTATTTTACCGTTTTTATCCAGCTGATTCTACATCCTATGATGATACTGTTGAATTGTTTATTTCTATTCTAATAGTAATCGTAGTAAGGGCAAGGCCCTACTTTTTGGATCCAAAAAAATCAGTTTTTTAATTTCAATTTTAAACAAAATATATATAATGAAAATAAAATTATAGATGAACAATATATAGTTAAAATAATAATACATAAAACTATATGTCTACTCCAATTAAATACATAATTAAAATTATAATCCATAACAATTAAAATAAATTCTACAAATCTTAGGAGTATTCTATCCTTATACAAAATTTAAAATCCTACAAAGTTTTGTTAGAGAAAAGAATATATTATAGTGAAAATACCATATTATAAAAACAAATCCTATAAAAACAAATTAAATAAAATAATACAAGAGCTTGTATCAAACTATTATTTTCAACAACTTTATATTTAATATAAAAATTAATTAAATAAAATTTGTGTCTTAAAGGCATGAGGACTAATACTATTATATCTATAAAAGATGTAGGAATGCTCTACCGAAAAAAGATACAGGGATCATGTTATAATCGGGTAACTAACATTTACCTTACATTAAGGAGAATACGACTTCTCGAGCTTATTATCATGCATATGTAAGATCTTTTCTAACTCGACTACACTAACCCCTCGAGGTTGCAAGGCCAATCATTTGACAAGTAGATTATTCGCATATTTATGTGATTTTGTTTTAGTGTGATTACTGTTTTACAAGATCCTAGGTGACACTTATGTGGACAGAGGCCATCTAGCTAGGTGGGTCAGACGAACACCTAGGTGTTATTTAGGCGGGTTTAAAGGGTAGTTGGTTCAAGATCGTCTAGGGCCTAGGAGGGGTATGTAAAGGATTTCTAGAACGCTAAGTACGATGTAAGTTAACAAAGTAATTCTCACGATAAATGAATCATAAGTTACTATTGCTAATAAAAAACATATTCGAATAAGACACATACAAAGTTTTTAATGGTCATCCAACGATACCTTAAAATCTTCAGTTTAACAAGCTCTTATAAATTTAAATGTCAACATAAAACATGTCTTTCTATCATGTTATTGAGGGATCGCCTTCACCTTCACCTTCGATTTATTTAGAATATATCTTCCTTGAAGTAGTCCTTGATTTGTTGGAGGAGATCCTCGTATTCAGCTCCTAAAGTAGATGCCATGAATGCTAATTTGACAAATGTTAGACTAACCTCTATAAAAGAATATCTTTATTAAATTGCACTCTAAAACCTTATAAGACAAAGAGTGCAATTAAACAAAAACTAGTAAATTAAACAAAAACTAGTAAATGAATTTCTATATCATGATAAATCACAATAATATAGGGTATACGATTTACCATAGTTTTCATTAGGAATATCCATTTTAAGCAACATTCCAATAAAAGGGTCTTCTATTGCTTCCCTACAATTACATTCAATGGTTACTGGCCAATTTAATACATATAATCAAGTATAAAAATATATGGAACTAATGGAGTATCTAATTAAATAATAAACCTATAATTAGTATATGTGCCTTGTATAATCAGAGTTAGCTTGACCATAGGTTGATGTTGTACTGTCGTTTAGTATTTCAATATCTGTATTTGTTAGGACTCTAGATGGATCCTTAAGATCACTTATCATTGGGCTTGTAATATTTGGTCCCGTATCGGTTTCTGTCTCTTAAGCCTTAAGCAATTTCGGGTCTCAGTAGTAAAGGGAATTAAGCTTTTAATCGATGTTATTGTAAATCAAACGATAAGGTTAAAAGCTAATTAACTAAACTCAAATCCTCTTAATTGATCAATTAATTAAAAGAATATCGCTCCTTTTCTTCTTATCCAAACCGAAGCCTTATATTCAAAGAATGCCCTACATACCGAGTCTTTGTTTTCTTTTCCCTCAAGTTGTGCCGCCTTCCCTACTCCGCCCTCTCGTTTGACCTTCAAGCTAGGCAGCTAGCCGGTGGTTTGAGCAACACACCCTCTCCAATTTTCCGCGTGTCCTTCCGTACCACTCCATTCTTGGTGATCGACCCTTGCAAGTCCAGGAGTCGGCCTCTTATTCTTGTCAGAGATCCATTTTCCCGGACCTCGATACTCCTTGTTCGTAGAAAATTCCTTCATCTTTCAAGTAAGTCGATTTTCGACTTGCTCAGTCCTGTTCTAGCCTGTTAGGGTTGCGTGGTAGTTATGGGATTGGTTTTGGGAACTAGTCCCGATCGATCTTTTAAAGTGATTTGATACGTGTGTTATGTGTAAATGATTTTGGAAACCCGTTTTTAAAGTTGTTATCTATATACGCATATTTTCGTCGTCGTTTTCTCTGTGATGGGCAGTGCTCTAGTGGAGGCTTATTGTGAATGGTTGTGATGAGATGGACAGTTGGATTGAGGATGGATGGTTACGATATGGCCCGTCTCTGAGTCCGGCGTGGGATCGATACGCCGTTGTCATGGCATGTGGTGTTATAGGGGCAGTGCCGTATAGCCTAGGTAGTGTGATGGCATGCAGTGTTATAGGGGAAGTGCTGCATATCGTAGGTAGAGTTTCTGATTGCGTGTCATATGTGATGATAACTAAGTGACTAACTGGACTTAGGACTGGACTAGAGATATGTGTGTGATTGCGGACTTGGTTGCTGACCTTAGAAAAACTGTTTTGACACGTCTTGTAGTTGTCATGTTGATTCTGACTTGATAGGATAGGATCTGCACCTTCGGGGAACTATTTTTTTTCAGTCCAGGTAATCAGGATGCCGTGAATAAGCCTCGACAGAATGGTGGTGTAGAGTAGGGACGCGCGTGTCATAGATATTCCGGTGCTAAGGATTGCCTCTGCTTTCTTTATTTGTCTTATCTCATGTTCTATAGTGGTAATGCGGTTGATATTTATTTTATTGATGAACTATTGTTGGGTTGTGAGAACTTTGTTATTGTTAAGTTGTTGTATGGGTTGGGTTCATGATATTTCCTTTTTGAATTATTGTTTTTATAAAATATGAGTTGGATGTTTTCTATGTTTTCTCGTCGTGCCCGCGTTGCAAGATCCTATTGTTCCATTGTCAAAGTAGCTTGGTAGTGCCTCGTGAGGTCTACTACCGAGTAACGCCTTGTCAGAAAGACGGGGTGCTACAAATTGGTATCAGAGCGAGGTTGACAACAAGGGTACATGGAATTGACCAACGAGTGTACACGAGGGCCAACTTGGAACTAAAATCCGGCCGGTGTTTTCAAACTTTTTAATTGGGGTAGTCATATTACATATAGGTGGAGTAGGTGACACGTCGCGACTCCGCCACCATCTACTGAAGGATCTCACGTAGTTTAGTAAGTTAAGTGTAGGTTCCCAACTTAAGTTTGGAGAATGATGGTGCAATTGTGTAGTTTTGATGTTATAAAAGCCACGTCGTTGCGTATCAAGAGTGTAGTGGACACTTAGAGTTGTGTGTTCTCGAGGATTTTTCTCCAAGGATGAATGGAATTGGTATGCCCTGCAATCGAGTTGTGGAATCCAATAGAAGAAAAGAGGATGTGATCATAATTAAAGGGCATTAGGTTGTATTCTAGCGAATTTTTCTTAAGAACTGAAGTTTGAGGATTCGTATTGGTCCAACTTTAGCTGAGAATGTTAAATGGAGAAGGAAGGTTATTTGTTTAGAGAAGGACAAGTTGTTTTATGAGGACAACCGTGGAGTGCAGAGTGTAGAACAAATTAGAGTTATATGTATCCATGCGTAACCTAACTTAAGAAATAAATTTAGCCCAAGTAAAATAAAGGTTAAAACTAAGTACATGTCAAGACTGACCAGATATGGGTGACAAGTGTAGAATCGAGCTAAGGCGAGTAGAAGATCAGAAGAGCTGAAACCATGACTTCGAAACACGTATTGGGAAACTCATTTTCATTGAGTGTTTAAGATAGTTGCATGCATGAGTACCATGATAAAGAGAAGTGGCATGGGTTGAATCGAGTCTGAGCTAAACCTATATGTAGACTCTGGCGTATTGTGGGTTCATTGAATCTTAGCGAGAGATTGCACATGGAAAGACAAACTCATGGCGTCTAACTCATAGCGAGAGGTTTGGACTGGAAGAATAAACAAATGAGATCTACAGACTATGAAACAACGGTTCGTAATTGTTCGAGTCCAACAAAATATGGAAGCCGACGAGGAGCATTAGGCCTAAATTTTCAACTACGGATATGAGTCATTGATAGACGCTCTAGATGGAGCCATCTAAGGCTATAGTAAGTCCAAAGGTTTGTTTAAGATGCAGATGAGTTGAGACAACGTCAATGTAGTGTGCAATTAGAGATTTACACACCTAAGGGGTGCAAAACGAGAAGATTTGAGATATAAGTAGAGATCTTCACCATGTTAGCTAGCATGGAAAGATTTAGGGTGTTATCTGAACAGCTAGACAAAAGTGTTAAAGAATAATTTGGGGTGTAGGAACCTACAACTGGATTCATAGGTCATACGGTTTTCACATGGGATCCATGGGGAGCTGAGTACCTAAGTTGGACAGTGGAAGCTCATTTGTACATGGACAAATGTGTAAGGATATCAGGCAAAATGCAAGGAGATCTGGCTTTGTGACACCAACTAAGGTCATCTAAGCATGGGTTACATTGGTTGCTTTAGACAAGCTTCATGGACCAAGCAAGGTGCGGAAGTTCAGGATACTTTAGTGATGCGCAAATATAAGTAGAAGATGTTTCATGAGGATTATCACACCTAAAAGTCCAATATGGAGTAGGTCTTACTAATGGCATTGGAGTTGAGGATTAGACTGATCATATCGGTTTCTTTGTGCTTGGACGAGATCTTGACGCTAGAGTTGAGTATTCAAGTGAACGGCATATTGGAAAGAGAGTAGATACACCGAATTCATCTCCGCATGAGGTTATATTTGGCTCATAAGGAAAAGGGTTAACATAGTAAGATCATGTATGGATGGGCAAATGTGAGCTCGTCATTAGGATTGAGAACCGGTTGTCTCAGAACAAAGCCTCTACAAGTGTAATAGTTCTCTAGATTTTGTCAAAGGGCGGTTTATTTGTAGTTGAATATCTAAGAAGAGAATGCTTGCAAGATAGTCGCGTAGGATGCGATCACTGCGAGTGTTGTAAAGGATGTGATGAAGATTAACTAATGGGGAAAAGTTTTTGAATAGGAGCTGGCATCGATTAAATTGAACCGATCGTAGGGGTCATTGTCAAGGATATCTCTAGTTATTCCTAGGCTAGAAAGAGTAAGTTTCGATTTGGGGACTGCATGGTAGAGTAAAAGACACCATGCGAGGTTTGCGAAGTATGATTTTAGAGAACCGAGGAATTTGTTGGGAGTAGATGACGTAAGTGAAGAAAAGGAGAGATGAGCTAGAGAGAATTGATAATGCAACATGTTAGAAGTACTTTTAGTACCATAAAAGAGTCAAGATGTTTATGGAATTAAAATGGTGTGGTTTGTTGGGCATAAGAAAAGCTCCTAGTATTGGGTACCATTGACCGGTTGAGTGCGAATAAGGAAATTGTTTGAAAGGCGAGTTATTAGAAGAGTTGCGACTAGTTGAAAGATAGATGACTGATATGCCAAACTGTCAGTATTGCAAGATTGTAGAGGATATGCAAATTTTGATAATGTCGCAAACCATATGTAGATTGCTCGATGAACGAACTTTAAGTTCACTTATGTTTCTGAAGGTATAAAGTTATAGAATCCACTACAAGGTAGATTGTTATTATGCCTTATCTAGACTTAGAGACAGAAGGCTTGGTTGGAGATGCTAGTCATTTATGACCTAGGGAAGGTGAATGTGGTTGTTAATACCCTTAGTAGGAAATGTCTCATGAATATAAGTGAACTCGTTTGTGTACTTAGTTGGAGTTGAATAATGAGTTGATGTGGTGGAAGGTAGAAGCACAGATAAGACTCAAGAGAAGCTTGAGAATTTTGGAGTGTCAGACAATCTTACATGAAAAGATGAGGTAAAAGAAGATGAGGTACCCTTGAGTCAGGAGTTGAGTTAGAGATTAAGTTGTACAAAGGTAGTTGACCTCGTTGAGCGAGAGTATGAGTTTCTAAGATTGCATGACTAGATGTTGTTCGCAATGAGAATTGAAGTTGAGGCAGTATTATTGGTTGGATTCTCCAACCACTTCCTATCCTACAGTGGAAGTGGAAGGACATTATTTCCCATAGACTTTGTTACCGGGATAAGAATTGACAGAGGTAACAATGTTATCCAGGTTGTGGTGGAATAAAGGATTGCTCATTTCCTGCCTAATAAGCATGTTGGTGGAGCTGTTACTGAGTGAGATCGTTCGACTTTATAGGTGCCGAAACGGTTGTATTAGACAGAGATGGTTGTTTCACTTCGAGATTTAAGCAGTAAGTGCATGAGGCATTGGGCACGAGTTGCATTTCACCACAGTATATCATCCTTAGTTAGATAGTCAGTCACAGAGGATGATTCAAACCTTAGAGGATATGTTGAGGTCTTGCGTGCTGGATTGGGGAGGTCAATGGTCGAATCATTTGACTTTGGTGGAGTTCGCCTATAATAATAGTCAGCACTCCTCGATTTAGATGACACCTTATAATGCTTTGTATGATTGTCGAAGTAAGATGCCATTGTGTTGAGCTGAGCCAATAGAGGTAGCCGGGGTAGGGACAAAGATGATTGAGGAGACAACGGGGAAGGTGGCCTTCATTAGAAAGTGGGTGCTGGCTGATCAGAGTCGTCATAAGTCCTATGTAGACAAGATGTGATGACAGTTGAAGTTCGAGAAGGGGCACACGTGTGGCTGAGAATGTTGCCTACACGAGGAGTCCGGAATATTTAGTGTGAAGGTGAAGCTGAGTTTCGTTTATATTTTGACCGATTTAAGATCTTGGAGAGAGTGGGTACGGTAACATATGGATTATAGTTGCAACCATCATTGGGTGAAGTTCATCATGTGTTTCATGTTTCGCAGCCGAGCTAGTATGTGTCTGATCCTAGTTATAGGCTACTACGAGGAGTTGGTAGTCGAGTCGGATCACACTTTTAGAGAGTAGTCATTGAAGGTTTTAGACAAACGTATAAAGAAGCTATAAAATAAGGAGATCCCTCTTGTACTGATTTAATGGTCTCGACGAGGTGTCGAGGAGGCGACATCAGAGACCGAGGTGATGATGAGTGAGAGTTATCCCGAGCTGTTTCCGGAGTTGTTAGAGGCATTTTAGAGCGGAGAGTGATTGTGTAACTCTTAGATGATAGACTTGTTTGACCTTGTGTGATTGACCTTGTGTGATTTGTTTGACTTGGCTTGACCTCGTGATATATGAGTTTTACTTGTTTATGTGTGTGTGATGATAGTATTAACTCTACGATTTAGATTCGAGGACGAACCTCTTTAAGGGGGAAGGGCTGTGAGACCTCGGGTCTCATTTAGGTTCCATTTTCTTGTTCGTTCTTCGCCTCATGTTCGTCCTTCGCATAAGTTTCGGGACGAAACTTTTCTTAAGGGAGATAGTATGTAATATTTGGTCCCGTATCGGTTTCTGTCTCTTAAGCCTTAAGCTATTTCGGGTCTCAGTAGTAAAGGGAATTAAGCTTTTAATCAATGTTATTGTAAATCAAACGATAAGGTTAAAAGCTAATTAACTAAACTCAAATCCTCTTAATTGATCAATTAATTAAAAGAATATCGCTCCTTTTCTTCTTATCCAAACCGAAGCCTTATATTCAAAGAATGCCCTACGTACCGAGTCCTTGTTTTCTTTTCCCTCAAGTTGCGCCGCCTTCTCTACTCCGCCCTCTCGTTCGACCTTCAAGCTAGGCAGCTAGCCGGTGGTTTGAGCAACACACCCTCTCCAATTTTCCGCGTGTCCTTCCGTACCACTCCATTCTTGGTGATCGACTCTTGCAAGTCCAGGATTCGGCCTCTTATTCTTGTCGGAGATCCATTTTCCCGGACCTTGATACTCCTTGTTCGTAGAAAATTCCTTCGTCTTTCAGGTAAGTTGATTTTCGACTTGCTCAGTCTTGTTCTAGCCTGTTAGGGTTGCGTGGTAGTTATGGGATTGGTTTTGGGAACTAGTCCCATCTTTTAAAGTGATTTGATACGTGTGTTATGTGTAAATGATTTTGGAAACCCGTTTTTAAAGTTGTTATCTATATACGCATATTTTCGTCGTCGTTTTCTCTGTGATGGGCAGTGCTCCAGTGGAGGCTTATTGTGGATGGTTGTGATGAGATGGACGGTTGGATTGAGGATGGATGGTTACGATATGGCCCGTCTCTGAGTCCGGCGTGGGATCGATACGCCGTTGTCATGGCATGTGGTGTTATAGGGGCAGTGCCGCATAGCTTAGGTAGTGTGATGGCGTGCAGTGTTATAGGGGCAGTGCTGCATATCGTAGGTAGAGTTTATGATTGCGAGTCATATGTGATGATAACTAAGTGACTAACTGGACATAGGTTTGGACTAGAGATATGTGTGTTATTGCGGACTTGGTTGCTGACCTTAGAAAAACTGTTTTGACACGTCTTGTAGTTGTCATGTTGATTCTGACTTGATAGGATAGGATCTGACCCTTCGGGGAACTATTTTTTTTCAGTCCAAGTAATCAGGATGGCGTGAATAAGCCTCGACAGAATGGTGGTGTAGAGTAGGGACGCGCGTGTCATAGATATTCCGGTGTTGAGGATTGCCTCTGCTTTCTTTATCTGTCTTATCTCATGTTCAATAGTGGTAATGCGGTTGATATTTATTTTGTTGATGAACTATTGTTGGGTTGTGAGAACTTTGTTATTGTTAAGTTGTTGTATGGGTTGGGTTCATGATATTTCCTTTTTGAATTATTGTTTTTATAAAATATGAGTTGGATGTTTTCTATGTTTTCTCGTCGTGCCCGCGTTGCAAGATCCTATTGTTCCGTTGTCAAAGTAGCTTGGTAGTGCCTCGTGAGGTCTACTACCGAGTAACGCTTTGTCAGAAAGACGGGGTGTTACAGGGCTCTTGCAAAAAATATAACACCAAAATGGTATCAAACTTTATAATTTACTAAATTAATAAAAACCTCTTAAAAATATTTTTAACATACACATTAAAATTTTAAATAGTTTATCCATTTAATAATTAGGCCAACTGAGTAATTAAGGTACCTTTGATGATATCTCAGCATTGATAATAGGAAAGTTATCATTAGCTTTGATATCCTCGATGTCCTGGCATATTAAGGTATAAAGTAACCATTCAAGCATATAAGTTAAGCATTGTTATATATAACTATATTATTATACTATACATTCATTAATATATTCATACCTGTTGAGGGTAATTAGGCATGATAGGACCCACTGGTAAAGAAGATGGTTCAGTACTTCGAATCATGCCAAAAATCTTGTTTGTATTGGCTGATATTGTTTTTTTTTTATTGAAAAGATAAGAGATTGTCATTTAATGGTCAATGCGTATTGACAGTATTGTACTTGGTTTGTTTTAGATTGGTCATATCTTACTTACAAGTCTAAGCAGAATGATTTACTTTGATGGATTAGCTAACAACTCAAAAGTGGGTGTTTTTGGCAAAGCTACCTAGTAATTTGCAAAAAAAATTTGAAAGTCGTTTATGAATAATTTTATGGATTTTAGAATTATATAATATAGACTACATTATTACAGTCTTTCAGATATTGACATATAAAAAGTCTTACAAAATTAGAAATGTGCATGTTGGACGGTACCATAATTATTTGAAAGTTAAGGTAGTTGGCTTGAGGTGACGTAGCATTAGAATATGCAACACTTTCAAACCTGTACAAAGATATTGCAAGGAAATTTACTTGTTTTAGAAATCTTGCTAATAAAAGCATGGTGCATCCACAATATGAATGTACAACTTGAGGAAAATCAATCATAATATGTCATAATAGATGTATATACTGTATTGATAAAGTATGTTTAAAATGCTATATAATAAATATCTTATATGACATAAAGTATCTTTATGATATAAACACCGAAAAGTAGTTAACTTGGTAGGGGATTTAGAAAGAAGGTTGGAGAAAGACAACTGGTCTTCATCAACTAAAGAGTTTGACACTTGGGATCCAAATTCCATTTTTGCACTGAACGAGTTTAACATAGTATATGTAGCATTCATTTTATGTACAAAGCCAAACTTTAATAAACTAAGAATATGACAAAATGATAGGGCATCTTATGAAAAAAAGATTAAAAAGTATAATATTCTAGGCATAATTGTCGGCTTATAAAATTCACGTATCGGAAAAAAACTATTACCTAGGGATATAAATAATTTAATTTAAAAAAAACATTAAGTGAGAGCAAACTAATAAATATGCAACTTAGGTGACATGAAAAAATTGATATCTCATTTCAAATATTAAATGTTATGAGTAACTAACATTACCTTTAAATATATGTTGAATTAGGCATATGTTTAGGATGATCAACTTTTTGATGAAAGTTCTTGTTATTTTCATCGAGTGCACTTGAATTAGTCTCATAAAATTGATTACGAACAAAACAATGATATAATAAAACATGAGTGATTCTAATTAAAATTGATGTCAACTTCTTTATTTAAATGTGGAAGAGCAATTTATCAAGGTTGTTGGATCGTAAGTCTGTTAGTATGGGCGTCCTTAACTGGGTTAAGGGCGTCCTTAGGTGCAGCAGAAATTAGACTTAACAGGAAACGTAACAAGATAATGGACACGAGTATTTATAGAGGAACCCCACTAAGACCAACTAGTCTTATGGGTAAACGTCTACCTCCGCTTGGAGGATTTTCAATAGCCGTCCTTATCTTATTAAGAGAGAGTCCTTACAACTTAGGCGAGTCGTTACACTTCACTGAGCTAAGCGTCCGTCCTTAGCCTCACTAGTAACACTCCTTTCCACCTAACAAAGTAACCTAACTCTCTTAGCTATAAGGAAGATATCACTCACGTCTCTCACGGTCCGTTGTGAGAGACAAACTGCAATTCTAATTATTTTGTGGTTTGTTTTGGATTTGATGTGGTTGGACTTTCTTTCTCTTGCTTCAAGCTCACTTGATCTCCTTGATCTTCGTTCTTGTACTTGAATGCTTCGGGATAGCTTGAGATAAAGTCTTCAAAGTCCACACCGATATGCATACCCCTTAGGGGGTATTTATAGAGGAAGTGGTTTTTGTCCTCTAGTGTCCTCTGGAACTTGGCAGGATCCTTGATCTTCCATCAACGGTTCGATGAGCATCTTGAGGAAGTCAACTCTGTTGATGCTTGGGAAGCCTCCGCGTGGATAGGGGACCATTGCTGGGAAAGCGACATCTTTGGAATTGTCTACACGTGCCCAGACAAGGGAAGCTTCTTTCTGAGGACTACGGCCGAGTATGATGTAATCATGTTGGGGCGGCCTTGATTTGAATTTGAACTTCTTTCGTATTTTGGCGCACGTCCCTTCTAGATGAGGATGCCGTCCTATCTGCGCAGGAACTTCGCCAATTACGTTCAGCTTTGGAAGTTCTGATGACGTGCGTCCCTACGGCTTAGGGACTGCCGTTCACTTGTTGTCCTTTTCGCTCATGTGCGTCCGTTGGACTTACCTGAGATCAACACTTGGACAACTTGTTAAATACTTTTGAGTTTGTCATTATCACAACAAGGGACGATCATTATTGGTTTAGATATTAATGACTAGCGTCCTTAATATCGTCCCAACAATGTCCCCTTTTTTTATGATAACAAACTCTTTCAAACAATAAGCACAGAAGAAAAGCTTTTAGCATGAGAGACTACACTTTGATTTTCCTTTTCATCTTAGGTTTGCATGCAACACATTCTTTTAAGTGCGTCCTATCTTATTCTTAACTAGCGTCTTTTGGACTTGGCCGAAATTCCCCCTAAACACATGATTTCTATGACAACTTAAAGACAATCGCATCTCTGCAAAACTATACTTTCCCCTTTTGGCATCATCGAAAAGGAGAACAAGTTGAAAAGCATGCAGGCACAAAGTCATAACTAAAGAAAAGAATGCTTAGACAAAATGAATCACAAATGTAAGGAATTGCATTCACGAAGAAAGGACGATCATCACACACACAAAATGGTCCAAAAGAGGACATCGTCCCAAAGTCTTAACGAAAAACACAACAAAAACTATGAACTTTTTCAGGTTGAAGAGACGGGGGAGTAATCATTTGCGGGGACGCTTGCCAAGAGCCTTGAGATGTTGCTCCTGAAGATGGTTGTTCTGTGCAAGGAGCTCGTTGTTGCGTTCTAGAAGTTCTGTGTGTTGGTGGAGAGTGTCGTGAACCTGTTGGATTAGATCAATCATCATACACTGGTTCTCGATCATCATCCCAAGTAGATACTTCTGGGAGTGCTTCTCGGCCTCATGAGGGACGCTCATACCATCGAGTTCATCCTCTTCTTCTTCAGCGTCCTCATGTTCAGCTGGCGTCCCTTCTACTGGAAGAATTCGCTCAGATTCTCCTTCCACAGTTTCAGCAACAACAGCAGTGGCCTTAGCTTTGTGTTCAACTTCTTTCTTCTCTTTGGCCAGTTGCCTCTTCACAGAGGGGAGCGGCTCATCACACCTCAGTTTGCCAACTGGGGGGAGGGTGATTTGCTTGACGTCCCAATGGATCCCGAAAGACTGTTCTGTTTTGGGGACGTAGAGGCCTTACTTCTTAAGAATTTGTTTGACTAGGCCAGGGAAGGGGAGTGAGTGGCGTCCTCTTGTGCACTTACCCATGTGCTCCAAGATGACCCGCGGCAAGTTGATAGGCTTGCATTGTAAGAAGGCGTCCAGTAAGATACTATCAGTAATTTGGACGATTGACTTCTTCTCTTTGGGGGGGGGGGGGGGACGACCATGCGCACAATGACGTGATGCGCAATGACGCCCGTCTTGGTGAGGCAATGGGCGACTCTGTCCTTAGCTGCTGGCTGTCTCCCACTGAATATGTTGTTGAAGATTTCTTCTTGGGAGAAACGGCCAAAATTCTTACAGGGCAGGTCGTGAAGGGCATCAGAAGAAGATGGACGCAGGCCAAGCATGTTTCGGACGGTCCCCTCAGCAATGGAGTACTCGTCCTCATCAATTTCGAATGACCCTTGAGGCTTCCCTTTTACTTCAGATATTTCAAATTTTGAGTAAAAACGAAGAACCTGTTTAAGGTCGACTTCAGCGCCCTCAGCGCCCAGATGCGTCCAACCCTGGAACTCCAGGAGTTCCAAGAACACTGTGCGTCCATTTTCCTCTAAAAACTGAGTAGAAAACAACAGCGGCGACAAAATCTTTTTGAGACGTTTCTGCTTGCTGCCGTTGCTCACAATGACCTCATCTCCAGTATCTTCTTCATCGCCATCTCCCTCCTCATCTTCATGTTCCTCATCTTGAGGAGGGGCATCATCTTCATCAGAGGCCTCATCCCGATGTTCATGGGACTCGACCATCTCTGTGTCCTCAGCAGCTTACGCCTGTGCTGGAGGAGGCGCGTCCACAGCTGGAGTCCTTGCCAGGGACTCTATAGGCACTGCAGCAGAGGCCGTCCCTTGCACTTGAACATTTGGCTCGACGGCTGGTGCAGGCGGAAGAGGAGGAGTAGATGCTCTGGGAGGAGAGGGAGTTGGAGTTCTTATCTTTTCTTTGGTGGCGGCGGCAGATGAGGAGCTAGGCGGCGCCACTGAGATGGGCTTGATCATGAGCGGAGCTGGAGAGGGAGGAGGCATCTTAGCAGGGGAGTCCTCTAGAGTGATGACTTTGGGTACAGCCTCCTTGGCCGGGACCTGTACTTGAGGAGCTTCCTGTTGAACCTTTGGCATAGGCTTTGCCAGGTCCACCTCAATCTCCGCCTCAAGCGGATCCATAGTAGCCTCAGAAGCAGGAGTTGCGTCCTGCCGTCCTCTACCCTTGGTGGAGGAGGAGGGAGTTGGGGGACTTCCTGCAGGCTCTTTTAGATCGCCCGCAGCAATGGCGTCCTTTTCCGCTTGCTCTTGCCAAGCCTTCTCCTCTTTTTCAATATGCAGCTCGGAGAGGCGGATGGCTGCCATTTGTTGTTCAGTAACGTCCTCGAGCTCAGCAGAAGTCTTCAAGCGGCGTTTGGGAGCGGGAGGAGGAGAGGGTGGGGTTGGTTTTGATTGGGAGGAAGAGGGAGGGCCTTCAATTTGTAATTGATTTGAGGGGGGAGGGGAAGAGGGCCTCTTTCTTTTCTGGGGAGGGACAAAGCCCGCATGAGCCACTATGAACTCCATTATGTCGGATTGTCGGGGAGCAGTTTAGCAAGCTCGTCCACAGTCCCACCAAATGAATCAGAAATAATTCCTAGTCCCATTAAGGGAGGATTGGTATGATTGGTTTCACGGAGGCGGGGCTGGACATAAGTGATCATGAAATAGTGAAGGAGGCGTTGGATTTTTGGAGGGTGGTTGCTGATGGACGCCCGTAGGCAAATGTTGGCGAGCGTCCGAGGCTCTTTCTCTAGCCAGTCCTCAATTAGAGGGTCGAGAGGAGGACGGCGCTTTGGTTGGGCTGGGAGTCTAAAGACAGAGCCTTTTGCACTGTTCCCTAGTTCTGGCTCTGGTTTAAATGGCTTTTCCAGGAATAGGAAGCGTTTTTGTGAGGGTTTAGATTGGGAACGGGAAGATTGGGATTTTTGAGGAGGATGTTGGGATTGGTGTGGCTTTGGAGGAGTGGTGGAAATGCGGCGCTGAGATGGGTGTGAGGAATGCTGGTGCCGAGGAGGATCTTGCCGGCCAGCGGGTCTGCCTCGGGAGTCCATTATCGACCCCCCTCTCACCGGAGCGTTGGATCTCGCTGGGTTTGGATTTTTCGCCGCCGACGAAGACGGAGAAGGCGAGGTGTTCTTGAGAGATCTGGTGTTGGCCATTTGAAGTTTGGGTTTTTATAGAGAAGGATTATGGCTGAGAAGTGGAGATTTCGAGATCTGAGATTTGGGAATTTGGAAAGATCTTGAGAGATTTCCAGATTTATGCAAACAGTAGGGAGGCAAAGAAGAGTTTTCAGGGTGCACAGGTGTATATTTATAGGAAGAAGATGAAGGAGAACGGTCAAGGGTAAAAGGGACTTTTCATTAAGCTTCCTCCACCCGCAATCCCGCACATGGCTTCCTTCTTTGCTAAGATACACAACTGTTTTCCCGTTACACATATCCCGAGATCTGCGTTCAACTTCTCAAAGTAGGTTCAACTTCCCATTTTCAAAGTTCAAATTTTTCACAACTGCAAAGGACTCTATCTCAGCGTTCTTTCAACACACAACCCTGCTTTACTCAGAACTGATTGTTGGATCGTTAGTCTAAGGGACGTCCTTTACTTTGAGTAAAGGCGTCCTTTGGTTGGGCGTCCCTACGAGGTGTAGGGGCGTCCTTTAGTATTGCAGCGGAAATAAAGACTAAACAGATAATAGATGAACGCAATGAATTATAGAGGAACCACTCAAGACCAAGTAGTCCTTGAGTGTAAACCTCTACCTCCTTGGAGGATTTTTGAATAGATCTTTCCTTTCTATTGAACGTTCTTACAGTTGTACTGGCGAGTCTTTACAATTCTCTGACACTTAGCTTTTCCCTAAGTTCACTAGTAAAGAACTCCTTTAAGCCTACAACTTAAGCTTGCTCAATCTACTAAAGGATTCTATTCCTACGTTCTACAGTACTTCGCAGAACGCTCTCTTTCCTTTTGGGTTTTCTTGATACAAACAGTTTTTGTGATTTGGTTATAACTCTCACTCGATCTAACACAAGTCCTAGCACTGTTCTTGAGTTCTTGCATCAGTTCTTCGTGTTCTTGAGTGAGTCGCTTTCTCTTTGATTCTCTGTGAATATTCTTGAAAGCGTTAACGTCACAATAAATGCCTTGCGGTATTTATAGGACTTGGGAAAGGGCGTCATTCTCGTTCTGACGATCATGCCCTTCAGGTACGTGGCTACAGGATCTTCTTCCACGAGTTTGGCGGTGATGAGGAAGCTTCCTGTATCCAGCTGTGTGTGATGAACTCCGCTACAAGATCGGCCACCACGTGTTGATGAACTCTGCTACAGGATCGTCCGCCACGTAGTGTTGGACTCTGCTAGAGGATCGGTCTCCACGTGTCCTTGGATGATCAAACATTGTCGAGTGATGTCATCCTGTCGGCTAGTGAGTAAGGACTCCTTTCTTGCGTTCCTACTTGCTTGGGACTCCGTCCTTGCTCAAGTAGTCTCTGGTTGGTCCTTACTTCCTGTTAGCTAGCGTCCCTAAGCTTATGGGACGCCCATACACAGTTGTTGTCCTTTTGGTCACTGGCGTTCCTGAACACTTGGACAACTTTATTAGAATCATAGTGAGTTTGTCATATCAAAACTAAGGGACGGTTGTGTGGAACACTAACAAGTACGCAGGCGTTCTTGATAGCGTCCCAACAATTTCCCCCTTTTTGATGATGACAAACTCTTCAGCAAAATAGTTTTGACATTGGAACTTAGCATGCATGAAAACTTAAAAGCGTCCTCTAACACTTAGAGAAATTTTAATAAGCACAAGTTTTCAATCTTTGATTCTCTAGCTTTTGGATTTAAAGGAGAGAGTCGCGTCCTAGAAAAGTTTCTAAGCGTCCTCGTTTATTCTAGCATGAGCGTTCCTTAGACGTTTCACTTAATAGTTCCCCCTTAACACTTGCTTATTCTAGATAACTATTTCATAGCGCATCTCTGCAAAACTACACTTCCCCCTTTTGGCATCATCGAAAAGGATAACAAGTGATAAAGACGTTAGCACAAACACATAACTAAAAGCAGTGGAACGCTTAAGCAAACACATGCAAGCAAACAGATGAAATGCCATTCAAACAAGAGTTAAAATTATTACAGACCAACGGTCATAAGTGTTTGAAATTCAAAAGAAGCACAGGCAAAATAACAAGGAATGAACGGGAGGTGGGCAATCACTAAGAACGGCTCTGGTCTTGAAAGAACTTTTGAAGTTGAGCTTGAAGTTCAGCCGACTTAGTGAGGGCCGCGGACAAATCTTTGATAGCTGAGAAGACGTGGCATTGATTGTCCATAATAGCACCCAAGAGTTCCGCAGGAGGATGCTCAGAGACATTTGCAGGAACAGAACGGGGCCTTTGTCCGGAACTGGTTGAAGGAGCGTCCATTGGAGGTTCTTGAGAAGGAGAAGGAGCCAAAAGCATCTGATCAAGAACGTTAAGGTCTACTGTTGGCTCTTCTTCCTGAGGGAGCGCTTGACTCATGGAAGCAAGGCGTTCTGCTTCAGCATCAGCTGCCATGTGTTCTTCCGCTTCTTTCAGTCTGGCTTCCTCAGCCTCAGCCTCTAACTGTTTTATAACAGACGGCAGCTCTTCATTATGCCGTATCTCGACAAGTCCGTTCTTGGCATTCCATTTCAGACCGAGTTCTTCTTGAGGAGCGCTGTCATCATAGGCGTTCTGAGATTTCAGAATTAGTTTTACCAGCCCCGGGTACGGCAGAGCATGTTGCTTCCTCCCACACTTAGCCATATGTTGCATTGCTATTCTTGCTAAGTTAATGGGGCGGCGTTCAAGAAAAGCGTCAATTAAGATAATGTCGTGTGTTTGCACGATTGAACGCTTCTCCTGCCTTGGAAGGACGGCGCGACAGATGAAGTAGTGAGCTATGGCGCCAACCTTACTCAGAACGTGAGCAACTCTGTCCAGTCCCAATGGCCTCTTGCCCTGAAAAACATGTTCGACCAGAGGCAGTTCTTCATCAGTTGTCTCGAAACCGCCTTCAGGAAGAGAGCTTAGAGCGTCGGACGGGGGCTTCTGAGCAGCTAGTCCCATGAAAGCTCGAACCTGGCGTTCACTAACTGTGGCTTTCTCACCATCTATTTTGAAATGGAGAGAGCCATCTTTGGGCTTGTAACGCAGATCCCTGTAGAACACTTTCACCTGCTCCTTGTCAACCACAGCAGGCGCAGGCCCAACGTTCAGCCATCCCTGAAATCGCAGAAGCTCAAGGAACTCCTGGACTTTGTCATCTTGATGGAAGGAGGCGAGCCACTCTTCAGAATAAACTAGAGGGCTAAGAACTTTCACGGGCACGCCGTCATGCTTTCTTTTGCGCTTGCCCTTGGGGGACTCGGAGTCTTCGCCATCCGAAGAACTGTCCTCATCAGCAGAGTCCTCAGACTCATTCTCACCGGCGTCCTGGCCAGCAGCGTTCTCTGTGTCTTGTTGTGTCTCAGCATTACCACCAGATGTGGTTTGAATAGCAGCAGATGAACCCTGACCTTGGGACGTTCCCTCGGCGTCCTGAGCCTCTGTTTGATTTTCTGTTTCTTGCTCAGCGTCCGCAGGGACTTGGTGGGATTCTGTTTGGATTGTGGGGGAGGGGTTTTCTTGTGGAGATTGGATGGGGTTTAGGATTGGGAGGGACTGGTCATAGGGAGGGATCTCCTGGGCATCACGCGCGAGCTCTTCAGAAAGAGTTGGCTCGGCGTTCTCTTGAGCAACCTGGTTCCGACCAGCGTCCTCAGTTACTTCAGCCTCGTCGTCAGATTCCCCAACAACATCTATGAACGGGGAGTTTTGGGCCGCAGGCGTTCCTCTTTGGCTCTCAGATGAGCTAGAGGAGGAGGAGATGTGCTCGGGCTCTGGAGCGGCCTGGGCCAAGAGCACCTTGGGTGATTCGCCAGCTTTGCGGCGTTTGAAGGTATGCTCAAGGGCGGGACGCTTCTCAACTTCCTCAGGTCCGCTCTCAGATGAGGGACGGCGAGATCTGGGGGTCTCGGGGTCCTTAGGCGGTGAGATGTGCACCGGGGCAGAGGGGAATTGGGCCAGGTTTAGCGGGGACGGTGGAGGAAAGGGGATTATAGCATTTTGAGAGGAGGGTTGAGGGGACGGGGGAGGAGTTGGTAGTTGTTCAATTTGGATTTGGGGGGGAGGAGTGGATTCCTTAGAGAGGTTGAACGGCCGTTTTGTGGTGCTTGGCCTTTTAGTGGGAGGTTTGGAGGATGGGACGCTCGAGGTCTTGGCCTTTTTGAGGGGCCTTGGGTCGTGGATCTTTTTTGAGCGTCCCTCCTTGAGGTGGGGTGGGAACTTATCCACAATCTGTGTTGGATTTGAGGAGGTGGGTTTGGATGTTTTTGAGAGGGGAGATAAAGGGGTTGGACGCTTGGATGGGAGGATTGATTTTGTGGTGATGGAGGGGACTTGAGGTGGTGGTGGAGAAGGACTTGGTACTCGGGACTTTAGCATTTTGTAGGCTAAGGAGTCCTCAGGGTACATAGGAAAGTCAGGTAGGACGGCGTTGTGGAGGTCAGGGATTAGATCAAGCAAGGGAGCAAGGTTCTCACCTCCGAACTGTGAAAAGAATAGAACGTCGTCCATCCGTCCTGGTAGATCTTTGAAGTTGGTCTTGTGAAGGCCGGGAATGACGAATCGTTCGATGAACTTTTCGTAGTTCCTGGTCTTTATGGCGTCTCTCTTCACATCAGGAAGACTCATCCGTTCTCTTATTAAGTTGTACAGGGTCTTGGGCTTCCTATTGATGAAGTCCACTAACGACTCATTGAGGACTATGGGCTTTGGTTTCTCAATGTAGTGGGACTTCACCAGCTTTCGGCGCTTGCCGCCGGTAGAAGATCCGGCCACGTTCTTTAGTTGTTGAGACATTGTCAGATGAGATTTTAGTGAGAGAAAGCTGCCGGAGTTCTAGAGAGATGTCAGAGCAAATTTGAGAGCGAGAAAGTGGTTGAGCGTAATAAATTCTGAGAGCGACTGTTCTGGCCTTTTATAGAGGAAGCGGTGGCACAAACGGTAATTACCACTGTTTTACTGTGCGACACTTGGCAAAACTTCCCCCTTAAGATTTGAGCAAAAGCAACGGTCACTGTTCACACTTTCAAAAGTTCAAAGTTCTGACTCTTCAACTGCGCCTTAACAACTGAACTGGCGTTCTTACCAACAAGCACTGAGCGTCCTCTCATACTTAGCAAAATTTACCTCTTCAAGCAAACCAACAACCAACTTACCGTTCTTGTGATCACCTTTCGAACCAGTTGAGAACAACGCAAGTACGTCCCGTAAAAGAAAATATGAAGCTCATAGGACGCTTTTGCGGAGTTCTCGGCTAGGGTAAGCTTAGAGTTCCCATCATTTCGGCTTATAATGAGGGTTGGGTGATCAGGGATACTCTTTTCAAGACAAAATAGAGAAAGTTTGAATGGCGTTCCAAAGTAGCAAACACATGAAGTTTTAGACTAGCGTCCTTGCAAATATGAATTTAATGCATAACAGTCCTTAAACACTTAGAATCTACAAAACATAGCCAATCATTGAGAGAATAGTAGAACGGGACTTGCTACTTAAAAATTATCATCCCCAAGAGCAACCTGAGATGCTCATAGGGACATCTATCAAGCGCCTTAGTGAAAATATCAGCTATTTGGTCTTCAGTCCTTACATGCTCCATACTAATGAGTCCTAGTTCAACATTATCACGCAAGAAATGATGCCTTATATGAATATGTTTTGTGCGTGAATGAAAAACAGGATTCTTAGAAATTTCAATAGCACTTGTGTTATCGCAACGAATAGGAATAGTTTCAAGATTGATACCGTAGTCCTCTAGTTGATATTTGATCCAGATAACTTGTGAACAGCATGAGGCAGCAGCAACGTACTCAGCTTCCGCAGTTGAAAGTGCCACAGAGTTCTGTTTCTTAGATCCCCAAGAGACTAGGCATGAACCAAGGAACTGTGCCATTCCTGAAGTGCTTTTCCGATCAATCACATGACCCGCATAATCAGCGTCCGAGTAGCCAACAAGCTTGAAGGACGTCTTCCTGGGGTACCAAAGGCAAAGATCGTCGCGTCCTTTAAGATAGCGAAAGATCCTCTTGACTTCTTGCATGTGGGACTCCTTTGGATTTGCCTGGAAGCGTGCACACAAGCAAACGGCAAACAAAATGTCGGGACGGCTTGCGGTCAAATAGAGCAAAGAACCAATCATCCCTTTGTAAAGCTTTTGATCAACGTCCTTTCCCTGTTCGTCTGCGTAAAGACGCGAGTTTGGAGAACATGGGGTTGCAACATGTTTGGACGAGTTCATCCCGTACTTCTCAAGCATCTCACGGACGTATTTTTGTTGGTGAATACGCGTCCCTTCCTTGAGTTGATTGATTTGAAGTCCCAAGAAGAAGTTAAGTTCTCCAATGAGGGACATCTCAAACTCACTACTCATTAAAGACTTGAACTCATCAACAAGTTTCATGTTAGTGCTACCAAAGACAATATCATCAACATAAACTTGAGCAATCAAAATGTCCTTG
The DNA here is from genome assembly GCA_934048045.1 of Polygonum aviculare. Classification (NCBI taxonomy): domain Eukaryota; kingdom Viridiplantae; phylum Streptophyta; class Magnoliopsida; order Caryophyllales; family Polygonaceae; genus Polygonum; species Polygonum aviculare. The sequence goes on along the minus strand of OW204023.1, from coordinate 14,589,983 downwards.
TGAACTTTCTTTATGAACAAAGTTTTATCAATTGAACCTTTAGTGTACCCATGAGACAAAAGAAAGGACGCAAACCTGTCGTACCAGGCACGAGGGGCTTGCTTGAGTCCATATAGCGCTTTGTCCAAGTAGTACACATGATCTGGGTGAGAGGCGTCCTCAAAGCCAGGCGGCTGAGCAACGTACACTTCCTCCTTTAGCTTTCCATTGAGAAAGACAGTCTTGACGTCCATCTGAAATAACTTGAATCCTTTGTGAGCGGCGAAGGCAATAAGGAGACGAACGACTTCAATTCTAGCAACAGGAGCAAAGGTCTCATCATAATCTATGCCTTCCTCTTGCTTGAATCCTTGAGCCACCAGTCTTGCCTTGTTCCTTGACACACGTCCACTCTCATCAAGCTTATTTCTGAACACCCATCGCGTCCCTATGATATTTTTGCCTTTAGGACGTGGTACGAGGGTCCAAACTTTGTTTCTTTCAAACTGGTTGATTTCTTCTTGCATTGCTTGAATCCAGTCAGCGTCCTGAAGTGCTTCTTTGATATTCTTTGACTCCACCATAGAGACAAAGGCATTGAATGCACAGAAAGCCAAATTTGCACTCTGGGACTTGCTTGCAGCTGACCTTGTTTGAACTCCTTGAGAAGGATCAGAGACAATTTGAGAAGTTGGGTGATCCCGAGAGAAGCGGGACTCCCTTTGAAATAATTGAGCAAATCTTGGATCAATGTCTCCATCAGAATCATCACAATCATCTTGAGCATCGTCTTCAGTGCGTTCCCCCTCAGAGAGAGCGTCCACACCTTAACTTTGCCCACCTTGTTGACTTGATTCAGCTACATCTTGTTGAACTGGAGATTCACTATGAGATGGAACTCCTTGAACAACACTGGGAACTTCCACTGAGACTTCATCAGGATTTGGAGCAGCGTTCTTAGGAACATAGTACTTTTCAGAGGACCAATCTTCAACTTCATCTTCAGAGTCGTCCTGCTGTTGTGACGAGGAGCGTTCTTTCTTTCTTGCTTTTTCTTTGTGAGAAGAACTTTCTTTGAACACAACATGAATACTCTCCTCAAGCTTTAGAGTCCTTTTGTTGAAAACTCTATATGCTTTGCTGGTGAGAGAGTACCCAAGGAATATGGCTTCATCACTTCTCGCATCAAACTTTCCAAGTTTCTCTTTATCATTGTTGTGAACGAAACACTTACAACCAAAAACTCTGAGATAGTCAAGGCGAGGCTTCTTTCCGTTCAACAACTCATAAGATGTCTTTTTCAGGAGAGGACGGATCATGGCACGATTGATGATGTAGCATGCTGTAGCAATAGCTTCCGCCCAGAAGTACTTAGGAACGCTATTAGCCAAAAGCATAGTTCTTGCCATATCCTCTAACGTCCTGTTCTTTCTTTCTACAACTCCATTTTGTTGAGGAGTCCTTGGAGCTGAGAAGTTGTGCGCGACACCATGTTGATCACAGTAGGCCAGGAACTCTGAATTCTGGAATTCCGTCCCATGGTCTGATCTTATAGCTTTGAGAGGTGTCTCAAGGGCAACTTCCACTTGTTTTATGAAGACTTTGAACGCATTGAAACAATCTGCTTTGGAAGCCAAGAAAAGAACCCAAGTGAATCGAGAAAAATCATCTACAAGAACGTAAATGTACCTCTTTCCACCGTAGCTCAACGTCTTCATTGGTCCACAAAGATCCATATGGAGAAGTTCCAAAGGCTTCCTCGTACTGACCTCATTTTTGGACTTGAAAGACATTCTTGTTTGCTTCCCTTTGATACAGGCTTCGCACTGTTCAACCGTCTCAGGATCAATTCGGGGAAGTCCTTTCACAAGATTTTTCTGGTGAAGCTTAAGGATTGTGCTAGGTCCAGCATGGCCAAGACGGCAATGCCAGAGATCAGCGTCCTTCTTTGAAGCAGATAGACACAACTCTGATTTGGGCTTGAACTCTTGATTGAAGATGTAGACATTGTTTTGGCGTACTCCTTTGAGAGCGACTTTGTTGGATTTCTTGTTGATAACGAGGCATTCCTTTGAGTCAAATGTGACTAGGTTTTCACCTTGATCACACATCTGAGAGACGCTAAGAAGATTGAAGCCAAGTCCTTCAACAAGACTTACGTTGGTTGCTTTGATGGACGGGTTAAGTATAGCAGTTCCCATTCCCTTGATCTTTCCCTTGCCCTTATTGCCAAACGAGACAGTTCCTCCCGTGGCACTACTTTGGATAGAAGTGAGATGGATCTGGCTTCCTGTCATATGATTTGAGGCGCCACTATCAATGATCCAAGGGCGTCCCCTCACTTCCACCTGCCATAACAAAGTTAGTGTTTGGCGACCTAGGCAAGGTGTTCCTTACCTGGTTCGTTACAGAAATAGAACTCTGGTTCTGGCATGTAGTCATTAATATTCACATCATTTGAAATAGCATGCTTGCGGAAAGAATTCCTAGAGCGTTTAGAACGCCTAGGATTAACCTTAGGAACGGACTTAGCATTTTCGTTGTTAGTCCTAGCTTCCTTTCCATTTTCAACATCTTCCTTGAGTTTTAAGCAATCATATTTGTAGTGATCTCCTTGTCCACAGTACCAACACGTCCTATAGTAAGTACCGAGGTAGTACTTCTTGCTGGGACGTTGGATTTGGTTTTGCTTCATCTTTTGGGGATCACAGACTTTTGAACCTTTCCCTTTGGCAATTTTCTTATAAATTTTATGACTAGTAGAATTGGTGTAGTAGTCCTCTTGTCCTATTTCTCCACTTTCTAGAACTCTAATTCTTTCAAGAAGATTCTTGGTTTTCTCACGTTCAAGTTCTAGTTCTGAGGTTTTGCTAGCCTCAAAGTCACTAGGGAGAGAGTTCCTGGGTTCAGACTCATAGCCTAGTCCTCTTTTGGCTGGGACAAATACTATTGGCTTGACTTCCTCAACTATGGGACGCTTTCCCAACACCTTCACTTCTCTAAGCTTAGCGTTCTCAAGGTTGAGACACATTACTTCAGTTTTTAGAGATTTAGATTCTTCAAGCGAGGACTCTAGTTGAACGGTCATGGAACTACAGTTTTCACATTCAACAACAATATTCTCATTTTCAAGCTCAAGTTCATCCATTCTATGTTGCATGATAACACTTTCTTCCATGATTTTTCCAATCAGTTTAATGAATTTAGATTTGGAACAATGTTCTAAAGAACTCATCATAGATTCTCGTATTACCTCATTTTCAGATTTCGGAACGTTCTCCTCAACAGCTGTGACATCCTCCATAGCCATGTACGCCACTTGCTCATCAGGTTCTTCATCATCATCATCAGAGGAAGAACTCCCATTAGGGCGAACGCTCCAATAAGGGCTTTCGTCCTTATATCCTTAGCAGACATTCCTGTTGTGCACTTTTTAGCAAAGTGTCCCTTCTTGTTACACTTGTAACACGTGAGATCCTTCATTTTAGCATCGGAGTACTTGCGACTCTCCTTCTTTGGCATCTTGTGTTTGTTGAAGTATTTGTTCCTTTTGCCAAAGGCACGTACAACTTTGTTAAAGAGAGCAACTTCTTCCTCTTCCTCGAGTTGTTCCTTAGTCTTGCTTTCCTTTTCCTTTAAAGCTTGAACGCGCATCCTCTCGCGGTTCTCGTTCTTGTTAGCTTCCACCATCAAAGAAATTTCTTGCTGACGACGAATATAGTCAGCGTACTCTGGTGTTGTGGACGCCAAAGCAAGATCAGTTTGAGAGTTGTTTGCTAGTTGAGCCATATCAGTTTTCCTCCGTTCTTCGTACTGTCTGAGCTTCCCATAGATCTCTTCCATATCCAGAGTCTTGTTGGCTGTGTTCTCTTTGAATGTTGTCCTGTCAAAGTTCCAGACTCCGGTTAATCCATCAATGACCACTTGAACTCTATTCCTCATGGAGATTTCTGTTTCTGGGATGCCCAAGTTCCTCATCTTGGTGACAAGGGCCTCAAAACGGTACGAGTAATCGTTCACAGATTCATTTGGCAACATAGTAAGAGCATAAAACTCCTTCTTGATTTTCAGCTGAACGTCCTCTTTCATTTCAGCCGTTCCTACATGAAACTTCTCCAAGGCGTCCCACTGTTGTTTAGCAGTTGGCAAGTTACCGACTCGAGTGGCGTCCCTCTCACATAGGGATGCTTGAAGGAAACACATGGCTTTTGCGTTGATTTCCATCAATTTGAACACATCAGGACCCCACTCGTCCTCCTTATCAACCTTGTCAGCGGGCACCTTGAGATCTCCTTTCATGATGACCTTCCAGCATTGATAATTTTGACCTCTACAGAAGTTTGCAAACCTTGTTTTCCAGCGATTAAAGTTGCCGTCCGTCAGGCGCGGAGGCTTCACAAAAGAGATTCCAATTGGTTCCATGTCCATCTTTACCTGCAACTCAGTAAGAATCTAGAGCGCCTGCTCTGATACCAATTGTTGGATCGTTAGTCTAAGGGACGTCCTTTACTTTGAGTAAAGGCGTCCTTTGGTTGGGCGTCCCTACGAGGTGTAGGGGCGTCCTTTAGTATTGCAGCGGAAATAAAGACTAAACAGATAATAGATGAACGCAGTGAATTATAGAGGAACCACTCAAGACCAAGTAGTCCTTGAGTGTAAACCTCTACCTCCTTGGAGGATTTTTGAATAGATCTTTCCTTTCTATTGAACGTTCTTACAGTTGTACTGGCGAGTCTTTACAGTTCTCTGACACTTAGCTTTTCCCTAAGTTCACTAGTAAAGAACTCCTTTAAGCCTACAACTTAAGCTTGCTCAATCTACTAAAGGATTCTATTCCTACGTTCTGCAGTACTTCGCAGAACGCTCTCTTTCCTTTTGGGTTTTCTTGATACAAACAGTTTTTGTGATTTGGTTATAACTCTCACTCGATCTAACACAAGTCCTAGCACTGTTCTTGAGTTCTTGCATCAGTTCTTCGTGTTCTTGAGTGAGTCGCTTTCTCTTTGATTCTCTCTGAATATTCTTGAAAGCGTTAGCATCACAATAAATGCCTTGCGGTATTTATAGGACTTGGGAAGGGCGTCATTCTCGTTCTGACGATCATGCCCTTCAGGTACGTGGCTACAGGATCTTCTTCCACGAGTTTGACGGTGATGAGGAAGCTTCCTGTATCCAGCTGTGTGTGATGAACTCCGCTACAGGATCGGCCGCCACGTGTTGATGAACTCTGCTACAGGATCGTCCGCCACGTAGTGTTGGACTCTGCTACAGGATCGGTCTCCACGTGTCCTTGGATGATCAAACATTGTCGAGTGATGTCATCCTGTCGGCTAGTGAGTAAGGACTCCTTTCTTGCGTTCCTACTTGCTTGGGACTCCGTCCTTGCTCAAGTAGTCTCTGGTTGGTCCTTACTTCCTGTTAGCTAGCGTCCCTAAGCTTATGGGACGCCCATACACAGTTGTTGTCCTTTTGGTCACTGGCGTTCCTGAACACTTGGACAACTTTATTAGAATCATAGTGAGTTTGTCATATCAAAACTAAGGGACGGTTGTGTGGAACACTAACAAGTACGCAGGCGTTCTTGATAGCGTCCCAACACTGATCCACGGCGTCCCAAAAACTGATCACAACCACTGAACTTAGAACTCTTCCCGGACAGCCTTCAGCTCTTAACGAGCATTCCTTTGATCACTTAGAACCATTTTTGAAAATCAAGCAACTACGTCCCGTAAAGATAAAACAAAGAACGCTCATAGCACGCGTTTGCAAGATTCTCGGCTTAGGTAAGCTTAGAGTTCCCATCATTTCGGCTTGTAATGAGGGTAGGGTGATCAGGGATACTCTTGAGATGAAAAAGCGAAATGAATGACGTTCAAAAACACAAGCAAAACACATGTCCTAGACTAGCGTCCTTTAAAGATGACTTTAAATGCATGACATACTTTAAAACAAGTTCTCAACAAAACGTAGCCAATCATAGAGGGAATAATAGAACGGGACTTGATCATTTAAAAGTTATCATCCCTAAAAGCAACCGGAGGTGCTCGAAGGGACGTCTATCAAGTGCTTTGGTGAAAATATCGGCCACTTGGTTCTCAGTCCAAACATGATCCACTTTAATTAATCCAAGTTCAACATTATCACGAAGAAAGTGATGTCTTATATGAATATGCTTTGTTCTAGAATGATGAACAGGATTCTTGGCAATACTTATAGCACTGGTGTTATCACACAAGATAGGAACTGTGTTGAGGAACGTACCATAATCTTCATGTTGGTACTTGATCCATAGGACTTGTGAGCAGCACGAAGCAACAGCAACGTACTCAGCTTCCGCAGTTGAGAGTGCCACGGAGTTTCGCTTTTTGGATCCCCAAGATACAAGGCACAAGCCAAGGAACTGTGCCATTCCGGATGTGCTCTTCCTGTCTACCACATGGCCAGCGTAGTCTGCGTCAGAGTACGCTACTAGGATTAGGGACGTCCTTCTGGGATACCATAGACATAGGTCATCCCGTCCCTTAAGGTATCTGAAGATTCTTTTGACCTCTTGCATGTGGGACTCCTTTGGATTTGCTTGGAAGCGAGCACACAAGCATACAGCGAACATGATGTCGGGACGACTTGCCGTTAGGCATAGCAATGACCCTATCATTCCTCTGTAGAGCTTTTGATCTTGATGCCTCTCATTTTTGTGGTGTTTTAGTAGTTAATTTCCTTCGTAAATATGTGTTTTTCATTCCCTTCTTTGTTAGTTTCGTCCCTTTTTAGCTTAGATTCCGTATTTCCATGAGATTCGGAAACTATGCGAGTTTGTTGTGTTTTGTAGGAAAAATGGCGCAAAAGAGGACGTTTTGGAAGAGTTTCTAAAGAGCAGTCAAGCTCGGGAGCTAAGGAGCGGAAGAGCCATGCAAAGAGCGAAGAGGAACTCAAGGAAAACCAAGAAGAGAAGAAGACCGAGGCCTCGGATCGAGTTACCACGAGGTCGGGCCCGAGTTTGAGTACCAGAGCATAGGACCGACGTTCCCAACGTCGGGCCCGATGTCCGCCCGTGTTGGTCCGAGTTGGCAAAGGAAAGGATTGGGCTCCAAGGCACAATGTTGTGATCTTCCAATTCTGCCCTTCTTCTAAATTGGGAATTCCTTGATCCCCAATCCAAGAGAGAGTATAATTACAGATGATTAGAGAGCATTAGAGGAGGATCAATCAACCCCACACCTAATCACTCAAAAAGGCTCAAAGGAAGACTTGGAGAGCAAGGAGAAGAAAGGAGGAGGAGAAGAGAGAGAGATCGGTGGAGCTAGAGAGGAGATTAGTGAGTCTTGAACTTGTTTTGCTTTGGTTTAGTAGAATTGAGACTTGGATATTGTGAACCCTTTTGGATTTGAATGCAATTGAGCCTTGATTTGAGTTTGATGATTGAGATTTGCTTGCTTTGCCATTTGATTGCTTTTTACTCTTACTTTATGGAGTAGATTCCATAGTCTTGGGCTATGGGGGAATCCCCTAGCTAGGATTGGGTGTGAACCCCCAATTCCATAGCCTTGAGTGCTTGATCTATGAATCCTCTTTACATTGAGATTCAATTCTCTTGTGGGAACAAGGGACTTAGGGCTTGTGATTGGTAAGAGTAAGCGGAAGCAATCTCGGACCCAATCATTAGACCTAACATCGAAGGTGAGTGGAAACTCCCTTAGGTCGAAGTGTAGAGTGGAGGGATCTAAGGCTAGCAACCTCGATCTCACAAGGATCAACACTTATTGGCTGAATTGGGGTGGGATTACCCAAGTCTAGTTAGGGAAGGAACCCAAAAACCCAAGACTGATCTACCAAATTTTCCTAGTTCGAGTTACCCAGTCATCGGGCCCGACGTTGTGTGAGTCGGTCCCGGCCAATTCAACCTCGATCCACCCTCGGACCGAAGTGACTTTTGTCGGTCCGAGGTGTTCTCTTTGATTTTCCTCGTTTTTACCTTTCTTTTACCTTTTTTTAGTCTTTTCGGTACTCTCAATGCACGAACTCCCGTGTGTTCGACACCCTACCTCTTTTACTACAATTGGGGTTCGGTTTATAAATTTAAATTTTGACATCATCCGATCCGGACTATACCAGCCCACACGTCAGAATTTTGGCGCCGTTGTCGGGGAGTTCTACTTGTTTGAGGTACCATCTTTTGTTGAGTCTTTGATTTGGTAGTGATTTGGGTGAGGGACTAGCCCAAACCACTTGTTTGTTTTGATTCGGTTTTGTTTGTGTCTTTGGTTATAGGTGTATGCGAGCTCGTTCCGCCCGAGGAACACTTGAGTTCGACTTTGTGTGTGATCCGGAGAGCATCATCAAACAAGCTCGAAAGAAGAAGAGAATGGAGAACCAAGCTCGTGATGAGGAGGTTGAGAGGATGAGGGCCGACATGGCTCGATTGCAACTTGAGATGGCGAACCAAGATGCCGAGGCTAGAAGGGAGTGTGAGCAAAGGATGAGATTGGAGGCTCAAATCAACACTCAACCCCGGAATGCAAGACAATACATGCATCCGGAGTTGAAGGTGCCGGAACCGGCCATCGTCTTGCCGGAGGTGTCAAAGAACTTTGAGATCAAACTCAATTCATCTCGTTCATAAAAAGGGATCAATTTCAAGGGAGACCGAATGAGTGCCCGATCGAGCATGTGAAGCAATTCAAGGATCTATGTGAGACCATCTCGACGGATGATGATACGCTTGAGTATGTGCTACTCAAGGCCTTCAAATGGTCGTTGGGAGGTAAGGCATTGCATTGGTTGGAGAGCCAAGCACCTCGATCCATCACATCATGGAGGGCTCTCAATGAAGCATTCTTGATGAAGTTCTTTCCACCCACCAAGACGACGGAGCTTAAAAGGAAGATAGCAAGCTTTCAACAAGGAGCCCACGAGCCACTCTTTGAGGCTTGGGATCGGTTCAAGGAAATGTTGAGGCAATGTCCGACGCATGGGCAACAACCTTATGTCCTTCAAGGCATTTTCTTCCAAGGAATCAACCCCGCCACCAAGGACAAGTTGAACCTTTACACCGATTGTGGGTTCATCGATTTGTCACCGAAGCAAGCGTGGGAGTTGCTAGACAAACTCTCCGACTACGAAGCCATGTACGGAGTGAGTCAAGTGAACAAGGAGGCAAGAATCCATGGAGATGGTGCAAAGAGGCTCTACGACCCAAGGAGTGAAGAGGTGGATAAAGATGTGAAGATCCAATTCCTTGAGGATGAGTTGAACAAGATGAGGAGGAAAATGAGTCATCTCCAACAAAACTCAAGATCTTGTGATGAATGTGGTTCTTTGAAGCATGGAGCCCAAGAGTGTCCAAATGAGCGCCAAGTTCGTTTGGCCGAGCAAATCGAGGAGGCACACTATGTTCAAAGAAACTTTGGAGGAAGAGCCAACTTCAACAATGGAGGAAGGTGGAACCAAGGCCAAGCCAATGGCTACAACAACAACTTCAACCAAAATGAGCCAAGGGCCCAACCATCACCATACCGACCTCCGGGTTTCTATGAGCAAACTCCTCAATGGGCACAAGACTTGAAGAATCAATTCAACAATGTGGAGAGAAGAGTTGATGAGATGGGCACCCAATTCAAAGAGTTTGGTGTTTGGAGAAGGCAAGTGGACAACCAATTTGTTCACATGGCGAATCAACTTCCAAGAGAAGAAGGGAGACTCCCGAGCCGACCCGAGGAGAATCCCCGTGCCCCACAACAACAAAATGAAATTCGAGCCATAGGATTGAGGAGTGGACGGAGTTTGTCCGAGCCACACATTTCAAGGACAAGAGAAGAGAGTCGGACCGAGTTACCCAGCAACTCGGGCCCGACGTGCCATGATGTCGATCCAGATGAAGGAGGGAGTCCAACAAACCGGACCGAGGTGGAACTGAACTCGGGCCCGACATGCCTTGTAGTCGGCCCGACGTTCCCAGATGTCCCCTGCTAATTCGGCCTACTTTTTATGGGTTTACTCTTGTATTTTAGGGCTATATTGAGTGTGTTTAGGTTAGAGTTGTGCGTAATTGTAATATCTAGGCCGAAGACACAAGGATTCAAGAATCAAGAGTTTTAAGGCGTTTTGAGCTGTCTACGCGACACCACTTGCTTGGAAAGGCTATATCTTGGGCTACAGAGGTCGGATTGAGCTGATTCCGGTGCCATTGGAAAGCTAACTTCACGGGATTCAATTCATCTTCTTACACCGAAGTCAGATTCCAAGCCGAAGATAGTCAAAACAGCCTCTGAAGTGACACCAGAGATTCTGTCCGAATACCGCGACCGCGGTGGTTGCCGAGATGAGTTGATTTTCTCTGTCGTAAAAGCGCGGGCGCGGTGATGGCGACGCGACCGCGGTGATGCCGAATCCGAAGTGGGCCGAAATCTTTCTATCTTGTTTCCTTTTCTATCTTTTGCCTCCTTCCTTATCTATCTCGTGGAGCTTGTTCTTTGGGCTATATAAGGAGAAGCCAGCCCTAGGTTTTATTCATTCACAATTCCAATTCATAATTCAATTCTTTAGGTTTTTAGTTTAGTTTTGGAGAGCTAGTCTCCTTGGGTTTGTTTAAGGGAGAAGCTCTGCTGTATGAACTCGTGAGGTTTTGGTAATTGATTTCTATCCTTTGGTTAATATTGATACTCTTGTGCTTCATCCCATGATCTATGCTTGATTTTATGAGTCTGGCCAACTTGTTTGATTGACTTAGATCTATCGTTTGATTTAGGATTGGTTGTTGTCTATGCATCTTTCCTATTTCTCGAAACAACTCTATTCTAGGACCGTGGACTAGTTTAAGGAAGAGTATTCAATGGTTTAATTGTGCATGAGACTCGTAGCTTGATTGCATGATTTGATTTCCTAATATCCTTGTTCTCTATGTTAATTCTAGGTTAAGCGTCCTTGCCTAGGGTTATAGAATTGCTTGGACCGTGGACTTGCGATTGTTAATGATCAGGATAGGAATTGACCATAGGTGTGAATGAAATCAATGGATGAATCTATGATCGGGTGATTATTTCATGAGTAGATCTTTTGAATGAACTTGCCTCCTATCTATTTGTTTATTTGTTTGTTTATTTGTTTCCTAGGTTAGTTTAGATATCTCTTTGATTCCCCCCCATATGTTTAGTTGATAATTATATTAGTACTAGAAGTCATAGTTCTCTTGGGTTCGACCCCTTACTTGCATGCTATACTAGTTTGTTTGTTTCGGTTATTTTATCTTTGATCTTGGCACGACGACTTTAGCCGAGTCACCTGCCCCAGGACCGAGGTTCCAGAAGTCGGTCCCAACATCGATCCAAAGTCGATCCATGCTGAAAATGTTGAGAGAGATCAATATCGGTCCAAGGAGGTAGATTCAACCAAGAAACAAGGTGGGACAACCCTTCCTTACCCATTGAAGAAGCCCAAGGAGATTGTTGAGGGCAAGTTTAAGAGGTTCTTGAAGCTTTTGCAAGGTTTGAACATCACCATCCCATTCACAGATGCTCTAAGTGAGATGCCATCCTATGCAAAGTTCTTGAAGGAAATTTTGAGCAAGAAAAGGTCAATTGTGGAGATGCAAGATGAAGTCAAGATCTTAGAGCTACCTCAAAAGCTAGGTGATCCCGGAAGATTTGCCATTACCGTGGGTATTGGGTCGCGAAAGTTTCAAGCGTTGTGTGACCTTGGAGCAAGTACTAGTGTTATACCGTACACCATATGGAAGTCTACCGCTATGGGTCTCATTGCTCCGGTTAACATGAGATTGACTATAGCCGATGGGACATCGATTGAGCCGATTGGAGTGGTGGAGGACTACCCGGTATGTGTGGAGGGACACTACGTCCCGGCGGACTTTGTTGTGGTTGATATGTTAGAAGTACCGGGCGAGCCTATCATTTTGGGAAGGCCATTCCTTGCCACGGTGGGAGCCGTTATAGATGTGAAGAAAGGTCACTTGTCCCTTGAATTTGGAGGAGTAGAGCTCGATTTTTCCTTCAAACCAACCTCGAAGGAAGCTTTGTATAGAGAGGCCAAGATGGTTCAATTTCTTCCAAGTGGAGTTCAATGGGAAGCTATATCCAACAAGCCGAGTACAAGGAAGCTAGAGTTGAAAGCCATCCCACCTCCCTATGGAGTTGAAGTGAAGAATGAAGGTGTAGTTGCTAACCAAGAGGAAGATGAGAAAGTGGAGAGTGGAATGTCTTACTTGGAGGTGTTCAAGGCCGAAGCGGAGGAAACCCAAGCACCACCGGAACCATCTCATGAACTAAAAGAGCTTCCAAAGGACTTGAGGTACGCCTTTCTTGGCCCTAACTCTTCATTGCCCGTAATTGTGAATGCTAATTTGAATGATGAGGAAGAATCTAAATTGTTAGTGGTCTTAAGAAAGCATAGAGGAGCCTTAGGGTATTCGTTAGAGGAACTAAAGGGAATCTCACCACCAATTTGCATGCATAGGATCTACATGGAGGACAACCATAAACCCACTATTGAACCACAAAGAAGATTAAATCCTAATATGAAAGAAGTGGTTAAAAGTGAGATACTTAGGATGTTGGATGCGGGAATCATCTTCCCAATTTCGGATAGCAAATATGTTAGTCCCGTGCATGTAGTCCCTAAAAAGGGTGGATTGACCGTAGTAAAAAATGAGAAAGGAGAAATGATTCCTACGAGGACCACTACAAAATGGCGCATGTGCATTGATTACCGAAAGTTGAATAGTGGAACTCGTAAGGATCATTTCCCCCTTCCTTTTATTGACCAAGTTCTTGAAAGATTAGCACACAATGAATACTTTTGCTACCTTGATGGGTATAGTGGATTTTGGCAAATTCCTATTCACCCCGATGACCAAGAGAAGACGACTTTTACATGTCCTTATGGAACCTTTGCCTATAGATGCATGCCGTTCGGTTTGTGTAATGCTCCGGCAACGTTTCAAAGATGCATGATGTCTATCTTCTCCGATATGGTAGAATAAATAGTGGAAGTATTCATGGATGATTTTTCGGTCTATGGTTCCTCTTTTGATGCTTGCTTGGCTAATTTGGATAGAGTATTAGCTAGATGTGAGGAGACTAACCTTGTGCTTAATTTGGGAAAAATGCCATTTCATGGTTAAGGAAGGAATAGTTCTAAGACATCTCATTTCTAGTAGAGGAATTGAAGTTGATAAGGCCAAGATTGAGATAATTGAAAAACTTCCTCCACCTACTTGTGTGCGTGATGTTAGGAGTTTCTTAGGTCATGCGGGCTTTTATAGACGCTTCATCAAAGATTTCTCTAAAATCTCAAAACCATTGTCTAACCTCTTAATGAAGGATGTTCCCTTCGAATTTTCCGAGGATTGCATGAGTGCTTTTTGTAGGTTGAGAGATGCTTTGGTATCGGCACCTATCATGGCGTCACCCGATTGGAATCTTCCCTTCGAAGTGATGTGTGATGCAAGTGATTTTGCCGTGGGAGCCGTTCTTGGGCAAAGAAAAGAGGGAAAGTTGCATGCCATCTATTATGCAAGTAAAACTTTGGATGAAACTCAATGCAAATATACAACAACGGAAAAGGAATTCCTTGCGGTGGTGTTTGCATTTGAAAAATTCCGGTCATATCTTGTGGGATCTAAGGTGGTAGTCTATACGGATCATGCGGCAATCAAGTAGCTCATGAAGAAAAAGGATGCAAAACCGAGGCTCTTGAGATGGATGTTTCTCCTTCAAGAGTTTGACCATGAGATCAAGGATAAGGTTGGTGCGGAGAATGTGGTGGCCGATCATCTATCTCGATTGCCCATGGAGTACATGATTGAGATGGAAGATGGCGTGGAAATAGATAATGTAAGGGCAGATGAAGGGCTAACGAGTGGCGAAAAGGAAAACAAGGTGGGATCGACTAAGGCAGAGCATCGGGCCGAAATGTGCAACGTCGGCCCGAGGTACCCAGTACCTCGGGACCGAGGTCTTCAACGCCGGTCAAAGGGGAACTGTGCACTTGTGCGACCCGATCGACGTCCACACACGTCGGGCTTAACGCTTTGCAATGTCGATCCATGAAATCAAGTAAGATCCTTCAATCGGTCTCTATTCCTTCTCGTCCTCAATTGATTAAATCTTCACCTCCTATTTGTCTTCTATCTATGGAGACCGTGAAACGAGGGGTCACCCCTTGGTTTGCGGATTTTGCTAACTTTGTTGTAGGGGGAGTGATCCCACCAAATTTGTCTTATTCGGCTAGGAAGAAATTCTTACATGATGCTAGGCAATATTATTGGGATTATCCGTACCTATACAAGGAAGGGAGCGATAAAATCTATATACGGTGCATTCCAAGTGAGGAGATTGAAAGTGTCATTCGCCATTGCCATTCTTTGCCAACCGGAGGGCATGCCAAAAGTTCAAAGACCACAGCTAAAATTCTACATTGCGGTTTCTATTGGCCAACCATGTTTAAGGATGTGCATGAGTATGTGAAGAGATGTGAGGAGTGCCAAAGAGAGGGGAACTTGTCAAGGAGAAATGAGACTCCACAAACCGGAATGATAGAGGTAGAGCTCTTTGATGTATGGGGGATCGACTTCATGGGACCATTCCCCACGTCGGACCCGTATAAATACATTTTGGTGGCCGTAGATTATGTCTCTAAGTGGGTATAAGCCATCCCAACAAGGACCAATGATGCAAGAGTTGTGATGAAGTTCTTGAAAAGCAATATCATTGCTAGATTTGGCGTGCCAAGAGTTCTCATTAGTGATGGTGGCCCTCACTTCATAGAAAAGTGCTTTGAGAATGTGTTGATTAAGTATGGGGTGTCTCACCGAGTTGCTACTCCTTATCACCCTCAAACAAGTGGGCTAGTTGAGGTTTCAAATCGTCAAATCAAGGCCATCTTGGAGAAGACGGTGTCTAAGTCAAGAAAAGATTGGGCATCTAAGCTTGATGATGCACTTTGGGCTTATAGAACCGCTTACAAGACACCTTTGGAGACTACACCTTTCAATCTAGTGCATGGCAAAGCGTGTCATCTTCCGGTGGAGTTGGAGCACAAATCCAAGTGGGCCCTCAAGGAGATGAATTGGGATGTAAACTTGGCCAGAGAAAAGAGATTCCTAGATCTCCACGAGTTAGGGGAGTTGAGGTTGAAAGCTTATGAGAATGTTAAGTTGTATAAGGAGAAGACCAAGAGGTGGCATGATAGGAAATTGATTACAAAAACCTATCAAGTTGGTGACAAGGTTCTCCTCTTTAATGCACGACTTCGGTTCTTTCCCGGAAAGCTTCGAACAAAGTGGAGCGGACCGTTCGTGGTACATCAAATACATTCTCAAGGAGCGGTAGATTTGGTTGGCGAAGATGGAAGGATCTTTCGAGTAAATGGCCATTGAGTGAAAAAGTTTTATTATAAGATTGACCCAAGTGAAGAAGTAAGGGCCTCATGGGCTCTCCTCTTAGCGAACTAAGCCTCAACATGCCATTCAAGAATAAGAAATTGTGAGCTTTCTTGACTCTTCTCTTTACTTTTAAGTTTTGGTTTCTTTGTTTTGATGAGGACATCAAAATTTAAGTATGGGGTGGGTTAGTAGCTCATAGTTTCATGTTTAGTTTTCTTGAGTTTGTGTTTGTTTTGTTAAGGGATGTTTTCCTTTTGGATTGTGGCATGTTGTGGTGCATGAATGATGATTGAATTTGATGGCATGAATGGATGAGTTTGTTGTTGTGTTTGAGAAATGTTTTGCAAAAAAACCATAAAAATTCGAAAATCATGTGAAAATGACAACAAGATTTTGTTTTGGATTAGGAATTCCCATCTTAGATGTCCATATGAAGGCTAATGATGATATGAGCATGTAAAGTCCTTTGCATATTTTTGGATAGTTTAGCCTCTAAATGGATGTTGCTTTTGATGTGGTATCTTGCATGTTTTTATTGAGCACATGAGTTCTTGGATGAAGTTTGATGCAACTAAGCTAGAGTGGACCTTGTGAGATTATTTTTTGCCATTTTAGGGATGTTTGTTCATATTGCATATCCCTCATTTTCTTGTGTGAATTAGCTCAAGCATGCTAAGTAATACTTGTTATTGAAGTGTTTATCTATTTTCCAAGGCTAATATGACATTTGTTCTATGCTTTGTCACATTGATTTGAACTTTATTTTATTTAGTCACAAAATATTCCATATCCTACCTTGAAGAGAAACCATTGTTTGTAGCCCCGTTTTAGCCATAGACCTTTGTTTGAAACTCCTCATAAAAATGTGATTCCTAGCCTATATGACTTGACCCTTATGGGATTGGACTTTAGTGAGAGGTTTTGGAAGAATATTTGGAGAGTTGAGATTCTTTTTGGTGAAGGGCTAAAGAAAGGAGTTATAAACCCAAGTGGGTAGTGCATCTTTGTTGAAAAGAAAGGAAGAAAAGTTGGAAAAATAGTGGATTGAAAGCAAAGTGCTTAAGTGTAAGAAAAGGGGCACCGACCGAGTTAAAGTGCACATCGGGCCCGAGTTTAGTGCAAGTCGATCCTAGTGAAAAAGTGTGAAAAATCCAACAAAAAGTGAAGTGCGAAGATGAAGTGGAATGTTAAGTGAAAAGTGGGTTGAAAAAAAAAAGAAGAAAAAAAAATCAATCAAAGTCTTTTGGATGAGAGTGAATTGAAAGTGGAATAATTTGGTGAAGTTGGTGAGAGACTAGAAAGTTCAATCCCCTTGTAAGCACCACAAGACCAAAGTAATTCCCACCTTATGAAATATCAAAAGCCCCATTACAACCCGGCCGAATGGAACCTCTTTGAGGACCTCCATTGAGCCAAGTTCATATTCTTTGTGTGCATTGTAATAGGCATCTCTAGGTGGAGGAATTGGTGATATTAGCTTCAATGGTAAAGTCTTTACTTGCATGAATTTTGAGTATGAGTGTTCATTTTCAAGCCTAAACACATGATGAGTGATACACATTTCCACATACCTAAAGTGAGGCTTTGTTGCATTAGACTTTATTCCTTGAACACTTGATCATGTGTAATGATGTAATCTTGCTAGCATGTCTATCACTTGTACCTACTTGATTTTTCATATGAGGCTTTACTTGAAGATTGTGCTTCGGTCTTGCTTACATTGTTATTGCTTGAGGACAAACAAGTTTAAGTATGGGGTATTTTGATGTCTCTCATTTTGGTGGTGTTTTAGTAGTTAATTTCCTTCGTAAATATGTGTTTTTCATTCCCTTCTTTGTTAGTTTCGTCCCTTTTTAGCTTAGATTCCATATTTCCATGAGATTCGGAAACTATGCGAGTTTTTTTGTTGTGTTTTGTAGGAAAAATGGCGCAAAAGAGGACGTTTTGGAAGAGTTTATAAAGAGGAGTCAAGCTCGGGAGCTAAGGAGCGGAAGAGCCATGCAAAGAGCGAAGATGAACTCAAGGAAAACCAAGAAGAGAAGAAGACCGAGGCCCCGGATCGAGTTACCACGAGGTCGGGCCCGAGTTCGAGCACCAGAGCATAGGACCGACGTTCCCAACGTCGGGCCCGATGTACGCCCGTGTCGGTCCGAGTCGGCAACGGAAAGGATTGGGCTCCAAGGCACAATGTCGTGATCTTCCAATTTTGCCCTTCTTCTAAATTGGGAATTCCTTGATCCCCAATCCAAGAGAGAGTATAATTAGAGGTGATTAGCGAGCATTAGAGGAGGATCAATCAACCCCACACCTAATCACTCAAAAAGGCTCAAACGAAGACTTGGAGAGCAAGGAGAACAAAGGAGGAGGAGAAGAGAGAAAGATCGGTGGAGCTAGAGAGGAGATTAGTGAGTCTTGAACTTGTTTTGCTTTGGTTTAGTAGAATTGAGACTTGGATATTGTGAACCCTTTTGGATTTGAATGCAATTGAGCCTTGATTTGAGTTTGATGATTGAGATTTGCTTGCTTTGCCATTTGATTGCTTTTTACTCTTACTTTATGGAGTAGATTCCATAGTCTTGGGCTATGGGGGAATCCCCTAGCTAGGATTGGGTGTGAACCCCTAATTCCATAGCCTTGAGTGCTTGATCTATGAATCCTCTCTACATTGAGCTTCAATTCTCTTGTGGGAACAAGGGACTTAGGGCTTGTGATTGGTAAGAGTAAGCGGAAGCAATCTCGGACCCAATCACTAGACTTAACATCGAAGGTGAGTGGAAACTCCCTTAGGTCGCAGTGTAGAGTGGAGGGATCTAAGGCTAGCAACCTCGATCTCACAAAGATCAACACTTATTGGCTGAATTGGGGTGGAATTACCCAAGTCTAGTTAGGGAAGGAACCCAAAAACCCAAGACCGATCTACCAAATTTGCCTAGTTCGAGTTACCCAGTCATCGGGCCCGACGTTGTGTGAGTCGGTCCCGGCCAATTCGACCTCGATCCACCCTCGGACCGAAGTGACCTATGTCGGTCCGAGGTGTTCTCTTTGATTTTCCTCGTTTTTACGTTTCTTTTACCTCTTTTTAGTCTTTTCGGTGCTCTCAACGCACGAACTTTCGTAAGTTCGACACCCTACCTCTTTTACTACAATTGGGGTTCGGTTTATAAATTTAAATTTTGGCATCATCCGATCCGGACTATACCACCCCACACGTCAATGGTACTACAATTTTCACATTCCACAACAATATTCTCGGATTCAATTTCTTCAAAACTTTGTTTCATGGCATAGCTTTCTTGCATGATTTGAGTTATTAATTTGATGAGCTTGGGCTTTGAGCATTTTTCAAGAGAGCTTAGCATAGATTCATGAGTTACCTCTTGCTCAGTTTCAGAGACGTCCTCTGGGGCGTCTTTTATAGCCATGTAGGCCACTTGATTTTCTGGCTCCTCGTCACTTGAGTCGAGGTCGTCCCATGCGCCCTCAAATGCACCAACCAGTGCCTTTTCCTTCATTTCTTTTGATGTTAACCTTGTGGTACATTTCTTGGCCATGTGTCCCTTTCTGTTGCATTTGTAGCACACTATATCCTTCATTTCTGCATTTGTAGGTTTGCGAGCTTCTTTCTTGTAGGGCATCTTCATTCTTGGGTCTTTGCCTCTTTTGTATAGTGCACGGAGAGTTTTGTGCAGCAAGACTAACTCATCTTCTTCAGAAATTTGTTCTTCCGTCTTCCCTTTGCGTTCTATTGAAGCCTGAAGACGAAGATTCTCTTGGTGCTCTTGAGTTTTGGCTTCTAGCATTGAGTTCAACTCTCTTTGCCTTTGATAATATTGCTCATACTCTGGCGTCCTAGCCGCAAGAGTTAAAGCCAGCTCATTTTGGGAACTCTTTCCCATTTCCATCAGATCTTGGTTTCTTCTTGGTTCGTACCCTTTGAGTTTTCCATAGATTTCCTCCATGGACAGTCCCTTGTTGGCTTGGTTTTCTTTGAACGTCATCCTATCGAAGTTCCATGGTCCCGTGAGTCCATCGATCAAGACTTGAACCTTCATCCTCTGAGTGATCTCCGTTTCTTTGACACCCAAGTTTTTCAACTTTGTTAGAAGGGCCTCAAAGAGGAAGGAGTAGTCGGTGATGGTCTCATTTGTGAACATTCTGAATTTGTAGAAGTCCCTTTTGGCTTCAAGTTGGACGTCTTCTTTCATCTCAGGCGTCCTAACATGATACTTCTCCAGAGCTTCCCATTGGAGCTTAGCAGTTGGGAGATTGCTCACACGGGTGGCGTCCCTTTCACAGAGGGACGTCTGTAAGAAACAGATGGCTTTGGCATTTGCCTCTATGAGTTTGAATTCTTCGGGACCCCAATCTGTTTCCTTGTCCTTCTTAGCAGCAGGAACTTTGAGGTCGCTGTTCTTTATCACCAGCCAACATTGGTAATTTTGACTGCGCACGAAGCACTCGAACCTTGTCTTCCACCGGTTGAAGTTGCCATCCGTCAGGCGAGGTGGTTTCACACTTGAGATACCTATAGGTTCCATCTTCATGTTTCCTGCAACTCAAACTTAATCTAGAGCGCCCGCTTTGATACCAATTGTTGGATCGTAAGTCTGTTAGTATGGGCGTCCTTAACTGGGTTAAGGGCGTCCTTAGGTGCAGCGGAAATTAGACTTAACAGGAAACGTAACAAGATAATGGACACGACTATTTATAGAGGAACCCCACTAAGACCAACTAGTCTTATGGGTAAACCTCTACCTCCGCTTGGAGGATTTTCAATAGCCGTCCTTATCTTATTAAGAGAGAGTCCTTACAGCTTAGGCGAGTCGTTACACTTCACTGAGCTAAGTGTTCGTCCTTAGCCTCACTAGTAACACTCCTTTCCACCTAACAAAGTAACCTAACTCTCTTAGCTATAAGGAAGCTATCACTCACGTCTCTCACGGTCCGTTGTGAGAGACAAACTACAATTCTAACTATTTTGTGGTTTGTTTTGGATTTGATGTGGTTGGACTTTCTTTCTCTTGCTTCAAGATCACTTGATCTTCTTGATCTTCGTTCTTGTACTTGAATGCTTCGGGAGAGCTCGAGCGAAAGTCTTCAAAGTCTACACCGCTATGCATACCCCTTGGGGGGTATTTATAGCGGAAGTGGTTTTTGTCCTCTAGCGTCCTCTGGAACTTGGCAGGATCCTTGATCTTCCATCAACGGTTCGATGAGCATCTTGAGGAAGTCAACTCTGTTGACGCTTGGGAAGCCTCCGCGTGGATAGGGGACCATTGCTGGGAAAGCGACATCTTTGGAATTGTCTACACGTGCCTAGACAAGGGAAGCTTCCTTCTGAGGACTACGGCCGAGTATGATGTAATATGTTGGGGCGGCCTTGATTTGAATTTGAACTTCTTCCGTATGTTGGCGCGTGTCCCTTCTAGATGAGGACGTCGTCCTATCTGCGCAGGAACTTCGCCAATTATGTTCAGCTTTGGAAGTTCTGATGACGTGCGTCCCTACGGCTTAGGGAATGCCGTTCACTTGTTGTCCTTTTCGCTCATGTGCGTCCGTTGGACTTACCTGAGATCAACACTTGGACAACTTGTTAAATACTTTTGAGTTTGTCATTATCAAAAAAAATGGATGATCATTATTGGTTTAGATATTAATGACTGTCGTCCGTAATATCGTCCCAACAAAGGTTATGAAGCAAATTGATACATGTATCTATGTATTAGATTGAGATATAATATCTATAATTACCACTTTTCGTTGCAACTCCTTTATTGCTTCCAAAAGAAATGCTTCGTACATTTTAGCTTCATTTGTAGACACTGTTGTGCTTGATGATGGCTCATATATCCTATTATAACCATAGCATGAGATTCTCCGTATTTAAAATGATTATAACAACATATTTAAACCTATTGTTATATTTAGGGCTTGGAGTGAAATTTAAACTTGCCTGATTTCATGTTGAATGTCTAGAAGCTTTTGTTGCACACGAGAAATTTGTTTGCAAATATTCTATCATTGAAAAGTATACAAATTAATGTAACATTAAAATGGCTATTACACTTCTTATCAATAAGATAATAAAATACATGTGACTTACCAAACAATCCCTACATTGAAAAGGTTTGTGGTGACATTCCAAGTGAAAGATGCATTAATGTATCCAACAATATAAATAAGTGTCAGTAGGTATATGTTAACTACAAGTCATATAGCTTCAATCATATTTAGATTATAAACCTTATAGAAGAAGTAATCATATTATACCTGCTAGTTTGTTTGAAGTAATTCTTGATTTGTCTCTTTATCGTTTCAAAAACAGCAACCAATTGCTATAGGGAAAAATAAATCAAGAAAACATAAAATAAGTAGCAGCTAAAAGCTGCAGATGTTATTTATTGACTTTCATCTTGAAGAAAAAAGAAAAAGATTATGAGAAGGTTACCTCGGTATTTGCTATTTTTCTGTGGAAAAGGAGAATAAATACAAACGTCGTTATTTCAATTAATGTTTGAGATAAGGAAAAAGATATAAAGATAAAAACATTAGATTATTTAAGTTAAAATTGGAGTAACAAGTGTCAATTGCCGTTTCTACTAGTAACTGCTCTAAAATAACTTGTTTTCAAACATAGATCGATCTTAATTAATAGCTATGAAAGTATACCAGATCTTACCATTGTCATATACGGCGGATCCAACGCAACATTCTAATCAATTCCATGTAACAGTTAAATAACATATGAGATAAGCTTTAGCGAATATTAATGATTGGTAAATCATATAAAATCTTATGTTTGTCGTAAACATTAATATCATTTTAAATTCAACTAATTATAAAATTAATTAAAACTGTATTATGGTTTACATATAGAGAGTAACTAATAAAATATCAGTTCTTCTATTAAGTAAACTTTTATTTAAAGTTATATTACGTTAAATTTAATTTAACGGAGCAATATAAATTATTTGAATGGTCAAAGCATAGAATTCTCTTTTTCAATATTTCTTCAACATTAATAATTCAACACGTTTGAATTGTACTGTAATGTAATGGCTCACAATAGAGAAAATAAGAAAAATATAACGATAGAATGTTACCTTTTTTAGTCCCAAAGTTGCTTTGAATTCAGTATTTGAAGCAAGATATCAGAGTTCCCTCTTTAAAACAAGTTTCAAACCAAAATTATAATTATTAACAAATCACAAAGTAGATCCATGATTTGATGAAATAAGCACATTCATATTCAATTTAAAAAACATGTACAATTGAAAAAACAAGAAAATTATATAAAAGATTATTTGTTGTCACTAGTGAAGTAACTTAATCGGCCATCTAGTGAGAGGCTGATGGTTGCAACCTCAAAGCTACACTTGATAAAAATATCAAGGGCCTTTTTCAAGATCTTGTTCCTTCTTTTTGCAAAGGCAATCAAATATGCATCACTATGTAAATCTGACAAATGATTTTCATTATTCCTAATTTTTGACATTTTTGAACCAAGGTTTTCACATAAACTTGACATGAAAACTGAAGATTTATAGAAAGCTTCTAAGAAGGGACATGGTCTAATTAGAGAAGAAAAGTGGAAGAAAGTTGCACTTCTTGACTCTCACTTCTCACCACATATATACAAACAATTTATTTAGAAAAAAGTTATTTACAGTTTAAAAAAATACAGGATTTTCATTATGTCATTATAAAATACAAAAATAACTTTTTATATATAGTCCATGTCCTAAGTTTTTTTGTATCCATATCAAACTTTTGTAACTTAAAAATTTCTAAAAATTAAGGGATACCAAATTTTTGAATTTTGAATTTCTTTGACTTGAAACCGTATTCCTCACTTCATGAAATTAAATGTCCTAGATTAGTATGAAAAATTAAATGTTCATTAAATGTGAATGTGATATTTAATTTTTACATTAATTAGTATTAAATTTTTGTCATTAATATATGTAACTTGCAGAAGTAAATGCATTCTATGATTTGTTTTTAGTCAAGATTTATGATTTTCTTTCTTTCTCGCTTTTGAATTTTTTTATCCAAGGTTTTCGCATACATATATATATATATATATCAAAATCAATAATTTTGTAAAGGGATATTTCGTATGATAAACACGAGGTTTGAGTATTTCGTGTGGTACACAAAGGTTTTTGGATTCATCGTGGTGACCTTGAGGTTTTGCAAATTCCGTGTTATAACCTCGACATATTATATAACTCACCCCTTACATTTACTTAATTACATAAAATCAACCTATATTATAATGTTTCAACAAAACTAGCAAAGTTATGTTATTAAAACACCTAAGTTTATAATTATAGAATTATATTTTTTACTTAATATTTTTCCATAACACTAAATGTTATTATATTAAAAAATCAATAAATAAAATTTATTATAAAAAGATCCATGTTTTAAAATTTTATAATAGTTGATATTTTAAGGGAGTGTTTTTTAAAAGTGGGTGCACTAATTCAAGTAATTTATTTTTAAAATAATATAAACTTGGTTTTCCATAGATAATCAACATATGTAGTGACATGAAAAAATGTGCAAAAATTATAGAGTTTTTTTGTGACATGTAAAATTTAGGCAATTTTTGTTATAACATTTAAAAATAATAAACGTTATGTGTATCAAGTGATAGTTATCTTTAAGTATTTTAAGGAAATATTTTTGCCAGTTTTGTTAAAAAAACATATATGGTGATTTTATGTAATTAAGTAAATATTATGATCAAGTTATATATATTTTTAGATTTTATACTATGCCGAGGTTATAACATGAAATTTGCAAAAATTTAAGGTCACCACGTGCAATCTAAAAACACTGTGTATTCAATGAATTTCTCTTTCTAAAAAGTTTGTCAAGGAACGTGGTCAAATTAGATGGTGGAAGTAGAGGAGGACTTTATTTCTCAAGTATGCAGTAGCTTAAGAAACGTATTCCCAACATACAACAAAATATTGCAATTTAATATAAGATGTGGCTCATGTGCATTTATATATATACAAGAGAAAAATAAGAATGAATCTCAACCACTAGTTGTACAAGCGAAAATGAGCCGTTGACGAATGGCTAGGGGAATATGTGCCGTTGACGAACGGCCAGTAAAATGAGCTGTTGACGAACGGCTAGTGGAAAATGAGCAACAATGTGCTTCTAGTTTGTTTGCTGTTTTGATGTGTTGTGGGTTTGTTATGAATGTTGTGATGTTTTGTTTGATCATGTGTCTAAGTGTACCGTTATGGATTCTTTGAGATTGTGGTGTAGCTTGTGATGTTGAGTTTGAACGACTGACTTGTTGAGAGATTGTGTAGAATAGTTTGACTGCCTATATAAGGAATTTGGAACTGATTGTGACTAACTGAACTTAGGAATGGACTAGAGCTATGTGTGTGTTTTTGGACACTTGGTTGCTGACTTTAGGAAAAAAAAAATGATTTTGAAACGTCTTGTAGATGCTCTGCTTATTCTAGCTTGATAGAGTAGGATTGACCCTTCGGGGAAACTATTTCACATTCCAGGTAATCATGACCCGTGATCGAGCTTTGGTGAAATGGTGGTGTAGTGCACTAGCGCATGTCACTGCAGTTGGTTTTTGGGGTGTTGTCTCTTTTGCTAGATCTTAATGTGTTATTTCTGGTATATACTGTTAAGCGAGCATAAGATTGTGTGGTTTGTAGAAGATTGTGTGCTTTGTAGGTTATGAGTTCTTATTAGTAGAGTATTGGTTAGTTTTTGTTTCTAGTGTTGTCTTTGGGGTTGGTTCGTCACATCTGGAGTTCTAAATCTATAAATTTTACTTCTTTCCTCAAGTTGGATGTTTTCTTGTTTTCTCGCCGTGCCCGCGTTGCAAGATCTTGATATTCAGTTGGCTTGTTAGTGCCTCGTGAGGTCTACTACCGAGTACTACCGTGTCAAATAGATGGGGCGTTACATATATATTTAATTAATCTTACTATATAATATATTAAATATTAATTAAAATAATCATATAGAAAAACATTATTCAACGCCAATTAAATATAGAATTAAATTTATAATTCATACACAGGCCCGTCCATGGGCATGTGCAAACAGCCTAGTGGAACAGGTTCTCCAAAATTTAAGGGCCCCAAAATTTGTAAAGTAGGTATATATTAAACAAGTGTGTAAAACAACTCATTATGGTGAAATAGCACAGCTGGTGGTGGAGCGTGTCAGCGTGCTGCATGTTTCAACTTTTGCAGTGTTCGAATCCTCTGCTAATAGCAACGCATATCATTTTTTTACTTTCTTTTAATTTTTATGGTTCGTGCCTTTCTGACCTTCTGGGCTTTTCCCTTATACAATTATACATGTTCGATTTGCTATTTTCCCTTCTTCGGTTCTTCCAATTTTTATCAGGCCCTTCCTCTATTAATTTTTTAAAAAATTTATTAGTTTTTACCTTTTTGTACTTTTTAGTACTCAAATTTAATGTTTCGTTTTTTATTCCACTAATTACTGGTGACTGTTTAATTTGTTTAATTTGTTTAATTTAAATCTAATTAGCTTACCAATAATAAAAAATTATGTAAATTTTGTACGTAAGCAAATATATAGTTATTATGAAATACCCCCTCCGTTTCAATAAACTTAACCTTTTGGACACTTTATGTTATCAAAAAACTTGTTCATTTCATATAATTTTCCATTTTTTTCCAAGTTTGACCCTCATGATAACCTATGATGTAATGATATCATCTTTTTTCATTCTTTTTTTTAATAAACACCATGCTTTTAGGTAGGAGTGATCTTATTATTGTATAGAGGTAGTTTAGGTATATATGAATAATCCTTAATATGTGTGAAATGTCTAAAGGGTCAAATATTTTGGAACGGATGGAGTATTATTTATTAGCCGAGTGTTAAGATTATAGTCTAGTTAATTACTTATTGTTTAATTTTGATATTCCCGATGCTCTCATCGAGTCTGTTTTTTTAATTTATGGATAAAATATAAAGATGAATATAATTTTTTTTACTAAGTATACTCATTCTTTTTCTACATTTGATATATGTATTAACAAAAATTAAATTACCCTAACAAAATATCCAAAATTTAACAATACATCTACATTGTATAGGTTTATTAATTATTAAACGTTATCTCGCTATTTAAAATTGCAAATTCTAACCAATTAACATTAATTTTTGTTTGCACAGGGCCCCCAAATTTCATTGGACGGCCCTGTTCATACACATTTAAATATATACTATAAATCATAGCAGTATTCAATCCTTATAAAAAAATTATAATTCGAGAAATGTTTATTTAATTAAAACCATTCTTATGGTATTACAAGAGAGGCTATTATAATCCATAAACCATTCAATCCTTATATGTCTATAGTAGTTGTTACCATTCTGAACACTCTATTTTAATTATTACAAAATTTCCTATACTTCGTACGAAATTAAAGGGATTACTAAAATATGTATCCTACCTACGAATTACTAATACAAGATACTCTTTATATCTAGAAAGCACACTACTTGAGCAATTTCATGTTAGAAAATGAAACCAACATCATAAACAAAAAGCACCAACATTTGTTGAAAATTTTGAAAAAAGGAGTTGATGTGATATATAATCATACTAAACATATCATATAGAGATTTTTTGGGAAACAAAATTTGATTAATAAGAAATTTATTTTCATATATATGAAGTGTACATATTGAAAATGTAATTATGAATTATCTATTTTTACCGTTCATAATAATTTAGATTTTTTATTTTATCTTAGATTTTCCTACCAAATAGCTTTCATAATCATAAAAACACAATTTAAAATCCGTATGTAGCACGGACATGACTAAAATGTTTTATGAATGTTTTTAACTATAATAATAATAAGAATAATAATAAGTAATTTACAAATGTAAAATGTGCTAAATAATTATTCCATCCTTTAAATACAAAACAAGTAAATAACTAAAAAAATAAAAATAATTATTAAAATGCAAACAAGAGTAATACTAATACTAGGCGTTCCCGCAAATGCTGTGGTTGATTGACTAGCAAACCATGCTATCTTTTCTGCTAATGACTTTTCTGATCTTTTTAATGCTCCTAAATTTATTTTACCTTTTTTATCCAGCTGATTCTACAGCCTATGATATTACTGTTGAATTTTTTTTTCTATTTTAATAATAATCATAGTAAGGGCAAGGCCCTCCTTTTTGGATCCAAAAAAATCAGTTTTTTAATTTCAATTTTAAACAAAATATATTTAATTAAAATGATATTAGATGAACAATATATAGTTAAAATAATAATATAGAAAAGTATATGTCAACTCCAATTAAATACATAATTAAAATTATAATCCATAACAATTAAAATAAATTCTACAAATAATAGGAGTATTCAATCCTTATACAAAATTTATAATCCTACAAATTTTTGTTAGAGTAAAAGAATATATTATAGTGAAAATAAAATATTATTAAAATAAATCCTATAAAAACAAATTAAATAAAATAATACAAGAGCTTGTATCAAACTATTCTTTCAATTAATATAAAAATTAATTAAATAAAATTTGTGTCTTAAAGGCATGGGGACTAATACTATTGTATATATAAAAGATGTAGGAATTCTCTACCGAAAAAAGATACAGGGATCATGTTATAATCAGGTAACTAACATTTACCTTACATTAAGGAGAATACGACTTCTCGAGCTTATTATCATGCATATGTAAGATCTTTTCTAACTCGACTACACTAACCCCTCGAGGTTGCAAGGACAATCATTTGACAAGTAGATTATTCACATATTTATTTGATTTTGTTTAAGTATGACTACTGTTTTAAAAGATCCTAGGTGACACTTATGTGGAGAGAGGCCATCTAGCTAGGTGGGTCAGACGAACACCTAGGTGTTACTTAGGCGGGTTTAAAGGGTAGTTGGTTCAAGATCGTCTAGGGCCTAGGAGGGGTATGTAAAGGATTTCTAGAACACTAAGTACGATGTAAGTTAACAAAGTAATTCTCACGATAAATGAGTCATAAGTTACTATTACGAATAAAAAAACATATTCGAATAAGATACTTACAAAGTTTTTAATGGTCATCTAACGATACCTTAAAATCTTCAATATAACAAGCTCTAATAAATTTAAATGTCAACATAAAACATGTCTTTCTATCATGTTATTGAGGGATCGCCTTCACCTTCGCCTTCGATTTATTTAGAATATATCTTCCTTGAAGTAGTCTTTGATTTGTTGGAGGAGATCCTCGTATTCAGCTCCTAAAGTAGATGCCATGAATGCTAATTTGACAAATGTTAGACTGACCTTTATAAAAGAATATCTTTATTTAATTGCACTCTAAAACCTTATAAGACAAAGAGTGCAATTAAACAAAAACTAGTAAATTAAACAAAAACTTGTAAATGAATTTATATATCATGATAAATCACAATAATATAGGGTATATGATATAATTACCATAGTTTTCATTAGGAATATCCATTTCAAGCAACATTCCAAGAAAAGGGTCTTCTATTGCTTCCCTGCAATTTCATTTAATGGTTACTGACCAATTTAATACATATAACCAAGTATAAAACAATATGGAACTAATTGAGTATCTAATTAAATAATAAACATATAATTAGCATATGTACCTTGTATAATCACAGTTAGCTTGAGCATAGGTTGATGTTGTACTATCGTTTAGGATTTCAATATCTGTATCTATTAGGACTCTAGATGGATCCTTAAGATCACATGTCATTTGTCTCTTGCAAAAATAATAACACCAAAATGGTATCAAATTTTATGATTTACTAAATTAATAAAAACCTCTTAAAAATAGTTTTAACATAAACATTAAAATTTTAAATAGTTTAACTATTTAATAATTAGGCCAATTGAGTAATTAAGGTACCTTTGATGATATCTCAGCATTGATAATAGGAAAGTATCTATTAGCTTTGATATCCTCGATTTCCTGGCATTTTAAGGTATAAAGTAACCATACAAGTATATAAGTTAAGCATTGTTATATATAACTATATTACTATACTATAAATTCATTAAAATATTCATACCTGTTGAGGGTTGTTAGGCATGATAGGACCCACTGGTAAAGAAGATGGTTCAGTACTTCGAATCATGCCAAGAATCTTGTTTGTATTGGCTGATATTGTTTTTTTGTTCTAAAAGAGAAGAGATTGTCATTTATTGGTCAAAGCGTATTGACAGTATTGTACTTGGTTTGTTTTAGATTGATCATATCTTACTTACAAGTCTAAGCAGAATGACTTACTTTGATGGATTAGCTAGCAAGTCAAAAGTGGGTTTTTTTGGCAAAGCTACCTGGTAATTTGCCACAAAAGTTAGAAAGTCGTTTATGAATAATTTTATGGATTTTAGAATTATATAATATAGACTACGTTATTATAGTCTTTCAGATATTGACATATAAAAAGTCTTACAAAATTAGAAATGTGCATGTTGGACGGTACCATAATTATTTGAAAGTTGAGGTAGTTGGCTTGAGGTGACGTAGCATTAGAATATGCAACACTTTCAAACCTGTACAAAGATATTGCAAGGAAATTTACTTGTTTTAGAAATCTTTCTAATAAAAGCAAGGTGCATCCACAATATGAATGTACACCTTGAGGAAAATCAATCATAATATGTCATAATAGATGTATATAATGTATTGATAAAGTATGTTTAAAATTATATATAATAATTATCTTATATTACATAAATTATCTTTATGATATAAACACTAAAAAGTAGTTAACTTACTGTTTGAAGATTTCTACGTCAATATGAGTGTTGAAGATTTCTTGTTGAAAATAAGAAGATGGTTGAGTTGACTGAGGAAAGGGTGGTAGGACGATAATTTCATGAAGCATATGAGATACTTGTGATAAGTCGAATTGGGGGACATCAAAAGATGTGAAGTTGGCCTCATCATAAGGAATGGTTGATGACGAAGATCCTTCAACACGTAAATTTGATTGATATAATATTTGATCATGTAATTCCAAAAGTTCCTAATTCAATAACATAAACAGTACATTCAATGAGAATTGGTTGAATAAAGAGAAAAGCGATTGAAATATATGTTAATTGTAAACAAAACTATTGCAATGAACTAATACCTTGGTAGGGGATTTTGAAAGAAGGTTGGAGAAAGACAACTGGTCTTCATCAACTAAAGAGTTTGACACTTGGGATCCAATTCCATTTGTGCACTGAAAGTGTATAACTTAGTATATGTAGCATTCATTTTATGTACAAACCCAAACTTTAATAAACTAAGAATATGACAAAATGATAAGGCATCTCATGAAACAAAGATTAAAAAGTATAATATTTTAGGTATAATTGTCGGCTTATAAAATTCACGTATCAGAAAAAAACTATTACCTAGGGATATAAATATTTTAATTTAAAAAAAAACATTAAGTGAGAGCAAACTAATAAATACGCAACTTAGGTGACATGAAAAAGTTGATATCTCATTTCAAATATTAAATGCTATGAGTAACTAACATTACCTTTGAATATATGTTGAATTAGGCATATGTTTAGGATGATCAACTTTTTGATGAAAGTTCTTGTTATTTCCATCGAATGCACTTGAATTAGTCTCATAAAATTGATTCCGAACAAAACAATGATATAATAAAACATGAGTGATTCTTTTCAAAATTGATGTCAACTTCTTTATTTAAATGTGGAAGAGCAATTTATCAAGGTTATGAAGCAAATTGATACATGTATGTATGTATTAGATTATGATATAATATCTATAATTACCACTTTTCGTTGCAACTCCTTTATTGCTTCCAAAAGAAATGCTTTGTACATTTTAGCTTCATTTGTAGACACTGTTGTGCTTGATGATGGCTCATATATCCTATTATAACCATAGCATGAGATTCTTCATATATAAAATGAGTATAACAACATATTTAACCTATTGTTATATTTAGGGCTTAGAGTGAAATTTAAACTTGCCTGATTTCATGTTGAATGTCTAGAAGCTTTTGTTGCACACGAGAAATTTGTTTGCAAATATTCTATCATTGAAAAGTATACAAATTAATGTAACATTAAAATGGCTATTACACTTCTTATCAATAAGATAATAAAATACATGTGACTTACCAAACAATCCCTACATTGAAAAGGTCTGTGGCGACATTCCAAGTGAAAGATGCATTAATGTATCAAACAATATAAATAAGTGTCAGTAGGTATATGTTAACTACAAGTCATATAGCTTCAATCATATTTAGATTATAAACCTTATAGAAGAAGTAATCATATTATACCTGCTAGTTTGTTTGAAGTAATTCTTGATTTGTCTCTTTATCGTTTCAAAAACAGCAACCAATTGCTATAGGGAAAAATAAATCAAGAAAACATAAAATAAGTAGCAGTTAAAAGCTGCAGATGTTATTTATTGACTTTCATCTTGAAGAAAAAAGAAAAAGATTATGAGAAGGTTACCTCGGTATTTGCTATTTTTCTGTGGAAAAGGAGAATAAATACAAACGTCGTTATTTCAATTAATGTTTGAGATAAGGAAAAAGATATAAAGATAAAAACATTAGATTATTTAAGTTAAAATTGGAGTAACAAGTGTCAATTGCCGTTTCTACTAGTAACTGCTCTAAAATAACTTGTTTTCAAACATAGATCGATCTTAATTAATAGCTATGAAAGTATACCAGATCTTACCATTGTCATATACGGCGGATCCAACGCAACATTCTAATCAATTCCATGTAACAGTTAAATAACATATGAGATAAGCTTTAGCGAATATTAATGATTGGTAAATCATATAAAATCTTATGTTTGTCGTAAACATTAATATCATTTTAAATTCAACTAATTATAAAATTAATTAAAACTGTATTATGGTTTACATATAGAGAGTGACTAATAAAATATCAGTTCTTCTATTAAGTAAACTTTTATTTAAAGTTATATTACGTTAAATTTAATTTAAGGGAGCAATATAAATTATTTGAATGGTCAAAGCATAGAATTCTCTTTTTCAATATTTCTTTAACATTAATAATTCAACACGTTTGAATTGGACTGTAATGTAATGGCTCACAATTGAGAAAATAAGAAAAATATAACGATAGAATGTTACCTTTTTTGGTCCCAAAGTTGCTTTGAATTCAGTATTTGAAGCAAGATATCAGAGTTCCCTCTTTAAAACAAGTTTCAAACCAAAATTATAATTATTAACAAATCACAAAGTAGAACCATGATTTGATGAAATAAGCACATTCATATTCAATTTCAAAAACATGTACAATTGAAAAAACAAGAAAATTATATGAAAGATTACCTGTTGTCACTAGTGAAGTAACTTAATCGGCCATCTAGTGAGAGGCTGATGGTTGCAACCTCAAAGCTACACTTGATAAAAATATCAAGGACCCTTTTCAAGATCTTGTTCCTTCTTTTTGCAAAGGCAATCAAATATGCATCACTATGTGAATCTGACAATTGATTTTCATTATTCCTAATTTTTGACATTTTTGAACCAAGGTTTTCACATAAACTTGACATGAAAACTGAAGATTTATAGAAAGCTTCTAAGAAGGGACATGGTCTAATTAGAGAAGAAAAGTGGAAGAAAGTTGCACTTCTTGACTCTCACTTCTCACCACATATATACAAACAATTTATTTAGAAAAAAAGTTATTTAGAAGATTTTCATTATATCATTATAAAATACAAAAAAAACTTTTTATACCAATTTAGTCCATGTCCTAAGTTTTTGTGTATCCATGTCAAACTTTTGTAATTTAAAAATTTCTAAAAATTAAGGGATACCAAATTTTTGAATTTTGAATTTCTTTGACTTGAAATCGTATTCCTCACTTCATGAAATTAAATGTCCTAGATTAGTATGAAAAATTAAATGTTCATTAAATATGAATGTGATATTTAATTTTTACATTAATTGGTATAAATTTTTTGTCATTAATATATGTAACTTCTAGAAGTAAATGCATTCTATGATTTGTTTTTAGTCAAGATTTATGATTTTCTTTCTTCCTCACTTTTGAATTTTTTTATCCAAGGTTTTCGCATACACACACACACATATATATATATATATCAAAATCAATAACTTTGTAAAGGGATATTCCGTATGATAAACACGAGGTTTGAGAATTTCGTGTGGTACACAAAGGTTTTTGGATTCATCGTGGTGACCTTGAGGCTTTGCAAATTCCGTGTTATAACCTCGACATAATATATAACTCACCCCTAACATTTACTTAATTACATAAAATCACCCTATATTATATTGTTTCAGCAAAACTAGCAAAGTTATATTATTAAAACACCTAAGTTTATAATTATAGAATTATATTTTTTTACTTAATATTTTTCCATAACACTATATGCTATTATATTGAAAAATCAATAAATAAAATTTATTATAAAAAGATCCATGTTTTCAAATTTTATAATAGTTGATATTTTAAGGGAGTGTTTTTTAAAAGTGGGTGCACTAATTCAAGTAATTTATTTTTAACAGAATATAAACTTGGTTTTCCATTGATAATCAATATATGTAGTGACATGAAAAAATGTGCAAAAATGATAGAGTTTTTTGTGACATGTAAAATTTAGGCAATTGTTGTTATAACATTTAAAAATAATAAACGTTATGTGATTATCAAGTGATAGTTATCATTAAGTATTTTAAGGAAATATTTTTGCTAGTTTTTTTTTTAAAATATATGGTGATTTTATGTAATTAAGTAAATATTATGATCAAGTTATATGTATTTTTAGATTTTATACTATGCCGAGGTTATTACATGAAATTTGCAAAAATTTAAGGTCACCACGCGCAATCTAAAAAAACTGTGTATTCAAGGAATTTCCCTTTCTGATAAGTTTGTCAAGGAACGTGGTAGTATGGAGCATCTCAGGAATACCTGCCCAATTCCAGCGAAAGCGTGCTTCACTTGTGGAAGGCCAGGCCACATGCAAAAATTCTATTTCAATAAAGGAAGCACACCCTCTCAAGGGTCAGTACTAGGGAACCAGAGAGCCCATCAACCACCACTGCAGTCATATCAAGCATCAGGTCAAGGGATGGGTCAGAGTGCTAGAGCGAGTAACTCGGGAGCTGCTCCACCCCGAGTATTCGAGATGAAGGGCCGTGGCGAGCAGGAAGCCCATGATCCTTCGGAGAATTTAACCTGAAAGTTGCTTTGCTTTTAGCAATTAGGGTAGTAGTTTGTTGGTTTTCCTTAGCTAGACTACAAGATTGATGTTGGTTGGTTGCATTTCGTTGTTGACTTGAGTTTCATTTGTTTGACCTTGTTTGATTCTGCTTGACTTTTGTGGTATGTAGTTTTACTCTATGCATGTGTGTGACCTTGGTGTTAGTATTCGTTTTCGCCGTTCGGTTTAGGTTCGAGGGCGAACCTCTTTAAGGAGGAGAGGGTGTGAGATCTCGGGTGTCGGGTCGATTCCATTTTCAAATTGCCGCTAATTCCCGTTCATTCTTTGGGTAAGTTTCGGGACGAAACTTTTCTTAAGGGGGATAAGATGTAATATTCGGTCGTGCTCCAGTTCCGTTTAGTGACACGAAGTTATTTCGGGTCTATCTTATTTTGAAGATTGTGATCCAAATCCGAATTTCTTTTTCCTTAAGTAATCTCGTCCCTAGGATTCCAAGTTATCCTTTTAGTTAGCTGTCAAGTTATTATAATAGTCAATTAATCAACCTGATCGCGGTGTGCAAGTAATGAGCAAAACCAATTTCATTAAATCAATTTAACTTTAAATGAAGTGATATTTCTAGCCAGCCTGGCTAAAGTAATTGGAGCAATTAACTTATCCTTAGATAAAGATAAGAATTTATTTCCCTAACCCTAAACTAGCTAGCCTTTTTATAAATAGATCAACCCCTTCTACAACTGTCGTCCGTCCCTTGCAACCAAACCGATCGGAGTTGTGCCTTCTTCCCCGAATTCCGGTAAGTTCGCCCTCCCTTGTTTTCCTTCCTGTTCGAGTCTCAAGGTCAAAGACATTGTGTGGGCTCGAGTGTTAAGTCTGGGGTAGTGTGGGTACGTCGGCGTCGGGTGGGGTGTCACCGGGTCGGGGTCGGGCGCCGGTTTTTCGTGTGCTGGGTAGGAGTCCTCTCCGGTCGAGTCGTGTGCGTCAAAGAGTGGGAGCCGGGGGTCGGAGACGGGTCTAGGTTCGCCGGAGCTAGGGTCGGTGTTGTTGTCATCCTTGTGTGGTTGGCCAGTGGGGGAGAGGGGCGAGATCCTAAGCAGAGTTTTTCCGGTGAGGGGCATTGATCAGATCGGGAAAGAAAGGAAATAAGGTAAAGAAGAGGTGATGCATGGGAAAGTAGAAGAAGACGTACATGAGTGAGATTGGGGGTTTGAAGCAAATAAAAGAGGGGCAAAGAAGACAAGTCAGGGAAGGTGTGAATGGGGGGGGCTACAATTCGAGATCGATCAACATATAATTACGAGCAGGGGTGGTTAATTAGCAATGTTTAGGAGGTTGGTCAAATTAAATCTAGTCAGGGTCCTTGGGGTCGGTCTAGGTTCCCGTCCGGATTGTTAAATTGGGTTTGGTTCGAGTTCTAATTTTCTTAATTAAGTAAGACACATTTTAATATTTTTTATTAATTATTGTTTTTAGGAGATTGATATTTTCAGACCCTTGTCGTTCTTTGGTAGTAGAGAATTTCCGTCATTCTTAAGGTAAGTCGTTCTGCGACTTGCTCGGCTAGGTGGTTCTATCCAGTTCTTGTTAGATTGCGTGCTGTGCTGGTAGGATAAGTTTGGGGGAATTAGTCCCTAAAATGTTATTTTCAATAAACTATTTTGTTTATATATATATATATGAGTGTGTGATCGTATGTGTGATATGTGTGCAACTGGTTTTCAAAAGGTTTTATCGTATGAAAAGTTTTCACGTGTTTTCTGTGTGTTGGCATCTACCGGTACGGCCTTGTACTCGGATTTTCGAGGAGAAGTGGACTTCTAGAGGCATGGTCGTATGGCAAGGAGAGCCCCTTCAAAATTTATAAAAATGTTTTGGCGAGTGCTCTAGTAGGGGATCGACCAGGGGTTAGAAGTATGTGGAGAATGGAATGGCTGGAGGATGCCTTAGATGCGGGTGCTGTAGGTGGAGGCCGTTAACACCCCGCCTAGGATTGTGTATGTGTGTGAATGTGTGGATTTGTTAATGTTTGTGTAAAAGGATTTATTACTGTGACTCTGTTAGTAAATTTGTATGTGTGTGACCAACTGGACTTAGGACTGGACTAGAGCTATGCGTGTGATTGCGGACTTGTTTGCTGACCTTAGAAACTCGTTTTGAAACGTTCTATTAGTACTGTATGTTTTCTGACTTGAATTAGGATAGTAGCTGACCCTTCGGGGAACTATTTTTCAGACTGCAGGTATCTAGGAATCCGTGTAGGAACTTGGCGGATTGGTGGTACGGAGCGGCGATGCGTGTTATAGAATAGTTTGGGTTTAGGGAATGATATTTGTACTTTGACTCCTGTTATTGGTTGATTCTCTGCATAAATTTATATCATAAGTTGTTAGTTAATGTACTTGGGGCTTGGGGAAGTTCGTAACTACTAGTCTTGTATTGGGTTGGGATCATGAAATGTGTTGTAATAGTTATTTCATAATACAAGTTGGATGTTTTTCAATGTTTTCTCGCCGTGCCCGCGTTGCAAGATCCGAATGTTTTGTTGTCGAACCAGCTTGGTAGCGCCTCGTGAGGTCTACTAACGAGTAACGCCTTGTCTGAAAGACGGGGTGTTACAATTTCGGCACGAGACGTTGATGGAGGTTCAGCAGGCTGCCTTGGCATACTCGGCAGCCAATATCGCACATGGGGGGGAAGATGTGCAGTCAGGGGGAGCGAAGAGGCAGCGGGTGGTTGGATCAAGTGAGTTCAGGAGAGATAGTCGGTCGAGTCAGATGCAGCAGTGCAGGTCTGGGTTTCAGCCACAGGGTAGGTCTTGATCTCAGGCACAGGGTCGTCAGGACCAGTCCCGACCGAGTCAGTTTCAGGGTGCTGCCTTAGTATGCTACAACTGTGGTGGACCTGGCCACATGGGCATACATTGTTCGAGGCCAAAGCGTCAGTGCTTTTCGTGTGGTCGGTCGGGGCATATGCAGCAGTTCTGCAAGGCTGGAGCACCGTCTCAAGGATCCTCACCAGGGACGGTGAACCAGGGAGTTCGACGTCCTCCTCCGACGTATCAGCAGTTTCAGCCGACTCAGCAGTTTCAGGGGCAGAGTAGAGGTCGCGGAGGTGGCAGGTCGGGCACAGCTGGTGTTGGATCGTTAGTACTAAGGGACGTCCTTTACATTGGGTAAAGGCGTCCTTTGGTCAGGCGTCCCTACGAGGAGTAGGGGCGTCCTTGAGTATTGTAGCGGAAATAACATACTAAACAGGTAAGTAATGAACGCAGTGAATTATAGAGGAACCACTCAAGACCAAGTAGTCTTTGAGTGTAAACCTCTACCTCCTTGGAGGATTTTTGAATAGTTCTTTCTTTATATTAAACGTCCTTACAGTTGTACTGGCGAGTCTTTACAGTTCTCTGACACTTAGCTTTTCCCTAAGTTCACTTGTAAAGAACTCCTTTAAGCCTACAACTAAGCTTGTTCAATCTACTAAAGGACTCTATCCCTACGTTCTGCAGTACTTCGCAGAACTCTCTTTCTCTTTTTGGGTTTTTCTGATTACAAACTGTTTTGTGTTTTGGGTACAAACTGTTTTGTGTTTTGGGTACAAACTCCTTTAAGCCTAGCACTGTTCTTGAGTTCTTGCGTCAGTTTTTCGTGTTCTTGAGTGAGTCGCTTTCCTCTGATTCTCTCTGAATATTCTCTGAAAGCGTTAGCGTCACAATAAATGCCTTGGGGCTATTTATAGGACTTGGGAAGGGCGTCATTCTTCTGGGACGATCATGCCCTTCGGGTACGTGGCTACAGGATCTTCCTCCACGAGTATGGCGGTGATGAGGAAGCTTCCTGTATCCAGCTATGTGTGATGAACTCCGCTACAGGGTCGGCCGCCACGTGTTGATGAACTCTGCTACAGGATCGTCCGCCACGTAGTGTTGGACTCTACTATAGGATCGGTCTCCACGTGTCCTTGGATGATCAAACATTTGTCGAGTGATGTCATCCTGTCGGCTAGTGAGTAAGGACTCCTTTCTTGCGTTCCTACTTGCTTGGGACTCCGTCCTTGCTCAAGTAGTCTCTTGCTGGTCCTTACTTCCTGTTAGCTGGCGTCCCTAAGCCTAGGGAACGTTCACACACTTGTTGTCCTTTTAGGTATATTGCGTTCCTGAACACTTGGACAATTTTATTAGAATCAAAGTGAGTTTGTCATATCAAAACTTAAGGGACGGTTTGTGTGGGCACACTACCAAGTACGCAGGCGTCCTTGATAGCGTCCCAACAATTTTCCCCTTTTTGATGATGACAAACTCTTCAGCAAAATAGTTTTGACATTAGAACTTAGCATGCATGAAAACTTAGAAGCGTTCTCTAACACTTAAAGAAATTTCAGTAAGCACAAGTTTTCATTCTTTGATTCTCTAACATTTGGATTTTAGGGAGAGAGTCGCGTCCTAGAAAACATTCTAAGCGTTCTCTTTTATTCTAGCATGGGCTTTCCTTGGACCTTTCACTTAATAGTTCCCCCTTAACACTTGCTTATTCTATATAACTATTTTGTAGCGCATCTCTGCAAAACTACACTTCCCCCTTTTGGCATCATCGAAAAGGATAACAAGTGATAAGAACGTTAACACAAACACATAACTAAAGGCAGTGGAACGCTTAAACAAACACATGCACACAAACAAAGGATTGCCATTCAAATGGAATAAAGAGTATTGTTATTACAAACCAAGATCATAGTGTGTGAAACTCA
The DNA here is from genome assembly GCA_934048045.1 of Polygonum aviculare. NCBI lineage: Eukaryota > Viridiplantae > Streptophyta > Magnoliopsida > Caryophyllales > Polygonaceae > Polygonum > Polygonum aviculare. Next base: position 14,550,614 of record OW204023.1, on the reverse strand, counting down.
AAAGAAGCAAAAGCAAAATAGTGGGGAATAAAAGGGGTGGACGGTAATCACTAAGAACGGCTCTGGTCTTGATAAAACTTGAGCAGTTTTTCATTAAGTTCAGCAGCCTTGGTGAACGCAGAGGACAGATCCTTGAGAGCGGAGAAGATGAGGCACTGGTTGTCCAAGATCGCACCCATGAGTTCTGCAGGAGGATGCTCAGCAAGATTTGTAGGTGCAGAACGGGGCCTTGGTCCTGAACTGGATGAAGGAGCGTCCATGGGAGGTATTTGAGCGGGAGAAGGAGCCATAAGCATTTGATCAAGAGCAGTAAGGTCTACTGCTGGCTCTTCTTCCTGAGGGAATTCCTGATTCATGGAAGCTAGACGTTCTTCCTCAGCCATGCGTTCTTCCTCAGATTTCTTTCTGGCTTCCTTAGTCTCAGCTTCTAACTGTTTAATCATTGAGGGCAACTCTTCATTGTGCCTGATCTCTAGCAAGCCCTTCTTGGCGTTCCACTTTAGGCCGAGTTCCTCTGAGGGAGCGCTCGCATCATAAGCGTCTTGGGACTGCAAGATCAACTTCACCAATCCAGGGTATGGCAAGGCATGCCTCTTCCTTTAACACTTGGCCATGTGTTGCATAGCAATTCTGGCTAGGTTGATTAGGCGGCGTTCTAGAAAAGCGTCAATGAGAATGATGTCATTTGTTTGCACTATTGAACGCTTCTCCTGCCTTGGAAGGATGGCGCGGCATATGAAGTAGTGAGCGATTGTGCCAACCTTGCTCAAAACGTGAGCTACCCTGTCAAGTCCCATTGGCCTTTTGCCCTGAAAGATGTGTTCAACAAGGGGCAGTTCTTGATCAGTTGTTTCAAAGCCGCCTTCAGGAAGTGAGCTAAGGGCATCGGACGGAGGCTTGCGAGGACTTAGACCCATGAATGAATGAATCTGGCGTTCAGTAACTGAGGCTTTCTCTCCTTCAATTTTGAAGTGGAGTGAGCCATCTTTTGGTTTGAAACGCAAATCCCTATAGAACGCCTTCCCCTGTTCTTTGTCAACAGTAGTCGGCGCAGGCCGAACGTTCAGCCATCCTTGGAATCTCAAAAGCTCGAGGAACTCCTGAACGGCTTCATCATCAAAGGAGGCAAGCCACTCTTCTGAGTAAATTAGTGGGCTAAGAACGTTGACGGGCGTACCTTCATTTTTCCTTTTGCGCTTGCCCTTTGGAGACTCAGAGTCCTCATCATCATCTGACTCATCATCAACGTTTTGAGACTCACTTTCGGAAGCGTCCTTGGAGGGAGCGTCCTCTCTGCCTTGTTCATTCTTTGCAGCGCCACCAGCTGTGGCTTGTGCTGATTCAGAGGGAGCTCTTCCGTGGGACGTCTTCTCTGCGTCCTGAACCTCTGATTGAATAGCATTTGAAGGCTCAGCGTCCGCAGGGACTTCAAGGGATTCTGTTTGGATTGTGGGGAGGGGTTCTCTTGAGGAGTTGGGAGGGGATTGAGGAGAGGGAGGGATTGATTGTAGGGTGAAACTTTTTGAGCATCACGCTCGAGCTCTTCAGACAAAGTTGGCTCAGCGTCCTTGTGAGCGACCTGGTGCTCGCCAGCGTCCTCAGCTACTTGTTTCTCAACAGGAGCATTCTCAACTCCTTCCGCCTCGTCGTTTGAGTCCACAACAATATCTATGAATGGGGAGGCTTGGGCCGCAGGCGTTCCTCTTTGGCTCTTAGATGAGCTAGAGGAGGAGGAGGAGATGTGCTCGGGTTCTGGAGCGGCTTGGACCATGAGCACCTTTGGAGATTCACCGACTTTGCGACGTTTGAAGGTATGCTCAAGGGCGGGACGCTTCTCAACGTCCTCTGGTCCGCTCTCTGATGAGGGACGGCGAGATCTGGGGGTCTCGGGGTCCTTGGGTGGGGAGATATGAGCGGGAGCAGTTGGGAAGTTGGCCAAATTTAGGGGAGAGGAATGGGGTTTTGGTTGATATGGAATGAGGGCATTTATGGTAGAAGGCTTGGGGGACGGAGGAGGAGTGGGAATTTGTTGAATGGAGATGGTTGATGGAGGAGGAGGGGTAGATTCTTTGGATAGGAGGGAAGGCCTTTTGGAGGAGCTGGGCCTTTTTGTGGGAGTTTTGGAGGAGGGGACGCTTGAGGGCTTGGCCTTTTTGAGGGGCCTGGGATCATGGATTTTCTTTGAGCGTCCCTCCTTTAGGTGTGGTGGAAATTTATCCACAATTTGTGTTGGATTTGAGGAGGTTGGTTTGGATGTTTTTGAGAGGGGAGATGAAGGGGTTGGACACTTGGATGGGAGGATAGATTTGGTGGTGATGGTGGGGACCTGAGGAGGTGGGGGAGAGGGACTGTGCACTCGAGACTTTAGCATTTTGTACGCCAAAGAGTCCCTTGGGTACATTGGGAAGTCTGGGAGGATGACGTTGTGGAGGTCGGGGATAAGTTCAAGTAAAGGACCCAGATGTTCACCTCCAAACTGTGAGATGAAGAGAACGTCGTCCATCCTTCCTGGCAAGTCTTTGTAATCTGTTTTGTGGAGGCCTGGAACAACGAACCGTTCTATGAATTTCTTGTAGTTCCTTGTCTTTATGGCGTCCGCCTTCACTTTGGGACTATCCATCCGTTCCCTTATCAAGTTGTACAACGTCTTGGGCTTCCTGTTGATGAAGTCCACCAACGATTCATTAAGAACGATGGGTTGAGGCTTTTCTATGTATTGGGACTTCACCAACCTGCGTCTCTTCCCGCCGGTAGAAGATCCGGCCACGTTCTTTAGTTGTTGAGACATTTTCAGATGGAATTTTAGTGAGAGAAAGCTGCCTGAGTTCTAGAGAGAAGTCAGAGCACTAATTCAAGCAGGAAGTGGTTGAGAATAATAAATGAACGAGAGCGACTATTCTAGCCTTATATAGAGGAAACGGTGGCGCAAACTGTAATTACCACTGTTTTACTGTGCGACACGTGGCAAAACTTCCCCCTTAAGCATTGAGCAAAAGCAACGGTCACTGTTCCAACTTTCAAATATTCAAAATTTTGACTCTTCAACTCCTTCTCGAAACTGAACTGGCGTTCTCGCTTTCACACCATGGCGTTCTCTCATACTTAGCAAAGATTTACCTCTTCAAGCAAACCAATAACCAATTCAACCGTCCCTGTGATTACCTTGCGAACCATTTGAGAACCAAGCAATTACGTCCCGTAAAAGAAAATATGAAGCTCATAGGACGCTTTTGCAGAGTTCTCGGCTAGGGTAAGCTTAGAGTTCCCATCATTTCGGCTTATAATGAGGGTTGGGTGATCACGGATACTCTTTTCAAGACAAAATAGAGAAATTTGAATGGCGTTCCAAAGTAGGAAACATATGAAGTTTTAGACTAGCGTCCTTGCAAATATGAATTCAATGCATAACAATCCTTAAACACCTTAGAATCTACTAAACATAGCCAATCATTGAGAGAATAGTAGAACGGGACTTGCTACTTAAAAGTTATCATCCCTAAAAGCAACCTGAGATGCTCATAGGGATGCTCATAGGACGCAAACCTGTCGTACCACGCACGAGGGGCTTGCTTGAGTCCATAGAGCGCTTTGTCCAAGTAGTACACATGGTTTGGGTGAGAGGCGCCCTCGAAACCAGGCGGTTGAGCAACGTACACTTCGTCCTTCAATTTTCCATTGAGGAATGCAGTATTGACGTCCATCTGAAATAACTTGAATCCTTTGTGAGCGGCGAAGGCAATAAGGAGACGAACGACCTCAATCCTAGCAACAAGAGCAAAGGTCTCATCATAGTCTATGCCTTCCTCTTGCTTGAATCCTTGAGCCACCAGTCTTGCCTTGTTCCTTGACACACGTCCACTTTCATCAAGCTTATTTCTGAACACCCAGCGCGTCCCTATGATGGTTTTGCCTTTGGGACGAGGGACAAGGGTCCACACTTTGTTCCTTTCAAACTGGTTGAGTTCTTCTTGCATCGCTTGAATCCAGTCAACGTCCTGGAGTGCTTATTTAATATTCTTTGGCTCCACCATAGAGACAAATGCATTGAACGCACAGAAAGCTAAATTTGCACTCTGGGACTTGCTTGCAGCTGACCTTGTTTGAACTCCTTGAGAAGGGTCTGAGACAATCTAGGATGTTAGGTGGTCCCTAGAGAAACGGGACTCCCTTTGAAATAATTTAGCAAATCTTGGATCAATGTCTCCATCAGAATCATCACTATCATCTTGAGCATCATCGTCGGTGCGTTCCCCCTCAGAGAAAGCGTCCACACCTTGACGTTGCTCACCTTGTTGACTTGATTCAGCCATATCCTGTTGAACTGGAGATTCACTACGAGATGGAACTCCCTGAACAACACTAGGAACGTCCACTGAGACTTCTTCAGGATTTGGAGCAGCGTCCTTAGGGACATAGTATTTTCCAGAGGACCAATCTTCAGCTTCGTCTTCAGAGTCGTCCTGCTATTGCGACGAGGAGCATTCTTTCTTACTTGATTTTTCTTTGTGAGAAGAGCTCTCCTTGAACACAACATGAATACTCTTCTTAAGCTTTAGAGTCCTTTTGTTGAAAACTCTATATGCTTTGCTGGTGAGAGAGTACCCAAGAAATATGGCTTCATCACTCCTTGCATCAAACTTTCCAAGTTTCTCTTTATCATTGTTGTGAACGAAACACTTGTAACCAAAGACTCTGAGATAATCAATGCGAGGCTTCTTTCCGTTCAACAACTCATAAGATGTCTTCTTCAACAATGGACGGATCATGGCAAGATTGATTATGTAGCATGCTGTAGCAATAGCTTCCGCCCAGAAGTACTTGGGGACGCTATTAGCCAAAAGTATAGTTCTTGCCATATCCTCCAGCGTCCTGTTCTTTCTTTCCACAACTCCATTTTGTTGAGGAGTCCTTGGAGCTGAGAAGTTGTGCGAGACACCATGTTGATCACAGTAAGCCAGGAACTCTGAATTCTGAAATTCCATCCCATGGTCTGATCTTATGGCTTTAAGAGGCGTCTCAAGGGCAACTTCCACTTGTTTGATGAAAACTTTGAACGCATTGAAACAATCTGCTTTGGACACCAAGAAAAGAACCCAAGTGAATCGAGAAAAATCATCTACAAGAACGTAAATGTACCTCTTTCCACCGTAGCTCAACGTCTTCATTGGTCCACAAAGATCCATATGGAGAAGTTCCAAAGGCTTCTTTGTACTTACTTCATTCTTGGACTTGAAGGACGTTCTTGTTTGCTTCCCTTTGATACAGGCTTCGCACTGTTCAACTGTCTTAGGATCAATTCGGGGAAGTCCTTTCACAAGATTTCTTTGATGTAGCTTAAGAATCGTGATAGGTCCAGCATGGCCAAGTCGGCGATGCCAAAGATCAGCGTCCTTCTTTGAAGCAGATAAACACAATTCTGACTTAGGCTTGAACTCTTGGTTGAAGATGTAGACATTGTTTTGGCGAACTCCTTTGAGAACGACTTTATTGGACTTCTTGTTGATGACAAGACACTCCTTTGAGTCAAATGTGACTAAGTTTTCACCTTGGTCACACATTTGAGAGACGCTAAGAAGATTGAAGCCAAGTCCTTCAACAAGACTCACATTTGTTGCTTTGATGGACGGATTGAGAATGGCAGTTCCCGTTCCTTTGATCTTTCCCTTGCCCTTGTTGCCAAACGAGACAGTTCCTCCCGTGGCACTGTTCTGGATAGAAGTGAGATGGATCTGGCTTCCTGTCATATGATTTGAGGCGCCACTATTAATGATCCATGGGCGTCCCCTCACCTCCACCTGCCAAAACAAGGTTAGTTTTTGGCGACCCAGGCAAGGTGTTCCTTACCTGGCTCATTACAAAAGTAGAACTCTGGTTCTGGCATAAAATCATTAATGTTAACACATTAGAAATGGCATTCTTGCGGAAAGAACTCCTACAACGTCTAGGACGCCTAAGATTAGCTTTGGGAACGAACTTAACATTCTCATTGTTAGTCCTAGCAGTTTTGCCACTTGCAATATCTTCTTTTAGTTTCACACAATCATATTTGAAGTGGTCTCCTTGTCCACAGTACCAACACGTCCTATAGTAAGTACCGAGGTAGTACTTCTTGTTGGGACGTTGAATTTTGTTTTGTTTCATCTTTTGAGGATTGCACACCTTTGAACCGTCCCCTTTAGCAATTTTCTTGTAAATTTTATGACTGGTGGAATTGGTATAGTAGTCCTCTTGCCCTATTTCTCCACTTTCTAGGACTTTAATCTTTCAAGAAGATTCTTGGTTTTCTCCCGTTCAAGTTCAAGTTCTGAAGTTTTGCTAGCCTCAAAGTCACTAGGGAGAGAGTTCCTAATGTCAGACTCATAGCCTAATCCTCTTTTGGCTGGGACAAAAACTATTGGTTTGACTTCCTCAACTATGGGACTCTTTCCCAACACTTTCACTTCTTCTCTAAGCTTAGCGTTCTCAATTTTGAGACACATTAGTTCAGTTTTTAGAGACTTAGATTCTTCATATATATGAGGACTCTAGTTGAACGGTCATGGAACTACAGTTTTTACCAACTACAATATTCTCATTTTCAAGTTCAAGTTCATCCATTCTATGTTGCATGACAACACTTTCTTCCATGATTTTTCCAATAAGTTTAATGAGCTTGGATTTGGAACAATTTTCTAAAGAAATCATCATAGATTCACGGGTTACCTCATTTTCAGATCTCGAAACGTTCTCCTCAACAACTGTGACGTCCTCCATAGCCATGTACGCCACTTGTTCATCAGGTTCTTCATCATCATCAGAAGAAGAAGAACTCCCATTGTCCCATGCAGAGGCGAACGCTCCAATGAGGGCTTTTGTCTTCATTTCCTTTGAAGACATTCCCGTTGTACACCTTTTAGCAAAGTGCCCTTTCTTGTTACACTTGTAACATGTGAGTTCTTTCATTTCTGCCTCAGTGTACTTGCGACTTTCCTTCTTGGGCATTTTGTGTTTGTTGAAATATTTGTTCCTTTTGCCAAAAGCACGGAAAGAGAGCAAGTTCTTCCTCTTCATCAAGCTGTTCCTTAGTCTTGCTTTCTTTCTCCTTTAAGGCTTGAACGCGCATCTTTTCGCGGTTCTCATTCTTGTTGGCTTCCACCATTAAGGAAATTTCTTGTTGACGACGAATATAATCAGCGTACTCTGGTGTTGTGGACGCCAAAGCAAGATCAGTTTGAGGATTCTGTCCTAAATGAGCCATATCAGAGATCCTTCTTTCTTCGTACTGCCTGAGCTTCCCATAGATTTCTTCCATATCTAGAGTTTTGTTGGCTGTATTTTCTTTGAACGTTGTCCTGTCAAAGTTCCAGACTCCAGTCAACCCATCAATGACCACTTGAACTCTATTCCTCATGGAGATTTCTGTTTCTGGGATGCCCAAGTTCCTCATCTTAGTGACAAGAGCCTCAAAACGGTATGAATAGTCATTGACCGTTTCATTTGGCAACATACTGAAAGCATAGAACTCCTTCTTGATCTTTAGCTGGACGTCCTCCTTCATTTCAGCTGTTCCTACATGGAACTTTTCAAGAGCTTCCCACTGTTGTTTAGCTGTTGGCAAATTGCTAACTCGGGTAGCGTCCCTTTCACAGAGGGACGCTTGAAGAAAACAAATTGCTTTAGCATTGGTTTCCATCAGCTTGAATTCATCAGGACCCCACTCGTCCTCCTTATCAGCTTTGTCAGCGAGTACCTTAAGATCTCCCTTCATAATGACCTTCCAACATTGATAATTTTGACTTCTGCAGAAATTTTCAAACCTTGTCTTCCAGCGGTTGAAGTTGTCGTCCGTCAGGCGCGGAGGCTTCACAAAAGAGATTCCAATGGGTTCCATGTCCATCTTTACTTGCAACTCAGTAAGAATCTAGAGCGCCTGCTCTGATACCAATTGTTGGATCGTTACACTACAAAAAAACTGTCAATTACCGACCAACTTTTACCGAGAACATGGGGTTCTCGCTAATTAGCGAGAACTTACCGAGGGCAAAAAGGTATATTGTCGGTAAATATAGATTTTTTTGGTATTTACCGAGCACTTACCGAGAACTAAATTGTCGTCGGTAAAGTTTGGGGGGGAATTTTGGCAGGTTAACGTTAACGACAATTTCCCGAGGGGACGGTTCTCGGTAATTTGCCGAAAACCAAAGTTCTCGGTAAAAGCACCATTTACCAAGGATTTTGGTTCTCGGCAAATTACCGAGAACCAATTTCCTCGGTAAAGTTCAAAATTGCCGAGGATAGTGGTTCTCGGTAAAGTACCGACAACCAAAGTCCTCGGTAAATCCCGAATTGCCTAAATTTACCGAGGACATGGGTTCTCGGTAAATTACCGAGAACAATCATTCTCGGTAAACCCTTACCGAGGACTTGTGTTCTCGGTAATTACCGAGAACTTAAGTCCTCGGTAAATGGTCGGTAAAATTAGTGATATATATAGTCGCATTCTCCTTCACCGCCGTCTACTTTTTTCAATTGCAACCCTAAAAACTCCATTCCAAAGGCAACAACGAAGGTAAACTTTCTACACACCATAGCAAGCTATAATTTAATTTGAAGTTTTTCAAATTTAATTTAAGATTTGTAGATTGCAATTTGGTGTTAATGTGAGGTGTTTAGAGTCTTTTTAATTGATGGCTTTTTACATTTGATTTGTGGGTGACTCTATTTCTTAATAATACGAGGAGTTTATAGACATGATAATTTTGTGGGAAGGATTTGGTGTTTAATTATATGAGAATTTATAATCATGTGAAGAGTTTAAAGTCTTCCTTTTCACATTTGATTTGTGGGCGGCTCTATTTCTTAATAGTATGAGGAGTTTATAGTCATGAGAATTTTGTGAGAAGTATTTGTGTTGTAGTTGGAAGAAAATGAGAGAAGTGTTAGTGTATATTTTTAATAAATCATCATATCCATGTATGTTTACGCGTAATTAGCTTGTTTCTCATTTGGTGTAACTTTTTGGATAATTCATACTAAAATATTTGATGCATGATAGGTTGGTAAGAATGGATCAATCAGATAGGTCATGGATGTATAAACGAAAGAATCAACGAGGAGAGTACAACCCTGCGTTTTATGTCGGTTTAGAAAGATTTCTTAACTTTGCCTCTAGTCAGCCTGCATTCATTGATGGATTAAATATCAGATGCCCTTGTAAAACATGTAAGAGTGCAGCATTTTTGTTGAAGGATGTGGTGAGGATGCACCTTACAAAAAGGGATTTATAGCTGATTATGAAGATTGGAGGTTTCATGGAGAATTGGCATCTTCATCGAGTACATCTTGGAATGAGTCAGTGCAATATGATCTTGTAAATCCATACCGACAGATGGTGTTTGATGCAGGTGGTAGAATATTTGCTTAAGAAGAACATTCATATGTGAATCAAAATCTAGAGCAAATGTATGAGTTTTCTAATGATAGGGATGCTCATATGGAGGAACCTCCGAACCCTAAAGCATAAGAATTCTTCAATATGTTGGAGGCAGCTGAGACTGAGTTATGGCCTTGTTGTGAGAACCTTCTCAAATGTCAGTGGTTGCTCGTTTGCTAAATATTAAGTCAGAACATCATATGTCCGAGAGATGTTATGACGCCATATGTCAGCTATAAAGGAGGTTTTGCCTGAAAGAAATAGAATGGTTGACAACTTTTATGAAACTAAAAAACTAGTAAGAGCTTTAGGGTTGCCAGTTGTGAAGATAGATTGTTGCTTGAAAGGTTGCATGATCTATTGGGGAGGTGACAAAGACTTGACTTGTTGCAAAGTTTGTGGGTGTGAAAGATACAAAAGTCATGGAGGGGCACGGAAGTCTAAAAGAGTTGCACATAAGAAGATGTATTATTTCCCACTTACTCCCAGATTGCAACGACTGTATGCATCTACAGCAACTGCTGAATCTATGAGATGGCATGATGAACATGGTACTAAAGATGGAGAGATGTGTCACCCATCTGATTCAGAAGCATGGAAGACATTCAACGAAACACATACGGTCAGTCAGGACAACAATACTCCTCATGGCTTGTAATGTTAACTCCATACAATTTGCCACCATGGATGTGTATGAAGGAACCTTATATGTTCTTGACCGTAATTGTGCCTGGCCCTCGAAATCCGAAACAGAATATTGATGTGTATCTACAACCATTGATAGAGGAGCTAAAAGATTTATGGGAGGTAGGGATTGAGACATACGATGTGTCGAAAAAGCAAAACTTCCAACTTCGAGAGGCACTTATGTGGACAATTAGCGATTTCCCTGCATATTCGATGTTGTCGGGTTGGACTACATCAGGAAAACTCGCATGTTCGTATTGCATGGAGTATTCGCAAGCCTTTACCTTAAAGGAAGGGCGCAAGACCAGCTGGTTTGATAACAGCAGGAAGTTCACGCATCGTAATCATCCATACAGAAGAAACAAAAGAAGCTTCCGCAACAATAAAGTAGAGATGCCTGCTCCTCCTCCACACCGATCAGGAAATGAAATACTTCATCAGTTAGATAATTATGGCTTCATGAGGGTAATTGATGATGGTTCTAAAGCTGTCAACTCAATATTATGTAAGAGTTGCGGGTGGAAGAAAAGAAGCATATTTTGGGATTTGCCATATTGGCCTACAAATCGGATTCGCCACAATCTAGATGTCATGCATATTGAGAAGAATGTGTGTTGGATCGTTAGTCTAAGGCACGTCTTTTACTTTGAGTAAAGGCGTCCTTTGGTCAGGCGTCCCTACGAGGTGTAGGGGCGTCTTTTAGTATTGCAGCGGAAATAAAGACTAAACAGATAATAGATGAACGCAGTGAATTATAGAGGAACCACTCAAGACCAAGTAGTCCTTGAGTGTAAACCTCTACCTCCTTGGAGGATTTTTGAATAGATCTTTCCTTTCTATTGAACGTTCTTACAGTTGTACTGGCGAGTCTTTACAGTTCTCTGACACTTAGCTTTTCCCTAAGTTCACTAGTAAAGAACTCCTTTAAGCCTACAACTTAAGCTTGCCCAATCTACTAAAGGACTCTATTCCTATGTTCTGCAGTACTTCGCAAAACTCTCTCTCTCCTTTTCTGGTTCTCTGTTACAAACTGTTTTTGTGATTTGGTTACAACTCTCACTCGATTTAACACAAGTTCTATCACTGTTCTTAAGTTCTTGAGTTAGTTCTTCGTGTTCTTGAGTGAGTCGCTTTCTCTTTGATTCTCTCTGAATATTCTTGAAAGCGTTGGCGTCACAATAAATGCCTTGCGGTATTTATAGGACTTGGGGAAGGGCGTCATTCTCGTTCTGACGATCATGCCCTTCAGGTACGTGGCTACAGGATCTTCTTCCACGAGTTTGGCGGTGATGAGGAAGCTTTCTGTATCCAGCTGTGTGTGATGAACTCCGCTGCAGGATCGGCCGCCACGTGTTGATGAACTCTGCTACAGGATCGTCCGCCACATAGTGTTGGACTCTGCTACAGGATCGGTCTCCACGTGTCCTTGGATGATCAAACATTGTCGAGTGATGTCATCCTGTCGGCTAGTGAGTAAGGACTCCTTTCTTGCGTCCTACTTGCTTGGGACACCGTCCTTGCTCAAGTAGTCTCTTGCTGGTCCTTACTTCCTGTCAGCTAGCGTCCCTAAGCCTAGGGAACGTTCATACACTTGTTGTCCTTTGTTAATTGGGCGTTCCTGAACACTTGGATAACTTTGTCAGAATCAAAGTGAGTTTTTCATATCAAAACTAAGGGACGGTTGTGTGAAACACTAACAAGTACGCAAGCGTTCTTGATAGCGTCCCAACAATTTCCCCCTTTTTGATGATGACAAACTCTTTTGCAGGATAGTTTTAACATTGGAACTTAGCATGCATGAAAACTTAGAAGCGTCCTCTAACACTTTAGAGAAATTTCATTAATCATAAGTCTTCATTCTTTGATTCTTTAACATTTGGATTTTAGGGAGAGAGTTGCGTCCTAAAAAGTTTCTAAGCGTCCTCTTTTATTCTAGCATGGGCGTTCCTTAGACTTTTCACTTAATAGTTCCCCCTTAACACTTGCTTATTCTAGATAACTATTTTATAGCGCATCTCTGCAAAACTACACTTCCCCCTTTTGGTATCATCGAAAAGGATAACAAGTGATAAGGACGTTAGCACAAGCACACAACTAAAAGCAGTGGAACGCTTGAACAAACACATGCAAGCAAACAGAGGAATTGCCATTCAAACAAAAGTTAGAGTTATTACAGACCAATGGTCATAATGTTTGAAGTTCAAAAGAAGCAAAGGCAAAATGATAGGGGATGAAAGGGGTGGTGGCAATCACTGAGAACGTTGTTGATCTTGATAAAACTGGAGCAATTTTTCTTGAAGTTCAGCAGCCTTGGAGAACGCAGAAGATAAGTCCTTTAATGCAGAGAAGATGAGGCACTGATTATCCATAATGGCACCCATGAGTTTTGCTGGAGGATGCTGAGAGATGTTCGCAGGAGCAGAACGGAGCAAAGGACCTGTGCTAGAAGAAGGAGCGTCCTGAGGGAAAGCTGGAGGAGAAGAGGGCCCTAAGAGCATTTGATCTAGAGTTGTAAGATCTACAACAGGCTCTTGATTGGTAGGGGACTCTTGAGACGTAGGAGCAAGCCTTGCGGCCTCAGCCTCAGCAGCTAGGCGTTCTTCTTCTGCTTTCAGTCTAGCTTCCTCAGCCTCAGCTTCTAACTGTTTCAGAACGGACGGGAGCTCTTCATTATGCCTTATCTCAACAAGTCCCTTCTTGGCATTCCATTTTAAGCCAAGTTCTTCAGAGGGACGGCTTTCATCATAAGCGTCCTGGGACTGCAATATTGCCTTTACTACTCCAGGGTATGGCAAGGCGTGCCTCTTCCTTCCACACTTGGCCATGTGTTGCATAGCAATTCTGGCTAAGTTGATTGGGCGGCGTTCAAGAATAGCGTCAATAAGGATGATATCGTGTGTTTGCACAATTGAACGCTTTTCCTGCCTTGGAAGAATGGCGCGACAAATGAAGTAGTGGACGATTGCGCCAACTTTGCTCAGAACGTGAGCTACCCTGTCAAGTCCCATAGGCCTTTTGCCCTGAAAGACGTGCTCGACCAGAGGCAGTTCCTGATCTGTCGTTTCAAAACCGCCTTCGGGAAGTGAGCTAAGAGCATCGGACGGTGGCTTGCGTGGACTAAGACCAAGGAAGGAGCGCATTTGGCGTTCTGTCACTAAAGCTTTTTCACCTTCAATTTTGAAGTGAAGGGAGCCATCTTTTGCCTTGTAGCGCAAATCCCTGTAGAACGCCTTGACCTGTTCTTTGTCAACAATGGTCGGCGTTGGTCCAACGTTCTGCCATCCTTGAAATCTCAGAAGATCAAGAAACTCCTGAACTGAGTCATCGTCGAAGGAGGCTAGCCACTCTTCAGAGTAAATGAGAGGGCTAAGGACTTTAACGGGCACGTCAGCGTTCTTCCTTTTGTGTTTGCCCTTGGGGGACTCAGAGTCCACATCATCATCTGACTCGTCCTCAGCTTTCTCCGAGTCACTGTCAGAGGCGTCCTTTGAAGGAGCGTCCTCTGTGCCTTGTTCTTTTTCAGCTTCGCCACCAGCAGTGGCTTGATTGGCATCAGAGGTCTGACCCTGGGACGTGCCCTCGGCGTCCTGAGCTTCTGTGGGCTTTTCAGTTATTGTGGGCTCAGCGTCCGCGGGGACTTGATGGGTTTCTGTTTGGATTGTGGGGGAGGGGTTTTCTTGTGGAGCTGGGGAGGGGTTGAGGATGGGGAGGGATTGGTTGTAGGGAGGGACCTCTTGAGCATCACGCTCGAGCTCTTCAGAGAGAGATGGCTCGGCGTTCTCCTGAGCGACCTGGTGCTCACCAGCGTCCTCAATTTGTGCAGGAGCGTTCACCTCTCCTTCTGCTTCATCATTGGAATCCCCAGTAACATCAATAAATGGGGAGTCCTGAGCAGGAGTACCTCTTTTGCTCCCAGATGAGCTAGAGGAAGAAGAGGAGGAGGAGGGAACGTGCTCAACCTGCGCGGGAGCTTCCTTGGCCAGCAACACCTTGGGCTTTTCGCCAGCTTTCCTGCGGCGGAAGGTGTGCTCAAATGTGCGTTCTGCCTCCTCGGGGCCACTCTCGGAGGATGGACGGCGGGACCTTGGGGTCTCGGGGTCCTTTGGAGGAGATATGTGGGCCGGGGCAGATGGGAAAAGAGCCAAGTTTAGGGGAGACGGGGGAGGAAAAGGGATTATAGCGTTTTGTGTGGATGGTTGAGAGGACGGTGGAGGAGTTGGGAGTTAGACAATTTGGATTTGGGGGGGAGGAGTGGATTCCTTGGAAAGATTGGAAGGCCGTTTTGTGGTGCTTGGCCTTTTTGTGGGGTTTTTGGAGGATGGGACGCTAGAAGTCTTGGCCTTTTTGAGGGGCCTAGGGTCGTGAACCTTCTTGGAGCGTCCCTCCGAGATATGAGGTGGAAACTTGTCCACAATTTCAGTTGGGTTGGAGGAGGAGAAGGGTTTGGAAGATTTTGAGAGGGGAGAGGATGGTGTAGGACGTTTGAGGATTTTTTTGGTGGTTAGGGTGGGGACGGCAGGAGGAGGGGGAGAGGGACTTGGTACTCGGGACTTTAGCATTTTGTAGGCTAAGGAGTCCTCGGGGTACATGGGAAAGTCAGGGAGGACGGCGTTGTGGAGGTCGGGTATAAGTTCAAGAAGAGGGCCAAGATTCTCACCTCCGAACTGAGAAAAAAATAGTACGTCGTCCATCCTTCCGGGTAGGTCTTTGAAGTTGGTCTTGTGGAGGCTGGGAACGACGAAGCGTTCAATAAACTTCTCATAATTCTTTGTTTTCACTGCATCGTTCTTGATTTCTGGCAGTTCCATGCGTTCTCTGATAAGGTTGTACAGCGTTCTGGGCTTTCTGTTGATGAAGTCCACCAACGATTCATTGAGAACGATGGGTTTGGGCTTCTCAATGTAGTGGGACTTGACGAGCTTTCTGCGCTTCCCGCCGGTAGAAGATCCGGCTACGTTCACTTGTCTTTGAGACATGTTTTCAGGTGAGTTTTAGAGTGAGAAAGTCGTCGGAGTTCTAGAGAGAAGTCATAGCCAATTTGAGAGCAAGGAAGTGGTTGAGCGTAATAAATTCGAGAGCGACTGTTCTGGCCTTATATAGAGGAAGCGGTGGCAGAACTGTAATTACCACTGTGCAACTGTTCGACACGTGGCGAAACTTCCCCCTTAAGCATTGAGAAAAAGCAACGGTCACTGTTCACACTTTCAAATATTCAAATTTCTGACGCTTCAACTGCCTCTCAAAAACTGAACTTGCGTTCTCCCTTTCATACTTTGGCGTTCTCCCATACTTAGCAAAAATTTACCTTCTTCAAGCAAACAAATAACCAACTTACCGTTCCAGTGATCACCTTTCGAACCATTTGAGAACAAAGCAAGTACGTCCCGTAGAATAAAATAAGAAGCTCATAGGACGCTTTTGCAGAGTTCTCAGCTAGGGTAAGCTTAGAGTTCCCATCATTTCGGCTTATAATGAAGGTTGGGTGATCAGGGATACTCTTTTCAAGACAAAATAGAGAAAATTTGAGTGGCGTTCCAAGGTAGCAAACACATGAAGTTTTAGACTAGCGTCCTTGCAAATATGAATTCAATACATAACAGGCCTTAAACACTTAGAATCTACTAAACATAGCCAATCATTGAGGGAATAGTAGAACGGGACTTGCTACTCAAAAGTTATCATCCCCAAGAGCAACCTAAGATGCTCATAGGGACGTCTATCAGTCCTTACATGCTCCATACTAATGAGTCCTAGTTCAACATTATCACGCAAGAAATGATGCCTTATATAAATATGTTTTGTGCGTGAATGAAAAACAGGATTCATAGAAATTTCAATAGCACTTGTGTTATCGCAACAAATAGGAATAGTTTCAAGATTGATACCGTAGTCCTCTAGTTGATATTTGATCCAGATAACTTGTGAACAGCATGAGGCAGCAGCAACGTACTCAGCTTCCGCAGTTGAAAGTGCCACAGAGTTCTGTTTCTTAGATCCCCAAGAGACTAGGCACGAACCAAGGAACTGTGCCATTCCTGAAGTGCTTTTCCGATCAATTACATGTCCCGCATAATCAGCGTCCGAGTAGCTAACAAGCTTGAAGGACGTCTTCCTGGGGTACCAAAGGCAAAGATCGTCGCGTCCTTTGAGATAGCGAAAGATCCTCTTAACTTCTTGCATGTGGGACTCCTTTGGATTTGCCTGGAAGCGTGCACACAAGCAAACGGCAAACATAATGTCGGGACGGCTTGCGGTCAAATAGAGCAAAGAACCAATCATCCCTCTGTAAAGCTTTTGATCAACGTCCTTTCCCTGTTCATCTGCGTAAAGACGCGAGTTTGGAGAACATGGGGTTGCAACAGGTTTGGACGTGTTCATCCCGTACTTCTCAAGTATTTCACGGACATATTTTTGTTGGTGAATGCGCGTCCCTTCCTTAAGTTGATTGATTTGAAGTCCCAAGAAGAAATTGAGTTCTCCAATGAGGGACATCTCAAACTCACTACTCATTAAGGACTTGAACTCATCTACAAGCTTCATGTTAGTACTGCCAAAGACTATATCATCAACATAGACTTGGGCAATTAAAATGTCCTTGTGAACTTTCTTTATAAACAAAGTTTTATCAATAGAACCTCTAGTGTACCCATGAGACAAAATAAAGGACGCAAACCTGTCGTACCAGGCACGAGGGGCTTGCTTGAGTCCATATAGCGCTTTGTCCAAGTAGTACACATGATCTGGGTGAGAGGCGTCCTCAAAGCCAGGAGGCTGAGCAACGTACACTTCCTCCTTTAGCTTTCCATTGAGAAAGGCAGTCTTGACGTCCATCTGAAATAACTTGAATCCTTTGTGAGCAGCGAAGGCAATAAGGAGACGAACGGCTTCAATTCTAGCAACAGGGGCAAAGGTCTCATCATAGTCTATGCCTTCCTCTTGCTTGAATCCTTGAGCCACCATTCTTGCTTTGTTCCTTGACACACGTCCACCCTCATCAAGCTTATTTCTGAAAACCCATCGCGTCCCTATGATATTTTTGCCTTTGGGACGTGGTACGAGGATCCAAACTTTGTTCCTTTCAAACTGGTTGAGTTCTTCTTGCATTACTTGAATCCAGTCAGCGTCCTGAAGTGCTTCTTTGATATTCTTTGGCTCCACCATAGAGACAAAGGCATTAAATGCACAGAAAGCCAAATTTGCACTTTGGGACTTGCTTGCAGCTGACCTAGTTTGAACTCCTTGAAAAGGATCTGAGACAATCTGGGATGTTGGGTGATCCCGAGAGAAGCGGGACTCCCTTTGAAATAATTGAGCAAATCTTGGATCAATGTCTCCATCAGAATCATCACTATCATCTTGAGCATCGTCTTCAGTGCGTTCTCCCTCAGATAGAGCGTCCACACTTTGACGTTGCTCGCCTTGTTGACTTGATTCAGCTACATCCTGTTGAACTGGAGATTCACTACGAGATGGAGCTTCCTGAACAACACTGGGAACTTCCACTGAGACTTCATCAGGATTTTGAGCAGCGTTCTTAAGAACATAGTACTTTTCAGAGGACCAATCTTCAACTTCATCTTCAGAGTCGTCCTGCTGTTGTGACGAGGAGCGTTCTTTCTTTCTTGCTTTTTCTTTGTGAGAAGAACTTTCTTTGAACACAACATGAATACTCTCCTCAAGCTTTAGAGTCCTTTTGTTGAAAACTCTATATGCTTTGCTGGTGAGAGAGTACCCAAGGAATATGGCTTCATCACTTCTCGCATCAAACTTTCCAAGTTTCTCTTTATCATTGTCGCGAACGAAACACTTACAACCAAAAACTCTGAGATAGTCAAGGTGAGGCTTCTTTCCGTTCAACAACTCATAAGATGTCTTTTTCAGGAGAGGACGGATCATGGCACGATTGATGATGTAGCATGCTGTAGCAATAGCTTCCGCCCAGAAGTACTTGGGAACTCTATTAGCCAAAAGCATAATTCTTGCCATATCCTCTAACGTCCTGTTCTTTCTTTCTACAACTCCATTTTGTTGAGGAGTCCTTGGAGCTGAGAAATTGTGAGAGACACCATGTTGATCACAGTAGGCCAGGAACTCTGAATTCTGGAATTCCGTCCCATGGTCTGATCTTATAGCTTTGAGAGGCATATCAAGGGCAACTTCCACTTGTTTGATGAAGACTTTGAACGCATTGAAACAATCTGCTTTGGAAGCCAAGAAAAGAACCCAAGTGAATCGAGAAAAATCATCTACAAGAACGTAAATGTACCTCTTTCCACCGTAGCTCAACGTCTTCATTGGTCCACAAAGATCCATATGGAGAAGTTCCAAAGGCTTCCTCGTACTGACTTCATTTTTGGACTTGAAAGACGTTCTTGTTTGCTTCCCTTTGATACAGGCTTCGCACTGTTCAACCGTCTCAGGATCAATTCGGGGAAGTCCTTTTACAAGATTTTTCTGGTGAAGCTTAAGGACTGTGCTAGGTCCAGCATGGCCAAGACGGCAATGCCAGAGATCAACGTCCTTCTTTGAAGCAGATAGACACAACTCTGATTTGGGCTTGAACTCTTGATTGAAGATGTAGACATTTTTTTGGCGTACTCCTTTGAGACGACTTTGTTGGATTTCTTGTTGATAACGAGGCATTCCTTTGAGTCAAATGTGACTAGGTTTTCACCTTGATCACACATCTGAGAGACGCTAAGAAGATTGAAGCCAAGTCCTTCAACAAGACTTACGTTGGTTGCTTTGATGGACGGGTTAAGAATAGCAGTTCCCGTTCCCTTGATCTTTCCCTTGCCCTTATTGCCAAACGAGACAGTTCCTCCCGTGGCACTACTTTGGATAGAAGTGAGATGGATCTGGCTTCCTGTCATATGATTTGAGGCGCCACTATCAATGATCCAAGGGCGTCCCCTCACTTCCACCTGCCATAACAAAGTTAGTGTTTGGCGACCCAGGCAAGGTGTTCCTTACCTGGTTCGTTACAGAAATAGAACTCTGGTTCTGGCATGTAGTCATTAATATTCACATCATTTGAAATAGCATGCTTGCGGAAAGAATTCCTAGAGCGTCTATAACGCCTAGGATTGGCCTTAGGAACGGACTTAGCATTTTCGTCGTTAGTCCTAGCAGCCTTTCCATTTTCAACATCTTCTTTGAGTTTTAAGCAATCATATTTGTAGTGATCTCCTTGTCCACAGTACCAACACGTCCTATAGTAAGTACCGAGGTAGTACTTCTTGTTGGGACGTTGGATTTTGTTTTGCTTCATCTTTTGGGGATCACAGACTTTTGAACCTTCCCCTTTGGCAATTTTCTTATAAATTTTATGACTAGTGAAATTGGTGTAGTAGTCCTCTTGTCCTATTTCTCCACTTTCTAGAGCCCTAATTCTTTCAAGAAGATTCTTGGTTTTCTCACGTTCAAGTTCTAGTTCTGAGGTTTTGCTAGCCTCAAAGTCACTAGGGAGAGAGTTCCTGGGTTCAGACTCATAGCCTAGTCCTCTTTTGGCTGGGACAAAGACTATTGGCTTGACTTCCTCAACTATGGGACTCTTTCCCAACACCTTCGCTTCTTCTCTAAGCTTAGCGTTCTCAAGTTTGAGACACATTACTTCAGTTTTTAGAGATTTAGATTCTTCAAGTGAGGACTCTAGTTGAACGGTCATGGAACTACAGTTTTCACATTCAACAACTATATTCTCATTTTCAAGCTCAAGTTCAGCCATTCTATGTTGCATGATAACACTTTCTTCCATGATTTTTCCAATCAGTTTAATGAGCTTAGATTTGGAACAGCGTTCTAAAGAACTCATCATAGATTCACGTGTTACCTCATTTTCAGATTTCGGAACGTTCTCCTCAACAGCTGTGACGTCCTCCATAGCCATGCACGCCACTTGCTCATGAGGTTCTTCATCATCATCATCAGAGGAAGAACTCCCATTATCCCATGCAGAGGCGAACGCTCCAATAAGGGCTTTCGTCCTTATATCCTTAGCAGACATTCCTGTTGTGCACTTTTTAGCAAAGTGTCCCTTCTTGTTACACTTGTAACATGTGAGTTCCTTCATTTCAGCATCGGAGTACTTGCGACTTTCCTTCTTTGGCATCTTGTGTTTGTTGATATATTTGTTCCTTTTGCCAAAGGCACGGACAACTTTGTTGAAGAGAGCAACTTCTTCCTCTTCCTCGAGCTGTTCCTTAGTCTTGCTTTCCTTTTCCTTCAAAGCTTGAACGTGCATCCTCTCGCGGTTCTCGTTCTTGTTAGCTTCCACCATCAAAGAAATTTCTTGCTGACGACGAATATAGTCAGCGTACTCTGGTGTTGTGGACGCCAAAGCAAGATCAGTTTGAGAGTTGTTTGCTAGTTGAGCCATATCAGTTTTCCTCCGTTCTTCGTACTGTCTGAGCTTCCCATAGATTTCTTCCATATTTAGAGTCTTGTTGGCCGTGTTCTCTTTGAACGTTGTCCTGTCAAAGTTCCAGACTCCGGTTAATCCATCAATGACCACTTGAACTCTATTCCTCATGGAGATTTCTATTTCTGGGATGCCCAAGTTCCTCATCATGGTGACAAGGGCCTCAAAACGGTATGAGTAATCGTTCACAGATTCATTTGGCAACATAGTAAAAGCATAGAACTCCTTCTTGATTTTCAGCTGAACGTCCTCTTTCATTTCTGCTGTTCCTACATGAAACTTTTCCAGGGCGTCCCACTGTTGTTTAGCAGTTGGCAAGTTACCAACTCGAGTGGCGTCCCTCTCACATAGGGATGCTTGAAGGAAACACATGGCTTTTGCGTTGGTTTCCATCAATTTGAACTCATCAGGACCCCACTCGTCCTCCTTATCAACCTTGTCAGCAGGCACCTTGAGATCTCCTTTCATGATGACCTTCCAGCATTGATAATTTTGACCTCTACAGAAGTTCGCGAACCTTGTTTTCCAGCGATTAAAGTTACCATCCGTCAGGCGCGGAGGCTTCACAAAAGAGATTCCAATTGGTTCCATGTCCATCTTTACCTGCAACTCAGTAAGAATCTAGAGCTCTGGCTCTGATACCAATTGTTGGATCGTTAGTCTAAGGGACGTCTTTTACTTTGAGTAAAGGCGTCCTTTGGTCAGGCGTCCCTACGAGGTGTAGGGGCGTCTTTTAGTATTGCAGCAGAAATAAAGACTAAACAGATAATAGATGAACGCAGTGAATTATAGAGGAACCACTCAAGACCAAGTAGTCCTTGAGTGTAAACCTTTACCTCCTTGGAGGATTTTTGAATAGATCTTTCCTTTCTATTGAACGTTCTTACAGTTGTACTGGCGAGTCTTTACAGTTCTCTGACACTTAGCTTTTCCCTAAGTTCACTAGTAAAGAACTCCTTTAAGCCTACAACTTAAGCTTGCCCAATCTACTAAAGGACTCTATTCCTATGTTCTGTAGTACTTCGTAGAACTCTCTCTCTCCTTTTGTGGTTCTCTGTTACAAACTGTTTTTGTGATTTGGTTACAACTCTCACTCGATTTAACACAAGTTCTATCACTGTTCTTAAGTTCTTGAGTTAGCTCTTCGTGTTCTTGAGTGAGTCGCTTTCTCTTTGATTCTCTCTGAATATTCTTGAAAGCGTTGGCGTCACAATAAATGCCTTGCGGTATTTATAGGACTTGGGGAAGGGCGTCATTCTCGTTCTGACGATCATGCCCTTCAGGTACGTGGCTACAGGATCTTCTTCCACGAGTTTGGCGGTGATGAGGAAGCTTCATGTATCCAGCTGTGTGTGATGAACTCCGCTGCAGGATCGGCCACCACGTGTTGATGAACTCTGCTACAAGATCGTCCGCCACGTAGTGTTGGACTCTGCTACAGGATCGGTCTCCACGTGTCCTTGGATGATCAAACATTGTCGAGTGATGTCATCCTGTCGGCTAGTACCGAGGGACGTCCTTTACTTTGGGTAAAGGCGTCCTTGGTCAGGCGTTCCTACGAGGAGTAGGGGCGTCCTTGAGTATTGTAGCGTAAATAATGTACTAAACAGGTAAGTAATGAACGCAGTGAATTATAGAGGAACCACTCAAGACCAAGTAGTCCTTGAGTGTAAACCTCTACCTCCTTGGAGAATTTTTGAATAGTTCTTCCTTTATATTGAACGTTCTTACAGTTGTACTGGCGAGTCTTTACAGTTCTCTGACACTTAGCTTTTCCCTAAGTTCACTTGTAAAGAACTCCTTTAAGCCTACAACTAAGCTTGTTCAATCTCCTAAAGGACTCTATCCCTACGTTCTGCAGTACTTCGCACAATTCTATTTCTCTTTTTAGGTTTTTCTGATCACAAATTGTTTTGTGTTTTGGGTACAAACTCTCACTCGATCTAACACAAGTCCTAGCACTGTTCTTGAGTTCTTGCGTCAGTTCTTCGTGTTCTTGAGTGAGTCGCTTTCCTCTGATTCTCTTTGAATATTCTCTGAAAGCGTTAGCGTCACAATAAATGCCTTGGGCCTATTTATAGGACTTGGGAAGGGCGTCATTCTTCTGGGACGATCATGCCCTTCAGGTACGTGGCTACAGGATCTTTCTCCACGAGTATGGCGGTGATGAGGAAGCTTCCTGTATCCAGCTGTGTGTGATGAACTCCGCTACAGGATCGGCCGCCACGTGTTGATGAGCTCTGCTACAGGATCGTCCGCCACGTAGTGTTGGACTCTACTACAGGATCGGTCTCCACGTGTCCTTGGATGATCAAACATTGTCGAGTGATGTCATCCTGTCGGCTAGTTAGTAAGGACTCCTTTCTTGCGTTCCTACTTGCTTGGGACTCCGTCCTTGCTCAAGTAGTCTCTTGCTGGTCCTTACTTCCTGTTAGCTAGCGTCCCTAAGCCTAGGGAACGTTCACACACTTGTTGTCCTTTTAGGTATATTGCGTTCCTGAACACTTGGACAATTTTATTAGAATCAAAGTGAGTTTGTCATATCAAAACTTAAGGGACGGTTTGTGTGGGCACACTACCAAGTACGCAGGCGTCCTTGATAGCGTCCCAACAACTGGGGGCGGTCAGTCCCGCGTTTTCGAGATGAGGAGACATGATGCACTAGATGCGCCTACTGCTACAGGTACGATTTGGATCCAGTCTAGACCTGTGCACATTTTGTTTGATATTGGCGCTACGCATTCTTTTATGTCTTCTATATGCACTGATAGACTAGGTCTGGCTTGTTCTGAGGGAGCATCTTTCATAGTAGGGTTGCCTGATGGTAGGTCTGTGAGGGGTGTGATTCGGCCTATTTTGTATAGGATAACTCTTGTATTTTAGAGCTATTTTGAGAGTGTTTAGGTTAGTTTTGAGTGTTATTGTAATATCAAGACCGAAGACACAAAGTATGAAGAATCAAGAGTTAAAGAGCTTAAAGACGAAGATTCGCCACTTCATGAAGGCCGCGGTCACGTGGTCTATGACGCGGGCGCGGTGGCGTGAAGGAGCGAGCCAACCAAGACCTTGAAGGCCGCGGTCGCGCTGCCCAGGGCGCGGTCGCGGTAGTAGCCGACTCAAGATTTGACGATTTGAAGGCCGCCGCGGGCGCGGTTATGGTGTCGCGGTCGCGGGTTCGACCGACTTCCAAGTTGACGAGATTTCACCGTTTTTATCTTGTTTCCTTTCTTATCTTTCGGGTTCCTACCTTATTTAGTCCGAAAAGGTTGATCTTTGGGGCTATATAAGGGGGACCTTTTCTAGGTTTATAGACATCATCCAATTCTTGTCAATCAATTGTATTTCAATAAAGATTAGAGTTTTCTTCGTAATGGAGAACTAACTCTCCTCTGGAGTTTATTCAATCAAGGAAGCTTTATTATGAAGTTGTGAAATTCTGGTAATCTCTTTATCCCTAGGTCTTTATTGATACTCTTGTGCTTCATTCCATGATCTATGTTTGATTTTATGAGCCTGATCAACTTGCTTGATTGACTTAGATCTATTGTTTGAATTAGGATTGGTTGTTGTCTATGCATCTTTCCTATTCTCGAAACAACTCTATTCTAGGACCGTGGACTAGTTTAGGGAAGAGTATTCAATGGTTAAATTGTGCATGAGACTCGTAGCTTGATTGCATGATTTGATTTCCTATTATCCTTGTGCTCTATGCTAATTCTAGGTTTAAGCGTCCTTGCCTAGGGTTATAGAATTGCTTGGACCGTGGACTTGCGATTTCTAATGATTGGGATTGGAATTGACCTAGGCATATAAAGAGGTGGATGAATTCATGATCAACGGATTAATAAAGTGGAATTGATTGGATGAACTCTGCTTGATAACCTTGATTGAAACCAACTTTCAAAACCCCCCTTTTTGTTTACTTGCATGAAAACCACTAAAATCTAAATAAAAACTGATTCCTTTGGGTTCGACCCCTTGCTTGCCTACTATACTTTTGTTTGCATGTTTGGGATTTATTTTTGATAAGGGAACAACGACTTTGCCCGAGTCAGGGTGATAGAGTGATCCGCCAATGTCTGATTAGGATTAGGGATAGGGACTGGTATGCAGATATCATTGTGATGCAGTTAGCCAAGGACGATGACGTTATCCTTGGTATGGACTGGATGAGGCGCTATAAGGCCAATCTCGATGCACACAAGGGTACGGTCACAGTGACCGCAGATGATGGGACCGTACACGTGTGTCAGGAGTTGGAGAAAGATGGTCCTGGAGCGATGATCAGCATGGTGAAGGCGGCCAAGTTGCTTAGTGATGGCTGTGTGGGATATTGGTGTTATGTCCTACAAGGGAACAAAGAGAGGCTCAATGTTCAGGACATTGAGGTAGTCAAAGAGTTTGAGGATGTCTTTCCTGAGGAGCTTCCGGGGTTACCGCCTCAGCGAGAGGTGGACTTCGGTATAGAGTTGGAGCCAGGCACGAGACCGATCTCGAGAGCCCCATATCGCATGGCTCCGATGGAGATGCAGGAGCTGAAGGCTCAGTTGGAGGACCTGATGGAGAAGGGATATGTGCGCCCGAGCGCTTCACCATGGGGAGCTCCAGTGCTCTTCGTGAAGAAGAAGGATGGGTCTTTGCGTTTGTGCATTGATTACCGGGAGCTGAACCGGGTCACCATCAAGAACAAGTACCCCTAACCTCGTATTGATGACTTGTTGGATCAGTTGCAGGGTGCTACTGTGTTCTCAAAGGTGGATCTGAGGTCAGGATACCATCAGTTGAGGATTCGGGATGAGGATATTCCCAAGACGGCTTTCCGAACGAGATATGGGCATTATGAGTTTGTAGTTATGCCGTTCGGATTGACGAACGCACCAGCAGTGTTCATGGAGTTGATGAACCGGGTTTTCATAGATTACTTGGACCGGTTCGTGGTGGTGTTCATTGACGACATCTTGATATACTCCAAGAGTCGAGAGGAGCATGCTGAGCACCTCAGATTGGTGTTGGGAGTATTGAGACAGCAGCGGTTGTACGCTAAGCTGAGTAAGTGTGACTTTTGGCTGTCAGAAGTAACCTTTTTAGGCCATGTAGTGTCAGCAGAGGGAGTCATGGTCGATCCCTCGAAGATTGAGGCTGTGAAGGCTTGGGAAGCTCCGAAGAATGTGAGAGAAGTTCGGAGTTTCTTGGGATTGCCTGGATATTACAGGAGGTTTGTGGAAGGGTTTTCTCGTATAGCCCAACCACTCACCAACCTGTTGAGGAAGACCACTCGCTTTGAGTGGAAAGATGACTGCCAGCGGAGTTTTGATGAGCTGAAGAGGAGATTGACTACAACTCCTATACTAGCCCTTCCTCAAGGGAATGAGGACTTTGTGATCTATAGTGATGCCTCGAAGGTAGGGCTGGGATGTGTCTTGATGCAGAGAGATAGGGTGATTGCATATGCTTCTAGGCAGCTGAAGCCGAATGAGCTAAATTACCCTACTCATGATCTGGAGTTAGCAGCAGTAGTACACGCCCTGAAGATTTGGCGTCATTACTTGTACGAGGGTACGTGCAAGGTTATGACTGACCATAAGAGCCTCAAGTACATCTTCACTCAGAGGGAGCTGAACATGAGGCAGAGAAGATGGCTTGAGCTGCTTAAGGATTATGATTTAGAGATTCTCTATCATCCGGGGAAGGCGAATGTAGTCGCCGATGCGTTGAGTAGGAAGACGCCTCAAGAGCGAGTGTTAGCTCATTTGACTGCTCAGCCCGAGTTGCAGAGAGGGTTGATCAGGTACGGCATAGAGGTTCAGATTCAGGGATGTCAGGGTCGGTTGAGGATGCTGGAGTGTCAGTCGACTTTGCTTGAGGAGTTGAGACAGAAACAGTCGAGCTGCCCGATGATTCAGGACTTGAGACAGAGGTGTAGTCGAGGTGAGGCACTTGACTTTTCAGAGGATGCGGATGGTGTTTTACGACTTCATGGTCGAGTTTGTGTGCCTCGAGATCAGGAGTTGAGGCAGAGGATACTGCAGGAAGCTCATGCTCCACCTTACTCGATCCACCCGGGGGCGAGTAAGATGTATAAGGATCTAAGGCAGTATTATTGGTGGGACGGCATGAAGCCGGATGTAGCTCGTTATGTGGCTAAGTGCCAGGTCTGTTAGAAGGTGAAGATTGAGCACTAGAGACCTGGTGGGATGCTCCAACCACTTTCTATTCCAGAGTGGAAATTGGAGGACATTTCTATGGATTTCGTCACCGGATTGAGGATGAGTAGAGGTCACGATGCTATTTGGGTGATTGTGGATAGGTTGACGAAGTCCGCGCACTTCTTGCCTATCCGAGAGACATGGCCAGTGAGCAAGCTGGTGGAGCTGTTCTTGAGTGAGATTGTCCGACTCCATGGGGTCCCAAAGACGATTGTATCGGATAGGGACGGTCGTTTCACTTCGAGGTTCTGGCAGCAAGTACATGAGGCCTTGGGCACGAGATTGCATTTCACCACAGCATACCATCCGCAATCCGATGGTCAGTCGGAGAGGACAATTCAGACCTTGGAGGATATGCTGAGGTCTTGTGTGCTAGATTGGGGAGGCCATTGGTCGGATCACTTGACCTTGGTAGAGTTTGCCTATAATAATAGTTGGCACTCCTTGATTCAGATGGCACCATATGAAGCTTTGTATGGCCGTCGGTGCAGGACACCTTTGTGTTGGGATGAGCCAACTGAGGTTGTCGGGGTAGGGCCACAAATGATTGAGGAGACTGTGGGGAAAGTGGTCTTGATCAGGGAGCGGATGTTAGCTGCTCAGAGTTGCCAGAAGTCCTATGCTGATAAGAGGCGACGACCATTGGAGTTTGATATAGGCGCACATGTTTGGTTGAGAGTGTCGCCTACTAGAGGAGTTCGGAGGTTCGGGGTGAAGGGGAAGTTGAGTCCCCGTTATATTGGTCCGTTTGAGATTTTGGAGCGTGTGGGCGAGGTAGCCTACAGATTAGCATTGCCGCCAGCATTAGACGGAGTTCACCCCGTGTTTCATATCTCGCAGCTGAGGCAGTATGTACATGATCCTAGTCATAGGCTTAACTACGAGGAGTTAGTAGTCGAGCCGGATCACACCTTCAGGGAGCAGCCTTTGAGGGTTCTGGACAGGCGTAGGAAGAAGTTGCGGAACAAGGAGATTCCCTTAGTTTTGATTCAGTGGTCTCGCCGAGGTGTCGAGGAGGCGACGTGGGAGACCGAGGAGAGGATGAGCGAGAGTTACCCCGAGCTGTTTCAGGGATTGTTAGAGGCCTTCCAAGGTAGAGAGTGATAGTGTAGATCATAGGTGTTAGGCTAGAGTGATCTTGTTTGACTTTGTTGACTCGTGTGTTTTGTGTGACTTTTCTTGTTTGAGTTGAGTGGACATGTTTGACTCTCGTTCTATGCGAGTATGGTTTTGTTCATATGTTTATTGTTAGGATCGTATTTCGTTTTCCTTAAGGAGGAGAGGTTGTGAGACCTCGGATCTCGTAATCTCGTATAGATCCGATTTCTAGTTCGAATCCTCTATTCGCATAAGTTTCGGTACGAAAATTTTCTTAAGGGGGGTAGTATGTAATACTCGGTTCTAATCTGCCTCGTAAACTACCTCGTATCGGTCCCGTTTTCTTGACCCGCAAGCTATTTCTATCGGGGTAGATATAAACTATTTTTCTATATTTTTATTATTATTGAGAGATAAGTAGTAACCCAAGCAGATTGTACGTAATCTCGTTAGTTAGCAAGATCCTTAACCACCTTAAGATTTTATCTTTTCCTCGTACGTATCTATTTAGCCTTGCCTTCATTCCACCGCCATCAACTAGTGATTTCCCAATTCCCGTTCAATTCGGCGCTACGGTGAGCGGTGTTGTTCGTTCAGCAACCCAAACCTTCCGTCAATTAGCAGTCCAACCCAGCCTTCTCGTTCGTTCATCATCCGGGTAAGTCGCCGGTGACCTTTGTTTTCTTTCCTCGATCCAATCCGCCTTGCTAATCCAGTACTCTCGTTTTCTTGGCCCACCGTAGCACCACGCCGAGCACCCTCAACTGTCATTGATTCCTCCCGGTTCTGCTTCGATCGGTTCCGTTCGCCGGAGGTCCGACCGTACATCGCCGGTAAGTTGTGTTCTGCTCCGTTCGGTCCGAACGCTCTTCTCTGTTGTCAGGCGAGATTCGGGTATTATGGGTGGTCGAGTCTACAGTTGTGTCCTGCTAGCGTCGAGCGGCGGATCGGAGGGGGGGCCGGGAAACCGGAAACTCAGATCTGGGCAGAACCGATGGGTGAGGGAGGGAGAAAGGCGAGAGGAGTGGTTCGGTGAGTTCGCGTGCGGAGGGTGAGAGGGCGTAGACGAGCGAGAGCAGGCGGAGGGTGGCGTGCCGTCGGGGTCGGGAGGCAATTTCCAATGTTGAGAATTTGGGTTACATGCGTGAAGAAGTCGTGAAGGGCGGTATGCGTAGTCTCTGCGAGGAAGAGTTCGGGAACAAGATGGATTTTGGGTTGGGAAATAGTGGGGCTAAGAAAGAAAGGATGGCTGGGGTCCACAGATTGAATAAAACAAAGGTGAAGTATGGGTTTGGAGGCTTGTGCGTTAATTAGATGGCTCGTTGAGTGTGTTAATTAATTAGGTAGATTTTAAGGGTGGATCAAGAAGTCAGTTGGTAGGGTTGGTCATTGTTAAGTCGAGTTCGGTTCCTGGGTTTACGGGTTTCTTTTTAATTCTCTTAAATAATAAAAATTGCCTTGACCTAATAGCGCGTTAATTATCATTCTAGGTGTGACCGATTTTTCTCGAAACCGTTATCTTCCTCGTCCGTAGCGAAATTTCCTCGTCTCTCAGGTAAGTCAATTTTCGACTTGCTCAGTCCTGTTCTAGCTTGTTAGGGTTGCGTGGTAGTTATGAGATTGGTTTTGGGAACTAGTCCCGATCGATCTTTTAAAATGTTTTGATATGTGTGCTATGTGTAAATGATTTTGGAAACCTGTTTTTGAAAGTTGTTACCCAATATACGCATAATTTCGTCGTTGTTTTCTCTATGTTGGGCAGCGCTCCAGTGGAGGCTGATTATGGATGGTTGTGATTAGATGGACGGTTGGAATGAGGATGTATGGTTGTGATGGGACGGACGGTTGTCGCGTGCAGTGTTGAGGCAGTGCTGCCGCATAGGTAGCGTAAGGTATGCGGTGTTGAGGCAGTGCCCATACCATAGGTAGAGTTTCTGATTGCGTATTTTATGTGGAATTGATTGAGTGACTAACTGGACCTAGGACTGGACTAGAGATATGTGTGCGATTGCGGACTTGTTTGCTAACCTTTGAAAGAAAAACGGTTTTGAAACATCTTGTAACTTCCATGTTGACTCTGACTTGATAGGATAGGATCTGACCCCTTGGGGACCTATTTTCATTCCAGGTAATCAGAATCCCGTGACCAAGCCTCGGTGAAATGGTGGTGCGGAGCAGTAGCGCGCGTGTCATAGTATTGGGGTTGGTTGTTATGATTAGTATTTCTAGTTTTATTACTATTTGACTTTGAATGATATTATGTGGGATTTCAGATGGTTGTCTTTTAGGACGGGTGGTGGAATTTGATTGTTTCAATTTGGATTCATTCTTCGGGATTGGTCCATGACAGTTTGTTTTAAATGTTATTTTATTCAAATACAAGTTGGATGTTTTCTTTGTTTTCTCGCCGTGCCCGCTTTGCAAGATCCGAATGTCCGTTGTCGAACCAGCTTGGTAGTGCCTCGTGAGGTCTACTACCGAGTAACGCCTTGTCAGAAAGACGGGGTGTTACAAATATGAATGTACAACTTGAGGAAAATCAATCATAATATGTCATAATTGATGTATATAGTGTATTGATAAAGTATGTTTAAAATGCTATATAATAATTATCTTATATGACATAAAGTATCTTTATGATATAAACACCAAAAAGAAGTTAACTTACTGTTTGAAGATTTCTACGTCAATATGAGTGTTGAAGATTTCTTGTTGAAAATAAGAAGATGGTTGAGTTGACTGAGGAAAGGGTGGTAAGACGATAATTTCATGAAGCATATGAGATACTTGTGATAAGTCGAATTGGGGGACATCAAAAGATGTGAGGTTGGCCTCATCATAAGGAATGGTTGATGACGAAGATCCTTCAACGCGTAAATTTGATTGATATAACATTTCATCATGTAATTCCAAAAGTTCCTAATTCAATAACATAAATAGTACATTCAATGAGAATTGGTTGAATAAAGCGAAAAGCGATTGAAATATATGTTAATTGTAAACAAAACTATTTCAATGAACTAATACCTTGGTAGGGGATTTAGAAAGAAGGTTGGAGAAAGACAACTGGTCTTCATCAACTAAAGAGTTTGACACTTGGGATCCAATTCCATTTGTGCACTGAAAGAGTATAACTTAGTATATGTAGCATTCATTTTATGTACAAACCCAAACTTTAATAAATTAAGAATATGACAAAATGATAGGGCATCTTATGAAACAAAGATTATAAAGTATAATATTTTAGGCATAATTGTCGGCTTATAAAATTCACGTATTAGAAAAAAAAACTACGTAATATTAAAAAAAACACTAAGTGAGAGCAAACTATAAAATATGCAACTTAGGTGACATGAAAAAGTTGATATCTCATTCAAATATTAAATGTTATGAGTAACTAACATTACCTTTGAATATATGTTGAATTAGGCATATGTTTAGGATGATCAACTTTTTGATGAAAGTTCTTGTTATTTCCATCGAATGCACTTGAATTAGTCTCATAAAATTGATTCCGAACAAAACAATGATATAATAAAACATGAGTGATTCTTTTCAAAATTGATGTCAACTATTTAAATGTGGAAGAACAATTTATCAAGGTTATGAAGCAAATTGATACATGTATGTATGTATTAGATTGAGATATAATATCTATAATTACCACTTTTCGTACATTTTAGCTTCATTTGTAGACAGTGTTGTGCTTGATGATGGCTCATATATCCTATTATAGCCATAGCATGAGATTCTTCATATTTAAAATGATTATAACAACATATTTAACCTATTGTTATATCTAGGGCTTGGAGTGAAATTTAAACTTCCCAAACTCCTAGCACATCAACTAACAACTTAAAACATGATAATACAAATAATATAATGAATTAAAATAACATCAACCTTCCAAGAACCCAAACCATTCTATGACACGTATCGCCGCCTCGCACCACCAATCCGCCAAGTCTCTACACGGATTCTAGATACCTGCAGTCTGAAAAATAGTTCCCCGAGGGGTCAGCTACAATCCTAATCCAAGTCAGAGAACATACGGTACAAGCAGAACGTTTCAAAACGAGTTACTAAGGTTAGCAAACAAGTCCGCACACACATAGCTCTAGTCCAGTCCTAAGTCCAGTTAGTCACACATATTCAAGTCACTAACATAACCACAATTATAAGTCCTCTTACATACACTTTCACGGGTCCACACATTTACACACGCACAATATACACACACACGATACATACCCTATCCTGCGCCGAGTAGTGTTAACGGCCTCCACCGTACATTGTCCCGCGCCGAGTAGTGTTAACGGCCTCCACCCACACTACCCGCATCTAAGGCATCCTCCTGCCACTCTCCGCTCCACAAACTTCTAACCCCTGGTCGATTCCCAACTAGAGCACTCGCCACAACATTTTTATAATTTTTGAAGGGGCTCTCCTTGCCATACGACCATGCCTCTAGAAGTCCCCTTCTCCTCGAAAATCCGAGAACAAGGCCGTACGGGTAGATGCCAGCACACAGAAAACGCGTGAAAACCTTTCGTACGATAAAACCCTTTTGAAAACCAGTTGCACACATATCACACATACGATCATTTACTCATATATATATATATATATATATATATATATATATATATAAAAACAAAATAGTTTATTAAAATAATATTTTAGGGACTAATTCCCCAAAACCAATCTTACCAGCACAACATGCAATCCAACAAGAATTGAATAGAACCACCTAGCCGAGCAAGTCGCAGAACGACTTACCTCAAAGACGATGAAATTTCTATACGAATGAGGAACAACAACGGTCCAGAAAGATCAACCTCCTATAAACGATAATTCATAATTAATATTAAAAACGCGCTTTACTTGAATTAAGAAAATTAGAACCCGACATGGACCTGAACCAAACCCGACTTAACAACCCGGACGGAGGTTGAGATCGACACAATGAACCCCAACTAGTCACCCCACTTTAACTTAATTAATTAGCTCAGTAGGATTTGAACCCAGATGAAGTTCGGGCATCTACCATTATCCCCACAATGATTGGCCCCCCTGTCGACGCGGTGGGAAGGAAGCAGCCCTAACCTCTGTCTCCTTCTTTCTTATTCTACCTTACGTGCCTTCACTTCGCAATTTACACGTACTTATAGATATGGAATACTCTTTTCTTTTCTTTTTTTTTTAACCTCCAGCCAACCCCGACCCTGCCATTCGCTCCCTTGCTCCGCTACTACACTCACCCAACAACTTGCCCCGCTCACCCGACCACACCACTTTCCGACCTGCCCAGACCCTCGTCGAACCAAAACACCCGAGCCCAACTCCGACCTCGCTCTCGGTCTCCAGCCCCAACACCGACGACCTCGAACCCGCCACCGAGGTCTCACACTTTCCCCTCCTTAAAGAGGTTCGCCCTCGAACCTAAAGCTAGGAATACTATCACAAGTACAGGGTCAAATAAGATCAAATAAGCTTGGACACCTACGATCAAACTAGTCTCATACCAAACGAGAGTCAAACAAACATATCAACTATAAAAATTATCTAGTTTAACAAAATATGAATAGTATAACTTAGCTAGTAGTACAAAATAGGAATTGAACTTCAAACCATCGTTGTAGAAATTAATCATGTAAGAACAATGTACTTAAATGAAAGTCAAACAAAAATCAAACAAGGTCAAACGATATCAAACAAGGTCAAACGGATGGAACTCAAATCAACAACGAAGTGACACTACAACGAGCTTGAATTGATACTTAACTTTCTAGCTACAAGAGATACTTCGGTTGATGGTGGCGGAGTCGTGACGTGTCAACTACCCCTCCTAAAAGCAACATGACTACCCAATGAAAACGTTTGAAAACACCGGCCGGTTTTAGTTCAAGTTGGATCTCGAGTACACTCGTTGTTCAA
Organism: Polygonum aviculare; assembly: GCA_934048045.1. Taxonomy (NCBI): domain Eukaryota; kingdom Viridiplantae; phylum Streptophyta; class Magnoliopsida; order Caryophyllales; family Polygonaceae; genus Polygonum; species Polygonum aviculare. The sequence continues at coordinate 14,516,854 of OW204023.1, read as the reverse complement.
TTCCTTGTGCCCTTGTTGCCAACCTGGCTCTGATACCAATTTGTAACACCCCGTCTTTACACCAGGGCATTACTCGGTAGTAGACCTCACGAGGTGCTACCCAGCTGGTTCGACAATAGAACATTCGGATCTTGCAACGCGGGCACGGCGAGAAAACATTGAAAAACATCCAACTTGTATTATGAAATAAAACTTTTACAAAACAGTTCATGATCCCAACTCAACACCAGACTAATAATTACAAACTTCCCCAAACCCCTAGCACATCAACTAACAACTTAAAACATGATAATACAAATGATATAATGAATTAAAATAACATCAACCTTCCAAGAACCCAAACCATTCTATGACACGTATCGCCGCCTCGCACCACCAATCCGCCAAGTCTTCACACGGATTCTAGATACCTGCAGTCTGAAAAGTAGTTCCCCGAGGGGTCAGCTACTATCCTAATCCAAGTCAGAGAACATACGGTACAAGCGGAACGTTTCAAAACGAGTTACTAAGGTTAGCAAACAAGTCCACAATCACACACATAACTCTAGTCCAGTCCTAAGTCCAGTTAGTCACACATATTCAAGTCACTAACAATGCCACAATTATAAGTCCTCTTACACACACTTTCACGGGTCCACACATTTACACACGCACAATATACACACACACACGATACATACCCTATCTTGCGCCGAGTAGTGTTAACGGCCTCCACCGTACACTGTCCCGTGCCGAGTAGTGTTAACGGCCTCCACCCACACTACCCGCATCTAAGGCATCCTCCAGCCACTCTCCGCTCCACACACTTCTAACCCCTGGTCGAGTCCTTACTAGAGCACTCGCCACAACATTTTTATAATTTTTGAAGGGGCTCTCCTTGCCATACGACCATACCTCTAGAAGTCCCCTTCTCCTCGAAAATCCGAGAACAAGGCCGTACCGGTAGATGCCAGCACACAAAAAACGCGTGAAAACCTTTCGTACGATAAAACCCTTTTGAAAACCAGTTGCACACATATCACACATACGATCATACACTCACATATATATATATATATATAAACAAAATAGTTTATTAAAATAATATTTTAGGGACTAATTCCCCAAAACCAATCCTACGAGCACAACATGCAATCCAACAAGAATTGAATAAAACAACCTAGTTGAGCAAGTCGCAGAACGACTTACCTCAAAGACGAAGAAATTTCTATACGAATGAGGAACAACAACGGTCCGGAAAGATCAACCTCCTATAAACGATAATTCATAATTAATATTAAAAACGCGCTTTACTTGAATTAAGAAAATTAGAACCCGACATGCACCTGAACCAAACCCGACTTAACAACCCGGACGGAGGTTGAGATCGACACAATGAACCCCAACTAGTCACACCACTTTAACTTAATTATTTAGCCTAGATACATAAGTAAATAATTCCCTTCTAAACTCTTGATGGCCCCCACCTTTCTCTCCACTCACGCCCAAACCCTGTCTTCTTTCTTATTCTACCTTCCGTGCCTTCACTTCACAATTTACACGTACTTACAGATATGGAATACTCTTTTCTTTTCTTTTTTTTCGAACCTCCGGCCAACCCCGACCCTGCCATTCGCTCCCTTGCTCCGCTACTACACTCACCCAACAACTTGCCCCGCTCGCCCGACCACACCACTTTCCGACCTGCCCAGATCCTCGCCGAACCAAAACACCCGAGCCCAACTCCGACCTCGCTCCCGGTCTCCAGCCCCAACACCGACGACCTCGAACCCGCCACCGAGGTCTCACAATAAGTGTCGATTGCCGTTTCTACTAGTAACTGCTCTAAAATAACTTGTTTTTAGACATAGATCGACCTTAATTAATAGCTATGAAAGTATACCAGATCTTACCATTGTCGTATACGGCGGATCCAACGCAACATTCTAATCAATTCCATGTAACAGTTAAATAACATATCAGATAAGCTTTAGCGAATATTATTGATTTGTAAATCATATAAAATCTTATGTTTGTCGTATATTGCATATCCAAACATTAATATCATTGTAAATTCAACTAATTGTAAAATTAATTAAAACTATATTATGGTTTACATATAGAGAGTAACTAATAAAATATCAGTTCTTCTATTAAGTAAACTTTTATTTAAAGTTATATTACGTTAAATTTTATTTAAGGGAGCAATATAAACTATTTGAATGGTCAAAGTATAGAATTCTCTTTTTCAATATTTATTTAACATTAATAATTCAACACGTTTGAATTGGACTGTAATGTAATGGCTCACAATTGAGAAAATAAGAAAAATATAACGATAGAATGTTACCTTTTTTGGTCCCAAAGTTGCTTTGAATTCTGTATTTGAAGCAAGATATCAGAGTTCCCTCTTTAAAACAAGTTTCAAACCAAAATTATAATTATTAACAAATCACAAAGTAGATCCATGATTTGATGAAATAAGCACATTCATATTCAATTTCAAAAACATGTACAATTGAAAAAACAAGAAAATTATATGAAAGATTACTTGTTGTCACTAGTCAAGTAACTTAATCGGCCATCTAGTGAGAGGCTGATGGTTGCAACCTCAAAGCTACACTTGATAAAAATATCAAGGGGCCTTTTCAAGATCTTGTTCCTTCTTTTTGCAAAGGCAATCAAATATGCATCACTATGTGAATCTGACAAATGATTTTCATTATTCCTAATTTTTGACATTTTTGAACCAAGGTTTTCACATAAACTTGACATGAAAACTGAAGATTTATAGAAAGATTCTAGGAAGGGGCATGGTCTAATTAGAAAAGAAAAATGGAAGAAAGTTGCACTTCTTGTGTCTCACTTCTCACCACATATATACAAACAATTTATTTTTAAAAAAAGTTATTTACAGTTTAAAAAATAGAAGATTTTCATTATATCATTATAAAATACAAAAATAACTTTTTATACCAATTTAGTCCATGTTTTGTGTATCCATATCAAACTTTTGTAACTTAAAAATTTCTAAAAATTAAGGGATACCAAATTTTTGAATTTTGAATTTCTTTGACTTGAAACCGTATTCATCACTTCATGAAATTAAATGTCCTAGATTAGTATGAAAAATTAAATGTTCATTAAATATGAATGTGATATTTAATTTTTACTTTAATTGGTATAAATTTTTTGTCATTAATTTATGTAACTTCTAGAAGTAAATGCATTCTATAAGTTGTTTTTAGTCAAGATTTATGATTTTGTTTCTTCCTTGCTTTTGAATTTTTTTATCCAAGGTTTTCGCATACACACACATATATATATATTGATTCGGCCTATTTTGTATAGGATAACTCTTGTATTTTAGAGCTATATTGAGAGTGTTTAGGTTAGTTTTGAGTGTTATTGTAATATCAAGACCGAAGACACAAGTTATGAAGAATCAAGAGTTAAAAAGCTTAAAGACGAAGATTCGCCACTGCATGAAGGCCGCGGTCGCGTTGTCTATGACGCGGGCGCGGTGGCGTGGAGGAGCGAGCCAACCAAGACCCATGAAGGCCGCGGTCGCGCTGCCTATGGCGCGGTCGCGGTAGTAGCCGACTCAAGATTGACCATTTGAAGGCCGCCGCGGGCGCGGTTATGGTGCCACGGTCGCGGGTTCGACCGACTTCCAAGTTGACGAGATTTCACCGTTTTTATCTTGTTTCCTTTCTATCTTTCGGGTTTCTACCTTATTTAGTCCGAAATGGTTGATCTTTGGGGCTATATAAGAGGGACCTTTTCTAGGTTTCTGGAGATGATCCAATTTGTCAATCAATTGTATTTCAATAAAGATTAGAGTTTTCTTTGTAATGGAGAACTAACTTTCCTCTGGAGTTTATTCAATCAAAGAAGCTTTATTATGAAGTTGTGAAATTCTGGTAATCTCTTTATCCCTAGGTCTTTATTGATACTCTTGTGCTTCATCCCATGATCTATGTTTGATTTTATGAGCCTGATCAACTTGTTTGATTGACTTAGATCTATTGTTTGAATTAGGATTGGTTGTTGTCTATGCATCTTTCCTATTCTCGAAACAACTCTATTTTGGGACCGTGGACTAGTTTAGGGAAGAGTATTCAATGGTTAAATTATGCATGAGACTCGTAGCTTGATTGCATGATTTGATTTCCTATTATCCCTATGCTCCATGCTAATTCTAGGTTTAAGCGTCCTTGCCTAGGGTTATAGAATTGCTTGGACCGTGGACTTGCGATTTCTAATGATTGGGATTGGAATTGACCTAGGCATATAAAGAGGTGGATGAATTCATGATCAACGGATTAATAAAGTGGAATTGATTGGATGAACTCTGCTTGATAACCTTGATTGAAACCAACTTTCAAAACCCCTTTTTGATTACTTGCATGAAAACACTAAAATCTGAATAAAAACTGATTCCTTTGGGTTCGACCCCTTGCTTGCCTACTATACTTTTGTTTGCATGTTTGGGATTTATTTTTGATAAGGGAACAACGACTTTGCCCGAGTTAAATTTTGGCGCCGTTGCCGGGGAATCCTTTTTCTTGTTTTGATTTTGTGTGTTTTCGGGTTCTGCGCCCAAACCGCGCCCGTGGGCCCCTCGGCGCGCCCGCGGTTCGTACGTAGAACCATCCTTTGGGTGCGGACCTAACACATGGTCCGTACCCGGTCTACTAATACTTCCCCTGTTCGTTTTGATCCAGAAATTAGCAGGACTCTCCGGAAGATAAGTAGTGCCCCCAGACCCTCTACATCTTACAACCTTCTTGAATCTCTCTCTCTCTCTGATTCTGAACCAGAAGACGCCATGGCGGAACAAACTATTCGCCAACTCACGGCGCCTGATCTCCAGCAACAGCAGCTCGCTGTTCAATTCCCCGAACTCGGGGAGGGTGTGAAGTTCGAACTAAAGTCTGGCCTCATCCACCACTTGCCCAAATTTCACGGGTTGAGTGGTGAGGACCCGAACAAGCATCTCACTGAATTCCACGCGGTGTGCGTGAGCATGAAGCCCACTGATGTGACGGAAGATCAAATCAAGCTCCGGGCTTTTCCCTTCTCTCTTGAGGACACCGCCAAGGACTGGCTCCATTATTTGGTGCCGGGCTCTATCACTACTTGGGCGGCCATGAAGAAGGCGTTTCTTGAGAAGTACTTCCCCGCTTCCAAACAAACATCTATTAAGAAACAGCTCAGCAGCTTGGAGCAAGGGGAAGACGAGAACCTCTATGACTATTATGAGCGCTACAAGAGGCTCATCGCGAGTTGTCCCTACCATGGCTACCAAGCCAAGGATCTTATTTGCTACATCATTGAGGGACTTTGCGACAATGACAAGAGGCTCGTGAATGCATCTTGTGGGGGTAGTTACGAAAACTTGACCCCCGTTGCAGCTTTTCAAAAAGTGGAGACCTTGGCGGAACAAGCCCGCAATCAAAGGTCCAGGACCAATGTGAGGTCCGTTAATGTGGTGAATGAGTCCCTGAATGTTGAAGTAAGGGAGCTCAAGGGTCTTATGAAGCAGCTGCTCACGAAGAGGACAACCCAGCAAGTCAATGCTTACGGTCTATGTTATGATGCGAGCCACCATACGGATCAGTGCCCAACTATTCAAGAGACCGAGGAGTCGGTCAATGCTATTGGCAACTATGGAGCGCCCCGGCCCCGGAATGACCCTTACTCTAATACCTAAAATCCGGGGTGGGCGAACCATCCTAACTTATGGTGGAACAATCAACAGCAGCAGGATCCGCCACAACAGCAGCAACAGTATGCTCCTTAGGGCCAGCAACAACAATTTCGGTCCAATAACTATACCCCGAGAGCGCCTGCTCCGTCTCAGAATGATGCTATTACCGCTCTCTTGAAGGAGAACCAAGAGACGAGAGCTGCTGTAAAGAATCTTGAGACTCAGCTTAGCCAACTTGCAACCATGATCAATAGCCTCGAGTCTAAGGATTCCGGGAAACTTCCTTCTCAACCACTCAATCACAAGGAGAATGTCAGTGCCATGAATTTGAGGAGCGGTAGAGTATTGGCGAGTCGGGAATCACCCCCTGGTGACGAACCGCGACCGCGCTCCCCTGGCCGCGACCGCGCCGGGGCGGAAGCACATGAAGACCATGCCTCTGTGAAAATTCTGCGCCCGCGCTCTCCCCTCCGCGCCCGCGAAATTCCAACAGATCCCATGGACCACGAGAGGCGTAGCGACCCGCGACCGCGGAGTCCGGACCGCGCCCGCGGTAAGGAGGCCGAGCGAAATTTCGAGGCTCTACTCGACTATGCTTTCAAGAACTATGCGCCTCCTCGCCCGAGCTCTCCTAGACGGACACGAGCCCCAGCAGCAGAAGAGGACGATGGCTATGTGGCTCAACCCCTTCCACCATTGGATTCTTTCAAGCCCTCTCCTCCATTCCCCGAGGCTCTCAAGGACACAAGGAAGCCGGCACATGACAAGGAACTCTTTGAGACCTTCGCCAATTGTCAGGTAAATGTCCCACTCCTTAATCTAATCCAGAGTGTTCCTCGTTTTGCTAAATTCATGAAAGAGCTATGCACCATAAAAAGAAAGAATAGGACTAGTCCTAAGATTGAAAAGGTCGCTCTAGTTGAAAAAACGCAGGATAGCAAAATCGAAACTTGTAATTCCCTACTCCAAAAGCAACTTCCTAAAAAATGTTCAGACCCATGAAGATTCACCGTCCCTGTCACTATTGGAGAAACTAAAATTGAGCGTGCTATGCTAGATTTAGGTGCCTCCATTAATGTTCTTCCAGCTTGCATGTATGATAGGTTAGGCCTTGGTCCTTTAAAAGAGTCCGATATTGTTATTGAATTGGCTGACCACTCTTATGTGCGCCCGAAAGGGTTAGTTGAGGATGTTTTAGTGCAGGTGCAGGGTTTGATTTTTCCTGTAGATTTTTATGTGATGGAGATAGACGTAGGGCGGTACGACCCGGTTCTCTTACTTGGTCGCCCATTCATGAAAACCGCCAACACGATCATTGACGTTGCCAATGGATCTCTTTCCATATCTCATGGTGGCAACACGGTCCGAATTGATGTTGATGAGGACCCGTATTGATCGTATCCACGTCGAGCCAACGACGTTAAACAACAGCGCTGCTTGGGAGGCAACCCAAGGATTAGATAGATTGTTTTTCCATTCCTAGCTTAGGATTTGCTTGTTTTTCTAGCTAACATGCAGGTACTAGGTCCGAAAGGACACGACTGGCGTGAAACCGCGCCCGCGCCCCCTTGGCCGAACCCGCGGTGGACTGTCAGCGCGCCCCGACGAACAGGTACTAGCCCGTGCTCGCGGTAACCATACTGCGTCTCGGTTTTATCTCTTTTTTATTAAAAAAAACAGAAAAAAAAGACAAAAAGAGGACTTCTTGGTCCCATTCTACCTCTATATTTTCCATCCATCTATATCCATTCTATCCATCTTCTATCTTTCCACATTCTATTTCTTCTTTCCATCCATCTTTGTACTTTCCATCCTTTGGCTATGTATAAAGCCTAAGTATGGGGGAGCTTTGTTTCCCCGAGAGTTCTCTTCTCCACGGCTCGAGTTCGAGTATTGATCCATCTTCCAAGAAGACGAGCCAAGATACGAAGGTTGCTTACACATCACGTTTTTCGAGACGAAGTCAATACATTGTTCCTGCACGAGAACAGCGCCCGCGCTTCATCAGCCGCGCCCGCGGTATGATTTCCGACGATGACTTCCCTCTCTGCATCAATTCCGCGCCCGTGCCCCTTGTGTTCCGCCCGCGGTATGGCCACCGATTGGAAATACGAAGTTTTTCTTCTACCATCTATGAAGAGTTCTTCCATTCCACCTCTCTTCAATCGTTTGTGAGTCTTCTGATATACCTTCTTCCTTGCTTCTATCCTTTCTCTTTGCTTCATTGAGGACAATGAAGGATTTAAGTATGGGGGAAGGAGTACTCACATTCGCTTATCGTAGTTAGTGTAGTTAGAGATTTGCTTCAGATTTTTGATTTTCTTCTTTTCATGGAGCACTTGCACCATACTTTTTGCATAATAAAGAAAGAAAGAAAAGAAAAAAAAGATAGAAAGAGCCATAAAAATGAAAAAAGGCATATGAAATCCTGGGATGAGTCGAAAACCCGAAAGGGCGGCTCAGGTAATAAGCAGGTAACCCGGACCAGCATTAGGCTGGGGTAAAAAGAGGTTTATGAGAGTTGTGAGTATTGGTGAGCACACCTATTGAAAAATGAAAAGAGCGGTTAGGTGAAAACCCGAAAGGGCGCCTAAGCAGAATTGAGCGGTAAAATTCGAGTGTTTTAGGATCATTCTTGCTTGGAGACTTTGGGGCTTACATATTAGATTTGGGTAGATCCTAGGTTGCTCTTTCATCTTTTTAGAGCTTGAGTGATATATCATGTTGTGAGGTGTGTGTTTGAGCTTCATTGTTTTATGCTCATGATTTCTCTATATTTTTGGGTTCGGGTTGTGAGTTGAGTGTTTTTATCTTCCCTTGCATTTCCTGAGATCTTAGATGTGCTACCTTGATATATTTGTTTTGAGCTTACTCGAGGACGAGCAAGATCTAAGTATGGCGGAATTTGATTCGGCCTATTTTGTATAGGATAACTCTTGTATTTTAGAGCTATATTGAGAGTGTTTAGGTTAGTTTTGAGTGTTATTGTAATATTAAGACCGAAGACACAAGTTATGAAGAATCAAGAGTTAAAAAGCTTAAAGACGAAGATTCGCCACTGCATGAAGGCCGCGGTTGCGTTGTCTATGACGCGGGCGCGGTGGCGTGGAGGAGCGAGCCAACCAAGACCCATGAAGGCCGCGGTCGCGCTGCCTATGGCGCGGTCGCGGTAGTAGCCGACTCAAGATTTGACCATTTGAAGGCCGCCGCGGGCGCGGTTATGGTGCCGTGGTCGCGGGTTCGACCGACTTCCAAGTTGACGAGATTTCACCGTTTTTATCTTGTTTCCTTTCTATCTTTCGGGTTCCTACCTTATTTAGTCCGAAATGGTTGATCTTTGGGGCTATATAAGGGGGACCTTTTCTAGGTTTCTGGAGATGATCCAATTTGTCAATCAATTGTATTTCAATAAAGATTAGAGTTTTCTTTGTAATGGAGAACTAACTTTCCTCTGGAGTTTATTCAATCAAAGAAGCTTTATTATGAAGTTGTGAAATTCTGGTAATCTCTTTATCCCTAGGTCTTTATTGATACTCTTGTGCTTCATCCCATGATCTATGTTTGATTTTATGAGCCTGATCAAATTGTTTGATTGACTTAGATCTATTGTTTGAATTAGGATTGGTTGTTGTCTATGCATATTTCCTATTCTCGAAAAAACTCTATTCTAGGACCGTGGACTAGTTTAGGGAAGAGTATTCAATGGTTAAATTATGCATGAGACTCGTAGCTTGATTGCATGATTTGATTTCCTATTATCCCTGTGCTCTATGCTAATTCTAGGTTTAAGCGTCCTTGCCTAGGGTTATAGAATTGTTTGGACCGTGGACTTGCGATTTCTAATGATTGGGATTGGAATTGACCTAGGCATATAAAGAGGTGGATGAATTCATGATCAACGGATTAATAAAGTGGAATTGATTGGATGAACTCTGCTTGATAACCTTGATTGAAACCAACTTTCAAAACCCCCTTTTGATTACTTGCATGAAAACACTAAAATCTGAATAAAAATTGATTCCTTTGGGTTCGACCCCTTACTTGCCTACTATACTTTTGTTTGCATGTCTGGGATTTATTATTGATAAGGGAACAACGACTTTGTCCGAGTCATATATCAAAATCAATAATTTCGTAAAGGGATATTTCGTATGGTAAACACGAGGTTTTAGAATTTTGTGTGGTACACAAAGGTTTTTGGATTCATCATAGTGACCTTGAGGTTTTGCAAATTCCGTGTTATAACCTCGACATATTATATTACTCACCCTTAACATTTACTTAATTACATAAAATCACCCTATATTATATTGTTTCAACAAAACTAGCAAATTTATTTTATTAAAACATCTAAGTTTATAATTATAGAATTATATTTTTTTACTTAATATTTTTCCATAACACTATATGTTATTATATTAAAAAATCAATAAATAAAATTTATTACAAAAAAGCCATGTTTTCAAATTTTATAATAGTTGATATTTTAAGGGAGTGTTTTTTAAAAGTGAGTGCACTAATTCAAGTAATTTATTTTTAAAATAATATAAACTTGGTTTTCCATAGATAATCAACATATGTAGTGACATGAAAAAATGTGCAAATGATAGAGTTTTTTGTAATATCCGGTGGGTTTGGCTTTCTTGATCGGCTAGTTAGTAGCTAGTAAAATAAAAAAGCAAAAATTAAGATAGTGATAATAATTAAAAAGTTATATCAACCTAGTAAAAAAATAGCAGCCCGTAAGTAGTTAGTAGCCCCGAACAATAAGCCTATACAAATAAAGTATATTAAAGGATAATTAACCTAAAAGCTATCATCGGATCACGAAAGGCTCGGGAGCCAAATTGTTCTTCTGTGCCGTCACCTCCCTCTTCCTTCGGTGGGCGTCATCGATCGCTTTTCTAACCATTGTCGCTAGGTGATTGTGGACTTCAACGTTGCCGTCGTCGTCGGTGTTTTGTTGCAAGGGAGGGAGTTCGCCGGTGGAGCACCTGCTTCGATCTCTTGCATACAACGTCAACTAGAATAATGCTGCAAATCCACGAGCACCAACATGTTTATTTGCCACGGGATTCCATCTTTTTCACAGTTGTTCCCGTGCAAACCTTCCTGTGGAATTTCATGGCGTGGGAAAATTTTCCCCATGAAGGAGGCCGTGCATGCTGCCGTGGGAATTTGCCACACTGTGCCTGAACACAATCAGACCATTCACTACGTATTGTGCCGTGGAAAACTTGGGTTTAATATTCTTTTATATAATGAGTTTGCCACTTCGTATTGTGCCGTGGAAAACTTCATATTACTTTATATAATCCACTTTATGGCTAGGATATATTTATATATATATTTTTTGAATTGATTTTTTCTTTTTATTTTAATACCCTATATCATATCAAGCAATTCATCTGCTCAAATTACAGTAATTGTAAGAAAGCTAGTCAAAACTTCAAAACTAATATCAAACATACATAAATATTTACCCATTCAAACAAAAGTCATTCATCATATAAGTAACAACATTCATGCTACCCCCATACAACCTCTCCTTCTTAAGAAGGTTCGTCCTCGAACCTAAATCGAACTACGATAACGAAATACGATTCCAAAAATACACATAATCAAAACCATACTCGTATAGAACGAGAGTCAAACATGTCCAATCAAATCAATCAAGTCTAATAAAATCAAACAAGGTCAAACAAGGCACACGAGTCTATCACCTATGAGCTACACTAACACTCCCTACCCTGGAAGGCCTCTAGTAATCCCGGAAACAGCTTAGGATAACTATCACTCATCCTCGCCTCGGTCTCCCACGTCCCCTCCTCGACACCTCGGCGAGACCACTGAATCAAAACCTGGGGAATCTCCTTGTTCCACAACTTCTTCCTACGCTTGTCCAGGACCCGCAAAGGATGCTCCTTGAAGGTGTGATCTGGCTCGACTACTAACTCCTCGTAGTTCAGCTTGTGACTAGGATCGGGTACATTCCCTACACTCTCCAAGACCTCAAATGAACTAATGTATCGCAAACTCAACTTCCATTTTACTCCAAGCTCCTAGACTCCTCAAGTAGGCAACACCCTCATTGAAGCACTTGCTCTTACCTCAAACTCCAACTATAGACTTCTCTTGTCCTCATAGGAATTTTGACGACTCTAAGCATCTCATATGTGTGCTCTAATCAAGGTCACCGTCCCGATTCTTCCCTCAATCATTCATGGCCCACTTTCGATTACCCATGCTAGCTTATCTCAACACACAAAGTGGTCCTACATTGACGGTCGTTCAAAGCCTCATAGAGTGTCATCTGAATCGAGGAGTGACAACTGTTATTATACGCAAACTCTACCAAGGTTAAGTGATCTGACCAATGACGTTCCCAATCCAATACGCAAGACCTCAACATATTCTCCCAAATCTAAATCGTACTCACTAACGAACCATTTAACTATAGATGGTAGGCTGTATGAAATGCAAACTCGTGTCTAGTGGCTCATGCACCTACTGCCAGAATCCTGAAGTGAACCGACGATCTTTAACCGACATAATCATCTTCAACTTCCCATACAGTCGGACAATCTCCTCAGGAACAGTGGTGTGAGACCTTGGGTTAAAATTAGGGTAAAATTTAAAATATTATATATATATATATAAATAATATATATTTGTGCGGTAAAATATTAGATATGTATGTATTATTTCTTTACTATTTAATAAGTAGTATGTCTCTTTTAACACCCGTATCTTTACCGATCATTTAGGACGGAGGCTAAAATATTTCATATACAATTATATATGCGTATGTATATGTATAGATATGGGTGAAGATCGAGAGTGAAGTCGGTCAAAAAGTATGGATATGTATAAAATGTTTTTTCTTCACTTCTAAGTATCCATCAGCTAGATACCCGAGCTCCTCTCGTCCCCCTTCCCTAGTGTGCCGCCTGAGAGAAACCCCTTCGCCTTGTTCTTCTTCTTATCGTCGTTTCCTTCCACCTACGACCGAGTATAGGCTCTGCCGGTAAGTACTTCTCGTTCCGGTCTTGTTTTTAACTTAAGGCGTCGGGTCCGGTCGGGTGTTGAGCGGGTAGTCGGTGGTCGAGGTCCTACGTGTGCGTGGCGGTTGTGGGATGGGATGCCGGGTTCCGGCTCCGTAGCCACCGGCGCCGCCGTTGCCGGGAGTAGTGGCGGGGTAGCTAAGAGATGGGTCCCTCGGGGAGGGTTTGGGCTGAGCTAGCCGTGTACATCATGCCCAAAATTAAAGAGTTGAATCTGAGGTGGGAGATGATGGCTTAGTAGGTGTGCTGATTGTATATCTATGTAAGGATGGTTGTGAGGTTGAGGTATCGTTCAGGCCGATAGAAATCAATAGCTGAGGTTCAAAAAGAGGTTGATTAAGATTTGATTAGGAGTAGCTGGCAATCCATTAAATTTTGGCCTTATTAAACTATATAGTTTCATGTGTAGGCTTATGTATAATAGTGGGTGCAAGTGGAGGACTTAATAGACATAGAGCCTATTAGGAAATTTATTAATTATGATATTCAATTTTAGTCGGGTTAATTAGTTAGTGTTTAATCGGGATTGGTTCGGGTGCGTTTTGGATGTTAACTTTATTAATTAGAGTGAAGAGAGCTTCTATAATTTTTAATATTACCTTTCTCGTATTTAGGAGACCGTTTCAGTTCGGACCCTTGATACTCCTGGCTCGTAGAGAATCCATTCACTTTTGAGGTAAGTCGATTTTCGACTTGCTCAGCTCCTATTCTAGCCTGTTAGGATTTGCGTGGTAGTTATGAGATTGGTTTTGGGAACTAGTCCCGATCGATCTTTGAAAATGCTTTGATATGTGTGCTATGTGTAATTGATCTCGGAAACTGGTTTTGAAAGTTAGTATGTATATAGTTGTGTGTCGGTTTTCTCTATGTTGGGCAAGCGCTCCAGTGGAGGCTTAATGTGAAGGTTGAGTTGTGATGGACGTTTGTGTTGAGATGGATGGTTGGATTGAGAATGGATGGTTATGAGATGGCCCGTCTCTGAGTCCGGCGTGGGATCAATACGCCGTTGTCATGGCATGTAGTGGTGGGGCAGAGCTGCATAGCCTAGGTAGCTTAAAGGTATACGGTGTTGGGGCAGTGCCGCATATCATTGGTAGAGTTTCTGATTGCATGTCTTATATGAAGTTGACTGAAGTGAAGTGTACGACTGTGTGTGTGTGTTAAATTGATAAATGTGTGTTATTAAGTGATTATGACTAACTGGATTTAGGAATGGACTAGAGTTATGTGTGTGATTGCGGACTTGTTTGCTGACCTTAGAAAAACTGTTTTGAAACGTCTTGTACCTGTCATGTTGACTCTGACTTGATAGGATAGGATTTGACCCTTCGGGGAATTATTTTTCATTCCAGGTAAACAGGACATCGTGATTGAGCCTCGGCGAAATGGTGGTGCAGTGTAGTAGCGTGTCACAGTAGTTAGTTATCGGGGTGTTGTTTCTTTTGTTGGGTCTTAATGTTTGATTTTCTATATGTAGTAAAGCGAGTATCAATTTGTGTGGTTTGTAGGTTAAGAGTTCTTGTTAAGTAAAGTACTTGTTAGTGTTTGTTTCTGGTGTGGTTCTTGGGGTTGGTTCATGACATCTCGGTTTGTAAAACTATAGATCTTATTTCGTTTCTTGTACGAGTTGGATGTTTTCTTGTTTTCTCGTCGTGCCCGCGTTGCAAGATTCAGTTGTTCAATTGTCAAACTAGCTTGGTAATACCTCGTGAGGTCTACTACTGAGTAACTCCTTGTCGGGAAGAAGAGGTGTTACATGTGGCGACATTCCAAGTATAAGATGCATCAATGTATCAAACAATATAAATAAGTGTCAGTAGGTGTATGTTAACTAGAAGTCATATAACTTCAATCATATTTAGATTATAAACCTTATAGAAGAAGTAACATATTATACCTGCTAGTTTGTTTGAAGTAATTCTTGATTTGTCTCTTTATCGTTTCAAAAACAGCAACCAATTACTATAGTGAAAAATAATTCAAGAAAACATAAAATAAGTAGCAGTTAAAAGAATCAGATGTTATTTATTGACTTTCATCTTGAAGAAAAAAAAAAGATTATGAGAAGGTTACCTCGGTATTTGCTACTTTTCTGTGGAAAAAGAGAATGAAAAAATAAAACGTCGTTATTTCAATTAATGTTTGAGATAAGGAAAAAGATATAAAGATAAGGAAAAACTAGATTATTTAAGTTAAAATTGGAGTAACAAGTGTCAATTGCCGTTTCTACTAGTAACTGCTCTAAAATAACTTGTTTTTAGACATAGATCGACCTTAATTAATAGCTATGAAAGTATACCAGACCTTACCATTGTCGTATACGGCGGATCCAACGCACCATTCTAATCAATTCCATGTAACAGTTAAATAACATATGAGATAAGCTTTAGCGAATATTAATGATTGGTAAATCATATAAAATCTTATGTTTGTCGTATATTGCATATCCAATCATTAATATCATTGTAAATTCAACTAATTATAAAATTAATTAAAACTATATTATGGTTTACTTATAGAGAGTAACTAATAAAATATCAGTTCTTCTATTAAGTAAACTTTTATTTAAAGTAATATTACTTTAAATTTAATTTAAGGGAGCAATACAAATTATTTGAATGGTATAAGCATAGAATTCTCTTTTTCAATATTTCTTTAACATTAATAATTCAACACGTTTGAATTGGACTGTAATGTAATGGATCACAATTGCGAAAATAAGAAAAATATAACGAGAGAATGTTACCTTTTTTGGTGCCAAAGTTGCTTTGAATTCAGTATTTGAAGCAAGATATCAGAGTTCCCTCTTTAAAACAAGTTTCCACCCAAAATTATAATTATTAACAAATCACAAAGTAGATCCATCATTTGATGAAATAAGCACATTCATATTCAATTTCAAAAACATGTACAATTGAAAAAACAAGAAAAAATATATAAAAGATTATCTGTTGTCACTAGTGAAGTAACTTAATCGGCCATCTAATGAGAGGCTGATGGTTGCATCCTCAAAGCTAAACTTGATAAAAATATCAAGGGCCCTTTTCAAGATCTTGTTCCTTCTTTTTGCAAAGGCAATCAAATATGCATCACTATGTGAATCTGACAAATGATTTTCATTATTCCTAATTTTTGACATTTTTGAACCAAGGTTTTCACATAAACTTGACATGAAAACTGAAGACTTATAGAAAGCTTCTAAGAAGGGACATGGTCTAATTAGAGAAGAAAAGTGGAATAAAGTTGCACTTCTTGACTCTCACTTCTCACCACATATATACAAACAATTTATTTAGAAAAAAAGCTATTTACAGTTTAAAAAATAGAAGATTTTCATTATATCATTATAAAATACAAAAATATCTTTTTATACCAATATAGTCCATGTCCTAAGTTTTTGTGTATCCATATCAAACTTTTTTAACTTAAAAATTCCTAAAAATTAAGGGATACCAAATTTTTGAATTTTGAATTTCTTTGACTTGAAACCGTATTCATCACTTCATGAAATTAAATGTCCTAGATTAGTATGAAGTATTAAATGTTCATTAAACGTGAATGTGATATTTAATTTTTACATTAATTAGTATTAATTTTTTTTCATTAATATATGTAACTTCTAGAAGTAAATGCATTCTATGATTTGTTTTTAGTCAAGATTTATGATTTTCTTTCTTTCTCGCTTTTGAATTTTTTTATCCAAGATTTTTGCATATATATATATATATATATATCAAAATCAATAATTTTGTAAAGGGATATTTCGTATGATAAACACAAGGTTTGAGAATTTTGTGTGGTACACAAAGGTTTTTGGATTCATCGTGGTGACCCTGAGGTTTTGCAAATTCGGTGTTATAACCTCGACATATTATATAACTCACCCCTAAAATTTACTTAATTACATAAATTCATCGTATATTATATTGTTTCAACAAAACTAGCAAAGTTATTTTATTAAAACACCTAAGTTTATAATTATAGAATTATATTTTTTTACTTAATATTTTTCCATAACAATATATGTTATTATATTAAATAATCAATAAATAAAATTTATTATAAAAAGAGCCATTTTTTCAAATGTTATAATAGAGTGTTTTTTAAAAGTGGGTGCACTAATTCAAGTAATTTTTTTTTAAATTAATATAAAATTGGTTTTCCATAGATAATCAACATATGTAGTGACATGAAAAAATGTGCAAAAATGATAGAGTTTTTTTTGACATGTAAAATTTAGAAAATTTTTGTTATAACATTTAAAAATAATAAACGTTATGTGTATCAAGTGATAGTTATCATTAAGTATTTTAAGGAAATATTTTTGCTAGTTTTTTTAAAAAAAATATATATGGTGATTTTATGTAATTAAGTAAATATTATGATCAAGTTATATATATTTTTAGATTTTATGCTATGCCGAGGTTATAACATGAAATTTGCAAAAATTTAAGGTCACCACGCGCAATCTAAAAAAACTGTGTATTCAAGGAATTTCCCTTTCTGAAAAGTTTGTCAAGGAACGTGGTCAAATTAGAGGGTGGAAGTAGAGGAGGACTTTATTTCTCAAGTATGCAGTAGCTTAAGAAACGTATTCCCAACATACAACAAAATATTACAATTTAATATAAGATGTGGCTCATGTGCATTTATATATATACAATAGAAAAATAAGAATGAATCTCAACCACTTGTTGTACAAGAGAAAAAGAGCCGTTGACGAATGGCTAGGGGAATATGAGCCGTTGACGAACGGCCTGTAAAATGAGTTGTTGACGAATGGCTAGTGGAAAATGAGCAACAATATGCTTCTAGTTTGTTTGCTGTTTTGATGTGTTGTGGGTTTGTTATGAATGTTGTGATGCTTTGTTTGATCATGTGTCTAAGTGTACCGTTATGAATTCTTTGAGATTGTGGTGTAGCTTGTGATGTTGAGTTTGAACGACTGACTTGTTAAGAGATTGTGTAGAATAGTTTGACTGCCTATATAAGGAGTTTGGAACTGATTGTGACTAACTGAACTTAGGAATGGACTAGAGCTATGTGTGTGTTTTTGGACACTTGGTTGTTGACTTTAGGAAAAAAAAATGATTTTGAAACGTCTTGTAGATGCTCTGCTTATTCTAGCTTGATAGAGTAGAATTGACCCTTCGGGGAAACTATTTTACTTTCCAAGTAATCATGACCCGTGATCGAGCTTTGGCGAAATGGTGGTGTAGTGCACTAGCGCGTGTCACAGTAGTTGGCTTTTGGGGTGTTGTCTCTTTTGCTAGATCTTAATGTGTTATTTCTGGTATATACTGTAAAGCGAGCATAAGATTATGTGGTTTGTAGAAGATTGTGTGCTTTGTAGGTTATGAGTTCTTATTAGTGGAGTACTGGTTAGTATTTGTTTCTAGTGTTGTCTTTGGGGTTGGTTCGTAACCTCTGGATTTGTAAATCTATAAATTTTACTTCTTTCCTCAAGTTGGATGTTTTCTTGTATTCTCGCCGTGCCCGCGTTGCAAGATCTTGATGTTCAGTTGGCTTGGTAGTGCCTCGTGAGGTCTACTACCGAGTACTACCGTGTCAAATAGATGGGGTGTTACATTTATATTTAATTAATCTTACTATAAAATATATTAAATATTAATTAAAATAATCATATAGAAAAACATTATTCAACGCCAATTAAATATAGAATTAAATTTATAATTCATGCACATTTAACTATATACTATAAATCTTAGCAGTATTCAATCCTTATAAAAAAATTATAATTCAACAAATGTTTATTCAATTAAAACCATTCTTATGATATTACAGGAGAGGCTATTATAATCCATAAACCATTCAATCCTTATATGTCTATAGTAGTTGTTACCATTCTGAACACTCTATTTTAATTATTACAAAATTTCCTATACTTCGTACGAAATTAAAGGGATTACTAAAATATGTATCCAACCTACGAATTACTAATACAAGATACTCTTTATATCTAGAAAGCACACTACTTAAGCAATTTCATGTTAGAAAATGAAACCAATATCATGAACAAAAAGCACCAACATTGTACCCTATAAAATAACTAAAAATGTATACATAAGCTAAATAGCTTTAAAATATTTGTTGAAAATTTTGAAAAAAGGAGTTGATGTGATATATAATCATACAAAACATATCATATAGAGATTTTTTAGGAAACAAAATTTGATTAATAAGAAATTTATTTTCATATATATGAAGTGTACATATTGAAAATGTAAATATGAATTATCTATTTTTACCGTTCATAATAATTTAGATTTTTTATTTTATCTTAGATTTTCCTACCAAATAGCTTTCATAATCATAAAAACACAATTTAAAATCCGTATGTAGCACGGACATGACTAAAATGTTTTATGAATGTTTTTAACTATAATAATAATAAGAAGAATAATAATAAGTAATTTACAAATGTAAAATGTACTTATTCCATCCTTTAAATACATAACAAGTAAATAACTAAAAAAATAAAAATAATTATTAAAATGCAAACAGGAGTAATGCTAATACTAGGCGTTCCCGCAAATGCTGTGGTTGATTGACTAGCAAACCATGCTATCTTTTCTACTAATGACTTTTCTGATCTTTTTAATGCTCCTAAATTTATTTTACCTTTTTTATCCAGCTGATTCTACAGCCTATGATGTTACTGTTGAATTTTTTTTCTATTTTAATAATAATCGTAGTAAGGGCAAGGCCCTCCTTTTTGGATCCAAAAAAATCAGCTTTTTAATTTCAATTTTAAACAAAATATATTTAATTAAAATAATATTAGATGAACAATATATAGTTAAAATAATAATATAGAAAAGTATATGTCAACTCCAATTAAATAAATAATTAAAATTATAATCCATAACAATTAAAATAAATTCCACAAATATTAGGAGTAGTCAATCCTTATACAAAATTTATAATCCTACAAATTTTTGTTAGAGTAAAAGAATTTATTATAGTGAAAATAAAATATTATTAAAATAAATCCTATAAAAACAAATTAAATAAAATAATACAAGAGCTTGTATCAAACTATTCTTTCAACAACTTTATATTTCATATAAAAATTAATTAAATAAAATTTGTGTCTTAAAGGCATAGGGACTAATACTACTGTATATATAAAAGATGTAGGAATGCTCTACCGAAAAAAGATACACGGATCATGTTATAATCAGGTAACTAACATTTACCTTACATTAAGGAGAATACGACTTCTCGAGCTTATTATCATGCATATGTAAGATCTTTTCTAACTTGACTACACTAACCCTTCGAGGTTGCAAGGCCAATCATTTGACAAGTAGATTATTCAAATATTTATTTGATTTTGTTTTAGTATGATTACTGTTTTAAAAGATCCTAGGTGACACTTATGTGGAGAGAGGCCATCTAGCAAGGTGGGTCAGACGAACACCTATGTGTTACTTAGGCGGGTTTAAAGGGTAGTTGGTTCAAGATCGTCTAGGGCCTAGGAGGGGTACGTAAAGGATTTCTAGAACACTAAGTACGATGTAAGTTAACAAAGTAATTCTCACGATAAATGAGTCATAAGTTACTATTACGAATAAAAAAACATATTCGAATAAGACACTTACAAAGGTTTTAATGGTCATCTAACGATACCTTAAAATCTTCAATATAACAAGCTCTAATAATTTAAATGTCAACATAAAACATGTCTTTCTATCATGTTATTGAGGGATCGCCTTCACCTTCACCTTCGATTTATTTATAATATATCTTCCTTGAAGTAGTCTTTGATTTGTTGGAGGAGATCCTCGTATTCAGCTCCTAAAGTAGATGCCATGAATGCTAATTTGACAAATGTTAGACTAACCTCTATAAAAGAATATCTTTATTTAATTTCACTCTAAAACCTTATAAGACAAAGAGTGCAATCAAACAAAAACTAGTAAATTAAACAAAAACTAGTAAATGAATTTCTATATCATAATAAATCACAATAATATAGGGTATACGATATAATTACCATAGTTTTCATTAGGAATATCCATTTCAAGCAACATTCCAAGAAAAGGGTCTTCTATTGCTTCCCTGCAATTTCATTCAATGGTTATTGACCAATTTAATACATATAACCAAGTATAAAACAATATGGAACTAATTGAGTATCTAATTAAATAATAAACGTATAATTAGTATATGTACCTTGTATAATCACAGTTAGCTTGACCATAGGTTGATGTTGTACTGTCGTTTAGGATTTCAATATCTGTATCTATTAGGACTCTAGATGGATCCTTAAGATCACTTGTCATTTGGCTCTTGCAAAAATAATAACACCAAAATGGTATCAAACTTTATGATTTACTAAATTAATAAAAACCTCTTAAAAATAGTTTTAACATAAACATTAAAATTTTAAATAGATTAACTATTTAATAATTAGGCCAACTGGGTAATTAAGGTACCTTTGATGGTATCTCAGCATTGATAATAGGAAAGTATCCATTAGCTTTGATATCCTCGATTTCCTGGCATATTAAGGTATAAATTAACCATACAAGTATATAAGTTAAGCATTGTTAAATATAACTATATTATTATACTATAAATTCATTAAAATATTCATACCTGTTGAGGGTAATTAGGCATGATAGGACCCACTGATAAAGAAGATGGTTCAGTACTTCAAATCATGCCAAAAGTCTTGTTTGTATTAGCTGATATTGTTTTTTGTGTTCTAAAAGAGAAGAGATTGTCATTTATTGGTCAAAGCGTATTGACAGTATTGTACTTGGTTTGTTTTAGATTGATCATATCTTACTTACAAGTCTAAGCAGAATGACTTACTTTGATGGATTAGCTAGCAACTCAAAAGTGGGTGTTTTTTGCAAAGCTACCTGGTAATTTGCAACAAAAGTTAGAAAGTCGTTTATGAATAATTTTATGAATTTTAAAATTATATAATATAGACTACATTATTACAGTCTTTCAGATATTGACATATAAAAAGTCTTACAAAATTAGAAATGTGCATGTTGTACGGTACCATAATTATTTGAAAGTTGAGGTAGTTGGCTTGAGGTGACGTAGCATTAGTATATGCAACACTTTCAAACCTGTACAAAGATATTGCAAGGAAATTTACTTGTTTTAGAAATATTTCTAATAAAAGCAAGGTGCATCCACAATATGAATGTACAACTTGAGGAAAATCAATCATAATATGTCATAGTAGATGTATATAGTGTATTGATAAAGTATGTTTAAAATGCTATATAGTAATTATCTTATATGACATAAAGTATCTTTATGATATAAACACCAAAAAGTAGTTAACTTACTGTTTGAAGATTTCTACGTCAATATGAGTGTTGAAGATTTCTTGTTGAAAATAAGAAGATGGTTGAGTTGACTGAGGAAAGGGTGGTAGGACGATAATTTCATGAAGCATATGAGATACTTGTGATAAGTCGAATTGGGGGACATCAAAAGATGTGAGGTTGGCCTCATCATAAGCAATGGTTGATGAAGAAGATCCTTCAACACGTAAATTTGATTGATATAACATTTCATCATGTAATTCCAAAAGTTCCTAATTCAATAACATAAACAGTACATTCAATGAGAATTGGTTGAATAAAGAGAAAAGCGATTGAAATATATGTCAATTGTAAACAAAACTATTGCAATGAACTAATACCTTGGTAGGGGATTTAGAAAGAAGGTTGGAGAAAAACAACTGGTCTTCATCAACTAAAGAGTTTGACACTTGGGATCCAATTCCATTTGTGCACTGAAAGAGTATAACTTAGTATATATAGCATTCATTTTATGTACAAACCCAAACTTTAATAAACTAAGAATATGACAAAATGATAGGGCATCTTATGAAACAAAGATTATAAAGTATAATATTTTAGGCATAATTGTCGGCTTATAAAATTCACGTATCAGAAAAAAACTATTACCTAGGGATATTAATAATTTAATATTAAAAAAACATTAAGTGAGAGCAAACTAATAAATATGCAACTTAGGTGACATGAAAAAGTTGATATCTCATTTCAAATATTAAATGCTATGAGTAACTAACATTACCTTTGAATATATGTTGAATTAGGCATATGTTTAGGATGATCAACTTTTTGATGAAAGTTCTTGTTATTTCCATCGAATGCACTTGAATTAGTCTCATAAAATTGATTCCGAACAAAACAATGATATAATAAAACATGAGTGATTCTTTTCAAAATTGATGTCAACTTCTTTATTTAAATGTGGAAGAGCAATTTATCAAGGTTATGAAGCAAATTGATACATGTATGTATGTATTAGAATGAGATATAATATCTATAATTACCACTTTTCGTTGCAACTCCTTTATTGCTTCCAAAAGAAATGCTTCGTACATTTTAGCTTCATTTGTAGACAGTGTTGTGCTTGATGATGGCTCATATATCCTATTATAGCCATAGCATGAGATTCTTCATATTTAAAATGATTATAACAACATATTTAACCTATTGTTATATTTAGGGCTTGGAGTGAAATTTAAACTTGCCTGATTTCATGTTGAATGTCTAGAAGCTTTTGTTGCACACGAGAAATTTGTTTGCAAATATTCTATCATTGAAAAGTATACAAATTAATGTAACATTAAAATGACTATTACACTGCTTATCAATAACATAATAAAATACATGCGACTTACCAAACAATCCCTAAATTGAAAAGGTATGTGGCGACATTCCAAGTGAAAGATGCATCAATGTATCAAACAATATAAATAAGTGTCAGTAGGTGTATGTTAACTAGAAGTCATATAACTTCAATCATATTTAGATTATAAACCTTATAGAAGAAGTAACATATTATACCTGCTAGTTTGTTTGAAGTAATTCTTTATTTGTCTCTTTATCATTTCAAAAACAGCAACCAATTGCTATAGTGAAAAATAAATCAAGAAAACATAAAATAACTAGCAGTTAAAAGCTGCAGATGTTATTTATTGACTTTCATCTTGAAGAAAAAAGAAAAAGATTATGAGAAGGTTACATCGGTATTTGCTATTTTTCTGTGGAAAAAGAGAATAAACAAAACTTAGTTATTTCAATTAATGTTTGAGATAAGGAAAAAGATATAAAGACAAAAAAAATAGATTATTTAAGTTAAAATTGGAGTAACAAGTATCAATTGTCGTTTCTATAAGTAACTGCTCTAAAATAACTTGTTTTTAGACATAGATCGACCTTAATTAATAGCTACGAAAGTATACCAGATCTTATCATTGTCGTATACGGCGGATCCAACGCAACATTCTAATCAATTCCATGTAACAGTTAAATAACATATGAGATAAGCTTTAGCGAATATTAATGATTGGTAAATCATATAAAATCTTATGTTTGTCGTATATTGCATATCCAAACATTAATATCATTGTAAATTCAACTAGTTATAAAATTAATTAAAACTATATTATGGTTTACATATAGAGAGTAACTAATAAAATATCAGTTCTTCTATTAAGTAAACTTTTATTTAAAGTTATATTACGTTAAATTTAATTTAAGGGAGCAATATAAACTATTTGAATGGTCAAAGCATAGAATTCTCTTTTTCAATATTTCTTTAACATTAATAATTCAACACGTTTGAATTGGACTGTAATGTAATGGCTCACAATTGAGAAAATAAAAAAAAATATAACGATAGAATGTTACCTTTTTTGGTCCCAAAGTTGCTTTGAATTCAGTATTTGAAGCAAGATATCAGAGTTCCCTCTTTAAAACAAGTTTCCACCCAAAATTATAATTATTAACAAATCACAAAGTAGATCCATGATTTGATGAAATAAGCACATTCATATTCAATTTCAAAAACATGTACAATTGAAAAAACAAGAAAATTATATGAAAGATTACCTGTTGTCACTAGTGAAGTAACTTAATCGGCCATCTAGTGAGAGGCTGATGGTTGCAACCTCAAAGCTACACTTGATAAAAATATCAAGGGCCCTTTTCAAGATCTTGTTCCTTCTTTTTGCAAAGGCAATCAAATATGCATCACTATGTGAATCTGACAAATGATTTTCATTATTCCTAATTTTTGACATTTTTGAACCAAGGTTTTCACATAAACTTGATATGAAAACTGAAGATTTATAGAAAGCTTCTAAGAACGGACATGGTCTAATTGGAGAAGAAAAATGGAAGAAAGTTGCACTTCTTGAGTCTCACTTCTCACCACATGTATACAAACAATTTATTTAGAAAAAAAGTTATTTACAGTTTAAAAAATAGAAGATTTTCATTATATCATTATAAAATACAAAAATAACTTTTTATACCAATTTAGTCCATGTCCTAAGTTTTTGTGTATCCATATCAAACTTTTGTAACTTAAAAATTTCTAAAAATTAAGGGATACCAAATTTTTGAATTTTGAATTTCTTTGACTTGAAACCGTATTCATCACTTCATGAAATTAAATGTCCTAGATTAGTATGAAAAATTAAATGTTCATTAAATATGAATGTGATATTTAATTTTTACATTAATTGGTACAAATTTTTTATCATTAATTTATGTAACTTCTAGAAGTAAATGCATTCTATGAGTTGTTTTTAGTCAAGATTTATGATTTTCTTTCTTCCTCGCTTTTGAATTTTTTTATCCAAGGTTTTCGCATACACACACACACACACATATATATATATATATATCAAAATCAATAATTTCGTAAAGGGATATTTCGTATGATAAACACGAGGTTTTAGAATTTTGTGTGGTACACAAAGGTTTTTGGATTCATCGTAGTGACCTTTAGGTTTTGCAAAATTCGTGTTATAACCTCGACATATTATATAACTCACCCCTAACATTTACTTAATTACATAAAATCACCCTATATTATATTGTTTCAACAAAACTAGCAAAGTTATTTTATTAAAACATCTAAGTTTATAATTATAGAATTATATTTTTTTACTTAATATTTTTCCATAACACTATATGTTATTATATTAAAAAATCAATAGATAAAATTTATTATAAAAAGAGCCATGTTTTCAAATTTTATAATAGTTGATATTTTAAGGGAGTGTTTTTTAAAAGTGAGTGCACTAACTCAAGTAATTTATTTTTAAAATAATATAAACTTGGTTTTCCATAGATAATCAACATATGTAGTGACATGAAAAAATGTGCAAAAATGATAGAGTTTTTTGTAATATCCGGTGGGTTTGGCTTTCTTGATCGGCTAGTTAGTAGCTAGTAAAATAAAAAAGCAAAAATTAAGATAGTGATAATAATTAAAAAGTTTCATCAACCTAGTAAAAAAAATAGGAGCCCGTAAGTAGTTAGTAGCCCCGAACAATAAGCCTATACAAATAAAGTATATTAAAGGATAATTAACCTAAAAGCTATCATCGGATCACGAAAGGCTCGGGAGCCAAATTGTTCTTCTGTGCCGTCACCTCCCTCTTCCTTCGGTGGGCGTCATCGATCGCTTTTCTAACCATTGTCACTAGGTGATTGTGGACTTCAACGTTGCCGTCGTCGTCGGTGTTTTGTTGCAAGGGAGGGAGTTCGCCGGTGGAGCGCCTGCTTCGATCTCTTGCATACAACGTCAACTAGAATAATGTTGCAAATCCACGAGCACCAACGTGTTTATTTGCCACGGGATTCCATCTTTTTCACAGTGGTTCCCGTGCAAACCTTCCCGTGGAGTTTCATGGCGTGGGAAAATTTTCCCCATGAAGGAGGCCGTGCATGCTGCCGTGGGAATTTGCCACACTGTGCCTGAACACAATCAGACCATTCACTACGTATTGTGCCGTGGAAAACTTGGGTTTAATATTCTTTTATATAATGAGTTTGCCACTACATATTGTGCCGTGGAAAACTTAGATTTAATATTACATTATATAATCCACTTTATGGCTAGGATATATTTATATATATATATTTTTTGAATTGATTTTTTCTTTTTATTTTAATACCCTGTATCATATCAAGCAATTCATCTCCTCAAATTACAGTAATTATAAGAAAGCTAGTCAAAACTTCAAAACTAATATCAAACATACATAAATATTTACCCATTCAAACAAAAGTCATTCATCATATAAGTAACAACATTTATGCTACCCCCATACAAAATTACAGGACAACCAAAGTATATATACTAGAAGTAGGTTTGCCCATTCAACAAAAATGCCACAAATAGGTGGTAGTCCTAATAGCACTAAGAAAACAGATATCTTTTACTTTACTTTATAACCCAGTGGAGTTCCTCTTCCGGGGAATCTGGGGGGTCAGGATGGGGGCACCCCTGGCTTACGCAAAGGGGGTGCGCCCGAAAGACCCAAAGAAAAGAAAAGAAAAGAAAACTGAAACTCAATTATGTGCCAATCATAACTGAATTTAGTTCAAATGCACCAAAACAGATATCTATTTAGCAAAATCAAATCAGTTGTTAGTTCTTGCATCCCACCAAAAAACCACATCATCAGCCAAATATATCTCTTTGATAGATTAACCAAGATGGATATGTTGTTGATCATAGCTTGTGGCAGCCACATCACCGCTAGCATTAGTCGATCCTTCAACACCAATGTGAGGTCTTTGGGGTGGCAGAATTGAATGATCAAATAAAGAGAAAATTTCACCAATATTAGTAGCAATAAGAGTAAGATTCATAGAAGGATTAAAGAAAAGAGATTGAGAAACATACTGTCTATTTCCAGCTTGAATAGTGTGAGGAGAAAACAGATTTGAAGTTGAAACCATAGGTCCATCCAGAGCTAGACCACCAAAGAGAGGAGATGCAAAACCATTTGTTGTAGAGCCTAGGAGTAATGATGTATATGTTGGGTTGATCAATGAAGCTTGTTGTTGCAAATATTGATGTCCAAGGAAAGATTGTTGTTGCATGTATTGATGTCCATGCGGAGCTTGCATTGGCAAATACTGAGGAGTTAAGGGAGATTGATGTTGTTGATGGTTAGTTCTTTGCATATCCACCAACCTTTGAATCTGAGCAGCATATGCTTGGTGCAATTGTGCTGTTTCAGAATCATGTCGTTGCTTCTCTTGCAACACTTCTGTTGTTAAAGAAGCAATGTGAGCATTTTGCTCTTGTATGACCAGGCTAGGGGCTGCATTTCGCTCACAAGGTGATGGAGAAGGCACAAGAGCTGCTGATTTTCTAAAATCTTTCCCGGAGTAGTGCAAAGAACCTTGATAGGATAACCTTCCTTTGTAATCACCACCAGCAGCCTTACACCATAGCATACTTTTTTCCTCTTCCGACACTCCTTCTGGATGTAACTTAGAGTACTTAGAATAAAATGTTTGATATCTTCTCTGTAAAAGAAAAAAAATAATAAATAAGTATCATCTCACATTTATATTGACAATATGATACAAATTATTAGGCTAATTTCATACAATGATGTTCTTAGGTCCAGGGCCAGTCCATTCCTTAGTTTTGTTTTTCCGAAAAGTAGCTTTCATGAGATCCTCTTGAGTCATCTTTCTATTATGACGTTTTTTCTACAAAACAGTAGTTTAAAAACATAAGTAAACTGTACCATATATAATATGTTATTATCAGTATTAAAAAAACATACTTACAAACTCAGCTGCAACTTGAACTGAAGATTTAGAGCCAGCCGTATAACTTCCTTTACCAAAACGACCTTCCGATGCTCGGCTTTTTATATTTGTTGCAGAAAGCTTTTTGTAAGCATCGTCGGTTTTCCATATCTCTAACATAGCAGCCCACTCACGTACGTTAACAAATTTTGGTCTCGTTTTGAAACGTCTTCCATCTTTGAATGAAGATCGTAGATGCTGACTACATTTTCTTTGCCAATTTTTCCTCACTTTTTGAGCATGACGATCCTTCCAGAAATAAACCATACAAAAAAATGAAAACTTTATGAATAAATGGAAAGATTAAGAACTTATAATATCATGATCAAGATCATAAATACATATATAGAACAAAGGAACTAGCAGTATAGATAGGATTTATGGTATAGATCAATTCATAGAGAGGCACCAACAACATATATGTATATATGACAACCCCATTTCCTTGCTTCTGATGTAGTTGCTTTTTTTTTTTTGTTTTGTTTCCCTGTTTTTTTATCTTTTTCTGCTTCTTTTCACTGAGTTTTGTTGAACAGTAATGGAGTAATTGTGTTTTGGGGCTAAAAAAACAGTATATATATATATATAAGATGATTCATAGAGAGGAACAATTGTAGGAAATAGATGGGAGCATTAAAGCAAATAAAATAAGAGAC
Organism: Polygonum aviculare; assembly: GCA_934048045.1. Classification (NCBI taxonomy): domain Eukaryota; kingdom Viridiplantae; phylum Streptophyta; class Magnoliopsida; order Caryophyllales; family Polygonaceae; genus Polygonum; species Polygonum aviculare. The sequence goes on along the minus strand of OW204023.1, from coordinate 14,487,786 downwards.
ATGATTAACATATACAAATAAGAGACAATATAATGTGAAACAGAAAGCACTTACTAACCTGGTAATCAAAGTGTTAGCTATATATTTCAACCAAAAAAAAGTGTTAGCTATATATATTATTTTCCTATTTTATTTAGCACTACCCCGGTGATCAAAGCATCAGCTATGGTTTAAAGCACTAACTTTGATCATGTCTCTATTTTATTTAGCCGACACAGTGTATATTTTTCTTTCTATTTTATGTGTATAGCTATCAACTTATAAACATATAAGTAAGGACACTTGGTACCTCAAATTGTTTCCACCAAAAGCACCGGACATCTTCAGGAACCATAGTCCAAGAAATCCATTGTCCCTCATAGTGAGAATTGATTATTGTAGTTGCAACTTGCATTACTTCCTTTGATTCCTTAAACCTAAACATGATATATGAAACTAAAGTTATACAATTAATAAAAAGATGGAAAATTTAATACACTGCAAACTTCAGATGCATAATATGTAAGGATGCCATAGGAAAGCATACACATGACGACAGGCATAATCATGTTTATAATGTACTCTAATTTCGAAAGATTAATTAAAAAATTATCAAAAAAATGACTCATCAAGCTTACCCTCAAGCATTCAAGGTAAGGATTTATATTCCAACATTCAGATACAAGGAGTGCATCACATACAATGAGAAAGGGATCAATCTTCATAATGTTCTAAATCACCATAATTACTAAGCTTATCTAGTTCTACTTGTATAATTTTTTATGTGTTTTTGTGATGGAAACTTATTAGGCCCCATAGTTGTGAAATTAGTCAAGGATTAAAATGTTTTTATCTTTTTAATGCTATGAGTTACAAAGTCTTGTTGAAAAGACAGTAAACCAAAGGCATGAATCTGTAAAAATCAAAAACTACTTTATGCTACCCATGTAAAAAGATATTATTATGTACGTCCAACCTCATTCATAGATATTACAAAAATCAACTCCATCCATAATTTATGATCCATATATCTTACAAAAATCTCAGCCATAGAGCAAAATTTTGGTTAGTATTCAGCCTTTAAGATAAGTCATTCTCCATCCTACAACTCAAAACAAAACAAATAAGCATACATAATCATAGAGCAAGATAAACAATCTGACATCATTCCCAAAGTTGTGTTGATATATAGAATTAAGGAATGGATTAGCAAGTAAGATATGTATTCTATAATTGATTCCAATTGTCTTTTTGTTTCTTCCTTCTTCCCTTAAAAAAAGGAAGCCTATCCTTATGAGAGGTGTTGATAGTTGTATGTCCTCTGTTCATTAATAGACATTTCATCTAAAGAAAGGAAAAAAAAATCTGGGTTTCTTTTGGTATGAAGCCACCTACATACCCACTTGAGAAGTGTATGTGACCTTTTCACAGTCAATACAAGAGGCTACAAAGGAAAGGGCATGAGATCCGTCAGGACCGTCACCTAAGAAGAGATCATACTTGGGTACTAGATCCTTTAGCTCATGTCTAGTTATAGATGAGATACAAGGATTCATCTAAACAAGCATTTACTACAATTTCCTAAGAGACACTAGTATCACACGCAACAAGTTGCCAAACTCGATCTTAGCTTGCATTTTATGATGAAAGATAGCTAAACTCAATGATTTATGTTTTTATAGACATGGATCAATCACTTAATATTGAGAAACATAAATCAGGGATGTAAACAACCAAAGTCCCACCAATAACAGGCATATGATCATCAAGAGTTGCTAATTGCTATTACCACTGATACACCAGGATGAACCTAGCACTTTTTATCTTCAAATCATGAAACTTTAGTTAGTATTCAGCCTTTTAGCATATATGGTATATACTGATATTCAGCCAAATTGCCTAAATCAATCCACAAATTGAAGGAAAACAGGAAACCCAAGAGTCAGGAAATACTTACGTTTTACCCCATGGACTAAGTCTTTTTCGATCCCGACAATCAACCATTTCAACATCTGAACTATCACTAGTATCTCCACCAACAATGGGAAGACATGCACGGTCAATCTCCTCATCCTCCGAAATGTCACTACTCGGTTCAACCCCCGCTAGGTCATTAGGGCTAAAATCGGTTTGGGAAACACCACCCACAGTAGGAGGAGAGGCGGAAATCGGCCTAATACCACTCGACGGGGAGTCTTCATCTCGAGTATGGGAGGCTTGGGGTTGTGGTTGAAAAGAGTGGCTGGTGTCTCCAAAAGACGACGATCTGGCATGACCCCCGCTAGGCGACCCTTGGCTTAAATTTTGTGTGCCATGAGAGCTAGAACGAAAGATTGTTCTCCAAGGTAAACTCGTCATCACCGATCGAGATTCGATTAAAGAGGATTTGAAGGGTTTTTTGGATTTGAAGGGTTTTTGATAAAAGGGTTTTTGCATAGAATAGAAGAGAGGAAACGGCACAAGTCCCATGGCTTAACTTTTTGTTTTGTGGTACAACACTACAAGAGACTCCACAAATTTTTAATCCCTGCTTAATTTGCTTTTTGGTTGGAAAAAGCCCGCTTAATGAAATTTGGGTTTCCACTCAAATTTCATTCAATTTCAGGGATGAAAATTTTGAACTTTTAACAAAGGGAATGATGATATATAGACTATAGCTTTAAATTGGCCAAAACGTATAAGTAGACTAAAATCTTATCTGATCCTATGTAATTAATTACGTGAATTACGTGTACACAGTTATATAACTAGCTAGTCTTAAACTATTTAATTAATTATATGTACACTCTAACTACCTAGTTTTAAATTTTAAACTTTGAACAAAATAAAACATGATAAATTATTATATTTTGAATCTGATCCAAAATTATATTGAATGTTATAAAATTTAATATTTCTCAAACATATTAACAACCAATAACAATTACTGTCCAAATATTTATCTATCTTTCTATGTATATTTATATATAAAATATCAGCTTTTTTTATGATCTTATGCTTAATAAAATATTAGTTTTATAGTTTTTTAATAAAATATAATAATAATATTAAAATTAAATGTTATATTTTCTACATATATAACCAATCAGGCTAACACAATGGGTGTGGGTTGGACTCGAGTTTTAACTTTCGGATTTGATTTTTTTTCTTTGTCCGCTAATTTTTGAGTCGGGTTTGAACTTTAAAATTGTCGATCGGTTCAGCTTTACCGAATAGGTTGAGTTTTGACAACTCTACCTTTATACATTCTTTTGTAGAAAAATTTGGGGTAATATTATCCAAAATGAATTGGATTAATTTCATTAGATAATAAGGTTGAGTTATGACAACTCTACCTAGTATTTGACAAAAGCATGACGGGATATTAGAACTGTCGATATCAATTGCTCATGAAAAAAACTAAAAACACACATTCCAATTAAAATAATACATGAAGATTGTTAATTAGTCTTGATCATCTCACGAAGACCATGAATTAGTCTTTGTAGGATCTACGTGTGTTAGTATACGGATGTTGATCCTCCAGAGGGATCAACAAACCGGGCAGCGGCATATGAAAACAGTTCAAACAGATTATAGTTCACACAAAGCAATTAAATCAAGCCAGTCTTTTGTTATTACCAAGCATGAACTTACAAACGCGAATCCTTGATCTTAAGGTTTACACAATACCTTCTACCCAGATCTAGATCCCTCAGCATCGGACACACTCGTAACTCGACTCAATAGACTTGACCCACCCACACCTCTAGCTCTCGTACACAACTCGACCTAGAGTACTTCGTGTGTTCTTTCTCTCAATCGCACTCAGCAATTGACTCTCTCAGCATTCGTGGTAAATGCAGATGCATAAACCCCTATATATACTAAAGGCTAGAAACCGATTCTATCCTATAATACAAATCAGGATTTACCCTAGAATAATCTTAATTAGAGAAACAGAATATCTCTCTAACAATATTATCCTAACAAGAGAATTATCTTAGCAGCCGAAGATCTTATTCTCTCCTTAATCGTCATCCACCAACGTGTCTTTCCAAAGATAGAAAGATCCCTCGCAGGCGCTCGCGCGTTGGTACTCTTGCCAAATATAGTCAAATGCTTCAACGTTGATCCCTTGCTTGCGCACTCTGAAATCTCCGCGTCTCAACATTAGCTTTGTTTCCTTGGCACCTTATGACGATTGTTCCTGCTTGTGTTCCTTTGCTCATATAACCTAGAATGATCCTGAAACACTAGCAAACAACATTAAATCTTTCTCAAGTGTTGTATCATCATCAAAACCTTACGGGATCTATTATTGGGATCAAGACCATCCCAACAATTTCCCCCTTTTTGATGATGACAAACACTTGGGAAAATTTAACATAAACCGAATGGACAAACAACAAGTACAAGAGTTCCCCCTGAGTAAGACCTTCGCCAAACCTACTTACCAGTAGCATAGTTCCCCCTTAGCATATGGATGATCCTTCTGTACCAAGAACTAGACGCATCTCTGCAATTTTCCTAACTTCCCCCTTTTGGCATCATCAAATAACTCAATTTGATCCTTATAGAACATTTTAACACTTAAGCACATAAGCAAACAGAAACCAAGCAAATTCATTCATTACTTATAATTTTGGATTACATAGCCGGGGAGCAAACAAAAAGTGGGATCAGAGACAGTCATAATAAGAAACATAAAACATCAAAGAAAAGCACTCAAAAAGAGGATTAATATAGGCTAGGGTGGGAGGTGGGGATCACTCAAGACTTGGACGGGGAATCAGCTTGATCCTCAACTTGTTCAGTAGCCCCGTCTCTCTGCTGGTCCCTCCGAATGAGGAAATCTACTTGGAACTCCAGAAGTTCCCTAACCCGGACAAGCTCGGCAAGAATCAATCCAAGCTCCTTTCCCTTGATAGAACCCGATACTTTCACAGCAGATTTGAGGTTTTTGGGGTCGGGGTTGTCAACAAGAGCCATTCGCACAATGTTGTGCTTGGCTAAGGGAAATACGAAGCTCACCTCCTCTTTAGGCTGGTACAACCTTCTCTGTGTAAGGATCAGCTTGACGATCCCTGGGTATGGAAAAGAGTGAGTCTTGCCAGAGCACTTGTGCATATGGAGCAGGATGAGCTTGGGGAGGTCGATCTTCTCTTTGCGCAGAAACTGGTCCAGCAGAACGACATCAGCTATTATGGGGTTGTTCCTTTTCTCCTAGCGAGGGACCAATACCTTGGTCAGGTACTGGTGAGCAATAAGAACCATGAGAGTCATCTCAGCAGTGGCGAGCTTGGCCTCGGAGTTCCCAAAGACTCTCTCCAGAATCTCCTCCTTGCCGTCAGGCCAGGACCCAGAAGTAGGCAACACCCCAATCCCTCCGGATTCAAGGTGAAGCCAGTTCGCCAACTCGTCACTGGTGAGGTTGAGGGGCTGGTTCCCAATCTTAGCAGAGGCCATCACCAGAAGGTACCGGGAGCAGCATTGAAGGTGGAGAAGAAGGAACGAACAAGCTCGGGATCAACTGTTACCTTTTCTGTGCTGAGTTCCTCCCAGCCTTGGAACTTGATTAGTTCCTACAGCTCCTCCAGTTTGTTGGCCTTGAGTTGCTCCTCATTGACGATGAGTGGAGCTACGATCTTGCGATCCTCAACCCCGGTGTCTTTGGGATCGTCGGAGATGGGATCGGCAGGCTCGGTGTGTGCAGGAGTTGGAGCAGGGGTTTCATCAATCACCGCCAAGGATTTGCCCTTTTCCTCGGTCGTTAGTTTGGCTTTGATCCTTGTGTGGCGACCAGTGGAGGCCGGAGTGGAGGGAAGAGGTTTGGAAGTCTTGATCCTTTTGGGGGTGGATTCCCCTGTTTGGGATTCAGGCGGAGATACTATCTCCACCTCTGGATCAACGTCTTTTCGACCCCTTTTGGGAGTCTTTCTCTTGAGAGGAACCTCTTCCTCCTCCTCCTCCTCCTCCTCCTCCTCCTCCTCTTCTTGAACTTTCTCTTCAACAGCCGGGACCTTGGCCTGGTCCTTAGAGTTTTCGGGGTTGTTGGCTTCTTGATCCTTCTCCACTGCCTTAGCAATGTCGGCGACAAAGTCAAGCGAGGCCATGGGCATAGGCTGGGAAGCACTAGCAAGGGATTTGGCCTTTTGAGCGGAGAGGGAAGTAGTTTGGGCTTGAAGCTCGACAACTTTGGCATCGATTTCGGGAGCAGATTGTTGAGAGGTAGACATGGTGAGTTTTTAGGGTTTGGGAGAGATTGGATTGCAGAATTAGGGTTTGGGTGAAAGCTTTGGCAATTTCGGAGGTTTGGGATTTTTTTAGAGGGCAAGAGAGTCGGTTAAGGCAAGATATGGCAAGAATCGGGTGAAGGGATTTTTTGAGGGATATGGGTGAGTATTTATGGGAGAGGTTTGGATAAGGAAAGATATGGATAGATTTGGATAGATATTTACCTCAAACGACTCCAACATTCTCGGCTTCTCACAGATTGATCCCAACGTCCACAAAATTCTCCAACGGCTCCCTGTCGCATCCCAAAGTCAAAACCCGAGACGCATTAAATGCTCCCAAACGGCTCTTTTCTAGCCGTTTCTTCCAATTTCCAACGGTACCAAGCAATTTCTCCAAATTTTGACTGTTGCCACTGATCCTCACCATTTCTCATTGATCCTCATGTCTGCCACCTTACTGATCCTTCCTGACTGATCCCAATCCTTGTCTTGAGTGATAAAAAGGTGGGTTTTGGATAATAACAAGGTAGAAACAATAAACTCACACGCATATCCAAAACAACTATGCAACACACAAGCGAGGTCAGTAAATTGATCCAGATAAGTAAATCCCGTAAAGAAGAGGTATCAAGAAAATTAAGCTCATAGGAAACGTTTACCTGGATCAAGGCTTAGGACAGTCTCATGACTAACTATCATTTCGGCTTATAACAAGGGATAGCAAGATCAAGTTAGTCATTTTGGGATCAAAGAAAGAGGTTTTCATGCTTCAAATTACTATGTCTCAAAAGTGAAAGCGAAAGCACCAAGGATCAATAACCAAAGAAGTAAATCATCATGAACACTCAAAATCAAGAAAACTTATCACTTATATGTGTTGTTCCCCCTGGATCAAAGAATTATTCTAGCCAAGCATTGGGGGAATAGAGGACCGGGACTTGTCTAGTTCATGGTGATCATGCCTAAGAGTATCCTCAGATGCTCATAGAGTTTTCTGTCCAATGCCTTGGTGAAAATGTCTGCCACTTGGTTTTCGGTCCTGCAATGATCCAACTTAACCAAACCTTTATCAACATTATCTCGTAAAAAATGATGATGAATTTCAATATGTTTGGTACGAGAATGATGAACCGGGTTTTTGGAGATATCTATTGCACTAGTGTTATCACACCGAATGCTAGTGGTTCCAAGAGACATACCATAATCCTCCAATTGTTGTTTAAGCCAGAGTACCTGGGAACAACACGCTGCGGCCGCTAGATACTCAGCCTCACGCCGTGGACAAAGCAACCGTGTTTTGTTTCTTAGATCCCCAAGAAACGAGACAAGGTCCTATGAATTGCGCCATCCCCGATGTACTCTTTCTATCCACAATGTGCCCAGCATAATCAGCATCAGTGTATGCAAGAAGATCAAACTCGAATATCTTAGGGTACCAAAGACAGAGATTGGTAGATCCCTTCAGATATCGAAAGATCCTTTTCACCTCCTTGAGATGAGACTCCTTAGGATTTGCTTGAAACCTGGCACAAAGACAAACACTAAACACAATATCTGGCCGGCTGGGCGTTAGATATAACAAGGAACCAATCATTTCTCGATACGTCTTCTGGTCAACATTCATCCCACCTTCATCTGCATCCAAACGAGTGTTAGTAGAAATAGGTGTATCAATTGGTTTCATGTTGTCCATGCCATATTTTTTAAGCATCTCCTTGATATATTTCTGTTGATGGATCCTTGTTCCCTCCTTTTCCTGCGAAAATTGAAGACCAAGAAAAAATGATAGTTCCCCTATCATACTTATGTCGAACTCGCTACTCATAAGAGTTTTGAATTTTTCTACAAGAGTTGGGTTAGTGGAACCAAACACAATATCATCAACATACACTTGTACTACCAGAATCTCACCGCGTTGTTCCAGGAGGAACAACGTTTTGTCGATTGCACCACGTTATACCCATTAGACAAGAGAAACTGAGTGAGCCTATCATACCAAGCCCTGGGAGCTTGCTTGAGCCCATACAACGCCTTGTCTAACCTGTACACATGGTCAGGACAATCAACATTTTCAAATCCAGGAGGTTGCTCCACATACACTTCTTCTTGAAGGATCCCATTTAAGAACGCCGTCTTCACATCCATTTGGAACAATTTGAAGCCTTTGTGAGCTGCAAAGGAAATAAGCAGACGTATTGCCTCGATCCTGGCAACAGGTGCATAGGTCTCGTCATAGTCGATCCCTTCTTGTTGGTTGTAACCTTTGGCAACAAGTCTCGCCTTGTTCCTACAGAGTCCAATGATGATCCACTAAATGATGATGATGGTGCGTCTGATGCATCTATGCCATCACTTGAGCGAGATCTTGTGTACGATGAAGGTCCTGAAGATGGTGGTGCCTCTGATCCCACTCCTGATCCCTCTTCAACCAATGTTGAGAGTGATCCACAAGCTGAGGGGGAACAAAGAGGAGGCACAACAACAGAAGGATCAATTCAAGTCCGGAATTATCAACAGCGAGCTGCTCATCCACTAGACAATCTTCTAACTCCATTAGAAAAAGAAGGTGTAAGTACTCGATCCCAACTTCGTAGTTTCTTTGCTTTCCATGCGTTTATCTCTTTTGTAGAACCCAAGACGATCGATGAAGCTCTTCGTGATCCGGATTGGGTTGTGGCAATGCAAGACGAGTTAAACCAGTTTGTGAGGAACAAGGTGTGGGAACTAGTACCGAGACCAAAGCACAAGAAGGCAATTGAAACCAGATGGGTTTTCCGGAACAATCTTGATGATGGTGGAGTTGTGGTGGTGGAATTATTGACATTTGAGCTTCCTCCACTTCCACCTGTCCGCCTTGGTCCTTCATCTTCTTCTTCTGAATCATCCTGCTGAAGTTGCACCGCGGGATCAAGAGATGAGGTGTGATGGTTTCCAGGTATAGTCTTTTCATCAAAGACTACGTGTATGCTTTCCTCCATCTTCCTTGTTCTCTTGTTGAACACCCTGTACGCCTTGCTATCCAGTGCATATCCCATAAAAATAGCCTCATTACTCCTGGGATCAAACTTCCCGAGAGCATCCTTGCCATTATTATGTACAAAGCACCTGCAACCAAAGACTCGCAAGTGTGCAATATTGGGTTTTCTTCCCCTGAGCAATTCATAAGAAGTTTTCAAAAGAATTGGACGAATCATAGCCCTATTAAGGATATAGCAAGCCGTGTTGTCGGCTTCGGCCCAATAGACTTGTGGAAGTCCACTATCAATCAGCATGGTCCTGGACATGTCCTCCAGGGTCCTGTTCTTGCGCTCTACCACTCCATTTTGTTGAGGTGTGTGAGGGGCAGAGAATTTATGAGAAACTCCATTGGTCCTACAAAATCGTAGGAATGAAGCGTTCTCAAATTCTGTCCCATGATCCGACCGGATAGCACCAAGCTTCTGTCCCACACGAACCTCGAGCTGTTTGACAAGCACTTCAAACTCTTGGAATGCCTCGCTCTTGTTCTTGAGGAAGATGGTCCAAGTGTACCTAGAAAATTCATCAATAATAACAAAGATATATCGACTGCCGGAGAAACTGGCCACCCTCATTAGTCCACATAAGTCCATATGGAGCAATTCCAGGGGACGTGATGTGCTCACAACATTCTTTGACTTGAAGGAACTACGGGGTTGTTTTCCTGTAACGCAAGCATTACAGATTGATCCCTGGTCTTGTTGAACACATGGTAATCCGATTACTAGGTCCTGTTTGAAAAGCTTGAACAAAAGGTGAGAGCTCGCGTGTCCAACACGCTTGTGCCAGAGGGCACTAGTATCAGCAATTGTTACCAAACAAATTCCCTGAAGTGGTTTGAAAGAAGGATCAAGAATGTAAACATTGTTGAACCTGTTACCTTTAAGTACCACTTCTCCATTCTTCCTGTCTTTGACAAGACACTCCTTGGATGAGAAAATCACTTCATTGTCTCCTTGATCATAGATTTGAGCAATGCTAAGTAGGTTGAATCCAAGATCATTGACCAGCTTCACGTCCTGCACTTGTACACTGTCATTGATCCTTACTGCGCCAGTCCCTAAGATTTTGCCTTCATTCTTGTTGCCAAAGGACACAGCTCCTTTAGCACTTGTGTTCAGTGAGTTGAGGTTGTTTCGATTACCGGTCATGTGGCACGAACATCCACTATCAAAGTACCACCTGTTCTCCTCACTCACAACGCCTTGCTTTTAAAAGATTAGTCCTTAACGACCCAGACAAGCTTCGCTTGACTAGGTCGAGCAAGATACTAATACTTTCTTTGTTCCTTAGGACTAGCTTCATAAAAATCAAACAGATTCACAACATTGCATGCATTTTGAGAAACAAGTTTTTTGATCCTAGGTGGACCTTGGTTAGCACGCTGAAAATTCCTAGGGGCTCTACAAGGGTTGTTCCTAGGTCCATTGTTTCTAGGTCTATTGTTCCTAGGTCCATTGTTCCTAGGAGCTCTATTCCTAGCAGGTCTGTTCCTAGGAGCTTACTGAGAGGTACGCGCTTCATTGGTCCTATTCTCACTCTTCTCAGCTTGGGACTTTCTTTTCTCACAGTCAGCTTTCCTATGTCCCCCATCACCACAGTACCAACAAGTCATAAAGTAAGCTCCCATGTGATACTTAGGGTGAGGTTTCTGGATTCTTCTCTCATTGATCCTATCCTTGTTGAGATCCTTAGGCTCACTTCCCTTAGATTGTTTTATGAATATTTTATGGGCTGGTTTACCTACATACCACTCAGAGTCCTCACTCGGGTTTTTCTCCTCACCTTGCTCTAAAGCCTGAATTCTTTTGGTCAAGTGCAAGTTCCTATCCTTAAGGCTTTGTAGTTCCCTACCCCTCTGTTCATATAACTCAGCAGCATCAAAGTTCTTATGAGCCCCATCCTTCTCTTTGTCTCCTGTGTAACCTATCCCGAATCTCTGGGGAACAAAGGTAGGACCTACATTAACAACTCCCTGTTTACCCTTAGCAATATCAAGTTTAGTCAACAAAACACCTTTTTCAGTATTCAAAGCAACAATTTCATCATTTAGCTCATCAATAGTGGTAGTCATGTTGAGAATCTTAATTTCAAGTTCAGGACAATGTTTGCAAGTATCAACAGATTTTTCAGAAGCACTTTCAATAGATTCTTTCAGTTCATTGCACATGTCATTAGCTTTAGTGAATTCTATCTGAGCCTCAATAGTATCATTATGCAAGTCAGCAATCATTCTAATCAAGCTTTCCTTAGAGAGATCTTTCAAAGAATCAAGGAACTCAGATTCAGGTACCTCAGATGAAGAGGATTCTGGCGTAGCAATAGCCATTTTGCACGTGTGGTGCTTTTCTTCTTCTTCCTCCTCAGCATCTGATCCCCAACATGCAGCAAATGCTCTTTCCTTGTTCTTCATCTTGTTGGACCTTTCTCCTTCTGGTCCTTTAGGGCAGGACTTAGCATAGTGGCCCTTATCACGACACCGATAGCAGGTGACGTCCTTGCTGTCTCTAACTTCATCATTGTTCACACGGCGCCCACCAAAGTTGTTGGGGCGACTACTTGGGAACTTCCCTTTGTTCCACAGCTTCCTCATTGCTCTAGTGAAGAGAGCAGTTTGATCATCAGGATCAACAGTGTCCTCCTCTCCATCCTCAACTATGTACCTAATTGCCTTCTCAAGTTTGAGAGCTAGGCACTTAGGCGTCTCCTTTCCTTCCTGATACAGTTCCTTTCAATTTCATATTTTGTTAGCTTAGCGAAGAACTCATGCAGTTTAAGAGATTTGTTTTTATCATTTTCATGGAAGGTTAGACGACTATGTTCCCAATCACCGGTAAGTCCATTGATTAACACTCTAACTTTAGTATTGGTCGAAATTTTTTCTTCATTAAGACCTAGACTAAGCATCTTAGTATCAAGAGTAGTAAATCTAGACTGATAGGAGGATACAGTTTCCCCATCCCTGATTTTGAAGGTGAGGAATTCCTTCTGGGTAGCAAGGATCAGATCGTCCTTCATCTTAGTTGTACCATTGTGGATGTCATTCAGGGCTTCCCACATTGCCTTAGCATTCTTCAGATTGTCAATCTTGTTCTTGTCCTCCTTGGTGACCCCACAAGTGATGAAGGTCTTAGCAAGGAAGTTGGCTTCCATTGCCTTGAAGTCATCTGGTCCCATAAGTCTGGGATTGGTTTTCTTGTCAGCATCGACTTCAAAGTCTCCTAGTTCAATAGCCAGCCAGGATTGCAAGTTCTTCCCTTTGATCCAATCAGACATTGAATCTTTCCATTGATTGTATTGACCCGGGAGCAGCAACGGGGGCTTGGAGTTAGAGACACCAAGTTCTTGAAGTTGTTTCTCCATCTCAAAACCTGTTTGACACAAACACACAATCTAGAGCACGCAGGCTCTGATACCAATTGTAGGATCTACGTGTGTTAGTATACGGATGTTGATCCTCCAGAGGGATCAACAAACCGGGCAGCGGAATATGAAAACAGTTCAAACAGATTATAGTTCACACAAAGCAATTAAATCAAGTCAGTCTTTTGTTATTACCAAGCATGAACTTACAAACGCGAATCCTTGATCTTAAGGTTTACACAATACCTTCTACCCAGATCTAGATCCCTCAGCGTCGGAGACACTTGTAACTCGACTCAACAGACTTGACCCACACCTCTAGCTCTCGTACACAACTCGACCTAGAGTACTTCCTGTGTTCTTTCTCTCAATCGCACTCAGCAATTGACTCTCTCAGCATTCGTGGTAAATGCAGATGCATAAACCCCTATATATACTAAAGGCTAGAAACTGATTCTATCCTATAATACAAATCGGGATTTACCCTAGAATAATCTTAATTAGAGAAACAGAATATCTCTCTAACAATATTATCCTAACAAGAGAATTATCTTAGCAGCCGAAGATCTGATTCTCTCCTTAATCGTCATCCACCAACGCGTCTTTCCAAAGATAGAAAGATCCCTCGCAGGCGCTCGCGCATTGGTACTCTTGCCAAATATAGTAAGATGCTTCAGCGTTGATCCCTTGCTTGCGCACTATGAAATCTCCGCGTCTCAGCATTAGCTTTGTTTCCTTGGCACCTTATGACGATTGTTCCTGCTTGTGTTCCTTTGCTCATATAACCTAGAATGATCCTGAAACACTAGCAAACAACATTAAATCTTTCTCAAGTGTTGTATCATCATCAAAACCTTACGGGATCTATTATTGGGATCAAGACCATCCCAACAGTCTTGATCGTCACTTTCATCCTCGTACAATCCTTCCGAATCATTTTCATCTTCAGTATTTTCGGATGCATCATTACAAGTAGACTCATCATCCACATAAACAAGGCCTCCACTTAGATCTAGTAAATTTTCTGGAAGTATATCACCGATTGTTGGCGCCATAACTGTTCTCTCTGGTTGATAAGCTTCTTCAATGTTTGTCCATCTTTGTTCAATTGTGCTTCGAGCTTTTATCTTACATGCTGCCCACCAATTAGCACGGTCTCGCCTTGCACCGGGATATGGTGCATAATAAACTTGGATAGCTTATTGTGCAAAAATAAATAGGTCTTTCCCTCTATACATGCGCTTATGATTAACCTCTGCAAAGTCATATCTAGGGTGTATACGCATGCCGTCAATTGGGTTAAACCAACGACATTTGAAGAGCTAGGACAATTTGTGTTGGAGGAGAGCAAGGATACTCCACTTGTATTATCTCTTCCAAAAGGCCATATAATTTGTTCCCTTGTCACTATAATTTGACCCTGTAACCCAAACACCACTATTCATAGTGGCTTTGCCTTCTCCTCTTTTCAAAGTGTGAAAGGTATATCCATTTATATAGTATGCCGGCCATGTTAAATCCTATATAAATTTCATTAAATAATCCACCAAATAGCGTATTAATTCAAATATATGAACGATAATTTTGCTAGTACCTCCTTCTTTGGACCCCATGCTAAATTTTGCATGATCTCATCATTGACATTGTTACTAGGATCTCTAACCTGTTCAAATATATATCGACTTAGTTATTAATAACCATGTGATCTAAATAAAAATTAAATAAATTACTTACATACGATTTGAACCAATGAGTGAAATTAGCATCAAAGCAACTGTCATCAGCACCATGAAATTGATTAAAGAATTCTCTGCAAAGTTATATTTAACAACCATTAAATAATTAAAATTTTGTAGTAATTAAAAGTTGCTCAATTTATAATAGCAATTAAAGTACTCACTTGACATAATCTTCAACTTCATCACAATTTCTCAAAATATATCCCTCAATTGCATGCAATTCATCATGTGAATCCAACCACCACGTTCTTGATTTGCCAATCCCTCGACCAGGATAACAAAAAATTGAGCAAGATGAGTCAATTGTTTTGGATATTCCATCACCATTTTTTTTAGGTTTCTTTCTTCGAGATGGATCTTTAGATTCAAAATAATGTGTGCTAAATGTTGCTATTTCCTCGTTGATATATCTTGAACAAATTGATGCTTCAATATGTTTTGGATTGCTTAGTTTTTCCTTCAAGTTATGCATGAACCTGAAAAATTGACAGATATTATGTAAGCATTTTAATAAAATTTAAGATTGCATTACAGATACATAAAACACTATGAAAAAATTATCACCTCTCAAATGGATACATCTAACGATATTGAACTGGTCCTGCAACTTTTGCCTCGAATGGCAGATGAACCAATAAATGTTCCATGGAATCAAAGAATGAAGGGGGGAAAATTCTCTCTAGCTTGCATAAAATCAAAGGAATTGCCATTTCTAATTCTTCCATCTGTGTAACTGACAATGTCGGTGAGCATAAGGATTGAAAAAACTAACTCAATTCCGTAAGAGGTCCCCAAATTGATTCTGGCAAAATTTCTTTGAAAGCAACTGGAATCAATCTTTGCATAAATATATGACAATCATGACTCTTCATCCCAATAAGCCTGTAGTCATCCATTTGAACACATCGCCGAATGTTAGAAACATATCCATCTGGAAATTTCAGAGTTCTGATCCACTCACAAATTTGCTTTCTTTGCTCTCTTGTGACCGTATAAATTGCTTTGGGTTTTGGACCAGAATAATCTTCATCAATAGCAAGTTCTGGACGATCACAATATAATTTGATGTCTTTACGGGCATTTAACGTGTCTTTAAACTTCCCCTTGACATCCATTACTGTATTGAAAACATTATTAAAAACGTTTTTTTCAATGTGCATAACATCAAGGTTATGATGAAGTAAATTCATCTTCCAATATGGAAGCTGCCAGAATATGCTCTGTTTTGTCCACTTATGAAGTTCCATATACCCTTCAATTTTAGAATGAGGGTCCTCTATAACGGTTGAAAAATCTTTTACTCGGTCCCAAATCTCATCTGTTGTCAAACGCCGAGGAGGACCTTTCATCTCACATGTGATCTGCAAAAGTACTTCTTATCTCTTCTAAATGCATGATCGAAATTTGTGAATCTTCTGTGAACATCAAACCATGACGACTTTCTACTATGTTTTAACCAAAAGGTCTTAATGTCTTTCATACAATACGGGCAAGCCATCAATCCAGATAACATTCCACAAGCAGGAAAATCATTAATTGTCCATAGCAAAACAACTCGCATGAGAAAGTACTCACCTTTGGATATATCAAAAGTTGGCACACCTTGCGTCCATAACAACTTCAGTTCTTCGATTAGTGGTTGAAGACAAATGTCTATTAACTTTTTTGGATTGCGTGGACCTGGAATGATCATAGACAAAAACATATAAGGAGTATTTAGGCACATTGATGGCAGAAGATTGTACGGAGTCACAATTGCTGGCCAACACGAATAATTTCTTCCAGATTTACCAAAGGGAGCAAAACCATCTGAAGATAAGGCTAGACGAACATTACGACTTTTAGATCCTTAAGAGGTTCAAGTTGCACTCTTTTTCCCTTCGTTCAGGTTTTTATCCCACTGGGTTTTTCCTGACAAGGTTTTTAACGAGGCAACGCACACCCATCCCCTACAACATGAAAGAAGGTGAATATTCAAGGGGGAGTGTTATGAAGGCATGATTATAGCCATAATCTACATCATCTACTAATCACCCTTTTATACACATCTACAAGTTAACCTTCTTACATCTCCATTATTTGTATGAGTAGATGATTGAACATGTATTGTTTGTATTATGTATGATTGGAGGTAAATTGTACAAGGTGAATTATTCACCTTCTTCACCTCCTTATTACCATGGTTAAATCATGGAAATTAACCTAGGTTTTTTACCTCACTTTCTCCTATAAAAGGAGGTCATCTACCATTGTAAAACTTGCACCAAAGTAGAGTAAGAAATACATCTCTAAAGTTCTTACTCTCCCTCTCTCCCTTCTTATAATCAAAGAGTCTTCAAAGTTTGTTTAAGTGTTCCTTTAAGAAGACTAGAGTGGCCTTAGTCTTAATCTTTTCATAACAGGTAAGTCTTTTTTGAATTTTTTTTTCCAGTCTAAATTACTCCTAAAGTGTGCAAAAGTGGGCCATCAATATCTGACCAAAAATAAAGTGGCCCATGCATACGGCTTCTCCCGTGGAGAACATTTTACTTTTACTAAATTTTTTTTGGGAAATTCCAGATGGTGCCCTCGAGTTTTGGGCTTTTCCGGATGGTGCCCACACAAAAAAAATATTCCGCCATATACCCCCGAGGTTTTGAAGTAGTTCGGAACGTGCCCATTTTTTAATTTCTGTCAAAACTTCCGTCAACTTATTAAAAATAAAAGGAAAAAGTAAATAAAAAAAAGGAAAGAAGGGGAACGAAGGGTTTGTTGGGGAGACGGAGTGAACTGCAAAGCCGATTCTCCCGCCGGGGCCGATCGGAGTCTTCGGATTGGCGCCGGATCCGCCGCCACACTCCTTCTTGAGCTCTTCCCGGGCTCCGTCGTCCACGGCTGGGAGATCGATCCGGCCGTCGTCCAAGTCGCGGTGGAGTACTTCGGCGTCGCCGAGATCCAGAAGCAGTTTCCCGATCGGCTCTTTGTCGACATTGGGGACGCGCTGAGCGCGAGCCTGGGGGCCGGATTCGCCGGGATTCTGGTGGATCTGTTCTGGACAGGGAGCTTGTTGCCGGAGTTGCAGGCTCCGGCGACTTGGACGGTGCTGAAGAGGAGGCTGAGAGACGGCGGGAGGATCTTTGTGAATGTGGGAGGAAGCTCCGTGGAGGCGGAGGATTCTACGGTGGTCCCAGCCGGTTTCCCTCTTCTGTCTTTTGTATTAATCTGATTGGATTCCATAAGTAGGCTGCTGCTGCTAGTGTTAGAGCTCTTCTTCACTGTTTTACTGATTGTTGAATCCAAATAAGAGTTGTGTATTGTTATGGATTGCATGATTTGCTGATTGGTTACTGTTTCACTTCATCAAACAGCTGAATCTAAGCAAGATAATGAATTTGTACTGGAGCAAAATTTGTCCAAGCCAGAAAGTGAACTTGTGCTGGAGCAAAGTTTTGCTGAACATGAGCCTGATTATCAGTTGGACGAGATTGAGGATGATCAAGGTTTTTTAGAGACTGATTCTAAACAAGAGTTTGCTGAGGGTGATCATCTAGAAGAAGGACACTTGTTAATTACATTGCCCAATAGCTATACTCTGCCATTCAAAGTGAATACTCAATCTGCTTGTAACTTGTAATACCAGGTGCTTGCATATATCTAGGATAGTGCTATGTTGTGCCTTGCTGCTCATCTGGTTCAAGGCTTCCTATGCACAAAGACTTCGATACTGAATTCATCATCATACGTGATCAGCTCAAATTGACAAATGTCATCCACCATCAACTTTGTGTCCCGAAAGAAGTCGGCCCATCCTTCACCCAAAGACGTCAATCTACCTCTAACGAAATAGCCCTGAACTTTCCCTGTTCGCCCATCAGAAACCTGCAGCTTCACTAATCCAGACCCTCCTTGAGGAAACTTGCGCCCGATTTTAGGCGGAATGACCCGCAGGGCTCCGCCCACCTTCCCGAACTGCTCGTCGTTCCGCCCACCTTCCTCCCGAGTCGCCTCCTTCCCGAAGTGTTCGTCGTTCGCAGCCCACCCTTCGTTCGCTGTTGCCCACAGTCGCCTCCTTCTCGTGTTTGTCCAAGACCACAACCCCAAACCCACAGCTTTCCCTTTTTTTTACCTCTTAAATTTTAGTTTCTTTTTTCTTTTAATAATGGGATGACGGAAGAGATTGAAAAATTGTTAACTTTGGGAATTGTGGGCACGGTGCGAACTACTCCAAAACCTCGGGGGTATATGGCGGAATAACTTTTTTTTGTGGGCACCATCCGGAAAAGCCCAAAACTCAGGGGCACCATCCGGAATTTCCCATTTTTTTTAATGCATGCAGTTCCACGGTTCAAAGTGTGGAGGTGAAGCCTACACGTTTCAACCCGTGGGAAAGTATCCTCCACAGCACTTCACGTGATTTTTTAACCGTGGCAGAATAACAATATTCTAGCAGCGCAGCCCGGTCGGAGCCGATCCCGTTGTTGCTTCTTCTTGTCTCAAGACCGCTGAGTCCGTGTTTCCTCGTTGGTAAGCCGCCTCACTCGGTTGTTCTTCTACCTTTTCCGATCTTCAAGCAGGGGCAGGTCCGGGTGGTTGAGCAATTGTTTTGGTAGGGTCGATCATGATTGTCGTAGCCGTTTCACTAGGTTGTGGGTAGGTCGATTCCAGGGAAAAAGAAGTGGTCGTGGGCGGTGCTAGTGTGGTGGTCAACGAGTGTGTCAGAGTGCGGTTTGTGCATCAAATGCTCGTAATTTTAGCACTACTGATGGGTTAAGTTGAAGAGAAGGAAGCATTTGAATTTAAGTAGGTTAGTGGTGGGTTCATAGTAATATTTCATAGGAGAACTTCATTTCGTAAGTGTGTGCGTATATTAATACATACTAGTACGATTGGGATGGACTTGATATTGGAATTTTAATTTTGTGGGAATTGTTGGAAGTTTAAGTATTGTCGTTATCACCTTTCTAGTGAATCATTGGGTTCGACTTACGGTGATGGGAAATTCTTTATTTCAGGTAAGTCGATTTTCGGTTACTCGGTTCTGTTCTAGCCTGTTAGGGTTGCGTGGTAGTTATGAGATTGGTTTTGAGAACTAGTCCCGATCGATCTTTTGAAGTGTTTTGACATGTGTGCTATGTGTAAATGATTTTGGGAAACCAATTTTGAAAGTTGTTATCTGTATACGCATATTTTCGTCGTCGTTTTCTCTATGATGGGCAGCGCTCCAGTGGAGGCTTATTGTGGATGGTTGTGATGAGATGGACGGTTGGAGTGAGGGTGAATGGCTACGAGATGGCCCGTCTCTGAGTTCGGCATGGGATCGATACACCGTTGTCATGGCATGTTGTGTTATAGGGGCAGTGCCGCATAGCCTAGGTAGTGTGATGGTATGTAGTGTTATAGGGGCAGTGTTTCATACCGTAGGTAGAGTTTCTGATTGCGAGGCGTATGTGATGATATCTGAGTGACTAACTGGATCTAGGATTGGACTAGAGATATGTGTGTGATTGCGGACTTGTTTGCTGACTTTAGAAAGCTGTTTTGAAACGTCTTGTAGTTGCCATGTTAATTCTGACTTGATAGAATAGGATCTGACCCTTCGGGGAACTATTTTTCAGTCCAGGTATTCAGGTTGCCTTGACCAAACCTCGACGGAATGGTGGTCCAGATTAAGGACGCGCTAGTCATAGATAGCCGGGTTTTGGGTGTTGACTTCATTTCTTTATTAATTTTATCTCATGTTCTTATGTGTTAGTGCGAATGATATAATGATTTATTGATGAACTATTGTTGGGCTGTGAGTATTTTGATATCGATAAGTTGATGTATGGGTTGGTTTCATCATATTTTATTTGAATTATTCTTTTTATAAAATACAAGTGGGATGTTTTCTATGTTTTCTCGCCGTGCTCGCGTTGCAAGATCCGATTGTTTTGTTGTCAAACTAGCTTGGTAGTGCCTCGTGAGGTCTACTACCGAGTAACGCCTTGTTAGAAAGACGGGGTGTTACAAATTGGTATCAGAGCCAGGTTGACAATAAGGGCACATGGAACTGACCAACGAGTGTACATGAAGTCTAACTTGAACAAAATCCGTCCGGTGTTTTCGAACATTTTCATTGGGGTAGTCATATTGCATTTAGGTGGGGTAAGTGACACGTCACGACTCCGCACCATCAGCCGAAGGATCTCACGTAGTTAGTAAGTCAAGTGTAAGTTCCTAGCTTAAGTTTGGTGAAGGATGGTTCAATCATGTAGTTTTGGTGCTATAGAGGTACGTCGTTGCGTATCAAGAGTGTAGTGGACACTTAGAAATGTGTGTTCTTCAGGGATTGTTCTGCAAGGATTAACGGAAATGGTATGTGTAACGTTTGAGTTGTGGAATCCAATAAGAGAAAAGGGTATGTGATCGTCATAGAAAGGCATTAGTGTGTATTTTTGCGGTTTTCACTTAAGCGCTGAAGTTTGAGGATTGATATTGGTTCAACTTTAGCTAAGAATGTTAAATGGAGAAGGAAGGTTATGTGTTTAGAGAAGGACAAATTGTCTTACACGAGGACGACCCTGAGTATCGAGTGTAGAACAAATTGGAGTTGTCTGTAACCATATGTAGCCTAACTTACCAAAGGAATGATGGTAGGCAAGTATAATAGATGTCAAGGCTAAGTGCACATCAAGGCTGGCCAGACATTGGTGACAAATGTGGATTATAGCTAAGGTGAGTAGAAGATTAGAAGAACTAAAGCCATTACTTTGGATCATTTTTATTGAGTGATTGAGCTTGTTGAATTCATGAGTTACCCTAATAAGGAGAATAGGCATGGTGTGGATCTAGTCTGAGCTGAACGCGTAAGTAGACTCCGCCGTATTGTGGGTTTATTGAATCTTAGCGAGAGATTGCATATGGACAGAGGAATTCATAGCATCTAACTCAGAGAAGGAGGTTTGGACTGGTAGCATAACCAAATGAGATCTGAAGACTAAAGAAATAAACTCGTTCATAATTACTGGAGTTCAACAAAATATGAAGGTCGATGAGGAGCAACATGCCTAGATATTCAACTACGGGTATGAGTCATTGTTGGTTGCCTTGGATAGAGACATCCATAGTTAGAACAAGACTAAAAGTTTGTTGAAGATGTAGATGAGTTGCGTCCATGACGGTGTAGTACGCAGTTAGAGATTCACTCGCCTGAAAAGTGTAAAACAAGAAGATTCGGGATATAATTAGATATAAGAAGACGTCATAACATCGATCTTACTGAAGGTGTCTTGTGGAGGCGTTTGCTTATATGGGAATCCCATGAGATAACTTCAAATGGATTTTGTCAGATACTTTCACCGTGTTAACTAGCAGGGGAAGATTTAGAGTACTATCAGATCATCTAGACAAAAGTGTTAAGGAATAATTTAGGGTGTAGGAACCCTACAATTTGATCCAAAAGTCATATGGTTTTTTTTATGGGATCCATGGGGAGCTGAGTACCTAAGTTGGACAATGGAATCTCATTTGTACATAAACAAGTGTATAAGGATATCAGGCGAGTTGCAAGGACATATGGGTATGTGATATTAACTAAGGTTATCTAAGCATGAGTTACGCTGGTTGCTTCAAACAAGCTTCATGGACCAAGCAAGGTGTAGTAGTTCAAGATACTTCAGTTATAATATCCGGTTCCGTTCTTTGATCCGTAAATTACGAATTTATCTATATAATTAATTTTATCATGTTCGTCAGGAAAGTAACAAAATCAAACCTTAGAAAAGCACTAATTAGCCAAGTTAGTTAAGGGTTATAAGTTACTCATTATAAAATAATAACTAGTAAAATATGGGCTTATCAATTGAGGGGTGTTACAAATTGGTATCAGAGCCGGGTTGACAACAAGGGCACATGGAACTGACCAACGAATGTACACGAGGTCCAACTTGAACTAAAATCCGGCCGGTGTTTTCAAACGTTTTCATTGGGGTAGTCATATTGCATTTAGGTGGGGTAGGTGACACGTCACGACTCCGCCACCATCAGCCGAAGGATCTCACGTAGTTTAGTAAGTTAAGTGTAAATTCCTATCTTAAGTTTCGCAAAGGATGGTTCAATCGTGTAGTTTTGGTGCTATAGAAGCCACGTTGTTGCGTATCAAGAGTGTAGTGGACATTTAAAGCTGTGTGTTCTCCAGGATTAGTTCTGCAAGGATTAACGGAGTTGGTCTGTCTAACATTGGAGTTGTGAAATCCAATAAAAGAAAAAAAAAGATGTGATCGTCATAGAAGGACATTAGGTTGTATTTCAACAAATTTACCTAAGAACTGAAGTCCAAGGATTAGTATTGGTCCATCTTTAGTTGAGAATGTTAAGTGGAGAAGGAAGGTTATTTGTTTAGAGAAGGACAAATTGCCTTACACGAGGATGAACGTGGAGTATAGACTGTAGATCGAGCGAATTGGAGTTGTCTGTATCCATTTGTAACCTAACTCAATTAAGGAATGAATGTACGAAAACATAATAGGGATTAAGGCTAAGTACATGTCAAAGCTGACCGGATATTGATGACGAGTGTAGGGTCAACCTAAGGCAAGTAGAAGATCAGAATAGAAAAAACCATGACTTCGAGACTTGTATTTGGAAACTCACTATCATTGAGTGATTGTGATGGTTGAAGTCATAAGTCTTTGGGTAGCACCACTAGATCTTCAACGAGAGTTACCATGATTAAGAGAAGAGGCATGGTGTGGGTCTAGTCCGAGCTGAACGTGTAAGTAGACTCCAGCGTATTGTGGGTTCCTTGAATCGTAGCGAGAGATTGCGCATGGAAAGAGAAATTCTAGGCATCTAACTCAGGTAAGGAGGTTTGGACTGACAACATAGTGAACTGAGGTCTGAAGAGTAAGGCATGACCTCGTCCGTAATTATTGAAGTTCAGCAAAATATGAAAGTCGATGAGGAGCAACATACCGAGATATTCAACTACGGGTATGCGTCATTGATGGACGCTTTGGATGGAGCCATCCAAATTTAGAGCAAGACTGAGAGTTTATTAAAGATACAAATGGGTTGAGGCCACGACATTGTAGCATGCAATTAGAGGTTCACACGCTTGAGAGGTACAAAACGAGAAATTTCGGGATATAAATATATATAAGAAGACGACATGACGTCGGTCTTTATTGAATGGCTTGTGGAGGCGTCTGCTTATGGGAATTCCTTGAGTCATCATCAAATGGATTTTGCTAGAGATTTTCATCGTCTCAGCTAGCATGGAAAGATTTGGAGTATGGTCAGATCGTCTAGACAAAGTGTAAATTGATAACTTGGGGTGTAGGAACCATGCAATTGGATTCAAAAGTTCATGGGGAGCTAAGAACCTAAGTAAGACAGTGGAACCTCATTCGTACTTAGACAAGTGTATAAGGATAACATGCTAGATGGATGGAGATCGGGCTATGTGACATCAACTAAGGTTATCAAAGGAGGGGTTACGCTAATTTATTCGGACAAGCTTCATGAACCAAGCAAATTGTGGTAGATCATGATGCTTCAATTATGTGTAAATATAAGTGGAGGATGTTCCATAAGGGATTACCACAACTAAAATTCCAATAAGGAGTAGGTCTTACTAATGAAATTGGAGTCGAAGATTAGACTGGTCATGTCGGTTTCTTTGTGCCTGGACAAGATCATGACACTAGAGTTGGATATTTAAGTGAATGGCCGACTAGAGAGAGAGAGAGAGAGAGAGAGAGAGAGAGAGAGAGAGAGAGAGAGAGAGAGAGTAGATGCACTGAGTTCAACTCCGTGACAGGTTATGTTTGGATTGTAAGAAAAAGGTTCAGATAGGAAGATTACGTACGGACGGGTAGAAGGTGAACTCGTCAGTGGGATTGAGAACCGATTGTCTCAAAACAAAGGCCACAAGTGTAATAAGTCTTTAGACTTTGTCAAAGGATGGTTTAATTGTAGTTGAATATTTGAGGAAGAATGTTTGAAAGATAACCAAATACGGTGTGTTGTGAGTGTTATAAAGGATATGATGAAGATTAACTATTGGGGAAAAGTTTTTGAATAGGAGCTGATATCGATTAAATTGGACCGATCGTAGGGGTCGTTGTCAAGGCTATCTCTGGTTATTCCTGGGCTAGGAAGAGTAAGTTTTGATTTGGGGACCGCATGGTAGAGTAAACAACACCGTTTTGTGCGAGGCTAGCGAAGTATGATTTTAGAGAACCGCGGAGTCTGTTGGGAGTAGATGATGCAAGTGAAGAAAAGGAGTGATGAGCTAGAGAGAATTGATATTGCAACATTTAGTACCATAAATGAGTCAAGATACTTATGAAATTAAAATGGTGTGGTTTGTGGGGCATAAGAAAAGCTCCTAGTAGTGGGTACCATTGACCGGTTGAGTTCGAGTAAGGAAATTGTTGGAAAGGCGGGCTATTAGAAGAGTTGCGATTAGTTGAAAGATAGATGACTGATATGCCAAACTGCCAGTATTGCATAATTCTAGGGGATATGCAAATTTTGATAGTCCCTCAAGCCGTATGTCGATTGCTCGATGAAGGAACTTTGAAATCACTTATGTTTCTGAAGATATAAAGTCGTAGGATCCACTACTAGGGTGATTGTTAAGATGTCTTATCTAGAATTAGTGACAAAAGGCTTTGAGTTGGAGATGATAGTCAGTTATGACCTAAGAAAGACTGAGCGGAGTGCGCCAAAAGCGGGTCGAGGGTGTGAGTGAGCACCGAGGGAGGAGCGCCGGTCTTCAGGGTACTCCCGTCGGGAATGGCCGGCGGGCTGGGGTTCTAGATCTGGGACGGAGGCGGAATATTGAGAGCGGGGCCAGGGTCTAGTAGGGTGAGCGTGTAGAGGAGTGGAGGTTGGATTTGGGGTCGGGCCAGGGCCGGCCTAGGGGGTGGGGCAAAGTGGGCGCAGGCCCAAGGCCCATAAATTTTAGGGGCCCAAAATTTTAAAATGTAGTATATATAAAAAAAGTGTTTAAAAGAACATAAGTTGCAAGTTGGTCTAGTGGAAAGGTGTTTTTACGTTTGTTGAAGAGGTCTTGAGTTCAAATCCCACCATTCCACTTTAACCATATTAATTTTAAATATGAGCCTTATTCTATATCTTTTGTTTTATTTATCTTTCTTGACTATTATTCAATTAGTGTATTCATGTTTTATTTTCAAATATGGGCCCTAATTTATATATTTTATTTAATTTATCTTTCGTGACATATTAATGAAATAATGTATTCGTGTTTTATTTTTAACTATGAGCCCTATTTTATGTATTTTATATAATTTATCTTTCTTTATAGTACTAAGTACTAATCAATTAGTTTCGACCAAAAAAATTACTAATCAAATATTGGCCCTATTTTATAAATTTTAAATATGGGCCCTATTTTATATCTTTTATTTAATTTGTCTTTCTTGACTTAGCATCAATTAGTGTATTAAAATGGCTATTTTAAATGAATCTTATTTATAAAAATTGTCTATATTAGTTACTTTTTATTAGATCTAAAATATACGGTATATATAGTTAAAAAAATCTTATTTCTTTTATTCATACATTTCTATATGATGATAGAACCAAATGTTACGTATATAATTAAGTTAAATTTAGGTAAATTGTTATCATATTTTATAAGTTCTCCTTATTTTAATATTATAACAAGAAAAAATTTGTACGAAAGTATTATAAAATTTTACAAAAAATGTCTAAAAATTATATAATAAGGGCCCTTTTTATTTTACTTCGCCCAGGCATCTAAAATGCTAGGACCGGCCCTGGATCGGGCGTGGAGGCGTAATTGGGGAGTCGGGTGAGAGGTTGTGCAGATGGTGGATTAGAATGGAGGTATGAACTGGCCAACTAGGATTGGTCCACTTTGTCAATGCTAACGTGAATTAAGTGGAAGCTAGGTAGTTAATAGTTATTTGCTAGTTAGCTACAGTATTTATTTAATTAGCTTTGGGCGTGAGATGGGTCAAAATCAGTTTAAGTTGGGATCAGTTGTGGGTCATTCATGGTCTCTATACTTTTAAAAATAGTAATCGTCTCAATCCTTTGATTGCATTTAATAAAATTACTTATTGTTTTTAGGAGATTGATCATTCTGACCACGCTCTTTAAGACATTTCTTCGTCTTTCAAGTAGTCGATTTTCGACTTACTCAGTCCTATTCTAGCCTGTTAGGATTGCGTTGTAGTTATGAGATTGGTTTTGGGAACTAGTCTCGATCGATCTTTTAAAGTGTTTTGATATGTGTGCTATGTGTAAATGATTTTGGAAACCCGTTTTGAAAGTTGTTATCTATATACGCATATTTTCGTCGTCGTTTTCTCTGTGATGGGCAGCGCTCCAGTGGAGGCTTATTGTGGATGGTTGTGATGAGATGGATGGTTGTGATGAGATGGACGGTTGGATTGAGGATGGATGGTTACGAGATGGCCCGTCTCTGAGTCCGGCGTGGGATCGATACGCCGTTGTCATGGCATGTGGTGTTATAGGGGCAGTGCCGCATAGCCTAGGTAGTGTGATGGTATGTAGTGTTATAGGTGTAGTGCTGCATACCGTAGGTAGAGTTTCTGATTGCGAGTCGTATGTGATGATATCTGAGTGACTAACTGGACCTAGGACTGGACTAGAGATATGTGTGTGATTGTGGACTTGTTTGCTGACCGTAGTAAAATTGTTTTGAAACATCTCATAGCTTCCATGTTAATTCTGACTTGATAGGATAGGATCTGACCCCTCGGGGAACTATTTTTCATTCGAGGTAATCAGGATCCCGTGACCGAGCCTCGGCTTAATATGGTGGTGCGGAGCAGTAGCGCGTGTCATAGTATTGGGGTTGGGTGTTATTATGACTATTGCTGTTAGTTTTATTATTATTTGTCTTGGATTATATTAAGTAATGTTGCAGATGTTTGTCTTTTAGGATGGGTTTTGGAATTTGAGTATTTAAATTCGAATTTGATCTTAGGGATTAGTGCATAATAACTTGTTTTAAATTATAAATGTTATTTTTTTTAAAATAGAAGTTGGATGTTTTCTATGTTTCTCGTCGTGCATGCGTTGCAAGATCCGAATGTCCGTTGTCGAACCAGCTTGGTAGTGCCTCGTGAGGTCTACTACCGAGTAACGCCTTGTCAGAAAGACGGGGTGTTATATCAGTTGTGTGTGATATAAGTAAAGGATGTTTCATGAGGGATTATCACAACTAAAATTCCAATAAGGTGTAGGTCTTACTAATGACATTGGAGTCAAGGATTAGACTGGTCGTGCCGGTTTCCTTGCGCTTGGACGAGATCTTGACACAAAAGTTGAATATTCAAGTGAACGGCCTATATGAAAGAGAGTAGTTACACCAAATTCATCTCCGAAGGAGGTTATATTTGGCTCATAAGGAAAAGGGTTAAGATAAGAAGATCATGTATGGACGGGAAAATGTGAACTTGTCATTAGGATTGAGAACCGATTTTCTTGGAACAAAGACTCTATATGTGCAATAATTCTCCAGATTTTGTCAAAGAACGGTTTATTTATGGTTGAATATTTAAGAAGAGAAAGTTTGCAAGATAGTCGAGCAAGATGTGATCACTGTGAATGTTGTAAAAGATATGATGAAGGTTAACTAATGGGGAAAAGTTTTTGATTAGGAGCTAATATCGATTAAATTGGATCGAATGTAGGGTCATTGTCAATGATATCTCTGGTCATTCCTAGGCTAGGAAGGGTAAGTTTTGATTTGGAGACTGCATGGTAGAGTAAACAACACTGTTTTGTGCAAGGCATGTGAAGTATGGTTTTAGAGAACCGAGGAGTCTCTTGAGAATAGATGACTCAAGTGAAGAAAAGGAGAGATGAGTTAGAGATAATTGATATTACAACATGTTATAAGTACCTATAGTACCATAAATGAGTCAAGATGCTTATGGAATTAAAGTGGTGTGGTTTGTAGGATATAAGGAAAGCTCCTAGTATTGGGTACCATTGATCAGTTATAAGTACCTATTGTTTGAAAGGAGAGTTATTAGAAGAGTTACGGCTAGCTGAAAGATAGATGACTGATATTCTAAACTGCCAGTATTGCAAAGTTGTAGGGGATATGCAAATTTTGATAATGCTTAGATTGTTCGATGAAGGACCTTTTAATCATTTATGTTTATGAAGATATAAAGGTATACGATCCACTACAAAGGTGATTGTTAAGATGTCTTATCTAGATTTAGTGTTAGAAGGCTTTGAGTTGGAGATGCTAGTCATTATGACGTAAGGAAGGCGAATGAGGTTGCTCATACCCTTTGTAGGAAATGTCTCATGAGTGCAAGTGGACTCGTCTACCTACTTAGTTGGAGTTACATAGTGAGTTGATGAGTGCAACGTAGAAGTGCAAATTTAAAGGTTCTAGAGAAGCTTGAAGATTTTGGAGTATCAATCAACCTTACACGAAGAGTTGAGGTAAAAGAAGTGGAGATGCACTATGAGTCAGGAGTTGAGATAGAGATTAAGTTGTAAAGAAGCAGTTGACCTCGTTGAGAGAGAGTGGGATTCTAAGTTTGCATGACTGGATTTTGTGTGCAATGAGATTAGATATTGAGACAATATTATTGGCTGGACGCCCCAACAACTTCCTATTGTACAATGGAAGTGAAAAAAAAAACATTATTTTCCATAGACTTTTTTTTTACTAGGTTAAGGATTGATACAGGTCACAATGCTATCTAGGTCGCGGTGGAACGAAGACTGTTCACTCCCTGCCTATCTGAGAGACTTGGCCAGTGAGCAAGTTGGTGAAGTTGTTTTTGAGTGAGATCGTCCGACTGCATGGGGTGCCGAAGACAATTGTGTCAGATAGAGATAGTCATTTCACTTCAAGATTCTGGCAGCGGGTGCATGAAGCACTAGGCACGAGGTTGCATTTCACTACATCTTACCATCCACAATCAAATGGTCAGTCAAAGAGAACGATCCAGACCTTAGAGAATATGTTGAGGTCTTGCGTGTTGGATTGGGGAGGTCACTATTCAGATCATCTGATATTGGTAGAGTCTGCCTATAGTAACAGTTGGCACTCATCGATCTAAATGGTACCTTATGACGTTTTGTATGGCCGATGGTGTAGGACACCGGTGTGTTGGGTTGAGCCAACAAAGGTCGTTGGAGTAGGGCCACAGATGATTGAGGAGACAGTTGGGAAGCTGGCCTGGATCAAAGAGCAGATATTAGCTGCTTAGAGTCATCATATACCCTATGCAGATAAGAGGCAATGACCTTTGAATTTTGAGATAGGAGCATACGTTTGGCTAAGAGTGTCGCCTACTAGAGGAGTCACGAGGTTTGGTGTGAAGGGAATGTCGAGTCCCAGATAGATTGCCCCATTTGAGATTTTGGAGCTTAAGAAACGTATTCCCAACATACAACAATAGAGGAGGACTTTATTTCTCAAGGCAATGACCTGTGTATTCAAGGAATTTCCCTTTCTGAAAAGTTTGTCAAGGAACGTGGTCAAATTAGAGGGTGGAAATAGAGGAGGACTTTATTTCTCAAGTATGAAATAGCTTAAGAAACGTATTCCCAACATACAACAATATAATTACAATTTAATATAAGTTGTGGCTCATGTGCATTTATATATATATACAAGAGAAAAATAAGAATGAATCTCAACCACTAATTGTACAAGTGAAAATGAGCCGTTGACGAACGGCCAGTAAAATGAGTTGTTGACGAACGGCTAGTGGAAAATGAGCAACAATATGTTTCTAGTTTCTTTGCTATTTTGATGTGTTGTGGGTTGGTTATGAATGTTGTGATGTTTTGTTTGATCATGTGTCTAAGTGTACCGTTACGGATTCTTTGAGATTGTTGTGTAGCTTGTGATGTTGAGCTTGAACGACTGACTTGTTAAGAGATTGTGTAGAATAGTTTGACTGCCTATATAAGGAGTTTGGAACTAATTGTGACTAACTAAACTTAGGAATGAACTAGAGCTATGTGTGTGTTTTCGAACACTTGGTTGCTGACTTTAGGAAAAAAAATGATTTTGAAACGTCTTGTAGATGCTCTGCTTATTCTAGCTTGATAGAGTAGGATTGACCCTTCGGGGAAACTATTTTACATTCCAGGTAATCATGACCCGTGATCGAGCTTTGGCGAAATGGTGGTGTAGTGCACTAGCGCGTGTCACAGTAGTTGGTTTTTGGGGTGTTGTCTCTTTTGCTAGATCTTAATGTGTTATTTCTGGTATATACTGTTAAGCGAGCATAAGATTGTGTGGTTTGTAGAAGATTGTGTGGTTTGTAGGTTATGAGTTCTTATTAGTAGAGTACTGGTTAGTATTTGTTTCTAGTGTAGTCTTTGGGGTTGGTTCGTAACATCTGGAGTTGTAAATCTATAAATTTTACTTCTTTTCTCAAGTTGGATGTTTTCTTATTTTCTCGCCGTGCCCGCATTGCAAGATCCTGATGTTCAGTTGTCAAACTAGCTTGGTAGTGCCTCGTGAGGTCTACTACCGAGTACTGCCTTGTCAGAAAGACGAAGCGTTACATGTATATTTAATTAATCTTACTATATAATATATTAGATATTAATTATAATAATCATATAGAAAAAATTATTCAACGCCAATTAAATATAGAATTAAATTTATAATTCATACACATTTAAATATATACTATAAATCTTAGCAATATTCAATCCTTATAAAAAAAATTATAATTCAACAAATATTTATTCAATTAAAACCATTCTTATGATATTACAGGAGAGGCTATTATAATCCATAAACCATTCAATCCTTATATGTCTATAGTAGTTGTTACCATTCTGAACACTCTATTTTAATTATTACAAAATTTCCTATAATTCGTACGAAATTAAAGGGATCGCTAAAATATGTATCCCACATACGAATTACTAGTACAAGATACTCTTTATATCTAGAAAGAACACTACTTGAGCAATTTCATGTTAGAAAATGAAACCAATATCATGAAAAAAAGCACCAACATTGTACCCTATAAAATAACTAAAAATGTATATTCAAGCTAAATAGATTTAAAATAATTGTTGAAAATTTAGAAAAAAGGAGTTGATGTGATATATAATCATACTAAACATATCATATAGAGATTTTTTGGGAAACAAAATTTGATTAATAAGAAATTTATTTTCATATATATGAAGTGTACATATTAAAAATGTAATTATGAATTATCTATTTTTACCGTTCATAATAATTTAGATATTTTATTTTATCTTAGATTTTCCTACCAAATAGCTTTCATAATTGTATGTAGCACGGACATGACTAAAATGTTTTATGAATGTTTTTAACTTTAATAATATTAAGAATAATAATAAGTAATTTACAAATGTAAAATGCGCTAAATAATTATTCCATCCTTTAAATACAATAAAGTAAATAACTAAAAAAAATAAAAAGAATTATTAAAATGCAAACAGGAGTAATATTAATACTAGGCGTTCCCGCAAATGGTGTGGTTGATTGACTAGCAAACCATGCTATCTTTTCTACTAATGACTTTGCTGATCATTTTAATGCTCCTAATTTTATTTTACCTTTTTTATCCAGCTGATTCTACGACCTATGATTTTATTGTTGAATTTTTTTTTTATATTTTAATAATAATCGTAGTAAGGGCAAGGCCCTCCTTTTTGGATCCAAAATAAATCAGTTTTTTAATTTCGATTTTAAACAAAATATATTTAATTAAAATAATATTAGATGTACAATATATAGTTAAAATAATAATACAGAAAAGTATATGTCAACTCCAATTGAATACATAATTAATATTATAATCCATAACATTTAAAATAAATTCTACAAATCTTAGGAGTATTCAATCCTTATACAAAATTTATAATCCTACAAATTTTTGTTAGAGTAAAAGAATATATTATAGTGAAAATACAATATTATTAAAATAAATCATATAAAAATATTAAATAAAATAATACAAGAGCTTGTATCAAACTATTCTTTTCAACAACTTTATATTTAATATAAAAATTAATTAAATAAAATTTGTGTCTTAAAGGCATGGGGACTAATACTATTGTATATATAAAAGATGTAGGAATGCTCTACCGAAAAAAGATACAAAGATCATGTTATAATCAGGTAACTAACATTTACCTTACATTAAGGAGAATACGACTTCTCGAGCTTATTATCATGCATATGTAAGATCTTTTCTAACTCGACTACACTAACCCCTCGAGGTTGCAAAGCCAATCATTTGACAAGTAGATTATTCACATATTTATGTGATTTTGTTTTAGTATGATTACTGTTTTACAAGATCCTAGGTGACACTTATTTGGAGAGAGGCCATCTAGCTAGGTGGGTCAGATGAACACCTAGGTGTTATTTAGGCGGGTTTAAAGGGTAGTTGGTTCAAGACCGTCTAGGGCCTAGGAGGGGTATGGAAAGGATTTCTAGAACACTAAGTACGATGTAAGTTAACAAAGTATTTCTCACGATAAATGAGTCATAAGTTACTATTACCAATAAAAAACATATTCGAATAAGACACTTACAAAGCTTTTAATGGTCATCCAACGATACCTTAAAATCTTCAATATAACAAGCTCTAATAAATTTAAATGTCAACATAAAACATGTCTTTCTATCATGTTACTGAGGGATCGCCTTCACCTTCACCTTCGATTTATTTAGAATATATCTTCCTTGAAGCAGTCTTTGATTTGTTGGAGGAGATCCTCGTATTCAGCTCCTAAAGTAGATGCCATGAATGCTAATTTGATAAATGTTAGACTAACCTCTATAAAAGAATATCTTTATTTAATTGCACTCTAAAACCTTATAAGACAAAGAGTGCAATTAAACAAAAACTAGTAAATTAAACAAAAACTAGTAAATGAATTTATATATCATGATAAATCACAATAATATAGGGTATATGATATAATTACCATGGTTTTCATTAGGAATATCTATTTCAAGCAACATTCCAAGAAAAGGGTTTTCTTGTAACACCCCGTCTTTCTAATAAGGCGTTACTCGGGAGTAGACCTCACGAGGCACTACGAAGCTGGTTCGACAACAGAACATCCGGATCTTGCAACGCGGGCATGGCGAGAAAACATTGATAGTAGGAAGGGGCAGTTTTATGCTTGTAATTTGAAGGAGTGGCTCTTGGAAAATCTCAGCAGAGTAGGTAGCTGGCCCAGTGTGTTTGCTTATGTTGCTTGGTGGAATTGGAAGTGGAGGAATGAAAGAACCTTTCAAAGTCAGGCAAGTTTCCAAGGAGATAAACATATGTTTGTCTTACAACGTGCCAAAAAGTACTCAGAGGTTGTGTCGAGTAGGAAAAGGGCCATGAACAACTCGTGCCTGTCTCACTGGACGAGACCCGAGCCGGCGTGGAAAAAGTTGAATGTTGATGGTTCTTATTCTGAGGGTAGCGCGCACATCTCTGCAGGGGGATTGATCAGGGATGATGAAGGGGAATTCGTGGCGGCTTTCGTTGCAAAGGAGCACGGCAATTCTGCCGTTAAAGTTGAGCTTATGGGTTTGTTGCAGGGGCTGAATATGGCGCTTTTCCTGGGAATTGAGAACCTGCAAGTTGAGATGGATGCTCTAGAGGTGGTGCGGGTTGTGAATGAGGATGCTGGGCAGCCTAATGAGTTTTGGAACACTATTGAAAGCTGCAAGAAGCTGATCGGAAACAAGAGGTGGAACGTCAAAGTGAAGCATATCTCCCGAAATGCGAATCAAGCGGCGGATTGGTTATCTAAGTTTACTGATAATTGTAATGGAGATTTTGTTATGTTTAGTGACCCACCTATGGGTCTTGTGTCATTCATGGAAATAGATTCCTGGATGAGCACTAATATGTAATAAGTTTATGTTTAAATAAAACGGGCATTTCCTTTGGATCAAAAAAAAACTTTGCCTTGACCAAATACTTGGTCCTACCTCTCCTCTTTCCACGTACACAAGACAAATTCCTTTCCTCCTCTGCCAAACTAATCACGAAACTACAATGTACTCAAAAGAAGATCAAACAAAATCGATATCAAATCAAAGAAAAAGCCAACACATAGAAATGAACTCAAGCCACTACACTTTAACTAATCCAAGGTTGATAATAAAGGAAACAACCAAGAGATAACCAATGAAATAACACTCAAAACAACAAATGAGGTAACAATCAAAACAATAGACCAAGTAAACAATCAAATCCTGGTTCTCTACCTCTAATATATGAGCTAACTTTAATATGACATACATACACACAATCTCGTATACTACAAGAGGCCAACAAAGTCAAACAAATCCAACAAGATAATACATGGTCAAACAAATGGAAATCAAATCAACAACGAAGTGACCTAAGCGAACTTGAATTGACACTACACTTACCAACTACGTGAGATCCTTCGGCTGATGGTGGCGGAGTCGCAATGTGTCACCTACCCCTCCTAAATGCAACATGACTACCTACTGAAAATGTTTGAAAACACCGGCCGGTTTTTTGTTCAAGTTAGACCTCGAGTACACTCGTTGTTCAGTTCCTTGTGCCCTTGTTACCAACCTCGCTTTGATACCAATTTGTAACACCCCGTCTTTCTAACAAGGCGTTACTCGGTAGTAGATCTCACGAGGCACTACGAAGCTGGTTCGACAACAGAACATCCGGATCAAGCAACGCGGGCACGGCGAGAAAACATTGAAAATCATCCAACTTGCATTACGAAATAGAACTTTTACAAAACATTTCATGATCCCAACTCAACACCAGGTGAATAATTACAAACTTCCCCGAACCCCAGAACAACTAACAATTTACGATATGAAACTATAGAAGATAATTCAAATAATAACATAAATTAGAATACCAATAACCCTTTCCATAACCCCAAACCATTCTATGACACGTATCGCCGCTTCGCACCACTAATCCGCCAAGTTTCTACACGGGTTCCTAGATACCTGCAGTCTGAAAAATAGTTCCCCGAGGGGTCAGTTACTATCCTAATCCAAGTCGGAAAACATACGATACTAGCATAACGTTTCAAAACAGTTTCTCTAAGGTCAGCAAACAAGTCCGCAATCACACGCATAGCTCTAGTCCAGTCCTAAGTCCAGTTAGTCACATGCATTCCAATTCACTTAGCAAAATCATAGTTACAAATCCTCATACACAAACATACACAAATCCACACATTCACGCACACGCACAATCCTAGGCGGGGTGTTAACGGCCTCCACCCACAACACCCGTATCTAAGGCATCCTCCAACCAATCCCTTTTCCAAACACACTTCCAACCCCTGGTCAAGCCTCTACTAGAGCACTCGCCAAAACATTTTTATAATTTTTGAAGGGGCTCTCCTTGCCATACGACCATGCCTCTAGAAGTCCCCTTCTCCTCGAAAATCCGAGAACAAGGCCGTACCGGTAGATGCCAACACACAGAAAACACGTGAAAACTTTTCATACGATAAAACCCTTTTGCAAAACAGTTGCACACATAAACACATACGATCACACACACACACATACATATATGTATATATATATATATATATATATTAATAAAACATAGAAACACGTGAAAACTTTTCATACGATAAAACCCTTTTGCCCGACAACATACAAGATAGAGATGCCGTCATGGTCGACAACTATGGCAAACAATCTCGATAAGTGGTTTGTTGAGGATCAAAATCTCTATAATTTGTTTGTTATGTTAGCTCCTAATCTTAACATAATAACGTGGAACGCCCAAGGGGCGGGAAGCCGTGATTTTCTTCTTGCCTTGAAGGATCTTATTCGTCGTCATGATCCCGCTATACTGGTGCTCTTGGAAAAAAAAATCAGTGGGGAGCAAGCGGACAAGGTCTGTGATCGTATTGGATTTGACGAAAGAATCCGAGCTGAGGCCAGGGGCTTTAAAGGAGGTATTTGGGTGCTTTGGCAGAAGGACAGAGTGAAGATTGATTCCGTCGAAATCCAAAATAAGGTGGTTTCGGTTAAGGTCAACAGGACGGGAGAGGCGCAGTGGCTCTTCTCGGCTATTTATGCGGATCCGAGCCCATCGAACCGGGTGGCTCTGTAGAATAGGCTGGCGGATTTCAAGAACTCTGTGACTCACCCGTGGCTTCTCATGGGCGACTTCAACGAAACGAAGAATATGGAGGAAAGGACTGGTGATTCGGAGGAACTTCGGAGAAGGACGAGGAAGTTCAAGCGATGGATTGATGAAAGAATGGATATGCTGGACTTGGGCTTTTCGGGGCCAAAGTTCACATGGCATAGGGGGGTGAGCCTTCTACTAGTGTTGGTGGCAGACTTGACAGAGGAATATGTAATGTGGAGTGGCGTGAATTGTTCGCGAAGGCGTCCATCCGGCATCTTCCGGCCATCCAGTCAGATCACTCGCCCCTGCTCCTTTCAGTGAATGGTTTTGAGGAGCATTCGCCTCTTTCGAAACCTTTCCGATTCCAAGCTACTTGGCTGACCCATTGTGAGTTTCAAGCCTTCCTAGTTAATCATTGGGAAAAAGGTATGCCGCTGTGCGTCTCGCTCTCTAATCTAGCAACTCAGCTGAATGAGTGGAATAGAGAGGTGT
Source organism: Polygonum aviculare (assembly GCA_934048045.1). NCBI lineage: Eukaryota > Viridiplantae > Streptophyta > Magnoliopsida > Caryophyllales > Polygonaceae > Polygonum > Polygonum aviculare. The sequence continues at coordinate 14,450,856 of OW204023.1, read as the reverse complement.
TTGGCAACTTATTTCGACGAAGAGACAAGCTATACAGGCGGATTGAGGGTATTCAGCGGGCTTTTTGTGATCATGCGTCTCACGGGCTTCTCGACCTCGACAGGCGGCTTAGAAGACAGCTTGCTGTGGTGTTGGATCAAATAAACATTTTCTGGGCTCAGAAAGCCAGGTCGGAGGTTCTGTTGGAGGGGGATAGGAATACTCGTTTTTTCCACGCAAGCACTGTGGTTCGCAGGCGCCAAAACCGAATTGAAGGGCTGCTCGACTCGGAGGGGGAGTGGATTTGGGACCAGGTTTCGCTGCAATTAATGGAAACAGAGCATCTGCGCAGGTTGTATGCTGAGGAGTCTCCGGATGATGGACCTTTCTATATTCCTAGAGGGAGATTTCCAAGTTTAGACGAAGAAGATTATAGCACTTTGAGCAGAAGGTTCAATACCCAGGAGATTAAAGAGGCGCTGGACTCAATGAGCCCGTACAAGGCGCCGGGTCCGGATGGGTTTCAAGCCGTCTTTTATCAGAGGAATTGGGTCCATGTTAGGGAAGAGGTGGAAACGGCAGTTCTCGACTTTCTTGCCGGCAAAGGAATGCCAGAGAAGCTGAACGAGACAATGATCGTTCTTTTGCCCAAGGTCGAGAATCTGGAGTCGATGAACCAACTCCGCCCAATCAGCCTGTGTAATGTGGCTATGAAGATCGCTACCAAGGCCATAGCGTCTAGATTGAAACCGATTATGGGTCGCATTGTTGCGCCATCGCAGTCTAGTTTCGTCCCGGTGAGAAAAATTACGGACAACATTGTGATTACCAAGGAGGTGATGCACTCTATGAGGGATGCTCGAAGCAAACCGTTCATGGCGATCAAGATCGACCTAGAGAAGGCGTATGACCGAGTGCGCTGGTCGTTTCTCCATGATACCTTGAGGGAAGCCCGTCTGCCGAGTGATTTGATCAAGGTGATAATGGAAAGTGTGAACTCCTGCTCGATAAATTACGGACAACATTGTTGCGGACAACATTGTGATTACCAAGGAGGTGATGCATTGTTGCGCCATCGCAGTCTAGTTTCGTCCCGGTGAGAAAAATTACGGACAACATTGTGATTACCAAGGAGGTGATGCACTCTATGAGGGATGCTCGAAGCAAACCGTTCATGGCGATCAAGATCGACCTAGAGAAGGCGTATGACCGAGTGCGCTGGTCGTTTCTCCATGATACCTTGAGGGAAGCCCGTCTGCCGAGTGATTTGATCAAGGTGATAATGGAAAGTGTGAACTCCTGCTCGATAAAAGTGTTATGCAACGGGGGCGTTGGGGATGGATTCAAGCCTAGTCGTGGAGTTCGGCAGGGCGACCCGTTGTCTCCGTACTTGTTCGTGCTGTATATGGAGCGGTTAGGACACATTATTGACGAAGCGGTTGATGCGGGGGCATGGAAGCCGATTCAGCTTTCTGATGGTGGGCCAGCCATTTCTCATCTTTTTTTCGCGGATGACCTCATCTTGTTTGCTGAGGCCTCAGTGGACCAGATGGACATCATTCGGTTTTGCCTGGAGAAATTTTGCAAGGCTGCTGGTGTTAAGATTAATTTTCAAAAGTCCAAGGTTTGCTTTTCTAATGGAACCGGTGATGAGTTGGCCCTGAGCATTAGTGATAGGGGCGGAATTCCAAGGACGGAGGATTTGGGTATGTACCTAAAGGTTCACATGTCCAAGAAGAGAGAGTCGAAAGAAAACTACCGTCATATCATGGATAGGGTCAAGATGAAGTTAGCGGGGTGGAAGTCAGGGATGATGAAGGGGAATTCGTGCCGGCTTTCGTTGCAAAGGAGCAGGGCAATTCTGCCGTTAAAGCTGAGCTTATGGGTTTGTTGCAGGGGCTGAATATGGCGCTTTTCCTGGGAATTGAGAACCTGCAAGTTGAGATGGATGCTCTAGAGGTGGTGCGGGCTGTGAATGAGGATGCTGGGCAGCCTAATGTGTTTTGGAACACTATTGAAAGCTGCAAGAAGCTGATCGGAAACAAGAGGTGGAACGTCAAAGTGAAGCATATCTCCCGAAATGCGAATCAAGCGGCGGATTGGTTATCTAAGTTTACTGATAATTGTAATGGAGATTTTGTTATGTTTAGTGACCCACCTATAGGTCTTGTGTCATTCATGGAAATAGATTCCTGGATGAGCACTAATATGTAATAAGTTTATGTTTAAATAAAACGGGCATTTAGCTCTCCTTTGGATAAAAAAAAAACTTTGCCTTGACCAAATACTTGGTCCTACCTCTCCTCTTTCCACGTACACAAGACAAATTCCTTTCCTCCTCTGCTAAACTTCTCTCTTTTCTTTTTCTATTTCTTTTCCCTTCACACCCATATTCTTAAAATTCTAATCTTCTACCTGTTACTTCTCGATGCCCAATTTCTTTCACTTCCCTGCTAGATCACACACACTTCCTTCTTTCTTCAACCCAAGACCGATCTGGAATACCGGCCGTAATGCGCCCCCTACGATCACCCACACCTGAAACTGCAGCCCCGACTTCAGCCCCGACTCCCTCCCAATTCACGCTGGCTTCACCGCCCGCCGGCGCGGACGACTCGCACCAGACCCGACTCCCCTCTCTCGCTTGGTTTCCATTAGTCCGCCACTCCCCTGCACTCCCAAGCCGACGACCCCTTCCCGACTCTGCCCTGACCCGACGCGACCCAACCCCGACCACACCTCCGCGCTTGCCCTTGGCTACCCGGCCCTCGCCCTCACTCACCCTTGCCAGATCTAGGACTCCGACGGCGACCCACGACCCGACTCCACGCACCCGTACTTGAAACCGAGAAAGAAAACTAGGGGAAGGAATAGAACTTACCGACAACAGGGCGATGATGAACGGAAAGCCCGACGGACAAACCGAGAAGGAACTCACGATGAAGAAGGACGAGGAAGGCTTCGGGGCGGACGGCAGAGTTTGGAAAAAATCGAAAAGAACCGAGGCCACCTTCCTTTTCTTTTATAATTTAGGTTAACGTAATTACTTAAGTAATTAGCTTTAGGTGCAAGCAAACAAATGAAAAATCTTATCTTCACGTAAGAGAGATCACTATATTGCTTAATTAGATTTGGAAAAAAAAAACTTGATCCTATCTTCATTTATAAGATAGATTTTTAGTTAAGATTTATTTACTTTTTATTTTATTATTAATTTTTTTTTAAAGTATAATTTACTTTATTATCAACATCCGAAATAAGTTTATAAATTTATAAATCAAGAAATGGAACCGAATAAAACCGAATATTACATCCTATCCCTCTTAAGAAAAGTTTTGTCCCGAAACTTACCCAAAGAACGAATGAGAAATAACGGAAATTCGAAAACGGAATCGATCCGATACCCGAGATCTCACACCCTCTCCTCCTTAAAGAGGTTCGCCCTCGAACCTAGGTCGAAGCTAGGAATACTATCACATGTATAGGATCAAATAAAATCAAACAAGCTTGGACACCTACAATCAAACTATCTAGTCTTGTACCAAATGAGAGTCAGACAAAATATGCATAGTATAACTTAGCTAGCAGCGCAAACTAGAAATTGAACTCTAAACCATCGTTGTAGAAACTAATCACGAAACTACAATGTACTCAAAAGAAGGTCAAACAAAATCGATATCAAATCAAAGGAAAAGCCAACACATAGAAATGAACTCAAACCACTACACTTTAACTAATCCAAGGTTGATACTAAAGGAAACAACCCAGAGATAACCAATGAAATAACACTCAAAACAACAAATGAGGTAACAATCAAAATAATAGACCAAGTAAACAATCAAATCCTGGTTATCTACCTCTAATCTATGAGCTAACTCTAATATGACATACATACACACAATCTCGTATACTACAAGAGGCCAACAAAGTCAAACAAATCCAACAAGATCATACATGGTCAAACAAATGGAAATCAAATCAACAACGAAGTGACCTAAGCGAACTTGAATTGACACTACACTTACCAACTACGTGAGATCCTTCGGCTGATGGTGGCGGAGTCGCAATGTGTCACCTACCCCTCCTAAATGCAACATGACTACCTACTGAAAATGTTTGAAAACACCGGCCGGTTTTTTGTTCAAGTTAGACCTCGAGTACACTCGTTGTTCAGTTCCTTGTGCCCTTGTTGCCAACCTCGCTCTGATACCAATTTGTAACACCCTGTCTTTCTAACAAGGCGTTACTCGGTAGTAGACCTCACGAGGCACTACGAAGCTGGTTCGACAACAGAACATCCGGATCAAGCAACGCGGGCACGGCGAGAAAACATTGAAAATCATCCAACTTGCATTACGAAATAGAACTTTTACAAAACATTTCATGATCCCAACTCAACACCAGGTGAATAATTACAAACTTCCCCGAACCCCAGAACAACTAACAATTTACGATATGAAACTATAGAAGATAATTCAAATAATAACATAAATTAGAATAACAACAACCCTTCCCAAACCCCCAAACCATTCTATGACACGTATCGCCGCTTCGCACCACCAATCCGCCAAGTTTCTACACGGGTTCCTAGATACCTGCAGTCTGAAAAATAGTTCCCCGAGGGGTCAGCTACTATCCTAATCCAAGTCGGAAAACATACGATACTAGCAGAACGTTTCAAAACAGTTTCTCTAAGGTCAGCAAACAAGTCCGCAATCACACGCATAGCTCTAGTCCAGTCCTAAGTCCAGTTAGTCACACGCATTCCAATTCACTTAGCAAAATCACAGTTATAAATCCTCATACACAAACATACACAAATCCACACATTCACGCACACGCACAATCCTAGGCGGGGTGTTAACGGCCTCCACCCACAGCACCCGCATCTAAGGCATCCTCCAGCCAATCTGTTGGGACGCTATCAAGAACGCTTGCGTACTTGTTAGTGTTCCACACAACCGTCCCTTAGTTTTGATATGACAAACTCACTTTGATTCTGATAAAGTTGTCCAAGTGTTCAGGAACGCCCAATTAACAAAGGACAACAAGTGTATGAACGTTCCCTAGGCTTAGGGACGCCAGCTAACAGGAAGTAAGGACGAGCAAGAGACTACTTGAGCAAGGACGGAGTCCCAAGCAAGTAGGAACGCAAGAAAGGAGTCCTTACTCACTAGCCGACAGGATGACATCACTCGACAATGTTTGATCATCCAAGGACACGTGGAGACCGATCCTATAGCAGAGTCCAACACTACGTGGCGGACGATCCTGTAGCAGAGTTCATCAACACGTGGTGGCCGATCCTGTAGCGGAGTTCATCACACACAGCTGGATACAGAAAGCTTCCTCATCACCGCCAAACTCGTGGAAGAAGATCCTGTAGCCACGTACCTGAAGGGCATGATCGTCAGAACGAGAATGACGCCCTTCCCCAAGTCCTATAAATACCGCAAGGCATTTATTGTGACGCTAACGCTTTTAGAAGAATATTCATAGAGAATCAGAGGAAAGCGACTCACTCAAGAACACGAAGAACTGACGCAAGAACTCAAGAACAGTGCTAGGACTTGTGTTAGATCGAGTGAGAGTTGTAACCAAATCACAAAAACTGTTTGTATCAAGAAAACCCAAAAAGAAAGAGAGTGTTCTGCGAAGTACTGCAGAACGTTGGAATAGAGTCCTTTAGTAGATTGGGCAAGCTTAAGTTGTAGGCTTAAAGGAGTTCTTTACTAGTGAACTTAGGGAAAAGCTAAGTGTCAAAGAACTTTAAAGACTCGCCAGTACAACTGTAAGAACGTTCAATAGAAAGGAAAGATCTATTCAAAAATCCTCCAAGGAGGTAGAGGTTTACACTCAAGGACTACTTGGTCTTGAGTGGTTCCTCTATAATTCACTGTGTTCATCTATTATCTGTTTAGTCTTTATTTCCGCTGCAATACTAAAGGACGCCCCTACACCTCGTAGGGACGCCTGACCAAAGGACGCCTTTACTCAAAGTAAAGGACGTCCCTCAGACTAACGATCCAACAATTGGTATCAGAGCAGGAGCTCTAGATTCTTACTGAGTTGCAGGTAAAGATGGACATGGAACCGATTGGAATCTCTTTTGTGAAGCCTCCGCGCCTGACGGACTGCAACTTTAATCGCTGGAAAACCAGGTTTGCGAACTTCTGTAGAGGTCAAAATTATCAATGCTGGAAGGTCATCATGAAAGGAGATCTCAAGGTGCCCGCTGACAAGGTTGATAAGGAGGACGAGTGGGGTCCTAACGAGTTCAAATTGATGGAAACCAACGCAAAAGCCATGTGTTTCCTTCAAGCATCCCTATGTGAGAGGGACGCCACTCGAGTCGGTAACCTGCCAACTGCTAAACAACAGTGGGACGCCCTGGAGAAGTTTCATGTAGGAACAGCTGAAATGAAAGAGGACGTTCAGCTGAAAATCAAGAAGGAGTTCTATGCTCTTACTATGTTGCCAAATGAATCTGTGAACGATTACTCGTACCGTTTTGAGGCCCTTGTCACCAAGATGAGGAACTTGGGCATCCCAGAAACAGAAATCTCCATGAGGAATAGAGTTCAAGTGGTCATTGATGGATTAACCGGAGTCTGGAACTTTGACAGGACAACGTTCAAAGAGAACACGGCCAACAAGACTCTAGATATGGAAGAAATCTATGGGAAGCTCAGACAGTACGAAGAACGGAGGAAAACTGATATGGCTCAACTAGCAAATAACCCTCAAACTGATCTTGCTTTGGCGTCCACAACACCAGAGTACGCTGACTATATTTGTCGTCAGCAAGAAATTTCTTTGATGGTGGAAGCTAACAAGAACGAGAACCGCGAGAGGATGCGTGTTCAAGCTTTGAAGGAAAAGGAAAGCAAGACTAAGGAACAACTCGAGGAAGAGGAAGAAGTTGCTCTCTTCAACAAAGTTATTCGTGCCTTTGGCAAAAGGAACAAATACATCAACAAACACAAGATGCTAAAGAAGGAAAGTCGCAAGTACTCCGATGCTGAAATAATGAAAGAACTCACATGTTACAAGTGTAACAAGAAGGGACACTTTGCTAAAAAGTGTACAACAGGAATGTCTGCTAAGGATATAAGGACGAAAGCCCTTATTGAAGCATTCGCCTCTGCATGGGATAATGGGAGTTCTTCCTCTGATGATGATGATGAAGAACCTGATGAGCAAGTGGCGTACATGGCTATGGAGGACGTCACAACTGTTGAGGAGAACGTTCCGAAATCTGAAAATGAGGTAACGCGTGAATCTATGATGAGTTCTTTAGAACATTGTTCCAAATCTAAGCTCATTAAACTGATTGGAAAAATCATGGAAGAATGTGTTATCATGCAACATAGAATGGATGAACTTGAGCTTGAAAATGAGAATATTGTTGTTGAATGTGAAAACTGTAGCTCCATGACCGTTCAGCTAGAGTCCTCACTTGAAGAATCAAAATCTCTAAAAACTGAAGTAATGTGTCTCAAACTTGAGAACGCTAAGCTTAGAGAAGAAGTGAAGGTGTTGGGAAAGAGTCCCAAAGTTGAGGAAGTCAAGCCAATAGTCTTTGTCCCAGCCATAAGAGGACTAGGCTATGAGTCTGAACCTAGGAACTCTCTCCCTAGTGATTTTGAGGCTAGCAAAACTTCAGAACTAGAACTTGAACGTGAGAAAACCAAGAATCTTCTTGAAAGAATTAGAGTTCTAGAAAGTGGAGAAATAGGACAAGAGGATTACTACACCAATTCCACTAGTCATAAAATTTATAAGAAAATTGCCAAAGGGGAAGGTTCAAAAGTCTGTGATCCTCAAAAGATGAAGCAAAACAAAATCCAACGTCCCAGCAAGAAGTACTACCTCGGTACTTACTATAGTACGTGTTGGTACTGTGGACAAGGAGATCACTACAAATATGATTGCTTAAAACTCAAGGAAGATGTTGAAAATGGAAAAGCTGCTAGGACTAACAATGAAAATGCTAAGTCCGTTCCTAAGGCTAATCCTAGGCGTTCTAGACGCTCTAGGAACTCTTTCCGCAAGCATGCTATTTCAAATGATGTGAATATTAATGACTAAATGCCAGAACTAGAGTTCTATTTCTGTAACGATCCAGGTAAGGAACACCTTGCCTGGGTCGCCAAACACTAACTTTGTTATGGCAGGTGGAAGTGAGGGGACGCCCATGGATCATTGATAGTGGCGCCTCAAATCATATGACAGGAAGCCAGATCCATCTCACTTCTATCCAAAGTAGTGCCACGGGAGGAACTGTCTCGTTTGGCAACAAGGGCAAGGGAAAGATCAAGGGAACGGGAACTGCTATTCTTAACCCGTCCATCAAAGCAACCAACGTAAGTCTTGTTGAAGGACTTCGCTTCAATCTTCTTAGCGTCTCTCAGATGTGTGATCAAGGTGAAAACCTAGTCACATTTGACTCAAAGGAATGCCTCGTCATCAACAAGAAATCCAACAAAGTCGTTCTCAAAGGAGTACGCCAAAAACAATGTCTACATCTTTAATCAAGAGTTCAAGCCCAAATCAGAGTTGTGTCTATCTGCTTCAAAGAAGGAGCCTGATCTCTAGCATTGCCGTCTTGGCCATGTTGGACCTAGCACAATCCTTAAGCTACACCAGAAAAATCTTGTGAAAGGACTTCCCCGAATTGATCCTGAGACGGTTGAACAGTGCGAAGCCTGTATCAAAGGGAAGCAAACAAGAACGTCTTTCAAGTCCAAAAATGAAGTCAGTACGAAGAAGCCTTTGGAACTTCTCCATATGGATCTTTGTGGACCAATGAAAACGCTGAGCTACGGTGGAAAGAGGTACATTTACGTTCTTGTAGATGATTTTTCTCGATTCACTTGGGTTCTTTTCTTGGCTTCCAAAGCAGATTGTTTCAATGCGTTCAAAGTCTTCATCAAACAAGTGGAAGTTGCCCTTGAGACGCCTCTCAAAACTATAAGATCAGACCATGGGACGGAATTCCAGAATTCAGAGTTCCTGGCCTACTGTGGTCAACATGGTGTCTCGCACAACTTCTCAGCTCCAAGGACTCCTCAACAAAATGGAGTTGTAGAAAGAAAGAACAGGACGTTATAGGATATGGCAAGAACTATGCTTTTGGCTAATAGCGTTCCCAAGTACTTCTGGGCGGAAGCCATTGCTACTGCATGCTACATCATCAATCGTGCCATGATCCGTTCTCTCTTGAAAAAGACATCTTATGAGTTGTTGAACGGAAAGAAGCCTCGCCTTGACTATCTCAGAGTTTTTGGTTGTAAGTGTTTCGTTAACAACAATGATAAAGAGAAACTTGGAAAGTTTGATGCGAGAAGTGATGAAGCCATATTCCTTGGGTACTCCCTCACCAGCAAAGCATATAGAGTTTTCAACAAAAGGACTCTAAAGCTTGAGGAGAGTATTCATGTTGTGTTCAAAGAAAGCTCTTCTCAAAAAGAAAAAGCAAGAAAGAAAGAACGCTCCTCGTCACAACAGCAGGACGACTCTGAAAATGAAGTTGAAGATTGGTCCTCTGGAAAGTACTATGTTCCTAAGAACGCTACCCCAAATCCTGATGAAGTCTCAGTGGAAGTTCCCAGTGTTGTTCAGGGAGTTCCATCTCGTAGTGAATCTCCAGTTCAACAAGATGTTGCTGAATCAAGTCAACAAGGTGGGCAAAGTCAAGGTGTGGACGCTCTCTTTGAGGAGGAACGCACTGAAGACGATGCTCAAGATGATAGTGATGATTCAAATGGAGACATTGATCCAAGATTTGCTTAATTATTTCAAAGGGAGTCCCGCTTCTCTCGGGACCACCCAACATCCCAGATTGTCTCAGATCCTTCTCAAGGAGTTCAAACTAGGTCAGCTGCAAGCAAGTCCCAGAGTGCAAATTTGGCTTTTTGTGCATTCAATGCCTTTGTCTCCATGGTGGAGCCAAAGAATATCAAAGAAGCACTCCAGGACACTGACTGGATTCAAGCAATGCAAGAAGAACTCAACCAGTTTGAAAGGAACAAAGTTTGGACTCTCGACCCTCGTCCCAAAGGCAAAAATATCATAGGGACGCGATGGGTGTTCAGAAATAAGCTTGATGAGAGTGGACGTGTGTCAAGGAACAAAGCAAGACTGGTGGCTCAAGGATTCAAGCAAGAGGAAGGCATAGACTATGATGAGACCTTTGCTCCTGTTGCTAGAATTGAAGCCGTTCGTCTCCTTATTGCCTTCGCCGCTCACAAAGGATTCAAGCTATTTCAGATGGACGTCAAGACTGCCTTTCTCAATGGAAAGCTAAAGGAGGAAGTGTACGTTGCTCAGCCGCCTGGCTTCGAGGACGCCTCTCACCCGGACCATGTGTACTACTTGGACAAAGCGCTTTATGGACTCAAGCAAGCCCCTCGTGCCTGGTACGACAGGTTTGCGTCCTTTCTTTTGTCTCATGGGTATACTAGAGGTTCAATTGATAAAACTTTGTTCATAAAGAAAGTTCACAAGGACATTTTGATTGCTCAAGTTTATGTTGATGATATTGTCTTTGGTAGCACTAATATGAAACTTGTCGATGAGTTCAAGTCTTTAATGAGTAGTGAGTTTGAGATGTCCCTCATTGGAGAGCTTAATTTCTTCTTGGGACTTCAAATCAATCAACTCAAGGAAGGGATGCGTATTCACCAACAAAAATATGTCCGTGAGATGCTTGAGAAGTACGGAATGAACACGTCCAAACCTGTTGCAACCCCATGTTCTCCGAACTCGCGTCTTTACTCAGACGAACAAGGAAAGGACGTTGATCAAAAACTATACAGAGGGATGATTGGTTCTTTGCTCTATTTGACCGCAAGCCGTCCCGACATTATGTTTGCCGTTTGCTTGTGTGCACGCTTCCAAGCAAATCCAAAGGAGTCCCACATGCAAGAAGTCAAAAGGATCTTTCGCTACCTCAAAGGACGCGACGATCTTTGCCTTTGGTAACCTAGGAAGACGTCCTTCAAGCTTGTTGGCTACTCGGACGCTGATTATGCGGGACATGTAATTGATCGGAAAAACACTTCAGGAATGGCACAGTTCCTTGGTTCATGCCTAGTCTCTTGGGGATCTAAGAAACAGAACTCTGTAGCGCTTTCAACTGCGGAAGCCGAGTACGTTGCTGCTGCCTCGTGCTGTTCACAAGTTATCTGGATCAAATATCAACTAGAGGACTACGGTATCAATCTTGAAACTATTCCTATTCGTTGCGATAACACAAGTGCTATTGAAATTTCTAAGAATCCTGTTTTTCATTCACGCACAAAACATATTCATATAAGGCATCATTTCTTACGTGATAATGTTGAACTAGGACTCATTAGTATGGAGCATGTAAGGACTGAAGACCAAATAGCTGATATTTTCACTAAGGCGCTTGATAGACGTCCCTATGAGCATCTCAGGTTGCTCTTGGGGATGATAACTTTTAAGTAGCAAGTCCCGTTCTACTATTCCCTCAATGATTGGCTATGTTTAGTAGATTCTAAGTGTTTAAGGACTGTTATGCATCGAATTCATATTTGCAAGGACGCTAGTCTAAAACTTCATGTGTTTGCTACTTTGGAACGCCATTCAAATTTTCTCTATTTGTCTTGAAAAGAGTTGCCCTGATCACCCAACCCTCATTATAAGCCGAAATGATGGGAACTCTAAGCTTACCCTAGCCGAGAACTCTGCAGAAGCGTCCTATGAGCTTCCTATTTTATTTTACGGGACGTACTTGCTTTGTTCTCAAATGGTTCGAAAGGTGATCACTTGAACGGTAAGTTGGCTATTGGTTTGCTTGAAGAAGGTAAATTCTTGCTAAGGTAATTTTTTTTGCTAAGTATGGGAGAACACCAAAGTATGAAAGGGAGAACGCCAGTTCAGTGTTTGAGATGCAGTTGAAATGTCAAAATTTTGAATATTTGAAAGTGTGAACAGTGACCGTTGCTTTTGCTCAATGCTTAAGGGGGAAGTTTCACCACGTGTCGAATAGTTAAACAGTGGTAATTACAGTTCTGCCACCGCTTCCTCTATATAAGGCCAGAACAGTCGCTCTCGAATTTATTACGCTCAACCACTTTCTCGCTCTCAAATTGGCTCTGACTTCTCTCTAAAACTCCGACGACTTTCTCACTCTAAAACTCACCTGAAAACATGTCTCAAAGACAAGTGAACGTAGCCGGATCTTCTACCGGCGGGAAGCGCAGAAAGCTCGTTAAGTCCCACTACATAGAGAAGCCCAGGCCTACCGTTCTCAATGAATCGCTTCTGGACTTCATCAACAGAAAGCCCAGAACGCTGTACAACTTGATCAGAGAACATATGCAGCTGCCTGAAATCCAGAACGATGCAGTGAGGACGAGAAACTATGAGAAGTTTATTGAACGCTTCGTCGTTCCCAGCCTCCATAACACCAATTTCAAAGACTTGCCAGGACGCATGGACGACGTGCTCTTTTTCTCGCAGTTCGGAGGTGAGAACCTAAGCCCTCTTCTTGACCTTATACCGGACTTGCACAATGCAGTCTTGCCTGAATTTCCAAACTACCCAAAGGATTCCTTGGCATTTAAAATGACCAAGAACCGTGTGCTAAGTCCCTCTCCACCTCCTCCTGCCGTCCCCACCTTAACCACAAAAAAACTCATCAAACGTCCTGCCCCTTCCTCTCCCCTCTCAAATTCTTCCCAACCATTCTCCACATCCAATCCAACGGAGATCGTGGATAAGTTCCCCTCCCACCTAAAGGAGGGACGTTCCAAAAAGGTTCACGACCCAAGGCCCCTCAAAAAGGCCAAGACCTCTAGCGTCCCATCCTCTAAAACCCCCACAAAAAGGCCAAGCACCACAAAACGGCCTTCCAACCTTTCCAAGGAATCCACTCCTCCCCCCAAATCCAAATTGTCCAACTCCCAACTCCTCCTCCATCCCCTCAACCATCCACACAAAACGCTATAATCCCTTTTCCTCCCCCGTCCCCCCTAAACTTGGCTCTCTTCCCATCTGCCCCGGCCCACATATCACCTCCGAAGGACCCCGAGACCCCAAGGTCCCGCCGTCCATCCTCCGAGAGTGGCCCCGAGGAGGCAAAACGCACGTTTGAGCACACCTTCCGCCGCAGGAAAGCTGGCGAAAAGCCCAAGGTGTTGCTGGCCAAGGAAGCTCCTGCGCAGGTTGAGCACGTTCCCTCCTCCTCCTCCTCTTCTTCCTCTAGCTCATCTGGGAGCGAAAGAGGTACTCCTGCACAGGACTCCCCATTTATTGATGTTACTGGGGATTCCCATGATGAAGTGGAAGGAGAGGTGAACGCTCCTGCACAAATTGAGGACACTGGTGAGCACCAGGTCGCTCAGGAGAACGCCGAGCCTACTCTCTCTGAAGAGCTCGAGCGTGATGCTCAGGAGGTCCCCCCTTACAACCAATCCCTTCCCATCCTCAACCCCTCCCCAGCTCCACAAGAAAACCCCTCCCCCACAATCCAAACAGAAACCCATCAAGTCCCGGCGGACGCTGAGCCCACAATAACTGAAAATCCCACAGAAGCTCTGGACGCCGAAGGCACGTCCCAGGGTCAGACCTCTGATGCCAATCAAGCCACAGCTGGTGGCGATGCTGAAAAAGAACAAGGCATAGAGGACGCTCCTTCAAAGGATGCTTCTGATAGTGACTCTGAGGACGAGTCAGATGATGCTGAGGACTCCGACTCCCCAAAAGGCAAGCGCAAACGAAAGAATGATGGCGCACCAGTGAACGTCCTTAGTCCTCTTGTGTATTCTGAAGAGTGGCTGGCTTCCTTCCACAAAGATAATGACGTCCAGGAGTTCCTCGAGCTTCTGCGATTTCAGGGCTGGCTGAAAGTTGGGCCTGTGCCCGCTGTGGTGGACAAGGAGCAGGTAAAGGCGTTCTACAAGGACCTGAGGTACAAATCAAAAGACGGCTCTCTCCACTTCAAAATAGATGGTGAGAAGGCATCTGTCAATGAACGCCAGGTCCGCGCCTTCATGGGACTCAACCCCCAAAAGCCCCCGTCCGACGCTCTTAGCTCTCTTCCGGAAGGCGGGTTCGAAACAACTGATGAAGAACTGCCTCTCGTAGAGCACATCTTTTAGGGAAAAAGGCCCATGGGAATGGACAGGGTGGCTCACGTTCTGAGCAAAGTCGGCGCCATCTCTCATTACTTCATCTGTCGCGCCGTCCTTCCTAGGCAAGAGAAAAGGTCAATTGTTCAAACTCATGACATAATTCTCATTGACGCTTTTCTGGAACGCCGCCCCATCAACTTAGCAAGAATAGCAATGCAACATATGGCTAAGTGTGGGAGGAAGAGACATGCTTTGCCGTACCCGGGGCTAGTCAAGCTGATCCTAGACTCTCAGAACGCCTATGATGAGAGTGCTCCTCAGGAAGAACTTGGCCTAAAATGGAATGCAAAGAAAGGACTGGTCGAGATAAGGCACAATGAAGAGTTGCCTTCTGTGGTAAAGCAGCTAGAAGCTGAGAAAAAGAAAGCAGAAGAAGAACACCTAGCTGCTGAGGCTGAGGCCGCAAGGCTTGCTCCTACGTCTCAAGAGTCCCCTACCGATCAAGAGCCTGCTGTAGATCTTACAACTCTAGATCAAATGCTCTTAGGGCCCTCTTCTCCTCCAGCTTTCCCTCAGGACGCTCCTTCTTCCAGCACAGGTCCTTTGCCCCGTTCTGCTTCTGCGAACATCTCTCAGCATCCTCCAGCAGAACTCATGGGTGCGATTATGGACAACCAGTGCCTAATCTTCTCTGCTCTCAAGGACTTGTCTTCTGCGTTCTCAAAGGCTGCGGAACTTCAAGAGCAACTGCTCAAGTTTTACCAAGACCAGAGCCGTTCTTAGTGATTGCCAACACTCCTTTCATCCCCTGTTATTTTGCCTTTGCTTTTTTTGAATTTCAAACACTTATGACCATTGGTCTGTAATAACTCTAACTCTTGTTTGAATGGCAATTCCTCTGTTTGCTTGCATGTGTTTGTTTAAGCGTTCCACTGCTTTTAGTTATGTGTTTGTGCTAACGTCCTTATCACTTGTTATCCTTTTCGATGATGCCAAAAGGGGGAAGTGTAGTTTTGCAGAGATGCGCTATAAAATAGTTATCTAGAATAAGCAAGTGTTAAGGGGGAACTATTAAGTGAAAAGTCTAAGGAACGCCCATGCTAGAATAAAAGAGGACGCCTAGAAAATTTTCTAGGACATGACTCTCTCCCTAAAATCCAAATGTTAAAGAATCAAAGATCGAAAACTTGTAATTACTGAAATTTCTCTAAGTGTTAGAGGACGCTTCTAAGTTTTCATGCATGCTAAGTTTCAATGTTAAAACTATTCTGCAAAAGAGTTTGTCATCATCAAAAAGGGGGAAATTGTTGGGACGCTATCAAGAACGCTTGCGTACTTGTTAGTGTTCCACACAACCGTCCCTTAGTTTTGATATGACAAACTCACTTTGATTCTGATAAAGTTGTCCAAGTGTTAAGGAACGCCCAATTAACAAAGGACAACAAGTGTATGAACGTTCCCTAAGCTTAGGGACGCCAGCTAACAGGAAGTAAGGACGAGCAAGAGACTACTTGAGCAAGGACGGTGTCCCAAGCAAGTAGGAACGCAAGAAAGGAGTCCTTACTCACTAGCCGACAGGATGACATCACTCGACAATGTTTGATCATCCAAGGACACGTGGAGACCGATCCTGCAGCAGAGTCCAACACTACGTGGCGGACGATCCTGTAGCAGAGTTCATCAACACGTGGCGGCCGATCCTGTAGCGGAGTTCATCACACACAGCTGGATACAGGAAGCTTCCTCATCACCGCCAAACTCGTGTAAGAAGATCTTGTAGCCACGTACCTGAAGGGCATGATCGTCAGAACGAGAATGACGCCCTTCCCCAAGTCCTATAAATACCGCAAGGCATTTATTGTGACGCTAACGCTTTCAGAAGAATATTCATAGAGAATCAGAGGAAAGCGACTCACTCAAGAACACGAAGAACTGACGCAAGAACTCAAGAACAGTGCTAGGACTTGTGTTAGATCGAGTGAGAGTTGTAACCAAATCACAAAAACTGTTTGTATCAAGAAAACCCATTAAGAAAGAGAGTGTTCTGCGAAGTACTGCAGAACGTTGGAATAGAGTCCTTTAGTAGATTGGGCAAGCTTAAGTTGTAGGCTTAAAGGAGTTCTTTACTAGTGAACTTAGGGAAAAGCTAAGTGTCAGAGAACTTTAAAGACTCGTCAGTACAACTGTAAGAACGTTCAATAGAAAGGAAAGATCTATTCAAAAATCCTCCAAGGAGGTAGAGGTTTACACTCAAAGACTACTTGGTCTTGAGTGGTTCCTCTATAATTCACTGTGTTCATCTATTATCTGTTTAGTCTTTATTTCCGCTGCAATACTAAAGGACGCCCCTACACCTCGTAGGGACGCCTGACCAAAGGACGCCTTTACTCAAAGTAAAGGACGTCCCTCAGACTAACGATCCAACACAATCCCTTTTCCAAACACACTTCCAACCCCTGGTCAAGCCTCTACTAGAGCACTCGCCAAAACATTTTTATAATTTTTGAAGGGGCTCTCCTTGCCATACGACCATGCCTCTAGAAGTCCCCTTCTCCTCGAAAATCCGAGAACAAGGCCGTACCGGTAGATGCCAACACACAGAAAACACGTGAAAACTTTTCATACGATAAAACCCTTTTGCAAACCAGTTGCACATATAAACACATACGATCACACACACACACATACATATATATATTAATAAAACATTTTAGTTAAAAAAAATATTGTAGGGACTAATTCCCCAAAACCAATCCTACCAGCACAGCATGCAATCCAACAAGAATTGAATAGAACCACCTAGCTGAGCAAGTCGCAGAACGACTTACCTCGGAGACGAAGGAATTTCTTTACGAACGCAGAGTACTAATGGTCCAGAAAGTTCAATCTCCTAGAAACGGTAATTAAAATTTATTAAACCCATTCCTAAATTAAGACAATTGCTATTACTTAAATGAATTTTAAAGACCCGAATAACCCAAAACCGAACCCGACTTAACCCGGATACCCAACACCCTCTTAACTTTGCCTTGACCAAACTCTCACCAAATTTCCCCTCCAAAATCCCCTTTTCCCGGATCTTTTCTCCTAACTAAATACCTTTTGACGAGTTATTGAAAAAACGCTCTCTCTAGTGACTACCGGCGACACGAATTGGAAACCACCGTTAATTCCATTGGCGATGGAAACCAACAGGACTAGCAAGAAAACGAAATGCACTATAGAGGAAATGAGTGAATCTCAAGGCATGGAGGAAAGTTTCCCTACCCTTACTGATGCCAATAAGATGTTGGGTGGGGGGAAATCTGTTTTCACATACAAGGACTCAGTCACAGGTAGTCGGCAAGATGGTATGTTGGTGGAGTATTCAAACCCTTTTGGGGAAGAAGATGAGTCAGATGACGATCTGGTTGATGATGTTAGGCCGGACTCGGTCGACCCCAAGTGTCCAGTGATTCTCTTAACCGCTGAAACTAAGAGAAGAATTCGGAAACCTTGGAGGAAGGCCATCATTGTCAAAATTCTTGATAGAAGTGTTGGATACATCTATCTGAGGAATAGCCTTACTCAAAAATGGAAGCCAAAAGGTGAGTTCTCAATGATTGATACAGGAAACGATTTCTATGTGATTCGGTTCAGCAACGATGAAGACTTGAACCATGTTTTGAATGATGGTCCGTGGCTGATTGGGGACAGTTACCTTACAATTCAAAAATGGCGGCCAAATTTTATTGCGGCAGAGGAAAAGTTAAAACGAGTGGCTGCTTGGATAAGAGTGCCAGACTTAGCCATGGAATATTTTGATAAAGAGGTCCTCGATGATCTTGGAGTAACGCTGGGGAAAGTCCTGAAAGTTGACAGGACAACAAATGCGGTCACCAGAGGAAAATATACAAGGTTATGCATTGAGTTGGACATTACTGAACCTCTAACATCAAAAGTCTAGATGAATGGGAGGTACTGGAGAATTCAATACGAGGGCTTGCGAATGATCTGTTTTGGGTGTGGGAAAATAGGTCATGTTAAAGAACAATGCAAGAACACAGACCAGATGAACTCCGGCATAGAGCATACAAACAAATCTAATCACTCTCCAAATCTTCAAGCTGAAATCCAAGAGGACTTTGGGGAATGGATGGTAGCAAAAAGAAATAAAAGTCGGAGAAACGTTAAGGAGGGTGGCACGCAGAGGAAAGAAAGCCCGCCGGAGCAACATTCCGACCGACAAGCGCCTATCGGAAATCCGACCAACAAGGATAGCAACTCCAAGGAAACTTCAATCAAGGCCAATCAAAGACCGGTAACGCCGGTTCCGATTTCTGCGCAAATCGGATCGGGTGCGTCTTGATCTCGTTTCCAAATTTTGGATGAGATTGCGGAAAATCAGGACACAGTTGAGGAGGAGGAAAATAAGGAAATCGAGAGTAGTAAGCTTAGAATGCAAATCAAAGAGACTATCTCGGCGCAATTGCAGGGTGATAGCAAAGGAAAGGAGATTGTTAAATCAACGTTGCCAAGGAAGGCTCTAAAAGGGAAGGATCAATTAGGGAAAGATTCTCGGGGAAATAAAAACATGAGTATCAAAATTATGGAAACCTCAAAGGAGAAATCAGTGGAAGCTATCAAGGAGAATACAGAGATAATACAGAACAAGAACATCGTGGCAAAAATCAAGGAGACTGAGAATGGAAATGTTTCAAGAGAATCTATTATAGAGGAGAAATCGGACAAGAGAATTCCACGAGAAAGGAAAGAAAATATTATGGGAGCCCCGGTGATTATTACGGGAAAGGAAATTTCACTGAGGCCAGCATGGCAGTCCAAATCACCTAATAGAGATAAATACCCAGTGTCAATTCCCAAGAACGACAACAATCAATCATCCCATCTCATAGTTTTCACACACTCAAGCGACCCTCCGTTAAGAGCTGACGGGCCAATGGAGGAGACTGATTCCTCCCTCTGCTCCGAGGGTAGGATCGATCCGGCTTTGGACACCAGAATGGAAAATGCTACTCAAGAAATGCAACGAGGGAGCTCTGAGGCGCCCGACAGCATACAAGATAGAGATGCCATCATGGTCGACAACTATGGCAAACAATCTCGATAAGTGGTTTGTTGAGGATCAAAATCTCTATAATTTGTTTGTTATGTTAGCTCCTAATCTTAACATAATAACGTGGAACGCCCAAGGGGCGGGAAGCCGTGATTTTCTTCTTGCCTTGAAGGATCTTATTCGTCGTCATGATCCCGCTATACTGGTGCTCTTGGAAACAAAAATCAGTGGGGAGCAAGCGGACAAGGTCTGTGATCGTATTGGATTTGACGAAAGAATCCGAGCTGAGGCCAGGGGCTTTAAAGGAGGTATTTGGGTGCTTTGGCAGAAGGACAGAGTGAAGATTGATTCCGTCAAAATCCAAAATCAGGTGGTTTGGGTTAAGGTCAACATGACGGGAGAGGCGCAGTGGCTCTTCTCGGCTATTTATGCGGATCCGAGCCCATCGAACCGGGTGGCTCTATGGAATAGGCTGGCGGATTTCAAGAACTCTATGACTCACCCGTGGCTTCTCATGGGCGACTTCAATGAAACGAAGAATATGGAGGAAAGGACTGGTGATTCGGAGGAACTTCGGAGAAGGACGAGGAAGTTCAAGCGATGGATTGATGAAAGAATGGATATGCTGGATTTGGGCTTTTCGGGGCCAAAGTTCACATAGCATAGGGGGGTGAGCCTTCTACGAGTGCTGGTGGCAGACTTGACAGAGGAATATGTAATGTGGAGTGGCGTGAGTTGTTCGCAAAGGCGTCCATCCGGCATCTTCCGGCCATCCAGTCAGATCACTCGCCCCTGCTCCTTTCAGTGAATGGTTTTGAGGAGCATTCGCCTCTTTCGAAACCTTTCCGATTCCAAGCTACTTGGCTGACCCATTGTGAGTTTCAAGCCTTCCTAGTTAATCATTGGGAAAAAGGTATGCCGCTGTGCGTCTCGCTCTCTAATCTAGCAGCTCAGCTGAATGAGTGGAATAGAGAGGTGTTTGGCAACTTATTTCGACGAAGAGACAAGCTATACAGGCGGATTGAGGGTATTCAGCGGGCTGTTTGTGATCATGCGTCTCACGGGCTTCGCGACCTCGACAGGAGGCTTAGAAGATAGCTTGCTGTGGTGTTTGATCAAATAAACATTTTCTGGGCTCAGAAAGCCAGGTCGGAGGTTCTGTTGGAGGGGGATAGGAATACTCGTTTTTTCCACACAAGCACTGTGGTTCGCAGGCGCCAAAACCGAATTGAAGGGCTGCTCGACTCGGAGGAGGAGTGGATTTGGGACCAGGTTTCGCTGCAATTAATGGCAACAGAGCATCTGCGCAGGTTGTATGCTGAGGAGTCTCCGGATGATGGACCTTTCGATATTCCTAGATGGAGATTTCCAAGTTTAGACGAAGAAGATTATAGCACTTTGAGCAGAAGGTTCAATGCCCAGGAGATTAAAGAGGTGCTGGACTCAATGAGCCCGTACAAGGCGCCGGGTCCGGATGGGTTTCAAGCCGTCTTTTATCATAGGAATTGGGTCCATGTTAGGGAAGATGTGGAAACGGCAGTTCTCGACTTTCTTGCCGGCAAAGGAATGCCAGAGAAGCTGAACGAGACAATGATCGTTCTTTTGCCCAAGGTCGAGAATCCGTTGTCGATGAACCAACTCCGCCCAATCAGCCTGTGTAATGTGGCTATGAAGATCGCTACCAAGGCCATAGCGTCTAGATTGAAACCGATTATGGGTCGCATTGTTGCGCCATCGCAGTCTAGTTTCGTCCCGGGGAGACAAATTACGGACAACATTGTGATTACCAAGGAGGTGATGCACTCTATGAGGGATGCTCGAAGCAAACCGTTCATGGCGATCAAGATCGACCTAGAGAAGGCGTATGACCGAGTGCGTTGGTCGTTTCTCCATGATACCTTGAGGGAAGCCCGTCTGCCGAGTGATTTGATCAAGGTGATAATGGAAAGTGTGAACTCCTGCTCGATGAAAGTGTTATGCAACGGGGGCGTTGGGGATGGATTCAAGCCTAGTCGTGGAGTTCGGCAGGGCGACCCGTTGTCTCCGTACTTGTTCGTGCTGTATATGGAGCGGTTAGGACACATTATTGACGAAGCGGTTGATGCGGGGGCATGGAAGCCGATTCAGCTTTCTGATGGCGGGCCAGCCATTTCTCATCTTTTTTTCGCGGATGACCTCATCTTGTTTGCTGAGGCCTCGGTGGACCAGATGGACATCATTCGGTTTTGCCTGGAGAAATTTTGCAAGGCTGCTGGTGCTAAGATTAATTTTCAAAAGTCCAAGGTTTGCTTTTCTAATGGAACCGGTGATGAGTTGGCCCTGAGCATTAGTGATAGGGGCGGAATTCCAAGGACGGAGGATTTGGGTATGTACCTAAAGGTTCACATGTCCAAGAAGAGAGAGTCGAAAGAAAACTACCGTCATATCATGGATAGGGTCAAGATGAAGTTGGCGGGGTGGAAGTCAAGGACGCTTTCCTTGGCAGGTAGAGTAATTCTGACTAAGTCTGTTATTTCATCCATTCCATACTACTCTATGCAAACTTCTAGCTTTCCCTTACATGTGTGTGATGAATTAGAAAAGAAAACTAGAAGTTTTGTTTGGGGTTCTACAGATGAAAGGAAGAAAATACACCTCATCAATTGGGAGACCTTAAAAAGATCCAATGATGATGGGGGTCTTGGAATGAGGAGCATGAGGCAAGTTAACTCAGCTTTTATGGCAAAGATGGGATGGAAACTAATGACGGATACCGACTCGCTTTGGTCCAGAGTTGTTCGGAGAAAGTACTGTAATGGTCGACAGGATAGGGACATGTTTCAACGCAAGGGAGGGGCCTCGAACCTATGGAATGGGGTGGTGAAAGCAAAAGGTCCTTTGATGCAGGGAGTCAAAACAAGAATTGGAGATGGGAGGAAAACGCTGTTTTGGGACCACGTTTGGGCGATGGATAGACCCCTGGTCGAGCTTGCGCTTGGAGCGGTTAACGATGAAGACTTGGGCAAGACGGTGGATAAGTATTGGGGCATGGCTGGATGTGGGACCAATTTGAGCACTTGTTGCCTGCTGAAGCTTTGGAAGAAATTGCTGGTCTCAAGGTTGCTGCAGAAGGCGTGGGGTATAACTTTTTTTGGAAGCCGACGGTTTCCGGGAATTTTTCCCTCAATTAAGCTTTGGAGATTATCAAGAACGAACACAACAATGGTGGCGAAGATATTTGGAAGAAAATCTGGAAACTAGATGTGGCGTAGAGGGTCAAGACATTCATCTGGTTGGTGGCTCACGATTCAATCATGTGTAATGTTAATTGGCGTCGTCGCCGGCTGTGCGAGGAGGACAGCTGTGGAATCTGTAATGGGGTGCCGGAGCCTATGATTCATGTGCTGCGTGACTGTCCGCAGGCTCGTGAGGTTTGGGATGGTCTGCTCATTGATAGTAGGAAGGGGCAGTTTTATGCTTGTAATTTGAAGGAGTGGCTCTTGGAAAATCTCAGCAAAGCAGGTAGCTGGCCCAATGTGTTTGCTTATGGTGCTTGGTGGAATTGGAAGTGGAGGAATGAAAGAACCTTTCAAAGTCAGGCAAGTTTCCAGGGAGATAAACATATGTTTGTCTTACAACGTGCCAAAAAGTACTCAGAAGTTGTGGCCAGTAGGAAAAGGGCCATGAACAACTCGTGCCTGTCTCACTGGACGAGACCCGAGCCGGCGTGGAAAAAGTTGAATGTTGATGGTTCTTATTCTGAAGGTAGCGCGCACATCTCTGCAGGGGGATTGACCAGGGATGATGAAGGGGAATTCGTGGCGGCTTTCGTTGCAAAGGAGCAGGGTAATTCTGCCGTTAAAGCTGAGCTTATGGGTTTGTTGCAGGGGCTGAATATGGCGTTTTTCCTGGGAATTAAGAACCTGCAAGTTGAGATGGATGCTCTAGAGGTGGTGCGGGCTGTGAATGAGGATGCTGGGCAGCCTAATGAGTTTTGGAACACTATTGAAAGCTGCAAGAAGCTGATCGGAAACAAGAGGTGGAACGTCAAAGTGAAGCATATCTCCCGAAATGCGAATCAAGCGGCGGATTGGTTATCTAAGTTTATTGATAATTGTAATGGAGATTTTGTTATGTTTAGTGACCCACCTATGGGTCTTGTGTCATTCATGGAAATAGATTCCTGGATGAGCACTAATATGTAATAAGTTTATGTTTATGTACCCGACCACACCTCCGCGCTTGCCCTTGGCTACCCGGCCCTCGCCCTCACTCACCCTTGCCAGATCTAGGACTCCGACGGCGACCCACGACCCGACTCCACGCACCCGTACTTGAAACCGAGAAAGAAGACTAGGGGAAGGAATAGAACTTACCTACAACAAGGCGATGATGAACGGAAAGCCCGACGGACAAACCGAGAAGGAACTCACGAGGAAGAAGGACGAGGAAGGCTTCGGGGCGGACGGCAGAGTTTGGAAAAAATCGAAAAGAACCGAGGCCACCTTCCTTTTCTTTTATAATTTAGGTTAATGTAATTACTTAAGTAATTAGCTTTAGGAGCAAGCAAACAAATGAAAAATCTTATCTTCACGTAAGAGAGATCACTATATTGCTTAATTAGATTTGGAAAAAAAAACTTGATCCTATCTTCATTTATAAGATAGATTTTTAGTTAAGATTTATTTACTTTTTATTTTATTATTAATTTTTTTTTAAAGTATAATTTACTTTATTATCAACATCCGAAATAAGTTTATAAATTTATAAATCAAGAAATGGAACCGAACAAAACCGAATATTACATCCTATCCCTCTTAAGAAAAGTTTCGTCCCGAAACTTACCCAAAGAACGAATGAGAAATAGCGGAAATTCGAAAACGGAATCGACCCGATACCCGAGATCTCACACCCTCTCCTCCTTAAAGAGGTTCGCCCTCGAACCTAGGTCGAAGCTAGGAATACTATCACATGTATAGGATCAAATAAAATCAAACAAGCTTGGACACCTACAATCAAACTATCTAGTCTTGTACCAAATGAGAGTCAGACAAAATATGCATAGTATAACTTAGCTAGCAGCGCAAACTAGAAATTGAACTCTAAACCATCGTTGTAGAAACTAATCACGAAACTACAATGTAGTCAAAAGAAGGTCAAACAAAATCGATATCAAATCAAAGGAAAAGCCAACACATAGAAATGAACTCAAGCCACTACACTTTAACTAATCCAAGGTTGATACTAAAGGAAACAACCCAGAGATAACCAATGAAATAACACTCAAAGCAACAAATGAGGTAACAATCAAAACAATAGACCAAGTAAACAATCAAATCCTGGTTCTCTACCTCTAATCTATGAGCTAACTCTAATATGACATACATACACACAATCTCGTATACTACAAGAGGCCAACAAAGTCAAACAAATCCAACAAGATCATACATGGTCAAACAAATGGAAATCAAATCAACAACGAAGTGACCTAAGCGAACTTGAATTGACACTACACTTACCAACTACGTGAGATCCTTCGGCTGATGGTGGCGGAGTCGCAATGTGTCACCTACCCCTCCTAAATGCAACATGACTACCTACTGAAAATGTTTGAAAACACCGGCCGGTTTTTTGTTCAAGTTAGACCTCGAGTACACTCGTTGTTCAGTTCCTTGTGCCCTTGTTGCCAACCTCGCTCTGATACCAATTTGTAACACCCTGTCTTTCTAACAAGGCGTTACTCGGTAGTAGACCTCACGAGGCACTACGAAGCTGGTTCGACAACAGAACATCCGGATCTTGCAACGCGGGCACGGCGAGAAAACATTGAAAATCATCCAACTTGCATTACGAAATAGAACTTTTACAAAACATTTCATGATCCCAACTCAACACCAGGTGAATAATTACAAACTTCCCCGAACCCCAGAACAACTAACAATTTACGATATGAAACTATAGAAGATAATTCAAATAATAACATAAATTAGAATAACAATAACCCTTCCCAAACCCCCAAACCATTCTATGACACGTATCGCCGCTTCGCACCACCAATCCGCCAAGTTTCTACACGGGTTCCTAGATACCTGCAGTCTGAAAAATAGTTCCCCGAGGGGTCAGCTACTATCCTAATCCAAGTCGGAAAACATACGATACTAGCAGAACGTTTCAAAACAGTTTCTCTAAGGTCAGCAAACAAGTCCGCAATCACACGCATAACTCTAGTCCAGTCCTAAGTCCAATTAGTCACACGCATTCCAATTCACTTAGCAAAATCACAGTTACAAATCCTCATACACAAACATACACAAATCCACACATTCACGCACACGCACAATCCTAGGCGGGGTGTTAACGGCCTCCACCCACAGCACCCGCATCTAAGGCATCCTCCAGCCAATCCCTTTTCCAAACACACTTCCAACCCCTGGTCAAGCCTCTACTAGAGCACTCGCCAAAATATTTTTATAATTTTTGAAGGGGCTCTCCTTGCCATACGACCATGCCTCTAGAAGTCCCCTTCTCCTCGAAAATCCGAGAACAAGGCCGTACCGGTAGATTTATTTACTTTTTATTTTATTATTACTTTTTTTAAAGTATAATTTACTTTATTATCAACATCCGAAATAAGTTTATAAATTTATAAATCAAGAAATTGAACCGAATAAAACCGAATATTACACTTCTATTGCTTCCCTACAATTTCATTCAATGGTTACTGGCCAATTTAATACGTATAATCAAGTATAAAACTATATGGAACTAATTGAGTATCTAATTAAATAATAAACGTATAATTAGTATATGTACCTTGTATAATCACAGTTAGCTTGACCATAGGTTGATGTTGTATTGTCGTTTAGGACTCTAGATGGATCCTTAAGGTCACTTGTCATTTGGCTCTTGCAAAAATAATAACACCAAAATGGTATCAAACTTTATAATTTACTAAATTAATAAAAACCTCTTAAAAATATTTTTAACATAAACATTAAAATTTTAAATAGTTTAGTCATTTAATAATTAGGCCAATTGAGTAATTAAGGTACCTTTGATGATATCTCACCATTGATAATAGGAAAGTATCCATTAGCTTTGATATCCTCGATGTCCTGGCATATTAAGGTATAAAGTAACCATTCAAGCATATAAGCTAAGCATTGTTATATATAACTATATTATGGGTCCGGATCCGGTAGGAATGATTATTATGGTAGGAAATAGGAATGAATCTCGGCCGTCCATAGCGCGGAGGGAAAACAGCCCAACAAGCCACACGGGCGTATAATACGCGTATTATACGCGTTTTATACGCTTTTTAAATACGCGAATAATTCGCGTATAATACGCGAATTATACGTGTTTTTTCCATTTTCGTTTTTTTCCTTTTTTTCGTTTTTTTTTTGGATTTTTTTCCGATTTTTTTTTGATTTTTTTTCGTTTGTGCAACTCAATGGTCACGTTTGTGCAACTCAGTGGTCAATTTGTTCATCAACTCTATTGCCAAAATGTGTTGAATTCTGTTTGTGCAACTCAATGGTCACGTTTGTGCAACTCAGTGGTCAATTTGTTCATCAACTCTATTGCCAATGTGTTGAATTCTTTTTGTGCAACTCAATGGTCACGTTTGTGCAACTCAGTGGTCAATTTGTTCTTCAACTCTATTGCCAATGTGTTGAATTCTATTTGTGCAACTCAATGGTCACGTTTGTGCAACTTAATGGTCACGTTTGTGCAACTCAATGGTCACGTTTGCCAATGTTGTTCATTCATATTTGTTCAACTCTATTGCCAATGTGTTGAATTCTATGGTCAATTTGTTCATCAATATTTGTGCAACTCAATGGTCAATTTTGTGCAACTCTATGGTCAATTTGTTCATTCATATTTGTTCAACTCTATTGCCAATGTGTTGAATTCTATGGTCAATTTGTTCGTCAATATTTGTGCAACTCAATGGTCACGTTTGTGCAACTCAATGGTCACGTTTGTGCAACTCAATGGTCAATTTGTTCATTCATATTTGTTCGTCATATAATTAAGAGAATTGCTACAACTCTAAAGACCGTAGAAAACACAACAGCAATAGCAAATCAGATTTGAGAATTTACGAAGTCATGGTTGTATTTAGAAGAAGCCTTAAAATTAGAAGAAAGAATTAGAAGTATGATTTTCAATCGGTTTACCTACAAAGAAAGAGGATAATCAGATAAAAAAAACAAAGAAAGTGGATAAGAGAGATCTCATAAGAGCATAGCTAAACCACAACCGCTTTACAATAACGAACCCCTATAAATCCATCGTATTACTTAAGAACACAATGAAGATCAACAATTAAGCACGAAATCCGTAGAAATTCATTAAGAGTAAAAAGAGGATGAACACACTTCCAATTTGGCAGTAATACACAAGAACATAGCTAAATCGGAACCGCTTTACACTACTAGAGCAAGACACATGAACGAAAGGACAACAAAATCAACAACGAACACCTAAAAATCCACCGGATCTTATACCAGCAAAACAAAGAGCAACGATTAACCTCCCAAATTACAATCTTATACGAAAATCCGAAAGAGCTGTCGTACATCATCGCTCCAAAACTGAACTAGGTCGAGGATTGTGCAATTACGATCGTGGATTGAATTAGATCTGGCGGCGAGAAGCGGAGCGCACATGAGAGCACCGCCTCGGTTAGATCCGGCCACGAGGAGCTCGAAAATCAGAATTGAATGAACCAAACATTTAATCACCACACAAATCGTCGAATCAAGAGGCGAACAAACCCTATAATTCACAAAACTGCCATAACAAGGATTAGCAAGACAGATCTTACAAACCACAGATCTACACAGTTAAGCATAGATCTTACAAACATGTATCCGATACGTATAAGCACAGATCTACACAGTTATGCAAAGAATCAACAAGAAACAAACGTGGATTCGAACGAAAAAAAGCAAATGACTACAAAAATACATGAACTAGAGCAACAAATCAACTAAAACACAAACTAATTGCAAATAACCGCTTCGAAAAGACTTCAACAACATCACTCAGAACCAAAATCCAAGCAAAAACAAGCGAAATTACACAGAATCAAAAAATTAGAGTTCGAAACAAGCAAAAATCAAAAAAACCGAAACCTAGGGTTTCGAATTGAGCATACCTCGCGTGTTTGCAGGAGACGACTTCGATCTCACCAATGTTTGTGTGTTTGAGTGTACAAATTGTAGTTTGATTGCAGTTTCCGAGCGAAAATCGACGAGATTTGAGGGGGAGGTTTGAGCGAACTGTTATCGCCTTCGAGAGGGAGAGGGAGAGAAATTTTGGGTGAATTTTGGAAATAACCGGAAAACGTGAGGGAACTAGGCCCCAGCCGCGCGCGAAATTAAAAAAAAGGATATAATCTCAGCCGTTGGATGCACTAGATCGAATGGTGCACAATCATTCCTATTTCTCACCACAAGAAACCTTCCTACATGACTCTTTCTCCTATATTACTATACTATAAATTCATTAATATATTCATACATGTTGAGGGTAATTAGGCATGATAGGACCCACTGGTAAAGAAGATGGTTCAGTACTTCGAATCATGCCAAAAAACTTGTTTGTATTGGCTGGTACTGTTTTTTTTTTATCTAAAAGAGAAGAGATTGTCATTTATTGGTCAAAGCGTATTGACAGTATTGTACTTGGTTTGTTTTAGATTGATCAGGTATAAGCAGAATGACTTACATTGATGGATTAGCTAGCAACTCAAAAGTGGGTGTTTTTGGCAAACCTACCTGGTAATTAGCAACAAAAGTTAGAAAGTCGTTTATGAATAATTTTATGGATTTTAGAATTATATAATATAGACTACATTATTACAGTCTTTCTGATATTGACATATAAAAAGTCTTACAAAATTAGAAATGTGCATGTTGGACGGTACCATAATTATTTGAAAGTTGAGGTAGTTGGCTTAAGGTGACGTAGCATTAGAATATGCAACACTTTCAAACCTGTACAAAGATATTGCAGAAAAATTTACTTGTTTTTGAAATCTTTCTAATAAAAGCAAGGTGCATCCACAATATGAATGTACAACTTGAGGAAAATCAATCATAATATGTCATAATAGATGACAAAATGATAGGGCATCTTATGAAACAAAGATTAAAAAGTATAATATTTTAAGCATAATTGTCGGCTTATAAAATTCACGTATCAGAAAAAAACTATTACCTAGGGATATAAATAATTTAATTTAAAAAAAACATTAAGTGAGAGCAAACTAATAAATATGCAACTTAGGTGACATGAAAAAATTGATATCTCATTTCAAATATTAAATGCTATGAGTAACTAACATTACCTTTGAATATATGTTGAATTAGGCATATAATTAGGATGATCAACTTTTTGATGAAGTTCTTGTTATTTCCATCGAATGCACTTGAATTAGTCTCATAAAACTGATTCTGAACAAAACAATGATATAATAAAACATGAGTGATTCTATACAAAATTGATGTCAACTTCTTTATTTAAATGTGGAAGAACAATTTATCAAGCTAAGTTTATGAAGCAAATTGATACATGTATGTATGTATTAGATTGAGATATAATATCTATAATTACCACTTTTCGTTGCAACTCCTTTATTGCTTCCAAAAGAAATGCTTCGTACATTTTAGCTTCATTTGTAGAGTGTTGTGCTTGATGATGGCTCATATATCCTATTATAGCCATAGCATGAGCCATATTTAAAATGATTATAACAACATATTAAAACCTATTGTTATATTTAGGGCTTGGAGTGCAATTTAAACTTGCCTGATTTCATGTTGAATGTCTAGAAGCATTTGTTGCACACGAAAAATTTGTTTGCAAATATTCTATCATTGAAAAGTATACAAATTAATGTAACATTAAAATGGCTATTACATTGCTTATCAATAACATAATAAAATACATGCGACTTACCAAACAATCCCTAAATTAAAAAGGTGTGTGGCGACATTCCAAGTATAAGATGCATCAATGTATCAAACAATATAAATAAGTGTCAGTAGGTGTATGTTAACTAGAAGTCGTATAACTTCAATCATATTTAGATTATAAACCTTATAGAAGAAGTAATCATATATTACCTGCTAGTTTGTTTGAAGTAACTCTTGATTTGTCTCTTTATCGTTTTAAAAACAACAACCAATTGCTATAGTGAAAAATAAATCAAGAAAACATAAAATAACTAGCAGTTAAAAGCTGCAGATGTTATTTATTGACTTTAATCTTGAAGAAAAAAGAAAAAGAGTATGAGAAGGTTACCTCGGTATTTGCTATTTTTCTATGGAAAAAGAGTATGAGAAGGTTACCTCGTTAGTTCAATTAATGTTTGAGATAAGGAAAAAGATATAAAGATAAAAAAAAAATTAGATTATTTAAGTTAAAATTGGAGTAACAAGTGTCAATTGTCATTTCTACTAGTAACTGTTATAAAATAACTTGTGTATAGACATAGATCGACCTTAATTAATAGCTATGAAAGTATACCAGATCTTACCATTGTCGTATACGGCGGATCCAACGCAACGTTCTAATCAATTCCATGTAACAGTTAAATAACATATGAGATAAGCTTTATCGAATATTAATGATTGGTAAATCATATAAAATCTTTTGTTTGTCGTATATTGCATACCCAAACATTAATATCATTGTAAATTTAACTAATTATAAAATTAATTAAAACTATATTATGGTTTACATATGGAGAGTAACTAATAAAATATCAGTTCTTCTATTAAGTAAACTTTTATTTAAAGTTATATTATGTTAAATTTAATTTAAGGGAGCAATATAAATTATTTGAATGGTCAAAGCATAGAATTTTCTTTTTCAATATTTCTTTAACATTAATAATTCAACACGTTTGAATTGGACTGTAATGTAATGGCTCACAATTGAGAAAATAAGAAAAATATAACGATAGAATGTTACCTTTTTTGGTCCCGAAGTTGCTTTGAATTCAGTATTTGAAGCAAGATGTTAGAGTTCCCTCTTTAAAATAAGTTTCAAACCAAAATTATAATTATTAACAAATCACAAAGTAGATCCATGATTTGATGAAATAAGCACATTCATATTCAATTTCAAAAACATGTACAATTGAAAAAACAAGAAAATTATGTAAAAGATTACCTGTTGTCACTAGTGAAGTAACTTAATCGGCTATCTGGTGCTCGTTGATGGTTGCAACCTCAAAGTTACACTTGATAAAAATATCAAGGGCCCTTTTCAAGATCTTGTTCCTTCTTTTTGCAAAGGCAATCAAATATGCATCACTATGTGAATCTGACAAATGATTTTCATTATTCCTAACTTTTGACATTTTTGAACAATGGTTTTCACATAAACTTGACATGAAAACTAAAGATTTATAGAAAGCTTCTAAGAAGGGACATGGTCTAATTAGAGAAGAAAAGTGGAAGAAATTTGCACATCTTCAGTCTCACTTCTCACCACATATATACAAACAATTTATTTAGAAAAAAAAGTTATTTACAATTTAAAAAATAGAAGATTTTCATTTTATCATTATAAAATACAAAAATAACTTTTTTTACCAATTTAGTCCATGCCGTAAGTTTTTTTGTATCCATATCAAACTTTTGTAACTTAAGATTTTCTAAAAATTAAGGGATACCAAATTTTTGAGTTTTGAATTTCTTTGACTTGAAACCATATTCATCACTCATGAAATTAAATGTCCTAGATTATTATGAAAAATTAAATGTTCATTAAATGTGAATCTGATATTTAATTTTTACATTAATTGGTATTAATTTTTTGTCATTAATATATGCAAATATTAATGACGTAAATTCAAAATAAATACTAAAAGTTTAATAGTTATTACATAATAATAAAAGAAATTTGAGGAAATTGTATAACTCACAGTCAGTCGTTTAACCAAGTTTGTGGTAACTTCTGGAGTTACGTCCTTCCATTGTTTCACATTCAGCGGTGCATGGTTCCTGATTGTGAAATCTATCTCGTGGGCAAACATCTCTGCGAATGGACCGGTTGGTCTACCAATGGCCTCCTCCCCTATTGAGATTGGTAATCTTTTACCAAGTTGCTCATGAACCCTATCAGCATTGAGTCCTCTACTCTTTCCACGTGTTCTTTTAATTGGTAATTCTATAACAAATAATTAAAAATCACTTGTATATACACATGAAGAACTAATCAAATGAAGCGTTTTTACTAATAAAGTCAAGAAAAATATACCTGCTTCAGTAGGTTGGACACCAATTGAAGCAGGAGCATCAACCGTCGTCTCTGTAGTTTCAGCATTTGTGGATGGACTATTAATGTGAGCATCAACCATGGACTCATCTATTGTAAATATGACTTGTTAATACAAAATTTGATGTAGTTAATTGTAAAAATGCATAATTGTTCAATTGAGGGATGTCTTACCAACTATACGAGTCGATGTAATGATTGTAGGAGCATCCCTTGCATTAACTCTTTTAGTGTTTGGAATACTCGGTAAGACGGGGTCAGGTTCGACTGAGGGAGGATTTGCATATACACGCACCTTTTTTTGCATACAAGCACCTATAAGTTTGGTATAATGTTTACGAACAATTAAACTATATAGTAAAATAAATCATTATAAAATATTAAATGCATTATGAAAAAAAAAGAATAATAGTTCTATTAGATGATTGTACATACCAGCAGTACTACTTGGAGCATTGGACACGAAATTACGTCGTTTAGCTAACATTGAACGTGTAGACATTGTCTGTAGATTACAATAGTAAAATGTAAGAAAATTATGGTGCCATGATTTTTATAATCAGTATCAATAAATGAACAATAATAACACAGTCTAATATAACATGCAATTGAGACAAAAAATCCTTTATTCAAAAACACTTGATATTAAACTGGTTTTCGTTCGTTACATGATTTACATCCATGAAGGGCTACAATATTGAATTTTCAACATTCAGCTAGCTAGGTGGTGGAATAGGACTAGGAGTAGAGGGCACAGGTTTAAACATACAAGATATTTTGTTCCAATGAATAGGACAAAGAGGGTACCAAAGGTGAGTAATTAAAGATGAAATAAAACTATAAACACTTGATATTAAACTGGTTTTTGTTAAAAAATACAGAGGAGTCAGACATTTCTACTGAGAAAGTTACACGATTAGATTGTGAAAAGCTAACTTTCGTAATTAAGAAATTGTATACATATGTACGTTTATACTGTATATCATTAAAAATGATTTTGTCAGTGAACTTAGAAACAAAAACTAAAGTGCATCATTGTTGACCGGGTTAAATTTCATTCCTATTGATACTATTATTAGTTTATTACAAGATTTCTTTATTAGTTTTTCAAATCACAGTTATACATCGAAATTACAACTAGTTCATACGAAAATAAAACAAGAATTGAAGTGCTTGTATAAGTAATAAGTATGCTATTGGACACTACAAAATTAAAATTAAAGAGAAGAATTCAAGTTCGACTTTAATAATTGATCGAATCAGAATGAAAAAAATTTGACTTTTTAGGTTCTAATGAAAAAGACTAAATGAACATAAGATAGTATTTTATGACTTTGAAAGGGAACAAAAAAATCATAAATCAATTGATCGAACTAAAATTTACAACCAAGTTTAGATTGTTTAGACTAAAATTTACAACCAAGTTTAGATTGTTTATACTACAGTATATAAGAATCCCTAAAAAATTCGAATCAAACATTGAGGACAAAAACCACAAAGAAGCCTACTCACCGTAGAAATACTTTTAACTACGGACAAGAACTCGTTTTGATAGCATGGGTACTCACCGTAGATCGAAGTAGGGGGCCAAATTTTTGTGTTCAACCGTACAACACTTAGGAAGAGATATATAAATTGAGTATCTAGTATTACGTAGGGAAGTAGGAGGTAGGGAAGTAGGGTTTTTATGCTTGCACGGGGTCCAAGTCTGACTTGATGTAAATTATGAGCGGCACTTTTCCCGCCTACTGTAATTGGTGAAAGTTAAATATTGAAACTACCTTTTTGCACTTTTTTACACTTGAAAATTATTAGCGGGATCAATTAAATATTGAAGCTACCTTTTTGTGCACTTTTTTGTACTTGAAAATTATTAGCGGGATCAATTAAATATTGAAAATTATTTTTGAGACTACCTTATTTAATTATGCAAGTTATGATAAAATATAAAACTTAAAAATATATAGATAAAGAAATACAAAAAAATATAAGAATTAAGTTATATGTCATAAATTTATATATATATATATATATAAGTCATACTAAGGTTTAAACCCACCGTATTGCACCATTTAAGATTTTTCCACGTGTCGTTCTCATATTCTCCACCTAGAAATATGATCAAAATTTTTGATTGTATATAGATTATCCCTTTAATTCTTATAAAAAAGACACAAGTTTTCATTTCTTAGAGTATGTTAATTAGTCTTTTGTTTTTTAAATAAAGATTTGATTTTATATAATTTAAGAAATGACTATATAAATGAATATGATCATAATTTCTCAAACATTCCTAATTATGTATTTTATAACATTATTAGTTGTATATAAAATTTATTAATATATGTCATAAGTATAATAATTTTTTATAAAGTATTAAATTTAAAATTTCAACAAATCCCGCACAAGGTACGAGGATTACACTAGGTATGAAATAAATTACACAAGGAAATAAATTAGTTTGGAGTTATAAATTCGAGTTTGAGTACGAAATCGATCAGATCAAATGGGTGATGGATGATGTCCGATTGGGTCATGGTAGATTGATGAAACAGGTCACGAATATTTAATATAAAATTAATTTATTTTGTATTTAGAATAAGTCCGGTAAAACCAACAAGCTAGCTTGGGATTTCAATCCAATCAGGTTTGCTAGTCGAGCTTCAGTTCTTTCCCTGACCTTTCACATTGGGTTTCAAAATTCTCAATCGGTTAGGCTATGATTGATTTATAAGTTTGAGTTGCAGTTGACCACACTAAACGTTATTCGTCTCACTTTTTTTTATTGATTCTAAACAATTTATGTAAAAGATATTGAAATTTGACTAAAAAAGTTACAACATATTTTTTTAGTTGAACAAATATTTATAGAGTTATATTTTTGTATAATGTTTGGATACTTGCTTAACAATAAGTATTTTTTTATTTTATATTTATTTTGGGAAAATTTTCAAACACAAATCATTTGCATATAAGTACTTTTTTAGATTTGGAATATACAATCATGTTTTAATCAATAAGAATAAGCATATTAAATTTAAACCAATGAGAACAATTTATAGAAGTGGTGAAGTGGTTTAATTTGGAGTTCACTTTTGTTGTTTTATATTATTATTTTAACCAAAAATTTATATAATTACATTAATTGTATCTTTGAGAAAACCTTTATATAAGAGTTCAATGATATATTTGTTCATATATTTTACATATATGTGGGGGTCTAGAATCTTATTTTAACCAATTAAACTAATTTAGAAAAAAATGATGGCGTGCTTTAGTATATACTATGATTATGATGATATGAGGTGTGGTCAGAATTAACGTGGAGATTGAAAAGTCCTCGACTTTAACATATAGTATATAGATATCATGTAAATGTTAATCAATGTGAATTCTATTTAATTATTAATGATTTCATTTGAATTTTAACAATCATACGTTCATTTAATTACTAATTATTTTTTATCTTTATATATTTTTAATCGGAAAAATCTTAATCCATGTGAGTTTTCATTTCTTAATTAAAATGTTAATTAATCTTTTATTTCTTAATTAAAGATTTGATTGTATATAACTTATGGATCAGTATATATTCACTCATTAGGTGATAGTAATGCTAATACTATGTATTTCTAAATCATGAAAAAAAAACTACTGTACCTAAAAGACCTTGTGAATGAACCTCTTATCAGTATCTTATCCATAGTACGTAGTAACATATACTATGTTATAATATGGCAGAGTTTGGTTCTGGTAAGAATAACCCTTATAGTGTAAAATGAGAAACAATCTCAACCGTTAGATCTTTCGGATCTAATGGTAGAGATTAAAGGATGAAATAAGGAATAAGAAAAGGCGGTGGCAAACTTGTAAATAAACTAATTTTGACCCAAAAAGGTTCATTGTGTTCCACTTGTAGATTCATTGTGTTCCACTTATAGGTTCATTGTGCAATAGAAAGTAGGTTCATGAAGTTTAATTGTGTGGCTCATTGTCTTCAACGTGATGGTTCAAAATTTTAAATCACTCGGTTCATATATGACAAGATGCGTAAAATTTATAAAAGAAAAATATTGAATTCATTGTTTTTAAGTTCATGAAGTTTATTTATTTGGTTCATTGGATTCGACGTAATGGTTCATGAGTTTGAATCCCTAGGTTCATATATGATAAAATGCGTAAATTGTGTAAAAGAAACGAATTTGGTTCATTGTGTTTCACTTGTAGGTCCATGTCGTGTAATTATACAGTTCATTTAATGTTAAAGTGCATAGACGATAGCTTAATCCTCAAACACACATAACAAAACATTGTTTGAGGTTTATACTCAACCGTACAAGTAGTAATGAAATAAGAGCAATCTTGTGATAAGTGAAGAATGTAGGCATCGTATCGTTCTCATCATCATCCAATGGGGTTTCACCCATGGTATTCGTATTATTATGAAAATCCTTTGATGAAACTCTATCAGTACTAGCATCACTCCTTTGAATGGGACATGTTATAATGACCCAAGTTTGATGAGCAATCAACAAAAAAATGTAAAGTTATGTGTAAAGTGACATAAAACACATAATGAGTACTACAAATGTGCAAATACGATTCTTCTTTTGGTTCATAAAGAATGTCATTATCGTTCATAAAGAATGTCATTATCGTTCATAAATTTTCAAGGAAAGGTTCATTAAATATCATAAAACGGTTCGTGTAAATTAAGACACATGTGTTCAGGCATTTTGTCGAACACATGATGGGCAATCAGACAAGCATACGCTTCAACCTCTATATTCAATCAAAATTATCAATTTGCAATGTAAAAGACATAAACAATCTACAAAAGAAACGTAAAAGCTATGTGTGAAGCAAAATGAAACACATAATGAGTACTACAAATGGGCAAATGCGTTTATTCTTTTGGCTCACAATGAATGTCATTATGGTTCATAAATTTTCAAGGAAAGGTTCATAGAAAGCCATAAAACAGTTCATCTAAATTAAGGCACGTATGTTGAGGCATTTTGTCGAACACATGGTGGGCAACAAGACAAGAATGAACTTTCGCCATAGTTATTCAATCAAAACCATCAAATTTGAGTTGTTCATGTTGCCATAACCTTTCGACAATGTAAATTTAACGAGTTCACACAAAAGAGAGCAGATTAAAGCGAAAACATCCCTAGATTAACGAGTTTCACTATTACAAGCACAATTGATAAAAATTCACAAAAAAAAACAAGTTTCAAAATTTGAAATCATCTACCTAAATCCATAAGAAAGGAATTGGAGGTCAAAGGAATCAGATTTGAAGGGAATCATGTTGGAGAAGAACAATGGATGAACTTGGGAGAAGATAAAGGGATATATGGTGATTTCCGAAGGAGAACGATTGAGAAGGTTGGGAACGAACAAAGCAGAAGGTCAATCAAAGAAGGATTAGAAGTAGAAAATGACAAAAAAAATGTCCCTTACATATAAAATGGGCTTAAAAAAGTGGAGACAATCTGGACCATTGAATTCTGGATATCTAACGGATGAGATTTGATCTCATTTTACATTTTAAGGGATGATCTCACCTGATCTCATTTCTAATATGGCATAATACACGTTTTTGACTTGTGTCACATCACATGTAATATAGAATTAAAGTTGAAGGTAATTTAAACAACAAAGTCACTAGGTCGGGTAAGGTAAATTTAATATTGTTTTTTTATCCATGGTAAATATCATATTGTAAATACAGTAGTAATTATGTGAATGGTGAATATGTTTCCCCTTTAGCCTTCGTTTTGTACAGAGATAGGCTTTTTCCCCTCTTCTGTAACCTCCCACCATGTGGTCCCCTAAACCTCAAGAATCCACCATTGGAGCTCCAACTTGCTTTCAATCGGAGGGTGAGGCGTGAGGTAGCGGTAAAGCGAAAAGGCAAAGGAGATTCCGCCGGAGCTCTATCGCAACCTTCTTCTTCTCTGGTAGTCGTTAGCTAGACCGCCCTCTCAGCTCTCCAACGACACAGTAGAACCACGAGATCTTTTAGCAACTCCGATTGCCTACGGGAAGCCCTAGACCTTCGTCCTCACAGGTGCGACGCTGCCGTGCCCGATTCTCTCTCCTTAAGGTGCTCGTGCCTGAAGTCGCTCCGATTCCGGGCGTTGAATCCGCCCAGATCATGCCCGGCACCATCTTGCCCCAATCGCAATGGATGCGTCTACTCGCCGGCGAATGACATTGATGGTGAGCTTGAAGCCGGGGCATCTTTTCCTCAACAGCCTGACGGTGATGGCCTCATGGGCGGTGTTGGCTGTCAAGAACGGAGAGATTCAGGTTCTAGCTAGCAGCCGAGATCGTCGCTGGCCATGGAGGCTTCCACTGCTTCTTCTCTGCCTTCCAATCGCTACGCCAGGGGTGGAACATCGATCTAGTAACTTCAACACCTAGATACCCCCAGGCGAATGTTCAAGCGGAGTCCTCGAACAAGGTCATCATAAACAACCTGAAAAAGAGACTAACCAAATTCAAAGGCAAGTGGGCAGAGGAGCTACCCTACATACTTTGGGCTGATCGTACCACTCCCAAGAGAGCAACAGGGCAAACAACCTTCTCTCTAGTATACGGGCGCGAGGCAGTCATCCCAGATGAGATCCAGGTCCCAACCGCGCGATATGGTCTAGCTACGCTTAACCAGAAAAATGAGCAACTCGAAGCAGACCTGGACACGGTCCAAGAGTTACGGGAATCAGCCCACCTTAGAATTGCTCGATACCAGTAACAAGTATCCAGAAGCTATAACAAGAACGTAAGAATTAGAGTCTTCCGAGTTGGAGACTGGGTACTTCGCAAGGTATTTCAGAACACAGCAGAGCAAAACGCGGGAAAATTGGCACCTGGATGGGAAGGACCTTACAAGATCACGCGGATAGTAGGGCAAGGAGCTTACCAGCTTGAGTCCGAGGAAGGAGAACCAGTACCCAGAAGTTGGAATGCCACTCACCTCAAGAAGTATTATTTCTAGAAAATCCTATCTCTAGTTACTTAGTTTGTTTTGCATATTAAAAGGTCTTGGATTTTCTTCTTTTTTCGGGGGGATGCGAGGAGGTTCCTGAACCATCACCCCTCTTTTATTTCTAGATCATAGTTCTAGTGATTAGCACCAGTTAGGACACAGTTTTGCATTCTTGTGATTCTTATGATTAACGAATGAAATTTATTACAAATTACTTCATTTATACACACGAAAAACAAACATGTGCTCCTCTAGAGTACACCTTTGCAAACTTCGCACGATACAAAAACCCACACTAGGGTACATGCCTAGTAGCCCCGATCAAGCTACAAAAAGGCAAATATTCCCACAAAACTCGTGGACGTAACGATTAGGCCCATAAGTGACCTAGGCATTTATCGCCAGAAGTCCCACAAAACTCATGGACGTAATGATTAGACCCATAAAAAACCTAGGCAAGTATCGCCAGTATTGCAAAACTCGCACGAACATTTGGATCCATAAAGGCACAATTCGCCTGACACATATGCTAGCATCCAACGGACTAATCCACACATACTACCTGGTTGTACAACCTAGACATAAATTCTTCATTTCGTGAGGATCACTTGGCTGGAGAAGGGGTCTGCGACGAAAGATTCTCATCCTTGTCCTCCTGCTGAACAACATCGCCGGAGCCAACAGTTAGGACAACATCCACTGGGGCTAGAGAATTGGCATCATCGTCTAGATCTTCGTTAGGCAGGAACTCCTCTCTAGGAACCTTAGAGCCAGGAGGTAACAGGGTGTCATAGGTGGCCTTTAACTCTGCTAGGTTCCAGCGATCACCATTCCCACCAACAACATCTTCAAGCACTTCGATCTTGGCCTTGGTAGAATAAAAGGTACCGATCTTAATAACTTGATGGGTGAAGGTGTCCACAGTCTCTTGAAGCATGGCAATCCTTTCGGCTTGAGCGGTCACCTCTTCTTGGAGCTTGACAGTTTGGGCTTGATGAGTTTCTAGCGTGGCTTTGAGGGTACGGTTCTGGTGATCAGCTTCTAGCGCCGCCTCTAAAGCACGTTTTTCCTTGGTCTTTAGCGCGAGCATCTCCTTCGCATAGATATATATGGCCAGAGAAATCACTTGGGTTGCCTACGAATGGCGTTACGTTACTAACCATACTAGAGGGGAGCAATTTGTTGGAAAGAAGGGGTATGTAAATACACAAGGGCTAACCTTCATCACATACTGCTTTGATTGCGCCAACGCCTACTCACCTCCTATTTTTGCAAAGCCAGCTTTGATGTCACTAGGGGTAGACTCGAGAACAGCACCCCAAAAGTCATTGGCATCATCCTTGGAGAGGTCAATAGTTGAAGGCGTCTCTAGCTTGCGCTTCTGGGAAGGGCACTCCCGTTGATCTTCTTTCTTTGGCACAAGGGGAAGAGGGTTCGAGCTATGGGATCTTAACATCCTTTGCAGCATCACATTCGTAGAAACGTTTCTCTCACGACCTAGTTACACAGAGAACTAGAAATCAAGTTCTTCTACTGAAGAATCTATCTAACACACAGATAAAGAAGTATGGCGAAAATTTACCAGAGTTAGAAGGTTTAGAAGTGCTTGACATCTTGACAGCAATAGGTGAAGCTTCTAGGTCAGTAGTATCGTGGCTGGAACTTTGGGGATGGTGCTACTCTTTCGTTTTTTCTTGCTCGTTAAAGACCTTGCTAGGAGTGCGGTCCTTGGACTCAATGGTCAATAGCGTGTTGATGAGTTTCCCGCAAGATGATCTCGAGTTAAAGTTCTTCGGCACTGCATAGGGTGTCATCAGGAAAACATTAGCAAGATATAGTAGTATCCAGAGCGACAGATCTAGTTATATACGCTAGTAAACATTACAAACAGAGCAGGCAAGGCTCTTACGAGTGGTGTTCCACGCATCTAGGAAAACATCTTTGTAAATATCTCCTAACTCGCCCAAGGAGCACCTCTCAACAACGAAATAACGCGATTGCCACCCCGTGTTAGGGTTTTTGACACCAGGGATCAAGGGATCTTTCAGGTCTCTAGCATGAAGTGAAATCCTACCCGGCCTAGAGGGTACTACTTTGTACGCTATCAAGAACTCGCTCACGGTCATGACAATCCCTTTCTTAGAGGCTAATTCATCGTCACACCTGAGTATGCGCCAGGTTGTAGGCATGATTTGGGATGGCGAGATACCTAAATCCCTAAGAAAGTCCCTAATGAACGGGAAAAATGGAAATTTAAGCCCTAGGGAGAATGGGAAATCGTAAAGCAGATCCAACCAGGACGGATCCAGTCAATTAGCTCGTCTTGGGGACAGTGGGTCACGGTTCCGGCCGGAAACCCTCCCTCGGCAACGATTCTGGCAACGTCTTCTGGTGTGAGGTTACACAAGAATTGGTCTTGAGGCATTAGCGAGTTTGACGGTGCGAAGAGGGGAGATTCGGCCATGATAAGGAGAAAGTCGGACGAGGTTTGAAGGGAAAACTAAGCAAAAAAGGAAGTAGGGTTTAAGAAAAAGCGGAAGGTAGAAGATGAAGACGAGAATAGAGGAGAGAAATTGATACCTGTGTTCAGCGTAGAAGTGACGCCTATGAACGAATAGAGAGAGGGCTAAGCGTTTTAAATGGGAAACAATGATGACGCTCAGACTACGGTTTCTAAGGCATAAAATCGGTGTTTAAAGATTTGGTTAGATTCAAATTTGAAATTTGAAATTCTAAGTTTAAATCAAAAGGGGTATTGTTGGGCCGTGCTATCTGGTAGCCCACAGCACTCACTGGAATGGCCCGCAAGACGTCTACAGAGCCCAGCGGCGAGTTTCTAGAAGGGTGTCCGAGTAATGTTTGACGAAGTAAACCGATTCGACCGTCTGAGTACAAGATAGGATTAAATTATATCTAATAGGGATTCTTTTTATCTTGTATAGGCGGAATTATGTCAATCTAGAGATATTATATCTAGTACGGTTTGTATCTATCTAGTGACTAGTATATCTTGTAACGATATATCTTTAAGGACCCCTATATATACATAGAGGGGGTCACGCATTGTACATCTGCACACATATACTTGAAAATACACACGAGATCAGTACAATTGTCACATTCTTTCTATTGATACTCGAGTTCGTATTGCTTAGTTCAAGCCCGATCTAGGCTTAGGAATCTCTAATTTAGGTTAGTAGATTTCTAGCTCAAACAGTCACCACACGCAATCTAAAAAAACTGTGTATTCAAGGAATCTCCCTTTCTGAAAAGTTTGTCAAGGAACGTGGTCAAACATTAGAGGGTGGAAATAGAGGAGGACTTTATTTCTCAAGTATGCAGTAACTTAAGAAACGTATTCCCAACAAACAACAAAATATTACACTTTAATATAAGATGTGGCTCATGTGCATTTATATATATACAAGAGAAAAATAAGAAGGAATCTCAACCACTAGTTATACAAGCGAAAATGAGCCGTTGACGAATGGCTAGGGGAATATGAGCTGTTGACGAACGGCTAGTAAAATGAGCTGCTGACAAACGGCTAGTGGAAAATGAGCAACAATATGCTTCTAGTTTGTTTGATGTTTTGATGTGTTGTGCGTTTGTTATGAATGTTGTGATGCTTTGTTTGATCATGTGTCTAACTGTACCGTTATGGATTCTTTGAGATTGTGGTGTAGCTTGTGATGTTGAGTTTGAACAACTGACTTGTTAAGAGATTGTGTAGAATAGTTTGACTGCCTATATAAGGAGTTTGGAACTGATTGTGAGTAATTGAACTTAGGAATGGACTAGAGCTATGCGTGTGTTTTTGGACACTTGGTTGCTGACCTTAGGGGAAAAAAATGATTTTGAAACGTCTTGTAGATGCTCTACTTATTCTAGCTTGATAGAGTAGGATTGACCCTTCAGGGAAACTATATTACATTAAAGGTAATCATGACCCGTGATCGAGCTTTGGCGAAATGGTGGTGTAGTGCACTAGCGCGTGTCACAGTAGTTGATTTTTGGGGTGTTGTCTCTTTTTCTATATCTTAATGTGTTATTTCTAGTATATTTTGTTAAGCGAGCATAAGATTGTGTGGTTTGTAGGTTATGAGTTCTTATTAGTAGAGTATTGGTTAGTATTTGTTTCTAGTGTTGTCTTTGGGGTTGGTTCGTAAC
Source organism: Polygonum aviculare (assembly GCA_934048045.1). Lineage (NCBI taxonomy): Eukaryota > Viridiplantae > Streptophyta > Magnoliopsida > Caryophyllales > Polygonaceae > Polygonum > Polygonum aviculare. The sequence continues at coordinate 14,407,262 of OW204023.1, read as the reverse complement.
ATCTGGAGTTGTAAATCTATAAATTTTATTTCTTTCCTCAAGTTGGATGTTTTCTCGCCGTGCTCGCGTTGTAAGATCCAGATGTTCAATTGTCAAACTAGCTTGGTAGTGCCTCGTGAGGTCTACTACTGAGTATTGCCTTGTCAGAAAAACGGGGCGTTACATATATACTTAATTAATCTTACTATATAATATATTAGATATTGATTAAAATAATCATAGAGAAAAAATTATTCAACACCAATTAAATATATAATTAAATTTATAATTCATACACATTTAAATATATACTATAAATCTTATTAGTATTCAATCCTTATAAAAAAATTATAATTCAACAAATGTTTATTCAATTAAAACCACTCTTATGATATTATAGGAAAGGCTATTATAATCTATAAACCATCCAATCCTTATATGTCTATAGTACTTGTTACCATTTTGAACACTCTATTTTAATTATTACAAAATTTCCTATACTTCATACGAAATTAAAGGGATTACTAAAATATGTATCCCACCTACGAATTACTAAAAATGTATACATCAGCTAAATAGCTTTAAAATAATTGTTGAAAATTTTGAAAAAAGGAGTTGATGTGATATATAATCATACTAAACATATCATATAGAGATTTTTCGGGAAACAAAATTTGATTAATAAGAAATTTATTTTCATATATATGAAGTGTACATATTGAAAATGTAATTATGAATTATATGTTTTTACCGTTCATCATAATTGAGATCTTTTATTTTATCTTAGATTTTCCTACCAAATGACTTTCATAATCATAAAAATGTACACAATTTAAAATCCGTATGTAGCACGAACATAACTAAAATGTTTTATGAATGTTTTTAACTATAATAAGAATAAGAATAAGAAGTAATTTACAAATATAAAATGTGTTAAATAGTTATTCCATCCTTTAAATAAATAACAAGTAAATAACTAATAAAAATAAAAAGTAATAAATTAAAATGCAAACAGGAGTAATAATAATATTAGGTGTTCCCGCATATGTTGTGGTTGATCGACTAGCAAACCATGCTATCTTCTCTACTAATGACTTTGCTGATCTTTTTAATGCTCCTAAACTTATTTTACCTTTCTTATCCAGTTGATTCTAAAGCGTATGATGCTAATATTGAATTGTTTTTTTCTATTTTAATAATAATCGTATGAAGGGCATAGCCCTCCTTTTTGGATCCAAAAAAATCAGCTTTTTAATTTCAATTTTAAACAAAATATATATAATTAAAATAATATTATAGCTGAACAATATATAGTTAAAATAAAGAAAAGTATATGCCGACTCCAATTAAATACATAATTAAAATTATAATCCAAAACAATTAAAATAAATTCTACAAATCTTAGGAGTATTCAATCCTAATACAGAAATTATAATCCTACAAATTTTTGTTAAGAGTAAAAGAATATATTATAGTGAAAATACAATATTGTTAAAATAAATCCTATAAAACAAAGTAAATAAAATAATACAAGAGCTTTGTTGGGACGCTATCAAGGATGTTTGCGTACTTGTTAGTGTTCCATACAACCGTCCCTTAAGTTTTGATATGACAAACTCACTTTGATTCTAATAAAGTTGTCCAAGTGTTCAGGAACGCTAGTGACCAAAAGGACAACAAGTGTGTATGGGCGTCCCACAGGCTTAGGGACGCTAGCTAACAGGAAGTAAGGACCAGCCAGAAACTACTTGAGCAAGGACGGAGTCCCAAGCAAGTAGGAACGCAAGAAAGGAGTCCTTACTCACTAGCCGACAGGATGACATCACTCGACAAATGTTTGATCATCCAAGGACACGTGGAGACCGATCCTATAGTAGAGTCCAACACTACGTGGCGGACGATCCTGTAGCAGAGTTCATCAACACGTGGCGGCCGATCCTGTAGCAGAGTTCATCACACACAGCTGGATACAGGAAGCTTCCTCATCACCGCCATACTCGTGGAGGAAGATCCTGTAGCCACGTACCTGAAGGGCATGATCGTCAAAACGAGAATGACGCCCTTCCCCAAGTCCTATAAATACCGCAAGGCATTTATTGTGACGCTAATGCTTTCAAGAATATTCAGAGAGAATCATAGGAAAGCGGCTCACTCAAGAACACGAAGAACTAACTCAAGAACTCAAGAACAGTGCTTAGACCTGAGTTAGATCGAGTGAGACTTGTAAACAAATCACAAAACAAGTTTGTAATCAAAAGAGAAAGAGAGTTCTGCGAAGTACTGCAGAACATAGGGATAGGAGTCCTTTAGTAGATTGAACTTGCTTAAGTTGTAGGCTTAGAGGAGTCCTTTACTAGTGGACTTAGGGAAAAGCTAAGTGCCAGAGAACTGTAAAGACTCGCCAGTACAACTGTAAGAACGTTCAATATAAAGGAAGGACTATTCAAAAATCCTCCAAGGAGGTAGAGGTTTACACTCAAGGACTACTTGGTCTTGAGTGGTTCCTCTATAATTCCCTGCGTTCATAGCTTACCTGTTTAGTCTTTATTTCCGCTGCAATTCTAAAAGGACGCCCCTACACCTCGTAGGGACGCTCGACCAAAGAACGCCTCTACTTCAAGTAGAGAACGTTCATCAGACTAACAATCCAACAATTGGTATCAGAGCAGGCGCTCTAGATTCTTACTGGGTTGCAGGTAAAAATGGACATGGAACCGATTGGAATCTCGTTCGTAAAGCCTCCGCGTCTAACGGACGGCAACTTCAACCGCTGGAAGAACAGATTTGAGAACTTTTGCAGAAGCACAAATTATCAATGCTGGAATGTTATCAGAAAAGGTGATCTTAAAGTTCCTGCTGACAAAGTTGACAAAGAGGACGATTGGGGTCCTGATGAGTTCAAGCTGATGGAAACCAATGCAAAAGCTATTTGTTTTCTTCAAGCGTCCCTCTGTGAGAGAGATGCTACAAGAGTTAGCAATCTCCCCACCGCAAAACAACAGTGGGAAGCTCTTGAGAAATTTCATGTGGGAACTGCAGAGATGAAAGAGGACGTCCAGCTGAAGATCAAAAAGGAGTTCTATGCTTTTACTATGCTGCCAAATGAAACGGTGAATGACTACTCGTACCGTTTTGAGGCCCTTGTCACCAAGATGAGGAACTTGGGCGTTCTAGAAACAGAAATCTCCATGAGGAACAGAGTTCAAGTAGTTATCGATGGGTTGATTGGAGTTTGGAACTTTGATAGGACAACTTTCAAAGAAAACACAGCCAACAAAACTCTAGATATGGAAGAGATCTATGGGAAGCTCAGGGGGTACGAAGAACGTAGAATCACTGACATGGCCCAGCTAGGAAAGAACCCTCAAACTGATCTTGCTTTGGCGTCAACAACACCAGAGTACGCTGAATACCTGCGTGGACAAAGAGACCTGGCATTGATGATGCAAAACAAAGAAAAGCTTGAGAGCTTGCGTCCCAAAGAGAAAGAAAGAAAGTCAAAGGAAGAAATTGACTCAGATGAGGAACTCTCTCTTATTCACAAGGCTCTCAAATACTATAACAAGAAAAACAAGCATAGTAGCAAGAACAAGTCTTACAAAAAGGAGAGTCCCAAATACACAGAAGCTGAAATGAAGGAACTCACATGCTACAAATGCAACAAGAAAGGACATTTTGCCAAAAAATGTACCATGGGAACGTCCTCCAAGGACAAGAAGAAAGCTCTTATTGGAGCTTGTACAGCTGCATGGGATGATCTCAGTTCAAGTGATGAGGAACGTGATGATCAAGTGGCGTACATGGCAGTGGAGGACGCCCCAGTTGTTAAAGAGAACGCCTCCGACAATGAACAAGAGGTAACTCATGATTCCATGATGCGTTCTTTAGAAAAATGTTCAAAACCAAAACTCCTTAAGCTTATTGATAAAATCATGGAGGAAAGTCTTGCCATGAAAAGAAGAATGGATGAACTAGAAGATGAAAACATTGTAGTTGAATGTGAGAACTGTAATTCAATGACTATTCAACTAGAGTCCTCATGTGAAGAAACTAAGTCCCTAAAAACTGAACTTGTGTGTCTTAAACTTGAGAACGCCAAGCTTAGGGAAGAAGTGAAAGTTTTGGGAAAGAGTCCCATAGTTGAGGAAGTAAAACCAATAGTCTTTGTCCCAGCTAAGCGTGGTCTAGGTTATGAATCTGACTCTAGGAACTCTCTCCCTAGTGACTTTGAGGCTAGCAAAACTTCTGAACTAGAACTTGAACGGGAGAAAACCAAGAATCTTCTTGAAAGAATTAGAGTTCTAGAAAGTGGAGAAATAGGACAAGAGGACTACTACACCAATTCCACTAGTCATAAAATTTATAAGAAAATTGCAAAAGGGGAAGGGTCAAAAGTCTGTGACCCCGAAAAGATGAAGCAAAACAAGATCCAACGTCCCAATAAGAAGTACTATCTCGGTACTTACTATAGGACGTGTTGGTACTGTGGAGAAGGAGATCACTACAAATATGATTGCCTAAAACTCAAAGAAGATGTTGAAAATGGAAAGGCTGCTAGGACTAATAAAGAAAATGCTAAGTCTGTTCCTAAGGCTAATCCTAGGCGTTCTAGACGCTCAAGAAACTCTTTCCGCAAGCATGTTGTTTCTAATGATGTGAATATTAATGACTACATGCCAGAACCAGAGTTCTACTTTTGTAACGAACCAGGTAAGGAACACCTTGCCTGGGTCGCCAAACACTAACTTTGTTATGGCAGGTGGAAGTGAGGGGACGCCCATGGATCATTGATAGTGGTGCCTCAAATCATATGACAGGAAGCTAGATCCATCTCACTTCTATCCAAAGTAGTGCCACGGGAGGAACTGTCTCGTTTGGCAACAAGGGCAAAGGAAAGATCAAGGGAACGGGAACTGCTATTCTTAACCCGTCCATCAAAGCAACCAACGTGAGTCTTGTTGAAGGACTTGGTTTCAATCTTCTTAGCGTCTCTCAGATGTGTGATCAAGGTGAAAACCTAGTCACATTTGACTCAAAGGAGTGCCTCGTCATCAACAAGAAGTCCAACAAAGTTGTTCTGAAAGGAATTCGCAAGAACAATATCTACATCTTCAATCAAGAGTTCAAGCCCAAATCAGAACTATGTCTATCTGCTTCAAAGAAGGACGCTGATCTCTGGCATTGTCGTCTTGGCCATGCTGGACCTAGCACAATTCTCAAGTTGCACCAAAGGAATCTTGTGAAAGGTCTTCCCCGGATTGATCCTGAGACGGTTGAACAGTGCGAAGCCTGTATCAAAGGGAAGCAAACAAGAACGTCTTTCAAGTCCAAGAATGAAGTAAGTACAAAGAAGCCATTGGAACTTCTCCATATGGATCTTTGTGGACCAATGAAGACACAGAGCTACGGTGGAAAGAGGTACATTTACGTTCTTGTAGATGATTTTTCTCGATTCACTTGGGTTCTTTTCTTGGCGTCCAAAGCAGATTGTTTCAAGGCATTCAAAGTCTTCATCAAACAAGTGGAAGTTGCCCTTGAGACGCCTCTCAAAGCTATAAGATCCGACCATGGGACGGAATTCCAGAATTCAGAGTTCCTGGCCTTCTGTGATCAACATGGTGTCTCGCACAACTTCTCAGCTCCAAGGACTCCTCAACAAAATGGAGTTGAAGAAAGAAAGAACAGGACGCTAGAGGATATGGCAAGAACCATGCTTTTGGCTAATAGCGTCCCCAAGTACTTCTGGGCGGAAGCTATTTCTACAGCATGCTACATCATCAATCGTGCCATGATCTGTCCTTTGCTGAAGAAGACATCTTATGAATTGTTGAACGGAAAGAAGCCTCGCCTTGACTATCTCAGAGTCTTTGGTTGCAAGTGTTTCGTTCACAATAATGATAAAGAGAAACTTGGAAAGTTTGATGCAAGAAGTGATGAAGCCATATTCCTTGGGTACTCCCTCACCAGCAAAGCATATAGAGTTTTCAACAAAAGGACTCTAAAGCTTGAGGAGAGTATTCATGTTGTGTTCAAGGAGAGCTCTTCTCACAAAGAAAAATCGAGTAAGAAAGAACGCTCCTCATCACAACAGCAGGACGACTCAGAAGATGAAGCTGAAGATTGGTCCTCTGGAAAGTACTATGTTCCTAAGGACGCTGCTCCAAATCCTGAAGAAGTCTCAGTGGACATTCCTAGTTTTGCTCAGGGAGTTCCATCTCGCAGTGAATCTCCAGTTCAACAGGATGTAGCTGAATCAAGTCAACAAGGTGGGCAAAGTCAAGGTGTGGACGCTCTCTCTGAGGGGGAACGCACTGAAGACAATGCTCAAGATGATAGTGATGATTCTGATGGAGATATTGATCCAAGATTTGCTCAATTATTTCAAAGGGAGTCCCGCTTCTCTAGGGACCACCCAACTTCTCAAATTGTATCTGATCCGTCTCAAGGAGTTCAGACCAGATCAGCTGCTGGCAAGTCCCAGAGTGCAATTTTAGCCTTTTGTGCATTCAATGCCTTTGTTTCTATGGTAGAACCAAAGAATATCAAAGAAGCACTCCAGGACGCTGACTGGATTCAAGCAATGCAAGAAGAACTCAATCAGTTTGAAAGAAACAAAGTTTGGACTCTCGTCCCACGTCTCAAAGGCAAAAATATCATAGGGACGCGATGGGTGTTCAGAAATAAGCTTGATGAAAGTGGACGTGTGTCTAGGAAAAAAGCAAGACTGGTGGCTTAAGGATTCAAGCAAGAGGAAGGCATAGACTATGATGAGACCTTTGCTCCTGTTGCTAGAATTGAAGCCGTTCGTCTCCTTATTGCCTTCGCCGCTCACAAAGGATTCAAGCTATTTCAGATGGACGTCAAGACTGCCTTTCTCAATGGAAAGCTAAAGGAGGAAGTGTACGTTGCTCAGCCTCCTGGCTTTGAGGACGCCTCTCATCCGGATCATGTGTATTACTTGGACAAAGCACTTTATGGACTCAAGCAAGCCCCTCGTGCCTGGTACGACAGGTTTGCGTCCTTTCTTTTGTGTCATGGGTACACTAGAGGTTCAATCGATAAAACTTTGTTCATAAAGAAAGTTCACAAGGACATTTTGATTGCTCAAGTTTATGTTGATGATATTGTCTTTGGTAGCACTAATATGAAACTTGTCGATGAGTTCAAGTCTTTAATGAGTAGTGAGTTTGAGATGTCCCTCATTGGAGAACTCAATTTCTTCTTGGGACTTCAAATCAATCAACTCAAGGAAGGGACGCGTATTCACCAACAAAAATATGTCCGTGAAATGCTTGAGAAGTACGGGATGAACACGTCCAAACCTGTTGCAACCCCATGTTCTCCAAACTCGCGTCTTTACGCAGATGAACAGGGCAAGGACGTTGATCAAAAACTTTACAGAGGAATGATTGGTTCTTTGCTCTATTTGACCGCAAGCCGTCCCGACATTATGTTTGCCGTTTGCTTGTGTGCACGCTTCCAGGCAAATCCAAAGGAGTCTCACATGCAAGAAGTCAAGAGGATCTTTCGCTATCTCAAAGGACGCGATGATCTTTGCCTTTGGTATCCCAGGAAGACGTCCTTCAAGCTTGTTGGCTACTCGGACGCTGATTACGCTGGTCATGTGATTGATAGAAAAAGCACATCTGGAATGGCGCAGTTCCTTGGTTCATGCCTAGTCTCTTGGGGATCTAAGAAACAGAACTCTGTGGCGCTTTCAACTGCGGAAGACGAGTACGTTGTTGCTGCCTCGTGCTGTTCACAAGTCATCTGGATCAAATATCAACTAGAGGACTACGGTATCAATCTTGAAACTATTCCCATTCGCTGTGATAACACAAGTGCTATTGAAATTTCTAAGAATCCTGTTTTTCACTCACGCACAAAGCATATTCATATAAGGCATCATTTCTTGCGTGATAATGTTGAACTAGGACTCATTAGTATGGAGCATGTAAGGACTGAAGACCAAATAGCTGATATTTTCACTAAGGCGCTTGATAGACGTCCCTATGAGCATCTCAGGTTGCTCTTGGGGATGATAACTTTTAAGTAGCAAGTCCCGTTCTACTATTTCCTCAATGATCGGCTATGTTTAGTAGATTCTAAGTGTTTAAGGACTGTTATGCATTGAATTCATATTTGCAAGGACGCTAGTCTAAAACTTCATATGTTTGCTACTTTGGAACGCCATTCAATTTTTCTCTATTTGTCTTCAAAAGAGTATCCCTGATCACCCAACCCTCATTATAAGCCGAAATGATGGGAACTCTAAGCTTACCCTAGCCGAGAACTCTACAAAAGCGTCCTTTGAGCTTCTTATTTTATTTTACGGGACGTACTTGCTTTGTTCTCAAATGGTTCGAAAGGTGATCACTGGAACGGTAAGTTGGTTTTTGGTTAGCTTGAAGAGATACAGTTTTGCTAAGTCTGAGAGAACGCTCAGTGTCTATTGAGGAGAACGGCATTTCAGTATTTCAGGTGAATTTGAAGAGTCAGAAATTTGAACTTTTGAAAGTGTGTACAGTGACAGTTGCTTGTGCTCAAATCTTAAGGGGGAAGCTTTGCCACGTGTCGCACAGTAAAACAGTGTTAATTACCATTTGTGCCACCGCTTCCTCTATATAAGGCCAGAACAGTCGCTCTCGTTCATTTATTGCTCTCAACCACTTTTCAACACAGTTCAAGCTCTGACTTCTCTCTAGAACTCCGGTGACTTTCTCTCTCTAAGTATTCATCAGAATCATGTCTCAACAACAAAGGAACGTAATCGGATCTTCTACCGGCGGAAAGCGCCGAAAGCTTGTGAAGTCCCATTTTATAGAGAAGCCAAAGCCAATCGTCCTCAACGAGTCTTTGGTGGACTTCATAAACAGGAAGCCGCGAACCCTTTACAACCTAATAAGGGAACGCATGGACCTTCCTGAGGTCAAGAGGGACGCTACAAAGACGAAGAACTACGAACGCTTCATCGAGCGTTTCGTCATGCCAAGTCTTCATAACACAAACTACAAGGACTTGCCAGGACGGATGGACGACGTTCTGTTCTTTTCTCAATTTGGAGGTGAGAACCTTGGCCCTTTACTTGAGCTAATTCCCGATCTCCACAACGCCGTCCTGCCCGACTTTCCCATGTATCCAAAGGACTCCCTAGCTTACAGAATGCTCAAAGCTAGAGTTCCAACTCCCTCTCCCCCTCCTCCACAAGTCCCAACCACCACCACAAAATCCCTCAAACGCCCCACTCCCTCATCTCCTCTCTCCAAAACCTCAAAACCCATCTCCTCAAATCCCATTCAGATCGTGGATAAATTTCCACCTCACCTAAAGGAGGGACGCTCCAAGAAGACTCATGATCCAAGGCCCCTTAAAAAGGCCAAGACCTCAAGCGTCCCTTCCACCAATCCCCCCACAAAAAGGCCAAGCTCCTCAAAACGGCCTTCCAACCTCTCAAAGGAATCCACTCCCCCTCCTCAAATACAAATCGAACAACTCCCAACTCCTCCCCCGTCCCCTCAACCATCCTCTCAAAATGCCATCATCCCCTTCCCTCCTCCGTCCCCGCTTAACTTGGCCCTTTTCCCCTCCGCCCCGGCTCACATCTCTCCCCCCAAGGACCCCGAGACTCCACGGTCCCGTCGTCCATCTTCAGAGAGTGGCCCAGAGGAGGCCTCGCGCACATTCGAGCACACCTTCCGCCGCCGAAAAGCTGGCGAGAAACCAAAGGTGTTAATGGCCAAGGAAGCGCCAGTGCAAGTTGAGCACGTTCCCTCCTCATCTTCCTCCTCTTCCTCGTCACGATCATCTGGAAGTGAGGAAGACGTCCCTGCTCAGGATTCCCCATTCATCGATGTCACTGGGGACTCCAATGACGAAGCAGAGGAGGTGAACGCTCCGGGGAACGCCGAGACTTCTCTCTCGGAAGAACTCGAGCGTGATGCTGAAGAGGTCCCTCCTTACAATCAAACTCTCCCCATTCTCAACCCCACTCCAGCCCCACAAGAGAACCCCTCTCCCACAATCCAAACAGTAACCATCCAAGTCCTGGCGGACGCTGAGCCCACACATGAAAAACCTTCTGAAGCTCAGGACGCCGAAGGCACGTCCCAGGGTCAAACCTCTGATGCCCCTCCAACCACATCTGGTGGTCAAGCTGAAACAGATAAAGGCACAGAGGACGCTCCTTCAAGGACAAATTCTGAAAATGACTCTGAGGACGAGTCCAGTGATGGCGAGGAGTCTGAAACTCCCAAGGGCAAACGTAAGAAGAAGCCCGACGGTCCCTCCGTGAAAGTCCTTAGTCCACTCGTATACTCCGAAGAGTGGCTAGCGTCTTTCACAAACGATAATGATGTCCAGGAGTTCCTTGAACTTCTGCGATTCTAGGGGTGGTTAACCGTAGGGCCTGCGCCAGCCGTGGTTGACAAAGAGCAGATTAAGGCGTTCTTCAAAGACCTGCGTTACAAATCCAAAGACGGCTCTCTCCATTTCAAAATCGATGGTGAGAAAGCCTCTGTCAGTGAACGCCAGGTTAGAGCCTTCATGGGTCTCGCTGCCAAGAAGCCCCCGTCCGACGCCTTAAGTTCCCTTCCTGAAGGTGGTTTTGAGACAACTGATGAAGAACTGCCCCTGGTTGAGCACGTTTTTCAGGGCAAGAGGCCACTAGGTTTGGACAGGGTTGCTCACGTTCTGAGCAAAGTTGGCGCAATCGCTCACTACTTTATTTGCCGCGCCGTCCTTCCAAGGCAAGAAAAGCGTTCAATCGTGCAAACACACGATATTATATTGATTGACGCTTTCCTTGAACGCCGCCCCATAAACTTAGCACGGATAGCTATGCAACATATGGCTAAGTGTGGGAGGAAGAGACATGCTCTACCCTATCCTGGCCTGGTCAAGCTCATCCTTCAGTCTCAGAACGCCTACGACGACCGTGCTCCTCAGGAAGAACTTGGTCTCAAATGGAATGCTAAGAACGGCCTTGTTGAAATCAGGCACAATGAAGAGCTTCCATCAGTGATCAAACAGTTAGAGGCTGAGGCTGAGGAGCGAAGGTTAAAAGAAGCAGAAGAACGCATGGCTGCTGATGCTGAAGCAGAACGCCTGGCTGCCTTGCGACAGGAGTTCTCCTAAGTAGAAGAGCCAGCTGTAGATTTTAACGCTCTTGATGAAATACTCATGGCTCCTTCTCCTGCTCAAGATCCTCAAATGAACGCTCCCTCTTCCAGTTCAGGACCAAGGCTCCGATCTGCTCTAGCAAATATCTCTGAGCATCCTCCTGCGGAACTCTTAGGTGCAATCATGGACAATCAATGTCATGTTTTCTCCTCCATCAAGGACTTATCCGCGGCTCTCACCAAGACGGCATAACTTCAATCTCAACTCCTCAAGTTCTTCCAAGACCAGAGCCGTTCTCAGTGATTGCCCACTACCCGTTCATCCTCTATCATTTTGCCTTCGCTTCTTTTGAATTTCAAACAATTATGACCTTCGGTCTGTAATAACTCTTTTTTGATTGAATGGAAATCCATCAGTTTGCTTGCATGTGTTTGTTTAAGCGTTCCACTGCTTTTAATTATGTGTTTGTGCTAACGTCCTTATCACTTGTTATCCTTTTCGATGATGCCAAAAGGGGGAAGTGTAGTTTTGCAGAGATGCACTATAAAATAGTTATCTAGAACAAGCAAGTGCTAAGTGGGAACTATTAAGTGAAAAGTCTAAGGAACGCTCATGCTAGAATAAAAGAGGACGCTTAGAAACTTTTCTAGGACGCGACTCTCTCCTTTAAATCCAAAAGCTAGAGAATCAAAGATTGAAAACTTATTCTTACTAAAATTTCTCTAAGTGTTAGAGGACGCCTCTAAGTTTTCATGCATGCTAAGTTCCAATGTCAAAACTATTTTGCTGAAGAGTTTGTCATCATCAAAAAGGGGGAAACTGTTGGGACGCTATCAAGGATGTTTGCGTACTTGTTAGTGTTCCATACAACCGTCCCTTAAGTTTTGATATGACAAACTCACTTTGATTCTAATAAAGTTGTCCAAGTGTTCAGGAACGCTAGTGACCAAAAGGACAACAAGTGTGTATGGGCGTCCCACAGGCTTAGGGACGCTAGCTAACAGGAAGTAAGGACCAGCCAGAAACTACTTGAGCAAGGACGGAGTCCCAAGCAAGTAGGAACGCAAGAAAGGAGTCCTTACTCACTAGCCGACAGGATGACATCACTCGACAAATGTTTGATCATCCAAGGACACGTGGAGACCGATCCTATAGTAGAGTCCAACACTACGTGGCGGACGATCCTGTAGCAGAGTTCATCAACACGTGGCGGCCGATCCTGTAGCGGAGTTCATCACACACAGCTGGATACAGGAAGCTTCCTCATCACCGCCATACTCGTGGAGGAAGATCCTGTAGCCACGTACCTGAAGGGCATGATCGTCAAAACGAGAATGACGCCCTTCCCCAAGTCCTATAAATACCGCAAGGCATTTATTGTGACGCTAATGCTTTCAAGAATATTCAGAGAGAATCATAGGAAAGCGTCTCACTCAAGAACACGAAGAACTAACTCAAGAACTCAAGAACAGTGCTTAGACCTGAGTTAGATCGAGTGAGACTTGTAAACAAATCACAAAACAAGTTTGTAATCAAAAGAGAAAGAGAGTTCTGCGAAGTACTGCAGAACATAGGGATAGGAGTCCTTTAGTAGATTGAACTTGCTTAAGTTGTAGGCTTAGAGGAGTCCTTTACTAGTGGACTTAGGGAAAAGCTAAGTGCCAGAGAACTGTAAAGACTCGCCAGTACAATTGTAAGAACGTTCAATATAAAGGAAGGACTATTCAAAAATCCTCCAAGGAGGTAGAGGTTTACACTCAAGGACTACTTGGTCTTGAGTGGTTCCTCTATAATTCCCTGCGTTCATAGCTTACCTGTTTAGTCTTTATTTCCGCTGCAATTCTAAAAGGACGCCCCAACACCTCGTAGGGACGCTCGACCAAAGAACGCCTCTACTTCAAGTAGAGAACGTTCATCAGACTAACGATCCAACAATCTTGTATCAAACTATTCTTTTCAACAACTTTATATTAAATTTAAAAATTATTTAAATAAAATTTGTGTCTTAAAGGCACGGGGACTAATACTATTGTATATATAAAAGATGTAGGAATGCTCTACCGAAAAAAGATACATGGATCATGTTATAATAAGGTAACCAACATTTACCTTACATTAAGGAGAATACGGACTTCTCGAGCTTATTATCATGCATATGTAAGATCTTTTCTAACTCGACTACACTAACCCCTCGAGGTTGCAAGGCCAATCATTTGACAAGTAGATTATTCACATATTTATGTGATTTTGTTTTAGTATGATTACTGTTTTAAAAGATCCTAGGTGACACTTATTTGGAGAGTGTCCATCTAGCTAGGTGGTTTAGACGAACACCTAGGAATTATTTAGGCGGGTTTAAAGGGTAGTTGGTTCAAGACCGTCTAGGGCCTAGGAGCGGTATGGAAAGGATTTCTAGAACACTAAGTAGGATGTAAGTTAACAAAGTAATTCTCACAATAAATGAGTCATAAGTTACTATTATCGATAACAAACATATTCGAATAAGACACTTAGAAAGTTTTTAATGGTCATCCAACGATACCTTAAAATCTCCAATATTAGAAGCTCTAATAAATTTAAATATCAACATAAAACATGTCTTTCTATCATGTTATTGAGGGATCGCCTTCACCTTCGATTTACTTAGTATATATCTTCCTTGAAGTATTCTATGATTTGTTGTAGGAGATCCTCGTATTCAACTTCTAGAGTAGATGCCATGAATGCTAATTTGACAAATATTAGACTAACCTCTATAAAAGAATTATTTATTTAATTGCACTCTAAAACCTTATAAGACAAAGAGTGCAATTAAAGAAAAACTAGTAAACTAAACAAAAACTAGTAAATGAATTTCTATATCATGATAAATCACAATAATATAGGGTATATGATATAATTACCATAGTTTTCATTAGGAATATCCATTTGAAGCAACATTCCAAGAAAAGGGTCTTCTATTGCTTCCATGCAATTTCATTCAATGGTTACTGACCAATTTAATACATATAACCAAGTATAAAACATTATGCAACTAATTGAGTATCTAATTAAAAAATAAACGTATAATTAGTATATGTACCTTGTATAATCACAGTTAGCTTGACCATAGCTTGATGTTGTACTGTCGTTTAGGATTTCAATATCTGTATCTATTAGGACTCTAGACGGATCCTTAAGATCACTTGTCATTTGGCTCTTGCAAAAATAATAACACCAAAATGGTATCAAACTTTTTGATTTACTAAATTAATAAAAACCTCTTAAAAATAGCTTTAACATAAACATTAAAATTTTAAATAGTGTAACTATTTAATAATTAGGCCAACTGAGTAATTAAGGTACCTTTGATGATATCTCATCATTGATAATAGGAAAGTATCCATTAGCTTTGATATCCTCGATTTCCTGGCATATTAAGGTATAAAGTAACCATACAAGCATATAAGTTAAGCTAACTATATTATTATACTATAAATTCATTAATATATTTGTACCCGTTGAGGGTAATTAGGCATGATAGGACCCACTGGTAAAGAAGATGGTTCAGTACGTCGACTCATGCCAAAAATCTTGTTTGTATTGGCTCATATTGTTTTTTTTATCTAAAAGAGAAGAGATTGTCATCTATTGGTTAAAGCGTATTGATAGTATTGTACTTGGTTTGTTTTGGATTGATCATATCTTACTTACAAGTACAAGTAGACTGACTAACTTTGATGGATTGGCTAGCAACTCAAAAGTGGGTGTTTTGGCAAAGCTACCTGGTAATTAGCAACAAAAGTTAGAAAGTCGTTTATGAATAATTTTATGGATTTTAGAATAATATAATATAGACTACATTATTACATTCTTTTAGATATTGACATATAAAAAGTCTTACAAAATAAAAAATGTGCATGTTGGACGGTACCACAATTATTTGAAAGTTGAGGTAGTTGGATTGAGGTGACATAGCATTAGAATATGCCACACTTTCAAACCTGTACAAAGATATTGTCAGGAAATTTACTTGTTTTAGAAATCTTTCTAATAAAAGCAAGGTGCATCCATAATATGAATGTACAACTTGAGGAAAATCAATCATAATATGACATAATAGATGTATATAGTGGATTGATAAAGTATGTTTAAAATGCTATATAATAAATATCTTATATGACGTAAAGTATCTTTATTGTTGGGACGCTATCAAGGACGCCTGCGTACTTGGTAGTGTGCCCACACAAACCGTCCCTTAGTTTTGATATGACAAACTCACTTTAATTCTAATAAATTTGTCCAAGTGTTCAGGAACGCCAATTAACAAAGGACAACAAGTGTGTGAACGTTCCCTAGGCTTAGGGACGCCAGCTAACAGGAAGTAAGGACCAGTAAGAGACTACTTGAGCAAGGACGGAGTCCCAAGCAAGTAGGAACGCAAGAAAGGAGTCCTTACTCTCTAGCCGACAGGATGACATCACTCGACAATGTTTGATCATCCAGGGACACGTGGAGACCGATCCTGTAGCAGAGTCCAACAATACGTGGCGGACGATCCTGTAGCAGAGTTCATCAACACGTGGCGGCCGATCTTGTAGCGGAGTTCATAACACACAGCTGGATACAGGAAGCTTCCTCATCACCGCCATACTCGTGGAGGAAGATCCTGTAGCCACGTACCCGAAGGGCATGATCATCAGAACGAGAATGACGCCCTTCCCCAAGTCCTATAAATACCGCAAGGCATTTATTGTGACGCTAACGCTTTAAGAGAATATTCAGAGAGAATCAGAGGAAAGCGACTCACTCAAGAACACGAAGAACTAACTCAAGAACTCAAGAACAGTGCTAGAACTTGTGTTAGATCGAGTGAGACTTGTAACCAAATCACAAAAACAGTTTGTAACAGAAAAACCCAAAAAGAGAGAAAGAGTTCTGCGAAGTACTGCAGAACGTAGGAATAGAGTCCTTTGGTAGATTGAACTATATTAATTTGTAGGCTTAAAGGAGTTCTTTACAAGTGAACTTAGGGAAAAGCTAAGTGCCAGAGAACTGTAAAGGCTCGTCAGTACAACTGTAAGATCGTTCAATAGAAAGGAAAGAACTATTCAAAAATCCTCCAAGGAGGTAGAGGTTTACACTCAAGGACTACTTGGTCTTGAGTGGTTCCTCTATAATTCACTGCGTTCATCTATTATCTGTTTACTACTTAATTTCCGCTGCAATACTCAAGGACGCCCCTACACCTCGTAGGGACGCCTAACCTTAGGACGCCTTTACCAAAGTAAAGGGCGTCCCTCAGTACTAACGATCCAACAATTGGTATTAGAGCAGGCGCTCTAGATTCTTACTGAGTTGCAGGTAAAGATGGACATGGAACCTATTGGAATCTCTTTTGTGAAGCCTCCGCGCCTGACGGACGGCAACTTCAACCGCTGGAAGACAAGGTATGCAAATTTCTGCAGAGGTCAAAATTATCAATGCTGGAAGGTCATTATGACAGGAGATCTCAAGGTACCCGCTGACAAAGCTGATAAGGAGGACGAGTGGGGTCCTGACGAGTTTAAGTTGATGGAAACCAACGTAAAAGCCATGTGTTTCCTTCAAGCATCTCTATGTGAAAGGGACGCCACTCGAGTTGGCAACTTGCCAACAGCTAAACAACAGTGGGACGCTCTTGAGAAGTTCCATGTAGGAACAGCTGAAATGAAGGAGGACGTCCAGCTATAGATCAAAAAGGAGTTCTATGCTTTCAGTATGCTGCCAAATGAAACAGTGAACGACTACTCGTACTGTTTCGAGGCTCTTGTCACTAAAATGAGGAATCTGGGCATCCTAGAGACAGAAATCTCCATGAGGAATAGAGTTCAAGTGGTCATTGATGGATTGACTGGCGTCTGGAACTTTGACAGGACAACGTTCAAAGAGAATACCGCCAACAAAACTCTAGATATGGAAGAAATATATGAGAAGCTCAGGCAGTACGAAGAAAGAAGGATCTCTGATATGGCTCAACTAGCAAACAACCCTCAAACTGATCTTGCTTTGGCGTCCACAACTCCAGAGTACGCTGACTATATTCGTCGTCAGCAAGAAATTTCCTTAATGGTGGAAGCCAACAAGAGTGAGAACCGCGAGAGGATGCGCGTTCAAGCCTTGAAGGAGAAGGAAAGCAAGACTAAGGAACAGCTTGAGGAAGAGGAAGAACTTGCTCTCTTCAACAAAGTTCTTCGTGCCTTCGGCAAAAGGAACAAATATTTCAACAAACACAAGATGCCCAAGAAGGAGAGTCGTAAGTATACTGAGGCAGAAATGAAAGAACTCACATGTTACAAGTGTAACAAGAAAGGACACTTTGCTAAAAGATGTACAACGGGAATGTCTTCAAAGGACATGAAAACAAAAGCCCTCATTGGAGCGTTCGCCTCTGCATGGGACAATGTAAGTTCTTCTGATGATGATGATGATGAAGATCCTGATGAGCAAGTGGCATACATGGCTATGGAGGACGTCACAATTGTTGAGGAGAACGTTCCGAGATCTGAAAATGAGGTAACTCGTGAATCTATGATGAGTTCTTTAGAAAATTGTTCCAAATCTAAGCTCATTAAACTGATTGGAAAAATCATGGAAGAAAGTGTTGTCATGCAACATAGAATGGATGAACTTGAACTTGAAA
The DNA here is from genome assembly GCA_934048045.1 of Polygonum aviculare. Lineage (NCBI taxonomy): Eukaryota > Viridiplantae > Streptophyta > Magnoliopsida > Caryophyllales > Polygonaceae > Polygonum > Polygonum aviculare. Next base: position 14,389,504 of record OW204023.1, on the reverse strand, counting down.
ATGAGAATATTGTTGTTGAATGCAAAAACTGTAGTTCCATGACCGTTCAACTAGAGTCCTCATATGAAGAATCTAAGTCTCTAAAAATTGAAGTAATATGTCTCAAACTTGAGTACGCTAAGCTTAGAGAAGAAGTGAAAGTGTTGGGAAAGAGTCCCATAGTTGAGGAAGTCAAGCCAATAGTTTTTGTCCCAGCCAAAAGAGGACTAGGCTATGAGTCTGAACCTAGGAACTCTCTCCCTAGCGATTTTGAGGCTAGCAAAACTTCAGAACTTGAACTTGAAAGGGAGAAAACCAAGAATCTTCTTGAAAGAATTAGGGTCCTAGAAAGTGGAGAAAAAGGACAAGAGGACTACTATACCAATTCCACCAGTCATAAAATTTATAAGAAAATTGCAAAAGGGGAAGGTTCAAAAGTTTGTGATCCCCAAAAGATGAAGCAAAACAAAATCCAACGTCCCAACAAGAAGTACTACCTCGGTACATACTATAGGACGTGTTGGTACTGTGGACAAGGAGACCACTTCAAGTATGACTGTGTGAAACTGAAAGAAGATATTGCAAGTGGCAAAAAGGCTAGGACTAACAATGAGAATGCTAAGTCTGTTCCCAAAGCTAATCTTAGGCGTCCTAGACGTTCTAGGAGTTCATGTGGCTCATGTGCATTTATATATATACAATAGAAAAATAAGAATGAATCTCAACCACTTGTTGTACAAGCGAAAAAGAGCCGTTGACGAATGGCTAGGGGAATATGAGCCGTTGACGAACGGCCAGTAAAATGAGCTGTTGACGAATGGCTAGTGGAAAATGAGCAACAATATGCCTCTAGTTTGTTTGCTGTTTTGATGTGTTGTGGGTTTGTTATGAATGTTGTGATTCTTTGTTTGATCATGTGTCTAAGTGTACCGTTATGAATTCTTTGAGATTGTGGTGTAGCTTGTGATGTTGAGTTTGAACGACTGACTTGTTAAGAGATTGTGTAGAATAGTTTGACTGCCTATATAAGGAGTTTGGAACTGATTGTGACTAACTGAACTTAGGAATGGACTAAAGCTATGTGTGTGTTTTTGGACACTTGGTTGTTGACTTTAGGAAAAAAAAATGATTTTGAAACGTCTTGTAGATGCTCTGCTTATTCTAGCTTGATAGAGTAGAATTGACCCTTCGGGAAAACTATTTTACATTCCAAGTAATCATGACCCGTGATCGTGCTTTGGCGAAATGGTGGTGTAGTGCACTAGCGCGTGTCACAGTAGTTGGCTTTTGGGGTGTTGTCTCTTTTGCTAGATCTTAATGTGTTATTTCTGGTATATACTGTTAAGCGAGCATAAGATTGTGTGGTTTGTAGAAGATTGTGTGCTTTGTAGGTTATGAGTTCTTATTAGTGGAGTACTGGTTAGTATTTGTTTCTAGTGTTGTCTTTGGGGTTGGTTCGTAACATCTGGATTTGTAAATCTATAAATTTTACTTCTTTCCTCAAGTTGGATGTTTTCTTGTTTTCTCGCCGTGCCCGCGTTGCAAAATCTTGATGTTCAGTTGGCTTGGTAGTGCCTCGTGAGGTCTACTACCGAGTACTACCGTGTCAAATAGATGGGGCGTTACATTTATATTTAATTAATCTTACTATAAAATATATTAAATATTAATTAAAATAATCATATAGAAAAACATTATTCAACGCCAATTAAATATAGAATTAAATTTATAATTCATGCACATTTAACTATATACTATAAATCTTAGCAGTATTCAATCCTTATAAAAAAATTATAATTCAACAAATGTTTATTCAATTAAAACCATTCTTATGATATTACAGGAGAGGCTATTATAATCCATAAACCATTCAATCCTTATATGTCTATAGTAGTTGTTACCATTCTGAACACTCTATTTTAATTATTACAAAATTTCCTATACTTCGTACGAAATTAAAGGGATTACTAAAATATGTATCCCACCTACGAATTACTAATACAAGATACTCTTTATATCTAGAAAGCACACTACTTGAGCAATTTCATGTTAGAAAATGAAACCAATATCATGAACAAAAAGCACCAACATTGTACCCTATAAAATAACTAAAAATGTATACATAAGCTAAATAGCTTTAAAATATTTGTTGAAAATTTTGAAAAAAGGAGTTGATGTGATATATAATCATACAAAACATATCATATAGAGATTTTTTAGGAAACAAAATTTGATTAATAAGAAATTTATTTTCATATATATGAAGTGTACATATTGAAAATGTAAATATGAATTATCTATTTTTACCGTTCATAATAATTTAGATTTTTTATTTTATCTTAGATTTTCCTACCAAATAGCTTTCATAATCATAAAAACACAATTTAAAATCCGTATGTAGCACGGACATGACTAAAATGTTTTATGAATGTTTTTAACTATAATAATAATAATAAGAAGAATAATAAGTAATTTACAAATGTAAAATGTACTTATTCCATCCTTTAAATACATAACAAGTAAATAACTAAAAAAATAAAAATAATTATTAAAATGCAAACAGGATTAATGCTAATACTAGGCATTCCCGCAAATGCTGTGGTTGATTGACTAGCAAACCATGCTATCTTTTCTACTAATGACTTTTCTGATCTTTTTAATGCTCCTAAATTTATTTTACCTTTTTTATCCAGCTGATTCTACAGCCTATGATGTTACTGTTGAATTTTTTTTTCTATTTTAATAATAATCGTAGTAAGGGCAAGACCCTCCTTTTTGGATCCAAAAAAATCAGCTTTTTAATTTCAATTTTAAACAAAATATATTTAATTAAAATAATATTAGATGAACAATATATAGTTAAAATAATAATATAGAAAAGTATATGTCAACTCCAATTAAATAAATAATTAAAATTATAATCCATAACAATTAAAATAAATTCCACAAATATTAGGAGTAGTCAATCCTTATACAAAATTTATAATCCTACAAATTTTTGTTAGAGTAAAAGAATATATTATAGTGAAAATAAAATATTATTAAAATAAATCCTATAAAAACAAATTAAATAAAATAATACAAGAGCTTGTATCAAACTATTCTTTCAACAACTTTATATTTCATATAAAAATTAATTAAATAAAATTTGTGTCTTAAAGGCATAGGGACTAATACTACTGTATATATAAAAGATGTAGGAATGCTCTACCGAAAAAAGATACACGGATCATGTTATAATCAGGTAACTAACATTTACCTTACATTAAGGAGAATACGACTTCTCGAGCTTATTATCATGCATATGTAAGATCTTTTCTAACTCGACTACACTAACCCCTCGAGGTTGCAAGGCCAATCATTTGACAAGTAGATTATTCAAATATTTATTTGATTTTGTTTTAGTATGATTACTGTTTTAAAAGATCCTAGGTGACACTTATGTGGAGAGAGGCCATCTAGCATGGTGGGTCAGACGAACACCTATGTGTTACTTAGGCGGGTTTAAAGGATAGTTGGTTCAAGATCGTCTAGGGCCTAGGAGGGGTACGTAAAGGATTTCTAGAACACTAAGTACGATGTAAGTTAACAAAGTAATTCTCACGATAAATGAGTCATAAGTTACTATTACCAATAAAAAAACATATTCGAATAAGACACTTACAAAGGTTTTAATGGTCATCTAACGATACCTTAAAATCTTCAATATAACAAGCTCTAATAATTTAAATGTCAACATAACACATGTCTTTCTATCATGTTATTGAGGGATCGCCTTCACCTTCACCTTCTATTTATTTATAATATATCTTCCTTGAAGTAGTCTTTGATTTGTTGGAGGAGATCCTCGTATTCAGCTCCTAAAGTAGATGCCATGAATGCTAATTTGACAAATGTTAGACTAACCTCTATAAAAGAATATCTTTATTTAATTGCACTCTAAAACCTTAAAAGACAAAGAGTGCAATCAAACAAAAACTAGTAAACTAAACAAAAACTAGTAAATGAATTTCTATATCATAATAAATCACAATAATATAGGGTATACGATATAATTACCATAGTTTTCATTAGGAATATCCATTTCAAGCAACATTCCAAGAAAAGGGTCTTCTATTGCTTCCCTGCAATTTCATTCAATGGTTGTTGACCAATTTAATACATATAACCAAGTATAAAACAATATGGAACTAATTGAGTATCTAATTAAATAATAAACGTATAATTAGTATATGTACCTTGTATAATCACAGTTAGCTTGACCATAGGTTGATGTTGTACTGTCGTTTAGGATTTCAATATCTGTATCTATTAGGACTCTAGATGGATCCTTAAGATCACTTGTCATTTGGCTCTTGCAAAAATAATAACACCAAAATGGTATCAAACTTTATGATTTACTAAATTAATAAAAACCTCTTAAAAATAGTTTTAACATAAACATTAAAATTTTAAATAGCTTAACTATTTAATAATTAGGCCAACTGGGTAATTAAGGTACCTTTGATGATATCTCAGCATTGATAATAGGAAAGTATCCATTAGCTTTGATATCCTCGATTTCCTGGCATATTAAGGTATAAATTAACCATACAAGTATATAAGTTAAGCATTGTTAAATATAACTATATTATTATACTATAAATTCATTAAAATATTCATACCTGTTGAGGGTAATTAGGCATGATAGGACCCACTGATAAAGAAGATGGTTCAGTACTTCGAATCATGCCAAAACTCTTGTTTGTATTAGCTGATATTGTTTTTTGTGTTCTAAAAGAGAAGAGATTGTCATTTATTGGTCAAAGCGTATTGACAGTATTGTACTTGGTTTGTTTTAGATTGATCATATCTTACTTACAAGTCTAAGCAGAATGACTTACTTTGATGGATTAGCTAGCAACTCAAAAGTGGGTGTTTTTTGCAAAGCTACCTGGGAATTTGCAACAAAAGTTAGAAAGTCATTTATGAATAATTTTATGAATTTTAAAATTATATAATATAGACTACATTATTACAGTCTTTCAGATATTGACATATAAAAAGTCTTACAAAATTAGAAATGTGCATGTTGGACAGTACCATAATTATTTGAAAGTTGAGGTAGTTGGCTTGAGGTGACGTAGCATTAGTATATGCAACACTTTCAAACCTGTACAAAGATATTGCAAGGAAATTTACTTGTTTTAGAAATATTTCTAATAAAATCAAGGTGCATCCACAATATGAATGTACAACTTGAGGAAAATCAATCATAATATGTCATAGTAGATGTATATAGTGTATTGATAAAGTATGTTTAAAATGCTATATAGTAATTATCTTATATGACATAAAGTATCTTTATGATATAAACACCAAAAAGTAGTTAACTTACTGTTTGAAGATTTCTACGTCAATATGAGTGTTGAAGATTTCTTGTTGAAAATAAGAAGATGGTTGAGTTGACTGAGGAAAGGGTGGTAGGACGATAATTTCATGAAGCATATGAGATACTTGTGATAAGTCGAATTGAGGGACATCAAAAGATGTGAGGTTGGCCTCATCATAAGCAATGGTTGATGACGAAGATCCTTCAACACGTAAATTTGATTGATATAACATTTCATCATGTAATTCCAAAAGTTCCTAATTCAATAACATAAACAGTACATTCAATGAGAATTGGTTGAATAAAGAGAAAAGCGATTGAAATATATGTTAATTGTAAACAAAACTATTGCAATGAACTAATACCTTGGTAGGGGATTTAGAAAGAAGGTTGGAGAAAGACAACTGGTCTTCATCAACTAAAGAGTTTGACACTTGGGATCCAATTCCATTTGTGCACTGAAAGAGTATAACTTAGTATATATAGCATTCATTTTATGTACAAACCCAAACTTTAATAAACTAAGAATATGACAAAATGATAGGGCATCTTATGAAACAAAGATTATAAAGTATAATATTTTAGGCATAATTGTCGGCTTATAAAATTCACGTATCAGAAAAAAACTATTACCTAGGGATATTAATAATTTAATATTAAAAAAACATTAAGTGAGAGCAAACTAATAAATATGCAACTTAGGTGACATGAAAAAGTTGATATCTCATTTCAAATATTAAATGCTATGAGTAACTAACATTACCTTTGAATATATGTTGAATTAGGCATATGTTTAGGATGATCAACTTTTTGATGAAAGTTCTTGTTATTTCCATCGAATGCACTTGAATTAGTCTCATAAAATTGATTCCGAACAAAACAATGATATAATAAAACATGAGTGATTCTTTTCAAAATTGATGTCAACTTCTTTATTTAAATGTGGAAGAGCAATTTATCAAGGTTATGAAGCAAATTGATACATGTATGTATGTATTAGAATGAGATATAATATCTATAATTACCACTTTTCGTTGCAACTCCTTTATTGCTTCCAAAAGAAATGCTTCGTACATTTTAGCTTCATTTGTAGACAGTGTTGTGCTTGATGATGGCTCATATATCCTATTATAGCCATAGCATGAGATTCTTCATATTTAAAATGATTATAACAACATATTTAACCTATTGTTATATTTAGGGCTTGGAGTGAAATTTAAACTTGCCTGATTTCATGTTGAATGTCTAGAAGCTTTTGTTGCACACGAGAAATTTGTTTGCAAATATTCTATCATTGAAAAGTATACAAATTAATGTAACATTAAAATGACTATTACACTGCTTATCAATAACATAATAAAATACATGCGACTTACCAAACAATCCCTAAATTGAAAAGGTATGTGGCGACATTCCAAGTGAAAGATGCATCAATGTATCAAACAATATAAATAAGTGTCAGTAGGTGTATGTTAACTAGAAGTCATATAACTTCAATCATATTTAGATTATAAACCTTATAGAAGAAGTAACATATTATACCTGCTAGTTTGTTTGAAGTAACTCTTTATTTGTCTCTTTATCATTTCAAAAACAGCAACCAATTGCTATAGTGAAAAATAAATCAAGAAAACATAAAATAACTAGCAGTTAAAAGCTGCAGATGTTATTTATTGACTTTCATCTTGAAGAAAAAAGAAAAAGATTATGAGAAGGTTACCTCGGTATTTGCTATTTTTCTGTGGAAAAAGAGAATAAATAAAACTTCGTTATTTCAATTAATGTTTGAGATAAGGAAAAAGATATAAAGACAAAAAAAAATAGATTATTTAAGTTAAAATTGGAGTAACAAGTATCAATTGTCGTTTCTACTAGTAACTGCTCTAAAATAACTTGTTTTTAGACATAGATCGACCTTAATTAATAGCTACGAAAGTATACCAGATCTTACCATTGTCGTATACGGCGGATCCAACGCAACATTCTAATCAATTCCATGTAACAGTTAAATAACATATGAGATAAGCTTTAGCGAATATTAATGATTGGTAAATCATATAAAATCTTATGTTTGTCGTATATTGCATATCCAAACATTAATATCATTGTAAATTCAACTAGTTATAAAATTAATTAAAACTATATTATGGTTTACATATAGAGAGTAACTAATAAAATATCAGTTCTTCTATTAAGTAAACTTTTATTTAAAGTTATATTACGTTAAATTTAATTTAAGGGAGCAATATAAACTATTTGAATGGTCAAAGCATAGAATTCTCTTTTTCAATATTTCTTTAACATTAATAATTCAACACGTTTGAATTGGACTGTAATGTAATGGCTCACAATTGAGAAAATAAAAAAAAATATAACGATAGAATGTTACCTTTTTTGGTCCCAAAGTTGCTTTGAATTCAGTATTTGAAGCAAGATATCAGAGTTCCCTCTTTAAAACAAGTTTCAAACCAAAATTATAATTATTAACAAATCACAAAGTAGATCCATGATTTGATGAAATAAGCACATTCATATTCAATTTCAAAAACATGTACAATTGAAAAAACAAGAAAATTATATGAAAGATTACCTGTTGTCACTAGTGAAGTAACTTAATCGGCCATCTAGTGAGAGGCTGATGGTTGCAACCTCAAAGCTACACTTGATAAAAATATCAAGGGCCCTTTTCAAGATCTTGTTCCTTCTTTTTGCAAAGGCAATCAAATATGCATCACTATGTGAATCTGACAAATGATTTTCATTATTCCTAATTTTTGACATTTTTGAACCAAGGTTTTCACATAAACTTGACATGAAAACTGAAGATTTATAGAAAGCTTCTAAGAACGGACATGGTCTAATTGGAGAAGAAAAATGGAAGAAAGTTGCACTTCTTGAGTCTCACTTCTCACCACATATATACAAACAATTTATTTAGAAAAAAAGTTATTTACAGTTTAAAAAATAGAAGATTTTCATTATATCATTATAAAATACAAAAATAACTTTTTATACCAATTTAGTCCATGTCCTAAGTTTTTGTGTATCCATATCAAACTTTTGTAACTTAAAAATTTCTAAAAATTAAGGGATACCAAATTTTTGAATTTTGAATTTCTTTGACTTGAAACCGTATTCATCACTTCATGAAATTAAATGTCCTAGATTAGTATGAAAAATTAAATGTTCATTAAATATGAATGTGATATTTAATTTTTACATTAATTGGTACAAATTTTTTATCATTAATTTATGTAACTTCTAGAAGTAAATGCATTCTATGAGTTGTTTTTAGTCAAGATTTATGATTTTCTTTCTTCCTCGCTTTTGAATTTTTTTATCCAAGGTTTTCGCATACACACACATATATATATATATCAAAATTAATAATTTCGTAAAGGGATATTTCGTATGATAAACACGAGGTTTTAGAATTTTGTTGTACACAAAGGTTTTTGGATTCATCGTAGTGACCTTTAGGTTTTGCAAATTCCGTGTTATAACCTCGACATATTATATAACTCACCCCTAACATTTACTTAATTACATAAAATCACCCTATATTATATTGTTTCAACAAAACTAGCAAAGTTATTTTATTAAAACATCTAAGTTTATAATTATAGAATTATATTTTTTTACTTAATATTTTTCCATAACACTATATGTTATTATATTAAAAAATCAATAGATAAAATTTATTATAAAAAGAGCCATGTTTTCAAATTTTATAATAGTTGATATTTTAAGGGAGTGTTTTTTAAAAGTGAGTGCACTAACTCAAGTAATTTATTTTTAAAATAATATAAACTTGGTTTTCCATAGATAATCAACATATGTAGTGACATGAAAAAATGTGCAAAAATGATAGAGTTTTTTGTAATATCCGGTGGGTTTGGCTTTCTTGATCGGCTAGTTAGTAGCTAGTAAAATAAAAAAGCAAAAATTAAGATAGTGATAATAATTAAAAAGTTTCATCAACCTAGTAAAAAAAATAGCAGCCCGTAAGTAGTTAGTAGCCCCGAACAATAAGCCTATACAAATAAAGTATATTAAAGGATAATTAACCTAAAAGCTATCATCGGATCACGAAAGGCTCGGGAGCCAAATTGTTCTTCTGTGCCGTCACCTCCCTCTTCCTTCGGTGGGCGTCATCGATCGCTTTTCTAACCATTGTCACTAGGTGATTGTGGACTTCAACGTTGCCGTCGTCGTCGGTGTTTTGTTGCAAGGGAGGGAGTTCGCCGGTGGAGCGCCTGCTTCGATCTCTTGCATACAACGTCAACTAGAATAATGCTGCAAATCCACGAGCACCAACGTGTTTATTTGCCACGGGATTCCATCTTTTTCACAGTGGTTCCCGTGCAAACCTTCCCGTGGAATTTCATGGCGTGGGAAAATTTTCCCCATGAAGGAGGCCGTGCATGCTGCCGTGGGAATTTGCCACACTGTGCCTGAACACAATCAGACCATTCACTACGTATTGTGCCGTGGAAAACTTGGGTTTAATATTCTTTTATATAATGAGTTTGCCACTACGTATTGTGCCGTGGAAAACTTAGATTTAATATTACTTTGTATAATCCACTTTATGGCTAGGATATATTTATATATATATATTTTTTGAATTGATTTTTTCTTTTTATTTTAATACCCTGTATCATATCAAGCAATTCATCTCCTCAAATTACAGTAATTATAAGAAAGCTAGTCAAAACTTCAAAACTAATATCAAACATACATAAATATTTACCCATTCAAACAAAAGTCATTCATCATATAAGTAACAACATTCATGCTACCCCCATACAAAATTACAGGACAACCAAAGTATATATACTAGAAGTAGGTTTGCCCATTCAACAAAAATGCCACAAATAGGTGGTAGTCCTAATAGCACTAAGAAAACAGATATCTATTTAGCAAAATCAAATCAGTTGTTAGTTCTTGCATCCCACCAAAAAACCACATCATCAGCCAAATATATCTCTTTGATAGATTAACCAAGATGGATATGTTTTTGATCATAGCTTGTGGCAGCCACATCACCGCTAGCATTAGTCGATCCTTCAACACCAATGTGAGGTCTTTTGGGAGGCAGAATTGAATGATCAAATAAAGAGAAAATTTCACCAATATTAGTAGCAATAAGAGTAAGATTCATAGAAGGATTAAAGAAAAGAGATTGAGAAACATACTATCTATTTCCAACTTGAATAGTGTGAGGAGAAAACAGATTTGAAGTTGAAACCATAGGTCCATCCAGAGCTAGACCACCAAAGAGAGGAGATGCAAAACCATTTGTTGTAGAGCCTAGGAGTAATGATGTATATGTTGGGTTGATCAATGAAGCTTGTTGTTGCAAATATTGATGTCCAAGGAAAGATTGTTGTTGCATGTATTGATGTCCATGCGGAGCTTGCATTGGCAAATACTGAGGAGTTAAGGGAGATTGATGTTGTTGATGGTTAGTTCTTTGCATATCCACCAACCTTTGAATCTGAGCAGCATATGCTTGGTGCAATTGTGCTGTTTCAGAATCATGTCGTTGCTTCTCTTGCAACACTTCTGTTGTTAAAGAAGCAATGTGAGCATTTTGCTCTTGTATGACCAGGCTAGGGGCTGCATTTCGCTCACAAGGTGATGGAGAAGGCACAAGAGCTGCTGAGTTTCTAAAATCTTTCCCGGAGTAGTGCAAAGAACCTTGATAGGATAACCTTCCTTTGTAATCACCACCAGCAGCCTTACACCATAGCATACTTTTTTCCTCTTCCGACACTCCTTCTGGATGTAACTTAGAGTACTTAGAATAAAATGTTTGATATCTTCTCTGTAAAAGAAAAAAATAATAAATAAGTATCATCTCACATTTATATTGACAATATGATACAAATTATTAGGCTAATTTCATACAATGATGTTCTTAGGTCCAGGGCCAGTCCATTCCTTAGTTTTGTTTTTCCGAAAAGTAGCTTTCATGAGATCCTCTTGAGTCATCTTTCTATTATGACGTTTTTTCTACAAAACAGTAGTTTAAAAACATAAGTAAACTGTACCATATATAATATGTTATTATCAGTATTAAAAAAACATACTTACAAACTCAGCTGCAACTTGAACTGAAGATTTAGAGCCAGCCGTATAACTTCCTTTACCAAAACGACCTTCCGATGCTCGGTTTTTTATATTTGTTGCAGAAAGCTTTTTGTAAGCATCGTCGGTTTTCCATATCTCTAACATAGCAGCCCACTCACGTACGTTAACAAATTTTGGTCTCGTTTTGAAACGTCTTCCATCTTTGAATGAAGATCGTAGATGCTGACTACATTTTCTTTGCCAATTTTTCCTCACTTTTTGAGCATGACGATCCTTCCAGAAATAAACCATACAAAAAAAATGAAAACTTTATGAATAAATGGAAAGATTAAGAACCTATAATATCATGATCAAGATCATAAATACATATATAGAACAAAGGAACTAGCACTATAGATAGGATTTATGGTATAGATCAATTCATAGAGAGGCACCAACAACATATATATATATATATATATATATGACAACCCCATTTCCTTGCTTCTGATGTAGTTGCTTTTTTTTTTGTTTTGTTTCCCTGTTTTTTTTATCTTTTTCTGCTTCTTTTCACTGAGTTTTGTTGAACAGTAATGGAGTAATTGTGTTTTGGAGCTAAAAAAACAGTATATATATATATATAAGATGATTCATAGAGAGGAACAATTGTAGGAAATAGATGGGAGCATTAAAGCAAATAAAATAAGAGACATGATTAACATATACAAATAAGAGACAATATAATGTGAAACAGAAAGCACTTACTAACCTGGTAATCAAAGTGTTAGCTATATATTTCAACCAAAAAAAAGTGTTAGCTATATATATTATTTTCCTATTTTATTTAGCACTACCCCGGTGATCAAAGCATCAGCTATGGTTTAAAGCACTAACTTTGATCATGTCTCTATTTTATTTAGCCGACACAGTGAATATTTTTTTTTCTATTTTATGTGTACAGCTATCAACTTATAAACATATAAGTAAGGACACTTGGTACCTCAAATTGTTTCCACCAAAAGCACCGGACATCTTCAGGAACCATAGTCCAAGAAATCCATTGTCCCTCATAGGGAGAATTGATTATTGTAGTTGCAACTTGCATTACTTCCTTTGAATCCTTAAACCTAAACATGATATATGAAACTAAAGTTATACAATTAATAAAAAGATGGAAAATTTAATACACTGCAAACTTCAGATGCATAATATGTAAGGATGCCATAGGAAAGCATACACATGGCGACAGGCATAATCATGTTTATAATGTACTCTAATTTCGAAAGATTAATTAAAAAATTATCAAAAAAATGACTCATCAAGCTTACCCTCAAGCATTCAAGGTAAGGATTTATATTCCAACATTCAGATACAAGGAGTGCATCACATACAATGAGAAAGGGATCAATCTTCATAATGTTCTAAATCACCATAATTACTAAGCTTATCTAGTTCTACTTGTATAATTTTTGATGTGTTTTTGTGATGGAAACTTATTAGGCCCCATAGTTGTGAAATTAGTCAAGGATTAAAATGTTTTTATCTTTTTAATGCTATGAGTTACAAAGTCTTGTTGAAAAGACAGTAAACCAAAGGCATGAATCTGTAAAAATCAAAAACTACTTTATGCTACCCATGTAAAAAGATATTATTATGTACGTCCAACCTCATTCATAGATATTACAAAAATCAACTCCATCCATAATTTATGATCCATATATCTTACAAAAATCTCAGCCATAGAGCAAAATTTTGGTTAGTATTCAGCCTTTAAGATAAGTCATTCTCCATCCTACAACTCAAAACAAAACAAATAAGCATACATAATCATAGAGCAAGATAAACAATCTGACATCATTCCCAAAGTTGTGTTGATATATAGAATTAAGGAATGGATTAGCAAGTAAGATATGTATTCTATAATTGATTCCAATTGTCTTTTTGTTTCTTCCTTCTTCCCTTAAAAAAAGGAAGCCTATCCTTATGAGAGGTGTTGATAGTTGTATGTCCTCTGTTCATTAATAGACATTTCATCTAAAGAAAGGGAAAAAAAATCTGGGTTTCTTTTGGTATGAAGCCACCTACATACCCACTTGAGAAGTGTATGTGACCTTTTCACAGTCAATACAAGAGGCTACAAAGGAAAGGGCATGAGATCCGTCAGGACCGTCACCTAAGAAGAGATCATACTTGGGTACTAGATCCTTTAGCTCATGTCTAGTTATAGATGAGATACAAGGATTCATCTAAACAAGCATTTACTACAATTTCCTAAGAGACACTGGTATCACACGCAACAAGTTGCCAAACTCGATCTTAGCTTGCATTTTATGATGAAAGATAGCTAAACTCAATGATTTATGTTTTTATAGACATGGATCAATCACTTAATATTGAGAAACATAAATCAGGGATGTAAACAACCAAAGTCCCACCAATAACAGGCATATGATCATCAAGAGTTGCTAATTGCTATTACCACTGATACACCAGGATGAACCTAGCACTTTTTATCTTCAAATCATGAAACTTTAGTTAGTATTCAGCCTTTTAGCATATATGGTATATACTGATATTCAACCAAATTGCCTAAATCAATCCACAAATTGAAGGAAAACAGGAAACCCAAGAGTCAGGAAATACTTACGTTTTACCCCATGGACTAAGTCTTTTTCGATCCCGACAATCAACCATTTCAACATCTGAACTATCACTAGTATCTCCACCAACAATGGGAAGACATGCACGGTCAATCTCCTCATCCTCCGAAATGTCACTACTCGGTTCAACCCCCGCTAGGTCATTAGGGCTAAAATCGGTTTGGGAAACACAACCCACAGTAGGAGGAGAGGCGGAAATCGGCCTAATACCACTCGACGGGGAGTCTTCATCTCGAGTATGGGAGGCTTGGGGTTGTGGTTGAAAAGAGTGGCTGGTGTCTCCAAAAGACGACGATCTGGCATGACCCCCGCTAGGCGACCCTTGGCTTAAATTTTGTGTGCCATGAGAGCTAGAACGGAAGATTGTTCTCCGAGGTAAACTCGTCATCACCGATCGAGATTCGATTAAAGAGGATTTGAAGGGTTTTTTGGATTTGAAGGGTTTTTGATAAAAGGGTTTTTGCAGAGAATAGAAGAGAGGAAACGACACAAGTCCCATGGCTTAACTTTTTGTTTTGTGGTACAACACTACAAGAGACTCCACAAATTTTTAATCCCTGCTTAATTTGCTTTTTGGTTAGAAAAAGCCCGCTTAATGAAATTTGGGTTCCCACTCAAAAATTCATCCAATTTCAGGGATGAAAATTTTGCACTTTTAACAAAGGGAATGATGATATATAAACTATAGCTTTAAATTGGCCAAAACGTATAAGTAGACTAAAATCTTATCTGATCCTATGTAATTAATTACGTGAATTACGTGTACACAATTATATAACTAGCTAGTCTTAAACTATTTAATTAATTATATGTACACTCTAACTACCTAGTTTTAAATTTTAAACTTTGAACAAAATAAAACATGATAAATTATTATATTTTGAATCTGATCCAAAATTATATTGAATGTTATAAAATTTAATATTTCTCAAACATATTAACAACCAATAACAATTACTGCCCAAATATTTATCTATCTTTCTATGTATATTTATATATAAAATATCAGCTTTTTTTATGATCTTATGCTTAATAAAATATTAGTTTTATAGTTTTTTAATAAAATATAATAATAATATTAAATTTAAATGTTATATTTTCTACATATATAACCAATCAGGCTAACACAATGGGTGCGGGTTGGACTCGAGTTTTAACTTTTGGATTTGATTTTTTTTCTTTGTCCGCTAATTTTTGAGTCGGGTTTGAACTTTAAAATTGTCGATCGGTTCAGCTTTACCGAATAGGTTGAGTTTTGACAACTCTACCTTTATACATTCTTTTGTAGAAAAATTTGGGGTAATATTATCCAAAATGAAATGGATTAATTTCATTAGATAATAAGGTTGAGTTATGACAACTCTACCTAGTATTCGACAAAAGCATGACGGGATATTAGAACTGTCGATATCAATTGCTCATGAAAAAAACTAATAACACACATTCCAATTAAAATAATACATGAAGATTGTTAATTAGTCTTGATCATCTCACGAAGACCATGAATTAGTCTTTGTAGGATCTACGTGTGTTAGTATACGGATGTTGATCCTCCAGAGGGATCAACAAACCGGGCAACGGCATATGAAAACAGTTCAAACAGATTATAGTTCACACAAAGCAATTAAATCAAGCCAGTCTTTTGTTATTACCAAGCATGAACTTACAAACGCGAATCCTTGATCTTAAGGTTTACACAATACCTTCTACCCAGATCTAGATCCCTCAGCATCGAACACACTCGTAACTCGACTCAATAGACTTGACCCACCCACACCTCTAGCTCTCGTACACAACTCGACCTAGAGTACTTCGTGTGTTCTTTCTCTCAATCGCACTCAGCAATTGACTCTCTCAGCATTCGTGGTAAATGCAGATGCATAAACCCCTATATATACTAAAGGCTAGAAACCGATTCTATCCTATAATACAAATCAGGATTTACCCTAGAATAATCTTAATTAGAGAAACAGAATATCTCTCTAACAATATTATCCTAACAAGAGAATTATCTTAGCAGCCGAAGATCTGATTCTCTCCTTAATCGTCATCCACCAACGTGTCTTTCCAAAGATAGAAAGATCCCTCGCAGGCGCTCGCGCGTTGGTACTCTTGCCAAATATAGTCAGATGCTTCAACGTTGATCCCTTGCTTGCGCACTCTGAAATCTCCGCGTCTCAGCATTAGCTTTATTTCCTTGGCACCTTATGACGATTGTTCCTGCTTGTGTTCCTTTGCTCATATAACCTAGAATGATCCTGAAACACTAGCAAACAACATTAAATCTTTCTCAAGTGTTGTATCATCATCAAAACCTTACGGGATCTATTATTGGGATCAAGACCATCCCAACAATTTCCCCCTTTTTGATGATGACAAACACTTGGGAAAATTTAACATAAACCGAATGGACAAACAACAACTACAAGAGTTCCCCCTGAGTAAGACCTTCGCCAAACCTACTTACCAGTAGCATAGTTCCCCCTTAGCATATGGATGATCCTTCTGTACCAAGAACTAGACGCATCTCTGCAATTTTCCTAACTTCCCCCTTTTGGCATCATCAAATAACTCAATTTGATCCTTATAGAACATTTTAACACTTAAGCACATAAGCAAACAGAAACCAAGCAAATTCATTCATTACTTATAATTTTGGATTACATAGCCGGGGAGCAAACAGAAAGTGGGATCAGAGACAGTCATAATAAGAAACATAAAAACATCAAAGAAAAGCACTCAAAAAGAGGATTAATATAGGCTAGGGTGGGAGGTGGGGATCACTCAAGACTTGGACGGGGAATCAGCTTGATCCTCAACTTGTTCAGTAGCCCCGTCTCTCTGCTGGTCCCTCCGAATGAGGAAATCTACTTGGAACTCCAGAAGTTCCCTAACCCGGACAAGCTCAGCAAGAATCAATCCAAGCTCCTTTCCCTTAATAGAACCCGATACTTTCACAGCAGATTTGAGGTTTTTGGGGTCGGGGTTGTCAACATGAGCCATTCACACAATGTTGTGCTTGGCTAAGGGAAATCCGAAGCTCACCTCCTCTTTAGGCTGGTACAGCCTTCTCTGTGTAAGCATCAGCTTGACGATCCCTGGGTATGGAAAAGAGTGAGTCTTGCCAGAGCACTTGTGCATATGGAGCAGAATGAGCTTGGGGAGGTCGATCTTCTCTTTGCACAGAAATTGGTCCAACAGAACGACATCAGCTATTATGGGGTTGTTCCTTTTCTCCTGGCGAGGGACCAATACCTTGGTCAGGTACTGGTGAGCAATACGAATCATGAGAGTCATCTCAGCAGTGGCGAGCTTGGCCTCGGAGTTCCCAAAGACTCTCTCTAGAATCTCCTCCTTGCCGTCAGGCCAGGACCCAGAAGTAGGCAACACCCCAATCCCTCCGGATTCAAGGTGAAGCCAGTTCGCCAACTCGTCACTGGTGAGGTTGAGGGGCTGGTTCCCAATCTTAGCAGAGGCCATCACCAGAAGGTACCGGGAGCAGCATTGAAGGTGGAGAAGAAGGAACGAACAAGCTCGGGATCAACTGTTACCTTTTCTGTGCTGAGTTCCTCCCAGCCTTGGAACTTGATTAGTTCCTACAGCTCCTCCAGTTTGTTGGCCTTGAGTTGCTCCTCATTGACGATGAGTGGAGCTACGATCTTGCCATCCTCAACCCCGGTGTCTTTGGGATCGTCGGAGATGAGATCGGCAGGCTCGGTGTGTGCAGGAGTTGGAGCAGGGGTTTCATCAATCACCGCCAAGGATTTGCCCTTTTCCTCGGTCGTTAGTTTGGCTTTGATCCTTGTGTGGCGACCAGTGGAGGCCGGAGTGGAGGGAAGAGGTTTGGAAGTCTTGATCCTTTTGGGGGTGGATTCCCCTGTTTGGGACTCAGGCGGAGATACTATCTCCACCTCTGGATCAACGTCTTTTCGACCCCTTTTGGGAGTCTTTCTCTTGAGAGGAACCTCTTCCTCCTCCTCCTCCTCCTCCTCCTCTTCTTGAACTTTCTCTTCAACCGCCGGGACCTTGGCCTGGTCCTTAGAGTTTTCGGGGCTGTTGGCTTCTTGATCCTTCTCCACTGCCTTAGCAATGTCGGCGACAAAGTCAAGCGAGGCCATGGGCATAGGATGGGAAGCACTAGCAAGGGATTTGGCCTTTTGAGCGGAGAGGGAAGCAGTTTGGGCTTGAAGCTCGACAACTTTGGCATCGATTTCGGGAGCAGATTGTTGAGAGGTAGACATGGTGAGTTTTTAGGGTTTGGGAGAGATTGGATTGCAGAATTAGGGTTTGGGTGAAAGCTTTGGCAATTTCGGAGGTTTGGGATTTTTTTAGAGGGCAAGAGAGTCGGTTAAGGCAAGATATGGCAAGAATCGGGTGAAGGGATTTTTTGAGGGATATGGGTGAGTATTTATGGGAGAGGTTTGGATAAGGAAAGATATGGATAGATTTGGATAGATATTTACCTCAAACGACTCCAACATTCTCGGCTTCTCACAGATTGATCCCAACGGCCACAAAATTCTCCAACGGCTCCCTGTCGCATCCCAAAGTCAAAACCCGAGACGCATTAAATGCTCCCAAACGGCTCTTTTCTAGCCGTTTCTTCCAATTTCCAACGGTACCAAGCAATTTCTCCAAATTTTGACTGTTGCCACTAATCCTCACCATTTCTCATTGATCCTCATGTCTGCCACCTTACTGATCCTTCCTGACTGATCCCAATCCTTGTCTTGAGTGATAAAAAGGTGGGTTTTGGATAATAACAAGGTAGAAACAATAAACTCACACGCATATCCAAAACAACTATGCAACACACAAGCGAGGTCAGTAAATTGATCCAGATAAGTAAATCCCGTAAAGAAGAGGTATCAAGAAAATTAAGCTCATAGGAAACGTTTACCTGGATCAAGGCTTAGGACAGTCTCATGACTAACTATCATTTTGGCTTATAACAAGGGATAGCAAGATCAAGTTAGTCATTTTGGGATCAAAGAAAGAGGTTTTCATGCTTCAAATTACTATGTCTCAAAAGTGAAAGCGAAAGCACCAAGGATCAATAACCAAAGAAGTAAATCATCATGAACACTCAAAATCAAGAAAACTTATCACTTATATGTGTTGTTCCCCCTGGATCAAAGAATTATTCTAGCCAAGCATTGGGGGAATAGAGGACCGGGACTTGTGTAGTTCATGGTGATCATGCCTAAGAGTATCCTCAGATGCTCATAGAGTTTTCTGTCCAATGCCTTGGTGAAAATGTCTGCCACTTGGTTTTCGGTCCTGCAATGATCCAACTTAACCAAACCTTTATCAACATTATCTCGTAAAAAATGATGATGAATTTCAATATGTTTGGTACGAGAATGATGAACCGGGTTTTTGAAGATATCTATTGCACTAGTGTTATCACACCGAATGCTAGTGGTTCCAAGAGACATACCATAATCCTCCAATTGCTGTTTAAGCCAGAGTACCTGGGAACAACACGCTGCGGCCGCTAGATACTCAGCCTCACGCCGTGGACAAAGCAACCGTGTTTTGTTTCTTAGATCCCCAAGAAACGAGACAAGGTCCTATGAATTGCGCCATCCCCGATGTACTCTTTCTATCCACAATGTGCCCAGCATAATCAGCATCAGTGTATGCAAGAAGATCAAACTCGAATATCTTAGGGTACCAAAGACAGAGATTGGTAGATCCCTTCAGATATCGAAAGATCCTTTTCACCTCCTTGAGATGAGACTCCTTTGGATTTGCTTGAAACCTGGCACAAAGACAAACACTAAACACAATATCTGGCCGGCTGGGCGTTAGATATAACAAGGAACCAATCATTTCTCGATACGTCTTCTGGTCAACATTCATCCCACCTTCATCTGCATCCAAACGAGTGTTAGTAGAAATAGATGTATCAATTGGTTTCGTGTTGTCCATGCCATATTTTTTAAGCATCTCCTTGATATATTTCTGTTGATGGATCCTTGTTCCCTCCTTTTCCTGCGAAAATTGAAGACCAAGAAAAAATGATAGTTCCCCTATCATACTTATGTCGAACTCGCTACTCATAAGTGTTTTGAATTTTTCTACAAGAGTTGGGTTAGTGGAACCAAACACAATATCATCAACATACACTTGTACTACCAGAATCTCACCGCGTTGTTCCAGGAGGAACAACGTTTTGTCGATTGCACCACGTTATACCCATTAGACAAGAGAAACTGAGTGAGCCTATCATACCAAGCCCTGGGAGCTTGCTTGAGCCCATACAACGCCTTGTCTAACCTGTACACATGGTCAGGACAATCAACATTTTCAAATCCAGGAGGTTGCTCCACATACACTTCTTCTTGAAGGATCCCATTTAAGAACGCCGTCTTCACATCCATTTGGAACAATTTGAAGCCTTTGTGAGCTGCAAAGGAAATAAGCAGACGTATTGCCTCGATCCTGGCAACAGGTGCATAGGTCTCGTCATAGTCGATCCCTTCTTGTTGGTTGTAACCTTTGGCAACAAGTCTCGCCTTGTTCCTCACCACAACTCCACCATCATCAAGATTGTTCCGGAAAACCCATCTGGTTTCAATTGCCTTCTTGTGCTTTGGTCTCGGTACTAGTTCCCACACCTTGTTCCTCACAAACTGGTTTAACTCGTCTTGCATTGCCACAACCCAATCCGGATCACGAAGAGCTTCATCGATCGTCTTGGGTTCTACAAAAGAGATAAACGCATGGAAAGCAAAGAAACTACGAAGTTGGGATCGAGTACTTACACCTTCTTTTTCTAATGGAGTTAGAAGATTGTCTAGTGGATGAGCAGCTCGCTGTTGATAATTCCGGACTTGAATTGATCCTTCTGTTGTTGTGCCTCCTCTTTGTTCCCCCTCAGCTTGTGGATCACTCTCAACGTTGGTTGAAGAGGGATCAGGAGTGGGATCAGAGGCACCACCATCTTCAGGACCTTCATCGTACACAGGATCTCGCTCAAGTGATGGCATAGATGCATCAGACGCACCATCATCATCATTTAGTGGATCATCATTGGACTCTGTGGAATTATTGACATTTGAGCTTCCTCCACTTCCACCTGTTCGCCTTGGTCCTTCATCTTCTTCTTCTGAATCATCCTGCTGAAGTTGCACCGCGGGATCAAGAGATGAGGTGTGATGGTTTCCAGGTATAGTCTTTTCATCAAAGACTACGTGTATGCTTTCCTCCATCTTCCTTGTTCTCTTGTTGAACACCCTGTACGCCTTGCTATCCAGTG
Organism: Polygonum aviculare; assembly: GCA_934048045.1. Taxonomy (NCBI): domain Eukaryota; kingdom Viridiplantae; phylum Streptophyta; class Magnoliopsida; order Caryophyllales; family Polygonaceae; genus Polygonum; species Polygonum aviculare. Next base: position 14,368,155 of record OW204023.1, on the reverse strand, counting down.
CATATCCCATAAAAATAGCCTCATTACTCCTGGGATCAAACTTCCCGAGAGCATCCTTGCCATTATTATGTACAAAGCACCTGCAACCAAAGACTCGCAAGTGTGCAATATTGGGTTTTCTTCCCCTGAGCAATTCATAAGAAGTTTTCAAAAGAATTGGACGAATCATAGCCCTATTAAGGATATAGCAAGCCGTGTTGACGGCTTCGGCCCAATAGACTTGTGGAAGTCCACTATCAATCAGCATGGTCTTGGACATGTCCTCCAGGGTCCTGTTCTTGCGCTCTACCACTCCATTTTGTTGAGGTGTGTGAGGGGCAGAGAATTTATGAGAAACTCCATTGGTCCTACAAAATCGTAGGAATGAAGCGTTCTCAAATTCAGTCCCATGATCCGACCGGATAGCACCAAGCTTCTGTCCCACACGAACCTCGAGCTGTTTGACAAGCACTTCAAACTCTTGGAATGCCTCGCTCTTGTTCTTGAGGAAGATGGTCCAAGTGTACCTAGAAAGTTCATCAATAATAACAAAGATATATCGACTGCCGGAGAAACTGGCCACCCTCATTAGTCCACATAAGTCCATATGGAGCAATTCCAGGGGACGTGATGTGCTCACAACATTCTTTGACTTGAAGGAACTACGGGGTTGTTTTCCTGTAACGCAAGCATTACAGATTGATCCCTGGTCTTGTTGAACACATGGTAATCCGGTTACTAGGTCCTGTTTGAAAAGCTTGAACAAAAGGTGAGAGCTCGCGTGTCCAACACGCTTGTGCCAGAGGGCACTAGTATCAGCAATTGTTACCAAACAAATTCCCTGAAGTGGTTTGAAAGAAGGATCAAGAATGTAAACATTGTTGAACCTGTTACCTTTAAGTACCACTTCTCCATTCTTCCTGTCTTTGACAAGACACTCCTTGGATGAGAAAATCACTTCATTGTCTCCTTGATCATAGATTTGAGCAATGCTAAGTAGGTTGAATCCAAGATCATTGACCAGCTTCACGTCCTGCACTTGTACACTGTCATTGATCCTTACTGCGCCAGTCCCTAAGATTTTGCCTTCATTCTTGTTGCCAAAGGACACAGCTCCTTTAGCACTTGTGTTCAGTGAGTTGAGGTTGTTTCGATTACCGGTCATGTGGCACGAACATCCACTATCAAAGTACCACCTGTTCTCCTCACTCACAACGCCTTGCTTTTAAAAGATTAGTCCTTAACGACCCAGACAAGCTTCGCTTGACTAGGTCGAGCAAGATACTGATACTTTCTTTGTTCCTTAGGACTAGCTTCATAAAAATCAAACAGATTCACAACATTGCATGCATTTTGAGAAACAAGTTTTTTGATCCTAGGTGGACCTTGGTTAGCACGCTGAAAATTCCTAGGGGCTCTACGAGGGTTGTTCCTAGGTCCATTGTTTCTAGGTCTATTGTTCCTAGGTCCATTGTTCCTAGGAGCTCTATTCCTAGCAGGTCTGTTCCTAGGAGCTTACTGAGAGGTACTCGCTTCATTGGTCCTATTCTCACTCTTCTCAGCTTGGGACTTTCTTTTCTCACAGTCAGCTTTCCTATGTCCCCCATCACCACAGTACCAACAAGTCATAAAGTAAGCTCCCATGTGATACTTAGGGTGAGGTTTCTGGATTCTTCTCTCATTGATCCTATCCTTGTTGAGATCCTTAGGCTCACTTCCCTTAGATTGTTTTATGAATATTTTATGGGCTGGTTTACCTACATACCACTCAGAGTCCTCACTCGGGTTTTTCTCCTCACCTTGCTCTAAAGCCTGAATTCTTTTGGTCAAGTGCAAGTTCCTATCCTTAAGGCTTTGTAGTTCCCTACCCCTCTGTTCATATAACTCAGCAGCATCAAAGTTCTTATGAGCCCCATCCTTCTCTTTGTCTCCTGTGTAACCTATCCCGAATCTCTGGGGAACAAAGGTAGGACCTACATTAACAACTCCCTGTTTACCCTTAGCAATATCAAGTTTAGTCAACAAAACACCTTTTTCAGTATTCAAAGCAACAATTTCATCATTTAGCTCATCAATAGTGGTAGTCATGTTGAGAATCTTAATTTCAAGTTCAAGACAATGTTTGCAAGTATCAACAGATTTTTCAGAAGCACTTTCAATAGATTCTTTCAATTCATTGCACATGTCATTAGCTTTAGTGAATTCTATCTGAGCCTCAATAGTATCATTATGCAAGTCAGCAATCATTCTAATCAAACTTTCCTTAGAGAGATCTTTCAAAGAATCAAGGAACTCAGATTCAGGTACCTCAGATGAAGAGGATTCTGGCGTAGCAATAGCCATTTTGCACGTGTGGTGCTTTTCTTCTTCTTCCTCCTCAGCATCTGATCCCCAGCATGCAGCAAATGCTCTTTCCTTGTTCTTCATCTTGTTGGACCTTTCTCCTTCTGGTCCTTTAGGGCAGGACTTAGCATAGTGGCCCTTATCACGACACCGATAGCAGGTGACGTCCTTGCTGTCTCTAACTTCATCATTGTTCACACGGCGCCCACCAAAGTTGTTGGGGCGACTACTTGGGAACTTCCCTTTGTTCCACAGCTTCCTCATTGCTCTAGTGAAGAGAGCAGTTTGATCATCAGGATCAACAGTGTCCTCCTCTCCATCCTCAACTATGTACCCAATTGCCTTCTCAAGTTTGAGAGTTAGGCACTTAGGCGTCTCCTTTCCTTCCTGATACAGTTCCTTTCAATTTCATATTTTGTTAGCTTAGCGAAGAACTCATGCAGTTTAAGAGATTTGTTTTTATCATTTTCATGGAAGGTTAGACGACTATGTTCCCAATCACCAGTAAGTCCATTGATTAACACTCTAACTTTAGTATTGGTCGAAATTTTTTCTTCATTAAGACCTAGACTAAGCATCTTAGTATCAAGAGTAGTAAATCTAGACTGATAGGAGGATACAGTTTCCCCATCCCTCATTTTGAAGGTGAGGAATTCCTTCTGGGTAGCAAGGATCAGATCGTCCTTCATCTTAGTAGTACCATTGTGGATGTCATTCAGGGCTTCCCACATTGCCTTAGCATTCTTCAGATTGTCAATCTTGTTCTTGTCCTCCTTGGTGACCCCACAAGTGATGAAGGTCTTAGCAAGGAAGTTGGCTTCCATTGCCTTGAAGTCATCTGGTCCCATAAGTCTGGGATTGGTTTTCTTATCAGCATCGACTTCAAAGTCTCCTAGTTCAATAGCCAGCCAGGATTGGAAGTTCTTCCCTTTGATCCAATCAGACATTGAATCTTTCCATTGATTGTATTGACCCGGGAGCAACAACGGGGGCTTGGAGTTAGAGACACCAAGTTCTTGAAGTTGTTTCTCCATCTCAAAACCTGTTTGACACAAACACACAATCTAGAGCACGCAGGCTCTGATACCAATTGTAGGATCTACGTGTGTTAGTATACGGATGTTGATCCTCCAGAGGGATCAACAAACCGGGCAGCGGAATATGAAAACAGTTCAAACAGATTATAGTTCACACAAAGCAATTAAATCAAGTCAGTCTTTTGTTATTACCAAGCATGAACTTACAAACGCGAATCCTTGATCTTAAGGTTTACACAATACCTTCTACCCAGATCTAGATCCCTCAGCGTCGGAGACACTTGTAACTCGACTCAACAGACTTGACCCACACCTCTAGCTCTCGTACACAACTCGACCTAGAGTACTTCGTGTGTTCTTTCTCTCAATCGCACTCAGCAATTGACTCTCTCAGCATTCGTGGTAAATGCAGATGCATAAACCCCTATATATACTAACGGGTAGAAACTGATTCTATCCTATAATACAAATCGGGATTTACCCTAGAATCATCTTAATTAGAGAAACAGAATATCTCTCTAACCATATTATCCTAACAAGAGAATTATCTTAGCAACTGAAGATCTGATTCTCTCCTTAATCGTCATCCACCAACGCGTCTTTCCATAGATAGAAAGATCCCTCGCAGGCGCTCGCGCATTGGTACTCTTGCCAAATATAGTAAGATGCTTCAGCGTTGATCCCTTGCTTGCGCACTCTGAAATCTCCGCGTCTCAGCATTAGCTTTGTTTCCTTGGCACCTTATGACGATTGTTCCTGCTTGTGTTCCTTTGCTCATATAAGCTAGAATGATCCTGAAACACTAGCAAACAACATTAAATCTTTCTCAAGTGTTGTATCATCATCAAAACCTTACGGGATCTATTATTGGGATCAAGACCATCCCAACAGTCTTGATCGTCACTTTCATCCTCGTACAATTCTTCCGAATCATTTTCATCTTCAGTATTTTCGGATGCATCATTACTAGCAGACTCATCATCCACATAAACAAGGCCTCCACTTAGATCTAGTAAATTTTCTGGAAGTATATCACCGATTGTTGGCGCCATAACTTTTCTCTCTGGTTGATAAGCTTCTTCAATGTTTGTCCATCTTTGTTCAATTGTGCTTCGAGCTTTTATCTTACATGCTGCCCACCAATTAGCACGGTCTCGCCTTGCACCGGGATATGGTGCATAATAAACTTGGATAGCTTGTTGTGCAAAAATAAATAGGTCTTTCCCTCTATAAATGCGCTTATGATTAACCTCTGCAAAGTCATATCTAGGGTGTATACGCATGCCGTCAATTGGGTTAAACCAACGACATTTGAAGAGCTAGGACAATTTGTGTTGGAGGAGAGCAAGGATACTCCACTTGTATTATCTCTTCCAAAAGGCCATATAATCAGTTCCCTTGTCACTATAATTTGACCCTGTAACCCAAACACCACTATTCATAGTGGCTTTGCCTTCTCCTCTTTTCAAAGTGTGAAAGGTATATCCATTTATATAGTATGCCGGCCATGTTAAATCCTATATAAATTTCATTAAATAATCCACCAAATAGCGTATTAATTCAAATATATGAACGATAATTTTGCTAGTACCTCCTTCTTTGGACCCCATACTAAATTTTGCATGATCTCATCATTGACATTGTTACTAGGATCTCTAACCTGTTCAAATATATATCGACTTAGTTATTAATAACCATGTGATCTAAATAAAAATTAAATAAATTACTTACATACGATTTGAACCAATGACTGAAATTAGCATCAAAGCAACTGTCATCAGCACCACGAAATTGATTAAAGAATTCTCTGCAAAGTTATATTTAACAACCATTAAATAATTAAAATTTTGTAGTAATTAAAAGTTGCTCAATTTATAATAGCAATTAAAGTACTCACTTGACATAATCTTCAACTTCATCACAATTTCTCAAAATATATCCCTCAATTGCATGCAATTCATCATGTGAATCCAACCACCACGTTCTTGATTTGCCAATCCCTCGACCAGGATAACAAAAAATTGAGCAAGATGAGTCAATTGTTTTGGATATTCCATCACCATTTTTTTTAGGTTTCTTTCTTCGAGATGGATCTTTAGATTCAAAATAATGTGTGCTAAATGTTGCTATTTCCTCGTTGATATATCTTGAACAAATTGATGCTTCAATATGTTTTGGATTGCTTAGTTTTTCCTTCATGTTATGCATGAACCTGAAAAATTAACAGATATTATGTAAGCATTTTAATAAAATTTAAGATTGCATTACAGATACATAAAACACTATGAAAAAATTATCACCTCTCAAATGGATACATCTAACGATATTGAACTGGTCCTGCAACTTTTGCCTCGAATGGCAGATGAACCAATAAATGTTCCATGGAATCAAAGAATGAAGGGGGGGAAATTCTCTCTAGCTTGCATAAAATCAAAGGAATTGCCATTTCTAATTCTTCCATCTGTGTAACTGACAATGTCGGTGAGCATAAGGATTGAAAAAACTAACTCAGTTCCGTAAGAGGTCCCCAAATTGATTCTGGCAAAATTTCTTTGAAAGCAACTGGAATCAATCTTTGCATAAATATATGACAATCATGACTCTTCATCCCAATAAGCCTGTAGTCATCCATTTGAACACATCGCCCAATGTTAGAAACATATCCATCTGGAAATTTCAGAGTTCTGATCCACTCACAAATTTGCTTTCTTTGCTCTCTTGTGACCGTATAAATTGCTTTGGGTTTTGGACCAGAATAATCTTCATCAACAGCAAGTTCTGGACGATCACAATATAATTTGATGTCTTTACGGGCATTTAACGTGTCTTTAGACTTCCCCTTGACATCCATTACTGTATTGAAAACATTATCAAAAACGTTTTTTTCAATGTGCATAACATCAAGGTTATGATGAAGTAAATTCATCTTCCAATATGGAAGCTGCCAGAATATGCTCTGTTTTGTCCACTTATGAAGTTCCATATACCCTTCAATTTTAGAATGAGGGTCCTCTATCACGGTTGAAAAATCTTTTACTCGGTCCCAAATCTCATCTGTTGTCAAACACCGAGGAGGACCTTTCATCTCACATGTGATCTGCAAAAGTACTTCTTATCTCTTCTAAATGCATGATCGAAATTTGTGAATCTTCTGTGAACATCAAACCATGACGACTTTCTACTATGTTTTAACCAAAAGGTCTTAATGTCTTTCATACAATACGGGCAAGCCATCAATCCAACAGTACTTCAACCAGATAACATTCCATAAGCAGGAAAATCATTAATTGTCCATAGCAAAACAACTCGCATGAGAAAGTACTCACCTTTGGATATATCAAAAGTTGGCACACCTTGCGTCCATAACAACTTCAGTTCTTCGATTAGTGGTTGAAGACAAATGTCTATTAACTTTTTTGGATTGCGTGGACTTGGAATGATCATAGACAAAAACATATAAGGAGTATTTAGGCACATTGATGGCAGAAGATTGTACGGAGTCACAATTGCTGGCCAACACGAATAATTTCTTCCAGATTTACCAAAGGGAGCAAAACCATCTGAAGATAAGGCTAGACGAACATTACGACTTTCAGATGGAAAGTCAGGATATGTTCTATCTAAATGTTTCCAAGCTTCACTATGAGAAGGGTGAGACATCATTCCCTCTTCATTAGGCACATGTTCATTATGCCACCTCATACTACCTATTGTAGCTGTTGATGCATATAATCTTTGCAATCTAGGTTTTAAAGGAAATAATGCAATTGCTTAAAGGGGACATTTGTATTCTCTGTTTTGCACTTATACCTCTCAATCTTGCAAAATTTGCAAGATTGTAACTCATCATCATCCTTCCAGTATAGCATGCATCCTTTTGGACACATATCAATCTTTTCTAATGGCAATCCTAATCCCTTTACGATCTTATTTGTCTGATAGTAATCACTATGGAATGTATGATCCCGAGGCAACATATTTCCTACCCACTCACAAATCTTGTTGTAATTGTTTTCAGACATGTTGAACTCAGATTTGATTGCAAGTAACCCTGAAATAGAAGACAATTGTGTTTCCTCTTCACAACCAACATATAAAGGCGAATCTGCAGCTTTTAGAACATCATAGAATTTCTCTAATAAGGCTATCTGCTCATCCCAACTAACGTTTGTCGTTTCTTTATGGATGCCAGTTGTATTGGGGTTGATATAAGGATTACTCGACGAGGAAATATCATTGGTAAATTGATTTGGAGTAGGATTGCTATTTTCGGCCCAAAATGGAATAAAATTCGGACCAGCTGCATCAAAAACCATCCTTTGTTGGGGATTTAAATTGCTATATTCTTGTTTCATTGGAAAATGATTGATGTCGTAAGAGGTGGTTGGAATAGAGCTCAGGGAGGGTTCAAAGCAAGACTCTTTATGACAAATCCAATTAATGTAACCTTGTGTGAAGCCTTTTCGATACAAATGCCTCCTGACAGTTTCTGGATCTAGGTACCACTGATTAGCACAAACAGAGCATGGACACCGAATCTCACTTCCAGTTGCATTTGATAATGCAAAATTTATAAATGTATTGACCCCAGCGTAAAATTCATCACTCCAACCACCAGTTATATCGAGGTTGTTATAATACATCCAACTCCAATCCATTGAGATTGAATTTGACGTTCTGCAAACTGATAAAAATTCTTAAAATGATATAGTAAGATGTTAAAATATATATTTATGATAGTATATTACATGCTTATGACATGCCTAAATGTAAAAGTTAATATATAAAAAATTGGCTATCATATTAATTACAAACAAATGCTAATATTTCTAAAACTGTATCGTCTATTTTTGTTTCTCTTTAAGACTAGTATTAAAAAATAAACTATACAAAGAAGAGACTACACCAATTATTTAATCTTGAGAGTCTATCTTTCTTTGAAAGAATTTTTATTGTAATAAATGTTTTTTTAATTAACTAATTCATAATAAGAGACACCTAAACACATGTACATTAGAAAAAAAAAACTTATAGTAATTAACAAAAGTTAGCTTGAAAGGATTTAGTTGATTATTCAAGAAAAGAAAAGATTGTCATATATAATCACTATCAAATTTGAATGTAATTTGAAGGTAATTAGTTTGACTTGGAGAAAATTAAAATACATATTAGTAATTAATTAGTAACACGTATAAAATAATACTAAATAATTTATCTTTGGAGTGAAAGACAAGTAGAATTACTTAACAACAATTATAAAATAATATTACTTATATTTCATATGTACCTTTAGAATAGAAGGGATTAGGAGAAGATTCAAATAGGAAAGAAATTAGCTATAACAATTGTGGGCTTCTTCATACCATGTCTACAAGAGATCAATAGAATTAATTAATGACATGAAACCAAAAAAAAGTTGTTAATTAATAGCAATTATAACAATTATAAAGATAAGTAGAATTAACTAATAATAATTATAAAATAATACTGAGTATAACTTAAATTGCATGCCTACCTTTGAAACTCAAGAGATGAAGAGGAGATTCAAATGGTGGAAAGAAACCAACCAGAAATATAAGCTTCTCCTAACATGTATATATAAAAGATGAGCTTATGATCGAGTGGGTATACATTTTCAAGGATCAAAATAATCAAAGCACTACTATGATATGACTTCACACTGAGATTTCTTCCACTTGCCGAGTAAAATGGGTAAAACAAGGGACACGGACATATACTACTTTATTCATACTAAATGGGTAAGTCTTTTGAACACATGTTTACATGAATATTTCAACCCGACCCCTGCTCTCTCACCTTTGTTCCCATGGCGAAAAAAAACCCCCAAACCAGACCAAACAATTCTGGCAAAATTACTCAAATCCTTCTTGTAATTGGCGTGGCTATGATACAAATTACCGGTGGAAGGCCGTACTTGACCTCGCTGAAGGCTCAATCGAAGTCCAAAAAGGCGAGGAAGCCGTCGGTACAACCTAGGGTTTTCCCTAATCTGAGGGGGGGAAAAAATTGTGAGAATGATGGCAAAAAACTTCGAGTTTTGAGCAAATCTGAAGCAAATCGTACTAAGAGCGCTCCGACTTGGCGTAATCCCCATTTTTTAATTTGGGCAACAGTGGCAATCTTAGGGCTACGCCTAATAATCGACTGTTCATATTACCCATGGAAAGAGAGGCAGAAGAGGAGGAAGAAAGGGGTTAGAGGGCAGAAATTCCGCTTGGAGTGCCAGGTGGTGAAGGAAGCTGACGGCGCAGGCGAAAGAGCAACCCCTTCCATGGGGATTTCATCTGATCCTACGAAAAGGTACTGTATCTCTAAACCTAGGCTTTGGACAATTTTTAATTATGAAAATCGAATTGTACCATGGTGCTGGGGCTATAAATTGGTCTGCGGGGATGCTGGAAATCTCACACTCCACACTTTCCTATCTAGTCACTACTCCATCCAAAGTTCCCAAAAAAATAGTCAATCCAAGAAAGCTGAGAGCCACGGTGGTGCAATGGAAGGGAATTCAAAAGGAAAGAATCCATACAAAAAAGCCCTTTGCTCTGAGAAAAAGGTAACTACGAATACTTCTGCGTCTGAACAAATGTCTAATGAAACTGATGTTAGTGAACAACAAAAAACTGAACAAATCCTTTCTGGGGCTAAACCTGGAAAGTTTGAACAGAAATCCACTGAGGTCGAGGAGACCATAATCAGTGCTAAAACCCCCAACCTCAACAAAGCTAGTACCTCGGGCACCAAGAAAGAAAAAGGGAAGGAGAAACTGAAAATAGACATGAAAGCTTATCTAGCCAAACTGGTTGGGGTTAAGGAGAATATCATGCATCTCAAGGAAACCTCATTATACTGCTTTGTTATAGGGGAACCCTTAGATTTGATTAAGCAGAGAACCAAGCTTAGAAAGGAGTGGGATATTCATGGTGATCTGTTTATCCATGAAAAAGCCAATGGGTGGTATGTCCTTAGAGTTACTAATCCTATAGAGAAAAATGGAGTCTGGGAGGAGAGACCACACCACATCTTTGGACAGCTTATGATCCTTAAGCCTTGGACCTCAAACTTCGACACAGCCAAGGAATCCATATCCCAAGTGGATACTTGGATTAGAATCCCACATCTTCCTGCTGAATACTTATCCTTTGATGTGCTTAGCACCATTATTGAAATGAACAACAAGGGGCATGCAGTCAAACTGGACAGGTTTACAGAAGAGAAAAAAAGAGTTGCCTATGCCAGAGTGTGTATCAATGTTGATCTGCTCTCAATAACTGATAATATCCTAATCGTTCCCGATGAGGAAGCCAATGAGCATGAATACAAGATCTGGTTTGAGGATAGTCCTAGAGGTTGTGGGTATTGTGGGGATGAAGAACATGAATATGAGTCCTGCCCAATGAGAACCCATAGAAACAAATCCATTAGAGTCACACTATCGAAGCCCTCAGCTGCCAAAACCCCTAGAACCAACACTGCTGAACCAAAAGAGAAAGAAGACGAAGGAGAGTGGGAACAAGTCAGCTACTCTAAATCAAAGGACTACAAAGGAAAGGGTGTCCTGCCTCCTTCCCAGGAGAAAAGGAACACTGGAATTCAGTTGCTGTATAAGACAGATTCCTCCTCTGCTGAATCTAAGAGCTCAAAGGTGTCCAAAGAGCTTGAAAGCCTGAGTGAGAAAAAGGCGGAGCCTATCAAAGGAAAAAGTGAAGTGGAGGCCAACGGTGAACCTAGCATGAAGCCAGAGACACCGCCACTTAATGATGAGGATAAGAAAGAGGGTGATGAAGATTCTCAATTCGAATTCTTGAACGAGATCTTTATGAACGAGGAGGAGGGAGAATTCACCCAGGAAGAGATTGCTGCTTACATTGAGAATGAGTTTGGCTATGAGGCACCAATGGAGGAGTCACAACCAATGGACCCACAACAGTCACTAGCAAACACAAGTTCAGTAGTTCAAAAGCTAGAAGAAATGGATGTGCTAAGGAGTCAGGCTAGTAAATCAGAATCCAGCAAAAGGAAGGACAGCTCTGGAATGTTTGACACAGCCACATCGGAAGTGAAGGGTGGAGGCCCGAAAAAACAAAAGAAGGTAGCATGATCAAGCATCAAAGGAGGAACTTTTGGAGAGTCTGGGAAGCCTGCGATAGCCCAGAGTCTTTTAATATTAATGAATCTAGTTGTAGTAACCATCGGCTTGATGATGTAAGGGAGAAGGATGAAGAATGTGAAATAGGTATGGCTGTTAGAAACAAGGGGTCTAATGTGATGGATAAACCACCTAGGTGTAGTGTGCTTAGTAGTTGTGCTGAACTTTTGCTTAATTGTAGCCTGGGTGGTATTTTCATGACTTTTGTGTTGCACAGAATTAAGAATATGTACCCTGCAGAATGTAATGGTGACTCTTTGTATAATATTTGGAAGTATGCTACTTACATCTATGTACATAAGCGTGCTAGATTGATGAATATATCAAATTTAGCCAAGCTTCAAACAATACAGGCAAGTAACCTGGATAGCAATGGAAAGTTTTGTAAAAATGGTGGGCACTCTATGAAACCTAAAAGCCACAACAGTAAAAGGTTGTTTGGATTCAAGGTTACTCTAAAAATCACTGCGGTTTTCAAGGAGTTAAATACTACCATTAGTGGTAAGGGGAGCATCTGGCAGAATAGAGACCTCAATATACGCACAAACCTCCCAACTAATAACATTTATGACATCAGCATGCTAGATTCAATAAAATGGAAGAATGGGGAGGGAGATATGAAGGATCACAAAAAAATAAAGGGAATTTTGAATAGTATGCCCATCTCAAAGAAAAATTACATAGTAAATTGGGGACTTAGAATTAACATAAGCCATAGTGTGAGAAGATTAATGAGTACTGCCACAACCTGTAGAAGGAAATGTAGGGATACTCCGTATGGGCTCAAGGATAAGAATTACATAGATGGGATGGAAATAATAGTAGGTGGTCATACGAAGATCATGAAAACTTATAAGAGGAAAAATAAGTGTGGTTTTGCGACACATGTAGCCATATGCTATACCCAAAAAATGAATAATAATAGAAAGTGCAATAATTCCCTTAAAATTATTATATATGAGAGTAAGCATATGGAATAGTCGGGGTATAGGCCGTAAATCGTTTTGGCCTGAAATTGACTCCTTCTGTAAGCTAGAACGAATCCAGCTAATGGCAATTGTAGAAACCAAAACTGAGAAGGCCCCATCCGACCAGGAATGGCGGCGGGCAGGCTTTGACAATTTTATTTGGTCACCTGCAAATGGGAGGGATGGTGGGATATGTGCTATGTGGAAAAGTTATCAATTAACAAATGAAGTATTGGAAGTTGTTATACAAGAAAGCAGGTTCTTTATCTTTAAGTATATGAACTTCACAATGAAAAACAATATAGCAATCTGTTTGGTGTATGCTCCTCCACAGGAAAAAGAGAAAGAGGAATTCTGGAACAAATTAGTATGGCATATACAAAACCTTGGCATTCCTGCTATAGTAATGGGGGATCTAAACGAAATCCAAGATCCAAGTGAAAAGAAAGGAGGGTCGGTGCCTGAACAGGCAAGATTCACAAGACTTATAAACCTCAAAAATGACTGCGACTTGCTTGATATCCCAACCCAAGGGAATAAGTATACGTGGAGAAAAAATAAAACGGAACAAGAAAATATTTATGAGAAACTAGATCGTGTGCTAGTCAACGATCAAATCCTACAGTGGTATCCCGAATTGAGGACAAAAAATTATGCATTCACAACGTCAGACCACTGTAGAATAGCCATAGATATAAGTAATAGAGAAACATATAAAGCACAACCATTTAAATTTGAAAAGATGTGGATGCATCGAAAGGACTTTGAGAATGTAGTTCGCCAAGCATGGAGAGCTCATTTTGACGGTTCTAACATGTTTCAATTAGTCAAGAAAACACAAGTTCTTAAAAACCATGCAAAGAAATGGAACAAGCGTACCTTTCGAAACACATTTGAACAATTACGAAACGTAGAGGAAAACCTATTAAAAATCCAAACCCAAATACAAGCTAACCCAGATCATGGATTGATTCAAAAACAAATCCGTTTAATCAATAAAAAGGAGAGCATTCTGAAATTCCACAGAACCTATTGGAAACAACAAGCAAAAACAAAACATATTAAGCTGATCGACTCTAATTCAGGGTACTTCCATAAAATTGCAAATGGTAGACGGAATAGGAAGATTATAAAGGAAATTCGAACGGCAGAGGGAACTGAAATAATCGGTGAGGAAAATATAAGGAGGGAAATCCAAAAAGACTTCATTAAAAGATACAAAAAAAAAGAAATCAATCATTTAATGTTAGAAGAATATTTGAACCTCATTGATACAGACATTACTGATGAGGAGAATGCTGAACTCACAAAACCCGTGACGAACGAAGAAATAAGAAATGCAGTTCTACAAATTGGGTCTGACAAATCACCAGGACCGGACGGAATGTCTTCAGGATTTTATAAGAAATATTGGAAAATAGTAGGTCCCTCGGTAATTAAAGCAGTAAAAAGCTTTTTCCACTCTGGTAAAATGCTAAAACAAATAAACCACACCTTTATAACACTTCTCCCGAAACGGGATAACCCAGAATCCACAAACCACTATAGGCCAATTAGCCTGTGTTCAACGATCTACAAAATCATATCGAAAATAATCACAGAAAGACTAAAAAAACTTATCAACAAAATAATCCACCCGTTGCAAAGTGCCTTTGTATCCAACAGAGCCATTCAAGACAATGTGTTAATAGCACACGAAATATTTCACTCGTTCAAAGGAAAGAAGAATAAAGATGGATGGGCAGCGATAAAACTAGATATGGAAAAAGCTTATGACAGAATGGATTGGACTTTCCTGTTAAAAGTAATGCAAAAATTTGGTTTCTGCCCAAAGTTCATTGAATGGATAAAAGAATGCATGCACACAGTTTCATTTTCAGTATTAGTAAACAATGGACCTACAGACCCTTTTAAACCAGAGAGAGGCTTAAGACAAGGAGATCCATTATCCCCATATTTGTTTATTCTCGGATCAGAACTATTAGCCAGAAAGCTTCAACAAATGTGTAATTTGAATAATAAAACAGTAGGTATCTCTGTTGCTAGATCAGGAACTAAGATACCATTCCTAGCATTTGCAGATGATATTATCATATTTACCAAGGCAACTCAAAGTGCTTGTAATCTTGTAAAAAGGACCATTGATGAATACTGCTCCATATCTGGCCAGAAAGTGAACTACCACAAGTCAACCTTCCAAACCTCCAAATTTGTAAATAATCACCAAAAACAAATCATCCGACAGACGCTGAACATTACTACAATGGCAGACTTGGAAAAATATCTTGGTTGCCCGATAATAAATGGCAAAGTTAACAAGGACACCTTTAGGGACACGGTAGGAAATGCCAAAAACCAACTAACAAAATGGAAAGCAAACTCACTTTCTCAAGCAGGAAGAACAACCTTGATCCAAGCTAACCAAACAACAAAACCTAACTACCTAATGCAAAACTTCCTATTACCAACAAACATACACAAGGAACTTGACCAAGTCAATAGATGTTTTCTGTGGAACAAAGGACCTGAACACAAACCGTTGATAGGATGGGATAAGATATGCAAACCCAAATCCTTAGGAGGTTTGGGCATTAGGAAATCAGAACATATGAATAAGGCATTACAAATGAAACTATTATGGAAAATCATAACCGAACCGAATAACATCTGGGTGCGAATTGTGAACGAAAAGTACTTGAGAAATAAGGAATTGTTCAACTACAAGAAACAGACAAACACATCCTGGCAATGGTCAAAACTAATGAGCCTAAGATCAGAGTTTCGTGAAGGTCTACGGTGGCAAATAGGGGACGGGAGGACAATCAACTTTTGGACAGATAATTGGACTACGAAGGGGCCTCTGATGTCATATGCTAAAAACCTATCCATAACGAACAAAGAATCAACCGTTAGGGAATTTTTTAACTCGGAAAAGAAATGGGATAAAACAAAATTGGAAGAAGTACTGCCACCCGAAATAGTGGCTGTAGTAGGAGAAGAGCAGATACCGGAAAATGACCTACAAGACCAATTATATTGGGCCCCAAGTAAAAATGGTTGGTTTTCGACAGCATCAGCTATTAAACTTATATCAAAGGAAGACAGACAAATTCAAAACCCAAATAAATGGATTTGGAAACTCGATACATGTCCTAAAGTCAAGAACTTTCTATGGAAAGTTGATATGAATGGACTTCCTACAAAGGCTAGACTATTACAAAAACATATCTCTATAACCCCAGACTGCTTAATGTGTAATGGTACACTAGAAAATATCGAACACTTATTGATATCATGCCCACACACCCAAAATATAGTCAAGAGCATCAACAAGAAAACAAACCAAGTGATAAGAAACACTGATACTAGTGGAAAAACCCCGAGACAAATATTGGGTGAGTTAAAAGAGAGACTAGGCACCCAAGAGTTCACGGAGTTAGCAACCATCTGGTGGTGCATTTGGACACAGCGGAACAAACTGGTTTTCCAACAAGCCCCTAATGAGTTCATCATGAACCTTGAAAACTATATTAAACAACAACTCCTATCTTGGACAAGGTCAAAGAATTGGTCAGAAGAAGAGGAAGGGCTAGATAAACAAAGACAGCCAAAAAGAAAAAACGATAAAAGGATTACAAAATGGGTTAAACCCCCGATGAATGTTTATAAAATGAATTTTGATGGGTCAAAAATATCGTCAGGAGAGGCAACCTCAGGATTTGTAATTCGAGATAGCTATGGTCAAGTCATAGAAATGAAAGTCACAAGGAATGGAAAGGTGTCGGTATTAAAAGCGGAAACCATGGCATTATGGAACGGGGTTAAAACAGCCAAAAACAGGGGAATAAAAAATATCGAAATCGAGGGTGACAACCTCATTGTGATCAATGCCTCTAAGGGTGTTAGGAATCACCCCTGGGAGATTGACTTACTGATTGCGGACATTCGGAGATCATTCCAATGGTTCGAATCAGTTCGAATTACGCATGTTGATAGGGAAACTAATGTCGTGGCTGATAAAATTTCTAAAATGGGCCATGACTACCCTATTGAACACATCGAGAACTGTCAAGAGCTCTCAGCTCTCATCCGAAAGGATGCGCTAGGTTGGCCCCCGTAAAGGGTGCTTTCCTAATTCTTACCTTGTCAAAAAAAAAAAATAAAAATGGGTAAGTCTTTTTTGAATTTTTTTTTCCAGTCTAAATTACTCCTAAAGTGTGCAAAAGTGGGCCATCAATATCTGACCAAAAATAAAGTGGCCCATGCATACGGCTTCTCCCGTGGAGAACATTTTACTTTTACTAAATTTTTTTTAATGCATGCAGTTCCACGGTTCAAAGTGTGGAGGTGAAGCCTACACGTTTCAACCCGTGGGAAAGTATCCTCCACAGCACTTCACGTGATTTTTTAACCGTGGCAGAATAACAATATTCTAGCAGCGCAGCCCGGTCGGAGCCGATCCCGTTGTTGCTTCTTCTTGTCTCAAGACCGCTGAGTCCGTGTTTCCTCGTTGGTAAGCCGCCTCACTCGGTTGTTCTTCTACCTTTTCCGATCTTCAAGCAGGGGCAGGTCCGGGTGGTTGAGCAATTGTTTTGGTAGGGTCGATCATGATTGTCGTAGCCGTTTCACTAGGTTGTGGGTAGGTCGATTCCAGGGAAAAAGAAGTGGTCGTGGGCGGTGCTAGTGTGGTGGTCAACGAGTGTGTCAGAGTGCGGTTTGTGCATCAAATGCTCGTAATTTTAGCACTAGTGATGGGTTAAGTTGAAGAGAAGGAAGCATTTGAATTTAAGTAGGTTAGTGGTGGGTTCATAGTAATATTTCATAGGAGAACTTCATTTCGTAAGTGTGTGCGTATATTAATACATACTAGTACGATTGGGATGGACTTGATATTGGAATTTTAATTTTGTGGGAATTGTTGGAAGTTTAAGTATTGTCGTTATCACCTTTCTAGTGAATCATTGGGTTCGAGTTACGGTGATGGGAAATTCTTTATTTCAGGTAAGTCGATTTTCGGTTACTCGGTTCTGTTCTAGCCTGTTAGGGTTGCGTGGTAGTTATGAGATTGGTTTTGAGAACTAGTCCCGATCGATCTTTTGAAGTGTTTTGACATGTGTGCTATGTGTAAATGATTTTGGGAAACCAATTTTGAAAGTTGTTATCTGTATACGCATATTTTCGTCGTCGTTTTCTCTATGATGGGCAGCGCTCCAGTGGAGGCTTATTGTGGATGGTTGTGATGAGATGGACGGTTGGAGTGAGGGTGAATGGCTACGAGATGGCCTGTCTCTGAGTTCGGCATGGGATCGATACACCGTTGTCATGGCATGTTGTGTTATAGGGGCAGTGCCGCATAGCCTAGGTAGTGTGATGGTATGTAGTGTTATAGGGGCAGTGTTGCATACCGTAGGTAGAGTTTCTGATTGCGAGGCGTATGTGATGATATCTGAGTGACTAACTGGATCTAGGATTGGACTAGAGATATGTGTGTGATTGCGGACTTGTTTGCTGACTTTAGAAAGCTGTTTTGAAACGTCTTGTAGTTCCCATGTTAATTCTGACTTGATAGAATAGGATCTGACGCTTCGGGGAACTATTTTTCAGTCCAGGTATTCAGGTTGCCTTGACCAAACCTCGACGGAATGGTGGTGCAGATTAAGGACGCGCTAGTCATAGATAGCCGGGTTTTGGGTGTTGACTTCATTTCTTTATTAATTTTATCTCATGTTCTTATGTGTTAGTGCGAATGATATAATAATTTATTGATGAACTATTGTTGGGCTGTGAGTATTTTGATATCGATAAGTTGATGTATGGGTTGGTTTCATCATATTTTATTTGAATTATTCTTTTTATAAAATACAAGTGGGATGTTTTCTATGTTTTTCGCCGTGCCCGCGTTGCAAGATCCGATTGTTCTGTTGTCAAACTAGCTTGGTAGTGCCTCGTGAGGTCTACTACCGAGTAACGCCTTGTTAGAAAGACGGGGTGTTACAAATTGGTATCAGAGCCAGGTTGACAATAAGGGCACATGGAACTGACCAACGAGTGTACATGAAGTCCAACTTGAACAAAATCCGGCCGGTGTTTTCGAACATTTTCATTGGGGTAGTCATATTGCATTTAGGTGGGGTAAGTGACACGTCGCGACTCCGCACCATCAGCCGAAGGATCTCACGTAGTTAGTAAGTCAAGTGTAAGTTCCTAGCTTAAGTTTGGTGAAGGATGGTTCAATCATGTAGTTTTGGTGCTATAGAGGTACGTCGTTGCGTATCAAGAGTGTAGTGGACACTTAGAAATGTGTGTTCTTCAGGGATTGTTCTGCAAGGATTAACGGAAATGGTATGTCTAACATTTGAGTTGTGGAATCCAATAAGAGAAAAGGGTATGTGATCGTCATAGAAAGGCATTAGTGTGTATTGTTACGGTTTTCACTTAAGCGCTGAAGTTTGAGGATTGATATTGGTTCAACTTTAGCTAAGAATGTTAAATGGAGAAGGAAGGTTATGTGTTTAGAGAAGGACAAATTGTCTTACACGAGGACGACCCTGAGTATCGAGTGCAGAACAAATTGGAGTTGTCTGTAACCATATGTAGCCTAACTTACCAAAGGAATGATGGTAGGCAAGTATAATAGATGTCAAGGCTAAGTGCACATCAAGGCTGGCCAGACATTGGTGACAAATGTGGATTATAGCTAAGGTGAGTAGAAGATTAGAAGAACTAAAGCCATTACTTTGGATCATTTTTATTGAGTGATTGAGCTTGTTGAATTCATGAGTTACCCTAATAAGGAGAATAGGCATGGTGTGGATCTAGTCTGAGCTGAACGCGTAAGTAGACTCCGCCGTATTGTGGGTTTATTGAATCTTAGCGAGAGATTGCATATGGACAGAGGAATTCATAGCATCTAACTCAGAGAAGGAGGTTTGGACTGGTAGCATAACCAAATGAGATCTGAAGACTAAAGAAATAAACTCGTTCATAATTACTGGAGTTCAACAAAATATGAAGGTCGATGAGGAGCAACATGCCTAGATATTCAACTACGGGTATGAGTCATTGTTGGATGCCTTGGATAGAGACATCCATAGTTAGAACAAGACTAAAAGTTTGTTGAAGATGTAGATGAGTTGCGTCCATGACGGTGTAGTACGCAGTTAGAGATTCACTCGCCTGAAAAGTGTAAAACAAGAAGATTCGGGATATAATTAGATATAAGAAGACGTCATAACATCGATCTTACTGAAGGTGTCTTGTGGAGGCGTTTGCTTATATGGGAATCCCATGAGATAACTTCAAATGGATTTTGTCAGATACTTTCACCGTGTTAACTAGCAGGGGAAGATTTAGAGTACTATCAGATCATCTAGACAAAAGTTTTAAGGAATAATTTAGGGTGTAGGAACCCTACAATTTGATCCAAAAGTCATATGGTTTTTTTTATGGGATCCATGGGGAGCTGAGTACCTAAGTTGGACAATGGAATCTCATTTGTACATAAACAAGTGTATAAGGATATCAGGCGAGTTGCAAGGACATCTGGGTATGTGATATTAACTAAGGTTATCTAAGCATGAGTTACGCTGGTTGCTTCAAACAAGCTTCATGGACCAAGCAAGGTGTAGTAGTTCAAGATACTTCAGTTATAATATCCGGTTCCGTTCTTTGATCCGTAAATTACGAATTTATCTATATAATTAATTTTATCATGTTCGTCAGGAAAGTAACAAAATCAAACCTTAGAAAAGCACTAATTAGCCAAGTTAGTTAAGGGTTATAAGTTACTCATTATAAAATAATAACTAGTAAAATATGGGCTTATCAATTGAGGGGTGTTACAAATTGGTATCAGAGCCGGGTTGACAACAAGGGCACATGGAACTGACCAACGAATGTACACGAGGTCCAACTTGAACTAAAATCCGGCCGGTGTTTTCAAACGTTTTCATTGGGGTAGTCATATTGCATTTAGGTGGGGTAGGTGACACGTCACGACTCCGCCACCATCAGCCGAAGGATCTCACGTAGTTTAGTAAGTTAAGTGTAAATTCCTATCTTAAGTTTCGCAAAGGATGGTTCAATCGTGTAGTTTTGGTGCTATAGAAGCCACGTTGTTGCGTATCAAGAGTGTAGTGGACATTTAAAGCTGTGTGTTCTCCAGGATTAGTTCTGCAAGGATTAACGGAGTTGGTCTGTCTAACATTGGAGTTGTGAAATCCAATAAAAGAAAAAAAAAGATGTGATCGTCATAGAAGGACATTAGGTTGTATTTCAACAAATTTACCTAAGAACTGAAGTCCAAGGATTAGTATTGGTCCATCTTTAGTTGAGAATGTTAAGTGGAGAAGGAAGGTTATTTGTTTAGAGAAGGACAAATTGCCTTACACGAGGATGAACGTGGAGTATAGACTGTAGATCGAGCGAATTGGAGTTGTCTGTATCCATTTGTAACCTAACTCAATTAAGGAATGAATGTACGAAAACATAATAGGGATTAAGGCTAAGTACATGTCAAAGCTGACCGGATATTGATGACGAGTGTAGGGTCAACCTAAGGCAAGTAGAAGATCAGAAGAGAAAAAACAATGACTTCGAGACTTGTATTTGGAAACTCACTATCATTGAGTGATTGTGATGGTTGAAGTCATAAGTCTTTGGGTAGCACCACTAGATCTTCAACGAGAGTTACCATGATTAAGAGAAGAGGCATGGTGTGGGTCTAGTCCGAGCTGAACGTGTAAGTAGACTCCAGCGTATTGTGGGTTCCTTGAATCGTAGCGAGAGATTGCGCATGGAAAGAGAAATTCTAGGCATCTAACTCAGGTAAGGAGGTTTGGACTGACAACATAGTGAACTGAGGTCTGAAGAGTAAGGCATGACCTCGTCCGTAATTATTGGAGTTCAGCAAAATATGAAAGTCGATGAGGAGCAACACACCGAGATATTCAACTACGGGTATGCGTCATTGATGGACGCTTTGGATGGAGCCATCCAAATTTAGAGCAAGACTGAGAGTTTATTAAAGATACAAATGGGTTGAGGCCACGACATTGTAGCATGCAATTAGAGGTTCACACGCTTGAGAGGTACAAAACGAGAAATTTCGGGATATAAATATATATAAGAAGACGACATGACGTCGGTCTTTATTGAATGGCTTGTGGAGGCGTCTGCTTATGGGAATTCCTTGAGTCATCATCAAATGGATTTTGCTAGAGATTTTCATCGTCTCAGCTAGCATGGAAAGATTTGGAGTATGGTCAGATCGTCTAGACAAAGTGTAAATTGATAACTTGGGGTGTAGGAACCATGCAATTGGATTCAAAAGTCCATGGGGAGCTAAGAACCTAAGTAAGACAGTGGAACCTCATTCGTACTTAGACAAGTGTATAAGGATAACATGCTAGATGGATGGAGATCGGGCTATGTGACATCAACTAAGGTTATCAAAGGAGGGGTTACGCTAATTTATTCGGACAAGCTTCATGAACCAAGCAAATTGTGGTAGATCATGATGCTTCAATTATGTGTAAATATAAGTGGAGGATGTTCCATAAGGGATTACCACAACTAAAATTCCAATAAGGAGTAGGTCTTACTAATGAAATTGGAGTCGAAGATTAGACTGGTCATGTCGGTTTCTTTGTGCCTGGACAAGATCATGACACTAGAGTTGGATATTTAAGTGAATGGCCGACTAGAGAGAGAGAGAGAGAGAGAGAGAGAGAGAGAGAGAGAGAGAGAGAGAGAGAGAGAGAGAGAGAGAGAGAGAGAGAGAGAGAGAGAGAGAGAGAGAGTAGATGCACTGAGTTCAACTCCGTGACAGGTTATGTTTGGATTGTAAGAAAAAGGTTCAGATAGGAAGATTACGTACGGACGGGTAGAAGGTGAACTCGTCAGTGGGATTGAGAACCGATTGTCTCAAAACAAAGGCCACAAGTGTAATAAGTCTTTAGACTTTGTCAAAGGATGGTTTAATTGTAGTTGAATATTTGAGGAAGAATGTTTGAAAGATAACCAAATACGGTGTGTTGTGAGTGTTATAAAGGATATGATGAAGATTAACTATTGGGGAAAAGTTTTTGAATAGGAGCTGATATCGATTAAATTGGACCGATCGTAGGGGTCGTTGTCAAGGCTATCTCTGGTTATTCCTGGGCTAGGAAGAGTAAGTTTTGATTTGGGGACCGCATGGTAGAGTAAACAACACCGTTTTGTGCGAGGCTAGCGAAGTATGATTTTAGAGAACCGCGGAGTCTGTTGGGAGTAGATGATGCAAGTGAAGAAAAGGAGTGATGAGCTAGAGAGAATTGATATTGCAACATTTAGTACCATAAATGAGTCAAGATACTTATGAAATTAAAATGGTGTGGTTTGTGGGGCATAAGAAAAGCTCCTAGTAGTGGGTACCATTGACCGGTTGAGTTCGAGTAAGGAAATTGTTGGAAAGGCGGGCTATTAGAAGAGTTGCGATTAGTTGAAAGATAGATGACTGATATGCCAAACTGCCAATATTGCATAATTCTAGGGGATATGCAAATTTTGATAGTCCCTCAAGCCGTATGTCGATTGCTCGATGAAGGAACTTTGAAATCACTTATGTTTCTGAAGATATAAAGTCGTAGGATCCACTACTAGGGTGATTGTTAAGATGTCTTATCTAGAATTAGTGACAAAAGGCTTTGAGTTGGAGATGATAGTCAGTTATGACCTAAGAAAGACTGAGCGGAGTGCGCCAAAAGCGGGTCGAGGGTGTGAGTGAGCACCGAGGGAGGAGCGCCGGTCTTCAGGGTACTCCCGTCGGGAATGGCCGGCGGGCTGGGGTTCTAGATCTGGGACGGAGGCGGAATATTGAGAGCGGGGCCAGGGTCTAGTAGGGTGAGCGTGTAGAGGAGTGGAGGTTGGATTTGGGGTCGGGCCAGGGCCGGCCTAGGTGGTGGGGCAAAGTGGGCGCAGGCCCAGGGCCCATAAATTTTAGGGGCCCAAAATTTTTAAAATGTAGTATATATAAAAAAAGTGTTTAAAAGAACATAAGTTGCAAGTTGGTCTAGTGGAAAGGTGTTTTTACGTTTGTTGAAGAGGTCTTGAGTTCAAATCCCACCATTCCACTTTAACCATATTAATTTTAAATATGAGCCTTATTCTATATCTTTTGTTTTATTTATCTTTCTTGACTATTATTCAATTAGTGTATTCATGTTTTATTTTCAAATATGGGCCCTAATTTATATATTTTATTTAATTTATCTTTCGTGACATATTAATGAAATAATGTATTCGTGTTTTATTTTTAACTATGAGCCCTATTTTATGTATTTTATATAATTTATCTTTCTTTATAGTACTAAGTACTAATCAATTAGTTTCGACCAAAAAAATTACTAATCAAATATTGGCCCTATTTTATAAATTTTAAATATGGGCCCTATTTTATATCTTTTATTTAATTTGTCTTTCTTGACTTATCATCAATTAGTGTATTAAAATGGCTATTTTAAATGAATCTTATTTATAAAAATTGTCTATATTAGTTACTTTTTATTAGATCTAAAATATACGGTATATATAGTTAAAAAAATCTTATTTCTTTTATTCATACATTTCTATATGATGATAGAACCAAATGTTACGTATATAATTAAGTTAAATTTAGGTAAATTGTTATCATATTTTATAAGTTCTCCTTATTTTAATATTATAACAAGAAAAAATTTGTACGAAAGTATTATAAAATTTTACAAAAAATGTCTAAAAATTATATAATAAGGGCCCTTTTTATTTTACTTCGCCCAGGCATCTAAAATGCTAGGACCGGCCCTGGATCGGGCGTGGAGGCGTAATTGGGGAGTCGGGTGAGAGGTTGTGCAGATGGTGGATTAGAATGGAGGTATGAACTGGCCAACTAGGATTGGTCCACTTTGTCAATGCTAACGTGAATTAAGTGGAAGCTAGGTAGTTAATAGTTATTTGCTAGTTAGCTACAGTATTTATTTAATTAGCTTTGGGCGTGAGATGGGTCAAAATCAGTTTAAGTTGGGATCAGTTGTGGGTCATTCATGGTCTCTATACTTTTAAAAATAGTAATCGTCTCAATCCTTTGATTGCATTTAATAAAATTACTTATTGTTTTTAGGAGATTGATCATTCTGACCACGCTCTTTAAGACATTTCTTCGTCTTTCAAGTAGTCGATTTTCGACTTACTCAGTCCTATTCTAGCCTGTTAGGATTGCGTTGTAGTTATGAGATTGGTTTTGGGAACTAGTCTCGATCGATCTTTTAAAGTGTTTTGATATGTGTGCTATGTGTAAATGATTTTGGAAACCCGTTTTGAAAGTTGTTATCTATATACGCATATTTTCGTCGTCGTTTTCTCTGTGATGGGCAGCGCTCCAGTGGAGGCTTATTGTGGATGGTTGTGATGAGATGGATGGTTGTGATGAGATGGACGGTTGGATTGAGGATGGATGGTTACGAGATGGCCCGTCTCTGAGTCCGGCGTGCGATCGATACGCCGTTGTCATGGCATGTGGTGTTATAGGGGCAGTGCCGCATAGCCTAGGTAGTGTGATGGTATGTAGTGTTATAGGTGTAGTGCTGCATACCGTAGGTAGAGTTTCTGATTGCGAGTCGTATGTGATGATATCTGAGTGACTAACTGGACCTAGGACTGGACTAGAGATATGTGTGTGATTGTGGACTTGTTTGCTGACCGTAGTAAAATTGTTTTGAAACATCTCATAGCTTCCATGTTAATTCTGACTTGATAGGATAGGATCTGACCCCTCGGGGAACTATTTTTCATTCGAGGTAATCAGGATCCCGTGACCGAGCCTCGGCTTAATATGGTGGTGCGGAGCAGTAGCGCGTGTCATAGTATTGGGGTTGGGTGTTATTATGACTATTGCTGTTAGTTTTATTATTATTTATCTTGGATTATATTAAGTAATGTTGCAGATGTTTGTCTTTTAGGATGGGTTTTGGAATTTGAGTATTTAAATTCGAATTTGATCTTGGGGATTAGTGCATAATAACTTGTTTTAAATTATAAATGTTATTTTTTTTAAAATAGAAGTTGGATGTTTTCTATGTTTCTCGTCGTGCATGCGTTGCAAGATCCGAATGTCCGTTCTCGAACCATCTTGGTAGTGCCTCGTGAGGTCTACTACCGAGTAACGCCTTGTCAGAAAGACGGGGTGTTATATCAGTTGTGTGTGATATAAGTAAAGGATGTTTCATGAGGGATTATCACAACTAAAATTCCAATAAGGTGTAGGTCTTACTAACGACATTGGAGTCAAGGATTAGACTGGTCGTGCCGGTTTCCTTGCGCTTGGACGAGATCTTGACACAAAAGTTGAATATTCAAGTGAACGGCATGAAAGAGAGTAGTTACACCAAATTCATCTCCGAAGGAGGTTATATTTGGCTCATAAGGAAAAGGGTTAAGATAAGAAGATCATGTATGGACGGGAAAATGTGAACTTGTCATTAGGATTGAGAACCGATTTTCTTGGAACAAAGACTCTATATGTGCAATAATTCTCCAGATTTTGTCAAAGAACGGTTTATTTATGGTTGAATATTTAAGAAGAGAAAGTTTGCAAGATAGTCGAGCAAGATGTGATCATTGTGAATGTTGTAAAAGATATGATGAAGGTTAACTAATGGGGAAAAGTTTTTGATTAGGAGCTAATATCGATTAAATTGGATCGAATGTAGGGCCATTGTCAATGATATCTCTGGTCATTCCTAGGCTAGGAAGGGTAAGTTTTGATTTGGAGACTGCATGGTAGAGTAAACAACACTGTTTTGTGCAAGGCATGTGAAGTATGGTTTTAGAGAACCGAGGAGTCTCTTGAGAATAGATGACTCAAGTGAAGAAAAGGAGAGATGAGTTAGAGATAATTGATATTACAACATGTTATAAGTACCTATAGTACCATAAATGAGTCAAGATGCTTATGGAGTTAAAGTGGTGTGGTTTGTAGGATATAAGGAAAGCTCCTAGTATTGGGTACCATTGATCAGTTATAAGTACCTATTGTTTGAAAGGAGAGTTATTAGAAGAGTTGCGGCTAGCTGAAAGATAGATGATTGATATTCTAAACTGCCAGTATTGCAAAGTTGTAGGGGATATGCAAATTTTGATAATGCTTAGATTGTTCGATGAAGGACCTTTTAATCATTTATGTTTATGAAGATATAAAGGTATAGGATCCACTACAAAGGTGATTGTTAAGATGTCTTATCTAGATTTAGTGTTAGAAGGCTTTGAGTTGGAGATGCTAGTCATTATGACGTAAGGAAGGCGAATGAGGTTGCTCATACCCTTTGTAGGAAATGTCTCATGAGTGCAAGTGGACTCGTCTACCTACTTAGTTGGAGTTACATAGTGAGTTGATGAGTGCAACGTAGAAGTGCAAATTTAAAGGTTCTAGAGAAGCTTGAAGATTTTGGAGTATCAATCAACCTTACACGAAGAGTTGAGGTAAAAGAAGTGGAGATGCACTATGAGTCAGGAGTTGAGATAGAGATTAAGTTGTAAAGAAGCAGTTGACCTCGTTGAGAGAGAGTGGGATTCTAAGTTTGCATGACTGGATTTTGTGTGCAATGAGATTAGATATTGAGACAATATTATTGGCTGGACGCCCCAACAACTTCCTATTGTACAATGGAAGTGAAAAAAAAACATTATTTTCCATAGACTTTTTTTTACTAGGTTAAGGATTGATACAGGTCACAATGCTATCTAGGTCGCGGTGGAACGAAGACTGTTCACTCCCTGCCTATCTGAGAGACTTGGCCAGTGAGCAAGTTGGTGAAGTTGTTTTTGAGTGAGATCGTCCGACTGCATGGGGTGCCGAAGACAATTGTGTCAGATAGAGATAGTCATTTCACTTCAAGATTCTGGCAGCGGGTGCATGAAGCACTAGGCACGAGGTTGCATTTCACTACATCTTACCATCCACAATCAAATGGTCAGTCAAAGAGAACGATCCAGACCTTAGAGAATATGTTGAGGTCTTGCGTGTTGGATTGGGGAGGTCACTATTCAAATCATCTGATATTGGTAGAGTCTGCCTATAGTAACAGTTGGCACTCATCGATCTAAATGGTACCTTATGACGTTTTGTATGGCCGATGGTGTAGGACACCGGTGTGTTGGGTTGAGCCAACAAAGGTCGTTGGAGTAGGGCCACAGATGATTGAGGAGACAGTTGGGAAGCTGGCCTGGATCAAAGAGCAGATATTAGCTGCTTAGAGTCATCATATACCCTATGCAGATAAGAGGCAATGACCTTTGAATTTTGAGATAGGAGCATACGTTTGGCTAAGAGTGTCGCCTACTAGAGGAGTCACGAGGTTTGGTGTGAAGGGAATGTCGAGTCCCAGATACATTGCCCCATTTGAGATTTTGGAGCGAGTGGGAGAGGTCGCTTACAGGTTAGCGTTGCCGGTATCGTTGAAGGGAGTTCACCCCGTGTTCCATGTTTCACAATTGAGGCAGTACGTACCCAATTCTAGTCATAGGCTGAACTACGAGTAGTTGGTAGTTGAGCCGGATCACACCTTCAAGGAGCAGCCTTTGAGGGTTCTAGACAGGCGTAGGAAGAAGTTGCGGAAAAAGGAGATTCCCCTAGTATTGATTCAGTGGTCTCGCCGAGGTGTCGAAGAGGCGACGTGGGAGACCGAGGCAAGGATGAGTGAGAGTTGTCCCGAGCTGTTTCCGGGATTGTTAGAGGCCTTCTAGGGTGGAGAGTGATAGTGTAGTTCGTAAATGTTAGACTCGTGTGACCTTGTTTGACTTGTTTTGCTTGTTTGATTTGTTGGACATGTTTGACCCTCGTACTATACGAGTATTGTTTGTTCATGTGTGTGTGATGTTAGAATCGTGCTCTGTTATCATTGTTTGATTTAGGATCGAGGACGAACCTCCTTAAGGAGGAGAGGTTGTGAGACCTCGGGTCTCAAAGTCTCATGTAGATCCGATTTCTAGTTCTAGTCCTTTGTTCGGGTAAATTTCAGGACGAAACTTTCTTAAGCGGGGTAGGATGTAATATCCGGTGGGTTTGGCTTTCTTGATCGGCTAGTTAGTCGCTAGTAAAATAAAAAGGCAAAAATTAAGATAGTGATAATGATTAAAAAGTTATATCAACCTAGTAAAAAAATTGGCAGCCCGTAAGTAGTTAGTACGTAGCCCCGAGCAATAAGCATTTGAATTTAAATAGGTTAGTGGTGGGTTCATAGTAAATATTTCATAGGAGAACTTCATTTCGTAAGTGTGTGCGTATATTAATACATACTAGTACGATTGGGATGGACTTGATATTGGAATTTTAATTTAGTGGGAATTGTTGGAAGTTTAAGTATTGTCGTTATCACCTTTATAGGGAATCTTTGGGTTCGAGCACATAACCTTCTATGGTGATCGGAAATTCTTTATTTCAGGTAAGTCGATTTTCGGCTTACTCGGTTCTGTTCTAGCCTGTTAGGGTTGCGTGGTAGTTATGAGAATGGTTTTGAGAACTAGTCCCGATCGATCTTTTGAAGTGTTTTTACATGTGTGCTATGTGTAAATGATTTTGGGAAACCAATTTTGAAAGTTGTTATCTGTATACGCATATTTTCGTCGTCGTTTTCTCTATGATGGGCAGCGCTCCAGTGGAGGCTTATTGTGGATGGTTG
This sequence comes from Polygonum aviculare, assembly GCA_934048045.1. NCBI lineage: Eukaryota > Viridiplantae > Streptophyta > Magnoliopsida > Caryophyllales > Polygonaceae > Polygonum > Polygonum aviculare. The sequence goes on along the minus strand of OW204023.1, from coordinate 14,338,967 downwards.
TGATGAGATGGATGGTCGTGATGAGATGGACGGTTGGATTGAGGGTGAATGGCTACGAGATGGCCCGTCTCTGAGTCCGGCGTGGGATCGATACACCGTTGTCATGGCATGTTGTGTTATACGGGCAGTGCCGCATAGCCTAGGTAGTGTGATGGTATGTAGTGTTATAGAGGTAGTGTTGCATACCGTAGGTAGAGTTTCTGATTGTGAGGCGTATGTGATGATATCTGAGTGACTAACTGGATCTAGGATTGGACTAGAGATATGTGTGTGATTGCGGACTTGCTTGATGACCTTAGAAAGCTGTTTTGAAACGTCTTGTAGTTGTCATGTTAATTCTGACTTGATAGAATAGGATCTGACTTTTCGGGGAACTATTTTTCAGTCTAGGTATTCCGGATGCCGTGACCAAACCTCGACGGAATGGTGGTGCAAAGTAAGGACGCGCGTGTCATAGATAACCGGGTGTTGGCTGTTGACTTCATTTCTTTATTAATTTTATCTCATGTTCTTATGTGTTAGTGCGAATGATATAATGATTTATTGATGAACTATTGTTGGGCTGCAACTAGTCAAAAAAACTATTGTTGGACTGTTAGTATTTTGATACCGATAAGTTGATGTATGGGTTGGTTTCATCATATTTTATTTGAATTATTCTTTTTATAAAATACAAGTGGGATGTTTTCTATGTTTTCTTGCCGTGCCCGCGTTACATGATCCGATTGTTCCGTTGTCAAACTAGCTTGGTAGTGCCTCGTGAGGTCGACTACCAAGTAACGCCTTGTTAGAAAGATGGGGTGTTGCATTTCTTGTAACATGTAAAATTTAGGCAATTTTTGTTATAACATTTAAAAATAATAGACGTTATGTGTATCAAGTGATAGTTATCATTAAGTATTTTAAGGAAACATTTTTGCTAGTTTTGTTAAAAAAAATATATGGTGATTTTATGTAATTAAGTAAAGATTATGATCAAGTTATATATATTTTTAGATTTGTATACTATGCTGAGGTTATAACATGAAATTTGCAAAAATTTAAGGTCACCACGTGCAATCTAAAAAAACTGTGTATTCAAGGAATTTCCCTTTCTGAAAAGTTTGTCAAGGAACGTGGTCAAATTAGAGGGTGGAAATAGAGGAGGACTTTATTTCTCAAGTATGAAATAGCTTAAGAAACGTATTCCCAACATACAACAATATAATTACAATTTAATATAAGTTGTGGCTCATGTGCATTTATATATATATACAAGAGAAAAATAAGAATGAATCTCAACCACTAATTGTACAAGTGAAAATGAGCCGTTGACGAATGGCTAGGGGAATATGAGCCGTTGACGAACGGCCAGTAAAATGAGTTGTTGACGAACGGCTAGTGGAAAATGAGCAACAATATGTTTCTAGTTTCTTTGCTATTTTGATGTGTTGTGGGTTGGTTATGAATGTTGTGATGTTTTGTTTGATCATGTGTCTAAGTGTACCGTTACGGATTCTTTGAGATTGTGGTGTAGCTTGTGATGTTGAGCTTGAACGACTGACTTGTTAAGAGATTGTGTAGAATAGTTTGACTGCCTATATAAGGAGTTTGGAACTAATTGTGACTAACTAAACTTAGGAATGAACTAGAGCTATGTGTGTGTTTTCGAACACTTGGTTGCTGACTTTAGGAAAAAAAATGATTTTGAAACGTCTTGTAGATGCTCTGCTTATTCTAGCTTGATAGAGTAGGATTGACCCTTCGGGGAAACTATTTTACATTCCAGGTAATCATGACCCGTGATCGAGCTTTGGCGAAATGGTGGTGTAGTGCACTAGCGCGTGTCACAGTAGTTGGTTTTTGGGGTGTTGTCTCTTTTGCTAGATCTTAATGTGTTATTTCTGGTATATACTGTTAAGCGAGCATAAGATTGTGTGGTTTGTAGAAGATTGTGTGGTTTGTAGGTTATGAGTTCTTATTAGTAGAGTACTGGTTAGTATTTGTTTCTAGTGTAGTCTTTGGGGTTGGTTCGTAACATCTGGAGTTGTAAATCTATAAATTTTACTTCTTTTCTCAAGTTGGATGTTTTCTTATTTTCTCGCCGTGCCCGCATTGCAAGATCCTGATGTTCAGTTGTCAAACCAGCTTGGTAGTGCCTCGTGAGGTCTACTACCGAGTACTGCCTTGTCAGAAAGACGAAGCGTTACATGTATATTTAATTAATCTTACTATATAATATATTTGATATTAATTATAATAATCATATAGAAAAAATTATTCAACGCCAATTAAATATAGAATTAAATTTATAATTCATACACATTTAAATATATACTATAAATCTTAGCAATATTCAATCCTTATAAAAAAAATTATAATTCAACAAATATTTATTCAATTAAAACCATTCTTATGATATTACAGGAGAGGCTATTATAATCCATAAACCATTCAATCCTTATATGTCTATAGTAGTTGTTACCATTCTGAACACTCTATTTTAATTATTACAAAATTTCCTATAATTCGTACGAAATTAAAGGGATCACTAAAATATGTATCCCACATACGAATTACTAGTACAAGATACTCTTTATATCTAGAAAGAACACTACTTGAGCAATTTCATGTTAGAAAATGAAACCAATATCATGAAAAAAAGCACCAACATTGTACCCTATAAAATAACTAAAAATGTATATTCAAGCTAAATAGATTTAAAATAATTGTTGAAAATTTAGAAAAAAGGAGTTGATGTGATATATAATCATACTAAACATATCATATAGAGATTTTCTGGGAAACAAAATTTGATTAATAACAAATTTATTTTCATATATATGAAGTGTACATATTAAAAATGTAATTATGAATTATCTATTTTTACCGTTCATAATAATTTAGATAATTTATTTTATCTTAGATTTTCCTACCAAATAGCTTTCATAATTGTATGTAGCACGGACATGACTAAAATGTTTTATGAATGTTTTTAACTTTAATAATATTAAGAATAATAATAAGTAATTTACAAATGTAAAATGTGCTAAATAATTATTCCATCCATTAAATACAATAAAGTAAATAACTAAAAAAATAAAAAGAATTATTAAAATGCAAACAGGAGTAATATTAATACTAGGCGTTCCCACAAATAGTGTGGTTGATTGACTAGCAAACCATGCTATCTTTTCTACTAATGACTTCGCTGATCATTTTAATGCTCCTAATTTTATTTTACCTTTTTTATCCAACTGATTCTATGACCTATGATTTTATTGTTGAATTGTTTTTTTTAATATTTTAATAATAATCGTAGTAAGGGCAAGGCCCTCCTTTTTGGATCCAAAATAAATCAGTTTTTTAATTTCGATTTTAAACGAAATATATTTAATTAAAATAATATTAGATGTACAATATATAGTTAAAATAATAATACAGAAAAGTATATGTCAACTCCAATTGAATACATAATTAATATTATAATCCATAACATTTAAAATAAATTCTACAAATCTTAGGAGTATTCAATCCTTATACAAAATTTATAATCCTACAAATTTTTGTTAGAGTAAAAGAATATATTATAGTGAAAATACAATATTTTTAAAATAAATCATATAAAAAAATTAAATAAAATAATACAAGAGCTTGTATCAAACTATTCTTTTCAACAACTTTATATTTAATATAAAAATTAATTAAATAAAATTTGTGTCTTAAAGGCATGGGGACTAATACTATTGTATATATAAAAGATGTAGGAATGCTCTACCGAAAAAAGATACAGAGATCATGTTATAATCAGGTAACTAACATTTACCTTACATTAAGGAGAATACGACTTCTCGAGCTTATTATCATGCATATGTAAGATCTTTTCTAACTCGACTACACTAACCCCTCGAGGTTGCAAAGCCAATCATTTGACAAGTAGATTATTCACATATTTATGTGATTTTGTTTTAGTATGATTACTGTTTTACAAGATCCTAGGTGACACTTATTTGGAGAGAGGCCATCTAGCTAGGTGGGTCAGATGAACACCTAGGTGTTATTTAGGCGGGTTTAAAGGGTAGTTGGTTCAAGACCGTCTAGGGCCTAGGAGGGGTATGGAAAGGATTTCTAGAACACTAAGTACGATGTAAGTTAACAAAGTATTTCTCACGATAAATGAGTCATAAGTTACTATTAACAATAAAAAACATATTCGAATAAGACACTTACAAAGCTTTTAATGGTCATCCAACGATACCTTAAAATCTTCAATATAACAAGCTCTAATAAATTTAAATGTCAACATAAAACATGTCTTTCTATCATGTTATTGAGGGATCGCCTTCACCTTCGATTTACTTAGTATATATCTTCCTTGAAGTATTCTATGATTTGTTGTAGGAGATCCTCGTATTCAACTTCTAGAGTAGATGCCATGAATGCTAATTTGACAAATATTAGACTAACCTCTATAAAAGAATTCTTTATTTAATTGCACTCTAAAACCTTATAAGACAAAGAGTGCAATTAAACAAAAACTAGTAAATGAATTTCTATATCATGATAAATCACAATAATATAGGGTATATGATATAATTACCATGGTTTTCATTAGGAATATCTATTTCAAGCAACATTCCAAGAAAAGGGTTTTCTTGTAACACACCGTCTTTCTAATAAGGCGTTACTCGGGAGTAGACCTCACGAGGCACTACGAAGCTGGTTCGACAACAGAACATCCGGATCTTGCAACGCGGGCATGGCGAGAAAACATTGATAGTAGGAAGGGGCAGTTTTATGCTTGTAATTTGAAGGAGTGGCTCTTGGAAAATCTCAGCAGAGCAGGTAGCTGGCCCAGTGTGTTTGCTTATGGTGCTTGGTGGAATTGGAAGTGGAGGAATGAAAGAACCTTTCAAAGTCAGGCAAGTTTCCAAGGAGATAAACATATGTTTGTCTTACAACGTGCCAAAAAGTACTCAGAGGTTGTGGCGAGTAGGAAAAGGGCCATGAACAACTCGTGCCTGTCTCACTGGACGAGACCCGAGCCGGCGTGGAAAAAGTTGAATGTTGATGGTTCTTATTCTGAGGGTAGCGCGCACATCTCTGCAGGGGGATTGATCAGGGATGATGAAGGGGAATTCGTGGCGGCTTTCGTTGCAAAGGAGCAGGGCAATTCTGCTGTTAAAGCTGAGCTTATGGGTTTGTTGCAGGGGCTGAATATGGCGCTTTTCCTGGGAATTGAGAACCTGCAAGTTGAGATGGATGCTCTAGAGGTGGTGCGGGCTATGAATGAGGATGCTGGGCAGCCTAATGAGTTTTGGAACACTATTGAAAGCTGCAAGAAGCTGATCGGAAACAAGAGGTGGAACGTCAAAGTGAAGCATATCTCCCGAAATGCGAATCAAGCGGCGGATTGGTTATCTAAGTTTACTGATAATTGTAATGGAGATTTTGTTATGTTTAGTGACCCACCTATGGGTCTTGTGTCATTCATGGAAATAGATTCCTGGATGAGCACTAATATGTAATAAGTTTATGTTTAAATAAAACGGGCATTTAGCCCTCCTTTGGATCAAAAAAAAACTTTGCCTTGACCAAATACTTGGTCCTACCTCTCCTCTTTCCACGTACACAAGACAAATTCCTTTCCTCCTCTGCCAAACTTCTCTCTTTTCTTTTTCTATTTCTTTTCCCTTCACACCCACATTCTTAAAATTCTAATCTTCTACCTGTTACTTCTCGATGCCCAATTTCTTTCACTTCCCTGCTAGATCACACACACTTCCTTCTTTCTTCAACCCAAGACGGATCTAGAATACCGGCCGTAACCCGCCCCCGACGATCACCCACACCTGAAACTGCAGCCCCGACTTCAGCCCCGACTCCCTCCCAATTCACGATGGCTTCACCGCCCGCCGGCGCGGACGACTCGCACCAGACCCGACTCCCCTCTCTCGCTTGGTTTCCATTAGTCCGCCACTCCCCTGCACTCCCAAGCCGACGACCCCTTCCCGACTCTGCCCTGACCCGACGCGACCCAACCCCGACCACACCTCCGCGCTTGCCCTTGGCTACCCGGCCCTCGCCCAAATAAACAATCAAATCCTGGTTCTCTAACTCTAATATAAGAGCTAACTTTAATATGACATACATACACACAATCTCGTATACTACAAGAGGCCAACAAAGTCAAACAAATCCAACAAGATCATACATGGTCAAACAAATGGAAATCAAATCAACAACGAAGTGACCTAAGCGAACTTGAATTGACACTACACTTAGCAACTACGTGAGATCCTTCGGCTGATGGTGGCGGAGTCGCAATGTGTCACCTACCCCTCCTAAATGCAACATAACAATAACCCTTCCCAAACCCCTAAACCATTCTATGACACGTATCGCCGCTTCGCACCACCAATCCGCCAAGTTTCTACACGGGTTCCCAGATACCTGCAGTCTGAAAAATAGTTCACCGAGGGGTCAGCTACTATCCTAATCCAAGTCGGAAAACATACGATACTAGCAGAACGTTTCAAAACAGTTTCTCTAAGGTCAGCAAACAAGTCCGCAATCACACGCATAGCTCTAGTCCAGTCCTAAGTCCAGTTAGTCACACGCATTCCAATTCACTTAGCAAAATCACAGTTACAAATCCTCATACACAAACATACACAAATCCACACATTCACGCACACGCACAATCCTAGGCGGGGTGTTAACGGCCTCCACCCACAGCACCCGCATCTAAGGCATCCTCCAGCCAATCCCTTTTCCAAACACACTTCCAACCCCTGGTCAAGCCTCTACTAGAGCACTCGCCAAAACATTTTTATAATTTTTGAAGGGGCTCTCCTTGCCATACGACCATGCCTCTAGAAGTCCCCATCTCCTCGAAAATCCGAGAACAAGGCCGTACCGGTAGATGCCAACACACAGAAAACACGTGAAAACTTTTCATACGATAAAACCCTTTTGCAAAACAGTTGCACACATAAACACATACGATCACACACACACACATACATATATATATATTAATAAAACATAGAAACACGTGAAAACTTTTCATACGATAAAACCCTTTTGCCCGACAGCATACAAGATAGAGATGCCGTCATGGTCGACAACTATGACAAACAATCTCGATAAGTGGTTTGTTGAGGATCAAAATCTCTATAATTTGTTTGTTATGTTAGCTCCTAATCTTAACATAATAACGTGGAATGCCCAAGGGGCGGGAAGCCGTGATTTTCTTCTTGCCTTGAAGGATCTTATTCGTCGTCATGATCCCGCTATACTGGATTTGATATATAATTTGTTTGTTATGTTAGCTCCTAATCTCTATAATTTGTTTGTTATGTTAGCTCCTAATCTTAACAAGGTCTGTGATCGTATTGGATTTGACGAAAGAATCCGAGCTGAGGCCAGGGGCTTTAAAGGAGGTATTTGGGTGCTTTGGCAGAAGGACAGAGTGAAGATTGATTCCGTCGAAATCCAAAATAAGGTGGTTTCGGTTAAGGTCAACAGGACGGGAGAGGCGCAGTGGCTCTTCTCGGCTATTTATGCGGATCCGAGCCCATCGAACCGGGTGGCTCTGTGGAATAGGCTGGCGGATTTCAAGAACTCTGTGACTCCACGTGGCTTCTCATGGGCGACTTCAACGAAACGAAGAATATGGAGGAAAGGACTGGTGATTCGGAGGAACTTCGGAGAAGGACGAGGAAGTTCAAGCGATGGATTGATGAAAGAATGGATATGCTGGACTTGGGCTTTTCGGGGCAAAAGTTCACATGGCATAGGGGGTGAGCCTTCTACTAGTGCTGGTGGCAGACTTGACAGAGGAAAATGTAATGTGGAGTGGCGTGAGTTGTTCGCGAAGGCGTCCATCCGGCATCTTCCGGCCATCCAGTCAGATCACTCGCCCCTGCTCCTTTCAGTGAATGGTTTTGAGGAGCATTCGCCTCTTTCGAAACCTTTCCGATTCCAAGCTACTTGGCTGACCCATTGTGAGTTTCAAGCCTTCCTAGTTAATCATTGGGAAAAAGGTATGCCGCTGTGCGTCTCGCTCTCTAATCTAGCAGCTCAGCTGAATGAGTGGAATAGAGAGGTGTTTGGCAACTTATTTCGACGAAGAGACAAGCTATACAGGCGGATTGAGGGTATTCAGCGGGCTTTTTGTGATCATGCGTCTCACGGGCTTCTCGACCTCGACAGGCGGCTTAGAAGACAACTTGCTGTGGTGCTGGATCAAATAAACATTTTCTGGGCTCAGAAAGCCAGGTCGGAGGTTCTGTTGGAGGGGGATAGGAATACTCGTTTTTTCCACGCAAGCACTGTGGTTCGCAGGCTCCAAAACCGAATTGAAGGGCTTCTCGACTCGGAGGGGGAGTGGATTTGGGACCAGGTTTCGCTGCAATTAATGGCAACAGAGCATCTGCGCAGGTTGTATGCTGAGGAGTCTCCGGATGATGGACCTTTCGATATTCCTAGAGGGAGATTTCCAAGTTTAGACGAAGAAGATTATAGCACTTTGAGCAGAAGGTTCAATACCCAGGAGATTAAAGAGGCACTGGACTCAATGAGCCCGTACAAGGCACCGGGTCCGGATGGGTTTCAAGCCGTCTTTTATCAGAGGAATTGGGTCCATGTTAGGGAAGAGGTGGAAACGGCAGTTCTCGACTTTCTTGCCGGCAAAGGAATGCCAGAGAAGCTGAACGAGACAATGATCGTTCTTTTGCCCAAGGTCGAGAATCCGCAGTCGATGAACCAACTCCGCCCAATCAGCCTGTGTAATGTGGCTATGAAGATCGCTACCAAGGCCATAGCGTCTAGATTGAAACCGATTATGGGTCGCATTGTTGCGCCATCGCAGTCTAGTTTCGTCCCGGGGAGACAAATTACGGACAACATTGTGATTACCAAGGAGGTGATGCACTCTATGAGGGATGCTCGAAGCAAACCGTTCATGGCGATCAAGATCGACCTAGAGAAGGCGTATGACCGAGTGCGCTGGTCGTTTCTCCATGATACCTTGAGGGAAGCCCGTCTGCCGAGTGATTTGATCAAGGTGATAATGGAAAGTGTGAACTCCTTCTCGATGAAAGTGTTATGCAACGGGGGCGTTGGGGATGGATTCAAGCCTAGTCGTGGAGTTCGGCAGGGCGACCCGTTGTCTCCGTACTTGTTCGTGCTGTATATGGAGCGGTTAGGACACATTATTGACGAAGCGGTTGATGCGGGGGCATGGAAGCCGATTCAGCTTTCTGATGGCGGGCCAGCCATTTCTCATCTTTTTTTCGCGGATGACCTCATCTTGTTTGCTGAGGCCTCGGTGGACCAGATGGACATCATTCGGTTTTGCCTGGAGAAATTTTGCAAGGCTGCTGGTGTTAAGATTAATTTTCAAAAGTCCAAGGTTTGCTTTTTTAATGGAACCGGTGATGAGTTGGCCCTGAGCATTAGTGATAGGGGCGGAATTCCAAGGACGGAGGATTTGGGTATGTACCTAAAGGTTCACATGTCCAAGAAGAGAGAGTCGAAAGAAAACTACCGTCATATCATGGATAGGGTCAAGATGAAGTCAGCGGGGTGGAAGTCAGGGATGATGAAGGGGAATTCGTGCCGGCTTTCGTTGCAAAGGAGCAGGGCAATTCTGCCGTTAAAGCTGAGCTTATGGGTTTGTTGCAGGGGCTGAATATGGCGCTTTTCCTGGGAATTGAGAACCTGCAAGTTGAGATGGATGCTCTAGAGGTGGTGCGGGCTGTGAATGAGGATGCTGGGCAGCCTAATGAGTTTTGGAACACTATTGAAAGCTGCAAGAAGCTGATCGGAAACAAGAGGTGGAACGTCAAAGTGAAGCATATCTCCCGAAATGCGAATCAAGCGGCGGATTGGTTATCTAAGTTTACTGATAATTGTAATGGAGATTTTGTTATGTTTAGTGACCCACCTATAGGTCTTGTGTCATTCATGGAAATAGATTCCTGGATGAGCACTAACATGTAATAAGTTTATGTTTAAATAAAACGGGCATTTAGCCCTCCTTTGGATAAAAAAAAAACTTTGCCTTGACCAAATACTTGGTCCTACCTCTCCTCTTTCCACGTACATAAGACAAATTCCTTTCCTCCTCTGCTAAACTTCTCTCTTTTCTTTTTCTATTTCTTTTCCCTTCACACCCATATTCTTAAAATTCTAATCTTCTACCTGTTACTTCTCGATGCCCAATTTCTTTCACTTCCCTGCTAGATCACACACTTCCTTCTTTCTTCAACCCAAGACCGATCTGGAATACCGGCCGTAATGCGCCCCCGACGATCACCCACACCTGAAACTGCAGCCCCGACTTCAGCCCCGACTCCCTCCCAATTCACGCTGGCTTCACCGCCCGCCGGCGCGGACGACTCGCACCAGACCCGACTCCCCTCTCTCGCTTGGTTTCCATTAGTCCGCCACTCCCCTGCACTCCCAAGCCGACGACCCCTTCCCGACTCTGCCCTGACCCGACGCGACCCAACCCCGACCACACCTCCGCGCTTGCCCTTGGCTACCCGGCCCTCGCCCTCACTCACCCTTGCCAGATCTAGGACTCCGACGGCGACCCACGACCCGACTCCACGCACCCGTACTTGAAACCGAGAAAGAAGACTAGGGGAAGGAATAGAACTTACCGACAACAGGGCGATGATGAACGGAAAGCCCGACGGACAAACCGAGAAGGAACTCACGATGAAGAAGGACGAGGAAGGCAACATGACTACCTACTAAAAATGTTTGAAAACACCGTCCGGTTTTTTGTTCAAGTTAGACCTCGAGTACACTCGTTGTTCAGTTCCTTGTGCCCTTGTTGCCAACCTCGCTCTAATACCAATTTGTAACACTCTGTCTTTCTAACAAGGCGTTACACGGTAGTAGACCTCACGAGGCACTACGAAGCTGGTTCGACAACAGAACATCCGGATCTTGCAACGCGGGCACGGCGAGAAAACATTGAAAATCATCCAACTTGCATTACGAAATAGAACTTTTACAAAACATTTCATGATCCCAACTCAACACCAGGTGAATAATTACAAACTTCCCCGAACCCCAAAACAACTAACAATTTACGATATGAAACTATAGAAGATAATTCAAATAATAACATAAATTAGAATAACAATAACCCTTCCCAAACCCCTAAACCATTCTATGACACGTATCGCCGCTTCGCACCACCAATCCGCCAAGTTTCTACACGGGTTCCTAGATACCTGCAGTCTGAAAAATAGTTCACCGAGGGGTCAGCTACTATCCTAATCCAAGTCGGAAAACATACGATACTAGCAGAACGTTTCAAAACAGTTTCTCTAAGGTCAACAAACAAGTCCGCAATCACACGCATAGCTCTAGTCCAGTCCTAAGTCCAGTTAGTCACACGCATTCCAATTCACTTAGCAAAATCACAGTTATAAATCCTCATACACAAACATACACAAATCCACACATTCACGCACACGCACAATCCTAGGCGGGGTGTTAACGGCCTCCACCCACAGCACCCGCATCTAAGGCATCCTCCAGCCAATGTGTTGGGACGCTATCAAGAACGCTTGCGTAATTGTTAGTGTTCCACACAACCGTCCCTTAGTTTTGATATGACAAACTCACTTTGATTCTGATAAAGTTGTCCAAGTGTTCAGGAACGCCCAATTAACAAAGGACAACAAGTGTATGAACGTTCCCTAGGCTTAGGGACGCCAGCTAACAGGAAGTAAGGACGAGCAAGAGACTACTTGAGCAAGGACGGAGTCCCAAGCAAGTAGGAACGCAAGAAAGGAGTCCTTACTCACTAGCCGACAGGATGACATCACTCGACAATGTTTGATCATCCAAGGACACGTGGAGACCGATCCTGTAGCAGAGTCCAACACTACGTGGCGGACGATCCTGTAGCAGAGTTCATCAACACGTGGCGGCCGATCCTGTAGCGGAGTTCATCACACACAGCTGGATACAGGAAGCTTCCTCATCACCGCCAAACTCGTGGAAGAAGATCCTGTAGCCACGTACCTGAAGGGCATGATCGTCAGAACGAGAATGACGCCCTTCCCCAAGTCCTATAAATACCGCAAGGCATTTATTGTGACGCTAACGCTTTAAGAAGAATATTCATAGAGAATCAGAGGAAAGCGACTGTTGGATCGTTAGTTCTAATGGACGTTCTTTACTTGGTAAAGGCGTCCTTTGATTAGGCGTTCCTACTAGGTGTAGGAGCGTCCTTGAGTGATGCAGCGGAATTAAATGAACTAAACAGGTAAGTAATGAACGCAGAGAATTATAGAGGAACCACTCAAGACCAAGTAGCCCTTGAGTGTAAACCTCTACCTCCTTGGAGGATTTTTGAATAGTTTTTCCTTTATATTGAACGTTCTTACAGTTGTACTGGCGAGTCTTTACAGTTCTCTGGCACTTAGCTTTTTCCTAAGTCCACTAGTAAAGGACTCCTCTAAGCCTACAACTCAAGCAAGTTCAATCTACTAAAGGACTCCTATCCCTGCGTCCTACAGTACTTCGTAGGACTCTCTTTCTCTTCTTTTGATTACAAACAGATTTGTGATTTGGGTTACAAGTCTCACTCGATCTAACTCAAAGTCTTTGCACTGTTCTTGAGTTCTTGAGTTAGTTCTTCGTGTTCTTGAGTGAGCCGCTTTCCTATGATTCTCTCTGAGTATTCTTGAAAGCGTTGAAGTCACAATAAATGTCTTGCGGTATTTATAGGACTTGAGAAGGGCGTCATTCTCGTTCTGACGATCATGCCCTTGTGGTACGTGGCTACAGGATCTTCCTCCACGAGTAAGGCGGTGATGAGGAAGCTTCCTGTATCCAGCTGTGTGTGATGAACTCTGCTACAGGATCGGTCTCCACGTGTCCTTGGATGATCAAATATTGTCGAGTGATGTCATCCTGTCGGCCAGTGAGTAAGGACTCCTTTCTTGCGTTCCTACTTGCTTGGGACTCCGTCCTTGCTCAAGTAGTCTCTTGCTCGTCCTTACTTCTTGTTAGCTGGCGTCCCTAAGCCTGTGGGACGCCCATACACACTTGTTGTCCTTTGTTAGATGGGCGTTCCTGAACACTTGGACAACTTTATTAGAATCATAGTGAGTTTGTCATATCAAAACTAAGGGACGGTTGTGTGGAACACTAACAAGTACGCAAGCGTTCTCGATAGCGTCCCAACAGCGACTCACTCAAGAACACGAAGAACTGACGCAAGAACTCAAGAACAGTGCTAGGACTTGTGTTAGATCGAGTGAGAGTTGTAACCAAATCACAAAAACTGTTTGTATCAAGAAAACCCAAAAAGAAAGTGAGTGTTCTGCGAAGTACTGCAGAACGTTGGAATAGAGTCCTTTAGTAGATTGGGCAAGCTTAAGTTGTAGGCTTAAAGGAGTTCTTTACTAGTGAACTTAGGGAAAAGCTAAGTGTCAGAGAACTTTAAAGACTCGCCAGTACAACTGTAAGAACGTTCAATAGAAAGGAAAGATCTATTCAAAAATCCTCCAAGGAGGTAGAGGTTTACACTCAAGGACTACTTGGTCTTGAGTGGTTCCTCTATAATTCACTGTGTTCATCTATTATCTGTTTAGTCTTTATTTCCGCTGCAATACTAAAGGACGCCCCTACACCTCGTAGGGACGCCTGACCAAAGGACGCCTTTACTCAAAGTAAAGGACGTCCCTCAGACTAACGATCCAACAATTGGTATCAGAGCAGGCGCTCTAGATTCTTACTGAGTTGCAGGTAAAGATGGACATGGAACCGATTGGAATCTCTTTTATGAAGCCTCCGCGCCTGACGGACTGCAACTTTAATTGCTGGAAAACAAGGTTCGCGAACTTCTGTAGAGGTCAAAATTATCAATGCTGGAAGGTCATCATGAAAGGAGATCTCAAGGTGCCCGCTGACAAGGTTGATAAGGAGGACGAGTGGGGTCCTAACGAGTTCAAATTGATGGAAACCAACGCAAAAGCCATGTGTTTCCTTCAAGCATCCCTATGTGAGAGGGATGCCACTCGAGTCGGTAACCTGCCAACTGCTAAACAACAGTGGGACGCCCTGGAGAAGTTTCACGTAGGAACAGCTGAAATGAAAGAGGACGTTCAGCTGAAAATCAAGAAGGAGTTCTATGCTTTCAGTATGTTGCCAAATGAATCTGTGAACGATTACTCGTACCGTTTTGAGGCCCTTGTCACCAAGATGAGGAACTTGGGCATCCCAGAAACAGAAATCTCCATGAGGAATAGAGTTCAAGTGGTCATTGATGGATTAACCGGAGTCTGGAACTTTGACAGGACAACGTTCAAAGAGAACACGGCCAACAAGACTCTAGATATGGAAGAAATCTATGGGAAGCTCAGACAGTACGAAGAACGGAGGAAAACTGATATGGATCAACCAGCAAATAACCCTCAAACTGATCTTGCTTTGGCGTCCACAACACCAGAGTACGCTGACTATATTCGTCGTCAGCAAGAAATTTCTTTGATGGTGGAAGCTAACAAGAACGAGAACCGCGAGAGGATGCGCGTTCAAGCTTTGAAGGAAAAGGAAAGCAAGACTAAGGAACAGCTCGAGGAAGAGGAAGAAGTTGCTCTCTTCAACAAAGTTGTTCGTGCCTTTGGCAAAAGGAACAAATACATCAACAAACACAAGATGCTAAAGAAGGAAAGTCGCAAGTACTCCGATGCTGAAATGAAGGAACTCACATGTTACAAGTGTAACAAGAAGGGACACTTTGCTAAAAAGTGTACAACAGGAATGTCTGCTAAGGATATAAGGACGAAAGCCCTTATTGAAGCATTCGCCTCTGCATGGGATAATGGGAGTTCTTCCTCTGATGATGATGATGAAGAACCTAATGAGCAAGTGGCGTACATGGCTATGGAGGACGTCACAACTGTTGAGGAGAACGTTCCGAAATCTGAAAATGAGGTAACACGTGAATCTATGATGAGTTCTTTAGAACATTGTTCCAAATCTAAGCTCATTAAACTGATTGGAAAAATCATGGAAGAATGTGTTATCATGCAACATAGAATGGATGAACTTGAGCTTGAAAATGAGAATATTGTTGTTGAATGTGAAAACTGTAGCTCCATGACCGTTCAGCTAGAGTCCTCACTTGAGAATGCTAAGCTTAGAGAAGAAGTGAAGGTGTTGGGAAAGAGTCTCATAGTTGAGGAAGTCAAGCCAATAGTCTTTGTCCCAGCCAAAAGAGGACTAGGCTATGAGTCTGAACCTAGGAACTCTCTCCCTAGTGATTTTGAGGCTAGCAAAACTTCAGAACTAGAACTTGAATGTGAGAAAACCAAGAATCTTCTTGAAAGAATTAGAGTTCTAGAAAGTGGAGAAATAGGACAAGAGGATTACTACACCAATTCCACTAGTCATAAAATTTATAAGAAAATTGCCAAAGGGGAAGGTTCAAAAGTCTGTGATCCTCAAAAGATGAAGCAAAACAAAATCCAACATCCCAGCAAGAAGTACTACCTCGGTACTTACTATAGGACGTGTTGGTAATGTGGACAAGGAGATCACTACAAATATGATTGCTTAAAACTCAAGGAAGATGTTGAAAATGGAAAAGCTGCTAGGACTAACAATGAAAATGCTAAGTCCGTTCCTAAGGCTAATCCTAGGCGTTCTAGACGCTCTAGGAACTCTTTCCGCAAGCATGCTATTTCAAATGATGTGAATATTAATGACTACATGCCAGAACTAGAGTTCTATTTCTGTAACGAACCAGGTAAGGAACACCTTGCCTGGGTCGCCAAACACTAACTTTGTTATGGCAGGTGGAAGTAGGGGACGCCCATGGATCATTGATAGTGGCGCCTCAAATCATATGACAAGAAGCCAGATCGATCTCACTTCTATCCAAAGTAGTGCCACGGGAGGAACTGTCTCGTTTGGCAACAAGGGCAAGGGAAAGATCAAGGGAACGGGAACTGCTATTCTTAACCCGTCCATCAAAGCAACCAACGTAAGTCTTGTTGAAGGACTTGGCTTCAATCTTCTTAGCGTCTCTCAGATGTGTGATCAAGGTGAAAACCTAGTCACATTTGACTCAAAGGAATGCCTCGTCATCAACAAGAAATCCAACAAAGTCGTTCTAAAAGGAGTACGCCAAAAACAATGTCTACATCTTCAATCAAGAGTTCAAGCCCAAATCAGAGTTGTGTCTATCTGCTTCAAAGAAGGACGCTGATCTATGGCATTGCCGTCTTGGCCATGCTGGACCTAGCACAATCCTTAAGCTACACCAGAAAAATCTTGTGAAAGGACTTCCCCGAATTGATCCTGAGACGGTTGAACAGTGCGAAGCCTGTATCAAAGGGAAGCAAACAGGAACGTCTTTCAAGTCCAAAAATGAAGTCAGTACGAAGAAGCCTTTGGAACTTCTCCATATGGATCTTTGTGGACCAATGAAAACGCTGAGCTACGGTGGAAAGAGGTACATTTACGTTCTTGTAGATGATTTTTCTCGATTCACTTGGGTTCTTTTCTTGGCTTCCAAAGCAGATTGTTTCAATGCGTTCAAAGTCTTCATCAAACAAGTGGAAGTTGCCCTTGAGACGCCTCTCAAAACTATAAGATCAGACCATGGGACGGAATTCCAGAATTCAGAGTTCCTGGCCTACTGTGGTCAACATGGTGTCTCGCACAACTTCTCAGCTCCAAGGACTCCTCAACAAAATGGAGTTGTAGAAAGAAAGAACAGGACGTTAGAGGATATGGCAAGAACTATGCTTTTGGCTAATAGCGTTCCCAAGTACTTCTGGGCGGAAGCCATTGCTACAGCATGCTACATCATCAATCGTGCCATGATCCGTTCTCTCTTGAAAAAGACATCTTATGAGTTGTTGAACGGAAAGAAGCCTCGCCTTGACTATCTCAGAGTTTTTGGTTGTAAGTGTTTCGTTCACAACAATGATAAAGAGAAACTTGG
This sequence comes from Polygonum aviculare, assembly GCA_934048045.1. Lineage (NCBI taxonomy): Eukaryota > Viridiplantae > Streptophyta > Magnoliopsida > Caryophyllales > Polygonaceae > Polygonum > Polygonum aviculare. Next base: position 14,321,995 of record OW204023.1, on the reverse strand, counting down.
AAAGTTTGATGCGAGAAGTGATGAAGCCATATTCCTTGGGTACTCCCTCACCAGCAAAGCATATAGAGTTTTCAACAAAAGGACTCTAAAGCTTGAGGAGAGTATTTATGTTGTGTTCAAAGAAAGCTCTTCTCACAAAGAAAAAGCAAGAAAGAAAGAACGCTCCTCGTCACAACAGTAGGACGACTCTGAAGATGAAGTTGATGATTGGTCCTCTGGAAAGTACTATGATCCTAAGAACGCTACCCCAAATCCTGATGAAGTCTCAGTGGAAGTTCCCAGTGTTGTTCAGGGAGTTCCATCTCGTAGTGAATCTCCAGTTCAACAAGATGTTGCTGAATCAAGTCAACAAGGTGGGCAAAGTCAAGGTGTGGACGCTCTCTCTGAGGAGGAACGCACTGAAGACGATGCTCAAGATGATAGTGATGATTCAAATGGAGACATTGATCTAAGATTTGCTCAATTATTTCAAAGGGAGTCCCGCTTCTCTCGGGACCACCCAACATCCCAGATTGTCTCAGATCCTTCTCAAGGAGTTCAAACTAGGTCAGCTGCAAGCAAGTCCCAGAGTGCAAATTTGGCTTTTTGTGCATTCAATGCCTTTGTCTCCATGGTGGAGCCAAAGAATATCAAAGAAGCACTCCAGGACGCTGACTGGATTCAAGCAATGCAAGAAGAACTCAACCAGTTTGAAAGGAACAAAGTTTGGACTCTCGTCCCTCGTCCCAAAGGCAAAAATATCATAGGGACGCGATGGGTGTTCAGAAATAAGCTTGATGAGAGTGGACGTGTGTCAAGGAACAAAGCAAGACTGGTGGCTCAAGGATTCAAGCAAGAGGAAGGCATAGACTATGATGAGACCTTTGCTCCTGTTGCTAGAATTGAAGCCGTTCGTCTCCTTATTGCCTTCGCCGCTCACAAAGGATTCAAGCTATTTCAGATGGACGTCAAGACTGCCTTTCTCAATGGAAAGCTAAAGGAGGAAGTGTACGTTGCTCAGCCGCCTGGCTTCAAGGACGCCTCTCACCCGGACCATGTGTACTACTTGGACAAAGCGCTTTATGGACTCAAGCAAGCCCCTCGTGCCTGGTACGACAGGTTTGCGTCCTTTCTTTTGTCTCATGGGTATACTAGAGGTTCAATTGATAAAACTTTGTTCATAAAGAAAGTTCACAAGGACATTTTGATTGCTCAAGTTTATGTTGATGATATTGTCTTTGGTAGCACTAATATGAAACTTGTCGATGAGTTCAAGTCTTTAATGAGTAGTGAGTTTGAGATGTCCCTCATTGGAGAGCTTAATTTCTTCTTGGGACTTCAAATCAATCAACTCAAGGAAGGGACACGTATTCACCAACAAAAATATGTCCGTGAGATGCTTGAGAAGTACGGAATGAACACGTCCAAACCTGTTGCAACCCCATGTTCTCCGAACTCGCGTCTTTACTCAGACGAACAGGGAAAGGACGTTGATCAAAAACTATACAGAGGGATGATTGGTTCTTTGCTCTATTTGACCGCAAGCCGTCCCGACATTATGTTTGCCGTTTGTTTGTGTGCACGCTTCCAAGCAAATCCAAAGGAGTCCCACATGCAAGAAGTCAAAAGGATCTTTCGCTACCTCAAAGGACGCGACGATCTTTGCCTTTGGTACCCTAGGAAGACGTCCTTCAAGCTTGTTGGCTACTCGGACGCTGATTATGCGGGACATGTAATTGATCGGAAAAGCACTTCAGGAATGGCACAGTTCCTTGGTTCATGCCTAGTCTCTTGGGGATCTAAGAAATAGAACTCTGTAGCGCTTTCAACTGCGGAAGCCGAGTACGTTGTTGCTGCCTCGTGCTGTTCACAAGTTATCTGGATCAAATATCAACTAGAGGACTACGGTATCAATCTTGAAACTATTCCTATTCGTTGCGATAACACAAGTGCTATTGAAATTTCTAAGAATCCTGTTTTTCATTCACGCACAAAACATATTCATATAAGGCATCATTTCTTGCGTGATAATGTTGAACTAGGACTCATTAGTATGGAGCATGTAAGGACTGAAGACCAAATAGCTGATATTTTCACTAAGGCGTTTGATAGACGTCCCTATGAGCATCTCAGGTTGCTCTTGGGGATGATAACTTTTCAGTAGCAAGTCTCGTTCTACTATTCCCTCAATGATTGGCTATGTTTAGTAGATTCTAAGTGTTTAAGGACTGTTATGCATCGAATTCATATTTGCAAGGACGCTAGTCTAAAACTTCATGTGTTTGCTACTTTGGAACGCCATTCAAATTTTCTCTATTTGTCTTGAAAAGAGTTGCCCTGATCACCCAACCCTCATTATAAGCCGAAATGATGGGAACTCTAAGCTTACCCTAGCCCAGAACTCTGCAGAAGCGTCCTATGAGCTTCCTATTTTATTTTACTGGACGTACTTGCTTTGTTCTCAAATGGTTCGAAAGGTGATCACTGGAACGGTAAGTTGGCTATTGGTTTGCTTGAAGAAGGTAAATTCTTGCTGTGGTAATTTTTTTTGCTAAGTATGGGAGAACGCCAAAGTATGAAAGGGAGAACGCCAGTTCAGTCTTTGAGATGCAGTTGAAACGTCAGAAATTTGAATATTTGAAAGTGTGAACAGTGACCGTTGCTTTTGCTCAATGCTTAAGGGGGAAGTTTCGCCACGTGTCGAATAGTTAAACAGTGGTAATTACAGTTCTGCCACCGCTTCCTCTATATAAGGCCAGAACAGTCGCTCTCGAATTTATTACGCTCAACCACTTTCTCGCTCTCAAATTGGCTCTGACTTCTCTCTACAACTCCGACGACTTTCTCACTCTAAAACTCACCTGAAAACATGTCTCAAAGACAAGTGAACGTAGCCGGATCTTCTACCGGCGGGAAGCGCAGAAAGCTCGTTAAGTCCCACTACATAGAGAAGCCCAGGCCTACCGTTCTCAATGAATCGCTTCTGGACTTCATCAACAGAAAGCCCAGAACGCTGTACAACTTGATCAGAGAACATATGCAGCTGCCTGAAATCCAGAACGATGCAGTGAGGACGAGAAACTATGAGAAGTTTATTGAACGCTTCGTCGTTCCCAGCCTCCATAACACCAATTTCAAAGACTTGCCAGGACGCATGGACGACGTGCTCTTTTTCTCGCAGTTCGGAGGTGAGAACCTAAGCCCTCTTCTTGACCTTATACCGGACTTGCACAATGCAGTCTTGCCTGAATTTCCAAACTACCCAAAGGATTCCTTGGCATTTAAAATGACCAAGAACCGTGTGCTAAGTCCCTCTCCACCTCCTCCTGCCGTCCCCACCTTAACCACAAAAAAACTCATCAAACGTCCTGCCCCTTCCTCTCCCCTCTCAAATTCTTCCCAACCATTCTCCACATCCAATCCAACGGAGATCGTGGATAAGTTCCCCTCCCACCTAAAGGAGGGACGTTCCAAAAAGGTTCACGACCCAAGGCCCCTCAAAAAGGCCAAGACCTCTAGCGTCCCATCCTCTAAAACCCCCACAAAAAGGCCAAGCACCACAAAACGGCCTTCCAACCTTTCCAAGGAATCCACTCCTCCCCCCAAATCCAAATTGTCCAACTCCCAACTCCTCCTCCATCCCCTCAACCATCCACACAAAACGCTATAATCCCTTTTCCTCCCCCGTCCCCCCTAAACTTGGCTCTCTTCCCATCTGCCCCGGCCCACATATCACCTCCGAAGGACCCCGAGACCCCAAGGTCCCGCCGTCCATCCTCCGAGAGTGGCCCCGAGGAGGCAAAACGCACGTTTGAGCACACCTTCCGCCGCAGGAAAGCTGGCGAAAAGCCCAAGGTGTTGCTGGCCAAGGAAGCTCCTGCGCAGGTTGAGCACGTTCCCTCCTCCTCCTCCTCTTCTTCCTCTAGCTCATCTGGGAGCGAAAGAGGTACTCCTGCACAGGACTCCCCATTTATTGATGTTACTGGGGATTCCCATGATGAAGTGGAAGGAGAGGTGAACGCTCCTGCACAAATTGAGGACACTGGTGAGCACCAGGTCGCTCAGGAGAACGCCGAGCCTACTCTCTCTGAAGAGCTCGAGCGTGATGCTCAGGAGGTCCCCCCTTACAACCAATCCCTTCCCATCCTCAACCCCTCCCCAGCTCCACAAGAAAACCCCTCCCCCACAATCCAAACAGAAACCCATCAAGTCCCGGCGGACGCTGAGCCCACAATAACTGAAAATCCCACAGAAGCTCTGGACGCCGAAGGCACGTCCCAGGGTCAGACCTCTGATGCCAATCAAGCCGCAGCTGGTGGCGATGCTGAAAAAGAACAAGGCATAGAGGACGCTCCTTCAAAGGACGCTTCTGATAGTGACTCTGAGGACGAGTCAGATGATGCTGAGGACTCCGACTCCCCAAAAGGCAAGCGCAAACGAAAGAATGATGACGCACCAGTGAACGTCCTTAGCCCTCTTGTGTATTCTGAAGAGTGGCTGGCTTCCTTCCACAAAGATAATGACGTCCAGGAGTTCCTCGAGCTTCTGCGATTTCAGGGCTGGCTGAAAGTTGGGCCTGCGCCCGCTGTGGTGGACAAGGAGCAGGTAAAGGCGCTCTACAAGGACCTGAGGTACAAATCAAAAGACGGCTCTCTCCACTTCAAAATAGATGGTGAGAAGGCATCTGTCAATGAACGCCAGGTCCGCGCCTTCATGGGACTCAACCCCCAAAAGCCCCCGTCCGACGCTCTTAGCTCTCTTCCGGAAGGCGGGTTCGAAACAACTGATGAAGAACTGCCTCTCGTAGAGCACATCTTTCAGGGAAAAAGGCCCATGGGAATGGACAGGGTGGCTCACGTTCTGAGCAAAGTCGGCGCCATCGCTCATTACTTCATCTGTCGCGCCGTCCTTCCTAGGCAAGAGAAAAGGTCAATTGTTCAAACTCATGACATAATTCTCATTGATGCTTTTCTGGAACGCCGCCCCATCAACTTAGCAAGAATATCAATGCAACATATGGCTGATCCTAGACTCTCAGAACGCCTATGATGAGAGTGCTCCTCAGGAAGAACTTGGCCTAAAATGGAATGCAAAGAAAGGACTGGTCGAGATAAGGCACAATGAAGAGTTGCCTTCTGTGGTAAAGCAGCTAGAAGCTGAGAAAAAGAAAGCAGAAGAAGAACGCCTAGCTGCTGAGGCTGAGGCCGCAAGGCTTGCTCCTACGTCTCAAGAGTCCCCTACCGATCAAGAGCCTGCTGTAGATCATACAACTCTAGATCAAATGCTCTTAGGGCCCTCTTCTCCTCCAGCTTTCCCTCAGGACGCTCCTTCTTCCAGCACAGGTCCTTTGCCCCGTTCTGCTCCTGCGAACATCTCTCAGCATCCTCCAGCAGAACTCATGGGTGCGATTATGGACAACCAGTGCCTAATCTTCTCTACTCTCAAGGACTTGTCTTCTGCGTTCTCAAAGGCTGCGGAACTTCAAGAGCAACTGCTCAAGTTTTACCAAGACCAGAGCCGTTCTTAGTGATTGCCAACACTCCTTTCATCCCCTGTTATTTTGCCTTTGCTTTTTTTGAATTTCAAACACTTATGACCATTGGTCTGTAATAACTCTAACTCTTGTTTGAATGGCAATTCCTCTGTTTGCTTGCATGTGTTTGTTTAAGCGTTCCACTGCTTTTAGTTATGTGTTTGTGCTAACGTCCTTATCACTTGTTATCCTTTTCGATGATGCCAAAAGGGGGAAGTGTAGTTTTGCAGAGATGCGCTATAAAATAGTTATCTAGAATAAGCAAGTGTTAAGGGGGAACTATTAAGTGAAAAGTCTAAGGAACGCCCATGCTAGAATAAAAGAGGACGCCTAGAAAATTTTCTAGGACATGAATCTCTCCCTAAAATCCAAATGTTAAAGAATCAAAGATCGAAAACTTGTGATTACTGAAATTTCTCTAAGTGTTAGAGGACGCTTCTAAGTTTTCATGCATGCTAAGTTTCAATGTTAAAACTATTCTGCAAAAGAGTTTGTCATCATCAAAAAGGGGGAAATTGTTGGGACGCTATCAAGAACGCTTGCGTACTTGTTAGTGTTCCACACAACCGTCCCTTAGTTTTGATATGACAAACTCACTTTGATTCTGATAAAGTTGTCCAAGTGTTAAGGAACGCCCAATTAACAAAGGACAACAAGTGTATGAACGTTCCCTAAGCTTAGGGACGCCAGCTAACAGGAAGTAAAGACGAGCAAGAGACTACTTGAGCAAGGACGGAGTCCCAAGCAAGTAGGAACGCAAGAAAGGAGTCCTTACTCACTATCCGACAGGATGATATCACCCGACAATGTTTGATCATCCAAGGACACGTGGAGACCGATCCTGTAGTAGAGTCCAACACTACGTGGCGGACGATCCTGTAGCAGAGTTCATCAACACGTGGCGGCCGATCCTGTAGCGGAGTTCATCACACACAGCTGGATACAGGAAGCTTCCTCATCACCGCCAAACTCGTGGAAGAAGATCCTGTAGCCACGTACCTGAAGGGCATGATCGTCAGAACGAGAATGACGCCCTTCCCCAAGTCCTATAAATACCGCAAGGCATTTATTGTGACGCTAACGCTTTCAGAAGAATATTCATAGAGAATCAGAGGAAAGCGACTCACTCAAGAACACGAAGAACTGACGCAAGAACTCAAGAACAGTGCTAGGACTTGTGTTAGATCGAGTGAGAGTTGTAACCAAATCACAAAAACTGTTTGTATCAAGAAAACCCAAAAAGAAAGAGAGTGTCCTGCGAAGTACTGCAGAACGTTGGAATAGAGTCCTTTAGTAGATTGGGCAAGCTTAAGTTGTAGGCTTAAAGGAGTTCTTTACTAGTGAACTTAGGGAAAAGCTAAGTGTCAGAGAACTTTAAAGACTCGCCAGTACAACTGTAAGAACGTTCAATAGAAAGGAAAGATCTATTCAAAAATCCTCCAAGGAGGTAGAGGTTTACACTCAAGGACTACTTGGTCTTGAGTGGTTCCTCTATAATTCACTGTGTTCATCTATTATCTGTTTAGTCTTTATTTCCGCTGCAATACTAAAGGACGCCCCTACACCTCATAGGGACGCCTGACCAAAGGACGCCTTTACTCAAAGTAAAGGACGTCCCTCAGACTAACGATCCAACACAATCCCTTTTCCAAACACACTTCCAACCCCTGGTCAAGCCTCTACTAGAGCACTCGCCAAAACATTTTTATAATTTTTGAAGGGGCTCTCCTTGCCATACGACCATGCCTCTAGAAGTCCCCTTCTCCTCGAAAATCCGAGAACAAGGCCGTACCGGTAGATGCCAACACACAGAAAACACGTGAAAACTTTTCATACGATAAAACCCTTTTGCAAACCAGTTGCACATATAAACACATACGATCACACACACACACATACATATATATATATATATTAATAAAACATTTTAGTTAAAAAAAATATTGTAGGGACTAATTCCCCAAAACCAATCCTACCAGCACAGCATGCAATCCAACAAGAATTGAATAGAACCACCTAGCTGAGCAAGTCGCAGAACGACTTACCTCGGAGACGAAGGAATTTCTTTACGAACGCAGAGTACTAATGGTCCAGAAAGTTCAATCTCCTAGAAACGGTAATTAAAATTTATTAAACCCATTCCTAAATTAAGACAATTGCTATTACTTAAATGAATTTTAAAGACCCGAATAACCCAAAACCGAACCCGACTTAACCCGGATACCCAACACCCTCTTAACTTTGCCTTGACCAAACTCTCACCAAATTTCCCCTCCAAAATCCCCTTTTCCCGGATCTTTTCTCCTAACTAAATACCTTTTGACCAGTTATTGAAAAAACGCTCTCTCTAGTGACTACCGGAGACACAAACTGGAAACCACCGTTAATTCCATTGGCGATGGAAACCAACAGGACTAGCAAGAAAACGAAATGCACTATAGAGGAAATGAGTGAATCTCAAGGCATGGAGGAAAGTTTCCCTACCCTTACTAATGCCAATAAGATGTTGGGTGGGGGGAAATCTGTTTTCACATACAAGGACTCAGTCACAGGTAGTCGGCAAGATGGTATGTTGGTGGAGTATTCAAACCCTTTTGGGGAAGAAGATGAGTCAGATGACGATCTGGTTGATGATGTTAGGCCGGACTCGGTCAACCCCAAGTGTCGAGTGATTCTCTTAACCGCTGAAACTAAGAGAAGAATTCGGAAACCTTGGAGGAAGGCCATCATTGTCAAAATTCTTGATAGAAGTGTTGGATACATCTATCTGAGGAATAGCCTTACTCAAAAATGGAAGCCAAAAGGTGAGTTCTCAATGATTGATACAGGAAACGATTTCTATGTGATTCGGTTCAGCAACGATGAAGACTTGAACCACGTTTTGAATGATGGTCCGTGGCTGATTGGGGACAGTTACCTTACAATTCAAAAATGGCGGCCAAATTTTATTGCGGCAGAGGAAAAGTTAAAACGAGTGGCTGCTTGGATAAGAGTGTCAGACTTAGCCATGGAATATTTTGATAAAGAGGTCCTCGATGATCTTGGAGTAACGCTGGGGAAAGTCCTGAAAGTTGACAAGACAACAAATGCGGTCACCAGAGGAAAATATACAAGGTTATGCATTGAGTTGGACATTACTGAACCTCTAACATCAAAGGTCTAGATGAATGGGAGGTACTAGAGAATTCAATACGAGGGCTTGCGAATGATCTGTTTTGGGTGTGGGAAAATAGGTCATGTTAAAGAACAATGCAAGAACACAGACCAGATGAACTCCGGCATAGAGCATACAAACAAATCTAATCACTCTCCAAATCTTCAAGCTGAAATCCAAGAGGACTTTGGGGAATGGATGGTAGCAAAAAGAAATAAAAGTTGGAGAAACGTTAAGGAGGGTGGCACGCAGAGGAAAGAAAGCCCGCCGGAGCAACATTCCGACCGACAAGCGCCTATCGGAAATCCGACCAACAAGGATAGCAACTCCAAGGAAACTTCAATCAAGGCCAATCAAAGACCGGTAACGCCGGTTCCGATTTCTGCGCAAATCGGATCGGGTGCGTCTGGATCTCGTTTCCAAATTTTGGATGAGATTGCGGAAAATCAGGACACAGTTGAGGAGGAGGAAAATAAGGAAATCGAGAGTAGTAAGCTTAGAATGCAAATCAAAGAGACAATCTCGGCGCAATTGCAGGGTGATAGCAAAGGAAAGGAGATTGTTAAATCAACGTTGCCAAGGAAGGCTCTAAAAGGGAAGGATCAATTAGGGAAAGATTCTCGGGGAAATAAAAACATGAGTATCAAAATTATGGAAACCTCAAAGGAGAAATCAGTGGAAGCTATCAAGGAGAATACAGAGATAATACAGAACAAGAACATCGTGGCAAAAATCAAGGAGACTGAGAATTGAAATGTTTCAAGAGAATCTGTTATAGAGGAGAAATCGGACAAGAGAATTCCACGAGAAAGGAAAGAAAATATTATGGGAGCCCCGGTGATTATTACGGGAAAGGAAATTTCACTGAGGCCAGCATGGCAGTCCAAATCACCTAATAGAGATAAATACCCAGTGTCAATTCCCAAGAACAACAACAATCAATCATCCCATCTCATAGTTTTCACACACTCAAGCGACCCTCCGTTAAGAGCTGACGGGCCAATGGAGGAGACTGATTCCTCCCTCTGCTCCGAGGGTAGGATCGATCCGGCTTTGGACACCAGAATGGAAAATGCTACTCAAGAAATGCAACGAGGGAGCTCTGAGGCGCCCGACAGCATACAAGATAGAGATGCCATCATGGTCGACAACTATGGCAAACAATCTCGATAAGTTGTTTGTTGAGGATCAAAATCTCTATAATTTGTTTGTTATGTTAGCTCCTAATCTTAACATAATAACGTGGAACGTCCAAGGGGCGGGAAGCCGTGATTTTCTTCTTGCCTTGAAGGATCTTATTCGTCGTCATGATCCCTCTATACTGGTGCTCTTGGAAACAAAAATAAGTGGGGAGCAAGCGGACAAGGTCTGTGATCGTATTGGATTTGACGAAAGAATCCGAGCTGAGGCCAGGGGCTTTAAAGGAGGTATTTGGGTGCTTTGGCAGAAGGACAAAGTGAAGATTGATTCCGTCGAAATCCAAAATCAGGTGGTTTCGGTTAAGGTCAACAGGACGGGAAAGGCGCAGTGGCTCTTCTCGGCTATTTATGCGGATCCGAGCCCATCGAACCGGGTGGCTCTATGGAATAGGCTGGCGGATTTCAAGAACTCTATGACTCACCCGTGGCTTCTCATGGGCGACTTCAATGAAACGAAGAATATGGAGGAAAGGACTGGTGATTCGGAGGAACTTCGGAGAAGGACGAGGAAGTTCAAGCGATGGATTCATGAAAGAATGGATATGCTGGACTTGGGCTTTTCGGGGCCAAAGTTCACATGGCATAGGCGGGTGAGCCTTCTACTAGTGCTGGTGGCAGACTTGACAGAGGAATATGTAATGTGGAGTGGCGTGAGTTGTTCGCGAAGGCGTCCATCCAGCATCTTCCGGCCATCCAGTCAGATCACTCGCCCCTGCTCCTTTCAGTGAATGGTTTTGAGGAGCATTCGCCTCTTTCGAAACCTTTCCGATTCCAAGCTACTTGGCTGACCCATTGTGAGTTTCAAGCCTTCCTAGTTAATCATTGGGAAAAAGGTATGCCGCTGTGCGTCTCGCTCTCTAATCTAGCAGCTCAGCTGAATGAGTGGAATAGAGAGGTGTTTGGCAACTTATTTCGACGAAGAGACAAGCTATACAGGCGGATTGAGGGTATTCAGCGGGCTTTTTGTGATCATGCGTCTCACGGGCTTCTCGACCTCGACAGGCGGCTTAGAAGACAACTTGCTGTGGTGCTGGATCAAATAAACATTTTCTGGGCTCAGAAAGCCAGGTCGGAGGTTCTGTTGGAGGGGGATAGGAATACTCGTTTTTTCCACGCAAGCACTGTGGTTCGCAGGCTCCAAAACCGAATTGAAGGGCTTCTCGACTCGGAGGGGGAGTGGATTTGGGACCAGGTTTCGCTGCAATTAATGGCAACAGAGCATCTGCGCAGGTTGTATGCTGAGGAGTCTCCGGATGATGGACCTTTCGATATTCCTAGAGGGAGATTTCCAAGTTTAGACGAAGAAGATTATAGCACTTTGAGCAGAAGGTTCAATACCCAGGAGATTAAAGAGGCACTGGACTCAATGAGCCCGTACAAGGCACCGGGTCCGGATGGGTTTCAAGCCGTCTTTTATCAGAGGAATTGGGTCCATGTTAGGGAAGAGGTGGAAACGGCAGTTCTCGACTTTCTTGCCGGCAAAGGAATGCCAGAGAAGCTGAACGAGACAATGATCGTTCTTTTGCCCAAGGTCGAGAATCCGCAGTCGATGAACCAACTCCGCCCAATCAGCCTGTGTAATGTGGCTATGAAGATCGCTACCAAGGCCATAGCGTCTAGATTGAAACCGATTATGGGTCGCATTGTTGCGCCATCGCAGTCTAGTTTCGTCCCGGGGAGACAAATTACGGACAACATTGTGATTACCAAGGAGGTGATGCACTCTATGAGGGATGCTCGAAGCAAACCGTTCATGGCGATCAAGATCGACCTAGAGAAGGCGTATGACCGAGTGCGCTGGTCGTTTCTCCATGATACCTTGAGGGAAGCCCGTCTGCCGAGTGATTTGATCAAGGTGATAATGGAAAGTGTGAACTCCTGCTCGATGAAAGTGTTATGCAACGGGGGCGTTGGGGATGGATTCAAGCCTAGTCGTGGAGTTCGGCAGGGCGACCCGTTGTCTCCGTACTTGTTCGTGCTGTATATGGAGCGGTTAGGACACATTATTGACGAAGCGGTTGATGCGGGGTCATGGAAGCCGATTCAGCTTTCTGATGGCGGGCCAGCCATTTCTCATCTTTTTTTCGCGGATGACCTCATCTTGTTTGCTGAGGCCTCGGTGGACCAGATGGACATCATTCGGTTTTGCCTGGAGAAATTTTGCAAGGCTGCTGGTGCTAAGATTAATTTTCGAAAGTCCAAGGTTTGCTTTTCTAATGGAACCGGTGATGAGTTGGCCCTGAGCATTAGTGATAGGGGCGGAATTCCAAGGACGGAGGATTTGGGTATGTACCTAAAGGTTTACATGTCCAAGAAGAGAGAGTCGAAAGAAAACTACCGTCATATCATGGATAGGGTCAAGATGAAGTTGGCGGGGTGGAAGTCAAGGACGCTTTCCTTGGCAGGTAGAGTAATTCTGGCTAAGTCTGTTATTTCATCCATTCCATACTACTCTATGCAAACTTCTAGCTTGCCCTTACATGTGTGTGATGAATTAGAAAAGAAAACTAGAAGTTTTGTTTGGGGTTCTACAGATGAAAGGAAGAAAATACACCTCATCAATTGGGAGACCTTAAAAAGATCCAATGATGATGGGGTCTTGGAATGAGGAGCATGAGGCAAGTTAACTCAGCTTTTATGGCAAATATGGGATGGAAACTAATGACGGATACCGACTCGCTTTGGTCCAGAGTTGTTCGGAGAAAGTACTGTAATGGTCGACAGGATAGGGACATGTTTCAACGCAAGGGAGGGGCCTCGAACCTATGGAATGGGGTGGTGAAAGCAAAAGGTCCTTTGATGCAGGGAGTCAAAACAAGAATTGGAGATGGGAGGAAAACGTTGTTTTGGGACCACGTTTGGGCGATGGATAGACCCCTGATCGAGCTTGCGCTTGGAGCGGTTAACGATGAAGACTTGGGCAAGACGGTGGATAAGTATTGGGGCATGGCTGGATGTGGGACCAATTTGCGCACTTCTTGCCTGCTGAAGCTTTGGAAGAAATTGCTGGTCTCAAGGTTGCTGCAGAAGGCGTGGGGTATAACTTTTTTTGGAAGCCGACGGTTTCCAGGAATTTTTCCCTCAGTTAAGCTTTGGAGATTATCAAGAACGAACACAACAATGGTGGCGAAGATATTTGGAAGAAAATCTGGAAACTAGATGTGGCGTAGAGGGTCAAGACGTTCATCTGGTTGGTGGCTCACGATTCAATCATGTGTAATGTTAATCGGCGTCGTCGCCGGCTGTGCGAGGAGGACAGCTGTGGAATCTGTAATGGGGTGCCGGAGTCTATGATTCATGTGCTGTGTGACTGTCCGCAGGCTCGTGAGGTTTGGGATGGTCTGCTCATTGATAGTAGGAAGGGGCGGTTTTATGCTTGTAATTTGAAGGAGTGGCTCTTGGAAAATCTCAGCAGAGCAGGTAGCTGGCCCAATGTGTTTGCTTATGGTGCTTGGTGGAATTGGAAGTGGAGGAATGAAAGAACCTTTCAAAGTCAGGCAAGTTTCCAGGGAGATAAACATATGTTTGTCTTACAACGTGCCAAAAAGTACTCAGAAGTTGTGGCCAGTAGGAAAAGGGCCATGAACAACTCGTGCCTGTCTCACTGGACGAGACCCGAGCCGGCGTGGAAAAAGTTGAATGTTGATGGTTCTTATTCTGAGGGTAGCGCGCACATCTCTGCAGGGGGATTGATCAGGGATGATAAAGGGGAATTTGTGCCGGCTTTCATTGCAAAGGAGCAGGGCAATTCTGCCGTTAAAGCTGAGCTTATGGGTTTGTTGCAGGGGCTGAATATGGCGTTTTTCCAGGGAATTGAGAACCTGCAAGTTGAGATGGATGCTCTAGAGGTGGTGCGGGCTGTGAATGAGGATGCTGGGCAGCCTAATGAGTTTTGGAACACTATTGAAAGCTGCAAGAAGCTGATCGGAAACAAGAGGTGGAACGTCAAAGTGAAGCATATCTCCCGAAATGCGAATCAAGCGGCGGATTGGTTATCTAAGTTTACTGATAATTGTAATGGAGATTTTGTTATGTTTAGTGACCCACCTATGGGTCTTGTGTCATTCATGGAAATAGATTCCTGGATGAGCACTAATATGTAATAAGTTTATGTTTATGTACCCGACCACACCTCCGCGCTTGCCCTTGGCTACCCGGCCCTCGCCCTCACTCACCCTTGCCAGATCTAGGACTCCGACGGCGACCAACGACCCGACTCCACGCACCCGTACTTGAAACCGAGAAAGAAGACTAGGGGAAGGAATAGAACTTACCGACAACAGGGCGATGATGAACGGAAAGCCCGACGGACAAACCGAGAAGGAACTCACGATGAAGAAGGACGAGGAAGGCTTATGGGCGGACGGCAGAGTTTGGAAAAAATCGAAAAGAACCGAGGCCACCTTCCTTTTCTTTTATAATTTAGGTTAATGTAATTACTTAAGTAATTAGCTTTAGGAGCAAGCAAACAAATGAAAAATCTTATCTTCACGTAAGAGATCACTATATTGCTTAATTTGATTTGGAAAAAAAAAACTTGATCCTATCTTCATTTATAAGATAGATTTTTAGTTAAGATTTATTTACTTTTTATTTTATTATTAATTTTTTTTAAAGTATAATTTACTTTATTATCAACATCCGAAATAAGTTTATAAATTTATAAATCAAGAAATGGAACCGAATAAAACCGAATATTACATCCTATCCCTCTTAAGAAAAGTTTCGTCCTGAAACTTACCCAAAGAACGAATGAGAAATAGCGGAAATTCGAAAACGGAATCGACCCGATACCCGAGATCTCACACCCTCTCCTCCTTAAAGAGGTTCGCCCTCGAACCTAGGTCGAAGCTAGGAATACTATCACATGTATAGGATCAAATAAAATCAAACAAGCTTGGACACCTACAATCAAACTATCTAGTCTTGTACCAAATGAGAGTCAGACAAAATATGCATAGTATAACTTAGCTAGCAGCACAAACTAGAAATTGAACTCTAAACCATCGTTGTAGAAACTAATCACGAAACTACAATGTACTCAAAAGAAGGTCAAACAAAATCGATATCAAATCAAAGGAAAAGCCAACACATAGAAATGAACTCAAGCCACTACACTTTAACTAATCCAAGGTTGATACTAAAGGAAACAACCCAGAGATAACCAATGAAATAACACTCAAAACAACAAATGAGGTAACAATCAAAACAATAGACCAAGTAAACAATCAAATCCTGGTTCTCTACCTCTAATCTATGAGCTAACTCTAATATGACATACATACACACAATCTCGTATACTACAAGAGGCCAACAAAGTCAAACAAATCCAACAAGATCATACATGGTCAAACAAATGGAAATCAAATCAACAACGAAGTGACCTAAGCGAACTTGAATTGACACTACACTTACCAACTACGTGAGATCCTTCGGCTGATGGTGGCGGAGTCGCAATGTGTCACCTACCCCTCCTAAATGCAACATGACTACCTACTGAAAATGTTTGAAAACACCGGCCGGTTTTTTGTTCAAGTTAGACCTCGAGTACACTCGTTGTTCAGTTCCTTGTGCCCTTGTTGCCAACCTCGCTCTGATACCAATTTGTAACACCCTGTCTTTCTAACAAGGCGTTACTCGGTAGTAGACCTCACGAGGCACTACGAAGCTGGTTCGACAACAGAACATCCGGATCTTGCAACGCGGGCACGGCGAGAAAATATTGAAAATCATCCAACTTGCATTACGAAATAGAACTTTTACAAAACATTTCATGATCCCAACTCAACACCAGGTGAATAATTACAAACTTCCCTGAACCCCAGAACAACTAACAATTTACGATATGAAACTATAGAAGATAATTCAAATAATAACATAAATTAGAATAACAATAACCCTTCCCAAACCCCCAAACCATTCTATGACACGTATCGCCGCTTCGCACCACCAATCCGCCAAGTTTCTACACGGGTTCCTAGATACCTGCAGTCTGAAAAATAGTTCCCCGAGGGGTCAGCTACTATCCTAATCCAAGTCGGAAAACATACGATACTAGCAGAACGTTTCAAAACAGTTTCTCTAAGGTCAGCAAACAAGTCCGCAATCACACGCATAACTCTAGTCCAGTCCTAAGTCCAGTTGGTCACACGCATTCCAATTCACTTAGCAAAATCACAGTTACAAATCCTCATACACAAACATACACAAATCCACACATTCACGCACACGCACAATCCTAGGCGGGTGTTAACGGCCTCCACCCACAGCACCCGCATCTAAGGCATCCTCCAGCCAATCCCTTTTCCAAACACACTTCCAACCCCTGGTCAAGCCTCTACTAGAGCACTCGCCAAAACATTTTTATAATTTTTGAAGGGGCTCTCCTTGCCATACGACCATGCCTCTAGAAGTCCCCTTCTCCTCGAAAATCCGAGAACAAGGCCGTACCTGTAGATTTATTTACTTTTTATTTTATTATTATTTTTTTAAAGTATAATTTACTTTATTATCAACATCCGAAATAAGTTTATAAATTTATAAATCAAGAAATTGAACCGAATAAAACCGAATATTACACTTCTATTGCTTCCCTACAATTTCATTCAATGGTTACTGGCCAATTTAATACGTATAATCAAGTATAAAACTATATGGAACTAATTGAGTATCTAATTAAATAATAAACGTATAATTAGTATATGTACCTTGTATAATCACAGTTAGCTTGACCATAGGTTGATGTTGTATTGTCGTTTAGGACTCTAGATGGATCCTTAAGGTCACTTGTCATTTGGCTCTTGCAAAAATAATAACACCAAAATGGTATCAAACTTTATAATTTACTAAATTAATAAAAACCTCTTAAAAATATTTTTAACATAAACATTAAAATTTTAAATAGTTTAGTCATTTAATAATTAGGCCAATTGAGTAATTAAGGTACCTTTGATGATATCTCACCATTGATAATAGGAAAGTATCCATTAGCTTTGATATCCTCGATGTCCTGGCATATTAAGGTATAAAGTAACCATTCAAGCATATAAGCTAAGCATTGTTATATATAACTATATTATGGGTCCGGATCCGGTAGGAATGATTATTATGGTAGGAAATAGGAATGAATCTCGGCCGTCCATCACGCGGAGGGAAAACAGCCCAACAAGCCACACGGACGTATAATACGCGTATTATACGCGTTTTATACGCTTTTTAAATACGCGAATAATTCGTGTATAATACGCGAATTATATGCGTTTTTTCCATTTTCGTTTTTTTCCTTTTTTTCGTTTTTTTTTGATTTTTTTCCGATTTTTTTTTGATTTTTTTTCGTTTGTGCAACTCAATGGTCACGTTTGTGCAACTCAGTGGTCAATTTGTTCATCAACTCTATTGCCAAAATGTGTTGAATTCTGTTTGTGCAACTCAATGGTCACGTTTGTGCAACTCAGTGGTCAATTTGTTCATCAACTCTATTGCCAATGTGTTGAATTCTATTTGTGCAACTCAATGGTCACGTTTGTGCAACTCAGTGGTCAATTTGTTCTTCAACTCTATTTCCAATGTGTTGAATTCTATTTGTGCAACTCAATGGTCACGTTTGCCAATGTTGTTCATTCATATTTGTTCAACTCTATTGCCAATGTGTTGAATTCTATGGTCAATTTGTTCATCAATATTTGTGCAACTCAATGGTCAATTTTGTGCAACTCTATGGTCAATTTGTTCATTCATATTTGTTCAACTCTATTGCCAATGTGTTGAATTCTATGGTCAATTTGTTCGTCAATATTTGTGCAACTCAATGGTCACGTTTGTGCAACTCAATGGTCAATTTGTTCATTCATATTTGTTCGTCATATAATTAAGAGAATTGCTACAACTCCAAAGACCGTAGAAAACACAACAGCAATAGCAAATCAGATTTGAGAATTTACGAAGTCATGGTTGTATTTAGAAGAAGCCTTAAAATTAGAAGAAAGAATTAGAAGTATGATTTTCAATCGGTTTACCTACAAAGAAAGAGGATAATCAGATAAAAAAAACAAAGAAAGTGGATAAGAGAGATCTCATAAGAGCATAGCTAAACCACAACCGCTTTACAATAACGAACCCCTATAAATCCATCGTATTACTTAAGAACACAATGAAGATCAACAATTAAGCACGAAATCCGTAGAAATTCATTAAGAGTAAAAAGAGGATGAACACACTTCCAATTTGGCAGTAATACACAAGAACATAGCTAAATCGGAACCGCTTTACACTACTAGAGCAAGACACATGAACGAAAGGACAACAAAATCAACAACGAACACCTAAAAATCCACCGGATCTTATACCAGCAAAACAAAGAGCAACGATTAACCTCCCAAATTACAATCTTATACGAAAATCCGAAAGAGCTGCCGTCCATCATCGCTCCAAAACTGAACTAGATCGAGGATTGTGCAATTACGATCGTGGATTGTGCAATTACGATCGTGGATTGAATTAGATCTGGCGGCGAGAAGCGGAGCGCACATGAGAGCACCGCCTCTGTTAGATCCGGCCACGAGGAGCTCGAAAATCAGAATTGAATGAACCAAACATTTAATCACCACACAAATCGTCGAATCAAGAGGCGAACAAACCCTATAATTCACAAAACTGCCATAACAAGGATTAGCAAGACAGATCTTACAAACCACAGATCTACACAGTTAAGCATAGATCTTACAAACATGTATCCGATACATATAAGCACAGATCTACACAGTTATGCAAAGAATCAACAAGAAACAAACGTGGATTCGAACGAAAACAAGCAAATGACTACAAAAATACATGAACTAGAGCAACAAATCAACTAAAACACAAACTAATCGCAAATAACCGCTTCGAAAAGACTTCAACAACATCACTCAGAACCAAAATCCAAGCAAAAACAAGCGAAATTACACAGAATCAAAAAATTAGAGTTCGAAACAAGCAAAAAACAAAAAAACCGAAACCTAGGGTTTCGAATTGAGCATACCTCGCGTGTTTGCAGGAGACGACTTCGATCTCACCAATGTTTGTGTGTTTGAGTGTACAAATTGTAGTTTGATTGCAGTTTCCGAGCGAAAATCGACGAGATTTGAGGGGGAGGTTTGAGCGAACTGTTATCGCCTTCGAGAGGGAGAGGGAGAGAAATTTTGGGTGAATTTTGGAAATAACCGGAAAACGTGAGGGAACTAGGCCCCAGCCGCGCGCGAAATTAAAAAAAAAGGATATAATCTCAGCCGTTGGATGCACTAGATCGAATGGTGCACAATCATTCCTATTTCTCACCACAAGAAACCTTCCTACATGACTCTTTCTCCTATATTACTATACTATAAATTCATTAATATATTCATACATGTTGAGGGTAATTAGGCATGATAGGACCCACTGGTAAAGAAGATGGTTCAGTACTTCGAATCATGCCAAAAAACTTGTTTGTATTGGCTGATATTGTTTTTTTTTTATCTAAAAGAGAAGAGTTTGTCATTTATTGGTCAAAGCGTATTGACAGTATTGTACTTGGTTTGTTTTAGATTGATCAGGTATAAGCAGAATGACTTACTTTGATGGATTAGCTAGCAACTCAAAAGTGGGTGTTTTTGGCAAACCTACCTGGTAATTAGCAACAAAAGTTAGAAAGTCGTTTATGAATAATTTTATGGATTTTAGAATTATATAATATAGACTACATTATTACAGTCTTTCTGATATTGACATATAAAAAGTCTTACAAAATTAGAAATGTGCATGTTGGACGGTACCATAATTATTTGAAAGTTGAGGTAGTTGGCTTGAGGTGACGTAGCATTAGAATATGCAACACTTTCAAACCTGTACAAAGATATTGCAGAAAAATTTACTTGTTTTTGAAATCTTTCTAATAAAAGCAAGGTGCATCCACAATATGAATGTACAACTTGAGGAAAATCAATCATAATATGTCATAATAGATGACAAAATGATAGGGCATCTTATGAAACAAAGATTAAAAAGTATAATATTTTAAGCATAATTGTCGGCTTATAAAATTCACGTATCAGAAAAAAACTATTACCTAGGGATATAAATAATTTAATTTAAAAAAAACATTAAGTGAGAGCAAACTAATAAATATGCAACTTAGGTGACATGAAAAAATTGATATCTCATTTCAAATATTAAATGCTATGAGTAACTAACATTACCTTTGAATATATGTTGAATTAGGCATATAATTAGGATGATCAACTTTTTGATGAAGTTCTTGTTATTTCCATCGAATGCACTTGAATTAGTCTCATAAAACTGATTCTGAACAAAACAATGATATAATAAAACATGAGTGATTCTATACAAAATTGATGTCAACTTCTTTATTTAAATGTGGAAGAACAATTTATCAAGCTAAGTTTATGAAGCAAATTGATACATGTATGTATGTATTAGATTGAGATATAATATCTATAATTACCACTTTTCGTTGCAACTCCTTTATTGCTTCCAAAAGAAATGCTTCGTACATTTTAGCTTCATTTGTAGAGTGTTGTGCTGGATGATGGCTCATATATCCTATTATAGCCATAGCATGAGCCATATTTAAAATGATTATAACAACATATTAAAACCTATTGTTATATTTAGGGCTTGGAGTGCAATTTAAACTTGCCTGATTTCATGTTGAATGTCTAGAAGCATTTGTTGCACACGAAAAATTTGTTTGCAAATATTCTATCATTGAAAAGTATACAAATTAATGTAACATTAAAATGGCTATTACATTGCTTATCAATAACATAATAAAATACATGCGACTTACCAAACAATCCCTAAATTAAAAAGGTGTGTGGCGACATTCCAAGTATAAGATGCATCAATGTATCAAACAATATAAATAAGTGTCAGTAGGTGTATGTTAACTAGAAGTCGTATAACTTCAATCATATTTAGATTATAAACCTTATAGAAGAAGTAATCATATATTACCTGCTAGTTTGTTTGAAGTAACTCTTGATTTGTCTCTTTATCGTTTTAAAAACAACAACCAATTGCTATAGTGAAAAATAAATCAAGAAAACATAAAATAAGTAGCAGTTAAAAGCTGCAGATGTTATTTATTGACTTTAATCTTGAAGAAAAAAGAAAAAGAGTATGAGAAGGTTACCTCGGTATTTGCTATTTTTCTGTGGAAAAAGAGTATGAGAAGGTTACCTTGTTAGTTCAATTAATGTTTGAGATAAGGAAAAAGATATAAAGATAAAAAAAATTAGATTATTTAAGTTAAAATTGGAGTAACAAGTGTCAATTGTCATTTCTACTAGTAACTGTTATAAAATAACTTGTGTATAGACATAGATCGACCTTAATTAATAGCTATGAAAGTATACCAGATCTTACCATTGTCGTATACGGCGGATCCAACGCAACGTTCTAATCAATTCCATGTAACAGTTAAATAACATATGAGATAAGCTTTATCGAATATTAATGATTGGTAAATCATATAAAATCTTTTGTTTGTCGTATATTGCATACCCAAACATTAATATCATTGTAAATTCAACTAATTATAAAATTAATTAAAACTATATTATGGTTTACATATGGAGAGTAACTAATAAAATATCAGTTCTTCTATTAAGTAAACTTTTATTTAAAGTTATATTATGTTAAATTTAATTTAAGGGAGCAATATAAATTATTTGAATGGTCAAAGCATAGAATTTTCTTTTTCAATATTTCTTTAACATTAATAATTCAACACGTTTGAATTGGACTGTAATGTAATGGCTCACAATTGAGAAAATAAGAAAAATATAACGATAGAATGTTACCTTTTTTGGTCCCGAAGTTGCTTTGAATTCAGTATTTGAAGCAAGATGTTAGAGTTCCCTCTTTAAAACAAGTTTCAAACCAAAATTATAATTATTAACAAATCACAAAGTAGATCCATGATTTGATGAAATAAGCACATTCATATTCAATTTCAAAAACATGTACAATTGAAAAAACAAGAAAATTATGTAAAAGATTACCTGTTGTCACTAGTGAAGTAACTTAATCGGCTATCTGGTGCTCGTTGATGGTTGCAACCTCAAAGTTACACTTGATAAAAATATCAAGGGCCCTTTTCAAGATCTTGTTCCTTCTTTTTGCAAAGGCAATCAAATATGCATCACTATGTGAATCTGACAAATGATTTTCATTATTCCTAACTTTTGACATTTTTGAACAATGGTTTTCACATAAACTTGACATGAAAACTAAAGATTTATAGAAAGCTTCTAAGAAGGGACATGGTCTAATTAGAGAAGAAAAGTGGAAGAAATTTGCACATCTTCAGTCTCACTTCTCACCACATATATACAAACAATTTATTTAGAAAAAAAGTTATTTACAATTTAAAAAATAGAAGATTTTCATTTTATCATTATAAAATACAAAAATAACTTTTTTTACCAATTTAGTCCATGCCGTAAGTTTTTTTGTATCCATATCAAACTTTTGTAACTTAAAATTTTCTAAAAATTAAGGGATACCAAATTTTTGAGTTTTGAATTTCTTTGACTTGAAACCATATTTATCACTCATGAAATTAAATGTCCTAGATTAGTATGAAAAATTAAATGTTCATTAAATGTGAATCTGATATTTAATTTTTACATTAATTGGTATTAATTTTTTGTCATTAATATATTCATATATTAATGACGTAAATTCAAAATAAATACTAAAAGTTTAATAGTTATTACATAATAATAAAAGAAATTTGAGGAAATTGTATAACTCACAGTCAGTCGTTTAACCAAGTTTGTGGTAACTTCTGGAGTTACGTCCTTCCATTGTTTCACATTCAGCGGTTGGTTCCTGATTGTGAAATCTATCTCGTGGGCAAACATCTCTGCGAATGGACCGGTTGGTCTACCAATGGCCTCCTCCCCTATTGAGATTGGTAATCTTTTACCAAGTTGCTCATGAACCCTATCAGCATTGAGTCCTCTACTCTTTCCACGTGTTCTTTTAATTGGTAATTCTATAACAAATAATTAAAAATCACTTGTATATACACATGAAGAACTAATCAAATGAAGCGTTTTTACTAATAAAGTCAAGAAAAATATACCTGCTTCAGTAGGTTGGACACCAATTGAAGCAGGAGCATCAACCGTCGTCTCTGTAGTTTCAGCATTTGTGGATGGACTATTAATGTGAGCATCAACCATGGACTCATCTATTGTAAATATGACTTGTTAATACAAAATTTGATGTAGTTAATTGTAACAATGCATAATTGTTCAATTGAGGGATGTCTTACCAACTATACGAGTCGATGTAATGATTGTAGGAGCATCCCTTGCATTAACTCTTTTAGTGTTTGGAATACTCGGTAATACGGGGTCAGGTTCGACTGAGGGAGGATTTGCATATACACGCACCTTTTTTTGCACACAAGCACCTATAGGTTTGGTATAATGTTTACGAACAATTAAACTATATAGTAAAATAAATCATTATAAAATATTAAATGCATTATGAAAAAAAAGAATAATAGTTCTATTAGATGATTGTACATACCAGCAGTACTACTTGGAGCATTGGACACGAAATTACGTCGTTTAGCTAACATTGAACGTGTAGACATTGTCTGTAGATTACAATAGTAAAATGTAAGAAAACTATGGTGCCATGATTTTTATAATCAGTATCAATAAATGAACAATAATAACACAGTCTAATATAACATGCAATTGAGACAAAAAATCCTTTATTCAAAAACACTTGATATTAAACTGGTTTTCGTTCGTTACATGATTTACATCCATGAAGGGCTACAATATTGAATTTTCAACATTCAGCTAGCTAGGTGGTGGAATAGGACTAGGAGTAGAGGGCACAGGTTCAAACATACAAGATATTTTGTTCCAATGAATAGGACAAAGAGGGTACCAAAGGTGAGTAATTAAAGATGAAATAAAACTATAAACACTTGATATTAAACTGGTTTTTGTTAAAAAATACAGAGGTGTCAGACATTTCTACTGAGAAAGTTACACGATTAGATTGTGAAAAGCTAACTTTCGTAATTAAGAAATTGTATACATATGTACGTTTATACTGTATATCATTAAAAATGATTTTGTCAGTGAACTTAGAAACAAAAACTAAAGTGCATCATTGTTGACCGGGTTAAATTTCATTCCTATTGATACTATTATTAGTTTATTACAAGATTTCTTTATTAGTTTTT
Organism: Polygonum aviculare; assembly: GCA_934048045.1. Lineage (NCBI taxonomy): Eukaryota > Viridiplantae > Streptophyta > Magnoliopsida > Caryophyllales > Polygonaceae > Polygonum > Polygonum aviculare. The sequence goes on along the minus strand of OW204023.1, from coordinate 14,297,876 downwards.
CATATCACAGTTATACATCGAAATTACAACTAGTTCATACGAAAATCAAACAAGAATTGAAGTGCTTGTATAAGTAATAAGTATGCTATTGGACACTACAACAAAATTAAAATTAAAGAGAAGAATTCAAGTTCGACTTTAATAATTGATCGAATCAGAATGAAAAAAATTTGACTTTTTAGGTTCTAATGAAAAAGACTAAATGAACATAAGATAGTATTTTATGACTTTGAAAGGGAACAAAAAAATCATAAATCAATTGATCGAACTAAAATTTACAACCAAGTTTAGATTGTTTAGACTAAAATTTACAACCAAGTTTAGATTGTTTATACTACAGTATATAAGAATCCCTAAAAAATTCGAATCAAACATTGAGGACAAAAACCACAAAGAAGCCTACTCACCGTAGAAATACTTTTAACTACGGACAAGAACTCGTTTTGATAGCATGGGTACTCACCGTAGATCGAAGTAGGGGACCAATTTTTTGTGTTCAACCGTACAACACTTAGGAAGAGATATATAAATTGAGTATCTAGTATTACGTAGGGAAGTAGGAGGTAGGGAAGTAGGGTTTTTATGCTTGCACGGGGTCCAAGTCTGACTTGATGTAAATTATGAGCGGCACTTTTCCCGCCTACTGTAATTGGTGAAAGTTAAATATTGAAACTACCTTTTTGCACTTTTTTACACTTGAAAATTATTAGCGGGATCAATTAAATATTGAAGCTACCTTTTTGTGCACTTTTTTGTACTTGAAAATTATTAGCGGGATCAATTAAATATTGAAAATTATTTTTGAGACTACCTTATTTAATTATGCAAGTTATGATAAAATATAAAACTTAAAAATATATAGATAAAGAAATACAAAAAAATATAAGAATTAAGTTATATGTCAAAAATTTATATATATATATATATATATATATATATATAAGTCATACTAAGGTTAAGACCCACCGTATTGCACCATGTAAGATTTTTCCACGTGTCGTTCTCATATTCTCCACCTAGCAATATGATCAAAATTTTTGATTGTATATAGGTTATCCCTTTAATTCTTATAAAAAAGACACAAGTTTTCATTTCTTAGAGTATGTTAATTAGTCTTTTGTTTTTTAAATAAAGATTTGATTTTATATAATTTAAGAAATGACTATATAAATGAATATGATCATAATTTCTCAAACATTCCTAATTATGTATTTTATAACATTATTAGTTGTATATAAAATTTATTAATATATGTCATAAGTATAATAATTTTTTATAAAGTATTAAATTTAAAATTTCAACAAATCCCGCACAAGGTACGAGGATTACACTAGGTATGAAATAAATTACACAAGGAAATAAATTAGTTTGGAGTTATAAATTCGAGTTTGAGTACGAAATCGATCAGATCAAATGGGTGATGGATGATGTCCGATCGGGTCATGGTAGATTGATGAAACAGGTCAAGAATATTTAATATAAAATTAATTTATTTTGTATTTAGAATAAGTCCGGTAAAACCAACAAGCTAGCTTGGGATTTCAATCCAATCAGGTTTGCTAGTCGAGCTTCAGTTCTTTCCCTGACCTTTCACATTGGGTTTCAAAATTCTCAATCGGTTAGGCTATGATTGATTTATAAGTTTGAGTTGCAGTTGACCACACTAAACTTTATTCGTCTCACTTTTTTTTATTGATTCTAAACAATTTATGTAAAAGATATTGAAATTTGACTAAAAAAGTTACAACATATTTTTTTAGTTGAACAAATATTTATAGAGTTATATTTTTGTATAATGTTTGGATACTTGCTTAACAATAAGTATTTTTTTATGTTATAGTTATTTTGGGAAAAATTTCAAACACAAATCATTTGCATATAAGTACTTTTTTAGATTTGGAATATACAATCATGTTTTAATCAATAAGAATAAGCATATTAAATTTAAACCAATGAGAACAATTTATAGAAGTGGTGAAGTGGTTTAATTTGGAGTTCACTTTTGTTGTTTTATATTATTATTTTAACCAAAAATTTATATAATTACATTAATTGTATCTTTGAGAAAACCTTTATATAAGAGTTCAATGATATATTTGTTCATATATTTTCAAATAATTCAACTAATTTAGAAAAAAATGATGGCGTGCTTTAGTATATACTATGATTATGATGATATGAGGTGTGGTCAGAATTAACGTGGAGATTGAAAAGTCCTCGACTTTAACATATAGTATATAGATATCGTGTAAATGTTAATCAATGTGAATTCTATTTAATTATTAATGATTTCATTTGAATTTTAACAATCATACGTTCATTTAATTACTAATTATTTTTATCTTTATATATTTTTAATCGGAAAAATCTTAATCCATGTGAGTTTTCATTTCTTAATTAAAATGTTAATTAATCTTTTATTTCTTAATTAAAGATTTGATTGTATATAACTTATGGATCAATATATATTCACTCATTAGGTGATAGTAATGCTAATACTATGTATTTCTAAATCATGAAAAAAAAACTACTGTACCTAAAAGACCTTGTGAATGAACCTCTTATCAGTATCTTATCCATAGTACGTAGTAACATATACTATGTTATAATATGGCAGAGTTTGGTTCTGGTAAGAATAACCCTTATAGTGTAAAATGAGAAACAATCTCAACCGTTAGATCTTTCGGATCTAATGGTAGAGATTAAAGGATGAAATAAGGAATAAGAAAAGGCGGTGGCAAACTTGTAAATAAACTAATTTTGACCCAAAAAGGTTCATTGTGTTCCACTTGTAGATTCATTGTGTTCCACTTATAGGTTCATTGTGCAATAGAAAGTAGGTTCATGAAGTTTAATTGTGTGGCTCATTGTCTTCAACGTGATGGTTCAAAAATTTAAATCACTCGGTTCATATATGACAAGATGCGTAAAATTTATAAAAGAAAAATATTGAATTCATTGTTTTTAAGTTCATGAAGTTTATTTATTTGGTTCATTGGATTCGACGTAATGGTTCATGAGTTTGAATCCCTAGGTTCATATATGATAAAATGCGTAAATTGTGTAAAAGAAACGAATTTGGTTCATTGTGTTTCACTTGTAGGTCCATGTCGTGTAATTATACAGTTCATTTAATGTTAAAGTGCATAGACGATAGCTTAATCCTCAAACACACATAACAAAACATTGTTTGAGGTTTATACTCAACCGTACAAGTAGTAATGAAATAAGAGCAATCTTGTGATAAGTGAAGAATGTAGGCATCGTATCGTTCTCATCATCATCCAATGGGGTTTCACCCATGGTATTCGTATTATTATGAAAATCCTTTGATGAAACTCTATCAGTACTAGCATCACTCCTTTGAATGGGACATGTTATAATGACCCAAGTTTGATGAGCAATCAACAAAAAAAATGTAAAGTTATGTGTAAAGTGACATAAAACACATAATGAGTACTACAAATGTGCAAATACGATTCTTCTTTTGGTTCATAAAGAATGTCATTATCGTTCATAAATTTTCAAGGAAAGGTTCATTAAATATCATAAAACGGTTCGTGTAAATTAAGACACATGTGTTCAGGCATTTTGTCGAACACATGATGGGCAATCAGACAAGCATACGCTTCAACCTCTATATTCAATCAAAATTATCAATTTGCAATGTAAAAGACATAAACAATCTACAAAAGAAACGTAAAAGCTATGTGTGAAGCAAAATGAAACACATAATGAGTACTACAAATGGGCAAATGCGTTTATTCTTTTGGCTCACAATGAATGTCATTATGGTTCATAAATTTTCAAGGAAAGGTTCATAGAAAGCCATAAAACGGTTCATCTAAATTAAGGCACGTATGTTGAGGCATTTTGTCGAACACATGGTGGGCAACAAGACAAGAATGAACTTTCGCCATAGTTATTCAATCAAAACCATCAAATTTGAGTTGTTCATGTTGCCATAACCTTTCGACAATGTAAATTTAACGAGTTCACACAAAAGAGAGCAGATTAAAGCGAAAACATCCCTAGATTAACGAGTTTCACTATTACAAGCACAATTGATAAAAATTCACAAAAAAAAACAAGTTTCAAAATTTGAAATCATCTACCTAAATCCATAAGAAAGGAATTGGAGGTCAAAGGAATCAGATTTGAAGGGAATCATGTTGGAGAAGAACAATGGATGAACTTGGGAGAAGATAAAGGGATATATGGTGATTTCCGAAGGAGAACGATTGAGAAGGTTGGGAACGAACAAAGCAGAAGGTCAATCAAAGAAGGATTAGAAGTAGAAAAAGACAAAAAAAATGTCCCTTACATATAAAATGGGCTTAAAAAAGTGGAGACAATCTGGACCATTGAATTCTGGATATCTATCGGATGAGATTTGATCTCATTTTACATTTTAAGGGATGATCTCACCTGATCTCATTTCTAATATGGCATAATACACGTTTTTGACTTGTGTCACATCACATGTAATATAGAATTAAAGTTGAAGGTAATTTAAACAACAAAGTCACTAGGTCGGGTAAGGTAAATTTAATATTGTTTTTTTATCCATGGTAAATATCATATTGTAAATACAGTAGTAATTATGTAAATGGTGAATATGTTTCCCCTTTAGCCTTCGTTTTGTACAGAGATAGGCTTTTTCCCCTCTTCTGTAACCTCCCACCATGTGGTCCCCCAAACCTCAAGAATCCACCATTGGAGCTCCAACTTGCTTTCAATCGGAGGGTGAGGCGTGAGGTAGCGGTAAAGCGAAAAGGCAAAGGAGATTCCGCCGGAGCTCTGTCGCAACCTTCTTCTTCTCTGGTAGTCGTTAGCTAGACCGCCCTCTCAGCTCTCCAACGACACAGTAGAACCACGAGATCTTTTGGCAACTCCGATTGCCTACGGGAAGCCCTAGACCTTCGTCCTCACAGGTGCGACGCTGCCGTGCCCGATTCTCTCTCCTTAAGGTGCTCGTGCCTGAAGTCGCTCCGATTCCGGGCGTTGAATCCGCCCAGATCATGCCCGGCACCATCTTGCCCCAATCGCGATGGATGCGTCTACTCGCCGGCGAATGACGTTGATGGTGAGCTTGAAGCCGGGGCATCTTTTCCTCAACAGCCTGACGGTGATGGCCTCATGGGCGGTGTTGGCTGTCAAGAACGGAGAGATTCAGGTTCTAGCTAGCAGCCGAGATCGTCGCTGGCCATGGAGGCTTCCACTGCTTCTTCTCTGCCTTCCAATCGCTACGCCAGGGGTGGAACATCGATCTAGTAACTTCAACACCTAGATACCCCCAGGCGAATGTTCAAGCGGAGTCCTCGAACAAGGTCATCATAAACAACCTGAAAAAGAGACTAACCAAATTCAAAGGCAAGTGGGCAGAGGAGCTACCCTACATACTTTGGGCTGATCGTACCACTCCCAAGAGAGCAACAGGGCAAACAACCTTCTCTCTAGTATACGGGCGCGAGGCAGTCATCCCAGATGAGATCCAGGTCCCAACCGCGCGATATGGTCTAGCTACGCTTAACCAGAAAAATGAGCAACTCGAAGCAGACCTGGACACGGTCCAAGAGTTACGGGAATCAGCCCACCTTAGAATAGCTCGATACCAGTAACAGGTATCCAGAAGCTATAACAAGAACGTAAGAATTAGAGTCTTCCGAGTTGGAGACTGGGTACTTCGCAAGGTATTTCAGAACACAGCAGAGCAAAACGCGGGAAAATTGGCACCTGGATGGGAAGGACCTTACAAGATCACGCGGATAGTAGGGCAAGGAGCTTACCAGCTTGAGTCCGAGGAAGGAGAACCAGTACCCAGAAGTTGGAATGCCACTCACCTCAAGAAGTATTATTTCTAGAAAATCCTATCTCTAGTTACTTAGTTTGTTTTGCATATTAAAAGGTCTTGGATTTTCTTCTTTTTTCGGGGGGATGCAAGGGGGTTCCTGAACCATCACCCCTCTTTTATTTCTAGATCATAGTTCTAGTGATTAGCACCAGTTAGGACACAGTTTTGCATTCTTGTGATTCTTATGATTAACGAATGAAATTTATTACAAATTACTTCGTTTATACACACGAAAAACAAACATGTGCTCCTCTAGAGTACACCTTTGCAAACTTCGCACGATGCAAAAACCCACACTAGGGTACATGCCTAGTAGCCCCGATCAAGCTACAAAAAGGAAAATATTCCCACAAAACTCGTGGACGTAACGATTAGGCCCATAAGTGACCTAGGCATTTATCGCCAGAAGTCCCACAAAACTCGTGGACTTAATGATTAGACCCATAAAAAACCTAGGCAAGTATCGCCAGTATTGCAAAACTCGCACGAACATTTGGATCCATAAAGGCACAATTCGCCTGACACATATGCTAGCATCCAACGGACTAATCCACACATACTACCTGGTTGTACAACCTAGACATAAATTCTTCATTTGGCGAGGATCACTTGGCTGGAGAAGGGGTCTGCGACGAAAGATTCTCATCCTTGTCCTCCTGCTGAACAACATCGCCGGAGCCAACAGTTAGGACAACATCCACTGGGGCTAGAGAATTGGCATCATCGTCTAGATCTTCGTTAGGCAGGAACTCCTCTCTAGGAACCTTAGAGCTAGGAGGGAACAGGGTGTCATAGGTGGCCTTTAACTCTGCTAGGTTCCAGCGATCACCATTCCCACCAGCAACATCTTCAAGCACTTCGATCTTGGCCTTGGTAGAATAAAAGGTACCGATCTTAATAACTTGATGGGTGAAGGTGTCCACAGTCTCTTGAAGCATGGCAATCCTTTCGGCTTGAGCGGTCACCTCTTCTTGGAGCTTGACAGTTTGGGCTTGATGAGTTTCTAGCGTGGCTTTGAGGGTACGGTTCTGGTGATCAGCTTCTAGCGCCGCCTCTAAAGCACGTTTTTCCTTGGTCTTTAGCGCGAGCATCTCCTTCGCATAGATATATATGGCCAGAGCAATCACTTGGGTTGCCTACGAATGGTGTTACGTTACTAACCATACTAGAGGGGAGCAATTTGTTGGAAAGAAGGGGTATGTAAATACACAAGGGCTAACCTTCATCACAGACTGCTTTGATTGCGCCAACGCCTACTCACCTCCTATTTTTGCAAAGCCAGCTTTGATGTCACTAGGGGTAGACTCGAGAACAGCACCCCAAAAGTCATTGGCATCATCCTTGGAGAGGTCAATAGTTGAAGGCGTCTCTAGCTTGCGCTTCTGGGAAGGGCACTCCCGTTGATCTTCTTTCTTTGGCACAAGGGGAAGAGGGTTCGAGCTATGGGATCTTAACATCCTTTGCAGCATCACATTCGTAGAAACGTTTCTCTCGCGACCTAGTTACACAGAGAACTAGAAATCAAGTTCTTCCACTGAAGAATCTATCTAACACACAGATAAAGAAGTATGGCGAAAATTTACCAGAGTTAGGAGGTTTAGAAGTGCTTGACATCTTGACAGCAATAGGTGAAGCTTCTAGGTCAGTAGTATCGTGGCTGGAACTTTGGGGATGGTGCTACTCTTTCGTTTTTTCTTGCTCGTTAAAGACCTTGCTAGGAGTGCGGTCCTTGGACTCAATGGTCAATAGCGTGTTGATGAGTTTCCCGCAAGATGATCTCGAGTTAAAGTTCTTCGGCACTGCATAGGGTGTCATCAGGCAAACATTAGCAAGATATAGTAGTATCCAGAGCAACAGATCTAGTTATATACGCTAGTAAACATTACAAACAGAGCAGGGAAGGCTCTTACGAGTGGTGTTCCACGCATCTAGGAAAACATCTTTGTAAATATCTCCTAACTCGCCCAAGGAGCGCCTCTCAACAACGAAATAACGCGATTGCCACCCCGTGTTAGGGTTTTTGACACCAGGGATCAAGGGATCTTTCAGGTCTCTAGCATGAAGTGAAATCCTACCCGGCCTAGAGGGTACTACTTTGTACGCTATCAAGAACTCGCTCACGGTCATGACAATCCCTTTCCTAGAGGCTAATTCATCGTCACACCTGAGTATGCGCCAGGTTGTAGGCATGATTTGGGATGGCGAGACACCTAAATCCCTAAGAAAGTCCCTAATGAACGGGAAAAATGGAAATTTAAGCCCTAGAGAGAATGGGAAATCGTAAAGCAGATCCAACCAGGACGGATCCAGTCAATTAGCTCGTCTTGGGGACAGTGGGTCACGGTTCCGGCCGGAAACCCTCCCTCGGCAACGATTCTGGCAACGTCTTCTGGTGTGAGGTTACATAAGAAGTGGTCTTGAGGCATTAGCGAGTTTGACGGTGCGAAGAGGGGAGATTCGGCCATGATAAGGAGAAAGTCGGACGAGGTTTGAAGGGAAAACTAAGCAAAAAAGGAAGTAGGGTTTAAGAAAAAGCGGAAGGTAGAAGATGAAGACGAGAATAGAGGAGAGAAATTGATACCTATGTTCAGCGTAGAAGTGACGCCTATGAACGAATAGAGAGAGGGCTAAGCGTTTTAAATGGGAAACAATGATGACGCTCAGACTACGGTTTCTAAGGCATAAAATCGGTGTTTAAAGATTTGGTTAGATTCAAATTTGAAATTTGAAATTCTAAGTTTAAATCAAAAGGGGTATTGTTGGGCCCTGCTATCTGGTAGCCCACAGCACTCACTGGAATGGCCCGCAAGACGTCTACAGAGCCCAGCGGCGAGTTTCTAGAAGGGTGTCCGAGTAATGTTTGACGAAGTAAACCGATTCGACCGTCTGAGTACAAGATAGGATTAAATTATATCTAATAGGGATTCTTTTTATCTTGTATAGGCGGAATTATGTCAATCTAGAGATATTATATCTAGTACGGTTTGTATCTATCTAGTGACTAGTATATCTTGTAACGATATATCTTTAAGGACCCCTATATATACATAGAGGGGGTCACGCATTGTACATCTGCACACATATACATTAAAATACACACGAGATCAGTACAATTGTCACATTCTTTCTATTGATACTCGAGTTCGTATTGCTTAGTTCAAGCCCGATCTAGGCTTAGGAATCTCTAATTTAGGTTAGTAGATTTCTAGCTCAAACAGTCACCACACGCAATCTAAAAAAACTGTGTATTCAAGGAATCTCCCTTTTTGAAAAGTTTGTCAAGGAACGTGGTCAAACATTAGAGGGTGGAAATAGAGGAGGACTTTATTTCTCAAGTATGCAGTAACTTAAGAAACGTATTCCCAACAAACAACAAAATATTACACTTTAATATAAGATGTGGCTCATGTGCATTTATATATATACAAGAGAAAAATAAGAAGGAATCTCAAACCACTAGTTATACAAGCGAAAATGAGCCGTTGACGAATGGCTAGGGGAATATGAGTTGTTGACGAACGGCTAGTAAAATGAGCTGCTGACAAACGGCTAGTGGAAAATGAGCAACAATATGCTTCTAGTTTGTTTGATGTTTTGATGTGTTGTGCGTTTGTTATGAATGTTGTGATGCTTTGTTTGATCATGTGTCTAACTGTACCGTTATGGATTCTTTGAGATTGTGGTGTAGCTTGTGATGTTGAGTTTGAACAACTGACTTGTTAAGAGATTGTGTAGAATAGTTTGACTGCCTATATAAGGAGTTTGGAACTGATTGTGAGTAATTGAACTTAGGAATGGACTAGAGCTATGCGTGTGTTTTTGGACACTTGGTTGCTGACTTTAGGGGAAAAAAAATGATTTTGAAACGTCTTGTAGATGCTCTACTTATTCTAGCTTGATAGAGTAGGATTGACCCTTCAGGGAAACTATATTACATTCAAGGTAATCATGACCCGTGATCGAGCTTTGGCGAAATGGTGGTGTAGTCCACTAGCGCGTGTCACAGTAGTTGATTTTTTGGGTGTTGTCTCTTTTTCTATATCTTAATGTGTTATTTCTTGTATATTTTGTTAAGCGAGCATAAGATTGTGTGGTTTGTAGGTTATGAGTTCTTATTAGTTGAGTATTGGTTAGTATTTGTTTCTAGTGTTGTCTTTGGGGTTGGTTCGTAACATCTGGAGTTGTAAATCTATAAATTTTATTTCTTTCCTCAAGTTGGATGTTTTCTCGCCGTGCTCGCGTTGTAAGATCCAGATGTTCAATTGTCAAACTAGCTTGGTAGTGCCTCGTGAGGTCTACTACTGAGTATTGCCTTGTCAGAAAAACGGGGCGTTACATATATACTTAATTAATCTTACTATATAATATATTAGATATTGATTAAAATAATCATAGAGAAAAAATTATTCAACACCAATTAAATATATAATTAAATTTATAATTCATACACATTTAAATATATACTATAAATCTTATTAGTATTCAATCCTTATATAAAAATTATAATTCAACAAATGTTTATTCAATTAAAACCACTCTTATGATATTATAGGAAAGGCTATTATAATCTATAAACCATCCAATCCTTATATGTCTATAGTACTTGTTACCATTTTGAACACTCTATTTTAATTATTACAAAATTTTCTATACTTCGTACGAAATTAAAGGGATTACTAAAATATGTATCCCACCTACGAATTACTAAAAATGTATACATCAACTAAATAGCTTTAAAATAATTGTTGAAAATTTTGAAAAAAGGAGTTGATGTGATATATAATCATACTAAACATATCATATAGAGATTTTTTGGGAAACAAAATTTGATTAATAAGAAATTTATTTTCATATATATGAAGTGTACATATTGAAAATGTAATTATGAATTATATGTTTTTACCGTTCATCATAATTGAGATCTTTTATTTTATCTTAGATTTTCCTACCAAATGACTTTCATAATCATAAAAATGTACACAATTTAAAATCCGTATGTAGCACGAACATAACTAAAATGTTTTATGAATGTTTTTAACTATAATAATAATAAGAAGAATAAGAAGTAATTTACAAATATAAAATGTGTTAAATAGTTATTCCATCCTTTAAATAAATAACAAGTAAATAACTAAAAAAATAAAAAGTAATAAATTAAAATGCAAACAGGAGTAATAATAATATTAGGTGTTCCCGCATATGTTGTGGTTGATCGACTAGCAAACCATGCTATCTTCTCTACTAATGACTTTGCTGATCTTTTTAATGCTCCTAAACTTATTTTACCTTTCTTATCCAGTTGATTCTAAAGCGTATGATGTTAATATTGAATTGTTTTTTTCTATTTTAATAATAATCGTATGAAGGGCATAGCCCTCCTTTTTGGATCCAAAAAAATCAGCTTTTTAATTTCAATTTTAAACAAAATATATATAATTAAAATAATATTATAGCTGAACAATATATAGTTAAAATAAAGAAAAGTATATGCCAACTCCAATTAAATACATAATTAAAATTATAATCCAAAACAATTAAAATAAATTCTACAAATCTTAGGAGTATTCAATCCTAATACAGAAATTATAATCCTACAAATTTTTGTTAAGAGTAAAAGAATATATTATAGTGAAAATACAATATTGTTAAAATAAATCCTATAAAACAAAGTAAATAAAATAATACAAGAGCTTGTATCAAACTATTCTTTTCAACAACTTTATATTAAATTTAAAATTTATTTAAATAAAATTTGTGTCTTAAAGGCACGGGGACTAATACTATTGTATATATAAAAGATGTAGGAATGCTTTACCGAAAAAAGATACATGGATCATGTTATAATAAGGTAACCAACATTTACCTTACATTAAGGAGAATACGGACTTCTCGAGCTTATTATCATGCATATGTAAGATCTTTTCTAACTCGACTACACTAACCCCTCGAGGTTGCAAGGCCAATCATTTGACAAGTAGATTATTCACATATTTATGTGATTTTGTTTTAGTATGATTACTGTTTTAAAAGATCCTAGGTGACACTTATTTGGAGAGTGTCCATCTAGCTAGGTGGTTTAGACGAACACCTAGGAATTATTTAGGCGGGTTTAAAGGGTAGTTGGTTCAAGACCGTCTAGGGCCTAGGAGCGGTATGGAAAGGATTTCTAGAACACTAAGTAGGATGTAAGTTAACAAAGTAATTCTCACAATAAATGAGTCATAAGTTACTATTATCGATAACAAACATATTCGAATAAGACACTTAGAAAGTTTTTAATGGTCATCCAACGATACCTTAAAATCTCCAATATTAGAAGCTCTAATAAATTTAAATATCAACATAAAACATGTCTTTCTATCATGTTATTGAGGGATCGCCTTCACCTTCGATTTACTTAGTATATATCTTCCTTGAAGTATTCTATGATTTGTTGTAGGAGATCCTCGTATTCAACTTCTAGAGTAGATGCCATGAATGCTAATTTGACAAATATTAGACTAACCTCTATAAAAGAATTCTTTATTTAATTGCACTCTAAAACCTTATAAGACAAAGAGTGCAATTAAAGAAAAACTAGTAAACTAAACAAAAACTAGTAAATGAATTTCTATATCATGATAAATCACAATAATATAGGGTATATGATATAATTACCATAGTTTTCATTAGGAATATCCATTTGAAGCAACATTCCAAGAAAAGGGTCTTCTATTGCTTCCATGCAATTTCATTCAATGGTTACTGACCAATTTAATACATATAACCAAGTATAAAACATTATGCAACTAATTGAGTATCTAATTAAAAAATAAACGTATAATTAGTATATGTACCTTGTATAATCACAGTTAGCTTGACCATAGCTTGATGTTGTACTGTCGTTTAGGATTTCAATATCTGTATCTATTAAGACTCTAGATGGATCCTTAAGATCACTTGTCATTTGGCTCTTGCAAAAATAATAACACCAAAATGGTATCAAACTTTTTGATTTACTAAATTAATAAAAACCTCTTAAAAATAGCTTTAACATAAACATTAAAATTTTAAATAGTGTAACTATTTAATAATTAGGCCAACTGAGTAATTAAGGTACCTTTGATGATATCTCATCATTGATAATAGGAAAGTATCCATTAGCTTTGATATCCTCGATTTCCTGGCATATTAAGGTATAAAGTAACCATACAAGCATATAAGTTAAGCTAACTATATTATTATACTATAAATTCATTAATATATTTGTACCCGTTGAGGTTGAGGGTAATTAGGCATGATAGGACCCACTGGTAAAGAAGATGGTTCAGTACGTCGACTCATGCCAAAAATCTTGTTTGTATTGGCTCATATTGTTTTTTTTATCTAAAAGAGAAGAGATTGTCATCTATTGGTTAAAGCGTATTGACAGTATTGTACTTGGTTTGTTTTGGATTGATCATATCTTACTTACAAGTACAAGCAGACTGACTAACTTTGATGGATTGGCTAGCAACTCAAAAGTGGGTGTTTTGGCAAAGCTACCTGGTAATTAGCAACAAAAGTTAGAAAGTCGTTTATGAATAATTTTATGGATTTTAGAATAATATAATATAGACTACATTATTACATTCTTTTAGATATTGACATATAAAAAGTCTTACAAAATAAAAAATGTGCATGTTGGACGGTACCACAATTATTTGAAAGTTGAGGTAGTTGGCTTGAGGTGACATAGCATTAGAATATGCCACACTTTCAAACTTGTACAAAGATATTGTCAGGAAATTTACTTGTTTTAGAAATCTTTCTAATAAAAGCAAGGTGCATCCATAATATGAATGTACAACTTGAGGAAAATCAATCATAATATGACATAATAGATGTATATAGTGGATTGATAAAGTATGTTTAAAATGCTATATAATAAATATCTTATATGACGTAAAGTATCTTTATTGTTGGGACGCTATCAAGGACGCCTGCGTACTTGGTAGTGTGCCCACACAAACCGTCCCTTAGTTTTGATATGACAAACTCACTTTGATTCTAATAAATTTGTCCAAGTGTTCAGGAACGACAATTAACAAAGGACAACAAGTGTGTGAACGTTCCCTAGGCTTAGGGACGCCAGCTAACAGGAAGTAAGGACCAGCAAGAGACTACTTGAGCAAGGACGGAGTCCCAAGCAAGTAGGTGTTGGGACGCTATCAAGAACGCCTGCGTACTTGTTAGTGTTCCACACAACCGTCCCTTAGTTTTGATATGACAAACTCACTATGATTCTAATAAAGTTGTCCAAGTGTTCAGAAACGCCAGTGATCAAAAGGGCAACAAGTGTGTATGGGCGTCCAATAAGCTTAGGGACGCTAGCTAACAGGAAGTAAGGACCAACAAGAGACTACTTGAGCAAGGACGGAGTCCCAAGCAAGTAGGAACGCAAGAAAGGAGTCCTTACTCACTAGCCGACAGGATGACATCACTCGACAATGTTTGATCATCCAAGGACACGTGGAGACCGATCCTGTAGCAGAGTCCAACACTACGTGGCGGACGATCCTGTAGCGGAGTTCATCACACACAGCTGGATACAGGAAGCTTCCTCATCACCGCCAAACTCGTGGAAGAAGATCCTGTAGCCACGTACCTCAAGGGCATGATCGTCAGAACGAGAATGACGCCCTTCCCAAGTCCTATAAATACCGCAAGGCATTTATTGTGACGCTAACGCTTTCAAGAATATTCAGAGAGAATCAAAGAGAAAGCGACTCACTCAAGAACACGAAGAACTAACTCAAGAACTTAAGAACAGTGATAGAACTTGTGTTAGATCGAGTGAGACTTGTAACCAAATCACAAAAACTGTTTGTATCAAGAAAACCCAAAAGGAAAGAGAGAGTTCTGCAAAGTACTGCAGAACGTAGGAATAGAGTCCTTTAGTAGATTGGGCAAGCTTAAGTTGTAGGCTTAAAGGAGTTCTTTACCAGTGAACATAGGGAAAAGCTAAGTGTCAGAGAACTGTAAAGACTCGCCAGTACAACTGTAAGAACGTTCAATATAAAGGAAAGATCTATTCAAAAATCCTCCAAGGAGGTAGAGGTTTACACTCAAGGACTACTTGGTCTTGAGTGATTCCTCTATAATTCACTGCGTTCATCTATTATCTGTTTAGTCTTTATTTCCGCTGCAATACTAAAGGATGCCCCTACACCTCGTAGGGACGCCTGACCAAAGGACACCTTTACTCAAAGTAAAGGACGTCCCTTAGACTAACGATCCAACAATTGGTATCAGAGCAGGCGCTCTAGATTCTTATTGAGTTGCAGGTAAAGATGGACATGGAACCTATTGGAATCTCTTTTGTGAAGCCTCCGCGCCTGACGGACGGCAACTTTAATCGCTGGAAAACAAGGTTCGCGAACTTCTGTAGAGGTCAAAATTATCAATGCTGGAAGGTCATCATGAAAGGAGATCTCAAGGTGCCCGCTGACAAGGTTGATAAGGAGGACGAGTGGGGTCTTGATGAGTTCAAATTGATGGAAACCAACGCAAAAGCCATGTGTTTCCTTCAAGCATCCCTATGTGAGAGGGACGCCACTCGAGTCGGTAACTTGCCAACTGCTAAACAACAGTGGGACGCCCTGGAGAAGTTTCATGTAGGAACGGCTGAAATGAAAGAGGACGTTCAGCTGAAAATTAAAAAGGAGTTCTATGCTTTTACTATGTTGCCAAATGAATCTGTGAACGATTACTCGTACCGCTTTGAGGCCCTTGTCACCAAGATGAGGAACTTGGGCATCCCAGAAACAGAAATCTCCATGAGGAATAGAGTTCAAGTGGTCATTGATGGATTAACCGGAGTCTGGAACTTTGACAGGACAACATTCAAAGAGAACACGGCCAACAAGACTCTAGATATGGAAGAGATCTATGGGAAGCTCAGACAGTACGAAGAATGGAGGAAAACTGATATGTCTCAACTAGCAAACAACTCTCAAACTGATCTTGCTTTGGCGTCCACAACACCAGAGTACGCTGAATATATTCGTCGTCAGCAAGAAATTTCTTTGATGGTGGAAGCTAACAAGAACGAGAACCGCGAGAGGATGCGCGTTCAAGCTTTAAAGGAAAAGGAAAGCAAGACTAAGGAACAGCTCGAGGAAGAGGAAGAAGTTGCTCTCTTTAACAAAGTTGTACGTGCCTTTGGCAAAAGGAACAAATACTTCAACAAACACAAGATGCCAAAGAAGGAGAGTCGCAAGTTCACTGATGCTGAAATGAAGGAACTCACATGTTACAAGTGTAACAAGAAGGGACATTTTGCTAAAAAATGCACAACATGAATGTCTGCTAAGGATATAAGGACGAAAGCCCTTATTGGAGCGTTCGCCTCTGCATGGGATAATGGGAGTTCTTCCTCTGATGATGATGATGAAGAACCTGTTGAGCAAGTGGCGTACATGGCTATGGAGGACGTCACAGCTGTTGAGGAGAACGTTCCGAAATCTGAAAATGAGGTAACACGTGAATCTATGATGAGTTCTTTAGAACATTGTTCCAAATCTAAACTCATTAAACTGATTGGAAAAATCATGGAAGAAAGTGTTATCATGCAACATAGAATGGATGAACTTGAGCTTGAAAATGAGAATATAGTTGTTGAATGTGAAAACTGTAGTTCCATGACCGTTCAACTAGAGTCCTCACTTGAAGAATCTAAATCTCTAAAAACTGAAGTAATGTGTCTCGAACTTGAGAACGCTAAGCTTAGAGAAGAAGTGAAGGTGTTAGGAAAGAGTCCCATAGTTGAGGAAGTCAAGCCAATAGTCTTTGTCCCAGCCAAAAGAGGACTAGGCTATGAGTCTGAACCCAGGAACTCTCTCCCTAGTGACTTTGATGCTAGCAAAACCTCAGAACTAGAACTTGAACGTGAAAAAAACAAGAATCTTCTTGAAAGAATTAGAGTTTTAGAAAGTGGAGAAATAGGACAAGAGGACTACTACACCAATTCCACTAGTCATAAAATTTATAAGAAAATTGCCAAAGGGGAAGGTTCAAAAGTCTGTGATCCCCAAAAGATGAAGCAAAACCAAATCCAACGTCCCAGCAAGAAGTACTACCTCGGTATTTACTATAGGACGTGTTGGTACTGTGGACAAGGAGATCACTACAAATATGATTGCTTAAAACTCAAGGAAGATGTTGAAAATGGAAAGGAAGCTAGGACTAACAACGAAAATGCTAAGTCCGTTCCTAAGGTTAATCCTAAGCATTCTAGACGCTCTAGGAATTCTTTCCGCAAGCATGCTATTTCAAATGATGTGAATATTAATGACTACATGCCAGAACCAGAGTTCTATTTCTGTAACGAACCAGGTAAGGAACACCTTGCTTGGGTCGCCAAACACTAACTTTATTATGGCAGGTGGAAGTGAGGGGACGCCCTTGGATCATTGATAGTGGCGCCTCAAATCATATGACAGGAAGCCAGATCCATCTCACTTCTATCCAAAGTAGTGCCACGAGAGGAACTGTCTCGTTTGGCAATAAGGGCAAGGGAAAGATCAAGGGAACGGGAACTGCTATTCTTAACCCGTCCATCAAAGCAACCAACGTAAGTCTTGTTGAAGGACTTGGCTTCAATCTTCTTAGCGTCTCTCAGATGTGTGATCAAGGTGAAAACCTAGTCATATTTGACTCAAAGGAATGCCTCGTTATCAACAAGAAATCCAACAAAGTCGTTCTCAAAGGAGTACGCCAAAACAATGTCTACATCTTCAATCAAGAGTTCAAGCCCAAATCAGAGTTGTGTCTATCTGCTTCAAAGAAGGACGCTGATCTCTGGCATTGCCGTCTTGGCCATGCTGGACCTAGCACAATCCTTAAGCTTCACCAGAAAAATCTTGTGAAAGGACTTCCCCGAATTGATCCTGAGACGGTTGAACAGTGCGAAGCCTGTATCAAAGGGAAGCAAACAAGAACGTCTTTCAAGTCCAAAAATGAAGTCAGTACGAGGAAGCCTTTGGAACTTCTCCATATGGATCTTTGTGGACCAATGAAGACGTTGAGCTACGGTGGAAAGAGGTACATTTACGTTCTTGTAGATGATTTTTCTCGATTCACTTGGGTTCTTTTCTTGGCTTCCAAAGCAGATTGTTTCAATGCGTTCAAAGTCTTCATCAAACAAGTGGAAGTTGCCCTTGAGACGCCTCTCAAAGCTATAAGATCAGACCATGGGACGGAATTCCAGAATTCGGAGTTCCTAGCCTACTGTGATCAAGATGGTGTCTCGCACAATTTTTCAGCTCCAAGGACTCTTCAACAAAATGGAGTTGTAGAAAGAAAGAACAAGACGTTAGAGGATATGGCAAGAACTATGCTTTTGGCTAATAGCGTTCCCAAGTACTTCTGGGCGGAAGCTGTTGCTACAGCATGCTACATCATCAATCGTGCAATGATCCGTCCTCTCCTGAAAAAGACATCTTATGAGTTGTTGAACGGAAAGAAGCCTCGCCTTGACTATCTCAGAGTTTTTGGTTGTAAGTGTTTCGTTCACAACAATGATAAAGAGAAACTTGGAAAGTTTGATGCGAGAAGTGATGAAGCCATATTCCTTGGGTACTCTCTCACCAGCAAAGCATATAGAGTTTTCAACAAAAGGACTCTAAGGCTTGAGGAGAGTATTCACGTTGTGTTCAAAGAAAGTTCTTCTCACAAAGAAAAAGCAAGAAAGAAAGAACGCTCTGAAGATGAAGTTGAAGATTGGTCCTCTGAAAAGTACTATGTTCCTAAGAACGCTGCTCCAAATCCTGATGAAGTCTTAGTGGAAGTTCCCAGTGTTGTTCAAGGAGTTCCATCTCATAGTGAATCTCCAGTTCAACAAGATGTAGCTGAATCAAGTCAACAAGGTGGGCAAAGTCAAGGTGTGGACGCTCTCTCTGAGGGGGGAACGCACTGAAGACGATGCTCAAGATGATTGTGATGATTCTGATGGAGACATTGATCCAAGATTTGCTCAATTATTTCAAAGGGAGTCTCGCTTCTCTCGGGATCACCCAACTTCTAAAATTGTCTCTAATCCTTCTCAAGGAGTTCAAACAAGGTCAGCTGCAAGCAAGTCCCAGAGTGCAAATTTGGCTTTCTGTGCATTCAATGCCTTTGTCTCTATGGTGGAGCCAAACAATATCAAAGAAGCACTTCAGGACGCTGACTGGATTCAAGCAATGCAAGAAGAACTCAACCAGTTTGAAAGGAACAAAGTTTGGACCCTCGTACCACGTCCCAAAGGCAAAAATATCATAGGGACGCGATGGGTGTTCAGAAATAAGCTTGATGAGAGTGGACGTGTGTCAAGGAACAAGGCAAGACTGGTGGCTCAAGGATTCAAGCAAGAGGAAGGCATAGATTATGATGAGACCTTTGCTCCTGTTGCTAGAATTGAAGCCGTTCGTCTCCTTATTGCCTTCGCCGCTCACAAAGGATTCAAGTTATTTCAGATGGACGTCAAGACTGCCTTTCTCAATGGAAAGCTGAAGGAGGAAGTGTACGTTGCTCAGCCGCCTGGCTTTGAGGACGCCTCTCACCCAGATCATGTGTACTACTTGGACAAAGCGCTATATGGACTCAAGCAAGCCCCTCGTGCCTGGTACGACAGGTTTGCGTCCTTTCTTTTGTCTCATGGGTACACTAGAGGTTCAATTGATAAAACTTTGTTCGTAAAGAAAGTTCACAAGGACATTTTGATTGCTCAAGTTTATGTTGATGATATTGTCTTTGGTAGCACTAACATGAAACTTGTTGATGAGTTCAAGTCTTTAATGAGTAGTGAGTTTGAGATGTCCCTCATTGGAGAACTTAACTTCTTCTTGGGACTTCAAATCAATCAACTCAAGGAAGGGACGCGTATTCACCAACAAAAATATGTCCGTGAGATGCTTGAGAAGTACGGAATGAACACGTCCAAACCTGTTGCAACCCCATGTTCTCCAAACTCGCGTCTTTACGCTGACGAACAGGGAAAGGACGTTGATCAAAAGCTTTACAGAGGGATGATTGGTTCTTTGCTCTATTTGACCGCAAGCCGTCCCGACATTATGTTTGCCGTTTGCTTGTGCGCACGCTTCCAGGCAAATCCAAAGGAGTCCTACATGCAAGAAGTCAAGAGGATCTTTCGCTATCTCAAAGAACGCGACGATCTTTGCCTTTGGTACCCCAGGAAGACGTCCTTCAAGCTTGTTGGCTACTCGGACGCTGATTATGCGGGTCATGTGATTGATCGGAAAAGCACTTCAGGAATGGCACAGTTCCTTGGTTCATGCCTAGTCTCTTGGGGATCTAAGAAACAGAACTCTGTGGCACTTTCAACTGCGAAAGCTGAGTACGTTGCTGCTGCCTCATGCTGTTCACAAGTTATCTGGATCAAATATCAACTAGAGGACTACGGTATCAATCTTGAAACTATTCCTATTCGTTGCGATAACACAAGTGCTATTGAAATTTCTAAGAATCCTGTTTTTCATTCACGCACAAAACATATTCATATAAGGCATCATTTCTTACGTGATAATGTTGAACTAGGACTCATTAGTATGGAGCATGTAAGGACTGAAGACCAAATAGCTGATATTTTCACTAAGGCGCTTGATAGACGTCCCTATGAGCATCTCAGGTTGCTCTTGGGGATGATAACTTTTAAGTAGCAAGTCCCGTTCTACTATTCTCTCAATGATTGGCTATGTTTTGTAGATTCTAAGTGTTTAAGGACTGTTATGCATTAAATTCATATTTGCAAGGACGCTAGTCTAAAACTTCATGTGTTTGCTACTTTGGAACGCCATTCAAACTTTCTCTATTTTGTCTTGAAAAGAGTATCCCTGATCACCCAACCCTCATTATAAGCCGAAATGATGGGAACTCTAAGCTTACCCTAGCCGAGAACTCCGCAAAAGCGTCCTATGAGCTTCATATTTTCTTTTACGGGACGTACTTGCGTTGTTCTCAACTGGTTCGAAAGGTGATCACAAGAACGGTAAGTTGGTTGTGGGTTTGCTTGAAGAGGTAAATTTTGCTAAGTATGAGAAGACGCTCAGTGCTTGTTGGTAAGAACGCCAGTTCAGTTGTTAAGGCGCAGTTGAAGAGTCAGAATTTTGAACTTTTGAAAGTGTGAACAATGACCGTTGCTTTTGCTCAAATCTTAAGGGGGAAGTTTTGCTATGTGTCGCACAGTAAAACAGTGGTAATTACCGTTTGTGCCACCGCTTCCTCTATAAAAGGCCAGAACAGTCGCTCTCAGAATTTATTACGCTCAACCAGTTTCTCGCTCTCAAATTTGCTCTGACATCTCTCTAGAACTCCGGCAGCTTTCTCTCACTAAAATCTCATCTGACAATGTCTCAACATCTAAAGAACGTGGCCGGATCTTCTACCGGCGGCAAGCGCCGAAAGCTGGTGAAGTCCCACTACATTGAGAAACCAAAGCCCATAGTCCTCAATGAGTCGTTAGTGGACTTCATCAATAGGAAGCCCAAGACCCTGTACAACTTGATAAGAGAACGGATGAGTCTTCCTGATGTGAAGAGAGACGCCATAAAGACCAGGAACTACGAAAAGTTCATCGAACGATTCGTCATTCCCGGCCTTCACAAGACCAACTTCAAAGATCTACCAGGACGGATGGACGACGTTCTATTCTTTTCACAGTTCGGAGGTGAGAACCTTGCTCCCTTGCTTGATCTAATCCCCGACCTCCACAACGCCGTCCTACCTGACTTTCCTATGTACCCTGAGGACTCCTTAGCCTACAAAATGCTAAAGTCCCGAGTACCAAGTCCTTCTCCACCACCACCTCAAGTCCCCTCCATCACCACAAAATCAATCCTCCCATCCAAGCGTCCAACCCCTTTATCTCCCCTCTCAAAAACATCCAAACCCACCTCCTCAAATCCAACACAGATTGTGGATAAGTTCCCACCCCACCTCAAGGAGGGACGCTCAAAAAAGATCCACAACCCAAGGCCTCTCAAAAAGGCCAAAACCTCGAGCGTCCCATCCTCCAAACCTCCCACTAAAGGCCAAGCACCACAAAACGGCCGTCCAACCTCTCTAAGGAATCCACTCCTCCCCCCCAAATCCAAATTGAACAACTACCAACTCCTCCCCCGTCCCCTCAACCCTCCTCTCAAAATGCTATAATCCCCTTTCCTCCACCGTCCCCGTTAAACATGGCCCTATTCCCCTCTGCCCCGGCGCACATATCTCCTCCGAAGGACCCCGAGACCCCAAGGTCCCGCCGTCCATCCTCCGAGAGTGGCCCAGAGGAGGCCGAACGCACATTTGAGCACACCTTTCGCCGCAGGAAAGCTGTCGAAAAGCCGAAGGTGTTGCTGGCCAAGGAAGCTCCGGTGCAGGTTGAGCACGTTCCCTCCTCCTCCTCCTCCTCTAGCTCATCTGGGAGCGAGGAAGACACTCCTGCTCAGGACTCCCCCTTCATCGACGTTACTGGGGATTCCAATGATGAAGAGGAAGGAGACGTGAACGCTCCTGCACAAATTGAGGACGCTGGTGAGCACCAGGTCGCTCAGGAGAACGCCGAGCCTTCTCTCTCTGAAGAGCTCGAGCGTGATGCTCAAGAGGTCCCTCCCTACAACCAATCTCTCCCCATCCTCAACCCCTCCCAAGCTCCACAAAAGAACCCCTCCCCCACAATCCAAACAGAAACAATTCAAGTCCCGGCGGACGCTGAGCCCCAAACAGAAAATCCAACAGATGCTCAGGACGCCGAGGGTACGTCCCAGGGTCAGACCTCTGATGCCAATCTAGCCACATCTGGTGGCGATGCTGAAAAAGAACAAGGCACAGAGGACGCTCCTTCCAAGGACGCTTTTGATAATGACTCTGAGGATGAGTCTAGTGATAATGAGGACTCTGAGTCCCCCAAGGGCAAGCGCAAGAGAAAGCCCGATGGCCCCCCTGTGAAAGTCCTTAGCCCTCTTGTATATTCTGAAGAGTGGCTCGCCTCCTTCCATCAAGATGACAAAGTCCAGGAGTTCCTTGAGCTTCTGCGCTTTCAAGGATGGCTGAACGTTGGGCCTGCGCCTGCTGTGGTTGATAAGGAGCAGGTGAAAGTGTTCTACAGGGATCTGCGTTACAAGCCCAAAGATGGCTCTCTCCATTTCAAAATAGATAGTGAGAAAGCCACAGTTAGTGAACGCCAGGTTCGAGCTTTCATGGGACTAGCTGCTCAGAAGCCCCCGTCCGACGCTCTAAGCTCTCTTCCTGAAGGCGGTTTCGAGACAACTGATGAAGAACTGCCTCTGGTCGAACATGTTTTTCAGGGCAAGAGACCATTGGGACTGGACAGAGTTGCTCACGTTCTGAGCAAGGTTGGCGCCATAGCTCACTACTTCATCTGTCGCGCCATCCTTCCAAGGCAGGAGAAGCGTTCAATCGTGCAAACACACGACATTATCTTAATTGACGCTTTTCTTGAACGCCGCCCCATTAACTTAGCAAGAATAGCAATGCAACATATGGCTAAGTGTGGGAGGAAGCGACATGCTCTGCCGTACCCGGGGTTGGTAAAGCTAATTCTGAAATCTCAGAACGCCTATGATGACAGTGCTCCTCAAGAAGAACTCGGTTTGAAATGGAATGCCAAGAACGGACTTGTCGAGATACGGCATAATGAAGAGCTGCCGTCTGTTATAAAACAGTTAGAGGCTGAGGCTGAGGAAGCCAGACTGAAAGAAGCGGAAGAACGCATGGCAGCTGATGCTGAAGCAGAACGCCTTGCTTCCATGACTCAAGCGCTCCCTCAGGAAGAAGAGCCAGCAGTAGACCTTAACGTTCTTGATCAGATGCTTTTGGCTCCTTCTCCTTCTCAAGAACCTCCAATGGACGCTCCTTCAACCAGTTCCGGACAAAGGCCCCGTTCTGCTCCTGCAAATGTCTCTGAGCATCCTCCTGCGGAACTCTTGGGTGCTATTATGGACAATCAATGCCACGTCTTCTCAGCTATCAAAGATTTGTCCGCGGCCCTCACTAAATCGGCTGAACTTCAAGCTCAACTTCTAAAGTTCTTTCAAGACCAGAGCCGTTCTTAGTGATTGCCCACCTCACGTTCATTCCTTGTTATTTTGCCTGTGCTTCTTTTGAATTTCAAACACTTATGACCGTTGGTCTGTAATAATTTTAACTCTGATTCTCGTTTGAATGGTTATTACACTGTTTGCTTGCACATGTTTGTTTAAGCGTTCCACTGCTTTTAGTTATGTGTTTGTGCTAACGTCCTTATCACTTGTTATCCTTTTCGATGATGCCAAAAGGGGGAAGTGTAGTTTTGCAGAGATGCGCTATATAATAGTTATCTAAAATAAGCAAGTGTTAAGGGGGAACTATTAAGTGAAACGTCTAAGGAACGCTCATGCTAGAATAAACGAGGACGCTTAGAAACTTTTCTAGGACGCGACTCTCTCCTTTAAATCCAAAAGCTAGAGAATCAAAGATTGAAAACTTGTGCTTATTAAAATTTCTCTAAGTGTTAAAGGACGCTTTTAAGTTTTCATGCATGCTAAGTTCCAATGTCAAAACTATTTTGCTGAAGAGTTTGTGATCATCAAAAAGGGGGAAATTGTTGGGACGCTATCAAGAACGCCTGCGTACTTGTTAGTGTTCCACACAACCGTCCCTTAGTTTTGATATGACAAACTCACTATGATTCTAATAAAGTTGTCCAAGTGTTCAGAAACGCCAGTGATCAAAAGGACAACAAGTGTGTATGGGCGTCCTATAAGCTTAGGGACGCTAGCTAACAGGACGTAAGGACCAACAAGAGACTACTTGAGCAAGGACGGAGTCCCAAGCAAGTAGGAACGCAAGAAAGGAGTCCTTACTCACTAGCCGACAGGATGACATCACTCGACAATGTTTGATCATCCAAGGACACGTGGAGACCGATACTGTAGCAGAGTCCAACACTACGTGGCGGACGATCCTGTAGCGGAGTTCATCACACACAGCTGGATACAGGAAGCTTCCTCATCACCGCCAAACTCGTGGAAGAAGATCCTGTAGCCACGTACCTCAAGGGCATGATCGTCAGAACGAGAATGACGCCCTTCCCAAGTCCTATAAATACCACAAGGCATTTATTGTGACGCTAACGCTTTCAAGAATATTCAGAGAGAATCAAAGAGAAAGCGACTCACTCAAGAACACGAAGAACTAACTCAAGAACTTAAGAACAGTGATAGAACTTGTGTTAGATCGAGTGAGAGTTGTAACCAAATCACAAAAACTGTTTGTATCAAGACAACCCAAAAGGAAAGAGAGAGTTCTGCAAAGTACTGCAGAACGTAGGAATAGAGTCCTTTAGTAGATTGGGCAAGCTTAAGTTGTAGGCTTAAAGGAGTTCTTTACCAGTGAACATAGGGAAAAGCTAAGTGTCAGAGAACTGTAAAGACTCGCCAGTACAACTGTAAGAACGTTCAATATAAAGGAAAGATCTATTCAAAAATCCTCCAAGGAGGTAGAGGTTTACACTCAAGGACTACTTGGTCTTGAGTGGTTCCTCTATAATTCACTGCGTTCATCTATTATCTGTTTAGTCTTTATTTCCGCTGCAATACTAAAGGACGCCCTACACCTCGTAGGGACGCCTGACCAAAGGACACCTTTACTCAAAGTAAAGGACGTCCCTTAGACTAACGATCCAACAGTAGGAACGCAAGAAAGGAGTCCTTACTCTCTAGCCGACAGGATGACATCACTCGACAATGTTTGATCATCCAGGGACACGTGGAGACCGATCCTGTAGCAGAGTCCAACAATACGTGGCGGACGATCCTGTAGCAGAGTTCATCAACACGTGGCGGCCGATCCTGTAGCGGAGTTCATAACACACAGCTGGATACAGGAAGCTTCCTCATCACCGCCATACTTGTGGAGGAAGATCCTGTAGCCACGTACCTGAAGGGCATGATCATCAGAACGAGAATGACGCCCTTCCCCAAGTCCTATAAATACCGCAAGGCATTTATTGTGACGCTAACGCTTTCAGAGAATATTCAGAGAGAATCAGAGGAAAGCGACTCACTCAAGAACACGAAGAACTAACTCAAGAACTCAAGAACAGTGCTAGAACTTGTGTTAGATCGAGTGAGACTTGTAACCAAATCACAAAAACAGTTTGTAACAAAAAAAACCAAAAAGAGAGAAAGAGTTCTGCGAAGTACTGCAGAACGTAGGAATAGAGTCCTTTGGTAGATTGAACTATATTAAGTTGTAGGCTTAAAGGAGTTCTTTACTAGTGAACTTAGGGAAAAGCTAAGTGCCAGAGAACTGTAAAGGCTCGCCAGTACAACTGTAAGATCGTTCAATAGAAAGGAAAGAACTATTCAAAAATCCTTCAAGGAGGTAGAGGTTTACACTCAAGGACTACTTGGTCTTGAGTGGTTCCTCTATAATTCACTGCGTTCATCTATTATCTGTTTAGTACTTAATTTCGGCTGCAATACTCAAGGACGCCCCTACACCTCGTAGGGACGCCTAACCTTAGGACGCCTTTACCAAAGTAAAGGGCGTCCCTCAGTACTAACGATCCAACAATTGGTATCAGAGCAGGCGCTCTAGATTTTTACTGAGTTGCAGGTAAAGATGGACATGGAACCTATTGGAATCTCTTTTGTGAAGCCTCCGCGCCTGACGGACGGCAACTTCAACCGCTGGAAGACAAGGTTTGCAAATTTCTGCAGAGGTCAAAATTATCAATGCTGGAAGGTCATTATGACAGGAGATCTCAAGGTACCCGCTGACAAAGCTGATAAGGAGGACGAGTGGGGTCCTGATGAGTTTAAGTTGATGGAAACCAGCGCAAAAGCCATGTGTTTCCTTCAAGCATCTCTATGTGAAAGGGACGCCACTCGAGTTGGCAACTTCCCAACAGCTAAACAACAGTGGGACGCTCTTGAGAAGTTCCATGTAGGAACAACTAAAATGAAGGAGGACGTCCAGCTAAAGATCAAAAAGGAGTTCTATGCTTTCAGTATGCTGCCAAATGAAACAGTGAACGACTACTCGTACCGTTTCGAGGCTCTTGTCACTAAAATGAGGAATCTGGGCATCCCAGAGACAGAAATCTCCATGAGGAATAGAGTTCAAGTGGTCATTGATGGATTGACTGGCGTCTGGAACTTTGACAGGACAACGTTCAAAGAGAATACCGCCAACAAAACTCTAGATATGGAAGAAATATATGGGAAGCTCAGGCAGTACGAAGAAAGAAGGATCTCTGATATGGCTCAACTAGCAAACAACCCTCAAACTGATCTTGCTTTGGCGTCCACAACTCCAGAGTACGCTGACTATATTCGTCGTCAGCAAGAAATTTCCTTAATGGTGGAAGCCAACAAGAGTGAGAACCGCGAGAGGATGCGCGTTCAAGCCTTGAAGGAGAAGGAAAGCAAGACTAAGGAACAGCTTGAGGAAGAGGAAGAACTTGCTCTCTTCAACAAAGTTCTTCGTGCCTTCGGCAAAAGGAACAAATATTTCAACAAACACAAGATGCCCAAGAAGGAGAGTCGTAAGTATACTGAGGCAGAAATGAAAGAAGGAGAGTCGTAAGTATACTGAGGCAGAAATGAAAGAACTCACATGCTAAAAGATGTACAACGGGAATGTCTTCAAAGGACATGAAAACAAAAGCCCTCATTGGAGCGTTCGCCTCTGCATGGGACAATGTAAGTTCTTCTTCTGATGATGATGATGAAGATCCTGATGAGCAAGTGGCATACATGGCTATGGAGGACGTCACAATTGTTGAGGAGAACGTTCCGAGATCTGAAAATGAGGTAACTCGTGAATCTATGATGAGTTCTTTAGAAAATTGTTCCAAATCTAAGCTCATTAAACTAATTGGAAAAATCATGGAAGAAAGTGTTGTCATGCAACATAGAATGGATGAACTTGAACTTGAAAATGAGAATATTGTTGTTGAATGCAAAAACTGTAGTTCCATGACCGTTCAACTAGAGTCCTCATATGAAGAATCTAAGTCTCTAAAAACTGAAGTAATGTGTCTCAAACTTGAGTACGCTAAGCTCAGAGAAGAAGTGAAAGTGTTGGGAAAGAGTCCCATAGTTGAGGAAGTCAAGCCAATAGTTTTTGTCCCAACCAAAAGAGGACTAGGCTATGAGTCTGAACCTAGGAACTCTCTCCCTAGCGATTTTGAGGCTAGCAAAACTTCAGAACTTGAACTTGAAAGGGAGAAAACCAAGAATCTTCTTGAAAGAATTAGGGTCCTAGAAAGTGGAGAAAAAGGACAAGAGGACTACTATACCAATTCCACCAGTCATAAAATTTATAAGAAAATTGCAAAAGGGGAAGGTTCAAAAGTTTGTGATCCCCAAAAGATGAAGTAAAACAAAATCCAACGTCCCAACAAGAAGTACTACCTCGGTACATACTATAGGACGTGTTGGTACTGTGGACAAGGAGACCACTTCAAGTATGACTGTGTGAAACTAAAGGAAGATATTGCAAGTGGCAAAAAGGCTAGGACTAACAATGAGAATGCTAAGTCTGTTCCCAAAGCTAATCTTAGGCGTCCTAGACGTTCTAGGAGTTCTTTCCGCAAGTATGCCATTTCTAATGATGTTAACATTAATGATTTCATGCCAGAACCAGAGTTCTTTTATTGTAATGAGCCAGGTAAGGAACACCTTGCCTGGGTCGCCAAAAACTAACCTTGTTTTGGCAGGTGGAAGTGAGGGGACGCCCATGGATCATTGATAGTGGCGCTTCAAATCATATGACAGGAAGCCAGATCCATCTCACTTCTATCCAAAGTAGTGCCACGGGAGGAACTGTCTCGTTTGGCAACAAGGGCAAAGGAAAGATCAAGGGAACGGGAACTGCCATTCTTAACCCGTCCATCAAAGCAACTAACGTGAGTCTTGTTGAAGGACTTGGCTTCAATCTCCTTAGGGTCTCTCAAATGTGTGATCAAGGTGAAAACCTAGTCACCTTTGACTCAAAGGAGTGCCTCGTCATCAATAAGAAGTCCAACAAGGTCGTTCTCAAAGGAGTACGCCAAAACAATGTCTATATCTTCAATCAAGAGTTCAAGCCTAAATCAGAATTGTGCCTATCTGCTTCAAAGAAGGACGCTGATCTCTAGCATCGCCGTCTTGGCCATGCTGGACCTAGCACAATCCTTAAGCTACACCAGAGAAATCTTGTGAAAGGACTTCCCCAAATTGATCTTGAGACAGTTGAACAGTGCGAAGCCTGTATCAAAGGGAAGCAAACAAGAACGTCTTTCAAGTCCAAGAATGAAGTAAGTACAAAGAAGCCTTTGGAACTTCTCCATATGGATCTCTGTGGACCAATGAAGACGCTGAGCTACGGTGGAAAGAGGTACATTTATGTTCTCGTAGTTGATTTTTCTCGATTCACTTGGGTTCTTTTCTTGGTGTCCAAAGCAGATTGTTTCAATGCGTTCAAAGTCTTCATCAAACAAGTGGAAGTTTCCCTTGAGACGCCTCTCAAAGCTATAAGATCAGATCATGGGACGGAATTCCAGAATTCAGAGTTCCTGGCCTACTGTGATCAACATGGTGTCTCGCACAACTTGTCAGCTCCAAGGACTCCTCAACAAAATGGAGTTGTAGAAAGAAAGAACATGACGCTAGAGGATATGGCAAGAACCATGCTTTTGGCTAATAGCGTCCCCAAGTACTTCTGGGCGGAAGCTATTGCTACAGCATGCTACATCATCAATCGTGCCATGATCTGTCCTTTGCTGAAGAAGACATCTTATGAATTGTTGAACGGAAAGAAGCCTCGCCTTGACTATCTCAGAGTCTTTGGTTGCAAGTGTTTCGTTCACAATAATGATAAAGAGAAACTTGGAAAGTTTGATGCAAGAAGTGATGAAGCCATATTCCTTGGGTACTCCCTCACCAGCAAAGCTTATAGAGTTTTCAACAAAAGGACTCTAAAGCTTGAGGAGAGTATTCATGTTGTGTTCAAGGAGAGCTCTTCTCACAAAGAAAAATCGAGTAAGAAAGAACGCTCCTCATCACAACAGCAGGACGACTCAGAAGATGAAGCTGAAGATTGGTCCTCTGGAAAGTACTATGTTCCTAAGGACGCTGCTCCAAATCCTGAAGAAGTCTCAGTGGACATTCCTAGTTTTGCTCAGGGAGTTCCATCTCGCAATGAATCTCCAGTTCAACAGGATGTGGCTGAATCAAGTCAACAAGGTGAGCAACGTCAAGGTGTGGACGCTCTCCTTGAGGGGGAACGCACCGACAATGATGCTCAGAATGATAGTGATGATTCTGATGGAGATATTGATCCAAGATTTGCTCAATTATTTCAAAGGGAGTCCCGTTTCTCTAGGGACCATCCAACATCCCAGATTGTATCAGACCCTTCTCAAGGAGTTCAAACTAGGTCAGCTGCAAGCAAGTCCCAGAGTGCAAATTTAGCCTTCTGTGTGTTCAATGCCTTTGTCTCTATGGTGGAGCCAAAGAATATCAAAGAAGCACTCCAGGACGCTGACTGGATTCAAGCAATGCAAGAAGAACTCAACCAGTTTGAAAGAAACAAAGTTTGGACCCTCGTCCCTCGTCCCAAAGGCAAAAATATCATAGGGACGCGATGGGTGTTCAGAAATAAGCTTGATGAAAGTGGACATGTGTCAAGGAACAAGACAAGACTGGTGGCACAAGGATTCAAGCAAGAGGAAGGAATAGATTATGATGAGACCTTTGCTCCTGTTGCTAGAATTGAGGCCGTTCGTCTTCTTATTGCCTTCGCCGCTCACAAGGGATTCAAGTTATTTCAGATGGACGTCAAGACTGCATTCCTCAATGGAAAATTGAAAGAGGAAGTGTATGTTGCTCAACCGCCTGGTTTCGAGGACGCCTCACACCCATATCATGTGTACTACTTGGACAAAGCACTATATGGACTCAAGCAAGCCCCTCGTGCATGGTACGACAGGTTTGCGTCCTTTCTTTTGTCTCATGGGTACACTAGGGGTTCAATTGATAAAACTTTTTTCATAAAGAAAGTTCACAAGGACATTTTAATTGCCCAAGTTTATGTTGATGATATTGTCTTTGGTAGCACTAACATGAAACTTGTAGATGAGTTCAAATCCTTAATGAGTAGTGAGTTTGAAATGTCTCTCATTGGAGAACTCAATTTCTTCTTGGGACTTCAAATTAATCAACTCAAGGAAGGGACGCGTATTCACCAACAATAATATGTTCGTGAAATGCTTGAGAAGTACGGGATGAACACGTCCAAACCTGTTGCAACTCCTTGTTCTCCAAACTCGCGTCTTTACGCAGATGAACAGGGAAAGGACGTTGCTCAAAAGCTTCACAGAGGGATGATTGGCTCTTTACTCTATTTGACCGCAAGCCGTCCCGACATCATGTTTGCCGTTTGCTTGTTTGCACGCTTCCAGGCGAATCCAAAGGAGTCCCACATACAAGAAGTCAAGAGGATCTTTCGCTACCTCAAAGGACGCGATGATCTTTGTCTTTGGTACCCTAGGAAGACGTCCTTCAAGCTTGTAGGCTACTCGGATGCTGATTATGCTGGTCATGTGATTGATAGAAAAAGCACTTCAGGAATGGCACAGTTCCTTGGTTCATGCTTAGTCTCCTAGGGATCTAAGAAACAGAACTCTGTGGCACTTTCAACTGCGGAAGCCGAGTACGTTGCTGCTGCCTCGTGCTGTTCACAAGTTATCTGGATCAAATATCAACTAGAGGACTACGGTATCAATCTTGAAACCATACCTATTCGTTGTGATAACACAAGTGCTATTGAAATTTCTAAGAATCCTGTTTTTCATTCACGCACAAAGCATATTCATATAAGGCATCATTTCTTGCGTGATAATGTTGAACTAGGACTCATTATTATGGAGCATGTAAGGACTGAAGACCAAATAGCTGATATTTTCACTAAGGCGCTTGATAGACGTCCCTATGAGTATCTCAGGTTGCTCTTGGGGATGATAACTTTTAAGTAGCAAGTTTCGTTCTACTATTCCCTCAATGATTGGCTATGTTTAGTAGATTCTAAGTGTTTAAGGACTGTTATGCATTGAATTCATATTTGCAAGGACGCTTGTCTAAAACTTCATATGTTTGCTACTTTGGAACGCCATTCAAATCTTCTCTATTTGTCTTGAAAAGAGTTGCCCTGATCACCCAACCCTCATTATAAGCCGAAATGATGGGAACTCTAAGCTTACCCTAGCCGAGAACTCTGCAAAAGCGTCCTATGAGCTTCTTATTTTATTTTACGGGACGTACTTGCTTTGTTCTCAAATGGTTCGTAAGGTAATCACTGGAACGGTTGTGTTGGTTATTGGTTTGCTTGAAGAAGGTAAATTCTCGCTGAGGTAAATTTTGCTAAGTATGGGAGAACGACATGGTTTGAAAGGGAGAACGCCAGTTCAGTTTTTAAGAAGCAGTTGAAGCGTCAGAAATTTGAATATTTGAAAGTTTGAACAGTGACCGTTGCTTTTGCTCAATGCTTAAGGGGGAAGTTTCACCACGTGTCGCACAGTAAAACAGTGGTAATTACAGTTGTGCCACTGCTTCCTCTATATAAGGCCAGAACAGTCGCTCTCGTTCATTTATTACGCTCAACCACTTCCTCGCTCTCAAATCTGCTCTGACATCTCTCTAGAACTCCGGTGATTTTCTCTCTCTAAAGCTCATCTGAAAACATGTCTCAAAGACAGTTGAACGTGGCCGGATCTTCTACCGGCGGGAAGCGTAGAAAGTTGGTGAAGTCCCACTACATCGAGAAACCAAAACCCATAGTTCTTAATGAATCTCTAGTGGACTTCATCAACAGGAAGCCAAGAACCCTTTACAATTTGATAAGGGAACGCATGGATCTACCTGAGGTGAAGGTGGACGCTATAAACACTAGGAACTATGAGAAGTTCATTGAGCGGTTGGAAGGCCTTTCTTCTCTCAGTTCCCTTATCAAGAACCCTTTCGTCGTTCCAAGTCTCCACAACACCAACTACAAAGACTTGCCTGGACGGATGGACGATGTGCTCTTCTTCTCTCAGTTCGGAGGTGAGAATCTTGGCCCTCTTCTTGAACTTATTCCCGACCTCCACAACGCCGTCCTTCCAGACTTTCCCATGTACCCAAGGGACTCCTTGGCTTATAAAATGCCCAAATCAAGAGTGCCAAGTCCCTCTCCCCCTCCTCCACACGTCCCAACCGTCACAACCAAAAATCTCCTCAAACGTCCAACCCCTTCCTCTCCCCTCTCAAAATCTTCCCAACCCGTCTCCACTTCAAAACCAACGGAGATTGTGGATAAATGTGTGTGATTATGTAGTTGCATTGTTTTGTGGTCATATTACGTAGTTGCATTTTAACTAGTTTTGAGAAGTACTTTACAGTACCGAGTTTAGTTTTTTCTATTTTTCTTTCTTTTGAGCTAAGATAATTTTGCATGTATAAATGATGTTTGGATTTCAAGGGACAATCTAGATAGAATTGGGTCAGTATAGAGCATGACAATTGTCCTGATGTATGAAGAAGACTATTGCTTTTACTGCTAGCTAGTTGTATATTTTGCATTTCATAAAAGGAGAGGAAAAAATTGACAAAAGAAACCAAATTGTGATCAGATTATAGGTATCCTTTGATATAAAACATTTGGTCTGTGTATATTGTGGCTTTAT
The DNA here is from genome assembly GCA_934048045.1 of Polygonum aviculare. Classification (NCBI taxonomy): domain Eukaryota; kingdom Viridiplantae; phylum Streptophyta; class Magnoliopsida; order Caryophyllales; family Polygonaceae; genus Polygonum; species Polygonum aviculare. The sequence goes on along the minus strand of OW204023.1, from coordinate 14,264,307 downwards.
CTTAAACTGATTGTTTAATTGTTATTTATATATGGTTCAAATGACTATTATGCTTATTCTTCACATTTTCATCCAATGTTTGAGCTTATATTTTGCTATTGGTTTTCTCAATGCTTATAGGTTTGGATTCAAAAGCTTTAGAGCATTCTTCATCATTGGATAGTTGGTTTTGAAAAGGGGGAAGCAAAAGAGACAAGGGAGGAGAACCTTGAAACATCATTTTGATAAAGGTATGCTTCAAAAATCTGAGACCTTATTTATTTTTATCATCGTATCTGTTGTAATGGATTTAATTTCCGTACTGGCGTATGTGTGCTTGTTTATATATAAATATGCTTGTTTATTTTGTGAAATAGCTAGTAATGGAATTGAAAAATAAAAACATATGATATGTTGTATTTGTAGAGGGAATAAAGCTCAGTAAGAGTCATCAAACTTACCTCCATGCTAGGATTATAAAAACAGAATATACATATACAGTAGTTCAAATTTTAGGTCCAAATTAATTAGTTTCACATACTCTTGAGTTATATTTCGCCCTCTAAAAATCTACTTTAAATATATATGCTTATTTTTATTTATTGTGATACACTTTTTGTACTTTATCTCAAAAATCTTAACGAAACTCAACTAGCTAGAAACTACATTTGGTCTGCAGTAGCTAAAAATACCATCTACAGTTTTCCTTGCAGATTTTAGTAGGTAGTTATCCTATATATTAAGGATTTTTCCGGAACGAATAAGACTCCTAGTAAGGATTGGATGAGTATTGAAGACTACGTTAATGATGAATCGTATGAGTCGGGGGTTAATAGTTTTTTAGATTTTGCTTTTCAACATTTGGGAACGGAGACAATTCGCTGTCCATGTTGCAAATGCCTAAACATAGAGTCTGGTGATCGTAATAAAGTGCGGGAACATCTCCTCGTTTTCGGAATATTGAAAAGATACACGTTTTGGTATCACTATGGAGAGAGATTAGACGAGCCTCATTTGGAGTCGAATATTGATGAGGCAGAGGAGAATCAAAATGAGGATGAGGATGAAGATGAAGTGGATGGGCTTCTAGGAGATTTATTCCCAGGCTACAATGATGATGGGGGTGCTGAATCTGGGGTTAATCAGGTGGAGGAGCCTAATGCAAAGGCCAAAAGGTTTTACAGGCTCTTAAAGGAATCACAAGAGCCTGTATACTCAGGTTGTAAGAGTTCAAAAATTTCTGCACTCTTAAAATTTCTGCATATTAAGACTCTTGGTCGTTGGAGTAATGAATGATTTACGATGCTCTTAAATTTCTTAAAAGAGGAGCTTTTGCCTCAAGGATCAATTTTGCCAGATTCGTACTATGAATCAAAAAAGATCCTTAAAGACCTTGGGCTAACATATCAGAAAATTGATGCGTGTATTAATGATTGCATGCTATTCGGGAAGGATAGTGAAGATTTATATGCTTGCAAAATATGTGGCGTATCAAGATGGAAAATTAATAGGCATAATGGGAAAGATATGTGTAGGTCAAGTGGTAGAAGAATACCTCACAAGACATTACGGTACTTTCTTGTAAAACAGAGGCTACAAAGGTTGTTTATGAGCTCAAAGACAGCTTCTTTGATGACCTGGCATCATAACAAAAGAAGGGAAGATGGTACATTGAGGCATCCTGTTGATGGATCTGCTTGGGAGAATTTTGACAAAGATTATCCTAGTTTTGGATCGGATCCCCGCAATGTTAGGCTTGGACTTGCTAGTGATGGATTTCAACCTTTTGCTAATTCAAAAACGTCATACAGCATCTGGCCAATAATGCTTATTCCTTATAACCTGCCACCGGACCTCTGTATGAAGCAGTCTAATATGATTTTATCAATGCTCATTCCTGGCCCTAAAGGCCCTGGTGATGCAATCGATATATACCTGCAACCTCTATGTAACACCCCGTCTTTCTGACAAGGCGTTACTCGGTAGTAGACCTCACAAGGCGCTACCAAGCTGGTTCGACAATAGAACATCTTGATCTTGCAACGCGGGCACGACGAGAAAACATTGAAAAACATCCAACTTGTATTACGAAATAAAACTTTTATAAAACAATTCATGATCCCAACTCAACACAAGACTAACAATTACGAACTTCCCCAAACCCCAAATGCATTAACTAAAAACTTACGATATGAATTATGCAAAGTAATCAACCAATAACATGAATACAGACACAACACCCCTTCCCAAAAACCCAAATCATTTTATAACACGTATCGCCACTTCGCACCACCAGTCCGCCAAGTCCATACTCGAATTCGTGGATACCCTGCAATCTGAAAAATAGTTCCCCGAGGGGTCAGCTACTATTCTAATCCAAGTCAGAAAAACATACAGTACTAGTAGAACGTTTCAAAACAGTTTCTAAGGTCAGCAAACAAGTCCGCAATGACACGCATAGCTCTAGTCCAGTCCTAAGTCCGGTTAGTCACACATATTCAAGTCACTAGCATAAACACAATTATAAGTCCTCTTACATACACATTCACAAGTCCACACATTCACACACACGCACACACACACACGATACATACCCTATCCTGCGCCGAGTAGTGTTAACGGCCTCCACCGAACATTGTCCCACGCCGAGTAGTGGTAACGGCCTCCACCCACACTACCCGCATCTAAGGCATCCTCCAGCCAATCTCCGCTCCACACACTTCTAACCCCTGGTCGAGTCCCTACTAGAGCACTCGCCAAAACATTTTTATAATTTTTGAAGGGGCTCTCCTTGCCATACGACCATGCCTCTAGAAGTCCCCTTCTCCTCGAAAATCCGAGAACAAGGCCATACCGGTAGATGCCAACACACATAAAACACGTGAAAAACTTTTCATACGGAAAACCCTTTTGAAAACCAGTTGCACACAGAAACACATACGATCACACGCATATATATATATATACAAAGCATATATATATATATATACAAATAAAATATTTTAGGAAAATAATACTTTAGGAACTATGTCCTCAAAACCAATCCTACCAGCACCGCATGCAATCCAACCAGAATAGAATAGAACCACCTAGCCGAGCAAGTCGCAGAACGACTTACCTCAAAACCGACGAGTCTGAAAAACTTCATAAGAAAATCAACAAGAATTACTCCGAGTCCCTGAATATTTTATTAGCGAGATTGAGACTTAACGATTGACAAAATTGATTCGAATACTTTTATTAAAATACTGAACGACCCCCGAACCAAACCCGAATTAGCACTAACTAGCCTGACTAAAATTGGATATTTTAATTAACTAATTTCCTCAGCCTACACCTAAGGCCATTAATTAATTAAGTGGACTCTACGAAACCACTTTCAGGAGCCAAACCCATCACCCAATTTTTAGTTCTCCACCCCGAATGCCCTTCTTTACGGTGCTTCTTTCTTCTTCGAGCCCCCTCTCAATAAGCAGATTTGAAGGCTTCCCCGACCAACCCGACGACAAGCTAAGCCGCCCCTACGCCGACCTCGCTCGCCCCCTCTCTCTCTCTCTCCGCGCTCGGACTTGCTTTGCACTCGACCCGCCTCCCGCCACCACGACTCGCTCCGCTCGGTACTCTCCGCTGCCTCAGATTTGCCGACCTACACCAATGACGACTTCGCCGCCGGCCTGCCCTTGGCCCTCCCCGACGCCACTGCTCCCTTCTCGACTCACCTACTCCGATCCGACGACCGACTCCCTAGACCCTATCCCGGCGGAAGCCCAACCCGATCTCGACGAGACGCTCGCACAGTCAAGCCCCAACCTAAATCTTTCCGGAACCCCCCAGTCAAGCCCGACCCCGACAGCCCCGATCCCGACCCCTTCGCTCACCCCGACAACGAACCACACCAGCCCGACAAGGCATTACCGGACAACCAGAAAAAGGTAGAGGAAAACAAATAAGGAGGCTTACCGATGGAGGAATACTAGCGGCACAGTTGCTCCGAAAGAATGAACGAAGAAGGAGACGTTGATCTTAACAAGTTTATAGCTTTAGGTTAATTAGATAGATTTTTAATTAATTTAACTTAATGGGTAACCAATCAACCCAAAGTTTTCTCTCCAAGGAACGGAAAATTGGCCCATAACTTACTTGGTTATATTTTTATTAAAAGGAAAAGAGTTAACAAAAATCTTATCTTTACCCAAAACATAGATATACGGCTAACAATATAGATTGATTTAATCTTTAAGACTCTTTAGCATTATTACGATTTTTCTTTGGCTAATTAATTTTGCTACCAAGACCCGAAATAATTTATAAGGCGAAAAACGGAATCGAAACGGAACCGGATATTACACTCTAATTGAGGAATTAAAAGAGTTATGGGAAACTGGTGTGGAGACTTACGATGATGTAACCAAGCATCATTTCCAGCTACGTGCAGCTTTGATGTGGACTATAAACGATTTTCCTGTTGGGCCCTAACAACCAAGAAGCCCAAAGCGCGTGCTGGAGCGGCCCGCAGGATATTCACGAAGCCCGTCAATAAGCTTCCAAAAGACCGATCAAGTTATATTTTACTAAGTAAACCGATTTGACCATCCGAATCTAATGATAGATTAAGATTATCTATTAAGGATTCTTTTTATCTTATTTAGGTGAAATCATATCAAGTCTAGAGATATAATATCTTTCACGATTTACATCTATCTTGTAAAGCATTCTATCTTTTAGGCCCCTATAAATACATAAAGGGGGTCACACATATGTACGAGATACGCATTCATACATCAATACAATCGAGCACATACAAATTCTAATAGCGATTTTCGTATTCATTCTTTCGATTCTTAAGTTCGTATAGCTTAATTCACGCCCGATCTAGGCTAAGGGGTCACCGATCTTACTTGGTTGATTTCTAGCTCTAACAATTTGGCGCCCACCGTGGGGCCAGGAATTTGGCAACTTACGAACAAGAATCACTTGCTGTTCAAGTTTCTCATCAACGACGATGTCAGAATCTGGAGAGTTTGTGCCAAGGAAGAACAACGCTACCCAACAAGAAGAAATCTTGTCTAAACAACGAGAGGATGAGATGGCGGACGTTCGGCGTCGCATGGAACTCCTCTAGAAGGAACTCGAACAACAAAAAGGCTTCTTTGAAGCCAACATGGAACGTTTAACTAACGAAAACAACCAGCTGAGGAGCCAGAACCAATTATTGACTACGGCCAGACAGCCCGCCCACGTCACTAGAAACACCGAGGGTCTGGTAACGCGGCTGAACTTCGATTCCGGAGAAGGGACGTCAGGGGGTAACAATGGGAACGACACCCAAGGTGGAGTCTTGAACACTCAACAAACACTCGCCCTTGAGAATAATCACGAGCAGGCAACAAACAAGGAGATCCCGGGAGTCCAGGTCACCCCACCGGTCAACACCTACAAGACTCGCTCCGGAAACGTGTGGATTGCTGAAAACGCATACACCGAACGACACTAGGAAGGGGATCTAGACGCTCTCATCAGGAAAAAAGTTATAGAGCAGATCGGAGCCATCTCCGACCAGGTTGTCAGAAGCCACACCGGGTACCAGCCGGTGCAACCGGAGGCCCAAGATGGATACGACGAATCCCCATTCGTCCCCAGGATTGCTCGGGCCGAGATTCCTAGAAAAGTTACTATCCCCTCTATGAACACCTACAACGGCACCACGGACCCTAACGAGCACATAGCTATCTACAAACAAAAGATGATGACTAGCTCGGTTCCCAGTCACTCATAGGAATCCGTGATGTGCAAAGGGTTTGGAACGACCCTGATTGGACCAGCCCTCACCTGGTTCATCGGTCAACCCAGAGGGCATCAAGTCCTTCGCCGACCTCTCGGATACCTTCCGGAGTTAGTTCGCAAGCAGTCGTAAGTTCGAGAAGCAATCTAGCGACCTCTACCGGGTCAAACAGAAGAATCATGAGACCACAAGAGCTTTCCTAGACCGCTTCAACAAAGAAAAAGTAACCATCCCAAATTGCGATACTACTACCACGATCGAAGCTTTCCGACAGGGAATCATACCAAAAGGAGGATTGTACCAGGAGCTGACCAAACACCCATATGTTACTATCGAGGAAGTCCAGTCAAAAGCGCTAGCACACGTATGGCTGGAAGAAGATAGGTCTCTCCAAAGAAGGTTGGCCGAGCCTAGGAACTCCGATAGGAAAGGCGGCAATGATCGCAAGAGGGAGTATCCAGAGCGAAGGCGATCACCCTTCGACCAGAGAAGGGGCAGGCGTGATCGGTCCTACGAAAGACACCCAGCCAAACGGGTTAACGTAGCACGCAATAAACCGCCAATAGAGAAGGAACGCGATCCGCTGCCACCGCCCTTGGAGGACTACAACCTCAAAATCACGCCATCACAACTGGTGAAAAATCTCTCCAAGATGGGAGATATGGTTAGGTGGCCTAGAAAAGATAAAGCACCCAAGGCGGGGGCAGACGAGAATAAGTGGTGTGAGTTCCACGACAATCACGGCCACTGGACCGAAGATTGCATTATGCTAAGAAGGGAAGTGGCACACTTAATCTCTAAAGGCAAGATCCGGGAAGCGGCTCCAGACGCCAGAGTCCCTCGCGAGCTTCTAGACAATCCCTACTCTAGAAAGGCGAGCGAGAGAACACCCCCTACCCCTGGAGGGTGGTGAACGTAATCACCGGAGGCTCTAGCGTGTGTGGTCTTACCTACTCAACAGCCAAGAGACACGCGCGAGAGGGGCACTTAAGAAAGCCAACCCATCTAGAGAGGCGACCTAGACAGCCCACCGGGTTGGCGATAGTCTTTGACGACTCCGACATAGAAAACCAGGCCGGGCCCCATCATGATGGTCTGGTCATCTCCTTGCACATAGGAAACGTCCTTATGAGGAGAGTACTGGTTGACACTGGTAGCTCTACCAACCTCATAACACTCACCGCGCTCAAAGAGATGGGTTTGTCTGAAAACGACATCCACAAGCAACCAGTCCCTGTTGGATCGTTAGTACTGAGGGACGTCCTTTACTTTGGTAAAGGAGTCCTTAGATTAGGCGTCCCTATGAGGAGTAGGGGCGTCCTTGAGTAATGCAGCGGAAATTAAGTACTAAACAGGTAAGTAATGAACGTAGTGAATTATAGAGGAACCACTCAAGACCAAGTAGTCCTTGAGTGTAAACCTCTACCTCCTTGGAAGATTTTTGAATAGTTCTTTCCTTTATATTGAACGTCCTTACAGTTGTATTGGCGAGTCTTTACAGTTCTCTGGCACTTAGCTTTTCCCTAAGTCCACTAGTAAAAGACTCCTCTAAGCCTACAACTTAAGCGAGTTCAATCTATCAAAGGACTCTATTCCTACGTTCTGCAGTACTTCGCAGAACTCTCTTTCTTTCTTTTTGGGTTTTCTTGATACAAACAGTTTTTTGTGATTTGGTTACAAGTCTCACTCGATCTAACACAAGTTCTAGCACTGTTCTTGAGTTCTTGAGTTAGTTCTTCGTGTTCTTGAGTGAGTCGCTTTCTCTTTGATTCTCTCTGAATATTCTTGAAAGCGTTAGCGTCACAATAAATGTCTTGCGGTATTTATAGGACTTGGGAAGGGCGTCATTCTCGTTCTGACGATCATGCCCTTTAGGTACGTGGCTACAGGATCTTCCTCCACGAGTATGGCGGTGATGAGGAAGCTTCCTGTATCCAGCTGTGTGTGATGAACTCCGCTACAGGATCGGCCGCCACGTGTTGATGAACTCTGCTACAGGATCGTCCGCCACGTAGTGTTGGACTCCGCTATAGGATCGGTCTCCACGTGTCCTTGGATGATCAAACATTGTCGAGTGATGTCATCCTGTCGGCTAGAGAGTAAGGACTCCTTTCTTGCGTTCCTACTTGCTTGGGACTCCGTCCTTGCTCAAGTAGTCTCTTGCTCGTCCTTAATTCCTGTTAGCTGGTGTCCCTAAGCCTAGGGAACGTTCACACACTTGTTGTCCTTTGTTAATTGGGCGTTCCTGAACACTTGGACAAATTTATTAGAATCAAAGTGAGTTTGTCATATCAAAACTAAGGGACGGTTTGTGTCGGCACACTACCAAGTACGCAGGCGTTCTTGATAGCGTCCCAACAATTTCCCCCTTTTTGATGATGACAAACTCTGCAGCAAAATAGTTTTGACATTGGAACTTAGCATGCATGAAAACTTAGAGGCGTCCTCTAATACTTAGAGAAATTTTACTAAGCACAAGTTTTCAGTCTTTGATTCTCTAGCTTTTGGATTTTAAGGAGAGAGTCGCGTCCTAGAAAAGATTTCTAAGCGTTCTCTTTTATTCTAGCATGAGCGTTCCTTAGACTTTTCACTTAATAGTTCCCCCTTAACACTTGCTTATTCTAGATAATTATTTTATAGCGCATCTCTGCAAAACTACACTTCCCCCTTTTGGCATCATCGAAAAAGGATAACAAGTGATAAGGACGTTAGCACAAACACATAATTAAAGGCAGTGGAACGCTTAAACAAACACATGCAAGCAAACAGTGGAACTGCCATTCAAACAAAATTAGAGTTATTACAGACCACGGTCATAATGTTTGAAGTTCAAAAGAAGCAAAGGCAAAATGATAGGGGATTAAAGTGGTGGTGGCAATCACTGAGAACGTTGCTGATCTTGATAAAACTGGAGCAATTTTTCTTGAAGTTCAGCAGCCTTGGAGAACGCAGAGGATAAGTCCTTTAAGGTAGAGAAGATTAGGCATTGATTGTCCATAATTGCACCCATGAGTTCTGCTGGAGGATGTTGAGCTATATTTGCAGGGGCAGAACGGGGCAAAGGACCTGTACTCGATGAAGGAGCGTCCGTTTGAGGAGTTGGAGGAGAAGTCCCTAAGAGCATTTGATCAAGAGTTTCAAGATCTACTGCGGGCTCTTGGTCCTGAGGGAGCTCTTGAGGCGTAGAATTAAACCTTGCGGCCTCAGCTTCAGCAGCTAAGCGTTCTTCCTCAGCTTTCAGTCTTGCTTCCTGCGCCTCAGCTTCTAACTGTTTCAGAACGGACGGGAGCTCTTCATTATGCCTTATCTCAACAAGTCCCTTCTTGGCATTCCATTTTAAGCCAAGTTCTTCAGAGGGACGGCTTTCATCATAAGCGTCCTGGGACTGCAATATTGCCTTTACTACTCCAGGGTATGGCAAGGCGTGCCTCTTCCTTCCACACTTGGCCATGTGTTGCATAGCAATTCTGGCTAAGTTGATTGGGCGGCGTTCAAGAATAGCGTCAATAAGGATGATATCGTGTGCTTGCACAATTGAACGCTTTTCCTGCCTTGGAAGAATGGCGCGACAAATGAAGTAGTGAACGATTGCGCCAACTTTGCTCAGAACGTGAGCTACCCTGTCAAGTCCCATAGGCCTTTTGCCCTGAAAGACGTGCTCAACTAGAGGCAGTTCTTGATCAGTCGTTTCAAAGCCGCCTTCAGGAAGTGAGCTAAGAGCATCGGACGGTGGCTTGCGTGGACTAAGACCAAGGAAGGAGCGCATTTGGCGTTCTGTCACTGAAGCTTTCTCACCTTCAATTTTGAAGTGAAGGGAGCCATCTTTTGCCTTGTAGCGCAAATCCTTGTAGAACGCCTTGACCTGTTCTTTGTCAACAATGGTCGGCGCTGGTCCAACGTTCTGCCATCCTTGAAATCTCAAAAGATCAAGAAACTCCTGAACTGAGTCATCGTCGAAGGAGGCTAGCCACTCTTCAGAGTAAATGAGAGGGCTAAGGACTTTAACGGGCACATCAGCGTTCTTCCTTTTGCGCTTGCCCTTGGGGGACTCAGAGTCCTCATCATCATCTGACTCGTCCTCAGCTTTCTCCGAGTCACTGTCAGAAGCGTCCTTCGAAGGAGCGTCTTCTGTGCCTTGTTCTTTTTCTGCATCGCCCCCAGCTGTGGCTTGAGCAGCACCTGAGGTCTGACCCTGGGATGTGCCCTCGGCGTCCTGAGCCTCTGTCTGATTTTCTGTTGTTGTTGGCTCAGCGTCCGCCAGGACTTGATGGGATTCTGTTTGGATTGTGGAGGAGGGGTTTTCTTGTGGAGCTTGGGAAGGTTTCAGGATGGGGAGGGATTGGTTATAAGGGGGGACTTCCTGAGCATCACGCTTGAGTTCTTCTGACAAGGAAGGCTCGGCGTCCTTATGAGCGACCTGGCGCTTGCCAGCGTCCTCAGCTCCTTGATCATTTGTGGCTGGAGCATTCTCGACTCCTTCAGCCTCGTCAGCAGAGTCTCCAATGATATCTATGAAAGGGGAGGCTTGACCAATAGCTTCTTGAGGCGTTCCTCTGTGGCTCTCAGATGAGCTAGAGGATGAAGAGGAGGAGGAGATGTGCTCAGGCTCTGGGGCAGCTTGGACCAGGAGCACTTTTGGTGATTCGCCGGCTTTGCGACGTCTGAACATCTGCTCTAGTGCTGGACGTTGCTCAGCGTCCTCTGGTCCACTTTCAGATGAGGGACGGCGAGATCTGGAAGTCTCGGGGTCCTTTGGTGGAGAGATATGGGCGGGAGCAGAAGGAAAGTTGGCCAAATTTAGAGGGGAGTTGGTTGGGGGAGGAAAGGGGATTATAGCATTTTGCGTTGATGGTTGAGGGGACGGGGGAGGAGTTGGAAGTTGGACGATAGAGATTTGTTGAGGGGTGGATTCCTTTGAAGGGTTGGAAGGCCTTTTTGTGGGGGGTTTGGAGGATGGGACGCTCAAGGTCTTGGCCTTTTTGAGGGGTCTTGGGTCATGAACCTTTTTGGAGCGTCCCTCCTTTAAGTGGGAAGGGAACTTGTCCACAATCTCCGTTGGCTTTGTAGTGGAGAAGGGTTGGGAAGATTTTGAGAGGGGAGAGGATGGTGTAGGACGCTTCAGTAATTTTTTGGTGGTAATGGTGGGGACGGCAGGAGGAGGGGGAGAGGGACTTGGTACTCGGGACTTTAGCATTTTGTAGGCTAAGGAGTCCTCAGGGTACATGGGAAAGTCAAGGAGGACGGCGTTATGGAGGTCGGGTATAAGTTCAAGAAGAGGGCCAAGATTCTCACCTCCGAACTGAGAAAAGAAAAGCACGTCGTCCATCCTTCCGGGTAGGTCTTTGAAGTTGGTCTTGTGGAGGCCGGGAATGACGAATCGTTCGATGAACTTTTCGTAGAAGATCCGGCCACGTTCTTTAGTTGTTGAGACATGATTCAAGTGAGATTTTAGTGAGAGAAAGCTGCCGGAGTTCTAGAGAGATGTCAGAGCAAGTTTGAGAGCAAGAAAGTAGTTGAGCGTAATAAATTCGAGAGCGACTGTTCTGGCCTTATATAGAGGAAGCGGTGGCACAACTGTAATTACCACTGTTTAACTGTTCAACACGTGGCGAAACTTCCCCCTTAAGCATTGAGCAAAAGCAACGGTCACTGTTCAAACTTTCAAATATTCAAATTTCTAACTCTTCAACTGCTTCTCAAACATTGAGCTTGCGTTCTCCCTTTCACATTATGGCGTTCTCTCATACATAGCAGCAATTTATCTCAGCAAGAATTTACCTTCTTCAAGCAAACCAATAACCAACATAACCGTTCCAGTGATCACCTTTCGAACCATTTGAGAACAACGCAAGTACGTCCCGTAAAATAAAGTAAGAAGCTCATAGGATGCTTTTGCAAAGTTCTCGGATAGGGTAAGCTTAGAGTTCCCATCATTTCGGCTTATAATGAGGGTTGGGCGATCAGGGCAACTCTTTTCAAGACAAATAGAGAAGATTTGAATGGCGTTCCAAAGTAGCAAACACATGAAGTTTTAGACTAGCGTCCTTGCAAATATGAATTCAATGCATAACAGTCCTTGAACACTTAGAATCTACTAAACATAGCCAATCATTGAGGGAATAGTAGAACGGGACTTGCTACTTAAAAGTTATCATCCCCAAGAGCAACCTGAGATGCTCAAAGGGACGTCTATCAAGCGCCTTAGTGAAAATATCAGCTATTTGGTCTTCAGTTCTTACATGCTCCATACTAATGAGTCCTAGTTCAACATTATCACGCAAGAAATGATGCCTTATATGAATATGCTTTGTGCGTGAATGAAAAACAGGATTCTTAGAAATTTCAATAGCACTTGTGTTATCACAACGAATGGGAATAGTTTCAAGATTGATACTGTAGTCCTCTAGTTGATATTTGATCCAGATAACTTGTGAACAGCACGAGGCAGCAACAACGTGCTCGGCTTCCTCAGTTGAAAGCGCCACAGAGTTCTGTTTCTTAGATCCCCAAGAGACTAAGCATGAACCAAGGAACTGCGCCATTCCTGAAGTGCTTTTCCGATCAATCACATGACCCGCATAATCAGCGTCCAAGTAACCAACAAGCTTGAAGGACGTCTTCCTGGGGTACCAAAGGCAAAGAACGTCGCGTCCTTTGAGATAGCGAAAGATCCTCTTGACTTCTTGCATGTGGGACTCCTTTGGATTTGCCTGGAAGCGTGCAAACAAGCAAACGGCAAACATAATGTCGGGACGGCTTGCGGTCAAATAGAGCAAAGAACCAATCATCCCTCTGTAAAGCTTTTGATCAACGTCCTTTCCCTGTTCATCTACGTAAAGACGCGAGTTTGGAGAACATGGGGTTGCAACTGGTTTGGACGTGTTCATCCTGTACTTCTCAAGTATTTCACGGACATATTTTTGTTGGTAAATGCGCGTCCCTTCCTTGAGTTGATTGATTTGAAGTCCCATGAAGAAATTGAGTTCTCCAATGAGGGACATCTCAAACTCACTACTCATTAAGGACTTGAACTCATCTACAAGCTTCATGTTAGTACTGTCAAAGACTATATCATCAACATAGACTTGGCCAATTAAAATGTCCTTGTGAATTTTCTTTATGAACAAAGTTTTATCAATAGAACCTCTAGTGTACCCATGAGACAAAAGAAATGACGCAAACCTGTCGTACCAGGCACGAGGGGCTTGCTTGAGTCCATATAGCGCTTTGTCCAAGTAGTACACATGATCTGGGTGAGAGGCGTCCTCAAAGCCAGGCGGCTGAGCAACGTACACTTCCTCCTTTAGCTTTCCATTGAGAAAGGCAGTCTTGACGTCCATCTGAAATAACTTGAATCCTTTGTGAGCGGCGAAGGCAATAAGGAGACGAACGGCTTCAATTCTAGCAATAGGGGCAAAGGTCTCATCATAGTCTATGCCTTCCTCTTGCTTGAATCCTTGAGCCACCAGTCTTGCCTTATTTCTTGACACACGTCCACTCTCATCAAGTTTATTTCTGAACACCCATCGCGTCCCTATAATATTTTTCCCTTTGGGACATGGGACGAGGGTCCAAACTTTGTTCCTTTCAAACTGATTAAGTTCTTCTTGCATTGCTTGAATCCAGTCAGCGTCCTGGAGTGCTTCTTTGATATTCTTTGGCTCCACCATAGAGACAAAGGCATTGAATGCACAGAAAGCCAAATTTGCACTCTGGGACTTGCTTGCAGCTGACCTAGTTTGAACGCCTTGAAAAGGATCTGAGACAATTTGGGATGTTGGGTGGTCCCTAGAGAAGCGGGACTCCCTTTGAAATAGTTGAGCAAATCTTGGATCAATGTCTCCATCAGAATCATCACTATCATCTTGAGCATCATCTTCAGTGCGTTCTCCCTCAGATAGAGCGTCCACACTTTGACGTTGCTCGCCTTGTTGACTTGATTCAGCTACATCCTGTTGAATTGGAGATTCACTACGAGATGAAGCTTCCTGAACAACACTGGGAATGTCCACTGAGACTTCATCAGGATTTGGCGTAGCGTCCTTAGGAACATAGTATTTTCCAGAGGACCAATCTTCAGCTTCGTCTTCAGAGTCGTCCTGTTGTTGTGAAGAAGAGCGTTCTTTCTTACTTGGCTTTTCTTTGTGAGAGGAACGTTCTTTGAAAACAACGTGAATACTTTCCTCAAGCTTTAGAGTCCTTTTGTTGAAAACCCTATATGCTTTGCTGGTGAGGGAGTACCCAAGGAATATGGCTTCATCACTCCTTGCATCAAACTTTCCAAGTTTTTCTTTATCATTGTTGTGAACGAAGCATTTGCAACCAAAGACTCTGAGATAATCAATGCGAGGCTTCTTTCCATTCAACAGCTCATAGGACGTCTTCTTCAACAAAGGACGGATCATGGCACGATTGATAATGTAACATGCTGTGGCAATAGCTTCCGCCCAGAAGTACTTGGGAACGCTATTTGCCAAGAGCATAGTTCTTGCCATATCCTCTAGCGTCCTATTCTTTCTTTCCACAACTCCATTTTGTTGAGGAGTTCTTGGAGCTGAGAAGTTGTGAGAGACTCCATGTTGATCACAGTAGGCCAGGAACTCTGAATTCTGGAACTCCGTTCCATGGTCTGACCTTATGGCTTTGAGAGGCGTCTCGAGAGCAACTTCCACTTGTTTGATGAAGACTTTGAACGCATTGAAACAATCTGCTTTGGACACCAAGAAAAGAACCCAAGTAAATCGAGAAAATTCATCTACAAGAACGTAAATGTACCTCTTTCCACCGTGGCTCAACGTCCTCATTGGTCCACAAAGATCCATATGGAGAAGTTCCAAAGGCTTCTTTGTACTGACTTCGTTCTTGGATTTGAAGGACGTTCTTGTTTGCTTCCCTTTAATACAAGCTTCACACTGTTCAACTTTCTCAAGATCAATTCGGGGAAGTCCTTTCACAAGATTTCGCTGGTGTAGCTTAAGGATTGTGCTTGGTCCAGCATGGCCAAGTCGGCGATGCCAGAGATCAGCGTCCTCCTTTGAAGCAGATAGACACAACTCAGATTTAGGTTTGAACTCTTGATTGAAGATGTAGATATTGTTCTTGCGAACGCCTTTGAGAACAACTTTGTTGAATTTCTTGTTGATGACTAGGCACTCCTTTGAGTCAAATGTGACTAGATTTTCACCTTGATCACACATCGGAGAGACGCTAAGGAGATTGAATCCAAGTCCTTCGACAAGACTGACATTTGTTGCTTTAATGGACGGGTTGAGACGAGCAGTTCCCGTTCCTTTGATCTTTCCTTTGCCCTTGTTGCCAAACGAGACAGTTCCTTCCGTGGCACTACTTTGGATAGAAGTGAGATGGATCTGGCTTCCTGTCATATGATTTGAGGCGCCACTATCAATGATCCATGGGCGTCCCCTCACTTCCACCTGCCATATCAAAGTTAGTGTTTGGCGACCCAGGCAAGGTGTTCCTTACCTGGTTCGTTACAAAAGTAGAACTCTGGTTCTGGCATGTAGTCATTAATATTCACATCATTTGAAAATAGCATGCTTGCGGAAAGAGTTCCTAGAGCGTCTAGAACGCCTAGGATTAGCCTTAGGAACGGACTTATCATTTTCATTGTTAGTCCTAGCAGTTCTTCCATTTTCAACATCTTCTTTAAGTTTAAAGCAGTCATATTTGAAGTGATCTCCTTGTCCACAGTACCAACAGGTCCTATAGTAAGTACCAAGGTAGTACTTCTTATTGGGACGCTGAATCTTGTTTTGCTTCATCTTTTGGGGATCACAAACTTTTGAACCTTCCCCTTTTGTAATTTTCTTATAAATTTTATGACTTATGGAATTAGTATAGTAGTCTTCTTTTCCTCGTTCTCCACTCTCTAGAACTCTAATTCTTTCAAGAAGGTTTTTAGTTTTCTCTCTTTCAAGTTCCAGTTCAGAAGTTTTGCTAGCCTCAAAGTCACTAGGAAGAGAGTTCTTAGTGTCATCTTCATAACCTAGACCTCTCTTAGCTGGGACAAAAACCATAGGTCTCACTTCTTCAACTATGGGACTCTTACCCATCACTTTTACTTCTTCCCTCAGCTTAGCGTTCTCAAGTTTGAGACACATGATTTCAGTTTTTAGGGACTTAGTTTCATCACATGAGGACTCTAGTTGAATAGTCATTGTACTACAATTTTCACATTCAGCTGCAATGTTTTCATCTTCAAGTTCATCCATTCTTCTTTTCATAGCAAGACTTTCCTCCATTATTTTACCAATGAGTTTAAGAAGTTTTGGTTTTGAACATTTTTCTAAAGAACGCATCATGGAATCATGAGTTACCTCTTGTTCATTGTCGGAGGCGTTCTCTTCAACAGTTGGGGCGTCCTCCACTGCCATGTATGCAACTTGATCATCACGTTCATCATCACTTGAACTGAGATCATCCCATGCAGCTGTGCATGCTCCAATGAGAGCTTTCTTCTTGTCCTTGGAGGACGTTCCCACAGTACACTTTTTGGCAAAATGTCCTTTCTTGTTGCATTTGTAGCATGTGAGTTCCTTCATTTCAGCCTCTGTGTACTTGGGACTGTCCTTTTTGTAGGGCTTACTCTTGCTACTATGCTTGTTCTTCTTGTTATAGTACTTGAGAGCCTTGTGAATAAGAGAGAGTTCCTCATCTGAGTCAATCTCTTCCTTTGGCTTTCTTTCTTTCTCTTTGGGACGCAAGTTCTCCAGTTTTTCTTTGTTTTGCATCATCAATGCTAGATCTCTTTGGCCACGTAGGTACTCAGCGTACTCTGGTGTTGTGGACGCCAAAGCGAGATCAGTTTGAGGATTCTTTCCTAGCTGAGCCATGTCAGAGATTCTTCGTTCTTCGTACTGCCTGAGCTTCCCATAGATCTCTTCCATATCTAGAGTTTTGTTGGCTGTGTTTTCTTTGAAAGTCGTCCTATCAAAGTTCCAAACTCCAGTTAACCCATCAATGACTACTTGAACTCTATTCCTCATGGAGATTTCTGATTCTGGAATGCCCAAGTTCCTCATTTTGGTGACAAGACCTTCAAAACGGTACGAATAGTCATTTACCGTTTCATTTGGCAACATAGTAAAAGCATAGAACTCCTTTTTGATCTTCAGCTGGACGTCCTCTTTCATTTCTGCAGTTCCCACATGAAATTTCTCAAGAGCTTCCCACTGTTGTTTTGCTGTGGGGAGATTACTAACTCTTGTGTCATCCCTTTCGCAGAGGGACGCTTGAAGAAAACAAATAGCTTTTGCATTGGTTTCCATCAGCTTGAACTCATCAGGACCCCAATCGTCCTCTTTGTCTTTCTTGTCATTGGGAACTTTGAGATCACCTTTTCTGATAACTTTCCAGCATTGATAATTTGTGCTTCTGCAGAAGTTCTCAAATCTGATTTTCCAGCGGTTGAAGTTGCCGTCCGTTAGACGCGGAGGCTTCACAAAAGAGATTCCAATAGGTTCCATGTCCATCTTTACCTGCAACTCAGTAAGAATCTAGAGCGCCAGCTCTGATACCAATTGTTGGATCGTTAGTACTGAGGGACGTCCTTTACTTTGGTAAAGGCGTCCTTAGATTAGGCGTCCGTACGAGGAGTAGGGGCGTCCTTGAGTAATGCAGCGGAAATTAAGTACTAAACAGGTAAGTAATGAACGCAGTGAATTATAGAGGAACCACTCAAGACCAAGTAGTCCTTGAGTGTAAACCTCTACCTCCTTGGAGGATTTTTGAATAGTTCTTTCCTTTATATTGAACGTAATAACAGTTGTATTGACGAGTCTTTACAGTTCTCTGGCACTTAGCTTTTCCCTAAGCCCACTAGTAAAAGACTCCTCTAAGCCTACAACTTAAGCGAGTTCAATCTATCAAAGGACTCTATTCCTACGTTTTGCAGTACTTCACAGAACTCTCTTTCTTTCTTTTTGGGTTTTCTTGATACAAACAGTTTTTTGTGATTTGGTTACAAGTCTCACTCGATCTAACACAAGTTCTAGCACTGTTCTTGAGTTCTTGAGTTAGTTCTTCGTGTTCTTGAGTGAGTCGCTTCCTCTTTGATTCTCTCTGAATATTCTTGAAAGCGTTAGCGTCACAATAAATGCCTTGCGGTATTTATAGGACTTGGGAAGGGCGTCATTCTCGTTCTGACGATCATGCCCTTGAGGTACGTGGCTACAGGATCTTCCTCCACGAGTATGGCGGTGATGAGGAAGCTTCCTGTATCCAGCTGTGTGTGATGAACTCCGCTATAGGATCGGCCGCCACGTGTTGATGAACTCTGCTACAGGATTGTCCGCCACGTGTTGATGGACTCCGTTACAGGATCGTCCGCCACGTAGTGTTGGACTCCGCTACAGGATCGGTCTCCACGTGTCCTTGGATGATCAAACATTGTCGAGTGATGTCATCCTGTCGGCTAGAGAGTAAGGACTCCTTTCTTGCGTTCCTACTTGCTTGGGACTCCGTCCTTGCTCAAGTAGTCTCTTGCTCGTCCTTAATTCCTGTTAGCTGGTGTCCCTAAGCCTAGGGAACGTTCACACACTTGTTGTCCTTTGTTAATTGGGCGTTCCTGAACACTTGGACAAATTTATTAGAATCAAAGTGAGTTTGTCATATCAAAACTAAGGGATGGTTTGTGTGGGCACACTACCAAGTACGCAGGCGTTCTTGATAGCGTCCCAACAGTCCCCCTCGTAGGGTTTAGTGGAGAGGTAAAGCATATATACCACAGGAAACATAACCCTACCAACCTTCGCAAAAGGGGTGAACTTGCAAGTGGAGTTCATGGTGATAGATTGCCCATCCAGCTACAACGTGATCCTGGGCCGTCCCTGGTTACACGACATGAAGGCGGTGGCTTCCACTTACCACCAGACGGTGAAATTCCCTACGCCCAGGGGAGTGGAAGAAATCCGGGGAGATTAGAGGCTAGCTAGAGAATGTTACAAAACTGCTCTAAAGCCTACGGCCGCTGGGCAGCAGGCATAGCAATTACAGAGCGCTACCCTTCCTATCCAGACTCGAGAGGAAGAAGAAGAAGTGGAGGAGGTAGCAATAGGGGAAGGACGGATCGTCCGCCTAGGCATCGGACTAGACACGTCCATCAAGGCAGGACTTGTGTCCTTCCTGGAGAAACACCAGAAGTGCTTCGCATGGAGCCACGAGGATATGACTGGGATTGACCCAGAGGTGATCACGCACAAGCTCAATACCGATCCTAGCTTCTCCCTCGTAAAACAAAAAAGAAGAAGGTTTGCCCCAAAACGAATCCAGGCAGTTGACGAGGAAGTAAGGAAATTACTAGACACAGGCAAAATCCGAGAGGTGAAATATCCAGAGTGGCTAGCTAATGTGGTGGTCGTCCCAAAGAAGAACGGGAAGTGGAGGGTTTGCGTGGACTTTACCGACCTGAACAAGGCTTGTCCTAAAGACTCCTTCCCACTCCCACACATTGACACAATGGTTGATGTCCGCATTTTAGGTAGATTTTTAGGGTATAGATAGGTTAGTTAGAGTTGTGTTTTGTGCTTGAGTCTTGTGTTTTTTAGTCTTTTTGCATGAGTTTTCGTATTTCCTTGAGATTCGGAAACTACGCATATTTGTGTCATTTTGTAGGTGTTTTGAAGCTTGAAGAAGAGTTTGGAACAATGCTAAGAGAGAATGGACAAGCTAGGAGGAAGATCTCAAGTGGAAGAGCTAAGGAGAAGAGCTAAGAGAAGCTAAATCAAGAGGAGAAGTGAAGAAATCGACCCCGGGATCGAGCTAGGAAGGGTCGAGCACGAGCCAAGTGAAGAAGTTAGAAGAAGCTGAAAAAAGAGCTCTCAGGATCAACCCTGAGGGGGGTCGAGATCGACCCCTAGGGGGTCAATCCTAGGCACCGACTTCACCTATTCAGGATTTATTGTAGAGTTTCCTAATTTGTATTTAAGTAAGGTTGTTTCTTTGTGTTTCCTAGTTAGATTATGACTCCTTTTCTTCTATAAAAGGAGGTTGAACCTTTAGTTTTTATTGTCAATTAATTAATCAAGACTTGGAGAGCTAAGGAGAAGACTTGGAGAGCAAGTTTGAGGTTTGTAAGATTGATCTTTGGTTTAATTTGAGTTCTAGTTTGGTTTTGATCATGTCTTCCTCTTCTTCTTCCTTGCTTCTTTTTGCCATGTGTGAGTAGTCTTCTTAAGTTCTAGGGTTGGGTAAAAACCCAACACAATCATGCATGTTTAAAACTTGAATTCATGACTTGAATGCTTAATGATCATATCTATCTATCTTGTGCTTAATCCTTGATGAAAGTTGAGGCATATCTTGTAATTGACCTTAGCGAAAGTGAAAAGTTAGTTGCTTGATTATATCTAATAGGATTGTTTGCGAAAGTTGATATTCCTAGGTTGAGGGATAGGTAGAAAGTTGTTTGATTTGCGAAAGTTGATTATATAACTTGAATTGTTTGCGAAAGTTAACTTTTCTATGATCTAGATGGCATGATAGTTGTGAATTCTTGTTGAAAGCATGTATGGTTGTTGATGTGGTAGTCCTAGCCCTAGGATTTGCCCTTTATATTGATTGAAATTCGTGTTTTTGCTTTGATCCCGACTCCCTAGGTCGTGCTCAAACCGTTGCCTGTGTGTTTTGTGTGCTTTCGTGATAATTTGATCTCAAGATCGACCCCCTTAGGTTCGAGATCGACCCTCCTCAGGTCGAACCTGACTTTGTTCGTTTGTGTTTCCTTTGCTCTTTTTGTAGTTTATCGATTATTCTTTGAACTATTCTCACTCCCGTGGACGATCCTGACTTCGCTATACGCAACGGGGTCTTGAATACAAATTTATTTGTTCAAGAAATCCTTTAACAAATTGGCGCCGTTGCCGGGGAGTGTGCAATAGTGCCTAGTTTAGTTGATATTTGGGTGAGGGACTAGCCCAAATCCTTTGTGTGTTTTTGATTTGCTTTGTGTTGTTTTTGTTTTTAGGTTAGATATAGCCATGGCAACCTATGAGGCCCTTGTTAGAGAGTTGGCCGATCTTCGTCTCGAAATGCTAATCCTCCAAAGAGAAATAGATGCCAAGGCTTATGCGGCTCACAGAGCACGAGAAGCCCGAAAAAGAGCACAAGAAGCCCGAATATACCTCTAAGCACAACTCAACTCCTTCCAAGAGGACGCTCTGGCTCAATATCAATTTCAAGAGCTCGTTAGCAAGCCTCCTCTAGTCGTTATCGACCTTCCTTGCAAAAGTGAGCTTCCCAACGATGCTTGTTCTCCTTCCGAGGCTCCTAGGTTTGATCTTAACCCTCCCTCTAGGGCCAAGGAACCTTCAGTTGTGCATATTGAGCCTCTATCCGGGTCATGTCCTCCACTCATTCTAAACCAATCATTCCTCATCAAGACCGGAGTTATCATAGATGTTAAGAAGGGACTCGTATCATATTCTAGTGGTGAAGAGAAAGTAGAGGTCCACTTCGACAATACTTTGAAAGAGAATTGTGAAGAGGAGATGAAGAATTTGGAGCATGATCCGGAAGAGAATTTCTTGCTAGATGAGGCCGAGAAAAACAAAGTCGAGACCCAAGTTGAGGATGAGAGTCTCTTGCTAGGAGAAGGCGAAATTGAGGAGGTTAAGGCCCAAGAGGATGCAGGATGGACGGGGTCTTTACTACCAATGTTGAAACCAAACCCACTCGTGGAGGAATGTGAAGAAAAGGTGGTCGGGTTTGGACCTTCATTGACCCCGGATGCTAGCAAAGAGTGGGCCAAGCATGAAGAGATGAAGATCGTCACCGTAGTTCCTTCCGACTTTCTTGAGTCAATCATGGTCCATAGGCTTGAGGGTGCCTACAAGTTCTATCATTTTCCCTTCAAGCTAGGACGCAAGGAGCTATGGACCTATAAGGATCCCTTTGCCGAGTATTGTGAGGCACCACCACGCCCACCAAATTGGTTCTATTCTAACCCTTCTTACGAAAGTTATTCTTGTGCTTTTGATAAGTTGAAACGATCTTCGAAAACTATATTATTTGTTCTCAATTTACCAATATGCTACTTATGCTTTCATGAGGTGTCTTCACAAGACTTTGACAGGTTACTTAGAGCGTTGACGATGTCCGATCATAGGGATTGAGCTAAGGAACTTCTCGTCAAGCTAACGACGTTAAACAAGCGCTTACGGGAGGCAATCCGGTCTTTAGATTAGATTCTTTGTTTCTATTTTGTTTTTGATTTTTAGATTTGATTTTTCTAACCTTCCTTAGATTAGAATAGGATATTCATTTGTTTGGGATAAGATCTTTGTGATGTTTTTGCAGGACTCTAAATTGCAAAACACGAGCTCAAAAAGGACGGGAAAAGATGACTTCAAACGAGGTACATGAGCCCTCAGGACCGATCTTATAAGGGTCGATCATGACCTCCCCTTTGCTCTGCCTCCCCTTCATACACCTCTCAGGATCGACCCTAAGGGGGGTCGATCTCGACCCTAAAGAGGGTCGAGCCAGCACACCATCTCCACCTCCAATTCATGCTTCAAAGAGTTTTTGTGAGTTTTCTTCTTCTTTTCTCTTTACTTTTTCATGTGTTTTCATGCATGGGGACATTGCATGATTTAAGTATGGGGTGGGGAAGAAGAAATCTCACATGCTGTATATAATTGAGTCTTGCTTTGTTTGATTGGTAGTTTGCTTGTTAAGAAAAATCTTGAAAAATCCAAAAAAAATAGAAAATGTCAAAATCCAAAAAAAATTGAAAAATGTCGAAAAAAAACCAAAAATATTTGCTTCCTTGTTTGTTTTAGGATGAAAAATGCTCCATCTTAGATGTCCTATGATGAAAACTAATTTTCATGTGTGTCATGTAATTCCTTTGGCATAATTGGATAGTGTAGGCCATGTTTATAAGAAATTGCTTTTGATTGTGAATGAGACTTGTGATGAAATTGAGCATATGTGCCTTGAGTGAAAGTAGTTGCAATCCAACAAATTGTTACCTAGTGAGAATTGTGGCCTTATAGGGAGAACATCATTGATTCCCTCTTCTCTGTTTGTGTGATTTTGCTCTCTTTATGCATATGTTTCTTGTCATTGATATGGTTATCTATTTCTTGAAGCCGCTATGAGATTGTTCATGCATGTTGATTGTGATTAAGAACTTATATTTTTAGCTCATATTCTCCCATGCCTACCTTGAATTGTCTTTGCTTGAAACCCCGTTCTAGCCTTAGCCTTTTGTTTGAAGCTCTACAAAAATTACCCCTAGCCCATATTAGCTTGACCCTATCCCGGGAATTGAACTTAGATGATGAGTGTTGGGAATGAGTTTTGTTGAGTGACATTTGTGTTGGGTTTGAAAGTGGTGATATTGTTAAAGGGTAGGAAACAACTTGTTGAAGTGTAATGTAAAAGGATTCTTGGCTTTGAAGGCACATTGTTGAAAAAAATGATAAGAAAAAAAAAGAGTAAAGCAAGAAGAGCTCGAGGACAAAGCCTCAGGATCAACCCCATATGAGGGTCGGTCACGACCCCTCTATAGCTCGTGCATGAAAAAAAAAGCTGAAAAAAAAAGAAAAAAGAAAGAAAGAAAATGTTATAAGTGCAAAGCCAAGAACTCCTAGTGTTTCTAAGTAGGCTTGGGATACTTCGGTTCCTGACTTTTTTTTGGCCTACCCGCAGGGTAAAAATTTTTTTTAGTTCGGTTCGGTTCCTACGAATTTTTGTTAGGAACCGTAATAACCGTACCCGAACTTTATTCGGTTCGGTTCTTCGGTTACTTCGGTTAACCGAACTTAGTCATTTTTTTTGGGTTTTTCTTGTTCCTAAATTTGGTTCGGTTCGAAAGCTAAAAACTGAGCAGCCCAAAAATTAAAATCATAACGTTAACATCTAATGAAAAAGCAACAAGTTTTAAGTAGCATTCAAGGCAAAAAACACTAAAACATCCATCAAAACAAAAGAAAATGAAACTTGTTTATTTGTTCCCCTTGGCGAGCTTCTTTCTTGGCTGCCGGTTCGACAGTTGTAGATGCTTTGCCAGACGATTGAGGCGTAGGAGCAGTTGACACATTTGTACTCATAGTGTTGGTAGACTTCACAGCTGCTCCTTGTTTGGCTTCTTCTTCCCTCTCTACATATTCACAAAGACACAAAAGTTAATAAAAGAATGAAAAAGTTCTTACTTCTTAGATAAAACTTAATATAGTAGAAACATAAATAAATAAAAGAGTAAAATAGTTTTAAGTTATATTACCTTTTTCAACTTCCTCATAGAATTATATTTCTTCTATGGTTGGGAGGTATTCCAAAGTAATGATAGTATCACTCTTCAACCAATTCTGGTAACAAATCAAGGCCTCAACAGTCTTAGGTGTCATTGAACTTCTATAAGGATCAATAACCCTCTTACCCATGCTAAAACTTGATTCACTGACCACTGTGGACACTTGAATTGCCAACACATCTCTAGCAACAGCTTGCAAACATGGATACTTGCTCCCATTAACCCTCCACCAATCAGTAATCTTGAATTTAGCTCTTGTCTTAGGTTTTTCAATAGGATCAAGCAAATACCTATCTACTTCATGACCTACGACCAAGTCTTCTCCTTCTTCAAGTTGTTTGTCCCAATCCTCTAGTATAGCCTTCATCTTTCCTGAGCAACCCATCTTGTCTTTTCCATTTCTTTTTCGCTGACTACTGCCTTCAACTACAATTCCACTCTGTGAATTTGTAGATTTCTTTGAACCACTAGGTGCATAATTGTCACAAAGCTTAATCATCAAATCTTTCACCTTGTCAGATATTCTCTTAACTTCAGTGTTGCTCAAGCATAACATCCTTTCACCTTGTCTCTCTAGGTATTTCAGCTTGTATCTTGGATCGAGGACAAGAGCTACTAGAAATAAAGGAATTATGTCATCAAGAGAGCTGAAATACTTGTTGAATTTGGTTTTCATCTTTCTTGCCATATCATATAGAATGTGATCTACTTCACTGCTGTTCTCATCTGGCGGGTAGATAGTCAAATCATCTAGCTCAGCTTTGATACTTACAATGTCATGGAATGCAGAGTGTGCAGTTGGCTCCATTGAAGCACTCAAATTTATTGTCACCTGATAGAAAACCTTAAGAAATTTGACAAAACACTCCGCCTTTTCCCAATCCATATCCTTAGGAGGTCCAACTCTCTTTCTTCCTCCACCCCTTTGAGCTTGAGTTCCATCTTCATCATCATCATTCAAGTCCTCTTCCTCACTAAAATAGCTTATGTAATTCAATGGATCAAGTAATCAAGTAATCAACTACAAGATCTGTGCACAACCGAAAAGAAGACTAGGCTGAAGTAGGATTCAAACCAAAATCGAGAGGCTGTGCTGGCGTGAGAAGTGCTGGCGTGAGAAGCTGGATTCAAACCAAAATCGGGAGTCGCCGTTTGAAGGCTGTGGAAAACGTGTGAGAAGTGAGAAGACGACAGGGGAAGACGACAAGGCGTGAACGACATACCTCGTGGCTGGCGGTGACCGGCGGAGACAAATCGGGAGCTTGCGAAAACAAATCGGGAACGCGACAGCGCGACCGGCAGAGACTCGACTCGGGAAGGCGAACGCCGAGACAGCTCGCGTCGCAAGCCTCGCGAGGACAGGGGAGGAGGAAGGCGAACACCGACAGGCGACCGGAGGAAGCTCGGGAACGCAGGGGGATTCTTCGATTTGGGCGGAAAGCTGCGAAGTGCGAAGAGTCGAGGACTGCGAACAGGAAACTAGGGCGGAAGTTGGGAACGCGTACGTCTATTGGTTTTTTTTTTACAAATACCATATATTATTCGGTTCTTAGGCAAATTTCGGTTTTTATTTTTTTTAAAAAAAACCGCGAACCGAACCGAAATTTTATTAAGGAACCGAACCGTTTTTTTTACAATGTATTTTTCCCAAGAACCGGACCGGACCGAACCGAACCGCTCGGTTCGGTTCGGTTCTTCGGTTCTTCGGGTCCTAAGTCCCAGCCCTATTTCTAAGTTGTAGTATGGAAGTTTGGGTTAGAAATTGATGGTGTTGAGTTTCATTTGAAGTGTTTGGTTATGAGTTGAAAAGAGAAGAAGTGAGTTGTTTTGGTTTGAAGTGTTGTATTTAGGAGTTTGATTCCCGGATTTAGCACCACATGGCCAAAGAACTCCCTACTTAATTGTTGATATCGAGCCCCATTACACCCCGGCCGAATGAGTCTTCTATGAAGATTTCATTGAGCCTAAGTTCTTATGAAGATTGATGTGTCTTGACTTCTCTAGGTAGAGAAATTGGTGATATAAGTCTCAATGATAAAGTAGATGTGGCATAAAGATTGAGATGAGAGTTGATTTGATAGTCTAAACGCATGAGAGTAGAGAGAAACACATTTATATCCCTTGTGAGGTTGGATTGTGGTTGCCTAGCTCGAGAATTATACATATGTGATGACGTTAAAATTACTTGTCTTCTTTTTCACCTGTGTTTAAATGTTTTGACAAGGGCTATGCTTGAAGATTGTGTTATTGGTCTTGATTTGCATGATTATTGCTTGAGGACAAGCAAGTCTAAGTATGGGGTATTTTGATGTCCGCGTTTTAGGTAGATTTTTAGGGTCTATAGGTTAGTTTGAGTTGTGATTTGTGCTTGAGTCTTGTGTTTTTGAGTCTTTTTGCATGAGTTTTCGTATTTCCTTGAGATTCGGAAACTACGCATATTTGTGTCGCTTTGTAGGTGTTTTGAAGCTTGAAGAAGAGTTTGGAACAATGCTAAGAGAGAATGGACAAGCTAGGAGGAAGATCTCAAGTGGAAGAGCTAAGGAGAAGAGCTAAGAGAAGCTAAATCAAGAGGAGAAGTGAAGAAATCGACCCCGGGATCGAGCTAGGAAGGGTCGAGCACGAGCCAAGTGAAGAAGTTAGAAGAAGCTGAAAAAAGAGCTCTCAGGATCGACCCTGAGGGGGGTCGATCCTAGGCACCGACTTCACCTATTCCGGATTTATTGTAGAATTTCCTAATTTGTATTTAAGGAAGGTTGTTTCTTTGTGTTTCCTAGTTAGATTAGGACTCCTTTTCTTCAATAAAAGGAGGTTGAACCTTTAGTTTTTATTGTCAATTAATCAATCAAGACTTGGAGAGCTAGGGAGAAGACTTGGAGAGCAAGTTTGAGGTTTGTAAGATTGATCTTTGGTTTAATTTGAGTTCTAGTTTGGTTTTGATCATGTCTTCCTCTTCTTCTTCCTTGCTTCTCTTTGCCATGTGTGAGTAGTCTTCTTAAGTTCTAAGGTTGGGTAAAAACCCAACACAATCATGCATGTTTAAAACTTGAATTCATGACTTGAATGCTTAATGATCATATCTATCTATCTTGTGCTTAATCCTTGATGAAAGTTGAGGCATATCTTGTAATTGACCTTAGCGAAAGTGAAAAGTTAGTTGCTTGATTATATCTAATAGGATTGTTTGCGAAAGTTGATATTCCTAGGTTGAGGGATAGGTAGAAAGTTGTTTGATTTGCGAAAGTTGATTGAATAACTTGAATTGTTTGCGAAAGTTAACTTTTCTATGATCTAGATGGCATGATAGTTGTGAATTCTTATTGAAAGCATGTATGGTTGTTGATGTGGTAGCCCTAGCCCTAGGATTTGCCCTTTATATTGATTGAAATTCGTGTTTTTTCTTTGATCCCGACTCCCTAGGTCGTGCTCGAACCGTTGCCTGTGTGTTTTGTGTGCTTTCGTGATAATTTGATCTCAGGATCGACCCCCTTAGGGTCGAGATCGACCCTCCTCAGGTCGAACCTGACTCTGTTCGTTTGTGTTTCCTTTGCTCTTTTCGTAGTTTATCGATTATTCTTAGCACTATTCTCACTCCCGTTGACGATCCTGACTTCGCTATACGCAGCGGGGTCTTGAATACAAATTTATTTGTTCGAGAAACCCTTCAACAATGGTCGACGCCACCGCTGGTCATGAACTCCTGACATTCATGGACGCCTTTAGCGGCTATCACCAGATCCAGATGCACCCCGAAGATCAAGAGAAAACGTCCTTCATAACAGGACAGGGGACATATTACTACCGAGTCATGCCTTTCGGCTTAAGAAACGCTGATGCAACTTACCAACGTCTCGTCAACCATATGTTCCAAAATAAAATCGGGAAGACCATGGAGGTATACATCAACGACATGGTGGTCAAGAGCACGATGGCGGTTCAGCACCAACAGCACCTCGAGGAAGCTTTTGACATTCTCGAAAAATTCAATATGAAGCTTAACCCTTAAAAGTGCACATTCAGAGCTCAGTCTGGAAAATTTCTAGGTTACATCGTGACTAAAAGGGGGATTGAGGCCAGTCCCGATCAAGTGAAAGCAATAGCCTCCCTGAGATCGCCTAAAAACATCAAGGAAGTACAAAAGCTCGCAGGGAAAATCGCCGCCCTTAACAGGTTCATATCCAAATCCGCCGACAAGTGCCGTTTGTTCTACGATATACTCAAGAAAAACAAAAGTTTCCAGTGGGACGAACGACACGAGAAGGCTTTCCAAGAGCTCAAGGGTTATTTCTCCAATCCATTATTACTAGCCAAGCCGGTGCCAGGAGAGATCTTGCAGCTATATCTAGCAGTATCGGGAAGTACACTGAGCGGGGTTCTAGTCAGGGAAGCTGACGGACAACAAATGCCTGTTTACTTTGTAAGCAAGACAATGACTTCAGCAGAGACTAGGTACACCCCCCTCGAAAAACTGGTCCTCGCCGTCGTCATGAGTTCGAATAAGCTTCGCCCTTACTTCGAATCACATACGATCGTGGTACAAACCAACTACCCTCTGCGACAGGTGATGCAAAAGCTGGAGTTTTCTGGACGAATGACCAAGTGGGTGGTGCAACTCAGCGGCTACGACATCAAATACGAACCACGCAAAGCCATAAAGTCACAAGTCCTAGCTGACTTCGTCGCTGACTTCACGCCTGATCTAGAGGAGGCGGCAAACACAAACACACCCGCTCTTGTCCCTAGCGAAACACACGACACATGGACGCTTAACACGGACGGGGCTTCCAACGCTAGAGGGGCAGGGCTAGGGGTGGTCCTCCAATCCAGCAAAGGAGATAGACTAGCTCAGGCTGTAAGATGCGCTTTCGACGCCACAAACAATGAGGCGGAGTATGAGGCTTTGATTTTCGGATTAGGGTTAGCACGAGACCTAGCAATCCAGAATCTTCAAGTAAGGTGCGACTCACTCTTAGTGATTAACCAAATACTTGGCATGTTCGAAGCAAAAGACGAAAGGATGGCTCTTTACTTGGAAAAAGCGAGGGCATTGGCGGGAGAATTCCAGCAGGTTACCTTCGAACAGGTACCTAGGGAGAGCAACACGTCGGCCGACGCCTTAGCAGGCTTAGGCTCAGTACTCAATCCAAATGAATACTCTCAGATCCCGCTAGTACACCTTCTTTACTCGGCAATCGAGCATCCCGAAGAGACATCCATGATGGCGGAGACGGTGAAGGCGCGGTCCTACTATCCCGATTCGCATGTGAGCCTCCATATGCACTCGGAAGTGGAGGAGCCGTTCCGTTTGCTTGGAGCCGAAAGACTCCTTGATGACCCCGTCCAGAGACATTACCCGGTGCTTACTTGTGAATTCGCCACCACCCTCACCATCTCGGGACCACACCCGGCGGAATTTGGCAAGACCAAGATCGAATTTCAAATGGGCGGGAAGAAGCATTCCACCACTATTACCAAGCTCAACAAGATGCTAGGCCTCCCTACACCATCGGGAGCCTATGCCTTAAAGGACTTCCCCGTCCAAAAGATGTGGTCTTACCTAGCTTGCAAAGGAGAAACCACGAGCAACCCACTCGCTCGGGACATAGCTAGCCCGGTCTTCAAGGTGATCTTGCGCATTCTTGGCGCCGCTATTTGGTGCAAGTACGAGCTCTCTCGCCCCACCTTGCGAGAGCTCGCGTGCTTGTCCTCCATCCTCTTCACCAACGCCCCAACAATCAACTTTGCCTATGAGTTCGTCCACAACATCATCAACCAACGAAAGAACCCGAAATTTACCATGTGTGGTTGGTTGGTAGTCCTCATTGCCCAAGCCCTCAAGGTTAACCTCGCCCGCTACAACTCAAAGCCCGTCACTCGCATGGATGTCTGGTACTATTTGAACACGAGGGTGGTGGAGTGGAGCGAGGAGACTGGCTACTACAACAACTTCACCGATCCCACCGAAGCAACTCACAAAGTGCGCCTCAACGACGAAAATTGTGAGTTATTCTACCTCCCTAATTGGTACGATGCGTGGGCGCCCTCCGAAAATCCCTCTCCCTACTACCAACTCCTCTCGGAAGATGAGCACGTAAGACGACAGCCGAGTCGGTTCCCGAGAGATGGCCCAACCACGCGCACAAGGCAAAAACGCGGAAGAAGAGACTCCCTGGAAGGGGTCGGCGCCGACCACCATGAGGTCGGCCGCGACCACTTCCAGCAAGGTGATTTTGCGCAGGATGGGGTCGGCTTCGGGCATGAAGGGGTCGGCAGCGAGGCAGGGCAGGGAGACAATGATCCTATGGACTACACGATGGGCCCCTAACCCGGATTGTTCCCGTACTCCTCCAATCCTTCGGGATTCGGGTGGTCCGGTGGTCCTCAATTCGAACCTCAAGGTGGTGAGTCTAGCACTCAAGTTCCCCTAACCATGGAGATTCTCGGTGCCAAGATGGACGCCCTCGGCATTCAACAAAACTTCTTGCATTCCAAAATCCAACTTCACCACGATCAAAATTTGGCCCGTTTTCAAGATGAAACTAAAGGCTTCGACAACTTCCGGGATGAGTACTATGAAGACCGCCAAGCCCAATTTGCCTACAATGCTTGGCTTGCCCAAAAGATGTTCCCGGATTCTCCGTTCCCTCAACCTCCTCAAAGGTGAACCTTCTCCAACAATGCTCCAAACCCAAGTTAGTTTCTCTTTTCCCTCTCTTTACTTTTTAATCAATGGGGACATTGATGTTTAAGTATGGGGTGGTTTGGGAGATGCTACTTGTTTGTGTTATGTGTATCCTTGTTTGTGTGTTTGCATGTTTGTGTGTGTGTGTCTAAGCATGATTGAGTCTTTTCTTTTTGATTTTCATGATGGAAGAATATCCTTGCTTAGATGTCCTAGGATAGTGATTATGAGCATCATCATGTAATCCCTTGTAACGAGCTTTGTAAGATTGTCTACCATGACTTTGATTTTCAAATTTGAGCATATAATGAACATTGAGCATGCATGACTCTAATGAAAGCAATCCAACAAATTGAACCTAAGTGAGGAATCTTGTGGCCACAAGGAATGTATGTTTTATTCCTTGGTTTTTCATGTGTGATTTTTACTCTTCCAAATGCATTTATCACTTGAAAATGGCATGCTTATTTGAAATTTGAAACCAATGGAGATATATTCATGACTTGTTAGATCAAATGATATTGAACTTATTTTCATTAGCCTTTTTCTCCCCTTTTCATTCTACCTATGCATGATCCCTTGATTTGAAGCCCCTTGTTTGAGCCTAAAGCCTTATTTCTAGCTCCACAAAAGTATCCTAGCCATTGTAAGTTTGACCCCCTTAATCCGGGAATTAGGACTTAGAATGGATGGTGATGTTGATGTGGATGAGTGGTGAAGATGAAGAGATTGTGAAGGTGGAGATGGAAGGAGTTGTCTTAAGATAAGAAAAAGAACCGAGAAAGATGAAGTGTTGGCTCGGATAGTGCATTAGTAAGGGTAGAAAAAATGGCCCCCTGTCGTGGGTCTCGGCCGACCATATAGTGGTCGCGGCCGACCCCCACCAGGCCCTTCGAAAAACAAAATGCTGGTGTTTGAATAAGTGCTAGAGCCAAAGCTTCTTCATAAGAGAAAGACAAAGAAGTAGGTGAAGTGAAGTGTGCTTGAAGGTTAAGTGTTTGGTGTTTGGAAGAAGAAAGAAGAGTTGGTTGAGTGTAGTTGAGTTTTGAAGTCTACGAGTCTAGGTTCCCGGAATCATTAGCACCACAAGACCAAACCATTCCGCACCCTTTGAAATGCCGAGCCCTATTACAACCCGGCCGAATGAAACTTCTTTGAAGTCTTCATTGAGCCACCTAAGTTCTCTTGATGATTTAGCTTGTTTTGATTTCTTCGGTGGAGAATTTCGAATATAATTTCCATTGACTATGAGGTATTGCATTTGGAATTGAGATTGAGTGCTCATTGGTATATCCTAAACACTTCAAAATGAGTGAAACACATTGCCCTTGTGAGGTTGGATTGATTTTGCTTGGAATTTACACATGCGTGCTATGATACTGAAGTTGTTTGCTCATTATTCTACTTGTGCTTACCTTTTCCTTAAAGGCATCCTATGGGCTTGTTGCTTGGTCTTGATGCATGTGAGTGATTGCTTGAGGACAAGCAAGTCTAAGTATGGGGTATTTTGATGTCGTGCTTTTTAGTTGATTTTCTAGGTAGTTTTCTAGCTTGTTTTGCATGCTTTCCCTTTGTGTTTTTGTGTTTTGCATAAGATTCCGACTCTCTTTCGAGGGTTGGAGTCGTTTGTGCGTTGTTTCGTGTTGTGTAGGTATTTGGAGCCTTTTGGAGAAGTTTTTCATGCATTTTCGGAGCTTTCTAGGAACCGTTAGTTTTCAAGAGTCAAAGTGCCAAGAACCAAGATCCAAGGTTGCAACCAAAGGAGCCTCAAAGGAGTAACAAATTCTCAAGAAAATCAAGGAGGAAAAAGGGCAAAAGCACCCAACAAAAGTCCACCCAATCGGAGCAAGAACGGAACAAAACGAAGAAAAATCCCACATCCTGCAGGTGGTCAGCGCCGACCCCCATATGGTCGCGGCCGACCCCTCTCAGCATCCGAAAATAAATCCGTGCGCTGCAAGTAACACTTTTTGGCGGGATTTTCGAAACCCAAAAGGGAGGGCGGCTGTGCAGACTTGTGGCAGAGATGTCACAGTGGAGGAAGTTTCCCTCCCTTGCTTTTGTGGGCTGCTACAAAACCCATTTTGTCTCCCTTTCAAATCAGCTTTTCCAAGAAGGGAAAAGGCTCAAGAAAGAAGAGAGAGAAGAGAGTGGGCTGAGGAGGAAGAAGAAGAAGTGGAGTTTGAAGAAGAAGAAAGTGACGGTGGAGAAGAAGAGTTTGAGTGTGAGAGAAAGATTGCTCGTAAGGAGAGATAGTGAGGAAGAAATCTTGTTTTAGTTGGTGTTCTAGGAAGAAGATGACAATGGTGTTTGAAGAAACTTGTGGGTTTTGCTTAAGTTTGTAAGTGGATCTTGAAATTAATTGAAGTTGTTTGCTTTGGATGATGATTTTCCTTTCTCTTTTGTTGTTTGTGTGTTTGATTATGTGTGAGTAGTTAGCTTGCTAGGGTTGGGGTGAAACCCACCATGAAAGTGCATTCATGACCTTGATGTGTGGATCCATGCTTAACTTGAAATCTCTGCACATAAATCCCTCTTGTGTGCTTAAAACCCTTGAAGAAGTGGAGCACGTTCTTGTTTGCAACCTAATTGAAGAGTTTTGTTGTGAATGTGGACTATTCGGGTTAGATGAAAGTCGAACCCTTAGAAGAACAAGTTGGATTGCACGTTAGATCCTTCATGTAAGTGTAGGCTTTGATGTGTTCTATTGCGACGAAAGTCACCCATGAGATTATGAGTTAAGATGGTCCTTTATCATTGTTTGGATGCATGCTCGTGGTGTCGTGAATCCCCACCCCTAGTTTTTTTTCTTTGATTTTCCCGAAACAAACCATTCGCACCCAGAATAGGTCGGCTGCGACCTGTTGCAGGTCGCTGTGACCTCCTCTGTAGTTGTTTTCTTTGTGTTGTGATGCCTTGTATTAGGTCGTCCGCGACCTCCCTAGGGTCGGCAACGACCTCTTCCCGAAGCTTGTTGTTTGTGTTCGTTTGCTTGTTTTGTTTTGTTTTGTTTTGTTTGCTTTCGTAGTTGTTTGCTAGACTATAGAACTACTAGCTCCCGTGGACGATCCTGACTTCGCTATACTCAGCGGGGTCTTGACAAATTTTATTTGTGAGACTCTCTCAACAGTACCTCAGGCCCTATGTGCTGGCACCTTGGTCCCATGTCTTGGAGTCGATCTTGGGCCCGAGTTACTGGGCAACTCGGTCCAGGCGTCGGTCCACTCTTTTTCTTGGCTTTTCTTGAGCTCCTCTTCATTGATCGCTCGGCTCTTCCGCTCCTTTGTGCTTGTGCCTTGCTCCTCTTTGGGGACTCCTTTCACAACCTCCTCAAATCATGCCAAATTACCTACAAAATGCAACAAATTCGCATAGTCTCCGAATCTCTTAGAAAATCGGAATTTAGGCTAAAAAGGAACAAAACTAACAAGGAAAGGAACAAAAGACACATATTTACAACGGAAATTAACCACTAAAACACCACCAAAATGAGAGACATCAGAAGGGATCGATTACAATGGGACCTTCACTCTTGTTGCTAGAATTGAGGCCATACGCCTTCTCATCGCCTTCGCCGCTCACAAGGGGTTCAAGCTATTTCAAATGGACGTCAAGACCGCCTTCCTCAGTGGAAAACTGAAGGAAGAGGTGTATGTTGCTCAATCCCCTGGTTTTGAGAACATAGACTACCCCGATCATGTGTACTTCCTCGACAAGGCGCTCTATGGACTCAAGCAAGCCCCTCATGCTTGGTACGACAGGTTTGCGTCTTTTCTCTTGTCCAATGGATACACTCGAGGTATGATTGACAAAACCTTGTTTTTGAAGAAAGTTCATAAAGATGTTTTGATTTTCCAAGTCTATGTCGATGACATAGTATTTTGAAGCATTAACATGACACATGTAGAGGAATTTAAGAACTTGATGAGTAGTGAGTTTGAGATGTCCCCTCATTGGAAAACTCAACTTCTTCTTGGGACTTCAAATCACACAACTCAAAGATGGGACGCACATTCACCAACAGAAGTACATCTATGAAATGCTCGAGAAGTATGGGATTAACACGTCCAAACCCATAGCCACTCCCATCTCTCCAAACACTCGCCTTTATGCTGATCA
The DNA here is from genome assembly GCA_934048045.1 of Polygonum aviculare. Classification (NCBI taxonomy): domain Eukaryota; kingdom Viridiplantae; phylum Streptophyta; class Magnoliopsida; order Caryophyllales; family Polygonaceae; genus Polygonum; species Polygonum aviculare. Next base: position 14,229,471 of record OW204023.1, on the reverse strand, counting down.
AGAAGGCAAGAGTGTAGATCAAAAGCTCTAAAGGGGCATTATAGGATCCTTATTGTACTTGACCGCGAGCCGTCCCGACATCATGTTCGCTATATGCTCGTGCGCTCGCTTCCAAGTCAATCCAAAGGAGTCCCGCATGCAAGAAGTCAAAAGAATCTTCAGATACCTCAAAGGACGGGATGACCTATGCCTCTGGTATCCAAAGAAGGCGTCCCTCAACCTCGTAGGGTACTCTAACGTAGACTACGTAGGCCATGTGGTGGATAGAAAGAGCACCTCTGGAATGGCACAGTTCCTAGGCTCTTGACTTGTGTCATGTGGATCCAAGAAGCAAAATTCCGTGGCGCTTTCAACTGCGGAATCCGAGTACGTTGTTGTTGGTTCGTGCTGCTCGCAAGTCCGTTGGATCAATTACCAGTTGGAAGACTATAGTACGTCCCTTGACACAGTCCCTATCATGTGTGATAGCACTAGTGCTATAAACATTGCCAAAAATCTTTTGCATCATTCATGAACCAAGCATATTCATATTAGACATCATTCTCTTCGCGATAATATGGAATTAGGATTGATTAGAGTGGATCATGTTAGGACTGAGGACCAAGTGACCGATATTTTCACAAAAGCATTTGATAGACGTCCATTTGAGCATCTTAGGTTGCTCTTGGGGATGGTAAATTTTAAATGATGAAGTCTCGTTCTATCATTCCCTCAATGATTGGCTATGTTTTGTTGAGAACTTGTTTTAAAAGATTGTCATGCATTTAAAGTCATCTTGAAGGGACGCTAGTGTATGACATGTGATTTGCTTTTGCTTTGAACGTTTTTCATTTCTCTTTTGGTCACAGGAGTATCCCTAATCACCCAACCCTCATTATAAGCCAAAATGATAGGAACTTTAAGCTTACCTAAGCTGAGAATCTTGCAAAAGCGTCCTATGAGCCTTTTTTTCACTTTACGGGACGTACTTATTTGATTTTCAAAAGTGGTTCTAAGTGATTCAAGGGAAGCTTGTCAAAGTCATAAGGATGCCTGTGCGAAGTTCTCAGAGTCAGCTTGTTAAGTTTAGTGTTGGGACGTAGGGTACGGTTCTCAGAAAAGAGGTTTGTGGTATTGTAAGGGCGACAGGTCAGAGTCCTTTGCTGAATTGTGGCCGTTTGAATTTTAAAGAAGGGAAGTGAACCGTCGCGAGAATTTTGATGCAAATCTCGGGTTCTGCGTAACGGTGGGGAATCGATGGTTACTTAGCAAAGAAGAATCCACGTGTTGAGCAGCGGGTGGAGGAAGCCAATTTACCCTGTTGCCCTCGCCTTTTCTTCGTCTTCTTCCTATAAATAGCCCCTTGCCGCTCATGTAAAAACTCTTCGCCATTTTCGCCCTCTTGCTCAAATCTGGTAACTTGCTTTCCCAAATCTCAAAATCAAACCTTAATCTTTCTCTATAAAAACCCACAATACTCAACAATGGCCAACACCCGCAACACTTGTAAAATCTCCAAGCCTTCATCTTCTTCGGGAGAAAAGAAAATAACTCTGGTGAAGGGCTGGTCTCTAGTGGATTCGAGATCGAGATGTGTTAGGCGGCCAGACCACATGCAAAACCCTTATCCCTCTTAATCTCAACTGCAACGCTGCCCTTCCACCACTCCCCCAGCACCACAAAAACGCAAATCCCAATCTCACTCCAAATCTCAATCCCAACCATCCAAACGCTTCAAATTCCTCGAACAACCCTTCAAACCCGAACCAGGGCAGGGAAGTCCCAAAAAGGCAAGTCTCATGGGACTCCCCGCTCAACCTTTGTGCTGTCCTCAACTCGATCCCTTGATTGAGGACTGGCTAGAGAGGGAGCCCAAAACCTTAGCCATTATATGTCACTAGGCCTCTAGCTATTCAAAGCCACCCAGAGAAAGTCCAACGCCTTCTCCACTTCTTCATGGTAACCTACATCCAACCCCACCTCAGGGAAACCAATTTTATCAATCCTCCCTTTGCTAGACCCTCCATCATTGGAGATACCTTCGGGAGGAGTGTGGACGACCTCGCGCAAACTCCTCCCTGACATCATGGAGTTCCTAGTCGCCTCGGCTGGCTCCGTCCCTTCCAAAAGAAAGAGGCAGTCCTCTCCTCCCACCACACAAAAGATCAAAATCAAGTCCTCCTCCTCCTCTGAACCTAAACCCCTTCCTTCCACTCCTCCTCCCGCTCCAAAAAGAAGACTCAAGACTTCTGCTCAACTAGAAGGAGTCTCAGATGAACAAATGGTTGCTATAAGGCTCTCTAAGCTCACCATAAAGAAGGAACAACTGCTAAGAAAGCCCAAACTGCAAAGGACGCCGGGGTTGAGGCGTCCTCAAGAGTGAAGCAGCTTTTGGCTCTTCCTCCTCCCCCACAAAGGGTTGAGGATGTGCCAATATTGGATCCGCTCGAGGCGGAAATCGAGGCTGACTTGGTAAAGCTAATGCCTAAGGTCGTAAAGGACGCTCCTTCCAAGCTGGTCCAGGCCAAGAACGTTGCTCCAAAAGTAATCGTTGTGGAGGACTCCCCAGCTATGAAGCCTCCTCCTCCAGCTCCTCAGGCTCTTGCATAAGTGAGTGCACCAAAAGCTAAGATTCACACTTCCTCACCCTCTCCGTCTCCCCCTAAGGCTAAATCCCTTCCCCCTCCTCATCCTGCCTACATCGAGGAAGGAGAAGTCCAAGGGGCACTCCCGGCGGAGGTCCCTCAAGAGTCCATAGCAAAGGCTCTTGCTCCGACCGGCCAAGTGGAAGTTGGCCCGTTTGGAGAGAAGGACCCAAGGGCAGAGGACGAGACTTCTCAAAATCCAAAGGATGGAGCCTCTAATGAGGAAGAAGGAGATCCTCAAGATGAGGATAATGATGATGAGGACGACGATGGTGAAGACGATGGCAACGACGTCATTGTAACAGGGAATGGGAACATGAAGAATAGGTTGCAGAAGATTTTGGGGCCTCTACTTTTTGATGTGAGTTCTTGCTCTCAAACGAAATGGTTGAGTTCCTTGAGCTGCTTAAATTACAGGGTTGGACGCACCGAGGGGCTGAAGCAGCAACTGTGGACCCTGACCTGGTGAAACTCTTCTATTCCAAATTTGAAGTTTCCAAGGTCAAGGGCAAACCACAAGGGACGTTCACTATAAACGACGACGAGTACTCGATTACTGAGGGTATCGTCCGCAACATGTTTGGCCTTCGCCTCTCGCCCCCTGAAGCCCTTCACGATTTTCCTTGCAAAAGCTTTGGCCGCTTCAACCAAGAAGAGATCTTCGACAACATTTTCCAAGGGAAGCAGCCTTTGGCTAAGGATAGGGTTGCTCACGTGCTCTCCAAGACGGCAGTCCTTGCGCATCACTTTATTGTGCGCATGGCCGTCCCTCGTCAAGAGAAGAAGTCTGATCGCTCGGAAATGTGAGGGTCTAGAGATATAATTTATAACCCGACCCCGTTGTAGCACGTGGTGGGTGTCGAACGCTCGGGAAATCTATTCGTTTGATGTGCCAAAATACTTGAAACCTGGAAAAGAGAATTTAAAACAAAGGAAAACAAAGAGAACATTCAGGACCGACACAAGTGTCACGTCAGGCCCGATGTTGACGACAAGGAGGGAAGTCGGGACCAACGTAGATCAAGTCGGGCCCGAGGTACTGGTGACGTTGAGCTCAAAGATTGAAAGGTAGATCTTGGGTCTCTTGGTTCCTTCTTTAGTAGATGTAGGCTTTTCCACCCCAATTCAAGCAATAAGTGATGATCCTCGTAGGATCGAGAGCTTTTGCCTCGTTCCCACCACTTCTACACATTGACCATTGGGGATATTGACCTCCCCTTCGATACAAGGTCTTGTGATAGACAAATGTTCACTTTCGCTCACCTTTGCCAACCACAAGCCTTGATTCCTTGCTTTTGCGAAGGAATTGTAGCACTTTATAGAGTGGGTTCTTAGATCAAGCACTCAAGGCCTATGGAATTGGGGTTTCTAGCCCAACCTAGCTAGAGGTTTCCCCCATAACCCAAGATCAAGGAGATCTACTCCATATGGCAAACAAAGAAAGCAAACAAATCACAAAGCAAAGCAAAAATCATCTTCATACTCAAATCAAGGCCAAATCTCATTAACAAAGCAAAAACAATCCACAAATTCAAATCCAAATTCCAAATCCACAAGGTCTAAACAAAGCAAAGCTAAGCTAAACTCACAATCGTCCTAACAATCTCCTCCATATGCCGATTCTCTCTCCTCTCCTTCTCTTCTCCTTCCTTCTTGCTCACCAAGTCTCCTCTTGAGAGCTTTTGTGAGATGATTAGTGATTTGGTGTTGAATCCTCTCCCCAATTAGAAGATAAGAGAGCCTTAATAAAAGAGGGGCCAAAGTGGTAGTTCACAATTTCGTGCCTTGGAGCACAATCCAGCCAACGACCGACTATGACCGACACAGAGGACATCGGGCCCGACTTTCTGGGTAAATCGGTCCGAGGTTGAAAATTCATCTTGGGCCCGACTTTGCTTGCACATCAATCTGGTCCTCGTTCCACCTCTTCTTCTTGGCTTTTCTCTTGCTCTTCTTCATGGCTTGCTCCTTTCTTTCCCTTCTTAAGCTCGGGCCTTGCTCCTTGTCTTGATTCACCTTCAAAATGATCCTTGATTGATGCCAAAACACCTAAAAAACACATAAAACACGTATAGTCTTCGAATCTTGTAGAAATACGGGAACTAAGCTAAAAACGAACAAAACACTCAAGAAAAGGGAAGAAAGACACATATTTACAATGGAAAAACATATATAAAACACCACCAAATAAAGAGACATCAAAGTGCATAGTCCAAAACACTAACAACATTATTTTAGACGCCTTCTTGCGACGACAACCCATCAATCTTGCGAGAGTCGTCCTTGAGCACATGGGGAAGTCCACCAACAACAGATATTCCCCCCTACCCTGCCCTTAGCTTGTCAAAAAGATAATGATGCAGCAAGGCATGTATGAGCCCAAAGAAGAGAAGATGTTTGGCACCCATAGGGACGACGTCAGACAGATGGAAAGGTAGGAAGGCTCGGGAGGTTGATGGGTGGAAATTGTGGTATTCAGGTGGTGATTCGAGTAAAAATGGGGTCGGAATTCTAGTTGACAGGATGCTAAGGGATCAAGCAGTGCAAGTGGAACGCACTAGTGATCGTTTGATGTTGGTAAAGGTTGCTTTGGGGAAGAAGGTTTTGAATATTATCAGTGCGTATGCTCCGCATGGGGGTTTGTCTTCGGAAGAAAAAAGAAGGTTTTGGGAGGACTTGGATGGCTTGATGAGGAGTATCCTGAGCACAGAACATATAGTTGTTGGAGGGGACTTCAATGGTCATATCGGTAAGGCTAAGGACGGGTTCGAGGAGGTACATGGAGGCTTCGGGTTTGGAACCAGAAATGAGGGTGGTTGTGCTTGCTAGAGTTCGCAAATGCTTTTGGGTGTATTGTGGTAAACTCTTGGTTCAGGAAAAGGGAGGATCAGTTGGTAACGTTTCAGAGCGCGCTGAGCAAAACGCAGATTGATTTCTTTGTGGTTAGGATGGCGGACAAAGGAGGGTCCAGGGATTGCAAGGTGATTCCGTATGAAGGCTTGTCGGCACAACATAAGTTGTTAGTTCTGCATTTCAGGTGCTTGGGCAAACAGAGTATCGGGAGCAGCAGACTGCAACCGAGAATCATATGGTGGTGTCTATCAGAAGCAAATGGGCGGACTCTGCAAGAGAGGATCTTAGAGGAGGCGGAAGCAAAAGGGGCTTGGCTTGTGATCTCAGATGCAAATGAGATTTGGGGTAGGTTGGCGGAGTGTATTCGCAGAGCAGCTTGTGGGGTGTTGGGCATGTCGAGGGGAGGATCTAGGCACAAAAAGTCAGTTGCTTGGTGGGATGATGAGGTGTAAGAGAAGGTGAGGAGTAAGCAGCTAGCTTTCAAAGCTTGGTTGAGGAGCAGTAGTCAGGATAGGGAGTTGAGGTTTGAAGAATACAGATTAGCAAAGAAGGAGGCAAAGAAGGCAGTGGTGTTGGCAAAGGAGAAACTGTTTGATAGCCTGTATAAAGCGCTCGATGAGAAGGGAGGAGAGAGGGTTCTTTTTAGACTTGCGAGGGAAAGGGACAAGATGAGTTCGGATTTAGATAGGGTTCGGTGCATCAAAGATGAGAACGGGATTGTGCTAGTGGATGACCTAGAGATCAGGCAGCGGTGGGAGAGGTACTTTTCCGGCCTTCTTAATGAAGGTTGCGAGTCGGTGGGGAGTCTTCAGGATACAGGGAGTCAGGCTAGTTGTCAGCTCTACAGTCGTTTCTCTTGGCAGGAGATCAGTGAAACGATCCGCAGAATGGGGAGTAAAAGGGAAATGGGACCGGATGAAATCCCGGTTGAGATTTAGAAGTGTTTGGGCGTCAGAGACTTAGAGTGGCTAGCAGCTCTCTTCAACGCTATCTTCAAGACGGCTAAAATGCCGGAGGAATGGAGACTTAGTAAGCTTATCCCGTTATAAAAGAATAAGGGGGATATTCAGCAATGTAGTAACTATCGGGGTATAAAACTACTAAGTCATACAATGAAAGTTTGGGAGAAAACTATCGAGTTGAGACTGAGGCGTATGGTGCAAGTGTTTTAAAACTAATTTGGTTTTATGCCAAGAAGGTTGTCAATAGAGGCTATTCACCTGTTGAGAAGGTTGACAAAGATGTATAGGGAGAGGAAGAAGAATCTACATATGGTGTTCATAGACTTGGAGAAGGCCTACGACAGAGTCCCTAGGGAGTTTATTTTGGAATGCCTAGAAGCCAAAGGGGTTTTCGACATGTATATCAAAGTCATCCGGGATATGTACGAGGGGTCGAAGACGAGTGTTTGCACGCAAGGAGGAGATACAGAGTATTTCGAGGTAGGTATGGGTCTCCACCAAGGATCAGCCCTGAGCCCTTTTCTTTTCACGGTTGTGTTAGACGTGTTGACGAGTGACATCCAAGGAGAGGTTCCGAGGTGTATGCTTTTTGCAGATGACATCGTCCTAGTGGAGGACTCTAGAGCGGAAGTTAGTGACAGACTAGAAGTGTGGAGGGAAAGGCTGGAATCTAAGGGATTTAGGTTGAGCAGGACAAAGACAGAGTACATGGAGTTCAGCTTCGGGCAAGAGATCGACTGTGAGAGTGAGGTGCGGCTGGGGGACGAGGTCAGTGCAAAGAGGGATAACTTCAGATATCTGGGTTCTGTTTTGCAAAGTGACGGGAGTATTGGTAAGGATGTGAGATCTCGAATTCAAAGAGGTTGGTAGAAGTGGAGGGCAGCTTTAGGAGTCTTGTGTGATAAGAAGGTACCGATTAAGCTTAAGGGAAAGTTCTACAGATCTGTAATAAGGCCAGCGATTCTTTATGGTGTTGAGTTTTGGCCGACGACGAAGACCCAGGAACAGAAACTCGCAGTCGCAGAGATGAGAATGCTTAGATGGATGTGTGGGCATTCGAGGATGGACAAGATTAGAAATGAAGAGATCAGAAGCAAGTTGGGGGTGGCTAGTATAGGAGATAAGCTTCGAGAAACGAGGCTTCGTTGGTTTGGGCATGTTTAGAGGCGGAGCCTGGACGCTGTTGTTAGGAGGTGTGAGCGATTAGAGTTGGAGTTAGGGGCTTTCAGGCGAGATAGAGGTCGACCGAAGAAGCGCTGGATGGACAACATAAAGCAGGATATCAAACAATGCGAATATGCGATCTAAAGCATGCACATTCATATTAATTAAAAATGCACATTCTTGTTATTTGAAAAGACGCAATCCAGCTAAATGAAAATACACTGTCGTTCTCATCACATTTTACGCACATTAGACATTTACATGAAAAACTCTCAAATAATGAAATTTAGAGCTTGCATAGTTATGTCATTTGAAAAGACGCAGTCACCCATTACATAAAATTTAATAGTTATTCTCATCAAATTTTGCACACTCATTATACATTTACAAGAAAAATCACACACAATGTGATACAGAATATGTACATTCATATTAAAAAAATGCGTAGTCAAACTATGTGAAAATTTACACTTATTCTCATCACATTTTGCACACTCAAATGAAAAATCATATACAATTCGATTAGGAGCATGTACGTTCATACTAACAAAACTCTCACAATCATGTTATTTGAAAAGACACAATCAAGTTAGTGAAAATATACAATCATTTGTTACATGTTGTATCCGCGAAAGTAAATATAGAATTTATTTTACATGCACACGCAATCTCAACTCTTTATATAACGCGGTCAAGCGGACAAGTTTATTCTCATTTCTCTTATTTCCTTTAATATATAATATTAAAAGACCCTTAAATTGGGACATCTAGTATAATCTTTTATAGAGATGTTATCAGAGGTTAAGCTCACATCTCTCAAATTATTCTAGTTCATAACAATGCTCCAATCAAGACATATTTACACACAAGGTCTCACATAACGGATCTAAAATCCAATTCTATCACTATATTGAATATAAGTATATATAATAACAATGTCATTCATTCTAACAACCTAGCTCATTTCATTTGTCATATAAATCATTCGAAACAAAGGACATTAAATGGAATTGAATATCTCATTTAATGAAGCACGGAAAAAAGAACCATCCACCTCCCTTAATATTCAAAGAACCACCACAAACGGGAACGAACGTTATTACAATAGTTTATTATTTAAGGAGAATCTCGAACAATGAACGTTAGATAAATGCACATTTTCAAGATATGAGTGCACACAAATCGAGATGACACATAATATACTATGACACGAATACCAAGATGACACATTTACTGGGATCAATGACATGGATATCAAGATGCATGAATATTGAGGTGTCATTGAGGATTAACACCCATGGCTAACCATACATAAAACCAAGGTGTGAGTAGAGGCACAGAAATCAAGGTGGCTCGAATCACCTTTAAATTACTAGAAAAGGTCGGGTATTGAATTGTTGGCTCATTTAGGGTCCACTGGTAGTGCATGGCTATTGGTGGTGTACCGATGAGGCTCCAACAAGGCTCCCACGAGACTCCAACGAGTTTGATTTTGCTGGAATAGTTTGAATGTGCTTTCACAAATGTAATTGAAGATCTAAGTATATTAACTCATCACCTCAATTTGGAGTATTACAAAGCTCAATGCATTGCCCAATCAAACAAGTTACCTTGTTGTCGAAACACCGCGAACCGTATAACCCATTTCAATAATTAATTTGAGTCATTTAGATCGTTTTTTTTGCCAAACAGAGAGAACGAATCTTATAGAGGACTTCATAACTTCAATTTACGAATTGATTTCGGAATTTTTAATCAAGAAACAAAAGAGATTTAGCTTAGTTACCGAGAGTGGTCAGAGTTTCCCCACACAAGCATGTTCTCTAACTTCAATAGAAACATTAGCCTACTTCCACATAGTTTCTTGCCAACCTCACAAAATTAAACTTGAAGAAGACTCAATAAACTAAATATAGAGACTTGTTTCGTGAATTTTGTGAAAGAAACGAAGGAGATATCGAATTTTAAAGTTAGTTATCTGAATTAACATGAAGCAGAGCAACTGAGAGTTCTAAGAGCAATTTAATTTGGGGAATTTCTTGTGGCTCAATGTCTTTGGATTAGTCAAGTAATACCCATCACTTCCCCCCTCCCAATTACATGAACTCGAGCCAAAATCATGACCAAAAGGTGTTGTCTTCTCCTCATCGAAACAAAGCATAACCAGGAAGGAAAACAAAGCATTTGGGGGCAATTTCTAGCCGAAGCCCGAACGAGGAGGTGTAATCTTGATTTACATGCTCAAAATCGAGTCATATTCCAGTCAAAATTGGCAAATAGAACCTTGGTACAACTGTTGCACTACTTCAAACGAGAAGGCGAAATAGGGGAAGAAGTTGAAGGGGGATTTGGCTTTATCGGGACTTTGGGCCAAAAGAAACAAACATACACAGACCCCGAAACTTGTACGTTTTGGTCACTTAGGCACCTCACCTTTTAAACGGACTTATTGGACACCCGTACTTGACAAACCTTACCTATTAAGCACCTCTTGTGTGACCTGGCAATGTGTGTGTATGAGACGAGCGCCACATCATTTTCTCCTTTTGCCATGTCACTTACACATGACGCCACGTCATATATTTCAATAATAAAATAATATGATGAATTTGAGCCGTGGTCTGTGTATGTTTTGAGCCGCCCAATTACCTAACAATACATGATGAATTTGCAAAAACACCGTTGAAACTACCAAATAGCAAAGTATGCTCTTTTGGACATTCTTGCAATAAAATTTACATTATTTTGTGTTTTCTTTTAAATAAATTTAAGAAAAATTATTCTAATTATGTTAAAAACATTCTGTCATAAATTCTGAAAATTATCATAATTAAAACATATAAAAATAAAAATAAGAAAAGATATCTTGAAAAAATAAGATACTGTTGCATGGTTAAGATTTTTATCCAAAAGTATTGTGAAACATATATGCGTGATTATCGTCGTTTCTATAAATATCCATGATTTTCGAAGCTATGGTTTATCACAAAGCTAGAGTTTTCGAGAATTGTTTGAGTTTTGTGCTATGGATAAGATTCATCTTGTTACCGTAACGATAAACCTTTTCATCCACGATTCAAATCATGTAATTAACAACGACCCGAAATCCTGTCATCTACAATTCAAATTGAGATGGCGCGGTGAAGAACACCTTTGATTTTTTTGTTGTTTTTTTGGAACTTATGACGTGATACAACAACCCTCGCTCCTTTATTTCCTTTTTTTAGAATTCCATTTGGGTTTTCAAAATTTTATTCTCTTCAATTTTCAAAATGGATAGATTTTTTCAAAAAGCTTATTATCAAATCACAAAATCTCCTTAAAATAAAAATATCTACAAAATCTTTTTATGTATATATATTTGCAAATTGGGAGAAAAAAATTATTCAGTTAAAATATATAATACTATTTAGTGAAAATCAAATCACAACTAATTAAATATCAAAATTTGTTCCCTCTCTCCCTTCGTCCCGTTCCCTGAGGGCGATTTTTGAGCGAGTTCGTTGGAACTTTTCGTGGTGATCACGTCTAGTGGATCTTGCTGCAAATTTTGCTTCCGATCTCTTTTGGCAGGTGATACGATGGGAAGAGCGAGGGGGAAAGTATCTGTAGCTTCTGGATTTGGTGCTCCGATTGGTCCTTCGGAGAATTCTGAGGTGATTGTAGATAAAACCCTAGGGTCAGTGATTATTGCAGATCAAGCAATTAGCTCTGATTCACAGGTGATTCCTGCATCTGTTGAGTCTACTGGAGCTATTCACACTTCTATTGAGGGGAAATCTGATGATCGTGCTGATGTTGGTACTGGATCTGAGGTCCGGATTCAGGAGAATCCGCCTGTAGTGAAGAAATCCTTTCTGGAAGCTCTGACTGGTATTAAGGAAACGGTGATGAAGAATAAGCTTGATTTCATTCCTGATTTGGACAAATCGGTCTATAAATTTGATTCTTCTGAAATTGCTAATGAATCGAAGGAATGGAATTCGGTCTTAATTGGTGGTGTAATTGGTGATAACATCTCCTTTGGTATTTTCCAGAATTTTATAAAATCTTGCTGGAAAATTGAGATGCCAGAACTCTTTCTGAAGCGCAATGGAATTTGGATTATCAAATTTGCTTCAATTAAGGATCGAGACTGGGTGCTGAGTGAAGGACCTTGGTTTGTTAGTGGTTCTAAGCCTCTGGTGCTTAAAATTTGGACATCTGGTATGCCTATGCAATGGTCTGTATTTGATGAAGTTCCTGTTTGGGTGATTTTACCAGATATTGATCCTATATTCTTATCTCATCATATGCTAAGCATTATAGGAAGCATTATTAGTAAACCTGTGTGTATGGATTCCTTTACTGCTTCTAGAAGGAGGCTATCCTATGCAAGGTTATTGATCTTAATTTCTGTTAAGGACTCTGCTAGAACTGAAGTGATTCTTGAAGGACAGGATGGGAAGAGATATACTCAGAAAGTTGAATTTGAATGGCTGCCATGGGCTTGCCAACATTGCAATGTTTTTGGTCATTTGTCTAACTTTTGTGAGCAGCATAAGGATAAGGCAAAGCAGAAAGGAGTAAATGACCAGAGGAAACCTGTGAAAGCTTGGGTGCGGAAAGATAATTCTATTCTTGGTGAAGGCCCTAGCAATAAGAGGATTATGAATGGGGACAAAGCTCTTACTGTTGGATCAAAAGAGAATGTTAATACTGTGGCTGCTGCTGTCCAAAGAGCTAGTCCTAGTGCTTCTGTTGAGATTGTTGATGCTGTGGTTCAGGATGCTCCTTCTTCTAATGTGGCAGGTCCTGCTAAGGAGACTATAGTTGTGGATAAAGGTAAAGGAATTGAGTTAAACTCTGACATTGAGGAGGAATCAGAGGAAGATTGGCTGGATTCTTCCAGGAGGAAACATAGATCTCATTCTCCCCCTGCTTATGGGTTGAGAATAAGGAATAAGAAGAAAGAGACTCCTCTGAGAATTGCTCCTCTGAAGGCTAACTCTAAGGGGAAGACAGGCAAGGGTCCTAGCAGCCCTTCAAAATTGCCTAATGGTTGAAGTTAAAGTAGGGTTTTGGAATCTTAGGGGCTGTAATAAAGCTCCTAAGATTAGCCTAGTAAATCGTTTTGCTAGGAAGAATAATATCTCTATTATGGCTATTTTGGAATCTAAAATTGATAAGAAGAATGAAGATTGGGTTGGTAACAGATTGTTGAGAGGCTGGAGATTTGTTACAAACAGTTTAGTGGAGCATAAAGGCAGGATTTGGCTAGCTTGGAAGGATGACACTATGGAGCTTGATGTTGTGGAGTGTTGTAGGCAACTTATTCACTGCAGAGCTAGAAGCAAGGATGGTCAGGTTCAATTCTCTTTCACTTCTGTCTATGCTTTTAATTCTGTAAATGGTAGAAGGGATGCCTGGGCTAGTCTGAAAAGAATTAAGTGTCAGATCTCTGATGCTTGGTTAGTGGTTGGTGATTTTAATTGTATTCTGGATCACTCTGAGAAGCTCTCCTTTAGAGGGAATGATTTTGGTTCTACTGATGAACTTGTGGAGCTTTGTGATCAGCTGGATATGAGTGATATTCCTTTCTCAGGGGCTAGGTATACCTGGAGTAATATGCAAGAAGGTTTCCATAGGATTGCTTGTAAGCTTGATAGGGCTTTGAGTAATGACAGTTGGAATAGGGATTTTCCTTTGGGCACTGTCTTTTTTGCTGATCCTGAATTGTCTGACCACTCCCCTGGGATAGTCACGATTAACCCTTCTTCTGTGGTTAAGAAAATTCCCTTTAGATTTAGGAATTATTGGACTGCTGAGACAGAGTATGATCAGGTAATTGCTGGTGCTTGGGGTACTAATTGCGGTGGTACTGCTCAGTTTCAACTTATGTCTAAACTCCAAAGAGTTAAAGGTTGTTTGAAGCACTGGCAAAGAGGGAAAAAGACTAATCTTGAAGAGCAAGTTGAGATCTGCTTCCAGAAACTGAATGATGCTCATTCTCAGCTATAGGGAGATATGTTTGACAGAGAGAAGCAGAAAGCAATGAGGGATGCTAAGATTGATCTCAACCAGAGAATGGAACAGCTGAATAGCTTCCTGGCTCAGAGGAGTAAGATGGATTGGATCAAATTAGGGGAAGAGACCTCTCCTATGTTTTATAATGGTATTAAGAGCAGAAGAGCCAACAATAGTATTTTTGTTCTAAAGGATAGTGAAGGTAATCTCATTGAGGATGGGCCTGGCATTGAGAGTGAAGTTGTGCAGTTTTATACTAACCTGTTGGGAAGAGAAGTTGCTCTTGATCCTATTAGTTTCCAAGGTGTTAATGGTAGGAGGGTGAATGAGAGGAACTTGGTGAGATTGGTTGATATCCCTTCTGAAATTGAAATTAAGAGAGCTGTTTTTGACATTGGCAATAATAAGAGCCCGGGTCCAGATGGTTTTGGTAGCCATTTCTTTAAGCATAGCTGGGGCCTGGTAAAAGCTAATGTGGTAGCAGCTGTGCAGGAATTCTTTAGGAATGGGAGACTTCTTAGACAGTTTAATACAACCTTTATTAGCCTTATTCCTAAGGTTGACAAGCCCTTCCTGGTTAAAGAATTTAGGCCTATTTCTTGCTGTAATACTATTTTGAAAATCATCTCCAAGGTACTGGTAGCTAGGATCAGGCCTTTATTGGATGATATTGTGGCTTGTAGTCAGGGTGCTTTTGTGCCTGGAAGAAGTATTGCCCACAACGTTGCTGTTGCTCATGAGTTGGTGAAAGGTTATGAAAGGAGGGGTGTTTCTCCTAGGTGCATGATCCAAGTGGACATTCAAAAGGCTTATGATAGTGTGAGATGGAAATTTTTGGAGGATTCTTTAGTGTTTTTTGGATTTCCTGAGCAAATGATTAACTGGATAATGCAGTGTGTCAGTACACCTTGGTATTCAGTGATTATAAATGGAGAACCTAGAGGGTTTTTTAAAGGGGAAAAAGGTTTGAGGCAGGGAGATCCTCTCTCTCCTTTTCTGTTTGTTTTAGTTATGGAGATGCTGAATAGGAGGCTTTACTTGACCAGTAGAGAAAGAGGTTTCTCTTATCATCCAAAGTGCAAGTAATTACAGCTTACTAATATTGCATTTGCGGATGATTTGCTTATTTTCTGTAAGCCTAATGTGAGAACCCTTCATTTGATCAAGAAATGTCTTTTAGATTTTGGTAAGATGTCTGGTCTGTCTGCTAATGCTTCCAAAAGTAAGGTATTCTTTGGAGGGTTGAGAGCTGATGTTAAAGCTGAGTATGAGAGACTTCTTGGTATTGAGCCTGGACAGTTCCCTATCCGATACTTGGGTATTCCCCTCCATTCAAGAAGACTGAAAGTGGGAGAGTACTTCCCTTTGTTAAACAAAGTCCTGTCAGTTTTACAGAGATAGAATATGGCGAAGTTGTCCTATGCTGGTAGATGTCAAGTAATTACAGCAGTCATTGAAGGGGTAATCTCTTTTTGGATGCAGATTATGGTGCACCCAAAAAAAGTCATTAATAAGATTGTCTCTTTCTGCAGAGCATTCTTATGGTCAGGTTCTGTTGAGGGGAAAAGATGCTTGGTTGCTTGGGTTAATGTGTGTAGACCTGTTGAGGAAGGGGGTCTTAACTTTAAAGAGCTGCTATCTTGGAATAAGACTTTGCTCTTCAAACTGGCCTTTGATGTGATTCTTCATAGAAGAAACCTCTTGACAGATTGGGTCAGTAGAAATCTTCTAAAGAGATCAAATTTCTAGCAGGCTAGAAGCACTTCTAATGACTCCTGGCTGTGGAGATTTTTGTTGAAAATAAGAGACCAGATCATAGAGAAACTGAACCTTCATGAAGACATCCAGAGGGATGGTGAGTTCATTCCTATGAGTATTGTTGACAAGAGAGGGAAGCTTAGCAGTACAGTAGTTTATGATCTTCTAAGATATAAAACTAGTGTCAAGGAGTGGAATGTTTTAATTTGGAAGGGTATTCAAGCTAAGAGATGGAGTTTCCATGCTTGGCTGGTGACCTTAAACAAGCTGCCAACTGCTGCCAAACTGTGTCAATTAGGTTTTCTGGATAATAGTCTTTGTTGCTTGTGTAATGATGAAGTTGAAGATGAGAGCCACCTGTGGTTTAAGTGCAGAGTTGTCAGGCAAGTGGCAGACAATGTTCTGAATTGGTGTGGCATCTCTGTGAGGTTTGATTGTGTTAAGGATTGGTGGAATTGGTTCAAGTCCTGTAATAGGAAGAGCTCCAGTGTGTATTTGACTAAACTCTTAGCTGTCTTGGGGATCCTGTACTTTACTTGGCTGGCTCGTAATGAAGTTATCTTTAAGCAAGTGCAGCCTTGTGCTAATAGTATTACAAGCAGAATTGTGGAAGAATGCAAGCTGAGAGTTATTATTAAGCTCAAAATTGATGGAATAAGAGGTACAGCTTTGAGAAATAGGTTGGGGCTTTAGATGAGTGGTTTCTTTGGTGAGTTGGGATGGGTTGGTTTTTTTTTCTTAGTCTTTGAGCTCATCACCCTTTCTCTGCCTCTTGCTGAGTGCGTTGGCCTGGCTGAGCATGAGGAAGCATAGGCAGGTTAGACCTTCATTTATGCATCGTGGTCAGGAGAGGTCTCTTATGCTGAGGCATCTTCTTGAGACCGCTCATGGCCCTTGCAGGGTGTTCGGTGGTGTTGCTCTATCCTTGGTTTCTTGCTCATGTTGAGCTGGGTGTTGTTTTGTGTGTGGGTAGTTTGATTGTTAAGAATAGCTCCTCTCTCACTAACTTTTGAGCAAGTTCGCATAGGTGAACTTGTGATGATCTTGATTAGTGGTTTGGTCCTCATTTTGGCATCGTGATTTAGATGGGAGTGAGTGCTCTTGCATATGGACCTCCCATTTGAATCCTTGCCGGGCGTTTCGAGCTATTCATAGGTTTGTTTGTATTTTGAGTTTGTTCTTGTGTTTTTGAGGTTACTCCTCTTCAAACTGTTTCCTCCTTTTGCTTATAAAGTTTACCATTTTGCAAAAAAAAAAAAAATCACAACTAATTGACAAGGTATAAAAGCAATAAACCAAAAGATGACAAAAATTACAAGCTGTTAAGCTAAGATTTCCCTTAAATTTATCATAACAATATTTATCATATTTTTCTAAATAATGCAGTCAAATATTCAGGTTTAGTTTGCACAAGCTTATCTCATTAAAATTTATGATGTTAACTGAGTCGAAAAATTACGGTTTTCACAATACCAATCGAGTTTAATTCAACTAGTGTAATATTAAAACTTCATTTAAGTTTTTTATATGATATATAAAGACAATTGTGATAATCAATTCGAAGTTAATGTTAAAATTATGATAATAAATTGAAAGATATTATTTAGTAAGTTTGTTATGTAAAAGTAGAGTTCGAATAAAGTATCACATATTGACAAATTAATTATTTTAAATATGTATTCACTTTTCACCCCTTTAATAGTTATTTAACAAAATAAACTAAAAGTATAGAAAAAATAAAGGACGTTTTATAAAAATATTTGATTTGGATAGTAAATCATAAAATAAAAGTAGTAAATTGTTTAAAATTATCTTAAGTAAATGTAATCAAATATGTACAACTCATGATTCTTAACATGGTCAAACTAAAAATGCAAAGAATAGATTGAATTTTTTTAAATTGTCACTACATACATAGCGATTATTTTAAGTAGTGGTATACACAAAAAATGTTTTAATAGTATTATCACTTTGTGTTATTTAAGTAATTTCACACACACATATATATATAATATTGTAAGGGGTGATGAGTTATGATATTGATTCTTGTTATTACCAAGATATATTGATTTTTTCAATTACTATAATATATCTACATATATATAATATTGTAGGACCTTATTTATATAATAGGTATAGAGGTTTTGGTTCAAGTGAGGACTACTCTTATGGTAAGGACTACACCTTGTGGTAAGGAGTGATCTCATTCATTAGATTTACCTCCTTATTATATAATGAACGGTTAAGATTTTTTTAAAAAAAAAAATTCAGGATAGAGTTTTTTTTTTTACGAAAACGATATTTTTTTTAACTATTAGTTCAATTTTTTGTTATGAGTTCAACTTTTATATTTTTGAGTTCATTTTTTGTATAATTTGATTTTCACAAAAATAAATTTGTTTAAGTTTAGTTATTTATACATTCAAAAATATACATAAATAAAAACTAAAAAAATAAAAATAAATAAATAAATACATTTCTTCACAAATACAATGATTATAACCCTGAAATGTGGTAGTTCAATTTTTACAACAAAAGTGTTCAATTTATTATGTTAAAAGTTCAATTACGTGTACGAGAAGTTCAATTTTATAATTTGTAGTTTTGTATGGGTTCAATTTTTTGTACATAAAGTTCAATTTTTTCTTAGTGTTAGTTCAATTTTTATTAAATTAAGTTCAATTTTTATATTATTCGATTTTTTCAAAAAAAGAAAATTAATCAAAATTAATTTTTTTTTTGATTTTTTGAAAAATACAAAAATTAAAATAATATGGACCATCCAATATAAGGTAAGGAGGTAAATCCAATGGATGAGGTTACTCCTTACCGTAAGGGGTTGTCCTTACCACAAGAGTAGTCCTCACCGGAACCTAACTCTATATATATATATATATTAGGCAAAAAGATATATCACAGGTATGTATATATTTTAGGCAAAAGGATATATAAATTAAGGATACATTGCAAGAAATACGTGATCTTTGATTGCAAGAAATATTGATCTTTGATTTATATATCTTTTTGCCTAAAATATATACATACCTGGGATATATCCTTAATTTATTGCAATGTATCCTTAATTTATATATCTTTTTGCCTAAAATATATACCTGTGATCTTTGATCGCAAGAAATACGTGATCTTTGATCGCAAGAAATACTTAATTATGATTATGTGAGATATGATTACTCAAAATAAATAGGATTATCCAAAGAAAGTTTAATTATGTCTATTTAGGATTCAAGAAAATCTCATTTTGAGGTTCAGTGCGTCTTAAAACAAAGCTTATGTGGAAATTTTTTATATATGGATAATGAATCTGGTGTATTAATACAACATAATAAAAAAGTAAAAAATTGTGAAATGGTGCAACGATAGGTTGATATGTGGCAAAATCCTACATGGCACATCCTCTAGGCAACATGCGGAAAAATCTGAAGTAACGCAATGTACGTAGTGGTTCCAAGCTTTACAACGTTTATATATATACCTACATTAGGGTTTGTTGAAGCCCGAAAATCTCGAACCAAATACGGGATAAAATTATTAAACTCTCGGGCCTTTCGGCGCGCTAGAAACCGGCTCGTCTTTCTTCAAGCTCTCCCACCCCCCGCGTATTATTTTATTCTCTTTTCGGAGGCTTATAAGACTTTTTAATGTCTTTCCCGTAAAATAGTGCGAGCTCCTCGGAGACTCAAACACGTCGAATCCCGTCCCTCGAGAACACGTCTCGGGACTCGGCTTTTTCCGATCCCCTAAAACTTAGCCTTGTACCCCTATATATAACGGAGGGAGCTGCCTGCTAGCAACTCCACCTCCGATGTGGGACGAGGATTTCCTCAAATCCGAACAAATTGTGCACATGCATGTGATGACATGGCAAGCTACATGCTTGTTGCCTCCGTTTGCATTAATGTTGTGCACAAACGCGATGAGCAATGCGCACAAACGCGGTGAGCAACGCAAGCCTCCCTCCGTATGGGCGAGGTTGGCGCGTTACGTACATACATATTGTCATACGTGTACATTTATTCATTCCGGTTATTCGTGTACTTAGCACGTTAAAAGCGTGCTTAGCACCTTAATCTTTTATGTCAATATTATCATCTCGTGCACCAACGCGGTGACAATTCCGGGTAACAACACAACCCCGTGACTCGGATGTCCTCAGTATTTCAAGGACAAACGAGGCACTCACTTGATGCACATAACTTCGGTCAACGTGTTGTTGTAACCGGCTGGACCTGTGTAACCAACTCGAGCACGCCTACGCGCGTCGCGTGTGTTAGTGGACAACCCCAAGCAATAGCTTGGCAGGTTCCCTAACGATGGTTTTGATACTTGATGTTTTTAAGGCTTGAAACGCCTTCGAGGGGTGTAACCCAACTCGAGCGCGCCTAAATGCATCGCGCGCGGGTCAAACCCCAAGCACAGCTCCATGGCTGGCCTTTAGAGTGCGATGGGATGTTTTGAGTTTGTCGCGACTATGAGCGATGAAGTTCAACGCGGGCCAAACTCCGAGCTCAGCTCGGCGATTTGCCTTATAGAATTCGGATATTTGGGTTTATCGCGACCACGAGCGATGATGTCAACTCGAGTGCGCCCTCGCGTTCAACGCGGGCCAAACCAACGAGCTCATCTCGGCGGCTTGCCTTATAGAATTTGGATTTTTGGGTTTATCGCGACTACGAGCGATGAAGTCAACTCGAGTGCGCCCTCGCGTTCAACGTGGGCCAAACCCCGAGCTCAGCTCGGCGGCTTGCCTTATAGAATTTGGATTTTTGGGTTTATCGCGACTACGAGCGATGAAGTCAACTCGAGTGCGCCCTCGCGTTCAATGTAGGCCAAACCCCGAGCTCAGCTCGGCGGCTTTCCTTATAGAATTTGGATTTTTGGGTTTATCGCGAATACGAGTGATGAAGTCAACTCGAGCGCGCCCTCGCGTTCAACGCGGGTCAAACCCCGAGCTCAGCTCGGCAGTTTTCCTTATAGAATTTGGATTTTTGGGTTTATCGCGACTACGAGCGATGAAGTCAACTCGAGCGTGCCCTCGCGTTCAACGCGGGTCAAACCCCGAGCTCAGCTCGGCGATTTGCCTTAACGATAACTGTGGAGTTTCGATGTTTTAAGGCTTTAAGTAGCTGCGAGCGGTGTAACCGACTCTAGTGCGCCTATGCTCATCGCGCGCGTTAGCGGACAACCCCGAGCGAGGACGGCAACTCGGGTTTTCCCTAACGACCGCGGAGTTTTGATGTTTTAAGGCTTTAAGCAACTGCAAGCGGCGTAACCGACTTGAGTGCGCCTATGTGCATCGCGCGCGTTAGCAGACAACCCCGAGCGAGGACAGCAACTCAGGTTTTCTCTAACGACTGTGGAGTTTTGATGTTTTAAGGCTTTAAGCAGCTGCGAACGGCGTAACCGACTCGAGTGCGCCTATGCGCATCGCGCGCGTTAGCGGACAACCCCGAGCGAGGACGGCAACTCGGGTTTTCCCTAACGACTGTGGAGTTTTGATGTTTTAAGGCTTTAAGCAGCTGCGAGCGGCGTAACCGACTCGAGTGCGCCTATGCGCATCGCGTGCGTTTAGCGGACAACCCCGAGCGAGGACGGCAACTCGGGTTTTCCCTAATGACTGTGGAGTTTTGATGTTTTAAGGCTTTAAGCAGCTGCGAGCGGCATAACCGACTCGAGTGCGCCTATGCGCATCGTGCGCGTTAGCGGACAACCCCGAGCGAGGACGGCAACTCGGGTTTTCCCTAACGACTGTGGAGTTTCGATGTTTTAAGGCTTTAAGCAGTTGCGAGCGGCGTAACCGACTCGAGTGCACCTATGCGCATCGCGCGCGTTAGCGGACAACCCCGAGCGAGGACGGCAACTCGGGTTTTCCCTAACGACTGTCGAGTTTTGATGTTTTAAGGCTTTAAGCAGCTGCGAGCGGCGTAACTGACTCGAGTGCGCCTATGAGCATCGCGCGTGTTTTGCATTATAGAATGTGATTAGTGCATTGACGGTAACGGTGAGCAAAGCTCAAAAACAGCCGTTGTCTAAATGGGGTTGCGGGCCATATGAGGCATATTTAGTTTATTCTCGTTTCGGAGGCGTTATTTAGTTTGGTGTTTGAACTTGTGTACAACAAACCTGTATTAGTCAATTGCTAATATCTCAAGGTTCATTAACGGCGTTCGCTAGGCGCTGGAATGCAAAAAGTGAGAGTAGCGCGTAAGAAGACACAACACCATACACCAAAGGAAGAGCCGGGCAAAATAAAACCCCCAGCCTCTCCCCCCCCAAGCCAAAAAGAGAGATCTTTTCATTAGCGTTCATGACATGCCAAGAAAGCGCACCACAAGAGATTTTACAAATTCACAAAGCCTAAAAACAACAAATCCTGACAACAAGAACAACACGAGCAACCCGAATTCGATCGGAGTTACATACACGTCAGCTTTTGCACTTAGCGTGTTTGGCAGTGTGCAACAGAATCAGTGAAGCTTGCCACGCACTCCAGTCACGAACCCTCGCGTCTCCGGCAACGCGATAAAAGTGCGCTACAGGCCACGGCAACGGGCCACGCCAGAGAGATAAGCGTGACAGCAGGAGGCTGGAAGAGCGCGGTGGTGGGCCGGTGAAGACACGGCGGAGGCTTGTTAGTTTATTATCTTTTCGGAGGGTTGTTAGTTTATTCTCTTTTCGGAGATGTTATTATGGGGTCGCGGGCCAAGTCCGTGATGGGGCCACGGGCCAAGGCCACGAGCCAAGGCAATGAGCCGTGATGGGGCCACGGGCCAAGGCCGAGAGCCAAGGCCACGGCAGCGCGATGGGGCCGCGCGTCCATCGCGATCCATGCTAATTAAAAATGCATACTAATTATATAAGCAAAAAACACACTAACCTGCGCGATTCTTATCCGACGACCCGAGAGCATGACAGTCTTAGGACGAGAAGGTCCCCACGGACGGCGCCAATGTTGAAGCCCGAAAATCTCGAACCAAATACGGGATAAAATTATTAAACTCTCGGGCCTTTCGGCGCGCTAGAAACGGGCTCGTCTTTCTTCGAGCTCTCCCACCCCCCGCGTATTATTTTATTCTCTTTTCGGAGGCTTATAAGACTTTTTAATGTCTTTCCCGTAAAATAGTGCGAGCTCATCGGAGACTCAAACACGTCGGAGCCCGTCCCTCGAGAACACGTCTCGGGACTCGGCTTTTTCCGATCCCCTAAAACTTAGCCTTGTACCCCTATATATAACGGAGGGAGCTGCCTGCTAGCAACTCCACCTCCGATGTGGGACGAGGATTTCCTCAAATCCGAACAAATTGTGCACATGCATGTGATGACATGGCAAGCTACATGTTTGTTGCCTCCGTTTGCTTGTGCACAAACGCGGTGAGCAACGCAAGCCTCCCTCCGTATGGGCGAGGTTGGCGCGTTACGTACATACATATTGCCATACGTGTACATTTATTCATTCCAGTTATTCGTGTACTTAGCGCGTTAAAAGCGTGCTTAGCACCTTAATCTTTTATGTCAATATTATCATCTCGTGCACCAACGCGGTGACAATTCCGGGTATAAACAGGGTTAGTTCTTTGTTTGACTAGTTAATTGTAGAGTTTGATTTTTGGGTTTACCCTACATTAATTCACATCATTAAAATTTTATAATAGGTTTTATAATGAAATATATTATAATACTTAAAATAAAACATATTTATTCTACATATATAAAAACAAATCGGGTCGATTGTAATAACCCTATCTTTTCATAAGGGTAAAAAAATAATTTTACTTTTTTAACACAAATATTAATAATAAGTTGTAATTAATATTTTGTAAAAATAAAAACCCTTGTTAATAATATAAATTGTGTTGGAACTTATTGTTAAATAAATTTTAAGAATAATGTTATGCTATCACAAGTCTTAAGATTATAAAATCATGTTAATAACTATTTAATTTATTATAACCTTTATTCTATTAAAAAATACATATATATTTAAGATAATTATTATGTCATAAATTATAATATAAGCTCTATCCTAGTAAAGTGTACAATTTTATAAGCAATAATGTCATAAGGGCATATTTGCAACTTTTTGAAAACATAGGGCTAATCGTGTAAAACCCAATGTTGTTCTTCTCCAATTCAACCCATGTTAAACCCAATTTTCAATCGACCATATCACCTTTGTTTCTCCATGAAAATAGATGCCGTAAGTGGCATTGGATTCTCCTCTTCGAGTAATTCAACACCCCTCAAATGCTGGAGGATTTAATTTTCCACTTAACCACGATTTCGAGTGTAGTTATGGGCTATGGTTGATGGCATTAATTGGAATTGGATACCATTTGATCAATTAATGGCATTAATTGATGTGGATGGATAAAGGTAGGGTGATGTGGATGGATAAAGGAGTATTAATAAGAGCCAATCGCGATCTATTACGTGTGTAATCGCAGAAATTTTGAGATGGTGTTCAATGCCTAAATTAATACCCAAATAAGATACCGGATTGATTTCAATCGGTTTAAGGGGAAATTGAACAATGAACACTATAAACGCTCTCATGGGTAATCCAATCGACTCGCATCTTCAAGCACACTGAGAAATCACCCAAAACGCTCTCAAATTGGTCACGAATCGATCGATAGCTTAGAGTTGGTCGGAGTGCTCTGCTTTGTAGAATTCGACTTCGGAGCGACCGTTCTCTCGCCTGAGGCCATCTCCTCTCGAGCAGTTTGCACCAGTGTAACTACCATGTGACAGACTTCAACGATCTGTGCTCTCCTCGTCGAACCGTCGCGGCACCGCCGTCAAGGAGCTCGCCGAATTGGACTGTTCCTCCTCTGTTTTCACGTAATTCCTTTTTTGATCAAAAAAAAATGCAATTTCGTTTTGTTTCCTTGCTTTTTGTATTGGTTTGAGATTAAATATGTATATAACATGAATTGTAAATGTACTATTAAGGAAACACACACATTTAAATAAATTTGTTAATCTTGTAAATATATAATATAAGAAGGCCAAGTAGCTAACAAATATATATATATAAAGTTATTTTGAGATAACATATGACTGAAAACTATGTTAGTAAGATGTTCTATTGAACTATTATAATATAAGTATCTCAAATGTCTTGGTGTGATTATAATTTGTGATAAGAATAAAATAATGAAATAAAATATATGTTTATAATCTTTTATTATTAAGTCATGTGATATGGATACTAATATTGTACAAGATATAATATAATTATTATTTGGATCAAGGCTTAATAAAAGATGTTATATAGTGAGTGGAAATTTTATAAGTGGTCTTGGAAGTTATATAAGATTTTACTAAGAAACTTTATCAATAAAATGCATAAAGAAAATTTATAAAAAAATATAAGGGTTACTATTAAATTAAAGTCATGAAAGATATGAAGTCTAATATTTCTTTCATTAAAATAAATTATTAAAGTTTATTTTCAATTAGCTCCTTTGCGGTATCGTTCGATTGACGAAGATTCGAGCTATCATCGTTAACCTTTGCTCCATGAGTCAACCATAGTCAAACGCCGTATCTGAGGCAAGGGGTTTGGTTCAGTTTTAGCATTTTCGTTTTTATCTGTTTGTTGGGAACTAATTGTGTGAAATTAAAATGAACTAGGTTGTTGTTTCATTTCCTAGTATTAAAAACGGTGTTAGTTGTTATTATTGCTAGGCTATGCTAGTATGGATTTAGGTACGATCTGTGTTGGCCTCGTAGTGACTTTGTTTGTCGTTAGCCTCGTAGTGACTTTATTTGTCGTTAGCCTCGCAGTGACTTTGTTTGTCGTTAGCCTCGTAGTGACTTTATTTGTCGTTAGCCTCGCAGTGACTTTGTTTGTCGTTAGCCTCGTTAGTCTATCACAAGCCTAACCCCACCACCTTCTTTCCTTTGCATGGTCGGCTGATGTCAGTCGTATTTCTCGTCACGGCACATTAGGCGATCTTATCCTTCAGGTCGAAAAAAGTAAAGTTGAAGAAGAGTTGAGCTGTAGTTGGACTTTTTTCAAGATAGTTTATAAAGTCAATTTGATTTTCAATTTAAAGAAAAATGAATTAGGATTTTCAACTCCTAATAAAAAAGTAAAAAATTGTGACATGGTGCAACGATAGGTTGACATGTGGAAAAATCCTACATGGCACATCCTCGGGGCAACAAGTGGAAAAGTCTAAGGTGGCGCAGTGTGGTAGCTCCAATCTTTACGACTTATATATATATATATATACGTACCTAGATTAGGGTTAGTTTTCTTTGTTTGACCAATTAATTTTATAGACTAATTTTCGGGTTTGCCCTACATCAATTCACATCATTAAAATTTACGGATAATTAAGATTGGGGAGACTGCTCAATGCGTGGGCTAAGAAGTCCATCTCCTTTGTTCGTCGTCGTCCGCTCATCGCCTCGGTTCAAGGTGTCGAGGGGTTCTAGCTTCCTATTTCGCCTCTCCCGTCTGTGGTCATATCTAGGCTTGTTGCTCTTTGTCGTGGGTTCCTCTAGAAATGGACGAGAGTCAATTCATCTGATGTTTGTCTCCCTAGGTCCGAGGGTGGCCTTGGCTTGCTCAAGCTTGGAACGTGGAACGTCTCTTTCATGATATTCAAGCATTTTTGGTTTATTTTTGAGAAAAGAGATTGCTTATGTATATGTTGGGTCCATCATAAGTACCTTGGGGTTGTTGATGCTATTGATTGGGTCGACCATGGATGCGACTCGCCTTTACTCAAGGCCATTTCACTTGCTCAGGATAGAGTCATGGAGTATGCTCATCCGAATGCCACCACCGAGAGCACTCTTCTAGGTTGGTGTGCAAGGACCGCTTTTGTGTGTCCAAAGCTTATGATGCCATTCGTAATCGTGTTTGGGTCGTTAGATGGTCCAAAGAAGTGTGGAAGCCCCATAGTACCCCGAAGCACTCTTTCATCCTCTGGCTGGCCAAACTGGGTAAGCTTTCTACTTACGATCGTCTTTTGTTCCTTGACCATGTGGGTTGTAAGATTTGTGGCCACGCCTTTGTTGGGACAATGTTAAGGACGCCTTCAGTAATTAACATTGTGCCTAGCGTCCCTTAGTTTTGATATGACAAACTCGTCTTGATCTAATAAAGTTGTCCAAAGTGTTTCAGGAACGCACGTTGAAAAGGACAACAAGTTGAGGATTAGGTAGCCGTCCTCAGGAAGTGAGGACGCTACATCCTTCAGTGAACGGCTTGGTAAAATACAAACAAGGACACCGTCCTTAATCATTACACTGGAGTCCTTCAAAGCTGGCCGACAAAGTGACATCACCAGACAAGCTTTGATCATGATCTCCACGTGGAAGAAGATCCCGCATCCAAGCCTAACGGAATTGCCAGTAGGCTTCCTTGATCATCAGAACAACACGTGGAAGCCGATTACTGTTGCAACGTCCCCAAGGGCATGATCGTCAGAGTTAAAGTTGCCCTTTCCCAATGCCACTATAAATACTCCCTAGAGTATTTATTGTGATGTGACGCTTCAGAGAATATTCAGAGAATTTATCAAGTCGCTCAAGAACACCAAGAACACCAAGAACAAACTCAAGAACAAGTGAGACTTAGGTGTTAGATCGAGCGAGAAGCGTTCAACAAAACCACAAACTGTTTGTAATAGAAAAGAACAAAAAGAGTGAGAGAGTTCTTACGACGAACTGTAAGGACGAGGTGATAGTTTCCTTTAGAGATTAAGTTAGGTTACTCTACCGGCTTAAAGGAGTTGTTACTAGTGGACTTAGGGACGCCAGTCTAAGTGCCAGAGAAGTGTAACCACTCGCCAGTGTATTGTAAGGAAACTTAATAAGAAAGGAAAAAGCTATTACAAAATCCTCCAAGGAGGTAGAGGTTTACACTCAAGGACTAGTTGGTACTTGAGTGGTTCCTCTATAAATCAAAAGCGTTCCTTACTTATTGCCTTAACCTGTTTAGTCTTTTGATTTCCGCTGCGAACCAAGGAAGTCCTTGATTTTATTAAGGACATCCTGGTGAAGGACGACCTTAACTCTGTTAAGGACGCCCTTGTATTTCTGACTAACGATCCAACAATTGGTATCAGAGCAGGCGCTCTAGATTCTTACTGAGTTGCAGGTTAAGATGGTGGACATGGAACCCATTGGAATCTCATTCGTAAAGCCTCCACGCCTGACGGACGGCCATTTCAACCGCTGGAAAATTAGATTTGAGAATTTCTGCAGAAGCACAAATTATCAATGCTGGAAGGTAATTATGAAGGGTGATCTCAAAGTTCCTGAAGACAAGAAAGACAAGGAGGATGAATGGGGTCCTGATGAATTCAAGCTTATGGAAACGAACGCTAAGGCTATATGCTTCCTTCAAGCATCTCTCTGTGAAAGGGACGCCATCAGAGTCAGCAATTTGACTACGGCAAAAGAACAGTGGGAAGCTCTCGAAAAGTACCACATAGGAACAGCTGAGATGAAGGAAGATGTCAAGCTTGAAATTAAAAAGGAATTCTATGCCTTCAGAATGCTGCCTAATGAATCTGTAAAGGACTACTCAAGTCGCTTTGAAGCCCTTGTGACCAAAATGCGAAACTTGGGTATCCCAGAAGCTGAAGTCTCAATGAGGAACAGAGTTGGAATAGTCATTGATGGACTCACAGGAAAGTGGAACTTTGATAGAACCACGTTCAAAGAAAACACCGCTAACAAGACCCTGGATATGGAAGAGATCTATGGGAAGCTTAGGGGTTATGAAGCAAGAAGGGAAGCCGATTTGGCTGAATTGGCAAGAAATCCTCAAACAGACATTGCATTAATGACCTCAACACCAGAGTACGCTGAGTATCTTCGTCGTCAACAAGAACTTGCTATGATGGTGGAAGCCAATAAGAATGAGAACCGTGAAAAGATGCGAGTTCAAGCTGTGAAAGAAAGAGAAAGCAAGTCTAAGGAACAGCTTGAAGAAGAGGAAGGAATTGCTCTTTTTAACAAAGTTCTGCGTTCTTTTGGAAAAAGAAGCAAATATTTCAACAAGCACAAAATGCCCAAGAAGGAAAGTCCCAAGTACACAGAGGCAGAGATGAAGGAACTTACTTGTTATAAATGTAACAAGAAAGGACATTTTGCTAAAAGGTGTACAACAAGAATGTCTTCAAAGGATATGAAGACAAAGGCACTCATTGGAGCGTTTGCTTCTGCATGGGATAACGTGAGTTCTGATGATGAAGAACCCGATGAAGAAGAGGCCTACATTGCTCTTGAGGACGCCTTCGAAAATGATCAAGTGGCTTTCATGGCGATGGAGGACGCCACAGTTGATGAGGAGGACGCTCCTAAATCTGAAAATGAGGTAACCCGTGAGTCTATGATGAAATCCTTAGAAAGTTGTTCTAAAACTAAACTCATAAAACTCATTGGAAAAATCATGGAAGAAAGTGTGATAATGCAAAAGAGAATGGATGAACTGGAACTTGAAAATGAAAACATTGTTGTTGAATGTGAAAATTACAGCACTATGTCTATTCAACTAGAGTCCTCATGTGAAGAAGTTAAATCTCTGAAAACTGAAGTAATGTGTCTCAAGCTAGAGAACGCTAATCTCAGGGATGAAATCAAAGTGCTAGGAAAGAGTCCTGTAATTGAAGAAGTTAGACCTATGATGTTTGTCCCAGCCAAAAGGGGACTAGGATATGAGTCTGATTCTAAGAACTCTCTTCCAAGTGACTTTGAGGCTAGTAAATCCACAGAACTTGAGCAAGAGAGGGAGAAAACTAGGAATCTTCTGGATAGAATTAGAGTCCTAGAGAGTGGAGAGAAAGGTGAAGAGGACTACTATACTAACTCCACTTGTCATAGGATTTACAAGAAAATTGCTAAAGAGAAAGGTTCTAAAGTTTGCAACCCTCCAAAGATGAAACAAAACAGGATCCAACGTCCCAATAAGAAGTACTACCTCGGTACTTACTATAGGACGTGTTGGTATTGTGGTCAAGGAGATCACTACAAGTATGAGTGTTTGAAACTGAAGGACGACATTGAAAAGGGAAAAGCTGCTAGGACTAACATTGAAAATGATAAGTCCGTCCCTAATAATAAGTCTAGGCGTTCTAGACGTTCTAAGAGTTCTTTCCGCAGATATGCTACTTCAAATGACGTGAACATAAATGACTACATGCCAGAACCAGAGTTTTATTTCTGTAACGAACCAGGTAAGGGACACCTTGCCTGGGTCGCCAAAAACTAACTTTGTTTTGGCAGGTGGAAGTGAGGGGACGCCCATGGATCATCGATAGTGGCGCCTCAAATCATATGACAGGAAGCCAGATCCATCTCACTTCTATCCAGAGTAGTGCCACGGGAGGGACGGTCTCGTTTGGCAATAAGGGCAAGGGAAAGATCAAAGGGACGGGGACTGCTATTCTCAATCCGTCCATCAAAGCAACAAATGTCAGTCTTGTTGAAGGACTTGGTTTCAATCTCCTGAGTGTTTCCCAAATGTGTGACCAAGGTGAAAATTTAGTCACATTTGACTCAAAGGAGTGTCTCGTGATCAACAAGAAGTCAAACAAAGTGGTTCTCAAAGGAGTTCGCCAGAACAATGTCTACATCTTCAATCAAGAGTTCAAGCCAAAATCTGAGTTGTGCCTATCTGTTTCAAAGGAGGACGCTGACCTCTGGCATCGTCGTCTTGGACATGCTGGATTAAGCACAATCCTCAAACTGCATCAAAGAAATCTTGTGAAAGGACTTCCTCAAATTGATCCTGAGAAGATTGAACAATGTGAAGCATGTATTAAAGGGAAGCAAACAAGAACGTCCTTCAAATCTAAGAACGAAGTCAGCACAAAGAAACCTTTGGAACTCCTTCATATGGATCTTTGTGGGCCAGTAAAGACGTTGAGCCATGGTGGAAAGAGGTACATTTACGTTCTTGTAGATGATTTTTCTCGTTTCACTTGGGTTCTTTTCTTGGCTTCCAAAACAGATTGCTTCAATGCGTTTAAAGTCTTCATCAAACAAGTGGAAGTTGCCTTGGAGACGTCTCTTAAAGCCATAAGATCAGACCATGGAACGGAGTTTCAGAATTCAGAGTTCCTGGCCTTCTGTGATCAACATGGTGTCTCGCACAATTTTTCAGCTCCAAGGACTCCTCAACAAAATGGTGTTGTGGAAAGAAAGAACAGGACGCTGGAGGATATGGCACGGACTATGCTTTTAGCCAATAGCGTCCCTATGTACTTCTGGGCGGAAGCTATTGCTACAGCTTGTTATATCATCAATCGTGCCATGATCCGTCCGCTGCTCAAAAAGACGTCCTATGAATTGTTGAATGGAAGGAAGCCTCGCATTGATTATCTCAGAGTATTCGGATGCAAGTGCTTTGTTCACAACAATGACAAAGAACGACTTGGAAAGTTTGATGCAAGGAGTGATGAAGCTATATTTCTTGGATACTCTCTAACCAGCAAAGCATATAGAGTTTTCAACAAAAGGACTCTAAAGCTTGAGGAGAGCATTCATGTTGTGTTCAAGGAGAGCGTTTCTCATAAAGAAAAACCAAGTAAGAAAGAGCGCTCTTCCTCACAACAGCAGGACGATTCTGAAGACGAAGCTGATTTTGGGTCCTCTGGAAAATATTATGTTCCCAAGGACGCCACTCCAAATCCTGAAGAAGTCTCAGTGGACGTTCCTAGTATTATTGAAGGAGTTCTCTCTCAAAGTGAATCTCCATTTCAACAAGATGTGGCTGAATCAAGTATGCAAGGTCAAGGTGTGGACGCTCTCTCTGAGGGGGAACACACCGAGGACGCCTCTTCAGAAGATGAAGTTGATCCTAGGTTTGCTCAACTATTTCAAAGAGAGTCCCGTTTCTCAAGATATCATCCAACTTCTCAGATTGTCTCCGATCCAGCTCAAGGAGTTCAAACCAGATCAGCTGCAAGCAAGTCCCAAAGTGCAAATTTAGCCTTCTGTGCGTTCAACGCCTTTGTGTCTATGATAGAACCAAAGAATATCAAAGAAGCACTTCAGGACGCTGATTGGATCCAAGCAATGCAAGAAGAACTTAACCAGTTTGAAAGGAACAAAGTTTGGACACTCGTCCCTCGTCCCAAAGGGAAAAACATCATAGGGACGCGCTGGGTGTTTCGAAATAAGCTCGATGAAAGTGGTCGTGTGTCAAGGAACAAGGCAAGACTTGTGGCTCAAGGATTCAAGCAAGAGGAAGGCATTGACTATGATGAAACCTTTGCTCCCGTTGCTAGAATTGAGGCCGTTCGTCTTCTCATTGCCTTTGCCGCACACAAAGGATTCAAGCTATTTCAGATGGACGTCAAAACTGCTTTTCTAAATGGAAAACTAAAGGAAGAGGTGTATGTTGCTCAACCGCCTGGTTTCGAGGACGCCTCTCATCCAGATTATGTATACTACTTAGACAAAGCTCTCTATGGACTCAAGCAAGCTCCTCGTGCATGGTACGACAGGTTTGCGTCCTTTCTTCTGTCTAACGGCTACACAAGAGGTTCAATTGATAAAACTTTGTTCATTAAGAAAGTTCATAAGGACATTTTAATTGCCCAAGTCTATGTTGATGATATAGTCTTTGGTAGCACTAACATGAAACTTGTAGATGAGTTCAAGTCCTTAATGAGTAGTGAATTTGAAATGTCTCTAATTGGAGAACTCACCTTCTTCCTGGGACTTCAAATCAACCAACTCAAAGATGGGACGCGCATTCATCAACAAAAATATGTCCGCGAAATGCTGGAGAAATTTGGGATGAATACGTCCAAGCCAATGGCAACACCTTGTTCCCCAAATTCACGTCTTTATGCAGATGAACAAGGGAAGGACGTTGATCAGAAACTATACAGAGGAATGATCGGCTCTTTGCTCTATCTGACCGCAAGCCGTCCAGACATCATGTTTGCAGTTTGCTTATGTGCACGTTTCCAGGCAAATCCAAAGGAGTCCCACATGCAAGAAGTCAAGAGGATCTTTCGCTACCTCAAAGGACGGGACGATCTTTGCCTTTGGTATCCCAGGAAGACGTCCTTCAAACTAGTTGGCTACTCTGACGCTGACTATGCTGGACATGTCATTGATAGAAAAAGTACTTCAGGAATGGCACAGTTTCTTGGTTCATGCCTAGTCTCATGGGGATCTAAGAAACAAAACTCTGTGGCGCTTTCAACTGCGGAAGCTGAGTACGTTGCTGCTGCCTCGTGCTGCTCACAAGTTATTTGGATCAAGTATCAACTTGAGGACTATGGTATATCTCTTGAAACTATTCCTATTTTGTGTGATAATACCAGTGCCATAGAAATTGCTAAGAATCCTGTTTTTCATTCTCGCACAAAGCACATTCATATAAGACATCATTTCTTGCGTGATAATGTGGAACTAGGAATTATTAGCATGGGACATGTAAGGACTGAGGACCAAATAGCTGATATTTTTACGAAAGCACTTGATAGACGTCCTTTTGAGCATCTCAGGCTGCTCTTAGGGATGATAACCTTTAAGTAGCAAGTCCCGTTCTGCTATTCCCTCAATGCTTGGCTATGGTTAGTTGATTACATAATTGCTAAGTACTTTATGCATAAATATCACTTTTGCAAGAACGCTAGTCTAAAACTGCTGTGTGCATATCATGAGAACGCCTTTGAATTTCTCTATTTGTCTTGAAAAAGAGTTGCCCTGATCACCCAACCCTCATTATAAGCCGAAATGATGGGAACTCTAAGCTTTCCCTAGCCGAGAACTTTGCAAAAGCGTCCTATGATCTTCACTTTTCTTTACGGGACGTACTTGCATAGTTTTCAAATTGGTTCCTAAGGTGATCCCAGGAAGGATGTGTAAATTCTGTGAACGCCAGTTATAATCTGAGTTGAGGACGCCAGTACAGGTTCATTCGGAACGCGCCCTTTTTGGAAGTTGAACAGTTGCCGTTTGAATTTTGAAATGAGGAAGTTACCAGCGTGCCCCTCACCAACCTCCTATATATACATTGATTAAAACGGCTGTCAGAACTTTCGCACGCTAAAATCTCAAAGCTCCGTTTTGCTCTGACTTCTCTCTAGACTTCCGGCAACTTCTCTCTAGCTTTCCGATCAGTGTCCGACGAACTCTCTCCGATCAGATCAGAATGTCAAAGGTCATGAATTCTTCTGGTTCGTCCTTGAGTGGGAAGCGAAAACGTTTTGCTAAAAGGAGTTTTTATGTCGAAGGTCCTCCAGAAATTCAGATCGACGAAATCTTGAAGGACTTCATCGACACAAAGCCACGCACTCTCTATGTGGCAGTAGTAAACTACATGAAGGACTGCAAGGATCAAGTCCGTCTTCGAAATCTGAGGACGTTCTTGGATCGATTTGTGGTGCCCGTTCTAAGGAAGACAGGGGGAATGGACGCCCCTTTCTGTGGAGGCACCAATATCTTCTTAGAGGCGTTCCAAGGTCAAGACTGGAGGATCCCCTTGATTGAATCCATCCCCGACCTTTCAAATGCCCGATTTGTGGATCTTCCCGTTACATCATCAAAGAAACGGTTAGTGAAACCTAAGTCCAATCCTTTTTCTCCTTCATCCCTTCCCCGATCTACTCCCCCTCCATCTCGTCTTATTCACTCCTCTCTCCCACCAAAGGCTTCCTCCTCCCAACCCACAAAGATATTTGACCGTTTTCCAACCAATGTGGAGGAGCGAACAAAGTTCAATCATGACCGTCCCCACCCTAAAAGGCGAAAGCTCGCCAAGGCCAAGCCAAATCCCATTCCTCTTGACACCCCTTCCTCCTCCCCTTCTCCAATCGATATTCTCGACCCGTCCATGCCTGACCCTACTCTTCTCCAACTACAACAGGCCTTCCCTGATGTGGACATCTCCCCTTCCCCATCTCCTCAAAATTCCCCTTCCCCCTCTGCCCCTCCCACTCCCAAATCAAGGGGTCACTCAGCTGAGAGGGACGACTCTATAGAAGCAGAGTTTGGCTCTGCTCACTCTGAGGAGATCTCTACAACTATCGTCCTGGATGAACTCACACGACAACAAATTGCTGAGGACGAAGAGCTGTGTCGCAAAATTGCAAATCAACGCGACAATGTTGTACAAGAGGACGCTCTCTCTCTCGATGAGCAACTTTCTGCGGACGCTCTTGAGACACCACCATGGGAAGCCGTCCCAATGGACGCGGGAGACAAGTCTGCTCCCAAAGGAAAAGGTGGAAAGCGTCCACGAAAAACAAAGGCGTCCAAGGACGCAGCTGGTCCATCTGAGGGACAAACCGATCAAAATCTCCAGGAAGGAGATAATAATGAAGAGGAAGACGATGATGAAGAAGAAGAGAATGAGGACGGTACTTCTGGTCCGCCTAAAAAGAAAAGCAAGAAGTCTGAGCAGATTCTTCCTCCTCTTGTCTATGATGAAGCCTTCCTTAGCCAGTTTTCTGAGGCCAAGGATCTCGTTGACCTTCTCAAAGTTCAAGGGTGGCTTAAGCTTTCAGAAGAGAACGTCAAAGTTGATCCCAAACTTGTGCAGGATTTCTATGATTCTCTCAACATCAACATCGAGAATGGCACAGGGACGTTCTTGGCAAATGGAGAATCTGCTACTTTCTCTGAGAAGACAGTCCGCCAGCTGATGGGGCTTGACAAACAACGTCCTGGACCTGAGGCCCTGCACAGAGTCCCAGCAAGTGGTTTTGGCATCGAAGGCGAGGCACTAAATGACTTATTCCGGAGAATCTTCAATGGGAAGACTCCAGATGCAAATGATCGGGTCGCCTCCGTCCTGTCTCACACTGGTGCTATGGCACACTATCTGATCTGCAGGACTATCGTCCCCAGGCAGGAGAAGAAATCTATCGTTCAGACCATCGATTGCTTGCTGCTGGACGCCTTCCTTCAAGGCAGAAAGATCAACTTGGCCAGAATAATGATCGAGCACATGGCTAAGTGCACAAAGAAGAATCATGCTCTTCCCTACCCAGGTTTGGTGAAAGCCTTGCTGATTGAAAATGATGCTTACACACCTGGCGAGGAAATCTCCTTGGGATTGCCATGGGATCAAAAGTATGGCGTCCTGGAGATAAAGCACAGCCTTGAGCTTCCCTCCATCAGGAAGCAAATTGAGAAAGAAAGAAAAGAAGCTGAGAAGAAAAAGAAAGAAGAAGAGGCTGCGAAAAGAGCTGAAGAGAAAAGACTAAGGCAGGAAGCTGCTAAGAAAGCTGCTGAGGACGAGCGTGCTCGTCAAGAAGCCGCAAAGAAAGGGAAGACTGTTGCTCCTGAGCCTCCCCTAATAGTTGACACTGAGGAAGAACGTGCTGCTCGCTATGCTGAAGTTGATCAGTTGTCGTCCTTCTTTCACGCTGATCAGATGGACTTCAACTTTTCGCCTTCTCATCTTCCTCCTATTCAACAGCCGTCCTACTTTCAGTGCTCCCCTGCTCCGTCAAATACAGAAGCTTACTCTGAAAAGCAGCTGTACGCCCTCATCCTTAACAATCAGAATGTTCTAGCGCAACAAGGGAACGCCATCATTCAACAGAACAACGCTGCCATGCAACAGAACTACCACTATTTTCAAGCAGTTAAGACTCAGAACGACTTGATTAAGCTGCTAGTTCAGTCGATTCACAGGGATAGTACAGAGGGAGACACTCAAGAAGAAGAGGAACCTGCTGCGACGGACGCCAATGTCAATGATCAAAGCCGTCCTGCTGGATCACCTCCCACCTAACCCTTTATTCCCTCATTATTTTGCCTGTGCTTCTTTTGTTTCTCAAACACTTGTCTGATTGTCTGTAATGACTATATTTCGTTTCAATGGCAACTCTTGTGTTTGTGTGCATATGTGTGTTTAAGCGTATTCTTGCCTCTAATTGTGATTTTGTGCTATCGTCCTTAAGCTAACTTGTTATCCTTTTCGATGATGCCAAAAGGGGGAAGTGTAGTTTTGCAGAGATGCGCTCTTAATAGTTATCTAGAATAAACAAGTGTTAAGGAGAAATTTCAGTGAAAGGAACTAAGTTTAACAGGGACGCTATTTAAGAAAGAAATTTTTGATCTAGAAAGCCGTCCCTTCCCTAAAATCCAAAAGGAAGATTAGATCAAGTATTGAAAACTTGTGCCTATAGATTATTTCTAAGTGTTGAAAGGACGCTCTTTGAGTTTTCAAAGCATGCTAGAGCTTAAGTGCAAAATGTTTATTGCCCAGAGTTTGTCATCATCAAAAAGGGGGAAACTGTTGGGACAATGTTAAGGACGCCTTCAGTAATTAACATTGTGCCTAGCGTCCCTTAGTTTTGATATGACAAACTCGTCTTGATCTAATAAAGTTGTCCAAAGTGTTTCAGGAACGCACGTTGAAAAGGACAACAAGTTGAGGATTAGGTAGCCGTCCTCAGGAAGTGAGGACGCTACATCCTTCAGTGAACGGCTTGGTAAAATACAAACAAGGACACCGTCCTTAATCATTACACTGGAGTCCTTCAAAGCTGGCCGACAAAGTGACATCACCAGACAAGCTTTGATCATGATCTCCACGTGGAAGAAGATCCCGCATCCAAGCCTAACGGAATTGCCAGTAGGCTTCCTTGATCATCAGAACAACACGTGGAAGCCGATTACTGTTGCAACGTCCCCAAGGGCATGATCGTCAGAGTTAAAGTTGCCCTTTCCCAATGCCACTATAAATACTCCCTAGAGTATTTATTGTGATGTGACGCTTCAGAGAATATTCAGAGAATTTATCAAGTCGCTCAAGAACACCAAGAACACCAAGAACAAACTCAAGAACAAGTGAGACTTAGGTGTTAGATCGAGCGAGAAGCGTTCAACAAAACCACAAACTGTTTGTAATAGAAAAGAACAAAAAGAGTGAGAGAGTTCTTACGACGAACTGTAAGGACGAGGTGATAGTTTCCTTTAGAGATTAAGTTAGGTTACTCTACCGGCTTAAAGGAGTTGTTACTAGTGGACTTAGGGACGCCAGTCTAAGTGCCAGAGAAGTGTAACCACTCGCCAGTGTATTGTAAGGAAACTTAATAAGAAAGGAAAAAGCTATTACAAAATCCTCCAAGGAGGTAGAGGTTTACACTCAAGGACTAGTTGGTACTTGAGTGGTTCCTCTATAAATCAAAAGCGTTCCTTACTTATTGCCTTAACCTGTTTAGTCTTTTGATTTCCGCTGCGAACCAAGGAAGTCCTTGATTTTATTAAGGACATCCTGGTGAAGGACGACCTTAACTCTGTTAAGGACGCCCTTGTATTTCTGACTAACGATCCAACAGCCTTGGAGACCCATGGCCACATTTTCTTTGAGTGCTCCTATAATCAAAAGATTTGGAGGGAAGTGCGGGTCAGGTTCTTCATTTTGGCTGGGGCGTCGTCCGTGTCCTCGGCTTTGCGATGGTTTAGGTGCTTTAGAAGGGATGGCCAAGACCTCAATGGCCGCCATAGGGATTGCCTTCATGCGGGTCGGTGATACCCTCTTGCGGCCTCGGTGTATCTCATCGATCTAACATGCTAGAAATGTGAAGGTAATTGATAATAATCTTATGCCCATCCATTTTGTCGTCCGGCACATTGTCTCACATGCTCTTTGGCTTCTCCATCGGTCGCTCCCGACCAACGATGTGTGTATATATATTTTGATTGCTTGTTTTGCTTGGTTCGCTTGTTGCTTGGTGTGTTTGTTTGCTCTTGTTATTTGTATGATTGTAGTGATTGTAAGGTGTATGTCCGAATTCTTCGTTTTCTTGGTTGTAATGTTATAGGGTCCTAGGTTCGTTGTGTGTTGTTTTCTTTTAGATATTGTGACCATCAGGTCACCTAGATTTTCCTGCCTTTGTTGACGGCCGCCTATGTGTTGTTCCACTTAGGCACTGCCGATTATTTTTCCCCCTGAAAAGGGTTTTTTCATAGTCGAATTAATTTTAAAGCAAAAAAAAATTCAGATTAATGAATATTAAAAAATTAATTTTTACATTATCATGTGAGTGTCAGGTCAATTGTATCTGAATCCTTATTTTCGAGGTAATTTTTGGATCATATAATTTCTGTCCAACACTGTACACATGTAATTCAAATATTCTCTTATGTTATAATTATTAATATAGGACATTTGCAAAACACACCTAACTTTAGAATCAGGAAATCAATATATAATCTCCTTGAATGGGAAACCCACCATGCATATTATACATTTATATATCTATTTAGAACAAAATTTTGAATGATCCTCCTATATGTCATTATCCATATATACTAATATTCCCTACCCAAAAAGAATCAAACTATTTCTTTGTAAGGTAAAACAAATCAAGCTATCATTCGATAAAGTTTTTCTTTTGGTTGAATATCAGTCGATACATTTGCATAACACACACAAGTTAGCCAAATTCACCGAATCAACAATACTTCTAAAAAGTTAAGTCCAACTCAAGTCATTCCATAATATAAATTCCAAGCTCCCATACGTGCATGCTCAGTCACATTCTCTAACCTAATTACTTCTCCATTCCTACATATACATATTTACTACAATCAAGTGAAAATGAAGCACTCAATTCTCCTCCTCCTCGCCCTCTTGAGTCTCCTCTCGGTGTCGTCCTCGGCCTTGCAAAAGTTCAACGTGGACTCATACGGGGCCAAGGGTGACGGAGCATCGGACTCGACCAAGGCATTTGTGGCGGCGTGGAACGCGGCATGCAAGGCGCCGGGGGCGGTGGAGATGTACGTGCCCAAGGGAAAGTATATGGTGCAACCGGTGACGTTTGAGGGAAAGTGCGAGGGCTCACACTTGACGGTTAGGATCGACGGGTGGCTCTTGGGGCCGACAGACTATATGGTGATAGTGAAAACAGGCCGATGGATCACGTTCGAGGGGGTTGAGAACTTGGTGATCCAAGGAGGGACACTACGTGGCCGAGGCGAGTACTTGTCGCAATGCAAGGTCACTCAGGAGCATGATCCCAAGTGTCCTTTTGGAGGAAAGGTACGTAATAAATCATGGACCCTTGATTATTCGATTCCTAAAAATATAATGCTAGATTTCACGTAAAATGTTATTTTGCACATGATATGATGGCCTCCATTTGCACAGTCGGTGAGCCACTTTGTTTGCTCCTCGGTGCATATGGCTTCACCTACCATCCCCATAATATCACCTTTTAGTTCAAATATTCCTTATGCGAATAGAATGTTTTTGTAAGGCAAAAGTCAAAATTTTTACCTTATAATAAGATTTGAGAATTAAAGTTGCTAATTTATATGATTTGGTATTATTTATTTATAGAAAAACTATATCTAGAGCAATTTTTTCTTTTCGTTATAGAAAAGTTACGGCACTTAATAATAAGTGAATACTAAGGCTTTTTTGGTAGAAAAATACCTCTAAGTTGTTCTAAAAATCAGAAACATTTTTTTTTTTGGGTATGTAACTATATATTCAGCTTACTAGATCGATTCTCACCAACAATTACCGAATGTGCATAGTGTATATAAGTCGTCATTGATCGTTATTGTGGATACATATGTGCAGATGTTGAGCATTTCCAAATCACATAACGTGTGGGTAAACAACGTAACCTCGGTACACAACCAAGGCTTTCACATGACCATAGAGGACTCCCAAAACGTCCACGTATATGGCGCCACGATCATAGCCCCTGAGAACAGCCCAAACACCGACGAAATCCATGTAGCAACCAGCACCGGAATTACCATCACTAGCGCTACCATCAAAACCGGGGACGACTGCATCTCGCTTGGCGAGGGCTCCCAAAACGTCTGGATCGAGGACGTTTTTTGTGGGCCCGGACACGGTATAAGGTAACATCTATATGCAGTATGTTGTTTCCTAAAAATGATGCTTTTATATAAGATGTGAGCATTATGTAATTTCCAAGTCATCGCGTGGGTGTGTGCGTGTGATTGCAGCATTGGCAGTCTAGCAA
This sequence comes from Polygonum aviculare, assembly GCA_934048045.1. Lineage (NCBI taxonomy): Eukaryota > Viridiplantae > Streptophyta > Magnoliopsida > Caryophyllales > Polygonaceae > Polygonum > Polygonum aviculare. Next base: position 14,189,139 of record OW204023.1, on the reverse strand, counting down.
TCGGGCCGGGCGAATCTCCGGTTCGAAATGTGACGGCAAGGGATGTCCACTTCTACGGCACACAAAACAGGTACCGCATCAAGACATGGGCAAAACCGTTTCAAGTGACCGTTAGCGACATCCATTTTCTCAAGGCGGTAATGAGGGGCGTTAGCAACCCTATTATAATCGACCAGTTTTATTGCCCCGCCGGTGATTGCTCCACTTCACAGGTTGCCATATGAATCAAGCCCAATAGCTAGGCGTTTCTCTCATTGTTTTTTTTATGGCAACTTCTATATATTGGCCGGACTTGCTCATCATGTTTGATACTTTATGACAGCCTTCCCATGCAAAAATCAGCAACGTTGAGTTCAGCAACATACATGGAAATTCGGCATCGGAGGTAGCAATCAGGCTCGATTGCAGTCCCATGTTTCCGTGTAGTGGATTGTCGTTTCGAGAAGTTTCGCTAAGCTATGCGCCTAATCCACCTCAATCAGAGGTGCAGAACGCACATGTTAGTGTCGTTGGAGTTGTCAAACCAGGTTTCGCAACCTCATGAAAAACTTGCCCTGTTTTTCTTTTCTGTACAAGCTAGGTCAGCAACCGAAGCCCAACGGGTGAAAATCTATCCCGTCTCGCAATCGTGTTGTAAGAATACATTGCTTTTGTAGTCCAGCACAATTTTTTTGACGATGATGATGGTGAGCAATCTCCATCCTTCTTCAAAGAAAATGAAATAAATTTTCAATCTGCATACATTTCCAACACAAGATAGCATCATTATATCATAATCATCATAACTATATACCAAAGTGGAGGTTAAAAAAATAATTTAGTCAGACATGTGTCAACTTTTCTTTGGACCGTATCACTCATCTTAATTAAAACAATTTAATTTGTTTAATTGATTGAAATTGTAGACCTCACATTAGATTTCTTCTTATATTTGATTAAAATTTTAATTTTTTTCTTAAAAAAACTTTAAATTTATACATAGTTTTTCTTATCTACAAAAATCTTTAAAATCAATCTTATAATTTTTTAAAGGTGAAAAACAAGAGGTTGAAGATGATAATATTTATCCAAATCCATACATCCATAAAATAATTATATAATATAGAGAAATTTGCACTAAACCACCCATTAAATAGGCAAATTTACAATTAACCATCCATTATACAAAAATTTGTTTTAAACCACCCATAACTTCAATTCCGTTAACAAATAGCCACCATGACCTTATTCCGTTAGATTTTCCGTTAAATATTGTAACTTTACTAATTATTTTCAAAATATTACATTTAAAAAAAAACAAATGGAATGAGGAAAGGAATTATTATGGAGGAAATTAGGCAAGGGTTGCAAAAATCGGCATATTAGAACTTGAAAGTGTCAATTATGACTTTTTCCCCTTACTTATTTATTGTAAATAAAATTAAAAATAAAGGAAAAACGTAACTTATTTTACTTAACAGAGAAAATGACGTTTTTGTTAAAATGGGTGGTTAAATGCACATAATTACAAATAAGGGGTGGTTAAGTGTAAAAAATATATAAAGGGTGGTTAATTGTAACAAGTTTAAAATAAAGGGTGGTTAAATGCAATTTCCCCTTATATTAATATCATACTTTGTCGGGTTAAAATTTGTTGTCCATATGATCACTTTTTCTTGTTTCATAATACTTATCCATTTCATATTTTTTAAAAAAGTTCTTTTCGTTTATACCCCTAATAATTATACTTATCATAATTATTATACTTTTTTTATATTTTTTAAACAAATAATTAATTTTACGTATGATAAGGATAATATAGGAATAACATTTTTTCTTAATGTGTATGCAATGTCCAAATGAACAAATATTTTAAAACGGAGGGAGTACGTAATATGAACCATCCTTTATTAATCAAACCATCTTCCACAGTATTTATATATTCGATACAAAAAAAAAACTTTGACCACGTAAGGAGAAGGGACCACCACTTAATTCCATTTTTTTTAAAACTTTTGTTAAATGTAATTTTTTGAAAAAAAATTCTCTAATTATTTTTTTTGTTAAATGTAATATTTTTTTAAATGTAATATGTTTTTTAAAAATACCTAAATTGGCTGGGTAAATGTAATATTTTGAAAAAATTTAGTAAATTTACGATATTTAACGGAATAAGGTCATGAGTAGCTATTTGTTAACAGAATTGAAGTTATGGGTGGTTTAAAATAAATTTTTGTATAATGGGTGGTTAATTGTAAATTCTCCTATTTAACGGGTGATTTAGTGCAAATTTCTGTATAATATAATCAACATTCTTAAAACAAATCTTGCAAAATCTTTAAAAAAATCTATCCAAAATTGTACACATAATAAAAAAATATTATTGGTTAAACATTTTTATTGTAGATTATATATATAGCTTATATATATATATGATTTTGATATGATTTTTTTCCAAAATAACTATAAAAAAATATTATTAATTATTAAACAAAGAAATTTATTAATGAAAACAATTATTCAGTCCTTATATGACAAAATTGTAATGCTACAATTCTTTATTCGATTAAAATAATTTGTTATAACATAAATAATGTATCATTAAAATAAATTACATAAAATAAAACAAGATTTTATATCAAACTAATTTTTTATGAATAACTTTATATTAATTTAAGCAAGTTTTTAGTTAAATCAAATCGTGATTTCAAGGCACGGGAACTAATACTAGTTGATGGTGAGATTGGAGTCTAATGTTTGAAATAAAAACAACAAAAGGCGTGGGTGGGTGGGGAGTCTTCAAAGAAAGAAAGTAGACAACGGAAGCTCCTCCTACCTACCATAATAATGGTTACATAGAGAGAGGAATAAGGCAATTTTCAACTAGCCTATGAACTCTAATGTTTCTTTCCTCAAAATAAATTATTTTATTTTCAATTATCTCTTTTCCGATATCGTTTGATTAATGAAGCTTCAACCTATCATCGTTAACCTTTGCTCCATGAGTCAACCTTAGTCAAACGCCGTATTTGAGGCAAGTGGTTTGGTTCAGTTTTAGCATGTTCGTTTTTATCTATTTGTTTGGAACTAATTGTGTGAAATTAAAATGAGCTAGGTTGTTGTTTTATTTCCTAGATTAACGACGTTGTTAGTTGTTATTATTGCTAGGCTATGCTAGTATGGACTTAGGTTCAATTTGTGTTGGCCTTGTACATGGCCTTGTTTGTTGTTAGCCTCGTAGTTGCTTTGTTTATCGTTAGCCTCGTAGTGGCTTGTTATGGACTTAAGATAGAAATAGGGGTGGAGCCTTTGGTACTCGGAACACCTCTTTATAGCTGCATTAGGATGGTCATATACCCTAATGTTGGGCAAGACCATGTCCCCTCAACTGTGCGTGAGGGGCGTTGCACCTAGCTAGTGCGTTCTTCAAGTCCGCGAAAATCGTTGTTCGTTGTATCTCGACTAGTGTCGATAAAGAAGTAAAATTTATTAAAGTGAAGTCTGAAGTTTTGACACTAAGTAAGATAAGTGCTAGTGCACATAATTAAAAAACCAAGATGATTAGTACAACTTGGAAATACATTCTCACTCCCGGCTAATGACGATCCTCTTTCCAATTTGAATTCACATATGCGGTGAGGTTGGTCGTGGATCCAATTAGTCAACGGATGCTTTTCAAAATCATTGTGTGAATAATAAACGTTCCCAACAAATCGATCAAGCTTCTAAGGAACCATACTCTTGTGGTGTCCTAATTCTTTTCGTTGCATCTCATAGTTTCCCTTGTCCGTGGGAAGTACTTTGCTTGCTAGATCATCGACCGGCTATCAGTCGGAGCTCGATGCTAGTAACCGGGTATGACCACAAAAGAACCATTTTCAAAACCCCATTTGCTTAGTCTGTCACAAGCCTAACCCGACCACCTTCTTTCCTTTGCATAGTCGGTTGGTGTCTGCCGTATTTCTCATCATGGCACATCACCCGATCTTGTCCTTCATGTCGAAAGAAGTAAAGTTAAAGAAGAGTTGAGCTGCAGTTGGACTTTTTTTAAGATAGTTTATAAAGTTAATTTGATTTTCAATTTGAAGAAAAACGAATTAGGATTTTAAATTCCTAGGCGATGTATAAGTGCAAATAGGAACGTCTTTATGCAATTCAAATTTTATAATCTTCCGCTGTAAGATTTTAAACTCTTTTAAGAGAAGTTTAATTTAAAAGAAAATTGTTATCCATTCTTTTTCCTTTTATTCTTTAATATTATTATATTAACTATTCGGATCAATCCTAGGGGGCTTCGGATTTCAAATCCGAGGTCACTGGTGTGTAATATTCCTGGTTTCAAATTGGGGTGTTACACCAGTCTCGGGTCAGTTTCGGGTTTCAACCCAATCAGGTTCGGGTGAATTGGGTTCGGTTTTTTTTTCTTTTCTCGCTACTATTCCGGTCGGGCTTCAACCCTAAATATTTCGGTCGATTCGGGTCGGTTTTTTAGGTCAGGTCAGGTTTTGTCAGTGATTCGGCTAAAGTCATTGTGCCAAAATCAAAGATAAAACCCAAAAATGCAAACAATCAAGTATAGTAAGCAAGTACGAGGTCGAACCAAAGAGAATCAATTTCTAATGAAATTTTAGTAGTTTTCATGCAAGTAATCAATGGGGGGTTTTGAAAGTTGTTTTCAATCAAGGTTATCAAGTAGAGTTCATTCAATCAATTCCACTTTATTAATCCGTTGATCATGAATTCATCCACTTCTTTATATGCCTAGGTCAATTCCAATCCTTATCTTAATTATTCGCTAGTCCACGGTCCTAGCAAAACTATGATATGAACAAGGACGCTTAGTTCAAATCATGCAATACACACAAGGATATTAGGAAATCAAATCATGCAATCAAGCTACGAGTCTCATGCACAATTAAACCATTGAATACTCTTCCCTAAACTAGTCCACGGTCCTAGAATAGAGTTGTTTCGAGAATTAGGAAAGATGCATGGACAACAACCAATTCTAAATCAAATAATAGATCTAAGTCAATCAAACAAGTTGATCAGGCTCATAAAACCAAACATAGATCATGGGGGGAAGCACAAAAATATCAATAAAGACCTAGGGATAAAGAACAACAACAACAACAACAACAACAACAACAACATACCCAGTGACTCCCGCGCGTGCAGGGTCTGGGGGTCAAGATGGGGGCAATCCAGACCTAGATGGAGAGCGCCCGAGAAAACCCAAGAGTAGAAAAACAACTATCTTTAAGCAAATAAAAGAGAGACAAAAATAACTAAATGAATACATAAATAAAGACAAACTCCGTCAACTAACTGCCTCGATGTCTGCAACTTTGGTCTTCTCCTTCCAACTCTTTCTGCACTGAGCCAAGTCTACTGAAATCCCTAACAGGATGAGATCCTGCTTAATGTTATCCATCCATCGCTTCTTCGGCCGTCCTCTATCTCTCTGACATACCCCAAAGTCTAAGCGCTCGCACCTCCTAACTGTGGCGTCCAGGCTCCGCCTCTGAACATGCCCGAACCAACGAAGCCTCGACTCCCGAAGCTTGTCTGCTATGCTTGCTACCCCCAATTTACCTCTAATGTCGTCATTCCTGATTCTATCCATCCTCGTGTGCCCACACATCCATCTAAGCATCCTCATCTCTGCAATTGCGAGCTTCTGTTCTTGATTGAATAAACTCAAAGGGAGATTAGTTCTCCATTACAATGGAAACTTAAATCTTTATTGAAAAGACAATTGATTACTAAGAAATTGAATGTCTCTAAAAACCTAGAAAAGTCTCCTTAAATAGCCCAAAGAACACCCTCTTCGAGATAGATAAGAAAGGAAACCAAAAGATAAAAAAGGAAACAAGATAGAAAAGACAAGATTTCGTCTGTACGGAAGTCGGCATGCACCGCGACCGCGCCGCCATGGTCGCTCCCGCGGCGGTCTCTGTTTGGCAATTTGCTGAGTCGGCTTCTATCGCGACCGCGCGACCGCGGCCTTCATGGTCTTCATGGTCCGTCAGCTTAAGCCACCGCGCCCGCGTCATAGACAGCGTGACCGTGGTATCCATGTAGTGGTAAACTTCGTCTTTAAGCTCCTCAACTCTTGATTCTTCATAACTTGTGTCTTCGGTCTTCGTATCACAATAACGCTCAAAACTAACCTAAACACTCTCAATAACATCTCAAAATCTAAGAGTTAACCTATACAAAATAGTCTGTATCAGTCAGCTCTATGTGAGATATGATTAAAATAAGCAAACTTACCCAAAGAAAGTTTAATTATGTCTATTTATGATTAAAGAAAATCTCATTTTGAGATATGGTGCGTCTTAACAAAAAGCCTATATGGAAAATTTTTATATACGACATGGATAATAAATATGAGGTGGATTAGTACAAAATAATAAAAAAAAAAGTAAAAAATTGTGACATGGTGCAACGATAGGTTGACATGTAGTAAAATCCTACGTGACACATCCCGAGGGCGACATACCGAAAAGTCTAAGGTGGCGTAGCGTGATAGCTTCAATCCTTACGGCTTATATTTATACACACACACACACACACATATATATATATATATATATATATATATAAGGGAGGGTTTAGGTAAAACACCTCTTATAGTGAAACTGTTGGATCGCTAGTACTAAGGGACGTCCTTTGGTCAGGCGTCCCTACGAGGTGTAGGGGCGTCCTTGAGTATTGCAGCGGAAATAATGTACTAAACAGGTAAGTAATGAACGCAGTGAATTATAGAGGAACCACTCAAGATCAAGTAGTCCTTGAGTGTAAACCTCTACCTCCTTGGAGGATTTTTGAATAGTTCTTTCCTTTATATTGAACGTTCTTACAGTTGTACTGGTGAGTTTTTACAGTTCTCCGACACTTAGCTTTTCCCTAAGTTCACTTGTAAAGAACTCCTTTGAGCCTACAACTTAAGCTATAGTTCAATCTACTAAAGGACTCTATTCCTACGTTCTGCAGTAATTCGCAGAACTCTCTTTCTCTTTTTGGGTTTTCTGGTTACAAACTGTTTTGTGGTTTGGGTACAAACTCTCACTCGATCTAACACAAGTCCTAGCACTGTTCTTGAGTTCTTGCATCAGTTCTTCGTGTTCTTGAGTGAGTCGCTTTCCTCTGATTCTCTCTGAATATTCTCTGAAAGCGTTAGCGTCACAATAAATGTCTTGCGGTATTTATAGAACTTGGGGAAGGGCGTCATTCTCGTTCTGACGATCATGCCCTTCAGGTACGTGGCTACAGGATCTTCCTCCACGAGTATGGCGGTGATGAGGAAACTTCCTGTATCCAGCTGTGTGCGATGAACTCCTCTACAGGATCGGCTGCCACGTGTTGATGAACTCTGCTACAGGATCGTCCGCCACGTAGTGTTGGACTCTGCTACAGGATCGGTCTCCACGTGTCCTTGGATGATCAAACATTGTCGAGTGATGTCATCCTGTCGGCTAGTGAGTAAGGACTCCTTTCTTGCGTTCCTACTTGCTTGGGACTCCGTCCTTGCTCAAGTAGTCTCTTGCTGGTCCTTACTTCCTGTTAGCTGGCGTCCCTAAGTCTAGGGAACGTTCACACACTTGTTGTCCTTTGTTAATTTGCGTTCCTGAACACTTGGACAAATTGATTAGAATCAAAGTGAGTTTGTCATATCAAAACTAAGGGACGGTTTGTATGGGCACACTACCAAGTACGCAGGCGTCCTTGATAGCGTCCCAACAATTTCCCCCTTTTTGATGATGACAAACTCTTCAGCAGAATAGTTTTGACATTGGAACATAGCATGCATGAAAACTTAGAAGCGTCCTCTAACACTTAGAGAAATTCCAATAAACACAAGTTTTCATTCTTTAATTCTCTAACATTTGGATTTTAAGGAGAGAGTCGCGTCCTAGAAAAGTTTCTAAGCGTCCTCTTTTATTCTAGCATGGGCGTTCCTTAGACTTTTCACTTAATAGTTCCCCCTTAACACTTGCTTATTCTAGATAACTATTTTATAGCGCATCTCTGCAAAACTACACTTCCCCCTTTTGGCATCATCGAAAAGGATAACAAGTGATAAGGACGTTAGCACAAACACATAACTAAAGGCAGTGGAACGCTTAAACAAACACATTCAAACAAACATTGGAACTTCCATTCAAACAAAATCAGAGAGTATGGTTATTACAAACCAAGAACTTAAGTATTTGAAATGAAAAGAAGCAAAAGCATAACAATTGAGGGATTAAAAGATGGGGGACGGCGATCACTGGGGACGGCTCTGGTCTTGGAAGAACTTGAGAAGTTGCTCTTGAAGTTCAGCCGACTTATTGAGGGCCGCGGACACTGGCTCTTCTTCCTGAGGAGGCTCTTGACTCATTGAGGCAAGACGTTCTTCCTCAGCCGCATCTGCTAGGCGTTCTTGCTCAGCCTTTTTCCTTGCTTCCTCAGCCTCAGCTTCTAACTGTTTCAACACAGACAGTAGCTCTTCATTGTGCCTTATCTCGACAAGTCCTTTCTTGGCATTCCATTTCAGACCGAGTTCTTTTGAAGGAGCACTGTCATCATAGGCGTTATGTGACTCCAGAATCAGCTTGACCAGCCCTGGGTACGGCAGAGCATGTCGCTTCCTCCCACACTTAGCCATATGTTGCATTGCTATTCGTGCTAAGTTGATGGGGCGGCGTTCTAGAAAAGCTTCAATTAGTATGAGATCATGTGTTTGAACGATTGACCTTTTCTCCTGCCTAGGAAGGACGGCGCGACAAATGAAATAATGAGCTATGGCGCCTACTTTGGTCAGAACGTGGGCAACCCTGTCCAGTCCAAAAGGCTTTTTGCCTTGGAACAGCTTCTCAACCAGCGGCATTTCTTCATCAGTCGTTTCAAAACCGCCTTCTGGAAGTGAGCTTAGAGCGTTGGACGGTGGTTTTTGAGGGTTGAGACCCATGTAAGAACGGACCTGGCGTTCTGTTACTGAAGCTTTCTCACCATCAATTTTGAAGTGGAGGGAGCTGTCTTTTGCTTTGTACCTCAGATCTTTGTAGAACGCCTTGATCTGCTCCTTATCAACCACAGTGGGCGCAGGCCCAACGTTCAGCCATCCTTGAAATCTCAGAAGCTCGAGGAACTCCTGAACTTTATCATCTTTGTGGAAGGAGGCGAGCCACTCTTCAGAATAGACGAGAGGGCTAAGAACTTTCACGGGCGCACCATCGTGCTTTCTTTTGCGCTTGCCCTTGGGGGACTCAGAGTCCTCAGCATCATCTGACTCGTCCTCAGAGTCACTGTCAGAAGCGTCCTTTGAAGGAGCGTCCTCTGTGCCTTGTTCTTTTTCTGCATCGCCACCAGCTGTGGCTTGATTGGCACCAGTGGTCTGACCTTGGGACGTGCCCTGAGCGTCCTGAGCGTCAGTTGGATTTTCAGATAGGGGCTCAGCGTCCGCCGGGACTTGGTAGGATTCTGTTTGGATTGTGGGGGAGGGGTTTTCTTGTGGAGCTGGGGAAGGTTGGAGGATGGGGAGGGATTGGTTGTAGGGGGGAACTTCCTGAGCATCACGCTCGAGTTCTTCGGACAAGGAAGGCTCGGCGTTCTCTAAAGCGACCTGGTGCTCACCAGCGTCCTCAATTTGTTCAGCAGGAGCATTCACTTCTCCTTCCGCTTCATCATTGGAATCCCCAACAATGTCTATGAAAGGGGAGTCCTGAGCCGGCGTACCACTTTGGCTCTCAGATGAGCTAGAGGAGGAAGAGGAGGAGGGAACGTGCTCAATCTGCGCAGGAACTTCCTGGGCCAGCAACACCTTGGGCTTTTCACCAGCCTTCCTTCGGCGAAAGGTGTGCTCAAGAGTGCGTTCTGTTTCCTCCGAGCCACTTTCAGAGGATGGACGGCGGGACCTTGGGGCCTCGGGGTCCTTCGGTTGGGAAATGTGGGCCGGGGCAGAAGGGAAGTTGGCCAGGTTTAAGGGAGAGTGGGGTTTGGGAGGAAAGGGAATGAGGGCATTTGTTCTTGAAGGTTGAGGGGACGGAGGAGGAGTGGGAAGTTGGACTATTGAGATTTGTTGAGGGGGAGGAGTGGATTCCTTGGAGAGATTGGAAGGCTTTTTAGTGGTGCTAGGCCTTTTTGTGGGGGTTTTGGAAGTTGGGACGCTCGAGGTCTTGGCCTTTTTGAGAGGCCTTGGGTCGTGAACTTTCTTGGAGCGTCCCTCCTTTAAATGGGAAGGGAATTTATTCACAATCTCCGTTGGTTTTGAAGTGGAGACGGGTTGGGAAGATTTTGAGAGGGGAGAGGAAGGGGTTGGACGTTTGAGGAGATTTTTGGTGGTGACGGTTGGGACTTGTGGAGGAGGGGGAGAGGGACTTGGCACTCTTGAATTTAACATTCTATAGGCCAATGAGTCCCTTGGGTACATGGGAAAGTCCGGAAGGACGGCATTATGGAGGTCGGGTATAAGTTCAAGCAAGGGACCAAGATTCTCACCTCCGAACTGAGAGAAGAAGAGCACATCGTCCATGCGTCCAGGCAAGTCTTTGTAGTTGGTGTTGTGGAGACTTGGAACGACGAACCGCTCAATGAACTTCTCATAGTTCCTGGTCTTTATAGCGTCCGCCTTCACCTCAGGTAGATCCATGCGTTCCCTTATCAAATTGTAAAGGGTTCTTGGCTTCCTGTTGATGAAGTCCACTAGAGATTCATTAAGAACGATGGGTTTTGGTTTCTCGATATAGTGGGACTTCACCAGCTTTCTACGCTTCCCGCCGGTAGAAGATCCGGCCACGTTCAACTGTCTTTGAGACATGATTCAGGTGAGATTTTAGTGAGAGAAAGCTGCCGGAGTTCTAGAGAGATGTCAGAGCAGATTTGAGAGCGAGGAAGTGGTTGAGCGTAATAATTGAACGAGAGTGACTGTTCTGGCCTTATATAGAGGAAGCGGTGGCACAACTGTAATTACCACTGTTTTACTGTGCAACACGTGGCGAAACTTCCCCCTTAAGCATTTGAGCAAAAGCAACGGTCACTGTTTAAACTTTCAAATATTCAAATTTCTGACTCTTCAACTACTTCTCAAAAACTGAACTGGCGTTCTCCCTTTCAAACCATGTCGTTCTCCCATACTTAGCAAAATTTACCTCAGCGAGAATTTACCTTCTTCAAGCAAACCAATAACCAACACAACCGTTCCAGTGATCACCTTACGAACCATTTGAGAACAAAGCAAGTACGTCCCGTAAAATAAAATAAGAAGCTCATAGGACGCTTTCACAGAGTTCTCGGCTAGGGTAAGCTTAGAGTTCCCATCATTTCGGCTTATAATGAGGGTTGGGTGATCAGGGCAACTCTTTTCAAGACAAATAGAGAAGATTTGAATGGCGTTCCAAAGTAGCAAACATATGAAGTTTTAGACTAGCGTCCTTGCAAATATGAATTCAATGCATAACAGTCCTTAAACACTTAGAATCTACTAAACATAACCAATCATTGAGGGAATAGTAGAACGGGACTTGCTACTTAAAAGTTATCATCCCCAAGAGCAACCTGAGATGCTCAAAGGGACGTCTATCAAGCGCCTTAGTGAAAATATCAGCTATTTGGTCTTCAGTCCTTACATGCTCCATACTAATGAGTCCTAGTTCAACATTATCACGCAAGAAATGATGCCTTATATGAATATGCTTTGTGCGTGAATGAAAAACAGGATTCTTAGAAATTTCAATAGCACTTGTGTTATCACAACGAATAGGTATGATTTCAAGATTGATACCGTAGTCATCTGATTCGGCCTATTTTGTATAGGTTAACTCTTGTATTTTAGGGCTATATTGAGTGTGTTTAGGTTAGAGTTGTGCGTAATTGTAATATATAGGCCGAAGACACAAGAATGCAAGAATCAAGAGTTTTAAGGCGTTTCTAGCTGTCTGCGCGACACCACATGCTTGCGAAGTCAATATCTTGAGCTATAGTGATCGGATTGAGCTGATTCTGGTGCCATTGGAAAGCTAACTTCAAGGGATTCAATTCATCTTTTTACACCGAAGTCAGATTCCAAGCGGAAGATGGTCGAAATAGCCTCCTAAGTGACACCAGCGATCTTGTCGAGATTCCGCGACCGCGGCCTGGCCGACGCGACCGCGGTGGTCGCCGAGACCGACTTGTTCTCCTCTGTTGTAAAAGCGCGGGCGCGGTGGGAGCGACGCGACCGCGGTGATGCCGAATCCGAAGCGGGCCGAAATCTTTCTATCTTGTTTCCTTTTCTATCTTTTGCCTCTTTCCTTATCTATCTCGTGGAGCTTGTTCCTTGGGCTATATAAGGAGGAGTCCTCCCTAGGTTTTATTCATTCACATTCATATTCACATCTATCTTCTTTCTCTTAATTCAAGTTAGGTTTTTAGTTTAGTTATGGAGAGCTAGTCTCCTTGGGTTTGTTCAAGGGAGAAGCTCTGATGTATGAACTCGTGAGATTTTGGTAATTGATTTCTATCCTTTGGTTAATATTGATTCTCTTGTGCTTCATCTTATGAATGTTTATTGTTTCTTTAGGAGTCATGAACCTATTGAATTAATTGATGTTCTACTGTTTGATTAGGTTTGGACCGTGGACAAAACTAATTTGTGAAAACAACTTAACCTAGACCTGTTGTCTATGCAACTAGGATTAAGAAGAGAATTGATTGTTTTATCTTACAATTGGCTCGTAGCTTGATTGTTTGATATTATATCCTGCATATCCTTGTTCTCTATGCTAATTCTAGGTTAAGCGTCCTTGCCTAGGGTTATAGAATTGCTTGGACCGTGGACTTGCGATTGTTAATGATCAGGATAGGAATTAACCATAGGTGTGAATGAAATCAATGGATGAATCTATGATCGAGGGATTATATCATGAGTGGATCTTTTGAATGAACTTGTCTCCTTATCAATTGTTTCCCCATATTTGCATGTTTGTTTATTTGTTTGTTCTTTGTTTCTTAGATTAGTTTAGTTTAGATTTCGCCTAAATCCCCCCTTTCTTTGGTTGGAAATTGTATTAATACTAGATACCATAGTTCTCTTGGGTTCGACCCCTTACTTGCTTACTATACTAAGTTTGTAGTTTGGGTTATTTATCTTTGATCTTGGCACGACGACTTTAGCCGAGTCAAATTTTGGCGCCGTTGCCGGGGAACTTTGGTTTCTATCTAGTATTAATATTTTTATTGACTTTGTGTGGACCTATCTTACGGTCCACACTTGTATATTCTAATGTCTTCTTTCAAGTTTACACAGTTTCAGGGTGAACCATTCTGTGAGCATTTCAACAGAGTTCTAGATGAGTCATCTGACCTAATTGCTCGTGGCGATCTCACGTCTCATGAGCAATTATGTCAAGCAATCACCTATGGAATGACATCGGAGACGTTGGTTGAGACGGTCTGTGAGGTTGGGGAAAAGTTTTGGAATTTAACGCCTGAGGAACAATTGAAGGCTTTCACCACCACGGCCGTGTGGAGTCAGTTGAAGCAGGACGAGCTGAAGGCCGAAACGCGTTCTGACCAAGAACCGCGCCCGCGGTTCCGACGCAGAAGCGGAGGAGCTCCTCCTGGAGGATAACCGCGACCGCGGCCCACAAACCGCGCCCGCGGCCCCTGAAGAAGTTGTTCCGCCACCTTCCATTCACGAGGTTTTTGTCGATGATATCCCAAATTCCAACATTCAAGGTGTCGACTCTGAGATTCCTGAAATCAGTTTGGATGATCCCTATATCCTTTATTCCACTTCTTCTCTTTCTTTTGATCTTGACTTTGTTCTTACATGTCAATCTTTTGTTAAAGATTCTATCTTTGAGCATGCTAGGGTAGTTGATGAGTTCTCATACTTTTTATCTCATGATAGTGATAATTCAACTAGGGGATTTGCATGCTTTGCTGAATACTTTGAAAAATCATCTAAATCACCTAATTGGTTTCACTCTAGAAAATCGCACCCTAATTGCTCAAGCATTTTTGATAGGTTAAAAAGGAGTTTGAACTATTTCTTATTTCTTGTTAATTTGTCAACATGCTATGAGTCCTGTTGTAAGATAGCTGTGCAGGACTTTGATTTGATGCTCAGGGCATTGACGATGTCCGATCCTGAAGACGTCGAGCCAACGACGTTAAACAAAAGCGCTGCTTGGGAGGCAACCCAAGGATTAGATAGATTGTTTTTCCATTCCTAGCTTAGGATTTATTTGTTTTTCTAGCTAACATGCAGGTACTAGGTCCGAAAGGACACGCCTGGCGTGAAACCGCGCCCGCGCCCCCTTGGCCGCGCCCGCGATGGATCGTCAGCGCGCCCCGACGAACAGGTACCAGCCCGTGCTCGCGGCAACCATACTGCGTCTCGGTTTTAGCTCGTTTTTTTGAAAAAAAAAAAGAGAAAAAAAAGAAAAAAAAAGAGAAGAAGAAAAAAAAAAAGAAAAAAAAGAGGACTTCTTGGTCCCATTCTACCTCTATATTTTCCATCCATCTATATTCATTCTATCCATCTTCTATCTTTCCATCTTCGATTTCTTTCCATCCTCTTTGTATTTTCCATTCTTATGGCTATGTGTAAAGCCTAAGTATGGGGGAGCTTTGTTTCCCCGGGAGTTCTCTTCTCCATGGCTCGATGTCAAGTATTTGCCCATCTTCCAAGAGACGAGCCAAGATACGAAGGTTCCCTACACATCACGTTTTTCGAGACGAAGTCAAGACATTGTTCCTGCCCGAGACCCGCGCCCGCGCTACCTCAGCCGCGCCCGCGGCATCTCCCCGACGATGACTTCCCTCTCTGCACTGATTCCGCGCCCGCGCCCCTAGTGCCGCGCCCGCGGTTTGCCACCCGATTGGAAGTACGAAGCTGTCTATTCTACCACATATGAAGAGTTCTTCCATTCCACCCCTCTTCATCGTTTGTGAGTCTTCTGATATACCTTTCTCCTTGCTTCTATCCTTTCTCTCTGCTTCATTGAGGACAATGAAGGATTTAAGTATGGGGGAAGGAGTACTCGCATTCGCTTATCCTAGTTAGCATAGTTAGCTATTTGCTTCAGGTTTTTTATTTTCTTCTTTTCATGGAGCACTTGCACCATACTTTTTGCATAATAAAGAAAGAAAGAAAAAGAAAAAAGATAGAAAGAGCCATATAAATTGAAAAAAGGCATATAAATCCTGGGATGAGTCGAAAACCCGAAAGGGCGGCTCAGGTAATAAGCAGGTAACCCGGACCAGCATTAGGCTGGGGTAATATGAGGTTCATGAGAGTTGTGAGTTTTTGTGAGCACACCCTATAGAAAAATGAAAAGAGCGGTTAGGTGAAAACCCGAAAGGGCGCCTAAGCAGAATTGAGCGGAAAAATTCGAGTGATTAGGATTCATTCTTGCTTGGGGACTTTGGGGCTTACATGTTAGATTTGGGTAGATCCTAGGTTCCTCTCTTTCATGTTTTAGAGCTTGAGTGTTATATCATTTTGTGAGGTGTGTGTTTGAGCTTCATTGTTTTATGCTCATGATTTCTCTATATTTTTGGATTCGGGTTGTGAGTTGAGTGTTTTTCTCTTCCCTTGTATTTCCTGAGATCTTTGATGTGCTACCTTGTTATATTTGTTTGAGCTTACTCGACGACGAGCAAGTCTAAGTATGGGGGAATTTGATTCGGCCTATTTTGTATAGGTTAACTCTTGTATTTTAGGGCTATATTGAGTGTGTTTAGGTTAGAGTTGTGCGTAATTGTAATATCTAGGCCGAAGACACAAGAATGCAAGAATCAAGAGTTTTAAGGCGTTTTGAGCTGTCTGCGTGACACCACATGCTTGAGAAGTCAATATCTTGAGCTATAGTGATCGGATTGAGCTGATTCTGGTGCCATTGGAAAGCTAACTTCAAGGGCTTCAATTCATCTTTTTACACCAAAGTCAGATTCCAAGCGGAAGATGGTCAAAACAGCCTCCGAAGTGACACCAGCGATCCTGTCGAGATTCCGCGACCGCGGCCGGGCCGACGCGACCGCGGTGGTCGCCGAGACCGACTTGTTCTCCTCTGTTGTAAAAGCGCGGGCGCGGTGGGAGCGACGCGACCGCGGTGATGCCGAATCCGAAGCGGGCCGAAATCTTTCTATCTTGTTTCCTTTTCTATCTTTTGCCTCTTTCCTTATCTATCTCGTGGAGCTTGTTCCTTGGGCTATATAAGGAGGATTCCTCCCTAGGTTTTATTCATTCACATTCATATTCAC
Organism: Polygonum aviculare; assembly: GCA_934048045.1. NCBI lineage: Eukaryota > Viridiplantae > Streptophyta > Magnoliopsida > Caryophyllales > Polygonaceae > Polygonum > Polygonum aviculare. Next base: position 14,172,924 of record OW204023.1, on the reverse strand, counting down.
ATCTATCTTCTTTCTCTTAATTCAAGTTAGGTTTTTAGTTTAGTTATGGAGAGCTAGTCTCCTTGGGTTTGTTCAAGGGAGAAGCTCTGATGTATGAACTCGTGAGATTTTGGTAATTGATTTCTATCCTTTGGTTAATATTGATTCTCTTGTGCTTCATCTTATGAATGTTTATTGTTTCTTTAGGAGTCATGAACCTATTGAATTAATTGATGTTCTACTGTTTGATTAGGTTTGGACCGTGGACAAAACTAATTTGTGAAAACAACTTAACCTAGACCTGTTGTCTATGCAACTAGGATTAAGAAGAGAATTGATTGTTTTATCTTACAATTGACTCGTAGCTTGATTGTTTGATATTATATCCTGCATATCCTTGTTCTCTATGCTAATTCTAGGTTAAGCGTCCTTGCCTAGGGTTATAGAATTGCTTGGACCGTGGACTTGCGATTGTTAATGATCAGGATAGGAATTAACCATAGGTGTGAATGAAATCAATGGATGAATCTATGATCGAGGGATTATATCATGAGTGGATCTTTTGAATGAACTTGTCTCCTTATCAATTGTTTCCCCATATTTGCATGTTTGTTTATTTGTTTGTTCTTTGTTTCTTAGATTAGTTTAGTTTAGATTTCGCCTAAATCCCCCCTTTCTTTGGTTGGAAATTGTATTAATACTAGATACCATAGTTCTCTTGGGTTCGACCCCTTACTTGCTTACTATACTTAGTTTGTAGTTTGGGTTATTTATCTTTGATCTTGGCACGACGACTTTAGCCGAGTCATCCTCTAGTTGATATTTGATCCAGATAACTTGTGAACAGCACGAGGCAGCAGCAACGTACTCGGCTTCCGCAGTTGAAAGTGCCACAGAGTTCTGTTTCTTAGATCCCCAGGAGACTAGGCATGAACCAAGGAACTGTGCCATTCCTGAAGTGCTCTTTCTATCAATCACATGACCAGCATAATCAGCATCCGAGTAGCCTACAAGCTTGAAGGACGTCTTCCTAGGGTACCAAAGACAAAGATCATCGCGTCCTTTGAGGTAGTGAAAGATACTCTTAATTTCTTGCATGTGGGTCTCCTTTGGATTCGCCTAGAAGCGTGCACATAAGCAAACGGCAAACATGATGTCGGGACGGCTTGCGGTCAAATAGAGTAAAGATCCAATCATCCCTCTGTAAAGCTTTTGATCAACATCCTTTCCCTGTTCATCTGCGTAAAGACGCGAGTTTGGAGAACAAGGGGTTGCAACAGGTTTGGACGTGTTCATCCCGTACTTCTCAAGCATTTCACGAACATATTTTTGTTGGTGAATACGCGTCCCTTCCTTGAGTTGATTAATTTGAAGTCCCAAGAAGAAATTGAGTTCTCCAATGAGAGACATTTCAAACTCACTACTCATTAAGGATTTGAACTCATCTACAAGTTTCATGTTAGTGCTACCAAAGACAATATCATCAACATAAACTTGAGCAATTAAAATGTCCTTGTGAACTTTCTTTATGAACAAGGTTTTATCAATTGAACCCCTAGTGTACCCATGAGACAAAAGAAAGGACGCATACCTGTCGTACCATGCACGAGGGGCTTGCTTGAGTCCATATAGTGCTTTGTCCAAGTAGTACACATGATCTGGGTGTGAGGCGTCCTCGAAACCAGGCGGTTGAGCAACATACACTTCCTCTTTCAATTTTCCATTGAGGAATGCAGTCTTGACATCCATCTGAAATAACTTGAACCCTTTGTGAGCGGCGAAGGCAATAAGGAGACGAACGGCCTCAATTCTAGCAACAGGAGCAAAGGTCTCATCATAGTCTATTCCTTCCTCTTGCTTGAATCCTTGTGCCACCAGTCTTGCCTTGTTCCTTGACACACGTCCACTTTCATCAAGCTTATTTCTGAACACCCAGCGCGTTCCTATGATGTTTTTTCCTTTAGGACGAGGGACGAGGGTCCACACTTTGTTCCTTTCAAACTGGTTGAGTTCTTCTTGCATTGCTTGAATCCAGTCAGCGTCCTGGAGTGCTTCTTTGATATTCTTTGGCTCCACCATAGAAACAAAGGCATTGAACGCACATAAGGCTAAATTTGCACTTTGGGACTTGCTTGCAGCTGACCTAGTTTGAACTCCTTGAGAAGGGTCTGAGACAATCTGGGATGTTGGATGGTCCCTAGATAAGCGGGACTCTCGTTGAAATAATTGAGCAAATCTTGGATCAACATCTCCATCAGAATCATCACTATCATTCTGAGCATCATCGTCAGTGCGTTCCCCCTCAAAGAGAGCGTCCACACCTTGACGTTGCTCACCTTGTTGACTTGATTCAGCCACATCCTATTGAACTGGAGATTCACTACGAGATGGAACTCCCTGAGAAAAACTAGGAACGTCCACTGAGACTTCTTCAGGATTTGGAGCAGCGTCTTTAGGAACAAAGTACTTTCCAGAGGACCAATCTTCAGCTTCGTCTTCAGAGTCGTCCTGCTGTTGCGACGAGGAGCATTCTTTCTTACTTGATTTTTCTTTGTGAGAAGAGCTCTCCTTGAACACAACATGAATACTCTCCTCGAGCTTTAGAGTCCTTTTGTTGAAAACTCTATATGCTTTGCTGGTGAGGGAGTACCCAAGGAATATGGCTTCATCACTTCTTGCATCAAACTTTCCAAGTTTCTCTTTATCATTATTGTGAACGAAACACTTGCAACCAAAGACTCTGAGATAGTCAAGGCGAGGCTTCTTTCCATTCAACAACTCATAAGATGTCTTCTTCAGCAAAGGACGGATCATGACACGATTGATGATGTAGCATGATGTAGCAATAGCTTCCGCCCAGAAGTACTTGGGGACGCTATTAGCCAAAAGCATAGTTCTTGCCATATCCTCCAGTGTCCTGTTCTTTCTTTCCACAACTCCATTTTGTTGAGGAGTCCTTGGAGCTGAGAAGTTGTGCGAAACACCATTTTGATCACAGTAGGCCAGGAACTCTGAATTCTGAAATTCCGTCCCATGGTCTGATCTTATAGCTTTGAGAGACGTCTCAAGGGCAACTTCCACTTGTTTGATGAAGACTTTGAACGCATTGAAACAATCTGCTTTGGACACCAAGAAAAGAACCCAAGTGAATCGAGAAAAATCATCTACGAGAACGTAAATGTACCTCTTTCCACCGTAGCTCAGCGTCTTCATTGGTCCACAGAGATCCATATGGAGAAGTTCCAAAGGCTTCTTTGTACTTATTTCATTCTTGGACTTGAAAGACGTTCTTGTTTGCTTCCCTTTGATACAGGCTTCGCACTGTTCAACTGTCTCAGGATCAATTCGGGGAAGTCCTTTCACAAGATTTCTCTGGTGTAGCTTAAGGATTGTGCTAGGTCCAGCATGGCCAAGACGGCGATGCCATAGATCAGCGTCCTTCTTTCACAAGACTTCTTTGTTGGATTTCTTGTTGATGACGAGGCACTCCTTTGAGTCAAATGTGACTAGGTTTTCACCTTGATCACACATTTGAGAAACGCTAAGGAGGTTGAAGCCAAGTCCTTCAACAAGACTTACGTTGGTTGCTTTGATGGACGGGTTAAGAATAGCAGTTCCCGTTCCCTTGATCTTTCCCTTGCCCTTATTGCCAAACGAGACAGTTCCTCCCGTGGCACTACTTTGGATAGAAGTGAGATGGATCTGGCTTCCTGTCATATGATTTGAGGCGCCACTATCAATGATCCAAGGGCGTCCCCTCACTTCCACCTGCCATAACAAAGTTAGTGTTTGGCGACCCAGGCAAGGTATTCCTTACCTGGTTCGTTACAGAAATAGAACTCTGGTTCTGGCATGTAGTCATAAATATTCACATCATTTGAAATAACATGCTTGCGGAAAGAATTCCTATAGCGTCTAGAACGCCTGGGATTAGCCTTAGGAACGGACTTAGCATTTTCGTTGTTAGTCCTAGCAGCCTTTCCATTTTCAACATCTTCCTTGAGTTTTAAGCAATCATATTGTAGTGATCTCCTTGTCCACAGTACCAACACGTCCTATAGTAAGTACCGAGGTAGTACTTCTTGCTGGGACGTTGGATTTGGTTTTGCTTCATCTTTTGGGGATCACAGACTTTTGAACCTTCCCCTTTGGCAATTTTCTTAAAAATTTTATGACTAGTGGAATTGGTGTAGTAGTCCTCTTGTCCTATTTCTCCACTTTCTAGAACTCTAATTCTTTCAAGAAGATTCTTGGTTTTCTCCCGTTCAAGTTCTAGTTCTGAAGTTTTGCTAGCCTCAAAGTCACTAGGGAGAGAGTTCCTAGGTTCAGATTCATAGTCTAGTCCTCTTTTAGCTGGGACAAAAACTATTGGCTTGACTTCCTCAACTATGGGACTCTTTCCCAACATTTTCACTTCTTCTCTAAGCTCAGCGTTCTCAAGTTTGAGACACATTACTTCAGTTTTTAGAGATTTAGATTCTTCATATGAGGACTCTAGTTGAATAGTCATGGAACTGCAGTTTTTGCATTCAACAACAATATTCTCATTTTCTAGTTCGAGTTCATCCATTCTATGTTGCATGACAACACTTTCTTCCATGATTTTTCCAATCAGTTTAATGAGCTTAGATTTGGAACAATTTTCTAAAGAACTCATCATAGATTCACGAGTTACCTCATTTTCAGATTTCGGAACATTCTCCTCAACAACTGAGACGTCCTCCATAGCCATGTACGCCACTTGCTCATCAGGATCTTCATCATCATCATCAGAAGAAGAACTTCCATTGTCCCATGCAGAGGTGAACGCTCCAATGAGGGCTTTTGTTTTCATTTCCTTTGAAGACATTCCCGTTGTACATCTTTTAGCAAAGTGTCCTTTCTTGTTACACTTGTAACATGTGAGTTCCTTCATTTCTGCATCAGAGTACTTGCGACTTTCCTTCTTGGGCATCTTGTGTTTGTTGAAATATTTGTTCCTTTTGCCAAAGGCACGAAGAACTTTGTTGAAGAGAGCAAGTTCTTCCTCTTCCTCAAGCTGTTCCTTAGTCTTGCTTTCCTTCTCCTTCAAGGCTTGAACGCGCATCCTCTCGCGGTTCTCACTCTTGTTCGCTTCCACCATTAAGGAAATTTCTTGTTGACGACGAATATAGTCAGCGTACTCTGGTGTTGTGGACGCCAAAGCAAGATCAGTTTGAGGGTTGTTTGCTAGTTGAGCCATATCAGAGATCCTTCTTTCTTCGTACTGCCTGAGCTTCCCATAGATTTCTTCCATATCTAGAGTTTTGTTGGCGGTATTCTCTTTGAACGTTGTCCTGTCAAAGTTCCAGACGCCAGTCAATCCATCAATGACCACTTGAACTCTATTCCTCATGGAGATTTCTGTCTCTGGGATGCCCAGATTCCTCATTTTAGTGACAAGAGCCTCGAAACGGTACGAGTAGTCGTTCACTGTTTCATTTGGCAACATACTGAAAGCATAGAACTCCTTTTTGATCTTTAGCTGAATGTCCTCCTTCATTTCAGCTGTTCCTACATGGAACTTCTCAAGAGCGTCCCACTGTTGTTTAACTGTTGGCAAGTTGCCAACTCGAGTGGTGTCCCTTTCACATAGAGATGCTTGAAGGAAACACATGGCTTTTGCGTTGGTTTCCATCAACTTAAACTCGTCAGGACCCCACTCGTCCTCCTTATCAGCTTTGTCAGCGGGTACCTTGAGATCTCCCGTCATAATGACCTTCCAGCATTGATAATTTTGACCTCTGCAGAAATTTGCAAACCTTGTCTTCCAGAGGTTGAAGTTGCCGTCCGTCAGGCGCGGAGGCTTCACAAAAGAGATTCCAATAGGTTCCATGTCCATCTTTACCTGCTACTCGGTAAGAATCTAGAGCGCCTGCTCTGATACCAATTGTTGGATCGTTAGTACTAAGGGACGTCCTTTGGTCAGGCGTCCCTACGAGGTGTAGGGGCGTCCTTGAGTATTGCAGCGGAAATAATGTACTAAACAGATAAGTAATGAACGCAGTGAATTATAGAGGAACCACTCAAGACCAAGTAGTCCTTGAGTGTAAACCTCTACCTCCTTGGAGGATTTTTGAATAGTTCTTTCCTTTATATTGAACGTTCTTACAGTTGTACTGGCGAGTTTTTACAATTCTCCGACACTTAGCTTTTCCCTAAGTTCACTTGTAAAGAACTCCTTTGAGCCTACAACTTAAGCTATAGTTCAATCTACTAAAGGACTCTATTCCTACGTTCTGCAGTACTTCGCAGAACTCTCTTTCTCTTTTTGGGTTTTCTGGTTACAAACTGTTTTTTGGTTTGGGTACAAACTCTCACTCGATCTAACACAAGTCCTAGCACTGTTCTTGAGTTCTTGCATCAGTTCTTCGTGTTCTTGAGTGAGTCGCTTTCCTCTGATTCTCTCTGAATATTCTCTGAAAGCGTTAGCGTCACAATAAATGCCTTGCGGTATTTATAGAACTTGGGGAAGGGCGTCATTCTCGTTCTGACGATCATGCCCTTCAGGTACGTGGCTACAGGATCTTCCTCCACGAGTATGGCGGTGATGAGGAAGCTTCCTGTATCCAGCTGTGTGCGATGAACTCCACTACAGGATCGGCCGCCACGTGTTGATGAACTCTGCTACAGGATCGTCCGCCACGTAGTGTTGGACTCTGCTACAGGATCGGTCTCCACGTGTCCTTGGATGATCAAACATTGTCGAGTGATGTCATCCTGTCGGCTAGTGAGTAAGGACTCCTTTCTTGCGTTCCTACTTGCTTGGGACTCCGTCCTTGCTCAAGTAGTCTCTTGCTGGTCCTTACTTCCTGTTAGCTGGCGTCCCTAAGTCTAGGGAACGTTCACACACTTGTTGTCCTTTGTTAATTTGCGTTCTTGAACACTTGGACAAATTTATTAGAATCAAAGTGAGTTTGTCATATCAAAACTAAGGGACGGTTTGTATGGGCACACTACCAAGTACGCAGGCGTCCTTGATAGCGTCCCAACAGAAACGGGTGAATTAATAGTAGACGTTGGATTACCATACCAAGGGCCTAGATTATGCTGAATTTTTGAAAATAATGGGTGAATTATAGAAAAATCACAATTAGTTATAAATTCAATTAAGCTTCCATAATAGTAGGAAGGAGTTACGTCCAAATTCAAACTAGATTGTTCTCAAAATCAAAGTTCCTAAATTTAAGGGTTCTAATTATTTTCGAAATTCAAACCAGATTTTAGAAAAAAAATCACATAAATCTCGTATATGCATTCGTCAGTTATTGCAAATTCAATCGTGCTACTTCAATATTCGATAAAATTGATTTAATATTCGACTGTACAAATATTCGACTATACAGCTTGAATATTCGACTGGATAAATATTCGAGTATGCAACTTAAATATTCTTCTATACTACTTCAATATTCGACTATACAAATGTTTGACGATACAAACTTAATATATTCAACTATACAACTTGAATATTCGACTATACAATATATTCGAATTTGTCATATACATGGTTGAATATCTTCTAAATTTTTTTGAATTATTCAAACATTGTTAGAATTTGTCATAATTTAACGTACAACTTATACTAGATGGATAGCATTCAAATACATCGACTTTTTATTCAGTGGGTAATAAGATATATTCAAAGTTGTTGAATTCAATAATCAGATGGTAAAATTCGAAATATGTACATTGATATGCATAGATAGCATACAACTTATACTACATGGTAATATTCAAACACATAGAGTTCATATTCAATGGATAATATTGAACATTAGAAGTTGTTGCATTCGATAATCAGACGGTAATATTCGAACTATGTACGAATATATTCAAAACACAATACTTCCAAAATCAGATCCGAAAAACATCCCCGGAAATTATATATTTGATTTGAAAGAAGTGAGATATGGAGAGAGAGAAAAGATCCCAAATCATATTTGGCATTTTAATTTTTTTATTAACTATTTTCACTATAAAATCTAGAGCGTTAAATTAGAATAAATCCAATGGTTGATAAATGTTCACCGGTTACACTCTTATAGGGTGTTTCACAAGATCCCAATTCTATATATATATATATACCTAGATTAAGGTTAGTTTCTTTGTTTGACTAGTTAATTTTAGAGTCTAAGTTTTAGGTTTTCCCTACATCAATACACATCATTAAAATTTACGGATTAATAAGATTGGGGGGCTGCTCAATGCGTGGGGCAAGAAGTCCATCTCCCTCATGGTCCGTCGTACGTGCGCAGCGTGATAGCTTGTTATTTTGCCTCTCCCGTCTGTGGTCATATCCAGATTCGTTGCTCTTTTTCGTTGCTTCCTTTGGAAATGGCCGAGAGTTAATTGGGTTGATGTTTGTCTCCCTAGGTATGAGGGTGGCCTTGGCTTGCTCGACCTTGGAACGTGGAACGTCTCTTTCATGATATTCAAGCATTTCTGGTTTACTTTTGACAAAAGAGATTGCTTATGGGTGTTTGGGTCCATCGTAAGTACCTTGGGGTTGTTGATGCTATTGATTGGGTCACCCATAGACGCGACTCGCCTTTACTCAAGGCCATTTTACATGATCGAGATAGAGTCATGGAGCATGCTCATCTGAATGCGACCACCGAGAGCACTCTTCTAGGTTGGTGTGTCAAGGACCACTTTTGTGTGTCCAAAGCTTATGATGCCATTCGTAAACGTGTTAGGGTGGTTAGATGGTCCAAAGAAATGTGGATGCCCCATAGTACCCCGAAGCACTCTTTCATCCTTTAGCTGGCCAAACTGGGTAAGCTTTCTACTTACGATCATCTTTTGTTCCTTGACCTTGATGCGGGTTGCAAGATTTGTGGCCACGTCTTGGAGACCCATGGCCACCATTTCTTTGAGTGCTCCTATGCTCGAAAGATTAGGAGGGAAGTGCGGGTCAGGTTCTTTATTTCGACTGGGCGTCGTCCGTGTCCTCGGCTTTGCGGTTGTTTAGGCGATCCAGAAGGGATGGACAAGGCCTCAATAGCCGCCGTAGGGATTGCCTTCATGCGGGTCAGTGCTACGCTCTTGCGGCCTCGGTGTATCTCATATATCTAGCTAGCATGCTTGAAATGCAAAGGTAATTGACAATAATCTTATGCCCATCCATGTTGTCGTCCGGCTCATATCTCATATGTTCTTTGGCTTCTCCATCGGTCCTTCCCGACCAACAATGTGTTTATATTTTGATTGTGTGTTTGCTTGGTTCGCTTGTTGCTTGGTGTGTTTGCTTGCTCTGGTTGTTTGTATGATTGTAGTGATTGTAAGGTGTTCGAATGCTTCGTTTGCTTGGTTGTAATGTTGTATGGCAATGGGTTCGTTGTGTGTTGTTTTCTTTTAGACATTGTGGCCTTTGGGTCACCTAGATTTTCCCGCCTTTGTAGACGGCCTACGTGTTGTTCCACTTAGGCACCGTTGATTATTTTTCCTTTGAATAGGGTTTTTTATAGTCGAATTAATTTAAAGCAAATAAAAATATCGGATTAATGAATTTTATCAAATTAAATTTTACATTATCAATAGAGTGCCAGGTCAATTGTATCTGAATCTTTATTTACAAGGTAGTTTTTGGATCATGTAACTTTTTGTCCAACACTGTACTACACATGTAATTCGAATATTCTCTTATACTATACTGTATTTATTAATATAGGACATTTGCAAAGCACACCTAACTTTAGAATCAGGAAATCAATATCTAATCTCCTTGAATGGGAAACCCACCATGCATATTATATATTTATATACCTATTTAGAACAAAATTTTGAATGATATCCTTCTATTTTATTATCCGTACTAATATTCCTTACCCGATTTTGACCCAAAAAAAAATTCCGTACCCGAAAAGAATGAAACTATTTCTTTGTAAGGTAAAACAAATCAAGCTATCATTCGATACATTTGCATAGCACACACATGTAATGTATTCTTTTCATAAATAGATAAACTTCCTTATTAGATTAAACTTCCTAAAAAGCTAAGTCTAGCTCAACTCGTTCCATAATATAAATTCCAAGCTCCCATACGTGCATGCTCAATCACATTCTCTAACCTAATTACTTCTCCATTCCTTCATATACATATTTACTACAATCAAGTGAAAATGAAGCACTCAATTCTACTCCTCCTCGCCCTCTTGAATCTCCTCTCAGTGTCGTCCTCGGCCCTGCAACAGTTCAGCGTGAACTCATACGGGGCCAAGGGCGACGGAGCGTCGGACTCGACAAAGGCATTTGTGGCGGCGTGGAACGCGGCATGCAAGGCGCCGGGGGCGGTGGAGATGTACGTGCCCAAGGGAAAGTATTTGGTGCAGCCGGTGACGTTTGAGGGCAAGTGCGCGTGCTCACAATTGACGGTTAGGATTGAGGGGTGGCTCTTGGGGCCGAGAGACTATATGGTGATAGCGAAAGCGGGCCGATGGATCTCGTTCGAGGGGGTTGAGAACTTGGTGATCCAAGGAGGGACGCTGCGTGGCCGTGGCGAGTACTTGTGGCAATGCAAGTCCACTCAGGAAAATGATCCTAAGTGTCCTTTTGGAGGAACGGTACGTAATATATCATGGACCATTGATTATTCGTTTCGTAAAAATATAATACTAGATATCACGTAAAATGTTATTTTGCACATGAAATGATGGCCTCCATTTGCAATTGCACAGTCGTCGGTGAGTCACATTGTTTGCTCCTCGGCGCATATGGCTCCACCTAACGCTAAGGAAATCCGAGCTCAAAATCAACACCATATCCCCATAATATCACCTTTTAGTTCAAATATTCCTTATGAGAATAGAATGTTTTTTAAAGGCAAAAATTAAAATTTTTCCCTTATAATAAGATTTGAGAATTAAAGTTTCTATTTTATATGATTTGGTATTATATCTTGCCCAAAATCCCAAATTAGTATTAAAAAGTGATATCTTTGGACACTTGGGTATTTAAAAAACATGTTTGGACAAATGACTATTATAAAATAAAATATTGGACGTTTGAGTATTAAAAATGCAAAAGTTTGTCATTTTGATACAATTTCATGAAAATAATCAAATTTGCATGTAAAACACACTTGTGTATTAATTAAAAATGTTATTCTAGGTTAAGCCTAGTTTTTTTTTAATACTCCGTAGTTAGTAAAAGTATATTAAAATTTTATGCAAAAATCAAAATCGTAAATATTTAAAATAAAAAACGTATAAATAAATTTTCCATGCAATTAAGAGTTTAATTTTATTTAAATCATAATTTGATTACATCATCATAAATTATAATATATGTATTGATTATATACCATGGAAATAATATCTTTGATGTTGTTCATTTGCAAATACATACATAAGGTTAATAAAGATAACGAGTTCATCAGATTGAGCTATTAAGCAAAAAATTTAAAACCTATTTCATTAAATATATTTATTTAGAAGCAAATTGGAATAGATATTTAATTAATAACTTTTCAAATTTTAATTAATAATATGTGGCTAACTTCATTTGAACCTTTTAAATTGAAATTTTAAAGAAAATGTGGGAGTTATTTACTTTTAAAGTCAAATAAAAAATCAATTTCAACAAAAATGATTTTTTAATGCAAATGGATTTTTTAAATCGAAAAAATACTTAAATGTCCAATTTTTGTTTTTATAATACCAAAATGTATATTTTTTTAATAATACCCATTTGTCCAAACATGTTTTTTAAGTACCCAAATGTCCAAATATGCCACTTTTTTTAGACCAATTTGACATTTTAGCCATTATTTATTTATAGAAAAACTATACCTAGAGCAAAATTTCCTTTTTAATTATTGAAAAGTTATGGCGCTTAATAATAAGTGACTACTAAGGCTTTTTTGGTACAAAAATACTTTTAAGCTGTTCTAAAAATCGGAAACATTTATTTTTTGGGTGTGCAACTGTACATTCAGATTACTAGATCGATTCTCACCAAAAGTTATTGTGGGTATGCATGTGCAGATGTTGAGCATTTTCAAATCAAATAACGTGTGGGTAAACAACGTAACCTCGGTACACAGCCAAGGCTTTCACACGATGATAGAGAACTCCCAAAACGTCCATGTCTATGGCGCCACGATCATAGCCCCTGGGAACAGCCCGAATACCGACGGAATCCATGTAGCAACCAGCATCGGAATTACCATCTCTAGCTCCACCATCAAAACCGGAGACGACTGCATCTCTCTTGGTGAGGGCTCCCAAAACGTCTGGATCCAGGATATTTTTTGTGGGCCCGGACATGGTATAAGGTAACATCTATCAATAGTACGTTGTTTCGTAAAAATGAATTTTTTTATAAGATGTTAGCGTTATGCAATTTCTAAGTCATCGCGGCGTGCGTGTGATTGCAGCATTGGTAGTCTAGCAAGCGGGGCGGGTGAATTGCCGGTGCGAAATGTGACGGCCAAGGATGTCCACTTCTACGGCACACAAAACGGGTACCGCATCAAAACATGGGCAAAACCGTTTCAAGTGACCGTTAGCGACATCCATTTTCTCAAGGCGATAATGACGGGCGTTAGCAACCCTATTATAATCGATCAGTTTTATTGCCCCGCTGGTGATTGCTCCACTTCACAGGTTCCCATATGAATCAAGCCCAATAGCTAGGCGTTTCTCTCTTTTATTTTCTTTTTATGGCAACTTCTATATATTGGCCGGACTTGCTCATTGTGTTTGACTCTTTGTGACAGCCTTCCCATGCAAAAATTAGCAACGTTGAGTTTAGCAACATACATGGAAATTCGTCATCGGAGGTAGCGATCAGGCTTGATTGCAGCCCCATGTTTCCGTGCAGTGGATTGTCATTTCAAGATATTGCGCTAAGCCATGCGCCTAATCCCGCTCAATCAGAGGTGAGGAACGCACATGTTAGTGTCGTTGGAGTTGTCAAACCGGGTCTCGCAAGCTCATGAAAAACTTGTCCTGTTTTTCTTTTCTGTACAAGCTAGGTTAGCAACCGAATCCAACGGGTGAAAATCTATCCCGTCATGCAATCGTGTTGTAAGAATATATTGCTTTTGTAGCCCAGTACAATTTTTTTTACGATGATGATGGTGAGCAATCTCCATCCTTTTTCAAAGAAAATGAAATAAAATTTCAATCTACATACATTTCCAACACAAGATAACATTATTATATTGAAACTGAGATTGGAGTTTGATGTTGAAATAAAAACAGCAGAAGGCATGGGTGGGGAGTCATCAAAGAAAGAAATTGGACAACGGAAACTCCTCCTACCTATTGTTGGGCGTCGTAAAATCAAGCCCACTACCAAGAGAGGAGATCAGCGGCAACGGCCGAATTGGTTTGTAAAAGAGAACGAGATAATCTCGAGCATTGATGGTGAATATTTCAAGCGGTTACACTAAGAGGATCAGAGAAAAAATCTTTGGGCTTGGTCCAACGATTGCCAACGGTCAATTGGGAAAGTAAACAATATAAAAGGAAGGAAGAAGGGAGAAAAGAGGACAAATCTGCACACTATAATTCTTGCACCTAATTCTAAAATTCAAGCACTTTTTTCATTTGTTCAAAGAGTAACACTAAGTTCTTGTACTCGAACTAAAGTTTTTGTTACGAAGAGAAACCCATACGATCAATCCACAACAATTTCACATTTCTTTAATTACATTCATTATGTATTCGTTAATTCTTCTCAAACAAGCCATGAACATTAGTACTGTACCTTTTGAAATGAAAGAAATTGTTATGTGTCGATGGTTCGGGAACACGTTATCTGGTCCTGCACTAAACTGACACTCTCATTTACCACTTGGAAGTATCTCATCTTTTGCCTAATTGGTTGAAAAGTTCAGGATCACGTTCGCAAGCAGTCGGCATGCCAAGAAGCGGTCAAGCGACATGTACCGACTTACCTAAAAGCCGCGTGAATCCTTGAAGGCGTTCCTCAATCACTACAACGTGGAACTCGTAACAATCGAACGATGCGACATAACCACTGCTGTGGAAGCTTTTTGACGGGGTATATCATCTCGTAACCCGGAGCTATATCATGAGCTAACCAAATATCCTTGCTCGAACTTTGATGAAATGCAGGTTAAGGCGTTGGCACATGTTCGACTGGAGGAAATGACCTCTTTGCAGAAAAGGTGGCGAGTCTCCATCGAAGTGATCGGAGGTAGGGTAAGCGAGAGATGCGATACGTCCCGTACCCCCTTGTAGTTCATCATTCGTCGCACACCAGACCACCGTCAACACGACCAATGCAAGACAGGACAAGAAGAGCGAGAACGCCCAGTTGCCTCCAAAGTTGTCCCACTACAACTTCCGAGTAGGTGCAACCGAGATTGTTCCAACCCTAAGCACGATGGGAGATGTTGTTAGGTGGCCTCAAAAGAAGGATGTACCCGCACACCGAAAAGACGAGTCAAGATGGTGTGACTTCCACTTCGACCATGGCGATTGAACTGACGAATGCATCGCGTTGCGAAAGGAAGTGGCCGACTTATTGCGAAGGAGGCACCTTAAGGAATTGATATCGGAACGAGGAAGGCAGCAGTTAGCTCGCAATAGAGAAAAATCCAATCTGCCTACATCTCCTAGACATACTGGAGTAATCAATGTCATTACCGGGGATCGGAAGTTTATGGCATCACTTACTCCACAGCTAAGAGATAGCAAGGGAAGCTAGAAGAGAAAGCCTAAAGCACCTTCACGCATTAGTCATGCCGTCATACCAATCACCTTCAATGATGTCGAAGAAGAGGAAGTCCATCGTGATTGTCTAATAATTTCCTTAACAATAGCTACTTTCCTTGTCAAACGTGTGCTAATTGATAATGGAAGTTCCACTTACGTGCTTATGTTGGACGCTTTGTACAACTTAGGTTTTAGACTTGATGACATGGTCAAAAAGTCCACGACTTTGGTGGGCTTCAGTTGAGAATCATACACCACGTTAGGGGAAATATCTCTGCCAACCATAGCAAAGGGAGTAAACTAGTAGGTGAAATTTCAGGTTCTTGATTGCCCGTCACCTTTCAACGTGATTCTTGGCAGGTCATGGACTCATGAAATGAAGGCAATCCCAACAACCTATCACCAATGCGTAAAGTTCCCGTCGCCGTGGAGAGTGCAAGAGATCAAAGGAGAGCAGAAGCTCGCAAAAGAATGCTACTCGGTAACAATGAAGGCAATGACAACCAAGAACTCGAAACCAGAAACAAGCAAGAAGACGTTCGATTAGCAATTAAAGAACTGTAGAACACCCGCCTTTTACGTCAAGACAGAAGCGCCAGAGCTTGAGGAGGTTGCCCTCGACCCTTCAGAGCCATCCAAGAAAGTCAGGATAGGGGCAGACTTGGAGCCGACTGACTCGGCTAAAGTCGTCGTGCCAATATCAAAGAAAAATAACCCAAACTACAAACTAGTATAGTATGCAAGTAAGGGGTCGAACCCAAGAGAACTATGGCTTCTAGTATTACTATATCTATCAACTAAAGATATATGGGGGGAAATCAAAGAGATATCTAAACTAAAGTAACCTATGAAACAAATAACAAACAAATAAACAAATAGATAAGAAGCAGGGTCATTCAAAAGATCCACTCATGAAATAATCACTCGATCATAGATTCATCCATTGATTTCATTCACACCTATGGTTAATTCCTATCCTAATCATTAACAATCGCAAGTCCACGGTCTAAGCAATTCTATAACCCTAGGCAAGGACGCTTAAACCTAGAATTAGTATAGAGAAAAAGGATATGCAGGATATAATATCAAACAATCAAGCTACGAGTCAATTGTAAGATAAAACAATCAATTCTCTTCTTAATCCTAGTCCACGGTCCTAGAATCAAGTTGTCTTCTAGAAAAGAGATGCTCACACAGACAATGAAACAAATCAATTCAGACTATAGAACAATGATAATTCAACAAGTTGGCCAATCTCAAAGAATCATGCAAAGCTCATGGAATTAAGCACAAAGAGAAGAGATATTAACCAAAGGATAGAAATCAATTACCAAAATCTCACGAGTTCATACATCAGAGCTTCTCCCTTGAACAAACCCAAGGAAACTAGCTCCCCTATATACAAACTAAAAACCTAAAAGAAGAATTAAACTATGAATTGGAATAATGGATAATGGACACTTAAAACCTAGGGCAAACACCTCCTTAAATAGCCCAAGGAACAAGCTCCCCGAGATAGATAAGGAAAGAGGCAAAAGATAGAAAAGGAAACAAGATAGAAAGATTTCAGCCCGCTTCGGATTCAGCATCACCGCATTCTCGTCGTCTCCACCACGCCCACGCTGTTGCAGCAGAAAAGAATAGGTCGTCTCGGCAGCCACCGCGGTCGCGGAACTTCCGCCGCGGTTGCGGTATCGGGACAGAACCACTGGTGTCACTTCGGAGGATGTTTTGACCATCTTCGGCTTGGAATCTGACTTCAGTGTAAGAAGATGAATTGAAGCCCTTCGAGTTAGCTTTTCAATGGCACTGAAATCAGCTCAATCTGACCACTGTAGCTCAACATATATTCTTTGCAAGCAAGTGGTGTTGCACAGAGAACTCAAAACGCCTAAAAACTCTTGATACCTGCATTCTTGTGTCTTCGGTCTTTGTATTACAATAATGCTCAAACCTAACCTAAACACTCTCAATAAAGCCCTAAAATACAAGAGTAAACCTATACAAAATAGCCTGAATCAAATTCCCCCATACTTAGATCTTGCTCGTCCTCGAGTAAGCTTAAAACAAATATAACAAATCGCACATCTAAGATCTTAGGAAATACAAATGAAGATAAAACACTCAACTCACAACCCAAACCCAAAAATATAGAAAAATCAAGAGCATAAAACAATGAAGCTCAAACACAAACCTCACAACAATATATATCACTCAAGCTCTAAAATCATGAAAGAGCACCCTAGGATCTACCCAAATCTAACATGTAAGCCCCAAAGTCCCCAAGCAAGAATGATCCTAAAACACTCATATTTTACCGCTCAATTTTGCTTAGGTGCCCTTTCGGGTTTTCACCTAACCGCTCTTTTCATTTTTCAAAAGGTGTGCTCACAAATACTCACAATCACTCATAAACCTCATATTACCCCAGTCTAATGCTGGTCCGGGTTACCTGCTTATTACCTGAGCCGCTCTTTCAGGTTTTTGACTCATCCCAGGATTTAATATGCCTTTTTTCAACTCTTTATGGTTTTTTCTATCTTTTTCTTTCTTTTTCTTTCTTTCTTTATTATGCAAAAAGTATGGTGCAAGTGCTCCATGAAAAGAAGAAAATCAAAAACCTGAAGCAAATAACTAACTAAGCTAACTAGGATAAGCGAATGCGAGTACTCCCTCCCCCATACATAAATCCTTCATTGTCCTCAATGAAGCAAAGAGAAAGGATAGAAGCAAGGAAGAGGGTATATCAGAAGACTCACAAACGAATAAGAGAGGTGGAATGGAAGAACTCTTCAAAGGTGGTAGAAGAATGGAAGAAAAGGACTTTGGAATACCGTTCTACAGGCTAACCGCGGGCGCGGGTGATCAGGCTGCGGTCGCGGAATCAACACCGAGAGCAAAATCATGGGCTGGCAAACCACCGCGGTCGCGGTACTCGTGAAGGGACGAATTCTTAGTTGCGTCTCGAACAATGTGATGTGCAAACCACCTTCGTATCTTGGCTCGTCTCTTGAAAGATGAGCCAATACTTGAACTCGTGCCGTGGAGAAGAGAACTCTCGGGGGAACAAAGATCCCTCATACTTAGGCTTTACACATAGTCAAAAGAATGGAATTACAAAGGTGGATGGAAAGAAAATATAGAAGGCATGGAAAGATAAAAGATGGGAAAAAGAATGGGTATAAATAGAATAGGACCAAAAAGTCCTCTTTTTTCTTTTCAAACCAACTACATCACCACCGCGGGCGCGGTTTGTGGACCGCGACCGCGGTGTCTAGTACCTGTACGTCGGGAGTTTCTGTATTAAAACGCGACCGCGGGCGCGCACCTGTGGGCGCGGTTCAAGTATAATACGTTCTTTCTAACCTAGTACCTGCATGTTAGCTTGTAAAACGAGAATAAACCTAAGCTAGGAATGGAAAAACAATCTATCTAATCCTTGGGTTGCCTCCCAAGCAGCGCCTTTGTTTAACGTCGATGGCTTGACGTCTTCATGATCGGACATAGTCAATGCCTTGAGCATATATCAAATCAAAGTCCTGCACAACTGATAACGGTATTTTAGTCGCCTTTAATACCTATCAAAGTAAACCTAACAACCCAACTAACATAGTAGGGAAGTAAGGGTCGATCCCACAAAAACTTGTGTTTTTGTGTACTAAATTTGTTTACTCGAATGAATGCAAAACGGGTGGGTTTTTTTTTGAGTGTTATTCTATTAACGAATAAATTGAACATGCAAAACTAAGATCGATTTATCAAATATGAGAGAAGTATGCTTAACCAGTTAATATCCATTGTGAATTCGAATATTGATCATTGGTTATCAAAATTCTCTTTTTACCTTGACTAATCTATTACGGAATGCTAATAACCGAACTTCATGGAATTATTAATCCTACTTCAATTCTAGCTATTAGCCCGACCGGTACTAACAACCCTAATTATCAAATAACCTAAGAGACCTCCTAGATTCAACTTGACAACAACATTAAGATTCAAGTATCAATAGAAACATGCATTTAGAGCTACTAGACATCCAAATAACATGCAATTGAATTCTCTTCTCTAATCAACTAGTCCTACCAGTCTTAGATTGATTAAAGGTTCTACTTATGATCTAATTAATTCTAACCGGTAATTAGAAAGATCTAGTTTTAATTCAACCTAGAGATTCAATTAGATGACCAATCTAACAAAACCCTAAATCAAACTTATTCAATCAAGCATAGAGAAAACAATCTAGTCAAGGGAAATTAAGAACAATCAAATCTCACAATAATTCTTCATTCACAACTTCAATTAACTAGTTAAGCAAAAGAGGTTTAGTTGTTCAAAAACATTGAAAAGCTTACAATTTTTCCAAAGGATTCTTGCTCTTCTCAAAGCTTCAACCACCAATCCAAAAGTCAAGAGTTATGAGATAATAAACCTAGAAACTAATATCCAAAAATATATCTAAAAGGTTTCTAAAAATATTATCCAAAACAAGTTTCAACCCAAAAGCCCAAGCCCATACAAAAATAGCAATCTTCACTGACGCGGGGAGAAACGTGGGCTAGGCCATGAAAATTCGGGCGCGTTTCTGTGGTCGTGCCCGAGTTTTCACGCCAGAAGCCAAGGTGTCGAAACGCAGGGTACAACTCTCAAGTGCGGGAGTGCTTTCACTGTCGTGCCCGAGTTTCTGGGCTTTTCCACCGAGATCCTTCATTAAGCTTGAACACTTGATTTCTTCTCTAGCCTTCATCCATGCACACTCCTTTGGCACCTTCAAGCTCACTTCCAAGTCCACCATCACCATGGATCCGGCACTCGATCAACATATCTTCAAATATCAACCAAAAGTGTATAGATTCCGAAACTTCCAACACTAGAGCTAAACTACAAAATAAGGGAAAATCTACCTAAAAATGCATGAAAACCTAATCAAAACATGTCCTAAATACTACAACCTATATGCTCTATCAAATTCCCCCAAGCTTGAACCTTGCTTGTCCTCAAGCAAGAAATAAAATCAAAATCACACCACAACTAGCAAGTTAAAACATCATGATTCAGGCTATTTTGTATAGGTTAACTCTTATATTTTGAGATGATTTAGAGAGTGTTTAGGTTAGTTTTGAGCGATATTGTAATATGAAGACCGCAGACACAAGTTATGAAGAATCAAGAGTTAAAGAGCTTAAAGACGAAGATTCGCCACTACATGGATATCGCGGTCGCGTTGTCTATGACGCGGGCGCGGTGGCGTGAAGAGACGAACCAACCAAGACCATGAAGGCCGCGTTCGCGCTGTTTGTGGCGCGGTCGCGGTAGAAGCCGACTCAGCGATTTGACCAAAGAAGACCGCCGCGGGCGCAGTGGTGATGCCGCGGTCGCGGTGCTGCCGACTTTCACGCGGACGAAATTCTATCGTTTTTGTCTTGTTTCCTTTCTTATCTTTCGGTTTCCTTTCTTATCTAGTCCGAAAAGGTTGATCCTTGGGGCTATTTAAGGGGAACCTTTCTAGGTTTTTAGGATTATTATTCATTAGACAATCAATTGTTCTTTCAATAAAGATTGAAGTTTTCTTTGTAACGGAGAATTAACTCTCCGCTTGAGTTTATTCGATCAAGGAAGCTTTATTATGAAGTTGTGAAATTCTGGTAATTTCTTTATCCCTAGGTCTTTATTGATACTCTTGTGCTTCATACCATGATCTATGCTTGATTTTATGAGTCTGGCCAACTTATTTGATTGACTTAGATCTATCGTTTGATTTAGGATTGGTTGTTGTCTATGCATCTTTCCTAATTCTTGAAACAACTCTATTGTAAGACCGTGGACTAGTTTAGGGAAGAGTATTCAATGGATAAGTTGTGCATGAGACTCGTAGCTTGATTGCATGATTTGATTTCCTAATATCCCTATTCTCTATACTAATTCTAGGTTAAGCGTCTGACTCGGGCAAAGTCGTTGTTCCCTTGTCAAAAATAAATCGCAAACATGCAAACAACAGTATAGTAAGCAAGCAAGGGGTCGAACCCAAAGGAATCAGTTTCTATGGTTTTCTATGGTTTTCTTGCAAGTAATCCAAGGGGGTTTTGAAAGTCGGTTTCAATCAAAGGTTATCAAGTAGAGTTTATCCAATCAATTCCACTTTATTAATCCGTTGATCATGAATTCATCCACCTCTTTATATGCCTAGGTCAATTCCAATCCCAATCACTAGCAATCGCAAGTCCACGGTCCAAGCAATTCTATAACCCTAGGCAAGGACGCTTAACCTAGAATTAGCATAAAGCACAGGGATAATAGGAAATCAAATCATGCAATCAAGCTACGAGTCTCATACACAATTTAACCATTGAATACTCTGCCCTAAACTAGTCCACGGTCCTAGAATAGAGTTGTTTCGAGAATAGGAAAGATGCATAGACAACAACCAATCCTAATTCAAACAATAGATCTAAGTCAATCAAACAAGTTGATCAGGCTCATAAAATCAAACATAGATCATGGGATGAAGCACAAGAGTATCAATAAGGACTTAGGGATAAAGAGGTTACCAGAATTTTACAACATCATAATAAAGCTTCTTTGATTGAATAAACTCAAAGGAGAGTTAGTTCTCCATTACAAAAAAAACTCCAAACTTTATTGAAAGAACAATTGATTGACAAGTAAGTTGAATATCCTAAAAACCTAGAAAGGTTCCGCTTAAATAGCCCTAAGGATCAACCTTTTCGGACAAGATAAGAAAGGAAACCGAAAGATAAGAAAGGAAACAAGATAGAAACGATAGAATTTCGTCCGCGTGAAAATCGGACGCACCGCGACCACGGCGTCACCACCGCGCCCGCGGCGGTCTTCCTTGGTCAACTCGCTGAGTCGGCTTCTACCGCGATCGCGCCACAAACAACACGACCGCGGCCTTCATAGATCTTCGTGGTTCGTCTCTTCACGCCACCGCGCCCGCGTCATAGACAACGCGACCGCGGCCTTCATGTAGTGGCGAATCTTCGTCTTTAAGCTCTTTAACTCTTGATTCTTCACAACTTGTGTCTTCGGTCTTCATATTACAATATTGCTCAAAACAAACCTAAACACTCTCTATATCATCTCAAAATACAAGAGTTATCCTATACAAAATAGCCTGAATCAAATTCCCCCATACTTAGATCTTGCTCGTCCTCGAGTAAGCTCAAAACAAATAGAACAAGGTAGCACATCTAAGATCTCAGGAAATACAAGAGAAGATAAAAACACTCAGCTCACAACCCGAACCCAAAATATAGAGAAATCATGTGCATAAAACAATGAAGCTCAAACACACACCTCACAACAAGATATAACACTCAAGCTCTAAAAAGTGTAGAGCAACCTAGGATCTACCCAAATGTAACATGTAAGCCCCAAAGTCCCCAAGCAAGAATGATCCTAAAACACTCAAATTTTACCGCTCAATTCTGCTTAGGCGCCCTTTCGGGTTTTCACCTAACCGCTCTTTTCATTTTTCAAGGGTGTGCTCACAAATACTCACAATCACTCATAAACTTCATATTACCCCAGCCTAATGTTGTTCCGGGTTACCTGCTTATTACCTGAGCCGCCCTTTCGGGTTTTTTGACTCATCCCAGGATTCATATGCCTTTTTTCACTTTTTTTATGGCTCTTTCTATCTTTTTCTTTTTCTTTCTTTCTTTTGTATGCAAAAAATGTATGGTGCAAGTGCTCCATGAAAAGAAGAAAATCAAAAATCTGAAGCAAATAGCTAACTAGGATAAGCGAATGCGAGTACTCCTTCCCTCATACTTAAATCCTTCATTGTCCTCAATGAAGCAAAGAGAAAGGATAGAAGCAAGGAAGAAGGTATATTAGAAGACTTACAATCGATGAAGAGAGGTGGAATGGAAGAACTCTTCATAAGTGGTAGAATGGAACTCCGTATTTCCAATCGGGTGGCTAACCGCGGGCGCGGCATAAGGGGCGCAGGCGTGGATTCTCGGCAGAGAGCGAAGTCGTCCTCGGATAGTCACCGCGAGCGCGGCTGATAAAGAGCGGGCACGGAACTTGTGCAGGAGCGAGGTTTTGACTTCGTTTTGAACAATGCAATGTGCAAATAACCTTCGTATCGTGGCTTGTCTTTCGAGTGATAAAGGAATGCTAGAATTTGAGCCGTGGAGATGAAATCCCGGGGGAACAAAGTTCCCCCATACTTAGGCTTTACATATAGACAAAGAATGGAAAGTACAAAGGCGAATGAAGAAAAGAAAATAGAAGATGGATATAATGGTATAGATAGATGATAGAGATATAGAGGTAGAATGAGACCAAAAAGTCCTCGTTTTGTCTCTTTTTTTTCAATATTGTTTTTCATAATAAAAGAAACGAGCTAAAACCGAGACGCAGTATGGTTACCGCGAGCACGGGCTAGTACGTACCTGTTCGTCGGGGCGCACTGGTGATCCACCGCGGGCGCGGCCAAGGAGGCGCGGGCGCGGTTTCACGCTAGGCGTGTCCTTTCGGACCTAGTACCTGCATGTTAGCTAGAAAAACAAGCAAATCCTAAGCTAGGAATGGAAAAACAATCTAAACTAATCCTTGGGTTGCCTCCCAAGCAGCGCTTTTGTTTAACGTCGTTGGCTCGACGTGGATACGATCAATATGGGTCCTCGTCAACATTAATTCGGACCTCGTTTCCACCATGGGATATGGAAAGAGATCCATTGTCAACGTCGATGACCGTATTGGCGGTTTTCATGAAAGGACGACCAAGTAAGAGAACCGGGTCGTACCGCCCTTCGCCTATCTTCATCACATAAAAATCTGCAGGAAAGATCAAACCATGCACCTGCACTAGAACATCCTCAACTAACCCTTTCGGGCGCACATTAGAATGGTCAGCCAATTTAATAACAATATCGGACTCCTTTAAAGGACCAAGGCCTAACCTATCATACATGCAAGCTGGAAGCACATTAATGGAGGCACCTAAATCTAGCATAGCACGCTCAATTTTAGTTTCTCCAATAGTGACAGGGACGGTGAATCTTCTTGGGTCTGAGCATTTTTTAGGTAATTGCTTTTGGAGTAGGGAATTACAAGTCTCAATTTTGCTATCCTGCGTTTTCTCAACTAGAGCTACCTTTTCAATCTTAGGACTAGTCCTATTCTTTCTTTTTATGGTGCATAGCTCTTTCATAAACTTAGCAAAACATGGAACACTTTGGATGAGATTGATGAGAGAAACATTTACCCGGCAATTGGCGAATGTCTCGAAGAGTTCCTTGTCATGTGCCGGCTTCCTTATGTCCTTGAGAGCATCGGGGAATGGAGGAGAGGGCTTGAAAGAATTCATTAGTGGAAGGGGTTGAGCTACATAGCCATCGTCCTCCTCTGCTGATGAGGTGCGGGTGTGGGGGCGAGTAGTTCTTGAAAGCATAGTCGAGCAACGCCCCGAAATTTCATTCTGCCTCCTTACCGCGGGCGCGGTCCGGGCTTCGCGGTTCCGGCGCCTCTCGCCTTTCAAGGTCCGAGTCCTCTGTTGGATTTTCGCGGGCGCGGAGGGTAGAGCGCGGGCGCGGAATTCCAACAGAGACTTGATCTTCACGTTCTGCTGCCCCGGCGCGGTCGCGGCCAGGGGAACGCGGTTGCAGATCATCACCAGCGGGTGATTCCCGACTCGCCAATGCTTTACCGCTCCTCAAATTCATGGCACTCACATTCTCCTTGTGATTGAGCGGTTGAGAGGGAAGTTTCCCGGAATCCTTAGACTCGAGCCTATTGATCATGGTGGCAAGTTGGCTCAGCTGAGTCTCAAGATTCTTTACAGCAGCTCTCGTCTCTTGGTTCTCCTTCAAGAGGGCGGTGATAGCATCATTCTAAGACGGAGCAGGCGCTCTCGAGGCATAATTGTTGGACCGAAACTGTTGTTGCTGTTGTGGTGGGTCTTGTTGCTGCTGATTGCTCCACCTTAGGTTAGGATGATTCGCCCACCCCGAATTGTAGTTATTAGAGTAAGGATCATTCCGGGGCCGGGGCGCACCATAATTGCCAATAGCATTGACCGACTCCTCGGTCTCCTGAATAGTAGGGCACTGATCTGTGTGGTGGCTTGCATCATAGTAGAGACCACAAGCATTGACTTGCTGGGCCGTCTTCTTCGTGAGCAGCTGCTTCATAAGATCCTTGAGCTCCCTTACTTCAGCATTCAGAGACTCATTCACCACACTAACGGACCTCACATTGGTCCTGGACCCCTGATTGCGGGCTTGTTCCGCCAAGATCTCAACCTTCTGAAAAGCTGCAGCGGGGGTTAAGTTCTCGTAACTACCCCCACAAGATGCATTCACGAGCCTCTTGTCATTGTCGCAGAGTCACTCAATGATAGAGCAAATAAGATCCTTGGCCAGGTAGCCATGGTAGGGATAACTCGCGATGAGCCTCTTGTAACGCTCATAATAGTCATAGAGGTTCTCGTCTTCCCCTTGCTCCAAACTACTGAGCTGCTTCTTAATAGATGTTTGTTTGGAAGCGGGGAAGTACTTTTCAAGAAACGCCTTCTTCATAGCCGCCCAAGTAGTGATAGAACCCGGCACCAAATAAAGGAGCCAGTCCTTGGCGGTGTCTTCAAGAGAGAAGGGAAAAGCCCAGAGCTTGATTTGATCCTCCGTTACATCAGTGGGCTTCATACTCACGCACACCGCGTGAAATTCAGTGAGATGCTTGTTCGCGTCCTTACCACTCAACCCGTGAAATTTGGTCAAGTGGTGGATGAGGCCAAACTTTAGTTCGAACTTCACACCTTCCTTGAGTTCGGGGAATTGAACAGCGAGCTGCTGTTGCTGGAGATCGGGCGCCGTGAGTTGGCGAATAATTTGCTCCGCCATGACGTCCTCAAGTTCAGAGTCAAAGAGAGAGAAAGATTCAAGAAGATTGTTGGATGTGGAAGGTCTGGGGGCACTCCTTATCTTCCGAAGAGTCTTGTCAATCTGGATCAAAACGAACAGGAGAAGTATTAGTAGACCGGGTACGGACCATGTGATTGGTCCGAACCCAAGGGATGGTTCTGCGCACGAACCGCGGGCGCGCCGAGGGGGCCGCGGGCGCGGTTTGAGCGTGATCGGTCCGGGATCGGAGGGTCTCACAATTTTTAAATTTATAAAACCGAACCTCACTTGTAGTAAAGAGGTAGGGTGTCGAACACACGGGAGTTCGTGCGTCAAGTGTACCCGAAAAGACTAGAAAAAGTGTAAAAGAAAGGTAAAACGAAGGAAAACGAGAGAAATCACCTCGGACCGACACAGGTCACTTCGGTCCGAGGGTGGATCGAGGTTGATTTGGTCGGGACCGACTTAGCTCAACGTCGGGCCCGAGGACTGGGTAACTCAATTAGGCAAAAATTGGTAGATCGGTCTTGGGTTTTTGGGTTTCTTCCCTAATTAGACTTGGTAATTCCACCCCAATTCATCCAACAAGTGTTGATCCTTTTGAGATTGAGGTTGCTAGCCTTCGATCCCTCCACTCTACACTTCGAACTTAGGGAGTTTTCACTCTCCTTCGATGTTAGGTCTAGTGATTGGGTCCGAGATTGCTCTCGCTTACTCTTACCAATCACAAGCCCTAAGCCCCTTGTTTTCATAAGAGAATTGAAGCTTAGTGTAGAGAGGATTCATAGATCAAGCATTCAAAGGCTATGGAATTGGGGGTTCACACCCAATCCTAGCTAGGGGATTCCCCCATAGCCCAAGACTATGGAATCTACTCCATCAAGTAAGAGAACAAAGCAATCAAATGGAAAAGCAAGCAAATCTCAATCATCAATATCAACACAAAGCCAAATTGCATTCAAATCTCAAAGTGTCAACAAGATCCAAGTCTTAATTCTACCAAATTCAAAGGAAAACAAGGTACAAAACTCACTAATCTTCCTCCTAGCTCCACCGATTTCCTCTCTTCTCCTCCTCCCTTCTTCTCCTTGCTCTCCAAGTCTTCCTTGAGCCTCTAGAGAGTGATTTTGGGTTGTGGTCTATCCAAACATGCCTTAATGCTCTCTAATCACCTCTATTTATAGCCTCTCAAGATTGGGGACCAAGGAATTCCCAATTTAGAAAGGGGCAAATGTGGAAAGTTGCTAAAAATATGCCTTGGGGAACAATCCTCTCCATTGCCGACTCGGATCGACACGGGGTAACATCGGGCCCGACGTTGGGAACGTCGGTCTTGTTCTCTGGATGCTCGATCTCGGCCCCGACGTGGTGGTGCTCGGTCTTGGGCCTCGATCCTTGTCTTCTTCTTGGGTTTCCTTTGGTTCCTCTTCATTCTTGGCTTGGCTCTTCCGCTCCTTGACTTGGCTCCTTCATAAGCTCCTCCAAAACATCCTCGTTCCTTGCCATTTTACCTACAAATCAAAGCAAACTCGCATAGTTTCCGACTCTTAAAGAAAACCGGGAACTAAGCTAAGAATGAACGAAACTATCAAAGAAAGGAATGAAAAACACATATTTACAAGGGAAATTAACTACTAAAACACCTCCAAAATGAGAGACATCAGAGCGCAGAGCACGAAAACGCACACAATCAGCACAAGAAAAAGGATTCCCCGGCAACGACGCCAAAATTTGACTCGGGCAAAGTCGTTGTTCCCTTGTCAAAAATAAATCTCAAACATGCAAACAACAGTATAGTAAGCAAGCAAGGTGTCCAACCCAAAGGAATCAATTTTTATTCAGATTTTATGGTTTTCATACAAGTAATCCAAGGGGGTTTTGAAAGTCGGTTTCAATCAAAAGTTATCAAGTAGAGTTTATCCAATCAATTCAACTTTATTAATCCGTTGATCATGAATTCATCCACCTCTTTATATGCCTAGGTCAATTCCAATCCCAATCATTAGCAATCGCAAGTCCATGGTCCAAGAAATTCTATAACCCTAGGCAAGGACGCTTAACCTAGAATTAGCATAGAGCACAGGGATATTAGGAAATCAACTCATGCAATCAAGCTACGAGTCTCATGCACAATTTAACCATTGAATACTCTGCCCTAAACTAGTCCACGGTCCTAGAATAGAGTTGTTTCAAGAATAGGAAAGATGCATAGACAACAACCAATCCTAATTCAAACAATAGATCTAAGTCAATCAAACAAGTTGATCAGGCTCATAAAATCAAACATAGATCATGGGAAGAAGCACAAGAGTATCAATAAGGACCTAGGGATAAAGAGGTTACCAGAATTTCACAACTTTATAATAAAACTTCCTTGATTCAATAAACTCAAGAGGAGAGTTAGTTCTCCATTACAAAGAAAACTCCAAACTTTATTGAAAGAACAATTGATTGACAAGTAAGTTGAATATCCTAAAAACCTAGAAAGGTTCCCCTTAAATAGCCCCAAGGATCAACCTTTTCGGACTAGATAAGAAAGGAAACCGAAAGATAAGAAAGGAAACAAGATAGAAACGATAGAATTTCGTCCGCGTGAAAATCGGCCCACCGCGACCGCGGCGTCACCACCGCGCCCGCGGCGTCACCACCGCGCCCGCGGCGTCACCACCGCGCCCGCGGCGTCACCACCGCGCCCGCGGCGTCACCACCGCGCCCGCGGCGTCACCACCGCGCCCGCGGCGTCACCACCGCGCCCGCGGCGTCACCACCGCGCCCGCGGCGTCACCACCGCGCCCGCGGCGTCACCACCGCGCCCGCGGCGTCACCACCGCGCCCGCGGCGTCACCACCGCGCCCGCGGCGTCACCACCGCGCCCGCGGCGTCACCACCGCGCCCGCGGCGTCACCACCGCGCCCGCGGCGTCACCACCGCGCCCGCGGCGTCACCACCGCGCCCGCGGCGGTCTTCCTTGGTCAACTCGCTGAGTCGGCTTCTACCGCGATCGCGCCACAGACAACGCGACCGCAGCCTTCATAGATCTTCGTGGTTCGTCTATTCACGCCACCGCGCCCGCGTCATAAACAACGCGACCGCGGCCTTCATGCAGTGGCGAATCTTCGTCTTTAAGCTCTTTAACTCTTGATTCTTCACAACTTGTGTCTTCTGTCTTCATATTACAATATTGCTCAAAACTAACCTAAACACTCTCTAAATCATCTCAAAATACAAGAGTTATCCTATACAAAATAGCCTGAATCAGCGTCCTTGCCTAGGGTTATAGAATTGCTTGGACCGTGGACTTGCGATTGCTAATGATTGGGATTGGAATTGACCTAGGCATATAAAGAGGTGGATGAATTCATGATCAACGGATTAATAAAGTGGAATTGATTGGATAAACTCTACTTGATAACTTTTGACTGAAACCAACTTTCAAACCCCCCTTTGATTACTTGCATGAAAATCATAAAATCTTATTTGAAACTGATTCCTTTTGGTTCCACCCCTTGCTTGCTCACTATACTGTTGTTTGCATGTTTGGGATTTATTTTTGATAAGGGAACAACGACTTTGCCCGAGTCAAATTTTGGCGCCGTTGCTGGGGAATCCTTTTTCTTGTTTGATTGTGTGCGTTTTTGTGCTCTGCGCTCAAACCGCGCCCGCGGCCCCCTCGGCCCCCTCGGCGCGACCGCGGTTCGTGCGCAGATCCTTCTCTTGGGTTCGGACCTAACACATGGTCCGCACCCGGTCTACTAATACTTCTCCTGTTCGTTTTGATCCAGAAATTGACAAGACTCTTCGGAAGATAAGGAGTGCCCCCAGAGTGTTTACATCCTACAATCTTCTTGAATCTCTTTCTCTCTCTGACTTTGAACCGGAAGGCGTCATGGCGGAACAAACTATTCGCCAACTCACAGCGCCCTATCTCCAGCAACAGCAGCTCGCTGTTCAATTCCCCGAACTCAGGGAAGGTGTGAAGTTCGAGCTGAAGTCCGGGCTCATCCACCACTTGCCCAAATTCCACGGGTTGAGTGGTGAAGACCCGAACAAGCATCTCACTGAGTTCCACGCGGTGTGCGTGAGCATGAAGCCCACTGATGTAACGGAGGATCAAATCAAGCTCCGGGCTTTTCCCTTCTCTCTTGAGGACTCTGCCAAGGACTGGCTCCTTTATTTGGTGTCGGGTTCTATCACTACTTGGGCGGCCATGAAAAGGGCATTTCTTGAGAAGTACCCATACAAACAAACATCTATTAAGAAGACGAGAACCTCTATGACTATTACAAGCGCTACAAGAGGCTCATCGCGAGTTGTCCCTACCATGTGTTGGACCCAAGGCTTGAGGCCCATAATCCTTCCTGAATGTTGGGACGCTATCAAGAACGCCTGCGTTCTTGGTAGTGTATCCACAACCGTCCCTTAGTTTTGATATGACAAACTCACTATGATTCTAATAAAGTTGTCCAAGTGTTCAGGAACGCTCATCTAACAAAGGACAACAAGTGTGTATGGGCGTCCCATAGGCTTTGGGACGCTAGCTAACAGGAAGTATGGACCGATCAGAGACTACTTGAGCAAGGACGTAGTCCCAAACAGGTAGGAACGCAAGCAGAGCGTCCTTACTCTTTAGCCGACAGGATGACATCACCAGACAACATTTGATCATCCAAGGACACGTGGAGACCGATCCTGTAGCAGAGTCCAACACTACGTGGCGGACGATCCTGTTGCAGAGTCCATCACACACAGCTGGATACAGGAAGCTTCCTCACCACCGCCATCATACGTGGAAGAAGATCCTGCAGCCACGTACCACAAGGGCATGATCGTCAGAACGTGAATGACGCCCTTCCCAAGTCCTATAAATACCGCAAGGCATTTATAGTGAAGTTAACGCTTTCAAGAATATTCAAAGAGAATCATAGGAAAGCAGCTCACTCAAGAACACGAAGAACTAACTCAAGAACTCAAGAACAGTGCTTAGACCTGAGTTAGATCGAGTGAGACTTGTAAACAAATCACAAATCTGTTTGTAACCAAAAGAGAAAGAGAGTTCTGCGAAGTACTGCAGAACGCAGGGATAGGAGTCCTTTAGTAGATTGAACTTGCTTAAGTTGTAGGCTTAGAGGAGTCCTTTACTAGTGGACTTAGGGAAAAGCTAAGTGCCAGAGAACTGTAAAGACTCGCCAGTACATCTGTAAGAACGTTCAATATAAAGGAAGAACTATTCAAAAATCCTCCAAGGAGGTAGAGGTTTACACTCAAGGACTACTTGGTCTTGAGTGGTTCCTCTATAACTCATTTGCGTTCATTACTTACCTGTTTGGTACTTAAATTCCGCTGCATTACTCTAGGACGTTCCTACACCTCGTAGGAACGCCTAACTAAAGGACGCCTTTATCAAAGTAAAGGCAGTCCCTCAGTACTAACGATCCAACAATTGGTATCAGAGCAGGCGCTCTAGATTCTTACTGAGTTGCAGGTAAAGATGGACATGGAACCTATTGGAATCTCGTTCGTGAAGCCTCCACGCCTGACGGACGGCAACTTCAACCGCTGGAAAATCAGATTTGAGAACTTCTGCAGAAGCACAAATTATCAATGCTGGAATGTTATCAGAAAAGGTGATCTTAAAGTTCCTGCTGACAAAGTTGACAAAGAGGACGATTGGGGTCCTGATGAGTTCAAGCTGATGGAAACCAATGCAAAAGCTATTTGTTTTCTTCAAGCGTCCCTCTGTGAAAGAGATGCTACAAGAGTTAGCAATCTCCCCACCGCAAAACAACAGTGGGAAGCTCTTGAAAAATTTCATGTGGGAACTGCAGAGATGAAAGAGGACGTCCAGCTGAAGATCAAAAAGGAGTTCTATGCCTTTACTATGCTACCAAATGAAACGGTGAATGACTACTCGTACCGTTTTGAGTCCCTTGTCACCAAGATGAGGAACTTGGGCGTTCCAGAAATAGAAATCTCCATGAGGAACAGAGTTCAAGTAGTTATCGATGGGTTGACTGGAGTTTGGAACTTTGATAGGACAACCTTCAAAGAAAACACAGCCAACAAAACTCTAGATATGGAAGAGATCTATGGGAAGCTCAGGGGGTACGAAGAACGTAGAATCACTGACATGGCCCAGCTAGGAAAGAACCCTCAAACTGATCTTGCCTTGGCGTCCACAACACCAGAGTACGCTGAATACCTGCGTGGACAAAGAGACCTGGCATTGATGATGCAAAACAAAGAAAAGCTTGAAAGCTTGCGTCCCAAAGAGAAAGAAAGAAAGTCAAAGGAAGAAATTGACTCAGATGAGGAACTCTCTCTTATTCACAAGGCTCTCAAATACTACAACAAGAAAAACAAGCATAGTAGCAAGAACAAGTCTTACAAAAAGGAGAGTCCCAAATACACAGAAGCTGAAATGAAGGAACTCACATGCTACAAATGCAACAAGAAAGGACATTTTGCCAAAAAATGTACCATGGGAACGTCCTCCAAGGAAAAGAAGAAAGCTCTCATTGGAGCATGTACAGCTGCTTGGGATGATCTCAGTTCAAGTGATGAGGAACGCGATGATCAAGTGGCGTACATGGCAGTAGAGGACGCCCCAGTTGTTAAAGAGAACGCCTCCGATAATGAACAAGAGGTAACTCATGACTCCATGATGCGTTCTTTAGAAAAATGTTCAAAACCAAAACTCCTTAAGCTTATTGGTAAAATCATGGAGGAAAGTCTTGTCATGAAAAGAAGAATGGATGAACTAGAAGATGAAAACATTGTAGTCGAATGTGAGAACTGTAATTCAATGACTAGTCAACTAGAGTCCTCATGTGAAGAAACTAAGTCCCTAAAAACTGAACTTGTGTGTCTTAAACTCGAGAACGCCAAGCTTAGGGAAGAAGTGAAAGTTTTGGGAAAGAGTCCCATAGTTGAGGAAGTAAAACCAATAGTTTTTGTCCCAGCCAAAAGAGGACTAGGATATGAATCTGACTCTAGGAACTCTCTCCCTAGTGACTTTAAGGCTAGCAAAACTTCGGAACTTGAACTTGAAAAAGAGAAAACTAAAAATCTCCTTGAAAGAATTAGAGTTCTAGAAAGTGGAGAAATAGGTCAAGAGGACTACTACACCAATTCCACCAGTCATAAAATTTACAAGAAAATTGCTAAAGGGGACGGTTCAAAGGTGTGCGATCCCCAAAAGATGAAGCAAAACAAAATCCAACGTCCCAACAAGAAGTACTACCTCGGTACTTACTATAGGACGTGCTGGTACTGTGGACAAGGTGACCACTTCAAACATGATTGTGTAAAACTAAAGGAAGACATTGAGAGTGGGAAAGTTGCTAGGACTAATAATGAAAATGCTAAGTCCGTTCCAAAAGCTAATTCTAGGCGTCCTAGACGTTCTAGAAGTTCTTTCCACAGAAATGCCATTTCTAATGATGTGAACATTAATGACTACATGCCAGAACCAGAGTTCTACTTTTGTAACGAACCAGGTAAGGAACATCTTGCCTGGGTCGCCAAGAACTAACCTTATTTTGGCAGGTGGAAGTGAGGGGACGCCCATGGATCATTGATAGTGGCGCCTCAAATCACATGACAGGAAGCCAGATCCATCTCACTTCTATCCAAAGCAGTGCCACGGGAGGAACTGTCTCGTTTGGCAACAAGGGCAAAGGAAAGATCAAGGGAACGGGAACTGCTATTCTTAACCCGTCCATCAAAGCAACCAACGTGAGTCTTATTGAAGGACTTGGGTTCAATCTTCTTAGCGTCTCTCAGATGTGTGATCAAGGTGAAAACCTAGTCACATTTGACTCAAAGGAGTGTCTCGTCATCAACAAGAAGTCCAACAAAGTTGTTCTGAAAGGAGTTCGCAAGAACAATATCTACATTTTCAATCAAGAGTTCAAACCCAAATCAGAACTATGTCTATCTGCTTCAAAGAAGGACGCTGATCTCTGGCATTGTCGTCTTGGCCATGCTGGTCCTAGCACAATTCTCAAGTTGCACCAAAGGAATCTTGTGAAAGGTCTTCCCCGGATTGATCCTGAGACGGTTGAACAGTGTGAAGCCTGTATCAAAGGGAAGCAAACAAGAACGTCCTTCAAGTCAAAGAATGAAGTAAGTACAAGAAAGCCATTGGAACTTCTCCACAT
Organism: Polygonum aviculare; assembly: GCA_934048045.1. Classification (NCBI taxonomy): domain Eukaryota; kingdom Viridiplantae; phylum Streptophyta; class Magnoliopsida; order Caryophyllales; family Polygonaceae; genus Polygonum; species Polygonum aviculare. The sequence continues at coordinate 14,139,207 of OW204023.1, read as the reverse complement.
GGATCTTTGTGGACCAATGAAGACACTGAGCTACGGTGGAAAGAGGTACATTTACGTTCTTGTAGATGATTTTTCTCGATTCACTTGGGTTCTCTTCTTGGCGTCCAAAGCAGATTGTTTCAAGGCTTTCAAAGTCTTCATCAAACAAGTGGAAGTTGTCCTTGAGACGCCTCTCAAAGCTATAAGATCCGACCATGGGACGGAATTCCAGAATTCAGAGTTCCTGGCATTCTGTGATCAACATGGTGTCTCTCACAACTTCTCAGCTCCAAGGACTCCTCAACAAAATGGCGTTGTAGAAAGAAAGAACAGGACGCTAGAGGATATGGCAAGAACTATGCTTTTGGCTAATAGCGTCCCCAAGTACTTCTGGGCGGAAGCTATTGCAACAGCATGCTACATCGTTAACCGTGCCATGATCCGTCCTCTGCTGAAGAAGACGTCCTATGAGTTGTTGAACGGAAGGAAGCCTCGCATCGATTATCTCAGAGTTTTTGGTTGCAAGTGTTTCGTTCACAACAATGACAAAGAAAAACTGGGAAAGTTTGATGCAAGGAGCGATGAAGCCATATTTCTTGGGTACTCCCTCACCAGCAAAGCATATAGAGTTTTCAACAAAAGGACTCTAAAGCTTGAGGAGAGTATTCATGTTGTGTTCAAAGAATGTTCTTCTCACAAAGAAAAAGCAAGTAAGAAAGAACGATCTTCGTCACAACAGCAGGACGACTCTGAAGATGAAGTTGAAGATTGGTCCTCAGGAAAATACTATGTCTCTAAGGACGCGTTTCCAAATCCTGAAGAAGTCTCTGTGGACGCTCCTAGTTTTGTTCAGGGAGTTCCATCTTATAGTGAATCTCCAGTTCAACAGGATGTAGCTGAATCAAGTCAACAAGGTGGGCAAAGTCAAGGTGTGGACGCTCTCTCTGAGGGGGAACGCACTGAAGACGATGCTCGAGATGATAGTAATGACTCTGATGGAGATCTTGATCCAAGATTTGCTCATCTATTCCAAAGGGAGTCCCGCTTCTCTAGGGACCACCCAACTTCTCAAATTATTTCTGATCCATCTCAAGGAGTTCAAACCAGGTCAGCTGCAAGCAAGTCCCAGAGTGCAAATTTAGCTTTTTGTGCGTTCAACGCATTTGTATCTTTGGTGGAACCAAAGAATATCAAAGAAGCACTTCAGGACGCTGACTGGATTCAAGCAATGCAAGAAGAACTCAACCAGTTTGAAAGGAACAAAGTTTGGACTCTAGTTCCACGTCCCAAAGGCAAAAATATCATAGGGACGCGCTGGGTGTTCAGAAATAAGCTTGATGAGAGTGGACGTGTGTCAAGGAACAAGGCAAGACTTGTGGCTCAAGGATTCAAGCAAGAGGAAGGCATAGACTATGATGAGACCTTTGCCCCTGTTGCTAGAATTGAAGCCGTTCGTCTTCTTATTGCCTTTGCCGCACACAAAGGATTCAAGCTATTTCAGATGGACGTCAAGACTGCCTTTCTCAATGGAAAGCTAAAGGAGGAAGTGTATATTGCTCAGCCGCCTGGCTTCGAGGACGCCTCTCACTCAGATCATGTGTACTTCTTGGACAAAGCACTTTATGGACTCAAGCAAGCTCCTCGTGCCTGGTACGACAGGTTTGCGTCCTTCCTTTTGTCTCATGGGTACACTAGAGGCTCAATTGATAAAACTTTGTTCATAAAGAAAGTTCACAAGGACATTTTGATTGCTCAAGTTTATGTTGATGATATTGTCTTTGGTAGCACTAACATGAAGCTTGTAGATGAGTTCAAGTCCCTCATGAGTAGTGAATTTGAGATGTCACTCATTGGAGAACTTAACTTCTTTTTGGGACTTCAAATTAACCAACTCAAAGACGGGACGCGAATCCATCAACAAAAGTATGTCCGTGAAATGCTTGAGAAGTACGGGATGAACACGTCCAAGCCCGTAGCAACACCTTGTTCTCCCAACTCGCGTCTTTACGCAGACGAACAGGGAAAGGACGTTGATCAAAAGCTTTATAGAGGGATGATTGGCTCTTTGCTTTACCTAACAGCAAGCCGTCCAGATATTATGTTTGCCGTTTGCTTGTGTGCACGCTTCCAGGCAAATCCAAAGGAGTCCCACATGCAAGAAGTCAAGAGGATCTTTCGCTACCTCAAAGGACGCGATGATCTTTGCCTTTGGTACCCCAGGAAGACGTCCTTCAAGCTAACTGGATACTCGGACGCTGATTACGCTGGTCATGTCATTGATCGAAAAAGCACTTCAGGAATGGCACAGTTCCTTGGTTCATGCCTAGTTTCATGGGGATCAAAGAAACAGAATTCTGTGGCGCTTTCAACTGCGGAAGCCGAGTACGTTGCTGCTGCTTCGTGCTGTTCACAAGTCCTCTGGATCAAATATCAACTTGAGGACTACGGTATCAATCTTGAAACTATTCCTATTCTCTGTGACAACACAAGTGCTATAGAAATTGCAAAAAATCCTGTTTTTCATTCACGCACAAAGCATATTCACATAAGGCATCACTTCCTGCGTGACAATGTAGAACTAGGACTCATTAGCATGGGACACGTTAGGACGGAGGATCAAATAGCTGATATTTTCACTAAAGCACTTGATAGACGTCCCTTTGAGCATCTCAGATTGCTCTTGGGGATGATAACTTTTAAGTAGCAAGTCCCGTTCTACTATTCTCTCAATGATTGGCTATGTTTGGTAGATTCCAAGTAGTTAAGGACTGTTAAGCATTGAACTCATATTTGCAAGAACGCTAGTCTAGAACTTCATGTGTTTGCTACTTTGTAACGCCATTCAAATTTTCTCTATTTATCTTGAAAAGAGTATCCCTGATCACCCAACCCTCATTATAAGCCGAAATGATGGGAACTTTAAGCTTACCCTAGCCGAGAACTTTGCAAAAGCGTCCTATGAGCTTCATATTTTCTTTTACGGGACGTACTTGCTTTGTTCTCAAATGGTTCTCAAGGTGATCACAAGAACGGTAAGTTGGTTGTTGGTTTGCTTGAAGAGGTCAAGGATTTGCTAAGTATGTGAGAACGCCAGTGGTTGTAGTTGAGAACGCCAGTTCAGATTTTGAGAAGGAAGTTGAAGAGTCAGAAATTTGAATTTTGAACTTTTGAAAGTGTGAACAGTGACCGTTGATCAAATCTTAAGGGGGAAGCTTTGCTACGTGTCGCACAGTAAAACAGTGTTAATTACCACTTGTGCCACCGCTTCCTCTATATAAGGCCAAAACAGTCGCTCTCGTTCATTTATTGCTCTCAACCACCTTTCAACTCAGTTCAAGCTCTGACTTCTCTCTAAAACTCCGGCGACTTTCTCTCACTAAAATCTCACCGGAAGAATGTCTCAAAGGCACATGAACGTGGCCGGAATTTCAGCCGGTGGGAAGAGGCGAAAGCTGATAAAGTCTCACACTATTGAGAAGCAAAAGCAGCCCGTCCTTGATGAGTCCCTCGTGGATTTCATTAACAAGAAGCCAAAAACGCTGTATAGGCTGATCAGAGAACGTATGGCCAAGCCAGACGTGAAGAACGATCAGGAGAAAACACAAAACTACGAGAAGTTCCTCGACCGTTTTGTGAGGCACGGGCTGATAAAGAACGACTACAAGGACCTGCCAGGCAGCCTGGAGGACGTCTTGTTCTTCACAATTTATGGAGGTCAGAATCTTGATAGTCTCCTTGATTTAATCCCTGACCTAACCAAATGCGTCCTTCCGGACTTCCCCATGTACCCCAGCCAAAGACGGGTGCCTAGTCCTTCTCCCCCACCTCAAATTTCTACCATCACTTCCCACAAAATCTTGCCTGCCAAGCGTCCCGCTCCTCCAAGCTCCTCAAAACAAACCGAGATTGTGGACAAGTTCCCATCTCATATCCAAGAGGGACGATCTAAGAAAGTACATGACCCACGGCCCCTCAAAAAGGCCAAGTCCTCAAGCGTCCCCCAACTCAAAAACCCCTCAAAACGGCCAAGCTCCTCAAATCGGCCGTCCAACCTTTCCAAAGAATCCACTCCTCTCCCCCAACCCCTCAAAATCATAACGCAATGCAACATATGGCCAAGTGTGGAAGGAAGAGGCACGCCTTGCCTTACCCTGGAGTTGTGAAAGCGATCTTGCAGTCCCAAGATGCATATGATGAGAACGCTCCGTCAAAGGAACTCGGGATGAAGTGGAACGCTAAATCAGGTCTCATTGAGATAAGGCACAATGAAGAGCTGCCGTCCGTGCTAAAACAGTTAGCGGCTGAAGCTGAGGAAGCGAGACAAAAAGCTGAAGAAGAACGCCTGGCTGCTGAAGCAGAACGCCTGGCGAATCCGTCTCAGGAAGGTGTACACGAAGAAGAGCCTGCTATGGACTTCTCTGCTCTTGATCAGATGTTGCTGGCTCCTTCTCCTCCTCAAGACCCTCCTGTGGACGCCCCTTCTTCTAGCTCTGGTCCGGCTCCCCGTCCTGCTCCTGCTAATCCCGCCTTACATCCTCCTCCGGAACTGCTAGGCGCCATTATGGACAATCAGTGCCTCATCTACTCTGCTATGAAGGACTTGACCTCCGCGTTCTCCAAGGCTGCTGAAATTCAAGAAGAACTTCTCAAGTTCTATCAAGCACAACGCCGTTCTCAGTGATTGCCACCACCCCTTCTATCCCCTATCATTTTGCTTTTGCTTCTCGTGAACTTTAAACACTATGTGCTCATTGTCTGTAATAACTCTACATTTGGTTTGAATGGCAATTACATGGTTTGCTTGCATTGTGTTTGTTTAAGCGTTCCTCCGCCCTTAGTTATGTGTTTGTGCTTAACGTTCTTATCACTTGTTATCCTTTTCGATGATGCCAAAAGGGGGAAGTGTAGTTTTGCAGAGATGCGCTATAAATTAGTTATCTAGAATAAGCAAGTGTTAAGGGGGAACTATTAAGTGAAAGGTCTAAAGAACGCCATGCTAGAATAAACTAGAGAACGCCTAGATAATTCTAGGAAGCTTTTCTCTCCTTAAAATCCAAAAGCTAGAAAATCAAAGAATGAAAACTTGTGCTAAATGATCTTTCTTAAGTTTTCATGCATGCTAAGTTCCAATGTCAAAACTTTTTGCTGAAGAGTTTGTCATCATCAAAAAGGGGGAAACTGTTGGGACGCTATCAAGAACGCCTGCGTTCTTGGTAGTGTATCCACAACCGTCCCTTAGTTTTGATATGACAAACTCACTATGATTCTAATAAAGTTGTCCAAGTGTTCAGGAACGCTCATCTAACAAAGGACAACAAGTGTGTATGGGCGTCCCATAGGCTTTGGGACGCTAGCTAACAGGAAGTATGGACCGATCAGAGACTACTTGAGCAAGGACGTAGTCCCAAACAGGTAGGAACGCAAGCAGAGCGTCCTTACTCTTTAGCCGACAGGATGACATCACCAGACAACATTTGATCATCCAAGGACACGTGGAGACCGATCCTGTAGCAGAGTCCAACACTACGTGGCGGACGATCCTGTTGCAGAGTCCATCACACACAGCTGGATACAGGAAGCTTCCTCACCACCGCCATCATACGTGGAAGAAGATCCTGCAGCCACGTACCACAAGGGCATGATCGTCAGAACGTGAATGACGCCCTTCCCAAGTCCTATAAATACCGCAAGGCATTTATAGTGAAGTTAACGCTTTCAAGAATATTCAAAGAGAATCATAGGAAAGCAGCTCACTCAAGAACACGAAGAACTAACTCAAGAACTCAAGAACAGTGCTTAGACCTGAGTTAGATCGAGTGAGACTTGTAAACAAATCACAAATCTGTTTGTAACCAAAAGAGAAAGAGAGTTCTGCGAAGTACTGCAGAACGCAGGGATAGGAGTCCTTTAGTAGATTGAACTTGCTTAAGTTGTAGGCTTAGAGGAGTCCTTTACTAGTGGACTTAGGGAAAAGCTAAGTGCCAGAGAACTGTAAAGACTCGCCAGTACATCTGTAAGAACGTTCAATATAAAGGAAGAACTATTCAAAAATCCTCCAAGGAGGTAGAGGTTTACACTCAAGGACTACTTGGTCTTGAGTGGTTCCTCTATAACTCATTTGCGTTCATTACTTACCTTTTTGGTACTTAAATTCCGCTGCATTACTCTAGGACGTTCCTACACCTCGTAGAAACGCCTAACTAAAGGACGCCTTTATCAAAGTAAAGGCAGTCCCTCAGTACTAACGATCCAACACTGAACTCATACGCGTATCTGGATAGGCCCACGAGATCCGAAGTTGTTACTCAAGATAAAAACCGCCATATCGAAGTTGTTACACGAGACAATCCACCGTATTGAAGAAAATCTTATCATATCAAGAAGAATATCCTATCTATTGTTGGGCCCTATTACCCAAAAGCCCACGACGCGCATTAGAGCGGCCTGCAAGAAGCCCACGGAGCCCAGCGGCGATGTTCTAGAACATGATCAGAGTAACAATTCATAATTTCGATATATTTGACCATCCAAGTATAAGATAGACTTAAATTATATCTATTAAGGATCCTTTTTACCTTATATAGGCGAAATCATATCAAATCTAGGGATATTATATCTTTTACGATTTACATCTATCTAGTAATCTATCTATCTTGTAAAGCACTCTATCTTTAAGACCCCTATATATACATAGAGGGGGACACGCATTGTACATCTACATTCATACACATAAACAATCAAATATATATACGAGTTCAATACAAATTCACACGTTTTCTTCTTCAATTCTTTCGTTCTTGTTGCTTTGTTCAAGCCCGATCTAGGCCAAGGGGTCTCCAATCTTGCTTGGTAGATTTCTGGCTCTAACACCATGGCTATCTTGCCAAGGATCTTATTTGTTATATCATTGAGGGACTTTGCGACAATGACAAGAAGCTCGTGAATGCATCTTGTGGGGGTAGTTACGAGAACTTAACCCCCGCTGCAGCTTTTCAGAAAATTGAGATCTTGGCGGAGCAAGCCCGCAATCAGAGGTCTAGGACCAATGTGAGGTTCGTTAGTGTGGTGTATGAGTCCTTGAATGCTGAAGTAAGGGAGCTCAAAGATCTTATGAAGCAGCTACTCACGAAGAAGACGGCTCAACAAGTCAATGCTTGCGGTCTTTGCTATGACGCGAGCCACCACATGGATCAGTGCCCTACTATTCAGGAGAGCGAGGAGTCGGTCAATGCTATTGGCAACTACGGTGCGTCCCAGCCCCGGAATGATCCCTTCTCTAATACCTACAATCTGGGGTGGGCGAACCATCCAAACTTCCTGTGGAGCAACCATCAGCAACAAAATCCACCACAACAGCAGTAGCAGTACGCTCCTCAGGGCCAGCAACAACAATTCCAGTCCAACAACTATGCCCCGAGAGCGCCTGCTCCGTCTCAGAATGATGCTATTACCGCCCTCTTGAAGGAGAACCAAGAGACGAGAGCTGCTGTAAAGAATCTTGAGACTCAGCTGAGCCAACTTGCCAACATGATCAATAGGCTCGAGTCTAAGGATTCCGGGAAACTTCCCTCTCAACCGCTCAACCACAAAAAGAATGTGAGTGCCATGAATTTGAGGAGCGGTAGAGCATTGGCAAGTCGGGAATCACCCACTGGTGATGATCCACGACCGCGTTCCCTTGGCCGCTACTGCGCTGGGACAACAGAAGACGAAGGCCAAGTCTCTGTTGAAATTCCACGCCTGCGCTCACCCCACCGCGCCCGCGAAAATCCAACAGAGGACTCAGTCCATGAAAGGCGAGAGGTGCCGCGACCGCGGAGCCCGGACCGCGCCCGCGGTAAGGAGGCAGAGCGGAACTTTGGGGCTTTGATCGATTATGCTTTCAAGAACTATTCGCCCCCGTGCCCGAGCTCTCCTAGACGAGACCGTACCCTAGTGCCAAAGGAGGACGACGGCTATGTGGCTCAACCACTTCCACCCTTGATCTCTTTAAAGCCCTATCCCTTATTTCCCAAAGCACTCAAGGACACGAGGAAGCCGGCACATGACAAGGAACTCTTCGAGATCGACCTTCGCCAATTGCCAGGTAAATGTTCCTCTCATCAATCTCATCCAAAGTGTCCCTCGTTTTGCTAAGTTTATGAAAGAGCTATGCTCCATAAAAAGAAAGAATAGAACTAGTCCTAAAATTGATAAGGTAGCTCTAGTTGAGAAAACACAGGATGGAAAAGTTGAAGCTTGTAATTCCCTACTCCAGAATCAATTACCTAAAAAATGCTCAGACCCAGAAAGATTCACCGTCCCTGTCACTATTGGAGAAATTAAAATCGAGCGTGCTATGATAGATTTAGGTGCCTTCATTAATGTTCTTCCAGTTTGCATGTATGATAGGTTAGGCCTTGGTCCTTTAAAGGAGTCCGATATTGTTATTGAGTTGGCTGACCATTCTAATGTGCGCCCGAAAGGGTTAGTTGAGGATGTTCTAGTGCAGGTGCATGGTTTGATCTTTCCTGCAGATTTCTATGTGATGGAGATAGGCGAAGGGCGTTACGACCCGGTTCTCTTACTTGGTCGCCCATTCATGAAAACCGCCATGACGGTTATAGATGTTGCCAATGGATCTCTTTCCATATCTCATGGTGGCAACGAGGTCCGAATTCATGTTGATGAGGACCCATATTGATCGTATCCACGTCGAGCTAACGATGTTAAACAAAAGCGCTGCTTGGGAGGCAACCCAAGGATTAAAATCCTGGATTTCCATTCCTAGCTTAGGATTTGCTTGTTTTCCTAGCTAAACATGCAGGTACTAGGTCCGAAAGGACACGCCTGGCGTGATTCCGCACCCGCGCCTCCTTGGCCGCGCCCGCGGTGGACCGCTAGTGCGCCTCCTTAGCACGTTTTTCTTTATTAAAAAAAAGAAAAAAAAGAGGACTTTTTGGTCCTATTCTACCTCTATATTTTCCATCTATCTATGTCCATTCTATCCATCTTCTATCTTTCCCTCTTCTATTCCTTCTATCCACACATCCTTGTATTTCCATTCTATGGCTATGTGTAAAAGCCTAAGTATGGGGGAGCTTTGTTTCCCCGAGATTTTATCTCCGCGACTCGAGTTCATATGTTGCTTTATCTTCCAAACGAGCCATGATACGATGGTCACTTGCACATCGCACTTTTCGAGACGACGTCAAAACCTCGCCCCTACACATGTACCGCGCCCGCGCTCCATTCGCCGCGCCCGCGGTGACCACCCGAGGATGATTCCGTTCTTTGCATTGATTCCACACCCGCGCTCCTAGTGCCGCGCCCGCGGTTCGCCAACAAATAGGAAATACGAAGCTTTGTTTTCTACCACCTATGAAGAGTCCTTCCATTCCACCCCTCTTCATCGATTGTGAGTCTTCTGATATACCTTCTTCCTTGCTTCTATCCTTTCTCTTTTCTTCATTGAGGACAATGAAGGATTTAAGTATGGGGGAGGGAGTACTCGCATTCGCTTATCCTAGTTAGCGTAGTTAGTGATTTGCTTCAGATTTTTGATTTTCTTCTTTTCATGGAGCACTTGCACCATATTTTTTGCATAATAAAGAAAGAAAGTAAAAGAAAAAGATAGAAAGAGCCATAAGAAGTGAAAAAAGGTATATAAATCCTGGGATGAGTCGAAAACCCGAAAGGGCGGCTCAGGTAATAAGCAGGTAACCCGGACCAGCATTAGGCTGGTGTAACATGAGGTTCATGAGTGATTGTGAGTTTTTGTGAGCACACCCTTTTGAAAAATGAAAAGAGTGGTTAGGTGAAAACCCGAAAGGGCGCCTAAGCAGAATTGAGCGGTAAAATTCGAGTGTTTTAGGATCATTATTGCTTGGGGACTTTGGGGCTTACATTATAGATTTGGGTAGATCCTAGGTTGCTCTACACTTTTTAGAGCTTGAGTGATATATGTTGTTGTGAGGTGTGTGTTTGAGCTTCATTGTTTTATGCTCATGATTTCTTTATATTTTTGGGTTCGGGTTGTGAGCTGAGTGTTTTTATCTTCCCTTGTATTTCCTGAGATCTTAGATGTGCTAACTTGTTATATTTGTTTTGAGCTTACTCGAGGACGAGCAAGATCTATGTATGGGGGAATTTGATTCAGGCTATTTTGTATAGGTTAACTCTTGTACTTTGAGATGATTTAGAGAGTGTTTAGGTTAGTTTTGAGCGATATTGTAATATGAAGACCGAAGACACAAGTTGTGAAGAATCAATAGTTAAAGAGCTTAAAGACGAAGATTCGTCACTGCATGGATATCGCGGTCGCGTTGTTTATAACGCGGGCGCGGTGGCGTGAAGAGACGAACCAACCAAGACCATGAAGGCCGCGGTCGCGCTGTCTGTGGCGCGGTCGCAGTAGAAGCCGACTCAGCAATTTGACCAAAGAAGACCGTCGCGGGCGCGGTGGTGATGCCGCGGTCGCGGTACTGCCGACTTTCACGCGGACGAAATTCTATCATTTCTATCTTGTTTCCTTTCTTATCTTTCGGTTTCCTTTCTTATCTAGTCCGAAAAGGTTGATCCTTGGGGCTATTTAAGGGGAATCTTTCTAGGTTTTTAGGATTATTATTCATTAGACAATCAATTTTTCTTTCAATAAAGATTGGAGTTTTCTTTGTAATGGAGAACTAACTCTCCTCTTGAGTTTATTCGATCAAGGAAGCTTTATTATGAAGTTGTGAAATTCTGGTAATCTCTTTATCCCTAGGTCTTTATTGATACTCGTATGCTTCATCCCATGATTTATGCTTGATTTTATGAGTTTGGCCAACTTGTTTGATTGACTTAGATCTATCGTTTGATTTAGGATTGGTTGTTGTCTATACATCTTTCTTAATTCTCGAAACAACTCTATTCTAGGACCGTGGACTAGTTTAGGGAAGAGTATTCAATGGTTAAGTTGTGCATGAGACTCGTAGCTTGATTGCATGATTTGATTTCCTAATATCCCTGTTCTTTATGCTAATTCTAGGTTAAGCGTCCTTGCCTAGGGTTATAGAATTGCTTGGACCGTGGACTTGCGATTGCTAATGATTGGGATTGGAATTGACCTAGGCATATAAAGAGGTGGATGAATTCATGATTAACGGATTAATAAAGTGGAATTGATTGGATAAACTCTACTTGATAACTTTTGACTGAAACCAACTTTTAAACCCCCCTTTGATTACTTGCATGAAAACTATAAAATCTGATTAGAAATTGATTCCTTTGGGTTCGACCCTTTGCTTGCTCACTATACTGTTGTTTGCATGTTTGGGATTTATTTTTGATAAGGGAACAACGACTTTGCCCGAGTCACATCCATCTCAATATCAATCCACATTTCATCAATAAATCAAACCTTGACCAAGACATCATCGCACACATGTATGAGAAGCTTTCAAAAGCAAATCATTCATCCATTCTAGACCTCACCAAGGCAATGTGTTTTGCACTCTTAACTCAAGTGTTTAAGGGATGTGTTTCGCTCAAAATCAACTTTGAAAACTAGACTACCATAGACTTGTATCTGTGTTCTAAATCTCCACTACGAATGATCAAATACACAACAAAAATCATGAGGACTTTTTTAAGGGTTGTAATGGGGCTAAGGTATACACAAGTAGGTAGGGAATTGTTTGGTCATGTGGTGCTAAAATCGGGAACTAGAACTAGCTAAATACCCAAACTTTAACCACTTCACTTTCATATGTTCACCAACTTGTTTCACCTCTTCTCCATCACTTTTCTTTATACACTTTTGCTCATTTTTCTTTTTGAAATCACTTGAGGCTTTTGAACTTGATTTCTCATTTTAATTTACCTCAATCAAACACTTTCTCTTTCTTTTCATCATTTTTTTTTCAACTCCGTATCTCTTTTTTCTTTCTTTCAACTCAACACACATCCTTTCATTCAACTAATTCACCCAAGAATCATCTCCAATCACAAAAAAGTAACCTAGCTAAATCCTAATTCCCGGAAAGGGTCAAGCTTATATAGGCTAGGAAATTTTTGTGGATCTACAAAATAAGACTAATAGGCTCAACAAGTGGGCTATCAAACAAAGGATCATGTATAAGGTAGATAAGGATTTAATGAGCTAATAAAAATGCCTCGATCATTTTAATGTCATGCATTCGAATCATATAATGTAGCCTTGAAAAAGATATCTAAACTTAAGTTCTAGAGCTAGCAATCAAAGCGATACACTCCAGAAAAAGATGCAAATATGCAATAAAAAGCTCAAAAATAATCTCACAAAGGATATATGTCTAGAACTTCATAAATAATTCAAAGTTTCAACTTCCTATGCATGCTCAATCCTATAATCAAGATTAATAACTTAAGAATCATGCTTCAATCCAAGGAAACTTCAACCAACAAGCTAGTCATGGGTTAGATAATACTCTTAACTTAGAGAGACAAATGGTCAAGCAGGGAATTTGAATCCTAGACTGCAGTATTTTGTGATTTTTCAATTTTTCAATTTTTTTTTGTAATTTTTTCAAAATTTTAATTAATGCAAAGCAATAATGTAAACATGCAAGTGCAACTATATGCATGCAAATATGAGATGACTCAAACAATAATCCCCTCCCCCAAACTTAAACTTTACATTGTCCCAATGTAAAATAAAATAAAGAGGAAGAAAATACTAACCGAGTCATCAAGATGGGAAGGAAGTGGGATCTACTCCGGTGGTGGTGGTGGTGGGAACTGTTGTGGGTAGCCCAGATATGGATAATACTGATAAGCTGGGAATCCACCCTCCTGTGTCCAACCATCCATGCGAGTGTGAAGCTGATGAAGCTGCTCATCGTGGTACTGTCTATAGTGGTCCATCCTCTGCTCCTGATAGTCAAACCGTTGATCCACATGGGTCCTGAACTGAGTCATCTGTGTATTGAGCCCTCCCATCATGCTCACTAACTGGTCAAACTGACCTTGAGGATAACCACCAACACCTTGAACATCCATTGCATCAGCCTCAACATTCTGATCACCAATCTCGGGATCGAGGTCCTCCTTAGCAATGAAATCCTCATCACCCTTAGAATCCTCATCTAATGTAGTTTCATCCTCAGACTCCTCAACATTCCTCTGAATCCGACGCCTCTTGCCCTGACGTCCCTCAACCTCCTCAAGCAGGAGATCACCATCCCGAGGAGTGATCATCCAAGTAGCAACATTCTCTCGTCCAGTTTCTATGACAACTCTCTCCACATCAGGAAGCTGCATCACCTTGCTCTTGGTTCTCCAATCGTCCAGAAATAGTGACCATAGTGGAAGTGCAGGGCACCCATCTTGTTGAGGTAGGCGAAGTCCATCGGTACAGGCTCAATCATGCCGCCATACTGAGTCAAATCAAGTTGGTAGTATCTAGCCAAAACAGTGACAAGGGCTTCAATCGTGATAGGTCCTGTGCCCAACCTGCTAATGTGGGCCAAATTGTTCATAAGGATTGCGCCATAGTTCACCCTCCTCTTCTCCAAATACGCCGTCAAGAGCATCATATCCTTCTTTGGTGCATTACCCTCGCCATCTCCCCTTCCTGTAATAGACATAGCATAATAACGCTGCAACACCCGGAGCACAGGATGGGTAATAGAAGAAGCCTTTGCTATAAAAACCTTGTACTCTGGCTTGCCTGTCATCCTTCTTCATTGTGAATGATCAAGCCATAAAGCTTGACTTTCATCTCGCCTCATGATCAACAGCACAGAAAAAACCAAACGTTATATTGACTTCATCTAGCGTGATTGTCCTCCCCACTCCACCAAGCTGGAATGTGCACCGCCCCACTCTGTTATTTACCCCGGAAAGGATATGTGTTTCTAGAGTGCTCAGGAATTCCAGAACAAGACCCTTGTAAGTAGGCTGTTGTAGCCGGAGAAAATCTCTCAGGTGTTGGGCATTCTCACAATTCTTAAGCTCATCCTTCAAACCCAATTCTTTCAGAAACTCCCAATCCAAGTACCGAGGAGCATGTATTGGTCGTTGATGGAGGAGCTTGAAACGAGCAAAGTGCACAGGGTCGCTCAAATTGAACCCGAACTGAGATGGAGTCACCTCCCCTACTTGGGTAGGCGGAGAGAGATGGCCACGGGGGCGAGCAGAAGATGACCTAGGTTGAGATGACTGTGAACGGCCACGAGAAGATGAAGCTCTAGCGCCTCTACGGTTTGTTAGACGGGGAGACATTCTGTACCTTAACCTACACCACAAATCAACAAAACAACACCACAAGCAAATTTGATTGTCCCGGCAAGGACAATCTCACAACAATCCAACAATAATCCAACAATTAAGCAAATAGAACTCCCAAACACTCTCTTCCCCCACTACCTAGGTTAGTTTAGGCAAAATCAATCACAATCCAAATTTCATAAGAACAAGCAAGGAAATCAAGGAATCATGCTAGAAACATGCAAAGTAACCAACAAGTATCAACTAATCATGCAAATTTGAGTTGAAATTGACAAATCTAGAGAATTTTGGCAAAACCTAGATCTACAAGTTCAAGCTCAAAAATCACTAATTAATCAGGGAAAAGAGAAGAGTAGAGAAGAGATTACTTGTTGATTGATGAAGAGGAGTAGATTAGGGAGAAGAATCACTTGATTTGGTGTTGTTTGGGGCTTGGTGTGCTCAACAATGGAGGGAGGCTCGAGTTCTAGTATGGAGGAGGGTGAGCAGCCGCGTATTAATGAAGGAAAAGTGATAAGGAGAAGGGCCGGCCGCGTTTTTAATTCTCGTTATGATCGAACGGAAACGCGGGCAAGTACGAAAACTCGGACGCGTTTTCGCCTGCTTGCCCGCGTTTCTGAAGCTTCGGTTCTGGAGGCAAAACGCGGACTGTGTCACCGAAAACTCGGGCGAGTTTTCGCCGTCTTGCCCGAGTTTTTGAGGCCGCGTCTCTAGAGGCGTAGCGCGGGTTGTTCCTATAGAAACGTGGGCGCGTTTCTGGGCTCCTCCCCGCGTTTTTGAACCTGTACGCCGGACTGAAACACACAACAAAGGAAAAAACAACAAAACAAAACTACCCTATACTAATACTAATCTAACACTAAAAATCAAAAACAACTATCCTAATGCTTGGGTTGCCTCCCAAGAAGCACTTGGTTAACGTCGTTAGCTCGACGGTCCGCTGCCCATGTCGTTGGCTCGGGTTCTTGTAAAGCCGTTTCGTTAAGTATAGCATTGCTAAACCCATCGAAATAAGGCTTCAATCTCTGGCCATTCACTTTGCAGGTGGAGTGAGTAGTACTATCGTAGACGTCAACCGCTCCATGTGGATATGTGTGCTCCACAAAGAATGGTCCCGTCCATCTCGACCTTAGTTTTCCTGGAAAACGCTTAAGACGAGATTGATATAACAAAACTTTATCTCCAACTTTGAAGTGCTTGCGCCAAATATGTTTGTCATGCCAAGCTTTAGTCTTCTCTTTGTAGATGGCGGTATTGTCATAGGCTTCCATCCTTAGCTCCTCTAGCTCCTGCAACTGTAGCTTCCTTAATGCACCAGCCTTATCCAATTTCATTCTACAATGCTTTACCGCCCAATATGCTTTGTGTTGGATCTCCACTGGAAGGTGACATGCCTTACCAAACACCAACCGAAAAGGAGACATTCCAATCTGTGTTTTGTAAGCTGGCCTATAGGCCCAAAGTGCATCATCTAACCGGATACTCCAATCCTTTCGGTTTGGTGACACCGTCTTCTCAAGAATGGACTTGACCTCTCGGTTGGACACCTCGGCTTGACCATTTGTTTGGGGGTGGTACGCTGTAGAGACTCGGTGTGTGACATGGTACTTCCTCAAAAGTGCACTCACCGTCTTGTTACAAAAATGAGTTCCTTTATCACTAATCAAAGCTCTAGGGATCCCAAATCTGTTAAAGATGTGAGTCTTCAAGAAATCTGCCACAACTCGGGAATCATCAGTACGGGTGGCCTTCGCTTCCACCCACTTGGAAACGTAGTCCATCGCTAATAAAATATATATAATAGTTCCCAAAAGAGTTAGGAAAATGTCCCATGAAATCAATGCCCCAAACATCAAAAACTTCACAAAAAGCATGGGAGATTGGGACATCTCATCTTTCTGGGATATATTCCCGACTCGTTGGCATCGGTCATAGGATTTACAAAAAGCGTTTGCATCCCGAAAGATGGTAGGCCAATAAAATCCTGCATCCAACACCTTCCTAGCAGTCTTTCTAGCCCTAAAATGCCCCCCACAAGCATAAGAATGACAAAAGGTCAAAACAGAGGTTACCTCATTCTCGGGAAGACATCTACGAATGACCTGATCTGCGCAATGCTTCCAAAGATATGGATCATCCCACACATAGTACCTTGCTTCACATCTAGGCTTGTCTCTTTGGGCTTTGGTCAAAACCGATGGAAGCTCACCCACAGCGAGAAAATTCACCAAATCTGCATACCAAGGATGAATAACACGCACTGCGAACAAGGTATCACCCGGGAACTCCTCTGGAATAGGTGAAACTTGTGGACCGCTCTCCCCTTCACATGTCAAGCGACTAAGGTGATCCGCTACCACATTCTCAGCCCCCTTTTTCTCCTTGATCTGAACTCGCTCAACAACAAGATCCATCGTATCAATCGGGGCTTAGCTTCCTTCTTCGTCAACAAGTAACGAAGGGCTGCATGATCGGTGTAGACAATCACCTTGGTCCCTAGCATGTAAGACCGAAATTTCTCCAAAGCAAACACCACCGTCAATAGCTCCTTCTCGGTGGTGTAGTAGTTCCTCTGCGCCTCATTCAAAGTCATGGATGCATAGTGGATCACATGAGACGCCTTCCCAACCTTTTGCCCCAATACCGCCCCCACTGCATAGTCACTTGCATCACACATGATCTCAAAAGGTAGAGACCAATTCGGGGCTTGGATAATAGGGGCGGTGGTGACACGCAATTTCAACTCATCAAAAGCTTTCTTGCACCCATCACCAAAATCAAAGGCTGTCTCCTTCTTGAGTAAATCACATAGAGGTGAAGCTGTCTTTGAAAAGTCCTTAATGAACCTACGATAGAAACCTACATGGCCAAGAAAAGAACGCACTTCGCGGACATTAGTAGGATAAGGCAAGGATTGAATTACTTCAATCTTTGCCTTATCGACCTCAATACCCCTAGCGGACACTATATGAACTAATACTATTCCTTGTTCAACCATGAAGTGACATTTTTCAGAATTTAGAACAAGATTAGTGTTGGACCCAAGCCTTGAGGCCCATAATCCTTACTGAACCCGTACGCGTATCTAGATAGGCCCACGAGATTCGAAGTTGTTGCTAAAGATAAAAACTGCATATCGAAGTTGTTACACGAGACAATCCACCGTATTGAAGAAAATCTTATCATATCAAGAAGAATATCGTATCTATTGTTGGGCCCTATTACCCAAAAGCCCACGACGCGCATTAGAGCGGCCTGCAAGAAGCCTACGGAGCCCAGTGGCGATGTTCTAGAACATGATCCGAGCAGCAAGTCATAATTTCGATATATTTGACCATCCAAGTATAAGATAGACTTAAATTATATCTATTAAGGATTCTTTTTACCTTATATAGGCGAAATCATATCAAATATAGGGATATTATATCTTTTACGATTTGCATCTATCTAGTTATCTATCTATCTTGTAAATCACTCTATCTTTAAGACCCCTATATATACATAGAGGGGGGTACGCATTGTACATCTACATTCATACACATAAACAATCAAATACATACGAGTTCAATACAAATTCACACGTTTTCTTCTTCAATTCTTTCGTTCTTGTTGCTTTGTTCAAGCCCGATCTAGGCCAAGGGGTCTCCAATCTTGCTTGGTAGATTTCTGGCTCTAACATTTAGTATCCTTACATCTTTTAAGCACAAGTGTCAAGTGATTTAAATAAAAATCAAAGTCATCCCCATGTACGGTGAAATCATCCATGAAAACCTCAATGAAATGCTCTATGTATTCGGAAAAGATACTAACCATACACCTTTGGAAAGTGGCAGGCGCGTTGCACAACCCAAATGGCATCCTTCGGTAGACGAAAGTACCAAACGGACAAGTGAACATCGTCTTCTCTTGATCTTCGGGTGCAATGGCTATTTGGAAATATCCGGAATATCCATCCAAAAAGCAATAGAAAGGGCGATAGCAAGTCGCTCAAGCATTTGATCAATGAAGGGCAAGGGAAAGTGATCCTTCCGAGTAACCGCAATGAGCTTGCGGTAATCGATGCACACACGCCATCCGGTTTGGATCCGGGTAGGAATCAATTCACCTTGCTCGTTCTCCTTGACTGTAATACCGCCATTCTTGGGAACAACTTGGGTAGGGCTCACCCATTAGTTTTCAGAGATGGGATGCACACACGCCATGCCTGCTTGGAGAAGTTTGAGAACCTCCTTCTTCACCACCTCCATCATTGGCGGATTCAACCTCCTTTGAGGTTGTCTTGAGGGTTTTGCTTCTTCCTCCAATAAGATTCTATGCATACATGTAGAGGGGACAATTCCTTTTATGTCTGCAATAGTCCATCCTATGGCGGTTTTATGCTCCCTCAAAACCTCAATCAACCGGTGTTCTTGATCTTTCGTGAGTTTGTTAGAAATGATCACCGGTAGGGTCTCTCCATCACCTAGGAAGGCATATTTAAGATAATCCGGAAGTTGCTTCAACTCTATCACTGGGGCCTGCAAAATAGAAGGAACAAGCTGCTCGCTTGGCAAAGTTAGTAGCATTGGCTTGGAGCCCGGTGGTAAGAGTTGACGCTCATAGTGAGTGTTCAACTCAGCCACAATTTCCTGCAGGTTAGCATTAAGCTCAAAATCCAGCATGTTGTTCACCAAAGAATTTTCAAGAGCAGATTGCAACTCATGTATGCCATTCACATTAAAATTTTCTTGAACAAGAGGTTCAATCACATCAATTGCACACAAAGAGTTCACATCAGTAGGGTATTTCATAGCATCATAGATATTGTACTCTACCCTTTCCCCATCAAATTCCATGGTGAGAGATCCACTACAAACATCAATCCTAATATTAGCTGTCTTTAAGAAAGGTCTACCCAAAAGAATAGGTGAGGCATGCTTATCATGTTCCATATCTAGCACATAGAAATCAGCAGGCAAAATTAATTTATCAACCATAACAAGCACATCTTCAACTATACCCTTAGGATACACATTAGATCTATTAGCTAATTGGATCACAACTCTAGTATCATGCAAAGGTCCAAGCTCAAGAGATTTGTACAGAGAATAAGGGATAACATTGATGGAAGCACCCAAATCTGGCATGGCCTTATCAGTTTTCGTTTCAGCAATCACACATGGGATAGTGAACTGGATCTCCGCATTTCTTGGGCATACACCTTTGAAACACAATTGAGATGTGTTCACTCACTTTGACCTTCTGCTGTCCCAATACCTTTGAGTTCTCTTAATCGTGCAGAACTCCTTCAAGAACTTAGCATAGCGAGGAATACTTTTGATGAGCTTGAGTAGCGGGATGTTGACCTCGTACTTGCTAAATGTCTCGAAGAGCTCCTTGTCATTCTCAAGCTTTCGGGTCCGTTTGAGCGCCTCTGGAAAAGGTGGAAGTGAAATATGAGGTGTCGGTGAAGACTTGGGAGAAGTCTTGGGAGAAGTCGCCCCTGCGATCGGAAACTCGGGCTGGAGCGAGAACTCAGGCGCGCTATCGCCTGTCATTGGCCGCGTTTCTGCATCTGTAGCTCGGGCGGAGAAGTGCGGGCTATCACTTCAAAATGCGGGCGCGCTTCGGGGTGTGCCTGCCCGCGTTTCTGAGGATTCATCCGTAGAGGCGTAGCGCGGGATGGGGCCGGAAAATGCGGGCGAGTTTTCGCTGTCTTGCCCTAGTTTTCGTAGCTGTACACCCGAATTAGATTTCTCTTCTGCGTCCTCTTTTTCCAAGGGCTTGTCTTCTTGTGTAGCATGAGGAGCTTTTCCCGGGGCATCATCAAGCACTTTACCACATCGTAAAGTTATGGCATTCACATTTTGCCTCGGGTTGAGCTCGGTTTGAGATGGTAGTTTACCAGAATCCTTGGCCTCCAACTTGCTTATAGCATTAGCAATTTGGCTCACTTGCTTCTTTAAATTTTGGACACTTGACTTGGACTCCTGCTGAAATTGGGTCATAGAACCTTGTATCGTAGTCACACTTTGAGCAAGAGCCCGAATCATGTCCTCTGTTGCCATCAAGTTTGAAGCAGATGCTTGAGGCATCGGATTGAAAGGAGGAATGTAAGCAGGTTGACCACCTTGTTGATTGTACTACTACTGCTGATTGGAATTTCCATATCGAAGGCTAGGATAATCCCTCCATCCAGGATTGTAAGTATTAAAAAAGGGATCATATCTTTGCTTTTGTGGACCATATCCAACCATTGCATTAACTTCAGCTTGCGGCTCCTGGAGTGTAGGGCAAGCATCTGTTGGGTGCATAACATCTAAGCAGATTCCACATGCCTTAACCTGCTGGTTGCCCACCAGACATTGTTAGCTGCTTCACCATATTCTTCAGCTCTGAAACTTCCTCATGCAATGATGACTAAGTACTGCAGAATTAACTGATCTGGTAGACTTGTTGAATTGCCGTGAACCTTCAGATAGCTCATGAAATAGTTGGAATGCTCCTGCGGGAGTCTTATTAAGGATGTAACCCCCACTAGCAGCATTAACCATTCTCCTCTCATCATCCAGAAGACCTCTAAAGAGATACAAGATGAGATCCTCATCAGAATAACCATGATAAGGACAACTAGCAATCAACCTCTTGGTCCGCTCATAATACTCGTACAAGGTCTCATCAGATGCCTGCTCAATATTACTGATGCTCTTCTTGATGTTGTTAGACCTCGTAGCTGGGAAGTATTTCTCCAAGATTGCTTTCTTCATCTTGTGCCAGGTGTCAATACTCACAGGTGCCAAATAATAGAACCAGTCATTGGCTGAATCCTTGAGCGAGAAAGGAAAAGCCCTCAACTTGATCTGATCCTCAGTAACCTCTCTAGGCTTCATGCTTGAGCAGACTGCATGAAACTCACTTAGGTGCTTATTAGGGTCTTCTCCACTCAACCCATGAAACTTGGAAAGAAGGTGGATCAACCCAGACTTCAGCTCAAAATTAACTCCATCGTCCAGCTCAGGGAATTGCACCGCCAACAGTTGTTGGGTCAGATCCGGTGCAGTAAGCTGCCTCAAAGTCTATGCCACGTCGTCCATCTCGTCAGACTCAGATTCAGAAGTAAAAGGCAGCTCGTGAAAGGAATTGCGAATCTCCTTCCTCAACCTGAATAAAGTCCTATCAATATCTGCGTCAAACAACAAAGGTGAAGAGTTAGTAGCACGGGTATGAACCATATGACAGGTTCATACCAGACAAAGTAAACAAATTAAATACACAAAGACGACGAAGTCCCGGCAACGGTGCCAATTTGATAACGGTATTTTAGTCGTCTTTAATACCTATCAAAGTAAACATAACAACCCAACTAACGTAGTAGGGAAGTAAGGGTCGATCCCACAGAGACTTGTGTTTTTGTGTACTAAATTTGTTTACTCGAATGAATGTAAAACGGGGTTTTTTTTAGTGTTATTCTATTAACTAATAAATTGAACATGCAAAACTAAGATCGATTTATCAAATATGAGAGAAGTATGCTTAACCAGTTAATATCCATTGTGAATTCGATTATTGATCATTGGTTATCAAAATTCTCTTTTTACCTTGACTAATCTATTGCGGAATGCTAATAACCCAACTTCATGGAATTATTAATCCTACTTCAATTCTAGCTATTAGCCCCATCGGTACTAACAACCCTAATTATCAAATAACCTAAGAGACCTCCTAGATTCAACTTGACAACCGCATTAAGATTCAAGTATCAATAGATTCATGCATTTAGAGCAACCAGACATCCAAATAACATGCAATTGAAATCTCTTCTCTAATTAACTAGTCCTACCAGTCCTGGATTGATTAAAGGTTCTACTTATGATCTAATTAATTCCAACCGGTAATTAGAAAGATCTAGTTGTAATTCAGCCTAGAGATTCAATTAGATGACCAATCTAACAAAACCCTAAATCAAACTTATTCAATCAAGCATAGAGAAAACATTCTAGTCAAGGGAAATTAAGAACAATCAAATCTCACAATAATTCTTCATTCACAACTTCAATTAACTAGTTAAGCAAAAGAGGTTTAGTTGTTCAAAGACATTGAAAAGCTTACAATTTTTCCAAAGGATTCTTGTTCTTCTCAAAGCTTCAACCACCAATCCAAAAGTCAAGAGTTATGAGATAATAAACCTAGAAACTAATATCCAAAAATATATCTAAAAGGTTTCTAAAAATATTATCCAAAACAAGTTTCAACCCAAAAGCCCAAGCCCATACAAAAATATCAATCTTCGTTGACGCGGGGAGAAACGCGGGCTAGGCCATGAAAACTCGGGCGCGTTTCTGTGGTCATGCCCGAGTTTTCACGTCAGAAGCCAAGGTGTCGAAACGCGGGGTACACCTCTGAAGCGCGGGCGCGCTTTCACTATCATGCCCGAGTTTCTGGGCTTTTCCACCGAGATCCTTCATTAACCTTGAACACTTGATTTCTTCTCTAGCCTTCATCCATGCACACTCCTTTGGCACCTTCAAGCTCACTTCCAAGTCCACCATCACCATGGATCCGACACTCGAGCAACATATCTGCAAATATCAACCAAAAGAGTTTAGATTCCGAAACTTCCAACACTAGAGCTAAACTACAAAATAAGGGAAAATCTACCTAAAAATGCATGAAAACCTAATCAAAACATGTCCTAAATACTACAACCTATATGCTCTATCAACAACTATCTTACAACAGGACACATAGCATATTGATAAATTATCAAGAAATAAGAATAATTCAAACTCCTTTTTAACCTATCAAACATGCTTGAGCAATTAGGGTGATATTTTCTTGAGTGAAACCAATTAGGTGATTTATGTGATTTTTCAAAGTATGTAGCAAAGCATGCAAATCCCCTAGTTGAATTATCACTATCCTGAGATAAAAATTATGAGAACTCATCAACTACCCTAACATGCTCAAAGATTGAATCGTTAATGAAAGATTGACATGAAATAATAAGGCAAGGATCAAGGGAGAGAGAAGAAGTGGAGTAAAGGATATAGGGATCGTCAAGGCTGACTTCAGGAATCTCCATGTGGATACCTTGAATGTTGGAATTCGAGACACCATCGACAATACCCTCATGGCTGGAAAGTGGCGGACTAACCTCCTCATAAGCCGCGGGCACGGTTTGTGGGCCGCGGTCGCGGTTATCCTCCAATGGAAGCTCCTCCGTTTCTGCGTCGGAAACGCAGGCGCAGTATGCATCCCACAGGCGCGGTTCTTGGTCAGAAGGCGTTTCGGCCTTCAGCTCATCCTACTTCAACTGACTCCATACGGCCATGGTGACAAAAACCTTCAATTGTTCCTCAGGTGTCATACTCCAAAACTTTTCCCCAACCTCACGGATCATCTCAACCAACGTATCCATTGCTTTCATTCACACCTATGGTTAATTCCTATCCTGATCATTAACAATCGCAAGTCCACGGTCCAAGCAATTCTATAAATCTAGGCAAGGACGCTTAAACCTAGAATTAGCATAGAGAACAAGGATATGTGATCGGTCCGGATCGGAGGGTCTCAAAATTACAATTTATAACCGAACCAAGTTGTAGCACAAGGTAGACTGTCAAACACTCGGGAAAAGAAAAGACTTGCAACAAGGAAAAGAAAAGCTAACAACAAGGAAAATCAAGAGAAACCACTCGGGACCGACATGGTCACTTCGGGCCCAAGGTGGATGGATGAAGAAATGCACGGGGCCGACACTAATCAAAGTCGGGCCCGATGTATGGGGATGTCGAGCTTAGCAAAATAGTAGATATGTCTCGGGTTTTTGGGTTCCTTCTCTAGTAGATGTGGGTTTTTCCACCCCAATTCAGCCAATAAGTGTTAATTCTCATGAGATAGAGGTTGTCCGCCTTGGTCTCGCCTCTTCTACACATCAACCCTAGGGAATTTTACCTCCCTTTCGATGCAAGGTCAAGTGATGGGCAATTGATCGCTCCCGTTCACTCCTTCCAATCATAAGCCCTTGATCCCTTGCTTCCACACGAGATTGTAGCTCTATGTAGAGTGGGTTCCTAGATCAATCACTTAAGGCTATGGAATTGGGGGTTCAAACCCAAACCTAGATAGAGGTTTCCCCTATAGCCCAAGACCAATGGAATCTACTCCATAAGGCTAGTGTTAAAAGCAATCAAATAACAAAGCAAACAAGTCTCAATCATCCAAATCAAAACAAAGCCAAATTTCATTGAAATCAAATGGAAATCACAAGATCCAAATCCAAATCCACAATTTGCAAAGCAAAACAAGAACAAACTCAGAATTCCTCCCTAAATCTAACACCTCTCCACCGATTTTCCTCTCCTTCTCCTCTCCTTTCCATCTCCTTTGTTGGGACGCTATCAAGAACGCTTGCGTACTTGTTAGTGTTCCACACAACCGTCCCTTAGTTTTGATATGACAAACTCACTTTGATTCTGATAAAGTTGTCCAAGTGTTCAGGAACGCCCAATTAACAAAGGACAACAAGTGTATGAACGTTCCCTAGGCTTAGGGACGCCAGCTAACAGGAAGTAAGGACGAGCAAGAGACTACTTGAGCAAGGACGGAGTCCCAAGCAAGTAGGAACGCAAGAAAGGAGTCCTTACTCACTAGCCGACAGGATGACATCACTCGACAATGTTTGATCATCCAAGGACACGTGGAGACCGATCCTGTAGCAGAGTCCAACACTACGTGGCGGACGATCCTGTAGCAGAGTTCATCAACACGTGGCGGCCGATCCTGTAGCGGAGTTCATCACACACAGCTGGATACAGGAAGCTTCCTCATCACCGCCAAACTCGTGGAAGAAGATCCTGTAGCCACGTACCTGAAGGGCATGATCGTCAGAACGAGAATGACGCCCTTCCCCAAGTCCTATAAATACCGCAAGGCATTTATTGTGACGCCAACGCTTTCAAGAATATTCAGAGAGAATCAAAGAGAAAGCGACTCACTCAAGAACACGAAGAACTAACTCAAGAACTTAAGAACAGTGATAGAACTTGTGTTAGATCGAGTGAGAGTTGTAACCAAATCACAAAACTGTTTGTATCAAGAAAACCCAAAAGGAAAGAGAGAGTTCTGCGAAGTACTGCAGAACGTAGGAATAGAATCCTTTAGTAGATTGAGCAAGCTTAAGTTGTAGGCTTAAAGGAGTTCTTTATTAGTGAACTTAGGGAAAAGCTAAGTGTCAGAGAACTGTAAAGACTCGCCAGTACAACTGTAAGAACGTTCAATAGAAAGGAAAGATCTATTCAAAAATCCTCCAAGGAGGTAGAGGTTTACACTCAAGGACTACTTGGTCTTGAGTGGTTCCTCTATAATTCTCTGCGTTCATCTATTATCTGTTTAGTCTTTATTTCCGCTGCAATACTAAAGGACGCCCCTACACCTCGTAGGGATGCCTGACCAAAGAACGCCTTTACTCAAAGTAAAGGACTTCCCTTAGACTAACGATCCAACATCCTTGCTCTCCTAGTCTTCCTTGACCCTTTGAGAGTGATTAGTTGTGTGTAATGTCTGATAATCCTCTAATTGTCTTCTCTCCTTTTAATTAGGGGCCAAGAATACCCAAAATGGAAGAGGGGCAAAAGTGGTAGATCACATTTGTATGCCTTGATGCCCAATCCACAAGTCTGCCGACTCGGACCGACTTATGTGTACCTCGGGCCCGATGTGCTGGCGCCTCGGTCCGATGTCCTGGAGTCGATCTCGGGCCCGAGTTGTTGGGCAACTCGGTCCTAGCCTCGGTCCACTCTTCTTCTTGGCTTTTCTTGAGCTCCTCTTCATTGATCGCTCGGCACTTCCGCTCCCTTACTCGTGCCTTGCTCCTCCTTTGATTCTCCTTCCAAAACCTCCTCAAATCATGCCAAATTACCTACAAATGCACCAAATTCGCATAGTCTCCAAATCTCATAGAAAATCGGAATCTAAGATAAAAAGGAACAAAACTAACAAGAAAAGGAACAAAAGACACATATTTACAAGGGAAATTAACCACTAAAACACCACCAAAATGAGAGACATCAATATGCAGGATATAATATCAATCAATCAAGCTACGAGTCAATTGTAAGATAAAACAATCAATTCTCTTCTTTATCCTAGTCCACGGTCCTAGAATCAAGTTGTCTTCTAGAAAAGAGATGCTCACACAGACAATAAAACAAATCAATTCACACTATAGAACAATGATAATTCAACAAGTTGGCCAAGCTCAAAGAATCATGTAAAGCTCATGGAATTAAGCACAAAGAGAAGAGATATTAACCAAAGGATAGAAATCAATTACCAAAATCTCACGAGTTCATACATCAGAGCTTCTCCGTTGAACAAACCCAAGGAAACTAGCTCTCCTATATACAAACTAAAAACCTAAAAAAGAATTAAACTATGAATTGGAGTAAAGGATAATGGACACCTAAAACCTAGGACAGACTCCTCCTTAAATAGCCCAAAGAACAAGCTCCCCGAGATAGATAAGGAAAGAGGCAAAAAATAGAAAAGGAAACAAGATAGAAAGATTTCGGCCCGCTTCGGATTCGGCATCACCGCGGTCGCGTCGTCTCCACCGCGCCCGCGCTTTCGCAGTAGAAAAGAATAGGTCGACTCGGCAGCCACCGCGGTCGCGGATCCTCCGCCGCGGTCGCGGTATCGGGATGGAACCACTAGCGTCACGTCGGAGGCTATTTTGACCATATTCGGCTTGGAGTCTGACTTTGGTGTAAAAAGATGAATTGAAGCCCTTCGAGTTAGATTTCCAATGGCACCGAAATGAGCTCAATCCGACCACTGTAGCTCAAGATATAACCTTTTCAAGCAAGTGGTGTCGCGCAGACAACTCAAAACGCCTTAAAACTCTTGATACTTGCATTCTTGTGTCTTCGGTCTTCGTATTACAGTGATGCTCAAACCTAACCTAAACACTCTCAATAAAGCCCTAAAATACAAGAGAAAACCTATACAAAATAGCCTGAATCATCGACTTTGCGTGAACAAATGGTGGAGTTTCAACGGCCTAACAATGATTGTTTCGCTTGGGCAAATGAAGATATGGTGGGCATAGATCCCGCAGTAGTCACACATGCCATAAACGTTAATCCTAAGATGCCACCTGTAAAACAGAAAAGACGTAAGTTTGCACCCGAATGGAATCAAGTAATCAATGATGAGGTAAAATCTTTACTTGAATCTGGTAAAATACGAGAAGTTAAGTATCCTGATTGGCTTGCGAATGTGGTAGTGATAAGAAAGAAAAAACAGGAACTAGCGCGTTTATGTAGGTTTTACTGATTTAAACAAAGCGTGTCCTAAAGACTCGTTTCCATTACCTCACATTGATGCAATGGTGGACGCGATGACAAGACACGAGTTATTAACTTTTATGGATGCATTCAGTGGTTATCATCAAATCATGATGCATCCCGAGGATCAAGAAAAAACCGCATTCGTAACAAATCAAGAAACTTATTGTTACAAAGTTATGCCTTTTGGATTGAAAAATGCAAGTGCTACTTATCAGAAATTGGTTAATAAGACGTTTCAGGAAAAGCTGCGGGATACAATGGAAGTATATATCGATGACATGCTCATCAAATCACTAAAGGCGGAGGACCACATTGCTCACTTGCAAGACGCCTTTCAGATCTTACGAAGTTACAAGATGAAGTTGAACCCAACAAAGTGCTCCTTCGGTGTAACATCAACCAAATTCCTTCGGTCCATTGTAACCCAAAGGGGCATTGAAGCAAGACTAGAACAGGTTAAAGCCATAATGGAGCTGCAATCTCCGAAGTGTGTCAAAGATGTTCAAAAGCTGACAGGGCGAATAGCGGCGTTGAACTGGTTTATATCTCGTTCTTCGAACCGAAACAAGTTGTTCTACGACATATTAAAGAAGAACAAATCGTTCGAAGGGACCGAAGAAAACGAGAAAGAACAATACATGGGCTAGCTTGCATTCAACAACCTTGGACTCTTGTTTTTGACAGTTTCCTAATCCGCATTCAAAATTCCTCCTTGTGCTACAAGTATTTAGCAACAACAAATGGTTAATGCATACAGACAAGAAAGAACAAGACGAGAACACAAGAAAGAAATCAAGGAGCAATTAGAATCTCTTACTTAACACCCCTACCCCTTCCGAATTAAAAGAACAAGACGTGTTACAAGTATCAAGTAACAACAAATGGTTAATGCATACGGACGGCGTGTCAAATCAAGTAGGTGTAGGACTGGGGGTAATTTTCGATTCATTACTTATTGTGCATCAAGCATCGGACTCATATGTTGCCAGGGATTCAAAGACGAAAGCATACTTGGAGAAAGTACGAGAAATCATCAAAATTTTCAATCATTTTAAGATAAAGCAGGTTCCTCGAGATGCCAATGCATAAGCTGACGCTTTAGCCAATCTTGGGTCTGCCATTGATCCAAGGGAATATAGCAAAATACCTTTCATGTATCTTGATGCCCTATCCATAGTCAAAGAAGTCAACATGCTTGAAGTAAGAGATTCAGATGAAACCCCTTCATGGGTAACACCTTATCTAAGATGGTTGCAAGAAGGAGTCCTACCAGTGGACAAAGAAGATGCTTGATTCACAATTTCTCTAATTACATTCATTCTGTATTCGTTAATTCTTCTCAATTTATATTTTGTTCATAGCTTATAATGCGTTATGACGACTTTGTGACTAGGATTCCCGCATTATAGCGAGTAACGCGTTTAAGCAATTAGTTCGCTATAAACAATAAGTACCAGGAAAAGGAAGAAAGATCTCTGCACGAGAGGGGGAACCTATAGAAAAGGCGAACTCACGGGGATTTTCGGAAGAGGAGTTTCTTTGGTGATAGGAGGTTAAGATGTTAGAAGAAGTCAGGGGTGGCGCAAAGGAAGTTTCGCGACAACGCAAGAAAGAAAGGCCGAATGATGCCATGGAAACACAAAAGAAAAGTTATGAAACGAAAGAGAGGGACTTACCTTGGGAAACAAGAAGAGAAACGGTTGGTTTCTACACAAGTCATCATGATGATCCTTAAGTAGAAGATTTGATGGGACTTATTGGATCGTTAGTACTAAGGGATGCCCATTACTTTGGGTAAATGCATCCTAGGCTCAGGCGTCCCTACGAGGTGTAGGGGCGTCCTTGAGTATTGCAGCAGAAATAAAGTACTAAACAGGTAAGTAATGAACGCAATGAATTATAGAGGAACAACTCAAAACCAAGTAGTCCTAGAGTGTAAACCTCTACCTCCTTGGAGGATTTTTGAATAGTTCTTTCCTTTATATTGAACGTTCTTACAGTTGTACTGGCGAGTCTTTACAGTTCTCTAACACTTAGCTTTTCCCTAAGTTCATTTGTAAAGAACTCCTTTAAGCCTACAACTAAGACTTGTTCAATCTACTAAAGGACTCTATTCCTACGTTCTGCAGTACTTCGCAGAACTCTCTTTCTCTTTTTGGTTTTTCTGGTTACAAACTGTTTTGTGGTTTGGGTACAAAATCTCACTCGATCTAACACAAGTCCTAGCACTATTCTTGAGTTCTTGAGTTAGTTCTTCGTGTTCTTGAGTGAGTCGCTTTCCTCTGATTCTCTCTGAATATTCTCTGAAAGCGTTAGCGTCACAATAAATGCCTTAGGCTATTTATAGGACTTGGGGAAGGGCGTCATTCTCGTTCTGACGATCATGCCCTTCAGATACGTGGCTACAGGATCTTCCTCCACGAGTATGGCTGTGACGAGGAAGCCTTCTGTATCCAGCTGTGTGTGATGAACTCCGCTACAGGATCGGCCGCCACGTGTTAATGAACTCTACTACAGGATCGTCCGCCACATAGTGTTGGACTCTGCTACAGGATCGGTCTCCACGTGTCCTTGGATGATCAAACATTGTCGAGTGATGTCATCCTGTCGGCTAGTGAGTAAGGACTCCTTTCTCGCGTTCCTACTTGCTTGGGACTCCGTCCTAGCTCAAGTAGTCTCTTGCTGGTCCTTACTTCCTGTTAGCTGGCGTCCCTAAGCCTAGGGAACGTTCACACACTTGTTGTCCTTTGTTAATTGGCGTTCCTGAACACTTGGACAAATTTATTAGAATCAAAGTGAGTTTGTCATATCAAAACTAAGGGACGGTTTGTGTGGGCACACGACCAAGTACGCAGGCGTCCTTGATAGCGTCCCAACAATTTCCCCCTTTTTGATGATGACAAACTCTTTAGCAAAATAGTTTTGACATTGGAACTTAGCATGCATGAAAACTTAGAAGCGTTCTCTAACACTTAGAGAAATTTTAGTAAACACAAGTTTTTATTCTTTGATTTTCTAACGTTTGGATTTTAAGGAGAGAGTCGCGTCCTAGAAAACTTTCTAAGCGTCCTCTTTTATTCTAGCATGGGTGTTCCTTAGACCTTTCACTTAATAGTTCCCACTTAACACTTGCTTATTCTAGATAACTATTTTATAGCGCATCTCTGCAAAACTACACTTCCCCCTTTTGGCATCATCAAAAAGGATAACAAGTGATAAGGACGTTAGCACAAACACATAACTAAAAGCAGTGGAACGCTTAAACACACAAATGCACACAAACAATGGATTGCCATTCAAACGAAATAAGAGTACGGTTATTACAAACCAAGATCATAGTGTTTGAAAATCAAAAGAAGCAAAAGCAAAATAGTAGGGGATTAAAGGGTGGGGGACGGCGATCACTGAGGACGGCTTTGATCTTGAAAGAACTTGAGAAGTTCTGCTTGAAGCTCATCCGACTTGGTGAGGGCCGTGGATAAGTCCTTGATGGCGGAGAAGACAAGGCATTGATTGTCCATTATAGCGCCCAAGAGTTCTGCAGGAGGATGCTGGGCAATGTTAGCAGGAGCAGAACGGGGCACTTGGCCTGAACTTGAGGAGGGGGCGTCCATAGGAGGGACTTGAGAAGAAGGATCCAAAAGCATCTGATCAAGTGCGGCAAAGTCGACTGCGGGCTCTTCTTCTCGAGGAAACTCTTGACTCATTGAAGCAAGACATTCTTCCTCAGCTTCAGCCGCCAGGCGTTCTTGCTCAGCCTTTATCCTTGCTTCCTCAGCCTCAGCTTCTAACTGTTTTGCCACAGAAGGCAATTCCTCATTATGTCTGATCTCTACCAGTCCCTTCTTGGCGTTCCATTTCAGTCCTAGCTCTTCAGAAGGAGCGCTCTCATCATAAGCTTTTTGGGACTGTAGGATTAGCTTGACAAGCCCTGGGTACGGCAAGGCGTGTCGCTTCCTCCCACACTTAGCCATATGTTGCATCGCGATTTTGGCTAAGTTGATGGGGCGGTATTCTAGAAAAGCGTCAATCAGGATAAGATCGTGTGTTTGAACAATTGAACGCTTCTCTTGCCTTGGAAGGACGGCGCGACAGATGAAATAATGTGCGATGGCGCCAACCTTGCTCAACACATGAGCGACCCTGTCCAGTCCAAAAGGCTTTTTGCCTTGAAAGAGTTTCTCAACCAGCGGCAGTTCTTCATCAGTTGTTTCAAATCCTCCTTCTGGAAGGGAGCTTAGAGCATTGGAGAGGGGCTTTTGTGGGTTGAGACCCATGAATGAACGGACTTAGCGTTCTGTAACTGATGATTTCTCTCCTTCTATTTTGAAATGAAGAGAGCCATCTTTAGCTTTGTACCTCAGATCTCTATAGAACGCCTTGATCTGCTCCTTGTCAACCACAGCAGGCGCAGGCCCAACGTTCAGCCACCCTTGGAATCTGAGCAACTCGAGGAACTCCTGAACTTTATCATCTTTGTTGAAGGAGGCGAGCCACTCTTCGGAGTATATGAGGGGACTAAGAACTTTGACGGGCGTGCCATCGAGTTTTCTTTTGCGCTTGCCCTTGGGGGACTCAGAATCTTCACCATCAGAAGAACTGTCCTCATCAGCAGAGTCCTCTGACTCATTTTCTTCAGCGTCCTGGCCAGCGTTCTCTGTGCCTTGTTCAGATTCAGCATTGCCACCAGCTGTGGCTTAATCAACACTAGAAGGGGCTTGGCCTTGGGACGTGCCCTCGGCATCCTGAGCCTTTGATTGTTGTTCTGTTGTGGGCTCAACGTCCGCAGGGACTTGGAGGGATTCTGTTTGGATTGTGGGGGAGGGGTTTTCTTGAGGAGCTTGGGAGGGGTTGAGGATTGGGAGGGATTGGTTGTAAGGAGGGACTTCATTAGCATCACGCTCGAGTTCTCCAGACAAGGAAGGCTCGGCGTCCTTTTGAGTGACCTGGTGCTCGCCAGCGTCCTCAGCTACTTGCTCTTTTTCTTTTTCGGCTTCTTTGGCCGCAGGAGCATTCTCAACTCCTTCCGCCTCTTTGCTGGAGTCCCCGATAATATCAACAAAAGGGGAGGACTCACCAACAGGCATTCCTCTTTGGCTCTCAGATGAGCTAGAGGATGAGGAGGAGGAGGAGATGTGCTTGGGCTCCGGAGCGTTCTTTGTGAGCAACACCTTAGGCTTTTCGCCAGCTTTGCGTCGGCGAAAGGTATGCTTGAGAGTTGAGCGTTTAGCATCCTCCGGGCCACTCTCAGAAGAAGGACGACGTGACTTGGGGGTCTCGGGGTCCTTGGGAGGTGATATATGGGCCGGGGCGGATGGGAAGTTTGCAAGATTGAGGGGAGAGAAAGTTCGTTTGGGAGGGAAGGGGATAAGAGCGTTTGATTTTGAAGGTTGAGGAGACGGGGGAGGAGTGGGCAATTGGACGATAGTGATGGGTTGGGGAGGAGGAGTGGATTCCTTGGAGAGGTTGGAGGGCCTTTTTTTGGAGCTAGGCCTTTTAGAGGTGGTTTTGGAGGAAGGGACGCTTGAGGTCTTGGCCTTTTTGAGGGGCCTTGGATCATGGGTTTTCTTGGAGCGTCCCTCCTTGATGTGGGGTGGAAACTTGTCCACAATCTGGGTAGGATTTGAGGAGGTTGGTTTGGAAGCTTTTGATAGAGGGGATGAAGGGGTTGGACGCTTTGATGGGAGGAGATTTTTTGTGGTGATGGTGGGGACTTGAGGAGGAGGAGGAGAGGGACTTGGCACACGGGTTTTGAGCATCTTGTAGGCCAAGGAGTCCCTGGGGTACATTGGGAATTCTGGAAGGACAACATTATGGAGGTCTGGGATAAGGTCAAGTAAGGGTGCAAGATTCTCACCTCCAAATTGTGAGAAGAAGAGAACGTCGTCCATCCTCCCCGGAAGATCCTTGAAGTTGGTCTTGTGAAGGCCTGGAATGACGAACCGTTCAATGAACTTTTCGTAGTCCCTGGTCTTGATGGCGTCCTCCTTCACATCAGGGTAGCTCATCCGTTCCCTTACCAAGTTGTAGAGAGTGATGGGCTTCCTATTGATGAAGTCAACCAATGAATCATTAAGGACGATGGGCTTGGGCTTCTCAATTGTGTTGAACTTAACCAACCTTCTTCGCTTCCCGCCGGTAGAAGATCCGGCCACGTTCATCTGTCTTTGAGACATTTTATGGTGAGTTTTAGTGAGAGAAAGTTGCCGGAAAGCTAGAGAGAAGTCAGAGCCTGAACTGAGCAGAGAAGTGGTTGAGAATAATAAATGAACGAGAGCGACTGTTCTGGCCTTATATAGAGGAAGCGGTGGCACAAACGGTAATTACCACTGTTTTACTGTGCGACACGTGGCGAAACTTCCCCCTTAAGCATTGAGCAAAAGCAACGGTCACTGTTCAAACTTTCAAATATTCAAATTTCTGACTCTTCAACTTCTTCTCAAGACTGAACTGGCGTCCTTTCTAACAAACCATAACGTTCTCTCATACTTAGTAAAAGATACCTCTTCAAGCAAATCTAGAACCAATTCAACCGTCCTTGTGATCACCTGGCGAACCATTTGAGAACAAAGCAAGTACGTCCCGTAAAAGAAACTATGAAGCTCATAGGACGCTTTTGCAAAGTTTTCGGCTAGGGTAAGCTTAGAGTTCCCATCATTTCGGCTTATAATGAGGGTTGGGTGATCAGGGATACTCTTTTCAAGACAAATAGAGAAAATTTGAATGGCGTTCCAAAGTAGCAAACATATGATGTTTTAGACTAGCGTCCTTGCAAATATGAATTTTAATGCATAACAGTCCTTAAACACTTAGAATCTACTAAACATAGCCAATCATTGAGGGAATAGTAGAACGGGACTTGTTACTTAAAAGTTATCATCCCCAAGAGCAACCTGAGATGCTCAAAGGGACGTCTATCAAGCGCCTTAGTGAAAATATCAGCTATTTGGTCTTCAGTTCTTACATGCTCCATACTAATGAGTCCTAGTTCAACATTATCACGCAAGAAATGATGCCTTATATGAATATGCTTTGTGCGTGAATGAAAAACAGGATTCTTAGAAATTTCAATAGCACTTGTGTTATCACAGCTAATGGGAATAGTTTCAAGATTGATATCATAGTCCTCCAGTTGATATTTGATCCAGATGACTTGTGAACAGCACGAGGCAGCAGCAACGTACTCAACTTCCGCAGTTGAAAGCGCCACAGAGTTCTGTTTCTTAGATCCCCAGAAGACTAAGCATGAACCAAGGAACTGTGCCATTCCTGAAGTGCTTTTTCTATCAATCACATGACCAGCATAATCAGCGGCCGAGTAGCCAACAAGCTAGAAGGACGTCTTCCTAGAGTACCAAAGACAAAGATCGTCGCGTCCTTTGAGGTAGCGAAAGATCCTTTTGACTTCTTGCATGTGGGACTCCTTTGGATTTGCCTAGAAGCGCGCACACAAGCAAACGGCAAACATAATGTCGGGACGGCTTGCGGTCAAGTAGAGAAAAGAACCAATCATTCCTCTGTAAAGCTTCTAATCAACGTCCTTTCCCTGTTCATCTGCGTAAAGACGCGAATTTGGAGAACAAGGAGTTGCAACAGGTTTGGACGTGTTCATCCCGTACTTCTCAAGCATTTCACGGACATATTTTTGTTGGTGAATGCGCGTCCCTTCCTTGAGTTGGTTTATTTGAAGTCCCAAGAAGAAATTGAGTTCTCCAATGAGGGACATTTCAAACTCACTACTCATTAAAGACTTGAACTCATCTACAAGTTTCATGTTAGTGCTACCAAAGACAATATCATCAACATAAACTTGGGCAATTAAAATGTCCTTGTGAACTTTCTTTATGAACAAAGTTTTATCAATTGAACCCCTAGTGTACCCATGAGACAAAAGAAAGGACGCAAACCTGTCGTACCACGCATGAGGGGCTTGCTTGAGTCCATAGAGCGCTTTGTCCAAGTAGTACACATGGTTTGGGTGAGAGACATCCTCGAAACCAGGCGGTTGAGCGACGTACACTTCCTCCTTCAATTTTCCGTTGAGGAAAGCAGTCTTGACGTCCATCTGAAATAACTTGAATCCTTTGTGAGCGGCGAAGGAAATAAGGAGACGAACGGCCTCAATTCTAGCAACAGGAGCAAAGGTCTCATCATAGTCTATGCCTTCCTCTTGCTTGAATCCTTGAGCCACCAGTCTTGCCTTGTTCCTGGACACACGTAAAGGACGAAACACTTTCCAAGTTTCTCTTTATCATTGTTGTGAACGAAACACTTGCAACCAAAGACTCTGAGATAATCAATGCGAGGCTTCTTTCCGTTCAATAACTCATAAGATGTCTTCTTCAGTAAAGGACGGATCATGGCACGATTGATGATGTAGCATGTTGTAGCAATAGCTTCCGCCCAGAAGTACTTGGGGATGCTATTAGCCAGAAGCATAGTTCTTGCCATATCCTCCAGCGTCCTGTTCTTTCTTTCCACAACTCCATTTTGTTGAGGAGTTCTTGGAGCTGAGAAGTTGTGTGAGACACCATGTTGATCACAATAGGCCAGGAACTCTGAATTCAGGAATTCCGTCCTATGGTCTGATCTTATGGCTTTGAGAGGCGTCTCAAGAGCAACTTCCACTTGTTTGATGAAGACTTTGAACGCATTGAAACAATCTGCTTTGGACACCAAGAAAAGAACCCAAGTGAATCGAGAAAAATCATCCACAAGAACGTAAATGCACCTCTTTCCACCGTAGCTCAGCGTCTTCATTAGTCCACAAAGATCCATATGGAGAAGTTCCAACGGCTTCTTTGTACTTACTTCATTCTTGGACTTGAAAGACGTTCTTGTTTCCTTCCCTTTGATACAGGCTTCACACTGTTCAACTTTCTCAAGATCAATTCAGGGAAGTCCCTTCACAAGATTTCTTTGGTGTAGCTTGAGTATTGTGCTTGGTCCAGCATGGCCAAGTCGGCGGTGCCAGAGATCAGCGTCCTCCTTTGAAGCAGATAGACACAATTCTGATTTAGGATTGAACTCTTGGTTGAAGATGTAGACATTGTTTTGGCGTACTCCTTTGAGAACGACTTTGTTGGACTTCTTGTTGATGACGAGGCACTCCTTTGAATCAAATGTGACTAGGTTTTCACCTTGCTCACACATTTGAGAGACACTAAGGAGATTGAAGCCAAGTCCTTCAACAAGACTTACATTTTTTGCTTTGATGGACGGGTTTAGAATGGCAGTTCCCGTTCCTTTGATCTTTCCTTTGCGCTTGTTGCCAAACGAGACAGTTCCTCCCGTGGCACTATTCTGGATAGAAGTGAGATGGATCTGGCTTCCTGTCATATGATTTGAGGCGCCACTATCGATGATCCATGGGCGTTCTCTCACTTCCACCTGCCAAAATAAGGTTAGTTTTTGGCGACCAAGGCAAGGTGTTCCTTACCTGGCTCATTGCAAAAGTAGAACTCTGGTTCTGGCATATAATCATTAATGTTGACATCATTAGAAATGGCATTCTTGCGGAAAGAACTACTAGAACGTCTAGGACGCCTAAGGTTAGCTTTGGGAACGGACTTAGCATTCTCATTGTTAGTCCTAGCAGTTTTGCCACTTGCAATATCTTCTTTTAGTTTCACACAATCATATTTGAAGTGGTCTCCTTTTCCACAGTACCAACACGTCCTATAGTAAGTACCGAGGTAGTACTGCTTGTTGGGACGTTGGATTTTGTTTTGCTTCATCTTTTGGGGATCACACACCTTTGAACCGTCCCCTTTAGCAATTTTCTTGTAAATTTTATGACTGGTGGAATTGGTATAGTAGTCCTCTTGTCCTTTTTCTCCACTTTCTAGGACTCTAATTCTTTCAAGAAGATTCTTGGTTTTCACCCGTTCAAGTTCAAGTTCTGAAGTTTTGCTAGCCTCAAAGTCGCTAGGGAGAGAGTTCCTAGTGTCAGACTCATAGCCTAGTCCTCTTTTGGCTGGGACAAAAACTATTGGTTTGACTTCCTCAACTATGGGACTCTTTCCTAACACTTTCACTTCTTCCCTAAGCTTGGCGTTCTCAAGTTTGAGACACATAAGTTCAGTTTTTAGGGACTTGTTTGTTTCACATGATGACTCTAATTGCATTGATACTGTAGCACAATTCTCACATTCAACCACAATATGTTCATTTACAAGTTCAAGTTCATCCATTATGTGTAGCATGATCACACTTTCTTCCATAATTTTTCCAATGAGTTTAATGAGCTTGGATTTAGAACAATTTTCTAGAGAACTCATCATAGATTCACGGGTTACCTCATTTTCAGATCTCGGAACGTTCTCCTCAACAACTGTGACGTCCTCCATAGCCATGTACGCCACTTGTTCATCGGGTTCTTCATCGTCATCATCAGAAGAAGAACTCCCATTGTCCCATGCAGATGCGAACGCTCCAATGAGGGCCTTTGTCTTCATTTCGTTTGAAGACATTCCCGTTGTCCACTTTTTAGCAAAGTGCCCTTTCTTGTTACACTTGTAACAGGTAAGTTCTTTCATTTCTGCCTCATTGTACTTGTGACTTTCCTTCTTGGGCATCTTGTGTTTGTTGAAATATTTGTTCCTTTTGCCAAAAGCACGGAGAACTTTGTTAAAGAGAGCAAGTTCTTCCTCTTCATCAAGTTGTTCCTTAGTCTTGCTTTCTTTCTCCTTTAAGGCTTGAACGCGCATCTTTTCGCGGTTCTCATTCTTGTTGGCTTCCACCATTAAAGAAATTTCTCGTTGACGACGAAGATAATCAGCGTACTCTGGTGTTGTGGATGCCAAAGCAAGATCAGTTTGAGGATTCTTTCCTAGTTGAGCCAAATCAGAGATCCTTCTTTCTTCGTACTGCCTGAGTTTCCCATAGATTTCTTCCATATCTAGAGTTTTGTTGGCTGTATTTTCTTTGAACATTGTCCTGTCAAAGTTCTAGACCCCAGTCAACCCATCAATGACTACTTGAACTTTGTTCCTCATAGAGATCTCAGTTTCTGGGATGCCCAAGTTTCTCATCTTAGTAACAAGAGCCTCAAAACGGTATGAATAGTCATTGACTATTTCATTTGGCAACATACTAAAAGCATAGAACTCCTTTTTGATTTTAAGCTGGACGTCCTCCTTCATTTCAGCAGTTCCCACATGGAACTTTTCAAGAGCTTCCCACTGTTGTTTAACTGTTGGCAAATTGCTAACTCGGGTGGCGTCCCTTTCACAGAGGGACGCTTGAAGAAAACAAATTGCTTTAGCATTGGTTTCCATCAGCTTGAATTCATCAGAACCCCACTCGTCCTCTTTATCAGCTTTGTCAGCAGGTACCTTGAGATCTCCTTTCATAATGACCTTCCAGCATTGATAATTTTGACTTCTGCAAAAATTCTCAAACCTTGTCTTCCATCGATTGAAGTTGCCGGCCGTCAGGCGCGGAGGCTTCACAAAAGAGATTCCAATAGGTTCCATGTCCATCTTTACCTGCAACTCAGTAAGAATCTAGAGCGCCCGCTCTGATACCAATTGTTGGATCGTTAGTACTAAGGGACGTCCTTTACTTTAGGTAAAGGCATCCTAGGGTCAGGCGTCCCTACGAGGTGTAAGGGCGTCCTTGAGTATTGCAGCGGAAATAAAGTACTAAACAGGTAAGTAATGAACGCAGTGAATTATAGAGGAACCACTCAAGACCAAGTAGTCCTTGAGTGTAAACCTCTACCTCCTTGGAGGATTTTTGAATAGTTCTTTCCTTTATATTGAACGTTCTTACAGTTGTACTGGCGAGTCTTTACAGTTCTCTGACACTTAGCTTTTCCCTAAGTTCACTTGTAAAGAACTCCTTTAAGCCTAGAACTAAGACTTGTTCAATCTACTAAAGGACTCTATTCCTACGTTCTGCAGTACTTCGCAAAACTCTCTTTCTCTTTTTGGTTTTTCTGGTTACAAACTGTTTTGTGGTTTGGGTACAAAATCTCACTCGATCTAACACAAGTCCTAGCACTGTTCTTGAGTTCTTGAGTTAGTTCTTCGTGTTCTTGAGTGAGTCGCTTTCCTCTGATTCTCTGAATATTCTCTGAAAGCGTTAGCGTCACAATAAATGCCTTGGGCTATTTATAGGACTTGGGGAAGGGCGTCATTCTTGTTCTGACGATCATGCCCTTCAGGTACGTGGCACCAGGATCTTCCTCCACGAGTATGGCGGTGATGAGGAAGCCTTCTGTATCCAGCTGTGTGTGATGAACTTTGCTACAGGATCGGCCGCCACATG
The DNA here is from genome assembly GCA_934048045.1 of Polygonum aviculare. Taxonomy (NCBI): domain Eukaryota; kingdom Viridiplantae; phylum Streptophyta; class Magnoliopsida; order Caryophyllales; family Polygonaceae; genus Polygonum; species Polygonum aviculare. The sequence continues at coordinate 14,099,398 of OW204023.1, read as the reverse complement.
TTGATGAACTCTGCTACAGGATCGTCCGCCACGTAGTGTTGGACTCTGCTACAGGATCGGTCTCCACGTGTCCTTGGATGATCAAACATTGTCGAGTGATGTCATCCTGTCGGCTAGTGAGTAAGGACTCCTTTCTTGCGTTCCTACTTGCTTGGGACTCCGTCCTTGCTCAAGTAGTCTTTTGCTGGTCCTTACTTCCTGTTAGCTGGCGTCCCTAAGCCTAGGGAACGTTCACACACTTGTTGTCCTTTGATAATTGGCGTTCCTGAACACTTGGACAAATTTATTAGAATCAAAGTGAGTTTGTCATATCAAAACTAAGGGACGGTTTGTGTCGGCACACTACCAAGTACGCAGGCGTCCTTGGTAGCGTCCCAACAGGACGCGACACAAAACTTCTACAACTTGACAAAACAAAAATCAAAAACCCTAGAAAACAGCTAGCGGGAAGTTTCGTCGGGTTTTTGAGGGGGTATTGTTGGGCCTCGTAAAATCAATCCCACTACCAAGAGAGGAGAGGCCCATCAACGGCAACGGCTGAATTGGTTTCTAAAAGAGAAAGCGATAATCTCAGGCATCGATTGCAAATATTTTAAGCGGTTACACTAAGAAGATCAGAGACGGAATCTTCAAGATTGGTTCAACGATTGGCAATGGTCAATTGGGGAAGTAAACAATATAAAAGGAAGGAAGAAGGGAGAAAAGAGGACACAATCAACACACTATAATTCTTGCCCCTAATTCTAAAATTCAAGCATTTTTTTCATTCGATCAAAGAGCAACACTAAGTTCTTGTACTCGAGCTAAAGTTTTTGTTACGAAGAGCAAGCCATACGATTAATCTAGAGGAATTTCACATTTATTTAATTACATTCATTCTGTATTCGTTAATTCTTCTCAATTTATATTATGTTCGTAGCTTGTAACGCGTTGTGATGACTTTGTGACTAGAATTCCCACATTATAGTGAGTAACACGTTTACGCAGTTAATTCGCACAAAACACCTACCATGATAATGGTTCCATCGAGAGAGGAACTTTAATATTTCTTTCTTCCAAATAAATTATTTTATTTTCAATTTTCTCCTTTCCGATATCGTTCGATTAACGAAGCTTCGAGCTATCATCAGTAACCTTTGCTCCATGAGTCAACCGTATTCAAACGTCGTATTTGAGGCAAGTGGTTTGGTTCAATTTTAGCACGTTCATTTTTATCTATTTGCTTGGAACTAATTGTGTGAAATTAAAATGAACTAGGTTGTTGTTTTATTTCCTAGTTTAATGACGTCGTTAGTTGTTATTATTGCTAGGTGTTGAAGGGTTAATTCTTGAACAAATAAATTTGTCAAGACCCCGCCGATTATAGCGAAGTCAAGATCGTTCCACGGGAGTAAGAAGAATCTTAGTCTAGCAATCGAACTACAAAAACAAAGCGAAACAAAGCAAAACGAAGCAAACGAACACAAATCACAAGTTTCAAAGATGGGTCGCACTCGACCTAAAGTGGTTTGCAGCCGACCTATCTGGGTTTGAAAAATGACTTTATAAAAATATGAAAAAATATCTAGGGAAAAGGTTTCAGCACAACATAAAAATGCAATCAAACAAATATCAATGATCAACTCAACCAATTAATCTCATGATGACTTCCGCCACAAATAAACATATCAAAATCTCGACTTTCGTAGAGAAGTTAACATGCAATCCTACTTGTATTCTAAAGGTTTTAACTTTCGCCTTTAAACCCGAATTTTTATTCAAATATACAATTTTCTCTTTCAATTCAATTGCAAATAAGAACATGCCTTAACTTTCATCAAGGAATTAAGCATACAAGTTGGATTAAAGTAGGGCTGGGATACTTCGGTTCCTGAGTATTTTTTAGCCTACCCGCAGGGTAAAAAAAAATTTTTAGTTCGGTTCGGTTCCTACGAATTTTAGTTAGGAACCGTAATAACCGTACCCGAACTTTATTCGGCTCCTAACTTCGGTTAACCGAACTTAGTCATTTTTTCTTTGGTTTTTTCTGTTCCTAAATTTGGTTCGGTTTTTAATACAATCAAAAGCTAAAAATTGAGCAGACCAAAAGTTCAAATCATAATCTTAAGTTCTTAACATCTAATGAAAAAACATGAAGTTTGCTATAGCATTCAAGGTCAAAAAAAAACTAAAACATCCATGAAAACAAAAGAAAACGAAACTTTTTTATTTGTTTCCCTTGGTGAGCTTCTTTAATGAATGAACATTGTTGGGACGCTATCAAGGACGCCTGCGTACTTGGTAGTGTGCCCACACAAACCGTCCCTTAGTTTTGATATGACAAACTCACTTTGATTCTAATAAATTTGTCCAAGTGTTCAGGAACGCCAATTAACAAAGGACAACAAGTGTGTGAACGTTTCCTAGGCTTAGGGACGTTAGCTTACATGAAGTAAGGACTAGCAAGAGACTACTTGAGCAAGGACGCAGTCCCAAGCAAGTGGGAACGCAAGAAAGGAGTCCTTACTCTCTAGCCGACAGGATGACATCACTCGACAATGTTTGATCATCCAGGGACACGTGGAGACCGATCCTGTAACAGAGTCCAACACTACGTGGCGGACGATCCTGTAGCAGAGTTCATCAACACGTGGCGGCTGATCTTGTAGCGGAGTTCATCACACACAGCTGGATACAGGAAGCTTCCTCATCACCATCACACTCGTGGAAGAAGATCCTGTAGCCACGTACCTGAAGGGCATGATCGTCAGAACGAGAATGACGCCCTTCCCCAAGTCCTATAAATACCGCAAGGCATTTATTGTGACGCTAACGCTTTCAGAGAATATTCAGAGAGAATCAGAGGAAAGCGACTCACTCAAGAACACGAAGAACTAAGTCAAGAACTTAAGAACAGTGCTAGAACTTGTGTTAGATTGAGTGAGACTTGTAACCAAATCACAAAAACAGTTTGTAACAGAAAAACCCAAAAAGAGAGAGAGAGTTTTGCGAAGTACTGCAGAACGTAGGAATAGAGTCCTTTGGTAGATTGAACTAGCTTAAGTTGTAGGCTTAAAGGAGTTCTTTACAAGTGAACTTAGGGAAAAGCTAAGTGCCAGAGAACTGTAAAGGCTCACCAGTACAACTGTAAGATCGTTCAATAGAAAGGAAAGAACTATTCAAAAATCCTCCAAGGAGGTAGAGGTTTAGACTCAAGGACTACTTGGTCTTGAGTGGTTCCTCTATAATTCACTGCGTTCATCTATTATCTGTTTAGTACTTAATTTCCGCTGCAATACTCAAGGACGCCCCTACACCTCGTAGGGACGCCTAACCTTAGGAGGCCTTTACCAAAGTAAAGGGCGTCCCTCAGTACTAACGATCCAACAATTGGTATCAGAGCAGGCGCTCTAGATTCTTACTGAGTTTCAGGTAAAGATGGACATGGAACCTATTGGAATCTCTTTTGTGAAGCCTCCGCGCCTGACGGACGGCAACTTCAACCGCTGGAAGACAAGGTTTGCAAATTTCTGCAGAGGTCAAAATTATCAATGCTGGAAGGTCATTATGACAGGAGATCTCAAGGTACCCGCTGACAAAGCTGATAAGGAGGACGAGTGGGGTCCTGACGAGTTTAAGTTGATGGAAACCAACGCAAAAGCCATGTGTTTCCTTCAAGCATCTCTATGTGAAAGGGACGCCACTCGAGTTGGCAACTTGCCAACAGCTAAACAACAGTGGGACGCTCTTGAGAAGTTCTATGTAGGAACAACTGAAATGAAGGAGGACGTCCAGCTAAAGATTAAAAAGGAGTTCTATGCTTTCAGTATGTTGCCAAATGAAACAGTGAACGACTACTCATACCGTTTCGAGGCTCTTGTCACTGAAATGAGGAACCTGGGCATCCCAGAGACAGAAATCTCCATGAGGAATAGAGTTCAAGTGGTCATTGATGGATTGACTGGCGTCTGGAACTTTGACAGGACAACGTTCAAAGAGAATACATCCAACAAAACTCTAGATATGGAAGAAATCTATGGGAAGCTCAGGCAGTACGAAGAAAGAAGGATTTCTGATATGGCTCAACTAGCAAACAACCCTCAAACTGATATTGCTTTGGCGTCCACAACACCACAGTACGCTGATTATATTCGTCGTCAACAAGAAATTTCCTTAATGGTGGAAGCCAACAAGAGTGAGAACCGCGAGAGGATGCGCGTTCAAGCCCTGAAGGAGAAGGAAAGCAAGACTAAGGAACAGCTTGAGGAAGAGGAAGAGGAAGAACTTGCTCTCTTCAACAAAGTTCTTCGTGCCTTTGGCAAAAGGAACAAATATTTCAACAAACACAAGATGCCCAAGAAGGAGAGTCGTAAGTATACTGATGCAGAAATAAAGGAACTCACATGTTACAAGTGTAACAAGAAAGGACACTTTGCTAAGAGGTGTACAACAGGAATGTCTGCAAAAGATATGAAGACAAAATCCCTCATTGGAGCGTTCGCCTCTGTATGGTATAATGGGAGTTCTTCTTCTGATGATGATGATGAAGAACCTGATGAGCAAGTGGCGTACATGGCTATGGAGGACATCTCAGTTGTTGAGGAGAACGTTCCGAAATCTGAAAATGAGGTAACTCGTGAATCTATGATGAGTTCTATGATGAGTTCTTTAGAAAATTGTTCCAAATCTAAGCTCATTAAACTGATTGGAAAAATCATGGAAGAAAGTGTTGTCATGCAACATAGAATGGATGAACTTGAACTAGAAAATGAGAATATTGTTGTTGAATGCAAAAACTGTAGTTCCATGACTATTCAACTAGAGTACTCATATGAAGAATCTAAATCTCTAAAAACTGAAGTAATGTGTCTCAAACTTGAGAACACTAAGCTTAGAGAAGAAGTGAAAATGTTGGGAAAGAGTCCCATAGTTGAGGAAGTCAAGCCAATAGTTTTTGTCCCAGCCAAAAGAGGACTAGGCTATGAGTCTGAACCTAGGAACTCTCTCCCTAGTGACTTTGAGGCTAGCAAAACTTCAGAACTAGAACTTGAATGGGAGAAAACCAAGAATCTTCTTGAAAGAATTAGGGTCCTAGAAAGTGGAGAAAAAGGACAAGTGGACTACTATACCAATTCCACCAGTCATAAAATTTATAAGAAAATTGCAAAAGGGGAAGGTTCAAAAGTTTGTGATCCACAAAAGATGAAGCAAAACAAAATCCAACGTCCCAACAAGAAGTACTACCTCGGTACTTACTATAGGACGTGTTGGTACTGTGGACAAGGAGACCACTTCAAGTATGACTGTGTGAAACTGAAAAAAGATATTGCAAGTGGCAAAAAGGCTAGGACTAACAATGAGAATGTTAAGTTTGTTCCCAAAACTAATCTTAGGCGTCCTAGACGTTCTAGGAGTTCTTTCCGCAAGCATGCCATTTCTAATGATGTTAACATTAATGATTTCATGCCAGAACCAGAGTTCTTTTATTGTAATGAGCCAGGTAAGGAACGCCTTGCCTGGGTCGCCCAAAACTAACCTTGTTTTGGCAGGTGGAAGTGAGGGGACGCCTATGGATCATTGATAGTGGCGCCTCAAATCATATGACAGGAAGCCAGATCCATCTCACTTCTATCCAAAGTAGTGCCACGGGAGGAACTGTCTCGTTTGGCAACAAGGGCAAGGGAAAGATCAAGGGAACGGGAACTGCCATTCTTAACCCGTCCATCAAAGCAACTAACGTGAGTCTTGTTGAAGGACTTGGCTTCAATCTCCTTAGTGTCTCTCAAATGTGTGATCAAGGTGAAAACCTAGTCACCTTTGACTCAAAGGAGTGCCTCGTCATCAATAAAAAGTCCAACAAGGTCGTTCTCAAAGGAGTACGCCAAAACAATGTCTATATTTTCAATCAAGAGTTCAAGCCTAAATCAGAATTGTGCCTATCTGCTTCAAAGAAGGACGCTGATCTCTGGCATCGCCGTCTTGGCCATGCTGGACCTAGCACAATCCTTAAGCTCCACCAGAGAAATCTTGTGAAAGGACTTCCCCGAATTGATCCTGAGACAGTTGAACAGTGCGAAGCCTGTATCAAAGGGAAGCAAACAAGAACGTCGTTCAAGTCCAAGAATGAAGTAAGTACAAATAAGCCTTTGGAACTTCTCCATATGGATCTCTGTGGACCAATGAAGACGCTGAGCTACGGTGGAAAGAGGTACATTTACGTTCTCGTAGATGATTTTTCGCGTCTTTACGCAGATGAACAGGGAAAGGACGTTGATCAAAAGCTTTACAGAGGGATGATTGGCTCTTTACTCTATCTGACCGCAAGCCGTCCCGACATTATGTTTTCCGTTTGCTTGTGTGCACGCTTCCAGGCAAATCCAAAGGAGTCCCACATGCAAGAAGTCAAGAGGATTTTTCGTTACCTCAAAGGACGCGATGATCTTTGTCTTTGGTACCCTAGGAAGACGTCCTTCAAGCTTGTAGGCTACTCGGATGCTGATTATGCTGGTCATGTGATTGATAGAAAAAGCACTTCAGGAATGGCATAGTTCCTTGGTTCATGCTTAGTCTCCTGGGGATCTAAGAAACAGAACTCTGTAGCACTTTCAACTGCGGAAGCCGAGTACGTTGCTGCTGCCTCGTGTTGTTCACAAGTTATCTGGATCAAATATCAACTAGAGGACTACGGTATCAATCTTGAAACCATACCTATTCGTTGTGATAACACAAGTGCTATTGAATTTCTAGGAATCTTGTTTTTCATTCACGCACAAAGCATATTCATATAAGGCATCATTTCTTGCGTGATAATGTTGAACTAGGACTCATTAGTATGGAGCATGTAAGGACTGAAGACCAAATAGCTGATATTTTCACTAAGGCGCTTGATAGACGTCCCTATGAGCATCTCAGGTTGCTCTTGGGGATGATAACTTTTAAGTAGCAAGTCCCGTTCTACTATTCCCTCAATGATTGGCTATGTTTGGTAGATTCTAAGTGTTTAAGGACTGTTATGCATTGAATTCATATTTGCAAGGATGCTAGTCTAAAACTTCATATGTTTGCTACTTTGGAACGCCATTCAAATCTTCTCTATTTGTCTTGAAAAGAGTTGCCCTGATCACCCAACCCTCATTATAAGCCGAAATGATGGGAACTCTAAGCTTACCCTAGCCGAGAACTCTCCAAAAGCGTCCTATGAGCTTCTTATTTTATTTTACGGGACGTACTTGCTTTATTCTCAAATGGTTCGTAAGGTGATCACTGGAACGGTTGTGTTGGTTATTGGTTTGCTTGAAGAAGGTAAATTCTCGCTGAGGTAAAATTTTGCTAAGTATGGGAGAACGACATGGTTTGAAAGGGAGAACTCCAGTTCAGTTTTTGAGAGGCAGTTGAAGCGTCAGAAATTTGAATATTTGAAAGTTTGAACAGTGACCGTTGCTTTTGCTTAATGCTTAAGGGGGATGTTTCGCCACGTGTTGCACAGTAAAACAGTGGTAATTACAGTTGTGCCACCGCTTCCTCTATATAAGGCCAGAACAGTCGCTCTCGTTCATTTATTACGCTCAACCACTTTCTTGCTCTCAAATCTGCTCTGACATCTCTCTAGAACTCCGGTGGTTTTCTCTCTCTAAAGCTCATCTGAAAACATGTCTCAAAGACAGTTGAACGTGGCCGGATCTTCTACCGACGGGAAGCGTAGAAAGCTGGTGAAGTCCCACTACATCGAGAAACCAAAACCCATAGTTCTTAATGAATCTCTAGTGGACTTCATCAACAGGAAGCCAAGAACTCTTTACAATTTGATAAGGAAACGCATGGATCTACTTGAGGTGAAGGCGGACGCTATAAAGACCAGGAACTATGAGAAGTTCATTGAGCGGTTCGTCGTTCCAAGTCTCCACAACACCAACTACAAAGACTTGCCTGGATGGATGGACGATGTGCTCTTCTTCTCTCAGTTCGGAGGTGAGAATCTTGGCCCTCTTCTTGAACTTATTCCCGACCTCCACAACGCCGTCCTTCCGGACTTTCCCATGTACCCAAGGGACTCCTTGGCTTATAAAATGCTCAAATCAAGAGTGCCAAGTCCCTCTCCCCCTCCTCCACAAGTCCCTACCATAACCACCAAAAAGCTGCCAAAGCGTCCTGCACCTTCCTCTCCCCTCTCAAAATCTTCCCAACCCTTCTCCACTTCAAAACCAACGGATATTATGGATAAATTCCCTTCCCATTTAAAGGAGGGACGCTCCAAGAAAGTTCACGACCCAAGGCCCTTCAAAAAGACCAAGACCTCGAGCGTCCCATCCTCCAAAACCTCCACAAAAGGGCCTAGCACCACTAAAAGGCCTTCCAACCTCTCCAAGGAATCCACTCCTCCCCCTCAACAAATATCAATAGTCCAACTTCCAACTCCTCCTCCGTCCCCCAAACCTTCATGTTCCAATGCCCTCATTCCTTTTCCTCCCAAAACCCTCTCTCCCTTAAACCTGGCCAACTTCCCTTCTGCCCCGGCCCACATTTCCCCACCAAAGGACCCCGAGACCCCAAAGTCCCGCCGTCCATCCTCTGAAAGTGGCCCGGAGGAGACAGAGCGCACACTTGAGCACACTTTTCGCCGAAGGAAGGCTGGTGAAAAGCCCAGGGTGTTGCTCGCCAAGGACGTTTCTACGCAAATTGAGCACGTTCCCTCCTCCTCTTCCTCCTCGAGCTCATCTGAGAGCCAAACAAGTACGCCCGCTCATGTCTCTCCTTTCATAGATGTTGTTGGGGATTCAAATGATGAAGCGGAAGGAGAGGTGAACGCTCCTACTGAACAGATTGAGGACGTTGGTGAGCACCAGGTCGCTGCAGAGAACGCCGAGCCAACTCTTTCTGAAGAGCTCGAGCGTGATGCTCAAGAAGTCCCACCCTACAACCAATCTCTATCCATCCTCCAACCTTCCCAAGCTCCTCAAGAAAACCCCTCCCCCACAATCCAAACAAAATCCCACCAAGTCCCGGCGGACGCTGAGCCCCAATCAGAAAATCCAACAAAAGCTCAGGACGCTCAGGGCACGTCCCAAGGTCAGAGTTCTAGTGCTGCTCAAGCCACAGCTGGTGGCAATGCTGAAAGTGAACAAGGCACCGAGAACGCTGCTGGCCAGGACGCAAATGAAAATGAGTCTGAGGACTCAGCTGATGAGGACAGTTCTTCAGATGGTGAAGACTCAGAGTCCCCCAAGGGCAAGCGTAAAAGAAAACACGATGGCGCGCCCGTGAAAGTTCTTAGCCCTCTAGTCTATTCTGAAGAATGGCTCGCCTCCTTCCACAAAGATGACAAAGTCCAGGAGTTCCTCGAACTTCTGAGATTTCAGGGATGGCTAAACGTTGGGCCTGCGCCCGCTGTGGTTGATAAGGAGCAGATCAAGGCGTTCTACAAAGATCTGAGGTACAAAGCAAAAGATAGCTCCCTCCACTTTAAAATTGACGGTGAGAAAGCTTCAGTAACAGAACGTCAGGTCCGTTCTTACATGAGTCTCAACCCTCAAAAGCCACCGTCCAACGCTCTAAGCTCACTTCCAGAAGGCGGTTTTGAAACGACTGATGAAGAAATGCCGCTGGTTGAGAAGTTGTTCCAGGGCAAAAAGCCCTTCGGACTGGACAGGGTTGCTCATGTATTGAGCAAGGTTGGCGCCATTGCACATTATTTCATATGTCGCGCCGTCCTTCCAAGGCAAGAGAAGCGTTCAATCGTTCAAACTCACGATCTTATCTTGATTGACGTTTTTCTAGAACGCCGCCCCATCAACTTAGCAAGAATAGCAATGCAACATATGGCTAAGTGTGGGAGGAAGCGACATGCTCTGCCGTACCCGGGGCTGGTAAAGCTGATTCTGGAGTCTCAGAACGCCTATGATGAAAGTGCTCCTTCAGAAGAACTCAGCCTGAAATGGAATGCCAAGAAAGGACTCGTCGAGATAAGGCACAATGAAGAGTTGCCGTCTGTGCTAAAACAGTTAGAAGCTGAGGCTGAGGAAGCTAGACTGAAAGCTGAGGAAGAACGCTTAGCTGTTGAGGCTGAGGCTGCAAGGCTTAATTCTACGCCTCAAGAGTTCTCCCAAGACCAAGAGCCCGCAGTAGATCTTGCAACCCTTGATCAAATGCTCTTAGAGCCTTCTTCTCCTTCAGCTCTTCCAACGGACGCTCCTTCTTCGAGTACAGGTCCTCTGCCCCGTTCTGCCCCTGCAAACATAGCTCAGTATCCTCCAGCAGAACTCATGGGCGCAATTATGGAAAATCAGTGTCATGTCTTCTCTACTATCAAAGATCTGTCCGCGGCCCTCACCAAGTCGGCTGAACTTCAAGAGCAACTTCTAAAGTTCTTCCAGGATCAAAGCCATCCCCAGTGATCGCCGTCCCCCAACTTTTAATCCCTCAATTAATTGCCCTTGCTTCTTTTATTTCAAAACTCTTGATCCTTTTGTGATCACGTTTGTGTAATAACTCTAATTTCGTTTGAATGGGTATTACACTATTTGCTTGCATTGTGTGTGTTTAAGCATTCCACTGCTTTAAGTTATGTGTTTGTGCTAACGTCCTTATCACTTGTTATCCTTTTCTATGATGTCAAAAGGGGGAAGTGTAGTTTTGCAGAGATGCGCTATGAAATAGTTATCTAGAATAAGCAAGTGTTAAGGGGGAACTATTAAGTGAAAAAGTCTAAAGAACGCCCATGCTAGAATAAAAGAGGACGCCTAGAAAATTTTCTAGGACGCGACTCTCTCCTTAAAATCCAAATGTTAAAGAATCAAAGAATGAAAACTTGTGCTTACTGAAATTTCTCTAAGTGTTAGAGGACGCTTTTAAGTTTTCATGCATGATAAGTTCCAATGTCAAAACTATTCTGCTGAAGAGTTTGTCATCATCAAAAAGGGGGAAATTGTTGGGACGTTATCAAAGACGCCTGCGTACTTGGTAGTGTGCCCACACAAACCGTCCCTTAGTTTTGATATGACAAACTCACTTTGATTCTAATAAATTCGTCCAAGTGTTCAGGAACGCCAATTAACAAAGGACAACAAGTGTGTGAACGTTCCCTAGGCTTAGGGACGCCAGTTAACAGGAAATAAGGACCAGCAAGAGACTACTTGAGCAAGGACGGAGTTCCAAGCAAGTAGGAATGCGAGAAAGGAGTCCTTACTCTCTAGCCGACAGGATGTTTGATCATCCAAGGACACGTGGAGACCGATCCTGTAGCAGAGTCCAACACTACGTGGCGGACGATCCTGTAGCAACGTTCATCAACACGTGGCGGCAGATCCTGTAGTAGAGTTCATCACACACAGCTGGATACAGGAAGCTTCCTCATCACCGCCATACTCGTGGAGGAAGATCCTGTAGCCACGTACCTCAAGGGCATGATCGTCAGAACGAGAATGACGCCCTTCCCCAAGTCCTATAAATACCGCAAGGCATTTATTGTGACATAAACGCTTTCAGAGAATATTCAGAGAGAATCAGAGGAAAGCGACTCACTCAAGAACACGAAGAACTAACTCAAGAAATCAAGAACAATGCTAGAACTTGTGTTAGATCGAGTGAGACTTGTAACCAAATCACAAAAACAGTTTGTAACAGAAAAACCCAAAAAGAGAGAGAGAGTTCTGCGAAGTACTCTAGAACGTAGGAATAGAGTCCTTTGGTAGATTGAATTAGCTTAAGTTGTAGGCTTGAAGGAGTTCTTTACAAGTGAACTTAGGGAAAAGCTAAGTGCCAGAGAACTTTAAAGGCTCGCCAGTACAACTGTAAGATCGTTCAATAGAAAGGAAAGAACTATTCAAAAATCTTCCAAGGAGGTAGAGGTTTACACTCAAGGACTACTTGGTCTTGAGTGGTTCCTCTATAATTCACTGCATTCATCTATTATCTATTTAGTACTTAATTTCCGCTGCAATACTCAAGGACGCCCCTACACCCCGTAGGAACGCCTAACCTTAGGACGCCTTTACCAAAGTAAAGGGCGTCCCTCAGTACTAACGATCCAACAAACATAGTGTTAGTTCAACCATGCATCTCTATGAAACATGCTCTATCTGTCTGGTGAAATCATTTACACAGCAAGCATGATTACAAGAAAACCAGCTTTCATATACAACCATACACATCAGCAATTAAGAACCTTCTATCAGGCAACAACAGGTAGTTTCACAAGCAACGCACTGAGGTTCAAAGCCAAGTAAGTTGATCCGCCACATAACACAATAATTTCATGTGGATATATAGAAGGGATGGAATTGATGTGGTAACAAGAAGTCGGATTCAGAGAAAGTTGCATCAATCTGCTCGATGCTAGAGAAAGTTGCATAACATGAAACATGAAAAATTGACTGAATCGTTCAATGAAACTCAGCAACCGAACCAAACCCGAGTTTCCTCAAAGAACCGACCGAAAATTTTCCAATGTAATTTTCCTAGGAACCGGACCGAACCGAACCAAACTGCTCGGTTCGGTTCGGTTCTTCGGGTCTTAAGTCCTAGCCCTAGATTAGAGGGTTAAGAATGGATCAAAGATTCAAGTTTTATTATGCATGCTTATGTTGGGTTACACCCCAACCCTAGAAAAGAGGACTACTCACACTTCATCATCATGCAAGCATTCATCATAAGAGGAGAAGACATGATCAAAAGCAAATAACTTGAATTAACTAAGAAATCCAACCTTACAAGTCTTGCAAATCCTTTCTACACAACCCTTGTCTTCCAAATTCTCCCAAGAAGAATAAAGCGTGAATCCTAGAAGAGACCCCTAAGGCTCTTTATATGGGGATACAAGACAACTAAAAGGGAAACAAGCAAAAGTACAATAACTACACTAACTTGGGCGGCAAGTAAGTCCCGCGAGGCTTCTCGGTAGGGTCGCGGCCGATCATGGAGGGGTTGGAGCCGACCTTCCCTTCTTCAGCTCAGGGTAGGTCGCTGCAGACGTAGGTGAGGTCGCATGCAACCCACAGCTGAGAGTTGCACTTCTTCTCGCCTTTGTTTGAACTTGCTCCAAGTGTTTGGTCTTTTTTCAGTGTTTCTTCCTTCTTGTTCCTTGATTCCTCTAAGCTTCTTGTACTTCTTTTAAGGCACCTTTTATTGCAAACTTGTCTCTTGAATGCTTTGATGAACTCTTGATAACTTGACTCTTTAAAACCGCAACAAACTACCACTTTCTAAAACACTCCGAAATGATTGAAAACTTCTTCTAAAATGCTCCAAACACCTACAAAACACAAAACAACACACAAACGACTACAACCCCGGAAAGAGAGTTGAAATCCCATGCAAAACACACAAATAGATAGGAAAACATGCAAAACAACCTAGAAAACATCCTATGAAAACTAACTAAAAAGCATGACATCACTAGGCTATGCTAGTATGGACTTAGGTTCGATCTATGTTGGCCTTGTACGTGGCCTTGTTTGTTGTTAGCCTCGTAGTGGCTTTGTTTGCCGTTAGCCTTGCAGTGGCTTGTTATGGACATAAGATAGAAATAGGGATGGAGCCTTCAGTACTCATAACACCTCTTTATAACTGCATTAGGATGGCCATATACCCTAATGTTGGTCATGACCATGTCTCCTCAACTGTGCGTGAAGGGCGTTGCATCTAGCAAGTACGTTATTCAAATCCGCGAAAATCGTTGTTTGATGTCGTGCTTTTTAGTTAGATTTCTTAGGTTGTTTTCTAGTTTGTTTTGCATGTTTTCCTATATGTTTGTTTGTTTTGCATAAGATTTCGACTCTCTTTCGGGGGTTGGAGTCGTTTGTTTGTTGTTTTGTGTATTGTAGGTATTTGGAGCATTTTAGGAGAAGTTTTCGTCTATTTCGGAGCTTTCTAGAGAGTGTTAATTTTCAAGAGTCATAATGTCAAGAATCCTTCAAAGAATCAAGAGACAAGCTTGTAGCAAAAGGTTGCTCAAAATGAGTACAAAAAGCCTAAGGAAATCAAGGAAAAAGAAGGAAGAAACACCGAGCAAAGGACTGATCATTTGGAGCAAGATCGAGCAAGAATGAAAGAAACCAAGCTCCTCGTTGTGGGTCGGCACAGACATGCCTCAGGTCGTCTGCGACCTTCTCCTGAAGCTTATGATTTGTGTTTGTTTGGCTTGTTTTACTTTGTTTTGTTTTGTTTTTCTTTCGTAGTTTGATTGCTAGACTATAGTTCTACTAACTCCCGTGGATGATCCTGACGTCGCTATAATCAGCGAGGTCTTGACAAATTTATTTGTTCAAGGTAAAAACCCTACCCAACAAATTGGCGCCGTTGCCGGGGAGTTAGTTTAGTTTCTTTGTCTAGCTTTCTTTTGGGCTAGGGACTAGCCCGAGCCCCTTGTTTGTCACTAATTCGTTTCTCTCATGTTTTGTACGCAGGTGTATGCCCTCTAGTTCACGAAGGGTAATTGACCATTTTCCCTTTGATCCCGAAATAGAGAGAACCCTTTGTCGCAAGCTAAGAGAACGAAAAGCAATGGCCAAAGATGAGGCTCTTGCTCATCAAATGGCTGAACTCCGCGCTAAAGTGGAGCGTATGCAATTAGAGTCGGATGCTCAAGCCACATATGCGCGGCAAGAAAGAGAGGCGGTTGCCCATCTTCGAGAACAACTTGATGCTATTCCGAGGAATGTTAAGCAATACATGCATCCGGAGCTTAGAGTTCCCGAATCCGCTATTGTGCTCCCGGTAATTGAGCGTGCTTTTGAGATCAAATCTCACTTCATCAAGGGTCTCAATATGAAGGCAAGCCCACCGGATGCCCTACGGAGCACATCAAAAATTTCACCAATCTTTGTGACACCATCGCCGCCGATGGCGTGTCACTTGAATATCTACTCCTCAAGGCGTTCAAGTGGTCCTTAGCCGGGAAAGCACTTAATTGGCTCGAAAGCTTGCCCGCTAGGTCGATCAATACATGGAAGGCTTTGCACGACTTGTTCATGACGAATTTCTTTCCACCGGCCAAGACTACCGAGTTAAGGAAGCGCACCACCTCCTACCACCAACTTCCCAATGAGACATTTGTAGAAACTTGGGAGAGATTCAAGGAGCTTCTTCGACAACGTCCAACTCATGGACCACCTCCTTATGTTCTTCAAGAAATATTCTTTCAAGGGATCAATGCAGCAACAAAGGACCGCATCAATCTCCACACTGATTGTGGTTTCATTGAGATGGATCCCGACGAGGCATGGCGTCTAATGGACAAACTCACCAACTATGATGCCATGTATGGGACCCAACAAGACATCCGTATTCAACCAAAGAAGCTCTATGATCCTAATGGTGAGCCAATTGATCAAGATGTGAAGTTCCAATTTATGCTAGATGAGATCAACCGGCTCAAGAAGCAAGTGGGCTACTTCAAGTCCGCCGGTCCACCTTGTCAAGAATGTGGTTCCCAATTTCACACCGCCACTTATTGTAATAATGTGGAGCAAGTCTAGGCTGCCGAGGCTTATGCGGAGGCGAACTGTATGTGAGGACCCTACCGAGCTCAAAACAATGCTTATGCGGGGAGGAACAACAATTATCTTCAATGGCACAACAATGGCCATGGCCAAGGTTATCCGCCTCCCCTGCAAGAATAAAGGGTCCCTCCTTATAGACCTCCCGGTTATCAAGCGGAGGCATCATGGGTTCAAGAATTGCAAGAAGGGTTGATGCAAGGAGTGAGGACTGAGCTCACCACGCAGCTAAAGGGTGTTCATACAAGATTGGGAGATCTTGACACGTGGAGAAAGAACGTCAACTCCCAACTTGGTGATCTAGCGGCTCAAATCCCACGACCTCAAGGGCGCTTACCGGGCCACCCCAATAAGAACCCAAGATGCCATATTGTCGTTGTTCACCTAAGGAGCGGGAAGAAGTTGCCGGAACGAGTTACAATTGAGAAGACAACGGACGAAGAAGCTGAAACCTCTCAGTCACAAGGTCATGGCCGACCCACCAATGGTCGCCACCGACCCTCTCCTTGCTATAGAGAAGGTCGCAGCCGACCCTCCCCAGGTCGCTGCCGACCCTTCTCTGAGAGTCCCAACATCCGTTCCATCTTCTCCGACAACGAAGGTATTTCCTTTCCTGTCCAAGAAGGCTAAGGATTTCACGGAGGGTAAGGTCAAGCGTTTCGTGAAGGTTCTCCAAGGCCTCAACATCACCATTCCCTTTTCCGAAGCTTTGAACGAGATGCCCGCCTACACCAAATTTCTCAAAGAGATCTTGTCAAATAAGCGGTCAATGTCCGAATTGACCAATGATGTGCGGTCTATAGAGCTCCCGGAAAAGCTTGGTGATCCGGGTAAGTTTGCTATTACCATTGGCATTGGTCCTCACCGATTCAAAGCTCTATCTGATCTTGGTGCAAGTGCTAGTCTCCTCCCTCTTTCTAAATGGTCCAAGACCAACCTGGGTCCTTTGGTTTCGGTAAACATGAGGCTCTATATGGCGGATGGCTCTTGTGTGCAACCCACCGGCATTGTCGACAACTTTCCTATCCATGTCGGCAAGTTCTTTGTGCCCAACGACTTTATTGTAATGGAAATGCCGGAGGATCCCGTCGTCCCGATCATTCGTGGACGGCCATTCCTTGCCACCACCGGTGTGGTCATTGATGTGAAGAAAGGTCTCCTCACTTTTGAGATTGGAGAAGAGGTGGTAGAGTTCCGATTCAATCCTACCATGAAGGAGACCGGTGAAGTTATGGAGGTCAAGATGTTGCTCGGAGAGTACACAAGTGAAGATGAGGAGGAAGACACCAACCTCCTCAGAGATAGGTCGCAGCCGACCCCTTCCTGATCGGCCACGACCTCCAGCAGGCCCACACCAACACTTTCAATGGAAGATGAAGATGGCGAAGTCGAGGACTCAAGGCGGGTGAAGACAATGACATTATCACACCACCGCCGCCTACTACGGAGCTTAAGACTCCCCCCGAGTCTTTGAGGTATGAGTTTCTTGGCCCAAATTCCACTTTTCCGGTTATTGTCAATGCAAATCTAAATGCGGAAGAAGTTGGAAAGTTGCTTGATGTTCTTAGGACTCATAGTCCAGCCATTGGGTACTCGCTTGAGGACTTAAGTGGACTTTCACCTTCCTTGTGCATGCACCCGATTTTTCTTGAGGAAGGACATAGACCGACCATTGAGCATCAACGACGACTCAACCCAAACATGAAGGAGGTGGTGAAGAAAGAGATCTTGAGGATGCTTGATGCGGGAATCATATTCCCAATTTCGGATAGTAAGTGGGTGAGCCCGGTTCATGTGATGCCTGAGAAGAGTGGTCTCACCGTGGTGGAGAATGAGAAGGGCGAATTGATTCCTACTAGGACTACTACTAGTTGGCACATGTGCATTGATTATAGGAAACTCAATAGTTCCACTAGGAAGGATCATTTTCCTTTGCCCTTCATTGACCAAGTGCTAGAGAGATTAGCTCTTCATGATTACTTTTGTTATCTCGATGGCTATAGTGGTTTTTGGCAGGTTCCAATACACCCCAATGATCAAGAAAAGACAACTTTCACATGTCCTATTGGGACGTTTTTCATAGGATCCGGAATGAACTTGTGACGGCTCCTATCATGCAACCACTGGATTGGACACTTCCCTTCGAGATCATGTGTGATGCAAGTGATTATGCCGTGGGCGCGGTTCTTGGGCAAAGAAAGGAGAAGAAACCTCGTGTTATCTACTATGAAAGCAAGACGCTTGATGAGGCCCAAAGAAAGTACATAACAACGGAGAAGGAGTTTCTAGCCGTGGTGTTCACATTTGAAAAGTTCCAGTCTTACATGGTGGGTTCTAAAGTGATAATCTACACCGACCATGCGGTTGTCCGTTACCTTATGAACAAGAAGGATGCTAAGCCGCGGTTACTTCGGTGGATGCTCCTCCTACAAGAGATCGATCTAGAGATACGGGATAAGAAGGGAGCGGAAAACCTTGTGGTGAATCACCTTTCAAGGCTACCCATTGAGCACATCGCGGAGTCTGGGATCACGGTGCCAATCAACGATTCCCGTCCGGACGAAACTCTTCTAAGCAACGAGGTGTCGCAAGAAGGGAGTCTCTGTTGTAGGTCGGCCGCCACCTCCTCATGGTCGGCCGCGACCCCCCCTGCCCCTTCGCCGATTAACGGCAATGGCCGAGATGGTTCATATGCGACCCCAACCGAGGTCGCCCAAGGTCACATCTTTTCCCTTCCTAGTGTACTTCCTTATCCTCTTTCATCTTCTCCCACTTCTCCTTCCCACTCGCATTCAATAGATGCTATTAAGGGAGTGAGAGCCCCATGGTTTGCGGATTTTACCAATTATGTTGTAGGTGGCATTGTTCCGGATGGATTGACTTCCCAAGCTAAGAAGCAATTCCTCCACGACATCAAGCGCTACTATTGGGATGATCCTTACTTGTTCAAGCAAGGGAGCGATCACATCTTTAGACGTTGTGTGCCGCACGATGAGATAGAAGGAGTTATCCGTCATTGCCACACTCTTCCGACGAGAGGCCATGCTAAAGGATTCAAAACCACCGCGAAAATTCTTTAAAGTGGATTCTATTGGCCTACTGTCTTCAAGGATGTGCAAGCTTATGTAACTACTTGTGAAGAATGCCAAAGAGCGGGAAACATCACAAGGAGGAACGAGAACCCGCTCACCGGAATCTTAGAAGTGGAACTCTTTGATGTTTGGGGTATCGACTTTATGGGACCCTTCCCCTCTTCGGGTCCCTACAAGCACATACTTATGGCGGTTGACTATGTTTCCAAGTGGGTTGAGGCCGTAGCCACAAGAACAAATGATGCACGAGTGGTGGCTAAGTTCATGAAGACCAACATCTTTCCCCTCTTTGGTGTACCCCGAGTTCTTATTAGTGATGGTGGTTCACGTTTCATTGAGAGAAGCTTTGAATCTCTTTTGACCAAGTATAGGGTGTCTCGCAAGGTGGCCACACGGTATCATCCTCAAACTAGCGGGTGCAAGAAGTTGGAGATGAACAAAACGAAGTGGTTGGAAGCTCTTTGTTGATGGTCGGCGCCGACCTCCCTTAGGTCGGCTGCGACCACCTCTAGGCGAAGGTAAAAATTGTGCAAAAAAATCGGGAAATTACAAGTAAGCCCCTGAACTTTTTCTGTACACTTTTTATCCCTTCCCTACCTTCTTTTTTTTATTTCCCACGACCTAGCAGCCATTCTACCTGACCTTACCTCCATTGAAGCCCCCAAATGCTCTCATTCACTCCATTGCTCCATAAACAACTAGATCTACCTCTTTTCTTGCCAATTCCACCAAAATCCTTCCTAATCTCTCTACCTCTACCCAAAACCACTTCAAAAACCCAGATTTTCGAGCCCCCCATACCAAAAACCCACAACCCCGACCTCTCAAGACCTCAGTCCCAACCCATATTTTGCTTGCATTCTTCTTATTCAACACTCCTTTGGTATGTTCTTCTAATCCCTTGCACTTATATTCAAGTTTACTTGATTAATTTTGAGGGTTTAGTTAGAAATCTAGATTTTGGGTGTTCTTGAGTTTGAATGTTGAAATTTGGATTATATATGCTTAGATCTACATGTTTGGTTGAGAATTATTGAGTTTTTGGCATGATTTATTGCTTGATCTATGGTTGTTTGGATGATTTTGGGTCAATAGAATTTTTCTAGGATTTTTGGTGGCCATTAAAGTGGCTTTAGCTGAATTTTTCGTGTGTGATAAAGCTGCAGTTGGTTGGAGCCGACCTACCCAAGGTCGGCCGCGACCACCAACTAAGATTCGAAAATCTTGTTGGTTGGTTTTGGCGCAAACTTGTTCATGTGCGAGCTTCCATGGGTCGTCTCCGACCCCAGATTCCTCGTAATCTTGTTGAAAACGTGCTTATTAAGTTGTTCTTGCCATGATTTGGATGATTTGAGAATGAGTTTTTCCCATTACTTGTCGATGTTTCATGACTATGCATGCTTGGTTGGAATTTTCATGTGCAATTGAAAGTGTGTTTATTGCAAGTATGGGTTGACTCTTTGGTGATTGTTTGTGTATGTCTTGTGTGGTGTTTGTGCTTTTAGAATTAGAAATTATCTTGGAAGCTTTATGGTTTTGTAGGACAATGACATCTTCATCAAGGGCAAGCAAAAGGCAAAAGAAAGGCAAGAATGTGGCGGAACCGGGCCGGTGATGGATGATGTGGCAATTCAAGATGAAGCGCAAATGCTCCTTTATGGCTTGTTGAAGGAGGGCAATGTGGCGGTGTGGTCTTATAATCAAGAGGCACATGAGATGCTCGACATGCATGCAGCGGTGGAAGAGGCGTTCAAATCGCTTGCCGCCAAACATCTCATCCATGAGCCCATCAAAGACCACTACCCGACACTCACATGCGAGTTTTCCGCCACCCTCACGATCATTGAACCGGACAAGGAGGCCTTCTATAGGACAAAAATCACATTCCAACTTGCCGGGAAGAAGCATGGAATCACCATCAACAAACCTAACAAGGTGCTTGGCTTCCCTACACCACAAAAAGCCTACACCTTGAAGGACTTCCCCATCCAACGTATGTGGTCTTACCTCATCGGCAAGGGAGAAACTTCAAGCAACCCGCTTGCTCGTGATATTGCTAATCCGGTCTTTCGGGTGATCTTGCGCATTCTCGGTGCCTCAAATTGGTGCAAGTTCGAGCTCTCCCGCCCCATCTTGAGAGAGCTCGCATGCTTGTCCTCCATCCTCTTCACCAACACTCCACAAATCAACTTTGCGTATGAGTTCGTCCACACGTTATCAACCAAAGGAAGAGCCCGAAGCATACCCTTTGTGGTTGGATGGTGGTCATCCTTGCTCAAACCCTCCGAGTTGACTTCTCCCATTACTCTCCCAAGCATGTGATCCCCATGAACATCAAGTACTACACAAATGTTTTCGTTGATGAGTTGAAAGCTGGGACCGGCTTCTTCAACCAATTCACAACTAGCACCGGCATCACCCATGAGGTGCCCATTAATGACGAAAATTGTGAGTTGTTCTATCCCTTGAATTGGTATGATGTTTGGACTCCTTCACCCTCCCCCTACTCTCCACTTCTCTTGGAAGATGAGCATTTAAGACGGCAACTGAGTCGATTCCCAAGGCGTGTCCCAAACCCGCCGATCCCGGACCAACCAAGGCAAAGGTGTGTAAGGAGAGCCTCCCAGAGGGGGGTCGGCGCTGACCAAGATGAGGTCGGCCGCGACCAATTCCAGCAAGGTGGTCCCTCTCAGGAGGAGGTCGGCGCCGAGAACCATGAGGTCGGCGGCCAGGCAGAGCAAGGCGGGGGTGATCCTATGGACTACACAATGAGCTCCCACACCAACATGGTCCCATACTTCTCAAATCCTTACGGGTTCGAGTGATCCGGTGGTTCTCAATTTGGCCCTCAAGGTGGCGAGTCTAGCTCCCAAGCTCCTCCCGACATCAATGATCTCAATGCCAAGATGGACGCCCTTTCCCTACAACAACAATACTTGTATGCTTCTCTCCACACTCACCACAACCAAACCATGGCCCACTACCAAAATGTGACTCAAAGCTTCAACTCCTTCCAGAACGAATACAATGAAGACCGACAAGCCCAATTCTCATACAATGCTTGGCCCGCTCGAAAGATGTTCCCGGATTCTCTGATCGGTCCGGATTGGGGGGTCAAAATTCAATTAAAAAACGAATCCCGTAGTAGTACAAAGTAGGGTGTCGAATGCTCGGGAGTTCGTTCGTTGAGTACACCAAAAAAGACTTAAAATAGGAAAAGAAAGGGTAAAACAAGGAAAATCAAAGGAAACAACTCGGGACCGACATGGGTCACTTTGGCCCGAGAAGGATCGACGTAGGTTTTGCACGGGACCGACACAGATTAAAGTCGGGCCCGAGGTCTGGGAATGTCGGACTAGGCCATAGGAGAGATCGGTCTTGGGTTTTTCGGTTCCTTCCCTAACTAGATATGGGTAATTCCACCCCAATTCAACCAATAAGTGTTGATCCTCGTAGAATCGAGGTTGTTCGCCTTCGATCCCGCCACTCTACATATCGACCCTAGGGAATTTTACCTCCCATTTCGATACAAGTTCAAGTGATAGGCAAAAAATTGCTTTCACTCACTCTTGCCAATCACAAGCCCTTGATCCCTTGCTTTCAGAAGAGATTCTAGCTCTATGTAGAGAGGATTCCTAGATCAAGCGCTCAAGGCTATGGAATTGGGGGTTCACACCCAAACTAGCTAGGGGTTTCCCCCACAGCCCAAGACTATGGAATCTACTCCATCTGGAAAGAGTAAAAAGCAATCAAAATGCAAAGCAAACAAATCTCAATCATCCAACTCAAATCAAAGCCAAATCTTATTCAAATCAAAGGGAATTCACAAGATCCAAACTCAAATCCACAAATTGCAAATCAAAACAAGTTCAAACTCACAAATTCTTCCTAGATCTAGCTAGCTTCCACCGATTTCTCCTCTTCTTCTCCTCTCCTTTCTTCCTCCTTGCTCTCCAAGTCTTCCTTGAGCCTTTGAGAGTGATTAGATGTGTCTAAGCCTCCTTAATGATGCTTTCCGGATCACTCACAAAGTCGAACTCAAATGTTCCTCGGGCGGAACGAGCTCGCATACACCTATAAACAAAGACACAAACAAAACCAAATCAAAATAAACAAGGGGTTTGGGCTAATCCCTCACCCAAATCACTACAAATTCAAAGACTCAACAAAAGTGGTACCTCAAGCAAGTAGAACTCCCCAGCAACGGCGCCAAGATTCTGATCGGTCCGGATTGGGGGGTCAAAATTCAATTAAAAACCGAACCCCATAGTAGTAAAAGGTAGGGTGTCGAACGCTCGGGAGTTCATTTGTTGAGTGCACCAAAAAGACTTAAAATAGGAAAAGAAAGGGTAAAACAAGGAAAATCAAAAGAAAAACCTCGGGACCGACATGGGTCACTTTAGCACGAGAAGGATCGACGTAGGTTTTTCATGGGACCGACACAGATTGAAGTCGGGCCCGAGGTCTGGGAATGTCGGACTAGGCAATAGGAGAGATCGGTCTTGGGTTTTTGGGTTCCTTCCCTAACTAGATATGGGTAATTCCACCCGAATTCAACCAATAAGTGTTGATCCTCGTAGAATCGAGGTTGTTCGCCTTCGATCCCGCCACTCTACATATCGATCCTAGGGAATTTTACCTCCCATTTCGATACAAGTTCAAGTGATAGGCAAAAGATTTCTTTCACTCACTCTTGCCAATCACAAGCCCTTGATCCCTTGCTTTCACAAGAGATTCTAGCTCTATGTAGAGAGGATTTCTAGATCAAGCACTCAATGCTATGGAATTGGGGGTTCACACCCAAACTAGCTAGGGGTTTCGCCCATAGCCCAAGACTATGGAATCTACTCTATATGGAAAGAGTAAAAAGCAATCAAAATGCAAAGCAAACAAATCTCATTCATCCAACTCAAATCAAAGCCAAATCTCATTCAAATCAAAGGGAATTCACAAGATCCAAACTCAAATCCTCAAATTGCAAATCAAAACAAGTTGAAACTCACAAATCCTTCCTAGATCTAGGTATCCTCCACCGATTTCTCCTCTTCTTCTCATCTCCTTTCTTCTCCTTGCTCTCCATGTCTTTGTCGAGCCTTTGAGAGTGATTAGATGTGTCTAAGCCTCCCTTTTCCCCTAATTATCTTCTCTCCTTTTAATTAGGGGCCAACAATATCCCAAAAATGGAAGAGGGGCAAAAGTGGTAGATCACATTTGTGTGCCTTGGTGCCCAATCTACACTTCGCCGACTTGGACCGACATGGAACAACCTCGGGCCCGACTTGCCACACCTCGGTCCAGGTCTCCATGAGTCGATCTCGGGCCCGAGTTGCTGGGCATCTCGATCATGGCCTCGGTCTTCTTCTCTTCTTGGTTTTTCTTGAGCTCCTCTTCATTGATCGCTCGGCTCTTC
Source organism: Polygonum aviculare (assembly GCA_934048045.1). Taxonomy (NCBI): domain Eukaryota; kingdom Viridiplantae; phylum Streptophyta; class Magnoliopsida; order Caryophyllales; family Polygonaceae; genus Polygonum; species Polygonum aviculare. The sequence goes on along the minus strand of OW204023.1, from coordinate 14,075,426 downwards.
CGCTCCTTTGTGCTCATGCTTTGCTCCTCCTTGGGGACTCCTTCCGAAACTTCCTCAAAACACGTCAAGTTACCTACAAAACGCAACAAATTCGCATAGTCTTCGAATCTCATAGAAATATGGAAACTAAGCTAAAAAGGAACAAAACTAGCAAAGAAAGGAACAAAAGACACCTATTTACAAGGGAAATTAACTACAAAACACCACCAAAATGAGAGACATCATTCTCCATTGCCTCAACCTCCTCAAAGGTGAACCTTCTCCACCAATGCTCCAAGTCCAAGTATGTTTCTCTTTTCCCTCTCTTTGCTTTCTAATCAATGGGGACATTGATGTTTTAAGTATGGGGTGGTTTAAGGACGACTACTTGTTTGTGTTATGTGTGTCGTTGCATGATTGTTTGTGTCTAAGCATGATTGAGTCTTTTTGTTTTTTATTTATGATGACAAATACCTTTGCTAAGATGTCCTAGGATAATAATTATTTGCATTATCATGTAATTCCTTATAACTTGCTTTGTAAGATTGCCTACCATGAATTTGCTTTTTGAATTTTAAGCGTACAATGAACATTAAACATGCATAATTCTAGGTAAGAAGCAATCCAAAAAAATTTGAACCTAAGTGATAAATCTTTTGGCCACAAGGAATGTATGTTTTATTCCTTGGTTTTCATGTGTGATTTTTACTCTTACAAATGCAATTATTACTTGACAATGACATGCTTATTTGAAATTTGAAACCAATGGAGATGTATTCATAACTTGTTAGATCAAATGATATTGAACTTGTTTTCATTAGCCTATTTCTCTCCTTTCACCCTACCTATGCATGATCCCTTGTTTGAAACCCCTTGTTTGAGCTTGAGCCATATTTCTAACCCCACAAAAGTATCCTTGTCATGATAAGCTTGACCCCATTAATCCGGGAATTAGGACTTAGAATGGATTATGTTGTTGTTGTGGATGAGGGGTGAGGATGAAGAGATTGGGAAGGTGGAGAATAAAGGAGTTGTATTAAGAAAAGTATGAAAAAAGATGAAGTTTTGGCTCGGGTAGCACAAGTATAGTGAACAAGTGAGCTCTCAATCGAAGGTTGGGACCGACCATCTCTACGTCGCAGCCGACCTCCACCAGAGCATAATGGAGAAATTTTCGTGAAAAAAAATTAAAAAAAGGGGGGGAAGAGAAAAGAAAAAAATAAAAAAGAGGGAGTGTTTGAATAAGTGCTAGAGCCGAAGCTTCTTCATATGAAGGAAGACAAAGGGATAGGTGAAGTGATGTGTGCTTTGAAAGTTAAATGAGTTTGGTGTTTGGAGGAAGAAAGAAGAGTTGGTGTTGTTTGCTCAGCATTCTACTTGCGCTTACTTTTCCCTAAAGGCATTCTTTGAGCTTGTTATTTGGTATTGATGCATGTGAAGTGATTGCTTAGGGATAAACATGTCTAAGTATGGGCAGTGATTAGGATCGGACTCGATTCTGGTTCGAGGGAGTTCATTGTTGCTTCTTGAATTCGGCTTCGATGAGAACTCTTGCCAAACTTGCGAATTTGAACAAGAATGTGACACTTTGGAACGTGTGGGAATTACGTGACTAACAAACTCTTTTGTGGGATTTTTATTAATAAGGGATAAGTAGTCGAGTCCTCACTTCGGTCCACTCACCGAGAGGTCTCGACTAAGGGATACAAGGGGTGCGGGACCGAACCCTAACAACCCAAGTGGCCCTAAGGATAAGTAGGCGTCTTGCCCGGAGTGAACCGGGCTCGAATGCCTAAGGAGGATGAGGCGAGGCACGAGTCTCACGAGCCAAGCCGCCCTCCGAGGCCTCGGTTACCCGAAGGCCGGGATTGGTTTGAAAAATAAGAACGGCGGAGCCATGGCTCGAGTCTCACGAACCGTAGCCCGCCGCCCGGCTCTCGCGTCTCACGAGAGCCCTACGGCTTGAGTCCCATAAGCCGGGAAAGCCCGAAACGTAACTAGGACAAAGGTCTCTTAGTAAGTTCAAGCTCAAAACAACATTCTTAATCCTATTACATCCCCTCTTTATTTATAGGGAAAAATGAGGGAATTCATAAGCTAAGACTTCGGCTCCAAGGCGGACACATTGATGGCGGTTGCTTCGCGCGGAAGTCATCCGATCTTCAAGGTTCAAGCTTTGCTGTCAAGGAATGGTTGAGGAGGTGGAATGGCGGCATGGCTTGGGGCATAGGAGAGACGAGTGGGCTTGGGCCCAAGTTTCTTGTCTTGATTGTTGTGGACGAGCCCGCCTCGTCTTGCATAGGAGCTTGTGGACTTCACTCCAAGGTAGGCTTGTCTTGAAAGACCGGGACGCGGTCTAGTAGGAGGCCTAGAAGCGGCTCCCGCCCTTAGGCGCGCGCGCTCTCGGGAGGCACCGGCGCCATGGACACGGCGCCAAGATGAGGCACCGGCGCCGCGGCATCGGTGCCAAAGCGAGGCACCGGCGCCGAAGGCCGCGTGAGCGGGGCACCTGGCGCCGACCCTTTCGAACTCGGGCGCGCCTCTCGGAGCGCGAGGCATGATCACATCATCCACCCCCCCTTGAAGAGGATTCGACCTCGAATCCTTGGGTTGGTGCATGGGGGTGGCGGAGGCAAAATGACTAAGGTGCGCGGGCCCGCGTTTGAGAAGCGGATCCACTTCATCGGCCTCCAACGGTGTTAAGCAAAACATTTGATCCTCATGCCCGAACGTATGTTTGTTTAGCCGTCCGTTGTGGTGCACACACCGCAGCCATTGCCATGGTCGTCCCAAAATGATATGCGCCGTCTTCATTGGCACGACGTCGCACCGAATTAGGTCGTGGTAGCCTCCGATAACGAGCGGCACATACACGAAATGAGTTACGTGTAAGGTGTCCTCATCACCGAGCCACCCGAGTGTGTATGGCTTGGTGCGTCGTTGTAGCCGAAGACCGGCCTGTTTTTGAACATCTTCGGAGACAAGATTGGAGGCGCTTCCCCCGTCTATGTTTACTAGGCAGTCCACGCCCAACACAAGGGCCCGGCAATAGAATAGATTGTACTTTTTCCCGTCGAAGTCAGCCTGTCTTCGCTCATGAGGACGTCACCTACATCATCCCGTTGGTCGGTGACTTCCCCTTCCTCCATAGGCTCGTTGAGCTTGTTAAGAAGCTCGTCAAGCTCGAACCATTCATTGGCCTCCCACTCGGGGAAACCCTCGTTCAGATTCTCGACCTCGACCTCGACCTCGTCTTCCTCCGGATATACCACTTGAAGCGGTTCAAAGTTTTCTTCGGCTGGCCCCTCAAATCCTCCGACGGGGGCATCATCATCCATGATATCCACATACTCGTCCTCCCCATCAGTGGACATATACGGACCCGACTCGCGGCCGTCCGACTCGTCACTCGAACCAAGGTCGCTCGAGCTAGAGCCGTCCGACCCGTTGCCGGTGTTGATGCTCGGGTCCGTTTCCTCACCGGAGCTCAAATCAGCCTCCACTTCTTCTTTACGAGCAAGTGTTTGGTTCACACTCGGCTCACTCACAGCCTTCGTCGACACCTCGAACTCGTCATCACTTACGAGATCGATGAACACAATTTCTTCCTTGCGGAGCACCATTCCGCACACTCGACGCGGCCCAGCCAAGGCACGGCTTGAGGCGCTCTTTCTCACACTCATCATCATCTTTGAAGCCATGATAATTCCTGAAAAATTCCACAGAAAACGCACAAGGTCTTCGTAAGATATGCATTCGAACCGGGTCAATTTTGGGCTCGGCTTTCCCTCTCGTTTTTTTTTCATCATGCCCTCACTCGACTCTTCTCTTTGGCATTCAAATGAGCTTGCATCCGAGCTCATCTCTCTTTATTTTTTTTTAAAACAACACAACCGACCCCCTTTTCTTGATTTTGACACTCATGGGCGCCATTTCGGTTTTAGACTTGAGGATCACGTCTCGTGTCTCTTGTCATCAACCCCAGCAAGTTTTCTTAAGCCACTCATAAGTTAAATGACACATAAATCACACAATTCATAATATACTCTCGATGCTCAAGGGTTTGACTAGCATATAATAGGTTAAAGGTCGGACAAGGTCTCGGTTTAGGCTCAAATAAAGATCCGATTAATGACTAGAACCAGGATGAATTCTTTGGGGCTGTGGAGCCTCTTAGATTTTGGCGGAACTCACCCCCTAATGGACAACCCCATCCCGCCCTTGAAAAGCACAACAATAAGGTGAGGTCGTGGCCACTTACTTGATTGAAGAAATGAGAGTTTAGATGAGACAAGTTGGGTTTGAAGGCTCAATTCCACCGCCAACGACCCGAAAGAGTTGAGAATGAGAAGCACGCACTCAAACTCACGAAAAATTAGAGGAATTTTGAGGGCTAGGACACTCTTAATCGGCGGCAATCTCCTCGGCTCGCTCTCGGTTTTGGGAGCTTGAGTTTTGGATGATAGAAATGAGGACAAAAAAAGGGATCCTATTTATATGGTGTGGGAGGTGAAGGACTAGGAGAAGCCGATTGGCTTTGGGAATGGGAGGAGGTGGTCGGATTTATGGTGGCATGGGAAGAGCTGCAAGTAATCTATCTTCATTCCCGACTTAATGGCTCCGTCTTTGCTTGCACACTAAGGTGTAATGAGGAGGTGCTCGTCTTTTATGAAGTAGGAGTTTGATTGATTGGCCATTAAGTAGCTCCTCACTTGCGACTTGTTGGAACCGAAATGCTCTCGGTACATGGCGCCTTAACACGACTTGGAGGACAAGCTTCATTATGAGGCCAAGGTAAATTCGGTTTGCAAGAAATGGGTGGAAATCACCATTTACTCCTTTCTTGGCTTGCTTACTTTGCATGTATGAATAGGCTCAGTCCCTTTGGCTATCTTGGGCTCCAAGTTTCGAAAGGTCGCACAAAGCTATCTCACTCACACCCCTCTTAGCTTCTGTAATTTTTTTTTTTTACGAAGCTTTTCGAGGGAAAGTGGCTAGGCCTAGGCGTGGACGAAGGCAAAGGGGAGCCTTAAAAAAAAAATTCACCACGCCTACTAGATTTTCCCCGGATCTTTTAAGCTTTAAGGTCGTTCCCGAGCCTAGGTGACGTTTAAGGTTGGTTCGGGTCTTGGTTGGCCGAAAGGTCTTAAAAGACTTGAGCTCTTACGAAAGTAATCATGAACAATGTAATTTACGTAATCAAAACTTACTGAACCCGCCTCGAAAGGCTTTGATACCAGATGGTGTGATTCGCCTTAGGATCGGACTCGATTCTGGTTCGAGGGAGTTCATTGTTGCTTCTTGAATTCGGCTTCGATGAGAACTCTTGCCAAACTTGCGAATTTGAACAAGAATGTGACACTTTGGAATGTGTGGGAATTACGTGACTAACAAACTCTTTTGTGGGATTTTTATTAATAAGGGATAATAGTCGAGCCTTCACTTCGGTCCACTCACCGAGAGGTCTCGACTAAGGGATACAAGGGGTGCGGAACCGAACCCTAACAACCCAAGTGGCCCTAAGGATAAGTAGGCATCTCGCCCGGAGTGAACCGGGCTCGAACGCCTAAGGAGGATGAGGCAAGGCACGAGTCTCACGAGCCAAGCAGCCCTCCGAGGCCTCGGTTACCCGAAGGCCGGGATTGGTTTGAAAAATAAGAACGGCGGAGCCATGGCTCGAGTCTCACGAACCTTAGCCCGCTGCCCGGCTCCCGCGTCTCACGAGAGCCCTACGGCTTGAGTCCCACAAGCCGGGAAAGCCCGAAACCTAACTAGGACAAAAGTCTCTTAGTAAGTTCAAGCTCAAAACAACATTCTTAATCCTATTACATCCCCTCTTTATTTATAGGGAAAAATGAGGGAATTCTTAAGCTAAGACTTCGGCTCCAAGGCGGACACATTGATGGCGGTTGCTTGGCGCGGAAGTCATCCGATCTTCAAGGTTCAAGCTTTGCCGTCAAGGAATGGTTGAGGAGGTGGAATGGCGGCATGGCTTGGGGCATAGGAGAGACGAGTGGGCTTGGGCTCAAGTTTCTTGTCTTGATTGTTGTGGACGAGCCCGCCTCGTCTTGCATGGGAGCTTGTGGACTTCACTCCAAGGTAGGCTTGTCTTGAAAGACCAGGACGCGGTCTAGTAGGAGGCCCAGAAGCGGCTCCCGCCCTTAGGCCGCGCGCTCTCGGGAGGTACAGGCACCATGGACATGGCGCCAAGATGAGGAACCGGCGCCGCGGCTTCGGTGCCAAAGCGAGGCACCGGCGCCGAAGGCCGCGTGAGCGGGGCACCCGGCGCCGACCCTTTCGAACTCGGGCGCGCCTCTCGGAGCGCGGGGCATGATCACATCAGGCAGGGCCGGTCCAAACATTTTAGATGCCCGGGGCAAGTTACAATAAAAGGGCCTTTTATATATAACTTTTAGACGTTTTTGGTAAAATTTTATAATACTTTCGTATAAATTTTTTCTTGTTATAAGATTAAGATATGCAGAATTTATAAAATAATTTACCTAAATTTAACTTAATTACAAATGTAAAATTGGGTGATATCATCATATAGCAATGTATAAATAAAAGAAATAATATTTTTCAAAAATGCATATGTCGTATATTTTAAATCTAATAAAAAGTAACCAATATAGACAATTTTATAAATAAGATTCATTTCAATAACTATAGTATTACAAGAATACACTAATTGATTAATATTAAAGAAAAATAAATTGAATAAAAAGATATAAAATAGGGCCCACATTTAAAAATTAAATACGTAAAGTGGAGGGATTTGAACCCAAGACCTCTTCAATAAAGGTAAAAACACCATTCCACACTTCCACTAGAGCAATTTGCATTTTTTGATATTTTAAACACTATTTTATATATACTACTTTTTAGAAATTTTGGGCCCTTAAAAATTATGGACCCTGGGCCTGCGCCCACTCTGCCCTACCCCCTGGGCCGGGCCTGAGTATGGGGTATTTTGATGTCGTGCTTGTTAGTTAGATTTCTTAACTAGGTTGTTTTCTAGTTTGTTTTGCATGTTTTCCTATATGTTTGTGTGTTTTGTATAAGATTTCGACTCTCTTTCGATGGTTGGAGTCATTTGTTTGTTGTTTTGTGTTTTGTAGGTATTTGGAGCATTTTAGGAGAAGTTTTCTTCTATTTCGGAGCTTTCTAGGGAGTGTTAGTTTTCAAGAGTCATAATGTAAAGAATCCTTCAAAGAATTAAGTGACAAGCTTGCAGCAAAAGGTGCCTCAAGATGAGTACAAGAAGCCTAAGGAAATCAAGGAAAAAGAAGGAAGAAACACCGAGTAAAGGACCGATCATTTGGAGCAAGATCTAGCAAGAACGAAAGAAGCCAAGCTCCCTGTTGTGGGTCGGCACCGACCTGCCTCAGGTCGGCTGCGACCACCTGAGCTGCGACCTAGAATTCAGTCACCTGCGATCTACCCATGGTCGGCCCTTGTGATCCTTGCCGCCCAAGTAATGCCTTTTGCGGGAATTTCACAATTCGTAAAAGGTGGCAGACTTGCATGTTGACTTTTTGTGCTGGTATAAAAGTTCTTTTTGGCCCTTTTTCTAGGGGAGGCTGAGGGGTTAGAAGGGAAGCTTTTGTTGGAGAGGGGAGAGCTTGGGATGGAAAGGAAAGGGGGAAGAAAGCTTGTCTTAGGGGGTTGTTTTTAGAAGGAAGATGGAAGACAATGGTTTTTAGGAGAAGCTCCCGGCTAATGACGATCCTCTTTCCAATCTGAATCCGCATATGCGGTGTCCTGGATCCAATTAGTCGACGGAGACTTTTCAAAATCTCTGTGTGAAAAATAAACGTTCCCAACAATTCGATGAAGCTTCTAAGGAACCATACTCGTGTGGTGTCTTATAGTTTTTCTTGTTCGTGTGAAGTACTTTGGTTGCTAGATCATCGACTGGCTATCAGTCTGAGTTCGATGCTAGTAACTAGATATGACCACAAAAGAACCATTTTCAAATCCCAATTTGCTTAGTCTGTCTCAAGCCTAACCCGACCACCTTCTTTCCTTTGCATAGTCGGCTGGTGTCAGCCGTACTTCTCGTCACGGCACATTAGCCGATCTTATCCTATAGGTCGAAAAAAGTAAAGTTGAAGAAGATTAAAGCTGCAGTTGGACTTTTTTCAAGATAGTCTATAAAGTCAATTTGATTTTCAAGTTGAAGAAAAGTATGATTTGGATTTTCAATTCATAGATGATGTATAAGTGCGAATACGAACGTCTTTATGTAATTCAAATTTTCTAATCTTCCGCTGTAAGATTTCAAACTCTTTTAAGAGAAGTTTAATTTAAAAGAAAATTTATTATCCATTGTTTTTCTTTTATTCTTTAATATTATTATATTAACTGTTTGGATCAAGCCTAGGGTGGCTTCGGACTATCTAAAAGGGATGGCCAAGGCCTCAATGGCCGACGTAGGGATTGCCTTCATGCGGGTCAGTGATATGCTCTTGTGGCCTCGGTGTATCTCATCTAGCTAGCATGCTAGAAATGCAAAGGTAGTTGACAATAATCTTATGCCCATCCATGTTGTTGTCCGGCTCATTATCTCATATGTTCTTTGCCTTCTCCATCGGTCCTTCCCGACTAACAATGTGTGTATACTTTGATTGTGTGTTTGCTTAGTTCGCTTGTTCCTTGGTGTGTTCGCTTGCTCTTGTTGTTTGTATGATTGTAGTGATTGTAAGGTGTCTGAATGCTTCGTTTGCTTGGTTGTAATGTGGTATGGCCCTGGGTTCGTTGTGTGTTGCTTTCTTTTAGATAGTGTGGCCTTCGGGTCACCCAGATTTTCCCGCCTTTGTGGACGGCCTAAGTGTTGTTCCACTGAGGCACTGCCGATTATTTTTCCCTCTCAATAGGGTTTTTTCATCGTCGAATTAATTTTAAAGCAAAAAAAATAGGATTAATGAATTTTGTAACAATTTAGTTTTTACATTATCAATCGAGTGCCAGATCAATTGTACCTTAATCTTTATTTACAAGGTAATTTTTGGATCATATAATTTATGTCCAAAAGTTGTACACATGTAATTCCAATATTCTCTTATACTATATTTATTAATATAGGACATTTGCAATTTACAAAGCACACCTAACTCTAGAATCATGAAATCAATATATAATCTCCTTGAATGGGAAACCCACCATGCATATTATATATTTATATACCTATTTAGAACAAAAATTGGAATGATATCCTTCTATTTTATTATCCATACTAATACTCCGTGCCCGAAAAGAATCAAACTATTTCTTTGTAAGGTAAAACAAATCAAGCTATCATTCGATACATTTGCATAGCACACACATGTAATGTATTCATTTCATAAACAGATAAACTTCTTTGTTTGCCAAATTCACCAGATAAGCTTCCTAAAAAGTTAAGTCTAGCTCAACTAGTTCCATAATATAAATTCCAAGCTCCCATACGGGCATGCTCAATCACATTCTCTAACCTTTACTTCTCTATTCCTACATATACATATATACTACAATCGACTGACAATGAAGCACTCAATTCTCCTCCTACTCGCCCTCTTCAGTCTCCTCTCGGTGTCGTCCTCGGCCCAGCGAAGGTTCAACGTGGACTCATACGGGGCCAAGGGCGACGGAGTGTTGGACTCGACCAAGGCATTTATGGCAGCGTGGAACGCGGCATGCAAGGCGCAGGGGGCGGTGGAGATGTACGTGCCCAAGGGAAAGTATTTGGTGCAGCCAGTGACGTTTGAGGGCAAGTGCGCATGCTCACAATTGACGGTTAGGATCGAGGGGTGGCTCTTGGGGCCGCGAGACTATATGGTGATAGCGAAAACAGGCCGATGGATCACGTTCGAGGGGGTCGAGAACTTGGTGATCCAAGGAGGGACGCTACATGGCCGTGGCAAGTACTTGTGGCAATGCAAGTCCACTCAGGACCATGATCCTAAGTGTCCCTTTGGAGGAAGGGTACGTAATAAATCATGGACCATTGACTATTCGTTTCCTAAAAATATAGTAATAGATTTCACGTAAAATGTTATTTTTCATATGAAATGATGGCCTCCATTTGCACAACCAGTGAGCCACATTGTTTGCTCCTCGATGCATATGGCTCCACCTACCGCTAAGTAAATCCGAGCTCAAAATCAGCACCATCCCCGTAATATAGTATCACCTTTTAGTTCAAATATTCCTTATGAGAAATAGAATAGAATGGCTTTTTAAGGAAAAAATCAAAACTTTTACTGTATAATAAGATTTGACATTTAAGGTTGCTAATTGATATGATTTGGTATTATTTATTTATAGAAAAACTACATATAGAATAATTTTTCCTTTTAATTATATATAGAAAAGTTATGGCACTCAATAAAATACTAAGGCTTTTTTGGTAGAATAATCGGAAACATTTATTTTTTGGGTATGTAAGTATATGTTCAGATTACTAAATCGATTCTCACCAACAATTACGGAATGTGCATATTGTATATAAGTTATTGATCGTTATTATGGGTACGTATGCGCAGATGTTGAGCATTTCCAAATCAAATAACGTGTGGCTAAACAACGTGACCTCGGTACACAGCCAAGGCTTTCACATGGACATAGAGAACTCCCAAAACGTCCAAGTTTATGGCGCCACGATCATAGCCCCTGGGAACAGCCCGAACACCGACGGAATCCACGTAGCAACCAGCACCGGAATTACCATCACTAGCTCCACCATCAAAACCGGAGACGATTGCATCTCTCTTGGTAAGGGCTCCCAAAACGTTTGGATCCAGGACGTTTTTTGTGGACCCGGACACGGTATAAGGTAACATTTGTATAATATACTACGTTGTTTCGTAAAAAAGATATTTTTTAGAGAGAAAGAGGCAGGGAGTCCTCTTTTCAAACATTTGTGGAGTGACTAGTCGGTAGTTAAAACAAAGAAACTAATTAGTCGGTATAAAAACACAAGAATTTCCAGAAATTTCTCTCTCTTCTTCCTCTCCTCTAGCTTTCCTCTCACTCTCCCTCTCAAACCTCCCTCCCACCCCATCTCCACTGATAGCCACCGCCCCAATCCTGGCCTCCTCTCCACCACTCTCCTCTCCTCCGTCTCAATCGTCGTCGACGATGAGCAGAAGCCGATTCCGGCCTCCCCACCATCTCCTTCCTCGCTCCTCCCCATCGAGATATAGATCCAGATCCGAAGCAGATCCGACACCGCCTCCTAGAACCCAGATCTGACGCCACCTCTCCTCCGCCCCAGATCTGACGTTGCTTCTCCGCCCCAAATCCGACGTCGTCCGCGCATGTGCGTCAGAAAACCTGCAAGATCTGGTGCGCACCTCCTCTCCTTCGCCACGACAATAAACGGCGGAATCCGGCGAAGTCGCCCCGGATCCGACCTCCCAATCCCTCTTCTACACCTCCTCCGTTCAAGATCCAGCCGATAAACGGCAAAATCCGGCGAATCTCGCCCCCGATCTGACCTCCCAGCCCTCTTCACTCTGTTGACCTGAAACTCGGCTCCTCCGTCTTCTCGGTCTTCGGTCTACAAGTCTGCCTTCGCCACCGAGGAGACCGGTCCGAATCCAGTCTAAATCCAAGTCTTTTCTCCAACCGCATCAACTTGATCCGGCCAGATCCAATTCTGACCGGTCTCATCCTACTCGCTTCCAGCCTGTCCCGAACCGGGCTTGAAGCCTGATGTCTCGGGCAAGCCAAGGTGGATCCGTACAATTCTTCTTTGCCATTCGGGGTTTTGGTTATTATTTTGTGTGTGAACGCTTGTTTCGTTTGATTGATTCTCCTTTTCAAGAGCCATGGCTGGCAATGTCTCAAATTTCGTTTAACTTCATTCAGAAAGCCTGCCTTGCATATGCTTGCAACTCTTCTAATGTTAATTGTAGAAATTTTCTATGTTTTGCTTGTATATGTTTTTGATGTGCCTGCAATGTATTTATTTTTTCCTGAACTTGTATATGTTTAAGTTCTTTTAGGTTGATTAAGAAAAAACCGATTAATTATGTTCTTGTTTTTTTGAACACGACATGTAAGATTCAAACTCATTGATATGCGATGAGAAGTTTTTAACCCCGATGACAAGTTTTTATAAGCGATGACAAGTTTTTATAAGTGACGACATGTTTGCATGCGGTGACAAGTTTTTATAAGTGTTGACAAGTTTGTAGGACAATTTAAGTGATGACAATAATGAGCGATGATAGGTTTTAGGACAATATAAGCCTGTCATCCCTTAAGGATCGGTGATGACATGTTTTAGGACAAGATTTTAGGACAATATAAACATGTGATCACTTAAGAATGGGTGATGACAGGTTATAGGACAAGATTTTAGGTAAGTGATGACAAAAAAATTCTTCGCGATGATAACTTTTGGGGTGTAGATGCAGACTAGTCCTTTGTACGCGATGACAACTTTTTTGTATTCGATGACAAGTTTATCTGCGCGATGACAAGTTTCGGGATGATGACAGGTTGGTCATCGCCGGTCAACACCGGTCAATGTCCTGTCAAAGGTTGATGGTGGTAGAGAGTGATGATGTCAACATTTGCCATTGTTGATGTCATCATGTAATTTTAATTTTAATTTTTTTTAAGGATAATTTTGGAAAAAGTGACTAATTAGCTCCTTTTTTTGTCAAAACTAATTAGCTCCTTTTTTATGTATAGCCTAATTACTTCACAAATGTTCCAAAATAGGTTAGTTATCAAAATTTTCTATTGTTTAATATGATGTTATCGTTATGTAATTTCTAAGCCGTCGTGTGTGCGTGTTTGCAGCATTGGTAGTCTAGCAAGCAGGGAGGGCGAATCGCCAGTGCGAAATGTGACGGCCAAGGATGTCCAGTTTCACGGCACACAAAACGGGTACCGCATCAAGACATGGGCAAAACCGTTTCAAGTGACCGTTAGCGACATCCATTTTCTCAAGGCGGTAATGACAAACGTTAGAAACCCAATCATAATCGACCAGTTTTATTGCCCTGCCGATGATTGCTCCACTTCACAGGTTGCCATATGAATCAACCCCAATAGCTAGGCGTTTCTCTCTTTGTTTTTTCTATTGGACTTGCTCATCATGTTTGACACTTTGTGACAGCCTTCCCATGCCAAAATCAGCGACGTTGAGTTCAGCAACATACATGGAAATTCATCATCGGAGGTAGCGATCAGGCTCAATTGCAGCCCCATGTTTCCATGCAGTGGATTGTCGTTTCAAGATATTGCGCTAAGCCATGCGCCTAATCCCGCTCAATCAGAGGTGAAGAACGCTCATGTTAGCATCGTTGGAGTTGTCAAACCGGGTCTCGCAAGCTCATGAAAAACCTATCGTCGTGTTTTTCTTTTCTGTACAAGCTAGGTTTGCAACCAAATCCCAACGGGTGAAAACTTATCCCGTCCCGGAATCGTGTTGTTAGAATGCATTGTTGTTGTTGTCCAACACAATTTTTTTGACGGTGACGATGGTGAGTAATCTCCATCCATCTTCAAAGAAAATGAAATAAAATTTCAATCTACATACATTTCCAACACAAGATAGCATTATTATATTGAAACTGAGGTTGGAAGTCTGATGTTGAAATAAAAACAGCAGAAGGCGTGGGTGGGAAGTCTTCAAAGAAAGAAACTGGACAACGGAAGCTCCTCCTACCTACCATAATAATGGTTACATAGAGAGAGGAACAAGGCAATTTTCAACTAGCCTATGAACAATAATAACTGTGCAATGATGCTCCAAATGTTTGAAGTGAAATTCTAGCCTACAATCTACAACAATACAGCTGGAAATAAACCCTTGTTTATATGGTTCAAGAACACAAGAAAACATTCACAATATCTGTGTCCTGAGTCCTACCATATAGCTCAAGGCTGTTGTTACTGTGCTTTGCTTCCTGCAAAGGCACTTTCAAATTGGTTTTACAAACCTACTACGCAAATTGACTTCTGCCCAGGGTTGTGGAGGATCATTTGCTTTTATGGACTGCAGTGTCTGCAAACTGCAAATAAACAAGGAACACAAATATAAAGGAAAGAAAGAAGGAAATAGAGAGCATCCCCCAGAGCACTTGTATTAGCTTTTCCCTATTCAGCACTCCTGTTAATCCTCCCAAACAGCAATCTCCTGTGGTGGCGGCTCGCAGGAAGGGCATCATCGTCATCAAGTTCCCCTGCAGGTGCACTACTACCATCGGCGTACAAGCTACGAAGCCTTTCCATTCCCCTGTCTGATATAAAGCCTAATCTGTTACGGAACGACCTGCTGTTAATGAACGGGTCAATTCGGAAAAAGTTGTCGTCCAAAAAGCCCCCAACATCCTCAAAGTTTCTGTGAAAGGGGTTGCTGTTAAGGCCCCCACCCCCTTCAATCACAAAGTCTCCAAACACAATTGCACTCGGATCTGATGAAGTAATGGCACTGATCACGTCATTGCGCTCCCTTTCTCTCTCAAGGGTCTTCCATTTCTCCTCAAGGGCAGGGTCCACATCCCTAGGCCGAGACAGCGGGTGCTCGGATTTCACATGCTTCCTAAGCTGCTTGTAACTCCCAACAAAAGAGCAATTCTCCTGCATGCAAGTTCTCGGCTTCTCATTGAGGTCTTTCCTTGCTTGTTCCACCACAGTCCATCCCTTGACTTGTCCGCGACAAATAGGGCAAGACAGCTGGGGAGCATCCTCCTTTTCATGTGGCCATCCAGAAACAAGGGCAGCTTCAGTAGAGGATTGACCACTCCCAAGTGAGGTTTGTTTTGTGTATGCCTTTTTGTACTGATCTAGACAGTTGGAGAAGCGGTAACTAGTTCCACACATGTAGGGACGACATCCATTTTTGTAAGAGGAACAGAGCAGGAGGACTGCATTGTGGGGAGACTCAATGCAGACAGAGCAAGTTGCATCTTGCCAATCACTCTTAGATGCTATTGAGCAATGTTTCAGCTTCTTTGCAACTTTAAGAGAGCAGGGTGATTTCTGATGTAGATTTGCATGGCGCTTCTTGTACAAAGATCTCAGCTGTTTGGCTTTTCCAATTCTTGCCATTACAACACCTAAATTGAAAATACAAAGATACAGTGAAAATGGATTTACATAAATTATTGTAGAAGAAAGCAACAATACTTATATCTCCAGAAGTTCTTTTTAAATCCAAATTTCCATGAATCAAAAAAAAAACATAAACAGAAAAGCATACACCTGCGCTAAGCACAATACTCCAAAATAATCTAAAACAAATACAAGGGACCTACCAAGAAGTAATATTATATATGCATCATACAAGTATTCAAAGCATAGTCTCACATAGCGTCTCACTAGAGATGAGAATTGCATTCCCAAACAGTAGAAAATAGAATTCACTTTCACATAAATTGTCTAACCCCTAGAATGTGAAGGCTAATAATCTCATGTTCTGTTGAAATACAAAATAGATCTCCATTTCCCAGAGGCAAATTTAGAAACTCTTGGGTTTCACAGCTACTAAAAAACAATATTAGGACCCACATCAAATCTAAAAGGTCTAAAAAGGACAGGAATGCTCTACAATGACCCATTCCATACTAGGATGAAGAAATAACCATTGTCACATTATGACTACATGTAAGGACTGATTGGTTTATTCTAGGATTCACAAGTGAGTATGACAGAGTAAGCAATGCAGCAAAGTGAAAATCCCATACACGAACTACACACAGCGAGTTTTATTTCCATCCATCAAAACAGGCCAGCAGCAGGGCTGGAACCCTATGCTTCCTAGAACTTTTGATTTACACCAAAGCAACTTTGCAAAGGATAAAAAAACTGAATCTCAATTGACAGTGCTTATAGATTTGGGTAGAGCAAGACATAGAATAGAAACTACTCTAGCAGAATTCAACACAAATCCACAATCACAGAGAAATTAGTAACCAAAATTTCACTAGCTAGGTCAAATTTTAGGTTCCATCAAGGGCGGAGAAAGTCACATGACCAGAATCTCAATCACTAATTGTGCAACAAATCACCCGAACCACCACGAGATTCAAATGTTGACGACACGCAAACTACCAGATACAAAAGCGAGAGAGAGCAGAGAGATCCATGAAAAGTCCAGGTTCACAGATTTAAATCGGTCAAACAACCAACTACCAACAGGCGTCGGCCTAAAGCCGGAAGCCTCTAGAAAAGATCCGAATTTTGAACAATCAAAAGCTCCCAGACACGAAATTGAGAGGGGAAATCATGAGAAGATCAGATTCACATGTCAAAAGGGGCAATTAGCATCACAAACACGCACGTTAAAGAAAAACGAAATTACACGTAACACGAACCGAAGAGAATGCGAATTGAAACGAGAAAAGCAGTGAAAATGGAACCAGAGAAGCGAAATAGCACCTGGATCCGAACCGGAGCGATGGATTGTAGGATGGGGAGGAAGTTTGAGATGGGGAATTCGGGAGAAATCAGAAATGTGAGAGAGAGTGTGCAGCCCGATCTTCGCCGGCGAATATAATATATCCAAGTCTAGAGCCTCTCCTCACGGGCCCTTTCGTGCGTTTAACGCCACGCACGCTTTTGCTCATTTTCCCTTTTCTTTTCAGCCTTTTTGTTTTTGTTTTTGATTCTAGATCGTGATTCGAGGTTAGCAATTACATGAAGATTATTTTCTATATAATAGTACTTAAATAAAAGTAAAAGATAAAATAAAAATATTTTATTTAATAGATAAGATTTGACTAAATAGAAATTGGTTTGATATTATATAAAATAGATACAAATGGTTTAGCATTATTATTTTAATATCTATAGACGGAATTAATATAAAACAAAGATCATGGATATTATTTTGGTGTGAACATATTTATATAGATAAGATAAAGATAAGTATACTTAAGTTTAAATATAAAAAATTTATATTAGTTACATACACATAAATATGATACAGATACTTATATTTTATATTTTAAAATAAATAAAAATATTTTACTATCAAATATAATTAAAATATTGAGCAGGACCGGAAGTAATGTGAGAAATCAAAAAAGGACAAATTTAATATATACTAACTGTAGAAATTATTTTGACAGATTATACATATAGATATTATTTTGATATATTAATATATATAGGAATTCGATAAAAATATATAAAATTTTTTAATAATAAAACTAATAAGAAATGGGGTCAGAAGTAACGTGAAGGCCCGAAGGGGGACAACTTTAATGTATAGTATAAATTAATACGGATATATAATAAATGTTGAGTATTTAAATTTTATATTTTAATCAAATTCAATATCTATTTAACTATATAGTAATAAATAAGACCACTATATCACATCTAGACTTGTCAATCAGGTCGGGTCGGGCGGGTTCGGGTTGGTTCGTTCTGGGTTCGGGTCATTCCGGGTTCGGGTTGAGAGTGGGTTCGGGTCCATCTGGATAGGGTCTTGACAGGTTATCAGGCGGGTTTGGGTTGGCCGGTGGGTCAATTTTTTTTTGAAACTGTACGAACTAAAATTTTGAAACTTTAAAGAAGACCACCAAGACATACATGTTAAATAGTGTGGTATTGAGATTGACAAAATTCTGGATATATATATATATATATATTGTATAAGGTTGTGTATATAAACAAAATTTTGGATGTATTATATGGGATGGGTAGAAATAAACTTCCTAGCTTAATTTGATTTTTCGTTATCAACTTTTTTTTGGTGAAAGAGAGGAAAGCTACATCTGGATTTTCCCATGAATGACTCATAATAAAAATAATCAGTCAAGCACTTAGAAACATACAAAAACATGCGAACTTATAAAATCCACAAACTAATTTAATTTACTACTTCTAATCATCTGTATACTTCCAATTCAATCAAGGATGACATCTTTCGTAGTGGACACAAGCTTCACAAGTTAGAGATAAGCAAAATGCAGCAAACAAGTTCACAAAAAAAGAACTGAAATGCATCAAATAGAAATGCAACAACAACCCGCCATTTTCAAATTTAGGAAAAATTTCAAAATAAATTTAGTACCTAAAAGTTTCATGACCCGCCAGGTTGGACCCGACCCTAACCCAAAAATTTCCGGGTTTACCGGGTCGGGTTGAAATTGGGTTTCCGGTTCAAATTACCGGGTTAAAACCTTGAAATTTTCTACCGGACCGGGTCGGGTTTACGGGTCGGGTTAGGTTTTGACAGGTCTAATCACATCACATCATCCCCATTATTAAAAGGGGAAATTAATTCAAATAACCCAAACTTTTGATGGGTGTTAAATGAATAACCAAAAATATTGATACTAAGTAAAATAACTCAAACTTATAAAATGTGTTAAGAAGTATCTCAGAGGTAAATTTTTTTGTCATTATCGATGGCTTGGCACCGGATAAATGACATGGAAATTGAAATAATAATGACATCGTGTTCTTCGAACATTATTGATGATTTGGCACCAAAATGCCTCTCCACCTTGTAATCCTGTTTCCGACTCTCATCGTACATCTCAAACAAATACGTCTCCAAGGGATGCCCCTGCTTCTTTGGAGTCCCACAAGCCATGTGTCGAACAAAGTTCTTGAAGTACATGGTCGGACTGACGTACGTGGCCTCGTCCGTCCCTTGAGACGGCCAACCACTCTCGGAGACCATAAGCCCGCCGCCCGTCGCTCCATAGCGGCGTAGAACGAGTCGACGAGCTAGTCGAAGAGGTTGTGGTAAGAGAGGTCATTTCTACCATCGGTAAATTGGTACCTAGAGCTAAAGTTTTCTTTGAACATCATGGCATTTATCCGCCGCCCACCTCTCCATAGCGGCGTAGAAGGAGTTAACAAGTGAGTCGAAGAGATTGTGGTAACAAAGGTCGTTTCTACCATCGATAAATTGGTGCCCGGTACTAAAGTTTGTTTCGAAGTGCATCATGTTATTTATCCGGTGTCAAGTCATCAATAATGATCGGAAGATTTACCTCAAATATAATTTTTTAACAAATCTTACAATTTTGAGTTATTTTACTTACTTTCAATATTTTGGAGTATTCATTTAACACCGATTAAAAGTTTGGGTTATTTGAATTAATTCTCCCTTATTAAAATAAATTACATCACTATATTAAAATTCAAGAAAAACGCACATATCTATATCTTGGAAATGGATCATGTAATAATGATATTTAAGGAGAAAAATTAGAATGGGTCACATCCGTTTGATCGTGTTATATCAAAGGTTGAGATCGTGTATGCATGTAAAAAAATTCTTTTTTACTTTCGAGGATGCTATTAAAACCAAAAAATTGGGCACTAAGTACGAAACGAGGCCTTTACAAATTCTCAAGTCTTTCGGTACTAGAAACCGACTCTTCTTACTTTGAGTTCTCCAACACCCACTTATTGTTTTATTCTCTTTTAGTGACTTATAAAACCTCTTAAACTCCTTCCCGTAGCTAGTCCGATCTCCTCGAAGAATGAAAGATGTCAAAGCCCGTCTTCCTAGAACAAGTCTTAGGCTCGAGCCTCCTTCCGCTCCTCTTTCGCCAAACACCCTCCCTTTATATAGGCAAAGGGAGGTTCTTGTTTGACACCAAATGGATGATGTGGAATGGAGAGGACGATCTCTCAAGGCAGGAGAGGTTACGCGGTCGCCCAAGGTCGAAGAGGGCATGGGGTCACTGATGTCTCTCATTTTGGTGGTGTTTTAATGGTTAATTTCCCTTGTAAATATGTGTCTTTTGTTCATTTCTTTGCTAATTTTGTCCCTTTTAGCTTAGATTCCGATTTTCTATGAGATTCGGAGACTATGCGAATTTGTTGTGTTTTGTAGATAAATTGGCGTGTTTTAAAGAAGTTTTGGAAGGAGTCCTAAGGAGAAGCAAGGCCTGAGCATCAAAGGAGCGGAAGAGCCAAGCGATCAACGAAGAGGAGCTCAAGGAAAACCAAGAAGAGAAGAGGATCGAAGCCCGGATCGACGAGCCCAACAAGTCGGGCCCGAGATTTACTAATGGAGGCTCGGACCGAGTTGTGGCAAGTCGGGCCCGAGGTGGTTCCATGTCGGTCCATGTCGGCAAAGTGAAGATTGGGCTCCAAGGCATACAATTGTGATCTACCACTTTTGCCCCTCTTTTATTTTTGGAGATCCTTGGTCCCTAATTAAAAGGAGAGAAGACAATTAAGAGAGAGGAGGCTAATCCACACATCTAATCACTCTCAAAGGCTCAAGGAAGATTTGGAGAGCAAGGAGGAGGAAGGAAGAGGAGAAGAAGAGAGGAAATCGGTGGAGATTAGGAGATCTAGGAAGGAATTTGTGAGTTTGAACTTGTTTTGTTTGCAATTTGAGGATTTGAGATTGGATCTTGTGAAAACCCCTTTGATTTGAATGAGATTTAGCTTTGATTTGAGTTGGATGATTGAGATTTGTTTGCTTTACTATTTGATTGCATTTTACTCTTTCCACATGGAGTAGATTCCATAGTCTTGGGATATGGGGGAAACCCCTAGCTAGGTTTGGGTGTGAACCCCCAATTCCATAGCCTTGATTGCTTGATCTAGGAATCCTCTCTACATAGAGCTACAATCTCTTGTGAGAGCAAGGGAACAAGAGCTTGTGATTGGTTAGAGTAAGCGAAAGCGATCTCGAGCCTATCGCTTGACCTTGCATCGAAAAGAAGGTGAAAACCCCCTAGGGTCGATGTGTAGAGTGGAGGGATCGAAGGCAAACAACCTCGATCTCACAAGGATCAACACTTATTGGTTGAATTGGGGTGGAATTACCCATATCTAGTTAGGGAAGGAACCCAAAAACCCAAGACCGATCTACCATTTTGCCAAGACCGAGTTACCCAGACATCGGGACCGACTTACAACTGTGTTGGTCCCGTGCAAAACTCTCATCGATCCTTCTCGGGCCGAAGTGACCTATGTCGGTCCCGAATTGTTCCCTTTGATTTTCCTTGTTTTATCCTTTCTTTCCCTTTTTAAAGACTTTTAGGTACATTCAACGCACGAACTCCTGAGCGTTCGACACCCTACCCTTGTACTACTACGGGGTTCGGTTTTTATTTGAATTTTGACCCTCCAATCCGGAACACAGCAGAATTTTGGCGTCGTTGCCAGGGAGTTCTACTTGTTTGAGGTACCACTTTTGTTGAGTCTTTGAATTTGGTAGTGATTTGGGTGATGGATTAGCCCAAACCCCTTGTTTGTTTTGATTTGGTTTTGTTTGTGTCTTTGGTTATAGGTGTATGCGATCTCGTTCCGCCCGAGGAACACTTGAGTTCGACTTTGTGAGTGATCCGGAAAACATCATCAAAAAGGCTCGAAAGAAGAAGAGAATGGAGAACCAAGCACAACAATGTGATGAGGTTGCTAGGATGAGGGCCGACATGGCTCGTATGCAACTTGAGATGGAAAACCGGAATGCCGAAATAAGGAGGGAGCGTGAGGAAAGGATGAGATTGGAGGCTCAAATTAACACCCAACCCCGGAATGCACGCCAATACATGCATCTGGAGTTGAAGGTGCCGGAGCCGGCCATTGTCTTGCCGGAGGTTTCAAAGAACTTCGAGATCAAGACTCAATTCATATCACTAATCAAGAGGGACCAATTTGAGGTGCGACCGAAGGAGTGCCCGATTGAGCATGTGAAGAGGTTCAAGGATATGTGTGAGACCATCTCGACGGATGAAGAGACGCTAGAGTACGTGCTACATAAGGCTTTCAAATGGTCGTTAGGAGGCAAAGCGGCACATTGGCTAGAGAGCCAAGCTCCTCGATCCATTACAACATGGCGGGCTCTCAATGAGGCATTTTTGATGAAGTTCTTCCCACCAACAAAAACAACGGAGCTTAGAACGAAGATAGCAAGTTTGCAACAAGGAGCCAACGAGCCACTCTTTGAGGCTTGGGATCGGTTCAAGGAAATGTTAAGGCAATGTACAACCCATGGGCAACAACCTTATGTTCTCCAAGACATATTTTTCCAAGGAATCAACCCCGCCACCAAGGACAAGTTGAACCTTCACACCGATTGTGAGTTCATTGATTTGCCACCGGAGCAAGCATGGGAGTTACTTGATAAACTCTCCGACTACGAAGCCATGTACAGAGTGAGCCAAGTCAACAAGGAGGCAAGAGTCCAAGGAGATGGTACAAGGAGGCTCTATGACCCGAAGAGTGAAGAGGTTGATAAGGATGTGAAAATTCAATTCCTTGAGGATGAGTTGAACAAGATGAGGAGGCAAATGAATCACCTCAAGCAAACCACAAGAGCATGTGAAGAATGTGGATCTTTCAAGCATGTTGCTCAAGAGTGTCCCAATGAACGCCAAGTTCGCTTGGCCGAGCAAATCGAGGAGGCACACTTTGTTCAAAGAAACTATGGAGGAAGAGCCAACTTCAACAACGGAGGCAATGGAGGAAATGGAAGATGGAACCAAGGCCAAGCCAATGGCTACAACAACAACTACAACCAAAACGAGCCGAGGCCCTAACCACCACCGTACCGACCTCCGGGGTTTTATGAGCAAACTCCACAATGGGCATAAGACTTGAAGAATCAATTCTCTAATGTTGAGAGACGAGTTGATGAGATGGGCACCCAATTCAAGGAGTTTGGTGTATGGAGAAGACAAGTGGACAACCAATTTGTTCACATGGCAAATCAACTTCCGAGAGAGGATGAGAGACTCCCGGGCCGACCCGAGGAGAAATCCCGTGCCCCACAACACCAAAATGAAGTCCGAGCTTCAGAGTTAAGGAGTGGTCGGAGTTTGCCCGAGCCACAAGTGCCAAGAACAAGGGAAGAGAGTCGGACCGAGTTACCCGGCAACTTGGGCCCGACGTGCCAAGATATCGAGCCAGAAGTTGGAAGAGGTCCTCTGAATAGGACCGAGGAAGGAAGGAACTCGGGCCCGACATGTCCTGAAGCCGGCCCGACTCCCCAGATATTTCCCTGCCCTCAGATCGAGGACCCGCACATCGGGCCCGACGTCGAGCCAACATCGGTCCAAGCAGAGAATGGGGCGAGTGAGCCAAGCCGGTCCAAGGAAGTTGATCCAAGCAAGAATCAAGGTGGCACAACTCTTCCTTACCCATCAAAGAAGCCCAAGGAAGTTGTAGAGGGCAAGTTCAAGAGGTTCTTGAAGCTTTTGCAAGGGTTGAACATCACCATACCGTTCACCGAGGCTCTAAATGAGATGCCATCATATGCCAAGTTCTTGAAGGAAATTTTGAGCAAGAAAAGGTCGATTGTGGAAATGCAAGACGAGGTGAAAATCTTGGAGTTACCTCAAAATTTGGGTGATCCCGGGAGATTTGCAATTAACGTGGATATTGGATCTCAAAGTTTCCAAGCTCTTTGTGACTTAGGAGCAAGCATATCGGTTATGCCCATGAGCATATGGAAGAGGGCTAACCTTGGTGATATAGAACCGGTCGACATGTGTCTTACAATGGCCGATGGTTCAACTACAAAGGCCACAGAAATTTTAAATGATGTCCCGGTTAGAGTTGGCAGGTACTTTGTCCCCGACGATTTCGTGATCCTTGATATGAAAGAAGATCATTTGGTACCCATTATTCTTGGAAGACCGTTTGTAGCCACGGCGGGTGCCAAATTTGACGTAAGGAATGGAAAGGTGACTTTTGAGATTGGAGAAGACAAGGTGGAGTTTCACTTCAACAAGGCTCTAAATGAACCGGATGCCTTGGCGATTTTGAAGTTGGAGGAGAATGCCAAGAGGAAAAGGGAGGAAGTGGAAGCCACAAGAGAAGAAGAAGCACCTTTGAGGAGCCATGAAAGGGTCAATGCTCAAGTTCAAGAGAGAGAGTTGGTGGATCCAATTGAGCACCAAGAGGAGTCAAGAGGTGGTGATAGTCCAAGGAGCAATGAAGAGTATCCTTCCTTGTATCCTTTTTATGTGGGAGACTCTTATATTTGTTTAAGTGACTTGAAAGAGGATCTAGGAGACAGTTATATGTGTTTGAGTGATTTGAAAGATGATTTGAGCTATAATGTTATTGAATCTCCTAGAAATTCTCTAGATGTTTTTAATGTAGGGGATAAAGGTCAAGATGAGAAGGTGCAAGAGGTTCAAGCATATGCTCTAGAGGACAAGGGTGAAGGAGAATTGGAGTGCAATGCCTACATCAACCACAAGTGGTGGTTTTATGGCTATGAAGGGAAAGGCAATGGACATGACTATGGTGATCAATTCACCATTTTTCATCCACCGTGAAGGTTGAGGTTAGAAGTCAAGCTAATGACTTAAAAGAAGCGCTCCTCGGGAGGCAACCCGAGCTTAGTAGGTTTATTTTCGTAGTTTTAGTTTAAGTTTTCTTAGCTTAGCTTAGATTTTCTCTAATCTCTCCCTAGCATGTATTTTTGTGGAATTGTGTGTTATGTGTGCTTCATGATTGAGTAGAGATAATGGTGAAAATAGTGAAAGGATTTGTGGGAAAAGAAGTAACACAGTCGAGGGAATTTTTAGAGGTCGAACCAAGCCGGATCGAGATACCCAGTACCTCGGGCCCGACTTAGGCAAGTCGGTCCAACCCGACTTAGGCAAGTCGGTCCATCCCGACCGGTCAACCTTGGTCATGATTTGAAGGAAATACCCATTATACCCCTCTGACCTAAACTTTGTTTCTTTCCCATTTAAAGCCTTCTTTCCCATACCTAACTCCCATCACCTTCATAAACCACCTTCCCAAAATACCAAGCTTCCCTTCAAAACCCCAAATCGGCCCCCTACCTCCTTCACACTCGATCCCCCATAGCTTAGCCCTCTACAATCTCGATCCAACACCCTAGCCTTCCCCAAGCATCGATCCAAAGAGAAAAATCCCAACAAGTCCCATTGTTCTTCATCCCTCTTCTAGATCTAGGTAGAGAATTTGAGTTCTAAGGAGTTTGCATGCTAAGAAGTCTAGATCTCTTCAAATTTGGTATGTGAATCTCAATTCTTATCTAATTCCTTGTGAATTTCATGCTTTCATTGTCTAAATTGAGTTTTACCATGATTGAGTGAGTTTAGATCTTGAGCATCCATGGTGATTTGCATGAATAGGAGAATTTGTTCTTAATTGTTGATTATGCATGATTGAACCTACTTGGAACTTCGATTGATGAAGATAAATAGTTGATATTGGATTTTAGGAGCATGATAGATTGATTTTTGGGTGAATTCGATTGAGAAGATAAGTTTAGGATCGGACCGAGATACCCAGATCTCGGGTCCGACATCGTAGAGTCGGTTCAAGACATAGGACCGAGGTTGAGAGCACCTCGGGCCCGATGTCTTGAGTTGGTCGGTCCTTGTTCTAGTTGTCCTTCTCTTGTGTTGACATTAGGATTCATGAGTTTGATTGTTGGTTATGGCTTGATTATCATGATATATCTACTATCTTAACCATTGTTTTGTGATCCTTTGTTCATACATGTTGGATTTGGTGAGTTAAGTGTCTAGAGAATAAGTATGGGGTCATTCTTGTGTGATAGGTTGTTAGTTGTAGAAGCATGTGATATTGTTGAGGTTGTATGAATCTTATCTTGTAGTTCTTTGCTTTGAATGTGTGTAGGTACCATGACAACCCGAACATCGTCTTCGCGCATGGAGCGGTCTTCAAACAAAATCAAAGAAGTCAAAGAGAGAGCAAAGGATGGATAAATTGCAATTTGATGATCATGATGTGGCTCAAAGCTATGAGCGGTTCATGGGTCTAGCTCACCAAACTAGGTGGCTAGATTGGGAGTCTATTCGGAAGATGAGTATGGATGTAGCTCTTCCCCGGTGCTATTCACACATTGGCCTCGTGGTGATGCTAAGGTGGGACAACACACACTATCCCGCCTTGACATCGGAGTTCATGGCCACCTTCAAGTGCACATATGATGATATGGAGGATAGTGAAGGCATGATCGCCTTTCAATTAGGCAATGAGACACAAGAGCTCTCTCTTCGGAACTTGGCACAATACCTTGGATTTCCTTTTCCAAGAGAAGAAGCTTTTGTGGACAATGAAAAGGTGAACTACCTTTGGAAGTATGTAGCGGGGAGGAGTGAGATGAGGAAAGGCGCTTCAACGAATGAGATAGCTAGTCCCCTCTTCCGAGTCATGATCCGTGTTTTGGGATGCGCCATCTTTGCCCGACACGAGCTAAGCAAGCCGATGAAGGAAGAAGCTATGCTACTATACGAGATGTTGTTTCAAACCGAGAAGCCATTGAATCTCACGTGGGAATGGGTGAAAATGTTTAGGGACTTCCAAAGCTCGTCATGGATTTACTTTGGAGGGATGATTGCCCGCTTGACTAGTCGTCTCGAAGTAGATCTCTCAAAGTACACACCGGCGCCGAACGGAGTGGAATTCATGAACCTAAACTACTTCAAGAAAGCCAACATCATCAAGGAGAAGCCCACCACCGACATCATCACCCGTCTAGCACCTCATTCCAACTTTGACAAGGTGCACATTCCTTTGGGGTCGAGACTCTTTGACCTCTCTAGGTACTATAATTGGTTTCAAGTTTGGACCGGGAAAGAGAACCCGTTTGGAGAGCCGGAGGGGACGATTGAGTGTAGACGACGTGCCCAACACATCCGTTTTGCCACTCCTCAATATTCTCCGGATTCCGATGATGAGCCCGACAACTTTGAGTTTGCTAGAAGGGAGGTCATGGATGTTGACTCGCCTCCCGAAGAAGAAGATGAAGGATACCACAACTTGCTAGCCGACCAAGCTCCTACACTCTTGGACCGAGATGCAGGGCACCTCGGGCCCGACGTCCATCAACGTCGGTCCGATGCCTATTTGCCCGAGTCGGTCCCTAGCCACTTTGAGAGAGGAGAAGCAAGTGGAGCAAGGCAAAAGCAACCACACTTTGGAGGGTACGAAGGTTATGCCCAATGGTATGCGCCCGGAATGGTCTTCCCCGAACCTCAACAACCGGTGGACATGAACTTTCTAGCCAACCAAATGGCTCACCTTCAACTCCAACAATCAAGCATGCTACAAGAAGCCCACCAAATCAACCTTCAACAACAACAAATGTATCTTCAACAACAACAAATCTCCCACCAACAAGAAGTCTTTAAAGCTCAATATGAAGAAATGAACCGGAATCTTGGAAAATAGATAAACACCGCAATAACAAGTCTTACCAAACATGCATGAGCTAATCATACAAGAACAAATCTCATCTAAGCTAATCTATCATATAGAAAATCTATCTTATATCTTGGATATTCTTTATCCATTCTGGCAGCGAATCTATCATATATTAGAAGATATCTTGGAAAGATTCTATCTTGTTGCCTCGGATCTATCTTCTTTAATCGACTTTCCTTTCGCCGCAAGTCTTGTCATACTCTGAAGAGGTAGCAAAGAAGTACAAATAAAGTCTTAATACTTCTTTGGCTAAAACCTGGGTACCTTGTAGCTGCAAGGCATTGGGACTTCTCTGGTACCGGGTTGCTTCCTGCTTGAATTATTTCTGGGTCCAACAATACCCCAAATTCATCTTGGTTGTTGAGGCGACAAGACGGGCAAGACGGATTTCACACCTTTGATACAAATCTTCGTTATTTACAAGAGTTGTTCGTTGATATAGACGATTGAAATTCCTGGACAGCAGGCGTCTTCATGACAGAAGTGTTTACTAGAGGTGCGGACTCAATGAAAGTTGTCAGCTATAGGCACGGACCTGAACGAAGCTTCTTGCCGCCAGCGTTGGTGTGATCAAAGTTGTGTAGCCTTAGGCATGTTAACTTGACAATAACCGTGAGCATCGGGTGTTAGCCTGATCGAAGTTTCTAGCCCATAGCATAGACTCGACTGACGTCACAAACCAAGAGCTTACACTCGTTGTCGCGTGAAGGCCATGCTTGAGAAACTGAAGGTATATGCCTTGAGTGGAGAGCCTATGTCTTGGAAGTTATGTCCCGAAGGTACTCTTAAGGTAGTACACTTGATTGGTTTTAATGTCTCCATCGGAGATTCTCCGCATAAGATAGCGAATACTCGATGAGTTATAGTGCGGTCAGGAAGTGAAGCTGTGAGAAGCTATGAAGGTGACCCAGTGTTTGGACAACGTGGAGGTCAGCATAGTTGCCTTAGTATTTGATGAAGCCTCGCTTGGAGATTCTTCAAGACTTTTCTGTCGGCAACGGTGATCGTTGGGACTTATTGGCGTAGCAGGATGCCTTTGCCAAGTATTACCCACTCGGCACACCAGCATTGGGATCTTCTCCTTTAGCGAACAAGGAACTTCAAGATGATGAGGATAAGGTGATTGACGTACCTGATGCTTATCTGGTAATAGACCCTAGCCTCCCTCGTCATGAAGGGTATGATTTATGAGGTTGAGTTAACCCCATGATGATAGAATGATTCTCTGAACGCATGATTTATGTGCAATCTTCGTATGCTGACCGATTATTAACTAGGCACGGCTAGATAACATTGTCATTTAACCAAAGAATGTCCAGAGAAGTATTGACGCGTGATTAGCGAGTTCATCTGAGCCATCTCTGGTGAATCTTCACGTACGTTTAACCAGCGATGATGCCGGCGCAATTAAGGAAGTTGATGGCGAGGAGCCTTCGGACGAGGCGGCTTCTCAGACCCCAGCCCTTGAAGAGTGGCTCTACTGTTTTCCTTGTTGCTCATTTGACTTAACTCCGTTGAGTGAACCAATACGAACCCCCTGATTGGCCTCGGGTTATCGTTGCTATAGCTTTCCCCTTCCCGTACTAATCCAATGTAACTACATAGATTGGACTTAGATGGGGGTAACCAACTTATGGGTTACTTCACCATGTTGTATGTGTGACGACATCGCCATTTCTAGACGGTATAACCATGTATTTATACAGTGGTTTTTTGTGTGTTTTTGTCGCGTATTTATTTAGTCGGCGCGACATAAAATAACGCGTAGGGTGCGTTTGAAGCGGTAGTTGAGTTGTGGGAGAGTTCTTTTCTCGCAAAACATCACAAATAGAGCTGAAAAACTACTAAGCTATGAATTAAAGACAATGCATCGACAGTGGGAGCTAGCGCCCCGGAGTCGCTTATTGAAGAAAAGTCAAAAAGGTCTTAAAGAAGTCTTAAACTATAGCTAAGTGTTGACCAGAAAATTAATGAGACCAAACCGATTCAGAAGTAATACTTCTTCAGGTGGGTTGCGTTTTAACGCGTGTGAGTAGTGATCGGCAGTCGTTAGCGTTGGCTCGTGAATGAGCAGGAAGACATTATAGAATGTAGGAAGAATGAGAACGAGTAATAAAGTATTAGATAGTAAAAGTAAGTACCTTAGTCTTGTAATCAATGTTGGTGTATAGCGCCTTGGGGTCGTATCCGGGCCATGGCTGCCCATTGACGTTACACATGGTTGGATAATGCATAATCAAGAAGTCAAAAATAGGTGATCACGGGTTTCCCCCAATGATCCTCCAATGCTTAAGTTAGTAGTGTATTCGTGTGAAACCACAAAACAAAACCATAATGTAAAATAATAGTTTTTAGGAGTGATACGGGTGAAACCTGTGTTTTTCTAGCGATTGGATCATGTTCGTTACAAGGGTTGTCGTCATCGTTGTCTTCTCACCTGAGGTTCTTGGATACCGACTAACTGGATGGTGATTCTCTAGCTGTGGCCTAGCGATCAATCAACGAGTGATTGACTTGGGTTGTTTATAGAGAATGGGGGTCTAAGGAGTGTCGTAGTTAGATCAGACGACCCCTGTTGTCTTCTTGCAACCATCAAGGTCTGGCCTTGAAGCTGTCTTCGCAACTTCTTTGGAGATTTTCTAGCGACTTCCTAACCGTTGTTTAGAGGCTGTCAATGGGCGATTGGCTTGGTTTGTTGCCCAAGCAAGGATGTTGGAGGGGTGTTGTAGCTTGATTTGGTGTCGAGGTCGCTACACCCCTGTCGTCGTTTGTAGACGAAAAGGCTTGGCTTTGGAGTCATCACTTGAACTTCTTTGGAGATTTTCCAACGACTGCCTAGAGATTGCCCAGAGATTGTCTAGGGAGATACCGACTTGTGCGATCTTCTTTGTAGAAAGCTGCTTGAACCTGATTTTTCTGAACCAGGGGAGTGAACCCCTGACCATGGACAGTTAAGCCAATATCTTGTTGCTTCTTGGTTCAAGTAACCCCAGCTCGTGGTGAATTGGTACTTTGTGAACCGAGCGTGGACCGCTTCCTTGAGTTCTTGGACGGAGTCCGAACCTGACTCAAGTTCACGTTCGTTGCTTTCCGTAATGGTGAACTAGTATCTGGCGGTGGACACTCTAATCTCTGCCGGAATGATGGCCTCACACCCGTGCGCTAGGAAGAGAGTGGTGCTTGACCTATTGCTCCCTTCGGGTGGTGTGACTAGTTCGATGTTCTTCTCTTTATGGAAGTACGCGTCTTCTTGCTTCTGAATTGTAATCCATCGTCGCATGTAATCTCTTCTGGTACTCCTAATCTTTTGACTTGTGGATGGAGGCAATTTTCCGTCAATGTCCATCCCCCATCTCATGAATGACCATGGGGTGATCGAGGGATGGAGAATCTCTAGCGGCTGGTGTGGGATTGGTGTGTGGTGCTGACATGCTTCGTACGCCTAGGTGTACCTGTTTAAGTCTTGGAGAATAGTCAGCTAGTACCACCCCTGCCTGAGGATCTTGTTGGCTAAGCTCTGACCCCTAGTGTGGTTCCTGTAGTCTTCCTCGTGCATTTCGCACATGATTTTCTCGGCCTCTTCGTTTTCTACGTATCGTTGTAGGAAGCATGAGGTAGATTCGTGGAAGAAGATCCCATCTAGGATGGTGAAGCGTGTTGCTTTCGATCTTAGGGCTTTGGCTTTGATCTTGTCCTTGGGTGCTTCGCCATGTACGAACTAGTTTAGGTATGGCTTGGTCCAGTGGTCAACTGGACTGACCCTTGGACTGGTGGATCTTTGGAGAATATCTGGAGCGAGTGGCGATTCTTTAGCCTTGATTCTTTTGATGGATAGGTCGATAGCCAATTCTAACCTGAAGATGAGAGCTTCATACTCTGATTCGTTGTTAGTGGCGTCAAAATTACATCTGACCGCTTGAGCTGCTCTTTCCCCCTTTGCCCATTTTAGCACGACTCCGAGACCTGCCCCCTTGCGTTCGAG
Organism: Polygonum aviculare; assembly: GCA_934048045.1. NCBI lineage: Eukaryota > Viridiplantae > Streptophyta > Magnoliopsida > Caryophyllales > Polygonaceae > Polygonum > Polygonum aviculare. The sequence goes on along the minus strand of OW204023.1, from coordinate 14,044,318 downwards.
TCTCCTTCGGTGTTCAGTAACCGTTTGTCCAAGGGCTCGTCGAGGGACGATGTCGGGATTTCTTCTTTCGCGTTCTCCTCGGGGGTTGAGGTAAAGTCGGCAACGAAGTCAGCGAGCACCTATGAATTGATACTTCTTTAGTACTTCATAAAATAGTCGATACTTATCTGAGGATTTGGAGATGAACCGGCTAAGCGCGGCTATCTTGCCGGTCAACTCTTGCACATCCTCTTTGCTTCGAGGGGATGTCATGGAAGCAATCGCCCGAACTTGGTCGGGGCTAGCCTCAATCCCTCACTTGGTCACCACGTGCCCCAGAAAATTACCAGACGGTACCCCGAAGATGCACTTCTGGGAATTTAGCTTCATGTTGTATTCTTCATGGGTTCTGGATGCTTCTTCCAAGTGCCCCTTGTGTGAGGAACCACTTGTGCTCTTTGCCACCATATCGTCGATATACACCTCCGTTGTCTTTTCAATGTGATTATGGGACATCCGATTAACCAATCGTTGGAAAGTAGCCCCGGCGATTCGCAAGCCGAAGGGCATTACATGGTAGCAATATGTGCCCAACCCGGTTATGAGGGAGGTTTTTTGCATCGGTGTCGTCGAACACGATGGCTTGTCCTGAAGATTTCCTGACGGCGTGCCCCGATGGTCGGGGTCGACCAAAAATCGTTGTCTTTGGCATTGAGATTTGTTACTGAGTATGTCAACCACATATGTTTGATCCCCCCAGATACCATGTTGACCGCTCTGTCTAGTGTTGGAGAATCTCGCCTTTCCTAGCGCTCGGGATGGAGATTCTTTAGTACTTCTTTGGGTACCGCAGCGTCTTGTGCCACGTGTTTCATTCTACCTTGTATGGCTAGGAGGGCTATCTCCTTTCGCTCTTTTTTGTCTTTAATCACCTCTATAGTAGAGTAATGTTTTTCTTTTAGCCGACCATTGGCTAAGTCTCTTGCTTGCACCTCTTCTAAGGTGGCACATGGGCCTTTGCGTGATTTCTTTATATAAACCCCCATTGGGGGAAACCCCCTGCCTGAATGCCTCTACCGCAGCTGCTACGTCATAGGCTGAGATGGTGATTCTCCCGCGGTTAAAACGGTTCAGGACTTCTCTGGTGGATCTTTGGGACTTCAGAAGTACCTTGAAGAGATCGTTGGATTGCTTTCGAGTAGTGATGACTTGAGTGCGAAAAGTGTCTGAATGATCCGCGAAGGACCGAATGCTCCAGCGTGGGAGACTAGTAAATCAAGTCAGGGCTGGCCCTGCTAGGGTTGTGTTGAATCCCTTGTTCATCATAGCTTCTATGGAATGGTAGGGGACTGTGTTTGCCCTCGTTTTCTGCTTGTATATTGCCACATGTTCATGAGGATATGTGGTCCCATTGAGCGTGGGCTTACTTGGAATGGAGATTCTTTGGAGTTTCTTTGGTGTTTTTTTGGAGTTTCTTTGGTGTTTCTTCGAAGCCGTCGGGTTTCATGGCCTACAGTTCCTGGTGATTTGATCAACTATGACGCTTATTTGCTCAGCAACCTTCTTTTTGATGGCTGTGTCCAGGCCGATCTACTACGCCTTTCGTAATCTTCCTCGTTGATGTTGTCACCCGCGATCCAAGGTAGGGTGACATGTCAAGAAAACGAGATCAATGAACAACAAATACGTATAAGTATAGAAGGTCGATATTAATGTGATGCGCAATTAAGAAAGAAAGACTATCTTTTGGCGGCATATTAGAAAATTTGTAATCAAACAAGGATAAAGACGAAATTTGAACCCTTAGAATAAAGAAGCAAAACACGGAATAAATTGTGAGATAAGGGAACGAGGAAACCAGTACATGAAGGACGGAAAACGTGATCCGAAAGGGTCGACTCGAAAGGTTGCGTTCAGCCCACTATGTACTGGTCCGATCCGCCTAGTTGTTGCTTAGAGGCTCTTTAGCGACCAACAATGAATGATTGGCTTGCCTTGCTTCCTATGACAAACCACCAGATTGTACTCAATTATTAGCAAGAGGTTTTCATAATTAAAATATAGAAACGTAATATAATGAATTGAATGGGAAGAAGAATTCTCCCTCTCTAGAAATTCGACGAGGAGAACGAAGCACATGGCTTTGATGTTTGCAAATCAAACCCTAGTATTGCATCATCCCCTGCTTTCGTTTGATGATCATTGATGTCGCTTTGATGATCGCCCCACTCCTGGCTTCGCTGATCGCTCGAAACTTCTTCGGAACTTCTTTGGGACTTTTTCGGAGTTCGGCCATCTCCTCGTCTCGCGATCTGGTGCTTTGATTTTTGTGATTTCTGTTGTTCCCGTAGCGAGAGGGTCAGTATGGTGTTTTCCAGTCCTGATATTGTGTCTTTCGATCAAGAAAGGTGGAGACTTTTGTCCTTTGATGATTGTATCGATCTTCGGCCCCACGGTGGGCGCCAAATTGTTTGAGCCAAAATTTACCAAAGGAAACTTTGACCTAAATCGGGCCTAGATCGAAATAAATCAAAGAGAAGGACGAAAATTGTGTTTGTATTGCTGAAAAAAGCGTATGAATGTGTAAAAACATGGTACCCCGCTCTAGGGTTTATAATGGATGTATGAAAGTATGACCCCCCTTCTAGGGTTAACAGTGTATGCCCCTGGCCAGGGCTATGGTGTGTGATTTGATGTGATATGCTATTATCCTCCATCTATCCTCCCCAATTTCGTGGGTTACATGGGTATTTATAGACAATAAATAGGAATTCTATCTTATACAAGTTAAAAATCTATCTTAACCAACAAGGCTTCTAGAAAATCTATCTTATATCTTGGATATTCTTTATCCATTCTGGCAGCGAATCTATCATATATTAGAAGATATCTTGGAAAGATTCTATCTTGTGGCCTCGGATCTATCTTCTTTAACCGACTTTCCTTTCGCCACAAGTCTTGTAATACTCTGAAGAGGTAGCAAAGAAGTACAAATAAAGTCTTAATACTTCTTTGGCTAAAACCTGGGTACCTTGTAGCTGCAAGGCATTGGGACTTCTCTGGTACCGGGTTGCTTCCTGCTTGGATTATTTTTGGGTCCAACACACATCGCCTTCACCTTGCTCCATGTGTCTAGTTCTTTTAAAGAACTAAATGTGTCTAACTTCTCCATTAATGATGTGCCCACTTCAGTTGATGACATGAGCTCTACATATCCATGATGTCATCATTCTTTAATGGCCGAATGCAAGATGCATGGTGGTTGATGCCTTCTTGATGATATAACCATTCACTCACTCCATTAAGTGGAGACTCTTCCAAATCCCCTTTTAATGAATCGGCCATCTCCTAAGCTCTTTCACTAGACACCCTTCTTCTATAAAAAGGAGCTCATTGCTAACTATTTGGAAAATCAACTTCTGTTTAAAACCTCTAAGAACAATGTGATTTCATCTTGTATTTAGTTTAGGGTGTATAACTAGATTTGTGTGTTCCTATATGACTACATTGAGGGCTAGGTTAGATTTGGATAAGGTGTGTTCATCCCTTCCACTTGTAACTTGGGTTGATTAGGTTAGTCTATCCAGATGGTGTTCAATCACTTATCTTCCTTATCAATAATAACAAATATCAAGTTTGAATTGTTTGTGATTGTCGATTTCCCATAGCAATCAATATCACCATCTCGTATTCATCATTGGAGCCAACTTGAGTCGCATCCACAACCTCCACTCAAATCATTCGAACCTAAACTGAGACAATATGAGGCGAGACTCCTCACTTTCAGGTTTGCTCTTGGCAGGTTCACATCACTAAAATATACCAATTATTCGATTCCAAAAATTACGGTTTTCACGATACCCATCGCTTCGATTATAAATATTGCGGTTCTCACAATATCAATGGGCTCAAATTCAAGTCAATCATGTTTAGCTCTTTGTTTGACCTATTGATTTTGGGTCATTTATTTAATTTATAAACTTTAACTACTTATATTATATGTAAATTAACATGGCCTAAGTTTTTTTAAAAAAACTGGGAATTACCTAGGTAGAAATTACATACGAATTTGCTAACATATACCCTAGGGCATGTCGGGGAAATTCAATGGATCGTTCAAGACGTAGATGGAAAGAAAGTATGAAAGACAAAGATAACATAGATTTGTTCACCCAATTCATCTCTAGGACTACGGTTGGGGTACTACCAAGTTAGAGATTACCCACTTGATTTGAGGACTCAAGGATTAAAAGATCACTAATCTTCAAATCTACCCTAATGCAGATCTTCCTAACCTAACCTTTCAATCTCTCTTTCAAGATTTGCTCTCAATGATTTTGGTAATTCATCAATTACAATAATCAAGATGGGCATATAAAGAAAACTTGAGCTTAAAGATGTATTTTACCCCAATAAACAATTTATCCTAAAAAAAGATAGAAATCTTGATCAAACGAATCTCGCGGACACACCCCAAAACACGGGCTCGCTTTTGAGCCCTAGCCCGCGCCTTCGCTCTAGAATTTTAGCATTCATTTAGCGAGCAGCCCATCCTTGGCCACGGCTTGCCATACCATTGTCGCAGTTTTGGACTTCTCCGGGCGATTCTTGGCAATCGCCGTTTGCTCCCTTTTTCGACTCGTTTTGTCTTTTTTTTGGGTTAATCCCATATCATTCTCCATATTGAAAAATCACACATCTTATAATAGAAAATTTTGTTGTTTTTAATTATTTAAGGATTTAAGTCTATTTTTGTGACAGGTTTAGACATTTCATTTTAGGCCCAACAATGGACGCAAGGTTTTGTGTAAATGCGGACACAATTTTAACTTACCGACTTAGTATTATCATCGGGCATAGGTAATGATATCGTTCATGGTGTTCATTTTTTATTTTCTGGGAAATTCCTCTTGGTACCCTCCAACTTTCGATTTTTTCTTTTGGTGTCCCAAAAAATAAAAATTCCTTTTCGTACCCTTATACTTTGTGCAAGGTTCATTCCATACACAAAATCCACAAAAAAACTAGTTTGACATCCATTTAATCACTTTTTCCGTTAAAAATAAAAAGAAAAACAAATTCCGTTTACAAAAAAACCATTTAACATCCTGTGACTAGAAAGAGAATCGTCCATGGCGTAAGGCGTCGGAGCCAGAGGACACGATGAAACTCAAGATCAATCGGATCCTAAACGACTCTGGACAAGCGGGGAGGACTTTCGGAAACCGAGCTGGTGTGATCGGGCTCATGTACTATTGGATTATACTAGGGCATAATTGTAATTTAGCTATAATTATATCTTTTGTCTTGTTATGCAACTCCTATGTAATTTCTATATACTCTCTCAGATGTGAATAGAAGCGGCCGACTGAATTTCGGGGCCAAAACTCTTCTATCCAGTTCTTAACATGGTATCGGAGCTTACAATCGCAACCTAACCCTAATTGTTTTTTCCGGCCTGCATCGCCGGTCACCTTGTTTTGCGTGTCGCCGCCTCTTTTCACCACCATCATGGTGAATCCCGACGATGTTGCATAACAAGGCAATGGAGTAACGGAAAAATTGGAGAGTGGAATCAACTCGAGTAGGGGTACGGAGGATGTATTGAACAGCCGGATTCCACTCGGTACAAGGCGGCTACCGGGCCGGATTTGAGACCGGCGCTCTGCACAATCCGAGAATTAAGTGGTGGTGTCTCTCATAATCGAATGTTCAGAGACCCTACACAGGAATTGTTAGGAAAGCGGATGCAAAGGGTGCTTGATAGGTAAGGGGCAATGCCAATGAGATGTGGGGCAAAATGACAGAGTGCATTCGAAGAGCAGCGTGTGGGGCGATGGGGATACTATGAGGCATTTCGGGCAACAGAAAGGTTGTAGCTTGGTGGAATGATGAGATCCAGGAAAAGGTTAAGGAGAAGCAACTCGCCTACAAAGCGTACATGGGTGCATAGTTCAAAACCAAAGAGGGAGCCGAGATTAGTGGAGTATAAGGTAGCAAAGAAGGAAGTCAAGAGAGCAGTGGCGGTCGCTAAAGAGAAAGCATGCATTTGAGAATATGTACAAAGCTCTGGATAAAAGGTTGGGCGAATGAGTTTTGTCCAAGTGGGAAAAAGTGAGGGAAAGGAGAAGTATGGACATTGATAAGGTGAAGTGTGTTAAGGATGAGGATGGGAGGGTCTTAGTGGACGACCTTTAGATCAGACAATAGTGGGAGAGATATTTCCGAGAGCTTCTAAAAAGGGTTGTGTGGTGGAGGGGAGTCGACCTGACCATTCGGGTCAAGAAAACCAAGAAAACTTCTTTTGCCTCCATAGACGTTTCTCTAAAGAGGAAATGATGGGCGTGATCCGATTTATGGGTAACAAGAGGGAGGAAGACAAATTTGTACATGGTTTTCATCGATCAGGAGAAAGCGTATGACAATGTACCGAGAGATCTAATTTGGGATTCCTTGACACGAAAGGAAGTGGCAGACACGTTCACAAGAGTAGTCAGAGACATGTACGAGGGCTCTATGACCAGTGTGTGCTCCCCATGAGGGAATACTGAGTACTTTAAGGTAGAGGCAAGACTACACCAGGGGTCAATTTTGAGCCCTTTTCTTTTTACGTTGGTGATGGACATGCTGACAAGGGATATTCAAGGGGAGATCTCGTGGTGTATGTGCAATTAAGTAGATAATATGGGTAAATTTTATATAATTTTAGTTTTTTATAACATGCCGAGCTTATTACACGGAATTCGCAAAACCTTAAGGTCACTATGCCGAATTTCAGAAAATATTGTTTACCACTCGGAATTCGTAAAACCTCGTAATTATCATTTTCAAATAATAAATTAAAATCCGGATGAAAGTGAGGGCACGGGTCACCACTAGCCCCAACATTCGTTCGTCTATGTTATATGGTTTTAGTTTCTAAAATCAAAACACTTAGAATGTTTCTTTTGTGCCTAGATTAGAGAGACCTAATTATATGTGATGCAAAATCTCAACTAGAACTTTTTTGAATATTATTTGGACAATGTCAAATTAGCAAAGATTATAGTTTCCATTTAAATATTCTTTCCATCTCCCGTGTCGGCCTCTCCTTTTGACACATACTACTACAACTAGTATAGATCTCATACCATGTACGGGTCATGTGAATATAAACCAACCTTAATTGATTTGAGATCACATTATCAAGATGTAGCAGGGACGATTGTTTTGTTCCTCACCCCCTTCTTCTTCAACCAATATTCATTCAATTCTCCTTCAATTCTCATTGATGGATTTAGGTATTCCTATTTATTTAGTTCTCCACTTTGGAATCGACTTTATTGACACTACTGCCTACACAATTTGCATTAGAACCCTAAGAAGACAAAATACCAATCAATGGTGAGTGAGCGAATGACGATCGATAGAGCGTGAGGGCAATCAATAGGAGCAAAATCTAAGGAATGTTCAGATCTGATTGGTTTTGGCTTTCTTAGGGTGAAGGACATGTTTGTCTCCTTTAGTAAAAATTACTGTGCATATTATCTTGCGATCGCCTCTTTGTAGTTTTTACCTTTACTTGATTTCTTCTTTTCAATATCCACCATAGATCCATAGGATGTAATGATTCTCCTCTATTTTTATTTTACTCTATAGTGTACATAAACACTAGTACCATACTCAATATTATATACATATACATTATATTTTCTTATTATTTAAATTGGAATTCATTATCTTATTACAATTGAATACAAATATTATCATTCAACCTGTCATTGTTATCATACTACATGCTATATTACATTGGCATCTGTATGAGTAAGAAAACATTCTCAATGTACGTAATACTTCTCATTCAATTTTGATTTTAATGGCCTAATTCAATACAAATATATTATTTTATCTTTAATACCAAAAACCAATCATTTTTTCCTTCATTTTTATTACATTTTGATCAAATATTAAAATATGCCTTTTAGCTACACCTACTTTATAATATAAATATGTATGATAACATTAAGAGGGAATTTGCACTAAACCACCTGTTAAATAGGCGAATTTACAAATAGCCACCCATGAGCTTATTCCGTTAGATTTTCCGTTAAATATTGTAAATTTACTAATATTTTTCAAAATATTACATTTACCCATCCAATTTAGGTATTAAAAAATATTACATTTAACAAAATATTGCAATTAACAAAAAACAAAATTAATAGAGAAATTTTTTTATTTAGAGAATTTGTTTTCAAAAAATTACATCTAACAAAAAATTTTTTAAAACCAAATGGAATTAAGTGGTGGTCCCTTCTCCTTACGTGGTCAAAAGTTTTTTTTCGTATCGAATATACAAATACTGCGGAAGATGGTTTGATTAATAAAGGTTGGTTCATATTAATTACTCCCTTCGTTTTAAAATATTTGTTCATTTGGACATTGCATACGCATTAAGATAAAAAAAATGTTATTCATATATTACCCTTATCATAATGTAGAATTAATTATTTGTTTAAAGAAGTATGAAAAAGTATAATAATTATGATAAGTATAATTATTAGGGGTATAAACGAAAAGAACTTTTTAAAAAAATATGAAATGGATAAGTATTATGAAACAAGAAAAAGTGATCATATGGACAACAATTTTTAACCGGACAAAGTATGAAATTAATATAAATGTAATATAAACAAGAAAAATGTTATTCCATTTGTTTTTTTAAGAAAACATTGTTAAATGTAATATTTTAAAAAAATCTCTAATTAAAAATTTTTCTCTAATTAAATTTTCTTTTGCTAAATGTAATATTTTTTTAAATGTAATTTTTTTAAAAAAAATACCTAAATTGGCTGGGTAAAAGTAATATTTTGAAAATAATTAGTAAATTTATAATATTTAACGGAAAATCTAACGGAATAAGGTCATGGGTGGCTATTTGTTAACGGAATTGAAGTTATGGGTGGTTTAAAACAAACTTTTGTATAATGGGTGATTAATTGTAAATTCGCTTATTTAACAGGTGGTTTAGTGCAAATTTCTCTAATATTAATTACCATAAAACTAATAATTAAGTATACTAGAAAGCTTGCCCGTCCGATGGACGGACAATTTTTTTCACCATATTTTTTTGGAAGGTGAAAATTATAATTTTCGTCATAAAACAATATTTTTCTAATTAATATATTATGTAAGTATTTTGTATTGAATTGTCCAAAAAATAGTAGATAAAATTAAAAAAAATATATGAAAATTATTTTATTTGATTATATTAATTTCTTATGAGAATTATTTTGATAGTATGAGTTTTCTATTACAATTAAGTTTTTTAGCCGAATGAACATGTATAGGAATTACTCTTTATAATTTTATAGACATTTTAGAAGAAATTTAAATCGAAAACATATGGTTAGCCCTTTAGGCTTTACATTCTCGCTCAAAAAAGAAAAATGATATGGCTTTGCATTCAAGTTACAATATTATAACATGATATATGTATGTAAAAAATAAGACATAGTAGCATGCATTCATAATCAATTACAAATAAAAAAGCAAAACAAAAAAAATGCTTTTATTTGACAAGGAAAAGAAAAATAAGAGTTGTGGAGATAGATAATTCAACAAAAAAAAAATAATTAGAGAGAAGTCATTAATGTGACAAGAGGGAGAGAATTTTAAATGTTGTATAGATGGAGTTGACAATTTATAATATAATAAAAATGTAAAAATATACTTATATACACTTATCAAATGAAGATTAGGGGTATTAATACGCCAAACATAATAAATTATTTAAAATATTGATTTATAAATGAGTGGCTCACGGACCGAGTAAATCTAAAATTGAAATCTTAATCTACAAAACTTCCAATACCCCTACTCTTCATTTAATTAATTATTCATAAAGGTATTAATATGTTATTCTTATATTATAAGTTTTGAATTCCATATAAATGATGATTATCACAAATATTAAATTTTATATTTTTTAAATACTATCACAAATATTGAAATTATAAATTTATAATAACTAAAGGAAAAGAATTATTTCAAATAATGATTAAACTATAACTAAAAAAAGGAGGGGGAAATGTATTTTCTTATAAGTTAACGGAAATTTGGACGGAAAATGAGTTTGGGTGGTATTGGGGTAACGGAAGTACTATATATTACGGGTGGTTTGCAGTAATTAGGCATTGAAAGGGTAGTTTAGGAGAATATGGCGCTTGTAAGGGTGATTTCCGGTAAAAAAAACCTATATAATAGATCTGATAATAATCACCTAAACCATATACAGTTATACATAAATATGCAACAAAAAAAACGTTAAATTCAATATCAGACTATCGACCCGAACAACGTTGGACATGGATGTTTAGTTATTTCTATAGAATAATTTTATATGTAATTATTTTATTAATGATCCTTATTTAAGTCATATTATACATAGTACTAATTTCAATTTATTTTTTACAACAAATCACGATCTCGAATAAAAACCATTGTCAACTTCAAAGTATTAGCAATATCATAATATAACATTTTATCATTTAAACCTTATGTAAAAAATATTTTCGACCGCATCCCTTAAGGGAAAAACTAATTAAATCAAGAGTATGGGCACAATTTTAATCCTTTGTTTCGGCTATTGTGTTGTATTCCTGCATCATTTAATTAATTATTCATAAAGATATTAATATGTTATTCTTATATTATAAGTTTTGAATTCCATATAAATGATGATTATCAAAAATATTAAATTTTATATTTGTTAAATACTATCACAAATATTGAAATTATAAATTTATAGTAACTAAAGGAAAAGAATTATTTCAAATAATGATTAAACTATAATGAAAAAAATGCGGAAAATGTATTTTCTTATAAATTAACGGAAATTTGGACGGAAAATGAGTTTGGGTGGTAATGGGGTAACGTAAGTACTATTACGGGTGATTTGCGGTAATTAAGCATTGAAAGGGTAGTTTAGGAGAATATGACGTTTGTAAGGATGGTTTTCGGTAAAAAAAAACTATATGATATATCCGATAATAATCACCTCAACCATATACAGTTATACATAAACATTCAACAAAAAAAATTCCCTTAAGGGAAAAATTAATTAAATCAACTAGTTTTTTAATGTTTTCAATGTTAATTTGATATTAATGGTGCAGGAATACTACGCAAAATCCGAAACAGAGGATTAAAATTGTGCTCGTACTCTTGTTCATGCTCAATTATACCTATAATGTTAATCGTTAGATATATTGGAACGGCTAGATTTTGGTAATACGTGTAATGTTCCATTTACCCATTTGTGTGTGTAACGGTGCCTAACTTCCATTAAGTCATTCAATGAGATTAATTTTCTCCATTTAGCACATGTTTATATCTAAAAATCTCCTTGGTCAACGAACCTCATTAAACTCATTAACATGACAATCCCTACAAAACTTGCTGAATGAGTACTCATCACCAACTCACCAAGCTACCTTTATATCTAAGAATGAGGCACTCTTCAACCCTACCCATCCTCCTCCTCACCCTCTTGAGCCTTCTCCCGAGGTCTTTTTCTTCCCCACAACCGCAGACCTTCGATGTAAACTCGTTCGGAGCAAAGGGAGACGGGGTGACGGACTCGACGAAAGCATTCAAAGCCACTTGGAAGGCTGCATGGCTGGGGATGGGGCGGAGATGTACGTGCCAAAGGGGGATTATGTGGTGCACCCGGTGAAACTCATGGGCAAATGCAAGTGCTCGAAACCAACGGTCAAGATTGATGGGTCAATCTTGGGCCCCACTGACTACATGGTGATATCAAAGGCGGGTCGTTGGATACATTTTGATGGGGTGGAGAATTTGGTGATCCAAGGAGGGACGTTGCATGGCCGTGGCAAGTACTTGTTTAACTGCAAGTCCACTCAGTTTAATGATCCCCAGTGTCCATTTGGGGGAAGGGTCGGTATACATTAACACTAATCCATCTAAACTTGGCTTATTAATTCATTTCTTAGGAAACCAACTCATTCTACATACACTATAAGATCACCTACGTTAAGTTGTTTGATCCAGATTTCGACTTTATGTTTTTCACCATTTACAGATTTTTTTTTTTTGAGATTCTTTTCTTTACTTTTGGTTCTAAATTGACAGTTTTGTGAATTAAAGTGATTAATAAACTGTAACTTCATATTTTTTATATAAGGTTTGTAATAATTATAGTAAAAATAGAACCCTTTTAAAAGTAAACGGAAGACTCAATTTTTGTTAAAACTAACTTTTTTCTTTTGGCTGAATTTTGTTAAAACTAACTAATTACATAGAGAATAGAGGATATTTCTTGTTTTTTCTTTTTTTGGTTGAATTTTTTTTTTATTATTGGTCGAAGGATATCTATTTTCTTATAATGACTAACCAATTCTTTAAATGATGGATGCACATGAAAAGTTTGCAATATATCTAGCTACATAGAAAAGGAAGTGTTCTGATAAAAATTATCTACTGAAACTTTGATTGTACAGCTTGCATGCATGATGCATGCATATGTTTAATCACTTTGAGTACGTACATATACATTTATGCACTCGCAGACGTTGAGCATTACCAACTCAAATCACGTATGGATAAACAATTTGACTTCAACCAATAGTCAGGGCTTTCACATTGTCCTTGAGGAATCCCAAAACGTTACTATCCTCGGCGCCACCCTTGTCGCGCCCGAGAACAGCCCCAACACCGACGGAATCCACATACAAAACAGCGTTAGAGTCACCATCATTGCCTCCTCTTTCCAAACCGGAGACGATTGCATCTCTCTTGGTGAGGGCTCCCAACACATCTGGATTCAGAACGTTTTTTGCGGACCTGGACATGGTATAAGGTACATTTTAGTTATTAATTGATGTAGGGAGGGAGTTTTAGTAAATATCTCATATCACAGTCTTATATATGGTTACAGCATTGGTAGCCTCGGATTCGAAGCTGGCGAATTAGGGGTGCGAAACGTGACGGCGAGGGATGTCCATTTCACCGGCACGACCAATGGGTTCCGCATAAAGACATGGGCAAAACCTGTACATGTAACCATTAAAGACATCCATTTTGTGAACGCAATCATGAATAATGTCAACAACCCTATCATAATCAACCAGTTTTATTGTCCATACGGTGGATGCCCAAATTCTCAGGTTACCATATAACTTATTTTGTTAATTTCTAGCAGGTCTCGTCTTGTACGTATGTGACATTGACATTCACAATGAGCTAGTATATTTTTTGGCAACGTACAGGCATCGTTTGCAAATATAAGCGACATCGAGTTCAAAAACATAAATGGGACGTCAACAACGGTGGTACCTATCAAGTTCGATTGCAGCTCCAAGTTTCCGTGCACCGGAATAACACTCAAAGACATTAAGTTGAAGCATTCGCCTCAACCGGCTCAATCGGAGCTTAAGAATGCAGTTGTTCATACCATAGGAGTTGTTGAACCGGGTATCGGAGATTGATGAAATTTCGACCCGGCCCCTTAACTAATCAGCCATTTGATCAAGTCATTCTAGGATAAGTTAATAGTTATTTGATTGTCAGCGTCATGTAGAATGGAATTATAGCTTATAGGTAAACTTTATACATCTTCTCGTAATAAAGTCTCTAATCTGATTGGATTGTTATAAGATGGGTTCTTTTTTTTTTCTCTCTCTGTCCTTTTAAATAGGTACAAATTGAGAGGACATATGTCGATAGTTATCTTAAAGCATTTTTTATAGATGGAAAATTGTATCTAAAATAATTTTTTTTTTTTAGTTAAATCAAAATCGTGTCTTCAAGGCACTGAAACTTATACTATAACTAGTATGTATTACGGTTATGATATCCATATAATTTTTCAACTCTTGGCACTCTTATACTGCATAGAATTTTTAAAATCCTGCCATTCTTATACTGCATGCCTTTTTTGTGGTGAGGTGATTACATTTGTAGTAATTTCTCAATTTTTTTAATAACGTACGGGTGTAGAAAGGACGGAATTGTGTACAAGGATTGATAAAAAAAAATGGTCGAAAGTACAAGGATTGATAATTTATCTTCTCAAGTACAAACAAACTAGTTTAACCCCCGTATCATGTACGGGTAATGTGATTATAACCCAATTTAATATAGTGTAATTTCAAAGATCACGTTAAATTTATAGAATTATAATGTTTTTATCTTCATATTGTAAATATTTATGATGTATATGTTTATCTTCGTATTGTGATTAATGTTTTTTTACCAATAGTAAATCAACTCATAATATAAATAAGTTGGATTTATTCAAAAACTACTTTACGATAAATATCATGTTTTATTAAATAATAATATTTATGAGAAAATTACAACTAATTTGGTAAGAGAAAATTCATAATTTTCGGGATAATTCATAATTTTCGGTAAATTTTAAGTAATTTGTACGGGATAAGATTTTATGAGATTCTAACTACCTAATCTGTATAAAGGAGGGTCCGGCCGATTATTCTATTATCGAAATGACACGTGGCACAATTTTTTGTGAAGACGTTGTCTCCGCTTTATACTATAGGTAGTATAGATGGCATTATACCCAAAACAAACATGTTTAATAATGGTCATGGCCCATGAGCTCAATTGACGAATCCAAAAAATTGGCAATAGGATGAAACAATTTTAATGGTCGAGAACTACCATTCATAAATGATACAAACCTAATAACCTAATCTCATTAATTGGTGTAGCTGTGTAGGTGTATTTTGTTTATTTTCTCCCAAGTTTCAACATATACACGTTTTATACATGATTGGGTGGCAAACGGGCGGGTTGTAGGCGGGTTAAAGTTTCAGGTTATTTCATATTATAGTCAAATAAAGGTGAATAAACAAGAATCAGGAATTAACAGGGCAGTAGGGTTTTCCATTGTCGGTTATAACAAGTTATCAGGTCCAAGTCGGTGAGTTGTTTCGGATTTCCGCCAGGTCGGGTTTTTGATTGTCGGGTATAGCGGGTTATCAGGGCCAGGTAAGTGAGTTGTTTCGAGTTCCGGTTGGGATGGATTTTAACTGAGTCGGGTTTCAAATGATAACAAGGGTGTGAAGTAGGCCAATCAGGTTTTGATCGCACGGGTTTCAGGTTTGTCTTTAGGATATGGACGGGATTGATCTACTCCTTAATTGGGTTACTTTTGTGTTAGGTCAAATTGGGTCGAGTCAGGCCGGTCTCAAATTTAACTTTATAATTTTTTATTAGATATCGGTCGAGCCATAAATCGGACAGGTCAGACGGTTTTCTTGGATCGGGTTAGAATTTGCCTCCCCTAACCCTAATAATTCTAGACCGGTCCCGCGGATTTGGACCTAAATAATTGTTTCGACAAAAAAAACGCTTTGAAACATTTCTGCTTAGTAGCACATGATCCGTTGCTTGCTAATGACATGATTAATCCAAATGAGATTTGACAAAAATGGGATCTGAGATTCACCAAATAGATCGAAACCCTTTTTCCCAAATCTTATCAGTGTTTTGCTATTCACCGGTCCTTAAACTTCATAGAGACATACCAAACAGAGCCTAAAGGATATAAGAGTAGAGCAAGTGTGTGGGGGCATGGAAGAGCAAAGTAGTAAGTGAGAGGCTTAACTGCTCATGTGTCATAATAACCCAACTTCCACCCACCACGCAGCCAATCCACAACTAACTCATCCATTTTTCAGCCTCCACAACATTTAATGCTTTATCATGATCCCTCCTTTGTAATTGTACATGAAAAAAATCACCTACTGAAAACACAGCAACCTTGGATTCTCCAACTCTTGACCACTATGCAGATTTGAGTTTCATGATAAATTATTAATAAATCAACCCTTTTAAAACTGATGTTTGACAGTAGACAGATAAAATGAAGGGATCATCAAAGTGGTGGTGAGTATCATATTCCACAATGCACAAAAAAGCAAGCAAGATGAGCACAGAACTCAATGAAGCCATTATAATAACAAGCAAGCAAGATTTGAGTATCATATTCCACAAGATGAGCACAGAACTCAATGAAGCCAACATCACTAGTTACACTAAAACATATAATAACAAGTCTTTGAGGCCAAAGCCCCACCAGCACACTACTCAAAAGAACTTACAAATTGAATTGGCTTCCTTTCTTTCAGGAACATAATGACCTTCCCACTATTATAGTGTGAAGGCCAAACAAATAAAATAAAGATAAACAAAAACATCAAACCTATAGTCTCTGCATCAAGAACAATGCATTTCTCAGACAAACTTGCAGAGACCCATCTCAACTAAATCCTGAATATGCTATTTTCCCAGACGAATCTTTTTGCTATTTCCAGAGGGCGCAGAAATTTTAGAAAAAACCCATCTTGAAGACAGTAAAAAATTTCAGCTGACAATAGCTGAGTTCAGATGAAACATTTATACTGACAAGTAACCACCCACAAAAACAAATCATGATGAGATGACACACACAATTCTTTCCCCAATTCACAAACAAGGCCGAATAGAAATCCAATCAAAGAATTTATATATAGAGAGACAGTAACAGAGAGAGCTAGACATGGCAGCGGAAACAATTGCAGGTTCTGGGGGTGAAAGAGCAGAAACCAAAGGGCCTGTTTGGGATGTTGCAATTGATGGCATAGCAACAAGGGGAGGGCAAGCAGTAGCCACGGGCCCCGCCACAGCAAGTGCAAGGCGCGCAAATCTGGAACCTCCCGAGTTTCCTCCTGGTCTCGTTCATCACCATCATCATCGCCACCTTCTTGTGATCCATCAGTGGGAACATTTCGATCCCATCAGCTGTTGTGCTGTTTCCTGAACACTCATTTGGCTCCTACGCAAGAAAAACTAAGTCAACTCGATCTCACAGATACCCACCAGAGAAGTGAGCTGCATAGACAAAGTAAGTTACTTACATGGGTTGCTTGCACTTGGCTGCAGTTGCAGGCAGAGATTGAGACCAGGAGGAGTAGGAGGAAAGAGGAGACCTTACGAGTGTGCATTTTTTATTATTGTTTGATGATTTGAATTGAATTGGGTGGGTTTAGGTGTAAAGGGGGGGTTTATGAGTGAGGGAGGGAGGGTTTTGGTTTATACCTGGTGTGTGTGGCTTTAATAGGCGAGGAACAGTGTGTGAGATCCTGAGAAGGGGAAGCTGAAACGGGTGGGTTTTGTTTTTATTACATAAATCGGCCTCTATTGCAGAAAAATGCATCAAAATTACAAAGCATCTCGGGTCCCTTGTGCAATTATTGGCAAACACAGGACCCCTTTCAAAATTTAAAAATTGCTCCCGGCCTCAATTTCTCCCACCACGCGCGCCCGCTATAATCAGCAGCCGATAAAAATGGCACTCCAAGCGCCGTTACTCCAAGGCGCGCCTCTCCTCCGGCCCCGCCGACCTCATGCCTTCTCCTTTCCAATTCAGGCGGCGAGTCCGACGAAATCCGCGCCGCCGTTGGAGGAAGTCCCTCCGAACGCCCTCCGGCGGAAGCGGGAGCCTCTATGGAGATGCGGATTCAGCCTAGGGCTAGACCTGGGCCTGTCTCGCACTGGCCTCGCCCTCAGCAAAGGCTTCTCCGTCCGCCCTCTCACCGTACTCTACTCTACTCAGCTTCAAACCCTAGGCTAGCTAGTTAGTCCCTCTTTCGATTCGGAAACTGTCACCTCCTAATTGAGCTTGCAGGTCTTGGAATTGCGAGGCCAGAAGTTCGAGACCCGGCTTATGGAGATTGCCGCCAAAGAGGTGCATTCATTCATTCATTCATTCTTGTGATTTTTTGGCCCTAACATAACATTTATTGCGCGGGAAATTGCAGGAAGTTGATGAGTTTATAATCGGGCTGCCAAAATCGTCTGACGGCAGCGAAACGCCACAGTCTAACAAGGTTCGGAGTGTTGCTGGACGGCTTGCTGTTCTTGCAGCAGAGAGGTATCGAATGAACTCTACAGATTGCCGTCTTGCTGCTGATTTGGTTGATACATTATATTCGAGTCAAGTGCTAAATGTTGACATCCATTGCTAGACTGTTTTGAGCTGGTTCAAGTACTAGTATGTGTATAACCTTGTCTGAAACATCACTTGACTTGACTTGACTGCTGCTGTGTGATTGAAGAGGGTGGAGAGTATACTTGCAAGACGAGCATGGTACATCGGATGAAGCTATGCAATTCATGATTGACACGTAAGCTGTTCACGCTGACTACTTTGTGATCCTTGAATATAAATGGGAAGTTATGTATGTGATCATTTCTATGATAGGAGGAAATGTGTGAGATCCTCGTAGTGTTTCTTGGGCTTATGTAAAAATGTACCTAAGCATTTGCCTAGTATAACTAAAGGCCTCGATTGTTTTGCAACAAGAGAGTAGATAATCGTTTTGGAACCGTTTCAGGGGGCTTAGCAAGTCTTCTCGTCAAGGGAAACTAGATGCATATGCGGCTATGGTATGCATTTCTTACCAATTATCAGCACATGCCAGACCTGCATTTCTACTTTGTGCGCCCAAAGAGACATTGAGAGTTTTTTCGTCTTGATGAAATTCAGATGGTATTGGAACGGTATTTCTCTACATCTGGCGAGGAAGCTGAACTTGTTTGGCCTAAACAGTTAGAGCTACAAGAGAAGCTTCGAAGCCTCTCAGTGGTTGTTGATGATGGTGATGATGATGATGATTTCTTCTGAAAGAGGAAACGTGTACCTGTACGAAAGGGCAATGTTCCATTGATTGGTACTTTGGGAAGCACATGATCTATGACCTACAACTCATCTGATCTGAACTCGGTTGATTCACGCTTCTCTACAATCGCTCGGTTCCATTTCAGGAGTATCAAATTTCAGCATTGTTTTGCTGCCTTTGTCAAGGGAGTCTCTTTAAAAGTATCCAATGGAAGGTAGTAACAATGTAGTGCTTGCCTTTAGTGGAGGACATACCGTATCTAGTGAGTTGGGTAGCTGGAAAATTGTACTTATCCTTACGAGAATGTAATGCCTGAACGTTCTGTAACCGAGGAACAGATGGTTGAATTGAGTCATACAGTAGATAACTTCTGTATTTTTTTCTCTCCTATCAGAATTAGTCAAATTATATATGTAGCAGTGTCAGAAGTATGACACTAAAAATAGAAACACGAGGTATTACTGTAACAGCAAACGCAACCTTCACCCCACTCATACTTGATACAACAAATATGTTCAAGTTATGAAATTGGGATTTTCTTCTTTTAACATCTAATCTTATTGAAATTCACCGGATCAAGCATGTTCTGCAAGCTGTAAAGATTTAAGAGATACGTTGGTTATCACGTTCTGAAACCAATTTGTTAGCTCATCATAAGCCTTGAAAGGTAAAAGAGAACTGCTGAAGGTTCAATCAGTTGAGTAAGAGAAATGAGATATCAAAATAGGAATAGAGGGGGGAAAAATAATTTTTTAGCTTCCTCTGAATTTATCACCTTACAAACATTAAGAATTACAAATGAGTCACCGATTTTTTATACCAAAATAAATACATGTCCTCACAAGCTAAATTTATCTTCATCACTTGCTTCTCCATCCAAATCATGTTGAATTCTTTCTCAATATCTTGGCGCAAGAATCACACCTTTGCTGGTTTTCATGTCCAAGAACACATCTTTGACAGCTATCTTGATGAGAATTCCATCAGTTACTATTGAAGGGATTTCCCTTTTGAATTTAAACCCAAGTAATTCTCAAATGCTCAATGCCCACTTCTCCTCAGAGCCTTCCTCAGCCCCAAAACAACAAACAAGTTGGACAGAGCAAGTAGTGACTCGGCTCCTCCGTGCAACCAGTCCACGTTCGACAATGTAGTCCCATACTGCACTCTCTCTGCCGTAAAACGAACTATCAGATCATGAATACATGCTAAGTCTGCTATGAGGCTGCAGAAAGTGGGTATGTAATGTCTTACAAGAGAATGCCAAAAGGGTTACCATAGCTTACCGTAAATCCCAACAGGTACTGCTCAAACAAAAACACATGACCCAAACTTGTCAGTAACGGATCAAATCTATATCCAATATGCACATATCCAAGTATTAGTAGCAAATAATGAAATTGACCACATTGATGATATTGCCATCTTACCAACAGAATTAGGTCCTCATCAACTTAGCTTAAATGTCATACATACTACTAGAACAAATCGTTCCCCTTCATAATGCCAAAGGTATATCCAAGTATCTTTCTATTTGAAGTCAAAAACCCTAAATTTCCATAATGGAAACCACACTAAACATTGGAAGGGGAGAATTGAAGAGATAGAAGAAGAAGAAGAAGCTCACTGGTAGCCCCAACGAAAACAAGCAAGAAGTTGAACCCAAAAAGGGTGAGCTTGGGGGCAGACTTGACCCTGCTGATGAAATACAAGAAGCCCAGATAAGGGAACAGAGACAGGGCAAACAATATATTTGTTACGCTCTGGAAATCAGGGATGCACGTCCATGGGTCCACTGGAAGCAAGCTGCAGAGAATCCTTCCTCCTCCTCCTCCTCTTAATGAGCTTGTCTTGCCGTTGAAAATGGTGGTGATTCCAAAGTTGAAGCTTCTCCCATGGAGGCTAATCTGGGCACTGCTCAAAAATAGAGAGGGGCGGAGGGAGATTGGAGCTGAGACTGAGACTGAGGTGTAGGATAAGGTGTGAAGAGAGTTGGTTAACATTTGGGAAATTGGGAGAGGGAAAATGAGATCTTTGGGACTTGGGAGGGAAACAAGAATGATGGGATTCTGTTTGTGGCCCATTTGTTGTTCATCATTTAACACCCCTTGGCCTAGTTTCGTAGAATCTGGAGAGGTAATCTTGTTTCTTTTGGGCCTATCAATACCCATTTTACTCTTAATTAAGGGGTCATTAAGTGGTGATACCAAAACACTTGCCAAATTCACGCCCCCACAACTGATATTGTATGTACCTTTATCTTAATCATTCATTAGGAAGTTCTTAAGTGAACATAAATAAGCATGATGTGTGTTGGCTTCGCTCTTGCCACAGAAGTTGATCGATGTAAGAGCAATCATTCATGCATGATTGCTAGTGGAGCTAACATGAAAGAGTGAAAGCTAGTTGATATTAAACCCTCGTGCTAATTAGGAATATTTAAACACTTCAATAATTACATAATGAAAAACTTGCAATTATATTACGGAGTAAATGAATTGTGGCTTAGAGGAAGTCTATATTCATATTCGTCTAAAGATTCCCACGTCACTGTGTCACCTAAAAATATAAAAAACGATATTTTATTGAACACTGAGGCGAATATAATCATCTCTGTACTGTAAGCACTCTTTCAGTCTAGAATATGTCAATAATGTCATCACTTTATCAAGATACTCTCAGAGAGAATACAAGGAAAAGTTACAGGCCAACATGCGATTCCGATTCACACCCTCACACTAGCCTATTCAGATTCTTTCATAACAGAATAAAAACAAGCAAAAAGGGGTGGCAGACACCTAAAACATGATTCCACAAATTGAAACCCCGTACTTTCTGTAGCTCACCACTGGAGAAATAAAAAGAATGAACCAGTTTCAAGCACAAACCCAGAATGAAATGGCATTTCCCGTACCAATATATGGCAATACTTCGGAATTATACAACAGCAGAGAGTAGAGCCCCCAGATTTCCAACTTACATTGTGTTTGGAGAGATAAAAATATGAAACTTGGCTTTAACATAAATGTTGTACATCTTCAGCAATTTTGAGCAATGAATTTACACTTCTCCTGTGGAACAAGGGAAGGAACTTCACTTTATAACAAGAAGTTCTACCCCTCAGTTTCAGCATCGTCTTCGCCTCTATTCTTCCCTGAGCCTGCTTCCACAAGCCCTTCACTTGATAGCGTCAAACCCCCAGATGCTGACGATGAGCCTAGATAACGCCGCACTGCTGAGGCGTCCGCAGAAGATCCTGCCGACATACTACTGTATGCGTATCCCATTGGAGGGTGGTCAAACTTGCAGTTGGGGCCGAATTTGCAGATTCCATAACGAGAATAGAATATGCATAATGGCTCACCCTGTCCAAAGACACAAGACCCCATCAGTTAATTACCAGACAAAGCTAATTTTACAAGGAAAACACATTTCTCTTGTTTCTGAATTTCGCTTACAGTTTTTATAGTTCAAAACATGATCAATAAAGGAATGAATTACCGGACGCAGTGGCAAACCCATTGGACTGAGGAGGCAATCTGGAGCAGGAATAGTTCTCTCCTTAGGATGATGGAATCTGCAGACTGCACCAAATTTGCAGTCACCTGTCTTCATGTAGTATTGGCATTCAGGTTGTCCGGGTCTCTCAGGGAAAACACTATCCCTTTGCAAGGCGTAGTATCCTACAGGAACAGAGCTAGTGCGGTATCCAGAATATGTTCCGGGAGATGTAGGAACTGCAGATTCGCTCTGCCGTGAAGTTCCGTACATGATGTTGTTCCCTCCTGTTTGCTGTTGACTCTCAGAAGGTGAAACCGATCCCAATTGGCCCTATTCATAACAAGTTCAAAATGAGATTGACAACATCATATTCCAGATAAGTTTTAAGTACATGAAAAATAAAAGTAATTATAAAACTCCTAGAACACATGGGTAAAACCTACTTGACAAGTACAGAAGAAGGGGTTCATAATGCGATGGCAACATCATATTAAAAAGACCTGTAGAATTTAGTATTTCCTAATTGATCCTAAGCATACGTTTCGGGTGAGCTGCATAAGGAAATTGCTTCAAATGCTGTTACAAAATCAGAAAAACAAGAGTTTGTCCTCAGCTACAATAGCTCATTCGGGTGAATATCCATAATGCAAGTGATAAGTTACCATGTAAGCGTTCCAGCCAGGGACTGAAACTACTCCCTGTGGTAGAATCAAAGGCGTGTAGCTTGAAGGACCTTGCCAACGTGGACTGGGGATAACGGATGCTCTTGATGGCCAACTTGTTAGGCTTCCTGAATATGATTGCTGGCCAGGAGTAGTTGGAGATTGAACAGGAGGATAAACAGGTGAGCCACGCAATGAAGTTAAATTAGATGGTTGAGGATGGTGGAATTTACAAGTGCTCCCAAATTTACATTGCCCGGTTCTTAAATAGTATGCACACTCTTGCTCATTCTGCAGTAATAAGAGACAGATGGAAGAATACATTACAAGATGTTTAGTAGATTGCATACTCTAGAAACATGACAAAACGATAGCATTAATTCAATAATAGAATTGACAAGGAAATAATTAGTTCAAACCGGACGAAGGGGGTAGCCTAAAATATTTATAGGAACCCTCCCATCAATCCCAGCTTTGTCTTTAGGATGATGAAACTTGCATGTGGATCCAAATTTGCAGCTGCCGGTCTTCAAATAGTACTGACAATATATGATCAAAGCAAAAGTTGTTACAACAAAGATGAGTACCAAATTACATACAGCTACAGCTAAACTTAAATCTCAGTGCACAACACATACAAATAAAAATTTGTTTGGACAAAAATATGGTGGAACCGAAGAAGAATGTGAAACAATGGCTAGTATAGAGCCGAGGTTTCCACCAGCAGTTATAAAATTGAGTTCATACTGATCTCATTTATATCACTGTAGATCTCATAATGATTATTACGTAAATATTAAGGCTTAACGAGTTCGCAAACTACCAGCCTAAACTTTTTTCAGATATGGTAGTTTAATGAGATCCTTATAAAAGGGGGTCATATTGTTCAATGACTACGAAATGAGAAAGATGAAACTCTACTCAGTTGATTACCAATTGTACGTACAGTGATACATATGCCTCCTTCCACTTTCAGTTCTAACTTTATGACAGCATTACTAATCTTGAACAAAATCGTTGTAATTTCCAATTAAATAAGGCACTTGCATCTACTGTATGTAATCAACATGACCGACCTAATGCTATACCAATATTTTGTGAAGAAACTGCCAGTTTACAAGATCTAGACAGGGCATTATTGACATCTACAAATAGGAGAGAATGAAGCCTAGTTGGTTACCTGACATTCAGGTTGTCCAATTCTTTCTGGATACTCTCCCATCATTCTTGCAGTAGCAATAGCCTGTGATACAGGATAAACCATGTGAACAGGATCCAATCATATCACACAAAATATCATAACTAGTAGAGAAAATGTATTGAACAGTTCATAATTTAACGAACTATATATGTGATCTCCTTTTATATGATACTAGTCTTCCGTTGTTATATGTTTAATTCACCAAGAGATGACAAATATGCGATATATTTCACTAAAGTGGATCTTACCAGCTCTCTATTAGGAGGATGATTGAACCTACATGTAGTACCAAATCGACAAAGCCCTGTTCTGATATAGAAGGAACAATCTGGTTCTCCCTCGCGCTCAGGATACGGCCCTGACGGATAGAGACCAGCTTCCATTACTTCAGTAGACCTCAAATTTACTGGCCAAATTGTACCTGACCACACAAGATAGGTATGTTCAGATAGTAAAATCGGTTTCGCAACTCAAAAAGCATGATCACATGCATCAGTTTGCATTGTTTGCATACATCCACTGTATAAGCATCTGTGTTTATCAATCACAGTTTCATTGGAAGTCCTTAAACTCCAACCATAAGGGTAAGAGAGTTGTAACTATTTCAAACTTTATACCTTTAAAGTACCTAACTCAGAACAACTTTTTCACATGGTCTGTTAATTAGCAAGTGATAACAATTAGTACTTGTGTTGACAAGCAAAATGGACGTATGCATGTTACTTCTTTGTTATCAAGAACGGCATTTAATTTCATTCAACAATGTTTGTCTTCCCCTTTACCAAAGCGACATGATACCTCCATGGCCGCCTCAACTATAAGGCTCCTCTGCAGTTTTCTTATGATAAAGGACAAACAATGGAAGCAAACAAAGACTGGCAATTACCGGTCAGAACATCAAAATTCGGAAATTTCCATCACAATGCATCATATAGGGGGGTGAAATTTCATGTTGAACAGCTTTGGGATGGACAATGCCAATTGATTCAAACAATTATTATTTTTTATTTTAATTCTGCAGAGCGCAGACATAAAAGGAAACTATTTCCCCCTTTTCCTTGTTCACTTTAGTCATCCTTAATTTTCAAATAAAATAAATTTCAACATAACCGATCCCGAAAATGGGAACTCCAAAACTGATCAGCCAGAAATCCGGCCGGAAAAAGGATAAAATAATCAGGCGGAGCATCTAACAGCACAGCATTCCGCATATTCGAGTCGACCAGAAGAAGAAGAAGAGGATGAAGAACCGGGTCCGTTATGAGCAGCAACACAGACACTGACAGACAGACAAGTAGAAAGAGGGGGAAAACGAGCGAAACCTTCATCCAAGTGGCGAGAAAGAGAGGATCCAGCGGACACAATTGCTCTGGACATAGGAATTCCGACGCCGTAGACGACGATTTCCGACGCCTAATCAACATCAGCAGCCGATCACGAGCGACTCCAACGCCGCCCGATTCCGATTCCCATTCCCACCAGAATCACTCCAATTTCTCAATCGAATCGCTAAGCAGGGAAGGGAAGGGGAAGAGCAAGAGAAAGAGAGAGAGAGAGAGAAAGCGAGCGGAGTTGGGGAAGCGAGAAAGTAGAGAGAGAGAGAGAGAGAGAGAGAGAGAGAGAGAGAGAGAGAGAAAGGAAGTTGAAGAGGGGGGTGAGGGGCGAAAATTCTGGCTCTCTCCTCTCCACAAACTGTGTAATGGAGGAATAAAAACCAACCAACCATCCACCAGACAAGCACACGGCCCGTTCCATCTCTTCCTCTCTTCTCTTCACCCCTTTTTCTCCTTTTTCTTTTTCCCCCCCCTTTTTTTTTCATTATTTACAAATTTACTTTTCGCTTAATATTGTTGAGGAAAAGAAGACAAACACCGGAAAGCGGACTGTGACGGACGCCCACGCGCCTGGGAGCATCGAAAGTGGCACACGCGCGGGATCGATCTGTACACGTGTGACTGCTTAAAGACGTCATCCGACGTATAGCACTGATGGACTTCAGTTTAAGGATGACGTTTTGATTAGCTTTAGGCTAATCAGGACACGTGTCCGCGAGTGGAGCTGACGGGGGTGGATGAGAGTGGGACCCGATCTGGGAAAACGAGAGCCCAATGAATGGCCGTGGGATACTCGCACCGGTTAACCGGTTCTCTTCAACCGCTTTTGCTAGCGGGCGATTTTTAACGTTCCGGTAACTAATTTTTTTTCCCTCGTTTTTTTCCCGTCAGGGCGCCATGTTCGTTAGCCGCTAATATGGAAAATTGTTCATGTCAATATCGGTTGATTGCAATTTAACACTAGTTTTTTTTTTTTTTGATCGAATTTAACTCTAGTTGATAGTACTGTTTTTATATCATGTGCAATTTAGATATAGAAAACATTGGTTGAACAAGTTAAGCACTAGTTTAATGTTATATTACATTATAGTTTAAACTTTTCCAGCATAAGAATTGAAATATTCTATTAGATCTAGTATTTTTTTTTCAGAAAAACAAAAGAAGAGTTGAAAAGCTCTTAATTAAGCTACTGTTCAGATGTAAACCTACTTGATTAAAGGTTGTTTAAAAAGACCTTTTATAGTGAATGATTAAAGGTTGAGAACTACTGGATTCCCTTTTTTAGAAACATAAAAATGATGATTCACAACACTGTAGTAATACGCAAAATATATCTTGCTTGCCATCAAACTTCTCCACTCAAAAATCTGAAGCAACCACCCGCTTTCCAGCCTGACTCGGAAGTGTCAAAGCTTTGTCCGTAGGGATTGGGCCCTCCAATTCCGACACACGTATAGAGAAGCCAACAAGGTCGCCGATAAACTCGCATCCTTGGCCCACTCGCTCGCTCTTGGTCACCATGTTCTCAGCTCGCCCCCTCCGGATGTTATGGTCTTGCTGTCTGATGATGTAGATGGGTTGGGGCACCCTCGCCAATCGCCATATTATTTCCCTTGTCAATAACTAGTTCGGGAGGCTTTCTCCCTCGACTGAAAAAAATAATACGCAAAATATATTTATACTACCTATAGTATAAAGCAGAGACAATGTCTTCCCAAAAATTTGCGCCACGTGTCATTTCTATAATAAAATAATCAGTCGGGCCCTCCTTTATACATATTAGTTAGTTAGAATCTCATATAATCTTATCCCATATAAATTGGTTAAAAGTTATCAAAAATTATGAATTATCCCGAAAATTATGAATTATCACTTACCAAGAATTAGTTATAATCTTCTAATAAGTATTATTATTTAATAAAATGTGATATTTATTGTAAAGTAATTTTTAAACAAATCCAATTGATTTATATTATGAGTTGATTTACTATTGGTAGAAAAAACACTAATCACAATACGAAGATAAATACATATGATCCTATAACTTTAACGTGATCATTGACATTACAAATCTATGTTAAATTGGATTTATAATCACTTTACTCATACATGGTACGGGGGTTAAACTAGTTGTCTTACATTTAGGAGAGCTTGGTTAAACTTAGACTTCAATGTTTTTAATAGTGCAAAATATTGTTTTTAATAGATTTTTATAATAATATACTATTTATAATAGGTTTTATGATAAAATATATTATAATATTTACAATATAATATATTTATTCTATATATATACTATATCGGGTCGGTCTCGAGTTTCAACCCAATCGGGTTCGGGTTAATCGGGTTCGGTTTTTTTCTTTGGTCGCTACTATTTAGGTCGGGTTTCAACCCAAAAATTTTCGATCGGTTCGGGTCAAATTTTTGGGTCGGGTCAGGTTTTGACAACTCTAACTCTAATCTATATAAGTTATAAGGGTTAGACCCAACACATTGTGTCACGTAAGATTTTTTTCACATGTCGTTCTCATATTGTATCATCTGAGATTTTTACACGTGTCATAATATCATTGATTCACGTCATATAATATTTTTTTAAAAATAAGCCATATCATATAATATTGATCCAATTCATATATATTAGTCCACATCATATACATGTGTCATATATGTTTTTCCATATCATATATATTTGATATGAGGTAGATTCCGATGAGGAGAGTGTTGTGGTGAAGACTAATCTCATCTATTGGATTGTATTCCTTATTACCATATATAGTCATGTATGGTCAAGTTTTTTTGTTATTTATTAGAAAAAAGGAAATTTTTTTCTTTCATTTTAATTGTAATTTTTTGACTTATTTTAATTTCAAAAACAATTGAATAATAAAATAATATTTTTAAATTTATTTTTTTATGATCATTATTTTGAAGAAAATATATTTTTGAATGATAAAATAAAAAATAAAATAATTTTATTTATGTAAAAGCCAAATTATATAAAAAAAATGAACTCAAAAGATCAAAACGTTGAACTCATAGAACACAAAATTAACTAATGGAACGCAAAAATGATCTCATACAGTACTTAAAATTGAACTCATATAGCATTTAAAAATGAACTTGGAGTATATAAAAATTTAACATTTAGAGTATAAAAAATAAAATGTCGTAATTACATGTTTTAATTGTATTTTTCAAAAAAGAAAAATTATATATAGTACATAAAAAAATGTTTCTTGAAAATAAAATCAATATGGATCATCTATTAATGATAAAGAGGTAAATTTGATGGATGAACTTAATCCTCAGCACTTAGGGTTGTCATTACTCCTTAGCACAAAGATTCTACTCACCGGAACCAAAACCTATTTAATATTATCATATATAGAATTTGCTTGACTAATGCCAAATTAATATCATCATTCTTTCCCCTTTAAACCAATGAATATTTATTTTCACCTTTTTTTGATGATTATTAAATACCTTTTTAGCCTAGGCAACTTTCCAAAGTAATATGTATTGACATTTCTGTAGATCAAAAGTTCTACATTATGCTTTATATTTTAAATCAATATAAACACAATTATAAACAAATCTAATTTTTTTAACCAAAAAATATCTAATCTTAGCCTCAACATCACTTAAATAATGCTTATATTTTGATCTACCTTTGAATTATATTTTATTCGTTAAATTTATATGAGTAACTCTTTATCTATATTGTTACAATATTTAATACCAAACTTTTATATTTTGTTAAGGATCTTATTTCTTTATATAAATTATTTTGTGAAATTTAAATCTTATACTGAATAAATTTTGTATTGATGTAGATATGATATAATTTTAAAATCTTAAATTACTACCCAATACTTGAGATTTTGATATTTGACTCTACTTTTGATCCTTATAAACAATTTTGATTTCAATAAAAAACAGTATTTATCATACAATAGTGGGTCACCTTTACAAGATTAAAAACAATATGTACCCTACAATATGTATCATAGAATTTTGACTGAAAAATATAATATTATTTATTAATAAAAAAAATTTATGTTTATTTATTGATGGAAATGTAATACTTTATATAGCTTAATTTTAAAATTTATCATATTTTTTATATTCCTGTTTTTATTCATAAAGTTGGTAATGTATAATCAAATATATATCTACTTTTATTTTATTCAAGTTCTTACTATCAATAAAACAAATTATTTAGATCAACTACAAGACACAAGAATTAAACTAGTCATTATACTAAATTCGTATACAAACTGATAAATTGATTAAATAACACCTGGTACGAATAATTTATTAATATGACACTAAAAACTAAATTTTAGAAAAGAAACTATTTATATTAAAAAACACCTGGTACGAATCATTAATTAATACGAATTAAGCTAGTCATTATACTAAATTCGAAGGAATAGTTTGATATAAAATCTTGTATCGGTTTATTTAGTTTGTTTCTTATGGGATTTTATTTAATGATATAGTATTTCTACCATAATATATTCTTTCAATTGAATAAAGATTTGTTGGATTATAATATTTGTATATGAATTGAATACTCCTAAGATTTTTAGAATTTAATTTATTGTTTATGGATTATAATTTTAATAATATATTTAATTGGAGTTGACATGTGCTTTTCTATATTATTATTTTAATGTCCAAGTTAGTATATAGTAAGATTAATCAATTATGTATTTAGAAAAACTTATAGATACAATTTCAATGATATATATATTTTTTTTCATATTTACATACATATAGTTTTTACAATCAAAATAAACAAATTAAGTTATTCTAATAAATATAGGTGATTCTACAATAAAATAATAATATCATATATTGATACTTTTCATATAGTTTTTCATATTTTACATACATATAGGGTTTACAATCAAAATCAACCAATGTGAAATTGACACTTTTTGTGATAACTATTATCTTAATACCCTTATGTCTCTTCAAATGTCGTATATTTATATGGAGTAAATAAGCTTTATTTGATATTAGATAAACTTTTCAATCATAATTTTGGATAGATTCTACAATAATTGACATATGTATTCAGATATCGTATAAATTTTGAACTTCTTTAAATATGCAATTCAAACTTTGATAGAAAAATAAAAACAAATCAAATATAATATAATATAATTTTGGATATTCCGATCATAATTTTTAGCTTTATTTACTGACATACGTAAATATCAAAGTATAATGATTATTGTATAAGGAAAGGATAAGATATATAACATATTAGATTTTAGGTTAAAAAATAATTAAATGAAAATTATATCTATTAAAAATTATAAAGAGTGGATTTTCATTATGTGTATAATTTTGGATAGATTTTTTTAAGATTTGGATAGATTTATTATATGTACAACTTAATGTGGGGTCTACAATGAAATTTCGATCAATTAAACAAATTAAATTGTTTTAATAAAGACGGATAATGCGGTCTAATAAAAAAATTGACACATGTCGTGCTAAATAGGATTTCTAACTCGTGTTTTAATATATAGTTATGACGATGATAAGTTCCGATTCAAAACCACTTCCTGGTTTCATCACAATTCTTAAAGTGATACTCCATCCGTCCCCTTTCGTTTGTCCAAAAGGACAATTTGCGCGGGGTTTAAGAACGGTATAAAATAGTATGGGTAATTGGAAAAGTTGGTATAAAGTAGGTGAGAGAGTTGAGCAATACGAGTAAAAGATGTGATTGATTGGGGTGAAAAGAGATAAAATATGTGAGAGAGTGACTCGGCTAAAGTCGTCGTGCCAAGATCAAAGATAAATAACCCAAACAAACAAACTAAGTATAGCATGCAAGTAAGGGGTCGAACCCAAGAGGACTTAAGCCTTCTATTATCTATATATATAAAAGTTAGGTGGTGTCCTCATTAAATGCTCCATTTAGTCTACATTGCAATCATCCCTATATAATAAACACTATGCAATCATAATCAAAACAACCACAATAGCATAGTGGTAAACCCTTTCTCTTATTACCCAAAGGTTTGAGGTTCAAACCTCTATAGCAACATTTTTGTGTTGTTTGGATATTTTATTAAAGTGTACTATTTTTTAATGTATATCACAAAATATGTGAATACTATAAATAATAAAATATGTGTATTTTTGTACCTAAATCACAAAATATATTTATAACCTAAATCATAAAACATGTGTATTTTTTTAAATGTGTTTTGTGTGTATTTGTTGTATTATTTGTATATATGATTCAAGTATATAAATAAATCAATAATTTTTTTTAATGTAAATCACAAAATATTTTTATACCCTAAATCATAAAATATGTGTATTTTTTTAAAAGTGTTCTGTGGGTATTTGTTGTATTATGTGTATATATGAATACTTTCCTAACGTGTATTTTTGTAACGTAATTCACAAAAAATGTGAATACCATAAATCATAAAATATGTGTATTATTTTAACGAAAATCACAAAATATATTTGTACCGGTAATCTTTCATTAAACTTCTATAGTTTTCATGTATATACAAATATTTTGAATATCCAACAATAATATTTTTAATCCATATGCCTTTTATAGTTTTCTATATTTTTCATATGTACGTAATTGCATTTAGATGCAAATAATGAGTGCTTCTCTCGCAAGTGAATTTTTATTTCAATTGATTTATTTCTTATGGAATATTTATTTACTTTATACATAATATAATCTATTGTATTTTATATTATCATACCTTGGTCTATTTTTCACATTCATGCAGTTTTTCAATTAAAGTTGATTAATAAAGCTTCAAATAGTTTTAAACCCGTGCGTAGCACGGGTCATGAATTCTAGTTAATATAATTATCAACCAAAGATAGGGGATTTAAGAGAAAAGATCTAAACTAAACTAACCTAAGAAAACAAATAACAAATCAAAGAAACAAATATGCAAATATGGGAAATAAGTGATATGGAGACAAGTTCATTCAAAAGATCCACTCATGATATAATCCCTCGATCATAGATTTATCTATTGATTTCATTCACACCTATGGTTAATTCCTATCCTGATCATTAACAATCGCAAGTCCACGGTCCAATCAATTCTATAATCCTAGGCAAGGACGCTTAACCTAGAATTAGCATAGAGAACAAGGATATGCAGGATATAATATCAAACAATCAAGATACGAGTCAATTGTAAGATAAAACAATCAATTCTCTTCTTAATCCTAGTTGCATAGACAACAGGTCTAGGTTAAGTTGTTTTCACAGATTAGTTTTGTCCACGGTCCAAACCTAATCAAACAGTAGAACATCAATCAATTCAATAGGTTAACTACTCCTAAAGAAACAATAAACCTTCATAAGATGAAGCACAAGAGAATCAATATTAACCAAAGGATAGAAATCAATTACCAAAACCTCACAAGTTCATACATCAGAGCTTCTCCCTTGAACAAACCCAAGGAGACTAGCTCTCCATAACTAAACTAAAAAGCTAACTTGAAGAAGAAGGTAGAAGATAGAATGTGAATTGTATAAAACCTAGGGAGGACTCCTCCTTATATAGCCCAAGGAACAAGCTCCACGAGATAGATAAGGAAAGAGGCAAGAGATAGAAAAGGAAACAAGATAGAAAGATTTCGGTCCGCTTCGGATTCGGCATCACCGCGGTCGCGTCGTCTCCACCGCGCCCGCGCTTTTACAACAGAGAAGAACAACTTGTCTCGGCGGCCACCGCGGTCGCGCCGGCAAATCCGCGGTCGCGGTATCGGGACAGACTCTCTAGCGTCACTTCGGAGGCAGTTTTGTCCATCTTCTGTTTGGAATCTGACTTTGTTGTAAAAAGATGAATTGAAGCCCTTGAAGTTAGCTTTCCAATGGAACCGGAATCAGCTCAATCCGACCTCCCTAGCTCAAGATATAGCCTTCGCAAGCAAGTGGTGTCGCGCAGACAGCTCAAAACGCCTTAAAACTCTTGAATCTCGAATTCTTGTGTCTTCGGTCTTCTTATTACAATTACGCACAAACTCTAACCTAAACATACTTAATATAGCCCTAAAATACAAGAGTTAACCTTATACAAAATAGAGCGAATCAAATTCCCCCATACTTAGATCTTGCTCGTACTCGAGTAAGCTCAAAACAAATATAACAAGAAAGCACATCTAAGATCTCAGGAAATACAAGGGAAGATAAAAACACTCAACTCACAACCCGAACCCAAAAATATAGAGAAATCATGAGCATAAAACAATGAAGCTCAAACACACACCTCACAACAAAATATATCACTCAAGCTTGAAAAACATGAAAGAGAGCAACCTAGGATCTACCCAAATCTAACATGTAAGCCCCAAAGTCCCCAAGCAAGAATGATCCTAAAAAACTCGAATTTTTCCACTCAATTCTGCTTAGGCGCCCTTTCGGGTTTTCACCTAACCGCTCTTTTCATTTTTCAAAGGGTGTGCTCACAAATACTCACAATCACTCATAAACCTCATATTACCCCAGCCTAATGCTGGTCCGGGTTACCTGCTTATTACCTGAGCCACCCTTTCGGGTTTTCGACTCATCCCAGGATTTATATGCCTTTTTTCAATCTTTATGGCTTTTTCTATCTTTTTTTTTCCTTTCTTTATTATGCAAAAAATATGGGGCAAGTGCTCCATGAAAAGAAGAAAATCAAAAATCTGAAGCAAATCACTAACTAAGCTAACTAAGATAAGCGAATGCGAGTACTCCTTCCCCCATACTTAAATCCTTCATTGTCCTCAATGAAGCAAAGAGCAAGGATAGAAGCAAGGAGAAAGGTATATCAGAAGACTCACAAATGATAAAGAGGGGTGGAATGGAAGAACTCTTAATAAGTGGTAGAATGGAACTCCGTATTTCCAATCAGTTGGCTAAGCGCCGGCGCGTTGAGAGTGGCGCAGGCGCGGAATCATGATAGAGAGCAAAAGTCTTGGGCTGGCGTACCACCGCGGGCGCGGCTAATGTGGCGCGGGCATGGTACTCGTGCAGGGACGAGGTCTTGACTTCGTTTTGAACAGTGTAATGTGCAAATAACCTTCGTATCTTGGCTCGTCTCTTGAAAGATGAACAATTACTTGAACTCGAGCCGTGGAGAAGAGAACTCTCGGGGAACAAAGCTCCCCCATACTTAGGCTTTTACACATAGCCATAAGAATGGAATTACAAAGGTGAATGGAAAGAAAATATAGAAGGGATGGAAAGATAGAAGATGGAAAAGAATGGATATTGTTAGTACACGAAATATGTCGGTGTACAGGTCTTAATTCCTTCTTCAATGTCCTTCTCCTCCAAGCTTCCTTCACCTTCAATAACCTGCAAAACAATGGACAAAGGGGGCGGGGACCCCCCAATCCACCTCCGATGCCTAAGTCAGTAGAGTATTCGCAAGGGTAAACTGTAGAGAGAAAGGCGTAGGGTAGGGCGATCACAAGCGATGATCAACCCCTCTAGAGTCAGGGCGAGCGATTATCAGCCCCTCTAGGGTAGTTTTTGTATATCTTTTCCACATGGCCAAGCCATGTATTTATAGTGGAGAGAGAGGGCTAGGGTTTCTTCTTTGGAGCCCAATCAATAATTTTATCTTCTTAAATAGGATAGAATCTTCCAACCACTGGATAACTACCAAGATTTAATAGGCTAATGAAGATATTTATTAGATATGTTTACATGGCTGGCGAAAATATTATCCTTATTTATGGCGGTAAATTACCCACCTACAGATATAGATAGATGGAAGATATAGAGATAGATTGTGACCAAAAAGTCATCTTTTTGTTTTTTTTCCTTTTTTTTTCTTTTTTCTCTTTTTTTTTCCGAGACCAACTGCATCACCACCGCGACCGCGGTGTCTAGTACCTGTACGTCGGGAGTTTCTGTATTTGAAACGCGACCGCGGTTGCGCACCCGCGGGCGCGGTTCAAGCACAAAACGTTCTTTCGAACCTAGTACTTGCATGTTAGCATGATTTTTTTTATACAGTCAATAACAATATCAATACTAGAAAGAAACCAAAGTTCCCCAGCAACGGCGCCAAAATTTGACTCGGCTAAAGTCGTCGTGCCAAGATCAAAGATAAATAACCCAAACAAACAAACTAAGTATAGCATGCAAGTAAGGGGTCGAACCCAAGAGAACTTAAGGCTTCTAGTATTAATATAATTATCAACCAAAGATAGGGGGATTTAAGAGAAAAGATCTAAACTAAACTAACCTAAGAAAACAAATAACAAATCAAAGAAACAAATATGCAAATGTGGGAAATAAGTGATATGGAGACAAGTTCATTCAAAAGATCCACTCATGATATAATCCCTCGATCATAGATTTATCCATTGATTTCATTCACACCTATGGTTAACTCCTATCCTGATCATTAACAATCGCAAGTCCACGGTCCAATCAATTCTATAATCCTAGGCAAGGACGCTTAACCTAGAATTAGCATAGAGAACAAGGATATGCAGGATATAATATCAAACAATCAAGATACGAGTCAATTGTAAGATAAAACAATCAATTCTCTTCTTAATCCTAGTTGCATAGGCAACAGGTCTAGGTTAAGTTGTTTTCACAGATTAGTTTTGTCCACGGTCCAAACCTAATCAAACAGTAGAACATCAATCAATTCAATAGGTTAACTACTCCTAAAGAAACAATAAACCTTCATAAGATGAAGCACAAGAGAATCAATATTAACCAAAGGATAGAAATCAATTACCAAAACCTCACAAGTTCATACATCAGAGCTTCTCCCTTGAACAAACCCAAGGAGACTAGCTCTCCATAACTAAACTAAAAAGCTAACTTGAAGAAGAAGGTAGAAGGTAGAATGTGAATTGTATAAAACCTAGGGAGGACTCCTCCTTATATAGCCCAAGGAACAAGCTCCACGAGATAGATAAGGAAAGAGGCAAGAGATAGAAAAGGAAACAAGATAGAAAGATTTCGGTCCGCTTCGGATTCGGCATCACCGCGGTCGCGTCGTCTCCACCGCGCCCGCGCTTTTACAACAGAGAAGAACAACTTGTCTCGGCGGCCACCGCGGTCGCGCCGGCAAATCCGCGGTCGCGGTATCGGGACAGACTCTCTAGCGTCACTTCGGAGGCAGTTTTGACCATCTTCTGCTTGGAATCTGACTTCGGTGTAAAAAGATGAATTGAAACCCTTGAAGTTAGCTTTCCAATGGCACCGGAATCAGCTCAATCCGACCTCCCTAGCTCAAGATTACACACAAACTCTTGAATCTCGAATTCTTGTGTTTCGGTCTTCTTATTACAATTACACACAAACTCTAACCTAAACATACTCAATATAGCCCTAAAATACAAGAGTTAACCTTTACAAAATAGAGCGAATCAGAGAGTGAAAAAATGGGGATAAAAGAGTGGATATAAATGGAAAATGGACAAACAAAAGAAGACGCCCAATAAGAAATACTGGACCAACAAACCGGGACAGCGGGAGTACCAAACAAACTTTTAGTGGACAAGCTGAAATTCATGTAGTAAAACATTATTCTTAATCATGGTTAGTGGAAGGGTTTGTTTTTACACCTCCAAAAGTATATTCTGCTCTCGTGTTTGACATTTCACATAAACTAATGGCTACTAAAAGACAAAGCAAATAATCATACCATAATCTATGTATATCTGCTGCTACATATTACGACAAAAGCAAATTCTATCATTATATTGCGTCACATTATCTTATTAGTAAAAAATTATCTTATCAAATCTTATTTTTATCATAATATATAATCTTAATATTATAAATTTTGAATTAAGATATTACTTCTATCTTTTATTTTGAGTTGCTTTAAATCTCAATCGTATCATTACACGATTACCTATTTAATTCATAAAATATGATTACCTATTTAGTTCATAAATGGATTTATACTTTTTTTATTTTTAAAAAAATCAATATTTAACCAATTAAATAAATACTCCAGTATATTAATAATAATAAGTATTTTTTCATAATTTCATTCTATGATTTTCTAAGGATTATCAATAGTAGCAAATTCTACCAATATATATGCCACATATTTTCTATTAAAATAATATATATTTTTTGTCTATCATATCTTATTGAAACCCAATAAAAAGATTAGGTGATATATTTACCCTAAATATATTTGTAACGTTATATATTGGTTAAGTTTTAGATAAAAGATAGAATTCTACTTAAAATAATGATTTATTAATATTTTTATTTGATATTTATATGCTTCCAGTTTAATCAATGTTTTACAACATAATAGCATATATACAAGATCATTTGTTTTTTTTTGTCTTACTAAATATTCTCCATATTTTTAAAAATAATATACTAATTCAATTTTTATTTAAAATTACTAATTAATCTATATAAGTTAATTTATGCAATTTAAAATAAATTCCTCAAAATTTATCACTGTTTATGTGTGTATATAAAAGTTAATATATAAACAAAATATTTCTATATAAATATTTAATGATATGTGAGAATTATATAACTTTATAATCTAAAAGATACATGTCGTTTTAAAAGAAATTAGACATATGATAAATTTATAACTATTATAGAGAATTTATAGACAAAATAATAATAAAACAAATAACATCCCCACACAAGGCGCGACTCATTTGCTAGTTAATATCTAATACCATAACAAAAGGCCCGATGGGTGCATAGTTCGATCCGAGTGTTTAAGTTTTGACAAGGATCAACGTTATGGCATCCAAATTTGATACTATTGGTACGATTGATGCAAGCAAGCAAAACTGGAAGATTCGGTGTCGAACTATTTGTTAATACAACAAATCATTCAGCTCTATTGGAATAGATGAAATCCAATTAATTTTGATGGATGATAATGTTTAATTTTCTAACTTATTATTTTATATATATATATATATCTATATTTCTATATATTTCTCCAATTATTCTATATATTAACAAATGTGTGCTGATTTCTACCAAAAAAATGTGTGTTGATTTTCAAAATGAAACAATTGAAACAAAATACCCAAATTTGTACATCCAACTTTTCGGATGTAGTGCATAAGGGTTGCTTTGTATTGTGCGAAACTTGAACGTCATAAAAAACAAGGTTTCTTACCGATATTCTCACCATGAATATGTGATGAAGTTTAACTTTCCCACTACCATTACACCAACAAATGATATCGTGAATCCTCGATAATACTACCTTCCAACATAATATGATTGATATGAACTATTTGGTTGGTAAGTATCTTATACATAAATAGTGTTTGTATACTACGGAGTATGTATTAATGATTTCTTTTAAAGTCAAAATAAAATAAAACACATAAGCATACATAATCGGTACTACCATATATATTGTAGGTGTCTTCTACTAGTTTATGTATTAATGTTCAGGTCCGGACGGCTATTTAGGCGGACTCGGGCAGCTTGAATCTACCGCTTCTCCCGAATCCCGTACCAATAAATGGGTACAATTTTTGTTCAAAACCCGACCCGGATCCGAGTTTGTACAAGTCTAAGTACAAATGTACAAATTGCGTAATAATAGTCCTCACAAATTTCACCTTTTGGGTTAGTAATGGTTGGTGTCGGTGGCGGGAGGATCCGGGTTGTGTCCAGTGTCCACTAACTAACCACAAAATAAAAAAGTAAAAAAAGTCGCCAGATCCCCGTTGACGTACGCGCACGCGCAAAGTGCACCTTCTTTCCTCCCACCGCACTTCCTTCCTTCCTACCCGGAAAATGCTCATCGGAATCTGATGAGCTTTTGTTCACTGCTAAGCAAAGTTCTTCCTCTTCCCAGAGGGATTTGGAGACTTTGACAGATCTAAGACCTCTGGTTTTCTCCGATCAACCATCAATTCACACTTCCGTTTCGTCTGTGCGCTGATTCTGCTGCAAACAAACCAGACATGGGGCTTTCTTCGAACCCTAGAAACCCTCGGTTGCCATTTTGCTTCCTTCTCGCCATAGCTTTTCTCTGCGTTTCTTCCGCTTTTGCTCAGGTGATCTTTCTGCTCTAATTCGGCTTCAAACTTTTCCTTCTATGGCGGACGAATTCGATTTGATTTTATACATACATTTTTTATTTTATGTGTAGGAGATTGGAGGTGATGCAGAGAACGACGGATCTGTTCGATCGGTAGATCTAGGTCGGCGTAGTAAGGTCAGCGTTTTTTCTCCTCTATCCTTGCTGAAGCATTAAATGAAATGGCTGTTGAAATTTGACCTAGAATTGTGATTAGCAGTTGACATTGATACTAATTGGATATTGCAGTTTTCCATCTTTCAATTTGAGATGTAGGATCATAGGTTGAAGTAGAGGAATTCCATTGTTCGTAGTAGTTAGGTTTTCGAATTCAAATCTGTAGCATGATTTCTAAGATGAGAGATTCCCTGCAGATTCATCTGGAGCATCTAGGCAAAGATGTTGATACTGTCCATATTGGTATAAACTTGGATTCTGGTCTTGGTGTCTTTGATGCATTGTTTGCAAGCTTGTCCATGATCCTTGTCAGTGAGGTTTGTGCTTTTAACTCATTTTCTATCTAAATTTCGCATTACCGGACTCTGCCATACTATTGTTTCACTTCAGTTACGCACACGCTGTGTGTATAGTTTTCATTCTGAAGGGTCTTATGGAAGTTAGTTTTATTGCTAGATTGGAGATGAGACGTTTATCATAGCAGCCCTGATGGCAATGCGTCATCCCAAGTCCATTGTTTTGTCAGGTGCACTCAGTGCCCTGTTTGTGATGACGGTAAGCTTTCTACTATTGATACACGTATTTTCTGAGCAACAACTTCGCTTTTGTGTTGTGTTTCCATGTGTCACAATGTAGCCTGTGGTTATCAAAAGGACCTTAAAAGAAACATCAGAAGATAGTTAGCTAGTCACCACAATAAATATACTGTATCTTCGATCTGTTTGTAATTTGTTCGTCTTGTTTCTTTTAGATACTATCGACCGGACTCGGTAGAATAGTTCCAAATTTGATATCAAGGAAGCATACAAACAGCGCAGCTACAGGTATCATTTTAGTTAGTTCATTGTAGAATGTACAAGTAGGTTATTGATGGTGTATCTGAACTCTTACTCAGCACTTCATTTTTGTGTATGATCTTCCCTGCAGTTTATCTGCAGTTTAACTTGCTTTGTTGACTTAATATACAAAGATGAAGGCCTTGCACCTGCTGACATAAAGTACTCTCCTCTTTTCTAATGCAGTACTTTACGCCTTCTTTGGGCTACGGCTGCTTTATATTGCTTGGACCTCCAATCCGAAAGCATCCCAGAAGAAGGAAATGGAGGAGGTTAGTTTTCTAAATGGTTGTTACAAATTGATTTTTAAGTTACTTTCCTCCTATGTCTGACTCTTGTTGTATATCTCATTGTCTAATATTTTTCATTTTTTCCATTTGACATTGAGATATAAGTGCTGTCTATTTGCCACAGTAGATCACTTTTATGAGGATGCTCATCATTTGACACCAACACTTGATATTATCATTTGATTTTTTTTTTCTTTTTGTATTACCTATACACTGTTCTATATTCCCTCTCTTCCTTTCTCCAGTACTTTTGTGACCCAATTTGTTTTATTCCTTAAAGATGGTACATTTACTTTGCCAAAGGTGCTGAACTAGTCAATTCAGAATAATAAAGTGAAGAGTTGTCAGAATACTAGCTTCTGAGAATTGCTACATATAGATACCCAGATATCATTAGTGCCATTGGTTTCTGTTTGATATTATCCAATCAAAACATGATTTCTACATTGCTACAGTTTTTTTTCCCTAGTGTCCTGAACCAATTTGTCCTTCTCTAAAAGTGGATATTCTTCCTAAATTATACAGGTAGAAGAGAAACTGGAGGGAGGCCAAGGGAAAACAAGCATCCGCCGTTTCTTTTCAAGATTTTGCACACCGATATTTTTGGAGGTTACACATTATAGCACATTGAAATTTGGAAGATAATAATTCAATAATGATTTCATGATACTCGAGCTCTATTTATAGCTTTGTTTATTCTGGAATGCAGTCGTTTATTCTAACCTTTCTAGCTGAATGGGGGGATCGTAGTCAGATTGCAACAATTGCTGTAAGTTTGTCTCTTCAGCCTTAAAGTAATTTCTCATCATTTATCCAGCTAAAAAAAATTCTGGCTCATGAATGCGTTGTATAGGCTGGCTCATGGTTTATGATCACTTCTTCAGCATTTAGTCCATTCTGTATAAGAAATTTGATAAAAAAATAATCCTGAATCTGCAATTGTGAGTTCATTGTTCATTTATTGATTTGTTTAGTTATTTTGTGAATTCTGAAGGCAAGCATCAACATATCATGACTCTCATTGTATTCCCTGGGAGGGGGCTATAATTGTAATGCAGTTGCAAAACTTTAAAAAAAGTCTAAATCTCTTGAGTATTTGGCATTGGATTCTGTATGCAACATATATCAGTGTAAAACTAGAACTTGATGCCCCAGCATTTGGTTCTGTTGCTTGGCTTCAATATTTCTGTGCCACACAAGTATATATTCTTTGATAAAGGAATGGGTTGATTCTGCAGCTGGCAACCCACAAAAACGCATTGGGAGTAGCAGTGGGGGCCACGATAGGACACACGATCTGCACGTCAGTGGCGGTGGTAGGAGGGAGCATGCTCGCGTCCAAAATCTCACAGCGCACAGTTGCCATGGTTGGAGGCCTCCTCTTCCTGGGTTTCTCTGTATCTTCCTACTTTTATCCTCCAATGTAAGAAAAGGCACTACCTGTTATATTAGCCACATTCTTTCTACCTTTCCAAGATTCTTTTGCTTAGTACTCTTGTAAAAGTTATAGCCTGAAAGGTAGCAGGCTTTTGATGTATACTTATGATCTCCTTACTAGTGCAAGTGTTAGTTGTCCATTCTTTTGTTATTTTTTGACACTCCTTGAATGG
This sequence comes from Polygonum aviculare, assembly GCA_934048045.1. Lineage (NCBI taxonomy): Eukaryota > Viridiplantae > Streptophyta > Magnoliopsida > Caryophyllales > Polygonaceae > Polygonum > Polygonum aviculare. The sequence continues at coordinate 14,001,976 of OW204023.1, read as the reverse complement.
TTCAGTTCCCATTCATTGGTGGAACTCTATGATAACTCCTTAGTAGCATTCGAAACGCTATCGTTTTATGAGATGTGCACGTCGGTCAGCATATTGATTTTAACATGTGCATACATTTCTACCCACCATTACCCCTGCTACTATGACAATTGCTACACTATTTTATGGCGTGACAAACACTACCCAAGACTACCTGTGTGTAACTCCAGTGTAGGAGTCCATTCCTTGTCAGATGGTATGCAATGCAAGCATGAATTGAAGATTCCAAATTTCCATTGTAATCAAGGACATCAAAGTGCGAAATCAAAAGATAAACTGCCTTCAGTCCTTACAAATATACAATACAGTGGTTTGGTTCCCATTGCATTAACGAACTCTACCAAAGGCCAACTTCATCACTTGACGTAGTAAGGAAGGTCAAGAACATAGAGAAGAAAGTAAGCCCAAGTAACACCGGAAATCCCACCGAAGAAGAACCCACCGGTGAACTTGGCCCAACCGTCAGCGGTCTGGAGCTGGTCAGGCTGCTTCTTACGTCCGGTCAGAGTCAAAGACGGTGCGGTCGATGGCTCGCCTTCCTTGAACGAGGCAATGCCATACATGGTGAGACAAATACTGAGGATCACAACAAGTCCTGCAGCGGCCAAGGACCCAGCTGGACCGGCAATCTCGGTGTTCCTTAGTGGGCCGGCCTTGACAAATGGGCCGACCAGGAGGTACCCATGGGCCAGGCCCACTTCGACACCTCGGAGAAGTGGGTTGACGGCGGTCCGGTAGGCGGGGAGGTTGGATAGGTACCAGGCGATCAGTGGGCTGGAGGTCACCGGAGTTTCAAGGCTTCCGATGAATGGGTCGCCGTTGATGGGCTGGACCACTTGGTAGGTGGGCTGCAAACCAATTCCATGCAATTTATGTTATACAACAAAATTGGTATGTACAAATAATATTATTATTATATCAACCAAAAATAAATATTATTATTATAATAATAATTTCTAACCTTAAGCCAATAACAAAACTAAATCAATGAATTCTATACAAAATATTAGATAACCATAAATTAACAAAATCCTACCTAATATTTTTGAATGAGGAACATAAATTAGAAAAAAAAATCATTATGATTATTTTTCCAAAGTACATGAGATTATTTCTGTAAGTTGAACAAAAAACATAGTGTTATTGTTGGCAGTTCGTTCAACGGCATGCATTTTTAATATATCTAAAGTAATTGGCATTTGTTTAGGAAAAACAATCGCTAAAATTTGTTTCGACCAAAAAAAACAATCGCCAAAATGAGGAGTGGTATGAAGCACACCAAACTTCAACTATGCCAAGATTTCAGCAATGTCCTTCAAAGTTGGACGATCATATTATAAATCAATTAAAATTCAATACTTTCGACCACAACTACTAAATATTTTGCATTATCTCTTTGAAAAATTTCCTTCCTAAGCACACTACGGACGTCGGCAGAGACAATAATTGAGTTCATAAATCATAATACTATATAAATAAACTTTCTTACAAAAAATCGTGTGAATGCTAAAGAGAATGTCTTTCACTATGAACTAATCCTTAAATAATACAAACATTCATCAGAAAATAGTGCAAAAATTAGTTCAAATTGGACCCTCATAAGAAAGTTCCTCTCCCTTAACTTCCAAAAAGGTTTGCACTATTGTTTTTTTCTGGACATCTATTTTGACTAATTTATCACAAATCATTATATCATATTATAATGCTGTGGTTACACAATTAGGCATGATTTGTATTTGTGTCCTGGCTTTGTAGTTAATACAGATTACCCTTACCAAGGGCATATTAATCTTTTGGCTATAGGCTAAAAGAAACATGTAATGTATTCGGATTGTTTGGAACACAAATCTCATTAAAAATATCCCCTCAATTACAAAGACCATTAGAAGGCAAGATCCATGCAAGACCACAATATATTCTGCCTCCAATTTTATAAAATTTAGATTGATTGTTATTGTTGGTATTCTAGATTGATTAGACCCATGATGACAAATATCTTCGGTTAATTAGTTACAAGATGCGAAAGGGAACCAATTAGACTTGCCGACTACTCAGATAAATTAGTGTACAATTTCGATTCCGGTTGCGAAAAAGTAATAAACCAGACTGAGATAGATAATTAACTAATCCATGACCTCACAAACCACAAATTAGACTTCAATTAAGACCGTTAATTTATTAATTAACGCCGTTGGTTTGTCATGCTGACCAAAAACCCAACTGAGAAAGGATGGGATTGGTCAAAATTCAGCAGCCCCAAACATTCCAAAGAAACCCACTTCATCAAATTCAATCAATATCAACTATACATGTATATTACTAATATTTTTTATTTATGGTTTAATTTATTCACCGCTGTTTCCACCGCTAAAAATAAATAAATAGCTCAGTAGTCAAGTGAGAAACAAACCAGAGACACGGGGACAGGATCTAAATCTCATCTTAACATAATCAAATCAGTACTAAGCTAATAGTAGAAAAAATTGTTGAAAGAAAGAAAAAACCTTTTCGGACTGAATGGCTTTGACAGTGAAACCGGAGATCCGGGTGGGACAAGGCCTGAAGGCAGCGCCTGAAACGCCCTTTGGGGGCGCCACTGATCTGAGTCTGGTGCTGCCAGCAAAGCTGCTCCTCAGCTGGCTCGCCATTGCTGACGCCGTCGCCATTTTTTTCTTTGAATTTAAAATCTGAGTCTGCAAGCTCCCCTGTTTTTAGGCTGCTGGTTTTTCTTCTTCTTTTTTTTTTGGGTGCTTTGAGGGAGCAGACAGAGAGACGGACATTAAAGAAAAGAATGGTTGGTTAAAGAATTGGGGGGGTTTGGATTATCCGGGAGAAATTTTGGAATCCAGATGCTGAGGCTGTGGTTGAATTCGGGTGTCGTTTTGGTCTCTCATTGGTTGCCATGTGATTCGAAATCTTATCCTCTTTTCAACCCGGTTCTTGGTGAGTGCATGTTCCCGTTTTCGGTCAACAAACTCGGATTATTTGGGTCCGGTTCCGAATGGAATTTGGGAGCCGTGCAGGGGAGTCAATCGGGTGGGTCGGGTCGGTTCGTTACGGGTTCGGGTCAATCCGGAATCTTGTTAAATTCGGATATTTTTTTTTTTTTGAGCACAATTCGGATATTTTAATCATTAAGGAAATGGATGATAAAATATATAATGAATTTATATAGTTGTAAAGTAAATAAATTTTTTAATAAAGTTGATTTTTTTAAGAATCAAGGTTAATGCTACAATAATAAAAATTAATATAAGATAAAGGCTTGTTCCTGAATTAGAGTTCCTGAAGAATATGAACTCTAACATTCTTCCCCAAAATAAATTAGAACTAGTACAAATCTCGTATCATGTACGATAATGCGAGTATAAACCCGATTTAATCTATCCTAGATTAAATTTAAACCCGAGCAGATTTTTTATTCAGTAATGTATAACCCAAATTTGAACATATTGAACTATATATGAATTTTAACTTTTATTTTAACTTTTATATATTCTCTTAAGATATCAAAATTAGTGAAAATATCAAAATTTGGATAAGATATAAAGAGTATATAAAGAAAACTTCAATTAAAAAAATAAAATCAGTATTTTATTCACCAATGATGATGTGACGCAAATTTATCAAAGACATGAGTTTTGCTTTATACTGTATTACAATAGATAATTTATTTTGAACTCGCTATTGAAGATCTGAGGCATCGTTGTTGGCCACTTTCGTCGTGTCAATTTTAGTCAAGCTTTGATTTTAAGGCAAGTGGTATTGGTTCTTTTCATCATGTTTTCGTACTTGAATGATTTCTTTTTAAATAATGATTCTTATGAATTTTTGGGAACTACATTTGTAAATAAAACCATCCTAGGAAACTTGTAAAGTTATAGCTTGCTTCCTTGATAACTCACTCTTTGTCTATAAGACTGCTAACACCATAACTTATATTCTTGATATGTTGATGATATAATGGTTATTAGGTTTGTTTCAACTTCCTTAAGCTCATTTGTTCAGTGACTCAATCGTCGCTTTGCTCTCAAGGACCTTGGTGGATTTTCCTTCTTTTTGAGAATCAACATATCCCAGCTTTACTCATCTATACATTCATCTCAACCTACGTATGTGTGTGATCTCTTTGATTATTGCAAAATGCTCGAAGTAAACCGCAATTTTCATCCCGTTAACACCTGCATTACCAAGAAACCCATTGTTCTTGATATTCCATTTGATGATTCGATTGTGTATCGACATGTTGTTGGTAACCTATAGTACATTCTCGTATCATGTTTAGAACTCAATTTAAATAGAGAATGGAAATATAGAGTGCATCCTTCATGAGGGATGATTGATCATGGTTTTAATATTGCCGCATCGCCTAGTTATGTTATTCTTGTATATTTTGAATCAATTGGGTCATTGACCTGGTCGATCTTCTATCCCAAGACGAGTTTTTTGAGTTCTTTAATGGGAACTTATTTAGTTGGCCAGGCCACAAAATCCTGATCGTGTACCAAGGCAGAGTATCGAGCCCTTGCATTTGTTACTATTGAGTTAACTTGGTTACATCAATTACTTCATGAAATTTGTTAACCCGTCACTCACATATCACTCATGTCTTTCTTTGCAATAATCTCCTTGCCATAGTCTTGGCCAATAGCCTAGTTGTCACTACCCGCTCTAAACATATCCATTGAATTAGGCGACTACTTTATGCGTCAAAAGATTGATTTTGATGAGCTGATTGTTTGACATGTTCTCACAGTTGATCAGATTCCGGATGTGAACACTAAGGCACTCACAAGTCATCCTTCACTCGTCTATGCTCCAAGCTATCAATCACTTTGCGTCCATCGGCTTGCGGATGGCATTTGTTGAAGATTCACATCTATTTCAGGAGAATGTAATAAATCAATTGAACAATCCTATTTGAACCACTGACCTATTTTGGATTAGAATTATAAATTTGCATCAGGAAGAATGCACCTTTTAATTGATTGGGTCTCCAAATATAATTGAATCCCGACCACCTAATTCTTACCTAATAAAAAAAATCAACGGACATCTAATTTTCTCCTTGATCATATATATGATCTCAGTGCTTTCTTTATATAAAATTACTAAGTATTAGTAAACAATGTTTTTGATAAGACTTATTTATTGCGTACTATAACGGATTGCAAACACCTATCACTCAAAAATCGAATTAGATATGTGTCACTGTGGTGTTGACTGTTGACCTCAATTTGACACGCAAATGTACATTTCTCAATAATCCAACTTAACTAGAGTCGTAATTGTAAGAACTAGAAAGCTGGTGTTATGCTCGCTCTATCGTATAATATTTGCCCATCTTTTCATTTTGGCTGTCTTAATAAATTTGTTTATCTTTCAAACTTTCTATTTATATCATATTACATTTATTCAATCTCACATATTATTCTCATTATCTAACTTTTTCATCAACTTCATCACTTTTCCTATAAAATTATAAAATTATCCTCATCCAATCTTATATATTAACATCAATTATCCACCTTTCTCATCAACTTTATCACTTTTAAACTTTTTATCTCTATAAAATTACAAAATTATTCTCATTTATTTTTATATATTACCTTAATTAATCAAATTTTTAACTTTTATTAAATACCGCGTCAATTGTACTTTATGAAAACGTGTTGGGACGGAGGGAGTAACTTATTGATAAGACGTATTTATTGCCTACTCATAGCGGATTGCAAGAACCTATCACTGAAAAATCGAATTAGATATGTGTCACTATGGTGTTGACTTCATTATGACATGCAAATGTAACATACGTTTCTCAATGATCCAACTTAACTAGAGCCATAATTGGAAGAACCAGAAATTTAGTGTTCTAGTTTTTTTCTTTGCAATCAGAGTTTCCATTTATAATACATATATGATCGATCGGTTACCAATTGATTAAAGCTCACATAATACGATCGATGATTGTACCACCCACCCCACCTTAACCTTGTTCTATATACTTTTGGTTGGGTTGTATATTAGCTAGTACGTTATTGGTTTATTGCCACCAGTATTTCCACCAACCATTAATATATTATTTGATATAATGATCATTCTTAAATATGCTGATCGAAAAATGTACGTATCCTCTTACTAGTGGTGTTTATACGCTATGCACTTATGCACTTTACAGCAAGACATGGGTGGCCTTAGTAAATTTGGAGTTGGAAACCGCCTCGATCTACAACAGTGTATGAAGAAAAGAGCACTTAGATTCTCTTAATTAACTAAAAAGATCCATGACGTACCAATGCACGATTCTTTTTGTATATTGAGGGTCGACATATGCTAATTAACCCTCCTTCAACATGCCTTTTTCCCATAAGAAGCAACAACTTGAACTCTTGAAGGGTGCATTTACCATATAATTAACTATTAATCACGCATGTACTTTTGCCTTTTGAAGAATTTTGCTTGGTGACCACACAAATTAAGCTCCTAGGGCCGTCCAAAGAAATTAAATTGACGTTACACACTAAAGATGCATGCAAATGTACGGCTCGATCTGTTGAATTATCTAGTATACGTGGTTTCTAGTCACCCCTCACTTGCTTGATATATACCCCGACACTGACGTTCGTTTGTTGTGATATGTTTGTTCATTGCTTGTAATGTGTTTATATAGATTATTAGGTATTTTGATTTCTATCCACACCAAATAGGACCTCGTTTGGTGCCAAATCGGTAATCGGATTGCGATAAGGAATGAGATTGGGACGAGGAAGAGATTAAAAAAAAGATTCGTTGAATTTAGGATTTGCGCATAATATTATGTGCAAAACACTGGAATGGGTCATTCTTAGAATAGTTGATTCGAAAAAAAAGAAATAACTATGTAAGGAAATCAGGCTGAGTAATTCCTATACCAATTACTTATACCCGGGGGTATATTATACCAAATGGGACCTAAATGACATGCGTCTCGAATTCGATTCTTATTTAGTGTTCCACATAACCCCCAACACCTAAGCTTGGAAAATGCATAAAATCCTTTGATAAGTTGATTTCAAAGTCTTACAAGTTCTTGACCCCCTAGCCTTGGGGATCTGCATGACTTAATGCAAAGTAAACTTTGATCGTTTCAAATTGACTTACTAATTTGGAATGTGCACATTGACTTATAAATAGCAAGTTTAAAGTTAACTTATTTATGACATTTGTACGTAATTAACATTCTCTCTTTGCTATCGGCCAACCTAGATTTTATCTAGGGGTGAGCATTCGGATAATCCGATCCAATCCGAATGTCGAATATCCAAAAAAAAATTTGGCAAAAATCTAGATCCATATCCGGTTCATTTTTAGCCGGATATCCGGCAAAAGTTTTCGTTTGGATCGGATATCCAGAACCGGATATATCGGATATCCAAACTATCCATTTCAAGAAAAAAATGTAGTTAAGCCCAATTTAAATGAATTTTATGTCCAAAAATTAAGCTACAAAACATTATAAAAAAATTTTATGTAAAGTTGTAAGTGACTTACCTAGTTATTACTAGTTAGCTAGGAATTGAGAACAAATTTTGAAGCTCAAAATCGTCGAAACAACGCGGTGACCGGAAATAAGAAAATTTGGTTAATCAAAGAAAGTTAAAAGAGAGATTTATTTTATATATTCATATGTACATATATTAATCTAAAAAGGTGTTTCTAAAAATATATATAGTATATATAATTTTGGATATTTTTGGATATCCACTTTACTCAAAACCCCTATCCGTATCCAATCCAAATATCCGGAAAAATTGGCGTATCGGATCGGATACGAATAATTAAACTTAGCTATCCATTGGATACAGATTTTATTGAATCGGCGTGAAAAAGCCCAATAGTACAGAACCCCAAAAAAGCAAAGGACCCAAATTTTCCTATTGATACCATGAATCAGAAAATCACTTCTCACACTATCAATTCTTTTAATTTCTATCTTTATTCATTAATTACTCATATGTTCTGGGTAGAATTATTTACACCGTTCCATCCTCTCTTTGAAATCTTAATCAATATCAGAATTCTTCCCTACTTTTAAGCTATAAATTTCCCTTTTTGCTCTTAATTTTTTTAATTTTCAATTTTATTATTATTAATCTCTACAAGGAAAAATGACTTAAAATAATCCCAAGTATCAACTTTCAACCAAAAATAATCCCAAGTTTGAAAATCATCACTAGCAAAACGAAGTATCAAAAAATTAACCAAAAACGATTCGGAGACACTTTTTGACGACTTTTTCGGTGGAATCGATGATGCTAGGATCGAAAATCAGACATAACAACGTTATATTTTACATTTAGTTGAAATATTTATAATCGTTATATCAACGATTCCACCGGAAAACATGTCGGAAAAGGCACCTGAATTGGTTTTGGTTAATTTTGTCATACTTCGTAGTATTGATGATAATTTTCAAACTTGGGATTATTTTTGGTTGAAAGTTGGTACTTGAGATTATTTTAAGTCCTTTTTTCTCTCTACAACTCTTATTTTTCTCTCCTTTTCCAAATAAATCCATGCTTTTATATTTTTTTTGGTTTTTCCTTTTATTTGTAATTCCTCATGAATGCTATTTTTCTCTTCTAGATTGTTCTAGTGTTTGCCAAATATTATACTCCCTCCGTTTTAAAATACTTGATCCTTTGAACACTTTATGTTGTTTCAAAAAACTTGTCCATTTTATATATTTTTCCACTTTTTCCCAAGTTTGTCCCTCATGATATCACCTATTTCCATGTTTTCCATGCTTTTTAGTTAGTAGTGATGTTGTTATTATTGTATAGGGATAGTTTAGATATACATGGATAATCCTTAATATGCATGAAATGTCCCCTACCAAAAGGTCAAGTTTTTGGAAACGGGGGGAGTAACCAGGGTCCAATTTCTCAAAATAGAGAAGGACCCAAAATCTTTGAGACGGACTTGATCCGGACACACAAAATAAGAACATGAGAAAAGCCAAAGCCATAAAAAAAAGAAGAGAACATGGCCTAGTGGGTGAAGAAAAACGTTGGTCCTAATATGTTAAGATTACAAATGCTTGGTCCTTTAAGCAATTTCTTGAAACGTTTTCTGGTCTTGCAAAATCCCCAAAGTCTAATAATTTGCCAATTATATATTTTTCATATATACATTAAAGAACAAGTGTAAAATAAATTCTACGGAGTATTCTTTCACATAGATAGATGCCTTATACTTTGACCAAAAAAAAAAGATAGATGCCTTATACATGCAAGTACTAGTGCTTGATGTCTACACCATGTCAATACGTGTTTGTTGGCTTAGCATGTCATCATACTGAGTACGCATGTCATTTTCCTTGCTATTTTCCGGTTTGCTTTATATTCTGCAATGGAGTCTCATCAGTCTTAGAATGAGACTAGCTAGGAACTTTCCTTTGACCGTCCCGGCGGCCTTTCTAGTTTGACCCTATATTCTAGTTTACTTCAATCTACGTGTCGATATAAAAACCTTGAGGTCCAGAGTCATCGTACCTACACGCTATCCTTACATAAATTCCACTGTCTAGGATTTTGACACGTCGGTCTATCGTTGCTCCAAGTTACATACTTTCTCCGTCTCTAAATGTTTGTTCAGTATTTTTTTTGAGCGTCCCATTTTGTTTGTCCATCTTTAACATCTTTCCATTTATACCATATTTTTCTTTCAATATTATCCTCGTTCAATCTCTTATATTACTCCATTATCTAACTTTATCACTTTTTCGCTACAAAAATACACAACTACCCCTATCTAATCCCATACTCCCTCCGTCCCATTTGGTTTGTCCGCATAGTGCGGTTGGCACGGTAATTAATATAAAGTTGAAAAGTGATAAAGTTGATGAGAAAGGTGAATAATTGAGTGTAATATATAAGATTGGATAAGGGTAATTTTGTAATTTTATAAGAAAAAATGATAAAGGTGATGAAAAAGTTGAATAATGGGGGTAATATACGAGAGTGAATAAGGGTAAAAGTGTAAAAACATATAGATAAAAATGGAAATATTTGAAAGATGGACAAAGGTAATGAAACGCCCAAAACGGAAATATGGACAAACCAAATGGGACAGAGGGAGTATATTACCCCCATACCCAATATTTCCATCAACTTTATCACTTTTTCAATTTTTCCCACCAACCTTTTCACATATTTTACACATCTATACTACCTATAGTATAAAGCGGAGATAATGTTTTCACAAAAAATTGAGCCACGTATCATTTCAAAAATAAAATAATAAGTCGGGCCCTCCTTTATACAATTTAGGTAGTTAGAATCTCATATAATCTTATCAGGTAAAAATTGATTAAAATTTACCAAAAATTATGAATTATCCCGAAAATTATAAATTATCACTTACCAAGAATTAGTTATAATCTTCGTATAAATATTACTATTTAGTAAAACTTGATATTTATCATAAAGTAATTTTTAACCAAATTCAACTTATTTATATTATGATTTGATTTACTATTTATAAAAAAAATCACTAATCAAAATACGAAGATAAATATATATGATCCTATAATTTTAACATGATCGTTAACATTACAAATCTATATTAAATTGGATTTATAATCACATTACCCGTACATGGGACGGGGGTTAAACTAGTTTTCTTAATAACCGCAAAAACCGTCCTTTTGGACGATCTTTTAGGAACGGAGGGAGTACTATTTAATTTTTTTTATTAAGCCGTATCATATCTGGTCATACATACATATATATATACACCAATTTATTTAGCCAAATCACATCAATTTAGATAAATGAGAATTTTTTTCCTACTAAAAAGGTATATATAGATATTGATTAAGATACTAATTAAGAAAGAAAAACTTTTGATAATTATAATTCTGTCAATAGATATTCTTATGAAATAGTCAAAATCTTTTATTTCTCAATTAGTATTTTTATTAATTGTTTCTTTCTTAATTAAAGATTTGAGTGTATATAACTTCCCTTTCATTCTTATCAAATAGTCAAAGTCTTTCATTTCTTAATCAACTACTTTAACGCTCGTAACATGTACGGCGAACTGTAATAAATTTGTTACGAATATTGATAAGAAAAATACTAGATCTACAAAAAATAACTTATTTGAACAAAGATTTAATTAAAATCGTTTATGAAATATTATAAAGATATTTATGTATATGTTTCAAAGTCTAAACTCTCAAAAACAAATATATGAGATTTTGAACTCTTAAACTTTATTATATAAAGTGAAATATTTAAAAATTAAATAAAATTCAGCTACCTTAATTTAAAAGACCATGTTTAATTACTATAGGTATAGATTCTTAAATAGAAAATTCTATACATATAGATATTGTCTAGATTTTTTTTATTTAAAAAGTCAATATTTTATTGCAAATGTATATTATGTTTTTTTTTAAATAATACATTTCCAAAACTACTTTCCAATTTTATCTTGATTTTTTGTTTAAATGAAAAGATCATATTTAAGTTAGATATATCTTATACATATAGATATAGTCAGAATTGTATATCAAAACTACTTTTTAATTTTATCTTGCTTTTTTGTTTGATTGAAAAGAGCATACTTTATTAAGTAATAATAATTATTAGAAGATTAAAAATTATTATATAATGGAGGGCCCAATGGATTATTTTGTTATAGACATGCCACGTGTCACAATTTTTATGAAGATATTGACTCCGTTTTATACTATAGTAGTATAGATATGTTAATTAGTCTTTTATTTCTCAATTAGAGATTTTATTGTACATAGTTTATTTCTGTAATTCTTTATAGGATCATAATCTTTATTTTAAAAGTGACTATGTAAATAAATACGATCAGTATGTATTTTATAGTACTATTAGAGATATATAAATTTTATTTATATATGACGTCATTAACTCAATATACTATTTATAGTTAAAAATATTAAATAGCATTTTTATCTCGCTATATATATACATAGAGATCAATGTTATGAGAATCCCGACTCAACCTACGATTCCAACGATTCTAAGACCCAAAAGTCATAAATCGATCCATGATCCTAAGTAGAATCTTATTAAACTAGAATCTTAAATGATTTAACATAAATTTCTAATTTAATTTTGATTTTACACACGACTCTAATGATTCTAACGATCCTACAAACGATTCTTGCGATCCGAAACAATCACTATTATATTTATATTTTATTGCTAAGCTTAAAGTTTATGTCTCTTTTCCATTAAAGTATTAACCCATTCATCTTAAAATATTTTCACTCTTCAAATTAATAATGTTTATAAGATTTCAGACTTTATATATAAGAAAATATACAATATATTAGGTATCATATATTTTTTAGTTATAATGTAGGATCTTACGATTCTAACGATTCTAACGATTCAATTCTACGGTCCGATCCGATCCAAGAATCTCAATTATGACAACCTTGATAGAGATTGTACCGGTACACTAGTTTATAGTGATAAATAGTGGATAAATATGGACCATCAGATCTAGACATAATAAATGAATCAGATTTTTTTTTTTAGATAAGGAAATGAATTAGGGGACCCTCTTTATATAACAGAAGGTCGCCCTAGATCATCCAAATGGATGAGGTCCGAAAGACCTAAATCAGCTGAAATAGGGACACTGGACGCAGAACGGAAGTAACCAGCAATATAGTCGGCCACAGAATTCCCCCCGGCGGATATGGGAGATCCTCCAAATCTGAAAGCAGGCTAGCATCTGGTGGTTATCCGCTCTGATTTGCTTAATCTCCCACGGACAACGCCAATCCTCGAGAACTGCGTTGATCAGCTGCAAATTATCACCCTCAATCGAGATGTGGGAAATGCAACGTTTGATGGCCTCGAGAATCCCCTAACGAAGAGCGATGGCTTCGGTGCGAAGAACGGAGTGTCTCCCAATGAGTGCCCCATCAATGAAGAGAGGCGAGCCTAAGTGGTCCCGGAGGATGAAACCGATCGTCGAGACGCCTTCAGTGTTGACAACACCGTCAAAATTTAGCTTAACTTGGTTCTGTTTAGGTTTTTCCCATACCGTTGGAGTCTTTTTTCTTTGAGTTTTCCTAACCCTATCTGTCTGGTTGGAGCTCTCATGGGTATTTGTGTTTTTCCAATCTCGCAATAGGTTCTTCAGGAATTCGCATATACTGTTTTGGTTATGTTGTGTATGACTTCTGTTCATGTCAAATGATTTCATGTTTCTAAAATACCAAATGGACCACCAGGCACACGAGATCCCTTCCATTTCTTCCTTGGTGACCTTGGATTTAATATCCTCAAGCATTATATGGGGTTTTTTATTATCCGTATCAATTTGTTCAACTATTCGACTCGTATTCACATTCATTGTTCTCAGCACTCCTTTTGTGGAAGGACATTTTAGCAAAATGTGGGCAATGTCCTCGTTTTGGTTACCACAAGAGACACAACCATGCGGGACAATTATGTGGTTATCTGCAAGCCTCATTTTAGTGGGGAGCCCATTGCGAGCCACTTTCCAGAGGAACTTTACCTTGGGGGGTATATTTAGCTTCTCAATCCAATCGAGGTTCATCGGTGGTTCACCCTTATTTTTATGGATCCATTGCATTGTGGAATGTGTTGAGAAATAAATGAATCAGATTTAATCTTAAAATATCAAAAAGAGAAGATTTAGAAAAATCCTGTAATTATAGGAAATTAAAATATCAACTATGTAGATACATGATTATATTATATCACATGCATTATTAACCTCTCTAAAAATGTGCTGAAACTAGACCCTCTGGTCTCGACAAATTAAGCCCGGTCGAAAATACACAAAGGTAGCTAAAAGGTGACTGACTAGTGACTACACAATACTTAGCCCCGACTCCAAGCAAGCGATAAATTTTAGACTTTGGATGATAAACATACGTATCTTTACATATTGCATAAATTATAGATTTAATATTTTTCTTACAACCTAACAAATTTATTGCGATTACCTGTACACGGAGGGCTAAATTCTAGTCAATCAATATATATTATAAAAGCCGACCGTTTTCGAGCCACCACGTTGATTCTGGCCTCACCAGATATTTAACCAAAATAATTTTTAAAGCCTTTTAATTAACTACCATAATTTTGCTATAAATTTTCAATCTTTTAATTAACTACCTTATCAACAATATCTATCCATACAATATCTAGCCGAAAATATAGTACGTAAATAAACCATATATATTATCTATCCATAATGTAGTGCGTAATTATCTAACCTATGTCCTAGAAAGAATAATACTAAAAAATGTTATTTTTTAACGGCATAATTTAACTTCTTAAAATGAAAATGTATTTGTAGTTTGTATTTATTTATAATTAATGATGTTCTATGACGGGATTATTAATTTCCATTTAGGGTTTTAGTTTCAATTTATACATACACATAATACGGTCATTCAAGAACTGATCATACGGTTTATCAAAAAAAAAAGAAAAAAGAACTGATCATACGTACGGTTCAATTTGGTCTAAATTAAATATACTATGTTATTATAAAATAGAGACACGCTCAAGTGAGATACATGTTGTGGTATAACATGTAACATAATGTGGACCGTTAGATTAGGCTAATTGGAGGGTGAGATTTGAGGGTACACAATAGCTATATTTTAATGAGGGGGATGTGATCAATATTATGTGGCTGCAAACATGGTAACAAGCATGATTTGTGGGATTTTCAAGAGGGAAATCGGATTTTAATTATGGGGGTTTTGAAAGCCACGTTTTTTTAAAATGTGAAGTTCCTTGATTTTAGGGATTAAAAAGAATTGGAATATTTTTTTAAAAAATAATTAATTGAGCATAGAATTCAAAAATCGTACGTGAATCCTAGAAAATCTATTCGTCGGTGTTTGAATAACTCTGTTCGATGGATTGAAAAATAGAGTTGAACATTCAAATTAACTCTGTATGGTGGTTTGAACATTCAAAATAGGGTTGAACATGTTTTATTGCTTTGTGAATCTTTTTCTAATTTGGTGTGCTCATATAATACTATAGTTGAATAAGTACTTGTCTTCACATGAAAATCAATTCATTATAAGCTGAAATGAAAATAAGGATCTTACGTGACCGTTGAAAAAGTAAATGTATTGCATTGAATAAGATGAAAATCAGGATGTTACAACTCGTATACATACTACAATAAGTTTGAAAAAGTGCATCTCTTTTTCAATATACAGAGAGACACTCATTGAACAACTATCGAATTGAAGAACATACGGAAACGAATTGAAAAAGACAATCCACAGACTAGTCACGGAGGACCCGCACACACTCAATCGTGGAAACGACGTACGGGCTTTTGGCTTTGACTTCTTTGTGTTGTCTCCAACACCTACAAACAAACCAAAACAGAAAAATCAATCGTAGTCATAACAGGGAACTAGGACTTTACATACGTATTCATATATTTGTAAGATGTTTTTCAACTATATGATTAACAAATCGTACTACAAAACATCTTGAAACCAAATGCATAAGTGTTAATAAAGTAAAAAACAGTGTAAAAAACAGTGTTGTGTGGGTTGAAAAATAGTTTTGTCTCCTAATCCATTATGGAATATCTTATTGTATTGAAAAAGAAATGTATGAGACTTGAATAATAAACAAACAGTGATTTGATTCAAAACTTTTCACCATTTACAACTATATTTTTCAACATAAGAAATGCACAAAAAATCGCAGCTTTGATTCAAAACTTTTCACCATTTACAACTATATTTTTCAACATAAGATTTGTTATTAATATGTTGAAAAACACAATAGACATACTAATACAGAAACGAAAGAATTCGTTTTATCTCATGAATAAGTTCGTGTAAATAGTTGAAAAGAATTCAACGAGAGAAACCCCGACGATCTCTTCCAGTCGATCTCATTCAATTGAATCTACTTGGAGAGGACACTTTATCTCAGTGCCATTGATCTATACCAATAAATCGACAAATCTTAGTTAAAACCCAGTTTTGAATTTCAAAAACAACAAAAAAACCCCATCCAGGAAAACCGGATTGTTACCATCGAAATTCACACAAACCCTAACTACTACATACAAGCTCCAAATCGACTAGATGCATAGGTTGTTGTAGACAATTAAACCTAAATTAAAGCAGGAAGGAATCCACATTTACGAGCATCCTAGTCATATTTCACGAATTGAAGGTCCATTGTTCACAATATTATTACCCAATTCTTTTGAAATTACTGTTAATACGTCCTAATTAGAATACACCATTCAAACAGTAAATCTCAGCAAAAAAAATTGAAACCAAAATCGTATAGAGCACAAAATAAGCATAAATTAGCTTCCAATTGTAGGCGACTGTCGCAAACAAAATCAAAGTTGAAGAAACGTGGAAGGCATGGCTGACAGGGAAGACTAGTGAGAGATGGTTACCGTGGAGAACGATGAAAGGAACAACGTTTGATGATACGAGGAAGAATGCCAAGATAAAAGTGAGCAGGATAATCGATGAAGCTCCCATGGCCTTCGAACAATGGTCTGGAACTTTAATTTGGAGAATTTGAATCGGAAGAAGAGGAATATCAATATGTATGGATCTTCCCCCTTCTCTCGAACTCTACTCATAAAAGAGGCGTTGGAGTTCTTCGAGGTTGAAGAAGATTGCTTCAATGGTGTGCGTCGTTTCTGCTATGATGAAGGTGGAACCAAATTAGGAGATAAGTTGAAAAAGGGGATTTGGAAGGCAATAATAGTAAAATCTCACACAAAATCTTTTTTTCTCCAATAAAATCGGGATTGAAGAAATAATTACCTTCCTAGTGGGATTCTAGTAATAATCCTGTGTATCTCACCCCAATAATGTAAGTTATTGACTATAAAATATAAGTACGTGATTTGCATAACAATATAATCGTAATCGATTATATATTAATTAAAGACTTCTAATATTCGATGAAATTAGATTACGTCAAAAATTTTATTATACGTTTTCACACTAATATTCTATTTGTAATATATTAAAAAAAATTCGAAACACGAGTCGTGCATGGCACGACGGGTACAACTAGTATGTACTTATTTATGAGCCGATCAATTTATTTTACTTAGAATATGTTAATTAGATACACAATACATAGAATATATTAATTAGCTACATTAAAATCTATATTGCTTAATTAATAGAAGCCATATAAATTTTATCATTATCATATACAGTATAAAGATAGATGCAAAATATTTTCTCGATAATTTTTTACTTACAATATCTTAGTTAGTTACACAATATTTTGACATAAATTCTTTCATTTTTAAAAGAATTTTATTCAATAATGCACGTGTTTGATTACATTTATTTTACACCAAATTTGTTTTTTCAAAATTCTCAGGAATTGTAGTTTCTATGGGGAATCGTACTTCTACGAAAATGGGGAATCGTAATTTTTTTTCTTTGTTTTAAATATTAAATTTAATGGGTAAAATTTCACATGGTAATTTTAGATAAATTCTCATAACTTTTCACTTCATATCAAATAAAATTGTAAGGGTTTAATAATTGAACAGTTAATTATAACCAAACACATTATTTAATCCTGTAGCTATAACTTATACTCCGTAAGTATAACACCCTCTCAAGTCTCAAATGAAAAGATGTGGTTGTATAAAAATATAAAAAATGAAAAGAAAGGAAGAAAAATGTATCTACTATAAAATGTGACCCCTGGACCTCACCCCCTCTCTATATTTAGTTATTCACGTCTCCTCTCTCTTCTCACAAAAGAATCTTAACGGCTCAACAATCTCTCTCCCCTCTTTTTAATCCTGCAAACCCCCCCAATCTCGGATAACGCTCAAGAATTTCGATCCAACTTCTAAGCATTCCCCCCTCTTCCCCCAATCCCCTGATGCTACCTCATTGCTGCTGGACACGATGAATAATTGGCTGTAGATTTAGGGGGGGCCGTGATTCCGTTCACCATCGATTTCCCTGCCTTCCAATCCCATCCCCCAAGGATGAGCCTGATTTCGGAGCTGGACTCGCACAATCACCACCAGAATCCGGCCCACCAGATTCCGGCCGATGTCTCCGACGACGGCCTTTTGTCGCCGCCGAGCAATTTCTCGATGGTCGACGAAGGCGTCTACAGATCCGGACTCCCTCAGCCTTGCAATTTCGGCTTCCTTGAAACCCTAAATCTCAAGTCCATCATGTAAGTTCTTGTTTCTTGGTGTTTTTGATCGGAGCGCCTTGGATTGATTGATGATTTCTGATTCGGTTTTCGCGTTTTGATTGCAGTTATTTGTGCCCTGAGCCTTACTCGGAAGAACACCTCGAGTTCCTTCAATCTCGCAACATTAAACTGTATCAATTTGGGATTGAAGGCAAGAAGGTATATCCACTTGTTCTTCTTCCATATCGTTGTCTACTTTGTTTGTTTGTTATTATCCCTTGAATGTCCTTTATCCGCTTGATGTACTGGTTTCGCTGTTGTGTGGGGGCTGATGTAGATTGCAAGACCATAGCTCGTAGTGTTTGTGGTCAGGTTTATTCCCCTTTTTTTCCACAAAAGAAAAGATTGAGATCCTGTTAAAAGTTGTGTGTCCCCGCCTTCATTTTCAAGGGCTCACTCACATGAATAAAGCAGAGAGGGCTTTTGGGCTTTTTCTTCACCTGATGCCTATAGCTAACTTGATTACTTAATGTTCAGCTACTACCAAACTCAGCTTCTTATTTCCCCTTTTCAAGTTTCAAACAGGCTGTGCAGAAACAAAATAAGTCAATTTTGTGAATTAATAAGAGGTTTCCAGCTATCTTTTGACATCAGTTTTATTTAAGCGTCCAAGTGTTTGGCCTCTGTTGGTATATGTACTTTTCAATGCAAATCAGACATATCATGATGATGGAAATTTGTTTTCCTCTCTCAGGAGACTTCTGTGAATATGCCTGTAGACATGGTAACAAAAGCTCTTAAAGTTCTAATTGGTAATTCATTGACACATCCTCAACGCTTATTTACTTTCTAGTTATCATTGCTTTTCAAGTGTAGTGTTGATAACGCGTGTCTTCGGTTTCCTTCTTGTCTTGCAGATGTTAGAAATCACCCAGTTCTGATCCACTGCAAGCGCGGAAAGGTATATAATAAACTCTATAAATCTCAATCCTTAGCTGTGAGTAAAACCCAGTTCGCAATCATCTCATCTTCTTGTGTTTGGTATTTCAGCACCGGACGGGTTGCCTTGTGGGTTGCTTGAGGAAGTTGCAGAACTGGCGCCTGAGCTCCATGATCGACGAGTACCAACATTTTGCGGGCTTAAAGGCAAGGCCAGCTGACATGAAGTTCATGGAGGTATATGACGTGGTGAACATTAGGCAGTGCCTCTACAGTCTCATGTACCGCTACCATGGCTGCTACAATAAGAGGCGTTTGCTCTACCAAGAAGACAGCTTGCCCACGCCCAAGATCAGATCAATTTAGGGGTCGTGGTCAGGATTTGCTCGAAATCCCTCTGAATTTTATGAATGGAGGAGAGTAGCTTTATTTCTGCTTCATCTTTGTCTGATTTGTCACAGTGCTCGCAAGTTATAGTTTGTCATCGTGGTTGAACTCGAACCTGGATCCCAGCTCTTGGCTGATATAGTGTGAAAGAACCATTTGTTCGTCACTTGATTGTTCTTGATTAATACACACACGATGAGTATGGCTTAATTTGTCAATCTTTGCTTGTCCTTCTTTTTCCATTTTACAAGAGAAGAAACAACTCGAGCCATTGTGTTCCATCTCTGTATCCTACTGAACTCATATGTAAATTTTTCTAAAATGGATGTACAACAAAAGCTGTATAACTTGCCACATTTAACCTTTGATTGGAGCAGACAATAAAAAATTACTCATTTCTACTCTGTTCCTGCTTCCTGTTGGCGGGAAGTTTGAATGTATATAAGCACATGGTATTTTCCCTCTTGAGTTGATGGATAAATAAATCATCATGGTTTGGCATGTGTATGCTGACAAGCCTACAGGATGTTGTTTCCTCTACCGGATTGTATGCTATGTGATATCATAATGTTGATGTGGCCAAGTGGTTTGCTGACAAGCCTACAGAGTACAGGATGTTGTTTCCTCTAACTACGATGGGCTTGTAGCAGTAAAGATAAGGGTGAGATGAGTTACAAGTGCAACTTGGTAGGAGCGTAATTTGTGATGTGATTTTTGGACTTAATGAAAGGGATGGGTTTGTATATCAGCTGTAACACTTTCTTGAAAGCCCACCTTTAAAGGGCATTCAACATGTTATTTGCTTTGGCCCTTTCACCTTCAATGCAGAAGATGTGGTCATCATGCTGGCTTTGGTGGGGAAAAGCCATGTGAACCTTTTGTGCTTTGTAAGATTGTTCTCCTTTTCTTTTGACCCTTCATCGCATAAGGTTTCACGCTGTTGGATTGCTTTGCTCGCCTTTGAGAACGTGAAAAGCCACAAATTTTCTTCAAAAATCTCAAGACACAAAAATCTCATGCTAGTGGGTATTTTCTCATAACTCCAACAACAAACTTTAATTTGGTTCCTTCTCCTAATTAAAACGGGTTCTGTCTGTCTTTCAATCGTAGAGTTTGTTTCAAGTTTTCAAGGTTCCTTTTAGTTGAATCAATCAACCCCTGGCCCTGGTATTGGTTACAATGCCACTCACTTTCAGAAGTATTTAACTACCACACCTTCTTTGGTTCTACTTGTTCGTTACACCAGAGACAGACATCTTACTGTTTCAACCACGCCTTGAATGGCTGATGATGGAAAACTAGCATAATCAATTTGGCAATCATTCCGATCTGATCAGATTGACCAAAGGAGTAACTCTTCCTAGCCTCGGTCTCGAAACGAAAAAGAAAAGACTACTTGTATTAGCAAACCGAAGAAGAATCGGGCACCTCCTCCTCCTCGCCCCACCCGTCCCCGATCTCCTCTTCCCGGGGCACCGTGCAGCTCGTAACCGACGATCCGACCCCAACGCTCTCCTCGGGCCTCGCCCGTCCCAAGACCTCGGCCTTCCTCTTCCTCCTGTGGTGCTGCCACCTCCTCAGCGCCCCGGCATCCATCTCCTCGACCTCCCTCCTCCTCTCCTCGACCTCCCTCCGCGCGCCCGTCACTGATCCCGCCATCCTCCCCGGGAAGACGAGGGGCCGGAAACAGCACATCACGAGAGACAGCATCATGACGTACGAGTACAACGAGGCCCAAACGTAGAACGTCCACTTCCACCTCCGTACGAGCTCCTTGTGCCACGGCAGCTGGGACCGGATGAGGATCTGGGACTCGTAGAGCTCCGGGAGGAACGCGGTCCCCGCTCTCGGGGCCAGCGTGACTCGGATCGAGTCGCTTCGTGGGCTGTTGCCTTTCCCGGACTCTCGGTACTTGAGGAGGTCGACGGTCAGCTTCTGGGCTTCGAGGCTCGTTCCCAGGATCAGCGGGACGCCTTTTAGGACGGTGCGGGCTAGCCGGATTGGCCTGCTTCGGAACCGGAGCATGCAGGGATGGCTGGATCTCGACATCAGAGTGCCGCTTTTTGATAATACCTCCGCTGTCAACTGCTCACATACATGTATCGTGTGTCAAAAGACTACTTCATCACTCTTTGATAAATGTACTTATATGTAAAGCGCAAAGAGCGTGCATCTGTGATTGTTGCTGTCTGTTAGTGTGGAGTTAAGTTAGGAAATCTACGCATGCATTCAGCAATGCCCAAAAATGAGCTTCAACCCGCAATCTTAAGTCCATGTGTAAGTCGATCTGTTCCAATTTTCTATAAAAAGCCCATCCACATGTTTCTTTTGTCTAGGCTACTGGGACCGGATCCCATGGTACGTACGACTTCTAATACGAGAGTCGAGCCGAAGATCTCTGTGTATTCTTTCTAACTGTATGCTAGACGCCTTAGGCCGATCACATACTAAAATTGTGTTTTTATTTTAGTTTTGAAATGTGAACGCGATTCCTAGCTATAGGATAATAAAATTTCTTAGCCAATCTAAATTTAACATGCATGCATCTAGCAGCTAGGCAAGTGAATTGAGTTGGACGGACCTGGAAGACGCCGATGTGTCGATTATAATCGGACTCGGGCAGCAGCAAGACTACGGAGACATAGTAAGTATGACCCACCGGAACCCCCGAAAGCCTCGCCCTCTCGCCTCGAAACGAAAAGGACGCCTCGGGTTGAAACTCGGTGTAATCGAAGTGAAGACTCTCCCTGAGAACCACGGGCTCCTCGACCCACATCCGGACGGTGCCGACGCCGAGCGCCACCGCCGCCACCAGCAGCCCCGTCAGCAGCATGCATGCGTAGGCGGCCCCCACCAGGCCGTACCCCACTTTCTTGAGCAGCGCCGCCCCGTGACCGCCGCCGGGGAGGAGGAAGGCCGTGATGGCATCGGCTAGCCAAGACGCTGGCCTTAGGAGGAGCTCCGCCGCTTCGCTTACGTTGTTGCCCAGTTTGTCCATATTGTTTTCGTGATTTTGGAGATCCAATGTGATTTAAGGAATTAGAGGTTGCAAGAAGGAGAGAAATGGCGACACGGATAAAGGGGGGCTTTCTTGCATGCGAAACAGATGCCATGTGTGAGAAACTAGGCTTGACATCTGTGTCCTGTACGTGCAGGTTTCTTGATGCTCTTCTTATTTGACACTGTCTGCAGGGTCATGTTTTCCATTTGCACAAAAATTAAGAAGTAAGAAGACCGTATAATATTAATATTGTATTTCATGATGACAAGATGGTAAATAAGACGAGAGAGGGATGTTACGAAAACTCAAACCCGAAAATTCCATTAATACAATTTTAACGTTCGGTTTTCTCGTACAACCCATAAATTACGCTTATATGTGTTTATGGAGGTATTATATTCGTCTATAACTACTCGGGAGACATTATCTTCGCCCCGTTACAATTCCGGAACAATATCTTCATTCTGATCACTCGGGACAATATCTTTGCCCTCTACACTTGAGAGATTGCCTTTCCCTACACTTTACCCTACCCCTACGGACCATGACACACACACACACATATATATATATATGCCAATAATTATCCAATAACTACCCAATAACCACTTGCATAATACCGGTAAATAAACTTAATTAAATATCTAATTACAAAATCAATTTTAATTCCAACATTCACCCTCTTAAACTTGGTTAGCACTAACCACATTTCTTTGACATGTGATCATACTCATCTCTTTGCATCTCATTCATTCTTGCAACAAATGACTAATTAACCTTCAAGTTGATGATCATTATAATGAGTTGGCATACGTGAATTGTGCAGACATTTAGTGTGATTGTTTCCCTGCATTATACCTTCATCCCACTTCATAATCATGGCATGGATGGGCACTATGTTCTGCCAATACTGCCGGAACCTCCACCGCAATCTCTGCCGGATTTGGATTATGAGGAGTTCAATTATGTTCAGTTAGAGGGAGAGAATCAGTCCGGAAACCGAATGCTGAAATTAATCAATGATTCTCCACGACCTCCAGAGGTCACAAATGATGAAGAGATAGCTTGGAATGAAAAGGAAAGGTCTAGTGGGAGGGTTGAAGAAACGGTACTTCACTTCCAAGATGAGAGAGAGATAATGATATTTGCTACTGAAGTGCTGCACTTGAATTCCAAATGGGAAGGTGACATGTCATTAGGAAAATGGGAGCTTAAACTGTATTTGGTAAATGCTCAAGTTGATTTCAAGATCAATGGTCTACTAACTCACCAAATAGAGGGCACACTCAAGAAATGGATCAAGTTGCATTCTTTCGCCTGCACAATTCTCCCGATGCCATCTCAGATTGCTAATGAGTCAACCTTAAGGAAAAGGTTGTTTGAAGGGGGTGGCATTGTTAGGATAGAGATTGTAATATCTCAGCAAAAGGGGCATCAATGGAATTACGTGTAAATCAATCTAATTAGAGGGGTAAAAAGGAAAGGATTTAGTGCCTTGGAGAGCAAGGTTGATCTATTTTAAATAGGAGTATTTTCCAGATTAGAATTATCCAGAGAATTAGAGAGGATCAAGGCTCTTTGCCTTTGGGCTTATTGAAGATTGTCACTTTTGGGATTTGGCTCAATGAGGGTTTTGTCCTGTTGAGATTGTTTGTTCCCAGTTATTATCAATAGATTTCAGTGCGTTTTGTGTGCTCATCATCCTCTAGTCTAACATTATGGTCTCAACATTCCTGATATGGAGCACTCAAGAGATTTGTCTTGTTGAGATTGTTTGTTCCCTGTTATTATCAATAGATTTCAGTGCGTTTTGTGTGTTCATCATCCTCTAGTCTAACAGTATGGTCTCAACATTCTTAATATAGAGCACTCAAGAGATGGGTATGGCCTGCTCTATGTATAGATGTATGTGTAGCAATCCAGAATGGGTGTGGTCTGTTCTAGAAAACAACCTTGTAGACAGGCATTATATTATTATAGGGTCACGTTGATACATTTGATGTAATGTAAAAGTACGTATTGGACTGAAAAAATTGAGTTTGGTAAGCAGGACGACAGTGGTCTCCAAAATGGGACTTCCCATGTAAAGCCAGTAGTAAAGTGAGGCACAAGACCAAGTTCAAGCAGAACGGGTAGAACATCATCTACCATGGAAACTTTACCACAGACGTGTATATATTACAAGAAGCTTTTGCCCAAAACTGGCTTAATTTAGAGCTTGTGGATTGTTTTCATGTCAATAGCTTCCTTGAGTGTACCTTTCTCAACGTCTTCCCACCAACTGAACAAGAAATTGTCCACCACGAGCCTAAACCAAGGGGAAAGCTTCAGACCTTCCTCCCCAGCATCGACTTTCCTGCAAAGTTCCTTCAAGTCTTCACGAGTCATGTACTTGACATCA
Source organism: Polygonum aviculare (assembly GCA_934048045.1). Lineage (NCBI taxonomy): Eukaryota > Viridiplantae > Streptophyta > Magnoliopsida > Caryophyllales > Polygonaceae > Polygonum > Polygonum aviculare. The sequence goes on along the minus strand of OW204023.1, from coordinate 13,977,006 downwards.
GCAACCTCTTCTGGGTTAGGGTTCATCCTCACATCTCTAACAATGAACAACAGGTAATCAACTGTACAAACACAATAACAGTTGATCAATTAGAGAATTATTTTGATAAATGGAATTAGTCTTTCCAAATTGTAAGGGCTTGTCGAGAAATTACGTTCATGCTCTCCCCATTTTCCGTCAGATGGTGCTTTGTACAGTATGCGGCCAAGAGTGGTAAACTCGTCCACTGGAACATCTTCAGCTGGAATTCCCAGCTCATCAAAGAGCTTCCTCTGAGCAGCATTCCTCACTCCTGTGAGGCAAACATGAATCACGGTCCAGAAAAAAGGCAACAAAACTTTTCAACTGGTGTTATGATCGATAATAGTAGAAATACCAAGAGAATTCTCTTCAATTAGTTCTGATTCACGATAGAGTGGGTGACTGCAGCAGGCGTTGGTCCAAACCAAAGGGAAAGTTACCTTTGTAGCAGACCGTTGCTGTTTGGACACATAGCATAGTGGGTGAACCAATATTAAAAAAGTGCTCATCACAAACCATAATATAAAGCTTAAATCATATCATCATTGTAGAAGACACCATAGCATAAACATAGATGCTACAGATGCACCTTCAAAATTTCAATGCAGGAAGGAACTTACAGGCCAAAACAAAAGGCTAATTTGTATATACCACAAAAGCACTATCGTCATTGGGCCACACAAAAAGAAAGCATGTCTCTATAAATAGCTTCTTTCCAACTACTGCTAGGCACATTCAGAAAGTGAGAGGCTTGAAGACTTTTAATCCAAGGCCATGAAACAAAAAAAATCATCTATTAAATGTGTGTATGTATTTCTCATCGATTTCCATCTAAAATGTAAAGTCGTAAGCAAATCCAAATGCTAAACAGACAGCGCACCTGAAGCAGTAGCTCATATTTTGAATTGAACAAAAATACACTGAATGCTCTATGAAGAGCTTTCCCAGCGTCGATATTTTCCATCAAGTGACCTGAGTGTTTGTAGAATAAACAAACCATCATAAACTGTATAATAACTACAAATGATAGTACATGCAAACTGGTTTAGCCTTCTAGCAAAGAAGTATAAAGTCACACTAGTAGCAGCCAGTAATGGCCAAATCCCAAAGGGAATGTTTCACAAGATCAACCATAATCTATACTACTTCTAGTTTGAGAAACTACACTTTGAATTTGCTTCACATCTGTGCATCACAAGTTTGATGAACTAACCCAGCCAGCAAAATCACTGAAAGCAGTAATCGGTAATAACAGCAGAATTAATCAATCGGAAACTTGTACTTGATGGGCTCATAGGCCAAAGACGGTACAACACGATCATTCTCATCATAGTGAGCTCGAAAAAAAAATCCGTGAGAAAAGCAATGTTACAAACATCTAGAATTTCAAGAAAGGACTTACAGTTGTACTTAGAATCATGACCAATAACACGATCACTCTCATCCACCAGGATGCATCTGCAACAAAATAAAAAGGAAGAACCAATGAAGCCAATCATCAAGTCACATAATCAGGAAACTTTTGTCAACAAAAACAAGAAACTAAGCATAAGACATGGAGAAGAAAATTTCAACAGGTGTTTCAAGGGTGGATTTAAGGGCCACAAAATGACAAGACTAGTGAAATGAGTAGTGTAACACCAACCACACATCTCAAGAGTGAGAGCTATCACACAACAGAAACAACAATTCTACTAGTCCCTGGCGCAGGTATACCAGAATTTTCCAGGCAAGCTACAAATCTTCTATTTCAGCTTCACCTGCAACTAAATTAGGCTAGAATCATCATTGTCGTTTCCCTAATTTTGAGCAACTACCGATCTTCCAATCGCAAGTCCACGGAATTCATAACGATCACAAATCAAGAGTCCTACAATTAAAATCTTCGTCCAATTTAACGAACTTGGCCACTTCATTTCAAAAGGATCCAGTTGTAGCGTCAAACAAGAACAGCTCAGATTCAATAAGCAAAGCAAACAGAAGCTTATTATTATAAAGAGGATTGGAGAGGGAACTTACTCGTCCTCGAACATGAGACGGCGCTGAACGGCGTCCATGGTGGCGGTATCAGTAGCGGCAGAAGATGCCATAGGAGGAGGGAAGCCGGTGGAAATGGAGCGTCGAGAAGGAAGCGAGAGAGACTGTGAGAAACGACAAGGACGAAGTGAAGAAGAGAGGTTTGGGCTGAATCGAATCGCTCGGCAAGCGACGCTCTTGAGACGAAACGCAGCCAAAGCAGACATTTGAGCACAGAGTGGTGAGACTTCCGCCATTGTTCAGACTTTGATATTAGAATATTCGTCTCCTTACCCTTCTTATTTATTAAGTTATAATTACTTAATGATTTTTAAATATTGATTGAGCTGTTAAATGTAACCACAAAAAATCTCCTCATATGGACAAAATAGAAGTATGGAGATGAATGGGAGTTTTCTTTTTGGTAGGAGATGAATTGTAAATACTGAAAGTGAAGGTGTATTTCGATTCATCCAACCCAAACTTCCAAACTTTCTAAAGACTACATGGATCGGCTTGGGCGTCCTTTCTCTCGGATGTTTGGGATGCTTTGAGCCATTAGGGACGCTTTGATGATCTTTGTTGCCTAAAGTACAAAGTCCCACAACAGCAGCTCACTTCGGCCCAATTTCGCTGCTAAACGTTGTCTTCAAAATTACAATGAAAGTGATCGTTGACCGTCTCAAACCGGTCATTCCCCAACTTGTTTCGCTCGCTCAAGCTAGGCTTTATTCGGGTCGTTAGGAACATTGTTATCGTTCAGGAAGTGCTCCATACGATGCAAGCGGCTCACACTATCGCTAAAACCATGATCTTGAAAATTGACCTAACGAAAACCTATGATACAGTAAAATGAGATTTTCTTCACATAATCCTTGTCCAAGCTCGTTTGCCTGCGTATTTAGTGGATGTTATATTAAAATGTCAAGCCGAGGGACATATGTAGCTTATTTGGAATGGTTGTAAAGGTGGTCGCTTCAAACCTTCCACGGCGGTCGCCAAGGGGATCCTTTATCGCCTTATCTATTTTGTATTATCCATATGGAATATCTTTCCCATTTAATCCAAGTTGAGGTCCGTAATGGTCGCTGGAAACCCATCATTGAAGGTGGGATTGCGGTGTGTTATCTCTTCTTCGCAGATGACCTAGTGTTGTTTGCTCTCTCTCCCAAGCCCGAATTATGAAGTGTTGTTTGGCTAAGTTTTGTGAGCTTTCCAGTGAGAGGGTGAACTTTGAAAAAAAATTTGTTTTATTCTCTCGATGCGTGCAAAGTTCAGATCAAATTGACATCTGTAGTGCCTTGCATATCCCGACTTCGGATGATTTTGGCAATTAGCTCGAGGTGCCTAATACGTGTGATCGACTTACTCGTGATAGGTACTCTTGCTTGTTGGATAGAGTTTCTAACCGACTCCATGGGTGGCAGGGCTAGGATCTTGTTAGCGGCCGGAAGGGTGACGCTCACAAACTCGGTCTTGTCGAGTTTGTCGTGCTTCGGGATGCAGGCAAACTTAGTAACTCGGCTAGTTTATGACAAGATCGACAAAACTATCCGGAATTTTGTGTTGGGATCCACAACTAATAAGAGGAAAATTCATCTACTATCCTTTCCAATATTATCAGTGCGTATGCGCCCCATGTGGGTCTGAGTTCAGAAGAAAAAAGAAAGTTTTGGGAAGACTTGGATGGGATGATGAGGAGCATCCCGAGTACAGAGCAGCTAGTTGTTGGGGGTGACTTTAATGGCCACATTGGAAAGGATAAAGACGGGTTCGAGGAAGCGCGCGGAGGCTTTGGGTTTGGAGTCCGAAATGAAGGTGGTTGTGCCTTGTTGGAGTTCGCGGATGCGTTCAGTTGTTTAGTTGTAAATTCTTGGTTCAGAAAGAGGGAGGAACAGTTAGTTTTGGACTTCAGGTGTTCGGGTAGACAGAGAAAGGTGATCAGTAGGCCGCAACCAAGAATCATATGGTGGCGCCTGTCAGAAGCAAATGGTCAAAGTTTGAAGGATAGGATCTTAGAGGAAGCAGAAGCTAAGGGGGCTTGGCAGGTTCAGGAAGATGCAAATGAGATGTGGGGTAAGATGGCAGAGTGCATTCGCAGAGCAGCTTGTTGCGTGCTGGGTATGTCGAGAGGTGGTTCTGGGCATAGAAGGTCAGTTTCTTGGTGGAGCGTAGAGGTGCAGGAAAAAGTGCGGGGCAAGCAGCTTGCTTTCAGAGCTTGGTTGAGGAGCAACGATCAAGATAGGGAGTTAAGGTCAGCAGAGTACAGAGCAGCGAAGAAGGAAGCAAAGAAGGCAGTGGCGATAGCAAAGGAGAAAGCGTATGAAAGTCTTTACAAGGCACTCGATGAGAAGGGAGGAGAGAAGGTGTTGTATAGGCTCGCGAGGGAAAGAGATAGAAAGTGCTCAGATTTGGATAGGGTATGATGTATCAAAGATGAAAATGGGATGGTGTTGGTGAATGACCTTGAAATCAAACTGCGGTGGGAGAGGTACTTTTCCGGCCTTTTAAATGAGGGTTCTGTTTCGGTGGAGAGCCACCAAGGTTCCGTAAGTCAAGATAGTCTTTTTGTCTACAATCGAGTTTCTGGGGCAGAGGTCAGCTCAGTGATCCGCCGAATGGCCAGTAAGAGAGCAGTGGGACCTGATGAGATCCCGATTGAGATTTGGAGGTGTTTGGGCGCCAGAGGCTCGGAGTGGCTTGCTACACTTTTCAACGCGATCTTCAGGACGACCAAAATGCCGGAGGAGTGGAGACTTAGTCAGCTAATACCTTTATACAAGAACAAAGGGGACATTCAGCAGTGTAGCAACTATCGAGGTATAAAACTCTTAAGTCATACAATGAAGGTGTGGGAGAAGGTAATTGAGATGATATTGAGGAGTATAGTGCAGGTGTCAGAGAATCAGTTTGGTTTCATGCGAGGGAGATCGTCGATAGAAGCTATTCACTTGTTGCGTAGGTTGACAGAGGCGCATAGGGAGCGAAGGAAGAGCCTGCATATGGTGTTTGTAGATCTAGAAAAGGCTTACGACAGGGTTCCTAGAGAGCTTATTTGGGAATGTCTGGAAGCCAGAGAGGTGCCAGATTCGGTCATAAGAATCATTCGAGACATGTATGAGAGGTCAAGGACGAGCGTTTGTACGCAAGGAGGAGATACAGAGTTCTTCAAGGTGAGTATGGGTCTCCACCAGGGTTCCGCTTTGAGCCCTTTTTTGTTTACGCTCGTCATGGACGTGCTAACAAAGGACATCCAAGGCGAGGTCCCGGGGTGTATATTATTCGCAGATGATATCGTCCTAGTGGAGGATTCGAGAGCAGAAGTTAATAACAAACTGGAATTGTGGAGGAAGAGATTGGAATCTAAGGGGTTTAAGTTGAGTAGGACTAAGACGGAATACGTGGAGTTCATATTCGGGCAAGAAATTGATTCTCGTAGTGAGGTGCAGTTGGGGGATGAGATCGTTGCGAAAAGGGATAACTTCAAGTATTTGGGTTCAGTTTTGCAAAGCGATGGGAGCATTGAGGAGGATGTGAGATTCCGTATTCAAAGAGGTTGGCAGAAGTGGAGGGCAGCATCAGGGGTTCTTTGCGATAGGAAGGTGCCGCTGAAGCTTAAGGGGAAGTTTTACAGATGCGTGATAAGGCCAGCGATCCTCTATGGTGCTGAGTGTTGGCCAACGACTAAGGCTCAGGAACAGAAACTTGCAGTTGCAGAGATGAGAATGCTCAGATGGATGTGTGGCCACTCGAGGTTGGACAAGATTAAAAATGAAGATATCAGAAGCAAGTTGGGGGTGGCTAGCATAGGAGACAAACTTCGCGAAGCAAGACTTCGATGGTTTGGTCATGTCCAGAGACGGCCGTCGGATGCTATAGTGAGGAGGTGCGAGCACTTGGAGTTTGGGGATTGTCGGAGGGGTAGAGGTCATCCGAAAAAACGCTGGATGGACAACATTAAGCAAGATATCAGCTTGCTAGGGATTTCAGTAGATTTGGCTCAGTGCAGGAAGAGCTGGAGGGAGAGAATCAAGGTGATGGATAGCTAGTAGCCGGGTTGGCGAAGCGGTCTTGTTAGCCTAATTGTTTAAGCATTGGCGTTAGTTACGAGTTTGTATTTTCTTAAGTTTTCTTTGAGTCTTTTTCAGTTGTAGTTTATTTCGGTTGGAGTCTTTGGATGTTTGGAAGTGTTTGTCTTGGGTTCTTTTCTGGCGTATTCCATCTAGGTTTGGAATACCCCCATCCTGACCCCCCAGATCTTGCTTTTGCAGGACTACCTGGATAAATGTTGTTGTTGTTGTGTATCATGGGAAACTATAAGTTAGATGAGACGTACCGGAGGCCTTGGTTTTCGTACAATGCAAAGTTCGAAGTCAGCTCTCCTAGCAAAACTTGGTTGGCGTATGCTTAATGGACCAAACTCTATTTGGAGTCGTGTCATATGAGGAAAGTATCGTGGGAGCCGATTGGGCATTGATATGTTTCAATCATGAATGTGCTCGTCCACAAGAAAAGAAGATTATATCATTAAAAGATTCGAAAATTCTTTGAATGTGAATTTGAATGGCGGAAGGTAATGGCTGAAGCACCTTCTTTTGGGAGCATCCATGGCTAGTAGATAAGCCGTTGTCGGCATTACCTTGCGGAGACGTATATAAAAATTAATAAGTATGGGTGAAAAGGATCATTGACTTGTTTGGAGCACAAGGGTACACGATCTAGTAAAATAGAGCAATGCCCCCTTTGGAGCCAATAGAAGGTGAAGAAATGCAGTGGTGGAAACCAATTTTCTTAATAAGCGCATAAGACGGATGCACATCGGATTTTGTTTCAGTTAATCATAAAAATTGTAATTTATGAAGTTTTCGTAGGAAGGCAATTTCATCCCAGAAATTAACCCTCTTAATCCCCCGAACATTCCAATAAGCGCAGGTCATAATAATGTTATATACGATCGGTCATATAATGTGGTAATGTCGTTGTTAATTCTGTACATAGGGTCCGTTCGGAAAGCGTGGATTATGGTGCTTATTGTGTTTATTGTGCTTGCCTCTCCCGATTCCTTCTCCTGCTCATTCCTCTCGATCGCCGGTTAATTGTGGTACGCCTCCTGCCTTCTCCGACTGCCAATCCTCCCGCCTTCTCCCCGCCAGTCCATGCTTGTTGCCTTCTCCGACCGTCAGTCCTCCCGCCGATCGCTCGCGTCCTCCTTCTCTCACCGCCAGTCCTCCTCCAACTGGTTGTGCCGTCGATCGTCAAGGTTGACACCGAGGAAGATAGAACCACCACAGGAAGAGGGAGCCGGCGCAAAGCGGGAAGTCGGAGATCGGGACGCAGACGTGGCAGTGACCGAGAAGACCGAGAACATGGTGTCGTTCTCCGACGGCCATTTTTTATATTTTTTAATGAGAGTTTGTTTTGAATTTTATTTTTTCTTTAAAAATAAATAATACCCTTTTGGTTCCATTAAAAAAAAATACCCTTTTAGTAAATTTACAATCGTATATAATCCCGCAATCAAGTCAAGTTCCCGAACATATGTTTTCATATGTATCTAATAAGTGCTCCGCTTCGGCCCTATTAAAAGCATCTAATATCAGCATCAGTACCATCAGCTGTAAGTGCTCAGCTTCAGTATCAGTATAAGTACCAAATTACCGAACGGACCCATAGTCATTTTGGAGCTCAATATTGCACAAGGAGATCGGCACATATGGTAACCCATAACAGATTAGCCAACTTTTTGGTGTGGCTAACCATAGGAAAAACAGCCACCACATTTATGAATAAACCTGTGACGAGTATGATTTTACAATAAAAGTGGTTTCCATGACTAGCAAAGAAAGGATAATGAACGTTTGCTAAAAGGAAAGCAATGCATATAAGAGCATTACTTTTGTCCTGATTGCTAAGTAGTGTATATAAGTTTGTATAAAACAAGCAGACTAATAGATGAAATACTAGTTTAAGATGATAAGCAAGATAGTGTGCAACTCTGTTTGCTACAATAGTAGAAATAGTAAAGAACAGGCTATAGGTAAGATTAAAAACGCAGGTGTTCTCTTTGCAAGAAGAGAGGCGCAGAGAAGCTGAAATGGCCAGAAGAGAAATTGATTCATATGGAAACAGGCATCTGCAAGCAGAATGACAGCAACCATGATAAGTATTATACTCCGTAGTTTGTAATAGTAAGGAGAAAACTGTCAGTGCTTAGCAAAGTTTGCACATAACATTTGGCACAAACAGCAGAGAGAAGCTCGCAACAAACAATCCCAACTGTGTGCCAGAGAACCTTATCATGAAAATTGTAGCAATCTGGTAGGCTGAAAGATTCAGTTAGTATAGCATAATAAAAAGTCAGTGTAGGGTATAATCTGAATTTTGAATTACAAGTGGAAGGAAACGGTGTAGTGTGCCAGTTCTCTACAGGTCTCAAAAGACATTTCTGGAAATCAAAAAATGCCCAGGTTTCATCATATGACTTACAACAGAACAGAACTGTTGAGAGATCAACAGTAAAGCTTCAACTTGAGAAAAGTGAAGGAGGCTAGGCCAGAGACCAAACCCAACAATTCCAAACTGGCAGAAGTAGCAAGTGACCCATGCAAGTGAGTAATTTTCTGATAACAAAGGGAACAACACCTCAACCCAAGGACAGAGACAGTAGGACTGTCCTTTAGGGAGCACTTGCAGCTTTGAACCCAATATAGTTTTCAGTTTTTTTTATACAGAGCAAGCTGCTGTATTTAGTGTGTGTGGTAGGGGGATTTTCAGCAAAGTTTCATGAACAGCTTGAGATACAAGGATGATATAAGTGTGAAGTAGTATGTCAAACCAACAGGTGTAGTAAGGGTCAATCACCCCAAACCCTCCACAAAACAAGTCCTCAACTCGACTAAGATGCAGGAGTGCATCGCAGTAAAGGAAGACAAGTAACAGTAAAGAGAGAAGGGCAATAAGTTTTATAGAGTAAGGGAGATTGAAAAAGTTAGCAATCCAGGAGATGCTGATGATGGAAACAAAGGATACCCAGGAGTCGGCAAGATTTGCAAGGAAAGTGTGAGAGAAGAAGCACATCAGAGGCAACAAGGCGCCACAGACAGAGACCAAACCCTGCAACAAGCAAAAACAACCAACCCACGGATAGCAGAGAAGAACAAAGCACCAAAAAGCAAAGGAAAAAGGAAAAACAGGAGGACATGGTCTTGCCAGTCGAGATCTTGCAAGCCTGCAAGTCGCCAGTCGCCTCCTCTTCTAGAGTTAGCGAACATACCTTTGTTTGTTTGTTTATTTTTTTAGTTTTTTTTTATTGATACCAAACACAAGGCCTGGCCGAGGCTATAGTTTATTTGCTCTTGTTGAGAGGGGAGGCATTGTTCATGCTCTGCAGCAATGGCGATGCCCCTTCTCAGGCCCTCCTTTCTCCCCGTTACCTGTAAGGTTGACCTCCCCAACAACGCCTCTCACGCCCTTGACGCCTCCTACATCCGGCGCGCCGCCGAATTGGCCGACAAATCCGCCGGATTCACCTCTCCCCACCCTAATTTCGGTTGCGTTATAGTCTCCCCCACCGCCGGAAAGGTGGTCGGAGAAGGCTATTTGTATGCGCAGGGGACGAAGCCGGCCGAGATTCAGGCGGTCGAGGCTGCCGGCGACTGCTCTCGCAACTCCACTGCTTACCTTAACTTGGAGCCTGGCGATTGCCATGGCGACCACACCTCTGTTTCTTCTCTTATCAAGGTCTCTCTCTTTTGAATTCACCTCTTCTTCTCATCTTGCAATTCCCTCGGGATTAATCTGAATTCACCTCTTCGGGATTAATCAGGCAGGAATTGGAAGGGCGGTGATCGGAATCAGAAACCCCTTGCAACATCTACGGGGGAGTGCAATCCGGGATTTGAGAAATGCAGGAGTTCAAGTTGATGTTTTGGGAGAGGATTTGCAAAGCCAAATTATGGAGGTATTGAGTTCAATTTTACGCGTCGCTTTCCTATCCCTCTTCTTCGAATTGGTTAATTGTTTCATTTTTTGTGTTGCTTACTTGCATTCTATAGAGCAGGAAGCTCTCAAGTCTTGCCAATTAGTGAATGCTCATTTGCTTTATAGAGCTGCTTATAAAGTTCCATTCTCTGTTCTCAAGTATGCCATGACTCTTGATGGTAAGAAATGTGCTCATGTGATTTGTTGCTGAGTATTCTTACCTTCTTTGCTGAGATGCTGATTTCTGGGTGCTCAGGCAAGATTGCTGCAAGCAGTGGCCACGCAGCGTGGATAAGCAGTAAGTTATCAAGAAGCCGAGTTCTTGAACTCCGGGGCAGATGTGATGCTGTGATCGTTGGAGGCAACACTGTTCGGCGTGATAGTATGTTTCTTCCCTGCTCGGTTTTTCAGCTTGATCTGGATAGTTGTTCTCTATGATTATATCTGTCTGTCTAATGCTCAACACTCTTTTCAAGATCCTAGATTAACTGCAAGACATGGTGGGGGCCACATTCCTGCAAGAATCGTAATGTCACAATCACTCGATCTTCCTGAGGAAGCTAATCTATGGGATGTTACTGAAGTGCCCACCATAATAGCAACCCAACGCGGCGCTAGAAGAAGTTTCCAGAAATCCCTTGCTTCCCGGGGGATTGAAGTTGTGGAATTCGATATCCTAAATCCTCGTGATGTTATGGAATACTTTCATGACCGGGGTTACCTCTCTATCTTGTGGGAGTGTGGAGGTGGTCTGGCTGCTGCAGCTATTTCTGCCGGGGTGATACACAAGGTGACTATTGTGTTTATCTGGAAACTGTACATGGTCATCCAAAATATGCAGGCTACTCAACTATTACCCAACTATTTGAACAACTTGAACTTGGTTTTGTTGATTCAGGTATATGCATTTGTTGCTCCCAAGATTATTGGTGGAAAGAATGCACCAACGCCAGTTGGTGAACTTGGAATGGTTGAGATGACACAGGCTCTAGATCTAATCGATGTTTCCTATGAGCAGGTATAAATGTCTTCCATTCTTCTTTTTATTTTTATTTTGTTGCTTGGAATGGGATGCATTTTTGTTGAATCAAGACTTAAGTTTCTGCGTAACTTTTGACATGATACAACAGGTTGGGCCTGACATGCTAATAAGCGGATTTCTTGAGCCAATCCCAGACTTAGGACCCAGCATTCCTGCTGTCGATGAAACATGCAAAATTGATCCTACAATTAAACCATTCGATGCTAGCATTATCTTCTTCTATAAAGCATGGGATCCATATGGTGCTTTCTCAAATTTCTCCCCTCATCCAATTCAAATGCCTGATGAGAATGGCAAGTATGCAACCTGGTCCAGTGTAGAGCATTATTATCAGGTAGTTTGATTCTAATGGACATTCTTACTCTATTTTTTTTGTATGTTGATTTATATAAATTGACATACATTATTATCCTTGCAGGCACATAAGTTTGTTGGTGTAGAAGATCCTGCTGCAGAAGATTGCATTGAAAGAATTAGATCCGCTAAAAGCCCTGAAGAAGCTGCAAGAATGGGGAGGACTACGCAAAGGCTGAATCCTCACCTGGTATGTCTGTCAGATGCATTGTATAGCCTGTTTTATTCATTTATGAAGATAAATAGTAAAGTGCTGATCAGAAAGACCAAAATGTAATACTTAATGTTAAATTTGTGTATTGTAGATTGGATATTAGAACTTGATGCATATTAAATCAAATACTACACTATGTTATTCAAGGCCAGATAATGCATAAGTTTTGTTATGCAGCATGACATCAAAAGTGCACAGTCTTCCTATGACTTCGACAGTAGTATGTGATAATTTAAATGTATATTACAGGTACGATCTGATTGGGATGGTGTCAAGATTGAAATCATGTATAAGGCCTTGAAATGCAAGTTCTCAATATACCCTCATTTGAATTGTATGCTTCTATCAACCAAGGGCTCGGTTCTGGTTGAAGCGTCTCCTCACGATCTCTTCTGGGGTGGAGGATGTGAAGGCGAAGGCATGAATTATCTCGGAAGGCTGTTGATGCAGTTGAGATCTGAGTTTCTAGGGGAGTCGGAGGCGCCTACATCAACTGAGACCCCGAGCCTGGCTCTCTAATACTTTGCTCTAGTAAAAAGGCAATTTTTGGCTTCTTATTTATGGGCAGGTAGTGTGTAATCTGATATTGTATTTGGAAATAAGAAAACCTCCATTGAAGCCTCATTAATTGTATCATTCAGTCTTTTTTCTTTTGCCTAATTTTTGGTACAAGAACTTTGTTGTGGCATAATAGCTCCATTAAAACCGGTTTCAATTTTTTACACATTTAGAATTTGTTCGACCCCAAATGCTTGCTTGTGTATGGATGTAGTAGACAACTAGACATGGACAAGAAACGATAATTCGGGAGTGAAACGGATGTCAAGTTTGTTAAATTCTCTATAGACCGAATTGAGCTTGATTGTCATCATGATATATAGAGTGTTGGATCTTCAAACAAAAGATAAATCAAAACCTTGAAATAATAAGAGAAACAAATTCTACTCCACAAAATAGTGATTTTGTAGAATTTGTTTCTCTTATAATTTCATAGTTTATATTTTACGAAAGATGGTGTACGATTGTGTTAAGGATTCCTTAATCGAGTAGGAATAAATCCTAGCACAAATAACCTAGTTTTCTTATCTAAATACCAAGTGAATTAGATAGAAAACTATCTTGAGCATTTAGGAAAAACTAGGTCGAGCATTTGAGAGAAATTCTTGTGTAGAGTTTTAGTGTTGGTTTGTTCGTGGAATCATCCAAGCATGGTGTGAGGAAATTTGGACGAGCTTTGTGAGTAAGAGTTAGGTTACTTATGCAGAGCGTAGGTCAAAAGTAGTGATTTATTCTAATTAGGATTCAGGAAAGAAACCTATAGATCTCAATTTAACGAGAAGATTAGAAATACGAATGAAGATTGGCTGAAGATTACACGTTAGACAGTAGCAATTTCAATACTGAACTTGGTTCGAATTCCCTGTTTTCCGAAAAGGTAAAAATTGGAATTGATATGCAGATGAATTTCTAGGCATAGTTCAAAACATCAGCCGCCGTGTGCTGAAACTCTCAAACTAATTCTTCCATTAGGTTTTCGGAGAGATTTACAAAATCCACCAACACAACAGAACATCTTCAAAGGCTCATACTATTTAGGAGAAAACAAATCCACAGATCATACTAGTATGCAACCAGATGCGTATGATGAAACCCTAAGCCCTCTCACCTCTAATCCTGCGAGCAAGCTGGATATCCTTGGGCATAATCGTAACTCTCTTGGCATGGATCGCGCACAGGCTGGTGTCCTCGAAGAGGCCGACGAGATAAGCCTCGGCGGCCTCCTGGAGAGCGGCGACGGCGCTACTCTGGAATCGGAGATCCGTCTTGAAATCCTGAGCGATCTCCCTCACAAGCCTCTGGAATGGCAGCTTCCTGATGAGAAGCTCGGTGCTCTTCTGCTACTTCCTGATCTCCCTCAGCGCCACCGTTCTTCACGCCTCCGGTCGCCGGAGCAGACTTCCGAGCGGCCTTCGTCGCCATTTCTGCAACTTCGTTTGCTTAATAGTAGATTTGTTTGTCTCTCGGTGAGGTGTTCCGTGTTCGCGTTCGCGTTCGCGTTCGCTGTATTGGTTAAGCGATGAGTCTGTGGATTTTATAGCCCTTCGGAAACCGGGGAATTGGAGGGGGGAAAGAGGGCGCGCATTCAAAATTTTGAGAAAGGAAGATTGATCGCTGTACGATTTGATTCTTATCGACGGTCTAGGTTCACTTGGATTAATGGTACTACGGATCTCCAGCGTCACAGTATTTAGAGCATCTCTCACCAATTTCTTTTTTTTCTTCGTATAGACTAGAGACCCATTGGGTTTGGGTCCTTTGATATTTTACACGGTAAATACTAGTTGTACCCTAGCATTTTTTAATTAACTTTTGCATATATAATAAATAGAATATTAGTGTGAATTGTAGAATAAAAGGTTTAACAATATTTGGTTTCATCGAATATTAGAAGTTTTTAATTGTTAAATGATTGATCAGAATATGTTATTATGCAAAATACATACTTACTTATATTTTATAGTCAATAAAATACATTATTATGCAATTTATACGTACTTTCACTTAATTATGCAAAGCAACGTCTTGATATACTCAAATTAAACATGTAGTTATTTTAATCATAATAATTAATGAATAATATTTTGTCTCTATATCTATGAACAGACCAAAAAAATATCTTATTAAAATATAGTATACTTCAAAGATCATGATATTCTAAATCTAAAAAATAATTGGTATAGAAAATATTAGAAAATTAATAAAAACTGTTAAAAACAATTTATAAAAAAAATATAAGGTGGGGTGAGAATAAAATTTGTTTATAATAATTTTAAAATTTTATGAATTCCAAAATTAATTAAATAAATGTTAGCAATGACTTCCAATTTTTTTTATTAAATATTTCTTTGAGCAAAAAAATCAGCGTGTTGGGCTTAAAAATCAGCATAAATGTTAGCAATGACTTCCAATTTTTTTTTATTAAATACCTATACAACACAAAACCAATTAATTAAGTGAATATTAATCCTTACTTTATTGACCGAAATTAATTGCGCTTAAAATATTAACCTTCAATTGACAACTTAGTATATTTAAAGATAAAACTATTAGGTATCTAAAATTATTGATTTGTACGTACATAATATATAATAAATTATACTCCTATATAGTTTATGATTAGTACGTTATATGTAGACCTGTCAATCGGGTCGGGTCGGGCGGGTTCGGGTCGGGTCGTTCCGGGTTCGGATCAAGTTCGGGTTCGGGTCAATCGGGTTACGGGTCAAACTGGGTCGGGTCACTTCGGGTTTCGGGTCGGGTCGGGTCAACCCAACGGGTCAAGAGTATCAATTTTTTGACCAAAATTTTAATAAAATGTTATTTAAATAATAAAATATAATAACAAAATATTTTCTTTAAATATTTTAATAATAAAATATATCATAATTTTCCAAAATAAACTTTATATATTGTAATATAATTAAAACCTTTGGGTGCACAATTACCCGTCAATCTGTCAATTCATTATATTAGAGTGTATTCTAAAATAAGTTTTCCGCCTTATAGATTTCTTGACCCAGTGGGTTGACCCTGACCCTAACCCAGAAACTTTCGGGTTTACCGGGTTCGGGTTCAAACTGGGTTTCGGGTTCAAATTTTCGGGTTGAAACCCAGAAATTTCGGGTCGGGTCGGGTCGGTTTTTCGGGTCGGATCGGCTTTTGACAGGTCTAGTTATATGCATATATACATGATATGCTTTGACGCTATAATTTATTATTTGTATGTGCGTATCATATCGTATTTGTATGTGCTAGAATTTATTATTTGTATGTGAATTTATAGGAATTTTTCTAAATTGAATATTAATACATGATATGATATATTAAACTCTTATTAGCAATTTTTTTTTTGAAAAGGTAATAATTAGAGGACCGCCCCTTACGTGGGGCGTCCTAGAACATCCTTTCGGATGAGAACGAGAAATTCTGGAAGTGTTGAAGTGGTAGTGCTTGGGAGACTACGACCCATTTTCGCAATTAGGTCGGCCACAATATTACATCTCCCTACATGAGAAATCCTAACAGTTTCGAATTTAAGCAATGAGACCATTATATCGGATCTTAGCATTTCTATTTCCCAAGAGCATCTCCCTATATTTTTGACAGCTTGAATTACGGTTAGGTTGTCACCTTCTATCTCAATTTTCTTAATTCCAAGTTGTAAGGCCCTTCTAATTCCGTCTCGTAATGCTAATGCTTCTATTTTTAGAGTCGATACTTGTTGGTATTTGGTTGTTGGTATATCAATAATCTCCCCTATAGTTTCTCTTATTATGGAGCCAGATACTACCGTTCCATTGCTAAACTCTTGTTAGAAATGTACGTGTCAATGCTTTAATATTCTTAATTTTTTATGCGGTATCTTTAATGTATTTTAGATTGATATTCTCATTCTCTAGTTATTTTATTATAAAAGTAACACGTGGCGCAAAAGTTTTATGAAAACATTGTCTCCGCCTTGTACTATAGCAGTATAGATATATCATTTTTGAAAGGTTACCTTGTATTTTGTGCGTAATGTTGGATATTATCTTGTGATTTTTTAGATCTTGTACATATAAAGGTTGTGTTTGGTTAGATAAACAATTATTGATGCTGATCGATTGTTGATGCTGATATAAAATATTGATATCGTTATTGAAATTGAAAGCTGATACTTTAGATAAATAATAGGGTGTTTGGTTGAACGGTTTGCTGATTTGTATGTATTAATTTTGTTTTGACCATTTTGCCCTTAAAAAATAAAAACAATTAAAAAGAAAAAGAAACCTATCCTACCGTGTTCACTTGAGAGAGTAATGGCCGTCGGTCGCCAATCCATCTGCCGTATCCTTCATCGTGCCCGCCGCCGTCGTCGTCGAAGGCTCGATTCCAACCGGTTGGTCAATCTTCCTCGACCATATTTTTTAACACGCTAATTCGATTTTGTTAAAAATTAGTCATTCGTTATTATACTTAATTTGTAGTCTATTTAATTTATGGTCATAATTAATTCATTTTCATCTTCAATATTAGAGTAGTATAATATATAAGTGAAATCTATACTATTATAGTATAAAACGGAGTCAATGTCTTTACAAAAATTTGCCTAACGTGTCATTTATATAATAAAATAATCAATTAGGCCCTCCTTTATACAAATTATGTAGTTAAAGTTTCATATAATCTTATCTCATAAAGATTGTTTAAAAATTACACAAAATTATGAATTATCCGTTACCAAAAATTAGTTGTAATCTTCTGATAAATGTTATTATTTTTAATAAAATTATGAATTATCGTAATGTAATTTTTGAACAAATTCAACTTGTTTATGTTATGAGTTTATATACTATTGGTAAAAAAAAACTAATCACAATACAAATAAATATATATGATCAGATAACTTTATCGTGGATAAAGTTATTGACATTACATTTTTATATTAAATTGAGTTTATAATTACATTATTTGTACATGATAGAGGGTTAAACTAAGTGATTTTATATTTTGAATCTATCCATGTAAATGTATATTGAATTAATACTATATTAAAAGGATATATTTTTGATCTAGAAATAAAAATAAAATTTCAACAACCGGACACCACGCGAGCAGTGGGTATTGATCCGAAGTCTAAAGTTTAGGAGCAAGAGAGCAGGAAGCGATTCCACACGTGGCAACTTCTGAGAGATTTGACCAAGCAGCAGATTTGTCCACCCAGGAAAGTAGGGCCCTTTCTTTGAAGATCAACCGCATGATTACCAGAAAGTTAAAAAATAAAATTAAATCGAAAAACAAAAATATAACCAAGACGCCCGGGATAAGTTTCCGCGAACGTTTCTGGTTTTTCTCTGTTTTTCAATGAGAGTTTCCGTATTTCCGTTAACTGATCCGAGAAATTAGCTAGATAACCTCTAGGGTGATTATCTACTCTTCTTCGTCACTAGCGATCAAAAACAATCGTAACGTAGGCGCATTTCGTCGAAGGAGTCGTTTGTTTGATCCGAATTGTTAGTTCCCAATTGTGATTTAACTAATGGATGCATTATTGTTTGCCAGAAGAGGGCGGTGGAGATGATAATTGTCGGGGACAATTGGCCAACTGTTTTTGACATCTTGTCAGATTTTGCCCTAGTGGTCAGTATCACACACGCTGGCGTATAAGCCTAAAAGCTTGGCATTTGGGGATTAGGGTTTCGCTTATGCATAGTTGTTGTTTTAGGGATTTGGTTTAACACTCAGCAATCAATGTTTTCAAAGGATTGCTTTGGGTGATGTGCATTGAATCTGCTCTGATTCGTGAACCATTAGAGCGCTAGGGTTGAATCGCTTGGTACAAATCTCGGTAACGGATCCTTGTGCGGAGAAGAGGGGTGTGCATTGGGTTGCAGGTTTGGAGTGCATATTCAAGATTATCAGGGCCCTGAGAATGGGTTCCTGCTTATCTGCGGAGAGCAGGAGCCCTCTTCCTCCTTCTCCGTCGTCGTCCCCCTTTGGAGGTCTCAGGAGGAGGAAGCATTCCAAGAGAAAGCTGTCGTCGTCGTCTAGGGGCTCTTCCTTCGATTCTAGGAGGGACGAACACCCTGGCCAGATGTCGGCCAATGGAGTCACTCAGTTTGCCTCCCTGTTTACTCAGCAGGGCAGGAAAGGGACTAATCAGGATGCCATGACTGTCTGGGAGGTAAGCTCTGTGTAGTTTGATCTGCATTGTTATACTACTCTTCATTTTGTGCTTGCAATGTGGTTTGATTTGTAGTTAGAAATGCTTGCTTGCTTGTTGTGCTTTGTTGATCTAGTAGATTTATGGGAACTTACTAGTTTGGAATGCAATTATCTTATGCAAATGAGGATATGTTTCAGAATTTTGGTTCAAGAGCTGACGCGGTCTTTTGCGGTATTTTTGACGGGCATGGCCCCTATGGCCATATGGTTTCAAGAAGGGTTAGAGACCATCTTCCGCAAAAGTTGAGTTCATACTGGGAAGTAAATGCAAAAGGCGATGAGGTTCTTAGAGATATGAAGCTCAACTCTAGTAGCAAGAACTCTGGAGAGATGTCGTTTGCATCAGCTGACGAAGAGTCTCTGTCATCTGTTGATGTGAATGAAGCGGATAAGCAGAGTGATGTTTTTCCCCAGACTCTTCGGGAGTCGTTTTTAAAAGCTTTCAAAGTTATGGACCGGGAATTGAAGCTTCATAGAAGTATTGATTGCTACTGCAGTGGGACAACAGCAGTGACACTAGTCAAGCAGGTTCACTCAGCTCCAGCTTTCAAGCGACTTCTGTAAATTGCAATGTTTCCAACTATTGATAAATTTATATTTTGTATGTGTGCTGTTGTTACAGGGAAAAGATCTTGTCCTTGGAAATGTTGGCGATTCGAGAGCTGTACTGGGAACAAGAGATGGAAACAATTCTCTTGTGGCAGTTCAGTTAACAGTGGATCTCAAACCCAATCTCCCTGGTATTTAATCATTACAATATCTTTTTTATGGTTATCCTTTTTCCTAGCTTATCCTTGGAACAAATTTCACATTTTGAACAGCTGAAGCAGAGAGGATTAGGAAATGTAGAGGCCGAATATTTGCTCTCCACGATGAGCCTGATGTGTCTAGAGTGTGGCTTCCTGACAATGATTCTCCTGGCCTTGCTATGGCGCGAGCTTTTGGAGACTTCTGCCTGAAAGATTATGGCTTGATTTCGGTGCCTGACGTAACATACAGACGTCTCACAGAGAGTGATGAATTCATAGTCCTAGCTACCGATGGGGTGAGAATTACTCAACACACTGACCTTTTTGCAAATTTATAATCCGGGTAATATTCTAACATTTTGAATGGGTGCTTCAAAACAAAAACAAATAGATTTGGGATGTCCTTTCAAATAAGGAAGTGGTGAACATAGTAGCTTCAGCACCAAATCGCGAATCAGCAGCTAAAGCGCTTGTTGAATCAGCTGTGAGAGCTTGGAGAAGGAAATACCCGACTTCTAAAGTGGATGATTGTGCTGTAGTCTGTCTCTTTCTGGACCCCGAAACAGCGAGTGGCTCTTCTTCCTCTCGCAACTCTACAATGGAGAAGGTGTCTCCTCTTTCAGATGAATCATCGTCTGAGGAGGAGAAGGAGGAACGTTCCAAGACCGTTAAGACGGTGAAAGACATCCTTCCTGATGATACCAGTGACGATGAGATTTCAAGGGATCTGGATCATCAGGCAGAAGTGGGAAGAAATTGGTCTGCGCTAGAAGGCGTGACCAGGGTAAATACAATGGTTCATCTTCCTAGATATGTGCCAAGAAAGAATGGAAAAGCTTCTGGGGAGAAAAAGCCACTGATATGAAATGGATGAATGTTTTCCAGGTTCTATTCTTTCTTTCTTTCTGTCATCTCCTCCTCTTTTTCGGGGATTTGCTGTCGTTATTTTTGTCTTGAAGTGGCTTCTTTTTGTTGTGCCACTGATTGTAAGTGGATCAGGGGAGGCAGGTGAAAACCCAGCTGTATTAGTGTCTGGGTGAGTAGTCTTCTATCTCACAAGTGTGAGAAAGAATGAGAATTTTTGTTTGTAGAAATTCCCAACTCTCCTGTAATTTTGTTACTTTTTAGGATTCTCAAAGGTTCATGGAATTTGTTGGATATTGTTCTGGTAATAATTGAATCGCCCTGGTCGGTTCCTTCCAAGTGCAATGCTATGCTTATCCATGGTTTTTCTATTGTTGATTGCTTGCAATGAGAATTGGATGATATGATTCCTTAAAATGAAGGGTTGGTGTCATATGGAACAAATTGATAGTGAGCAGACAAATCCTGATAAACCACACAAGATAACCAGAGCCATTCAGGAACATCCCATTGAGCTTTGTCTCTTCATATCATATGGGTCTTTCTTCCAACCACTGGCTGTAAAATTTGAGCGACTCTCGTGGCTTGTAGGCAGGAACTTGATGCCCTGCTCCCTAGACAACCATAATCACAATATCAGAAACTTGTAATACTAGATTTCATAAATGTTCTTTCTCCATCAAGAGTTAACCAAAAAACAAAATGCAAAGAATTCCCTGAAAAGGATGTACAAGCTGAAGAACACAAACCTTCATGGTAAGGAAAGTAAGATTGTTGGCATAGCCCTGCAAAAACCTTCAAACGACGCCAACATTTGAATTAAGATACCAAAAGACATTTACATTTGAAGTGAAAATCCTGATTTTATGACAGGAAGTAGGCTTTATATATTACCCTGCAAGCTGATTATTAACCATCCAAGGCCTCCATTTCTCGACGATCTTGTATTGAAGTGACCTTGTCCAGCCTTCGGATCCAGTGAATGGCACCCTCATATCATGATCCCCGCTGTATACATATCCAAACTAGCTTTATCAGAATTTTGGATCTTTTGATTGAGTTTTCTTGGATTGAAATCATACACACACTCGGACTACCTATAGATAAGCGCTCTATATCCTTGAGCAGTTAGTTTCTTGTGGTACTTGAGCATACTACCAGTATCAGGTTCATAGTCGATTTCCATGCATATTGACCATGGACCAATCGCACTTACCTTACGTAAATGAAAAGAAAACAAATGAACAAATCACAACAGAAAAAGAAGTAAGGGTTTAGTATAGGTAATCTGGTTTTATGGTTTACTGGTTTGGCATGGATAGCTTTTCGGAGGGACTCATCATTCAACCATGCTCTTGCAAGTTCATCATTCTGCATTCAGTTGAAGAACATGAATTGAGTAAATCAAAACCATTGAAACATAGTAGTACTTTATTTTCTGTAATGACAAGGCAATGAAATTTGTGAGCTCACGCACGGTGCAAGGAGGCATGACTCTGCGATCAACCATTTGAGCTAAATCCCTGTGATCCTCAGCATTGTAGCATGGCTCAAGAATATTGTACACATTCAGATTTAGTCTATCCAAGTACTGCTCAAATGAGAATTTTATCAGACTTTATTGAAGATATCTCAGCCTGAGATAGAAGAATCATCTAGTTAATGGATTATGTGTGCACACAACTCACAGTGTAAAACTCAGATCCAGTGTTGTTGCATATAAGAGAGTTCAAGTCTACACATGCAGTGACAATTTTCTGCATCATCAAATGGAAGAACAATTATCAGAATTTTCTGTCTATCATCATCATCATCATCATCATCATCATCATCATCATCATCAATGTGTCCATACTGTGGATAAAGGGAAAAGCACCTTGTAAAAGTCATCTGAAATCAAGCCCATGCCATGTGCAAAAGAAGCCTGTGAAAAATCATCCCATCGGACATCTCCAACAATACCATTTCCTATAAGGTAACCCTGCAAAGATTGGCAAAATGTCTCAGATTTACTTTCAATTAAGTCTTAGTTAAAGGAACAACATAAAGCCAATTTTGAACAAAGGAAATTGCACCTTGAAGTTGATGGTTGGGATGATCTTTGATCTGATCCCTGCAAATATGAATGGCAACAGCCCTTGAACTTTCACACCCTCAAAATTAATACTAATCTGTCTTGTTAGAGTTATAAGTCATACCCTTGACAACCTCATGAGCAAGAGTTGGCACATAAACTCCAGCATATGATTCCCCGGATATGTAAAACGCGTTATGTAGAAACTCTGGATATTGAATAAGCCACTGCATCCAAATCAGTCTAATTGAATACCTACAAAAGTTGATCATTTTTCCGTCGAATTTTAAGAAATCCAAAGCTAAACCTTCAAGAGGAATGAATGAGTATCCATGGCTGTTTGCTGGTCTCCTGTCTTGTAAGCCGTTTCGTTGTGTGAGTAAGAGAGGCCTACGCCGGCTGGTGAGTCCAAATAGATAATGTTGGAAACCTGCATAATCATAATGTCTATCAAGAATTGAACTAAACCAATAAATAAGTAGTATACATAATCTCTCCATCTTGGTTTTAATTCAGACCTTGGACCAACTATGTTGATTGATCTGCAATCTGGGTAAACTCCCTTTTGTCTTACCAGCTCTGAAATTAAAGGGTCCTGCAAATCAAGTATACAACACAGAAATGATCAGAGTTCAGATATCCAAATCATTAAAAAAAAAAGGGTGTGTGAATAGTACCATGTTCATAGACAAAACCATCAAAGCTAGAACAGCCTGGTCCGCCGTTAAGCCAGAGAACAAGGGGATCCTTTGATGGGTTTCTTTCTGATTCCACAAAGTAGTAAAACAGATGTTTTGGTTTCCCATGCTTAAATCCCTCTACTGTTATATACCTTTAATTAACAGACACAAACACAAAAAATAGAGCATTAAAAAGAGGCATAACACAATGCACTTGTTGAATTCATGTGTAAAAGCCAGTAAATAATGTAACCCTGAGTAGTGCTTGGAAGGGAAAGTTCCACTGAACCCAGGAAGCTCAGTGATGAGATCATTCTGAGGTGCAGATTCTGATACTGGTGTCAAGTGGAGAAGCATGAAACCCAAAAGGGTAGCATTGTGAATCCTGAAAAGTTTTGGCATCCTCAAGTAATTACCAGCAAAGTACATAGCACCAAGATTTTCTAGGGAGATTAAAACTTTTGATGGGTAATTCAGTGCTTGGATGAGAACCATATATATAGGAGCTTGTCTCTTGCAATGGAACATGTATGTCCATTTGGCAAAAGTCACATGTTCTAATGTAATGAATTATATCATTGTTTATGCAAATGATTCATTTTTTAGTGGCGCATATCATAGCTAGTGCTACTATGACTCTTTTAACTATAGATTAAAGTCTCATTTGGAAAAGGAAAACAACAATGGAGTTAGATGAACTAGTAAGAAATTGTGTTAGCTGACGAGTACATTCCCTTGTCTTTTATAGTATGTTTGAGCATTGTGCTAGTGGAGTTAATTTCACGAACGTTTATTGCATATTCTGTCCCCTTTTGCATCAGATAGCGATGTTTACCTAACAACAATAAAAGCATTTGTTTCTTACTTTCTTCCCAGCATCAAATTTGAAGCTTGATAGAGCAATGAAATTGGAAATGGATCTGTTTGTTGAGAGATCAGTCTTAATTTGTATGTTTTAATTTCAAATTAACTTTAGGTTTCTTGTTTCTAGTCCTATTTTTAGTGGAGGGCATGACCTACAAAGGTCAAATCGGAAACATGTGAATACTATTTTTAAAGGTTTAACCACAAGACTAGATGTCCGAAATGGGTATTCCTATTTACTTGTATTTGGCTGTTTGGTTGAAACTTGACATAACGTAATAATGGATTAGAAGAAAAATATGCGACTAAAAGTATTGGCGAATGATTCTCGAAAGCACAGCACAGATGAATCACTCACTCTTTTGTGGTGCTATTTCGTCTTTATCAATCATTAGATTTAATACGACTGAGTGGAAGAAGTATTTGTCAACTTTCTTTTTTTATTGGTCAATTTTATTAATGATTTTATAATAAAAAAAAGTGCACTTGCTTAGCAATGATTAAGGAGACGAACACTAAAATTCCATAAATGCAATGTAAAAACAGTTTATGTTTAGAAGCCACTCGCTCTAGATAGGCATATATGATCATGATTGTTAAAAAGCTGCATGGATTAATGGGTAATTTACCGAGACACCCATTTTATGAATAAATTGATGTTCAAACTCGGCTTAATTAGTTGGGACTTTGTGTAGAAAATATAAAAAATTCCATAACAAACTCAAATATATTCACGTTGTATACATATTGCCTAAGTCTAAATTTGCATTTTGGAAGCTCAGGTTGCAACTCTTCCTAAACAAATCCCATAAAGATCAAATTCCAATGCCCTAATCATCATCAGGGCCTCTATTTTTTTAAACTCCTCCAACCTTCACTCACTATCAAACACTTACAATTCTGTACAAAACCCCACATTTATCACAATACTAATCAGCATTGTCATCAGCACAAACACAAATCCTGGCACAGATTGGTAAGCCGAGGAGATGTTGTGGAAGGATATACTACTTGGAGCTTCCGAGCCGCTGTCTTTCACTTTGATGCTCGACGAACCTGAAAAAACGTAGCACAATATAAGCTTTTAACTCTTAGGATGTGTCCTAAAAAGAAAGTTTCCTGAGAACTTACAATTGTATTCTGTCCATCCAAGAGCTTGGTTTTCAAGATCATACAGCACTAGCTTGTTTGACAGCACCATATCTGCATACATAAAAACAAAGTTTAGTACTTAACATTGTAGTTTTGTGTGATTAGAGATTTCGAGCACTGGTTTTGCTTTCTCAGTTTCAGTACCTCCCAAGAGAATCGAGTTGCCAGCTGCCGGTTGCCCGCCATTCTGCCATCCAATGCACCATGTGTCATCCTGTTCAGGAATTGTTTCTGTGCATCATTAGTACTCTACTTGAACTATGCAACACGAAAATGCAGCGGCCCTTGATAGGATTAATCACGAAAGATCCAAAAAGGCTAATCCTATATATATTGCAAGAAGCCAAGAACAGATTTGTGTACAAGAATCAAAATTCAGGCGTAATGATGATATCTAGCATACTCGTCTTCAGAGCAAGAAGCTTACACGGATCGAAAAGAGATATTCGTGAGGATACACGTTAAAGGCTAATGAGTCTGTAAAATGAAATTTGACGGATGGGAATGCTTTGTCAACACTGTAATTCCAAAGGCATAAAAAATTTAGTAAGAGTCTTGGTCAAAGACAAAAACAGCATACAACTTCATCATGTATCAAGTTACTTCTGTTATAATGGAGAGCACCTAGATACTTACTCTCCACCGAACTCAAAACACTTGAATTGATCGTCGACTGTATATAAGTTCAGTTTCGGATGGTCCTTTTGAACCTGAACATTCAAGAAGGAAAAAGCAGCCATGAAATGACAATTAGTTTCCCAGTGTTCCTTAATTAGCATCAACCCATGTAAAATAGAGAGAAACCGAAACACAGGCCACGTACTTGTTTCATGAACATTTGGTAAATATCATCTGGAATATAGGCCAAAGTCGTACCGCTGTCTATTATAGCAGCTTGCGAAAGTACGGGAATTTCTATAACTTGACTGCCCACTTCTACACTTTTCATTATAACAGTGTAATGTGCCCTACAAAGATCAAAAATTAAAGCCACATTACTTACAAACACAGCAATAACATAGCCAAAATCGAGTCTAAGACACATGAATGGATATGCAGGATTGAAATAAATATGCATATACATACTGAGCTTGAACCAATGGAGTAGTATTTAGCTTAGGCTCCACAACTTCTCCAATGGCGAAAATCCCACCTCCCTTCTTGCTATCCAAGCAATGTGAAAACATCTTCTTCACCTTATTAGCCGACGCAAGCTGGGACAGCACCGACGACTTTGCTTGCCCAAACCCCATTATTCCATCAACGGCTTCGCCTGATGCACTCAGCTGACCTTCCTGTTTAGCCCCACACCTGTGCAGACCAATCAATCATAATGATCAAAACGACTATGTACTGAAAATCGCACACGCCTATATGTAGCCCCGGCTTACCCAAAGACTATGCTGCCGCTTCCCTCACTGGACTTGGAGCCTTTATCCCCTTGCGAATAATGAATCATGTCTTCGAGGAAGAATCCCGAGGATGAGCTGCCATCTCCGTACCTGACTTGATAATAGCAAAGTGTCTTGGGTATGCATCCCGTCAGCATTCCGGAGTAGATCATCGAGCAGGCGTCGGTATCACAAGTCACCGCCTTAGACGTATTCGAAGCTTTCGCATCGAAACGTTGTAAATCTATCTGCATCACATCATATGAGCTATAAAGTTCAATTCTTTATGAGTTAATTCTTCATGGTGTCAATTTGCAACATTGGTCCATCCAGAACAAACACAAGTCATGAGAGGAGATGGAAATGGTACCCCTAGGTCACTCTTTTCAGGGCATTTCTCGCAGCCAACGCAATTCACCCAAAGGATGTCGCTTCCTGTATCCACTTGTACGTGATAGGGATTAGCCGGGTTCCCGAGCTTAATCAGGGTATAATACAGCCTACAAATCCGTAAATCAATCACCACGAAAACGCAAATTAAGAGGAACCCAGAACCGGAAAAGAGAAATCTGAACGAACCCAGAACCGGTGGGGTTTCCATTTCCGCCGAGTGGGAGATCCATTTCGTCGAGAATTCGGCCATGGCGGAAATCGTCGTGAGCTCTGTAATCGCTCAAAGACCTGGGCTTTCCTTTGAATTTGTGCTCAACTTGAAAGACGGCGTTTCCTGACACGATTGGCACCAGGAAGAATGGCCATACGCCTAACAATAAACCTAGTGTAGCAATTCTCCACATGCTCGCGTTCATTTATTTTCTTTGTTTTTTTAATTTTAAAAAAATTAATATGTTAAAACATCCAAAATCCTTAACGATATTTCCCTCCCTCTGGAAGGAAAAAACAGAAGAAGGTTTTGGGTGTTTTTTTTTCCGTCACGTACGAAAGGTTATGTTTAATGTTTGTTGAAGAAGAAAAGGTGAATCTCCAGATGAATGTGTTCATGGGCATCCATTTATGACGGATGTAGGTGGTCTAAGAGGAAGAAGGCTAACTTGTGACCGAAGGAATTTCAAGGAAGAGAGAAACTACGGTATTTTCGCATTTTCGATTGATTAAAAAAACAATCTTCCCTAATTTTAGCGAACAAATGAATCCTACACAAAGTTGGAGCTTCAAGATCCTCATTATAACAATTGATTTTACTAAATATATCTTATGGGTTTGATCAAGACTATTTTCATGGCAGAGACTCTCACCAAGCTCAGGATCCTGAGGTTTTATGCAAGGCATGAATGAGCTTTACCCAAATCATGTATGTATTTTGTTGGCTCAACAGATCACTCATATTTTTATTCTCTTTGAATTGATCGAGTAGCTGATATTGGTCTGTGTTAAACATATATATTGAGAATGTGTCGGCTATGTTACACAGAATTGGGAAAAGGAAACGAAATGGACACGGGAAAACACAAGATTTCCATATTTTTAGAGTTAAAACGAGTTTCCATGTTTCCATGGGAAACGCGTCCTCATTGGAGGTTCCGGGTAACATAGTTGGTTAAGCATATGACTGACAATGTGAGAGGAATGTATAGCAGTTCACTTGTAAATTGTAAAATGACCGAATACAACAATGCTAAATGGTGTCCCACAAACAAGGCTCCCAACAAACTTAGGAGTAGAGATTGGAAAATAGCAAAGGCCAAAGCAATGAAAAGAGTGGGAATTGTATAGGAAGGGTGACTATCTTGCCTTCAAATCTGTCTCTGCAGAGCGCCTTAGAGTTCATCCTGCACAGACAATAGATCAGAAATCACAATTAATTCAGACAATCCACGGAAAGGAAAAAACAAAGTCTCATAAAAAAACAGCGGATACATAAAGGCAATGGTGCATACATGATCATCGTCGTCCAAGTAACGCTGCAAAAGATTGAAGTATTTGAGTTAGCATCATTAAATTTGGTCACATTGTATGGAAATTAGACAAGGTTCAGATTTGCATTACAAACCTTTCTGTATCTGTCTCTGTAACGATCCTTGTGACTACGGTATCCTCTATCGCGACCCCTGTCTCTTTTCCTTCTTTCACCTTCTTCCCTTGCTCTTCTTGATTCCTACCATAGAAGCAACTCCCATAATTTAACAGCGGATATCGAAACTCAAATTCAAAGTCAAGTAACTTCTGAAAAGAAAAAACAGAAAGCTCAAAAAGGTGGTGGAGTGTTGGAACCTCTTCCTCCTGGGCTCTTCTGATTTTCTCTGCCTCTTCAAATGCATCCTTTTCAACCTATAAGTCTCAAACGTTTAAGAGTTTAGAGTTTGTCATATATCTCTCAATCAGTTTAATAACACAAACAAATTAACGTGTAGGCTATTAGGATGAGGGACTAACATCTCTGTTTGCAAATACATCATCCACGACTTGTTTCGCGTACTCTGGGTCATCACAAATCAGCACATTGTCGAAAACCGAACCACCCTTCACCTGAAGTACGTTCAAAGAGCAAAGTGTGGAGTTCTCGTCCATTCATAAAAGGATTCAAGTAAAATGGTGGATGAAGGAGTTTGCTATGAGCTAACTACCTGCCACACTTCTATGCCTACATATTTGATTGGCTTCATCACATAGAGATCAGGGTCATCTTCAAACTCTGATCAAAAGCAAGAAAAAGGATCTCCATATTAGACGGCTTGGACATTAGAAGTTTCAATAGTCTAAGGAAATGTTGCAGGCTAGACCTGGGTTATCAATCCATGGAGTCCTCCACTTCCCCTTGTAATTCGGATTCTTGATTTTCTGCCATGAATTATATGAAAGAAGAATTTTAAACTCAATAAACTTTGAAGGTTAAATCCACTAGTTTCTGCTTTCTAGTACTCCATATTATCTTACCCTCCTCTTCCATGGTCCCTTATATTCTGGGTTTGGAACAGTAGGGGGTCTCCATACACCATCATCATCTTCATCCCAATGCTCAGGCTACTCAAACAATGAATATCATCATATTATGCAAAGCCTCAAAATGCTCAAGAGAACCATATCAAAGCTAGAGGAACCCAGGCCTACCTTCTTGGCATTCGGATCTGGAATCTCAGCTGGAATTGAATCATAACCCTGAAACCAATTCATTCAATGTCACCCAAAATCCAAAATTCCTAAAAAAATTTGTTAGAATAACCCCTATCTACCTCTGGCTTAAAATCATCTGGGTCATCTATATACTCCGTTTCTACCCAATCAGCAGGCTACAAGACCGAAAAATAAACTCAGTTTCAAGCCAAATATTCTGAGAACCAAATTGCAATGCAATGGTGTTTCTTAAGCTTAAATTAAAGACCTTTTTGGCTTTGACATCTTTGATCTTTCTTGGAGGAAGAATGTCCCAGTCTGTGTACATGCTTCCAGAATCCTTCTCTCGGTTGTCAACCAAGATGCTATAGGTTGCATCCGGCCTCAGTATGAACGTGTAGAAATGAGTTAACTTATCGGTCTCACATTCTAGCTCCTTCTTTAGGGGATAGTTCTGCCCTTGATAAGAAAGTATCAGATGGAGCTTTTTCGTGTCCGTGCCACATAAATCCGGTCCAAACATCACACTGTCCATAAAAATAAGAAGAGGAGAAAATCACTCTATGGAAACTCAAAACTTTTACAGCTTTTCATCATTTAGAGTTTGTTTCTATTGTTGGAATTTGAATGAGAGACCTGTAAGGAGTATCCCCGCCGAATTTCTTCTGGTTGACATATCCAGATAGGAGCTTTATGTAGCCACCACCACATTCTATTTCCTGCTCAAACTTGACCGAGTATTGGAGGACCAAAGTCCTGTCCTTGTTGGTGAATTCCTCAGGCAGTTTTGCAGAAATAGCAAAGTGCTTCGCATCTGATGATGTTTGAATTCCTACAAAAGGTTTAGAAATTTAGCATTTCTCTGCCGTTGAATGAATTCTTGTGACATGTTCTTGAACCAATACTCTACGATGAATTGAAAACTTCATTATATGTTGACTAGAATCTAGTATCCTTCTTGTTTACTTCACAAATTGACTGATATACCTCAAATTCAGGAAAAAGAACTTTAAATTAGCTCAATCATCTTAAAACATCAAAACTCTGAGCCAAAAAGATCACCTTTATCATCATGATCAGCAGCCCATTTCCCAGCTGTGTGCTTAAAAGAACCTGCTTTCCCTTCACTGCTCTTCCAGTCTGATGTTACCCATCTGCTTTGCCACCCATCTTCTCCACATAAACCATAAAAAAGGGTTAAAAATTGAATTCAAAATTATAAAAAATAATTTCCAAAAAAAAAATAGAGAGGAGGGTACCTTCAAATCTCTCTTCAAATATGATTTCTCCAAAAACTGGGTTCAACAGAAAGCTGATATTCAGTACAAGAATAGATAACACTGCTAGTGGAGGGAGTGCCATTGGCAACTTTAAACTTTCATACTTGCCGATTCCTTCTTGGACCTCAGCTTATATAGTGAACAAAATTATAAAGTTGCCCAAGAGTTTATGTTAATTACACATTTGCCCTGACCTTTTTCCAGTGCTAAATACTTGAAATGAAACAGCCAATCAGAAGTGGGTTTACACACCCAGTATCCAATCATGGTTGTGTAGCTCGTTGCAGTGGGGCTCCCCTCCAATCTCCATCAGTTTGAATATTCTCTATTGTGGACTGAAGAAGACTTGCAGGTTCAAGTCAATGGAGAGAGATTGAACGTGTTTAACACCCTTGTAGACTAGTAAAACACAGCTTCTTTATATTCAATTTAATCGTGGAAGAATCGGTTCAAGGTAACACAAATCACACTACCTTTCGACCAAAAAAACAAAAAACAAATCACACTACCTGTAGAGTGTCTTTTTATCAAACAAATGTTTCCCTTAATTATTGCAAATGCAAGTGAAGACCCTCTAAATCTAATCCACTCGTTTTGAGTTACATAAAGTTGACTGTTTTTAATTTTTTTTATTATATTTCTCAGAGAATGGAATACTGGTAATGAGATAAGAAATTTGTTGGGAGTGCAGGGCACTCCATTTTCAACAGAAATGGTCTTCAAAAAATATAACAAGTCTTCTCCGCAATCCCTAAAGTCGTCTCAACCGTGTTCCAGGAACTTGGCAAATAAAATTTGCAGAATTGTACAGTTTATATAAGAGCAATTGAGGGGCCAAGGTTTACCCAGAACTCAGAAGAAGTCTTCTCTAGCTACCGTATCCAACAATTTCAAATCAATGCTATGATCACTGGACCCTCAATAGGGCAATAGAACAAGGGGATAACAAGGAATCCACTATACATAGGGCAAGCAAATATTTGATCATGACAACGGCATGCTTAGCCCACATCTGCTCTATTGGCCAGCTAAATAGAAAGTACAACGATATACGAGACATTCATACAACAAGGTAATAGAACCAGAAACAACAAACGATGTAGCCATCGCATGTTTTGATTCCCCCTAAACTTTCGACTCGGTTGCACATGAGGCACTATAGGGAAGCTGCCTTGTAGCACGAGAGAGTGGCGCAGGCTAACAATTCCTCATTTGATGGCACCCTCAGCCTTAGAAATGCCACAAAGTAGTGGCCCTGTTCTGTTTGATTTTGATCCAAAAGCTACTCCATCATGCCCTGTAGGCTACTGTACCAAACCGAGCAAGACCGCTACCTTCTAAGGCTGAGGGTGTCATCCAATAAGAAAGCATTCAGCTGATAGTTAACCTGCCACTCCTCTTGTCCCACCATCCTCATCAAAGAAAAAATATTCACCCACACTTGACCCACCATCTTCACCAAAAATAAAACATTCATGTCACCAATGATCTTCTGACAATGGATAACAACAATACTGCACAAAACAAACATCTACTGCAATGTAAATGAGCGCACACATCGCACACAAGCACGATCACTCATACTTGACAAAAATTTATTCTGACACTGCATGAAATAGGCATCCATCAAAGCCTGACAGTGTGCATATTTCTCACGTACTAAATTTATGCATAATAGCAGGGTTTTGATGTTCACGGAAACTCACTAACCTTGCTGCAGTCTGAAGCAAACAGGAATTGATGTCAAAATGTTAAAGATTACAAGCTCTTAATCTCTTTGGGGTTTGCAAACATCCAACACCCTCAAAATTATGGGGAACAAAAAAAATAGAAAGGCGGCAAACTATCCACTTACTACCCTCTATCTATTTAGCCTGAGGGTGAGATGCAATGAAATCAACAGCCATGCTGATTGAGCTAATCTTGTCGGCCTCATTATCGGGGATCTCAAAGCCAAACTCTTCCTCTAATGCCATAACAATCTCTACAGTATCCAAGCTATCAAGCCCAAGGTCGTTTTGGAAGTGTGCATTTGTTGTCACCTAAACAAAGCACAAAAAAAACAAGATAAACCAAACAGCCAGTTTACACAGGGAGAGAGCTGAAATATGATTGTGCATAACCAATAAAACTACATCCAGCATCATGCAAGTGACAAACTCAGTAGCTCAATGCGCATAACGGGCAAAGGACAACCAGTGCCCATTAACAATGTAAGCCAAAAGGTAAGCGGACATCTCATGAACCCTAGGTATAGCCCTACAGGATTACCTCTATATTACTCCTTTACATATTATGTATTGAATTTGGATCTTCATGTAAAAAAATGAACTGAGAAACCTAATAGCGAACTAGGTAGTGTTAAATGATGTATTAACTATGGATCCATCCATGACTGAAGCCCTATTGATAATATATCATGATCACTAACTATCTATTGCAATAATCTGCCATAGAATGATACAAGAAGCAAACAATTAAACATTTTGGAAGGAAAGATCTGAAAAGAGGAAACTCATGCAAAAATTTGAGTATACCACATCAAGAAATGGACATATGAAAACGTGGTGTCATTTTGCAATCGCGTATTTAACCACCCCTCATTTATGGTATGCCTTTAATCACTCGTAGAGCCCCCCATCAACTTCCTGTGCTCGCATTGAAAATAGATTTGGAATGTTAAATGATTAAGTAGTCATTTTATAAAAGCAACGATTCTATTTCAAAGTCATTTCATATGTAACGAGTTTACAAATCTAGGAGTCCTGGAAATTGCATCCTATCCAATTGCAATGCCACGTAACAACACGAATGTAGGAATGGGTGATAAGGCTACTCACTCCATTATACAGAATCAAACCCCAAAGCAAGCAAAAAGCTCCTTCCTCTTGTGCTAAAAATACAGCGACAAAGTTCCAGCAAAAGATCCTCGTCGTTCTGGTTTGAATTGGAGCTAGGGTTTGGCTGATTTTAGGTCACCAATTTGGACTAGGTCAGATTAGTGTAACCCTAATTTAATTCCTAATTTAAGCACACACCAGCATGACGGACATGTCCAATCAAATAAGCTCTTCGATGTAGGTCGACCTCACAGATTCAAACAATCAGCCGTTTCAATTAATTCCCAGGCTCCAACAGCTAGATTAGAAAGCCAAACCCTAACAAAACTACATAGCACAATATACTTACTAATCGAAGAAGACTAAGAAGGAAAATGGGAGAAGGAATACCTTGGAGGGATCGACTTTCTGGAAGTTCTTGACGACGGTGACAACACGATCGGTGACCTCAGATTTGTCGAGGAAGGAGCCCCTGGCTTCGTCGGAAAAATGGCGTCCGAGGAGATTGTTAAACGCAGTTGAGAGAGCGGAGGTGTTGTTGACATGAAATTGGGAGATGGATCGTGGCTGTACCCTAAGGTATTTCAGGATCGCACTCCGAGCCGCCATTGTTGGTGGGAGAAGAGCAAGAGAGGGAGCGTGGGCGTTTGGAGGAGAAAATGAAGGGGCCAGAAGACGCTACTATTCCTCTAGCCTTTTGTTTTGTAGGTCGAAATGAACAAAGAACCCGGAATCACAACCGAACCGGTCCCCGAATTGACTCAAAACCGTACAAAAATCAAAGCCTGACCGGAAGTGGAATCGAACCGGATTTTTTTTTTTTTGATAGCGAACCGGAATTTATTAGGTAGATGTTTAGAATTGTTTTTTCGGATTAATTTTAAATGAAGTGGAAACTATATTTATAATATGATTGAGCATGGTTAATTAGTATAGGTTGTTTTATTGTGATGAAGATTTGATTTTAAGTACGTTGGAATCCATTTTTACACATTTTCAATGTGTATGTCAAACACAGATTACTATGGTATTTATATACGTGAATGATATTATCATGGTTTCAAAATAAAAACATCATTAGTATTAGAACAAAATCATGCCTATATTTCTTCTTCAAAAGTTCGTGCAAGTTAGTTATGAAGATGATGACTAGTATGTTCATGTTGCGACTACATTAGAGGAAGAATTTTAAAGGGATTGGTGAAAAATTTTACCTTGTAGGATAAGTATACGAATGGTAAGGTAAAATTAGTACATTTATGGAGGAATTTTAACGGATAAATTAAAAAGTTTGCTTTGTAGGATAAGTATACAAATGGTAAGATAAAACTAGTACATTTATGGAGGAATTTTAACGGATAGATTAAAATCTTTGCTTTGTAGGATAAGTATACAAATGGTTATGTAACATTAATACATTTATGGAGGAATTCTAAATGCTAGGTATAGATCTTAATTATTGATCAATTTCATATTATTATGATAGGAATTTGAATGGATAGTCATGAAAAATCATTTTTAGGTAAGAAGTCCAATAACATTAGGAAGTTTGAATATTAATTATGTTTTGTATAATAGGTCAACAATGAATATATTTGAAAATAATCTTAAGAAACAAAAAACCAAAAAACCAAAAAAATAAATATAAAAGCATAGCATTTATTTGACCAAGGAGGAGAAAAATTAATGTTTTTCACCCATTCAAACAAACTATGGCTCTTATGCCCCGCCCTTTTTGACAAAAAAAAAATGTATGTGGCTTAAAACAACCTTTTGTTAAGTGAATTATTCAATTCGAACCTACAACTTAATTATTCTATATGATCAAACAACATACAATCCAGTCCGAAGACAAAACTAAGATCAATTATCTAGTTACACTCCAAGTCTCCAACTAATTCCAAGGAAAACATAGATCCTTAGGCAAACTAGCATCATGAAAACAAGGCCCATTCTCCCTAACAAATCAGCTACAATTAAGACCTGTCTGATCCTGACCCACAATTTTCATCTCTTCCATGTTGGTACACATCAAACATGTCATTATACAAGTGCACCACACCATTGAACCCAAAGCTACAATAAGCATTTTCATCGGGCCGAAACTCAATTTTGATGTTGTTCCCGTACGCCATTTCCTGGACGCCCGAGCCGGAGGTGGCTACGGCCTTGCACTATACCACCATACTCTCATGCCCTTCTAGATTGTTCATAAGAGCCACGACAACCGTCTTCGTCGGAGGTTAGATGAGTTGTATTAGTTTTCTCCAGGCGGCGTTTGTTGTCGGACACAAATGGACCACTGCGGCTGCTGCTAGAAGCTCCGCCACCGGCAAGATGATGGTGTACTTGGATGCCATTGATTTATGGTTTGCTTATAGAACGGTTTTAATTTGAGGAGTCTAGTAAATGCTTTTGTGGCCAAACGCCTTGATCGAGTTTTTGCTAACCCGACGAGCAAGGTTCTCTGGCCTAACGCGTTGGTCCGGCATCTAGCCCGTATGGCGTTGGATCATGTGCCTCTGCTTGTTGAGTTGGACCCAAAGATGACGTTCAATAGGAAAAGACGACCTTTCCGCTTTGAGGCTGCCTGGTTCACTCATCCGGGATTTATGGAGTTTATTAATTCCTCTTGGTGGCATGATCTTCCGACTCCACATGCTCTGTCTGATTTGAAGGGAAAACTCTTAGTTTGGAACCGTAATGAGTTCGGTCACATCTTGAAAAAGAAGGCTGAGGTTCTTACGCATCTTGCTGATGCTCAGGCTTAGGTTGTTACGCAACCCATGGCCAAGGCGCTTTCTTTGGAGGCAGAACTGGGATCCGAACTTGAGAAAATTCTTGAACAAGAGGAAATATTGTGGTTTCAGAAGTCACGTATACAGTGGTTACAAGTTGGAGACAGAAATACCAAGTTCTTCCATATGGCTACTGTTATTCGAAGAAGGAAGAACCGTGTTGAAACTCTTTGCACTGAAGAAGGGAACTGGGTTGTAGACAAGAAGGAGCTTGAGAATCATGCGGTGTCGTTCTTTTCTAAACTATATAGTCTTCCTGATACCTAAGATCATGCGGGTAGTCTTGAACATGGTGCATTTCCTATTTTGGATAACCAGGTATGGGAGGAGCTACAACGGCCTTGCTTTGAGCAAGAGGTTCTAAAGGCTGTCAAGTCCATGGGTCCTTTCAAAGCGCCGGGTTGTGATGGTCTTCAACCCATGTTTTATTAAAAGTGTTGGGAAACAGTGGGAGAATCGGTGCTTGCTGCGGTATGCTCCTTCTTCCAAACGTCTATCCTTCCTCTAGGTTTGAACGACACAATAGTCGCCCTTATTGCTAAAGTTGATGAACCGCGGTGAATCAATCAATTCCGATCCAGTAGCCTCTGTAATGTTCTTTACAAATTTAAATTATCACAAAGGTCATCGTGACTAAGTTGCAGCGGGTCCTTTCTCTTTTGATCAGCCCGGCATAGGGTAGCTTTCTTCCGGGTCGACTGATTTCTGATAATATTGTTGTAGTTCAGGAAGTTGTTAACTCTATGAGATTTTAGACAGGGCAAAAGGGGTGGATGCTCCTAAAACTCGATCTTGAGAAAGCTTATAATCGAGTTCGGTGGGATTTTATTCTTGACACTATGGTGGATGCAGGTTTCCCGCCCTCATGGTAGAGTTGGATCGGCGAATGTCTTTACTCCTCGTCGTTCCGTCTCGTTTGGAATGGTGAGTTGACTGAAGCTTTTGTTCCTACTAGGGGTGTTCGACAAGGCGATCCGATGTCGCCGTATCTTTTTGTTATAAAGTGGAAGCCCATTCAACTTTCCCGAGGAGGGCCGGAACTCTCGCACTTGCTCTTCGCCGATGACATTATTTTATTTGCTCAGGCTTCGATTGATCAGATTCGGACGGTGAAGAGTGTTTTGGATGATTTTTGTGCGGCTTTTGGGTAGTGGGTTAACCCCTACAAATCCCGCATTTTTGTCTCGGAAAACATTGGCCCGGACTTACGAGAGGCTCTGGAGGTTGAAAGTGGATTTGAGCTGACAACTAATCTTGGAAAGTATCTTGGGGTGCCGGTGTTTCATGATCAAGTGACGACAGACACCTTTAGCCTTTTGTATGAGAAGCTCTCGATGAAACTCTGGGGCTGGCAAGGCAGATTCCTTAGCATGGCGGGGAGGGTTACCCTCATGAAATATGTTTTGTCCTCCTTGCCCATGTACACGATGGCAACCGTTACTATCCCGGGTGAGTTATGTGCTAAATTGGACAGTTTGATGGCTCGTTTTGTTTGGGGGGTTCCGAAGACCGTAGACGTATGCATCTGGTTGGTTGGGATGAGCTTTGTGTGCCGATCGGGAGAAATCAAGGTGGCCTTGGGTTGCGCAAGATGAGCGAGGTCAATCTAGCTACGATTGGAAAGTTGGGTTGGCTCTTTCTCACGGACAAGAACAAGTTGTGGGTCGACGTGATACGTTCCAAGTATGTGCGGCCTACGACAAACGATCAGCCAAACAGCTCCTACGTTTGGAAGAGCCTGAAGAAAGGGATAGACAGATTTGTGGTTCCGGGGTCACATTGGTGTGTTCAAAGTGGCCTCGACACTATGTTTTGGAAGGATAAGTGGCTGCTTAATCAACCTTTGGAGGAGTTGTGCATTGGTCAGTTGGGTGTGAATGAACATCGAAAATCAGTTAGGGAGTACTGGTGGGTTGATAACGGCTGGGATTGGCCCTCACTAAATCCGCTCCTGCCGACTTGAATTTTGTTTCGTCTTGCGGCTGTGGCGGTTGAAGAGGTGGCCACCGAAGATGATGTGTTGAGCTGGTACCATTCGGCCTGTGGTGGGTACTTGACCAAGTCGACCTTTTGCATGATTTTGGAGCCTCGTGTTCCTGCTTCCACAAACTACTCCACTTATAGTCTGATTTGGAAAATGAATTCTCCTAAGAGGCACAAACTTTTCCTTTGGCGTACTATGAAGGGTGCTTTTCCGAGGAGGAGTCGTTGATTCACCTATTGCGAGATTGTAATATTACAACCCATATGTGAGAAAATCTTCACCCTCCTCTTGCCAGGGAAGCATTTTTCGATTCCAATTTTGCTTTGTGGGTCCGCGTTAATATCTCTTGCTCGGTGACGGTGCATGGGGGTATTAAGTGGGCAGATATCTTTACCGTTGCTCTTTGGTGGATCTAGAGATGGCGTAACCTTTTCGTATTTGAGGAGGAGTCTTTTGATGGTGATCGTGGGGCGTTTATTCTCAACTATGTCAAAGACTACACCCATGCTATGTCCCTTCTTAGAGGACCGGAGGATGGTGATCATAGGGAGGTGCTCAATGTCTCTTGACATCGACCTCGAAATGGTTGGATAAAGCTAAATACGGATGGCTCCGTTAGAGATGATGGGCTGGCAGCCGCGGCTGGGGTATTACGGGACGAGTCGAGGCATTGGATCACGGGTTTCGTGCATAATATCGGCATTTGCACGGTTCCAATGGCGGAATTGTGGGGTGTCGTCAAAGGGCTTGAGCTTGTTTGGCGCGAGGGCTTGATAATGATGATTTAGTCGTTTTAAACCACAATTATGCAAAGAATACCACACTAACTTAAACTTAAGTATAAAGTAAGTAAGGGTCGATTCCACAGGGAGAGAAGTTATCTTTAGCAGTGAAGTTTGTGTCAAACAGAAGTAACAAGGGGGGGGGGGGGGGTTAGGTTTAATTCACACACTAGCATGCAAATCATTCAAATTCAAGAGTTTATAAATCAGTATTTGGAAACACTTAGGCAAACAAATATCCGCATTCGCTTGACAAGTTGATCATTGATTTCATTCAATATCTATGCAATGGAAATTCCAATTCCTTTTCAAAAGTAATTAATAGCACAACCAGATACTATTAACCCTAACTAGATAAATAATCATGAAATTATCAAGATTTAATCTAACTAGCAGCATTCAACAACAGGAATATAATTGGATATAAACTAAGATAAAACAACCAGCTTTTACCCTAGAATGCAAATCAATTCTCTTATGCATATAACTAACACAACCAGATATTAGCACAATGCAGTTGCTACTTATGAATTAGAGATGCTCAACCAGAAACACTCTAAATCTAGCAATAACCTAATAACAATAAATCCTAGATGATCATGCTAGAAATTATTGAAACAAGTCAATAGCAATTCAAGCAAGAGAAGAGATTAAAATCCATGCAATCGATAGGGAATTAGAAATCTCACAACTGAATCAGAACGAACACTTCAATTGTCTGTCTAAGCAAAGAGGCTTAGTTCTCCATAGATCTCCAAAATACAAAATAATTCCAAACTTAAAAACTAGGTCTAAACAAAGGGTTCAAAAGCCCTTAAATATGAGAAAACATCTATCCAAAAATACATAAAAACCGGACCTAAAATAATATCCATAAACCACTAAAATAAAACGCAGCGTTTAAGATGGATTTCGCCCGTGTACTGGCAGCGGGCGCCGCCTATGGGGCGGCGGTCGCCGCCTCCCACAAAACACATATTTTCGACTTTCTTCACTTCAACTTCAAGTGGTCTTTGGTGCACTTCGACTCTTCCTTCTTCAACACTCCAAACTCCATATTTAGCACCTAAAACATGACTAAAAGTATGCTAAAACCCCATCTACATACACAACATAAATGTGTATATCAGGGCTATAGGAGGGTTTCTCTAGAAATAGATTCACAGCTTGTGATCCTATTTTTAGGGAGACCTATGGAGAATATTCATCCTTTGGCTAGCTTGGTGCTTAGGTGCCAAAGCTTGACTCGTAGGAGCTGGGATGTCCAGTTTCGTCATATTTTTAGGGAAGCAAATTGCGTGGCGGATTGTTTAGCTACTTTAGCTTTTTCGTTTAACATTGGTTTTCATGTTTTAGTGGACCCTCCTGAGGGTGTTCGTTCTTTGCTTTCTGATGATGTTAGGGATCGGGTTATCCCCCGCTTGCGTACCACTTAACCCACTTCTTAATATTTAGTAAAACGCCTCTCGCAGGCACGGAGACTACCGCCTCTCCTTCAACCAAAAAAAATAACAATGTATGAAAAACGCTTGGACAATACAATGAATACACCAATTTGTAAAAGTGATAACACAAAACAAAAACAAATGTCTAAGAGACTGATATAAAATTAATAACACATAGTAAAGTAAAAATAAAAAAAATGTCCAAAAATCGGGTAATTATTAAAATAGAGGACTTGTGAAACAACTTTAACCAATAATCCTGGTCACGTTACAAAAGCCAAATAACCCGACCATTAATTGAATCCATCCATCCCGACAATAGCATGAGATTCATGCATGACCGGGACAAATGAAATCGATTAGATCTTAATTAATTGATTGATTACTATTCCAAGCATAGCAGTTGGAAGTGGTGATCGAGATTGTCGTAGCAAGGGCCATCCACCTTGATGAACCAATTGTAAACGTGATAGCCCCCGGTGAAGGAGTCACCACATCTCTTTCAGTCTCGTTTGTCGAGTTAGATATCGAACCGATGGAGAACGCTTTGAAAGACGAAACTACAATAGTAGTCTGCCGTGGAGGTAACACATACTGTGCGCCAGCCTGCACGATGTGAACCCCGATATCGGTGTTCTTGTCCTTGCAGCAGACCAACATCTCCTCTTTCGTTTCGAGGCTGTTTGTGATGTTAACGTCAGCCGCCCAAGCCCACGAGCTTGCTGCCTACAGAAGCGTAACCGTGGCTGCTAGGATCAACACGTTGGGAATTAGGAGCTTTTGAGATGGTGCCATTTTGAAAATTGTAAGTTGTAGGATGGTATGATCATATGTCACAAACGTTATGTTTATGTCTTTTTATATGGTGGTGGTGCACAGAGCCGGCCCAAGGGGTGGGGCAGAGTGGGCGCATGCCCCGGACCCATAATGTTTAAGGGCCCAAAATTTTTAAAAGGTAGTATATATAAAAGACTGTTTAAAACATTATTAATAGTAGTTTGGTCTAGTGGAATAGTGTTCTGACCTGTCGTGGGTTCAAATCTCATTACCCTTAACCTATAACTTTTAAATAAGGATCCTATTTTATATATTTTATTTAATATATCTTTCTTGATTATTAATCAATTAGTGTATATGTGTATTACTATAATTATTATAAATGAATGTTATTTATAGAAATTTATATAGGGGTTACTTTTAATTAGATTTCAAATATAGGGTATGTGCATTTTAAAAAAAAATCTTTTATTCATACAAATTAAGCTATATGATAGTATCAAGTTTTATGTATGTAACTAACTTAAATTTAGGTAAATTTCTTTGTATCTTGATACTATAACAACAAAAAATTTATACAAAAGCATTACAAAACTTTAATAAAAATGGATAAAAATTATTAAAAAAAAGGACCCTTTTATTTTAATTCGCCCAGGGGCATCTAAAATACCCGGACCGGCCCTAGTGGTGCACATGATTTTAATTATTCACGTGCATTATGCATGCATGATTGGTTAGGTAACGTATCATTGACTGCCTCCTTTTTGGGGTAATTTGAACTGTATACTCCCTCTGTCCCATTGGGTTTGTCCGTATTTCCGTTTTGGGCGTCCCATTAGCTTTGTCCATCTTTCAAATATTTCCATTTTTATCTATATGTTTTTTTACACTTTTACCCTTATCCACTCTCATATATTACTATTACCCCCATTACCCAACTTTTTCATCACCTTTATCATTTTTTCCTATAAAGTTACAAAACTATCCTCATCCAATCTTATATATATATTATCCCCAATTATCCACCTTTCTCATCAACTTTATCACTTTTCAACTTTTTATTAATTACCGTGCCAACCGTACAATGTGGACAAACCAAATGGGACGGAGGGAGTATTACTTACTTTCCCACAAAAATTACAAATTGCAA
The DNA here is from genome assembly GCA_934048045.1 of Polygonum aviculare. NCBI lineage: Eukaryota > Viridiplantae > Streptophyta > Magnoliopsida > Caryophyllales > Polygonaceae > Polygonum > Polygonum aviculare. Next base: position 13,934,712 of record OW204023.1, on the reverse strand, counting down.
TGTACAGATACATAATTAGAAACATTATAAATAGGCAATGGCTATTCGTACACTATTTTTGGGCTAAATGTGCACTATATTGTGCGTCTAGAAGAGGCGTACGTTTTTGTGCGCTTTAGATAAGCGTACAGGGGCATAATGGGAATAAGGTAATATACAGCCGGGAGCAGCATGTGTGCGGCTAACGTAGGCGCATCATCTGTACGCCTAGATTAGGCGCATTGTGCGCCTAACATAGGCGCATTGTGCGCCTAACATAGGCGCACAGATGCTGCTCCCGGTTGAATTTTACCGTTGGCAAGATTTGAAAAATTGACCGTTGTTAGTGCGCTTAAGATAGGCGCACTAACGGCCATATTTTCTAACGGGTAAATTTTGAGCCTATAAATACATCATACATGCTCTTCATACCAAATACTTCTCTTTCTCTCCCCACACACACGTGAAAAATGTATCAAAATAGTGAGGAAAGTGAAGAAGAAAATGATTGGGTTCCAAGTGATGAAGAAGAGGAGGAAGACGATAACTGGATAGACGGTTGCGAATTGGTTCGAAGTCTCGATGTCGAGTTTGGCGGTTGGTGTCCAAACGGCGAATTCACGGTTAGTTTTAGATTTATTTTATATGAAATTTTGATATTCGTAGGAGAAGTTGAGCATTATTCGGTTTGTTCAAAAATTCGATATTCGCATTAGAGTTGTAGGAGAATTTCGTTTCGATTTGGTGTTATGAAATGCATAATCATTAGGTGAAACAATAATGCTTATTATTTATTTGATATGCATAATTGTTTTCTTAAGAAGAATAATTTCATAATTTTAGGGGAAAGACTATTCAGAGTATTTTAGTACCGATGAAACATGGGATAGCAAAGAAGAGTTATATGAATGGGTGAAAGCTAGAGGGAAGGAGTTGTCGATGGCATTGATAAGAAAGGCAACAAGTCCATATTATATTAGTATTGTGTGTCAAAGGTTCGGTCCACGTAGACCAAGGAGACCAAATCCAATCCGGAAATCAAAGTCGAAGAAGTGTGATTGTAAGTTTGAGATCGTAGGCTGTCATATGAAGAAAGAGTCAAGGAATCCGAAGTGGATATTTGGCATGGTTGAAGGTCGCCACAATCATCCCATTACCGATTTGGGTGGGAATGCATTCATGGGGCGAATGACCCCGGAGGAGCAGTTGAGTGCCAGAAGGTGGGGTGATGGGAGGAGAACCCCGAAAGAAATTGTTGCCGAACTGAGAAGTACATTTCTAGGGAATTTAACAACAAGGAAGCAGGTTGCGAACTTCTTGTATAAGTTACAATACGAGGATCTGGGAGAATTGACGGTCACACAATGGTCTCTCAAGTTTTTGGTGGACAATGGTTATGTAGTCTCTCCTGCTAGGAACAGGAAAACGAATGAGATGCGGATACTATTTTTTGCCAGTAAGGAGTCGTTGCACCTTTTGAAGAAGTTTCCATATGTGGTAATTATCGACGCCACTTACAGGACGAACAAGTGAGTATATTTAAATTTTGTGGTTATCTCTTTCGTAATTATTTTGATGTATTTTGCACCGAATACTATATGTGTGGAAATGTTTTCGCAGGTATGGGATGCCCTTGGTGGAGATGGTTGGCTTCACATCCACTCATAGGACGTTCAACATTGCATATGCATTTTCGAGAGCGGAAAAGACTTACCACTACACATGGATAATGAGGAAGCTTCGAGCCTTATTTGTAGATTTAGGAGTGATGCCGACGGCCATAATGACAGATTGCGAAGCTGCGCTAATTAAAGAAATCAATAGCGTCTTCGGAAATGAAGTTCAACACCTTTTGTGCTGGGTGCATATCAAGAACAACATTGAGTCACATGCATCGGCACTGTTGAGTAGTCAAAAGAAGGTCGATGCATTTGTACATCAATGTTGGGGAATTTTTTGCTCAACCACTGAGGAAACTTACGAAAGAAAGCTCGAAAAGTTGAGGTTATCGTGGAGAAGCGGCCTTGTTGGATATGTGGAGAGACAATGGTTAACTCCGTTTAAAAAAAACATAGTACGAGCATGGACGGATCATCATCTTCATTTTTTCACAAGGACATCGAACAGGTATGATTTGCATAATCTATAGATGTTCATTGCTAATATGTTTTCTTGTGTTATTGACAATGTTGTATTGCAGGGTTGAGGGGATGCACAGGGTGTTGAAGGATATCATTGGCTCAAGCAGAGGAGGATTCAACAGGGTGGTTTTGAGGATCCATCATGCCATCATCATGCAAATTGATGACATTAGGGCGACTATGAATCTCTCGCTATCCAAGCTACCAACAGATTTTGATGATCCACTGATGCCACCAGAAATACGAATGATATTTTCAGGGCTGTTCTATAGAGTGTTTGATAGGTGCTTTGACATGTTGTTGGAAACGTATGAAAGGATTAAGAATATGGATTACCCAAAAGAGTGCACTGATCATTGGGTGAGAGATTGCTTTGGTTTGCCATGCGTCCATGAGATGGCGTCGGCCATTATTCGGAGAACACCTCTCATGCCTGATGACATTCATGACTTTTGGAAGTCACTGCAATGGGAAGATGTTGCATCAAATAGCAGTCCTACGAACGACAGAGTTCAAATGACCGATTCAGAGATGAGACTTCGTGAAATATTTACCAAGCTAAACAGTGGGACATTGAAGCAAGGCACTGCGTACGAGCTGGTTGAGAGATACATAGAGTTGGAGCATCCTGAACAAAGGAACATGTTCGAACCGACAAATGAGGGAAAGGAAGCTCAAAGGGGTAAAGGAAGACCACCTGGAGCAAGGAATAAGAACAAGGTGGACCCGAGGGAGAAGAGCCAATTTGAGCACAGGCGAGAAGAGCTAGCGGAGCGTGAGAAAGAGATGGAAAAGGATAAGGGAAAGGTGAACCAAGCTAAAGGAGTACGTCGACAAAGAAAGGAAAAGGACTCTGCTTGTATGAATTCTCAACCAATACCAAAGGAGGAGTCACAACATGAAGAACCCGTTCGGGGCATGGTGCATATGGGTGTGAACTTTGGGATTGAAAATGTGGATGATTTTTGGATCCCTTATATCACATTTGCCATGGATGTACGTCCCGACAGACATTGTGGATATCGGTCACTTGCCGTGCTTCTTGGGCTCCATGAGCGGGATTATACGAGAGTCAGACATGAACTTGTGGTTGAGTTGCTCGAAAACAAAGAAATCTATGAGCCTATCCAACGAATGGCTCACGGAGGGACTTGGCAAGAATTGATTCGTCAAGTTAACTACAACAAAAGCCCATGCTCCATTGATTGTTAGTTCCACATGCCATTCATGGGTTTAGTATTTGTTACACGGTATCAAGTTGGCCTCGTCTGTTTGGCATGGGATGCTCCATCTTTGTATTTATCTTTAAGGTGGAGGAGCACAACCCCGGGCCCCCCGAGAGTGGACTTGGGGATTGCATGGGTAGGAAATCGTGACAACTTTGTGCCGGTATGTCCTAATCCAAACTTTATTATTTCCGTTGATATTGTACATTGTTGTATCTAATGTTCCGATTATGTATAAGTTGATGCTAAGGGATCCAACTCCATTACCTCACACTACACCGTTATGGATTAGACATGAAGATCCAACCATGCAATGGTGGCTATCACACTTTGCACCAAATTTGGAAGACTATCGGGCGTATCGCAATGCACATCGTCGAAATCCTGACCCATTTATGTAGTTGCAAAAAGTTTATTATTGTATTGTTGAGATCGATTTGGGTTTGATGTTATCCAATGTTCTATTTGAATTTGTGTTATGATTCCGATTATGTTGTATTTTAAGTGTAGATTTCGGTTCTTGTATTTCAAATGATATGTTGAATTTGAGTTTGCGTTTGATGTTATAAAATGAACATATGTCTACACATTCTCTACCGGACCAACTATACAGAAGTGTACCCGCCCGGGTACAATTCTGTATAGATGGCCCGGAGTCAGCCTTATGTGCGCCTAACTTAGGCACACAGAAGTATTCTGCGGAGGCATTTGTGCGCCTAGTTTAGGCGCACCAAGGCATGGGTGCACCATTGGTGCGCCTAGTAAAGGCGCACAAATGCCTCGGCAGAATACTTCTGTGCGCCTAACACAGGCGTACAGTAGGCTGACTCCGGGTAAACCCTAACCCCTTAACCCTTAAACTCTAAGCCCTAAACCCTAACCCTTAAACCCTAACCCTACCCCTTTAAGATGATCAATGGTTCAATTTTGCTTGTTGGGCCTAACGGACCGAATTGGGCCCATAGGCCCAATTTGAGTTCGACAAGACTAATTCAACTAGTCTCGATGTTCGAACTTTGTTTCGGTTTATTTACTTACTCTTTAATAAACGTTTAAGATGACCGATGGTTCGATTTCGCTTATTGGGCCTACCGGATCAAATTGGGCCTATGGCCCAATTTGAGTTCGACAAGCTTAATTCAACTCTTAGCGATGTTCGAACATTGTTTCGGTTTATTTACTTACCCTTTCATTAACGTTTAAGATAACCGAGGGTTCGATTTTGCTAATTGGGCCCAATAAGGCCTTATTGGGCCTAGATGACCTTATTGGGCCTTATTAAGCGTTATAAGTCTTATTGGGCCTTATGTGTTCGAATATTGTTGCGGTTTACTTACTCACTCTTTAATGAACGTTTAAGATAACCGAGGGTTCGATTCGCTTATTGGGCCCAATAAGGCCTTATTGGGCCCGATTGGGCCTTATTAGGCGTTATAAGTCTTATTGGGCCTTATGTGTTCGAATATTGTTGCGGTTTATTTACTCACTCTTTAATGAACGTTTAAGATAACCGAGGGTTCGATTTCGCTTATTGGGCCCAATAAGGCCTTATTGGGCCCGATTGGGCCCGATTGGGCCTTATTAGGCGTTATAAGTCTTATTGGACCTTATGTGTTAGAATATTGTTGCGGTTTATTTACTCACTCTTTAATGACCGTTTAAGATAACCGAGGGTTCGATTTCGCTTATTGGGCCCAATAAGGCCTTATTGGGCCCGATTGGGCCTTATTAGGCGTTATAAGTCTTATTGGGCCTTATGTGTTCGAATATTGTTACGGTTTATTTACTCACTCTTTAATGAACGTTTAAGATAACCGAGGGTTCGATTTCGCTTATTGGGCCCGATTGGGCCTTATTGGGCCCGATTTTTTGCAAAATATAGAAAACAAAAATAATTACATGGATAGATGTAATCATGTTTACACAAAAAATAGCATATAAGCAAAATTAGGTCCACTAATCACATCCTATAATGCGCTATCCTCTGCGGTTTGAGGAGCACTAGAATCATCCCCAAGATGCTACTTGCTGACATCACCGTCAGGCTGAGAGGTGCTCGTCTCTGCATGATGTGCTCCACTCCCTTCCCCATGCTCGTGTACAAAATCCCTGAAAGTAGTAGAAGCTGCACGACGAGGGAGCTGAGTCATCGCTGAAGCCTGGCCTATCAGAATATCCAGAAATCTATCCGCCATCTCATGGGTCCAACGAGGACAGTCGACCTCTGGCATCGCACGAATTGCGCGGACCTCACCTGCAAGAAAATGACAACGTTGCAAACATAGTATATAGTATTAGTAATTTACAACATAACAATGAAATCTTAAATATAATATGAAAACACAAACTTACAACGAGTAAGTCAGCTCCCCGAGTAGCCGGAATAGGCGGATCACGTATGACAGATCTCGGATCCACAAGCGCATGCGAGGCCTAATCTAAGAAATTCAAGTACCCGTCAGATATATCCCAGAAGTGTGTAGCCGGCTGGCCCTGCAACTCAATCAATGGACGCGGATCTAGATCCCATCGATCCAACTGCTCTGTAGAGTGTGTGACCTCGTAACGACGCAACTCATCCTCTCGCAAGACGTGGGTGGGCTGGATAGGGGGCTCTGGTACGCCCTGGGCCAGTCCGAACTGTCGAAGGACGCGATCGGGGTGATACGCCTCGGCTATATCTAGAATGCGCAAAACACCCCGAAATCTAGTAGAGGAAATCTCGGGTGCATGGAAATCTATCCCCCTCCAAGGAAGCCACTCAACCTGTACAAAATCAACGCTAAATGTTTCATATAAACTAACACGATTGAAAGTTTCAAAACAAAGTGATCGACTTCATGAAAGAAACGTACCTCCTCGAATCTCATAGTGTCGAGGATCCTACGGATCGAGACAAGGCAACCTGGATCCATGGAATGTGGCACACTACTCTCCAATCTAGCAGCTGCTCGTGGATCGGCCTGAGCCAGAGGGTTGGTCACGTAATGACCAACGAAATGCGGAAAATATGACCAAATCCAACTCTGCAAGTCGAAACTAATCATTATAAGAAAAATAGTGAACCAAGTGTAATTCAATAAAAACTAGTTAACAATCATGATGAACGAAGCATACCCGAAGGAGAATGCCGCAACTGGCGATCCCCTGTGCTCTGGATCGCGAAGCCTGTCCAAGGTTCCGGTACAAGTACGCGAGGACACCAGCTCCCCAAGCGTACTTCCCTGTAACCTCGTGATCGTATAATAACGCCATCTATTTATGCTTTAGCTTCGAGGTCGACTTGTCAACGAGGACAGTCGACCCAAGAAGAAAAAACAAGTAGTAAGATGCGATGATGTTGTGATCCCTATCAGCGCTCGTCAACATGCCCCGCACTACATCCACAAGATATGTAGCTGGAACCCCGCCAGTCTTGTACCACCGCTGAACTCTATCGAGGTCTACATGAAGATCCAGAGCAATCCTCGACCGAATATCTGAATCCACCATCGCAGAGATGCAAGCCCTCCCATGTATGGGCAAACCAAGTATCATATGTAGATCGTGAAGGGTGATGGTCATCTCACCCCACGGGAAGTGGAACGAGTTCGTCTCGGGGTACCACCTCTCCATGAAAGCAGACTCAAAGCTGAATCAATTGCGGATGCAACCCCTACAGTACGGAGTCCGACAAGACCACTACGCTGTGCAATCGTGAACCATGTACCGGGATCCTGGCTAATATCTCTCTCCAGGACCTCCGTGTATAGAGGACGGAAGTGAATCTTCAAAACCTTACGAGACTGAAGGTTTAAAAAACATACAAACAAATTAGCAAACCTAACGTACTACAGATAAAGAACTTAGAGAAATATTTACATATTAAACATACCAAATCGTGCTCCAATTGACGTCTAGCGCGTCCTGATAAAGGTGCAGGTGGAGGAGCATCAGGATCAGGTGCCGCATCCGGCACTGCTGGTGGAGCATCAACTGCCGCCTCACCCCCATCATCATCTCCACGCCTCCTACGTCTGATCCCCCGTCTGGGAGGAGGAAAGTCGGCCTCCTGAACTACATCAACGGGTGATTCGGCCTATTTTGTATAGGTTAACTCTTGTATTTTAGGGCTTTATTGAGTGTGTTTAGGTTAGAGTTTGTGCGTAATTGTAATATTTAGGCCGAAGACACAAGAATGCAAGTTTCAAGAGTTCTATGGCGTTTTGAGTTGTCTGCGCGACACCACTTTCTTGCGAAGGCTATATCTTGAGCTACAGAGATCTGATTGAGATGATTCCGGTGCCATTGAAAAGCTAACTTCAAGGGCTTAAATTCATCTTTTTACACCGAAGTCATATTCCAAGCCGAAGATGGTTAAAACAGCCTCCGAAGTGACGCCAGAGGTTCTGTCGAGATTCCGCGACCGCGGCCTGGACGACGCGACCGCGGTGGACGCTGAGACAAGTTGTTCTTCTCTGTTGTGAAAGCATGGGCGCGGCCTAGCCGACGCGACCGCGGTGATGCCGGATCCGAAGCGGGCCGAAATCTTTCTATCTTGTTTCCTTTTCTATCTTTTGCCTCTTTCCTTATCTATCTCGTGGAGCTTGTTCCTTGGGTCTATATAAGGAGGAGTCCTCCCTAGGTTTTATTCATTCACAATTCACATTCTACCTTCTACCAATTCTTCTCTTCTAGTTTAGTTATGGAGAGCTAGTCTCCTTGGGTTTGTTCAAGGGAGAAGCTCTGATGTATGAACTCATGAGGTTTTGGTAATTGATTTCTATTCTTTGGTTGATATTGATTCTCTTGTGCTTCATCCCATGATCTATGTTTGATTTTATGAGTCTGGCCAACTTGTTTGATTGACTTAGATCTATCGTTTGATTTAGGATTGATTGTTGTCTATGCATCTTTCCTATTTCTCGAAACAACTCTATTCTAGGACCGTGGACTAGTTTAGGGAAGAGTATTCAATGGTTTAATTGTGCATGAGACTCGTAGCTTGATTGCATGATTTGATTTCCTAATATCCTTGTTCTCTATGCTAATTCTAGGTTAAGCGTCCTTGCCTAGGGTTATAGAATTGCTTGGACCGTGGACTTGCGATTGTCAATGATCAGGATAGGAATTGACTATAGGTGTGAATGAAATCAATGGATGAATCTATGATCGAGTGATTATTAAAGAGTGGATCTTTTGAATGAACCTGCCTCCTATCTATTTGTTTATTTGTTTGTTATTTGTTTCCTAGGTTAGCTTAGATATCTCTTTGATTTCCCCCCATATCTTTAGTTGATAATTATATTAATAATAGAAGCCATAGTTCTCTTAGGTTCGACCCCTTACTTGCTTGCTATACTTAGTTTGTAGTTTGGGTTATTTATCTTTGATCCTGGCATGACGACTTTAGCCGAGTCAAATTTTGGCGCCGTTGCCGGGGAACTTAGGTTTCTTTCTAGTATTGATATTTTTATTGACTATATAAAAAAAAACCGGGCTAACTTGCAGGTACTAGGTTCGAAAGAACGCTTTGTGCTTGAACCGCGCCCGCGGGTGCGCAACCGCAGTCGCGTTTTGAATACAGAAACTCCCGACGTACAGGTACTAGACACCGCGGTCGCGGTCCACAAACCGCGCCCGCGGTGGTGATGTAGTTGGTCTCGAAAAAAAAAAAGGGAAAAAAAAGAAACAAAAAGGAAAAAAAAGAAAAAGAAAAAAAAAGGAAAAAAAAAGACAAAAAAGAGGACTACTTGGTCCCATTATATCTTCTACCTTCCATATATCTTTCCCATCCATCTATCTTTCCATCCTTCTATCTCTACCATTCCATATATCTTTCCACCCCTTCTATATATTTTCTTTTTATCCATCTTTGTATTTCCATTCTTTGGCTATGTGTAAAGCCTAAGTATGGGGGAGCTTTGTTCCCCCGAGAGTTCTCTTCTCCACGGTTCGAGTTCAAGTAATTATCCATTTCTCGGAGAGACGAGCCAAGATACGAAGGTTACCTACACATCACGTTTTCCGAGACAAAGTCCAGACATTGTCCATGCACGAGTACCGCGACCGCGGCTTGATCACCCGCGCCCGCAGTGGTACGCTAGCCCACGACTTCTGCTCTCTGTCATGATTCCGCGCCCGCGCCACTCTCAACGCGCCCGCGGTTGGCCTACAGAATGGGATTCTAAAGCTTTTCGTCCATTCTTCTACCACCCTTTGAAGAGTTCTTCCATTCCACCTCTCTTCATCGACTGTGAGTCTTCTGATATACCTTTCTCCTTGCTTCTATCCTTTCTCTTTGCTTCATTGAGGACAATGAAGGATTTAAGTATGGGGGAAGGAGTACTCGCATTCGCTTATCATAGTTAGCTTAGCTAGATATTTGCTTCAGATTTTTTATTTTCTTCTTTTCATGGAGCACTTGCACCATACTTTTAGCATAATAAAGAAAGAAAGAAAAAGAAAAAGATAGAAAAAAGGCATAAAGAATTGAAAAAAGGCATATAAATCCTGGGATGAGTCGAAAACCCGAAAGGGCGGCTCAAGTAATAAACAGGTAACCCGGACCAGCATTAGGCTGGGGTAATATGAGGTTCATGAGAGATGTGAGTATTTGTGAGCACACCCTATAAAAAAATGAAAAGAGTGGTTAGGTGAAAACCCGAAAGGGCGCCTAAGCAGAATTGAGCGGTAAAATTCGAGTGTTTTAGGATCATTCTTGCTTGGGGACTTTGGGGCTTACATGTTAGATTTGGGTAGATCCTAGGTTGCTCTCTTTCATGTTTTTAGAGCTTGAGTGTTGTATGATGTTGTGAGGTGTGTGTTTGAGCTTTATGGTTTTATGCTCATGATTTCTCTATATTTTTGGGTTCGGGTTGTGAGCTGAGTGTTTTTATCTTCCTTTTTATTTCCTGAGATCTTAGATGTGCTACCTTGTTATATTTGTTTTGAGCTTACTCGAGGAAGAGCAAGATCTAAGTATAGGGGAATTTGATTCGGCCAATTTTGTATAGGTTAACTCTTGTATTTTAGGGCTTTATTGAGTGTGTTTAGGTTAGAGTTTGTGCGTAATTGTAATATCTAAGCCAAAGACACAAGAATGCAAGTTTCAAGAGTTCTATGGCGTTTTGAGCTGTCTGCGCGACACCACTTTCTTGCGAAGGCTATATCTTGAGCTACAGAGGTCTGATTGAGATGATTTCGGTTCCATTGGAAAGCTAACTTCAAGGGCTTAAATTCATCTTTTTACACCGAAGTCAGATTCCAAGCCGAATATGGTCAAAACAGCCTCCGAAATGACGCTAGAGGTTTTGTCGAGATTCCGCGGCCTGGACGACGCGACCGCGGTGGACGCTGAGACAAGTTGTTATTCTTTGTTGTGAAAGCGCGGGCGCGGCCTAGCCGACGCGACCGCGGTGATGCCGGATCCGAAGCGGGCCGAAATCTTTCTATCTTGTTTCCTTTTCTATCTTTTGCCTCTTTCCTTATCTATCTCGTGGAGCTTGTTCCTTGGGTCTATATAAGGAGGAGTCCTCCCTAGGTTTTATTCATTCACAATTCACATTCTACCTTCTACCAATTCTTCTCTTCTAGTTTAGTTATGGAGAGCTAGTCTCCTTGGGTTTGTTCAAGGGAGAAGCTCTGATGTATGAACTCATGAGGTTTTGGTAATTGATTTCTATTCTTTGGTTGATATTGATTCTCTTGTGCTTCATCCCATGATCTATGTTTGATTTTATGAGTCTGGCCAACTTGTTTGATTGACTTAGATCTATCGTTTGATTTAGGATTGATTGTTGTCTATGCATCTTTCCTATTTCTCGAAACAACTCTATTCTAGGACCGTGGACTAGTTTAGGGAAGAGTATTCAATGGTTTAATTGTGCATGAGACTCGTAGCTTGATTGCATGATTTGATTTCCTAATATCCTTGTTCTCTATGCTAATTCTAGGTTAAGCGTCCTTGCCTAGGGTTATAGAATTGCTTGGACCGTGGACTTGCGATTGTTAGTGATCAGGATAGGAATTGACTATAGGTGTGAATGAAATCAATGGATGAATCTATGATTGAGTGATTATTAAAGAGTGGATCTTTTGAATGAACCTGCCTCCTATCTATTTGTTTATTTGTTTGTTATTTGTTTCCTAGGTTAGCTTAGATATCTCTTTGATTTCCCCCCATATCTTTAGTTGATAATTAAATTAATACTAGAAGCCATAGTTCTCTTGGGTTCGACCCCTTACTTGCTTGCTATACTTAGTTTGTAGTTTGGGTTATTTATCTTTGATCTTGGCTTGACGACTTTAGCCGAGTCAACGGGCTCCATCGGCGTCTGTTGGTAAATGTATCGTGCGATGTGTGTCTCGTAACTAACCAGTAGGATGGACTCGCGTGGCCCTCCGGGCATCCAAGAAGGAGTAGTAGTAACTCCTGCTCTGGAGGAAGGCGGAGGGGGAACAGTCTCAGAAGAAACTCCCTCGTGTGTTGCTGGTGACGTATGCTCACCAGATGGGACGGGAGTCGGTGCACGACCGCTGTCTGCCTCAGCTGCGACTGGTGAGTGAATATCGTGCGCATCTGTCGCTGGGGGATCCTCCATCGTATGATCCATCGTATCGAAACCCTCCACCCAGTCAGGACTGCCCGGAACGTCATCATCTCGCTGCCCAGTCATACCCGGAGGTACGTCCTTCCTAGGTGGCGATGAGACTAATCTATCAGCACTATCTACCACCATATCATCTACATTCTCAACTCTCTCTCCCGCAGGGTCGTCCTCATAAGAGCTATCTAAAGCGTCGTCTAAATCGGAAGCTAAAGTCGGGCGCTGACGAATCGAATCCGAAAGGCCTGTACGACGTCGGCGTTGCCGATGCTCGACCACTGGGGCCGGTGTTATAGAGCTCAGATATGTCCGTAATTCCTATTCGTTTTATATTAAACACCCACACTTATTATTTTCACTTTCTAAACATACTATTTCTATATTTACCTATAACTAATTAATTAATTAATTATATTATTTAATTACTTAAATTTTATATATTTTTTTGAATTGAAATTGTCTAAATAACAATTTCTAGGCTATAAAATAAATAATTTATACATAAAATTAAAAAAACAATAACTAAATGTACTTTAGTCTAATATAATCTCGTTCATACATAATCAATACACATTTATTAATCTAATCTAATTCATAATAAACATTTTATTAATCTAAACAATTCTATTTATATAATTAATTCATATAATAAAAACAATGACATAATTATTAAAAATTAAAAATATTATATTTCAATTTATTTCGAAAACTTACCTCTTCCGACGGCGGAATAACCGACGAGTTATACGACGCTCGAGTTGGCGGTCGTAATCGCCCTCCACCCAAAATTAAAGTCTCCTCCTCGGCACCACCTCCTCCTTCCTGCCGCCCATCCAGGCCGCCGTCACCGAGACCACCGCCGCCACCTCCTCCTTCGCGTCGCTCGCCGAGACTGCCGCCACCTCCTCCTTCCCGTCGCTCGCCGAGCCCACCGCCATCTCCTCCTTCCCGTCGCTCGCTGCCGAGCCCACCGCCAGATCCTGGTTCCTGTCACTCGCCGAGCGCACCATCGCTGCTCGCGGCCGGGCCCCCTGTCTCCGCCGAGCCCACATCCAGAACCTGGTTCCCGTCGCTCACTGGCCTGTCGTCGGCTCCCCGCATCGTCGCACCGCCGCCGCCCTCGCAACTCTCGCTCGCCATTAGCCGATTTCAGTGTTTAGGTTTTGCGAAAAATCGAAAACGAAGACGAAGACGACGGGAAGGTCTGGCGGCTAGGGTTTTTTAACCCGCACAGTTTGTGCGCCTATGGTAGGCGTACAAACATGTGCACCTATGGTAGGCGTACGCCTACCGTGCGCCTATGCTAGGAGCACCAGCTCGTTCCGCTCTTTCCGTTATTCCCTTTTTGCCCCCGTACGCCTATCTAAAGCGCACTAAACTGTACGCCTATGCTAGGCGCACAATTTAGTGTACATTTAGACAAAAAATAGTGTACAAATAGCAGTTCCGTATAAATATATTTTATGATGTTACTTTCGTACAGGTTAGCAATTCTTATCATGACTAGTGCCATGCCATCCACCTACCAGTTTTACATTTTAAGGGAGAATTGTTTCAAGTATCCCAATTTTCGTGGTGATGGCATTGTCTATCCCGATCTTTAGAAGATTTTATAAAATGGATTTGGTTCAAGTGAGGATTACTCTTACGGTAATGATTACTCCTTGTGGTAAGGAGTAATCTCATCCATTAGATTTACCTCCTTACTATGTAATGGACGGTCCAAATTGTTTTTTTTTTAAAAAATATTTTCAGGAAAAAGTTTTTTTTACGAAAACGATATTATTTTCTTTTCTGAAAAATCTTGTTAGAATAATTAAGTACGGCAGCTCAATTTTATACATTAAAGAGTTCAAATTAATATATTATACAGTTCAATTTCTAAATACTACGAGTTCAATTTTCAATATTATATGAGTTCAATTTTTTTTAACTATTAGTTCAATTTTTTGTTTTATGAATTTAACTTTTATATCGTTTGAGTTCATTTTCTTAATAATTCGATTTTCACAAAAATAAATTATTTTAGTTTAATATTTCATTAAGTCAAAAATACTTTTTCCTACAAAATAACAACTGTAATACATAAATAAAAAATTAAAAATTAAAAAATTAAAAATATATCTTTCTTCACAAAAACAATGACTATAACCTTGAAATATGGTAGTTCAATTTTTACAACCAAAGTGTTCAATATATTATGTTAAAAGTTCAATTACCTGTACTAGAAGTTCAATTTTGTAATTTGTGTGGGTTTAATTTTTTGTATAATAAGTTCAACTTTTTCTTAGTATTAGTTTAATTTTTATTACTATAAGTTCAATTTCTATATTACCCTATTTTTTGAAAATCAAAATAAATCAAAAAAAATTTATTTTTTATTTTTTGAAAAATAAAAAAAATTAAAATAATATAGTCCATCCATTATAAGGTAAGGAGGTAAATCCAATGGATAGGATTACTCCATACTGTAAGTGGTTGTCCTTACCATAAAAGTAGGACCAACATTGCAAAAAAAGATTAGGGAAATTCCTTTTGGTACCCATGTGGTTTTGACAATTCCTTTTGGTGTCCGAGGAAAAAAGTTACTACTTTCGGTACCCCTATGGTTTATACATTTTCCTTTTCATAGACAAAACTCTATTTAAACCCATTTTTCATTCAAAAAAATAAATATTTTTCATTTAAAATTTAAATAAAAACGAATTTACTTTGCTTGTAAAATATACAATTTGTAGACTATAATATACAATTGGATAAAAAAATTAAATGAAAATTTTCAATAACCTTAATTTTTGGGGATTAATTTGGACCATTCTTAATTTAATAAATCATAAAAAATACTACTAAGCAAATTCGCAAATCCCAAAACTCAATATATTTTTGGACCATTCTCAATATATTTTTGATAATGTGTATATGTGATATTAATAAATTCCAAATCCTATTACTCATTAGTTTTAGTACTCATTTTATTTAAATATTCAAAGTTCACAAGTTAATTTTTGGATAGAAAATATTTTTATTTAAATTTAAATGTTCAAATATTTTCATAACAAATCCTTTTTATTTAAAATTTAAATGAAAATTATTTTTTTGGATGAAAAATGGGTTTACATATAGTTTTGGCTATGAAAAGGAAAATGTATAAACCATAAGAGTACCAAAAGGGGTAACATTTTTCCTAGGACACCAAAAGGAATTTTAAAAACTACAAGGGTACCAAAAGGAATTTCCCCTTATATTTTGGAGATTATTGCGTATTCTACACTTCCAATATCTCCATTTTGGATAAAATCCAAATCAACCCCTCATACCTCATTTTTCCATTTTGGGACAACAATACCGAATTTTGAATACCTAGAAGTTTTGAAAAAACTATAAATTTAGTCCTCAAAAGATCAAAACGTTCACCTTCTATTTGCACACTTTTTTTTGGAATAATTGGAAACTTTGACAAGACGCAATTGATATTAATGTAATGTTTTAATAGATAATTAGTATAAATCTCGTACCATGTATGACTAATATAAATATAGATCTAAATTAGCTACTTCGAGATCAAATTTTGACACAAATCCGCTTTTGATTCAAGAATTTACAATCCAAAGTCGATAGACCCGAGTCTGTACCTATTGACCCAATAATTCTGTTCATTTTTTCATGTTTATATTATTATCTAATATACTTTTGACATATGATGATATGAGAAACTTTTTTCACTATTCTTTAAGATTTAATAATGATAAAACGTATACTAAGTAATACGAAAAAATCGTGAAGATATATTAAAAAATCACGAATTGATTTTATTCATAAGGATATAACGTTATAAAGTAATGTTAGGGAAAAATCTTAAGATATACAAAATGGGATAAGATATCAAATAAATATAAGAAATTCGGATAAGATATCAAGTAGATGATACGGAATTGCCAGCGTCGAGGGCTATTCTTGGGGTTGCGGAAGCTTTTCAGGATCTTTGGGGAGTTTCGCCTGCTGCCCTTGCTCAATCTTTTCGCTTCTTACAAACTGAAGGCTCGTCCTTGGATTGGATGATCCAATAAGGGTTGAAACCTTAATGGTGTAGAGATAGGGTCGGTTGGAGAATTGACGCCCTATGGTCCACCTGCGATATTCACAACGACGAATACCAATATGAGTAGGATGAATTTCACGCAAGCTAACAAATTTCTGTAAATTGAGATTCTTTTTAGTCATGCAAATTATGGTGATTTAAGAGGAAAGACGAGAGGAAGAGAAGAAAGGTGCGAGTAGGAATTGCGAGAGCAATTCTACTCGTGCGTAGATGATGATGGACGATTGAAGTTGGATGATTGTTGTTGTTGATGCTCGGCTGGATGCAAGACAAGGCTCGAAAAATCTCCAAGGAAAGGTGCGAACTTTGGTTGGATTTAATCCCGGGAAATCAACTTTTAACGCAAGTTAATTTCCAAGAAAACAAATCTGATTTTTATTGAAGCAAAGGGTTCGAATTTATAGATACAAAAGAAGCCAAAGATTCTATCAACTAACAAATCCTAAGATAGATCTTTGCTTGGAAAGAAAGCTAGAAAGATAAGAATTTAACTAGTGAAAGATAACAACTTCTAACAAACTCTATCTATCTTCTCCAAGGATGAATTGCGGCCCAAGTTGGAAGCTTCCGCCCTTCTCCAAGACGCGTCTGCGTCCCATGTGTGTGGCCGTGTGTGTGTGCGTCACTTCCTAGGGCGTTGTCTTTCTTGCGCCACAAGTCGTCCATGCCTTGATAAAAATAGAAAGAATAAAAAGTGGCAAGTGTCAAAAATAGCAAATCTTTCTAATCCTAAAAATAACTCAAAGGTAGGCATGCCCAAATATCAATTCGGGACATGAGAGATGAGGGTGGTCCATTGTGGCCCATGTGAATTGAGCATAGCTGGGATGCGCGCCAAAAGAACTCTTGTCGCTTTCTTTAGCTTCCGGGCTCGATCTCTAGTAATTGGTCCATCGAAGGGGACTCGGGCTAGGTCCTCGATCTCTTGCGGAGTCATTGGTGCATGGTTTGCATCATTCTCCTCCACTTGGCTACGAAGCGTCCTCGATTCGTCGTCGGAGTCATCATCGGGGACATAGAGGGATAGGTCCGCTACATTGAATGTAGGATGGACGCCATACTCTCCGGGGAGGTCCAATCGATATGCGTTGGGACCGATCCGTTGAGTGATGCGAAAGGGGCCATCGCCTCTATCATGGAGCTTGGACTTGCGCTTGTCCGGGAACCTCTCCTTCCTTAGGTGCAGCCACACAAGATCGCCCACATCAAATTGCACATTCTTCTGACCCTTGTCAGCTTGGGCCTTGTATTGGGCGGTCTTGCGTTCAAGGTGCAACCTAGTGCGCTCATGCAGCTTCTTCACGAACTCAACCCTCTTGTGTGCGTCGAACGACGTCTTGTTCCTGTCCTTCATGGGCTGGGGCGTGAGATCCACCGGGGTCCTGGGGTTCAAACCGTACACCACCTCAAAGGGAGTCATCTTGGTTGCCGAGTGCACCGACCTGTTATAAGCAAACTCTACAAAAGACAAACAATCTTCCCATTTTTTGATGTTGGACTTAATCATGGTGCGTAGCAAGACGCCCAAAGTCCGGTTAGTAACCTCAGTTTGACCATCGGTCTGAGGGTGACAAGAAGTAGAATAAAGCAATCTAGTACCCAATTTAGACCACAAAGATTTCCAAAAGCAACTCAAGAACTTAACATCCCTATCACTAACAATAGAACAAGGAATACCATGCAATTTAACAACATGCTCGAAAAACAAGTTAGATATATGCACGGCATCATCAGTTTTGTGACATGGAATGAAGTGAGCCATTTTTGAAAACCTATCTACAACTACAAAGATGCTATCTCGGCCCTTCCTAGTCCTAGGTAACCCTACAACGAAATCCATAGAAATATCTTCCCAAGGGCTCTTAGGTATAGGTAAAGGCTGGTACAATCCATGGTTAGTTAACTTTGATTTTCCTTTAGCACAAGAAACACAACCCTTAATGAGTTTAAGCACATAATTCGACATCTTAGGCCAATAGAAGTGTTCTTTTAATCCTTACAAAGTCTTTTCTAACCCACCATGTCCTCTAGTCTCATGCACATCTTGAACTAACAACCTACGGTATGAAGATGAAGGTATACATAATTTTCCAGCTTTGAACAAATAACCATCATCCACAAAGTAAGAGTCATATTCACCATGCGCAATGCAATAATTGTAAATTTTCCCAAAGAAATCATCATTAGCATACAATTCACGCATCATGGAAAAACCTAAATATTTTGCATCTAAGTGAGCTAGAAGAACGTACCTACGTGATAGAGCATTGGCTACCATGTTTTCGGTTCCCTTTTTGTGTTTGACCACATAGGGGAACGTCTCCATGAACTCAACCCATCTAGCATGCCTTCGGCTGAGGCGAGATTGGCCCTTGAGATACTTGAGCGCCTCGTGATCGGTGTGAATCACAAACTCCTTTGGCCATAGGTAGTGTTGCCAAGTTTTAAGGACCCTTATCAAAGCATAGAGTTCCTTGTCATATGTGGGGTAATTAAGCTCGGCGCCACTAAGCTTCTCGCTGAAGTAGGCAATGGGTTTCTTCTCCTGCAAAAGCACGCCACCAATCCCATAATTGGACGCATCACACTCGACCTCAAAGGTCTTAGTGAAGTCCGGCAGCTGGAGGACGGGTGCGTGGCTCAACCTGTCTTTCAAAGTTTCAAAGGCGGTCTCATGTTGCCTTTTCCACTTAAACTCTGCATTTTTCTTTGTTAGTTCATGTAAAGGCGAGGCAATAATAGAGAAATCCCGCACAAATCTCCTATAGAACCCAGCTAATCCTAGGAAGGATCGAACCATAGTTTGAGTGGTCGGTTGAGGCCACTCTTGTATGGCTTTCACCTTACTATCATCAACACGCAGACCACTACTAGACACGACAAAACCAAGAAAGATAGTCGAAGATGAGCAGAAATCACACTTAGCAAGATTAGCAAACAATTTCTCCTTTCGAAGACATTCAAAAACTGCATGCAAGTGTCCTATGTGATCATCCAAGGTTTTGCTATAGACTAGTATGTCATCAAAGTAAACCACAACAAATTTACCTAGAAAACTGCGTAAAACATGATTCATTAAGCGCATGAAAGTACTAGGAGCATTAGTCAAGCCAAAAGGCATTATAAGCCATTCATACAATCCATATTTTGTTTTGAAAGCAGTTTTCCATTCATCACCCTCTTTCATCCTAATCTGATGATAACCACTTTTAAGGTCTATTTTAGAAAATAAAATTGATCCATGCAACTCATCAAGCATATCATCCAATTAAGGTATAAGATGGCGGTATTTTACCGTGATTTGATTGATGGCTCTGCAGTCCACACACATACGCCATTCGCCATTTTTCTTGGGTACGAGGATCACCGGCACCGCGCATGGGCTGAGTGACTCACGCACGTACCCCTTCATCATGAGGTCCTGGACTTGGCTTTGTAACTCCTTGGTCTCCTCGGGGCTGGCGCGGTATGCAGCTCGGTTTGGAAGAGATGCGCCAGGCACCAAATCGATTTGGTGCTCAATGCCTCGAATGGGGGAAGATCGGGGGGAAGCTCTTTGGGAAAGATATCCTGAAATTGATCTAAAAGAGAAGAGAGCTGCGGAAGCATATTAGACATATCAATGTTCACTAAACACAAATCTTTCCGCACAAGAAGGATACAAGAGATGCCGCCCTTAAGAGCGACGGACACATCCCGAGGGTGCGCCACAAAACATGGGCGTTGCTCAACGCCTCCTGCAATGGATGGCTTGGAGACTTCATGGTCAGCAGCTTTGGGTCTCCAAGTGGTGGATGAATGCGTGGAAGAAGGCGTAGAGGGGCGTCCCTGAGGCGCACGCTTCGTCGGAGGCACATACGCCTGCGGAGGCGCACTGGACTCTGGAGCGGGCCGATTTGGATTTCCTCGTGCGTTTTGGCTGAAAATTGGTGGAGAGTTATCACACTCAATATGTGAGCCACCCACAAAATTTGAGCGCAATCCGCCATCTGTAGCGCCGGTGGCACTCCGAGGCACAATTGAGGCACCGGCGCCGCTCGAGGGCCGCTGGGGTGCCTTGGTGTGCTTCTGTGGGGGCCGACCTCCATTTGGCTTCAAATTTAGTGGAGGCTCCTGAGATGATGTAGGGCAGTGGTCCACTAAATTTGGGGTCGTTCTGACACCGTTTTCCCGGGGGGCCTCACGTGGTGCCGTGGGCGTAGCCGCCGCCTGGCGCGCTGCGTCCTCTTTCGCCTTGGCTTCTCGAATCGCCTTGGCCTGATTCCTAAGTACCTAGTCCTGCAAAACTTTCTGTGGAGACATGGGTAGAAGAGTAATCCTCCTCCCGTTGTGGTTAAAGCAATATATATTAAGGTAACCATCATGAATGACCTTCTTATCAAATAACCACGGTCTGCCTAGGAGTATATGCGTACAATCCATATAAGTCACATCACAAATCATGCTATCATTAGAGGGACCTATGGAAAACTGGACGGTACATTGGTGAGTTATCAAATTTTCATTATTAGAGTCGTTTATGTCATTTAGTGAATATGAAGTTAATCTTTTGGTAGTGTTCAATTTTAACATGTCAACAAATCTTTTATTGATCAAATTGCAACAACTACCACTATCTATAATGGCACATAACGATTGACCTAGCACACTTAGCCGAGTGTGGAAGATGTTCTCCCTTTGGTCGGTAGGAGGAGACTCTTGGAGGTGTAAAGCACGCATGGCGACACAAGCTAGGGGTGGGTTGGTCACGTCAGGTTCGACTTGTTCCACGTCGCCATCATCAGCATAGTACGTCTCCTCCTCCACTTGAACGAAGCCTCCATCTTCGGGGAGCTCGTCGCCTTCCGAGATGTATCCTTGGTCCGTGTAGAGAACTTGCTTGGCGTTGGGGTAGTCCTTGGAAACGTGCCCACGCCCTTGGCACCGAAAGCACCGGATGTCACGCACACGCTCCATTGGTTTAGAAGCTGTGGAAGAGGAGGTGCGTGAGGATGCTTGTGCCGAGCCCTGAGATGGTGCCTTGGTGGTGTTGGAAACACCCCTGGGCTGAGAAGAAGAAAGATTAGTAAACCCGGAATTTGAAGAGTTAGGAAAGTACCTCTTTTGAGTGAGAAATTGAGTCTTCTTCTTCTGGAGCTGGTTATGAAGCAGCTGAGCTTTTTGGACGAGTTTGAGCACGTCCGTGATGGAATAGATCTCCAATGTCTCCTGAATCGGTTGGTTAAGGCCAGCCAAGAATTGGGTCCTCATGGAACGCTGTGATTGGTGGATGTTGGCCTTGTATGTGAGCTCCTCAAGCTCGTCAAAGTAAGCTACTGGGTCGCGGTTTCCTTGCCTACATGACGCTACTCGGAGCCTCATCGTCTCTAGATAGTCCTCGGGGACATGCTTCTTCTTAAGTAAGAACTTGAGCTGGGGCCACGTCTCGACGGGAGGCAAGCCTTGCCTATAGCGATCCGCCTTTGTACGCAGCCACCAAATCTTTGCTTGGCCGGTGAAGTGCATGGTAACAACGCCGACTCTTTCATGTTCAGCATAGCGGAGGAAGTCGAGGACGTTGTCGGTGCTCTCCTCCCACTCGAGGTACTTTTCAGGGTTGTAAGCACCGTCGAATGGAGGAATCTTGATCTTCACATCGCCTTTGTGTTGGGAGTCACCCGCATCCTGGTGCAAGAAAGGACGTCGGCCACGCCCATAGGCGCGGGGCAACTCCGCGGGTTCCTCCTCAAACTCCTGGTAGAAGTCGTCGTAGGGCCTCTGGTGTTCCTGTGGTGGAACATATTGGAGCTCGTCCAGAGGGTCCTCGACGCCAGGGAGGCGCGCAGCAGCAGGGCGCTTGAGAGGATCCGGGTTGTGTCAAGCCCGTTGGTGGTGTTGAGGGACAAACGACAACTTTGGATCGTGGGAGTAGTAGCTCGGAGGGTTGTCCTTGAAGCTAGCAAGAGTATCGGTGTGAAGCTCTTGCACAAGAGGCCCTTTGCCTCTAGAGTTGGAGCCGGATGCCACTTGAGTTGGTGGAGGGGGCGTCTTCTCCTTGGAGGTGTGGGGCTGGCCAGACTTATGAGGAGAGCCACTTGGTGGGAGAAGAGTGTTGAAGTGCTCCTTCATAAGTTGCCAGCGGTCCTCGAACATGGGTTCCATGGCCTTTATTGCTTCGGCCATGGTCTTTTGCACCAAAGAGGGAAGCCGCTCGTTGAGCTGAGTGGTGACCTCATCGACCACAAGCGTGATGGTAGCATTGTTGGGGTCGATGTTGTCCGGGGGAGTAGGGGAAGTGGGGTCTTCAGCCATGGTGTCTGCACAAGTAATGCAAACGCGGCAGCGACAGGCAATAGAGTGGTAGAAACACCGAGTAATGCAAGGAGCAACAAGATATTTCCACAATCAGTTAGTGAATGAAAGGACAAGCTAGAGGCCCTATAGATCAAGTAGACATGCACCCAAAGAGATGAATCAGAATGCAAGATGACAAGAAATCAAACAAATTCAATTGCAAGTCAAATACTCGAGTTAAGAATAAAGGGCATTCACAAGATGGTGATAGTAATAAGCATGACAATATGCATGAAAGGCCAAAAAGAAAAAGGGCTATCAATGTGCACGTAATGATATGCGAATTACTAAGACGCTAGTGCACGGTCCTATCAAACAAGGGGATGCAATGCAAGTTCCGGTTTCAGGCACAACAAGCAATGCATACAATTGGGGGTGAAAGAATGCTTGAACTAGGCAGGGTAGATCGAATTGAGCATGCAATCACAAGAACGAACACAAGAGAGGAAGAGGTGATCGTAAAGATTTTTTTTTGACGTAAGCGTCTTTTTTTTTATGAAGCTCTCAGCAAGATTCTTTTTTTTTTAATTAAAAACGAAACTAAAGCATGCAATTAACGAAACAATTCGATTTATACTACCAATGATACAACTTAGAAGCAAAAATAAAATTAAAGGGACAAAGGTGCGATTTTTAGTGGAAGAAAAGAGGGACAAATTGCAATATTAATCAAGTTATCAAAATCAGTCAAATATGCATCCCACAATGACTTAGGACACAAGTAATGAGCATGCAAACATGGAGAATCAAGAAATCAAGTCAACTATGCAATATCATCCAAAACAAATCAATGAGTAAACACAATCTAGCATGATCTTAACTAAAAGCACAAAACTTGGAAAGCAAGAAACAAGCCAAAAATCACGAGAGAGGGGTTGGAAGTCACTCGTGCCAGCCTAGATGGCTAGGGTAGGGTTCGGTTTTGTTTGTTTTTTTTTTTGAATGGAGGGGTGGCCGAATGGAGTTAGGGTTCGTTTTTTTTTTTTTTTTTTTGTGAAGGCAAGTTTCAAACTTTTGGGACAAGCAAGGTAAAAACTGATTGTAAAAGCAAATTGAAGCAAGAACTTGGCAAAACAAGGTAGTCTCTGATTACCACTTGATACGGAATTGCCAACGTCGAGGGCTATTCTTGGGGTTGCGGAAGCTTTTCAGGATCTTTGGGGAGTTTCGCCTGCTGCCCTTTCTCAATCTTTTCGCTTCTTACAAACTGAAGGCTCGCCCTTGGATTGGATGATCCAACAAGGGTTGAAACCTTAATGGTGTAGAGATAGGGTCGGTTGGAGAATTGACGCCCTATGGTCCACCTGCGATATTCACAACGACGAATACCAATATGAGTAGGATGAATTTCATGCAAGCTAACAAATTTCTGTAAATTGAGATTCTTTTTAGTCATGCAAATTATGGTGATTTAAGAGGAAAGACGAGAGGAAGAGAAGAAAGGTGCGAGTAGGAATTGCGAGAGCAATTCTACTCGTGCGTAGATGATGATGGACGAATGAAGTTGGATGATTGTTGTTGTTGATGCTCGGCTGGATGCAAGACAAGGCTCGAAAAATCTCCAAGGAAAGGTGCGAACTTTGGTTGGATTTAATCCCGGGAAATCTACTTTTAACGCAAGTTAATTTCCAGGAAAACAATCTGATTTTTATTGAAGCAAAGGGTTCGAATTTATAGATACAAAAGAAGTCAAAGATTCTATCAACTAACAAATCCTAAGATAGATCTTTGCTTGGAAAGAAAGCTAGAAAGATAAGAATTTAACTAGTGAAAGATAACAACTTCTAACAAACTCTATCTATCTTCTCCAAGGATGAATTGCGGCCCAAGTTGGAAGCTTCCGCCCTTCTCCAAGACGCGTCCGCGTCCCATGCGTCTGGCCGTGTGTGTGTGCGTCACTTCCTAGGGCGTTGGCTTTCTTGCGCCACAAGTCGTCCATGCCTTGATAATAATAGAAAGAATAAAAAGTGGCAAGTGCCAAAAATAGCAAATCTTTCTAATCCTAAAAATAACTCAAAGATAGGCATGCCCAAATATCAATTCGGGACATGAGAGATGAGGGTGGTCCATTGTGGCCCATGGGCTCATGTGAATCGAGCATAGCTGGGATGCGTGCCAAAAGAACTCTTGTCGCTTTCTTTAGCTTCCGGGCTCGATCTCTAGTAATTGGTCCATCGAAGGGGACTCGGGCTAGGTCCTCGATCTCTTGCGGAGTCATTGGTGCATGGTTTGCATCAGTAGAGATATAAGAAATCAGATAAGATATCACTTGATCGAAAAAAAAATCAGATAAGATATCAAGTAGAGATATAAGAAAATTGGATAAATTACAAAGCAGATATACGAGTTATTTTTTAAAAAGTATAATGTAAACAAATAAATTATTATTTTATTCAAGCTTTACTGTATTATAGTAAACTATTCACATATGATAAACTGAGGCAAATGCAAAAATGAAACCTTTAAATATAAGGCAATAAACCTTTAAATACAACTCTTGCATGTATTCTTATTATGTAAACTAGCGTAATAAACCATGCTACGCATGGAACAATTCTTTTATTTTTCCTTCGTAGTGATTCAATATCGATAATTTATAAATATCGTTAGTAATTTTTATTAAATAGTTTAAAATTATTTACACGAGGGTTATTATTTGATATTATAAAGTTATAATCCTTTATCATTTCAATTAACTTAAATAATATATAATAATAGTAAAATTTTTATAAATGAAAAAATAAGAACTTTATTTTAGGTCGAAATCAACACGCTACTATTCCTCTACCTTTTTTTTAGGTCGAAATGAACAAAGAACCCGGAATCATAACCGAACTTAACCCTGAATTGACTCAAAACCATAATAAATCAAAACCTAACCGCAAGTGGTAATCGAACCGGAACTTATTAGGTAGGCTTCAAATTAATCAATACATATTATAAAAACTGATCATTTTTAAGCCACCACATTAATTCTGACATCACCGTATATTTGGTTAAAAAAAGTTTTTAAACTTACTTTTTCTTTTAACTTGCAAGGAGAGGATCAAACCTGCAACCTGTCAGACCGATACCCTGTCATGCTCCACTAAACCAACCCTTTGAGGTTAGTTTTTACACTTACTAATATTCCTTTTCCATGTACCTTTTATGTGTTTCTCCATGCTGTTTTTTGGAGCTCTTATCTATGTTTAGGAAAACGGTTTCCTAATATGTTAGTGGATAGAAAGATTTGTCAACTGGGAAATCACATCTTAAAGAAAATCTTATTAATATTAACTTACACTAATTAAATTTCTTAATTAAAGACGTAACTAAAAATTAAATATTTTTACTTGAGAAAAAACCATAAAATCGAAAAAAAAACAATTTTTACATATTTTTTCTTACTTTTTTTGGTATATCATCTACCTTTTTAGTTTTCATATATAGTATGTTTTTAGTTTTCATAATACGTTTTTATCTTTTCTAATCAATCATTGTATTATATTATATAAGCCAACTATTTCTGAGTCACCATATTGATTATGACCCCTCTACATATTCGACAAAAAATAGTTATTATTTATGTAATTTTAATTAATGTGATTAATTTCCTTATTATCAATTTATATAAAAGATATAATCACATTTTTGAATTTTGATAAAATATTCTATCTATTTAAAAAAATTATATTGTCACTTTATTATTTGATTTACTTAAATAAATTTATCTTTTTTATGCCTAAGTTATTTGCTATATTTACAACACCAACTATAATTTTTTTTACCTAATACGATATTATCAAATCTTACTATAAAGTTATCGAAAATATATTATCCGAACTTATTTGATTTACGAAGATATTTTTTTAACAAAACTATTAGATAAATCTGGTAATTAAATCAAATAAAGATATTATTGACATATTAGCTATTAAGGTGTTATTGGGTATATAGATATTATCAAACATCGGAAAACATATAAAGGTATCAAAGAGATATTACTTGATTTACTTATATAAACATGTTAAGACAATATCTTAATAATTAAATAATGGTAATATATAGGATAATTACAAAAATCATATTAGTTGATACTTGATAGCAATAAACTCGTATAACAAAAATGAAGTTTAAGATATGAAGTGTATGAATTTAGATTCTTACAGCAAGATTTAGAAAAAAAATGTAATCGACCACAAATATTATGTCTTTTATGTATATTTTGAGTTATACGAGCTTCAAAAAATAATGTTACTCTTTCTTTTTTAAACACGTTGATACATTAAAACTAATATTATATTTTTCTGTATCAATATTCGATTATAAAATATCTAATTATAATATAATATAGAAAAGTCAAGTTATAGTGCATATATGGCGCGACAGGTAAAACTAGTTTTACTATGACTAAATGCTTAGCCCGTCGTTGATGGGGATAATCGTTTTTTTGGATTAATGTAAAATGTAGTGGAAACTATATTTATAATATGATTGAGCATGTTCATAAAAAAAAATATGATTAAGCATGATTAATTGACATAGGTTATCTTATTGGATGTGTTGTTTTATTTTGATTTGAAGTATGTTGAACCCATTTTTGCACGTGCATGCCAAACACAAATTACAACGGTATTCGTATATGTTAAGGATATTATCATGCTAACAAAAATAAGAAAAACAATCGTTAGTATAAGAGCAAAATTGTACCTATATTTCTCCTTCAAAAGTTTATGCAAGTGAGGTATGAAGATGATGACTAGTGTGTTCATGTTGCGACTTAGTTTATATATACATTAATTTTAAAGGATAGATTTAAAATTTTACTTTGTAGGATAAGTATATAAATGATTATAGATTTATAGAGGAATTCTAAATGTTAAGTATAGATCTGACCAATTCCTTATTATTATAAGGAATTTTTTCAATGGATAAGCATTAGTTAGTGTTCATGTTTCATGGAAGTCAAGATACATATATAACAACTAATCATTCCTTTTTGGAATAATGCTCTAGGATTATGACTATTGGCACACAATTTTATTAAACCGGAGGTCGCCTCCCTATGATGTATACATCGAATATGATGAACATCAAAATCCTGCATTCGTGCTCGTCTTAAGGCAAGCTGATATATTTTTTCAGCATAACTTTTCTTATGAACAGTTAAATCATATCATTACAAATGGATGCATTAAAATCCCTCCTATCAATGGAAGTATTTACATTAAGCAACGTATCATGCGCTCTTCAGTATATCTTGCAAGTTTGTAAGCCTACTACTATGATCATTACCAACTGACCTCTTTACATTGTCCAAAAGCAAAGCTACAAAAGACCCCAAGTGCTTATCTTGAAGACATTTGATTGCCCAATCTGGATTTGCAATCTCTTGATGTAGCTCTTCATGGAGCAAATTATTTCAGAATAGAATACTCATCCTGACAACTTCTTCTTCAAAGCTTTGAACCACAATTCTAGTCAGTTTCAACATGTCATCCAAGTGCACAAGGAGAAAACAATAGCATTTAAGGGCCAAGTATAAAAGGCAATGGCATCTACTCCCAATTTCACCCGGCACAGAGAATGTCATGCAAGATAATCGAACAAACATTTGATTGATAATGATCTTATGGTTTAATATTATCCTATCATGGTCAAGTTCATTCTTGCGGATATGGCTCGTAATTGAACACCAATAGGTTGCACATCTATGCTTTCAAGGATTTATTCAATGCCCGGTTATGTTAGTTTATTACGAGATAAATGTTCAAGTTTATCCAATCTACTATCAACATCTTCATCCCTCTCCATGTTGTACAACTGAAACAAAAAGATCAGACAATTGTTCAAAAACATTTATTCAAACACATCCTGAACAATAATCCTCGTCCAAGCAGCCCTAACTCAATTCTATAGATTAAAAGCTCTTGAACCCTCAATCCATTTTCTATAGACTAATTGAGACTGTTCGTAGAAAATGAATGGATAAAGTATAATCGTCCATACCACTTTAATGGACCAAATTATTATTGTCCATCGGATTTTAATGGACATGCATATATAGTTAGTCCATAAGTCTTCATGGACAATTGTCATATCAAACAAATTTCGAATTTGAACTTCCAGACTACCATATTCAACATGTTTCTTGCCAAATCCAATAAAATTAAATGATTTTCTATTTGAAATTGCTTCAGATTGTAATTTCAAATATTTAACAAATTTGGAATCAATAAATCCTAATTAGTCCAATTCTAGTAATGAAGTTAGTACCCAACAATTTGAAGGATTATCAAATCTTCAATGTGTTTTGTTGGAATCAATAAACCCTTATAGACATGTTCTTTTGGATGATAAAGTGAAAGATTATCTAAAATGAGAAAGTTAGAGTTTGAAGGATAAGAAGATATAGAGAGGAAGAGAAGGGAGAGGGAGAAGGGAGGTAAAAATGAAAATGGATTATTGTAAATAAGGGTGCGGTAAAAATATACACCCCTTTATAAAGAGTCTTGATTTTTAACGCATCATCTAATCTTCGTGTAACACAGCCTGCATATAGGGGTGATTTATAAAATTATAAAATGTCACTCTCATTTTCACCTCTCTCCTCCCTCCCTCTTCTCTTTCATCACTCATTTTCTTTCAATTTTTTATAACTAGTTTAATCTTGTACCATGTCCGGATAATGTAATTATAAACTCAATTTAATATAGATATGAATATATAGTCTAAATATTTCTTTTTAAAAAATCCGAATTTTATTTCAAAATTATAAAAAAAGTCTGAAAAATAATCTCATAATTGTATTTTCTTAATTTCCTACCTACTAAATTTAAATTTCTTATCTTTTCAAACAACTAATGAAGCTAAAATCATGTAATAATCTTTGAACCGATATCTATATCTATATCTATAGGATTAATTTCTATTTAGAAATATATCTATATTATTTCCTATCGAAGAAGTTCATGAAACATATCTATATTAAATCGGGTTTATAATCACAATACTTGTACATAGAACAGGGGATTTTAAATTATATTTCATTTGTAGATATGTAACCCCATTATGCCAATGATCATGATAAAATTATAGGATCATATATATTTATCTTCCTATTGTGATTAGTGTTTTTTACCAATGATCGTAAATCAACTCATAATACAAATAAGTTGAATTTGTTCAAAAATTACTTTATGGTAATATCACGTTTATTAAATAATAGTATTTATTAGAAGATTACAACTAATTATTGGTAAGGGATAAAACATATTTTAGGGATAATTAATAGTTTTTAGTAATTCTTAAGCATTTTTTACAAGATAAGATTATGAGATTGTTTCACTTTTGCCCAAAAAAAAAATTCACCAAAAAAATTCTTTTACCTTTTTCTATACATACATCCTATTTCTACTTTTCACAATTTCCAATAAATGTTTTTCATCCAAACTCATACTTTCCACCCAAAAACATCTTTTTACCAACAAAAAAGAACAAGCCCTCTATAAGATTCTAACTACCTAATTTGCATAAAGGAGGGTCCATCTGATTATGTTATCATAGAAATTACACGTGGCGTAATTTTTTGTGAAGACATTAACTCTGTTTTATACTATAGTAGTATAGATATTAATTAGGGTCTAAATCAAATTTGTTTTTATAAATAATTCAAATTTGTTAACAAAATTATATTAGAATTTCAAATCGACAATCAATTGTTTTAACAAGAAATTATATAGATTATGACGCTGTTAAATTTTTCGAATGCAGAATTATTTTATATGACAATCGTTCGTTAATGGACAAACTATAGTTGTCCATCACAATTCAATGGACAATAAGAATTTGTCCATTAAATTGATGCGGACAATCTTATATTTGTCCACTAAAAATGTATGAACAATGCATTTATGCTAATAAAACGTATTGAAAACTCGAACTTATTCATTATTTTTCACTGGAGAATCTAAATAAGTCCATTGATATTCTGTGGACAATCTAAAACTATCCATTCATTTTTAATGGACGGTGGATATACGCTATAAAAAAATTCAATGTGGGTTAACATCTTATAATATGTTTTTAGAACACGTAATAGAAAAGAGGAACGCTCAGGTGAGATACATGTTGTGGTACAACATGTAACATGATGTGGACCGTTAGATTAGGCTAAATAGAGGGTGAGATTTGAGGGTACACAATAGCTATATTTTAATAAGGGGGATGTGATCAATATTACGTGGCTGCAAACATGGTAACAAGCGTGATTTGTGAGATTTTTAATAGGGAAAATCGGATTTTAATTAGGGGGATTTTGAAAGCCACGTTTTTTTAAATGAGAAGTTCTTTGACTTTAGGGATTAACAAGAATGGGAATATTTTTTAAAAAATAATTAATTGAGCATAAAATTCAAAAATCGTTCGTGAATCCTAGAAAATCTATTAGTCAGTGTTTGAATAACTGTGTTCGATGGGTTGAAAAATAGAGTTGAACATTCAAATTAACTCTATATGATGGTTTGGACATTCAAAATAGAGTTGAACATGTGTTATCGCTTTATGAATCTTTTCTAATTTGGTGTGCTCATATATTACTATAGTTGAATAAGTATTTGTCTTCACATGAAAATCAATTCATTATAAGCTGAAATGAAAATAAGGATCTTACGTGACCATTGAAAAGGTAAATGTATTGCATTGAATAAGATGAAAATCAGGATTGTTACAACTCGAATACATACTACAGTAAGTTTGAAAAAATGCATCTCTTTTTCAATATACATTGGTATGATAAAAAATGTCATTGTCTTTGTCTTCAAACTTCATCCATTCTTCACCCCCCTTCTTGAATAACTGCAAAACAAAACACGCATATATGAATATCAATTCATACATAATAGTACAACCAACTAATATTGTTGAACAAGTGTTCATCATATAATGCAAAACTATCAAAACGAAAATATATTATTGCAAAAGTTGTCTTATGATCATTGAAAAACACTACTGTCCAACATGAAAATTATAGAATACTTAAATTCTGTTACTTGGAAAAATGTTATCAATATATAGAAAAACACAATAGACACACATGAAACAGAAATGAAAAAGCACTCTTTTCATCTTATAATAAATAAGTTCATGAAAATATTTGAAAAAGATTCAAAGAGAGAAACCATTACATATTTGAAACTAGTATGTGAAAAAGTTGTCTTATAATCATTGAAAAACACTATTATACAACATGAAAAATACAAAACTAATTATATTTACTATTTGAAAAATTGTTATTAATATGTTGAAAAACACAAAGGCATACATAAAACAGAAATGAAAAATATTCATTTTATGTCGTAAAAAAACACGATAATCCATATTGGTAGAGGTTTTTCAACTATGCAACGACATTTTTCAACTATGAAATATCATATTGTACTGAAAAATAGTATGATGTAAATTGAATAAAAAACAGAGAGACACTCATTGAACAACTATCGAATTGAAGAACATACGCAAACGAATCAAAAAACTATGACATCATCATTGTTGTATGCACAAACGAATTGAAAAACTATGACATATGATAATTCCATGGACAATCAAGAACATTGTTTTACCTCTTTCAATCTTCCTCTTCCTTTGAATCTTCTCACTAGTCTTCGCCATTGATCTGTGCAAACAAATAGATAAAACCCAGTTAAAACCCAATTAGGAATTACGAGAACAACCAAAAAGCCCCAAATCAGACAATGGACTTCATACCGACGATTTTCACATAAACCCTAGGATTTGCAAACACTTTTCAAACATAAGAAATCACATGTTTTGTTCAAGAATCTTAAACCTAAATGCAGCAATTTTGACCCACAAACAAACCAAATCGATGTTCGTGTACTGAAAATCCAAAATCAAAACCCTAAAGACGAGAGTAGCGAAATCGGATACTCGTGGGGTTTTTGATTCAAATAAATTGAAAAAAATTATAGAGGAGTAACTAAAACTTACCAAGAACACTTATGCGGAATGAAATCGTTGATGATGACTATGGGGAAGATGATAAAACAATTTCAGATTGAAATTTCATTGATGACCACACATTAGAAATTTTTTTTATCTATTGATTTATATTTTAGTTTTTTTTCAAATAAAAAAAACTTTAAATTTATACATAATTTTTCTAGAAATATTCTTATTTACTAAATTCCATTTTAACTTTCTAAGAATTCTTCTTATCTATAAATTTTAATTTCAATTCAATATTAATTTTTTCAATAAATCGTACCTTAATCAAAATCTATATATCAAGTCAAGGGCTTTTATTAGCCACAATTAGATTATTTTAATAAAAAAATCTTAATTTTCAACAAATCCAACCACATGGCCATTTTATAAAATCAATTTGATTTGTTAATAGTTAATTGACTTATTTTTTATTGGTAAAAATTTTTAGAGTAGAATCTTCATATAAATAAATTATATATATACATAAAATAAAAAAAAAATCCCAAAAGAAGCAAATTATATAAAATAATACAAGATTTTATATCAAACTATTTTTTGAATAACTTTATATAAAATTTAAAACAGTTTTTAGATAGATCAAATCAACTAATACTAGTTATTACATAAAATCTTGTACTTCTTTACATGATATCTTTATAAATTATTGTAATAAAGTCTTTATTTAAATAGGTAAACTTTATATAGTAAAATATTTTTATATTAATGTTTGTTAAATAACTTATCGATATTACCCGAAAAAATTCAGGGGTTAAACCAGAAACGATAGAACCCCAACATCCGATCCGAACCTCGGCAACGGAGATAGAATTCACGATCACGATGTCGATGGCACCAGGTACGTCTCTCGCGTCTTTCTCATTCTCCTTTCCAATTTCATCAAACCGTGGCATCTGCTTGATTTAGTCTCGTTTCTGCGATTTGAATTTTGTTTTAATTGTTAGTTGGAGGATGTTTGGGTTGATATTTGTAGCCGAATGTTAGGGTTTGCTTCTGTCGATTGCTTTGTCCCTCCCAAACATGTTCAATAGAACCAATCCTTAGCGTTTTGGCACTAATTTCTGTACTGAAATTCGTCGAAGCTTGACATTAGCTTTAGGTCTGCTACGTAGATTTCGATCGGTGGCTCTGTCCCTCTGTAAGCATGTTGGCTAGTACCGATTCATCGAGTTTTTATCCAATTCAGATCATTCAATTGAATGATAATGTTAAATTTGATCAACTTAGAGACAGGAATGCATATAGGTGTATCGTTTTACAGACGGTTCGATACTGTTGAAAGATATCTCTTGACTGTGTGGGTACTTAGTGTTCATATATCGTTTCTGTGACCTCAACGAGAGCAAGTCGCGTCAAACTAATCTGTTGTGTAGCCTATCAATAATCTGTTGTGTAGAAATCAAAACTAGAATCGGCCAGCTGTGTTAGTTCCACACCTGTGCCCATGCATAGAGTATCTAGCACGTTCCTCTGATCTTGGGATGTCGGTAAATGAATCTCATCCAATGAATGTGTTTGGTTTCCCTTGCAGGAGGATCCTCGCTTGCAGGATCTGAGGATGGCTATGAAAGTGATGAGTTGTCTCTCAGTGAAAAGATAAAGGTAAGTGGCCTTGTTTTCCCAGCTTGCATTTTTCAGTCACTTGAATGCAACAAAGGACTTGTAAGTGTAGTACGTCCTTGTATTTATCTAACCTGTACATATGCCCTTGTCCACAGCTTCTGGAAGCCATCAACACCAGAGTAACTTTGTTTGACGAACTCACCAAAAAACGGAAACAAGCTGCTTGTGACAAGTAAATTACTTCTCAACTATCCTTTTTCTCTTTATACATCTTTGTACCTATTTGATCTTCTTGCTGGTTAACTCTTCTGTCAATCTAGTGCGTACTCGTATATGTTTGCTGTTATACATTTTGGTAATGTGTCTAAAATTTCCACTTGTTTTCCTTATGGTTCTGCAGCTGCGGAGCCATGACACATGAGTCAAAAGCTTGCGAGGAAGGGCATGGGAAAGACTTAGCCTTCGTGGCAAGTTGTAAAGCAAGGGAAAAGTATCGACGTTCGCGGATAAAGAGGGCTAATGCAGATTTGGATGTCTTTAGTATGAAGTTTAACTAGTTAAGGGTGTGTTTGAAATGCTTGATATCAGTTAACAAGGGGATTGTTTGAAGCTGATTATTTATATTTACTAGTTAGTCTGGTTTTTTGGATGAAAGTGTTAGTCCCGTTTTTATTTGACTAAAATATTAATTTTTATACAATTTAATTGAAAAATAGTAAATACATTTAAAATTATGTACTATTATAATTAACTTGTTTCTTATAAGATTTATTTTGACGATATACACTTTGTGTGAAAACATAGTTTCTTAGTCAAATAGAGCTTTGTGCAATCATATATTTTTATTTGGATTAGATAATCTACTCTAATATAGTATAAAAAGAAATCAATGTCTTCATAATTTTTTTTTTGTCATGTGGTATGCATGCATAAAATAAAATAATCCATTAAACCTTACTTTATATAATAAGTTGTGATCTTATTATGTAATAAAAGTATATATCTTTTCACTTAAACAAGAAAATCAAGATAAAATTGGAAAATAATATGATATTATTTTTTATATAAAATTTGGCTTTTTTTTATATTTTTAAATATAATTCAGATTTTTAAAAATAATCTAGACTATATCTATATGTATAATATTTTCTATTTAATTTAATAAATCATGATCTTCTCATTTAAATGAAAATTTAGATAAAATCATAGAGTAGTTTATGATATATAATCTCGAAATTATATTTTCACATATATAGTATATTATCGAAATTATTTTGGAATTTTTTAAACAAATAATCTAGACTATATCTTATTTATTAATTAAAAAAAAAGGTCCTTTTGCTCAAATAAAAGATCAAGATAAAAACAGAAAAAAAAATATGATATTATTTTAACAAATATAATATATTTATATTTATAATTTTAAAATATAATTCAAATAATTTTAAAAAAATCTAGACTATATCTATATGTATTAGATTTTCTATCTAATTTAATAAAACATGATCTTTTCATTTAAATAAAATTAAGATAAAATAATAAACTAATTTATCATATATATAATCTCTAAATTATTTTTCGCATATATAATATATTTTGGAATTTTATTTTGGAATTTTAAAATAAATAATCTAGACTCTACCTTATATTTTAACTAAACACAATTTTTCAAATTAAAATAGGCGAATTTCAAATGATTTAAAAGATCTTATCTAATAAAAAAATTTAGCTGAAAATCTTATATATTTATTTTGATAGTTTAGACTTCGGATCATATCAGTAAAATATATTCCAGCGTTTGGCGCATCAGCTCACTAGTTAAGCACTGCTCATGGGTGTACCATGAGGTCTCAGGCTTGAGACTCTATGACGGCGGTTTGCCCTTTTATCTTTAGAGTTGGCTAGTAACCCTAGTGAATGTACTAGGTGGTGACCCTAATTCCTTTTCTTATCAAATATATATATATATATATATATACATTTCTTGATAATATTTTATAATACATGTTATAAATCCTTAAATAAAATATTTAAACAAAGTAAGACCTATTACATAAAATATTATATAATAATATCTTTGCTGGAGTGGAGATTAATGAGTAATATATTGTCAATAAATTATCAAAATATTTTTATAACAATGATTTATTAAAGTAGGTTAATTTCATAGATAGTTTATTTTAATGATTTGAAATATTTTACTTTACTTAATAAGGTAAAATATATCTTTATATACTTTATACATGATTTTAATTAAAAACTTTGTCAAATAAGTGAACTTTGTAGATACAAATATTTTTCTTACTAATATGCCAAACAAATTTATTAGGGTTGTCTATACATGGTGTATGGGCTAAACTAGTTGTTTTATCAATAAGTAATTATTTTATTTACACTAATTATTTTGGAAAATAATCCATCCATGTCATATGCAAATAAATAATTTTTTATATGTGAAGTCTACAGTAAAAAATAAGTGAAATGAATTTCAACCAATTAGAACAATCCAAAAAAAATGTTTCGATTTAGCCTGAGGTTGGCATAAGTTGTTTTAATTGTTATTTTAATCTCCCCTTTAGTTTTAGTTATGATGATGTGTTCAGACAAATTGCTATCTAACCTACTATAATATAAAGTCGAGTTAATAAGTGGTATGTATATAATAAAATAATCTATTAGACCCTCATTTATTAAATAAGTTGTGCTCTTCTAGAAACATGATCTATTCAAACAAATCAAGATAAAATTGGAAAGTAATTTCTAAAGTATAATTATGAGATTATTGTTTTTGAATTTTCCTTATAATTTTGAAATATAATTTGATTTTTTGTCCATTGAACGGGGAAATGCTTTAATGTTTGAATTATAAATATATATGTTATATGCATGAACTAATTAGAATTGAACTAGAATGTAAATGCATAATATAATTGTATCTTATAAAGTATAACAATGCCTTGCAACGTTTACACTGAGATGTATGTTTTATCATATTTAATTATGTTCATAATGGCTAGTTTAGCATAATAAGGGCTACTTTGCACCAATAACATTTATGCCGAGTTTTTTTGGATGGATAAGCTATTAGCTCATTTAAACATCAATATTAAGCTGCTTAAATATTACAAGGCTAGATTATCTTACAAAAATGAAATAACAAATGTTGTTGACTCAATAACTAACGTTCAATATAGGATTAAACACTATGTTTGGAAGAATAGAAGAAATATCAAGTCTAAGATGAGCCAATTTAACATGTCTTCTATCAAGCTATAAGTCGTTGAATTACACTCTTTGAAATAATTAAAGTAAACCGCGTGTGAAATACATGAAATCAAGTGTCTCGCATCATCCAAAATAGATTGTATTTCTCAAGGCACTTTTCATTGAAGTTTTAAAGAATTCATTGCCATCAATTGATCACCTTCGTAAATTTCATTGATGTTGAAGTACTGACTGCTTCCAAAAGGAAGCTTTTGTTTGTAACATTGACATAAGTTGTAATTTTACTCAATCACACATAAGGATTGTACTATTGTGGTCCCAAAATAAAAAGCTGACAAACGTCACCGAATTAGACTGTCTTCAGGCATTAAAATTAAGTTATATCCAACCAATCAATAGCTTAATCCAAGTAACATGATTTTTTTTCGTTTAAGGTGAGTTTTAACTGATTTACCATAGGTGGCAGAGACTCATTTCAAATGTTGAGAGAATGCCAGTTCACAAGGAAAAAAATTAGGATCAATACTTACCCGATTATATATTTTGGAATTCATGTGTCCCCAAATAAACCACCAAAGAAAACATAAGGAGTAATAAGTTATCATTAAATCTTTCTGATGAAACTTACTTAAACGAATACTTTAATTTGCATTCAAATTTGTCAACCATTGTTTGAGTAAATATACATCGGAAAGTAAGATAATTGAGGTTTTCATCTTCAATACCATAAAGAGAAACTTTAATTTGAATCTATTAATGAGTTTTCAAAAAATTTAAATATTGGAAAGCTTGGTCCATCTGATGAACAAATAATTTGTTTGCCGTAATTTTTTTTGAATGTTATGACATGTGATTAATCAACACTTTGTTCCAAACTCTCAGCAATTCATCATCATTTGTCCCACTCTCGGATTGAGCTGAAATAAAATTCTTATTTCTATTATTTTTTATTTATCAAAATAAGAAAGTTTAATTGAATAGATACTGAGTGTATATATGTGTCATCATTTCAGGCTATAAATTTTACATAGTGTAATGTTTCGATAGTTAAATGACTATAGAATTTGATATATTCTATTTCTTTTTCAAATATTAAATACGTAACATCATAACAAATATGTGTTAGGAAGTTACTAGTTAGTACGTACATATTCGAGCCAACACTTGTTCATAACATGAGACAATCATTTACGAGCAACGAAGTCAACAACCATATTCTTATTTTGGCTTATACAAGAAACCATTAAAAATTTCAATTATTTAATTATCTCATTTGTTAATCAATATTATATATATTTCGCAAACTATTCATACAACAACTTCATTCTAGCTAAATATACTTTGTAGTTTACCATCGACTATAGATTTCTTTCATTCATTTACCATCGACTCTTCCTATGAAAATATAGCCAAATCATAATTATTCAATCAATCTATGACATACACAATCAACTTCTCAAAAAAAAAAACTAATGTGCATGTTCGAAAATAAAGAAATTAAAATATGGCTAATGTCCAATCACCCTTAAAAGCCCAAAACAAAAACAAAAAAACATTAAAAACCTACATTTATTTGACCAGCCAAACAAAAATAAGTGTTGTAGAGATGAATACTATATATAACTTTTTTATTATGATTTTAAAAATAGAATTACACATCTATATCAAAATAATTTGGCTTAATATTTGAGTTGTTCATATATGAAGTAGTTTTTTTTAGTGCAA
Source organism: Polygonum aviculare (assembly GCA_934048045.1). Taxonomy (NCBI): domain Eukaryota; kingdom Viridiplantae; phylum Streptophyta; class Magnoliopsida; order Caryophyllales; family Polygonaceae; genus Polygonum; species Polygonum aviculare. The sequence continues at coordinate 13,895,828 of OW204023.1, read as the reverse complement.
TCAGATAATAACTTTCACTTGTATTATTCTTTTTGAAAGAAACTTATGATAAAGCTATGGAAATTCTTACTTCACCAAAACTTCTTCTTTAGATTTTCGAAAAAATTGATTTAAAATATATATTACTAATCTAAACACCTTTATCTATTATAGCATAATTATTGGAACTCAAAATCCTCTTTATAATGTTTTTTATGATATAAAAAAATAGGTTTGACAAATGGTTATATTCATACTGGTAATTTAAATATAGGGAAAAAACATAAAACCACCCTTTATTTACACTTGTATGCACAAAACCACCCTTTATAATTCTTTTTGCACAAAACCACCCGTTATTGGTATTTGCTTGCACTAAACCACCCATTATAAAAAAGTTTGCATACAACCACTTGTAATCACAAATGTTTGTGAATAATCACCCATACCTTGTATTGCTAATTAATTTTAATTAAAATAAATATAGAACAAAAGTAAAAATGTCCTTATTTTTTATTCGTTATTTGTGGTGTACTCTTATTTAAACAGAAAAAGTTGTTATGGACCACTTATATCAATAATTTTAAGTTCAAAAGAAAAATACTAAAGTAACATATATTAATATGATTAAATTTATATTAGATTATTCAGTAAAAAAAAAACTAATTAAACGACTAATGTGTCAATTGAATATTCAAAAATGGAAGAGGTTAATATTTGTGAATCAGACAATAGATTTAAATTTCTTGTATTATTACTTTTCGTTGGATATGGAATCAACTACAAAAAGATTAAAATCAATTACCAATCATCAATAAATTTAGGGATTTTTAGTGATATGATAATAGATCATGTCATTATCTTTATTAATTTCTATGAAGTGCTCAAATAAATTTGGCAAAAAAATTGATGAATAATTTAATAAAGTATGATTTTCGGTGGTTAATTGCAAATAATCATAGATAAGGGGTGGTTTTATGCAAGTAATTAGTAACAGTGGGTGGTTTTGTGCAAGAATATTTATAAGGGGTGGTTTTGTGTAACTAATTTGTAATATAGGGTGTTTTTTTGTAAAAGTTTTTATAAATGGTGGTTTTGTGAAAATAAGTAAAAATAAAGGTGGTTTTAAGCTTTCCCCCCTTAAATATAACTTGTATCATAAACCTACTCATATAGTACATTGTTTAACACAATTTTCTTAATAAAAGTTCCTTTTACATAACTTCAAATCAGTCAAAACATTATATATACATGTTTTTACATATGAAATATGAGGTTGATTCGGATAAAAATACCCCTTAAGATACAAACTATAAATAAATATCACCCATTGGATTAGGAGAATGAAGGGCTGAGATTAAACAAGACATTAGAGAGAGGGAGAAAGGAGACTTAAAGGGACGGTGGTCTTTTTGTAATTATAGGGGAAATTAAGGGCATAATTGACCTTGCCCCAAATGCTTTCAGTTTCCCATAGCTTTCTTCCGGTTTGCACCAATCCGCCCACGCGATTCTCGTTCCCATCCATGTCGAAATCAGATCTCCAATTCCTCCAAGTTCGTTCGGCATCGGCATTCGAACAGAAGCAGAACCTCGCCGGCGCCGATGATGAAGAAGGATGATAGCGAGGGCAAATTGGAGGTAGGAATGGCGATTCGGAATCGATTCCGGCGATAAAGACGACGAAGAGAGTTGTTCAGGTGAGACACGACCAGAGCACGTGGAACGCCGAAGGCCGAATCCAAAGTAGCTCCGATTTCTCCGTTCTCACTGCCAAGGGAGAATCGCAAGCGGAGATTTCGAGACAGATTCTCGTCGACGATCTCATTCTTCTAGATCTGAGGAAACTCCTACTGTCTCATTCTTCTATGCAAAAATTAATACTCCAGAAGAGTACTCTTCGCTTGTTTTGCAATGACTGAAGATTTGAACTTTTGGTATTGTCCAAGAACTTAATTTGAGTAGCTGGTGATTGATTTGATAAGACCGTGTTTGGTTGAAGAACTTATAAATTAGAGTTCCTGATTAGTTTGGACTTCAAATGCCATCATGAAGAGCGTATTTTCTCCTTTTTTCTGAATGTCCTGCTGAGATGTCGCTTATTGTTGTCTTTGAATGGATCAATCTGTTTTATGGAGGCAAAAATTGCTCACTCACTTTTTTTTAATCATCAGGGATTAGTACACAATAATGAATGAACACCCAGCTTCAATTGATAACAAGTACTAGTTATCTTACTATCTGTTATCCTTTTACTGAAAAAGGCCATATGCCTATTGCCGCTTTATAATTTTTCAAAAAATGATGCTCGAGTTATTCACAAATTACATTCAACATCAAGGTACAACCTCCGCCTATTTGAGTATAATGTTCACGTATTTGAGTATAACGTTCACGTATTTGAGTATTATGTTCACGTATATTAGATGTACGTTCACATATGAAGTGGTTGAGTTCACGTCTTTTAGATGGACGTTCACATATTTAAGTATAATGTTCACGTATTCGAGTATCATGTTCACGTATATTAGATGTACGTTCACATATGAAGTGGTTGTGTTCACGTATTTTAGATGTACGTTCACATATTTGAGTATACTGTTCACCTATTTGAGTATCATGTTCACGTATATTAGATGTACGTTCACGTATGAAGTAGTTGTGTTTACATGTTTTAGATGTACGTTCACATATATGAGTATAATGTTCGCGTATATTAGATGTACGTTCACATATGAAGTGGTTGTGTTCACGTATTTTAGATGTACGCTCACATATTTGAGTATAATGTTTATGTATTTGAATATCATGTTCACGTATATTAGATGTACGTTCACATATAAAGTGGTTGTGTTCACGTATTTTAGATGTACGCTCACATATTTGAGTATAATGTTCACGTATTTGAGTATCATGTTCACATATTTTAGATGTTCATTCACATATTAAGTGGTTGTGTTCATGTATTTGAGTATCATGTTCACGTATGTTGGATGTACGTTCACATATGAAGTAGTTGTGTTCACGTATTTGAGTATTATGTTCATGTACTTTAGATGCACGTTCACATATAAAGTACTTGTGTTCACGTATTTTAGATGTATGATCATATTCGCGCACATATATAAAGCTTTTAAATTTGCCAATTATAAAACATGATCTCTCTGTATGATAAAATTGTAAAAGGACAAGTTGGGTTATAGTGAAAAAGAAAAAGGTTGATTACTAAAGTTCTAATACATTCAAGTTCATGCATTATATAATGCATAAATAAGTTCAAATGGCTGAAACAATGTATTATGTCTGTTTTCATGTTCACGTATTTTATTTGGGTGTTCACGTATTTTATTTGGTTGTTCACATATATATGATCCCTTATTAATCTTCATAGCATGCATAAAGATACATGGAAAGTATATGATACGGTCTTATATGATTCATGATGACCAATCTATTTCGTATCATGCATATATATGGTTTTCATAATGAATTAATGTTTCTTTATCCGATCTGCAATACCGTCAATATTATTGCTCGGTCTCTTTGTTGGTTGTGCAATTTCTAATTTTCTATAGTCATTAAATGACCAGCCAATCAATCCCCTTATAGCTAAATTCACATAACTAGCATATCCAACTTATTAATGGTCATCAAACTCATCGTATCATTTGTTTTAAATGGTAATTGGTGTTAGCTGCGCAATTTATTTTGTTTATGGGGTTGTGAAGTGAATGTTCATGTACATAACCATAAAATATAGTAACTGGTGTAGCACAAAATCACATGAGCAAGAATTGCTACTATAGAGTATTGCCAACGGTGTACACAACGTAGAACAAAAGTGAAAGAAAGCGATCACTCGATTTCGATTTGTTGGGGTACATCGTCTTCTAGTTCCCCGCTATGGGCATTGATGACTTCTTCTGTAACACCAGATGCTTCAACGGTCCTCTACAACCATTCCTTGAGAGGATCATCGTTCAAGTCCAACCTCAGGAAACCCGCAAAGATACCGCCCATGAAGGCCACAAACTCCTGCCAATAACAAGCCCTCAGATTTAGAAATAAACAACTTGGATGTAAGAAAAATGGTTGTGCAGAAGATGATGCTAGAGGAAATTACACAAACCAATTCACACTTAAAAGGAAGCAATCCTTTAACAAAACTTCACTTGTGGACATCAGTTTCAGACTTCCAGTTTACCCTTGATCAGTTCAAGCATTTAGAACTCTTGATGTAAGAAAAATGATGGTACAGAAGTTGATGCTAAAGGAAATCTACACGAGCAATTCAGTTTGAAAAGTATGTGATCCCTTAGCAAAGCTTCAAGTTACATACATCAATTTCTATGTATACTTAAATCAGTTCAAAATTCTCATTTCTAAAATCACTATCATGATTCAGCTGCCCAAGCCTAATGAAATTGTTTCCATATCATCCATAATCAGTAACTGATAATTTGCAAAAGATGGATAGACCCAGACAAAGCTTATCAAACATCAATTGCACGAAACTAAGTGGACAATTCAGCATCCTCCTCTCCCTAATTCCACATCTCGTCAACAAACAGCGTAATTAATTAGTAGGAAGGTGAAAACGAAGAAGGTAACAATAACAACCTTTAAAGCTTCCTTGAGAATTGGCTCTTACTCAAACAAATCGAAGAGGCAGGCCTTAACAAGAACAATTCTCTACCACATCTTTGTATACTTCTTAAACTGTGGCACAAAAAAGGCGGTGACGATCGATTTGGAACTCCACTGTACAAAATCCCAAATTCGTCAATCACAATAAATCCTAACGAAACATTAGATTTGAAGATATATCTGTGTGTGTGTGTGCAAGAGAAGAGATACTTACGGAAGAACAAGAGGGAGAATTGAAGAGAAGAGCAGACATTGTATCAACAACCTTATCACCTTCTCTTTCTCCGGATAGTGATCGGAGAACAAGCAATTAAACTATAAAATTGAACTCAAATCTTCGTTTGTAAGCTTCAATTGAAACCCTAATTCGAAGTGAATCGAGATTGGTTTGGGACTCGATGGCTCCAGCTGCGCTATCGAAGGAGAGTATGGGTCTTATGGAGGAGAAGACGGGAAGAGAAGGAAAGAAGAACACAGTTGGGCAACAAAATGACGATTTTGCCCCCGTTTCCTTAAAAATTAAAAAGAGAAGATCTTCTAATCATAGCCGTCTATCTACATAATCGGATGGCTGATATTTGTTCGTAGTTTTTAGGTTAGGGAGTGTTTTTATTTGAACCAACACCATGAAATATAGCAAAAGAGTTATTATAAAAACTTGTCTTCTATGTATAATAAATCTAACCTATAACGTACAATTTATAATTTTATATATATACAACTATTATGTTTCACATTCAGGTTATACAAACTAAATAATACCATAAAACTATAATTCTTAAGTTTTTTAGTTTTGCCCCCTAGATTAATCGCCTACTTGTTTTTAAAATCCGATAAAATATAATTACGAGAAAAAGGATTTAACATTTTTGACAAGGTTTTGGACGAAAACGACGACATCCTCCTATATATGGTGGATCTGAGAGGCGGTTGCGATAGTTAGGAGAAGGGAACATCAACTTCCTACTTGTACAACAAAATGTCGATTGGTGATCGGAGCGAGAATGCAAGACTTCTTGACCAACCTGACCGGTGGCCAAAAAGAAAGGTAGTTAGATTGTGTAGTTGCGATGGCAACAAAGAATTGAAATGAGATGGAACTAGCGGTGTTGGAACCGTATCAAATATATGAAGTCAATGGAGGCGATGGCGTCCCGTTTAGGGATCAAACGAGGCTACTTATTTTGTACTAGATATTCGACTTTTATAGCACAAGAATTGTTGTACATACACCTCCTCCAACGTCGGATAATAATGAATTAACTCCTTCGACCAAAAAAAGAATGAATTAACTCCAAAGCCGAGCATGGTGATCACTTCATTGCCTAATATTATATCACGTCGGATAAGAATGAACCCGTCAAATTCAAGTTTTTTTTTATCAAATCAAATTCAAATTATTGATGGTGCATTACCATCACTTGATTGCCTAATGTATTTATCATATTTGTCCATCCATGACTGAGAGAATCTCCAAGAGATGCTCCAAATACATTGATATTTGCGAATTTGGAGATTTTTAACTCCAAGCGATGCTCTATCTCATTCTCTAAAATGGGGATAGAAGAAAAAACATTAGGTGTTTTCTCCAAATTCGGGGAATTCTCCAAATCCATTTGGAGAATGCATTAAGTGACTTAGTATACATGACAATAATTCATTGGTTATATTAATTTTTATAATATGTTACAAAAAAATTAAATATAAAAAGTAAACCAATAAATATGAGATTGCTCAAAATGGGGAAACTCTTGAAGTTGAGGTAAGTACTTTTTGGAGAATATAGCTTTTGATTCTCCATATTGAAAGAAATTATGGAGAATTTGTTAGAGATGCCCTGAATGAGTTAGATTTTAGCGGCCAAATTTAAGCCCATTTACTTAATTTGGCTGCTTCTAGATTGAATAAAGTCAATGCATATTCATACCAATATTCCATTAACTTCCTACATTTGACCAAGGGCTCTAATAAACAGGTGATGGGTTTTCCACAACTTTTTACATAATCAAATTTCCTTGAGAAACAACAAGAAAGTGATGAGGGTTTGAAAACTCGATCACAAGGTTGAAGAAAGGTTGTGTTGGTTCTGATCTATTGAACCAAAATTGCATGAACAACCACTCGACTACCCTAATTATATGTTACACTTTCATTTTATGTTGGACAAAAGCATATGAAATTGACATCGAAGCTTATAAAACATTTCGAATCATCTTATTAAATATCAAAAAAAAATATTCAAGTACTTCATTTATTTTATTTTATTTGATAAAGTTTTTTTTTTTTTTACTTTTCGAGTAACACCAATTTATCCATATTGACTTTACCCTTAATCTTACATGACTGAGTTTAATAAAAGGACATAACTAAAGTTATGCCTCATAAATACTACAAGAGAATTTATGACATTACTCTTGCTATAAATGTGGTACATCACACGAGTGTGTATTGTATTACATGTGAGAAAAATCATACACGTTAAGAGAGCATGAACAGTCATTTAAAGTAAAAGGGACAATCAAGTTAGTTGAGAATACAAATGTATTTTGTCACGTGCTGCATACTCATTACACACTCACATGAAAATGTCATACAAATTAAGATAAGAGTATGCACAATTGTATTGAGTGAGAAGGTAAAGTCGGGTTAGTTGAAATTATACAATCATTCGTCTTAAAATATATATTCATTACACACTCACATTAAAAACATGGGTAAAATATTTGACAAGTATAACAGCTCGTGCAAATGTAGAACGCCGAAAATTACAAGTGAAACTCCGAAAAATTAACCTTCATTGCAACCATATCATCAACCGATCGTAGAAACTGATTCAAAAGAAAAAAGAAACCGAAAGGACTGATATCGAAAAAACTCTAGATGACCAATTTAGAAACACCTTGAACATAGATTTCTTTGCTCTTTTGATGATTTGCATCTAGAATCTGTAAAGCCCGAGGCCCTAGAAGCGCTATCTCATGCCAACCCGAGGACTTCCCAGGAGATCACTCATCCTGGTACTACTCTCGTCCTAGCACGCTTAACTTCATAGTTCTCCCGTCAAGGCCTAAGGACCACCCCTTGGGTCGAGTGCCCGCCCTCTGGCCAAGCTAACTCGTAACCTAGAGTCGACTTTGATACCATTTAGCCTAAGGCTTTAGAAGCGCTATCCCATGCCAACCCGAGAACTTCCCAAGAGGTCACCCATCCTGGGACTATTCTCGCCCTAGCATGTTTAACTTCATAGTTCTTTTGACCTCTCGAACCATGAAAAGGAAGAGTTCTTGTTGACATGGGGAGCACCTCAATCCCTTATAAACTATCGGGGTGATACAGAATCATTATCACCGCGTCAATGAACTTCAATGTTGCCAACGCTCCTACTCTATCTCCACTAGGAAGAGCTCGGTGTTGATCGTTATTCTCAACACCCTAGTCGCACCGCTTGTAAGGTAGGTTGGGCTTCCAAACTAGGACACAATACTTTTGGGAGTTTAAATGAGGTGCCACTTAAGCTGATGGAATTAAGATTTGATGATTTATATAGCCATTTAAATTTCACAGATTGACATTGGTGTTTTTTGAGTTGCATGTGAGAGAGAATAATTTCTCTTTTAGAAGTAAATGTAACAATATGAATTATCAAAAGTTAAAGCATTTCGGTAATCTCATCGTTTTTTAACATAACTATTGACAAGAGATGTTATTTAGATAATGGAGATGCTTTCACTAATGGTTAAAATGAAATAGTAATAAAAGGGTGGTTATATGAAAAAGAGGGTATTTTACAAATGATTTTAAAAGAGATCATTTGTTCGCTTACTTGCACTCTGCATCGAACCGACCCATAAAAATCTGGTCGAACTACAAGTCAATTTTTTACCAATTTGCGGGTTGAGTCGGACTAAACCAATAAGGCTTACCACTTACGGGTCGACCTGCAACATTTTATATTTAAGAAATTTATATATATTACAATTTTCTTATCAAAAAAGTCTATACTTTTGGAAAAATCCAATGTGTTTGCAATCCAAACCAGGTGAACCAACAGGTCGATCTGTAACCGACTTGTGACCTGACCCAAACACCCCTCGATTTTAGGGGTTTGACTGTTTAATTTACGAATCAAGCAAAACCAAAAGAGAGCCAACTTGATCAACCATCGGAAATCGATACATTCCCACGCTAATATCTTCTTATTTCGCATCGAATACAGGCTCGAACCAACTCCCGGCGAACGACACGACATGGAACGCCGAGTCCGATCGCTTAATGTCTATACATGTTGATGTTAGATATCATATTCCATATTGCAAGTGCGCTCTCAAAGAGTATCACAATGCTGGAGGATTAAGGTGCTAGTACATCAAGGCTTCTTGTAATGCATAAAGCCGAAAGGACGTTTCCCATGCACCCTATGGACGGATATGTAGTTTATTGATTTTAAACTTTAGATGGATTAAAATTAATATGTATGCTGTCTGTTTGAACATTTGGAATCCTTTTATTGTGTGGTACTATTTCAAAAAGTACCTATCGGTGTTGGCTTAAAGGTTACTGACTTGAATATATTAATGGATAGATTGATAGGAATTGATGATTTTGTTTTCATAATCTTTTATGTGGGCCTTATATTAAATGTGAACCATGTTATAATATGACCCAATTTCTTATACAGGTTATATGATTTTTTTTTTGTTTTGCGCCTTAGGTTAAACCGGCTTTGTGTTATCAAATAGCTCAATACTTTTATCCGACCTGGTTTTGGGATTAACTTATTAAATTTTATAACAATTATAATGATGGAAGTAAAATTGAGTATGTAGAGTAAATCAAGATATCGTTACATAGTTCATTAAATCGAAGGAATACATAGGAAAATATAAGCATAAGATATGAAAAGACTTTGATAAAATGAAACTTGCATTACAAAAGGGATCCATTGTAGATTACTAATTTAACATAATGCTATTAAAACAAAATACAATACAATTGATACTTTAACTATATTCCATGCACATACGGGATACTCCTTCATATGATTCTTTAGCTCTTCAATATCATCTCGATAAATAGTACGCATTTCGTCATATTTTGAGAAATAGAAAGATCGAATTGGGCCTCATCTATCTCGGTTGAGGCATAATATCCTTAAAGTCAGCACCAATTAAGGGAATTAAAGCTTGGAATGCATGCATAGCTGCCTCAGTACACCATTGTGACCAGGAGATGATTTTGTATAACAAATTCCTAAGCTCAACAATAATATCCTTAAGTGTAATCTTAGCTTGGCCATTAGCATACCACAAAATAGTATCAAGAAAATTATAAAGAGATATAGTATATCGTCACTCATCTTCTCAACATCTTTCTTTGGTTTCTTCTCTAGAATTCCCATAACTTTTCTTATGAACAGTTGCAGCATATCATTATATATGGAGGCATTAAAATCCCTCATATCAACGAGAGTAAATACATTAAGCAACGTATCATGCATTGTAAGACATTTATCGATATCACCTGGATGTGTTTTTTCATAGCTTCATTCAAGATGATAGTAATTTAAATAAGAAAAGTGTTGATGTTCTTTGATTGTTTGGAGCCAATAACCAGTAATTTTATCAACTATATTAAACGAAAATGAGGTTGTTGAAGCCCGAAAATCTCGAACCAAATATGGGACAAAAATTATTAAACTCTCGGGCCTTTCGGCGCGCTAGAAACCGGCTCGTCCTGCTTCGAGCTCTCCCACCTCCGCGTATTATTTTATTCTCTTTTCGGAGGTTTATAAGACTTTTTAAGGTCTTTCCCGTAATATAGTGCGAGCTCCTCGGAGACTCAAACACGTCGGAGCCCATCCTTCGAGAACACGTCTCGGGACTCGGCTTTTTTCCGATCCATTATTACGTACCACCACCACCCTATATATAACAGAGGGAGCTGCCTGCTTGTATTACAAACGGACGATGTGGGATAGAAAACTTTCAGGGTGACATGTCTGCTTGAGCTACCTGCTTGAGCTTTCTGCTTAAGTTTGCCTCCGTTACGCGTACGCTTATTTATTTTAGTTATTCGCGTACTTAGCGCGTTTAAAAGCGTTCTTAGCGCGTTAAGAGTGTGTTTAGCACGTTAATCTTTTATGTCGATATTATCATCTTGTGCACCAACGCGGTGACAATTCCGGGTATCAACACAACCCCGTGACTCGGATGTCCTTAGTATTTCAAGGACAAACGAAGCACTCACTTGATGCACATACTTATGGTCAACGCGTTGTTGTAACCGGCTCGAGTTGTGCAACCAACTCGAGCACGCCTATGCGCGTCGCGTATCGCGCGCGGGTCAAACCCTGAGCACAACTCGGCGGCTTGCCTTTAGAGTGCGATGGGATGTTGTGAGTTTGTCGCGACTACGAGCGATGAAGTTAACTCGAGCGCGCCCTCGCGTTCAACGCGGGCCAAACCCCGAGCTCGGCTCGGCAGTTTGCCTTATAGAATTTGGTTTTTTGGTTTTATCACGATTACGAGCGATGAAGTTAACTCAAGCGCGCCCTCGCGTTCAACGCGGGACAAACCCCGAGCACGGCTCGGCGGTTTGCCTTATAGAATTTGGATTTTTGGGTTTATCGCGACTACGAGCGGTGAAGTTAACTCGAGCGCACCCTCGCATACAACGCGGGTCAAACCCCGAGCTCAGCTCGGCGATTTGCCTTAACGATAATTGTTGAGTTTTGATGTTTTAAGGCTTTAAGCAGCTGCGAGCGGCGTAACCGTCTCGAGTGCGCCTATGCGCATCGTGCGCGTTAGCGGACAACCCCAAGCGAGGACTGCAACTCGGGTTTTCCCTAACGACTGTGGAGTTTTGATGTTTTAAGGCTTTAAGCAGCTGCGAGCGGCGTAACCGTCTCGAGTGCACCTATGCGCATCGCGCGCGTTAGCGGACAACCGCAAGCGAGGACGGCAACTCGGGTTTTCCCTAACGACTGTGGAGTTTTGATGTTTTAAGGCTTTAAGCAGCTGCGAGCGGCGTAACCGTCTCGAGTGCGCCTATGCGCATCGCGCGCGTTAGCGGACAACCCCAAGCGAGGACGGCAACTCGGGTTTTCCCTAACGATTGTGGAGTTTTGATGTTTTAAGGCTTTAAGTAGCTGCGAGCGGCGTAACCGTCCTGAGTGCGCCTTTGCGCATCGCGCGCGTTTTGCTTTATAGAATGTGATTAGCGCGTTGATGGTAACTGTGAGCAAAGCTCAAAAACAGCCGTCGTCTAAATGGGGTGGCGGGCCATATGAGGCTTATTTAGTTTATTCTCGTTTCGGAGGCGTTATTTAGTTTGGTGTTTGAACTTGTGTACAACAAACCTGTATTAGTCAATTGCTAATATCTCAAGGTTCATTAATGGCGTTCGCTGGGCGCTGGAATGCAAAAAGTGAGAGTAGCGCGTAAGAAGACATAACACCATACACCAGAGGAAGATCCGGGCAAAATAAAACCCCGAGCCTCTTCCCCCAAGCCAAAAAGAGAGATCTTTTCATTAGCGTTCATGACATGCCAAGCAAGCGCACCACAAGAGATTTTACAGATTCACAAAGCCTAAAAACAACAAATAATCCTGACAACAAGAACAACACGAGCAACCCGAATTCGATCGGAGTTACATACACGTCAGTTTTTGCACTTAGCACGTTGGCAACGTGCAACAGAATCAGTGAAGCTTGCCACGCACTCCAGTCACGAACCCCCGCGTCTCCGGCAACGCGATGTCCCGAAGGAAGCCACAGGCCACGACAACGGACCACGCCAGAGAGATAAGCGTGACTGCAGGAGGCCAGAAGAGCGCGGTGGCGGGCCGGTGAAGACACGGCGGAGGCTTGTTAGTTTATTCTCTTTTCGGAGGGTTGTTAGTTTATTCTCTTTTCGGAGATGTTATTATGGGGTCACGGGCCGAGGCCACGGGTCGCGACGGGGCCACGGGCCAAGGCCGCGAGCACAGGCCATGAGCCGCGATGGGGCCGTGGGCCAAGGCCGAGAGCCAAGGCCACGGCAGCGCGATGGGGCCGCGCATCCATCGCGATCCATGCTAATTAAAAATGCATACTAATTAAATAAGTAAGAAAATATACTAACCTGCGCGATTCTTAGCCAACGACCCGAGAGTATGACAGTCCTAGGACGAGAAGGTCCCCACAGACGGCGCCAATTTTGAAGCCCGAAAATCTCGAACCAAATACGGGACAAAAATTATTAAACTCTCGGGCCTTTCGGCGCGCTAGAAACCGGTTCGTCCTGCTTCGAGCTCTCCCACCTCCGCGTATTATTTTATTCTCTTTTCGGAGGTTTATAAGAATTTTCAAGGTCTTTCCCGTAAAATAGTGCGAGCTCCTCGGAGACTCAAACACGTCGGAGCCCGTCCTTCGAGGACACGTCTCGGGACTCGGCTTTTTTCCGATCCTTTATTACGTACCACCACCACCCTATATATAACGGAGGGAGCTGCCTGCTTGTATTACAAACGGCCGATGTGGGATAGAAAACTTTCAGGGTGACATGCCTGCTTGAGCTACCTGCTTGAGCTTCCTGCTTAAGCTTGCTTCCATTACGCGTACGCTTATTTATTTTAGTTATTCGCGTACTTAGCGCGTTTAAAAGCGTGCTTAGCGCATTAAGAGTGTGTTTAGCGCGTTAATCTTTTATGTCGATATTATCATCTTGTGCACCAACGCGGTGACAATTCCGGGTATCAACAGAGGTTACGTTTCCCGTTTGGGATGGAAACAAAAAAACTCATTTTTACACTAAAAAAGTTGAAATCTAGTGTTCCCCATTTCCATTTTGTTTCATTTTCCCATTTCTGTATCCGTATAACATAGGTTATTAGTGGACATACCTTCAATGATGAGTCAGAATTAAGCCTCCAATTGTAAATTGAAAGCCAAATCAATTTCTCCATGTTTTAAATTATGAATGGAGGGAAATCCTCAACTTTATCAGCGAGCTTTGTTACAATGCACTCAATAGCCTCTAGACTAGCATATTTGAGATACACACACTCATCATCTATCCCGAGAATATGATATATCGTCATACCACAATATCCTTAAGTTTAATCTTGGCTTGGTCATCAGCATACCATAAAATAACATCAAGAAAATTATAGAGAGAATATAGTATATCGTCACTCATCTTCTCAACATCAGCTTCTTCGGTTTCCCCTATAGAATTCCCCTAACTTTTCTTATGAATAGTTGTAGCATATTAGTATAAATGGAGGCATAAAAATCCCTCCTATCAACTGGAGTAATTACATTAAGCAATATATCATGCGCTATAAGACGTTTATTAGTATCACCTGAATGTGTTTTTTTCATAACTTCAATCAAGATGGTAGTAATTTCAATAAGAAAGGTGTTGATGTGCTTTGGTTGTTTGGACCCAATAACTAGTGATGTTATTAACTATGTTACCCGAAACTCATTCTACATTATAAATATAGAAATCTTGTGCTCCCCATTTCAATTTCGTTTCATTTTTCCGTGTAACATAGGTTATCATTGCTCATACCTTCAGTGATGAGTCAGAATTTAGCCTCGAATTGTAAATTGAAAGCCAAATCAATTTCTCCATGTTTTGACTTATGAATGGAGGGAAAACCTCAACTTTATCACTAAGCTTCTTTTACAATGCACTCAATAACCTCTAGACTATAACGTACCTGAGATACACATCCCGAGTAACGATTTATCCTAAGGCTCGATGCAAAGTGTGTAAACCTTGATAATATTGTACCAATCGATGATTGAGTTGAAAGCCTGTGCTGTGGATATATTCCCAACTAGGCACCTCCATACTTGCAAGACCACCAATTACAAAGGGATGGATATAAAGAATAACTAGATTAATTTGTTGTGTCATGTAAGATTATTATACTTAAGAATATTAAAGTTACTATTAAATATTTATATTCTTAAGAGTAATATCAATTTTATTATATGAACGTGTTTTTTCTTCTAAAAAGAGTGATATTACTTTTAAAGTTCATATAACTAGGATAATATATATAAGATATAATGTGTACACTCATTTATATAGTTTTGTAAAACCTGATTATAAGAATATGAATTGTTATTTTACTTACATTTTTTTATCATATATTAATAATGAATATCATAAATGTAATGAATATTTCACACGGTAACCCTGATGTATTGCTTAATACACAAAGTGTACTAAAGATTGGTATATTTCATATGGTAAATCTGAAATTTATTGTAAATTTTTTTTGTACCTAAAATGTTAAATTTAACGATTAACGTGCTTCAAAATAAAAAAAATTGAGAAATATACGGTTAAAATGCGTTTTAAATTTGTTATGAAAATCAAATCAGGTTTTTCCATCTTCGCTCCTTAAACCTCTGCGATCAACATTTTCCCTCACCGATTGAACAATGATCATTGACATCTATTCAATATCATGAATAAAGGAACTTAGGCACTTCTTTTCTTTTAACTACTCATCCTATGTAGGATAGCTTTACAAGGTTATTTGTACATCAAGTCTATTTATCTACAAAAGGTAAGCATTAATCTCATGCTCTTTATGATGATTCATACTGATTAAAAATTATTTAACTTGCAATATAAAGGTTGAAAGTGACATGTATAGATGAAGTAGAATTACTTAACTATATCAACTTTAGAGAATCATCTTTACAAAACCCTAGATCTAGAGATTAAGCCATATATCGTTAATTCAACACTAATTAGCCCACAAATCCAAAAGTTTGAATGGAGTACAAAATTGAAAATATACCTAAAGTCTTCTACTCTTCTTTGTAGACCAACAACCAAGCCCTCATCAAAAAGTAAACACCTTCAACTTCCCGTGCACCGCCACCAATGCACATACTATAATCGACAATAGAGTTTTCTCCACGTGATATAATGAGAATTATTTGGTAATATAACATGATTGCCGTAAGAATATAAAAAGTTTAAGAATTATTATTCAGTTTCATTTTTAATTTAAAAAGTTAATAATGAAAAGTTGGGTTTAATATATTTAGATATAGAGTGAAATTGGAACGATGTGCAGGGTTAGCATATGAGATATACCAATCTTTAGTACACCTTTTGTATAAAACGATACATCATGGTTACCGTGGGAAATATGCAAATTTAAATACTTGACCAAAATTATATCATAAATCTAAATTTAAAAGTAAACAATTACAATGTCTCACAAATTGATAAACTGATAAAGTTCATCATAGTTTAGCAAAAAATGTAAGAAAACCACGAACATATATACTTATATTAAAGAGATAATTTAATCCAATATTCAAAGATATGATAAATTTGTATGCTGTAAGAATTAAGAATTAACAAAAAAAAATTAAAATAGATAAGAAGAAATTCAATAGGCTAAAAAATCAAGTTTGTTATCAAGATAAAAAAAAATCAAATATAATAGGCAAAACATTATAGTTGATCGTGTAAATGTAGAAAATAACTTACGCTTAAAAAATGACAAGTTTATTTATGTAAATCAAATAATAAAGCTAAAAAATGAGTTCTTCTATTAAATATGATGTGGGGCCAAAATCAAAGTGTTGGGACGCTATCAAGAACGCTTGCGTACTTGTTAGTGTTCCACACAACCGTCCCTTGGTTTTGATATGACAAACTCACTTTGATTCTGATAAAGTTGTCCAAGTGTTCAGGAACGCCCAATTAACAAAGGACAACAAGTGTATGAACGTTCCCTAGGCTTAGGGACGCTAGCTAACAGGAAGTAAGGACCAGCAAGAGACTACTTGAGCAAGGACGGAGTCCCAAGCAAGTAGGAACGCAAGAAAGGAGTCCTTACTCACTAGCCGACAGGATGACATCACTCGACAATGTTTGATCATCCAAGGACACGTGGAGACCGATCCTGTAGCAGAGTCCAACACTACGTGGCGGACGATCCTGTAGCAGAGCCCATTAACACGTGGCGGCCGATCCTGTAGCGGAGTTCATCACACACAGCTGGATACAGGAAGCTTCCTCATCACCGCCAAACTCGTGGAAGAAGATCCTGTAGCCACGTACCTGAAGGGCATGATCGTCAAGACGAGAATGACGCCCTTCCCAAGTCCTATAAATACCGCAAGGCATTTATTGTGACGTTAACGCTTTCAAGAATATTCAGAGAGAATCAAAGAGAAAGCGACTCACTCAAGAACACGAAGAACTAACTCAAGAACAGTGATAGAACTTGTGTTAGATCGAGTGAGAGTTGTAACCAAATCACAAAAACAGTTTGTAACAGAAAACCAAAAGGAAAGAGAGAGTTCTGCGAAGTACTGCAGAACGTAGGAATAGAGTCCTTTAGTAGATTGGGCAAGCTTAAGTTGTAGGCTTAAAGGAGTTCTTTACTAGTGAACTTAGGGAAAAACTAAGTGTCAGAGAACTGTAAAGACTCGCCAGTACAACTGTAAGAACGTTCAATAGAAAGGAAAAGATCTATTCAAAAATCCTCCAAGGAGGTAGAGGTTTACACTCAAGGACTACTTGGTCTTGAGTGGTTCCTCTATAATTCACTGCGTTCATCTATTATCTGTTTAGTCTATTTCCGCTGCAATACTAAAGGACGCCCCTACACCTCGTAGGGACGCCTGACCAAAGGACGCCTTTACTCAAAGTAAAGGACGTCCCTCAGACTAACGATCCAACAATTGGTATCAGAGCTGGCGCTCTAGATTCTTACTGAGTTGCAGGTAAAGATGGACATGGAACCAATTGGAATCTCTTTTGTGAAGCCTCCGCGCCTGACGGACGGCAACTTTAATCTCTGGAAAACAAGGTTCGCGAACTTCTGTAGAGGTCAAAATTATCAATGCTGGAAGGTCATCATGAAGGGAGATCTCAAGGTGCCCGCTGACAAGATTGATAAGGAGGACGAGTGGGGTCCTGATGAGTTCAAATTGATGGAAACCAACGCAAAAGCCATGTGTTTCCTTCAAGCATCCCTATGTGAGAGGGGCGCCACTCGAGTCGGTAACTTGCCAACTGCTAAACAACAGTGGGACGCCTTGGAGAAGTTTCATGTAGGAACGGCTGAAATGAAAGAGGACGTTCAGCTGAAAATCAAGAAGGAGTTCTATGCTTTTACTATGTTGCCAAATGAATCTGTGAACGATTACTCGTACCGTTTTGAGGCCCTTGTTACCAAGATGAGGAACTTGGGCATCCCAGAAACAGAAATCTCCATGAGGAATAGAGTTCAAGTGGTCATTGATGGTCTAACCGGAGTCTGGAACTTTGACAGGACAACATTCAAAGAGAACACGGCCAACAAGACTCTAGATATGGAAGAAATCTATGGGAAGCTCAGACAGTACGAAGAACGGAGGAAAACTGATATGGCTCAACTAGCAAACAACTCTCAAACTGATCTTGCTTTGGCGTCCACAACACCAGAGTACGCTGAATATATTCGTCGTCAGCAAGAAATTTCTTTGATGGTGGAAGCTAACAAGAACGAGAACCGCGAAAGGATGCGCGTTCAAGCTTTAAAGGAAAAGGAAAGCAAGACTAAGGAACAGCTCGAGGAAGAGGAAGAAGTTGCTCTCTTTAACAAAGTTGTATGTGCCTTTGGCAAAAGGAACAAATACTTCAACAAACACAAGATGTCAAAGAAGGAGAGTCGCAAGTACACTGATGCTGAAATGAAGGAACTCACATGTTACAAGTGTAACAAGAAGGGACACTTTGCTAAAAAGTGTACAACAGGAATGTCTGCTAAGGATATAAGGACGAAAGCCCTTATTGGAGCGTTCGCCTCTGCATGGGATAATGGGAGTTCTTCCTCTGACGATGATGATGAAGAACCTGATGAGCAAGTGGCGTACATGGCTATGGAGGACGTCACAGTTGTTGAGGAGAACGTTCCGAAATCTGAAAATGAGGTAACACGTGAATCTATGATGAGTTCTTTAGAACATTGTTCCAAATCTAAGCTCATTAAACTGATTGGAAAAATCATGGAGGAAAGTGTTATCATGCAACATAGAATGGATGAACTTGAGCTTGAAAATGAGAATATAGTTGTTGAATGTGAAAATTGTAGTTCCATGACCGTTCAACTAGAGTCCTCACTTGAAGAATCTAAATCTCTAAAAACTGAAGTAATGTGTCTCAAACTTGAGAACGCTAAGCTTAGAGAAGAAGTGAAGGTGTTGGGAAAGAGTCCCATAATTGAGGAAGTCAAGCCAATAGTCTTTGTCCCAGCCAAAAGAGGACTAGGCTATGAGTCTGAACCTAGGAACTCTCTCCCTAGTGATTTTGAGGCTAGCAAAACTTCAGAACTAGAACTTGAACGTGAGAAAACCAAGAATCTTCTTGAAAAAATTAGAGTTCCAGAAAGTGGAGAAATAGGACAAGAGGACTACTACACCAATTCCACTAGTCATAAAATTTATAAGAAAATTGCCAAAGGGGAAGGTTCAAAAGTCTGTGATCCCCAAAAGATGAAGCAAAACCAAATCCAACATCCCAGCAAGAAGTACTACCTCGGTACTTACTATAGGACGTGTTGGTACTGTGGACAAGGAGATCACTACAATATGATTGCTTAAAACTCAAGGAAGATGTTGAAAATGGAAAGGCTGCTAGGACTAACAACGAAAATGCTAAGTCCGTTCCTAAGGCTAATCCCAGGCGTTCTAGACGCTATAGGAATTCTTTCCGCAAGCATGTTATTTCAAATGATGTGAATATTTATGACTACATGCCAGAACCAGAGTTCTATTTCTGTAACGAACCAGGTAAGGAATACCTTGCCTGGGTCGCCAAACACTAACTTTGTTATGGCAGGTGGAAGTGAGGGGACGCCCTTGGATCATTGATAGTGGCGCCTCAAATCATATGACAGGAAGCCAGATCCATCTCACTTCTATCCAAAGTAGTGCCACGGGAGGAACTGTCTCGTTTGGCAATAAGGGCAAGGGAAAGATCAAGGGAACGGGAACTGCTATTCTTAACCCGTCCATCAAAGCAACCAACGTAAGTCTTGTTGAAGGACTTGGCTTCAATCTTCTTAGCGTCTCTCAGATGTGTGATCAAGGTGAAAACCTAGTCACATTTGACTCAAAGGAATGCCTCGTTATCAACAAGAAATCCAACAAAGTCGTTCTCAAAGGAGTACGCCAAAACAATGTCTACATCTTCAATCAAGAGTTCAAGCCCAAATCAGAGTTGTGTCTATCTGCTTCAAAGAAGGACGCTGATCTCTGGCATTGCCGTCTTGGCCATGCTGGACCTAGCACAATCCTTAAGCTTCACCAGAAAAATCTTGTGAAAGGACTTCCCCGAATTGATCCTGAGACGGTTGAACAGTGCGAAGCCTGTATCAAAGGGAAGCAAACAAGAACGTCTTTCAAGTCCAAAAATGAAGTCAGTACAAAGAAGCCTTTGGAACTTCTCCATATGGATCTTTGCGGACCAATGAAGACGCTGAGCTACGGTGGAAAGAGGTACATTTACGTTCTTGTAGATGATTTTTCTCGATTCACTTGGGTTCTTTTCTTGGCTTCCAAAGTAGATTGTTTCAATGCGTTCAAAGTCTTCATTAAACAAGTGGAAGTTTCCCTTGAGACGCCTCTCAAAGCTATAAGGTCAGACCATGGAACGGAATTCCAGAATTCAGAGTTCCTGGCCTACTGTGATCAACATGGTGTCTCGCACAACTTCTCAGCTCCAAGGACTCCTCAACAAAATGGAGTTGTAGAAAGAAAGAACAGGACGTTAGAGGATATGGCAAGAACTATGCTTTTGGCTAATAGCGTTCCCAAATACTTCTGGGCGGAAGCTATTGCCATAGCATGCTACATCATCAATCGTGCAATGATCCGTCCTCTCCTGAAAAAGACATCTTATGAGTTGTTGAACGGAAAGAAGCCTCGCCTTGACTATCTCAAAGTTTTTGGTTGTAAGTGTTTCGTTCACAACAATGATAAAGAGAAACTTGGAAAGTTTGATGCAAGAAGTGATGAAGCTATATTCCTTGGGTACTCTCTCACCAGCAAAGCATATAGAGTTTTCAACAAAAGGACTCTAAAGCTTGAGGAGAGTATTCATGTTGTGTTCAAAGAAATTTCTTCTCACAAAGAAAAAGCAAGAAAGAAAGAACGCTCCTCGTCACAACAGCAGGACGACTCTGAAGATGAAGTTGAAGATTGGTCCTCTGAAAAGTACTATGTTCCTAAGAACGCTGCTCCAAATCCTGATGAAGTCTCAGTGGAAGTTCCCAGTGTTGTTCAGGGAGTTCCATCTCGTAGTCAATCTCCAGTTCAACAAGATGTAGCTGAATCAAGTCAACAAGGTGGGCAAAGTCAAGGTGTGGACGCTCTCTCTGAGGGGGAACGCACTGAAGACGATGCTCAAGATAATAGTGATGATTCTGATGGAGACATTGATCCAAGATTTGCTCAATTATTTCAAAGGGAGTCCCGCTTCTCTCGGGATCACCCAACATCCCAGATTGTCTCAGATCCTTCTCAAGGAGTTCAAACTAGGTCAGCTGCAAGCAAGTCCCAGAGTGCAAATTTGGCTTTCTGTGCATTCAATGCCTTTGTCTCTATGGTGGAGCCAAAGAATATCAAAGAAGCACTTCAGGACGTTGACTGGATTCAAGCAATGCAAGAAGAACTCAACCAGTTTGAAAGGAACAAAGTTTGGACTCTCGTCCCACGTCCCAAAGGCAAAAATATCATAGGGACGCGATGGGTGTTCAGAAATAAGCTTGATGAGAGTGGACGTGTGTCAAGGAACAAAGCAAGACTGGTGGCTCAAGGATTCAAGCAAGAGGAAGGCATAGACTATGATGAGACCTTTGCTCCTGTTGCTAGAATTGAAGCCGTTCGCCTCCTTATTGCCTTCGCCGCTCACAAAGGATTCAAGCTATTTCAGATGGATGTCAAGACTGCCTTTCTCAATGGAAAGCTAAAGGAGGAAGTGTATGTTGCTCAGCCGCCTGGCTTCGAGGACGCCTCTCACCCGGACCATGTGTACTACTTGGACAAAGCGCTTTATGGACTCAAGCAAGCCCCTCGTGCCTGGTACGACAGGTTTGCGTCCTTTCTTTTGTCTCATGGGTATACTAGAGGTTCAATTGATAAAACTTTGTTCATAAAGAAAGTTCACAAGGACATTTTGATTGCTCAAGTTTATGTTGATGATATTGTCTTTGGTAGCACTAACATGAAACTTGTCGATGAGTTCAAGTCTTTAATGAGTAGTGAGTTTGAGATGTCCCTCATTGGAGAACTTAACTTCTTCTTGGGACTTCAAATCAATCAACTCAAGGAAGGGACTCGTATTCACCAACAAAAATATGTCCGTGAGATGCTTGAGAAGTACGGAATGAACACGTCCAAACCTGTTGCAACCCCTTGTTCTCCAAACTCGCGTCTTTACGCAGACGAACAGGGAAAGGACGTTGATCAAAAACTATACAGAGGAATGATTGGTTCTTTGCTCTATTTGACCGCAAGCCGTCCCGACATTATGTTTGCCGTTTGCTTATGTGCACGCTTCCAGGCAAATCCAAAGGAGTCCCACATGCAAGAAGTCAAAAGGATCTTTCGCTACCTCAAAGGACGCGATGATCTTTGTCTTTGGTACCCCTGGAAGACGTCCTTCAAGCTTGTTGGCTACTCGGACGCTGATTATGCGGGACATGTAATTGATCGGAAAAGCACTTCAGGAATGGCACAGTTCCTTGGTTCATGCCTAGTCTCTTGGGGATCCAAGAAACAGAACTCCGTGGCACTTTCAACTGCGGAAGCCGAGTACGTTGTTGCTGCCTCGTGCTGTTCACAAGTTATCTGGATCAAATATCAACTAGAGGACTACGGTATCAATCTTGAAACTATTCCTATTCGTTGTGATAACACAAGTGCTATTGAAATTTCTAAGAATCCTGTTTTTCATTCACGCACAAAGCATATTCATATAAGGCATCATTTCTTGCGTGATAATGTGGAACTAGGACTCATTAGTATGGAGCATGTAAGGACTGAAGACCAAATAGCTGATATTTTCACTAAGGCGCTTGATAGACGTCCCTATGAGCATCTCAGGTTGCTCTTGGGGATGATAACTTTTAAGTAGCAAGTCCCGTTCTACTATTCTCTCAATGATTGGCTATGTTTTGTAGATTCTAAGTGTTTAAGGACTGTTATGCATTGAATTCATATTTGCAAGGACGCTAGTCTAAAACTTCATGTGTTTGCTACCTTGGAACGCCACTCAAATTTTCTCTATTTTGTCTTGAAAAGAGTATCCCTGATCACCCAGCCCTCATTATAAGCCGAAATGATGGGAACTCTAAGCTTACCCTAGCCGAGAACTCCGCAAAAGCGTCCTATGAGCTTCATATTTTATTCTACGGGACGTACTTGCTTTGTTCTCAAATGGTTCGAAAGGTCATCACTGGAACGGTAGGTTGGTTATTTGTTTGCTTGAAGAAGGTAAATTTTTGCTAAGTTTGGGAGAACGCCAAAGTTTGAAAGGGAGAACGCAAGTTCAGTATTTGAGAGGCAGATGAAGCGTCAGAAATTTGAATATTTGAAAGTGTGAACAGTGACCGTTGCTCTTACTCAATGCTTAAGGGGGAAGTTTTGCCACGTGTCGCACAGTAAAACAGTGGTAATTACCGTTTGTGCCACCGCTTCCTCTATAAAAGGCCAGAACAGTCGCTCTCAGAATTTATTACGCTCAACCACTTTCTCGCTCTCAAATTTGCTCTGACATCTCTCTAGAACTCCGGCAGCTTTCTCTCACTAAAATCTCATCTGACAATGTCTCAACAACTAAAGAACGCGGCCGGATCCTCTACCGGCGGCATGCGTCGAAAGCTGGTGAAGTCCCACTACATTGAAAAACCAAAGCCTATAGTCCTCAATGAGTCGTTAGTGGACTTCATCAATAGGAAGCCCAAGACTCTGTACAACTTAATAAGAGAACGGATGAGTCTTCCTGATGTGAAGAGAGACGCCATAAAGACCAGGAACTACGAAAAGTTCATTGAACGATTCGTCATTCCCGGCCTTCACAAGACCAACTTCAAAGATCTACCAGGACGGATGGACGACGTTCTATTCTTTTCACAGTTCGGAGGTGAGAACCTTGCTCCCTTGCTTGATCTAATCCCCGACCTCCACAACGCCGTCCTACCTGACTTTCCTATGTACCCCGAGGACTCCTTAGCCTACAAAATGCTAAAGTCCCGAGTACCAAGTCCTTCTCAACAACCACCTCAAGTCCCCTCCATTACCACAAAATCAAACCTCCCATCCAAGCGTCCAACCCCTTTATCTCCCCTCTCAAAAACATCCAAACCCTCCTCCTCAAATCCAACACAAATCGTGGACAAGTTTCCACCTCATATCTCGGAGGGACGCTCTAAGAAGGTTCACGACCCTAGACCCCTCAAAAAGGCCAAAACTTCTAGCGTCCCATCCTCCAATCCCCCCACAAAAAGGCCAAGCACCACAAAACGGCCTTCAAATCTTTCCAAGGAATCCACTCCTCCCCCCCAAATCCAAATTGAACAACTACCAACTCCTCCACCGTCCCCTCAACCATCCACACAAAATGCTATAATCCCCTATCCTCCACCGTCCCCGCTAAACCTGGCCCAATTCCCCTCTGCCCCGGCGCACATATCACCTCCGAAGGACCCCGAGACTCCAAAGTCCCGCCGTCCATCCTCAGAGAGTGGCCCATAGGAGGCCGAACGCACATTTGAGCACACCTTCCGCCGCAGGAAAGCTGGCGAAAAGCCGAAGGTGTTGCTGGCCAAGGAAGCTCCGGTGCAGGTTGAGCACGTTCCCTCCTCCTCTTCCTCCTCTAGCTCATATGGGAGCAAGGAAGACACTCCTGCTCAGGACTCCCCCTTCATCGACGTTACTGGGGATTCCAATGATGAAGAGGAAGGAGACGCGAACGCTCCTACCGGAATTGAGGACGCTGGTGAGCACCAGGTCGCTCAGGAGAACGCCGAGCCATCTCTCTCTGAAGAGCTCGAGCGTGATGCTCAGGAGGTCCCCCCTTACAACCAATCTCTCCCCATCCTCAACCCCTCCCCAGCTCCACAAGAGAACCCCTCCCCACAATCCAAACAGAAACCATTCAAGTCCCGGCGGACGCTGAGCCCCAAACAGAAAACCCAACAGATGCTCAGGACGCCGAGGGTACGTCCTAGGGTCAGACCTCTGATGCTAATCTAGCCACATCTGGTGGCGATGCTGAAAAAGAACAACGCACAGAGGACGCTCCTTCCAAGGAAGCTTTTGATAATGACTCTGAGGACGAGTCTAGTGATAATGAGGACTCTGAGTCCCCCAAGGGCAAGCGCAAGAGAAAAACCGATGGCCCCCCCGTAAAAGTCCTTAGCCCTCTTGTATACTCTGAAGAGTGGCTTGCTTCCTTCGCCCAAGATGACAAAGTCCAGGAGTTCCTTGAGCTTCTACGATTTCAAGGATGGCTGAACGTTGGGCATGCGCCTGCTGTGGTTGACAAGGAGCAGGTGAAAGCGTTCTACAAGGATCTGCGTTACAAGTCCAAAGATGGCTCTCTCCATTTCAAAATAGATGGTGAGAAAGCCACAGTTAGTGAACGCCAGGTTCGAGCTTTCATGGGACTAGCTGCTCAGAAGCCCCCGTCCGACGCTCTAAGCTCTCTTCCAGAAGGCGGGTTCGAAACAACTGATGAAGAACTGCCCCTGGTTGAACATGTTTTCCAGGGCAAGAGGCCATTGGGACTGGACAGAGTTGCTCACGTTCTGAGCAAGGTAGGCGCCATAGCTCACTACTTCATCTGTCGCGCCGTCCTTCCAAGGCAGGAGAAGCGTTCAATCGTGCAAACACACGACATTATATTAATTGACGCTTTTCTTGAACGCCGCCCCATCAACTTAGCAAGAATAGCAATGCAACATATGGCTAAGTGTGGGAGGAAGCGACATGCTCTGCCGTACCCGGGGCTGGTAAAGCTAATTCTGAAATCTCAGAACGCCTATGATGACAGCGCTCCTCAAGAAGAACTCGGTCTGAAATGGAATGCCAAGAACGGACTTATCGAGATACGGCATAATGAAGAGCTGCCGTCCGTTTTAAAACAGTTAGAGGCTGAGGCTGAGGAAGCCAGACTGAAAGAAGCGGCAGAACGCATGGCAGCTGATGCTAAAGCAGAACGCCTTGCTTCTATGAGTCAAGCGTTCCCTCAGGAAGAAGAGCCAGAAGTAGACCTTAACGTTCTTGATCAGATGCTTTTGGGTCCTTCTCCTTCTCAAGAACCTCCAATGGACGCTCCTCCAGCCAGTTCCGGACAAAGGCCCCGTTCTGCTCCTGCAAATGTTTCTGAGCATTCTCATGCGGAACTCTTGGGTGCCATTATGGACAATCAATGCCATGTCTTCTCTGCTATCAAAGACTTGTCCGCGGCTCTCACTAAGTCGGTTGAACTTCAAGCACAACTTCTAAAGTTCTTTCAAGACCAGAGCCGTTCCCAGTGATCGCCGTTCCCCACCTCTTAATCCCTCAATATTTTGCCTTTGCTTCTTTTGAACTTCAAACATTATGACCATTGGTCTGTAATAACTCTTAACTTTTGTTTGAATGGCAGTTCCACTGTTTGCTTGCATATGTTTGTTTAAGCGTTCCACTACTTTTAGTTGTGTGTTTGTGCTAACGTCCTTATCACTTGTTATCCTTTTCGATGATGCCAAAAGGGGGAAGTGTAGTTTTGCAGAGATGCGCTATAAAATAGTTATCTAGAATAAGCAAGTGTTAAGGGGGAACTATTAAGTGAAAAGTCTAAGGAACGCCCATGCTAGAATAAAAGAAGACGCTTAAAAACTTTTCTAGGACGCAACTCTCTCCCTAAAATCCAAATGTTAAAGAATCAAAGAATGAAGACTTATGATTAATGAAATTTCTCTAAAGTGTTAGAGGACGCTTCTAAGTTTTCATGCATGCTAAGTTCCAATGTTAAAACTATTCTGCAAAAGAGTTTGTCATCATCAAAAAGGGGGAAATTGTTGGGACGCTATCAAGAACGCTTGCGTACTTGTTAGTGTTCCACACAACCGTCCCTTGGTTTTGATATGACAAACTCACTTTGATTCTGATAAAGTTGTCCAAGTGTTCAGGAACGCCCAATTAACAAAGGACAACAAGTGTATGAACGTTCCCTAGGCTTAGGGACTCTAGCTAACAGGAAGTAAGGACCAGCAAGAGACTACTTGAGCAAGGACGGAGTCCCAAGCAAGTAGGAACGCAAGAAAGGAGTCCTTACTCACTAGCCGACAGGATGACATCACTCGACAATGTTTGATCATCCAAGGACACGTGGAGACCGATCCTGTAGTAGAGTCCAACACTACGTGGCGGACGATCCTGTAGCAGAGCCCATTAACACGTGGCGGCCGATCCTGTAGCGGAGTTCATCACACACAGCTGGATACAGGAAGCTTCCTCATCACCGCCAAACTCGTGGAAGAAGATCCTGTAGCCACGTACCTGAAGGGCATGATCGTCAGGACGAGAATGACGCCCTTCCCAAGTCCTATAAATACCGCAAGGCATTTATTGTGACGTTAACGCTTTCAAGAATATTCAGAGAGAATCAAAGAGAAAGCGACTCACTCAAGAACACGAAGAACTAACTCAAGAACTCAAGAACAGTGATAGAACTTGTGTTAGATCGAGTGAGAGTTGTAACCAAATCACAAAAACAGTTTGTAACAGAAAACCAAAAGGAAAGAGAGAGTTCTGCGAAGTACTGCAGAACGTAGGAATAGAGTTCTTTAGTAGATTGGGCAAGCTTAAGTTGTAGGCTTAAAGGAGTTCTTTACTAGTGAACTTAGGGAAAAGCTAAGTGTCAGAGAACTGTAAAGACTCGCCAGTACAACTATAAGAACGTTCAATAGAAAGGAAAAGATCTATTCAAAAATCCTCCAAGGAGGTAGAGGTTTACACTCAAGGACTACTTGGTCTTGAGTGGTTCCTCTATAATTCACTGCGTTCATCTATTATCTGTTTAGTCTATTTCCGCTGCAATACTAAAGGACGCCCCTACACCTCGTAGGGACGCCTGACCAAAGGACGCCTTTACTCAAAGTAAAGGACGTCCCTCAGACTAACGATCCAACACAAAGTTAAGAAGATAAGTGATATATTAAAAATGATAGAATATCTTACCAAAATCCAATAAATTGACTGTATCTTTTACATAAATGGGTGCGATTCACGTGAGAACAACTCATATAGAGAGACCTAAGAACAAATCTCAACCATATGCGTATATGTTTTTTACCTCTATAGTGTAAGTTTTGAAACATGAATGTATAATCCTACACATCATGATTTTATAGTCCCATACAACATGACTGCGTAGTTCCATACAATATGATTGTGTATACATTTTCACCAATTATACACCATATCACATGTGAAAAAGTCATATACAATTAAGTATAAGAATAACATGACTGTGTAGTCCGACACATAATATAGATTTCTTTGCTCTCATGATGATTGGCATCTAGGCACGTCAGCGAACTCCTCTGTTGCCAACGCCGTTACTCTACACCCTGGTCGCACCACTTCTAGGGTAGGTTGGGCTTTCAAACTAGGGCACAATACTTTGAGGAGTTTAACCGGGTTGCCACTTAAATTGATGGAATTGATATTTAAAGATTTACAAAGCCATTTAAATTTCACAATATTGACATTGGTGTTTTTTGAGCTGCATGTGAGAGAGATTTAGTTTTCTTTTTAGCAATAAATTTAACAATATGAATTATCAAAAGTGAAAGCATTTTTTTCAAACTCATCGTTTTGACCGAACTATTGACGCAAGATGTTATTTAGATAATGGAGATGTTTTCACTAGTGGTTAAAAAGAAATAATAATAAAAAGGTGGTTAAATGAAAAATAGGGTACTTTACGAGTAATTTTAGTACGGATCATCAACGTGTTGAGTTATCGCACCATGCATCGAACTGGCTTGTCAATATCTAGTCGGGTTGCAGGTCAGTATTCAGGCTAAGCCGGACTAAGCCCGTCAAGTTTACGGACCAACCCGCAACACCTTGTACTTAAGAAGTATATATTTTTATAACTTATTATCATAACAAATGTATAATGTTTTGGAAAAATCCACCGTATTTGTGATGCGTCCTTGCCCCTCGTGGTCAACAAAAACATGAATGTCCCGATTGAGATCATAGGCGTAAGTGCATTTCTCTTGATTGAATGATGGATGATGAAGTAATAACGAAGCGGAAGCGATTGATGAAGTTCAAACTGGGCCGAACGAACGAGTGATGCAACGGTATCCCGAGAGAAGGAGAAACTCGACTTTACTTTAGGGAAATTTCAATATTGCATAAATTATAATGAAGTTGAATACATGAGTTTTATAGAGGGATAATCAGCCTCCTAGGGTTTCCAACTGGGAAAGAAACAATCTGACAAATCATATCTTTATCTTTGGAAAGGTAGAGATATGATTTGTTACAAAAAATCCTAAAATAAGAAAATGGAATAAAAGGAAACAAGCTATGTAATATTAAGTCAAGTAAGTATCCTAAAATAATAACTTGACTTAAAATAAAAGAAATCTAATTAAGGATAGGCGGTTCGAAAGGGATCGAAACCGAAGCTCGGACGTTCGCCAGGAAGGGTCGTGGCCGACCATGATCAACAGGAGATAGTCTTCAAGAGATGGTCGTGGGCGACCTAGGCTAGGTCGGCCTTGACTCCTCTGGAGGTGTAGCCGAGTTTGTTGAGGTCGAGTTTGAACTCCGTTGGAAAGCGTCTTTTTCCTCTATGGCTGACATGTTGGGGTCCAAGGTGGACGCCATGGTCTAGGGCTAGCCATTATCAATCCGAGCTTGGGCCTGGGTTGCATCAATTTGTTGATCGATCCAAACAGGCTGAACCAACGGGTCGATCTATAATCGACTTGTGACCTGACCCGAAATCTAGGGGTTTCCGGGTTTGAGACTGTTTAATTTACGAATGAGGGAAACCAAAAGAGAGCCAACTCCCTCGCCGACTCCCTCGCCGCCCTCGCCTTTTCCTTTCCGATTGGTTTGCATTTACTCGCCAACCCGCCTGTGGGTTCGGCTTCGTTGTTGTCCGAGGACTTTCGTAGGCGTACTCGCCCTCGTAACATTTGCACTTAACTTTCAATAAATTCCTAGGCTGAGCCTTTTACCGAAAAAAAAAAAAGAGAGCCAACTCGATTAACCATCGGAATTCGGAAATCGATACAAATTCCACGAGAATATATTTTCTTATTTCGCATCGAATACAAGCCCTCTCAAGCTCGTCCAAGAACCAACTCCCGGCGAACGGCAAGCCATGGAACGCCGAGTCCGATCGCTCGATTTCTCTCTCTCACTACTATGCTTATCGCTCCTGGTTCTCCACTCTGTTTCCTTCCAATCCGACGAGCTCCTCGCCGACGACGAGGACTTTGGATTGGAAGGCGGTATTCCGGCCCCAGAGATCCAAAACCCTAGCCTTAGCCGGCCTTCAACTCCATCACCTATCACCCCCACCGCAACTCGAAGAAGATCGTCCGATTCCGACTCCGATTCCAAGTTGCAATTCACTCTTGAACACGCTTTCGGCGACTCCGATTTCTCCCCTGCCGGCACCTTCACCGCTCGTCTCAAATCTTGGCCACACGGCGGTCAGGTTTGTTCGATTTTGTAGTGATGTTTTGTTGGATACGGATTGTGAATTCTCTGACCTTCATTCGGTTGGTCACCGGTCTAGTTGGATCCAATTTGTCGATTTGATTTTTGGATCTTGCCTGCGGAATTAGAATTTAATCTGTAGTGATGTTTCTGTGGATCCTATTTTCGTCCGATTGTCACGAATTGAAACTACAATAGTCAACTATCTGTTCTAGGTAAAATAGTGGCAAAACTACATCACTGGATAGAAATGGTTTAGCTGATTACCTAGAGCTGATGAAGCAATCGTCTTGAACTAGTGATCTATAGTTATGGATATATCTCGTGGGTTTGAGTAAGGCTGTTTTTCATGGCAGACTCTCACCAAACTCAGGTTCACACGAAATGCTTTGACAGAAACGGATAAGGAGAAGTTCAAGGTAATTTTCCTGTTTTCTTTTTTGTTCTTTGTGATGCTTGGAATGTGTGAACGTGCTTTTACACCTCCACATCAATGTTATGCTCGCAGGAGCTGCTTCAAGGAGATGACTTTTACAGAGTAAGACTACCGTCCAATGTTCTGAGCCCTCCTGGAAGGAATTACACGGTGTCTTCCACGAAAGCAGTAAGTTCAAGTCACATCATTTGTGTGTTTTCTGTCTGGATCTGGTACATGTTTATCTCTATTTCTGTTTCTATGCCCTGGGTTTTAGTTATTGCTCATGGATTAATAGTTTAAAAATTCCATTGCTCAGATGTACATTGCTTTTTCTGTTGTTGAAACATGCATGTTTAAGGTGTACTTTCTTATCTGATATCGAGACGTGCATGCTTTAAGGATTAATCAACTGCTACAATGCATCACATGACATGTTTATGCTTCTTTAGTTTCAGATAGGATCTTTATTCTCATATTCTTAACTTAAAGCATTTATCTAATGAACCTCCAAAATGCTTATTTATTAACTTCCTGTTCTACATTGAATTTCTTTTCCCTTCAGCTTTGTTTGTTTCATTTGATTGGCATGCTCTTCATGTGGCTATAACAGCTTTTTGGGTTGTGGATTTCTGTTCGTCAAATTACAAATCTGATCGGCTCATCATGAAACCATCTAAACTTTAGTGGTCAAGAAAGGTGCATAGGATTGGGCAGTTTGCCATTCGTAGTCATGCCACTGACAATATGCTGACTCTTTTGCTATCTTATCACTGCAGAGATGTCTCCCAAGGGAAAGCTTGGATGAGCATGTTGTTATACACATGGTAATACTTGATATCCTTCTAGTCTCTACTAGTATGAAAGTATATAGTTCCTAAAATACTTTTGTATGAATTTCCTTGCAGAATTATCATCTATATCTATATATGTATGCTGTTCATTCTATAGTCATATATATTCCTTGTATGTATTGCAGGAAGGCGTCAATATTGTAGCTGTTAACTATGGTTCTATTGGAGCTTGTCCACACCCTCGGCTTATTAAATTTGTATGTTTTGCTTATTCAGAATTTATCATCATCGTCATGACCAATTGACCATACAGTGGAAGACAAAATTAAATGCATAGTTGCTTGATGATAAAGAGATTTAGGAAATGGATAAGGCAGCTATGTCTGAGTAGTAACCTATTTTCTCCTCATCAATAGTTGTCAATTGTAGGAATAATTTGCATCTATATCTGTATTGATTCTAAAACTTAAACTTGTGAAGTAATAAGACTTTTTCATGGATGATGCCATTGCTCAAGAGGTTGAAAATGACCATGTCTGCTGTGCTATTTTATTTAGTTTTCTTCCTGAAATGTCTTTTTTGTTCCCTGATGTCTCAGCCTGCTAAATGGTCTTTCAATTCTCACACAATGTTGAAGTACAGTGAGCAGGGTGCAAGGTAAATAATTCTCTTCTTTAAACTGTTGCTATATGTTCTATGGTTAGTACCTTTTGATATCTGACCTAAATAACATATAGTTTGCTTAATATGGGTGTATTTCTGCTTCATATATTAAGTATAACTGTATAAGAATAGCTCAATCAGGATTAAAACATGATCCTTCTAATTCAATCAGAATTGAGGTGACAGGGCTGCATTAATTGGGCATCACTTTTGTAATCTGGATTCTGAGGTTTTATGTAAGGTATGAGCTTTAACTAAATCATGTATTATATCTTATTGCTTCAACAGATCACCGGTATTTACTGAAGAAGTAGTTGGGGAGCATGGTATAGGTGAAGAGGAAATACTTCCTGAGAAATCCTTCTGGGCTAAATACGTAAGTTGTTTCTGCTCCCAAATGGAATCTGTTGCCAATCATATCAGCCTATTACCTCTTGCATGATCCATTTTGTTGCTATGTATATCTCAGTGGATGTATCTGGTCCCTCTTGGGTTTGTGGTGATGAATGCTATGAGCCAAGCCATGAACATGCCCGAGGAACAGGCTGGTTCAGGAGGCCAGGCAGCCCCTGCTGCTGGTGCAGGTGCCGTCCGAAGAAGATAAGGACCTTTTTGCTGATCTGCTGGTTAGACTTGGCCGGCCCTTAATTTTCGATTGCTTGTTATTTATTTTTTTCAAAAATTCCTTGTATTCAAACAACTTTGTCTAATGCTAGGCTCCTTCATAACGCAACATATGGGGTGTTCAGGAGTTAGCCCAGTTGATAAGAAGGTGCTGAGTGATGGATTTCTGTGCGTTAAGGAGCAAAGTGGCCGTTGTATACGACCTGATCACGCACATATCGGAACTATGCCCATTTGCATTTTGACATACAAAAATGTGCTTATTTCAGTGTCTGATCTGAACTGATTTAGTAAGAGACTATTGATATGCTTGCTGCCAGATTTTTTGTGTATTCGTCGTTTAGATCATACCATATTCTGAGTCACGAACAGCTCATTTATTGATGTAGTTGACACTAAACTTAGTTCATCCTTCAGAAATCCCATGGTTAGATTCCAGTTGATTTTTGCAAAACCACAAAAAGTCACAAAACAACACGAAGGTTCTACTCTGGCCACACTCATTCATGGTACCTATCCCACGAAGGTTGTACTACTCTAAAAAGTAAATATTTCAAGATAGCCTCTTATAGTATACCCTTAGGACACATGGTAGAAAAATCCTACTTATTTTGACGACTTTATTACTCCCTCCTATTCTAAGTGTCGTCTTAACACTTTGAAATTGATCCATATTATGTGATGTTTTAAGTTTTCAAAGCAATTAATTAGGAGTGAGTTATAAAAAAAATTGTTGGAATGTGTTTTTATTGATTAAAGGTATTCATTCATTGGCCAAAAAATATTATGAGTTATAAGATTGAGGAACATTTTAAGATTCTGAGGTTTATAATCACTTTTCCTAAAACTTGTGTTTAAAGTTAAAACGACGCCTATTTAGAATCGGATGGAGTAGTTTTTACATAGGGTTTTAAGTTTTAGTTCAAAAAACAATAATTAATATTAAACTTTGACTCAGAAAAACCAGTTTACTATTTAGAGGCCACAAGTTAGTTTAGATATAGAAATGCAATTTCATGGAAACCCTTGAAGACAATAAGTGAATCAAAAGATATGCGAAGAGAAGCCTATTAAGGCTCCGTTCGGTTGCATCAACTGGAACTGGAAAGCTAACTGGAACTAGAAAGTTAACTGGAACTGAATAACTAACTGGAACTGGATTTATGGGAAAAAAAAGTCAATTGATCGTTCGGTATTACGAGCTGAATAATAGGTGAAATTACCAAAAGGGTATAATATATAAATAATATTTTCTTTTTCTTTTAATATATTTTCTAGGTCTACTAGTCTTCTTCTTCATCCCCAAATTAAATTCGTCCATTGTTGACAGTCCCGGCCACCATCAAATTCGTCCCGGCCACAGTCAACCACCACAAAATTCCCGGTGCCAGCCCTCCTTTTTCTGTCTCAGCCCCCAACACCACCCCTCTTCTCCCCCAACACCATTTCCGCCGCCATCATCGACTCCTCCGACGCCTCCACTGTCGTCGTCGCCTCTAGATCGAGCTCTCACGAGCCACCATCGACTCCGTTGACACCTGCGCCGCCACCTTCACCTCCAGATCGAGTCGTCGCCGGCACCTTATCTGCCTTTTCACCTCTAGATCTGGCTCTCGGAAGCCCTTATCGCCTCTAGATCTGGCCCTCGGAAGCCCTTATTGCCTCCAGATCTGGCCCTCGCAAACTCCCATTGACTCCGTCGACCCCTCCTCTGCCATCTCTGCCTCCAAAATCTAGTCCTCGCAAGCGGCCGTCAACTCCCGACACCACCTCTGCCGTCGGCTTTGCCGCTGAGTTTGGTGGAGGTTGATGGGTATCAATGGAGGGTCATGGTCTCTGAGTTACAAGGCATGGATGGAGGTTGATAGTAGAGGGGTAAATTGGGTTCAAGCTTCTCAAGCTTTAAAAAAGCTTGGGGGTAGGAGCTTCAAAAATGGGTGAATTTTTAGCTAGGTTAAGCTTTGTAAAGCTAGTTAAGCTAGGAGACCCGAACACCTTTTGAATAGCTGGAAAGAAAAATAAAGCCAGGACCAACTATAACAAGCTGATAACGAACGGGCCCTAAGTTACTGATTTTTGGGCGTTTCTACTTGTGCTAATTTTTGCTATTTAGGATCTATTCTTAGCTAGTCTTGCTAAACTTATTGATACTGTATTGTTTTTTTTTGATAGAAATTGATAGTTTTTTGAGAACTTATTGTTTTGTCTAAGTTTGTATTGGATCGGGAACTATTGAAGTGTTTCATCAAATTTTACTCCATACAAACTCATTCTAATTCTAAGCTCCAACCCTACTCCGCGTGAACTGTACCAAACGGGCCCTTAACGTGCTGAACGAGAGTCGCTACCGAGACAGAAACCTAGTGAAAGAAGACAATCCCCACATCCACGTCTCCTTCTACCCTCTCTGTTTCTCTTCTTCTCCCACCCAACAATGGCGGCTCGGAGTGCGATCCTGAAATACCTTAGGGTACAGCCACGATCCCTCTCCCAATTTCAGGTCAACAGCACCTCCGCTCTCTCAACTTCGTTTAACAATCTTCTCGGACGCCATTATTCCGACGAAGCCAGGGGCTCCTTCCTCGACAAGTCTGAGGTCACCGATCGTGTTGTCACCGTCGTCAAGAACTTCCAGAAAGTTGACCCCTCCAAGGTATTTCTCTTCTCCCAACTCAGTCTTCTTCTTCGATTAGCAACTATATATATTGTGCTGTGTAGGTTTGTTAGGGTTTGCCTTTCTAGCTTACCTGTTGGAGCCTGGGAATTTTTGAAACGGCTGATTGTTTGGATCTGTGAGGTCGACTAAGACCGAAGAACGACCTTGTTTGAGTGGAAATGTCCGTCACGCTGGTGTGTGTTTAGATTAGAAATTAAATTAGGGTTCCCATAACCACCAAATCCATCGTCAGTCTACCAACACTAATCTGAGATTGTCCAAATTCGTGACTCATTGCTTTTATCAAATAACTATTCGACCACTTAACATGATAAGGTTCTGAAGCCATTTTCAATGCGGATACAGTGAGCACATGGGAGATTACAAGTAGTTAGAGGAATAATGAGATTGAGAGGTGATTAAATACAAGATTGTAAAATGAGTTTCCTTCCCTCAATTCTTTTCAGATCTTTCCTTCCAAATCATTGACATATCATAATTCATCTGTTTTGCTTATTATACCATTCTTTGGCCTAATATTGCAATGGATATTCAATACTTGTGTGGTATCTTATCAGTTAGCAGTAGGGTTTTTGGATTAATAGTTCATACATCATGAACACTATATCAGGTTTGTCTGTTCATGTTTTTTTACACAAAGGTGATTCTATACATACTATATTACAAAAGAAACAATATTGATGCAAATCCTGTACCTAGGGTTTATGAGATGTCTGCTTACCTTTTGGCTTACATTGTTAATGGGAACTGGTTGCCCTTTTGCACATTATAGGTCTTGAATTACTGACTCAGTCTCTTGCAATATGCAAGAGTTTTGGTTATGCGCTATTGTGTTTCCTACCTCTCTCTTCCAATGTGTTGGCTGTTTGGTCTTACCCTTTTTCTTTTGCTGCGTTATTCAGGTGACAACAAGTGCACACTTCCAAAATGACCTTGGGCTTGATAGTTTGGATACTGTTGAGATTGTTATGGCCCTAGAGGAAGAGTTCGGCTTTGAGATCCCCGATAACGAGGCCGACAAGATCAGCTCAATCAGTATGGCTGTTGATTTTGTTGCATCTCACCCTCAGGCAAAATAGATATAGGTCACTAGGCTCTGTTTGCCGCCTTCCTATTTCTCTGTTCCCAAAATTTTTTGAGGGCCTTGAATGTTACAAACCGCAAAGAGGAAAGAGTTTGTGATCTTGGCATCAAGTCCTGTTTGCTTCAGAATTTAGCATGGATTAACGAGTTTCTGTGAGCATCAAAGTATGCTATTTAGGCACTACTGTGTTTTTATGGGCACTCATGTTATTGTGCCTGTCTTTTCATGTGAAAGAATAAAAGTTATGGACAAAAAGTGTGGTTTCCATGAGCGGTTGCTCTTGTGAAGGGCACATTTACATTTCAATTGATACAGTTTGGGATGGACTGAACTCTTTACTATTGCTTGAAGTTGTTGCTATTTCTGTTTCCTGATCCATTTATTTAGCGGTTATTTATTTATATATTTCCATTTCAATTGATACAGTTTGGGATGGAATGAACTCTTTACTAAACATGCTTCTTGCTCTTTACTTTCAGCCTTGACAAAAAAGACATTCTTCGGCTCTTATAATCCAGCTCGTATTAGCTTGCCTCTAATATAATTTTTTGTCAAATTATGCAAGTGACGAATTATCACCTTTAGAAGGATGTGTGTCCCCTGTCAGGACCAAACTAAAACTAAAGGGCAAGCACATTGATCTTTGCTTTCTCATGAGTTAACTAGCACTGATCATTTATAGGACCATTGCCCATCAATTTGAGATAACATTCCTATTGAAAAGATTTTTGCCTACTCATTTGGAGCCTGAGCTAACAACTTCCGACTACAACTTCCTAGTCAACTAACATCCATAGCTATCCTTCAAAGTCTTCAGAATGGTTTTGGATGCGATCTTTTGAGCCAACTTCTTGTCAGTAGTCACATGAGTTTCAGCATAGACAACGCCATTAGCTTCCACCTCTAGCTTGTAACAAGTCGTGCCATCCTCGTCTCTGCAAACCACAGGCTTCCTAATAACAAACTTGTGCTTTTGGCAAAAATGTTGCAGCTCCTGAAATGGATGAATCTTTAGTGTCTCCGGTGTCACCAATGGCTCCAACAACAGCCTCAAGCTTTTGAAGACGACATCTTTGTCGTAGCCTGAATCGACAAAGATTGCCCCTGCCAATGACTCGATCACATCCGCTAGCACCTACACAACAGACATCAAATTCCAGGTATAATAGTAACTTAGGCCTTGCATATTAACTCCAAATTCCCATAGAAAACCAAAACGACAGCTCACTTAAGAATTATGTTTACCTTTGGAAAGTGAATATCAAACTGCCATCCGAATATAGATTCCGGGAGCAGTAGTTGGCAACTGCGCATGGTGTTGTCGAAATCCTTGCGAAGATCATTGGAGTCGTGGAGAATATGCTCATGCAACTTGGCTCGAATAGTTGCATACGCGTAGCAATCGTTGTTGACAGACGCCGACCTCATCTCAGTCAAGAGGCCAGGTGATAGTCCGGGATGTTTAGAGTACAAGTGCAAGGTTACAAGGTGATCAAGAACCGAATCCCCAAGGAACTCCAGCCTCTGTCAAACAAAGAACTCAGTTGACATCAAATGCATAGCCATTAACATGACTTTAGTCACAATATAAAAAATAATCTACAAACTTAAATCCAAGTACTTAACTCCTAATATATATAAATGTACATGAAACCCAAATTTAACACACCAAATGCTACATAACACCACCATATTCATTCTAAATCTCAGGTTAATAAGCTCACATAGTAACATTGAAGTCGTGCCATTATCATTTTTTTTGTTTTGTTTTTCTACTATAAGCAATGCAATCTAGACCTATTTCCATATACAAATCAGCATAAGGAAGTCACTATCAAGTCAAATTAAGCCATCAACTTTAAAAGATTGACACAGTAGAAAGCTGGTTTAAACAATGCAATCCAAACCCCTTCCTATCAGAATCACTGATCATGTAACATGTTTCCTAAGCTATAAAAAAATAGAGCTTATTTGAAGACTAAAGAGTAAGTTAGAAGGCATGTGCACTTACTTGATAGCATCTAGGAATCCCAGGGTCCATGTAAGAACCGTGTGTTAACGCTTCAACCAACAAAGACGAATCACGGAAAGTATATTGCAACAAGTCTTGTAAATCGTCGACTCTAACATACACCGCGGGATCAACTTGTAGCTGGTTGTTGTAACGTACGTAAGACGAGTCCACCTCAATTCCAAGCCAGTTCATGAAGGATAATGCAGCCACTTCACCTCCGCTGCTAAGGAATGCACCGATTAGTGCTTCCACTACATCAGCCACTCTCTTAGCTTTCAACCTTTGTGTTCCAACCTTGTACATTCTCCTATCAGTATCAGTCCATTCGTCTTCAAACAAATGAGCTACACTTCGGTCACCAGGAACGCGCCAACCTCTTGGATCGAACATTTGGTTACGAATAAATCCCTACATGAGAGAGTAGACATATATAAATTGTAATTAATATATGGTATGCACGAATGTAGTCAAGTATCAAAGTGCATAAGACATACCGGAATCTTTCGCTTGCAGCCTAGCTTACATAGTGCATCATTTGAGATAATCCTCTCCCTCTTGAGACTCAGTAAGCCTTCATGGTGATTTTGGTTTCCTTTGAACAATTGCTGACTTACTGCATATTTCAGAAAGGAATCACCAAGTGTCTCTAGAGATTCTAGATGAAACTCCTCTTGGCACTTCTTAGTGGTTATGGCTTCAAGGATCTGGGACACACCAAGAATTAAGTACTCATTCATTTATGAAAAGCAAGAGGTTGAAAACAATCAAGTACCTTCATGGTTGGAATTGTAACAGCACTCTGTGTGCACTGATCTGCATACATTTTTTGCAAGTTTGAAGCAACTAGCATGGACTCAATGCGATGCATGATCAAGGCAACAAGAGAGAAGGTGTGGAATGTCGTCGCTGATATTGGAGACATGATCACATAGCAAACTTCGGGCGGCAGCTCATGTGATCTTTCGATTGCTGGAATGTAAACCATAAGACAAAGTGTTAGACCAGAATGGCTCTTGAAATATGATGACAGTTTTCATGATGAATGAAAGTAAACAAGAATGCATGACTATAATTATTCCTAACCTTTACGCTTGTGTTGTCCACAACTTTGAAGAAAGTTTTGCAATCTGAATATTGGTTTCGCGCCAAACAGAACTTCATTGTCAAATTGAAGATCAATACCATGCCTGCAAAGAATGATTCAAAGACGACATTTGTAACTATAAACATCCAAATAAAAATTATAACTGAAACATTTGTTAGGAAAAATGAAGTTACCGGCTCTTAAAGTAGTCTTTGTAGGTCATCACATTGCTCCCCTCGTCCATACTACACATGTCAGAGTTTATGTTCAAAAAGTTCAAAAATCCAAAGACCAAGTATAGGTGACCACTGTGAGGAGTATAAACTAAGGAGCTCTTCAGCATACAACGACAAATTAAGCCGTTCTTCGTGTGGATTTGAGAAGAATCCTTAGAAAATGAACAATTTTCATGAATGTGAGCCACATTTTGGCGATGAAATAACACTGATCTGATACATCTCCAGTCTATGATGGGCAAGCTAGATGGACCATTAACAGATGGGAGAATAAGATAGTCCAAATGTGCAGAATCACTGATAATGCTCGCTTGGTCTGTTGCTTTATTCAATTTTTCAAAGCTATCGCCAACAAGAACTCTAAAGACAACAGCTTGAAACTTTCTTGATAAGGCCACCTACACAAATAACACACAAGACTTTAGCTCACTATACACAATGGTAGTTTCCTAGGAACAAAATTGATCCATACACTTAAGGGTGAGTTTGGATATTACTCAAAGGTGCATGAAAATGTATGTGTAATCCAAACGGACCCTACAGTTAAAAATGAAGGCGTTACCTGCTCTGTAGTAAAGCTACACACTCCCAAATACTTCATCATCACATCCATGTTGCACCCTTGGTTAATTTCAATCTTGCCTAGAGTGTTTCCGGTGCCTAGATCAAGTTTAGTGTTGAAAGCCAAGATAACATTGTGCACGGGAACGCTAGAATTAACAAAGCTCGCCTTCAGATCAAGGTAGTACAAATGGTAGGACTCTGAGAGGTGACTGCCATTTGAGATTAGCTCAGAAGGCAAGTAAATAGCTTGATCGACGTTATATAGCTCCTCCCCATCATCTAACATTTGGAGTCAAGCATGCAAGTGAAAGGTAACAAATTATATAGATTCCCCAAAACACAATATAAGTTGCATCAAAAAAGGTTTGTTGCTTACTTTGTTCATCAACATTCGCCTCCTCCACAATATCGGGCACTAGATGATCGGTTAATGCACCCATTTGGTGAAGTCTCTTGCAAGCTTCCAAACAAGCAATAGCCTTCCATTTTGCACCAGTGGCGCCTTTGATATCAACTGGTTGAACTGGACAACTATTTGGAAGTTGTAAAGTGCCTTTGGATGATTCCTCATCAATGATAAAATGTGGCACTGGTTTGAAGTACCTATACATACTTCACAAGCATTATTCATACACATTCTACAATGTTGCAAGTTGTCTCAACTATTTAAGTCTATGCAAAGAGAGAGTGCATTAAAAATCTGCAAACATTACCCATCTGAAGGAAGCTTTGAGCAATAAAAGTGAATCAGTTCGACGCTGTTGCTCAAGCTAACAACCGCCCCTGTGCTTTCTACTTGATAAGACATCTCATCCCTGAAACTAA
Organism: Polygonum aviculare; assembly: GCA_934048045.1. Lineage (NCBI taxonomy): Eukaryota > Viridiplantae > Streptophyta > Magnoliopsida > Caryophyllales > Polygonaceae > Polygonum > Polygonum aviculare. Next base: position 13,854,469 of record OW204023.1, on the reverse strand, counting down.
GATTGCTTGGTTCACAAGGAAGTGATGAGTTTTGTAGAGTTTCGGAACGCATCATCTCAAGACTAGCAATATGCATTTGGGCTTGAGCTAGTTCGCTTTCATCTCCTCTGTTCATCAAATTATTTATCAAGTTAGTCTTCCAAAATGAAACAAAATGAGGAAGTGCAATAACATACTATTCCACAGTTCAAAATGAGACCTTTTCAACATTAGAATAAAGTCAGAGTTCTTCATACGAGCTCGGCCTCTGGATTGAATGAAGCTGCAAATATTGCTTGAAGGATCAAAACGTATGACCAAGTTGCAGCTTTGAACATCCACACCCTCCTCAAGAATTGAGGTTGCAACAACGATATTAACCTGCATTTGCACAAATCTATGTTCACATTTGCATTGTCCTAGAAGAAATGAAGGATGGATTTTTTCTCAAAGAATCATTACCTCGCCTTCACGAAACTCTTTGATGATTTTACTCCGAGCTTGCTTGCTTTGTGATTGCAACTTATTCTTATTTCCAGCCATGTACTTTGTTTTCCAATCAGTATCTTTAAGTTGTTCGCTTAAATAAGACTGAAGAGCAATTGCAGTCATAACCCTTTCAGCAAAGACAATGCACCTCAAATCTCTTATATCCCTTCAAGTGTACAAAAAGAACCGATTTGCTTAGACTCTCGTCAGTAAAAGTTCACTAATTGATCAATGAAGATGACAAACCTGTATTCAAGAAGAGAGGCTTGAAGAGAGACTACTTTGTTAGATACCAAACCATCTTTAGCATTAGTCTCACTAATTGTGTCATTATGAATAGAGTATCCTAGGAAACATAAATTTCATGTTAACAAACTATGGATTAGGGGGCAACTATAATAAAGACAAACAATTAATATATGGATACCTGGAAGAAAATTGGACTTGAACAACTCTTGCACATCAAGATTGAACCGCTCTACAGCATGTTTTTGAAAATTGGACAAATTGGCGGTTTCTCGTGAAGAGTAGGCTTTTAGTGCCTGATATGAAGGTTTTACAATATCATGTCATATCATATAGTTCAAAACATGAAAACAAAAACACAAAATTCTAGTGTAGAGGCGAAAAACGAGTAATATAATACCTTTAGAGCCACCCAAAGGCCGAGTTCTATTACACAGTACATATATGTCGTGGCAAGAGATTGAAGTCTCTTGTGGACAGACTTCCTGATAGAATTCTTCTTGAATGAGCCCGCATGCTGACATACAGAACTGCTAAACAGTTAGCTGAGTTGCAACATAGGGAATAAGTAACACAATAAAGTTATAGTCTGACCTTCATTACTAACTCGGATAGCTTAGTGTCTAAATCCTTAGAAAATGGTGGGTTATTTTGTTCATAGAACTTGAACTTTACAGCTGGAAATGAAATGCAGCCTTCCAGAACAGATTCGTTATCACATGTGTAGACCTTGGAATCCATAAGATTCTCCAGTTTTTGAATCTTTGCCCGGTATTCAGTAGCTTCACTTGATCCTATATCCACATAAAACTGATTATAACATGACACCATTGGACAGGAATTGCACATAAATGCTCTTAGTTTATGGTTTATAAGACTTGTTGGAATTTATTTCAATGGAATTTCATGTACATTACAGGAGTAAGATCTGAGTTACTGATCAAAGAAGACCGAGAACTATGTTCTAAGAGAGACTACCTTTTGCTTTGACCGGAGACGCGGTCATACCAAGTATTCTTGGAACTTCTGAATTATGTGACTGAGGATGATAGAATTCCTACAAAATTCAAGAAAGGCAAATTTTCATAAATTAAACAAAAGAAAAACTTGTTGTTATCAAATTACAACCATATTAATGTATCTGATATCTATCTTACCCATGAGATACACTCAATCACTCACTGATCACCTTGAATTTATGACCAAATAAACTGAAAATCCTAGGAGTATAATTCAAAGTGAAACAACAATCCAAAGTAAACCATGTGAGCATTTTCAAAGGCACAGGTTAAATAGATTACTGACCTTCATTATTTTTGCATAAGGGTGATCTTTCAATGCATTGTGACATTCATCAAATATGAGAACTTTGATCCTGCCCAGGCTAACAAAACTGTGCCTCAACGCGTTTAGAAAGATCTGCGGGGTCATTACAAGCACCTACAAGTAAACAATGCAAGATCAAATAGTAACAGCATGTCATTAGCATCTCACTATTTGATTGGAAAAATTAATCAAAAGATTTTCGATCACCTCGTGATTATCCAACTCCTCTTTCCAAGTATTAGCATCCCAGAGGTTCATCTTCATTTCGCCCGAATATGTGCCCACTTTGAAATCAGTGAAGCTTTTCACGACTTCAGCTTGCTAAGATAGAGCCCACAACAACGAACAAACAAACAAGCACAAGAAAGCCAATGTGTTAGTATTGTTTCCAAAACACCATGGTATGTGTATGAATTCAAGATTCAAGATTCAAGATTCAAAGGTAAAACTGACCTGAGTAACCAAAACAATGGTAGGGACCAAGAAAACAGCTTTGTAAGGGGAAGGATGCCGTAGAAATTGCGAATAGCTCCGTAGTAGCATGACTGCTATAAGAGTTTTGCCTGAGCCAGCTTCCAAGAACACGATAGTGTTCTGTTTTCTGGCTTTCTCTAGAGCTTCTATTTGATAGCTGAACCAAAAAATAAAATTTAGTGAAACTTTGTAAGGGGCCTCAAATTCTATTTTTGATTTTGTTTGCTTTTGACAGAGAAAATGGAACGAAACGCGTCAAATTCTCTGGCACATAAATCTGTATTTCAATTCAAAGATTAAGAATCTCAAGTTCTGGTTCCATCCTCCAAATCAAACAACAGGAAACTCTTACAAGTTTCAAACAAGCCAACTGTAATTAGTAAGAGATAGAAGTTACCTTCTAGCAAACGGGAGAACGCCATGAGGAGGTGAATTATCTTGCACTTGATCGACGGCTTCCATGGCCAAGTACAAGAACTCGGTTGAGCGCAATGTGCTCTTTCTGATGACCAAGCTGAAACTCAAGAGCAAGTTAACTCATACCTCAAACAAACAAGCATCGACCGATCATATGTATAAGGAGGCTCATAGCAAAGGAAGAGCTTGGAATATAAGAGGCAAAAAGAAATCATGTGGGGAGATTGAGCTTTGAGGATGTGATCTTCTTGATTTTGGAACTTAAACCTTCTTTTGTTTCCCTCTAATTAATGTAGGCCTCCCTTTTGTAGTTTTGCATCAAAGCCTTGGATTGTTTAGTTTGATTTCAAGTAACTTGAGGGTGTGAATTGAAAGGAGGTTATAATTATTTAAGGTAGGTTAAGCTATAGCCCGTACAATTACTCATAGCTTACTCTTGTTTGGCAAGAATCCATTTTAGGGCAATGGATTTTCTATGTTTTTAATTTGTATGCAAAAAAACGTGATGGAGCTAGCTAGTTTAATGGGTTGATCACTTGATTGGAATGTGTAACTTCCTACAACCTCAATTCAGTTTCTTACAAGTTACACCTTGTATATATGGAAGGTTAATTACTAAGTTATTCACATTAATTCAATGACCCAACCATTTATAACCTAGCTAGCTTGCTTGTCTCTCATTTATCTTTTTTTTTTTCGATATATCTATGGTTTTTTTTTGAAAAAATTGAACCAAACCGAAAATTTACAGAAACCAAACCGAAATCGAAATCATGAAATTTATTGAACCGAGCTCCATCGGTTTAGGTTCGGTTAATTTTTTTGTTCCAACTGAAGTGTGCTCAACCCTAATTTTAAGGCATTTTTCAAGCGAAACAATACAAGCGATTCACATATCTGATATCACTCTGTCTATTTATTTTCGTTTGCTGAACAGATCTTATTACCTGCCTGGCTGGCTTTACCCAGCCATAACGGGTAATTTTAAGCGTATGCATGTGATGGTCAGCTAAGTTGTTATTAACAACTCCTTTGTTAACAAATCAGCCATATCTGATTCATACATTTATGGAGTATATAGCCAGCATAATGTTAAAATAGTTATGCACTAACTAATCAGCATTAATTACGATTAACGAAGGAAATAAAATCACAGAAGTTACTACATCAAATCGGAGGATACAAATTCCATTACTAGAAGAAGATTGGATTAAAAAACAAAGGCAAGAGAATATATAAAAAAGATCACAAGCATGCAAAATATCCAAAACATATCTCTCTAATTAACCTAAATCAACACGTACGGCCGGTATATAGGGAGAAATTAAACTAGAAAGTCAGAAAAAGGAAATGAAAGATTAATATGTATACCTCGATCACCTATATATCCGTCGGTCTCAAAGTGCGTTTGAGCGGGGGAAACACCTCATAATTTTTAAGCTGTGATCTTTCTTCGATCTCAGGCAGCAATGGCAAAACTTGGGCTGTTGAAGCGATGAGATAAAAAAAAGAAGGAAGATTCGAAGCGTCATATAAATAAAGACGACGAGATGAAAAGGTATGCACCAACAACTTAAAGGAGTTGGAGCATGTCATGTGCAATCAAAGTTACCTATGAGTCTCACTCTACCTTACATCAACATTCATTCTACAAGTTGTTTGATTTCATATATTTACCCATGCACGCTCAAGACCACCCAACATCTAAATATGTAAATTAAGCACAAAGGTTATTTCTAGAGTTGTCAAAAGTTGACCCGATCCGAAAAATCAACCCGAATCGACTGAAAATTTTTAACTCGAATAGTAGCGAGCAAAGAAAAAAACCGAAGCCGATTAACCCGAACCCGATTGGGTTGAAACCGAAACCGACCCGATATTTTATATATATGTAAAATAAATATATTTTCTTGTATATATTATAATATATATTATCATAAAACCTATTAAAAATTAAAAAAAAGTTATTATAAAAATATTATTTTATTATTAAATATTATTATTTAATCATAATATTAATAGAACTATTGTACTACTTAATTTTTTGGGGGGCGAAATGTTGTACCATTATCTATACTACCTATAGTATAAAGCGGAGACAATATCTTCACAAAAATTTGCGCCACGTGTCATTTCAATAATAAAATATTCAGTTGGGCCCTCCTTTATACAAATTAGGTAGTTAGAATCTCATATAATCTTATCCCGTAAAAATTGATTAAAATTTACCAAAAGTTATGAATTATCCTGAAAATTATAAATTATCACTTACCAAGGATTAGTTATAATCTTCTCATAAATATTACTATTTAAAAAAAATATCAGTAATTTTTAAACAAATCCAACTTATTTATATTCTGAGATGATTTACTACTGTTAAAAAAAACTAATCATAATACGAAGATAAATATATATAAATATATATGATCCTATAATTTTAACATGATCATTGACATTACATATCTATATTAAATTGGATTTATAATCACACTACCTGTACATGGTACGGGAGTTAAACTAGTTTCTTATTACAAAAATGTGTACATCCCAAACAAGAAATAGGTAGTTGTGATTACGTTATTCGCTACATAGTTGGATCATTCCTCAATTCCTCAAATATAAACATAACTTCGTATTTAGGATTTTGAACTTACAAAACCTGATAAAAGATAAGAATATGGGTACCTTTTTTATTTTTGAAGAAAAAAGATCAAAAAGATCGGTGGACAGCTATATTGATATGATGATAAGATAATGCTTTTTCTAATTATAGTAAAAGCATTGTATAATTGTTTGTCGGCATTATTTTCTTTCCATTTTCGTGTATATGAATAATGAATGAGCTGAGGGACCAATGACGACATAGGGTAACAGACAGCATTACCTATTATTCACCATACGTACAGACTAACCGTTAATTCATGGACTTCAAATGACAACTTAATTAGGCGGGCTTATATATCAAAGTTGATCATTGAGAGTGCATGCTCTAGACCTGGCAATTCGGGTTGTTCGGTTCGGGTTAGTTCGGGTCAAAGACTTATTTCGGGTCTTGTTCGGTTCGGTTCGGGTTTGGGTTCGGATGTTTTTCGGGTTCGGGTCTAGTTCAGGTTCGGGTCGTTTTAGATCGTAATATTTCGGATTTGTTCGGATCGGATGTTGTTCGGTTTTGGGTCTAGGTCAGTTCGGGTTCTATTTGGATTGCTTCGAATCGGATCATTTCGGGTCAGGTCAATTCGGATTCGGGTGTTATTTGGACTCAATTTAAAAAAAAAAAATTATAAGACCACCCGCAACGGTTAGTTTTTAACGTAGAAAGAACAAATTTCGGGTAAAATTATAAGACCGCTCGCAACGGATTATATACATACAGATACATACGAGAAGAACAAATTACAACTCTAAAGATTATATAATGTTTACTATTGATAGCATGTTTGTATTTGAGATCAAATATTACATAATGATAGCTTATTTTTGGATAACGGACCAAACGGGGCCGTCCCCTGCCCACCCTGCCTTGGGAGTGGAAGAGGAGGTAAATCGCGAGGCGGCATCAGTGGCTGCAAAGGGGCTGGCCCGAGCCGGTGGTACGCCCCAATCTCGTGGGTGACAATACCAAGGGAGGTCACTCACAAGGAGACCCCAAACTCTTGGCGCACAAACCACGGGAGGCTCTCACACGGGATCGAACTTGGGACGTGAGGATCCACCTCCCACCCCATAATGATAGCTTATTGTTGAAGAAAGAAATGCTTTGTTTTCATTTTGTGTTTTATTTCTCTAAGACATGCAAAATACAATGAAATGATTATTGTTTGTTTAATAATTAGAACTTGTTTTTTTATAAGTGAAACGTTTGAGATACATTTTGGTTGCTATCAAAAGTGTAGATGTACTTGTTCGGTCTTTTGCTATACATTGTTTGCGTGCATCACCATTCTATTATTTTGTATCATTATTTTTTAATTTTTAATTATATTTTTTAATAGTATATCTACTGTTAAGATTTAGTTTGGATGATTTCGGGTCAAAATTAGTTCGGGTCAGTTCGGTCCGGGTGCAATTCGGTGCAGTTCAGTTCGGTTCTGATTCAGATCGGGTCTGGGTCGTGTTCGGATTGTTCCTTTTTCGTTGTTCGGGTCCAATTTCGAGTTTGGGTCGGGTCGGGTCGGTTCGGTTCGGATTTCGGGTTCGGGTCACTTTCTGCCGGGTCTACTCCCTAGTGAAGAATCATGCTTTGACGGCTCATCCTAACGTTTAATTAATCTTTCACTAAGAAGACATAGTTTAACCTCTTTTACCATATATATATATGGTCTATATAGTACAAAGGACATGGATGTCTTGTAAGAAATAAAAATGTTGATCGAAATATGAGATCATATCAATTGTTGCATCAAGGTCAAGTATTACAAAATGAAGATTTGTATTTGTGTATCTGAATTCTTAGCACCCAAGAAAATGAACTACATAGTTTACATTACAACATGAATTACCACGAATTACTTCTAGTTGAGAGATTCCCACAACTTTGGCCTTCTTAACCCATTGCCAAATATAATGCATATTTATAAGGCAAATTGCAAATAATACCCTTTTGGTATTGGCGTGGCATTTCTACCACCGGTTTTTTAACTGGTAACTTTGCCCCAAATTACCCTTGCCCTGATATAGACTATTAGGAATTTTGAATGAAATTATGGCATTAGCTCCCAAGGTAATGTAAGCCATTATCGCTAGCTGTCAACCACGCTGATTGCCTTGAACGATAGTTTGGTGCAAGACCTTTTTAAACCCCATCTATCATTGTCTCCACATTTGTAAGGATGTGTCAAATTTCGATATTTGCTTTTACCCACATTTCCCTACTTCTAATTCCATCTCCCCTTCCCCTAGTTATAATTTTACTTTAATCCATCATCAAATTGGCTAATTCCATCTCCCCTTCCCCTAGTTATAATTTTACTTTAATCCATCATGAAATTGGCTAATTCCATTCCATCTCCCCTTCCCCTACTTATAATTTTACTTCAATCCATCATGAAATTGGAAAAAGCGAAAAAGCAAGACACCTAGCTCACTTTCCACCTTTTTCATATTTTCTATCAAAAAGATATTCCTCGTGCAATGAAAATCGAAGTGGGACAATTTGTAATTGTTTTTACCGAGGGGTAAAAACACAAGAGCGGCCACAAAGCGACACGTCTACACAATCCACCCTTTATCTAAAGAAGCACCAATAATGAACTGAACATTATGTCGAGGAGAACCAAAGAGACTGGAGACCAATAAATAAATCAGGTGATGAACTGATGATGATACAACAGATAACATAAGCCCATTTCATATCACCATGGTAAAAGATGTTTTAGGTCGATCCACACACACGTAAACAATGTTTTAGGTCGATCCACACAATGTGTGTGAACCAACCTACTCTTTTACCTTTGTGCCTCATCTCAAAAGACTCGAATTGATCCACATGACCTAGAAAAGAATGTAGCTTAATCCACATGACCAAGTTTGGACCAATCCATCTAAATCTTTAGTTTCAGACAACAAGAAAACCATGAATATTCATCAGCCAGAATGCTAATAGGTTCCTAGTCCAATGTTAATTATAACAGACTCCAATTTTTAAGCGGTTTCCTTTTCTTTGGTTTATTACAAATTCTTCTACAAGAAGCCAAAAGCAGCTTATTAATAACTCGAATTGTATAATTTCACTTTTACAACAAGGCGTCTGGAAAAGCCCTCCAGGCCTATCATAGTACCAAATTTAGCTAAGGCCCTACCAACAGCAATAAACACACAATATAATCCCACTTTCTCAGTGGAGATATTTAAAGCATGATATCCTCAAACCAAACAACTATATACACAGAAACCAACCTGGATTTTTCTTTTACCAGGACAGAGGCACAACATCTGGATCAAATTGCAACTGTCATCGCTTATTCCGGCCTGAGGAGAAATCACAAAGCAAACACTTCAGAATATTGTCATATTTAGGAAAATAGGTAAGTCAGGCGAAAACAGACACTTACCTTCGTTGATTGCACATCTGGCAGGCAGAAGCAGACCTGACATTTGCATATGTGCAACGGTCACAGGACCAGTGGTCTAAATCATCAGTCGGCCTGCTTGACCCACTTGATCTTGGTGCTGCCGCAGACTTTCCCCTCCCGCCCCTGCTCCTGCTACTGCTGGTCCCACAACCTCCCAAGGTTTTTGATCCAGTGGCTCGGTTAGAGGCCCCATGGGAATCCACATCTGATAGACCATTCTCTAGAGCTCGTACTAGGTTCTCAAAGTAGTTTCGGGTCACACTATTGCCAGATAGTCATCAATTAGACAAGAGTTGACAATGCAAAGAAAGTAAGGATTCGTTTCAATTACATGGGAAAATGGAAATATAACAGCCAAGAAAACACCTATTCATTCACTAGTAATCAGATTAGACTCAATGATTGGTTCCCAAAGGCAAGATCCATTAGGATCTCATATACAATGCATAAACAGAAAACTGCTTAGATTGGATCTCCTCTCCTGTGATATCACTTAGCTGCTCGTCAATATTATAGCAATGAAGTAAACTAAAAGGGTCATTTTGTAGATTTACTCTAAAATATTTAACCAAATTTGCTTGAATTTAAAGGTACTACTGGAAATGTAGATTTTAGTTAAATGCTATAAAAGTAATGAATGAAAAATGTCTTCTGCAAAGCACAATCAGATTTAAAAAATTGGTTATGATCCTATTTAACTACCATGAAGGATCATAAAATCAATCTAAGCAGTTTTCCGTTTATAGATTATATATGAGATCCTAACAGATTTCAATTTTGGAAACCAATTATTCATTATATTTCTGATGGCATGTGAATGGGTGCTTAATTCTACATATTTCCTTGGCTACTATGTGTTGGCTTCATAGCATTTTCTGATGTAATCCAAACGAAGCTAAGTCTTGCAGAAATGACAATAAATATGCACCTGGTCAGACCAGCAAGCTTTGTGCGGAATTCACTAAAACTTTCTAATGGGCCTTCTGCATTTAGGTATATTTGTAGCTCCTTCTCTGCACATTGATGGAGCCTCTCCAGCCCAGCTTCAGCTTCACCTAAAGAAAAGAACGGCATCAGCTGGAATGCAAAAGATATTATTCGCCAAAAGAGAATTATACCAAGGGATATCATATTATTACCCTGCAAGTACTCAAAGAACTGTCTCTTTGCCTGCTCCTGTTCAGGCAGATAGTAACCATAAGCATATGTCCACTTCAAGACTCTCCTGCATTCCACAATCTGCAAAGCGAGTTGACATTAAGGAACTGCATTACTCTCAAGGATAACACTAGGGCTGTCCAACGGTCCGGGTCGCCCGTAACCCGGACCGACCCGACCCGTAATTTACGGGTCGGGTCTCGGGTCGAAAAATCTGAGAATACGGGTTACGGGCGGGTTACGGGTCGACCCGCCGGGTTACGGGTCGACCCGTAAACCCATAATTTTTTTTTAAAAAAAATTAATATTTTACAATTTTAGTTTTAGGTTGAACGTCTTCTGGACACAAACCCCATTACCCACGCTGCGCCGCTCAACTCCTCTCTTCCCTCTCGTCACCTCTCTTCCGTCTTCCCTCTCGTCATCTTCACCTCTCGACTCCGGCTCCGGTGCTCCACCTTCTCCGGGCCTCCTGACGTCCCCGTTCAAGTCTCCCCCGACCGCACCATCTCGAGTCTCGACCGCACCTTCTCCGGGCCATCCGACGTCCGCTGTTCCAGTCCCGATCGAGTCCGCCGTCCGCCGTTCCAGTCTCGCTCGAGTCCGCCGTCCGCCGTCCAGTCTCGCTCGAGTCCGCCGTCCGCCGTTCCAGTCCCGCTCGAGTCCGCTGTTCAGGTTCGTTCTCTGACTTCTCTGTTCTCTCAGATCTCGGGCTGGATTTCCTTTCGCAGCTCGCACTTCACACCTCCTTCACAGTTCACACTTCACACTTGCAGGATTTTCCTTCACAGCTCGCCTCTTGCTGGTTCTCCTCTGTTCGCCAAGATCTCGGACTTCCAAGTTCTCGTCTGGCCAGCCTCTTCTTGATCTCCGGTAGAAATCATTCAACTTTGTTTTGGAATTCATCAATTCAGTGCTTGTTTTTGTTTATGTCAGTAGAAAGAAATTGAAATTTGAAAGGGTCCTCAGCTTATGGCTAGTCAATGGGTAATTGGAAAGAAAGTTAATTAGTTTCAACTTTCAATCGTATTTGGTTGTACTTCATACAAAAAAAAAAAAAAATTTGTCAAACAATTAGCTTATATATCAGGAAGTAGCGTGCTAGACTGCTAGTATAATTTGTTGTTGTTTTAAGTTATATCTCAGAACTTGTTTGTAACTTTGTAATATCAGATTGCTAATTTGAAGTTTGATTTTTTTTCCCTCAATTGCATTAACTAAACTACTAAACATGTTTGTGAAATTGTGAATAAAGTTCGTACATTGACGGGCAGAAATTCAGAATTCGGAAAGAAAGTTAACAAACAATGGATAAGGAATTATCCATGGAATACTCTACGAAATTTTCGTACAACGTAAGTTGGAGGGGTTTAATAACTTAATCTTTTAATTTTTTGATTGATAATTGGATTTTTTGTTTTGTATGTTTTGCAAGTTTTACTAGATGTCAATGCTAATGATTTGTGAATTTGTTGTTTGATTAGATGGATCCGAGTGAAACGGAACAAACTCTAGAATCTCCGACCGAAGTTGCAAGTGGAAGGCAACCGGTTCAAAAACAAAGAACAAAGAGAAGAGAGTATTGGGATGATTTTGAGGTGTACTTTGAACAAGGATCGAAACGAGCCAAGTGCAAGGATCGAAGAGAGTATGGTGAAGATGAAGATGTTCCAAGTGAGGTCCTAGAAAGTACATTTTATGCTCTTTGATAGTTTGATGGCTTTTGGTTAAGGTAAGGATTCAATTTTATTGCTTTATGTTTACTTCAAATGTTATATTTGTTTTGGTTATTTTTGTATTTTTGACTATTGTATAACTATTGATTTTGTTTGTTGTTGCAGGTCTAGGTCATCAAGACTCGTCATGATTATGGGAATGTTGCGTTCGGACTTGAGACGATCCCAAATTTGATTTGCATTAAGTTCAATTTTCTTTTCTTAACTAATGACTTATGGCGATCCCAACTATTGAACTATTATCTATGGATTGTGTGACTTTTTTTTATTGAGACTTATTTTTATAATGTTATTGTATTGGGTGTTAGTAGAAATGTAGAATAGTATTGCACAATCACAAAAAAAAAGCGAAAACCGACATTTTTAAAGCGTAATTAAGTAAATATAAAAAACGGGTAAAAAGGGGTCAAAAACGGGTCAAACGGGTCAAAAAGGGCCAAACGGGTCAAAATGACCCGTTTGACCTGGTCAACCGGGTCAACGGGTCGACCCGGGACCCGACCCGTAAAACCCGTAACCCGTAAACCGGGTTACGGGTCGGGTCTCGGGTCGAAAGTTCTGAGTTTACGGGTCGACCCGTAAACCGGGTTACGGGTCGGGTCGGGTCGACCCGTTGGACAGCCCTAGATAACACTCAAGACAGATGATACACAGTACAAGACTACAAGATTACCTGAGACCATGCTTCTATTATAAACTTGAGTTGTGACTCTGGTTGGCACTGTTTGTCACTCAGCTTTTCCAACTGCAAAAAAACAGGAACCATCTCAATCTAAGGGGTTGGATAAAAAGAAAAAACATATTGCATAGCGAGTGACTATTAAAAATATTCAGTAAGATAGCATCATAGTGATACTGATGCCCAGGTAAGGAAATAAGGTTTATATTATATCTAATACGTCTGATTGCAAATTTTTAAGAAAGATTTTCTACATCACCATATACCCAACACTCTCACACACAAGAAAAGTGCAAAACCTCTTAGGCTATAATGGTCAAATGAGAGAAAGGAAGATGTGAATTACAGGCAGCTCAAAATGCCAGAAAGATCCAGTAAAATAATGTGTTATGTAAAAATATAGTTCATGTAAGTAAGATTTCCATACATGCACACTTTGCATCTGCTGAAGGTCTGCAATTGCCTTTTGCCTAGACTGCAGGAAAAGGGAAAAGATGTGAAACCACTGACATGCACCGATATAAAATAACTCATTTAACATCACATGTACAGCTGATGAAGGAGACATGCAACCCAGTATCAATTAAAAAGGTGTATAAATGATTCAAATTGCATAAATTAATACTTATACATACTGATTGGTTTGTTGCCCATCGTTCATAATAATGAGTATATCGCTCCAGAGAGTTCTTCGCCATTTCCCTTCTTTTCTCGGCATCATCATACTGCAATCAGTAGGGAATGAATCTCAGTGTATTAGAAATTGCATCAATATATCATTGATGTTGTCGTGACTAAGAACCTAAGATGTATGCACATATAATACACAAGCACATCATCTTACGATTCCTTGTTGCTTTGCAGTTTCATATCGATTGCATGCATAGAAGCCACCAGTCCTCTCACCATGATCAGACCAAGCACCCAGGCAAAGCCTGCATACTTGCATATCGTGAGATATGATATACAGTGATTGGTGTATAATAGAAAGATAGTTGCTGGTAACTTAAAATAGAGGGAAATATAAACAATTTGCAAGAACTTACCAGCAAAACTCATATTTACAGGGTGGTGTGCAAGTTATATGCATACACCCTTGGTTTTTCTCAATTGGACGCTTGCACTTGGGACATGGTTTGGAATTAGCAAGAATCCTTCCAGAGGAAAAAAAAAACAATTAGTTAATGATTCAAAAAGGAAGTTTAGGAATTAAAATATGGACAAACTTTCAACCCCTAAACCTACCTTCACATTCCTGTCTTCAGAACTCACATTTGAAAAATAACAAAACAGCATAAGTAACTAGTCAAAAAGTACAAGGAAGCATGGTGAAAGAACATATTATATAAGAGCTTTACAAAGTCATTGCCCATTTCCATACCCAAAAAAAATTAGCAAAGTGAACTCCCGTTATCTTTATTACCATTTTAGCTCATACCATGTTCATAAAAAAAAGCATCAACTTCAGTTCAGAATGTAGCCAATCTAATTATTTACAAGAAAAGCACGGAACAAAGAATAAAACCATGGATGTGAGTTCAGTACATACCAATTCATGTTTTCCGATTCTGCACTATTCTTTAAAATCCACTTGGCCACCGTTCCACAGTCAACTGGCCTGTGAGCTTCCTCTGTACACTGCATATTTACAATCATACAGCTCAACAACAGGGGAAAAAGAACATAATGGAGGGAAGTGGAAAATGTTAATGAAAAAAGGCAGGGAAATGCATACAAATATTTTCTTTAATATTGCCCACCTGTAGGTACATAATAAGAAGATTTTCAACTAAGACAAGTTAGTAGCAACTTACATTCCAGCAAAAGCTATAAGAGCATCCACAGGTAACATCATAGCTGACACTACCAACAACAAAGTCGACAGCAAAATCACAGCCAGGTGCAGGACACCATTTCGCCTGGACAAAAAAAGCACAGAACGGAAAGCATTTAAAAGGGGAGCAGGGAGATAGAATATAAAACAAAGGTCTGTTGAGGTCTACTAAAAACAAGAAGTGAACAGACAAATAACCTGTCTATATTAGTGCATGATTTAAAACACATCGAAAGTGAGGAAGCCTAAAAGTTTTCAGCGCATGAAGAATTTATACATATGGAAAGGAGCAGAAGGCTGAGCAAGAATCATAGCCCATAAACATCACTTGGTGCTGTGTTCATGATAGCCATCCTACCACTTTGCATGCTTTTCACTTGGCTCTATTTACTAATCAGAACATCTGAATGCCCAAATTACAGTTACCTTCCTATTGTCTTCAATATATGATCTTAGAAAATAACGGCCGTACTTCTTCCGATCATCCTCAGGAACGAATATATCAATCATGTCTTGACCCACAGCAGCATCACAAGATGGATCAGGACATCGCAGCATCAAACACCCAGGTCCATCGTTGATTGAAGTGCTGATATAACCTATATATAAGATGTATCAAAAAGGATGGGGTCAAAATCAGAAGTGTATACAAATTACAAAAGTTTTTAATCAAAATAAACATTTATATGAAGGAAAATATTGAGCGAACAATAGAGACAATTCAATCATTTACATCAACGATAACAGTGCCAGGACGGAAGATGAGAATGTGCAAAATATACCACATATTTTAAGTGAAGCATACATAGTTTTGAAAAAGAATACACACTTTTGAGAAAACAACAGAGGCACTTTAATCAACTATATCCATGATAACAGTGCCAGGCGGCAGACATCTATGTACAAAATATACCACATATTTAAAGTGAAGCAGTAAACAGAGCAAACCAAGCAACTCAAAGTTTGGCCTGATAAAACAAAATGCAACTATGTAAAAAAAAATTAATGGCAACAGGTCTCCAGGCGAATACAAGACTTGTCTTCTAACCTATCTTTAGTTATAATATTCTTACAAAAAAGTAAGTCACACTGCACTTGCTGCTTCAATGACTAGCTCAAAATTAAAACAAACTACCTGCCCAGCATGTGCTACAAAATGGATGTCCGCATACAGCTCCATAGATATCATCTTTTGGGAAGGTCTCAAAACATATACCACATGTGAACTGTAAAAGTAAATCATCAAAAACAAATATCAAGTTTACATGACCAGTGTAAAATCTGAAAGCAGGCCCAATCTTGTTGAGACGATATGGAACAGAGGCCAACTGCTAAAGCTAACATACATCCAATGCTATGACTTACTTCTCTTGCACCTGAGAGATCTACAACAGGGCTCTCCAACAGACCAACAGACTTTCTAACCTTCTCTTCATCAGCAAACCATTCATCGTGCACTTTGCTCACACTCCTACAAAGCCAAATAGATAAAGCTTCATTAGTATATTATTACCAGAATACATGACTAAATCATACAATACCATAATACAAACAGTTTTAAGATTAGATATTGTTTTAAGGAACCAGATAAAGAAGGGATGAGAGTAGAGGATCAGAATTTGAAGGTATAAGGATACATGATAATAGTACAAACAATTTCAAGTTTAGATGTTTCAAAAACCAGATATTGAAGGCAAGAGAGCTGCAGGCCAAATATTGGAGGCCTATGAAAGCTGGAACGAAGTTGGCTACTTTAGAAACATGATAGCCTTACCAATTATAGTAACGGAGAAGAATTCCAGCTTCCACCCTTGAAATTGAAAGCACGGAAGATATCCTTGTAATGTCATCTTCTTGGCATTGACGAATATCAGCTTCACTTAATACTGTATAGCTTTGCTGAGCATAAAACACGGATTTAGTTTAGGATCTATAAAATGAAAACAATATAAATATGCAAGACCTTCAACAACCATGTACCAATTTTATGTGCATACCAATATGTATCATCTAACATGCAATGACCCAAACTGTCAAAGCATAATACAAAACAAAACCCTCTCAGCTAAGATCTTGACCTTAACATCTATATAAGTAAGTAGTCCAAGGCTACATTGCTAAAACATAATACTATAGCCTATCAGATATCATTCAACTATCTTAGAGGGATGATATATTCAAATCGTCCAAAGAGGCCAGCAACTGTATGTTCAGGGCACTTCAAAATGTAAAACAACACTAAGTTCACCAAACAGAGTATTATCAGCGACAATTAGCATTGAACACTCTAGCCTCCAGATCAAATATCATGTACACGGTTCTCTTTCTGTTCTTATGAAAGCAAACCAGCACTGGTGATGTTGATCCACTGAAACTTTGTGACTAAGTAATATCAAATCAAGATCAAATGCCCTAAGAACAATAACCTTCTGTGCAATGGCCATATGGTGCATCCACCAATAAATCAACAAATAACTCTTACCAGGCAAAAGCACAAGTGGAAACAGAAAATAAAAACTTTACAGAGAACATGTCTTGAGCTCTAGTTCAGACAACAGCCTTATATGAAATGCCATATGCAATTGTACTTCAAGCTACCGTTATTTCTACAAGCAACCAGACTTCAAAAAGGTTTCAGACCTAAAAAAACGAGGTCTTTACATTACATACATATCATCAATCGAGCTGCCAAAACATGAATATTGAGCACAAAGCAACTAGAAATGAGGAACTGATCAATATATTGCCGAATTTTAACACGGAAAATCCACCTGATGGCGACGCAAGGTGAAATCGTCGGAATCCTCAGAATCATTATCGATAAATCCGTAATCGCCGTCAGCGACATCGTCAGAATCGACGGTGCCTCCGCTGTAGAAGTCCTCGAGCGATTCCACATCGTTTGCGTCATGCATGTCATCATCCGAATCCATTGCAAACGATGAATCAGGCAGGAGAGAGATCCGAAACCCTAAAATAGGAATGCTCCTCCCGAGAATCTTGAATTGATCGGCTCCGCTACTTAAATTGTGGAAATTACGCCCTAATCGAAGCGAGGGAGAAGGAGAATGGGATAGAGCGAGATCCACAGGTAGCGCGATCGAATTCGAGGGGAAGAGGAAGAAGGCTGGTTGATGGGGGCGAGAGGAGGAGAGAGACAATAGCCTCACCAAAGCGTTAAATAAGAAAAGTGGATGGAGAAGGCCACAAAGGGTACCTTACTTCCTCATATGAAAACCGGCAAATCTTAATTTCACATTTGTAAATATGATGATTTAAGGGGAAATTTGAATCTGACTTTTGTTAAATCTGTGATAGGAAGTAGTTTATTGATAAATTGTTAAATTTGATAGAAATTTTAATATATTGTTCATGAGTATGAGAGATGAGATACCCACGGTTCTAACGGTAAATTCAATAGTAACTTAAAAAACGGTCTGCATAAAAAATTAACAGAAAAAATGGTTTATCAAAAAAATATAATAGAAAAGTTATCATTATAATTACTCCATAAAGTTTCCTTTAACGGGAACAAACATTAATGTCATCTCAACAACCCTAATTGGAACAACGACAAGTTCTTTTCACATGATACGCTAACTATTTTCTTAAGACACTTACTTTTGCTTAAGGTGATTGCCTCAACCTTGTTATCCAACTTAGTATTATTCCATAATCTATTATATATATATATTTAAAACTAGTACAAACCCCGTACCATGTACGGGTAATTTAAATATAAAACCGAGTTAACCGATTTGAAATCGAATTTTGATATGCATACGCTTTTAACTCGGGGACTTATAATCCAAATCCGATAGACCAAAGTCCGAACCTATTGACCTATATATGTACTTTTATTCATACAATTTTAATTCAAAGATAATTCTATTCAAATTTATATTATTAATAAATATACTATTGACACATGTGAATTTTTTTCACTATTCTTCAAGATTCAATAATGAAAAAAATGTATACTAATTAATAAGAATTTTTTTAATGAATATATAAGAAAATCACTTGAATTTCCTTATTCGTATAAGGATATATAATTGAGTAAGAAATTAAGTATACATAAGGAAATTAGATAAGATGTCAAGAAGATATATAACTTATTTTTTGAAAATCAATGCAAAAAATAAAATCATTGTTTTATTCAGGGATGCTGACGTGGCGCATTTTAACAAAGACTTGGGTTCCGCTTTATACTGTATTATAGGAGATCACTAAGGATTAAAGCATTTTCATTGTGTCACTTAGGATTTAGCCGCATGTCGTTCCCACATTACGTCATCTAATATTTTGCCACGTGTCGTCATATTGTTGAGCCACATCATTTATTTTTTATTATTAATTAAGCCATGTCATATAGATTTGTACACATCATATCCATGATTTTTTAAAATTCCAGGTCATATTTGTCTAATTATGCACATAGTATTATAAATTATTTTTTTTGTAAGCAATTCTATATCTTCCTATCTCTAATTTGTGAAGTCTAAGCCTTCACAAAAAATTGCACCATGTGATGGCCTAATTAACCAACAAGTGGACAAATAGAATCTCCAAAACGTGATTAAGTTAGTTTACAATTTCATGAAGATCAAAATCCCAAACTGCTATAGTTATTCTGTAGTTTCACTCCCAACCCACGTTTGAGTAGCTCTAGGAACTTGGTCATTGAGAACTGACCGTACCATCTCTATATATTTCTCTCTTCAATTAATCTCTTCCAATTGTTGAGTGACCATATTCTTTTACAGTGCAAATTCTTCCAATTTCTCACAATTCCAATTTTAGGGTTCCCGAATCGAATTTAGCATCGAAGACGTTGGGGGACAGACGATTGATTGCCTCTACTTTCCGATCAACATCAATTTTCGGTTGTCTCTGCTCTGTTCGCCTCTAATTTCCGGACACCACTAAGCTTTTGTTGTTCCTGCTATTCCGGTCACCCCGCTCGGCTCCAAATTCCGGTCACCACTAAGCTTTTGTTGCTCTTGCCATCGAGAAAAACCTCAAAAAGTTTAGGGTTTTTTTTCAATCTCATCATTGTTTTCCTGGTTTATTCCATCGTCCCATTATACAAAAAATCTAATGTAAAAAGGAGACATCTGTTTTTTAGCTCGGTGACATCTATTGAAACTTCTGTCATAGTTGTGAAGATAAATCTGTTGCATTAATATACCCGTAGGATATTTGCTAGAATTCTCTATGTTTTTGTATAGTCTGAGATTGATGATTTTTTAGTCTAATATCAAGTTGTGCCTTGAAGGTGTTTGATAAAAGTCAATGTCCGAAATTGATGATTTCTTCATTGCCTCTGTTTGCTCTCCTTCTAATGCCCACAATAGTCCTTACCCTCAAATGCAGCTACTTTGTGCATATATGTGCATGTATTCTCTTGGATCAGCCTTCACCACCAAGATCATAATATTTTGAAAGCTATGGCACATGATATTCTCAGACATTCTATTTTGTATTGCTTTGTTGCTATGTGGTTCGTTGGAGGTTTGACGGTCTTCCATTTCTATCTGATGGGGACAAACCAGGTAAATGGATGTGTACTCTTTTGGCTTGATAGTCATTATTCAACCATTACAAATTGATTACCCTTTCCCTTTTGTAATTTGCAAACACCATATAAGAATTTCCTATACCATTATGATAAAAAAAGGAAAACCCTTACAATAAGGTTTTTTTTTTTAAATTTCAAAGTGATATTCTTCTCCAAGCTCCTACCTCCTTCAAATAATTTTCAAGCAGTTGCACCTATAGATGAACAGACCCCTATGTAGTCTAATTCGGGTCAGTTTGTAGAATCAATTGTCAACCCAAAAGAGAAAATAGACATCGAGACGGGCTCTGCTGCATTAGAAAGTAATTATTCACTTCCCAAAAAATTGCTCATTGGTCGGATCATATTTCTCCACTCCAAATTTCCTAAAAACCTTTAGTAAGAAAACAACAAGTTAGGTCTTGCAGTTTCATCTAACTTCTACACATCACACTGCACATGATAAAAGGCAAGCATCCTCACATTTAGGGACATGCATATCATTTTAGCAGGTTCACCAATCTCAATTTAAGACATATATATGTAAGACCCACGCAAACAAGAACATAAAATCGCAAGCTACAAATACTAAAACAGAACTTCAAAAATTTCCATGAACAAATGTAAAACTAAACAACTTCAGCCAGTTTTTTTTTCCACTTCAAAGGCAGGATCTAGATCACCATCAATAAGCACCTGCTACGTTGCATGCACTGAAAAACATCGTACTCTACCTCATTAAGTTGTTTTTCAGTCATTTCCACTCCTTCAAGAAGGGTCTTCAAAAGCGGCACAGCTCCAGCTGCATCCTGAGATTCGTCGATTTTAGCAAAGCTCTCCTTCACAACTGAAGAAGCTCTGCCTAGATTATCTGCAACATCCAATAAAGCCTTTGCAAAGTTCTGCAATACAAAACAGCAAGACCATCAGCACTAAGCTTGTAGACAACAGTCAAATAGAAACACTGCCTAATACTAAGGATGAAAGCCTACTCATAACCTGGATAGCAAACTTCTTTGAGTTTTCCGCTTCACGTTTTGTCCGGTTCATAACATTCTCCATTTCTGCGTAGCTACGCAAAACTTTATCTTGCATAGCAGTAATCTCCTTCTGCTTTGTCTTGAGAAGCATCTCCTTCTCAGTCACCAATTTCACCAGATCATCCTTGGAAAGGTCGTCCAGGTCTCCATCAGAATCCGAGTCCGAAAATGCAGTTCTTTGAGTACCTCTTCTACGTCTTTTAGCAGGTTTGGACTCAGATCGAGAGTCGGAAGTAGAAGCTGACTCTTCTGTCTGCTCAGAAGCAGAACTTTCATTCTTGGGACTTTAGATTCTGATTACCTAGAGGAAAATTTGAAGAGTAGAGTTCCCATTTTTGCTGAAGTTGATGAATCCAAGCATTACTTTTCATACTCAATTATTGAGGATGTCAACGAAAGGCGGCGAACAAGTGATGTTGTTCACATGGACACTGATGCTTATAATAGTGAGAGGCATAGTTCTCTAGAATTTGACGGTGAGTTTGAATTGCCAATTTGGATGATTCTTTCATGTTAAGGTTCATCATGTTTTGAATTTTTTCCAATTGTAGTAGTTTGTTAGAGTATTTTTCACCATTTGATCGAAGTGTCCATATACGAGATTGATATGATGTTTATAAAATAAAAGTAAAAAAAAATTGTTTTAGTATATCCTTAACAAAGCATTTGCATTTTGATATAAAAAAATAAAGCATTTGCATTAGAATTTTTATATGGGATTAAAAAAATCTCTTTGTAATCATGACGATTTTTAATATTCTTGATGCTACACAATTTGAACAATGTTTAGTTAGGATAGACAACAACATAGGATCTTGTATATTACGTGTCTTTTTCTTCTTCTTCTTCTTCTTTGTGTATCCCACTAATCGGTTTTTGATGATTTACTGATTATGAGTCGAGATGGTTTTACTAAATTCAGTTGAATTCACTTAACATGCATTTTTCTTTGAGGTGTGTTTTCTTAACTCTAATATAGTTTTTACTATTGTTTTGTTGTTTTAATGCTAGATTTATAGACAAGCAATTAATTTTTAATGATAGATTTATTGTTTTATTCATGTGAAGCATTATTCTGTGAAAATAGAGGGTGGTTAAACCAGCCTGATTAGTGATGATGCACTCTTAATTAGATACCATGAGTTGATTAGTGGAAATAGTAAAGTTGGAATAAAGTATATAAAAAATATATAAAAATTGTTATAGAGCAAAAATATAGTAAAACTTAATAGATGTATATTTAAAGGAATGGATAAACTCGTACAAGGTACGGGGATTACACTAGTTATCTCTTCATCCCATGTTGTTTTAATTAGAATTCACAAGATTATTCTACATTATCCAACCGGTTGTTTTAATAAGAATTCACCAGATTATTGTACACCATCCAATGTACATTTGTGGTATGGGAGGTATGGTTTTTATTTAGACTAGCATGATTTCCCGTGCTACGCACGAAATATTTTTGATTTTTTTTCTATTTTAATTACTTTTATTTAATTTGTAATGTTAGAAGTTTGTTATTTGTCTATCGTTTTAACCAATATTTTTATATAATAGATATAATTTTTTTATAACTTAAGACAAATATAAAGATTTTTTTTGGCCGTCGATGAAGAATTGTAATTTATTTTGTATGTCATCTTTTTAGTTTTCAATTACTAACTAACAAATTTAGTATGAAAGTTGTCATCCTATATGAATGCATATGTATATATATGAAATTTCTCCAATTTGTTTTTATACTTGCATTATTGTTTGTCTTAATTTGTCCTCTAATTTATAACGATGACATATATAATAAATATCATGATTACAAATTAATAGTATCTAACATACTTGTATGACATACTTTAGGGGCCTATGATAATAAAATATCTTATTATAATATTATATAATAAGTATAAAATGATAAATACTAAAAATGAATATAAATAGTCAATATACCTTCTTAATAAACTCATAGTGATGGGTGAAAAAATTATTATAAATTAGCCTTATTTTAATATTGGTAAATTAATTTTAGATCATTTTAAGACATTAATTAAGATTTTTTCTATAGTGGAAAAAAGAATTAAAAAAACATTATTGTCATAGAGTTTTGAACCTTAGACCTATGAGTTATTGGACAACACCACTACCACTATGCTAATGATGTTTCTTGGATTTTAATTTTCATAATGATAATTATATAGGTAGGATTGCAACAAACACTAAATAGAGCATTTAATGGGAACACCACCTAACTTATATATATATATACTATATAGGGGAGGGCTCAGGTAAAACACGTCTTATAGTGAAACGGGTGAGCAAAAATGAGTCGTTGGATTTGTAGAGATTAATGGACAAGATTGATGGTGCATAATAACAAATATGGGGATTAAATACGTGAATATTGTTATTTTCTTAGTAGAAAGGAAGTTGCTATATTATAGGAATTTTGTGATTTAAAAAAAAACAGAATTTTAGGAAACTAGCAATCCAATCTACTACGTAAGATTCAAATTCAAAACTTAAAATTCACTTTTTTTTGGTCCAATAAAATTCACATAGTTTACACAAACCTATTGATTGAACATGTATACATTCGGTCTGAATATGTATTGTTATTTAGTCTTAACATTTACATGGTTGAATATTTTTAAATATTTTTTGAATATTAAAACAAGGTCGCTTAAATTTGTAATAGTTTAAATATTTTCTATCGAACGCATATTATATTTTGTCTTATTTGTAGTGAAATTACATCGAATATAAATACATTGAACATTGAATATATGCTTATTATACACTAATATGATGAAAAAATGGATAACTTGTATATTTACATTCTAATTTCATGATTGAATACAAACTGAAATAAATATAAATCATAAAATTAAAGACGACCCGTATATTCTTGAACAATGTAACTTGATAAGAAAAACACAAAATATAACTTCTTCACCACCATCTTCGATCTTTCTCTGGTCATTGTTCTACCTTCTCTTTGGATTTTTTTTATATTCTTGAACCTTATCGACATTTTCCATCCTAGCTTTAAAATGAAATATTCAACAAACAACAAATAATATTCAGAACACATGACTATAAGTTCAAAGTTGTTTATCTATCACTAGTATTTCCGTAGGCAGGGGGCAGCGTTCTTTTTATACGTATTTCTTCTAGCTTGATTTAAACGTAGAAATATAGGTAAAACTAATAAACACAATAATTTTCTTTTTATCATTTTTACGATAAAATGATAAATTACCAAAAGACCACCGTATAAATATAAAGTCTCGGTAAAAGTATGAATTACTCCCTCTGTCCCTTAATGTTTGTCTCTTCTCCATTTTTTGCTTATCAATGAAGAGAAGAGAAAAACAATCATAAGGTCTTATATAACAAAGGCCATGGGATTAAAAAGTGCCACATTCTTTTCCTGTACCATACATTTAGGTTTATAAAAAAGGCCATGGGATTACAAATTCTCAGTAAGTAAGTATAAGCACTGATTTGCTAGAGCATCGTTCTTAGGGTTGAAATTACATATTGTCTAAGATTTGCTTCACAAAATTTACAACTAAATTTTAATAGTATATATTTTTTATATTTAATTCAACCTTTTTACATGATAAAGAACATACATACTTGGAGTCTTAAAAAAAAGAGTAAATGCTTAAAGTATGTCCTAGGAAGAGATGTGGCATAATTCTTACTCCATGGAGTAATTGCAAATAAAAGAGGGATATGATTAAGCCCCTTCCTGCTTACTGTTCACTTATTTATCTTTTTTGTGAGTTCTTGTACTAAATATTGTATAAATAAATGCTATTTGTCGTGCTATGTAATAGGCAAATTCCTCAACTCTGCAACTCTTGCTCCAAGCAGAGATTGCTCACTTCCAAAACTTCATCATAAACTATACTGAAATTTCCATATTTATTTCAGTCTTTGATAGCTACCTCACTTTATGTTGTAGATCTCAAAAGCCTCTTGATGAGACTTCATATGCTAGTTCCTGGAGAGTTAATGCATCAGCAACAAATATGGATTCTGACCCAATGCTTGCCAAAACTGTGGCAACCAATTTAAATGTAGCTTCTTCTCCTTTTTATGCTTCAGGGACCTCAAGAAAGGAAAACATAGTGAATCAGAAAAGGGATGATCAAAATGGCAATGGAAATAGAAATATTCGTTCACCTATACAGGAGAGTTTGAGAGGCAACAATGTTGCTGACTCAGTTGGGATGGATAAATTACATACAGATGACCCCTCCTTGGCAAGATCAATGGGCAAATGCACATTCTTCATTTTCTACTAATGCTCCTCTGTCTAGAGGGCAGGGTCGAGCTGTGCATTCTTCGGGATCACACGCATTTCAAGCATCTCATAGTCAAAACCAATTTAGCAAGACTTCTTTTGCATCTCAAACTCACCCAAGTCAGCGAAATCATATTCAAGGTCGAGGCTAATGTTGCGAGAGGAAGAAATCTTTGAAAAAAAGAGGAAGAAAATTTGACTATTTATTTGTAATTTCTCAATGAACTAAACATGCTTCTTTCATCTAGTTTAACTCAAATTAAGGTATTCTAATTCAACTTCTCAACTAAACATGCTCCTTTGATCTAGTTTAACTCGCAAGCAAACGCACAAAATTCAGGTAAAGTCACATTTAGAGGGTTACGCACAAAAGATGCTATAGTCAACTTATCACAAAATATAAAATTCATCCAAATATCCTCTAATTAAAAGATGTCTATTGACATTGTTGGTTAAGTGATCTGAATGGCTATAGTCAACTCAAGAAAATAGACCACTAACTCAATGCTAGTGCCCAAGGGTTTCCAATGTCAGTAGAGTTTAGTACTTGAAAAGGTATGAAATATATCGTCCATATTCATAGCTTACATGTCGTCCTTCCTGGAAGGATTTTATGGAGCAATATATTAGAGTTATACAAATACTAAAACACGGCCCTCACTTTGGCATAAAAACATTTTGAATGGTACACAACATGAATACTTTTTTGGACAATACATTATAGGTTAGGCACTTCTTTCTCTTTTCAATCCCAAGGAACACTAAGCACACAGAAAATTTTAAATTAAAGCACAACAAACAACAATTGGTACACTCTTCCTTATTGACGCATACTGAATAAGAGATTCAAGATGCCACAAATCAACAATTGATACCTTGAAATCAATGAGATCAGAAGTTTTCTTGAAGAAGTATGCAGTAGTATTGACCACAGGCGTAGTTATCGCATTAGTAGCAATGCCACGACCTAATCTCTCACCTACAAAAATCGAAAAAAAACAAAAACAAAGTACACTTAGCAACACAAAGCTTCCATCATAAAACGGACTCCAGCTCGAAACCTTACCAGCATGAATCGCAATGCTCCCGTCTCTAAAAGCTCACCATTCTCTAAGAGCTGCGAGCAGAATTACTGAAGCAGCCTGGAGTACAGGGAAAATACTCCTACATAAGTTTTCAGAAGTGATAACAAATGCTTACTAAGATGTAAATTACCACAGTGGGCACACCTTAGCAAACCAGTGCCTAAATCAGTTTCTGTGGTAATGACATGATATTTGAGGGAAGAAACAAAACTAAATCAGATGGAGGCTGAATATCATGATCTAGATAAGTTTCGTAACATGATATTTAAGGCTGAAGAAACAATTGTTTTGTGCCTAAATCAGTTTTGCATACTATGGCAAGTGTAACGACCACTGGTCGTCGGAGTGGCCGGATTCGGCTTTATTCTTCTCGCCGGAGAGGAGAAGGTAGGAAAGGGCGGCGACGGAGAGGAAAGGTGCGTGAGAGGCGGATGTCACGAAGGAGGATTAGGCTGAATTATAGGGATTTTTTTTGCACACCTTTAAGGTGCAAAGAGGCCGTTACACCATAACACCATTTAAATGGCAGCCGTTACATTACAGTAAATTAATTAGCATTCGGTTACTAAACAAATAGTGACAAATCTTTCATCATTCGGGTGTTGCAGCTCAATAATTACATTTTTTCATGACAGACGTTACATCACAATCAAATGCTCGGCATTCAATTTGAGAGCAATCCATACACCCCGGAACTATAGAGATTTGTATAAAATGCTTAGCATTAATTACGCTAAAAACCTTTCTTTATAGGTTTATAGATTTACAGATTCAATCATGTGACAATTCATATATTTTAAAAATATATTCAAATATTCAAAATGTATATTCAGAACATCAATCAATTCATTTAACAAAGTATATTCAATAAACAAAACAATAACTTTCAAAGTATCTATTTTTTGTATATATCAAATCATTCAATAATGCATATTCAACAAACAACATGTAAACATTCAGAGTAAAAAAGATATGAGTCACATCAATTTACATAGTATGTGCAAATATAATATGCATATATTCAATCATTTAGTATGCATATTCAAGTGTGGCATATGCACATTCAATTGTCCATAAATTATTTGTTATAAAACAATATATTGAGCTAACAACACATAAATATTCATGTTAAAATGACTATGAATTCAAATTTGTTTATTTATAATTCACAAATTGAAACATAAAATAATTGATAAATCTTAAACTCATATTCAACATTTTCCATCCTTCATGATGAGTATTCAACAAACAACAAATAGTATTCAGAATAAATTACTATAAATTCAAAGTTGCTTATCTACCATTCACAAATTCAATCATGTGACAATTCATATATTTTAAATTTATATTCAAATATTCAAAATGTATACTCAGAACCTCAATCAATTCATTCAAGAAACAAAACAGAACCTCAATCAATTCATTCAATTCAATCAACGCATATATTCAATCGTTTAGTATGCATATTCAAGTGTTGCATATGCACATTCAATTGTCCATAAATTATTTGTTCTAAAACAATATATTGAGCTAAGAGCATATAAATATTCAGGTTAAAATGACTATGAATTCAAATTTGTTTATTTATAATTCATAAATTGAAACAGAAAATAGTTCATAAATCTGAAACTCATATTCGACATTTTACATCCTTCATGACGAAATATTCAAAAAAACAACAAATAATATGCAGAATACATTATTGTAAATTCAAAATTGTTTATCTACCATTTACAAATTCAACCATGGGACAATTTATATTTTTTAACTTTATATTCAAATATTTAAAATGTATATTCAGAACCTCAATCAATTCACTCAAAAAAATGTATTCAACAAACAAAACATTAACTTTCAAAGTATTTCTTTTTGTAAATATCCAATCATTCAATAACATATTCAATTACAACACATAAACATTCAGAGTAAAAAGATACGAATCCTATCTATTTACCTAGTATGTGCAAATATAATATGTATAGATTCAATTGTTTAGTATGCATATTCAAGTGTTACATATGCACATTCAATCGACAATAAATTATTTGTTCTAAGACAATATATTGAACTAACAACACATATATATTCAGGTTAAATTGGCTATGAATTCATTTTTTTTTATAAATCACAAATTGAAACATAAAATAATTCATAAATCCAAAACTCATATTTGATTGATCCATATACATACTCAACAAAAAACATGTCGTATTCATATTAAAATGACAATGAATTCAAATTTAATATCTATCATTTACATATTCAAACATATGATAGCTCATAAATTTTAACTTTATATTCAACATTTGACTAAACATATTCAAAATCTTAGACGTTGAAGGATTAAAAATACATACACATTCAAATTATACACTCTATTCGTATAATCAATTCACACATTATAAGTTCAATTTGACAACTTGTGATCAAATGTCAAGATTTCCAAGTGATTAAAATTGCTTAATTAAGCTTCAATTTTAAATATGAAAAAATCAATCAACATTACGTAAAGATCTTACATTCATAATTTAGAAACCCAACCAAAAAAATCACATAAAACATAGAAAACTCTATAAAGATCTCAACCAATCTTTTATGAGGGAGCTTTAACAAAAGATTAAAAAAATAAACAAAAACGTGAAAGCACTTACCTTCTCCATACAAAAACGTGAAGCTTGAACAGATTTGCATTTTGTTCAAACCGGCAAGCATTCCATGTGATCGGACTCTACTTCACTATATAGAATTTCTTTAATCTCTATTTTTTGTGCAAACAAAATGACTAGTATATTGTAGCCCACAAGATTTACTCAAAATTGAAACTGATACAGAAATAGAGATATGATGAGAATCAATTTAGGAGAGAAATTATCTAAATCGAGGGAAACCAGCGTGATTTATGCTCTGAGTTGATATGGAGAGAGAATATTAACGTGATTTATGGATTGAGTCCTAATCTGGTGTTTCTTAACCTATAATACCTTTTTACACCCTATTTTTATTAAATCTCAACCATTAATGAAATCAAATCCAACGTCTCTCATTATTTCACTAGTTTCACTATAAGAAGTGGTTTCTGTAGATCTTAATTATATATATATATATAGGTTTGTTAAACTGTTCTTGATTCAGCAATTTCACTACAACCTTATAACTAGATTATCTCTTCAACTAGGTCATCCACCTCTACTCTCCCTTAATAGGGGACGTCAGGACTGACTTTAATAAACTTGTGAACAAAGTTGTGCAATCACAACAAGCAGGGGGGGTGATGAGGCTTAAATGGGTACTCCCCAAAAACAACATTGATGAATCTCAAATAGAAGTGTTGAAGGGTTTCATCTGAGAAATCAGTCAAACTGCCCGGCTTACAGTCATTCAATCTTCTCATTATCCTAATACTAGCCTCATATTACGCCCTAATGACATGATTATTACCCTTTATGCAAGGGTAAGAGAGCTGGCCAACATCCAACAATAGATATCGAATATCCACCTCTTCCATAAGGTGCCACATGACAGACTACCTTTGTACATTAGGGAGGCTCCTCTCATGGGTAACGGGTTCCTTGCACTCCTTAAGATGAATGAAAACCTCTTGGCATACATTCCTCCTTCCCGTCAAGCTGATTTGGGACTTGCACGCCCAAGGTCTGGAGGGCATACATTCAAACAGGATATATATGCCTCTACAGCCGACAAGCTGATATACCACAATGAATGCAGGGGTAATGGATGGTCACTCCCACCACCCCCTAGGTGGGAGGATTTGATATGCTAGACTATTGCTACTGCTTATTCAAGAGGTTCTGCTAGACTTCCTTATGCTTGACTATAGATCTAGTTACTAACAATTGGACATGTGCATATACCATTTCCAAACCATTTTTTTTTATAACAATTAGAAAATAGAACCAATTCATAAAACCGCATCTTCATGAACATCATCTTTAAAACTTCAACAATCAACATTTTCAATTCCTTCATCGACGTCCTTGGTTGCGACATCATCATTAAGATGACAACGAACAAGGATAAGCCACCGTTGAACGACAAAACAAACACCACTACATTGCGAGCCTAATTTGAAGAATGTGTTTATGGTACGATCACTTCATTTGTAATGCAAGTGAATATCGAGCTCGAGAGATGAAAAATTGATAACCTCTCCAAGAAAAGTTTATGAGTACTATGCATTGTCGATCTCCTTTTCCGTCTTTTCGAATTTATAGTATGTCTTTGCAAATATTAAGGCGTAAGTTATAGGAATGATAATAGTAGTTTTGGTGGTGGTTGTGATACATGATGATGATGATGATGAGATTTTTGGTGAAATTTTGTAAACTAAATCTTACCATTTCAATAGCAAATCTTATTTATTTTCTATAAAATTTACATTTAGAAATTAAATAAATAGTGTATTGAATATTAGTTTCCATATATTGTGAGATCTTTATGATTAAATACTAGATATTTTGATAACATATTAGGTTAGAATAAATATGTATGATTTATTTGGGCATTCTTGACGAATACTCAACATTTTAAATACCAAATTTGTATTTAATCTTGATAAAAAATCTGTATTTAAAAATTATAAAATAAGTAACATGAAGATTTGTTTTTATGTGATGATTCTTTCAATACGTGGCTAACTCTAGTCAAATCAATTTTTTTTGTAATAAAAATTCAACGAAAGAACTTTTTGTTTCTTTACATGTTTTTAATCAATTTGGATCTTCCAAATCTAAACCCTAATTAGTTATGGTTTAGATTTGATTTGATATATTGTTATGAATATACACTTTTTGTTTTTGATAATTCTTTCATTTTCCAGCTATTTGATCCTATCAATTGAGTAAATAAGAAAGTTTAACCATCTTTTATTGCCAACAATGTATGGATCGGTTATTGTTTTATTCTATAATATATTTTCAATATTGTTTTATGAACATATCGTTTTTATTTAACTAAATCTTTTTTGTTTCAATCATTTGATCTTATTGTTAGAATAAATAAGGAAAATTGATTATTACTTTTATAGCAATAAGATCTTATAAATGTATGCAAGTCGTATAAATAATGTTATTTTGGAGAGAGGAAATTCGGTTTTTGGTAGGAAAGGACAAAGCCAATCCATAGCAAATAACATTTAGTTTGATATATTTTATCACTAATTCAGCTCAACAAATCTCCCAAAAAAAGTAGTCAGTCACATATTCTCTCGGTTAAAAAATACATGACGTTTTAGGATTTGTCTTAAAAAATAAGAAGTAAAACGATTTGACTTAAATACCCTCAATCCTATAAATATTTTTTATTTTCTATTATAGATTTAGATAATTCTTGTAAATTAGTGAGGATAATTTTGGAAAAGTTGTGTTAAAATATCTATAATGACAAATATTTCTTAACTCAATTAAGCTAAAACGACAAGTATTACTCAACGGAGGGAGTAGTATTTTAAAGTTTAAAGTTGTACTAACCATATCTTTATCAAGTTTGCCCATTAATATCGTTATCTAATTAATAGATGTTGATTCCGGTGAAAATATCTCTTATCTTGTAAACTATAAAGGTTAACAACAAAAACAAATATGTGAACATTAAGGGGTATTTTTATTTGATTCAAATCCGTCGGATTAATGTATGTAATAATGCAGCTCCAAAACACTCTTACTTCGAGACCAAATTACTGCACATGGATTAAGAAAAATGGAATAAAGTGGGTGAAAATTTGGATAATATAGATAAAAAGTGAGATTTGATGAGGATAATTTTGTAATTTTATAGAAGTGAAAAGTTAAAAGTGATAAAGGTGATCAGAAAGTTGGATAATAGAGGGTAGTGTTCTAAAAATCGGTCTAGGCAGGTGCTTAGACGCTAGGCGGTGGTCCACCTTCCCGATTTGCCCCTAGGTGGATGGACTAGGTAGGCTGAACAGGCTAGGTAGGTGCTTAGGAGGGATAGGCGACCTCCTAGGCGTGTTAAGTGGGTTTTAAATGGGACTAGTTGAGTTTTTAGAATTTTAGAAGCTAATTTATATGAAAACATTATAATGAGATGGTTCTTTTTTCTATATTCTCACTAATTTATAATAATAATCCTAAATTTCTAAAATCGTAAAATCTGCCTAGGCCCCGCCTAGCCGTCTAGGTGGTAGGCCCCTTCTCACCACCTAGCTCCCGCCTAGCGTTTTTTAGAACACTGATAGAGGGTAATATATTGATTAGGTAGGGATAATTTTATAATTTTGTTAAGAAAAGTACGTGATAAAGTTGATGGAAAAAGATGGATAATGGTGGGTAATATGTGTAATAGATTGAAGGTAGTATTGTAAAAAAAGTAGATGTAAATAGAAAGGAATGAAAATAGACAAACTTTTCGGGCGCCCAAAAAGGAATACAAGACAAACTTCCGGGGACAGAGGGAGTACATGATAACATAAAACCACAAATATCCTTTCGGCATTGACATATTTCTGTTTTATGTTCACACATTTTTATTTATTATTCATCGTTTACAGTTTATAGGATAAGAGGTATTTTCATTTGATTTGAATCCCAATTGATATGTCCTCTTTTTTACAATTTTGAACATTTATTTTTCACTTAATATCTATTGAAGCATAAAGTATCTCCTCCAAACATTTTCTAGAAAGTTTATAACACAAACGTACTTTTTTGAGAAGTCCAACTAACCAAAATAAAACTCCAAATTTTTAGACATTTCAACCAACTAATATCACAGATAATATTGATTATTGAATCCAAACAATACAAAAAAATATTAAATTAAAGTGACTAAAAATTATTACATTAACTTTAAATACTCACTTTCCTAATACCGAATAATGGTTAAAAAATTAATAAACTAATTTCCATTCACAACATCCTTTCTCCAATATGAAATTATCACAACTCATAGTCATAGGCTTTTCCGGAAATAGTGAGTGGGAATTCAAGATTGCCAATTTGAGAAGCAACCTATCTAACTAATTCCCTTGCAAATATTTCTATCGGAAATTTCACACGTTAACCTTAAGATTTAGCGTTATTCATATGGTGTACAAAAGTTTTTCATATTTCACACGGTGCCCTTGAGGTTTATATAAAATTCATGTAATAACCCTATGTTATGTACATAATTTATCATATGTCCAAAAAAGTCAATATTAATTTTAAATATTAAACTTGTGAAAACACATTTTTTTTTAAATATCTTAAGATTGTACTCGTATATATAATTTTAAATTTATTATTTGAGTTATTATTTAAAATAAAAATTTTTTTGTTAAAATAATATAACCTCTTTATTTAACAAAGAATGAAAGAAAAATAAATTTACATTGAAAATTTTGATGATATAAGTAATTAAAATTCAAAACTTATATTGTTTTAGTTAAAATAAATTTTGTACAAATAAATTATAATGTAAATATTTTAGTATTTTGATAGTTTACTTTAATTTCCTTTATGAGGTAAACTAATTTTTGGTAATGTGAATAATTTAAACTATTCACTAGTCAACATGATCGATGAAAATTCAAGAAAACATGTAATGCATTTATTTTATTTAATAACATAGATCTAAAAGTTTGTTTATAAATATTAGTTTAAAAGGTTATAAGATTTTTGTAATAAAGCCTTATCTATTACCTTAAGATTATATACTATAATTAATAAATATATTTAATTTTATCATTATAGTTTAAACTTGTTTATTAATCTATTACAAAATAATAGGCAATACAATGCATTTATTTGAGTTGATAACTATTTTAAAGTTTTCATCAATGACCAATTAACCATTGAAAATTTTGCATTATTTATATTATAAAAATTTTCTTTGCTCATAAAAGAAATAATGTAAAATATCAAAAATTGAAATTTATTTACAATCGAAATTATTTATGTAAAAACAATTAAGTAATGTAATGTTCAGTTTTTAAACTATTTATATTTTTAATATTTTCAATTTAAAAATAAACTACCTGATTATTTTTTTATTGATAAAGTTATAAGATAATAATATGAATAGGAAAAAATAATTTATTTTCCTATAATGTTTAATATTTAATATTAATATCGGATAAAATAATACTAGAAGAATCGTCAAACCATTTTCAATTTTCTTTTGAATTTCACAAATTTTAAGATTAATACAAGTTTTAACCTTTTGGGCATGGAATAAATTTTGTATATATTGTAGGGGTATTCCGTGAATTTCATATATATCTCAAGGTTACCGCATGAAATATGTCAAACTATGATATACTTCATGAATAATGTTAAACCTCGAGGTTGTAATATCCGCATAAAAATGTTTTGGCGAGTGCTCTAGTAGGGGCTCGACCAGGGGTTGGAAGGGTATTTGGAAAAGGGATTGGCTAGAGGATGCCTTAGATGCGGGTAGTGTGGGTGGAGGCCGTTAACACTACTCGGCGCGGGACAGTGTACGGTGGAGGCCGTTAACACTACTCGGCGCAGGATAGGGTGTGTATTGTGTGTGTATATATTGTGCGTGTGTAAATGTGTGGACCCGTGAAAGTGTATGTAAGAGGACTTATAATTGTGGTTATGTTAGTGACTTGAATATGTGTGACTAACTGGACTTAGGACTGGACTAGAGCTATGCGTGTGATTGCGGACTTGTTTGCTGACCTTAGATACTCGTTTTGAAACGTTCTATGAGTACTGTATGTTTCTGGCTTGGATTAGAATAGTAGCTGACCCCTCGGGGAACTATCTTTCAGACTGCAGGTATTCAGGAATCCGTGTAGGGACTTGGCGGATTGGTGGTGCGAAGCGGCGATGCGTGTCATAGAATGGTTTGGGTTTTTGGGAAGGGTTGTTGATATTTTAATTTATGATATTGTTTGAATTATCTTGTATGATTTCACGTCGTAAGTTATTAGTTGAGGAGGTTGGGGTTTGGGTAAGTTCGTAATCTTTAATCGTGTTGAGTTGGGATCATGAATTGTTTTGTAAAAGTTTTTTTTGTTATACAAGTTGGATGTTTTCCAATGATTTCTCGCCGTGCCCGCGTTGCAAGATCTGAATGTTTTGTTGTCGAACCAGCTTGGTAGCGCCTCGTGAGGTCTCCTACTGAGTAACGCCTTGTCGAAAAGACGGGGTGTTACAAATTGGTATCAGAGCCAGGTTGGCAACAAGGGCACATGGAATTGAGCAACGAGTGTACACGAGGTCCAACTTGAAACTAAAACCGGCCGGTGTTTTCAAACATTTTCATTGGGTAGTCATGTTGCAATTAGGAGGGGTAGGTGACACATCGCGACTCCGCCACCATCAGCCAAAGGATCTCACATAGTTAGTAAGTTTAGTGTCAATTCAAGTTCGTTTAGGTCACTTCGTTGTTGGTTTGATTTCCATTTGTTTGACCATGTATGATCTTATTGGATTTGTTTGACTTTGGTTGCCACATGTAGTTGATTCGGCCTAATTTGTATAGGTTAACTCTTGTAATTTAGGGCTATATTGAGTGTGTTTAGGTTAGAGTTTGTGCGTAATTGTAATATTTAGGCCGAAGACACAAGAATTCAAGAATCAAGAGTTATAAGGCGTTTTGAGCTGTCTGCGCGACATCACTTGCTTGCGAAGGCTATATCATGAGCTACAGAGGTCGGATTGAGCTGATTCCGGTGCCATTGGAAAGCTAACTTCAAGTGATTCAATTCATCATTTTACACCGAAGTCAGATTCCAAGCGGAAGATGGTCAAAACAGCCTTCGAAGTGACGCCAGCGATTCTGTCCCGATACCGCGACCGCGGCCAGGCCGACGCGACCGCGGTGGCTGCCGAGACCGACTTGTTCTTCTCTGTCGTAAAAGCGCGGGCGCGGTGATGGCGATGCGACCGCGGTGATGCCGGATTCGAAGCGGGCCGAAATCTTTCTATCTTGTTTCCTTTTCTATCTTTTGCCTCCTTCCTTATCTATCTCGTGGAGCTTGTTCCTTGGGCTATATAAGGAGGAGCCAACCTTAGGTTTTTAGTATCTTCTACATTCTACCTTCTACCAATTCTTCTCAATTAATTCTTTAGTTTAGTTATGGAGAGCTAGTCTCCTTGGGTTTGTTCAAGGGAGAAGCTCTGATGTATGACCTCGTGAGATTTTGATAATTGATTTCTATTCTTTGGTTGATATTGATTCTCTTGTGCTTCATCTTATGAATGTTTATTGTTTTTTAGGAGTAGCTAACCTATTGAATTGATTGATGTTCTACAGTTTGATTAGGTTTGGACCGTGGACAAAACTAAAATGTGAAAACAACTTAACCTCGACCTGTTGTCTATGCAACTAGGATTAAGAAGAGAATTGATTGTTTTATCTTACAATTGACTCGTAGCTTAATTGTTTGATATTATATCCTGCATATCCTTGTTCTCTATGCTAATTCTAGGTTAAGCGTCCTTGCCTAGGGTTATAGAATTGCTTGGACCGTGGACTTGCGATTGTTAATGATCAGGATAGGAATTAATCATAGGTGTGAATGAAATCAATTGATGAATCTATGATCGAGGGATTATATCTTGAGTGGATCTTTTGAATGAACTTGTCTCCTTATCAATTGTTTCCCCATATTTGCATGTTTGTTTATTTGTTTGTTTTGTTTTCTAGTTTAGATTAGTTTAGATCTCTTCTCTAAATCCCCTTTCTTTGGTTGATAATTATATTAATTTTAGAAGCCTTTGTTCTCTTGGGTTCGACCCCTTACTTGCTTACTATACTAGTTTGTTTGTTTGGGTTATTTATCTTTGATCTTGGCACGACGACTTTAGCCGAGTCAATAGTATACAAGTTTGTGTGTATGTATGTCATCTTAGAGTTAGCTCGTAGATTAGAGGTAAAGAACCAGGATTTGATTGTTGACTTGTCTGTTGTTTTGATTGTTACTTCGTTGGTTGTTTTTATTGTTATTTCGTTGGTTATCTCTGGGTTGTTTCCTTTGTTATCGACCTTACATTAGTTAAAGTGTAGCGGTTTGAGTTCATTGTTCTGAGTTAGCTTTTCATTTGATTTGATATAGATTTTGTTTGACTTTCTTTTAAGTACATTGTAGTTTCGTGATTAATTTCTACAACGATGGTTTAGAGTTCAATTCCTATTTTGCGCTACTAGCTCAGTTATACTGTTCATATTTTGTTTGACTAGATAACTATATTAGTTGATATGTTTGTTTGACTCTCATTTGGTACAAGACTAGGTAGTTTGATCGTAGGTGTCCAAGTGTGTTGGATTTTATTTGATGTACTTGTGATAGTATTCCTAGCTTTGAATTAGGTTCGAGGACAAACCTCTTTAAGGAGGAGAGGTTGTGAAACCTCGGGTATCGGGTCGATTCCATTTTCAAATTTCTGCTAATTCTCGTTCGTTCTTCGGGTAATTTTCGTACGAAACTTTTCTTAAGGGGGGTAGTATGTAATATCCGGTTCCATTTTGATTCCGTTTCTCACCTTGTAAGTTATTTCGGGTCTTGATAGTAAAGTAAATTAGGCCAAAAAAAAAATATATTTAAAAAGAAAATAATCAAAGAAATCATTGAATCTGGGAATAAAATTAGTTAAGGCAATAAAGTTATCTTTACGATAAAGATAAGATTTTTATTATATCGTTTAAGTAAATATAAGCTTTCCTTGTTTTTCCCTTTAGTTAACCCTAAGCTATTTAATAAGATCAACCCTATATATAATCGTGGTCTGCCAATCACGTTTCCAAATAGCGTCGCTGTCTTCTCCCTCGTGCAAAATCCGCCAGCATCGTCGTGAGTCAACCGAACCCTTACCATTATTGTTTCCTTCTCCTTGTGTCAATTTGTTCTAGGCAAAGGGGCGGGTATGAATTGGTTTTTGGGAATGGGTGCGCATGGTTTGCGTAGTGATCAGTTCAGCAAAGCTCTGGTATAACCAGTGGCGGAACCAGGATTCTGGGCCAGAGGGGGTTAAATATTTTTTTTTACCGACCTAATTTTTTAGTGTAAAATCTACAATTATTAGTAGTTAAAATAAATTCAAAATTGTTTGACCTTAGTGTAAACTTAGTCATATGAGTAAACAAAATCAAACACTGTATATTAGGTTTCCGAAATCTTTTACCGACCTAATTTCAGGTAAAAATCAATTCATTTTCATTTGAAAATTAGAAATCTCCAAGTCGATTCATCGTTTCATACATTCAAGCATAAACTCAAACTGAGATCATCGTAACAATAAGAAATGCCTAAATCGATTTGAAAATCCGAAATCCCGAAATCGATTTCATACTTGATACATTCAATAATACACTCCTATCGAGAACTTTAAAACAACAAGAAATCCCCAAATTGAGAAATCCCAAACCGATTTAACGCTTTCATACATTTAATAATAAAGTCCATTTCAATAATAAACTCCATTTGAGATCTGATAATGCAGAGATTGAGACTGAGATCATTGACTTTTATGTTGAGCTCTTTGGTAAGGAAAAAATTGGTAAACAGCCAGATTTCTCGAGGTATGGTGGTGTTAAAATTGATAATTCTATGCATAACTCTCTCATTCAAGAACCCTCCTCCAAAGATATCCATGATGCTGTGTTTGATATTGGAAATAACAAAGCGCCAGGTCCAGATGGGTTTGGTAGTTTCTTTTTCAAGAACAGTTGGAGCTTGGTGGGTGAAGTGACCAGAGATGCTATCTATGAATTCTTCAGGAATGGGATCCTTCTGAGAAGTTTTAATAGTACTTTTATCAACATTATTCCTAAAGTTGATAAACCCTTTATGGTAAAGGAGTATAGGCCTATTTCGTACTGCAATACCTTTTTAAAAGTCATTTCTAAGATCTTAGTGCAAAAGATAAGGCCCTTCTTAGATGAGATTATATCTGATAATCAAGGTGCTTTTGTCCCGGGTAGAAATATAGCCCATAACACAGCGGTTGCTCAGGAAGTTATTCGAGGTTATAATAGGAGGAAGGTTTCCCCTAGATGTATGATACAGGTAGATCTTCAAAAAGCATATGACTGTGTTTCATGGAGTTACCTTGAGAAGACTCTAAGATTCTTCAATCTCCCTGAGAAGATTATAGGCTGGATTTTGCAATGTGCAACAACTTCTTATTTTTCAGTCATTGTGAATGGTGAATGGTGAAGCTAAGGGTTTCTTTCCAGGGAAGGGAGGATTAAGGCAGGGTGATCCTCTCTCACCTTTTCTGTTTGTTATGGTTATGGAAATGCTCTATAGAAAGATGTTGATGATGAGTAAAAGTAAAGGCTTCTGTTGGCACCCAAGATGTAAGAGAATTCAGCTGAACTGTATGGCTTTTGCAGATGATCTCCTCATCCTTTGCAAGCCTAATGTTGCTACTCTGAGACTAGTGAGGGATTGCTTAACTGAATTTGGTGAGGAATCTGGATTGCAAGCCAATCCCC
Source organism: Polygonum aviculare (assembly GCA_934048045.1). NCBI lineage: Eukaryota > Viridiplantae > Streptophyta > Magnoliopsida > Caryophyllales > Polygonaceae > Polygonum > Polygonum aviculare. The sequence continues at coordinate 13,814,638 of OW204023.1, read as the reverse complement.
TGAAGAGCAAGTTGTTTATTGGTGGTGTTAGTGTCTCAGGAAAAGAAGAGATAAGTAGGTTCCTTAATATTGAACTTGGTTCATTCCCTATAAGGTACTTGGGTACTCCTTTGAGCTGTAAGAAGCTAAAAGTTGATGATTATGCTCCTCTTATAAGCAGGATCACAAGTATTACTCAGAGGAAAACAACTAGAAAGCTTTCCTATGCAGGGAGGATGCAAGTAATAAAATCCATGATAGAAGGGGTCTTGTCTTTCTGGATGCAAGCCTTGATTATCCCTAAAAAAGTAATCCAGAAAATTGAATCTCTTTGTAGAGCTTATCTCTGGGCTGGTGTGGAGGACAATAAGAGAAGTTTGGTAGCCTGGAGCAGGGTGTGTAAACCTTTTAATGAAGGTGGCTTAAATTTTAAAGAGCTGCTCTCCTGGAATAAGATGGTTCTGTTTAAGCTAGGATTGGATATCATAGCTAATAGACAAAACCTCTGGACAGTTTGGGTTAAGCAGAATATTACAAAGTCTCTGAGTTTTTGGGAGATAGGAGCTAATGGGAATTGCTCTTGGATATGGAAGGAGCTTATTAGACTGAGAGACAAGGTGGTTGAAAAACTCAATCTTAATAGAGAAGTTATCAGAGATCCTGATGACTTTGTTACCATTTTGAAAAGTGATGGAAGATTGAACTGTCATGCTACTTATGATTTGTTGAGGAGTCACTTGAGTATTCATAATTGGAATACTTTGCTTTGGAGTGGTTCTTATGCTAAGAAATGGCGGTTTATTTGTTGGCTGGCAACTTTAGAGAGACTTCCCACTGCAGATAAATTGTTTAGCTGGGGAATTATTCAGGGGAATGTGTGTGCTTTGTGTGGCAATGAGGGTGAATCAGAGCGTCATCTATGGTTCTCCTGTGAGTTTGTTCAGGCTGTTGCAGATTTAGTTTTTTCATGGCTGGGGATTGGTATTAGGCTGGGCAGCTTGAAAGAGTGGTGGAGTTGGTTCCTTGGATGCAATAGCAGGAAGAATAACATTTTTCCATCCAAGCTTATGGGAGTTCTTGGTGTTGTGTATCACACTTGGATTTGGCGTAATGAAGTCATTTATAATGGCAGAATTGGTGATGCAAGTGCTTGTGCTAAGCTAATCATTGATGAGTGTAAACTGAGGCTCCTTGCTACGTTCAATTTGAAGAGCAGGAGAGGACAAGCTTTGAGGAGTAGACTTGGTCTTTAAGTTTAGTGGTTTGGTTTGGTGGGAGGGTTAGGTTTGAGAGTACAGAGGATGGCTCATTCTCCCTTTATGCTGAGTGTTGAAGCTAAGCTTTGACATGAGGACGAATCAAAAGGGGTTTGGCCCACGTTTTTGCATCGAGTCCTTGCTATGGCTTCTCTTCATTGGAGCTGTCATAGGTTGGACCTTGCAGGGTGTCTCGGCCCCTCTAGTCTGCTTAGCAGAGGTAAGATGTGTGCTTGTCTTTTGGGTGGGTTAAGTTCTTGGGTAGAAGTTTGTATGCTCTCTTCCCTTGACCTGATCTTTCTGAGCTTTGAGGAGGTTCATTGCAATGAGGTTAGTGAAGGCTTGATCCTTCGATTTGGCATCGAGCTATAGATGAACTCTCCTTGCTATGAGGAAGTCCATTTATAGCCTTGCTGGGATGCTGGAAGTGAGCTCTAGGTGGCTGTGTATTTTCTGTTTTCTTGGATGATGTTGGTTTGTGTCCTAAGGCACTGCCTTTGTTCTTAATAAAATTTGACCATTTGCGAAAAAAACCCCATTTGAGATTTCCTTACAAAAAAAAAGTCCATTTGAGATTAAGAAAATCAGGGAACTAGAAGGTCAAACCTCCGGTTTCGGTTAACTGTAACAAAATGAAACCCAATCGATGCTTTTTGTGCCGTAGCGGGCCGGAGTCCGGAAGAAACATTTCCAATTACTTGAATTGCAGAGTCGGTTTGCCTTGCAATGGTCTTCACTCTATCGCAGTCCTAATTCCTAATTTCATACAAGTCTTCTCTCCTCCACTTCGAATCGCCAAAAAGAGCAGAAAAAGGGCGCGGGTTGGTATGCAGCGGCGTAGCGCAGGTGGCTGTAGCTCGATGCCGTAACGCCTCGCCGGGATTGGCTGTGGCTCGACGTTGTGACGTCTCCATGGGATTGGCGGCTTGGAACGGGCGGATTTTCGCTCACGGCCTGGCTGGACTGCCAGATCAGAAACGAGCCTCTCTCCTCTCTGTATCTCTCGTGCTGTAGGCTTCCAATATTAATATATATATATGTGTGTGTGTGATCGTAAGGGTTTTCCGAACGAAAAGTTTTAACGTGTTTTCTGTGTGTTGGCATCTACCGGTACGGCCTTGTTCTCGGATTTTCGAGGAGAAGGGGACTTCTAGAGGCATGGTCATATGGAAAGGAGAGCCCTTTCAAAAATTTATAAAAATGTTTTGGCGAGTGCTCTAGTAGGGGCTCGACCAGGGGTTGGAAGTGTATTTGGAAAAGGGATTGGCTAGAGGATGCCTTAGATGCGGGTAGTGTGGGTGGAGGCCGTTAGCACTACTCGGCGCGGGACAGTGTACGGTGGAGGCCGTTAACACTACTCGGCGCAGGATAGGGTGTGTATCGTGTGTGTATATATTGTGCGTGTGTAAATGTGTGGACCCGTGAAAGTGTATGTAAGAGGACTTATAATTGTGGTTATGTTAGTGACTTGAATATGTGTGACTAACTGGACTTAGGACTGGACTAGAGCTATGCGTGTGATTGCGGACTTGTTTGCTGACCTTAGATACTCGTTTTGAAACGTTCTATGAGTACTGTATGTTTCTGACTTGGATTAGAATAGTAGCTGACCCCTCGGGGAACTATCTTTCAGACTGCAGGTATTCAGGAATCCGTGTAGGGACTTGGCGGATTGGTGGTGCGAAGCGGCGATGCGTGTCATAGAATGGTTTGGGTTTTTGGGAAGGGTTGTTGATATTTTAATTTATAATATTGTTTGAATTATCTTGTATGATTTCATGTCGTAAGTTATTAGTTGAGGAGGTTGGGGTTTGGGTAAGTTCGTAGTCTTTAATCGTGTTGAGTTGGGATCATGAATTGTTTTGTAAAAGTTTTTTTTGTAATACAAGTTGGATGTTTTCCAATGATTTCTCGCCGTGCCCGCGTTGCAAGATCTGAATGTTCTGTTGTCGAACCAGCTTGGTAGCGCCTCGTGAGGTCTACTACCGAGTAACGCCTTGTCGAAAAGACGGGGTGTTACTGAGGTTACCACATGAAATTTCCGTATTTCTACATGTGCAAATTCTCCTTTTGTTAAATTTATGATCGTTTTTTTTAAGCCAGAATTATGAACCTTACTTATGTTTATATTGCTAATGTTTTACGTTTTACATTTTAATTTCGTAACTTCAAATCTCTTTGAAGGTCTTTTCTGGATGCATTTGAATTTCGTAACTTCAAATCTCTTTGAAGGTCTTTTCAGGATGCATTTGTATTGTGTCATGTAATTATAATCTTGTATATAATATAAAACTGAACATTTAATACACCACACTTTAAGTTCATTAAGGAAAAAAAAAGAAAAGTATATATACCTAGCTATAAAATGTATAATACTAAAAAAAATTCTCTTATGAGTGATTACCCTCCACTATTAACTTTTTGTCAATTGGACTAATGCTTTATACATTGTGAAATATTTTCTTAACCGCAAAAAATCTCATGTTTTCCGAAGTGTCTCACTTCACGATATGAGTCATCGACGGATATCCGATAGAATCGAAAATGAGGCACAAAAAATCACGTTTTACAATGTGTGATTGTTTGCGAATTGTGATCCTTCTAAAATCCAATTTTTGTTTAACTATACATGTTCCTCTTATCAGAGCTTTGATTTGATATCTTATAACTTAAATTTTGATACTGAAATAAAACTCATGAATGTTTGAAGATTTCAGATACATTAAAAATTGAGTAAGGTTTCTCGGGTCCTCGAGTCTTAATTCTTGGGGATTGGGTTTTCGGGGTCTCGAGTCTTGATTCTTGATTCTCGAGTTCTCGAGTCTCGGTTCATAGTTCATTGTATCGTGGGTCATTGGGTCTCGCATCTCGAGTCTTGGTGTCTCAAGGTCTCGAGTCTCAACATCTCAGGTCCTTGGGTCTCGGGTACTTTAGTCGTAGGTCTTTGGCTCTCGGATCTCTATGTCCCTAAGACCCGTTAAGTCTTCAAACATTCATAACTTTTTACCCATGTATTAAAATTGAGTTTATAATATATCAAATCGAAGGTATCGACAATAGGAACATATACACTTAAACAAAAAATGAATTTGAGAAGGATCAAAGTGTCACGCTCCGAGGAATAAGAAATTGATTTCGACACAGTGTTATTACGCAAAAAAATCAACGCGCCTCACGCGCGGACCAAAGTTAGGCGATTGTCAGGGTTTGGTGTTTTCGTGTCGGCCGCCGCCGCTCCTGCGGGCCATGGCGAAAGGCAGGAAGGATGGTCGGAAAAGGAAGGGTGCGAGTTCGGCTTCTAAGCCGAAGGTAGTGGAAGCTGCCCCTGAGTTTCACGCGGAGGTTTCCGAGGGCTCAATTCGGGAGAACAATAGAAGAATTTTGAGGAGCTCAGCCAGGGCATTAGCGAACGCTGCACCGGCTCATGAAGAAGTCCAACGCCAGGATGATGTGGCATCGAATTCGATAGCGGCAGACTCAGGGGAGGAGTCGATTGATGTTGTGGAAGAGACGATTGAGGAAGTGGCCGAAAATGGAGTAAGTGTGGAGGATGCTTCTGAAACTGGTGTGGATGGTTCAGCGCAGCCTGTTGCAGGCGTGACAAAGGAAGATGTAGGTGCAGGGGTTGAAGAGAGAGTTCCCAGAAAGATGTCATTTCGAGAAGCATTGGCTGGGAATCGAGCAAACGTCAATGGCAAAAGACTTAACTATGTGCCTGGCTATGGAGATGGAATCATCAAATTCACAAAGAAGGACGTGGAAAAAACGTCAGAAAAATGGAGACAAAGCTTGCTTGGGTTGGTGGCAGGGTCTAAGATAGCTTTCAACGTGGTTCAAAATTTTGTAAATGCTAGGTGGACCGGAGTTCAAAGACCTAAGGTAATCCTTACTGATTCAGGTGTTTTTGTGTTTAAATTTGAGAAGGTTGAAGATATTGAGTGGGTGCTGAGTAATGGCCCTTGGATGATTGGTGGTGTGAGGCCATTGGCATTGAGAAGGTGGAGTGAGGGCATCAAATTAGACCCTTCTTGTTTCGAAAACACTCAGGTTTGGGTGAACCTCCCCAACTTGGATGTTAGATTTTGGGATGAAGACTTTTATGAGAAAGTTGGTAGTGCTTTAGGCAGGCCAGTGTTGATGGACAAAGTCACCGAAAATGAGGAGCGACTGTCTTTTGCTCGTTTGCTTGTTGAGATCTCAGCCAAGGTGCCTTTAAGAAAAGAAGTTGTGTTTGAAGGTGAGGATGGGGAAAGAATTGTTCAACCGGTGTGCTATGAATGGGTGCCGCCAAAGTGTGATGAGTGTCAAGCTTTCGGTCATCTTCTTGGTGATTGTGGTAAGAAGACCTCATTAATTTGGCAAAGGAAGGCTCGCTTTGCGAAGCCTGCTAAGAGAGTTTGGGTGCGGAAAGTGCATGAAGCAGGACCTAGCGATGCAGCAGCAACTCTTACACAGAATTCTAATGTGCAGATTGTGCAGGAAGTAGGTCCTAGCAACGCTGTTGCAGCACAAAAACAGGTCCCTGATGTTCAGAAACTGAAAAATGTGGTTGTTGCTGATCAAGAGAGAAGACTTCTAGCTCCGCAGAGGACTCAGGCGAAGACAATTGGAAGCTCCAACAATGAAGAGAATTGGGAACTGGTGAAATCCAAGAATGGTAGAGACAGTGCAGAAGTGGCTAGAAAGGCTAAGGGTAAGCAAGTGATTATTGATCAGTCTAAGTTTACTGTTCTGAGCAGATTGCAAGACTTGGAAGAGGGTGAACTAGAGGGAGGAGATAACGATGCCATTCTTTCCCATGAATAGCCTCACTATTGCCAGCTGGAATATTAGAGGGCTCAATGAGCCTTCTAAGTGTGACTTTGTTAATTCTTTTGTTAAGAAAAATGGTATTGATGTCTTGGCGATTTTGGAAACGAGGGTTAGAGAAGAGAGAATGGAACTTGTTTCCAGGCTTCTTTTGAAAGGTTGGAGTAGGAGAACTAGATGTATAGGAAATAATGGCAGAATTTGGGTCTTTTGGAATTCACACGTGATCAGTAGCCTTGATATTGCTATGGAATCAACTCAGTTGTTCCACTGTACGATGAATTCTGCTGCTCTGTCTAAACCTTTTCAGGTGTCTTTTATTTACGCTTCAAATGCTGCCCGTGAGAGGTTATTGTTGTGGCAAGCTATTAGTCAGTTGGCTGCGTCTATTGGTAAAGATCCTTGGGTTCTACTGGGGGATTTCAATGCTATTAAGGCAGCAGATGAGAAATTTTCTGAGAAGGAGAAAAATACTAGCTTTTGCTTGGATTTTGAAGATTGTTTGAATTCGAATGGGATTAGTGATCTCAAGTACACTGGAGCCTTTTATACATGGTCAAATAAACACACTGATGGCTCCAAAATTTTGTGCAAGTTAGATAGGATTTTGGCAAATCAAGGTTGGATTGATGTTTTCTCAAACTTTGATGCAAGATTTGGCGAGCCAAAATGCTCTGATCATAGCCCCGCCATCCTAAAAATATTTGGTATTAAAGCTAGTGAGAAGGCGCCCTTCAGGTTCAATAATGTGTGGGCGGAGCATCCTAGTTTTCTCTCTGTGGTTCAAGCAGTGTGGGCCGGTTCAGATCCGAGAGGGGTTAAGATGTTTAGATTGGTGAGAAAATTAAAAAGCCTTAAGATTCCTCTCAAGAAGTTGCAAAGTGGTAACCTTGATAAGTTTGAGAAAGCAGTCAAGGAAGGACAAGATAAGTTGAGGTTAGTTCAAACTGAGATTCAGAGAAGACCGCTGGATAGGGGGCTGCTGTTTTTGGAGAAAGATTTGCTCGAAAAGCTGAAAGGTGATCTGAGAAGCAGGAGAATTATTTTGCAACAAAGAGCCAAGATTCACTGGCTTAAATTCCAAGACAGTTGCAGTAGCTATTTTTATAATAGCATCAAGCAGAGGGATGCTAGGAACTCCATCAATTCCATCAAGAATGATGTCGGGGCTGTGATTAATGATGATAATGAGATTAAGAAGATGTTCCTCCAGTTCTTTGAGAACACCCTCGGAAAAAAGAAGAGTTGCGTTCAGGCTGATTTCTCTGTTCTGCAGGAAGGGAATTTTGTTGATGCTGCAGACAACCTTGATATGGTCAGAAGTTTTAGTAAAGATGATGTGAAAAGGACTCTTTGAAGTATTAACAAAAACAAAGCCCCGGGGCCGGATGGTTTCAATGCATATTTTTTTCGAAAGGCCTGAAGTGTTGTGGGAGATGAATTCACTGATGCAGTCCTGGATTTCTTTGAAAATGGTAGGATGCTCCGAGAAGTTGGCAACACTGTTATTGCGCTCATCCCCAAGGTTGACAACCCTATTGAGTTAGGAGATTTCAGGCCAATTTCATGTTGTAGTGTGATCAATAAAGTTATTTCGAAGATGATTGTAACCAGGCTGCAGCTTGTTTTGCCTAAAGTTGTTGATAGTACTCAAGGGGCGTTTATTAAAGGAAGAAGCATCAAACACAATATTGCGGTCTGTCAAGATGTGGTGAAGAGTTATGGTAGAAAGTTTATTAGTCCGCGTTGTGCCTTGAAGATCGATCTTAGGAAAGCTTATGATCTTGTGGATTGGGAGTTTCTGTTTCAAGTGCTTCAAGGCCTTGGATTTCCCTCTAAGTTGGTTCACTGGATCAAGGAGAGCATCTCTTGCAGTCAGTACACTATCAAGATTGGGAAAAGTTTCTTTGGCCACTTTAAGGGTGCTAGAGGCTTGAGGCAGGGAGACCCTCTTTCACCTTATCTCTTTGTGCTTGTCATGGAATTCTTAAGTAGAGCTTTCAAGAGAATGGCAAGGCAGGGAGATTTCAAGTTCCATCCGGGTTGTGCTCGTGCAAGAATTGCCAATTTGTGTTTCGCAGATGATCTCTTCATCTTTTCTCATGGCAGTGAAAAATCTATCAATGCTATTAAGAGGGTGCTTGAGCAGTTTTGTGCAGTCTCTAGCCTGGAAATCAATCAAACCAAGTCTAAACTATTTTTTGCTGGTGTTGAGGAGCTGCTTGCTGACAACTTGGCTGGAAGTTTGGGCATGGTGAAAGGCCAGCTTCTTGTAAAATACTTGGGAGTGCCTTTGTGTAGTAGCCGGATGCAAAGAAAGGATTATGATGGCCTTCTTAAGAAGCTACGAATGAAGATTAATTCCTGGGCATGTAGAAGCATGTCTTATGCTGGGAGGTTAGAGGTCATGAAAGTTGTACTTTTTGGGATTCTCAACTACTGGTGCAAACTCTTCCTGCTTCCTAAAAATGTGATTAATGATATCACAAGACTGCTGAGGAATTTCCTTTGGAGTGGCAAATGTGATGGACATAAGGCGCCTATAGCTTGGAAAAAGTTATGCAAGCCGAAGGATGAAGGTGGCCTTGTGCAGAAGGATGTAGTGGCTTGGAACAAATCTGTTTTTGCTGAGCTGGTGCACGACGCCTTAGACGACAGCTCCCCTGAATCGATTTAGCATCTTTGGGTGGACAAGAACTACATCAAAGGAGGGGATTTCTGGAGCATTAGGTGCAACAATTCAGCTTGTTCTACTTGGAAAGCGGTGTTGAGATTAAGAGATGAATGCAAAGAAAGCGTAAACTCAAATCACAATGTTGTTGTGCTGATTTCCAGGTTTGGCAAACTAGATGTGCATGCTTTGTATGAAAGCTTAAGAGAAAAAAGAGACAAGGTCAGCTGGAAGGACCAAATTTGGAACAAGTTATGCACTCCTAGGCTTTCGTTTAATGCCTGGAAAATTGTTGCTGGTGGTGTGATGTTGTGCTTTTTAGTTATATTTCATAGGTTGTTTTCTAGTTTGTTTTGCATATTTTCCTATGTGTTTGTGTGTTTTGCATAAGATTTCCACTCTCTTTCGAGGGTTGGAGTCGTTTGTGTGTTGTTTTGTGTTTTGTAGGTATTTGGAGCATTTTAGATGAGTTTTCGAGCTTTACCGAGCATTCTAGGAGATGACGGTGTTGCGGTGTTCGTAGTCAAGTCAAGAGGAGCTTTCAAGGATTTCAAGGATGGATCTTCAAGCCAAAAAGTGTCTCAAAAGAAGCTACAAGAAGTCTAAAAGGAACCCAAGAAACATCGAAAAAGAAACCCCGAAGAAAGGCTAGCAATGGAGCAAGTTCGAGCGAAAACACGAAGAAAACATGATCCTGCTGTAGGTCGGGGCCGACCATCCTGAGGTCAGCCGCGACCACCCTGAGCTGCGACCAAAATCGAATCCTTGCCGCCCAAGTAATGCTTTTTGCGGGATTTTTGAAATTCGAAAAGGGGGACAAAAGTGGCAGCTGTGGCAGGCTGAGGAAGCTTCCTTTTAAGTTGACTTTTTTGGTACTTTTATTTATGGGGCTTTTGGGCTCCTTTTCTAGTTAGCTTTGGGAGGAGGGAGAAGGGAGGCTTGTGTGGGAAGCTGAGGGTTGGAGAGAGATCTCTCCCACTCTCCCTCTTTGGGAGGTGAGGAGGGAAGAAGAGGACGAAGGTGGAGGAGGGTTTGTAGGGAGAGAGTTGTGGAATTGCAAAGTTTGTAAGTTTGGATCTTGTTTAATTTAAGTTGTTTGTTTTTGATTATGTTTCCCCCTTCTCTTGTTTTGTTTGTGTGTTTTGTGATGTGTGAGTAGTCTTCTTGCTAGGGTTGGGGTGAAACCCACCATGAAAATGCAATTTGTGACCTTGATGCTTAGATCTATGCTTGACTTGTAGTCTCCAATCCCTCTTGTGTGCTTAAAACCCTTGAAGAAGGGGGAATGTTCTTGTTTGCAACCTAATTTAGAGGTTTTGTTTGTGAATGTTGACTATCCGGGTTAGATGAAAGTCGAACCATTAGAAGAACAAGTTGGATTGCATGTTAACCCTTTCATGTAAATGGAGGCTCTTGATGTGTTCTTTTGTGACGAAAGTCACCCATGAGATTATAAGTTGAGTTGGTCTTTATCATTGTTTGAATGCATGATTATGTTGTGGTGAATCCCTACCCCTAGTTATCTTTTCGTATTTTTACGAAGCCAATCTTCGTGCCCAGAAAAGGTCGGCCCTGACCTGCAACTGGTCGGCCGCGACCCCCCTCAGTAGTTGTTTTTAGTGTGTTTTTAGGTTCTGTCGTAGGTCGGCCGCGACCCCCCTTAGGTCGGCTGCGACCCCCCTCAGAACGTGCAATTTGGCTCCTCAGGGTGTGCAATTTGTGTTTGTTTGCTTGTTTTGCTTTGTTTTTGTTTTGCTTTTGTAGTTTGATTGCTAGACTAAAGATCTACTAGCTCCTGTGGACGATCCTGACTTCGCTATACTCAGAGGGGTCTTGACAAATTTATTTGTTAAGGTAAACCCTCTTAACATGGTGTCAGGACTAAGGACAAGCTGTTGCAGTTTAGACTGGTGCAAGATGACATGTGCTTGCTTTGTGATGACAGTAAACAAGAATCTGCTGATCACTTATGGTTCGATTGCAAGTATACCAGACGAGTATTGGATGGTGTAATGCAGTGGGCTAAGATTGGTAGGAAGACGGAAGATACTGAGGACTGGAAGCAGCAGGCCGCAAGAACGAAAGAGAGGAAGACACTCAGATTTAACCTGTGGAATTTGGGGCACTGTGTGGTCATGTACTACACTTGGTTTGCTAGAAATAAGAAAATTTTCAAGGGTGAAAACATGGAGAGTGATATTTGTACTAGCATTAGCATTAACCTAGTTAAGAATTGCTTAATTGCTAGATGGAAAGCAAAAAATAGAAAGGACAGAAGTCTTTTAGAAAGTTTGGGGATAAAAGATTTGTAAATTGCTAGAGTTTCTAGCGCATTTTTGTACTGACTCTTTGAGTCCTTGTGAATAAAATAACCCTTTTATTCAAAAAAAAAAGTGTCACGCTCCGTGATGAGTGAATTTTTGTATGCCATTTTCGATTTAGCCGGATATCCGTTGATGGCTCGCATCGTGAAGCGAGACATCTCATAAAATGTGAGGTTTTTGTATGCTAGGAAAATATTTCATGTGTGTATAATTTTCTAGTATATTATTTGAAGAAATCTACAAACTTATATAACGTATTAGTAAAACAATTACCAACCCAAACCTCTATCTAATCTATTTGTAAGCATAAAAACTACATATGACAATACACAATATATTCATACAATCAATCCTACATCTAACATTGAGTTTATACAAACTATATTTTATATATCAATTTATATTTTAATTATCAAATTATAACATGATAATATAATACACATGTGTATTTAAACTTATTGTAAACTCTATATATTTAACAATAAACATACACATGATATTGTATATATCCATATTTATATGCACTCATAATGAAACACAATAAAAAAATATTGACTACTAGATTTTTTGCACTCAGCGTTGCTTGGGGCGGTAGTTCGACAATAATTTAAACGTTTTTTGTTGTATGTTTATGTGTAGTTTGGATGGTTGTTACCAATTTTGTGTACTATTAAGATTATTTTTTCTTTTGGTATTAAAGATGAAGTTATATGTTTGAGAAGTTTGCACTAAACCACCCGTTAAATAGGCGAATTTACACTTAACCACCCGTTATACACAAATTTCTTTTAAACCACCCAAAACTTCGATTACGTTAACAAATAGCAACCCATTGCGATATTCCGTCCAAAATGTCGTTAGATCGTGTACAATTACCACTTTGTCCTCAACTGTTCCAAAAATTTACATGTTAACTAGGCGGTTTGGGCATGTTTTTTGCTAAAAATTAAAAACTACTGTTGCTAAAAAGTACTTCCCCCGTATTATAATAATTGTCTAAATAGCATTTATCTGTATATTAAGAAAGAATTTTTTTCCCTAAATTACTTATATTATTATAGAGTTGATTACTAGTAGAAAGAAACATGAAAAAACGTATATGATTATGATACAGTTAATTATTAGGGGTATAAATGGAAATTCACAAAAAAATACGAAATTGACAAGTATTATGAAACATAAAAAAAATAGGTGGTGATTTAGACACCTATTTCGAAACGTATGGAGTATTAAAAACACATTTATAAACAAACACAATCATACACTATACTTACAATGAAGTCACGTCATAAACAAATGGTGAAACATATGTTTGGTGAAAAATATTAAATATTAGCTAGTTTTTAAAAAAGAGATGGTTTTTTTTATGTATAATAATAATGGAAGAAAATGTATACAAAAGGGTCCTTAATTAATTTTCACTCAGGGCCTCTACTTTGTTAGAACCAGTCTTGTTTGCCTCATATTTGCCTGCCTCCGTCCGCCAACCGCTTCACATCCACATTTTCCGTCCGCCTTCACGATGGTGACGCCATCCGCCTGTCCAAACAAGGGCCACATATGCTATATCCAAAATTTATTGGTTTGAACTTTAAACTTGTAAATTGGATCATAATGTTTCTTGAAGTTAATAAAAATTTAATTTTGTTTCATTTTCTTTACTCAGATTAGGACTAATTTTATACTTATAGATTAAGCTTTGCGGGTTTATTCCAAGTTCTAATGATTAATAGACTAATCAAATTTCTAACAGTTATATCTAAATTAAGCTATTCAGCCTCCTCTAGCTTAAAATCCTGGTTCCGCCACTAGTCGTATAGCAAGGAGAGCCTCTTCAAAATTTATAAAAATGTTTTGTCGAGTGCTCTAGTAAAGACTGGATCGGGGGTTAGAAGTGTGTGTGGACTAGAGATTTGCTGGAGGATGCCTTAGATACGGGTAGTGTGTGTGGAGGCCATTAACACTACTCGGCGCGGAAGGATGCCTTAGATAAAGGGTGAGTTTCGTGTGCGTGTAGTATATGTGCATGTGTGTGAATATGCATGTATGAAGAGTTGAGAATGTGATTATGCTAGTGACGTGAATATGTGTGACTGGACTTAGGATTGGACTAGAGTTATGTTTGTGATTGCGGACTTGTTTGTTGACCTTAGGAAACTCGTTTTGAAACGTTCTGCTAGTACTGTTTGTTTTCCTACTTGGATTAGGATAATAGTTGATCCCTCAAGGAACTATTTTTCAAACTCCAGGTACTTAGGTAATCCGTGTTGGCGTCTTGGTAGATTGGTGGAGCGGAGCGATGATGCGTGTCATAGATTGGTTTGAGATTTGGGAAGTGTTGTTAATTATTTTAAGTCATGCGATTATTTGAATATCGTGTTTAGTTTTATTTTGTAAGTTGTTATTTGACGTGCATAGGGTTTTGGGGAAGTTCGTATTTGTTAGTCTTCTATTGGGTTGGGATCATGAATTGTTTTGTAAAGTTTTTATTTCGTAATACAAGTTGGATGCTGTTCAATGTTTTCTTGTTGTGCCCGCATTGTAAGATCCGAACGTTCTGTTGTCGAACTAGCTTGTTAGCACCTCGTGAGGTCTACTACCGAGTAACACCTTGTCAGAAAGACGGGGTGTTACATTCCTAACTCTAATCATAGGACAACCACATTTATTTCTACAATAAGAAGAGACTCTAGACTTATCATTGTGTAGATAATAATAGTCAAATCAATTCTCCAATGCAAACTATCTAAGTGCCTTTTTGAAAACCTCATTAGAGCAGAATCTCATACCTTTCTTAAACCATTTTGGAGATCCATATTCAACTAATGGATTGAATTCTAGGTACCTTGCATTACCATGACCATCATACCCACTATAGCTTAGATAACCCTCATCTCTTGGAATTGTTTGAAACACATCTGGCTCGGCCTCTATACTGACTACCTTAACAACATTAGAATCTACATTCTGCTCAAATAACAGATCATCATCTTCTTCCTCATTAAATACATTCTCATGATGAGCAAACTCATCATCAGATGAAGAGTATTATGAAACTAATACCTCATCTTCCAATGGCTCACTTGCATCTTCTGTGAACAATTCCTTGAATACAGGAAATTTAGAGGGTTTATGGAGTTTCTAGGGTTTTCTATGGCCTTAGTTGAGAGAGCTACAACATTTCATGCTTGCACCTGTTGGCTGAGTTGGTCTATGGTCTCACTAGTTTGACTTAGGAGAAATCTTGCAATATTGAATGGGCTTTTAGTCACATATGAGGTTTTGAAGCCCGAATTGCACTTGGGCTCACCTCATTTTCTTGAACCACATAAATATGCAACATCCTATCCTTACCAATATTCTCACACATCTCCCTAATGTCTTTGTCAGAATTTATTTGCCTAAGGCCATCATGCAAAAATTAACCCAAGCTTAAGCCACCACAACTCTGTTATGCTGCCTATACTAACACATTCCAATAGCATAACCTTTAACTCTATCAAGGACACTAAGTCTGGATCAACCCCTCTTTTACAGAACACTATATTTTTCTTATAGGCCAAATGATCACCATTTGGAATCTTGTAAAATACCCCCATACAGATATCATATAAATATTTCCATCTACATTAAACAAGCATGTGTCACGTATTAAATTTGGCCCTACCACAAAAATATTCAAATATGCATACTAACCTATTAAACTATACTAGCAAAGCATCTTATGCAATAGAAAATTGTGCTAGAGTAGTCTATTCAACAAGACAAAAACCCTAAAGCACAATGTCAGGAATCTTTCATTGTTACCATGCACTAAGCACAGAGCTTGGAAAACTATACCTTGCAATGGAGCTTCAATCCACCTTGCGTCACCAACACCAATCGCCTCAGAAATCCACAAGGGTTTTTGCGCTCCTCGATTCGTCTCTGAAATCGCCCACTTCTAAACTTATTCTCGATTGGGGTCGCCACAACAATAGAAGAGCCCCGTTTTGGTCGCGTTTGAATCACCCAATTAAAGAGCCCCTAAATCCCCCACCAAATCGAACCAGATTTCCCCTAAAGATGAACCCTAGACTCGAAAGTATGGATTTGGGGGCAATTTTATTGATTTGTGATTTTGGGGCAAATTTTTCAAATGTCTGTGTTTTGTAACACGAACCAGTTTCAATTTGGTGCGAAATTCATTTGAACCGGGCAGTTTTATTTTTTTAGCAAAAAACATGCCCAAATCATCTGGTTAACATGTAAAATTTTGGAACAGTTGAGGGCAAAGTGGTAATTGTACATGATCTAACAACATTTTTGACGAAATAACGCCATGGGAAGCTATTTGTTAACGAAATCGAAGTTTTTGGTGGTTTAAAACAAATTCGTGTATAACGGGTGGAAATAACATGACCAATCTTTGACCAATATTTAATGGGTGGTTTAATGCAAATTCTTCTATATGTTTATAATAAGGTTGTCGTTAGGATAGAATTGAGTATGAAGTATTACACACAACTGTAATGCTCATATTGACAATTAACCTTTACTCTTATAGATGTCAAATAACCTTCTCCACTAATTTCCGTACATTAAATCATTGAAATGATAATTGTTGAATCGTAAGTCTGTTAGTGAAGGCGTCCTTAACTGGGTTAAGGGCGTCCTTATAGGCAGTGGAAATTAGACTTAACAGGAAATGCAGTGAGATATTGGACACGAGTATTTATAGAGGAACCCCACTAAGACCAACTAGTCTTATGGGTAAACCTCTACCTCCGTTTGGAAGATTTTCAACAGCCGTCCCTTATCTTATTAAGAGAGAGTCCTTACAACTTAGGCGAGTCGTTACACTTCTCTGAGCTAAGCGTTCGTCCTTAGCCTCATTAGTAACACTCCTTTCCACCTAACAAAGTAACCTAACTCTCTTAGCTATAAGGAAGCTATCACTCACGTCTTTCACGATTCGTTGTGAAAGACAAACAACAACTCTAACTATTTTGTGGTTTGTTTTGGATTTGATGTGGTTGGACTTTCTTTCTCTTGGTTCAAGATCACTTAATCTTCTTGATCTTCGTTCGTGTTCTTGAATGCTTCGGTAGAGCTTGAGAGAAGGTCTTCAAAGTCCACACCGCTATGCATACCCTTGAGGGGGTATTTATAGCGGAAGTGGTTCTTGTCCTCTAGCGTCCTCTGAGGCTTTGCAGGATCCTTGATCTTCTATCAACGGTGCAATGAGCCTCTTGAGGAGGTCAACTCTATTGACGCTTGGGAAGCCTCCGCGTGGATAGGGGACCATTGCTGGAAAAGCGACATCTTTGGAATTGTCTACAGGTGCCCAGACAAGGGAAGCTTCCTTCTGAGGACTACGGCCGAGTATGATGTAATCATGTTGGGGTGGCCTTGATTTGAATTTGAACTTCATCCGTATTTTGGCGCGCGTCCCTTCTTGATGAGAACGCCGTCCCATCTGCACATGGACTTCGCCAATTACTTTCAGCGCTTGAAGTTCTGATGAAGTGCGTCCCTACAGAGTTAGGGACGGCCTTTCACTTGTTGTCCTTTTCGCTCATTTGCGTCCGTTGGACTTACCTGAGAACAACACTTGGACAACTTATCAAATACCTTGAGTTTGTCATTATCAAAACAAGGGACGATTATTATTGGTTTAGATATTAATGACTTGCGTCCTTAATATCGTCCCAACAATTTCCCCCTTTTTGATGATGACAAACTCTTTCAAATACTGCGCACAGAAATAAAGCTTTTAGCATGAGATTCTACACTTGATTTTCTTTTCAGCTTAGGTTGACATACAACACATTTTTTATAAGTGCGTACTATCTCATTTTTAACTAGCGTCCTTTGGACTTGACCGAAATTCTCCCTAAACACATGCTTTCTATGACTACTTAAAAACAATCGCATCTCTGCAAAACTATACTTCCCCCTTTTGGCATCATCGAAAAAGAGAACAAGTTGAAAAACATGCAAGCACCAAGTCATAACTAAAGAAAGGACGCTTAGACAAAATGAAGTGCGAATGGAATGAACGGCATTCATAAAGGGAGTACGAATATTACACATAAGTATTCCAAACGGGGACATCGTCCCAAGGTCTTAACACAACACAAAACAAACATTAAAATTTTTCAGGGAAGAGAGGGGGAGGAGTGATCATTTCTTGGGACGCTTGCCGAGTGCCTTGAGGTGTTGCTCCTGAAGATAGTTGTTCTGCGCAAGGAGCTCATTGTTGCGTTCAAGGAGTTCTGTATGGGTGTGAAGAGTGTCGTGAACCTACTGAATTAGATCAATCATCATGCACTGGTTCTCGATCATCATGCCCATCAGATACTTCGTTGAATGCCTCTCGGCCTCATCAGGGACGCTCATACCATCGAGCTCGTCCTCGTCGTCAGTAGCGTCCTGAACCGGCGTCCCAACTACTTGCAAATTCGCAGCCTCTGGATCTCCCTGAGTACTTCTAGCAGCAGCAGCGGCGGCCTTAGCTTTGCGTTCCGCTTCCTTTTTCTCCTTGGCCATTTGCCTCTTCACAGAAGGAAGCGGCTCATCACACCTCAATTTTCCGACAGGGGGGAGGGTGATTTGCCTGACGTCCCAATGTATCCCGAAGGTCTGTTCTGTTTTGGGGACGTAGAGGCCTTGTTGCTTCATTATCTGCTTGACCAGGCCTGGGAAGGGAAGAGAATGGCGTCCACCTGTGCACTTACCCATGTGCTCCAAGATTACCCGCAGCAAGTTGATTGGCTTGCGGTCCAAGAAGGCGTCCAGTAAGATACTATCAGTGATCTGGACGATCGACTTCTTTTCCTGGCGGGGGACGACCATGCGTACTATGAAGTGATGCGCAAGGACGCCCGTCTTGGAGAGGCAATGGGCGACCCAGTCCTTAGCCGCTGGCTGCCTGCCGTTGAAAATTCTGTTGAAGATCTCTTCCTGGGAGAATCGGCCAAAGTTTTTGTTGGGAAGATCGTGCAAGGCATCTGGTGGAGAGGGACGGAGGCCTAGCATGTTGCGGACGGTACCCTCAACAATTGAGTACTCGTCCCCGTCAATTTCGAACGTCCCTTGAGACTTCCCTTTTACTTCGGATATTTCAAATTTGGAGTAAAAGCGGAGAACCTGTTCGGGGTCGACTTCCGTGGCCTCGGCGCCAAGATGCGTCCATCCCTGGAACTCCAGCAGTTCCAGAAACTCTTGCCTCTGATTCTCTTCCAAAAACTGGGCGGTGAAAAGGAGCGGCGACAGAATCTTCTTCAATCTTTTCTGCTTACTGCCGTTGCTCACAATCACTTCATCACCAGCGTCTTCTTCTTCACCGTCGCCCTCCTCGTCCTCAGGATTCTCATCCTGGTGAGGAGCATCCTCTTCATCTGAGGCCTCGTCCCCTTGGTCATAGGACTCGACCATTTCCGTGTCCTCAGCAGTGGACGCCTGTTCTGTAGGAGGCGCGTCCACCGCTGGAGTCCTTGCCAAGGACTCAATGGGGACTTCACTAGAAGCCGTCCCCTAGACTTGAGTGATGTCCTCGACGACCGGAGCGGGCGGAGGAGGAGGAGGAGTTGAAGCTCGGGGAGGAGAGGGAGAGGGAGTTCTTATCTTGGCCTTGGTGGAGGGGGCAGAGGAAGAGCTGGGGGGAGCCACGGAGAGGGGCTTGACCTTGAGCGGCGCAGGAGGATGAGGAGGAGGAGTGTGCTTGGCAGGGGAGTCCTCCATAGAGATAACAATTGGCACAGCGTCCTTAGCCGGGACCTGTGTTGGAGGGACTCCCTTGTGGATCTTTGGCATAGGTTTAGCCAAGTCCGCCTCAACTTCCGCTTGGAGCGGATCTGAAGTAGCAGGAGCAGGAGCTGTAGTGACGTCCTCTATCCTTGGCGGTGGAGGAGGGAGTCGAGGGACGTCCTTTAAACTCTGTTGGATCGCCGCAGCAATGGCGTCCTTTTCGGCCTGCTCTTGCCTGGCCTTCTCCTCTTTCTCTATTTGCAGCTCAGAGAGGCGGATGGCTGCCATTTGTTGCTCAGAAACGCCCTCGAGCTCCGCGGACGTCTTCAAGCGTCTCTTTGGGGCGGGTGGCGGGGAGGAAGGAATTGGTTTGACTTGGGAAGAGGAGGAAGGGCCTTTTGAGGGGGGAGGCTTGGAAGGGGAAGGGGAAGAAGGCCGCTTGCGCTTCTGGGAGGCGACGGAGCCCGCTGGAGCCACTAGGAACTCCATAATATCGGGGAGAAGTTTGGCGAGCTCGTCTACCGTCCCACCAAACGAATCAGAGATGATCGCTGGTCCCATGAAGGGGGGGTTTTTGTAGTTGGTTTCTTGGAGGCGGGGCTTGACATAGGTGAGCATAAAATAGTGTAGCAAGCGTTGGATTTTGGGAGGGTGATCCTGAATGGACGCCCTGTGGCAAATGTTAGCCAGGGTTTTGGGCTCTCTTTCAAGCCCGTCCTCAATAAGAGGGTCCAGAGGAGGACGGCGTTTTGGTTGGGAAGGGAGACCATGGATAGAGCCCTTGGCGGTATTGGCTGGTTCAGGCTCGGGGTTGAAGGGCTTCTCTAGGAACTGGAAGCGTTTGGGAGCGGGTTTGGATTGGGAGCGAGGAGGTTGGGAGCGTTGTTGCTGGGGAGGAGTGGTGGAGTGGCGGCGTTGGGTGGCTGGAGGTTTGGAGAGGTGGCGAGGGGGTTCTTGGCGCCCAGCAGGTCGTCCTCTTGAGTCCATAAGCGAGCGACCTCTCACCGGAGGAGATCTCGATGAGCTAGGGTTTTTCGCCGCCGAGGAGGGAGAAGGGTTTTTTGACGCTCTTGTGTTGGCCATTTTATAGGGAAAGATTAGGGTTGGAGAAGGAGATTTCGGGATCTGGTTGAGAGATTTTGAGAGTTTGCTAAAATGGTGTAAGCAGCAGGGGAGCGAAGAAGGTTTTCAGGATTGCACAGGGACATATTTATAGGAAGAAGACGAATGTGGACAGTCAAGGGTAATTGGGTATTTTCCTTTGGCTTCTTCCACGCGCAATCCCGCACGTGACTTCCTTCTTTGCTAATAAATACAGCTGTTGCGCACCCGGTACACATATCCCGAGATCAGCGTTCAACTTCCCCACGACGTTTCAACTTCCCTTTTTCAAAATTCAAACTTCTCACAACTGCAAAGGACTTGGACCAGGCGTCCTTTTAAACACACAACACTGTTTAACTCAGATCTGAACCACTGCGTCCCAAATACTGATTTCAACCTCTGAACTTAGAACTCTGTACGGACAACTCTCAGCTCTTAACAAGCGTCCCTTTGATCACTTAGAACCATTTTTGAAAATCAAGCAAGTACGTCCCGTAAAGATAAAACAAAGAACGCTCATAGGACGCGTTTGCAAGATTCTCGGCTTAGGTAAGCTTAGAGTTCCCATCATTTCGGCTTATAATGAGGGTAGTTTGATCAGGGATACTCTTGAGATGAAAAGCGAGATGAATTTTGTTCAAAACATAGGCAAAACACATGTCTTAGACTAGCGTCCTTTAAAGATACAGTTCAATGCATGACACACTTTAAAAACAAGTTCTCAACAAGACATAGCCAATCATGGAGGGAATAATAGAACGGGCCTTGACCATTTAAAAGTTATCATCCCTAAAAGCAACCGGAGCTATCAAGTGCTTTCGTGAAAATATCGGCCACTTGGTCCTAAGTCCTAACATGATCCACTTTAATTAATCCAAGTTCAACATTATCACGAAGAAAGTGATGTCTTATGTGAATATGCTTTGTCCTAGAATGATGAACAGGATTCTTTGCAATACTTATAGCACTGGTGTTATCACACAAGATGGGGACTGTGTTGAGGAACGTACCATAATCTTCAAGTTAGTACTTGATCCATAGGACTTGTGAGCAGCACGAAGCAGCAACAACGTACTCAGCTTCTGCGGTTTAGAGTGCCACGGAATTTTGCTTTTTGGATCCCCAAGAGACAAGGCACGAGCCAAGGAACTGTGCCATGCCTGATGTGCTTTTCCTATCCACTACATGGCCAGCGTAGTCTGCGTCAGAGTACGCTACCAAGTTTAGGGACGTCCTTCTAGGATACCATAGGCATAGGTCATCCCGTCCCTTGAGATATCTGAAGATTCGCTTGAAAACGGGCACACAAGCATACAGCGAACATGATGTCGGGACGACTTGCTGTTAGGTATAGCAAGGACCCTATCATTCCTCTGTAGAGCTTTTGATCTACACCCTTGCCTTCTTCATCAGCAAAAAGGCGATTGTTGGGGGAGATGGGAGTATCAATGGATTTTGAAGAGTTCATCCCATACTTCTCGAGCATTTCACGAATGTATTTCTGTTGGTGAATGCGCGTCCCATCTTTGAGCTGGGTGATTTGGAGTCCCAAGAAGAAGTTGAGTTCTCCTATGAGGGACATCTCAAACTCACTGCTCATCAAGTTCTTGAATTCCTCTACAAGTTTCATGTTAGTGCTTCTGAAGACTATGTCATCGACATAGACTTGGACAATCAAAACATGTTTGAGGACTTTCTTTAAGAATAGTGTTTTATCAATGTTACCTCGTGTGTACCCGTTGGACAAGAGAAAGGACGCAAACCTATCGTACCATGCACGAGGGGCTTGCTTGAGTCCATAGAGTGCCTTGTCCAGGAAGTACACATGATCAGGGTGATCAGCGTCCTCAAATCCCGGAGGTTGAGCAACGTACACTTCTTCTTTAAGCTTGCCATTGAGGAAGGCTGTCTTGACGTCCATTTGAAAAAGCTTGAATCCCTTGTGAGCGGCGTAGGCAATGAGGAGGCGAATGGCTTCAATTCTAGCAACAGGAGCGAAGGTCTCATCATAGTCGATCCCTTCCTCTTGCCTATAGCCTTGAGCCACAAGCCTTGCTTTGTTTCTAGATACGCGTCCACTCTCATCAAGCTTGTTCCTATAGACCCACCTCGTCCCTATTATGTTTTTGTTTTTCGGACGAGGGACGAGGGTCCAAACTTTATTCCTCTCAAATTGATTGAGTTCTTCTTGCATGGCTTGAATCCAATCAGCATCCTGGAGTGCTTCCTTTATGTTCTTAGGTTCAACTAAAGACACGAAGGCGTTGAAGGCACAGAACGCTATGTTAGCGTTAAGGGACTGATTCACAGCTGATCTTGTTTGAACTCCTTTTGACATATCTGAGATGATTTGATCTGTGGAATGAAGTCTTGAAAGGTTGAATCCCCGATGCGTAGCGTCTCTTGAAGGAGTACATCTAGGGTTCGTCCAATCGGACTCATCAGAGTCAAAGCCGTTATCTTCATTGGTTGGCTCAGTGTGTTCCCCCTCAACTGGAGCGTCCACACTATGCCTTTCTCCTTGTTGACTTGACTCACCGGCCTCTACTTGGTTTAACGACCAAGTTTGAGAAGGCTCTTGTTGTTCACTAGGGACTCCCATTGAAACCTCATCGCGAGATTCAGGGGCGTTCCTAGGAACGTAATATTTGTCGGAGGAGCCTCTTGAATCTTCCTCATCATCTTCATCATCATCCCTTGGAGAGGAGGGACGTTCCTTCTTACTTGGTTCTTTCTTGAGAGAAGCATTTTCCTTGAACACCACATGGATACTTTCCTCAAGCTTAAGAGTCCGTTTGTTGAAGACTCTATAGGCTTTGCTTGTGAGGGAGTATCCAAGAAATATTCCTTCATCACTCTTAGCATCAAATTTACCGATGTTGTCTTTGCCATTGTTGTGAATGAAGCATTTACACCCGAAGACTTTGAGGTGTGAAATGTTTGGCTTTCTTCCATTTAGGAGCTCATAGGACGTCTTTTTGAGCAAAGGACGAATCATAGCTCGATTGACAATGTAGGTTGCGGTGGCAACGGCTTCTGCCCAGAAGTGTTTGGGGACGCCGCTAGCCAAGAGCATCGTCCTTGCCATGTCTTCCAGCGTCCTATTCTTTCTTTCAACAACACCATTCTACTGAGGAGTTCGAGGATAAGAGAAGTTGTGGGAGACTCCATGTTGGTCACAGAAGTCAAGGAACTCTGAGTTTTTGAACTCCGTTCCATGATCTGACCTTAGGGCTTTCAAGCTCGTCCCAAGGGCAACTTCTACTTGCTTGATGAAAATTTTGAACATCCCAAAGGCATCTGCTTTTGACACCAAGAAAAGAACCCAAGTGAATCTGGAAAAATCATCTACCATGACATAAATGTATCTTTTTCCACCATAGCTTTGGGTTTGCATGGGTCCACACAAATCCATGTGAAGAAGTTCCAATGGCTTCTTTGTGCTTACTTCATTCTTGGATTTGAAGGACGATCTTGTCTGCTTCCCTTTGATGCATGCTTCACATTTTTCGATTTGCTCAGGATCAATTCGGGGAAGACCTCTTACAAGATCCATTTGGTGAAGCTTGAAGATTGTGCTTGACCCCGCATGTCCAAGACGTCGATGCCAGAGATCGGCGTCCACGGTAGAGACAGATAAGCACAACTTGGATGCAAGCTACGAGTCTCATGCACAATTTAACCATTGAATACTCTTCCCTAAACTAGTCCACGGTCCTAGAATAGAGTTGTTTCGAGAATAGGAAAGATGCATAGACAACAACCAATCCTAATTCAAACAATAGATCTAAGTCAATCAAACAAGTTGATCAAGCTCATAAAATCAAACAAAGATCATGGGATGAAGCACAAGAGTATCAATAAAGACCTAGGGATAAAGAGATTACCGGAATTTCACAACTTCATAATAAAGCTTCCTTGATTGAATAAACTCCAAAGGAGAGTTAGTTCTCCATTACAAAGAAAACTCTAATCTTTACTGAAAGACAATTGATTGACAAATTGGATGATGATATCTAGAAACCTAGAGAAGGTCCCCCTTATATAGCCCCAAAGATCAACCTTTTCGGACTAAATAAGGTAGGTGACCGAAAGATAAGAAAGGAAACAAGATAAAAACGGTGAAATCTCATCCGCTTGGAAGTCGGTTGAACCCGCGACCGCGGCACCATAACCGCGCCCGCGGCGGCCTTCAAATCGTCAAATCCGAGTCGGCTTCTACCGCGACCGCGCCATAGGCAGCGCGACCGCGGCCTTCATGGTCTTGGTTGGCTCGCTCCTCCACACCACCGCGCTCGCGTCATAGACAACGTGACCGCGGCCTTCATGTAGTGGCGAATCTTCGTCTTTAAGCTCTTTAACTCTTGATTCTGCATAACTTGTGTCTTCAGTCTTGATATTACAATAACGCTCAAAACTAACCTAAACACTCTCAAAATAGCTCTAAAATACAAGAGTTATCCTATACAAAATAGGCCGAATCAAATTCCCCCATACTTAGATCTTGCTCGTCCTCGAGTAAGCTCAAAACAAATATATCAAGGTAGCACATCTAAGATCTCAGGAAATACAAGGGAAGATAAAAACACTCAACTCACAACCCGAACCCAAAAATATAGAGGGAAATCATGAGCATAAAACAATGAAGCTCAAACACACACCTCACAACAAGATATAACACTCAAGCTCTAAAAAGTGTAGAGCAACCTAGGATCTACCCAAATCTAACATGTAAGTTCCAAAGGAAGTTCTCTTCTCCACGGCTCGAGTTCAAGTATTGATCCATCTTCCAAGAAGACGAGCCAGGATACGAAGGTTGCTTACACATCACGAAGTCAAGACATTGCTCCTGCACGAGAACCGCGCCCGCGCTTCATCAGCCGCGCCCGCGGTGACCCACGACGATGACTTCCCTCTCTGCATCAATTCCGCGCCCGCGTCCCTAGTTCCGCGCCCGCAGTATGGCCACCGATTGGAAATACGAAGTGCATTCTTCTACCACCTTTGAAGAGTTCTTCCATTCCACCCCTCTTCATCGATTGTGAGTCTTCTGATATACCTTCTTCCTTGCTTCTATCCTTTCTCTTTGCTTCATTGAGGACAATGAAGGATTTAAGTATGCGGGAAGGAGTACTCGCATTCGCTTATCATAGATTAGCTTAGTTAGCTATTTGCTTCAGATTTTGGATTTTCTTCTTTTCATGGAGCACTTGCACCATACTTTTTGCATAATAAAGAAAGAAAGAAAAGAAAAAAGATAGAAAGAGCCATAAAAATTGAAAAAAGGCATATTAAATCCTGGGATGAGTCGAAAACCCGAAAGGGCGGCTCAGGTAATAAGCAGGTAACCCGGACCAGCATTAGGCTGGGGTAATAAGAGGTTTATGAGTGATTGTGAGTATTTGTGAGCACACCCTATTGAAAAATGAAAAGAGCGGTTAGGTGAAAACCCGAAAGGGCGCCTAAGCAGAATTGAGAGGTAAAATTCGAGTGTTTAGGATCATTCTTGCTTGGGGACTCTCCTCCATACTTAGGCTTTACACATAGCCAAAGAATGGATGTACAAAGAAGGATGGAGAGAAGAAATCGAAAATGGAAAGATAGAAGATGGATAGAATGGATGTAGATGGATGAAAAATATAGAGGTAGAATGGGACCAAGAAATCCTCTTTTTGTCTCTCTTTTTTTTCTGTTTTTTTTTATAAAAACGAGCTAAAACCGAGACGCAGTATGGTTGCCGCGAGCACGGGCTAGTACCTGTTCGTCGGGGCGCGCTGACGGTTCACCGCGGGCGCGGCCAAAGAGGCGCGGGCGCGGTTTCACGCCAGGCGTGTCCTTTCGGACCTAGTACCTGCATGTTAGCTAAAAAAACACAAGCAAATCCTAAGCTAGGAATGGAAAAACAATTCTATCTAATCCTTGGGTTGCCTCCCAAGCAGCGCTTTTGTTTAACGTCGTTGGCTCGACGTGGATACGATCAATACGGGTCCTCATCAACATTAAATTGGACCGTGTTGCCACCATGAGATATGGAAAGAGATCCATTGACAACGTCAATGACCGTGTTGGCGGTTTTCATGAATGGGCGACCAAGTAAGAGATTCGGGTCGTACCGCCCTTCGCCTATCTCCATCACATAAAAATCTGCAGGAAAGATCAAACCCTGCACCTGCACTAGAACATCCTCAACTAACCCTTTCGGGCGCACGTTAGAGTGGTCAGCCAATTCAATGACAATATCAGATTCCTTTAAAGGACCAAGGCCTAACCTATCATACATGCAAGCTGGAAGAACATTAATGGAGGCACCTAAATCTAGCATAGCACGCTCAATTTTAGTTTCTCCAATAGTGACAGGGACGGTGAATCTTCCTGGGTCTGAGCATTTTTTAGGTAGTTGCTTTTGGAGTAGGGAATTACAAGTCTCAATTTTGCTATCCTGCGTCTTTTCAACTAGAGCTACCTTTTCAACCTTAGGACTAGTCCTATTCTTTCTTTTTATGGTGCATAGCTCTTTCATGAATTTAGCAAACCGAGGTACACTTTGGATGAGATTAAGGAGAGGAACATTTACCCGACAATTGGCGAAGGTCTCGAAGAGTTCCTTGTCATGTGCCGGCTTCCTTGTGTCCTTGAGAGCATCGGGGAATGGAGGAGAGGGCTTGAAAGAATCCAATGGTGGAAGGGGTTGAGCCTCATACCCATCGTCCTCTTCTGCTGCTGGGGCTCGTGTCCGTCTAGGAGAGCTCGGGCGAGGAGGCGAATAGTTCTTGAAAGCATAGTCGAGTAGAGCCTCGAAATTTCGCTCGGCCTCCTTACCGCGGGCGCGGTCCGGACTCCGCGGTCGCGGGTCGCTACGCCTCTCGTGGTCCATGCGCTCTGGTGGAATTTCGCGGGTGCGGAGGGGAGAGCGCGGGCGCGGAATTCCCACAGAGGCATTGTCTTCATGTGCTTCCGCCCCGGCGCGGTCGCGGCCAGGGGAGCGCGGTCGCGGTTCATCACCAGTGGGTGATTCCCGACTCGCCAATACTCTACCGCTCCTCAAATTCATGGCACTGACATTCTCCTTGTGATTGAGAGGTTGAGAAGGAAGTTTCCCGGAATCCTTAGACTCGAGCCTATTGATCATGGTGGCAAGTTGGCTCAGCTGAGTCTCAAGATTCTTTACAGCAGCTCTCGTCTCTTGGTTCTCCTTCAAGAGGGCGGTAATAGCATCATTCTGGGACGGAGCAGGCACTCTCGGGGCATAGTTATTGGACCGAAACTGTTGTTGTTGGCCCTGAGGAGCGTATTGTTGCTGCTGTTGTGGTGGATCTTGTTGCTGCTGGTTGTTCCACCTCGAGTTAGGATGGTTCGCCCACCCCGGATTGTAGGTATTAGAGTAAGGGTCATTCCGGGGCCGGAGCGCTCCATAGTTGCCAATAACATTGACCGACTCCTCGGTCTCTTGAATAGTTGGGCATTGATCAGTATGGTGACTTGCATCATTACATAGACCGCAAGCATTGACTTGTTGGGCCGTTCTCTTCGTGAGCAGCTGCTTCATAAGATCCTTTAGCTCCCTTACTTCAGCATTCAAGGACTCATTAACCATACTAACGGACCTCACATTGGTCCTGGACCTCTGATTGCGGGCTTGTTCTGCCAAGATCTCTACTTTTTGAAAAGCTGCAGCGGGGGTCAAGTTCTCGTAACTACCCCCACAAGATGCATTTACGAGCATCTTGTCATTGTCGCAGAGTCCCTCAATGATGTAGCAAATAAGATCCTTGGCTTGGTAGCCATGGTAGGGACAACTCGCGATGAGCCTCTTGTAGCGCTCATAATAGTCATAGAGGTTCTCGTCTTCCCCTTGCTCCAAACTGCTGAGCTGTTTCTTAATAGATGTTTGTTTGGAAGCGGGAAAGTACTTCTCAAGAAACGCCTTCTTCATGGCCGCCCAAGTAGTGATAGAACCCGGCACCAAATAAAGGAGCCAGTCCTTGGCGGTGTGCTCAAGAGAGAAGGGAAAAGCCCGGAGCTTGGTTTGATCCTCCGTCACATCAGTGGGCTTCATACTCACGCACACCGTGTGGAATTCAGTGAGATGCTTGTTCGGGTCCTCACCACTCAACCCGTGAAATTTGGGCAAGTGGTGGATGAGGCCAGACTTTAGTTCGAACTTCACACCCTCCCTGAGTTCGGGGAATTGAACAGCGAGCTGCTGTTGCTGGAGATCAGGCACCGTGAGTTGACGAATAGTTTGTTCCGCCATGGCGTCTTCTGGTTCAGAATCAGAGAGAGAGAGAGATTCAAGAAGGTTGTAAGATGTAGAGGGTCTGGGGGCACTTCTTATCTTCCGTAGAGTCCTGCTAATTTCTGGATCAAAACGAACAGGGGAAGTATTAGTAGACCGGGTACGGACCATGTGTTAGGTCCGCACCCAAAGGATGGTTCTGCGTACGAACCGCGGGCGCGGTTTGGGCGCAGAACCCGAAAACACACAAAATCAAAACAAGAAAAAGGATTCTCCGGCAACGGCGCCAAAATTTGACTTGGGCAAAGTCGTTGTTCCCTTATCAAAAATAAATCCCAAACATGCAAACAAAAGTATAGTAGGCAAGCAAGGGGTCGAACCCAAAGGAATCAATTTTTATTCAGATTTTATGGTTTTCATGCAAGTAAACAAAAAGGGGTTTTGAAAGTTGGTTTCAATCAAAGGTTATCAAGCAGAGTTCATCCAATCAATTCCACTTTATTAATCCGTTGATCATGAATTCATCCACCTCTTTATATGCCTAGGTCAATTCCAATCCCAATCATTAGAAATCGCAAGTCCACGGTCCAAGCAATTCTATAACCCTAGGCAAGGACGCTTAAACCTAGAATTAGCATAGAGCACAGGGATAATAGGAAATCTAATCATGCAATCAAGCTACGAGTCTCATGCACAATTTAACCATTGAATACTCTTCCCTAAACTAGTCCACGGTCCTAGAATAGAGTTGTTTCGAGAATAGGAAAGATGCATAGACAACAACCAATCCTAATTCAAACAATAGATCTAAGTCAATCAAACAAGTAGATCAGGCTCATAAAATCAAACATAGATCATGGGATGAAGCACAAGAGTATCAATAAAGACCTAGGGATAAAGAGATTACCAGAATTTCACAACTTCATAATAAAGCTTCCTTGATTGAATAAACTCCAGAGGAGAGTTAGTTCTCCATTACAAAGAAAACTCTAATCTTTATTGAAAGACAATTGATTGACAAATTGGATGATGATATCTAGAAACCTAGAGAAGGTCCCCCTTATATAGCCCCAAAGATCAACCTTTTCGGACTAAATAAGGTAGGTGACCGAAAGATAAGAAAGAAAACAAGATAAAAACGGTGAAATCTCGTCCGCTTGGAAGTCGGTTGAACCCGCGACCGCGGCACCATAACCGCGCCCGCGGCGGCCTTCAAATCGTCAAATCCGAGTCGGCTTCTACCACGACCGCGCCATAGGCAGCGCGACCACGGCCTTCATGGTCTTGGTTGGCTCGCTCCTCCACGCCACCGCGCCCGCGTCATAGACAACGCGACCGCGGCCTTCATGTAGTGGCGAATCTTCGTCTTTAAGCTCTTTAACTCTTGATTCTGCATAACTTGTGTCTTCGGTCTTGATATTACAATAACGCTCAAAATTAACCTAAACACTCTCAAAATAGCTCTAAAATACAAGAGTTATCCTATACAAAATAGGCCGAATCACTTGTACTTTATATGCGTATAAATTTTTGAAGAACAAGAGCTTTATTGGATTCTTCGGACCGAGTTGTGTTAGGCCAGGTTGGTTGGTGCTTGGGACCTCTGAAGATCCTTCATCTCGGTGGAGGGAACGTCAGTTGTCTATTTCGCACACCCCAGGATGGGTCGACTTGATGCCTGCGACGCTAAGTTCTTCTTAGTGTTTGACTCACCCCGATTCCAATCTTTTTGCTCTTGTTTTTGAGGATTTATGCTATCCTTAGTACATTCTGCTTGCCTTGTGGGCCTTTTTGACCCTCCTAGCCATTCTTGGCTGCCAGTTAACGGCCTCTCGGACTACCAAGCTTACATGGTACTCCGAATTCTTACCTTTTCAAAAAAAAAATATTGTTGCATGTTATTTAATTTTTATTTTCCCTCGATCTAAAGCAAATTAAATATGTAATTGAATTTGGAGTTCTTCAATTTGAAATAGGCTCAAAACATACACAAATCCATGAACTTGGTAACTTAGACATCTCACCTTTGAAACGGACCTATTGGATACCTGTACTTGACAAACCTTACTTATTAACTACGTACCTCTTGTGTGATGTGGCAATGTGTATGTATGGGACGCGCACCACATCATTTTTTCCTTTTGCTATGTCACTTATACATGACGTCACGTCATATTGTTTAATAATAAAAGAATATTTTTTTAAAAAATATTTAAGTGAAATTTTGAAAATAGACTTTTATTTAAATAAAAAATTTAATAATGGACCATTACTATTTTATTATTAAATTTATTACTAAATAATGAAATATTATTTATTTATTATTAAATGATATTATTAAATTATCATTTAAGAACATAATATTACTATTTTATTGTTAAATCATCATTTATTAATAAAATATGATTATTTTATTATTAAATTTATTATCTAATAATAAAATATTATTATTTCGAGTGGAGTCGGGTTCGGATCGTAAAGGATCACGGGTTAAGAGTATAAAACTTTATACATATTTTAATAATAAAGTATATTATAATTTCCAAAGTAAATTTTATATATGCTGAAATTATACTATATTTTATTATTTAATTAACAAAATAATAATATTGTATTATTAGATAATAAATTTAAAAAAAAAATAATAATATTATTTCATTATTTAGTAGTATTATTTATAATTTAATGAAAATA
Organism: Polygonum aviculare; assembly: GCA_934048045.1. Lineage (NCBI taxonomy): Eukaryota > Viridiplantae > Streptophyta > Magnoliopsida > Caryophyllales > Polygonaceae > Polygonum > Polygonum aviculare. The sequence continues at coordinate 13,783,834 of OW204023.1, read as the reverse complement.
TTGTATTAAATAATAATTTAACAATAAAATAATAATATCTCATTATTTAGTAATAACTTTAATAGTACAATAATAATATTTCTTTATTTAGTAATAAATTTAATAATATAATAAAAATATTGTATTATTAAAATTATTATTCAAATAAAATTTTATTTAAAAAATATTTTTTTTTTACTAAAAATATGACGTGTTGCCATGTGTAAGTGACATGGCACAAGGGGAAAATGATGTGGCGCGCGTCCCATACACACACACATTGCCACGTCACACAAGAAGTGCTTAATAGGTAAGGTTTGTCGAGTACAGCCGTACAGGTGTCCAATAGGTCCATTTCAAAGATGAGGTGCCTACGTGACCAAAACGTACAAGATCAAGGGTCTATTGAAGACGATTCTCCTCTATTAATCACTTATTGAAAAGAATAAGGAAAGCGGTTTCGTTGAGAATGAAATTCTAAGAACAAAATGAGAATGAGTGCATGCACGCATAAAGAAACAATTTTTTTAACCTTGGAGGGTATGAGTTTCGAAAAACAGTGGTATGTACTTGTTTATGTAACATGGTGTGTAACAATGGGTTTTCATCTAATATGCTCTATTGTAATATTAACGATAATGTACGATTTTTAACTAAATGTGTATTAGTATATTGCATGGTAAAAAAGTTACTCACGATGTGATAAAAGAATGTACAATTAGATTATGTGAAAAGACACGGTCATCATATTTAGTCAAAATATACAATCATTCATCATAATTAGTCAAAATATACACACACTCCCCCGTAAAAGAAATCATACAATGAAATAGTAGCATGCACATTCAAGTAAAGTGGAAAGATACTTGAAATAAGTTGGCATTATCAAGAATTTGCATCATCAAGAATTTATATATGTTCTATAAATGCAGTTATGCAACTAATTCAAAGCTTGAGATTAGACATGAGACTTCCAAGATTGGATAGAGTAGTTCAAAGATTGCAATGTGGTATACTTAACTAATTAATAAGAATGCCAAGGTCTCATGTGGTACCCCACCATCAAAAACAATCTAGTATTTTTGACTGATATGGAATATGGATGCTAGATCCACATAACAAATTAACAATTCCGATTCAATCTTATGAAAATTAGCAAATCGATCTACTGATACGGGTCCTCCGGCGCCCACAATTGCCAATTCAAGGCCAGCTCGTCAACGACGCAAGCCGGCTCACTTGCAAGACTATTATTGATATTTATTTTTAGTTATTTGGATATTTTTTAGTTATTTTGAGATTAATAATTTTGTAATAGATTTTTTTAGGTGAGTGAGTCACTCCTTCCTGGGTTTTCTTTGTAGGTTCTTTCCTGAGTCGCTTTTTATTGAACCGTTAGGGCTTAGGATAAATACCTTGTTATGATTTCATAATTAATAACAAGAAATTAGATTGCTCTAAAAGCTCTACTCTCCCTCCCTTTCACGCCGTCACTCTCCCTCCAGGCCTTTGGCCCTTCCTTGGTTCGCATAGCTTGGCTTCCAAGCAATACCTTGGTGCACTCGTACATCCAGGATTGTACCAACTGGTGCTTTCATCCCGAACTCGTTCGTGATTATGGCACATACCGATGAAGAGTCCTCCGTCGTTACCGGCGCTGAACCAACTCTTCAGACCATCATGCAAAATTTACAAAATCTGACATTGGAAGTTCGTCATGGAAGACACGCGCAGGAACAACAACGCCGTCGGGTCGATCAGGTGTTTCACATCCTTGAAACTCGAAATATTATGGACAATAATGCTCGTGGTTTGATTGGGGGAAATCTGTTTCAGGGGAACCCTAGGGATCAGCATCCGCCGGTGAACCCGCAGGCTGAACTGCCGACCCAACAACCGGCTGACCCACAACACCAGCAGGCGAACGACCCATCTCCTCCACCGCTGATTAGGGTAGAGCGACCCCCTGGTGAACGCGGCCTCAAAATTCGCATGACTACGCCGAGCTTTTGATGGAGTTTTCGTGGCAAGGGAAACTCGTCCGTCTTCAGGGCGACCGTCAGGTTCCACGGGTAATATCGCTCCATACTTTTCAATCTCTTTATGATGCGGATAATATAGCCGAATGCTTTGAGATTCTTTCCCTTGACGCAGGTGTCACACCCGCTGGGGCTCCGCCACAAACCGAGTGGCCAACCGACCTTCATCCAGCCATTCGTGCCGTTCTTGGGCACCACGAGGCAGTTTTTCAACTACCGGTCGGACTTTCCCCACAACGACCATGGGATCATCAGATTCACCTCCAGTCAGATTCTAAACCTGTCAATGTTCGTCCGTACCGATACCCATATTTTCAGAAGTCCGAGATTAAAAGGCAGATTCAGGATATGCTTCAGCAAGGGATCATTCAGCACAGTAAGAGCCCATTCTCTTCACCCGCTCTTCTTGTCAAGAAGAATGACGGTAGTTTTCGTTTCTGTGTTGATTACAGAGCTCTGAACCAGGCAACCGTGGCCGATAAGTTCCCTATTCCTACAACTGATGAACTATTTGATGAGTTAGGATCCGCCACTGTTTTCAGCAAGCTCGATCTCCGATCCGGATATCATCAAATCAGGATGCATACGTCCGATATTTATAAGACCGCATTTCGTACACATGATGGGCATTTCGAGTTCTTGGTCATTCCGTTTGGTTTGACAAACTCTCCTTCAATGTTTCAGGCCACCATGAACCAAATTTTTGCCGCTTACTTGCGCGAGTTTGTGATCGTTTTCTTCGACGACATTCTCGTCTACAGTGATTCTATTGACCTACATGCTCGTCAATTGGATACGGTGCTTCAAATTCTTCAGGATCACCACTTCTTTGTTAAAGGTTCGAAGTGAACTTTCGGTACCTCTTCGGTGGAATACCTCGGGCACATCGTTTCAGCTGGGCAACTCTTGGCTGACCCGGGCAAACTCGAAGCAATGAGTCAGTGGCCGGTCCCGAAAACTGTCAAGCAGCTTTGAGGCTTCTTGGGTCTTACAAGATATTACAGGAAGTTCATCCGGAATTATGCGACTTCGGCCGCGCCTCTGACAGCTTTATTACAGAAAGATAAATTTGTATGGACGCCTGCAGCTGAAGAGGCTTTTGTTCGTCTGAAAACTACCATGATGCAGCCTCCTATTTTACAATTGCCCGATTTTACGGTTCCCTTTGTTGTTGAGACGGACGCTTCAGATGAGGGCGTCGGAGCAGTTTTGTTGCAAAACGAGCGCCCAATCTCATTCTTTAGTAAGACCCTAGGCATCCGTCGTCGAGGATCTTCAGCGTATCACAGGGAACTCTTTGTTATTGTCTCTGCGGTCTAAAAATGGCGACAATATCTATTGGGGCGCGAATTCTTGATTCGGTCCGACCAAAAGAGCTTGAAAGAGCTACTTACTCAGGTTATACAAACTCCGGATCAACAATTTTTTAGTCGGAAGTTGATGGGCTACAAATTCCGCATCGAATACAAAACCGGAGCAAGTAACAAGGTCGCCGACGCCTTGTCGCGGTGCATGATTGACGACGAACAGGTTATTCAGCAATTCTTTGCTCTTTCGCACCCCATGCCCAAATTGCTACAGAAAATCAAGCTTGAAAATTCAGTGTTGACTGACTTGGTTGAGTTACATGCCGCCATGCAAGCTGGCACGTTACAACCTCCCTTCCGTGTCCATGACGGTGTTTTGTACTATGGTCATTGTCTGATGCTTGGTAAGAACTCTCCTTCAAAGCTGACCGTGCTGAATGAGTTCCACACAACCCCGTCCGCAGGCCACCCGGGCGTGGACCGTACTTTTCGTCGCATCGCGGAGGTGTTCTATTGGGTCGGTATGCGCGCCGAGGTGAAACAATTTGTTGAGTCGTGCGTGACATGCCAATCCACCAAATATAGTACGAAGAAAGCCGCGAGCTTGCTTCAGCCCTTGCCCGTCCCGGATAAGGTATGGGACGAAGTCTCTATGGATTCTATTACCGGGTTGCCTCCATCTCGGGGATTCACGGCGATATTCGTAGTGGTGGACCGCCTCTCTAAGTATGCTCACTTTGGCGGGCTCGGGACTTCTTATGATGCGGCTAAAGTGGCCTCTTTGTCTGTGGAGATCTTCGTCAAACACCATGGTATCCCGGCTTCGATCCTTTCGGATAGAGACGTCATCTTTACTAGTAGCTTTTGGAGAGAACTTCATCGATTGAGTGGTACGACGTTGAAACATAGCACGGCGTACCACCCACAAACGGATGGCCAAACCGAGGTCAAGAACCGGGGGTTAGAACAATACATCCGCGCCTTTACTCACGCTCGGCCATCCCGTTGGGCTGCATTTCTACCGTGGGCAGAGCTAGCCTTGAACTGCACATATCATGAGGGTCTTAAAATGACCCCTTTCCAAGCTCTATACGGTCGAGAGCCTCCTCTGCTCTTGCGCGCCACCATGCCGAGTTCCGGTGACTCAGTAGCTTTTGCAAATGTCTAGGAACGCCGGGAACTCATTGAGCTTCTGTAGGCCAACCTTTGCAAAGCACAGCAGCGCATGCGTGATCAGGCAAATGCCCATCGTCGCGACGTTGAATTTGCGGTCGGTGATCTCGTTTTGTTGAAACTACGTCCTTACAGGCAGCATTCCGTGGCCAAACCATTGTCATCCAAGCTAGCACGTCACTTCTATGGCCGATTTCAGGTGATCGAACGCATCGGGGCTGTAGCATACAGACTTGAGCTGCCCGAGAACGCCAAGATACACAACGTCTTTCACGTCTCGCTCTTGAGACCATTTGTGGCGAGCAGTTCGACACCAGTCCAGCCTACTTTTCCCACAGAATTCATCAACGACCAGCCCATAGCTCGCCCGGTTCGTGCCATTCAGGAAAGGCAGGTGATGGTGGATGGACAGCCGCGCATCGAGTGGCATTTGGTGTGGGACGACGGGGCTGAACAGGATGCTAGTTGGGAGCCTCGTGATCAAGTCCTTATCTCTTTTCCGGATTTACGGCTTGAGGACAAGCCGTTTCTCAACGGGGGAGAGATTGATACGGGTCCTCCGGCGCCCTCAATTGCCAATTCAAGGCCAGCTCGTCAACGACGCAAACTGGCTCACTTGCAAGACTATTATTGATACTTATTTTTAGTTATTTGGATATTTTTTAGTTATTTTGAGATTAATAATTTTGTAGTAGATTTTCTTAGGTGAGTGAGTCACTCCCTCCCGGGTTTTCTTTGTCGGTTCTTTCCTGGGTCGCTTTTTATTGAATCGCTAGGGATTAGGATAAATACCTTGTTATGATTTCATAATTAATAACAAGAAATTAGATTGCCCTAAAATCTCTACTCTCCCTCCCTTTCACGCCGTCACTCTCCCTCCAGGCCTTTGGCCCTTCCTTGGTTCGCATAGCTTGGCTTCCAAGCAATACCTTGGTGCACTCGTACATCCAGGATTGTACCATCTACAACTATGCAAGGGATTGCAAGGTACCAGTACCAAATAACTTCATCAAAAGCAGCAAACACAAAATAATTCAGCGCACTTTCAATTACAAAAACACATTTTTGAAATTAGCTCACAGCATAAACCAAATTGGACAAAATCAAAGAAAAGCACAGATTCAAAGGGTTCTGTTCATCCTGAACGATTTATACAATATATGTAGCATGTGGTATCAATCAAAATGAAAAATGATATACGGGTACCATTAGCAGTTATATGCACAACTTACAAACGGCAAGAAATAAGAGGCCTTGTAAATTTGCTCAAACTGCAGCAGTGGTAAGTGAAAGAAAATCAGAAATCTTGTTGGTATAGAAATCTGGTTGGATAGTATTGTCAGGACTTTGAAGTTTCGACAAGGAAGTCACCCCTGTCCAAAAGAAGAGAAGGTGTGTCAAATTCAGTTAATCAGACCTTGATAGCAGAGATTACACATTTGATATACCTGACAGGACAAGGAGAGTTTTACAACCGCCATTTTGCCCAAAAAGAATGTCGGTATCCAATCTGTCTCCAACCATGCATATCTGAGACTTGAGAATACCGAACCTGTCATCATCATGAATGAAAGAAAATATGGTTTACCCTCCAACGCTGATGATAGACACCGACAGTCAAAACATGAGTTCAATAGAAGAATATACTTTCTATCGCTCTTTTGGAACCATGGGAAATGTGAAATTTGAAAGAAATGGAAGCCAATGGGGATGACATACTTTTTTGATACATAATCCATCATAAAGGTTGATGGTTTTCCCACCACCAGGGGCTCACGCTGGGTGGATCCACAAAGAGCACCAACCATCGAGCCACCACCTGTAGAGGTTTTGAAAAATACCAGATGAAAATTGGGAGAGTTGATCAATCATTTCAAATTTTGTAATACTAGAGAAAAGAACAATATTCCCTGTTTAGTAGAAAATCCCGAGAAAAAAAGTTTGGGTCAAGACAACAATTATAGAGGCAAGATATTGTATCAGAAGAAACAGGCGAGAAGGATGAACCTGCCCATTCCTGAGCATCTGTAAGATGAGTAACAGCATCACGATTTGTCGCAATGAAGAGACACCCGGGATTTTCTCGTATACATAGTGTTCCATACCTAAAATGGAAACAGAGATAGGTAGCATCAATGTAAAACATACTTGGCAGCTATTCACTTCCTAGAGACTCTGCAGTTTGCATGAGAACGACTAGTCCAAAATTAAACTGTTTGATTAACACAACCAATACTTAAGTATTAAGTAACCCAACCTATTTTTTCAAAGACAAACCTAGTACTAAAAGATGGGACTTAAACCACAGCGAGCAAAAATATAGCCAAAATCTCTAGGCTGCAAAAGTACAGGGAAACTCATAAACAAGATAGATGGGTTCCATACGAAACTTACTGAACTTTGTAGTAGTTAAAGTAACGATCAAATCCTACCACAACAGCTCCAACCTAAAGACAAAATTGTTCAAGGATCAACCAGAGTTGTCAAGGACACTATAATTCAATGTATAACTGAATAAGAACTGTTCTATGATTTTGTTTTCCTTTTTATCAATTCTTAGTGCTATTATGTTAAAGCAAATAGAGAAAAGAGAGTTGGAAGTTTCAGCAACTATTTTACATCCTTATCTTGCTCCATCATGAATCCAGGTTTCAGCTCTATCTTGTTATCTCCGTCTGTCTGGATAAGATGACCGGTATTAGCTTTACATCCAAAAGGACAGTAACATGGCCATGAAGGACACTAATGCATACAACTCAGCATTTGTATAGTAGATCAGATGTTCCAAGCTCAAGAGTCATGCGTACGGTGCTAAAGTGCACTACTAGCATTGTTTATTTAAGTAAATATGATAAGGATAAGCAGACATAGTGAGTAAACACCAGCTATATAAATGCAATTGAGCAAACTAGAATTTGGTTGTACCATACCGGGCCACCAAGATACTGAAATCCAGCGAGCTCGAGCTCCTTCAAGATGCCATCCTCCCCAATGACATAAACCTACAATCCGAATGGTAGCAGCCAGCCGTTTAGTTCACTAAGCTAAAGTCATTCAGAAATGCCTCTTGCACAATGCATAAGGAATTTGTGCAGCAACTCATACTTTCTTATCCTTGGGGAAGTCAATTGACTGTAGGTACGCAGCTGCAGCGAAAGACGATGCAAAGGTTTCCTCCTGAAAAAAGCTTGATCACATCAATCAAAGACCTCAAAGTACCTTGACAGAGAGTCTTTTTCTACAGAGTTCATTAGTTCACACGCGCTAACCTCATTGACACTAAGACCAAGCGATTCGAACTTCTTCCCGTACTGCTTCCTGGACTTGGTAGAGTTGTTGGTCACGAAAACCAATCTCTTCCCCTGAGAGTGTAGAAAACAAGAAGAAAAATGGAAAAAAATCAAAAGTCAATTTCCCCTATCTCAATGTATCGTCTCCTTCAAGACTGATGGAATAATTGGAGAATCTATGAGGTACAAACCCTAGCACGGAGCATGTCTAGGGTAGCCGGGACGCCATCAATCAGCTTATCCCCTTTCCATATAACACCTGGTAGCATCAAAATTTCCCAATCTTCAATTCTCCAATTTTCCAGACCAACCAATCGATTCTACAACCAGCTCCGTTATCTACTCAATAACACCACAAATTGACGGACAGAGAGAGCAGATCGAGGGGCAGGGGAACAGAAAAGGATTACCGTCGCAGTCGAAGATGAAAGTCTCAACGGAGTCGATGAGCTCGTCGGCGTTCTTCAATTGCTCGGCGGAAGCCCGCACTTTGAAAGCGGAACGCATCGTCTTAGAAAGGGAATTGGTCCGGGCGGAGGAGCATGGGAGGGTGATGAATCGGGAGGCGGAGGGCGGGGAGAGAAAGGGAGATGGTGAGGTTGAGGGGTTTGGGGGAGATCGGAAGAGAGAGGCGGCGGGAGTGGAGATCGCCCTGGAAACGGGAGTGAGCAGCATCTCCGGGGGAATGTGGGGGGGAGAGAAGGGTTGGGGTTGGGGTTGGGGTTGGGTTTGGGGTTTTTGTGGCCGTTAAGCGGAGTTGGTGGTTAGTACGGTTGAGTGAAGAGTGATGACGTGGCTGTGCCTGGTTTGAGTGGATACTAGGCGTTGTTCGGTTTATCCACTTTTGCTATGGCGCCAATTGCTGTTTTTTCCTCTCTCATTTTATTATTATTTGACTTAAGAGGCATTTGTGTAGCTCCACTTGTGTATTTAATCATCCACTTACCCATTTATTTATAAATAGTCGTATTTAACCACCTATTTAACAATTTTCTATTTTATAAATGATAAAAGTAGATTATTAAGTTCATATTGTATCTCCAAACTTAAAAGAGAAAGGGTAATTAAATGGCCAAGTCGATAAGGTCATATGGGTGCTTAAGTGTAAATATTTGTATATAAAGGGTGGTTAAGTGTAGGAAAAAAAAAGATAAAGGGTAGCTAAATACAACAATTTGTAAATAAGAGGTGGTTCGGTGTAAATTTAAATATAAAGGGTGGTTAAAGGCAATATTTTCCTTTTTTTTTACTCCAAAACAGTTATAATAATAAGGCAAAGGTCTTACTTTATGTGTGTTCTAACTAATGTTCAAAAATTAAACCTTTTTATAGGTATTGACGAGGTTTTGACCTTATTCCTCTATAACCTTGGTTAGGAAGGGGGTTCTAGTGATGTTGAAACATAATTTAATTGGGCTAGTTTGAGTGTTGTTCAGGTAAGTCTTGACTCTCAAAATATTAAAGAAGCACCAAAAGTCGCCCTGATGTGCAAATAAAGGGTTTCAATATGGTTTTGAGTAGTTGATTTAGAATGCATCCCTAAATTGATTTCTCCATTGGAAAACAATGTCATATCTAAACTACTCTCTGTCTCAAAGATTAAGAAAATCGTATTTGAACTGTCCTTGAATAAAACACCTGGCCTTGATGGCTTCACGTCAGAATTTTTTCAACATCATTGGCCAACAATGGGTTCCTCCCTTTGTTTCTACAATAAATGACTTCTTTTATTCTAGTCATTTGCTTCATTCCATTAATAAATCTTTGGGAAATTCCGCGTGACGACCACGAGGTTTCGCATTTTCCGTGTGGTACACACACTTTTCAATTCTTCCGCATGGTAACTACAAACTTTCAAAAAAGTAATTTCCATAGCTAAAGTGATTCTTCTGTTACTTTCTATCGTTAACTCATGCTAAGTATCTATTTTAATTATAAATTAAACTAAGAAAAACAATCTAAAGTGGGTGTTACTTTCTATCGTTAACTCATGCTAAGTATCTATTTTAATTATAAATTAAACTAAGAAAAACAATCTAAAGTGGGAGTTATTTTCATTAAGCTAAAATTTAAATAACACATTTATGATTTATCCTATTAAACCGTAAATTTGTTTCATTGACTGCTCAAGACTTAATCATAATGACCTACGTAGAACAAAAATTATAACTGAACTAAAACCTGAATAATTTAATATAATAGTGAGAAGTATCATTTTCATACTTGATTAAAAATAAATTTCAACCAAAAAAAAAACTTAATTGAAAATAAATATCCTTTTCTTGTTTTCATTACATTTGTATCTCCTAATACATTATGATGATAAACTGGCTTATTTTCATTATTTTGTGACATCAATTTTGACATTTATATACATAATTTGAGAATAACATGTGAAGAATGCCAAATCAAACTATATAAGCATTAAAAGACTATATTATGCTTTTAAAAAATACAATATCCATCATAGTCATAAAATGAATATACATCATATAGCCTAGCTCCCAAATAGCTTAGATATGCATATATATCATGTGGCTACATATCAAAATAAAAGTTTGATCTTACATATTAGATAATTGACAAAATACATACCTAGACCCTCGTACTTGTACAAAATGTGCAAACGGGCCCCTGCACTTTTTTTTGTTCTATTGAGCACCTGTACTTGTCCAATTTTGTTCTATTGAGCACTTGTGTCCCAATTAGTGCTCGTGTGCATTTTACGCGCTCTATTTAATTGTCATGTAATGACCACGTAACACGATTTTTGCCATTTAATGTCTACATAATGCAAATTCAAGTCACGTAACACTTTATAATGTCACGAAGCACCGTAAACAAAAAATTAAAAAATTGATTGTGATGTTTATGGTGTTTCGTGGCATTACACAGTGTTACGTGGCTTGAATTTGCATTACGTAGACATTAAATGACAAAAATCGTGTTACATGGTCATTACATGGCAATTAAACAGAGCGCGTAAAATGCACGCGGATACTAAATGTGACACAAGTGATCAATAGAACAAAATTGGATAAGTACAAGTGCTCAATAGAACAAAAAAAAGTAAGGGGACCCGTTTGCAAATTTTATACAAGTATGGGGTCTCCATATGTATTTTGCCTTTGATAAATCCTTATCATTATGCATATATCTTAATACTAATTTCAAGAAACCATGAAAATAAGTGAAACAGTACAAAAGCAAATACACTATTCGATTTTCTTAACATGTTAGACTACATAAAATATGGGAAGACATCGTCTTCAGAGCATTTTTGTTTTTTTTGCTCTTCGATGTTGTTGAACATTCATCCCTTGTTGCTCCCTAACCTCACGTGTAGTAGGTCCGTCTTTACAACTCTTAACATTATGACCAAATGCCTGGAACATAAAATAAAATAAACCCTTATTAAAAGTGTAAAATTAATTACAATAGTTGTATGCTAAAAGTTCATACCTTGCGGTGTGAGAATTGAACAACCTCTTTCCCTTCCATTTTTCCCCCTCTTCTCTCCTTCAATTCCTAGATGGCCTTCCTAGCTATACCCTTTTTCATGCTTGGAGGTTAAATTTGGGGTAATTCAAAATGTCGTCATTGCTCAAAATCAAGAATAATGTCTATAATTCTAAACAATCTTAAATGATATCATACGATTCTAATGAATACAAATTAATATAACAGTTTTATATGACTATAAGTAAATATATATAATTAAAAACGATTATATTGAAATCTAAGTAACTAAAAACCGTAAAATACATACATGTAACCATTTTTTCGGATCGAACCGCTCTTATTGTTCTAGCCTTCTTCTCCTCTTCTTTGTCCTCTTCTTGCACTTCTCCGCTATACTACTAATTATCCAAACAAAAAATACGAATTTTTTCCAACCATAACATATCTTTCTTCTCCTATAAGACATTTTTTCTTAGTGAATAATATGTTAAAATTTGACAATTTTTAATTGAAAAATGAGAACAAGAACGTATGGAGGAGGATAGGATGCCGCGCTTATAAAGGGGGAAATTCTACCGTTTTACAAGGGATCGATATCGCTAACGGTTGATAAATTTAAAATCGGATATTTCACGTGGTAACCTTGAGGTATTGCTTAATTCATGAGGTGTACCCAAGTATGATATATTTCACATGGTAACCTCGAACTTTAAATTAGATTCACCCCATATCCAAAACATTCAAACTTAATCTTTTTTTTTAGCCGCAAGAGGGCACCAGTAGACCCGGCAGAAAGTGACCCGAACCCGAAACCCGAACCGAACCGACCCAAACCGAACCCGAAATTGGACCCGAACAAGGAAAAAGGAACAATCCGAACACGGCCCAGACCCGAACTGAATCCGAACCGAACCGAACAACACCCGAACCGAACTGAACTGACCCGAACTGAACCTGAACCGAACTGACCCGAACCGAACTTCACCCGAACTAAACTGCACCCGAACCGAACTGACCCGAACTAAACTTGAACCGAAATGACCCGAACCGAACTGCACCCGCACCGAGTATAAGTTACATATAAATCTTTGTCAATAATATGTAGTAACTATGTTTTATTACAAGACACATTAAAGTACTCATTAAAGTGCCCCAAACCTTCTACGTTAAAAACTCACCGTTGCGGGTGATGTTGTAATTTTAAAAAAATTGAATCCAAATAACACCGGAATCCAAATTGACCCGGCCCGAAATGATCCGATTCGAAGCAATCCGAAAAGGACCCGAACCGAACTAGACCCAAAACCGAACAACATCCGATCCAATCTAATCCAAACAATTACGATCCGAAACGACCCGAACCCGAACTAGACCCGAACCCGAACAACATCCGAACCCGAACCCAAACCGAACCGAACCGAACAAGACCCGAAATAACTGTTTGACCCGAACTAACCCGAACCGAACAACCCGATCCAAACTGACCCGAACAACCCGAATTGCCAAGTCTAGGCACCAGGCCCTGAATTCTTTATTAGCAAAAATAAGCATTCTCCAAAATAGGAGTTACAACTGGGAGGCAATCATGCCTAATGCAATCAGGGATAGAATCAAAAAACTGAAAAAGAAACATCAAATTCTAGAGCAAAGTTTGCTAAGCAATCAGTTGCATTATTCATAGTCCTAGGAATGTGAGAAAAGGAAACCTCCCAACTGTTAGCAGCAACAAGCCACCTGCACTGTGAGACAAGCTGCCAATCAGGGTGAGCTGGGATTTCTGCCTCTGTAATCAGCTTGAACGCCTCCAAACAATCGGTTTCCACTATGAGCTTGGTCAATCCCATCCGAATTACAACTTGGAGCCCATGGAAGATTGCCCAAAGCTCGGCCGTTCAAACTTAATCTTTACTATTCACTTCTTTAAAATTGAAAGGAAATTTGACTAAAAATGGTTAAGAGAATTATTTACTTTTATTAATAACAATTGTTTTGAGTATGACTCCATTAGAACAATCTGAATCGTTGCTAATGTTGAGCACCCGATCGAAGAAATTTTTGTGGTCAATGCGAAACCGAAATCCAACATGTTGGCACTCGAATCACCCATCTTCAATCCAAACATGCAAGGATATAAAGGCAAAACAAGCACAATCCTGTTTCAAAATAGCATGTAGATCAGACCCAAGAACACTAGTTCAGTGTTCAACACAAAACATATAAACAAGGGCAACATAAACAAAACTCAGTTTTATGAACGATCAGTACTTGACAACTATTCAACTCGATCAAGATAAAAAGAAAATGTTGTTCAACACAAATTCAGACAACCCCAATTTCAATCGCCCCAAATTTACAATTGAGCCCTAATTTCAGATTATCCCCAAATTGAAACCCTAGGTGTTGGATCGTAAGTCAGTTAGTGAAGGCGTCCTTAACTGGGTTAAGGGCGTCCTTAGGTGCAACGGAAATTAGACTTAACAGGAAACAAGATAAGATAATGGACACGAGTATTTATAGAGGAACCCCACTAAGACCAACTAGTCTTATGGGTAAACCTCTACCTCCGCTTGGAGGATTTTCAATAGTCGTCCTTATCTTATTAAGAGAGAGTCCTTACAACTTAGACGAGTCGTTACACTTCACTGAGCTAAGCGTCCGTCCTTAGCCTCACTAGTAACACTCCTTTCCACCTAACAAAGTAACCTAACTCTCTTAGCTATAAGGAAGCTATCACTCACGTCTCTCACGGTTCGTTGTGAGAGACAAACTAAAACTCTAACTATTTTGTGGTTTGTTTTGGATTTGATGTGGTTGGACTTCCTTTCTCTTGGTTCAAGCTCGCTTGATCTTCTTGATCTTCGTTCATGTTCTTGAATGCTTCGGGAGAGCTTGAGAGAAAGTCTTCAAAGTCCACACCGCTATGCATACCCCTTGGGGGGTATTTATAGCGGAAGTGGTTCTTGTCCTCTAGCGTCCTCTGAGGCTTTGCAGGATCCTTGATCTTCCATCAACGGTGCGATGAGCCTCTTGAGAGAGTCAACTCTGTTGACGCTTGGGAAGCCTCCGCATGGACAGGGGACCATTGCTGGGAAAGCGACATCTTTGGAACTGTCTACACGTGCCCAGACAAGGGAAGCTTCCTTCTGAGGACTACGGCCGAATATGATGTAATCATGTTGGGGCGGCCTTGATTTGAATTTGAACTTCGTCCGTATTTTGGCACGCGTCCCTTCTTGATGAGGACGTCGTCCCATCTGCGCATGGACTTCGCCTAATTACGTTTAGCTCTGGAAGTTCTGATGATGTGCGTCCCTACAGAGTTAGGGACTGCCGTTCACTTGTTGTCCTTTTCGCTCATTTGCGTCCGTTGGACTTTCCTGAGATCAATACTTGGACAACTTATTAAATACATTTGAGTTTGTAATTATCAAAACAAGGGACGATCATTATTGGTTTAGATATTAATGACTGGCGTCCTTAATATTGTCCCAACACTAGGTTTAATAGAACTCTCAAAAATTGAAATTAAACCCTAGAATCATATTAAACCTCACGAAATAGGGCAATTTCGTACCTATCTCGTCAATTCGACTTCTTCGTTGTCCCCTGAAGCTTCCGTCGCCGGTCGAGTTCTTGCCTCCTTGTCGTCGGTCGAGCCCTTGCCTCCCCGTTGCCAACCTCGCCCCTTGCCGGCCTCGCCCCTTGCCTCCCCGCCGGTGTCTTTAGTGTCCGGTCGACCCCTTCAGCACGCAAAATTGGAGATGGAAGCAAGTCAGGAGTAAATTTGAGTCTTTTTGGGTATGAGATGAATTTGATATAAAGTTGAGGGTTACCATGTGAAATATATCATAATTTGGTACACCTCATGAATTAAGCAATACCTCAGGATTACCACGTGAAATATACGATTTAAAATTTAGATGTTATGATGCCATGAAATGGCGTTTTCTCCAGGCTATATCGAGTTGATTTTTTTTAAATTACTTAATGCTTTTTGAAAGAAATCAAAAAAGCCGTCTGATAGCGGTTTTGGGAAACACCACATACAAATAAACATAAACCGACTTAAATCAAATATTTTATTCATTAAAATAGAAAATGCTATTAAATGACATCGACATATAACGACGTTGTGCAAAAAGTTCATTTTAGATGTACAACAATCAATATATAACGGCGCAAACACGCTCCTAAAAAAGAATCAATCTCTAAAAAAATACTCGAAAAGTTGGGCTAAACATGTAACACCCCGTCTTTCGGACAAGGCGTTATTCAGTAGTAGACCTCACGAGGCACTACCAAGCTGGTTCGACAACGGACATTCGGATCTTGCAACGCGGGCACGGCAAGAAAACATAGAAAACATCCAACTTGTATTTGAATAAAATAACATTTATAATTTAAAACAAGTTAACATGCACTAATCCCCAAGATCAAATTCGAATCCAAATACTCAATTTCCAAAACTCATCCTAAAAGACAAACAACTGCAAGAACACTTAATGTAATCCAAGACAAATAATAATAAAACTAACAGCATTAGTCATAATAACACCCAACCCCAATACTATGACACGCGCTACTGCTCCGCACCACCATTTCGCCGAGGCTCGGTCACGGGATCCTGATTACCTGGAATGAAAAAAAAATATTTCCCCGAGGGGTCAGCTACTACTCTACCAAGATAGACTAAGCACGGCAACCATAGGACGTTTCAAAACCATTTTATTCTAAAGTTAGCAAACAAAAGTCCATAATCAAACACATAACTCTAAGTCCAATCCTAGGTCCAGTCAGTCACAATAGTCAATTCACTAACACAATCACAATCACAAGTATGCAACATCCTTCTTTCACACACGACCGTCTCCACACAACGTCATTCATCACTTCACTTCCACGCCCATACTCACACAAACACATACTTACTCTCACTGTCCTAGTGAGGCGGAGCTACAACCCTTCATCTACATTGCACTCCTGACCGATAATGCAACCCTTCACCCTCCATTGCACCCGGTCTGACGATACAACCCTTCTTCGTCATTGTACGTCTGCCTGTCGATGCAACCCTTCTTCATCATTGCACCCGGCCTTTCCTTAACCATGAGAACACTTACAAGCAACACACATACTCAATAAAACATAGTAGCAAACAATCGAAATACTGGTAATCAAATTCAAACTTTAGAAAACTCATTTCACACAAAGCACACATTAAAAGAAAAACATTTCAAAAGATCGATCGGGACTAGTTCTCAAAACCAATCCTACAATCACAGCGCAAAACCTAACAAGCTAGAATATAACCGAGCAAGTCGAAAATCGACTTACTTGAGAGACAAAAGAATTCCACTACGAATGAGGAACGATAACGATCTAGACAATTCAATCACCTAGCAATGAGACAAACAATTATTATTTAAGAGAATTTATAAAGGATCCAAATCCCGGAACCGAACCCGACTGAACTGATTTTGCCCAAAACCACCGCCCATTCCTTAATTAATCGGACCCTTTCCCAAAAAAAGCACATTGGTCAAACTTTGACCTACTCACACTAGACCCCACACCCTTCTTTCCCTCGTTCTTTCTTCTTGCACCCAGCCCACCTACGCCCCTTCTTCCTCATACTTTTCCCTTCTCTGAGTTCCTTCCCATCTTCTTTGACCTTTCCTTTGGTCAATTACGCCGGCTGGCCCCACTTCCTTCACAAACCCGCCGAACCCCATCCTCTTCGTCCCTGCTTTCTTCTTTCCTTTGTTTTTCTTTTGCAGGCTTCGATTCCTGCTCTTCTTCACGCCTGCCCACTTCGCCCTCTCGCATCTCTGGCTACTCAACGCCCTCTTCCTACCTCTGCCGGCGGCCGTCGCTCGACGGCGACTCCCAAAACCCGGCCCGAATCAAGATCTGGGCTCTTGCCCGCAACGCCCGACCAAACTCCGGCCTCGCTTCTCGATTCTCGACGACTTCTACCCATACCCGGTTTGCTCGAGGCCGAACACGACCCTGCAACCCGACTCTGCCCTAACCCATGCCCGACTCCACAAGCCATACCGGAACAAAGAGAAGAAGAAAAACAAGCAGGACTCACCGGAAAGAATTTGACTTGGTCGAGCGGAAAGGTGCACTCGGCTGACAATGGTGTTACAAACAGGACGGTGGCACCGGATGGTTTCAAGGGAATGGTAACCAATAAAAAGGGGCTGACTTCTTCGCTTAGAATCGAGATCCGCTCAGGATAGAGATTTGTTTAAGATAGAGATTTGTTTACTTAATTTCCTTGGAGATCGGTTAGTTACATTTGTTGTTATCCCTCGATGGGTTAATAGCTGCCGATTAATGCAATAGAACATATATGTTAGTGGAATTTTAATTCAAGAGTAGGTTAAAAAGGCTTGCTTGTCGATCAAGAAACGGGATCGGATAGACTCGAAATAAATTGTAGGTCAAGAAATTAAACCAAATATTACAAAACAATACATAAATAACAATTTCGAACAATTAAAAATATCCGAAACACAGTTGCAATAATTACAAGATGCTCTTCTACATGACCCATGTAACCAAAACATTCTCACAAAACTACAACAACATCTTAATAAATACAATGCCTTAATGGACTTTCACTATAGGTTCTGGCTTCAACGAGCCAAAACTAATCATCTATTAAATGTAGATAAAAACACAAAATATTTCCAAACCATCTCCAAAATATGTAGATTCAAACAAAATATCACCTCTTTTCAGACTCGTGACGGATTGGTCATTTTTGATCATGATTCGATTTCGGGTAATATTACTTCTGAACTTGCTTCTCGATTCCAATCTAATGCCAACTCAGTTATCCATCCACAAGATTTGAGTATTATTCCTTCTCTTATTTCAGACGTCGATAACATAGCAATTTCAAAAGAACCATCCCCAGCTGAAATTAAAGCTGGAATATTCGATTTAGCTTTGAATAAAACTCCAGGGCCTGACGGCTTTACCGCAGAATTTTTCCAAAACTATTGGCCGATTGTCGGCTCTTCGGTTGTGCGTGCAGTGGTTGCCTTCTTCCATTCCGGATCAATGCTTACCGCTGCAAACAAAACCTTCATCACATTAATTCCAAAGGTTGATGTACCAAGTTCAATAAATCATTATAGGGCTATTAGTTTATGTAATACCATCTATAAGGCAATTACCAAGGTACTGTCTAATAGGATCCAACATATTTTACCTTCAATTATCCACCCTCTTCAGAGTGCCTTTGTTAAAGGACAGTTGATTCAAGATAACGTCCTTATTGCTCATGAAATTTTTCATTCTTTTCATAAGAAAAAGAAAGGTCGGCTGGGTTGGATGGCCATCAAGTTAGACTTAGAAAAAGCTTATGATAAAATCAACCAGAACTTTATCCGTCTTGTTCTAACCAAATTCGGTTTTCATCAGCATTGGGTTAACTTGGTCAAGACTTGTATCACAACTTCTTCCTCATCTGTTATAGTTAACAACGAACCTGGATCAGAATTTATTCCGACTTGTGGAATCCGACAGGGTGACCCAATGTCACCATTCATATTTATTTTATGTATGGAATATTTATCGCAAACTTTGCAACAAGAATCATTAAATACCCCAAACCACGTTGGTATTCAACTGACTAAGAATGGATCGGTTTTACCCTTCCTTAGTTTTGCTGACAGTACAATTATTTTTGCAAACGCAAACATCACCAATATGGTATTTATAAAAAACATTCTCCACAAATTTACTCAAGTCTCTAGACTGGCGATTAACTATCATAAAAGTTCTCTTCAAACATCTGCAAATATTGACCAACCTACGTCTGTGGCCTTAGCAAGTATCCTTAATATTCAAATTACAACGTCTATGGAAAAATATCTTAGAATTCCGATCCTGAAAGGTCGAGTCCAGATCTCTATGTTTTCTGATGCTGTGTCCAATTTAAAGAAACAACTATCGTAATGGAAAGCTAGCTCTATATCACAAGCAGGTAGGGTTGTTCTTATACAATCTTGTCTTATAAGCAAAGTCAACTATCTTATGCAAAGTTTTATGCTCCCTCAAGGCGTGCTCAACCAAGTTGACGCGGTTTGTAAGTCTTTTTTCTGGAACAAATTTAGTCCAAATCACCATCCTCTTATTAGTTGGGATCGTATTTGTTCGCCTAAAGAGAATGGGGGCCTTGGCCTTCGTTCCGTGCAAAAGACTAACATCTCGTTACAAATGAAACTTCTTTGGAAAATTGTTACTCAACCTCAAAATGTTTGGGTCAAAGTCATTACGGAAAAATATTTAAGCTCTGAGTCGTTATTCGACTACCAGAAAAATAATTGTTCTTGGTAGTTTGGTAGATTAATTAACATTAGAGATATCTTTTCTAAAGGCCTTAGATGGCTTTTGGGGAATGGTACAACCATCAAATTTTGGACTGATCCTTGGATCGAAAATTTGGACTTATCACCTTTTATGGATAGTTCAGATCCAAACCTTAGGGTTTCCGATCTTATTCTTCCGTCGAGGTCTTGGAACTCAGATCTTCTCCGACATTTGGTGCCACCGCATGTAGTCGATATCATCATTCATATTAGAATACCAATTACAGCCTCTATTGATAGACTCATCTGGTTGCTTGCAACGGATGGGGTCTTCTCGGTTCAGTCCGCAACGTCACTCTTAACTGCACCAATTAACCGTGGCAACAACAATTTTGATTGGATTTGGAGTTCTAACTTACCACCAAAAATTAAGAACTTCTTATGGAAATCTTGTGCAGATTGCCTTCCCACTACGGATAGAATTAATCGTTTTTACAACTCCGTACCTAATTTGTGTTCCCTTTGTGAGCTACAAGATGAAAACCTAAACCATTTATTTTTCCATTGTCCGTTTACAAAAGCCATGATTCACCGACTGCAAAAGTTATTAAATTACTCCTTCCAATTAACTACCTCTTATTCTTTCCACCAAAACATTCAAGAAACTCTGACAAAAAACAAGGACACTACGCCTCTTGCATTCCTATGGTGGTTTGTTTGGGCCCATAGGAATGCAAAAAAAATTGACCTAGGAAAAATAAACAAAAATAAATTCCCATCTCACTTGGCCTTCTCGGGTGCTTTAGCATGGGAGGATCTTGAAAAGGCTAATAAACAGTTACCAAAGAGACCTAAAAGGAAAAATCATACGACTTGGAAAAAACCTCCTCTGCAATGGTTTAAACTAAATTTTGATGCTTCTAGACTTAAAACTGGAACAACGCATGCTGGTTTCGTCTTAAGGGACCACAATGGATTTTTAAGAGCTATTGGTCGCCAACAACTTCCTACAATGACAATAGTCCAAGCAGAAGCTTCTGCCTTACTATATTCTTTAAAGAGCATTGACTATTCTCAAATTCAACATTTGATAATTGAAGGAGACAATCTTATAGTTATTAATTCTTTAAAACGCCTATGGAAAGTTCCCTGGGAACTACACTCTATTATAGAGGACTTATTTCGGTTATCCCTTCTGTTGTTTTTTATCATTGTTTCAGGGAGTCTAATGCTGCTGCGGATTTCCTAAACAAGAAGACAAGTCGATCTTCAAAGTCTCAATGCAGCCATTCCATTTCAATCTTCGTTCTTTCCATATTCGCATTTGTCTGTAGCTCAGTCGAGGTTCTTGTTGAGTCAACATCCCTTGCTGTTTGATTTTTTAAAGATCATCCGTCACGGTGATTTAGGTTATCCTTGTAACTAAAAGGTAGCCTAATTTTGGCTTGTTCGAGCTAGTAGCTCCGCAATAAAAAAAAAAAGAAAAAAAAATCAATTAGCATCAACCGGCTTACGGGCACGGTGGTTATCATCTGTGACCTAACCCATAGGGCCATAACTACTGTTGAAAAAGATGACTCATTTTTTTGAGATACTTGGTCCTAGTACAACATATACATATACATGCTACTTAATGTCAACCACCTAAACGGCCACTCCCTTTTCTTTAGGGTAAAATGGTAAGCTTGTTTCAATTGGCCTGACATTCATGAGCAGCACTTTCTCACCAAAAAAATATAACTTATTCAAGTTATGTATGATTGCGATCAATATGTCATTTAATATCCAACTACTTGTGTACGTGGAACACTTGCCACTTCACATTTGGTTCCCATCTTACAATATCATCGATTCTAGCTAGCTTATACGTGCCTAAGTTATTTCATAGTTATGTTATGTATACTGCTAGTTTTTGACTATATACGGAAAAGAGACATTAAAGTTGGTGTCAGAAGCATTTGTTATAAGACATACAATATACGCAACATCTATCTGTGGATATGTATAATCATAGTCATGAATTTATTGGTCAATGGCTTGTACAACCAGGCCAGCTGTCTTCAATGCAAATCAACAATAATTTAATTCTCTTCACCTGCCATTGCTATTGGGTTGGTTGGGCCTCCTACTCGCACACTTAACTTCCCTCTAAGATGCCTTGCAGCTCGATCGATCACATCTATTATTGATATATTGTACCGTTTAAATGAGTCGGTTAAGTCTTTTTGGATTTGTAATGAGTATGATCATGAGACAATTGGTTTCTGGGTTGAGTCGGTTCGGATCAACGCAAGTCATTGGTGGTTCGAGTCGGTCCAAATGGTAAAAAACTCGACCTATTAATGGCTATTGTATTAATATCATGATTAAACAACAATATTTAGTAATAAAATATTGTTCTTATGATTTTTCAATATTATAATATTTAGAATAAGTTTAATTTATTCTACATATCTAATAACTAAATCGAGACAAGCTAACAAGTTCGGGTCGGGTGCGAGTTTTAACATAATTGGGTTCCGGTCAATCATTAATTTTTCCTTTGATTCTCTACAATTTGAGTTTGGTTTCAACCAAAATTTTAATCGATTTGGGTTGATTTTTGGTATCGGGTCAAGGTTTTGATACTTCCAATTACTATAATCCAATTATTATTATAACCAGCTAGATTATTGTCCCATACCTTGTACGGGATACGATCGATAATACTTTTTTGACGTATTATTCTATTAATAAAGGAATGTATTTTTTTAATAGATCGATAATACTACCATTTTATTTCAAAATATATTTGATTAATTAAAAAAATCATATGTAATACAATATGAAGTTCCAATTGAAATATTTTATCAACATATACATTTTTATAACTAATAAAAAATTTATATGATGATAGAAATTAAAAACTAAGTTAATTTTGACTTATTTAATACATATAGTATAGATTATCTAGATCTCAACCAAAAACTGTATCATAGCTACATTTATGCAAATTGACACATTAGAATACATATCCTATTTCCGAAAAAAACTATTGAATAGTATCTTAGAAAAATATTGTATTTTAGTGTATTATAATTTGCATTTCCATATCTTGTATGGTTGTATATCTTGTAATTATTTTTTCCTAGGATAGATTGTACATTTATATACCTTATATATAGAGAGAGGTACGTTCGAATAAAACAACTATTATAATGATACGATGTGGACAAATATATAAAGTTGGATCTAAAAAGAATGAAGGAACTAGATTTAATCGCGGAATTACCGGAGAAAAGAAAATTCACAAAATCCTGAAATTATAGGAAGTAAAATTACGTTATTTATATGCATGGTTATAAGTTATAACACATTATATATACGCTATATACATGAACATAAAGGTTATATGCATGATGTTTTATTGGTTGTATACATGAATACACAAATCCCAAAATTATAGAAAGTATATGGATGATTTTATATGCATGAATACATGAATACACAAATCCCAAAATTATGTTATTTATATGCATGGTTATCACATATTATATGGATGATTTTAATACGCTATATACATGATTAGAAAGATTATATGCATGATGTTCTATTGGTTGTATACATGAATACACAATCGGTAAATGCATATGAAATGTTATAATAATGCATATAACGTGTTATAATAATGTATATGACATATAATTATGCACATGCATACGTGATTTTCAATTTCGATGGTATATAATTATTCATTGTGTATCACTATAAACTAGTGTATTGATAGAACATAAATCTCTCTCTCTCTCTCTCTCTCTCTCTCTCTCTATATATATATATATATATATCGATTTCAATAATGAGAAGGGCATGATCTGTGACCAATATTTTCCTTTATGGTACCAAAGCTAAAGGCAATTTTCCAATCCTAAACCTTTATCACTTATCTTCTCGCTCCCCCTGTTGGGTTATAAATATTGGTCAACCTCACCCTTTTTATTCAACGGGTGGGATGGGCGGGCGACCTAGCCCTAGTTTGCTCAGGTCCAACGGAAAAAGCTAGGCTTTCATGGTATCCAAGCTTGCAATTTAGTTATTTTTGAGGATATCAATATCAAGCTACAATTCTAGGTTGAGCTCACTTGTAAAATCTGAGAAGTGCAACCACTTAAGCCATGAAAGACAATTTTATCCCTAGTTGTCTAGTCCTTACTAAAAATGTTTTTCTTTGCTCTTGTTGTTCACAATTTATTTATTGAGAGAAGAAAATTGAGCCTAGTTTGTTGAGAGTTTGGGTGAGTCATTTGAGTGTTTGTATTTTGGTCTAAGAACAGTTTTAAGTCATGATTGAGACTAGCTAGAGGTTAGGAAATGGTATATGTTGATCAAATTCTTGTGAGATTTGATAGGTGATCACTAGCTATGTTTGTAAACATACTTAAGAAGTCAATAGAGCAAGCCAAAGTGATTGAAGTCCGACCAACTGACCAAGTGAGGAGCTTGGAAGGATGTGATTTCATTTAGTTAACTAGTTGGTTGGCTAAGTGCTTCTATTGTATATCTTCGAGTATTGGTACGTTATTTTTCCAATTTAATTTGAATTCCATTGCATAATTTCAGGTTGCAGACCCTAAGTTGTAGACTTCCGTAAGGTCATACACTTTCCTAAGTGTATGACTCATGAAACGACCATACACTAGATTAATGTCCAACTCTCTAAATTTTGTTTAATACTTGTTTTTGCATGAATAATGACTTCAACCAACATTTGGATCAAATATTCCATCTTGAAGCGTCCAATTCTCAAATCTAGGGAATATGATTGGTTGGTTAAGTGAATGGACTCACACATGCTTGCTCAATGGACAACTTTGGAAAATTATTGTAGTTGCTCTTGAAACTGTCTTTAAATCTCATGAAAAACAATGAAAACAAAGATTTGATTATTTGATGTTGACTTCAAGGAACTAGCTAGAGAGAAATGTTAAGATAATGAAAGTCTTACACCACTTCATGAATCGAGGAGATCTCAAGAAGGTTATTGGTAATAAGAATGCCGACGAAATTTAGGTTACTCTTAAGAGATTTTATCAGGCAAGTGAAGATGAGAAAATAAATAAGATCATCAATCCCAAAGAATATTATGAGAATATTCGTCAAGGCAAAGATGAATCCCTTGAAGATTATCATTTAAAGTTTCAATCCTTAATCAATCAAGTAGAATTCGCCAGAGAAAAGCTTCCTCAATACAAGCAAACCAACAAGGTTATTTAGGGACTCAACAAGAAACATGATGCCATTGTCGCTACCTTGCTTACTCAAAGTGAGACCAAGACTCTCACTCATGAAGTTCGTGTTGGAAGGCTTCTATGTATGAAGGAATCAAACAAAGAAGAAATACTCGAATTGAAACTGAAGTTATCATAAACATTAAACTTGAAGTTTAGAAGTCATTTGATTTAGCTCATACCGCCGCGAAATTAGAGGGTTTCAATAACACTAATGTTTTTCAAGTTAGAATTTTATGGGTTTACAACTCATATCTTGAGAGAAGAAAAGAGAGATTAGTTTAATGAGTGTATAACTGAGTTCGTGTGTTTTTTTTGTTTTGTGTAAAAAAAATGTTTTAAGAAGGCTTGAAAGCAATATTATAGGTTAGGAAAAGGGTAATTAGAGATCAAACTCTTGTAAGATGTGCTAGTTCATCACGAGCTATCTTTGTTAATATACTCAGAATATCAATAATGCAAGTCAAAGAGTTTTTGAAGTCCGATCAAGTGAGGATCTTGAAAAGAAGTGGTTTTTCACTTACTTGACTAGTTGATTGCCTAGATGTTTCCACTACACATCGACGAGTATTGCATTATGTTTTCATGTTGTCTACTTTGACAAATTCGTTGACTTTCTCAAGCTCATAGACTTTCCTAAAGTAAGCCACTCTAAGTACTAGTGATCCTAAAAGAGTTTAAACAAATAAATGGATGAAGTTTTGGCCCGGGCGGCGTGCTTTTGGGCCCGTTTTTCACTGACGGCCCGTTTCCCTCTAATTTGCAGCTATGGCATAAGGAAATTAACCCCCCCCCCCCGCTTTCTTCTCTTTTATTCTGGTTTTCGCGTTCTGCCGTCCCTCTCAAGTCCCATGACCTGCGAAATCCTGATTTCTCCTCTTGCTCTGCCGATTAACCATCGATCCACCTCATGCGAAGTCGAAACCGTGCTCTCGATCAATCATCTTCTCCAAGTCGCATGCATTGGAGTTGACATTGAGGATTTTCGTCTTGTTTTGTCACCGTTGCTCGATTGTTGATTTCTGCCACTCGTGAGTAATGTTTGTTTATTTTCGTTTTAGTTTTGTGTTTATGTCGTTTGAAGCATATTTGTCCTCTTCTATTGTTGTTGTTTTAGTAGATCTCGTTTTGTTGGTATGTGTTGGGTTTACAATTTTGTTTTTGAATTTTTGGTTCTATGTTTTTGTTTTTAGTTTTGTGTTCATGATAGTTCATAATGTGAATCATTTCTAGTTTAGTGATGGCTTAACATACTCTGAGTTTGAGTTTTCGGGTATGTTCTAGGTTTTCGTGATGATGTGTTTTTGTGGTGACAATTTTCATAACATTGTGTTTAGTGTTAATTGGTGGCATTTGGTGATTGTTCATGTTAAGTGGTGTCATTGTTATAATTGTGTGTATGTTTGAGGTTTATGATGACAATGTGGTGATGCTTATGTTAAGTGGTGACAACTTTATGTTTATGGCGACAATTAAGTATCCATTTGCGGTTTGTGTTAAATAGTGACATTTTGGTGATTGTTCATGTTAAGTGGTGTCACTGTTATAATTGCGTGCATGTTTGAGGTTTGTGGTGACAATTTCGTGATGTTTGAGGTTTGAGGTGACAATTAAGTAGTCATTTGTGCTTTCTCTGTGTTTTCTGGTGACAATTATCTAGATATGTGTCATTTCTGTGTTTTGAGCTGATGATTTGCTTACTATGATGACAATTTGAATGTTTGTGATGACAATTTCGTGATGTTTATGTTAAGTGGTGACAATTAAGTATCCATTTGCGCTTTGTGTTAAGTGGTGACATTTGCAAGTTGCTTCCCTTCTGGATGAAGGTATCTGGTTTGTTTGAGAGATTGGGCAATTTAGATGCAGATTTCACATGGTCTAGAGATGACAATGTTTGTCAAGATGAAAGTGATACAAGGTATGTATTGTTATACTGTTATGCTTGTTTTGTCAAGATGCAGATTTCACTCCTGACTTTTTGATTTCTACTTGTTTTGTAGAGGTGACAATTATGGTGTGTATGCTATCAAGTATATTGAGGCTTTTGCCTTAGGTGACACCTTGGATGATCTGGATTATGAGCACATGATGGCATATAGGGAGAAAATGACAATTGATCTGTTTAATGGCACTTGGATCTGGGAGCCTTTGCCTACGTCCAAATGAATGTTATGTTCTTTGATTTTGTTGTTAAACTTAGTAGTGATGAAAGTGTAATGACATGTTAAACTAATTGGTGACATTTGGTTCTGAATCTTATGGATGTATTTTGTAGTGACTGTTTAAGTAGTCACAGTGTAAGGCATTATGCTAAACAAAATGTCCAATTGATTTGATTTGGTGACAATTGGTGGATAATATACTAGATGTCCAAATGAATACTGTGAATGTATTTTGTGTTAAAACTATCGTGTGTTCCAATTGATATATCAATCATCAAACAATTAAGTGAACACAATCCCAATTGTAGTGACAGTTTGAAAGCAACTTGAACAAGTGACGATTTATCCATCATCATGAACAGATGTTATCACGCAAAATAAATGATATATGTTCTACAAAATATAAAAAAAAGTGATGACATATCTCTTAACAAACAATCGAAGTTGCTATTTCGAAGTGACATTTTTCTTAGATGTGTCAGTTTTCATATATTTCGAACTATGTGGTGACATTGATATAGCAATACGTACAAGTGATGATATATCAATGATAGTGCTGAAATTGATGATATATGCTCAACAAGTGACATATGAACAATGAAATTGATATAGCAATAAACCAAAAAGTGACAATTTTAACAATCAAGTTCAATGACTGACTATGTTTGACAGTTTTGACAGCTAAGTGCAACAAGTGACAATGATGATATATGAATCCTATTTCATGACGATTGCAGTGCTGCTTGATTCTCCTTCATGCTTGATGTCACTACAGATGCCTTTGTAGTGACATATATCTCCAAGATACTTGCATTCATCATTTTTTGTCTTTCATCTCCCTCCAATGCAAATTGGTACAATTACAAGGTCCATACTATCATCGATCAGAGAGAAAAACCATTATCATGTAAATATTGTCACTGGAAATTGAAATTGGCTCTACACTATCATTATCATGTAAATATTGTCACTAGATTCTCAATTATGTTTTCCCTATGAGTAGTTATTATGAATTGTCATCTCTATCAACACTAGATTCTCATTTATGCCTTTTCTATGAACAATTACCATCAATTGTCATCTCTATCAATAGTAATCATCACTTCTGTCTTTCATGTGAACAATTATCAGCAATTCTGATCACTATCATCAACTGTGGTTTCTGATTCATCATCTGTCATTACTAGATTGACACTTCTCATTGAGAACTTCCAGTAATTACGAAAAGTATCATTGTAATTGTCATTTACCATCACAATTTGCAGTGACTATTAGATTTTTAAGGAAACACTGTCACCTTTTGCTCGAATCCTCTGCTCGTCGGTAGAAATCACAAGTGACAATTTGGAGGATTGTAGCTCGATCTCGCGCAGGGATTTAGCTCACTGTAATTACGAAAATTCTCACTTTACATGTCATCTACTATCATAACTTGTAGTGACTATTAGATTTTGAAGGAAAAACTGTCACCTTTTTGCTCGAAAATCGCAAGTGAAAATTCGGAGGATTGTGGCTCGATCTCGCGCAGGGATTTTGTAGTAACATCCTCTGCTCGATTGCGAAGAGTCGACAGTGACAATGCGCGCGGAAATCGTATGTGACAGTCGCTCTCGAGCGATCACGCGCACGAAATCGCAGGTGACAGTCGCTCTCGATCGATCAAGCTCACGAAATCGCAGGTGACAATTGAGGCTCGCATTTGCAGCATTGGAATCACGCAGGAATACGCCGGAAATTCGCCGGAAATCGCGCCGGGGAATCGCCTGCTTTCTCTCTCCGGGAGTGCGCGGAAATCGGTTGGGATAATGGAGGCGCGCGTTGCGTTTTATTTCAGATCTCCATGCCATCCGTGCAAAATTAGAGGTGTGTTGCTTCTATAGGCTATATGGCATTTTCTAAATGCCATATACCCTAATCCTTCTAAATGGATTGAGCACTCACATTTTTTTTTATAAAATCATTGTCCAACATACCCGCGTGTATTTACGAATGGGTGGGAAGAGTAAGGTTGACCAATGTGGATTTGCTAAGCTCTAAATAAAATTTGTCCGCAATCCAAGCGATCGGGGTTGTTTATTATTATAATAAGTTGCGAAGTTTTTTCTAAGGATTATTTGATTAATAGTAGTGAGAGAGAATTTATGTATTTCTTGAATAAATAAGACAAGATATTAGAAAAGTGCTCAAAATTATGTCTAAAACTTTCTAATTTTGATGATGATTAACACCATATTTTTATAGTTTATTATTTTTAGTGCTTTAGGGAATAAACAAAGTACATGAATAATGAGAGTTTGTAAAGGCAAAATAAAAGAGACATTGTAATTGTGATACCAAGGATGCCTAAACGGTAATCTATTACTATATACTAAAGCGGAAGCAAATTCTGTCACCATATTGCGCCACATCACCCCCCCCCCTTTATTTAAAAATCTATCTTATTAAATCATGATTTTATCATAATCTTATACATACTTAATAAAAATATTAGTTCTATCTTAGAATTTAAGTTGTTTAATTATTAATTTTATCCAAATATATAAATCTCTATCTTATCATTGTACATTTTTAATTAAGACATAGATCTATTGATGTCCGCGTTTTAGGTAGATTTTTAGGGTCTAGATAGGTTAGTTTAAGTTGATTTTCGTAGTTGAGTCATGTGTTTTTGAGTCTTTTTGCATAAGTTTTCGTATTTCCTTGAGATTCGGAAACTACGCATATTTGTGTCGTTTTGTAGGTATTTTTGAAGCTTGAAGGCGAGTTTGGAGCAAGGCTAGGAGAGGATGGATGAGCTAAGAGGAAGATTCAAGTGGAAGAGCCAAGAAGAAGAGCTAAAGAAAAGCAAAATCAAGAAAAGAAGTGAAGAAATCGACCCCGGGATCGAGCCAAGAAGGGTCGAGTTCGAGCCATTTGACCAAACTTGGAGCGCAAGGAAAACGGATCTCAGGATCGACCCTGAAGGGGTCGATATCGACCCTATGAGGGTTGAACCTCGTGGCCGAACTTCACCTATCCGGAAATATTGTTGAAAATTTCCTAGTTTGTATTTTAGGAGGGTGTTTTGTTTGTGTTTCCTAGTTAGATTAGGACTCCTTTTTCTCTATAAAAGGAGGCTTTGGTGGATGCTTTTATCATTCAATGAATTAACAATCAAGACTTGGAGAATTGGGGAGAAGACTTGGAGAGCAAGTTTGAGGTTTGTAAGATTGACCTTTGGTTTTTAGTTGAATTTTAGTTTGGTTTGATCATGTTTTCTTCTTCTTCTTCCTTGTTCTTCTTTGCTATGTGTGAGTAGTCTTCTTAAGTTCTAGGGTTGGGAAAAAACCCAACACAATCATGCATGTTTAGAAACTTGAATTCATGACTTGAATGCTTGATGATCATATCTAACCTATCTTGTGCTTAATCCTTGGTGAAAATTGAGGCATGTCTTGTAATTAACCCTAGCGAAAGTGAAAAGTTAGTTGCTTCACTACATCTAATAGGATTATTTGCGAGAGTTGATATTCCTAGGTTGAAGGATAGGTAGAAAGTTGTTTGATTTGCGAAAGTTGATTGAATAACTTGAATTGTTTGCGAAAGTTAACTTTTCTATGATCTAGATGGCATGATAGTTGTGAATTCTTGTTGAAAGCATGTATGGTTGTTGTTGTGGTAGCCCTAGCCCTAGGATTTGCCTTTTATATTGATTGAAATTCGTATCTTTTGCCTTGATCTCGACTCCCTTCGTCGTGTTCGAGCCCTTTCTTGTGATTGAGTGTGTTTTCGTGTGCGTTCGTGTGTTTCTGTTCTCAGGATCAACCCCCCCTAGGGTCGAGATCGAGCCTATTTGGGTCGAGCCTGAGTTGTTCTGCCCTTGTTTTCTTTGCTTTTCGTAGTTTATCTATTAAACTTAGCACTACTCTCACTCCCGTGGACGATCCTGACTTCGCTATACTCAGCGGGGTCTTGAATACAAATTTATTTGTTCAAGAAACCCTTCAACAAATTGGCGCCGTTGCCGGGGAGTGTGCAATAGTGCCTAGTTTAGTTGATATTTGGGTGAGGGACTAGCCCAAACTCTTTGTATGTTTTTGATTTGTTTTTGTTTTTGTTTTCAGGTTAGATGTAGCCATGGAGACCTTTGAGGACCTTGAAAGAAAGTTGGCCGATCTTGAACTTCAAGTGCTAGCCCTCCAAAGAGAAAGAGAAGCCGAGGCTTATGCGAGTCAAAGAGAATGTGAAGCCCAAGCCTATCCCAATTGGGGTTATTATGAACCATGCCACCCTTATGCAAGTCAATTTGAAGAGGCCAATTATACTTGGGATCCCTATTGGAGGAGTGGTGATTATCCCAACTGGGGTTATTATGAACCTCCTAGCTATGAAGAGCAACCACCGGCTTGGGCACAAAGTCTCTTTGGTGGACTCATCGATAAGCTTGATGAAGTTCAAAACAAATTGGGAGAATTTGACTCATGGAGGAAGGATGACAACTCCCAGCATGGTGATCTAGCGGCTCAAATTCCACAACCTCAAGGGCAATTACCGGGCCACCCCGATGAGAACCCGAGAGGCCACATTGCCGCAGTTCACCCAAGGAGCGGAAAGAAGTTGCCAGAGCAAGATACGAGCAAGAAGACGACGGATGAAGAGTACCAACTCAACCCAGGGGTGGTCGTGTCCGACCCCCACCTGGTCGACACCGACCCTCCCCATACTACAGAGGAGGTCGTCTCCGACCATCCCCAGGTCGTGACCGACCCTCTTCTCGGTATTTCTACATCCGTTTCCTCTTCTTTGACAACAAAGGTGCTTCCTTTACCATCGAAGACGGCTAAGGAACCTTCCATTGAGCATATTGAGCCTTTATCCAAGTCATGTCCTCCACTCATTCTAAGCCAATCATTCCTCATCACAATCGGAGCTATCATAGATGTTAACAAGGGACTCGTATCATATTCTAGTGGTGAAGAGAAAGTAGAGGTCCGCTTCGACAATACTTTGAAAGAGAATCGTGAAGAGGAGATGAAGAGTTTGGAGGATGATCCGGAAGAGAATTTCTTGCTAGATGAGACCGAGAAAAACAAAGTCGAGGCCCAAGTTGAGGATAAGAGTCTCTTTCTAGGAGAAGGCGAAATTGAGGAGGTTAAGGCCCAAGAAGATGAAGGATGGACGGGGTCTTTGCTGCCAATGTTGAAACCAAACCCACTTATGGAGGAATGTGAAGAAAAGGTGGTCAGGTTTGGACCTTCATTGACCCCGGATGTTAGCAAAGAGCGGGCCAAGCATGAAGAGATGAAGATCGTCACCGTGGGTCCTTTCGACTTTCCTACGTCAATCATGGTCCCTAGGCTTGAAGGTGCCTACAAATTCTATCTTTTTCCTTTCAAGATAGGACGCAAGGAGCTATGGACCTACAAGGATCCCTTTGTTGAGTATTGTGAGGCACCACCGCACCCACCAAGTTGGTTTTATCCTAACCCTTCTCACGAAAGTTATTCTTGCGCTTTTGATAAGTTGAAACGATCTTTGAGTGCTATATTATTTGTTTTCAATTTATCAATATGCTACATATGCTTTCATGAGGTGTCTTCACAAGATTTTGATAGGTTACTTAGAGCTTTGACGATGTCCGATCATAGGGATTGAGCTAAGGAACTTCTCGTCAAGCTAACGACGTTAAAAAAGCGCTTACGGGAGGCAACCCGGTTTCTAGATTAGATTTTTCTTTTTCTTTTTCTTTATTTTTGTTTTTCCAATTTCTAGACTAGATTTTTGCTTCTTCTAACCTTCCTTAGATTAGAATAGGATATACATTTGTTTGGGATTGGATCTTTGTGGAATTTTTGCAGGGTGCTAAGCTTCAAATGTGGGCTTAAAAAGGACGAGAAAAGATGACTTCAAACGAGGTACATGAGCCCTCGGGACCGACCCTATGAGGGTCGATCACGACCTCCTCCTTGCTCTGCCTCTCCTTCATGCACCTCTCAGGATCAACCCTATTAGGGTCGTGCTCGACCCTAAGGGGGTCGTGCCAGCACACTATGCCTTCTATGCTCCACCTCCAATTCAAGCTTCTAAGAGTTTTTGTGAGTTTTCTTCTTCTTTTCTCTTTACTTTTTCATGTGTTTTCATGCATGGGGACATTGCATGATTTAAGTATGGGGTGGGAAAGAAGAAATCTCACAATGTTGTATATAATTGAGTCTTTGTTTGTTTGCTTTGCTTGTTTGATAGTTGCTTGTTAAAAAAATCTTGAAAAATCCAAAACAATTGCAAAATGTCGAAAAAAATCAAAAAAAATATTTGCTT
The DNA here is from genome assembly GCA_934048045.1 of Polygonum aviculare. Taxonomy (NCBI): domain Eukaryota; kingdom Viridiplantae; phylum Streptophyta; class Magnoliopsida; order Caryophyllales; family Polygonaceae; genus Polygonum; species Polygonum aviculare. Next base: position 13,750,528 of record OW204023.1, on the reverse strand, counting down.
CCTTGTTTGTTTTAGGATAGAGAAACATTCCATCTTAGATGTCCTATGATGAAAACTAATCTTTATGCTTGTCATGTAATTCCTTTGGCATAATTGGATAGTGTAGCCCATGTTTTTGAGATATTGCTTTTGATTGTGAAATTGACTTGTGATGAAATTGAGCATATGTGTTTTAAGTGAAAGTAATTGCAATCCAACAAAATTGTTACCTAGTGAGAACTTTGGCCTTATAGGGAGAACATCATTGATTCCCTCTTCTTTGTTTGTGTGATTTTGCTCTCTTTATGCATATGTTTCTTGTCATTGATATGGTTATCTATTTCTTGAAACCGTCATGAGATTGCTCAAGCATGTTGATTGTGATTAAGAACTTATATTTTTAGCCTATATTCTTCCATGCCTACCTTGAATTGTCTTTGCTTGAAGCCCCATTCTAGCCTTAACCTTTTGTTTGAAGCACCACAAAAAGTATTCCTAGCCTATATTAGCTTGACCCTATTCCGGGAATTGGACTTAGATTGTGTTGGGAATAAGTTTTGTAGAGTGACATTTTGGTTGGGTTTAAAAGTGGTGACATGGTTAAAGGGTAGAAAACAACTTGTTGAAGTGTAATGTAATAGGATTCTTGGCTTGGATTGCACAATGTTGAAAAATTGAAGAGAAAAAGAAGGAAGAGCTCGAGCAAAAGCTCTCAGGATCGACCCCCTAATGGGTCGATCTCGGCCCCCAGTGTAAAACATGGTCTCAGGTTCGACCCCCCAGGGGTCGACCTCGACCCTCTCAAGCTCGAGCAGGAAAAAAAGAAAAGAAGAAGAAAGAAAGAAAAAGAAAAAAAATGTTATAAGTGCAAAGCCAAGAATTCCTAGTATTTTTAAGTTGTATTATGGAAGTTTGGGTTATAAATTGTTGGGTTTGAGTTTCATTAAAGTGTTTGGTTATGAGTTGAAAAGAGAAGAAGTGAGTTGATTTGGTATGAAGTGTTGTATTTAGGAGTTTTGATTCCCGGATTTAGCACCACATGGCCAAATAACTACCTACCTTATGTTATTACCAAGCCCCATTACAACCCGGCCGAATGGAGTCTTCTATGAAGATTTCATTGAGCCTAAGTTCTTATGAAGATTGATGTGTTTTGACTTCTCTAGGTAGAGAGATTGGTGATATAAGTCTCAATGATAAAGTAGATATTGCATAAAGATTGAGATGAGAGTTGATTTGAAAGCCTAAACACATGAGAGTTGAGTGAAACACATTTATATCCCTTGTGAGGTTGGATTGTGATTGCCTAGCTTGAGACTTATACATATGTGATGACGTTAAAGTTACTTGTCTTCTTTTCACTTGTGTTTAAAATGTTTTGACAAGGGCTATGCTTGAAGATTGTGTTATTGGTCTTGATTTGCATGATTATTGCTTGAGGACAAGCAAGTCTAAGTATGGGGTGTTTTGATGTCCGCGTTTTAGGTAGATTTTTAGGGTCTAGATAGATTAGTTTAAGTTGATTTTCGTAGTTGAGTCTTGTGTTTTTGAGTCTTTTTGCATAAGTTTTCGTATTTCCTTGAGATTCGGAAACTACGCATATTTGTGTCGTTTTGTAGGTATTTTTGAAGCTTGAAGGCGAGTTTGGAGCAAGGCTAGGAGAGGATGGATGAGCTAAGAGGAAGATTCAAGTGGAAGAGCCAAGAAGAATTGCTAAAGAAAAGCAAAATCAAGAAGAGAAGTGAAGAAATCGACCCCGGGATCGAGCCAAGAAGGGTCGAGTTCTAGCCATTTGACCAAACTTGGAGCGCAAGGAAAACGGATCTCAGGATCGACCCTGAAGGGGTCGATATCGACCCTATGAGGGTCGAACCTCGTGGCCGAACTTCACCTATCCGGAAATATTGTTGAAGTTTCCTAGTTTGTATTTTATGAAGGTGTTTTGTTTGTGTTTCCTAGTTAGATTAAGACTCCTTTTTATCTATAAAAGGAGGCTTTGGTGGATGCTTTTATCATTCAATGAATTAACAATCAAGACTTGGAGAATTGGGGAGAAGACTTGGAGAGCAAGTTTGAGGTTTGTAAGATTGACCTTTGGTTTTTAGTTGAATTTTAGTTTGGTTTGATCATGTTTTCTTCTTCTTCTTCCTGGTTCTTCTTTGCTATGTGTGAGTAGTCTTCTTAAGTTCTAGGGTTGGGCAAAACCCCAACACAATCATGCATGTTTAGAAACTTGAATTCATGACTTGAATGCTTGATGATCATATCTAACCTATCTTGTGCTTAATCCTTGGTGAAAATTGAGGCATGTCTTGTAATTAACCCTAGCGACTATCTTGTGCTTAATCCTTGGTGAAAATTGAGGCATGTCTTGTAATTAACCCTAGCGAAAGTGAAAAGTTAGTTGTTTGACTACATCTAATAGGATTATTTGCGAAAGTTGATATTCCTAGGTTGAAGGATAGGTAGAAAGTTGTTTGATTTGCGAAAGTTGATTGAATAACTTGAATTGTTTGCGAAAGTTAACTTTTCTATGATCTAGATGGCATGATAGTTGTGAATTCTTGTTAAAAGCATGTATGGTTGTTGTTGTGGTAGCCCTAGCCCTAGGATTTGCCTTTTATATTGATTGAAATTCGTATCTTTTGCCTTGATCTCGACTCCCATCGTCGTGTTCGAGCCCTTGCTTGTGATTGAGTGTGTTTTCGTGTGCGTTCGTGTGTTTCTGTTCTCAGGATCGACCCCCCCAGGGTCGAGATCGACCCTATTTGGGTCGAGCCTGAGTTGTTCTGCCCTTGTTTTCTTTGCTTTTCGTAGTTTATCGATTAAACTTAGCACTACTCTCACTCCCGTGGACGATCCTGACTTCGCTATACTCAGCGGGGTCTTGAATACAAATTTATTTGTTCAAGAAACCCTTCAACATCTATCATAAACCTTTTATTTAAGTTTTTTTTGTCATAATCTCTAAATCATAATCATAATATTTCAACCATTTAATTAAATATCATGTTACCTTTAAATTATTTTTCATAATTTTATTATGGTATTTAAAAAAAATCATCAATAGTAACAATTTTTACCACTATATTTAAGACAAATACTCAGTCTATCAAAATAATATATCAAGTACATTTTTATTATCGTATCATATAAAAATATCAATAAAAAATTACATGTTCTATTTATGATATATATCGCTAATATTGCATACTGATTACACTTTAGAAAAAAAAAAAGATAGATTTCTTAAGTAAGATTATAAATTGTTAACATTTTCATTACATAGTTAGATATTTAATTATTTAATTATTTCTTCAAACAAAATAACATATATACCAGATAACTTGGTTTTCTTATTAAATATTATTTATATCTTCAATGTTACAATACATAAATCCGAGTTTTTATTTAAACTTATTGATTTTATTATATAAGTTAGCTTACATAATTTGATTAAATACCAAAAACTTTGTATAAATTGTTAGTAAAATGTGATAATGCATCTTATCTTATGTCATTCATGCTCAATTATTTAAATATATATTTATGTATGTATAAAAAGTAACTATATAAATAAAATTTATTTATACATATGATGATATACAAGAATTATATCATTTTTTACTAAAAAAAAGCGTCGTTTTAAAACAAACTATACATATGATAAGAACTGTAATTGTTTTAGTAAATTCATACACAAAGTAATAAATAAATTACACCCCCTAAAAAGGTACGGGTCATCTGCTAGTACAATATAAAGCAGAACCCAAGTCCGTGTAAAAATTTGCGACGCATCATCATTGCTAAATAAAATACTGATTTTATTTTTTAAACTGTACCTTTTTTCAAAATTCTTTATATGCTCTTGATATCTTATCCAAATTTTGATATCTTACCTAAATTTGTTATCTCAAGAAAACATAATTTTTATTTAAACTATTAAAATGTTTTTCATTTTAGGTAAAAGATTTTTTTACCCTTTTATGAAGATTCTATATAATTAATTAAAAATAATAGATTTCATAATTTAAATTATAAAAAAATAAAAATATATATAGGTTAGTATTTTCAAATTTGGATTACACATTACCGAGTAAAAAATAGACTCGGGTTTAAATTTGATTTAGGACGGATAAAATCAAGTTTTATACTCACATTACCCGTACATGGTACGGGATTTGTACTAGTACGTGTCCTAAAGCCACTAAAATGGTGGAACCTTTACACTTATGTTCATGTGCAATTGGAAACAAAATAAGGCACTCAAAGCTTCAAGGATGAATCACCAAATAAAGAAAATCTATTAACAAAAAAAATGAAATGACTTAATGTTAAAACATTTTTATCTATAAGGAAACATGTATGTCTATAAGGAAGCACGTGTCGACATGTCATGAGAATAGAGAAAAAGGTATGTTCAGATAGAGTGTTTTATAGATAGAATTATAACTTTGCATCGATTATGGAAAGATAGATAAACTAGATCCATAAGGTAGATCTAATAATACCATGGGATTGCAAACATGAGAGGGCCGGTCATGGGGCGGTTTATGGGTGGGTGGAGCACTTCTATCACCCGACCCGTCAATAAAAATGATCCACCCGCCTCACCCATCACCGGCTAAGACTTGTACCCATACCCACCTCGTCCATCACCCGCGGGTGGGGTGGGTGACCCACCACCCACGGATTACTATGAAATATAAGTATAATATATCATAAATAAATTATTTTATAATATAATTATTTAAAACTCGATTGACCCCGAGAATTAAAAAATAATTAGTTTTAAAATTCAAATACATTAATGATAAATGAAATATTTCCAAACATAAGCTAACCAAAATCACCACAAGGCATTATTTAAAAGCTAGAAATTGAAAATGTTTCTTAAAGCAATAAAAATAAGAATATATTCTTGGTAAATTGGTGGGTGAAATGGGTGGTAAATGGTTGATGGGTGATGGGTCGGGTGATGGGTCGGTTGATGAGTCGGGTGAAATGGTTGCTAAATATAACCCATATTCGACCCGTAAACCATTTCACCCGTCAACCGCCTCACCCATCAACCGTCTTTTCATGGGTTTCCACCCATAAAAATGGGTGGGTTTAGCGGGTGAGGCGGTCACCCGCGGATAATGTCCAGCCCTAAATTCATGACTTCATAGAGCATTCAAAGAATTGGTGGAGTCGTGTTATTGGACTTATAAGTTATTTATTATATAGTCTTTTTATTTATATATTTAAAACTATAAGGGTCGAGTAGGGTTGCAGGCTGAGCTTTAAAGTTTAATGGGCTTTAAAATGTTAATCATACCCGACCATTTAGATTTCTAAACCAGACCAGTCCGACCTATTGGACTATAAATATTGTCAAACTCCGCTCATAAATTTTATCTGAGATAAGACTTATTACAAAGACCCTATGTTCCCAATACAACAAAGGAAATTTTAATAGGAGCAATGGTGACAAAGGAAATTCGACCAAAAAAGAAATTGTGACAAAGGAAATAATGAATGCACCGGAGACAATAATGATATCACATACTTCAAGTGGTTCACAAAGGGACACAATGATCTGATCAAAAAAAAAAAAAAAAAACAAATGGACACAATGATAAGACACGTCCTCAAGGTAACTAAGGCCGGAAAAGTGGTAAAAAGGCCTACTTTGCTGCATGGGAAAACTAGATTACAAGGAACCAAAGTCTTTGGCAAAGTATATGGCCCAATATGGGTGCATATAGAATATTGTCCAAGTATAAAGAGAACAGTATATACGGGTACATGTGACCGATTTAACATATCCATAATACCATCTAAGATTAATTGCATTGGTAGGTCTACATATGTACTCGCCCAGGCACAGCACTCCTTTTGAATACGTACAGCATAAATATTGTGCAGTGCTATAAATACCCTAAGCCCAACCACAAAACGAAAGCCACATCCAAAAACACGTACTCTTACCGACTCACCCCAAACCCACCTAAAGCAAGCCAATACTATTGCCTAGGCAGCATGGGAAGCGTTGAACAAGCGTGTGGGATCCAGGACCTGGGCGTCACGCGCCACCGCAGCTCTCTGATATTCTCACCGGAGCCGAGCGAGAGGAAGTCGGCGTTCCTGTCGAACATTGACCAGGTGCTTGACTTCGACGTCCAGACGATCCACTTCTTCTCGGCCCACCCGGACTATCCGCCCGAATCGGCCACCCACAAGATCAAGGTGGCCCTCGAGAAGCTGCTTGTGCCGTACGAGTTTCTAGCGGGCCGGATGAAGCTGAACCCGGATACGGCCCGGCTGGAGTTCGACTGCAACAATGCCGGGATCGGGTTCGTGGAGGCCAGCAGCCAGTGCACGCTTCATGAGCTGGGCGACCTCGTTTACCCGAATCCGGGGTTTGAGGATCTTGTCACCCGCCGGCTCGAGTCCGGGTCGTCGGACCACCCGCTTTGCATTGTTCAGGTGAGATTTAGCTAGATTCCACGTACGTTATATATGATCATAATTTGGTAAGTAGTTAATTCGTATATTTCTTTAACTTGTTAGTTAAATTATTATTTGTTTGGTCACTAACGAACTTGTTAGTTAAATTATGAGTAACGCTGTCCTGACATTTAAAGATAGCCAAACTCTAAACTAGATTCCATTTACGTACATTATCGTTCGTTAGGACCTTAATTTCGTGAGCTTTAGCTGACTCATATGAAAGAAACTACTGCATTGTAAATTTGATCCTAGTTCGTCTGAAGGTTACTCCTAACGTTCTTACTATTATTATGTTCGACATTATATTCGACCAAAACAAAAATAATATGTTCGACATTATAGAAAGCGAAAAATATCATAAATGATTACTTAAAAATCCGTATGAAAAGCTACTAATGAACTAAATTTTTTATGAAAAGCATAAATTTTTAATGATTTCAATACGTGTATATATATGGCTGTATAATAAATTAATTAAGAATAATAATAATTTGAAAATTTATTGAATAAAATAATACTCCCTGCGTCCCATAATATAAGGCTCATTTGAGTATTTGCACAATTTTTAAGAAAAGTTTGAAAAGTGGGTATTTTAGATAGTTTGGTGAGGATAGTATGGTAAAAGAATAAGAGAGATGGATGAAAAATGTGTAATTTGAAAGATTTAGGGAGGGTAATATAGTAAAAGGAGGAGAGAGAGATAAAAAGATGGTAATTTAGATGATTTGATAAGGGTAATATAGTAAAAAGAGAGGAAAGAGGGATAAAAAGTAGGTAATTTGGAGGTTTTGATGAGGGTAATATAGTAAATTTGTATGACCAAAAATGGAAAGAATAGAAATGAGAAGATCATTTTGGGACGCCAAATAAGGAAAACGAGCCTTATATTATGGGACGGAGGGAGTATATAATAAAAACTACAGTATTTAGATAAGAAATCTTGACGTGGATTTATACACGTAGTTATATGGCTGTATGTATTGGACAGGTCTAGTTCTAGTTTGTTCCACTATGTAAAAGGATGAGCTAGAAAGTGCAGCCATTCCACCATTAAACAGTTTCACGCGCTCCTGCTAACACCTACACCAAAGTCCGTATATTAATAGCATACAATCACAACTACTTCTAAGTTCTAACAACTACCGTGTTCTACACATTTAAGTCTACCGAATAAATACAGCTATTTATTCATTGATTGATATCTTATTGACCTACTATTCAGTGGCGGAGCCAGAAAAAACTGGAAGGGGGGGCAAAGTTGGTTACGAGGATTATAATATAGAAAAATGTATTAGTATTACTTATATTATTTAAATAAATATATATTCAAAATAAATGTCAATATATATATATAGTGATAGGGTATTAATTAGTATCAATAACATGCTTATACAATGTAAGTAAAATATAATCTAGTAGTAGTATATATGTAAAAGAAATCATCAATTGTAATATAGGAATAGTTATTTACATTTATAAAAAATACTTTCACTTTGCAGTATACAAACAACAACTTAATTATTAACCAAAATTATTAGTAGTTTTAAATTACTCCCCAACACCATAATGAAGATAAGCTAATAGTTGTTGATATGTTTTGGCTGAAAATAAACGAAACAAAACAAAAAAAATTAAAGAAACTTGATTACTGCAAGTAAATATATAGAAGTGGGAAGGAAACTTAATAAAGACAAAAACAAACAAAAAAAATTAATTACTACACGCTGGCATTTAAAGAAGAGGGGAGAAGAACACAGCTGAGAGGAATTGAACCCGAGACCATTTGAAGCAAGAGGGGGTAGTGTACCACTGGACCAAAGCATCTTTGTTATTTTTTTCTACTACTTTATTTAATATACACTACTGGGAGAAGGAGAGAGTGGGCGACCGCCCCCCTTCGCCCCCCCTCCGCTCCGCCCCTGCTACTATTATATACCAACAAATCAAAAGAATAAAAACACAGATAAGATTTAAGATAAATTTCAATACGAATTGAGGGCCACACAGCTAGAGTACATCAATTTTCGAGTGGGTTTGGATTCGACCAGGTGACCGTTACATACACTATTCAGTGACACTGACCTAGTGTTTGTTTTTCCTTCTGAGAAAAACCCAGTGTTTTACTCCACATCAAACCCTTTAAAAACACAGGTTTATTTTACTTGATTTTATACACAACAAGAAATGTGAGCGCATTCAACTCAAGCACCCAACTCGGTCCTATCCTTCAACTACTACAATAAGCACTTTTAAGAAAGAAATGGCATTGATATTAATTGATTGAGATGCGAATAATTAACATGATGATGCACAGATTACGTCGTTCAAGTGCGGGGGGTTCGCAATGGGGGTACAAACGAACCACGCAACCTTTGACGGCGCCGCCTTCAAGACCTTCCTCGAGAACCTGGCTGCGGTCGCGGGGGACAAGCCGTTAGCCGCGAGCCCCTGCAACGAGCGTGAGCTGCTGGCGGCCCGCAGCCCTCCGCAAGTCACCTTCCCGCACCCGGAGCTCCTGAAGCTCAACACCGCAATGGGCCAGGCCCAGTCCCAAACCGAGGCCCACCAAGACAAACCAGAACAAGAAGAAGAAGCCCAGCCTAGCCCGAACGTCTTCGACACCACCTCCAACGAGCTCGACTTCAAGGTCTTCCGCCTGAGCGCGGACGACATAAGCGGGCTCAAGTCAAAGGCCCAGGGCGGCCCGAAGGCGAAGGTGACGGGCTTCAACGTGGTGGCGGCCCACATCTGGCGGTGCAAGGCGCTGTCGTTCGACCCGGAGCGGAACACGCCGGAGCGGGAGTCGACGCTGCTGTTCGCGATCGACATCCGGCGGAGGCTGAGCCCGCCGCTGCCGGCCGAGTTCACGGGGAACGCGGTGCTGACGGCGTACGCGGCGGCGAGGAAGGCGGAGATGGAGACGGCGGCGCTGGGGAGGCTGGTGGAGCTGGTGACGGAGGGCTCCGCCAGGATGACGGACGAGTACGCGCGGTCGGTGGTGGACTGGGGGGAGGTCAACAGGGGGTTCCCCAACGGCGAGTTTCTCATCTCCTCGTGGTGGAGACTGGGCCTGGACCGGGTCCAGTACCCGTGGGGCCGGCCCAAGTACAGCTGCCCGCTTGTCCACAGGAGGAAGGATATTGTATTGCTGTTCCCGGACTGCGACGCCCATCATCTTGATGATGGATCCAACGGTGCTGGTGGCGGCGGCGTCAACGTGCTCGTTGCGCTCCCGCGTAATGAGATGCTCGAGTTCCAGCGCCTTTTCCAAAAGTTACCCTAATCATATATATCCACGTACTAATCAATGATCTCTATCGCACGTTATGTTATGTTACAAAAGTATGTTATTTCATGACACTTAATACCCAAAACAAGATCGAATCGTGTGTTTTCTAGGGTGTGATGTTTATATATATATGGACTGTAATGAAGTTCGTATAGCCACTTTGATGTCGCACAACATTAAATTATGTAATCAATGTTGTGCGTATCATATATACTTTGTATAATATTCGTATCATATTGAACTTTCATGCACACTTGAAATATATAGTTGGATATTACTACTAGGGTCCGGATCCGGTAGAAATGATTATTATGGTAGGAAATAGGAATAAATCATAGCCATTGGATGGGGAGAGATCAAGGGCTCAAGAAAAAAAAAAGGGAAAAAACGGCATAGGCGTATTTTTCGGAAAACAGCACGGGCGTCCAAATTTGTGCAACCGTATTTGTGCAACTCTATTACCGATTTGTGCAACCATATTTGTGCAACTCTATTGCTTATTTGTGCAACTCTATGATCAATTTTGCATTCATGTCATATTTTATAGCAGTCGAAGTTCGTATAGTTTGTTTCGCTTTGGTAATTTGTGCAAGTCTATTGCCAATGTGTTCAAATTCTATGGTCAATTTGTTCATCAATATTTGTGCAACTCAATGGTCAAGTTTGTGCAACTCAATGGTCAATTTGTTCATTCATATTTGTTCAACTCTATTGCTAATGTGTTGAATTCTATGGTCAATTTGTTCATCAATACTTGTGCAACTCAATGGTCAATTTTGTGCAACTCAATGGTCAATTTGTTCATTCATGTTTGTTCAACTCTATTGCCAATGTGTTGAATTCTATGGTCAATTTGTTCATCAATATTTGTGCAACTCAATGGTCAAATTTGTGCAACTCAATGGTCAAGTTTGTGCAACTCAATGGTCAATTTGTTCATTCATATTTGTTCAACTTTATTGTCAATGTGTTGAATTCTATGGTCAATTTATTCATTAGTATTTTTGCAACTTAATGGTCAAATTTGTGCAACTCAATGGTCAAGTTTGTGCAACTCAATGGTCAATTTGTTCATTCATATTTGTTTAACTCTATTGCCAATGTGTTGAATTCTATGGTCAATTTGTTCATCAATATTTGTGCAACTCAATGGTCAAATTTGTGCAACTCAATGGTTAAGTTTGTGCAACTCAATGGTCAAGTTTGTTCATCAATATTATTACTTCCAATTTGGCAGTAACACACAAGAACATAGCTAAATCGGAACCGCTTTACACTACTAGAGTGAACTAGATCGAGGATTGCGCAATCACGATCGAGGATTGTGCAATCACGATCGTCGATTGTGCAATCACGATCGTCAATTGTGCAATAGACGATGGTGATTGAACCGCTTTAGGGTCAAGTTCGACTTCTCTACCTCGGTGTCTAGTCCGTTTTATTTTTAAGAAAAAACGTATTTCAGCAACATAGAACCAAAGAGATTTATGAGTGTATTACATTTGTAACCTTTGAATAAAACAGACTATATAACAGAGTGTAGTGTACAACCATGTAAGCAGGCTATATTTGTACTAAGAACAAAAGATCTTTGTTTAAAAATTCATATCAACGCCCACACATATAAGGAGAGGTTCACTAACTGCTTAGCATCCATGATTTATAAACAATGCATGCAAGATGGTAAAGAAGATTAGAGATTCCAATTCAGTTGTTCAGTATCCTGAATCATCTAAGGGTGTAGCTTGTAGAGACAAAGTTTCAGCTTTTGACATACACCATGATATAGCATAGAAAAACATCAAATTCCACTAAATGCCAATACGGAGGAAAAATACACGAGATTTCCAAAATCAGGATCAAACAACATAAATGCTCTAACTCTACACAACATCCCCAATGAACCTCAACCCAAAGAAGGTGATGCTTATGATCAACTACTGTCAAATCACACTTAACATAAACAAGCAAATGATTAAGATCATGGAAAGCAATGTGAAGCTTATGATCAACTCATTACACTTAACAAAATCAAGCACCTAATTCAGATACCATGGAGAACACTTCAACTAAACCCATACAGCACCAAAGGAACCAAAAGCATAGTGAAATTACCATGATAAGACGGTACTTAGGCTCGAACTTCTTGGCATTATCAATCGAATCGTAAATCAATCCGAAACCAGTAGACTTGCCACCTCCAAAATGTGTCCTAAACTTGAACACGAAGATTGCATTGGTGTCCTTGACCTCGTACATCCCAGCCAATTTCTCCTTCAATTCAGCCTTCAACATTCCCACACAAGAACGCTCAAACAATCAATACACATCCAAACAGAGCGCTAAAATCAACTAAATGCAGAACGGTATGAACAATTTCAGAACTCCATATCAGTGTTTTTGATATGATTTCTCAGAAATCATATCAAAAATACTTGTAGAGACAAAACTAGGTAATGCTGACAAACAAGGATAGAGCATATCAGTGTCCTCAAATGCTGAAAGTAGGCATTTACAACAGAAGTTCCAAAACAGGATGTTAGTCCGAACGGTTTCAGAGGTGCTAACTGGATTAAATAAAATGGATACGAAGGAGTGAAAAGTACAAATCGAAGAGTAATTTAGCCTGCTTCCATAATTTCTTCTTTCTATTGCTGTCAAATGCGAGCGGATACGCAATTAGAACACAAAATCCATATCAATTTCAGTTCAATCAGGTCAAGTTCGGAAAACAAGCTCCAAAAATTGACAGGATAATGTAGAGATAAACGAACCAGACATGACGGAATCGGTGTAGGCATTCTCGTTGTGGAGATGAGATAGCACATCCGGATTCAATCGAGAGTCATCATGAAGCCAGTAGTAATTGTCCACCCTAACGTCGCTGAAAAGCTCTTGTTCGTGTCTCTTCTTGATCACCACGGGCGGAGAAAGGCTCTTTGCCTGCGGATTTTCCGTCGTGGCAGCCATGATCGACGGCGAAGAGAAATTGGAGGATTTGATTTTGGTGGCGTTGGTGGTGTGAAGGCGGCTAGTGGTAATTGAGGTGGTGAACAGAATCGACCTGAACCACTGCGACATCGCCGGCTAGGGTTTGGTGAGGGGATAGATCGGTAGAGCTGGTGGCGATGGGAGAAGTCGGGGCCTGAGCGAAGCGGAGCGGGAGGAGAAGCGGCCGGAGTCGACGACGGAGATGACGACAGGGTTGGGGCGGCGACGGGGGAGGCGGACGGGGCCGGAGAGGCGACGGGGAGAGGTCGGGATCTGGTCTGAGTGAAGCAGGAACAAATAGAAGGAAAGAGAAGGAACAGTGGGATTTTTTTTTTGGGGCAGAAATTGATACAATCTCAGCCATTAGATCCGTTAGATCCTATGGTGTATACTCATTCCTACTTCTCACCATAAGAGTCTTTCTTACATGACTCTTTCTCTTACTACTATATATTTAACTGAGATCATTGAGATACATTATCTACGTAAACATGATCAACTAACAATGATTGTACGGTTACATTAAAGTTAAAAATCCATATCGAATATAGACATACCACATACAAGTATACGTTTACATAGGTAAATAATTACCAAGGTATAAAAAGTACGAAGATCATCGCCACTAATCTTGACTCTAGGCTGGGTGACGACCCAAGAAGGTTTGAACTCGCATCCATTAACAACATCTCTAGAACTGAAGATTACGCGAAAAAGGGCAGATCTAGTAAAAGGATCCAACACTTTTCCAACCACCCTCCCTATAGTTAAAGAGCCTCTTATCTCTCTCGCCATGGCAATTGGGATTAGAATGTGTGTTTTTTTGGTGTAGGATAATTGAATTGTAGAAGGAGGAAGGAAGTGTTTTTGTTTTGTTTTGTTTTGTTTTGTTTTCAATGGCCACTCTCTCTATGGAGTATGGGCATTTATACTCACCAAAGAAAAGAATTGAATAAAACAAAAAAAATGTGGTGCTCCACTAAGCGACATCTGTCCATATCTTTTTTGTGATTCCTCTCGTACTATATTATGTGATGTGCACTTCTGTCTTCTAGTTTGTGAATTGTTATTCTTCTTTGCTTGTTTTTCCTTATTATGCTTTCTTTTTTTCACCCAGAATCTTAGTAACTTTTTTAACATTTGACAATGTTGAAATATATAAATAGTTTTTTGTATGTCAAGTACATTTACAAAAATAATTTATAAAATCTAGTAAATAAAGTTGGTAACATATTATACATATTGTCAGTTAATCAAATTTTAGAATTCGGTCATAAATAAACTAATATGAGCAATGGTGGATCCTGGCTGGGGAATGGCCGTAGACTTTTGCCCAATCATCTTACCTGATCAAATTGTACACAAGTTAGAAGGTGCAAGCCATGGGTTATGATACAACCTCAAATCTCTAACGCAACCCTATTCCTTCAAATTGGGATTCATCCCATGTTCTCACTTGCGTCAAATATATTTGGTGTCAGCAGGGGCAGAGTCAAGATACAAGTATTGAAGGGCCAGCTATCTTTGTTCAACATAGTAAATTTACAACTTATAATATAATCATAAAAATTAGTTTATTGTATTATAGAGAAATGATAACACCTGTAACTCTATTACTATCCAAATAGTTTTCTAAAACTTATTATATTGTAAACAAAAAAGATTTTTTTTATATTAGTTAGGACTTAAGACCATAATTCTTATCGTATCTAATATGAAAGCCTAAAATATACCACCATTCAGTCATCATCTATATATAACATCAATAAGATAACATTTTTTATTGAAAAGACAAAAGGCACCAACATGTATAAGAATACAATTAGTTTAGAAAAATGAGATTTATAAAGACTCCTCATAAATCTTAAACATACTAAAGTCATTATTATGAAATCTTTACAACTAAAAATTAAATGTCAAACCAAAGATTTCGATCTAATAAACGATATATATGATTTAAGATATATTCCATAAGATATTATTTTAAAACTTTTGAACTATAGTATAAATGTATGAAATTTAGTAAAAGATAACAATATCTATACTAAGTAAATGTTGGTTTACATATATTCAATATTCAAATATTCATAACTTTTTGTTTAGATATCGGATTAACGTATATAGTATATCAAACCGAATCCCTGAAATAGAGCTAAAATACAGGGAAAAAATATTCGGATTGAGAGGGGGGGGGGAGCCATGGCCCCCACCGGCCCTAACATAGCTTCGCCCCTAGGTGTCAAGGAAACTAGATGGCTATTTGAAGAGGTATGTTGGGATATAGTTAGTTTTTACGAAAATTATTTTTGGAGTCTAGGTTTTTGTCTTTTTTTTTTTATGTTCTAAGTGAAAATTTATTTCTCTTAGTATTCGTAAGGTCTTAGCTTATCCTATTGATGCCTCTCTCCAGTTGAAACTGATTAACTTCGAGCTCATAGTTGCGTTCTTCATGCTTAAATTAGTATGATTTTGCTTATAAAACTTTTGAATCTCTAACCGAACGATCCCAATTTGAATTTGTAAATAACTCTCCTTTTTAAGGGGTTGTTTATACTAATAGTTAAAAAATCAAATTGGAATAATTCGATTACAAATTTGATGTTTTAGAAGTCAAATTTTATGAATTTAAGGGTGAGAAAAAACAATTATGGATTTGAATTTAATTTATTACTATCGAAGAAGGACACCAACAGGAAAAGCCAACTTAAAACTTCATGAATACTAAGAGCAATAATTTTTTTAGGATACTAAAAGTAAAAGGCTAACAGTGGCATAAAAATGACTTTCGCTAGTTTTCACATCGAACATCTAAAAGATAAGACTACATTTAACTAGTATGGAAAGTCTATTAGTCCATTCTTATATTCTCAATTAGTTTTATAATGAAACTCAAATAAGCTTCTTCTTTTTTTGTTAAAAGACATACCTAAATGAGCCAATAAAGTCTAAAAGTCTTCACGCTTTAGATGAACTTCGATGGGCCATTTTTATAACACATCTATCATACAATTTTAATATAATTTCAACCGAAAAACCATATAACGACGAACAACGTAACTAATTAGATTATATATTATATAATGTAATGTATAATTTTTTTCAGATAAAAAACACTCTCAAACAACTAACCCTAAAATGTACATGAAATTCCGCACACAAACACAAGCATATCGGAATTTTGCTCTATGTCCATCCATTCAAACAAGCTCAAAAATGTTTTTATAATAAATGAACAATATTCTTTCAGAGTATATAGACATCATTAAATTTGTAATCTTTCTTAATATATATATATATGTATATATATATATCATCTCTATACAAACAATTTTGTTATGATTTTTTAATATTACATATTCACAATATCACTCGGATTCAATCAAAGTTCAACTTTTTGTTTGACCTATTGATTTTGGAGTCAAGTTTAGCGGTTATTTTAAATTCGGGTTGAGTGTGAGTTAAGTTTAATCAGGTCAATACAGCAATTTTTAGGTTTCAATTCAATAGGATTAAACTTTTTTCTTTGACCCGCTGATTTTGGATCGGGTTTCAAAGTAAAAATATATGATCGTTTCAGGTTGGTGTTTGGGTCATGTCGAGTTTTGATAGCTCTAGATTCACATCATTAAAATTATATGTTAACTGAGCCAAAGATTACAGCTTTCACAATATATACCGGTCGATTGCAGTTCAATCGGGTTTAGTTCTTTGTTTGACTTGTTGATTCTTAGGTCAGGTTTCGTATATGCTCTACACATATTCACGTCACTAAAATTTACAGGTTAAACAATTTTAAACATTACAACTTTCAATATACCGATTGGTTCAACTCATTTCTTTAGCATGTTTATTTTACATAACATATTAAATTACGATACTTATAACATATTTAATTAATATGTTTTAAGTTTTATTGAGAAAAGTGATCCCCACCAGTGTATAACTATATGGTTATCTGTTACCTTTATGCTAATCACTTTTTTTTTATGTTTACTAACCAGCTTTAAAGAGAATAAGGCAAAGTGGCAAATCATGATACATCCATAAGTAGAATTGGGCAAAATCCGGTCTCGACTAGATTTTTGGACCGGATCGGACTGGCACGGACCTTGATCGGATCTGGAGGATACCGGTCCGGTCCTCAGTCCATGAAAATGGACATTTCCGGTCCCGGTCAAGTCCTGATCTAGACCGAATTTTTATAAAATTTAAATTTATTTTAAATTTATTTTTTATTAACTTTAATGTTATATATTTTATTTCAATATTTAAGTTTAACATTTAGATTATATAATTAATAATATTATTTTTTTCATTAATCATATATGATTTCTGTAAGTCTATTATAATATTTGTATATAAAAAAGTATTTTTTCTTTAAAAAAAATAATTTTTTTAAAAAATCCGGTCAAAAACCGAACCGAGACCAGATTTTCCCGGTCCGGTCCTCGGTCCATAAATTTGGGGCAATCCGGTCCCGATCCGGTCCGGTTTTGAATTGATGCCCACCCTTACCCATAAGTAGGGCTGGGCAAAAAAACCGTAACCGTTAAACCGGTATCCGAAAGCTTTTTCCAGTTAACCGTGACGAGAAAAACCGGAAAACCGGTTATGGTTAACCGGCCGGTTTTTTAAACGGTTTAACAGTTCGGTAATGGTTAATCATGTTTTTTCAATCGGTTAACTGATAAACCGATTAGTAAAATATTAATATATATTTTTAGAAAGAAAATAATATAAATAAGCTAATTTGATAATATTAGGATTTTTTAATAAGAGATCTACTCTATAATTTATATACAATTAATCACAATTGCTTAATATAAATATCTTCCAAAATAGTTAGTGTCTTAAATGAATAACTAGTTATAACTTATTAACTTATAGGTTGCAGTTGCACACTTGCACCTGTTAGTTTGCTGATATTCTATCTTTCTTTTTTTTGAGATGGTTGATAAGCCTAAACTTCTATCTTTTTTTTGTCAGCCTAGATTCTATCTTTTAACTTAGCTAGCTAGCATACGTTGCTTTGCAACTGCACAGAAGCACGACCCTCATAAATGGCACATCTACTCACCTTGATCGATCGATCCAGTTCGTACCAATCGACTACGTGTTTTGATTATATATATCTATATTTCTCGGTCAAAATGCATGTATTATTTAAAATGAATAGTTTTACTTTCAAATAATGGTTAACCGATTAACCGTACCGGTTTTCATGGTTAACCAATATTGGTTAACCATTACTTAACGGTTTGGTAATGGTTATCATAATTTAGTAACCGAATATCCGGTTAACCGAACTTCCGGTTTCCCGTCCGTGCCCACCCCAACCCATAAGTACTCAACCAGTGAGCTGATGCGTCAAGCGTCTTTATGCTAATCACTACTAACATCTTAATAATTCCATTCATTAAATCCAAAAATCATCTAAAACAATGTCACTAAGACCATCCACAGCGGGGGTACTATTAAGGGAGCAAAGGCTACATATAGCAATAATAAATGGAATGGGAACATGTCCCCATTTATTTGGGTGCAAAATATGCATCCGGGGAAGAAGTTGAACGCGCGTGTGAAACGGGTAAAACACAGTGTTTTGTCATTTAAAGGGACAAAACACCGCGTTTTGAGCCTTCTCAGAGCTAAGGAAGGGTGAGTCATGTGTCACGTTCTATGTGGGTCGTGGCTCGCTAATCACACAATGACATGTGGCACTATGTATTTCAGTTTATTAAAATCCGTTTTTTTTTGGTAATTTATATATATATTAGAAAAAAATAAAAATTATACCAAAATTCATAATTGTTTTTTCTCTTACGCATATTGTGTATCTTTTACTAAATTTAAAATCAATTGTACATAATCGGGTTGTATGTTGTGAAAGGGGGTGTTTTAAGTCGGAATGACTATTGTTATACCTTTCCTTTATAGGGTTCTTTCTTTCTATGTTAGGAAAAGGGGTTTCTAAAACAAGAATCCTAGGTCTAGTTAGTCACTCAGCTAACACCACATACAACTCGCAGTCAGTAACTCTGCCTATGATATGAAGCACTGCCCCGTAACAATGCATATCTTAACGCTACCTAGGCTATGGGGCACTGCCTCTATAACCTCGTATGTCATCACAACGGCGTATCCATCTCACGCTGGACTAAGAGACAGGTCATCTCATGACCGTCCATCCTCAATCAACCATCAATCTCAACACAAACCAACTACAATAAGCCATTAAGCTTATACTAGAGCGTTGCCCAACCCAAAGAAAACGACGACAAATTATACATTTAATGATATAAATTTTCAAAACTGGTTTCCAAGATGATTTACACCTAGCAATCATATCAAAAGATTTCAAAGATCGATCAGGACTAGTTTCCAAAACCAATTTCATAGCTACCACACAATCCTACCAGGCTATAACAATGTTAAGCAAGTCGTAAATCGACTTACCTCGAAAGCTGAATATCTAAGACGAATTCCCAAGAAATTTTTGGAACGAATTATTGGGTTCCTGAATAAGAGTTTAATAAGAGGAAATTCGTACTTTCGCATACCCAAGCCTGACGCGAAACCTGAACACAAACTTAAACCCGTCCTAATCAAAACTACCTAGCTCGATTTTGCCTTATTAATACTCTATTTCCATAATTCCCGAACCCTTCTCGCTGCACATTCTTTTTTTAAAAGAAGAGCTACTAGCTCATACAGGCAAACATTAGGCTACCAAACTATTACAAGGCCAGCCTAAATTATCACAACGGATGATCTAAAAAAAAAAGAAAAATAGAGGTTGTTGACTCAACAACCCGTTAAACTGAATTACAGATAAAGAAGAGAAAAGATTTACAGAAGAGGAAAAACTAGAAACAACTTTATTAAGACTAGAAGGGTTTTAACAATTTGGTTATTACCTTCAATAATTATTTTAGAAAAAGAGTTGAGATCTATGTCTTGAAGAGCCACAAGTAGTGAAGAGGCTTCAGACTGTACAACAAACAAGTGAGATAGTTCTAATCTTCCACATTTTAAAATATGACCAAATTCATTACGGAGGATAAATCTAGCAAAAGAGGATCCATTCCCATGTTTTGAAGAATCAAAATTCAGTTTGACATAATCTAGCGGAGGTTTTTTCCAAATTCCATTTATTTTTCTTTGTGGTCGTTTTTTAGGATTGCAATTTACTGGTTTATTAGCACTATCCCACTCAAGGGATTGGGAGAAGGCAAGTTCCGAGGGAAGTCTAGACGGGTTAATTCTAGATGGGTTAAATAATTTAGCGCTTCTATGAGCCCAAATAAACCACCAAAAGAAAAAGAGAAGGTTAATGACTTGGAAATTCGGGTTGTTCGGGTCAATTCGGATCGAGTCGTTCGGGTCGGGTCCGTTCGGGTCAAACAGTCATTTCGGGTCTTGTTCGGTTCAGGTCTAGTTCGGTTTCGGGTCGTAATATTTCGGGTTAGTTCGGGTTCGGGTCATTTCAGATCGGATGTTGTTCGGTTCAGGTCTAGTTCGGTTCGGGTTCTTTTCGGATTGCTTCGAATCGGATCATTTCGGTTCGGGTCAATTCGGATCTGGGTGTTATTTGGATTCAATTTTATTTTAAATTATAAGACCACCCGCAACGGTGAGTTTTTAACGTAGAAAGTTTGGGCACTTTAATGGGTATTTTAATGTGTCTTGTAATAAAACATAGTTACTACATATTATTGACAAAGACTTAGATGTAATTTCTACTTAGTTAATTAAAAAAAATGGAAATTCTACATGGTAACCCTAGGGTTTAACATTATTTACAAGGTGTACCAATTTTTTTACATATTGTACGCGCTAACCCTGAGATTAATAAGAAATTCTCCTGATATCAAAAATATTAAAATTAACCCTTATAATTAAATTTGATTCTATAAAAAAGAATTAAGGTTAGATTTTTTTTTAAGAATAAGCAATATTAAAATTAACCCTTACTACGGCGCTAGCCGTAGACCGGCCTGCATCGCGCTCGCCCTCATGATCTCTAGCTCCATCGGCTTCGGGTTCTCGTTCTGCAAAACATGTTGGTGTGTCATGTCCAGCCTAGGGCTATTCCGGTTTGCTCTAGGGTTCGGGATTGGGGGCGATTACCTGCTCTCGGTCACCATCATGTCTGAGTTCGCGAACAAGGCCACGAGAGGCACGTTCATTGCTGCCGCGTTCTCGATGCAAAGGCTCGGGATTTTACTCGACTCCATCGGCACCATGACCATTTGCGCCGCCAAGATCAAAGATAAATAACTCAAACTACAAACTAGTATAGCATGCAAGTAAGGGGTCGAACCCAAGAGAACTATAGCTTCTAGTACTAATATAATTATCAGCCAAAGATATGGGGGGAAATCAAAGAGATATCTAAACTAAACTAACCTAGGAAAACAAAACAAAGAAATAAACAAATAGATAAGAGCTAGGTTCATTCAAAAGATCCACTCATGAAATAATCACTCGATCATAGATTCATCCATTGATTTCATTCACACCTATGGTTAATTCCTATCCTAATCATTAACAATCGCAAGTCCACGGTCCAAGCAATTCTATAACCCTAAGCAAGGACGCTTAAACCTAGAATTAACATAGAGAACAAGGATATGTAGGATATAATATCAAACAATCAAGCTACGAGTCAATTGCAAGATAAAACAATCAATTCTCTCTCTTAATCCTAGTCCACTGTCCTAGAATCAAGTTGTCTTCTAGAAAAGAGATGCTCACACAGACAATGAAACAAATCAATTCAGACTATAGAACAATGATAATTCAACAAGTTGGCCAAGCTCAAAGAATCATTCAAAGCTCATGGAATTAAGCACAAAGAGAAGAGATATTAACCAAAGGATAGAAATCAATTACCAAAACCTCACGAGTTCATACATCAGAGCTTCTCCCTTGAACAAACCCAAGGAGACTAGCTCTCCTAAACTAAACTAAACTAGAGAATAATTAAAGAAGAAGGTAGGAAGTAGAATGTCTCTGAAACCTAAGGAGGCTCCTCCTTAAATAGCCCCAGGAACAAGCTTCCCGAGATAGATAAGGAAAGAGGCAAAAGGTAGAAAAGGAAACAAGATAGAAAGATTTCGGCCCGCTTTGGATTCAGCATCACCGCGGTCACGTCGTCTCCACCGTGCCCGCGCTTCCGCGACAGAATAGAACAAGTCATCTCGGCAGCCACCGCGGTCGCGTCGGCCAAGCTGCGGTCGCGGAATCGGGACAGAACCTCTGGCGTCACTTCGGAGGCTGTTTTGACTATTGTCCGCTTGGAATCTGACTTTGGTGTCAAAAGCTGAATTTCCGCGCTTGAAGTTAGCTTTCCAATGGTACTGGAATCAGCTCAATCCGACCTCTGTAGCTCAAGATATAGCCTTCGCAAGCAAGTGGTGTCGCGCAGACAACTCAAAACGCCTTACAACTCTTTATTCTTGCATTCTTGTGTCTTCGGTCTTCGTATTACAATCACACACAAACTCTAACCTAAACATTCTCAATAACGTCCTAAAACCTAAGATCTAACCCATACAAAATAGCCTAAATCACCGTCTCCAATAAGCCATCGAATACCTTTGGGGAACTGGTCACGAATATTAAAAGTCGGACAAACTGCCAAGGGTAGTTACTTTTGTGGTAGTGGAAAATGGACTAATTATGAAGATGTTTTTCTGAAACAATGCGAACCCAAATATTATTAGGTTGAATTACCAATTTCTAGAGGAGCTTCATTTGTAAATCAAGGTTAATGTTTTGAGCCGATCTAAGACCAAGACCCCCTTCAGACTTCGGTTTACAGATTTTTTTCCCAGCTAAGAAGAGGATCGTGATTGGTATTGAATTTGTTCTAGAAAAACGATTTTGCGACTTTATCTATTTGGTTTAACACACCCTGAGGAAGTAGAAAACTTTGCATAAGATAGTTGACTTTACTCAGTAACAAGACTGAATAAGGACCACACGTCTTGCCTATGAAATGAAATTTGCCTTCCATTGTGAAAGTTGCTTTTGCGAATTAGTAACCGTATTAAAAAACATGTTGTTTTGAACTATGCTATTTAAGATAAGAATTCCCAAATATTTTTCCATTGAGGATGTGACCTGAACATTAAGAATACTCGCAAAGGAAAGAGAGGTCTCACGCGAGATGTTAGCTGAAGCATGGAAGGAGCTTTTATGGTAATTAATAGATAGGTCAAAAAGAAGGGTGAAGTTGTCAAGAAATTGTCTAATGAATTCTATGTTACCAACATAGGCATGTGAAAAAAATAATGGGTTTTTCATCAACAAAGCTGAGAAAAGGGATGATAGTTGCATTTTTGACAAGCTGGATACCAACATGTTTTGAGGTAGAAATTGCTTCATTCTGAAGAGTTATAGGAAGAAATTTCATTGCAAGAACAAAAATAAAGGGTGCTATACGATCCCCTTCACGGATACCGCATTGGGGTGAGAATTCAGATCCAAGTTCATTGTTAACCAAGACTGGGGAAGAAGATGTAGTGATAAAAGTCATTACATGATGAATCCATTTTGCGTCAAACCCAAACTTAGTCAGTATTAAGCGGATAAAGTTCTAGTTAAGTTTATCATATGCTTTCTTAAAGTCTAGTTTTATCGCCATCCAACCAAGTCGACCTTTTTTCTTTTTATCGAACGAGTAAAAAATCTCATGTGTTATCAGAATATTTTTTTGGATAAGTCTTCCTTTAACGAACGCACTTTGAAGTGGGTGAACTAATTTAGGTAAGATATGGGTAATGCGATTGGACTATAATTTTGTGATGACTTTATAGATAATGTTACATAAGATAATCAGACGGTAATGGTTAACTGGGTGGAGAGTATCAATTTTTGGGATTAAAGCAATAAATGTTTTATTCATAAAGCGGAGCATAACGTCTGAATGAAAAAAAACATTGATTGCTAAGATGAGAGAAGAACTAACAGTGGGTCAAAGATGTTGGAAGAATTCCGCCATAAAACCATCCGGGCCGGGCGTTTTATTCAAAGCGAGATCAAAAACCGAGTTTTGATTTCCGAAGGTGTAGGCGATTTAGCAAGTTGAATGTTATTTAGATTCGTGACCAAAGAAGGTTTAGTATCAAGATCTTCAGGGCGCTGAACACATGCTTTATTGATCTGTAATCATGTTGTTAAGTCTTCTGTGATATGTTGTGAGATAGAGTCATGATCTTTAACAATCAAACCGTCCTTAGTTCGAAAGGAAAATATATTTTAGAAATGGTTTGAAAGTATTTAGTATATTTATCAACTTTTTGTAAATGTGTATTTTTTGCACTTTGCTTCTAGAACGTATGATGAAAGTCAATACGGACATTATATTTGTCCAAATGTTGTTGTAGTTTGGTGAGAATTTGTGTGCTAGATGGGTCTCGAAGCAAACTAGTCTGTAAATCCTTAAGTTGTTATTCTGAAATTATATGTTGTTCAAAATTATTATTAATATGCTTCTTATCCCAGTGTTTAGAATATTTCTTGAGTAATTGATTCGGCCTATTTTGTATAGGTTAACTCTTGTATTTTAGAGCTATATTGAGAGTGTTTAGGTTAGTTTTGAGCGTTATTGTAATATCAAGACCGAAGACATAAGTTATGAAGAATTAAGAGTTAAAGAGCTTAAAGACGAAGATTCGCCACTGCATGGATATCGCGGTCGCGTTGCTCATGGCGCGGGCGCGGTGGCGTGGAGGAGCGAGCCAACCAAGACCATGAAGGCCGCGGTCGCGTTGCCCTGGGCGCGGTCGCGGTAGTAGCCGACTCGGTTTTTACGATATGAAGGACGCCGCGGGCGCGGATGTGATGCCGCGGTCGCGGGTTCGACCGACTTCCAAGTTGACGAGATTTCACTGTTTTTATCTTGTTTCCTTTCTTATCTTTCGGGTTCCTACCTTATTTAGTCCGAAAAGGTTGATCTTTGAGGCTATATAAGGAGGACCTTTTCTAGGTTTTTAGAGATCATCAATTCATCATCCAATTAGTCAATCAATTGTACTTCAATAAAGATTAGAGTTTTCTTTGTAATGGAGAACTAACTCTCCTCTGGAGTTTATTCAATCAAGGAAGCTTTATTATGAAGTTGTGAAATTCTGGTAACCTCTTTATCCTTAGGTCTTTATTGATACTCTTGTACTTCATCCCATGATCTATGTTTGATTTTATGAGCCTGATCAACTTGTTTGATTGACTTAGATCTATTGTTTGAATTAGGATTGGTTGTTGTCTATGCATCTTTCCTATTCTCGAAACAACTCTATTCTAGGACCGTGGACTAGTTTAGGGAAGAGTATTCAATGGTTAAATTGTGCATGAGACTCGTAGCTTAATTGCATGATTTGATTTCCTATTATCCCTGTGCTCTATGCTAATTCTAGGTTAAGCGTCCTTGCCTAGGGTTATAGAATTGCTTGGACCGTGGACTTGCGATTTCTAATGATTGGGATTGGAATTGACCTAGGCATATAAAGAGGTGGATGAATTCATGATCAACAAATTAATAAAGTGGAATTGATTGGATGAACTCTACTTGATAACTTTGATTGAAACCAACTTTCAAAACCCCCTTTTGATTACTTGCATGAGAACCATAAAATCTGAATAAAATTGATTCCTTTGGGTTCGACCCCTTGCTTGCCTACTTTACTTTTGTTTGCATGTTTGAGATTTATTTTTGATAAGGGAACAAGGACTTTGCCCGAGTCAGTAATCGCATTTTCATCGTAATTTTAAACATGAATGAGTCATTAAGTTTATAACGCCAAACTTTACTAACAAGTTCAACAAATTCAGGTTTAGAGATACACGTATTTTCAAATCTAAAAGACTATTTATAGTATTTTTGTGTTTATCTAGATCAAAAGAAATTAGGCAATGATCCGAAGTAGTGAAGGGGTGATGATTGTAACACCTCGTCTTTCTGACAAGGCGTTACTCGGTAGTAGACCTCACGAGACGCTACCAAGCTGGTTCGACAATAGAACATTCGGATCTTGCAACGCGGGCACGGCGAGAAAACATTGAAAATCATCCAACTTGCATTATGAAATAAAACTTTTACAAAACATTTCATGATCCCGACCCAATACAAGACTAGCAGTTACAAACTTCCCCAAACCCCAAATACATTAACTAACAACTTACGATATAAATTTACGCAAAGTATCAACCAATAACATGAATCAAAATACAACGATCATTCCCTAAACCCAAACCATTCTATGTCACGCATCGCCGCTTCGCACCACCAATCCGCCAAGTCCCTACACGGATTCCTGAATACCTGAAGGCCGCGGTCGCGTTGTCTATGACGCGGGCGCGGTGGCGTGGAGGAGCGAGCCAACCAAGACCATGAAGGCCGCGGTCGCGCTGCCTATGGCGCGGTCGTGGTAGAAGCCGACTCGGATTTGACGATTTGAAGGCCGCCGCGGGCGCGGTTATGGTGCCGCGGTCGCGGGTTCAACCGACTTCCAAGCGGACGAGATTTCACCGTTTTTATCTTGTTTCCTTTCTTATCTTTCGGTCACCTACCTTATTTAGTCCGAAAAGGTTGATCTTTGGGGCTATATAAGGGGGACCTTCTCTAGGTTTTTAGAGATCATCAATTCATCATCCAATTTGTCAATCAATTGTCTTTCAATAAAGATTAGAGTTTTCTTTGTAATGGAGAACTAACTCTCCTCTGGAGTTTATTCAATCAAGGAAGCTTTATTATGAAGTTGTGAAATTCTGGTAACCTCTTTATCCTTAGGTCTTTATTGATACTCTTGTGCTTCATCCCATGATCTATGTTTGATTTTATGAGCCTGATCAACTTGTTTGATTGACTTAGATCTATTGTTTGAATTAGGATTGGTTGTTGTCTATGCATCTTTCCTATTCTCGAAACAACTCTATTCTAGGACCGTGGACTAGTTTAGGGAAGAGTATTCAATGGTTAAATTGTGCATGAGACTCGTAGCTTGATTGCATGATTTGATTTCCTATTATCCCTGTTCTCTATGCTAATTCTAGGTTAAGCGTCCTTGCCTAGGGTTATAGAATTGCTTGGACCGTGGACTTGCGATTTCTAATGATTGGGATTGGAATTGACCTAGGCATATAAAGAGGTGGATGAATTCATGATCAACGAATTAATAAAGTGGAATTGATTGGATGAACTCTGCTTGATAACTTTGATTGAAACCAACTTTCAAAACCCCCTTTTGATTACTTGCATGAGAACCATAAAATCTGAATAAAACTGATTCCTTTGGGTTCGACCCCTTGCTTGCCTACTATACTTTTGTTTGCATGTTTGGGATTTATTTTTGATAAGGGAACAACGACTTTGCCCGAGTCAAATTTTGGCGCCGTTGCCGGGGAATCTTTTTCTTGTTTTGATTTTGTGTGTTTTCGGGTTCTGCGCCCAAACCGCGCCCGTGGCCCCCTCGGCGCGCCCACGGTTCGTACGCAGAACCATCCTTTGGGTGCGGGCCTAACACATGGTTCGTACCCGGTCTACTAATACTTCCCCTGTTCGTTTTGATCCAGAAATTAGCAGGACTCTCCGGAAGATAAGAAGTGCCCCCAAACCCTCTACATCTTACAACCTTCTTGAATCTCTCTCTCTCTGACTCTGAACCAGAAGACGCCATGGCGGAGCAAACTATTCGCCAACTCACGGCGCCTGATCTCCAGCAACAGCAACTCGCTGTTCAATTCCCCGAACTCGGGGAGGGTGTGAAGTTTGAACTCAAGTCTGGCCTCATCCACCACCTGCCCAAATTTCACGGGTTGAGTGGTGAGGAACCGAACAAGCATCTTACTAAATTTCACGCGGTGTGTGTGAGCATGAAGCCCACTGATGTGACGGAGGATCAAATCAAGCTCCGGGCTTTCCCCTTCTCTCTTGAAGACACCGCCAAGGATTGGCTCCTTTATTTGGTGCCAGGCTCTATCACAACTTGGGCGGCTATGAAGAAGGCGTTTCCTGAGAAGTATTTCCCTGCTTCCAAGCAAACATCTATTAAGAAGCAACTCAGCAGTTTGGAGCAAGGGGAAGACGAGAACCTCTATGACTACTATGAGTGCTACAAGAGGCTCATCGCGAGTTGTCCCTACCATGGCTACCAAGCCAAGGATCTTATTTGCTACATCATTGAGGGACTCTGCAACAATGACAAGAGGCTCGTGAATGCATCTTGTGGGGATAGTTACGAGAACTTGACCCCCGTTGCAGCTTTTCAGAAAGTAGAAATCTTGGCGGAACAAGCCCGAAATCAAAGGTCAAAGACCAATGTGAGGTCCGTTAACGTGGTGAATGAGTCCCTGAATGCTGAAGTAAGGGAGCTCAAAGATCTTATGAAGCAGCTGCTCACGAAAAGGACAGCCCAGCAAGTCAATGCTTGTGGTTTATGTTATGATGCAAGCCACCACACGGATCAATGTCCTACTATTCAAGAGACCGAGGAGTCGGTCAATGCTATTGGCAATTATGGTGCGCCCCGGCCCCGGAATGATCCTTACTCTAACACCTACAATCCGGGGTGGGCGAACCATCCTAACTTAAGGTGGAGCAACCAGTAGCAGCAAGAGCCACCACAACAGCAGCAACAATACGCTCCTCAGGGCCAGCAACAACAGTTTTGGTCCAATAACTATGCCCCGAGAGCGCCTGCTCCGTCTCAGAACGATGCTATTACTGCCCTCTTGAAGCATAACCAAGAGACGAGAGCTGCTGTAAAGAATCTCGAGACTCAACTGAGCCAACTTGCCACCATGATCAATAGGCTCGAGTCTAAGGATTCCGGGAAACTTCCTTCTCAACCGCTCAATCACAAGGAGAATGTCAATGCCATGAATTTGAGGAGCGGTAAAGTATTGGCGAGTCGGGAATCACCCACTGGTGATGAACCGCGACCGCGCTCCCCTGGCCGCGACCGCGCCGGGGCGGAAGCACATGAAGACCAAGCTTCTGTAGGAATTCCGCGACCGCGCTCCCCCATCCGCGCCCGCGAGAATCCAACAGAGCCCATGGATCACGAGAGTCGTAGCGACCCGCGACCGCGAAGTTCGGACCGCGCCCGCGGTAAGGAAGCCGAGCGTAATTTCGAGGCTTTACTTGATTATGCTTTCAAGAACTATTCACCTCCTCGCCCGAGCTCTCCTAGACGGAACCGAGCCCCAGCATCAGGAGAGGACGATGGCTATGTGGCTCAACCCCTTCCACTATTGGATTCTTTCAAGCCCTTTCCTCCATTCCCCGAGGCTCTCAAGGACACGAGGAAGCCGGCACACGACAAGGAACTCTTTGAGACCTTCGCCAATTGTCGGGTAAATGTTCCTCTTCTTAATCTCATTCAAAGTGTCCCTCGTTTTGCTAAATTCATGAAAGAGCTATGCACCATAAAAAGAAAAAGTAGGACTAGTCCTAAGGTTGAGAAGGTAGCTCTAGTTAAAAAAACGCAGGATAGCAAAATTGAGACTTGTAATTCCCTACTCCAGAAGCAACTACCTAAAAAATGCTCAGACCCAGGAAGATTCACCGTCCTTGTCACTATTGGAGAAACTAAAATTGAGCGTGGTATGCTAGATTTAGGTGCCTCCATTAATGTTCTTCCAGCTTGCATGTATGATAGGTTAGGTCTTGGTCCTTTAAAGGAGTCCGATATTGTTATTGAATTGGCTGACCACTCTAATGTGCGCCCGAAAGGGTTAGTTGAGGATATTCTAGTGCAGGTGCAGGGTTTGATCTTTCCTGCAGATTTTTATGTGATGGAGATAGGCGAAGGGTGGTACGACCCGGTTCTCTTACTTGGTCGTCCATTCATGAAAACCGCCAACACGGTCATTGACGTTGCCAATGGATCTCTTTCCATATCTCATGGTGGCAACACGGTCCAAATTGATGTTGATGAGGACCCGTATTGATCGTATCCACGTCGAGCTAACAACGTTAAACAACAGCGCTGCTTGGGAGGCAACCCAAGGATTAGATAGATTGTTTTTCCATTCCTAGCTTAGGATTTGCTTGTGCTTTTCGCTAACATGCAGGTACTAGGTCCGAAAGGACACACCTGACGTGAAACCGCGCTCACGCCCTCTTTGGCCGCGCCCGCGGTGAACCGTCAGTGCGCCCCGACGAACAGGTACTAGCTCGTGCTCGTGGCAACCATATTGCGTCTCGGTTTTAGCTCTTTATTAAAAAAAAAAAAAAGAGGACTTCTTGGTCCCATTCTACCTCTATACTTTCCATCCATCTATATCCATTTTATCCATCTTCTATCTTTCCACCATTCTATTTCTTCTTTCCATTCATCTTTGTATTTTCCATTCTTTGGCTATGTGTAAAGCCTAAGTATGGGGGGGGGGCTTTGTTTCCCCGGGAGTGTTTTCTTCTCTACGGCTCGAGTTCAAGTATTAGTCCATCTTCCGAGAGACGAGCCAAGATACGACGGTTCTTTGCACATTACATTGTTCAAAACGAAGTCAAGACCTCCTCCTTGCACGAGTACCGCGCCCGCGCCACATTAGCCGCGCCCGCGGTGGTCCACCCGACGCTGACTTCTACTCTTTGCCGTGTTTCCGCGCCCGCGCCCCTTGTGCCGCGCCCGCGGTTTGCCACCCGATTGGAAGTACGAAGCTGTCTATTCTACCACCTTTGAAGAGTTCTTCCATTCCACCCCTCTTCATCGTTTGTGAGTCTTCTGATATACCTTTCTCCTTGCTTCTATCCTTTTCTCTTTGCTTCATTGAGGACAATGAAGGATTTAAGTATGGGGGAAGGAGTACTCGCATTCGCTTATCCTAGTTAGCTTAATTAGAGATTTGCTTCAGATTTTTGATTTTCTTCTTTTCATGGAGCACTTGCACCATACTTTTTGCATAATAAAGAAAGAAAGAAAAAGAAAAAAGATAGAAAGAGCCATAAAAATTGAAAAAAGGCATATAAATCTTGGGATGAGTCGAAAACCCGAAAGGGCGGCTCAGGTAATAAGCAGGTAACCCGGACCAGCATTAGGCTGGGGTAATATGAGGTTTATGAGTGATTTTGAGTATTTGTGAGCACACCCTTAAGAAAAATGAAAAGAGCGGTTAGGTGAAAACCCGAAAGGGCGCCTAAGCAGAATTGAGCGGTAAAATTCGAGTGTTTAGGATCATTCTTGCTTGGGGACTTTGGGGCTTACATGTTAGATTTGGGTAGATCCTAGGTTGCTCTATTTCATGTTTTAGAGCTTGAGTGTTATATCTTGTTGTGAGGTGTGTGTTTGAGCTTCATTGTTTTATGCTCATGATTTCTCTATATTTTTGGGTTCGGGTTGTGAGATGAGTGTTTTTATCTTCCCTTGTATTTCCTGAGATCTTAGATGTGCTACCTTGTTATATTTGTTTTGAGCTTACTCGAGGACGAGCAAGATCTAAGTATGGGGGAATTTGATTCGGCCTATTTTGTATAGGTTAACTCTTGTATTTTAGAGCTATATTGAGAGTGTTTAGGTTAGTTTTGAGCGTTATTGTAATATCAAGACCGAAGACATAAGTTATGAAGAATCAAGAGTTAAAGAGCTTAAAGACGAAGATTCGCCACTGCATGGATATCGCGGTCGCGTTGCTCATGGCGCGGGCGCGGTGGCGTGGAGGAGCGAGCCAACCAAGACCATGAAGGCCGCGGTCGCGTTGCCCTGGGCGCGGTCGCGGTAGTAGCCGACTCGGTTTTTACGATATAAAGGACGCCGCGGGAGCGGATGTGATGCCGCGGTCGCGGGTTCGACCGACTTCCAAGTTGACGAGATTTCACCGTTTTTATCTTGTTTCCTTTCTTATCTTTCGGGTTCCTACCTTATTTAGTCCGAAAAGGTTGATCTTTGAGGCTATATAAGGAGGACCTTTTCTAGGTTTTTAGAGATCATCAATTCATCATCCAATTAGTCAATCAATTGTACTTCAATAAAGATTAGAGTTTTCTTTGTAATGGAGAACTAACTCTCCTCTGGAGTTTATTCAATCAAGGAAGCTTTATTATGAAGTTGTGAAATTCTGGTAACCTCTTTATCCTTAGGTCTTTATTGATACTCTTGTACTTCATCCCATGATCTATGTTTGATTTTATGAGCCTGATCAACTTGTTTGATTGACTTAGATCTATTGTTTGAATTAGGATTGGTTGTTGTCTATGCATCTTTCCTATTCTCGAAACAACTCTATTCTAGGACCGTGGACTAGTTTAGGGAAGAGTATTCAATGGTTAAATTGTGCATGAGACTCGTAGCTTAATTGCATGATTTGATTTCCTATTATCCCTGTGCTCTATGCTAATTCTAGGTTAAGCGTCCTTGCCTAGGGTTATAGAATTGCTTGGACCGTGGACTTGCGATTTCTAATGATTGGGATTGGAATTGACCTAGGCATATAAAGAGGTGGATGAATTCATGATCAACAAATTAATAAAGTGGAATTGATTGGATGAACTCTACTTGATAACTTTGATTGAAACCAACTTTCAAAACCCCCTTTTGATTACTTGCATGAGAACCATAAAATCTGAATAAAATTGATTCCTTTGGGTTCGACCCCTTGCTTGCCTACTTTACTTTTGTTTGCATGTTTGAGATTTATTTTTGATAAGGGAACAAGGACTTTGCCCGAGTCAGTAATCGCATTTTCATCGTAATTTTAAACATGAATGAGTCATTAAGTTTATAACGCCAAACTTTACTAACAAGTTCAACAAATTCAGGTTTAGAGATACACGTATTTTCAAATCTAAAAGACTATTTATAGTATTTTTGTGTTTATCTAGATCAAAAGAAATTAGGCAATGATCCGAAGTAGTGAAGGGGTGATGATTGTAACACCTCGTCTTTCTGACAAGGCGTTACTCGGTAGTAGACCTCACGAGACGCTACCAAGCTGGTTCGACAATAGAACATTCGGATCTTGCAACGCGGGCACGGCGAGAAAACATTGAAAATCATCCAACTTGCATTATGAAATAAAACTTTTACAAAACATTTCATGATCCCGACCCAATACAAGACTAGCAGTTACAAACTTCCCCAAACCCCAAATACATTAACTAACAACTTACGATATAAATTTACGCAAAGTATCAACCAATAACATGAATCAAAATACAACGATCATTCCCTAAACCCAAACCATTCTATGTCACGCATCGCCGCTTCGCACCACCAATCCGCCAAGTCCCTACACGGATTCCTGAATACCTGGAGTCTGAAAAATAATTCCCCGAGGGGTCAGCTACTATCCTAATCCAAGTCAGAAAACATACAGTACTAATAGAACGTTTAAAAACGAGTTTCTAAGGTCAGCAAACAAGTCCGCAATCACACGCATAACTCTAGTCCAGTCCTATGTCCAGTTAGTCATACAATTCATATTCACTAGCAGAATCACAATAATAAGTACTCTTACACAAACATTCACAAATCCACACATTCACACACACACACACATTCCTAGGCGGGGTGTTAACGGCCTCCACCCACAGCACCCGCATCTAAGGCATCCTCCAGCCATTCCATTTTCCACACACTTCCAACCCCTGGTCGAGCCCCTACTAGAGCACTCACCAAAACATTTTTATAATTTTTTAAAGGGCTCTCCTTGCCATACGACCATGCCTCTAGAAGTCCACTTCTCCTTGAAAATCCAAGAACAAGGTCGTACCGGTAGATGCCAACACACAGAAAACGCGTAAAAACTTTTCATACGACAAAATCCTTTTGAAAACCAGTTGCACACATGCACACGTACGATCACACACACACATGTATATATATATATAAATAAAATATTTTAGAAAAATAATACTTTAGGGACTAGTTCCCCAAAATCAATCCTACGAGCACAGCATGCAATCCAACCAGAATAGAATAGAACCACCTAGCTGAGCAAGTCGCAGAACGACTTACCTGTAAGACGAAGGAATACTGCTACGAATGAGGAATGAGAAAATCAATCACCTAGAAAAGATAATTAACACATTCTTAGAAGGCTAAGACAATTATTTTTATATAAGGGAATTTATTAAGAACCCAAAAATCCCGGAACCGAACCCGACTACACCCAACTGCTAACGAAGGCTACTCTCAAAACTACCCCTCAATTCTTCCTCCTGCCGGTCAACTTTGACAACTTTACACAACCTTCCCCCCCCCCCCAAAATTCTGGCCACATCACGCTTGGCCCCACCTCTCTTTCCCACTTCTTCTTCTCTGTTCCTTTTTTCTGGATCTTTCCCTCTTCCTGCCTCTTTCTTCTTTCATTTCCTTCTTGCCTATACAGGTCCAAAACCACAGCCCTCCTTCCAAGCCGCCCGCTACTACCCTCTACTTGAGGCCCCGACCAACGCCGCCCGAGTTCGGCCCACCCAGCCTCTCGCCGGACCCGAGTCCGCGCCCGACTCCTCAATTCCTCTTTCCGCTTCCTTCTCGCCTCCTTCTTCAACTCGGAACTGTAGAGGACACCCCACCGGTGCCAGTTCCATCCGACGACGGTCCGCCAAATCCCGACTCCTCTGCCCAGATTTGGTCCCTTACGCCGGCGGCCGCTCTCGCATACCCCGCTTCCGCCCAACCCGGCTAACGGCCGAAGATCCCATCCCTGAACTCGAGCCACCATGACAGTCGCCGGACTCTGCCCTCGCCCGATCTCCCGAACCCGACCCTCGACTCTACCCACTAAATACCCGATCGAAAAAGAAACAGAAAAGAAACTTGCTTGCCGGCGAGAACCCTCGTGAACCAAGTCTGACTTGATCGATCTCACTGACGGTAGCGGCGCTAGGGGTTCCACGAAGAGGAAGGGGTCAATATGCTTTTATTGACTATTTTGAGGGTACTATTGATTATATAATAATTCCAGCCAAATATGATTTTCTTATCCCTAAGGTAAATTTATTTTCTTTGGTCAAATAAATAATTTCTGGCTTTTGGGTCAAGAAACCAAAACGGAAATGAGATCGGATAGGCCCGAGTATTATATCTCACCCCCCTTAAGAAAAGTTTCGTCCCGAAACTTACGCAAATGAGGAACGAGAATTATCGGAAATTTGCGAATGGAATCGGCCTAAGCCTCGAAGTCTCATAACCTCTCCTCCTTAAAGAGGTTCGTCCTCGAACCTAAACCGAACGGTGAACATCAATACTAACAATAGGGCCACACACACATGAGCAGAGCAAAACCCGTATACTATGAAAGTCAAGCAACATCAAACAATGTCAAACAAATGAAACTCAAGTCAACAACGAAATGCAACCAACCAAAATCAATCTTGTAGTCTAGCTAAGGAAAACCAACAAACTACTACCCTAATTGCTAAAAGCAAAGCAACTTTCAGGTTAAATTCTCCGAAGGATCATGGGCTTCCTGCTCGTCACGGCCCTTCATCTCGAATACTCGGGGTGGAGCAGCTCCCGAGCTACTCGCTCTAGCACTTTGACCCATCCCTTGACCTGATGTTTGATATGACTGCGGTGGTGGTTGATGGGCTCTCTGGTTCCCTGGTACTGACCCTTGAGAGGGTGTGCTTCCTTTATTGAAACAGAATTTTTGCATGTGGCCTGACCTTCCATAAGTGAAACACGCTTTCGCTGGAATTGGGCAGGTATTCTTGAGATGCTCCGTACTACCACAATTATAGCATTGTCTTCGCCCTTCCACAGTTTGACTCATTTGCGGTCGGTGCGGGCATTCTTGTGACTGATCTCTCACTCCATTCTGATTACTACGCCTAGTCCGCCCATCTCCCTTAGACTCAGCTGGCGCGTCTAGTTTCTGCCTATTAGACGTTCCTAAGGGTGATTCGAATTGTTCTGGTCCTAACGTGGCCATCTCATATGCTAAAGCTGCATGCTGAACATCCATCAAAGTCTCGTACTGAAATCCTGCGATGTAAGCTCGAAGATCAGGCTGCAAACGCTTCAGAAAGGTTGCGATCCGCAGCTCCTCTGTGGGGCAAGCATCGGGTACTGTTGCCAAATCGTGTTGAAACTTAGTGATAGCCTCAGCCACAGTGATGTTCTCGGGCCAGCATCCCGAAAAGTAGCCTCTTTAGCAACCCTGAGGGCTCGGGGATTATAAATATCCCGAATCTTCTTCTTGAACTCCTTGAAGGTCATCCCATTCTGGAGATAGACGCTCCACCAGTCGAATGCATCCACCTTCAAGGAGGTTTGTGCCAAAGACACCTGCCGCTCTTCCGGCGCTCCAATCGCCTCCAGCGCAAAGGTTACCTGCCTGAGCCACTGCTCAACATCCTCCTCCTTCTTGCCCTCGAAGTCCGGCGGCTTCTTCTTATTATACTCCGAGAGCCATTTGTCGGGTTGGGGGCCGCGGAGTTCCTTCCTAGGCTCCTCAACGGTCTGGGCAGACCTCGCACTTCTAGGGCCTGATGCCCCTGCCCCAGACATCTGTTGCACTGCTGCCATGCTCTGCTCTGGCGGAACTCCTGCCCGCTGCAAGAATGCCACCGGGTCGGCTTGAATAGCCTCAACCATCTTAGGGGTGATGTTCAACGGCAGTGTTGCAGCTGCACCCTGAACTCCAGCACCAGCTCCTGCGTTAGGCCCTACAGCAGGAGGCCCTCCGCCGACAACAGAAATCTCAACATCAGCCTGGTCGTTCCCTAGCGGCCCAACACTCTCGGCAACTTCCTCTTGAGGAGGAGCATTTCCTTGGCCTGCAGTTCGGCCTCTGCCTCAACCTCGACCTCTACCTCTACCTCTACCTCTACCAACAGCAACAACGGCACGAGTCTGTGGGGCCATCTAGAATCGGAAACCCACAATTAGAAACTACATCGAACTAGAATTGACAACTAACTTACTAACTACGTGAGATCCTTAGGCTGATGGTGGCGGAGTCGAGACATGTCACCTACCCCTCCTAAATGCAATATGACTACCCAATGAAAAGGTTTTGAAAACACCGGCCGGTTATAGTTTCAAGTTGGACCTCGTGTACACTCGTTGGTCAGTCCCTTGTGCCCTTGTTGCCAACTTGGCTCTGATACCAATTTGTAACACCCCGTCTTTCTGACAAGGCGTTACTCGGTAGTAGACCTCACGAGACGCTACCAAGCTGGTTCGACAACAGAACATTCGGATCTTGCAACGCGGGCACGGCGAGAAAACATTGAAAATCATCCAACTTGCATTATGAAATAAAACTTTTACAAAACATTTCATGATCCCGACCCAATACAAG
Organism: Polygonum aviculare; assembly: GCA_934048045.1. Classification (NCBI taxonomy): domain Eukaryota; kingdom Viridiplantae; phylum Streptophyta; class Magnoliopsida; order Caryophyllales; family Polygonaceae; genus Polygonum; species Polygonum aviculare. The sequence goes on along the minus strand of OW204023.1, from coordinate 13,713,519 downwards.
ACTAGTAGTTACGAACTTCCCCAAACCCCAAGTACATTAACTAACAACTTACGATATAAATTTACGCAAAGTATCAACCAATAACATGAATCAAAATACAACGATCATTCCCTAAACCCAAACCATTCTATGACACGCATTGCCGCTTCGCACCACCAATCCGCCAAGTCCCTACACGGATTCCTGAATAACTGGAGTCTGAAAAATAATTCCCCGAGGGGTCAGCTACTATCCTAATCCAAGTCAGAAAACATACAGTACTAATAGAATGTTTAAAAACGAGTTTCTAAGGTCAGCAAACAAGTCCGCAATCACACGCATAACTCTAGTCCAGTCCTATGTCCAGTTAGTCACACACATTCATATTCACTAGCAGAATCACAATAATAAATACTCTTACACAAACATTCACAAATCCACACACTCACACACACACACACACACACACACTCCTAGGCGGGGTGTTAACGGCCTCCACCCACAGCACCCGCATCTAAGGCATCCTCCAGCCATTCCATTTTCCACACACTTCCAACCCCTGGTCGAGCCCCTACTAGAGCACTCACCAAAACATTTTTATAATTTTTGAAAGGGCTCTCCTTGCCATACGACCATGCCTCTAAAAGTCCACTTCTCCTCGAAAATCCAAGAACAAGGCCGTACCGGTAGATGCCAACACACAGAAAACACGTGAAAACTTTTCATAAGATAAAATCCTTTTGAAAACCAGTTGCACACATGCACACGTACGATCACACACACACATGTATATATATATAAATAAAATATTTTAGAAAAATAATACTTTAGGGACTAGTTCCCTAAAATCAATCCTACGAGCACAGCATGCAATCCAACCAGAATAGAATAGAACCACCTAGCTGAGCAAGTCGCAGATCGACTTACCTGTAAGACGAAGGAATACTGCTACGAATGAGGAATGAGAAAATCAATCACCTAGAAAAGATAATTAACACATTCTTAGAAGGCTAAGACAATTATTTTTATATAAGGGAATTTATTAAGAACCCAAATATCCCGGAACCGAACCCGACTACACCCAATTGCCCACAAACCGCTAACGAAGGCTACTCTCAAAACTACCCCTCAATTCTTCCTCCTGCCGGTCAACTTTGACCACTTTACACAACCTTTCCCCCCCCCAAAAAAAATTCTGGCCACATCACGCTTGGCCCCACCTCTCTTTCCCACTTCTTCTTCTCTGTTCCTTCTTTCTAGATCTTTCCCTCTTCTTGCCTCTTTCTTCTTTCGTTTCCTTCTTTCCTCTACAGGTCCAAAACCACAGCCCTCCTTCCAAACCGCCCGCTACTACCCTCTACTTGAGGCCCCGACCAACGCCGCCCGAGTTCGGCCCACCCAGCCTCTCGCCGGACCCGAGTCCGCGCCCGACTCCTCAATTCCTCTTTCCGCTTCCTTCTCGCCTCCTTCTTCCACTCGGAACTGTAGAGGACACCCCACCGGCGCCAGTTCCATCCGACGACGGTCCGCCAAATCCCGACTCCTCTGCCCAGATTTGGTCCCTTACGCCGGCGGCCCGCTCTCGCATACCCTGCTTCACCCCAACCCGGGTAACGGCCGACGATCCCATCCCTGAACTCGACCCACCATGACGGTCGCCGGACTTTGCCCTCGCCCGATCTCCGGAACCCGACCCCCGACTCTACCCACTAAATACCCGATCGAAAAAGAAACAGAAAAGAAACTTGCTTACCGGCGAGAACCCTCGTGAACCAAGTCTGACTTGATCGATCTCACTGACGGTAGCGGCGCTAGGGGTTCCACGAAGAGGAAGGGGTCAATATGCTTTTATAGACTATTTTGAGGGTATTATTGATTATATAATAATTCCAGCCAAATATGATTTTCTTATCCCTAAGGTAAATTGATTTTCTTTGGTCAAATAAATAATTTCTGGATTTTGGGTCAAGAAACCTAAATGGAAACGAGATCGGATAGGCCCGAGTATTACATCTCACCCCCCTTAAGAAAAGTTTCGTCCCGAAACTTACGCAAATGAGGAACGAGAATTATCGGAAATTTGCGAATGGAATCGGCCTAAGCCTCGAAGTCTCATAACACCCCGTCTTTTTGACAAGGCGTTACTCGGTAGTAGACCTCACGAGACGCTACCAAGCTGGTTCGACAACAGAACATTCGGATCTTGCAACGCGGGCAGGGCGAGAAAACATTGAAAATCATCCAACTTGCATTATGAAATAAAACTTTTACAAAACATTTCATGATCCCGACCCAATACAAGACTAGCAGTTACGAACTTCCCCAAACCCCAAATACATTAACTAACAACTTACGATATAAATTTACGCAAAGTATCAACCAATAACATGAATCAAAATACAACGATCATTCCCTAAACCGAAACCATTCTATGACACGCATCGCCGCTTCGCACCACCAATCCGCCAAGTCCCTACACGGATTCTTGAATACCTGGAGTTTGAAAAATAATTCCCCGAGGAGTCAGCTACTATCCTAATCCAAGTCAGAAAACATACAGTACTAATAGAACGTTTAAAAACAAGTTTCTAAGGTCAGCAAACAAGTCCGCAATCACACGCATAACTCTAGTCCAGTCCTATGTCCAGTTAGTCACACACATTCATATTCACTAGCAGAATCACAATAATAAATACTCTTACACAAACATTCACAAATCCACACATTCACACACACACACACACACATTCCTAGGCGGGGTGTTAACGGCCTCCACCCACAGCACCCGCATATAAGGCATCCTCCAGCCATTCCATTTTCCACACACTTCCAACCCCTGGTCGAGCCCCTACTAGAGCACTCGCCAAAACATTTTTATAATTTTTGAAGGGCTCTCCTTGCCATACGACCATGCCTCTAGAAGTCCACTTCTCCTCGAAAATCCAAGAACAAGGTCGTACCGGTAGATGCCAACACACAGAAAACGCGTGAAAACTTTTCATACGATAAAATCCTTTTGAAAACCAGTTGCACACATGCACACGTACGATCACACACACACATGTATATATATATATAAATAAAATATTTTAGAAAAATAATACTTTAGGGACTAGTTCCCCAAAATCAATCCTACGAGAACAGCATGCAATCCAACCTGAATAGAATGGAACCACCTAGCTGAGCAAGTCGTAGAACGACTTACTTGTAAGACGAAGGAATACTGCTACGAATGAGGAATGAGAAAATCAATCACCTAGAAAAGATAATTAACACATTCTTAGAAGGCTAAGACAATTATTTTTATATAAGGGAATTTATTAAGAACCCAAAAATCCCGGAACCGAACCCGACTAGACCCAATTGCCCACAAACCGCTAACGAAGGCTACTCTCAAAACTACCCCTCAATTCTTCCTCCTGCCGGTCAACTTTGACCACTTTACACAACCTTCCCCCCCCATAAATTCTGGCCACATCACGCTTGGCCCCACCTCTCTTTCCCACTTCTTCTTCTCTGTTCCTTCTTTCTGGATCTTTCCATCTTCCTGCCTCTTTCTTCTTTCGTTTCCTTCTTTCCTCTACAGGTCCAAAACCACAACCCTCCTTCCAAGCCGCCCGCTACTACCCTCTACTTGAGGCCCCGACCAACGCCACCCGAGTTCGGCCCACCCAGCCTCTCGCCGGACCCGAGTCCGCGCCCGACTCCTCAATTCCTCTTTCCGCTTCCTTCTCGCCTCCTTCTTCAACTTGCAACTGTAGAGGAGACCCCACCGACGCCAGTTCCATCCGACGACGGTCCGCCAAATCCCGACTCCTCTGCCCAGATTTGGTCCCTTACGCCGGCGGCCCGCTCTCGCATACCCTGCTTCCGCCCAACCCGGCTAACGGCCGACGATCCCATCCCTGAACTCGACCCACCATGACGGTCGGCGGACTCTGCCCTCGCCCGATCTCCCGAACCCGACCCCCGACTCTACCCACTAAATACCCGATCGAAAAAGAAACAGAAAAGAAACTTGCTTACCAGCGAGAACCCTCGTGAACCAAGTCTGACTTGATCGATCTCACTGACGGTAGCGGCGCTAGGGGTTCCACGAAGAGGAAGGGGTCGATATGCTTTTATAGACTATTTTGAGGGTATTATTGATTATATAATAATTCCAGCCAAATATGATGTTCTTATCCCTAAGGTAAATTGATTTTCTTTGGTCAAATAAACAATTTCTGGCTTTTGGGTCAAGAAACCAAAACGGAAACGAGATCGGATAGGCCCGAGTATTACAACGATCAGGGGCGGACTTACACGGGGCCTAGTGGGGTCACTTGCGCCCGCTGGGATTTTGCAATTTTTAAATATATATATCTCTCTCCGTTTCAAAATAATTGTCTAAATAAGATTTGTATATATATGAAGAAAAAAATGGTTTTCCTATATTATCCATATCAATGTAGAATTAATTATATTAGTTTAAAAAATATGGAAAACGTATATTATTACGATAAAATTAATTATTAGGGGTATATATGTAAAGATATGGGGGAAAATATGAAATGGATAAATAGTATAAAAATAACAAATTTTGGTGTTATGAACAACTATTTTATAACGGATGGAATATTAAAAGCATATATATAAATAAAAATATTAGTCATACACATTAATTGAAATGAAGTTATATTGGTCGTAAAACAAATTATAGAAAAAGATGGTGAAATGTATGTTTAGTGAAAATTATTATATATTAGCTAAAATTTAAAAAACAAAATAGATGGATTTTTGTGTATAATATTTCCTGAAATCCACTTTGGGTTTAATAAAAACTTAAATTTGCGTAATGTTCTTTACTCAAATTAAGACTAATTTTGTACTTAAATTAAGCTATTTCGGGTTTATTCCAAGCTCCAATTATTAACACATTGATTAAATTTCTAACTTGTTTTAATGATTATATTTAAGCTAAGTATGCGCCCCCTCTGAGATAATTTCCTGGGTCCGCCACTGGTGATGATGTGTTTGAACATTCGGGAAAAAAGACGTTAATGATTGGTGTATTAAAACACGGTCAAGTCGTTCAAAAGTATTGTGATGAGAATTTTAGCTCTTTCTCCAAGTATATGGAAAACATATAGTTGTAGTATTTAGAACACCCAACGTGTTTTTGGATGTTATGAAGTTGGTTAAATCTATTAGGTCCAAGGGGTCCACCCAATTTATCGGAAGGGCAATCTATTTTATTAAGATCTCCGATAAGAAAGAATGGACAATCCAGAGATTTAAGCATTAAGCTGAAAAAATTCCAAAATTCTGTTTCGTCCTCTTCTCGAGAGGTAGCGTATACAAAAACTAACATGAACGGAGTAATTGTGTCATTGTTTTTTATGATAATATAATTTATTGATTGGGTAAGTAATTGAAATTTACGAGTGAATTCATTTTGTACTATTAGTACTATAAGTAAAGTCATTTCCCCCTTCGTACCAACAGAAGTGGAAAAATGCAATCATGAAAACCCGATTTGTTTATAATTGGGTCACTCGATTTTATCATTGTTTTAGTTTTAGGTAGGCATAGAGAGTTTAATTTGTTAAGTTTTTGTATGAAAGCAATTTGATAAGCGGTATTTTAGTCGCCTTAATACCTATCAAAATAAACCAAACAACCCAACTAGTAATGTAGTAGAGAAGTAAGGGTCGATCCCACAGAGACTCAGCTTTTAGTGTTTATTGTTATATTACTCAGGAAAAAGGGGGTTTTTTAAATGTGATTCTAATAACTATCAAAACTATACATGCAAAACTAAGATTGGCTTTAAAATATGGGAGAAGTGTGCTCAACCAGTTAATATCCATTGCGAACTTGATTATTGATCATTGATTATCAAAATTCTCTTTTTACCTTGACTAATTTATTGCGGAATGCTAATAACCCAACTTCATGGAATTATTAATCCTACTTCAATTCTAGTTATTAGCCCGACCGGTACTAATAACCCTAATTATCAAATAACCTAAGAAACCTCCTAGGTTCAATTTGACAACAGCTTTAAGACCCAAGCATCAATAGAAACATGCATTCAGAGCAACCAGACATCTAAATAACATGCGATTGAATTCTATTCTCTAATCAATTAGTCCTACCAGTCCTAGATTGATTAAAGGTTCTACTTTTGATCTAATTAACACCGACCGGTAATTAGAAAGATCTAGTTGTAATTCAACCTAGAAATCATATTAGGTGATCAAGCTAATAAAACCCTAGACTAAAATTAAGCAATCAAGCACAGAGACATTGAAAAGCTTAGTTGTTGAAAGACATTGAAAAGCTTACAATTCTTCCAAAGGATTCTTGTTCTTCTCAAAGCTTCAACAATGATCCTCAAGTCAAGAAAAATGAGATAATAAAACCTAGAAACTAATATCCAAAAATATATCTAAGAGGTTTCTAAAAATATTATCTAAAACAAGTTTCAATCCAAAAGCCCAAGCCCATACAAAAATAACGCTCTCGCGGACACGGGTAGAAACACGGGCACGACCCATGAAAACTCGGTTGCGTTTCTATGGCCATGCCCGAGTTTTCACGCCAGAAGCCAAGGTGTTGAAACGCGGGCGGTGTCTCTGAAGCGCGGGCGCGCTTTCGGTGTTTTGCCCGAGTTTCTAAATCTGTACCAACGAGACTCTCAATCACTTTGGGCACTTGATTTCTTCTTTAGCCTTCATCCATGCACACTCCTTTGGCACCTTCAAGCTCACTTCCAAGTCCACCATCACCATGAATCCGGCACTCGATCAATCATATCTGCAAATATCAACCAAACGAGTGTAGATTCTGAAACTTCCAACACTAGAGCTAAACTACAAAATAAGGGAAAACCTACCTAAAAAGGCATGAAAAACTAATCAAAACATGTCCTAAATACTACAACCTATATGCTCTATCACAATTTCATCCAAGAAATTGACTCTCCTAATACCCCTCACGCCCCAATAGGCAACAGTCATATTGTCATAATAATTTAGTATGTAAGTGCCATTCAAAGCAATGGGTAAGTTCGATTTTGAGATGTAGTATGAATCCATGGAGACCGAAACAGCGGTATAAACCATCAGTAAGTATACTATGTACAACATGCAGAACAATAAGATAGTTGGCATGGACAATAAGATATTTTTCTGATCAATAAATAATACCGGCACTAAAGCGAGACCCGAAGTCTCGCATAAATATTAAATTATTAAGAAAAATATAGAATTTAAGAAAATAAATTAGATAAAGGCTATGATATAATAATTATTCTTTATATCATTATATGTAAACGGTGAAAATATCACCGTAAAAGGTACGTACGGGTCATCGATTAGACGGCCAGTAAGGTTTTACGAGGAATGTATTGTGTGTTTAAGTTTTTAATTCGCAAGACCTAATAGAAAAATAGATAGTAGTTACAAACTTACATAGTTTAACAAATGAAATATACCATATTATTAGAATATCTTTATAAATAGAATGGAAATAGCATATTGTATACTTTTATAAATAGAATCTCGGTGATAAATGCATGTACAATATTCTTAAGAGAACTTGTATATATGGTAGTATGGTATACATTATATTATACGTATTTGCATAACAATTTTGCAAATCTTATAACTTTATTCAATTTAAATAAGACCAAAAATATATAAATTTGAAACTTACTGTTGGATCGTTAGTACTGAGGGACGTCCTTTACTTTGGAAAAGGCGTCCTAAGGTTAGGCGTCCCTACGAGGTGTAGGGGCGTCCTTGAGTATTGCAGCGGAAGTTAAGTACTAAATAGGTAAATAATGAACGCAATGAATTATAGAGGAACCACTCAAGACCAAGTAGTCCTTGAGTGTAAACCTCTACCTCCTTGGAGGATTTTTGAATAGTTTTTTTCTTTTATATTGAACGTTCTTACAGTTGTACTGACGAGTCTTTACAGTTCTCCGACACTTAGCTTTTCCCTAAGTTCACTTGTAAAGAACTCCTTTGAGCCTACAACTTAAGCTATAGTTCAATCTACTAAAGGACTCTATTCCTACGTTCTGCAGTACTTCGCAGAATTCTCTTTCTCTTTTTGGGTTTTCTGGTTATAAACTGTTTTGTGGTTTTGGTACAAAATCTCACTCGATCTAACACAAGTCCTAACACTGCTCTTGAGTTCTTGAGTTAGTTCTTCGTGTTCTTGAGTGAGTCGCTTTCCTCTGATTCTCTCTGAATATTCTCTGAAAGCGTTAGCGTCACAATAAATGCCTTAGGCTATTTATAAGACTTGGGGAAGGGCGTCATTCTCGTTCTGACGATCATGCCCTTCAGGTACGTGGCTACAGGATCTTCTTCCATGAGATTGGCGGTGATGAGGAAGCTTCCTGTATCCAACTGTGTGTGATGAACTCCGCTACAAGATCGACCGCCACGTGTTGATGAACTCTGCTACAGGATCGTCCGCTACGTAGTGTTGGACTCTGCTACAGGATCGGTCTCCACGTGTCCTTGGATGATCAAACATTGTCGAGTGATGTCATCCTGTCGGCTAGTGAGTAAGGACTCCTTTCTTGCGTTCCTACTTGCTTGGGACTCCGTCCTTGCTCAAGCAGTCTCTTGCTGGTCCTTACTTCCTGTAAGCTGGCGTCCCTAAGCCTAGGGAACGTTCACACACTTGTTGTCCTTTGTTAATTGGCGTTCCTGAACACTTGGACAACTTTATTAGAATCAAAGTGAGTTTGTCATATCAAAACTAAGGGACGGTTTGTGTGGGCACACTACCAAGTACGCAGGCGTCCTTGATAGCGTCCCAACAATTTCCCCCTTTTTGATGATGACAAACTCTTCAGCAGAATAGTTTTGACATTGGAACTTAGCATGCATGAAAACTTAGAAGCGTCCTCTAAGACTTATTGAAAATTCCAGTAAGCACAAGTTTTCATTCTTTGATTCTCTAACATTTGGATTTTAAGGAGAGAGTCGCGTCCTAGAAAACTTTCTAAGCGTCCTCTTTTATTCTAGCATGGGCGTTCCTTAGACTTTTCACTTAATAGTTCCCCCTTAACACTTGCTTATTCTAGATAACTATTTTATAGCGCATCTCTGCAAAACTACACTTCCCCCTTTTGACATCATCGAAAAGAATAACAAGTGATAAGGACGTTAGCACAAACACATAACTAAAGGCAGTGGAACGCTTAAACAACCATAATGCAAGCAAAACAATTGTAATAGCCATTCAAACGGAAATAGAGTTATTACACAACAACGATCACAAAAAGATCAAGTGTTTTTGAACAAAAGAAGCAAAGGCAAATAATTGAGGGATTAAGAGATGGGGGACGGCGATCACTGGGGACGGCTTTGGTCTTGGAAGAATTTGAGAAGTTGCGCTTGAAGTTCAGCCGACTTAGTGAGGGCCGCGGACAAATCTTTGATAGCAGAGAAGACATGGCATTGATTGTCCATTATGACACCCAAGAGTTCCGCAGGAGGATGCTCAGCAAGATTTGCAGGTGCAGAACGGGGCCTTGGTCCTGAACTGGATGAAGGAGCGTCCATCGGAGGTACTTGAGCGAGATAAGGAGCCATAAGCATTTGACCAACGTTCAACCACCCTTGGAATTTGAGAAGCTCGAGGAACTCCTGAACTTTATCATCATTGTGGAAGGAGGCAAGCCACTCTTCGGAGTAGACAAGGGGGCTGAGAACTTTAACGGACGCACCATCAGGCTTTCTTTTGCGCTTGCCCTTGGGGGACTCAGACTCTTCACCATCGGAAGAACTGTCCTCATCAGCGGAGTCCTCAGACTCATTTTCATCGGCGTCCTGGCCAGCGGTGTTCTCTGTGCCTTGTTCATTTTCAGCATTACCACCAGATGTGGTTAGATGAGCAGCAGAGGAACCCTGACCTTGGGACGTGCCCTGAGCGTCCTGAGCTTCTGTTTGATGTTCTGTTTGGGGCTCAGCGTCCGCAGGGACTTGGTGGGAATCTGTTTGGATTGTGGGGGAGGGGTTTTCTTGTGGAGTTTGGGAAGGGTTAAGGATTGGGAGGGATTGGTTGTAGGGTGGGACTTCTTGAGCATCACGCTCGAGTTCTTCGGACAAAGAAGGCTCAGCGTCCTTTTGAGCGACCTGGTGCTCGCCAGCGTTCTCAGCTCCTTGATCATTTCTAGCTGGAGCATTCTCAACTCCTTCCGCCTCTTCGCTGGAGTCCCCGATAACATCAATAAAAGGGGAGGACTCACCAGCAGGCGTTCCCTTTTGGCTCGTAGAAGAGCTAGAGGATGAGGAGGAGGAGGAGATGTGCTCGGGCTCTGGAGCAGGTTGAACCAAGAGCACCTTTGGTGATTCGCCGGCTTTGCGACGTTTGAACGTGTGCTCGAGTGCGGGACGTTGCTCAGCGTCCTCTGGTCCACTCTCAGATGAAGGACGGCGAGATCTGGGGGTCTCGGGGTCCTTTGGGGGAGAGATATGGGCGGGAGCAGATGGGAAGTTGGCCAAATTTAGTGGAGAGTAGGGTTTGGGAGGAAAAGGAATGAGAGCGTTTGTCTTTGAGGGTTTGGGGGATGGAGGAGGCGTAGGTAGTTGGACGAGAGTAAGAGGTTGTGGAGGTGGAGTTGATTCTTTGGAAAGGTTGGAGGGCCGTTTAGAGGAGCTTGACCTTTTGGAGGAGGTTTTTTAGGAGGGGACGTTGGAAGTTTTAGCCTTTTTGAGGGGCCTGGGATCATAGGCTTTCTTGGAGCGTCCCTCCTTGAGATGTGGTGGAAATTTATCCACAATTTGTGTGAGGTTTGAGGAGGTTGGCTTAGAGGTCTTTGAGAGGGGAGATGAAGGGGTTGGACGCTTTAGGAGATTTTTGGTGGTGATGGTTGGGACTTGCGGAGGAGGGGGAGAGGGACTTGGCACTCTTGATTTGAGCATTTTATAGCCCAAGGAGTCCCTTGGGTACATTGGGAAGTCTGGGAGGATGGCGTTGTGGAGGTCGGGGATAAGTTCAAGTAAAGGACCCAGATTCTCACCTCCAAACTGTGAGAAGAAGAGAACGTCGTCCATCCTTCCCGGAAAATCTTTGTAATTTGTGTTGTGGAGGCTTGGAACAACGAACCGTTCTATGAATTTCTCGTAGTTCCTTGTCTTTATGGCGTCCGCCTTCACCTCGGGAATATCCATCCGTTCCCTTATCAAGTTGTACAACGTCTTGGGCTTCCTGTTGATGAAGTCCACCAACGATTCATTAAGAACGATGGGTTTTGGCTTTTCTATATGGTGGGACTTCACCAATCTGCGTCTCTTCCCGCCGGTAGAAGATCCGGCCACGTTCTTTAGTTGTTGAGACATTTTCAGATGGAGTTTTAGTGAGAGAAAGCTGTCGGAGTTCTAGAGAGAAGTCAGAGCACTGATTCAAGCAGGAATTGGTTGAGAATAATTAATGAACGAGAGCGACTGTTCTGGCCTTATATAGAGGAAGCGGTGGCACAAACTGTAATTACCACTGTTTTACTGTATGACACGTGGCGAAACTTCCCCCTTAAGCATTGAGCAAAACCAACGGTCACTGTTCAAACTTTCAAATATTCAAATTTCTGACTCTTCAACTCCTTCTCGAAACTGAACTGGCGTTCTCGTTTTCACACCATGGCGTTCTCTCATACTTAGCAAAAATTCACCTCTTCAAGCAAACCAATAACCAATTCAACCGTCCTTGTGATCACCTTGCGAACCATTTGAGAACAAAGCAAGTACGTCCCGTAAAAGAAAATATGAAGCTCATAGGACGCGTTTGCCGAGTTCTCGGCTAGGGTAAGCTTAGAGTTCCCATCATTTCGGCTTATAATGAGGGTTGGGTGATCAGGGATACTCTTTTCAAGACAAATAGAGAAATTTGAATGGCGTTCCAAAGTAGCAAACATATGAAGTTTTAGACTAGCGTCCTTGCAAATATGAGTTCAATGCATAACAGTCCTTAAACACTTAGAATCTACCAAACATAGCCAATCAATGAGGGAAGAGTAGAACGGGACTTGCTACTTAAAAGTTATCATCCCTAAAAGTAACCTGAAATGCTCATTGGGACGTCTATCAAACGCCTTAGTGAAAATATCAGCTATTTGGTCTTTAGTTCTTACATGCTCCATACTAATGGGTCCTAGTTCAACATTATCACGCAAGAAATGATGCCTTATATGAATATGCTTTGTGCGTGAATGAAAAACAGGATTCTTAGAAATTTCAATAGCACTTGTGTTGTCACAACGAATGGGAATAGTTTCAAGATTGATACCGTAGTCCTCCAATTGATATTTGATCCAGATGACTTGTGAACAGCATGAGGCAGCAGCAACGTACTCAGCTTCCGCAGTTGAAAGCGCCACAGAGTTTTGTTTCTTAGATCCCCAGGAGACTAAACATGAACCAAGGAATTGTGCCATTCCTGAAGTGCTTTTTCTATCAATCACATGACCAGCATAATCAGCTTCCTAGGGTACCAAAGGCAAAGATCATCGCGTCCTTTAAGGTAGCGAAAGATCCTCTTGACTTCTTGCATGTGGAACTCCTTTGGATTCGCCTGGAAGCGTGCACACAAGCAAACGGCAAACATGATGTCGGGACGGCTTGCGGTCAAGTAGAGCAAAGAGCCAATCATTCCTCTGTAAAGCTTTTGATCAACGTCCTTTCCCTGTTCATCTGCGTAAAGACGCGAGTTTGGAGAACAAGGGGTTGCAACAGGTTTAGACGAGTTCATCCCGTACTTCTCAAGCATTTCACGGACATATTTTTGTTGGTGAATGCGCGTCCCTTCTTTGAGTTGGTTGATTTGAAGTCCCAAGAAGAAATTGAGTTCTCCAATGAGGGACATTTCAAATTCACTACTCATTAAGGACTTGAACTCATCTACAAGTTTCATGTTAGTGCTACCAAAAACAATATCATCAACATAAACTTAGGCAATTAAAATGTCCTTGTGAACCTTCTTTATGAACAAAGTTTTATCAATTGAACCTCTAGAGTATCCATGAGACAAAAGAAAGGACGCAAATCTGTCGTACCACGCACGAGGGGCTTACTTGAGTCCATAAAGCGCTTTATCCAAGTAGTACACATGGTTCGGATGAGAGGCGTCCTCGAAACCAGGCGGTTGAGCAACATACACTTCCTCCTTCAATTTTCCATTGAGGAACGCGGTCTTGACATCCATCTAGAATAACTTGAATCCTTTGTGAGCGGCAAAGGCAATAAGGAGACGAACGGCCTCAATTCTAGCAACAGGAGCAAAGGTCTGGTCAGGACCCCACTCGTCCTCCTTATCAGCTTTGTCAGCGGATACCTTGAGATCTCCCTTCATAATGACCTTCCAGCATTGATAATTTTGACCTTTGCAGAAATTCGCAAACCTTGTCTTCCAGCGGTTGAAGTTGCCGTCCGTCAGGCGCGGAGGCTTCACAAAAGAGATTCCAATAGGTTCCATGTCCATCTTTACCTGCAACTCAATAAGAATCTAGAGTGCCCGCTCTGATACCAATTGTTGGATCGTTAGTACTGAGGGGCGTCCTTTACTTTGGAAAAGGCGTCCTAAGGTTAGGCGTCCCTACGAGGTGTAGGGGCGTCCTTGAGAATTGCAGCGAAAGTTAAGTACTAAACAGGTAAATAATGAACGCAATGAATTATAGAGGAACCACTCAAGACCAAGTAATCCTTGAGTGTAAACCTCTACCTCCTTGAAGGATTTTTGAATAGTTCTTTCCTTTATATTGAACGTTCTTACAGTTGTACTGGCGAGTCTTTACAGTTCTCCGACACTTAGCTTTTCCCTAAGTTCACTTGTAAAGAACTCCTTTGAGCCTACAACTTAAGCTATAGTTCAATCTACTAAAGGACTCTATTCCTACGTTCTGCAGTACTTCGCAGAACTCTCTTTCTCTTTTTGGGTTTTCTGGTTACAAACTGTTTTGTGGTTTGGGTACAAAATCTCACTCGATCTAACACAAGTCCTAGCACTGCTCTTGAGTTCTTGAGTTAGTTCTTCGTGTTCTTGAGTGAGTCGCTTTCCTCTGATTCTCTCTGAATATTCTCTGAAAGCGTTAGCGTCACAATAAATGCCTTGGGCTATTTATAGGACTTGGGGAAGGGCGTCATTCTCGTTCTGACGATCATGCCCTTCAGGTACGTGGCTACAGGATCTTCTTCCACGAGATTGGCGGTGATGAGGAAGCTTCCTGTATCCAGCTGTGTGTGATGAACTCCGCTACAGGATCGACCGCCACGTGTTGATGAACTCTGCTACAGGATCGTCCGCCACGTAGTGTTGGACTCTGCTACAGGATCGGTCTCCACGTGTCCTTGGATGATCAAACATTGTCGAGTGATGTCATCCTGTCGGCTAGTGAGTAAGGACTCCTCTCTTGCGTTCCTCATTGCTTGGGACTCCGTCCTTGCTCAAGCAGTCTCTTGCTGGTCCTTACTTCCTGTAAGCTGACGTCCCTAAGCCTAGGGAACGTTCACACACTTGTTGTCCTTTGTTAATTGGCGTTCCTGAACACTTGGGCAACTTTATTAGAATCAAAGTGAGTTTGTCATATCAAAACTAAGGGACGGTTTGTGTGGGCACACTACCAAGTACGCAGGCGTCCTTGATAGCGTCCCAACACTTACTATCAAAACTTGTAACTTATATTAAAATACTTGTAACATTTATATTTTGATTTTGGAAAAGAAATACTTTATGCTTGTTAAATAAGAAAATATTTATTTGGACTCATCAAAATAATACAATTAGTCAAACATATTTAAATTTATCAAAAGATATTCAAATATACATACACTTAAATGAGGGTGTATTTATGAATTATAAATATGAACATTAAGTATATATGAATACAAGCATTCTAAGATTCAGAGCAATCCGAAGAGGAACCGAACCAAACTAGATTCAAAACCGATAAACATCCGATCCGAACTAATCCGAAATATTACGACCCAAAAACGACCTAAACCCGAACCCGAACAACATCCTAACCCGAACCGAACAACAACCAAAAAAAATGTTTGACCCAAACGAATCAGATCCAAATGACCCGTTTTACAAGTCATAGACAGCTTAGAGAGTAATTTAAGGTTCATATATGTTTCAATGTAATCCATGTGACGGATTAAGTAACATAGAAATATTAACCAAGATACGTATGAAATAGACCCGGAAAATACAGAAATTGGCAAATTGAGTGCAATTAGACCTGTCGATCAGGTCGGGTTGGACGGGTTCGGGTCGGGCCATTCCAAGTTTGGGTTGAGTTCGAGTTCGGGTCAAACTGCGTCGGGTCGTTTTGAGTTTTCGGTTCGGGTCGGATCAACCCAACGGGTCAAGAGTATCAATTTTTTTACCAAAACTTAAATAAAGTATGATTTAAATAATAAAATATAATTTTTAAATATTTTAATAATAAAATATAACATACTTTTCTAAAACAAATTTATATATTGTACTCCCTCCGTCCCTTTATGTTTGTCTTCTTTCCATTTCCGTCGACCCAAAATGTTTGTCTCCTTTCCTTTTATATCAATAATTACTTATCATACTACCCTCATTCAATCTCACTTTTTACCCCCATTATCCAATTTTTCCTTCTACTTTATTTCATTTTAACTTTTGACCAATGTAAAATTATAAAACTACTCCTATTTAATTTACCTTTTATCTACATCATCTACCTTTCTCTTCTTCCAATAAAACTTTATCATTTCCTAAATAACCGTAAAAATGGTACTCTAGGACAAACAAATAGGGACGGAGGGAGTAATATAATTTAAATCATAAAAAATCGGGTCCGACCCAATGAGTTCGGGTTTCAATCGGATCAGGTTGAAACTGGGTCACGGGTCTAAATTTTCGGGTTGAAACACAAAATTTCCGGGTCGGGTCAGGTTTTGACGGGTCTAAGTGCAATCATAAATATATTTGATAGAGTATGCACATTCTTATTCCTTTGACTCCAATTCTTCACACCAAAAACCACCGGACCCCACCTTGGACCCTTCCATTACATCTCCTTATATATTATTGGAGTCACCACGTTGTGCCACCTCAGATTTTTCCACATGTCGTCATGAGGATGTGTCATGTAGGATTGCGTCACGTGTTAGCCTATCGTTGTTCAACGTCATGTATTATTTTTTTATAACTAATAACTAAGCCACATCATATTTATTATCCATGTCATTTAGAAAGTTTTTCAAAATAATATCTTATTAAGACACATCATAATATCATATATCTAAATATGTAAATGAGATTTTTTTTAACCATAAATAGAAAAAACATAATTAATTTTATCTATAAATAAATCGATTTTTTCTTGGGTAATCATATCTCAAGATGATCTTGGCTTGGGTAATGTAAGTTAACCATGATCATGCATTGTATGCCACTGTACTTTTTAATAAATGTATTTGACACATATTGTATACTTAGGTAATCATATAACATTTGTCCTTTTTTCTTTGGTCAAAGAAAACATTTGTCCTTTTTAATAAATGTATTTGACACGTATTGTATATTAGGTAACCATATAACATTTATTAAGACACACTATATGCATTCATTAAGCCATATTATATTTATTTAGTTAAATGAGGATTTTTTCTATCCAATAAATAAATATAGATATTATATATTTATTATCTATGTCATATATATATTTTGTATGTCTACCTCGCCGTTACAGAAATCGCAGTGAGCGCCGTTCTAATCCGCGAAGAAGACGGTAACCAGTTACCAATCTACTATGTAAGTAAAACGTTGCTTGACGAGGAAACCATGTATTCTCCTACGGAAAAATTGGTTCTTTCCTTGGTAATGGCTTCAATTAAATTACGTCCATACTTTGAGAGTCATTCTATTATCGTAAGAACTAACTATCCTATGAAGAGTATCATGTTAAAACCAGAATTGTCAGGACGTTTAACGCGTTGGCTACTCCACTTGAATGGCTATGACATCACATACGAGCCTCGCACGGCAATAAAGTCGCAAGCCTTGGCAGACTTTGTGGTCGACTTCACCCCTACCCCTTCACAACAAGAAGAACAGGAAATGCTAAATGTAACGAGTAATAGCAAGTGGCTGATGCACACCGACGGCGCGTCAAATCAAGTTGGTGTTAGGTTGGGGATAGTTCTGAAGTCACCACGGGGGGATAGGATAGCCCAGGTTGTGCGATGTATATTCAAAGCTACCAATAATGAAGCGGAATACGAAGCGCTCATAACAGGCCTACTCGTCGCCAAAGATCTTAACGTGCAAGAAATCGAGGTAATCTGTGATTCATTGCTTATTGTGAACCAAGTAAAAGATTCATATGTTGCCAGGGATTCAAAGATGAAAGCCTACCTCGAAAAGGTCCGCGAAATAGTGAAGGATTTCAAACATTTCGAGATCAAGCAGGTTCCTCGAAACGCTAATAGACAGGCTGACGCCTTAGCTAATCTTGGATCCGTCATAGACCCATGAGAATACACCAAGATCCCCTTCGTATACCTCGATGCACCATCAATAGTCAAGGAAGCTGATGTATTGACAATAAGCAATCCAGACGATAACCCATCCTAGGTAACTCCTTACCTGGAATGGCTGCAGCAAGGTGTCCTGCCAGAAGACAAGGAGGAAGCTCGTCAGGAATATATGCACGATGCGTAAAAGAAGACGAAGTACAGGGGGTGTTACGAGACATACATGACGGCGAGTGTGGCAACCACACAGGGGGTCGGAACCTGGCAAAGAAAGCAAGCAGGATGGGATACTACTGTCCCACCATGAACAAAGATGCAGCGGAGTTCTCTCGAAAATGTGACGCGTGCCAGCGTCATGGACCAATTCCACATTTACCATCAGAGTTACTCCATCCCCTTACTTCACCATGGCCATTCATGAAGTGGGGGATGGACATCGTTGGGAAACTCCCACCAGCTTCAAGGCAACGCGTCTATCTTTTAGCCATGACAGATTACTTCTCCAAGTGGATCGAGGCCGAAGCCTTCAAGGAGGTCAAGGATACTCAGGTTATCTCGTTCATTCGAAGAAATATTTTAAGCAGGTTCGGGATACCGGCCACTATAGTATGCGACAATGGTTCCCAATTCATCGGCGACAAGACCAAAGCCTTTTGCCATCAATACAACATTCAACTTATTATGTCAACACCTCGCTACCCACAAGCGAACGGTCAGGCAGAAGCAAATAACAAGGTTATCCTTAACAACCTCAAGAAGCGGCTTAAAGATGCCAAAGGAAAGTGGGCAGACGAGTTACCACTCATCCTATGGGCATACCGCACTACACCCAAAACCGCAACCGGACACACACCTTTCTCTCTGGTCTACGGGTGCGAGGCTGTGTTACCAGTTGAGGTATCCTTGCCCACTGCTCAGTATGGTCTTACTACAAAAGAGTCCAACATGTCTAACTTGTTAGACCACCTCGACACGGTGGACGAGTTACGAGATGAAGCCTCAATAAGATTAGCAGCATACAAGCAGGGGGTAGTACGAAGTTACAACAAACGAGTTAATTCCAAAGCATTCCAAGTTGGAGATTGGGTGTTGAGAAAAGTCTTTCAAAACACTCAGGAACTGAATGCAGGAAAACTTGGAGCAAATTGGGAGTTAGAGTCGCACAATGAAGCTGGAACGCGATGAACTTGAAGCTCTATCATTTTTTAGCAAGGTATATAATACAATATTACTTTCGCATTCTTACAATTTACATGATTCAATTACATTACGGCTTTACACAAGCCTTGACATACATAGTTCTATCAAAAAACTAACAAGGGACGTCTTGTGACGCTTCAGGCCAAGACAAAAGGCCCAGGCCATACAAACAGGCAACAAGTGCACGCAAATTGACTAGTCAAGAAAACCACATGCACGAGGCGAACGAGACAAACAAGAGTTGTACATACAAAGAAGCTCTTTATTCATGTACTTGTACACTCGATCATTATTAATACAAGTTACAACTTTCCTTTACATCTTCACCCTCCTAAATTGCATCTTACACACTTAGCGCTATATAAATTACACAAAGATATATCTAAACTAAGCTGATTCTTCATCCTGGCTCCACGCTTGACTCTAACCTGCAAAACAAACGCAAACAAAGCAAAGGCATATATGCACAAAAGTAGCAATTAGAGGCCCCAAAGGGCAAAAGCAACACAAAGTTACGGCCCTACAACTAGCGGCCAAAACCAGTTAAAGTTGTCCAAATTAACCCGGAACACCAAGGGGGAAAAAAGTTCGGAAACCCCAACACACTGGGGGTTGAGTAAGAAGTCTTTAAAGCAAAAACAAGCGAAATCAATCTTCAATAGCCTTCATGGAGTCTTTCTCCGTTGCCTCCACTTGCGCCACCTCTTGCGCCACCTTCACAATGTCGTCCATGGGAGATGGGTTCTTCATTGCTTTTGCTGCATCAGGAAACATTGACATGAACTCCTCCCTCTCCTTTGCAATGTCCCAAGCAGCGGACTTCCCCGCAAAATGTTCCTCCATTGTCTCCACCCGAGCCTTGATGGAATAGAAGTCGGCGGACTCTTCAATCTCGTTCGCCAGGGCAGCAGAATTCTTTTGCTCATTCTCGAGTTCTTCTTGGTAAACCTGAGACTCTTGCTGGGCCGTTTTCAGTTCCTCTTGTAGCTCGGCGATTCGTGACTCCAAGGACGCCTTCTCACCAGCCAATAGAAAAGACTTATTCTTCTCATTTTGAAGGTTCACGTTGCAGGTAGCCAGTTGGTCTGGGAGGTCCTTAAACTTGTCAAAAGCGGAGAAAGAGATTTGAAGACCCTAAGCAAAAAATTTTAACGTGTTACAGTTCGAGAAAAGCAAGTAATTAAGTAACGCGCATTGACACGTATTCAGAATGTTACGTACCTGCCATTGCGCAGCGATGATTTCACCAAACAGCTCGGGATAAGAAGGTTGACGGTGAGGACGACCTGAAAAGCAATCAACTTTCAAAGACGCAAGGGAGTTAAGGCATTTCACGGGATCCATGTCCGGCGACATCATAGTCTTCGGAAGATCGGTCACTCTAACGCCAGAATCATTCTTCGACGGGACGGACTTCTTGGGTTCCGGAACCTTAGGAGGGAGTGAAAGTGCGGTTTCGGTGTCGACACTAAAAGCAGTTTCAGCCTTCCTTTTCTTTCGCGCTTCCAAGCGTTCAGCTGTGGTAAGTGAAGCAGTGGAACGTGTAGCTCTGGAACCTGTCACACAAAGACGTAAGTGCGTTAAACAAACACGCAGAAAAAAAAATGTGACATGCAACTACAAAGGTGTTTACTTGACATCTCGATTTCGTCGGACTCTGTTGAAGAAGAAGGACCCAGGTCTGGGTAGGATCTTTCGGCAGTAGGAAGCGCTTCGATCTAGGAGATAATTACAGCAGAACCTTTGCGTGGTACGAGAGAGGCAACTTCCTCTGCCAAAGAAAACCAAGGGACTCGTTAGAGTTTGAGCAAGTAGAAACAAGAAAGGGGAAAACACTACCTATGGGCCTCCAACGGCTTCGCAAGAATGATGTATCGCCCCTCTAGAATAGGAAGTGGTTGGATGCTCCAACCACTTCCTATTCTAGAGAGGAAGTGAGAGGACATCTTTATGCATTTCGTCTTAGGACAAAGGCTTAGTAAAGGTCACTATGCTAATTAGGCGATAGTGAATAGATTGGTGAAGTCTACTCAGCTCCTACCTATTTGAGTGACTTGGTTAGTGAGCAAGATTAGTGAAGTTGTTCCTGAGGAGATCGTCCGACTGCATGGGGTGTTGAAGATGATTATGTCAGTTAAAGATCGCCATTTCACTTCAAAGATTCTGGTAATAGGTGCATGAGTTAATGGACACGAGTTCGTATTTCACTACAGTTTATAATTAAATGGTCAGTCAGTGAGTACGATTTAGATCTTGGAGAATATGTTGAGGTTTTGCATACTGGATTGGGGACGTCACGGGTCGGATCACTTGCCCTTGGTAGAGTTTGCCTATAATAACACTCGTCACTCGATTCAAATGACAACCTATGAGGCCTTGTAAGGTCGTCAATGTAGGACCACTTTGTGTTAAGATAAGCAAGCGAGGGTAATCGAAATTGGGCCACAGAAGATTGAGGGGAGAATCGGGAAGGTGACCTTGAGCGCATATGAGATGCTTAGAGTCGTCAGAATTTCTACGTGGACAAGAGATGTCGGTAGTTGGAGCTCAAGGTAAGGACAAGTGCTTTAATGAGGGTGTTGCCTACTTGAGGAGTCTAGGAGTTGGGAGTGAAATGGAAGTTGAGTCCGCGATACATTAGTTCATTTGAGATCTTGGAGAGTGTAGGTGATGTGTCCGATCTTAGTAACCGGCTTAACTACAAGAAGTTGGTAGGCGAGTCGGATCACACTTTTAGAGAGCATTCGTTGAAGGTTCTGGATAGATATAGAAAGAAGTTGCAAAACAAGGAGGTTCTCTGGTGTTGATTCAGTGGTCTCGCCGGGGTGTCGAGGAGGCGATGCGGGAGACCGAGGCAAGGATGAGCGAGAGTTATCCCGAGCTGGATTTGGGGTTGTTAGAAGCCTTTCAGGGTGGCGAGTGATAGTGATAGGCTCATGTGACTTTGTTTGACTTATTTGGCTTGTTTGACTTGTTAGACATGTTTGACCCTCGTGCTATACGAGTATCGTTTTGTTTGTGTGGGTGATGTTAGGATCGTCTTCCATTTTCGTTGATCGATTTAGGTTCGGGGACGAACCTCTTTAAGGAGAGGAGGTTGTGAGACCTTGGGTCTCGTAGTTCCGTGTAGGTTCCATCTATAGTCCTACTTCTTTGTCCGAGTAAGTTTCGGGACGAAACTTTTCTTAAGGGGGGTGGTATGTAGTACTCGGGTTTATCCGATCCGGTTTCCGTTTCGTTCCTCCGTTCCGTTCCTTGACCCAAAAGCCCAAATTTAATTATATAGCTAATTCTATTAAACCTTTTTACCTCATTATTAGTCAAGTAAATAGGGAAATTCTATCTTATTCAATTTATAACTAATTAATTAATTAACTAACCAAGAGGAGATAGCAATTTGGGTCGGATTTAGTCGATCTCCCGTAACCTTTTTACCCTGAGTGCATATAGAAACGTAAAATTCATTAGCTAATTAAGCAAAGCTGCCGTCATCCTCCCGAGCGTTGTTGTTCGATTCGTTAACCCAATTTCCCCATCACCCAGGTTTGCATCACCCGACGTTTCCCGATCCAAACCCGGTAAGGACCTTCTCTCCTTCCCTTCGTCGTTCCCCTTTCGTTCCAGCAACCTAGTCGAACTCCTTCCGCTCTGTTTTCCTCCAGTTTGGGTGCTTTCCGTCATCGCCAAATCCCGTCGCCGGAGTTGTCGTCATCTTCCTTGTCCGGTGAGTGTTCCCGTTGGTTTTCCTGTCTTCCTTCTTTCTGCATTAGTTGGTCGGGTGTCCGGGTCGGTAGCGAATCAGACCGTCGGCGAAGGGGCTAGGCTTAGATCTAGGTTCCGTCGGGTTTTGGCCGGCGAGCGAGAGGGGCTGAATTGCAGATCTGGGTTTAAGAATGGGCAAAGTATAGAGGTTAAGGAAAGGCAGATGGGACCGGCTAGGTCAATCTTTGACTTTGGGTGCGAGAGAAAAGAAAGGAAGTAGGATAGGAAGAGTGTGATTGGTTGAAGAGGGTTTTGTGGGGCCACATAGATTGAAAGGGGACTAAATTATGAGTGGTGAGTTGGCTTCTGTGTGGGTAGTTTCGTAGGCTAAATTAATTAGTGGCCTTAAGTTTGGGGTTTAGGAATTGGTTAGTTAAGATATCCCATTTATTTTTAGTCGGGCTAGTCACTCTTACGTCGGGTTGGTTCAGGTTCGTTTTGGGTGGTAAATCTGTTAATTTGAGCAATATTTTGATAATTTTAATATTGTTAATTATCGTTTCTAGGAAATTGATTTCGTCCGGCTGCTGCTATTTCCCGTTTGTAAAGAAATTTCTTCGCCTTCCAGGTAAGTCGATTTTCGACTTGCTCAGTCCTGTTCTAGCCTGTTAGGATTGCGTGGTAGTTATGGGATTGGTTTTGGGAACTAGTCCCGATCGATCTTTCAAAGTGTTTTGATATGTGTGCTATGTGTAAATGATTTTGGAAACCCGTTTTGAAAGTTGCTATCTATATACGTATATTTTCGTCGTCGTGTTCTCTGTGATGGGCAGCGCTCTAGTGGAGGCTTATTGTGGATGGTTGTGCTGAGATGGACGGTTGGATTGAGGATGGATGGTTACGAGATGGCCCGTCTCTGAGTCCGGCGTGGGATCGATACGCCGTTGTCATGGCATGTGGTGTTATAGGGGCAGTGCCGCATAGCCTAGGTAGTGTGATGGTATGTAGTGTTATAGGGGCAGTGTTGCATACCATAGGTAGAGTTTCTGATTGTGCGTCGTATGTGATGATATCTGATTGACTAACTAGACCTAGGACTGGACTAGAGATATGTGTGTGATTGTGGACTTGTTTGCTGACCTTAGTAAAATTGTTTTGAAACGTCTCGTAACTTCCATGTTGATTCTGACTTGAGAGGATAGGATCTGACCCCTCGGGGGACTATTTTTCATTCCAGGTAATCAGGATCCCGTGACCGAGCCTCGGCGAAACGGTGGTGCGGAACAGTAGTGCGCGTGTCATAGTATTGGGGTTGGGTGTTATTATTAGTAATGCTATTTTTTATTACTATTTGACTTTGAGTTAATTATAGATGTTTGTCTTTTAGGATAAGTGGTGGAATTTGTCTGTTTCAATTTGGATTTGTTCTTGGGAATTAGTGCATGACAATTTGTTTTAAATTATGATAGTTATTTCATTCAAATACAAGTTGAATATTTTCTATGTTTTCTCGCCATGCCTGCGTTACAAGATCCGAATGTCCGTTGTCGAACCAGCTTGGTAGTGCCTCGTGAGGTCTACTGCCAAGTAACGCCTTGTCCGAAAGACGGGGTGTTACAGTTTCTCCACTTCCCCAAGCCTTGTCGATTTGCGATTTCTGTGTGATTTTATAGCAAATCACACAGAGAAGGAGACCAAATTCTTGATCACTTGAAGTTGTCTCCTCTGAAAGCCCTTTTGTGATTTCTAGTTTCTTGTCGCCCACCTTCTGGGAAGGAGATTTTTTTGTTTTTTTAGGTTTCGTATACGAAGGTGTTCTAACTGCGTGATTTTTGTTTCCACAGAGCTTAGAGCTCGCCTCCCGTTTTAGGACGACCAAATTCTTGATCACTTGAAGGCCTTGGCTCGGTGAGATTTTTGTTCCTTTGTTCATCTTTATATGAACTTATATGTTTTGAAATTGCCCTGCAATTTGAATTCATGTCCCCTAAGGGTTTTTATATTGTTGTTATTTAAGTTAGCTAGAGATTTAGTTGTTAGCAATGTCGTTGGGGTGTCCCTTCGATTTGGGGAGAAAGAGGGTGAGCGTGGGTTTAGTGAGGGAGCGGACGGGAGCGGTCAACAATGGCGAGGTCGCTAGCGTCGTTGGTCGAGTGAGGAGCGAAGGGCGGATCAATTACTGCTACTGGTATTTTTTTTGGTAATGCAACTGCTACGGCTATGATACACTATTGATTCTCCCTCTTTATTTTGTTAAACAAGATGGATCCATTCAATCACATGTACCTTCTTTATTGATTTCCTTCTTCTTTTTTTGAACAGGTAAAATTCGATAGACCAGCCAAAACTGGTGTGCCGAGAGGCCGTTAGACGGCAGCCGACAGTGTCTAAGAAGATAAAAATAAAAGGTCAACACAAGAAAACAACACGAGAAGACAATTACAACACCAAAAAAGAAAGAACCAATGACGAGCCCGGATCGAGGTGAGTGAAACACTAGAAGACTAGCGCTCCGGCACGAAAAGGCCAACCATAATGGGTGAGGACTAGTGATGTTCCCTCCATAGGAATGAAGGATCTTCAAAAGCTCGAAACGACCTGGCCACAAAGACTTTGTACGACACCGGGGGCTCTGGCTTAACTATTTGGGGAAGTACTGATCAAACTCGGGAAGCTTTCTTGACGCTTTCTTCCCAACCGGAACAAAACTCGAACCACAATCAAGGCTCAAGCTGTCCACCGGGGATTGCAGTTCAATTTTGCAATCCATAAGTTCTTGAATTTTCAGTAGTTTGTCAAGATTCATCATCATTTTTCAAATGGGATTCTCACCCATGTATTGGTGGATTGGGATTAACCCGGGTTCATAATTCAAGAGGATTCCTCGTGATTTGTTCAAAAAAGCAAGATTTTCCTCTTGATTTGCTGATGATGGGAGGAGGTTTCCTCCTTGACTTGAGCATTGAATCCGTGCCATGTAAGCAAAAACCAAAGAAAGATTGATTTTCTTTTTTCGTTCCTTTTTTCTTCCATTTCTTTTTCTTTTTCATACTTTTGTTCCTTCTTCGATATTCATGAATGACAACAGAGGGATAACAAGGAAGGAGATCTATACTTAAATCAAAAGAGGGAAACCTCTCCAAACTTTTCAATTTCACATAAATCATTTTATCTAATACAAGATGCTCAGTATTAGATCTGAAATATTAGATCCAACAGCAACTCAAAAAAAGGATAGGAGATTCAAATCAATATTTCAGATCTGGACTGAATGTAAAACTCAGTATTGGCCTCCTCAGCCCATGAGTTCAAACGAGAAGATTGTTTAGAGATAGAGATTAGATCTATCAGGCCCTCAAAAAAGGATGGAAGATTGTTCGATCAAACGAGAAGATTGGCCTCCTCAGCCCAAAAATCAAACGAGAAGATTGCTCAAAGATAGAGATTCTTTAACATAGTGTTCAATCAGGAGGAAGAGAGGAAGATTTCTCATGTTTCTTCATCAAGTTGTTGATTTTGGTTTAGAAGTTTTTGGTTTCTTCATGATTTACATGTGTTTCTCACACTAGGGTTTTAGAGAGAAGGGAGAGAGTTTTTCTTTGGTCTACAACCCTTTTCTTATTGCTTTCCATTATTGTAGGTTTCTTCATTAATTTGTAGGTTGCTCCATCGTTGTAATCATCTTCTTGAAAGTGTTTGATAAAATGCCTAAACTAAGGCCCCGTTCGTTTGCAACTTTTTGTAACTGAATGTAGTTAGATGGAGCTTGATTTTTTTTTTCCAACTTCACTTGGGTGTTCGGTGGATATTATACCTATAGCTTTACAAAGCTTAAACTACCTTGAAATCTCTCCTTTTTTCAAGGTCCTACCCCCAAGCTTCTTGAAAGCTTGAGTAGCTGAAGCAATTTCAACCCAATTTTACCCCTCCATTAACTTTCCTCCAGCACCGACCTCCATTGATGCAACCTTGGCCTCCATTGATGCAGCCGTCAACCTCCACCAAACTCAACGGTTGAGTCGAAGGCGGCAAACAAATTCGGAGGCGCAGTCGGTGAGGAGGTCCGAGGGGTTGACGGCGAGGACTAGATCTGGGAGGCGACGGTTGCGGAGGAGGTGCGGGAGTTGACGGCCGCTTGCGGGAACGATCTTGCGAGTGCCAAATCTAGAGGCAACGGGCTTCCAAGAGCCAGATCTGAAGACGATGGTGGCCGCTGAGGTGTCGGCAAAGTCGACGACGGCTCCCAAGAACAGATCTGAAGGCGACAGTGGCCGAAGAGGTGTCGGCCGAGTCGACGACGGCTCCCAAGAACTTGACCTAGAGGTGACGGTGCTAGATGAAGAGTGAAGTCGGTGGTGGCTGTGTTGGCTCACGATCCCCTCTATTATCAATTACCACTTAAAATCCCTTACAACAAAAATGGCTAAATTAGTTAATTAATCATCAATTAGTCTCAAATTACCACTTAATGCTTGAATTAGTCTCAGATTAGCAAAAGTTAAGACTTGCAACTAAAATTACTAATTAATCATAGAAAAGTTAACTTTCGCAAACAATTCAATCTATTCAATCAACTTTCGCAAATCAAACAACTTCTTATCTATCCTTCAACCTAGGAATATCAACTTTCGCAAATAATCCTATTAGATCTAATCAAGCAACTAACTTTTCACTTTCGCTAGGGTTAATTACAAGACATGCCTCAATTTTCATCAAGGATTAAGCACAAGATGGATTAGATATGATCCTTAAGCATTCAAGTCATGAATTCAAGTTTTAAACATGTATGATTGTGTTGGGTTTTTGCCCAACCCTAGAACTTAAGAGGACTACTCACACATAGCAAAGAGAAACAAGGAAGAAGAAGAAGAAGAAGACATCATCAAAAACCAAACTAAAATTCAAATTAAACCAAAGATCAATCTTTCAAAGTCTCAAACTTGTTCTCCAAGTCTTCTTCCTAGCTCTCCTAATGTTGAATGATCCTTCAAAGGATGAATTCATAAAAACTAAAGGTTCAACCTCCTTTTATAGAAGAAAAGGAGTCCTAATCTAACTAGGAAACACAAAGAAACAACCTTCCTTAAATACAAATTAGGAAATTCAACAGTAAATCTGGAATAAAGAGAGTCGGTGCCTAGGATCGACCCAAATAGGGTCGATCTCGACCCCCCTCAGGGTCGATCCTGAGAGTAAATTTTCAGCTTCATCACACCTCTTGACTTGGCTCGAGCTCGACCCTTCCTAGCTCGATCCCGGGGTCGGTTTATTCACTTTTCCTCTTGATTTTGCTCCTTTTAGCTCTTCTCCTTGGCTTGTCCACTTCAAGTCTTCCTCCTAGCTTATCCATTCTCTCTTAGCATTGCTCGAAACTCTTCTTCAAGCTTCAAAACACCTACAAAACGACACAAATATGTGTAGTTTCCGAATCTAAAGGAAATACGAAAACTCATGCAAAAAGACTCAAAAACACAAGACTCAACCACGAAAAACAACTTAAACTAACCTATCTAAACCCTAAAAATCTACCTAAAACGCGGACATCAGGGGTTTTCCTTTGATCGCTACTATTTGGGTCAGGTTTCAACCTTAAAGTTTCCGGTCGGTTCGGGTCGGGTCAGGTTTTGACAACTCTACATTCATTCAACCTTAAACATTACATAAAATCAACATTGAAATAAAAAATATCACACACAAAAGTAATTATTTATGTAATGTGAAATATCTAGTGTTTTGTAGTATAATCATTATTAAGCTTAATATGATTGTTCTTTTTTATGCATGTTTTATGGATTATACCTACAAGGGTTGATTTATTTTATTAACAACATTTTCATCTCATATATATTTAAAGATAAATACAATATTAATCAATAAGTACTGTAGTTTAATTTATTTATGTATTGTTTGAGTATAATAGTTTGTTTTTAAGTTATGAAATATTTATTTTTTACATTAATTTTGTATAAGATATATAACTAGGATATAAAGGCATATTTATATTTTGTTATGAAAAAATAAAGGTATGAAAAAGAAATAAACGGGTGCTTATAAGTACCTATGGAGTTGCTCTATTGGAGTAAAAAAAATAAATGGGTAAGTGTATAACATTGAAATGATAGAAAATATTATGATAATAGTTAAGCACCCTTAAGTACTATAAATAATAATTCCCCACTGTACATGGCCTAGGGGCATCTCCAAGAGCTTCCTCATAGTTTTCTTCAAAATGAAGGACCAAAACACATATTCTTCAAAATTATTTTAGTTTAACTTCAACAATTTCCCTCTCTTAAAATTTTTTGTATTTATTATATACAAAAATATCATAGAAAAAATTATAAAAGATAAAACAACCAATCAAAAGATGTCATGATAGAACTTGCAATTAATGTCTTTCCCAAAATATTTTGGCGAATTCCCCAAATATAGGGAAAGAAACTCATTTTTTTGGAGAAGTATCTATAAATGGAGATTGTGATAGGGAAATTGTTGGAGTGAAAACTTGTATCATATTCTCCATATTCACACTTTTCAAGAATATGGGGAAACTCTTACTTTTCAAGAATATGGGGAAACTCTTGTAGATGCTCTAAGAAGATTGCAAATATAGAAAAATCAATGTGATCAAATAAATTTTAGGAGAAACTAGAGCCAAATCTCTTCATTTATTTTTTTTTCGAAAAGTCAAATCTGTTCAAGGGTCTCTCATTGTCTTGCTAATTGAATATTATATATACATCTCTTAGTTTTTGATTTTCATAGTTTCTTTGATGTTGTAGTTTTTTTTAATCTAACTAATCCCACAAGGTTCAAGTTGTTAAATCTCCAATGACCAATGATTGTGTTTTTTAATTTATTTCACCCCTAATTTTATGCTTCATAGTTTGCACACCTTACAATTTGTTCGAAAGGTTACAATATCACTCATGAATTGATCCATACCACATCAACCCAAATCCAAAATAATTAATGTATATTTATATTTTTAACCCAAATTCATAATAACTAAATCCGACGAGTGACTCACCACCCCAATCAATACGTCTATACACAAATCTCATATTTAATCACCTCTTTCAATATTGTTAAGGCCCATATATTTTTTTCATTCACTCCTTTGGAATGGAAACGGTTGTGATTAACTGATGAAAATTAAGGACAATTAATGGGCACTTGAATGCCCCTTTTGAAACAATCTCCAAATGCAAACGGGAGAAATCATCCACCAAAAATATTAACAACAATGGGAGATATGAACTTAAATGGAGAATTGAAGGCTATATTTTCAGCCTTCAATTGGGTAAGAACTTGCCTTTTTAGGTGCTTTCGGTTTGGGTTAATATACAGTGAACCTTGCTATTCATCCTATAAATGACCATTAGATGTTGATTTTATGCATATTTTAAACAACAAAATTTAATGTTGTTTTAAATACCTTTGATAACATTGTGTAGTGAAGAGGTTGAATGGAAATTAGAAGAAACAAAACTTGTGACTGTTTGCATTCCCACATTTTCATGGTCGACTATAAAACCAGGATAACAGGATGTCTTCCATCCTTACTCATATTCACTTTCCCCAAACTCAACCAAAAAAAACCTTCAGAATACTGTATATAGTTGATCACCAAAGACACACGATCTAGAATTTTAAAAGCATGTCACATAAAGATTCAATGCAGAAGATGGGCCGGTTTTCCACATGCAACTACCAGGCATGTGCTCCAGTTGCTTTTGGGAGAAGTTGTCCAAGCTCATTGCCGATCAAGTCGTCGTCGATTCCAATTACTCAACCACCTACTACACCTCCCTCTCCTCCTCCTCCCCACCGATCACGTAGGAGAAGGAAAATATTGTGAGTCAATATTAGCTTCCACCTTATAACCTCCTTTTAAATTTCAACTACTCTTTTGGTACGAATCTACAAAACCAGGCCTAACTTCTGCCTTATATAACTTCTGACTAACAAATCTCACTAAATGTACACACAGTTAATCTTGCCTTACAGATGTTGCATTTCTGACCAAGTAAGTTGATATTACATGGAGAAATTGTTTAATTGCTATTTTCATAGCCGATTAGTGACTATTTAATGACAATTTACTCAATTGGCTAACCATATTTTCGAGTGATCGTAGGGGTGGTGTCGATTTGACGGAATCGGATCGGGGCGAAGTGGATGGTGATGGGCCATGGATAGTGTAAGTACACAAAAATTTGTCTTTAATGCACTTAGATAGCTCCTTCGTATTCCTTCTTCTCCAAGCCTCCTTCAATGACCTAGGACCTGCAAAACAATAAACAAAGGGGGTGGGGACCCCCTAATCACCTCCAATACCCAAGTCTGAAGAGTATTCGTCGACTGAGCGCGAGGGTAAATAATAGCGTAGAGGGCGTTAGGGCTAGGGTTGAGCGATGATGAGCCTTTTCAGGGTAGTTTGTGTATATTCTTTTTACATGGCGAAGACATGTATTTATAGTGGAAGAGAGAGGGTCAGTCGATTACTTGGAGTCCAATCTCGCGATAAATCTATCTTATTACATAAGATAGATCCTCAAACTACCGGATAACTACCAAGATTTAATAAGCAAATAAAGATACTTATTAGATGTGCTTACCTGGCTGGTGAAGATAGCGTCCTTAATTAAGATAGTAAAATTTACTCGCTCATAGATAGCGAGGGTGAGCGATGGGGAATGAGGGTGGATTGCGAGACAATGGAAGAGTCGCCAACCAAGATTGAGCCGACAAAGGCGGAGAGCTAGCGGGAGGTAGATTGAAGAAGAAGGTTTTAATGACTTTTATTATTTTTTTAAGTGGGCCATTGGGTCAGGATTGAAACATCTACTAAAATTGTTGTTTCCCCTATTTTTTGTATTGAGCAAATTTACTCTTATTTAGAATCTAAGATCTTTTAATTTGAAAAATAAGTTTTAGGTGGTGATTCGGCCTATTTTGTATAGGTTAACTCTTGTATTTTAGGGCTATATTGAGTGTGTTTAGGTTAGAGTTGTGCGTAGTTGTAATATCTAGGCCGAAGACACAAAAATTCAAAATTCAAGAGTTTTAAGGCGTTTTGAGCTGTCTGCGTGACACCACTTGCTTGAGAAGGCCGTATCTTGAGCTACAGAGGTCGGATTGAGCTGATTCCGGTGCCATGGGAAAGCTAACTTCAAGGGCTTCAAATCATCTTTTAACACCGAAGTCAGATTCCAAGCGGAAGATGGTCAAAACAGCCTCCGAAGTGACACTAGCGGTTCTGTCCGAATACCGCGACCGCGGATTGTCCACCGCGACCGCGGTGGCCGCCGAGACAAATTGTTCCTTTCTAATGCGATAGCGCGGGCACGGTGGGAGCGACGCGACCGCGGTGATGCCGAATCCGAAGCGGGCCGAAATCTTTCTATCTTGTTTCCTTTTCTATCTTTTGCCTCTTTCCTTATCTATCTCGTGGAATTTGTTCCTTGGGCTATATAAGGAGGAGTCCTCCCTAGGTTTTATTCATTCACATACATTCACATTCTACCTTCTACCAATTCTTCTCTTTTAGGTTTTAGTTTAGTTATGGAGAGCTAGTCTCCTTGGGTTTGTTCAAGGGAGAAGCTCTGATGTATGAACTCGTGAAATTTTGGTAATTGATTTCTATCCTTTGGTTGATATTGATTCTCTTGTGCTTCATCTTATGAATGTCTATTGTTTCTTTAGGAGTCATGAACCTATTGAATTGATTGATGTTCTATTGTTTGATTTAGGATTGGTTGTTGTCTGTGCATCTTTCCTATTTCTCGAAACAACTCTATTCTAGGACCGTGGACTAGTTTAGGGAAGAGTATTCAATGGTTTAATTGTGCATGAGACTCGTAGCTTGATTGCATGATTTGATTTCCTAATATCCTTGTTCTCTATGCTAATTCTAGGTTAAGCGTCCTTGCCTAGGGTTATAGAATTGCTTGGACCGTGGACTTGCGACTGTTAATGATCAGGATAGGAATTAACCATAGGTGTGAATGAAATCAATGGATAAATCTATGATCGAGTGATTATTAAAGAGTGGATCTTTTGAAGAACCTATCTCCCATATTTGTTTGTTGATTTGTTATTTGCTTTCTAGTTTAGTTTAGTTTAGATTTTTCTCCTAACTCCCCCCTATCTTTAGTTGATAATAATATTAATACTAGAAGTCATAGTTCTTTTGGGTTCGACCCCTTACTTGCATACTATACTTAGTTTGTAGTTTGGGTTATTTTATCTTTGATCTTGGCACGACGACTTTAGCCGAGTCAGGTGGTGATAATTTGTTGTTAATGATTATAAAAGCAATACTCCTATATTCTATTAAGTTTGTTTTTTTGTTTATCATTTGAATTCATAATGAAGAGTTATATATATATAAGAGAGTTATTTACTATCTAAAAATTTATTATCATGGAAAAAAATATGTACTAACCTTTTCATGATTGAAGCCATTTCTCATTTGATTAAACAGTCATAATTATATTTTTTAATCATTTGATTAAAATATTAACTCTAAATAAACAATATATTTAACTAATTACTATCGCTTACAATATTGTAGTGTATAACCTTTCATTACAAGTAATTTTATTATTATACACAGCATCCTGAAAAAACTTTCATATACATAATCTCTCTATATGGTACTTTGACCATATAATTATAAAAGAACTTCTTTTGTCTATTTAAATATCTTTATACGCTCTTACTTTGTAATATAAATATCCTTTTTCCTATATTTAATATGTATTCATATTTTATTTTTATTTTATATATGTAGGAATATTCTATTAAGAAAATTTATAAAAAGAGTTCAAGTAATATATATTAACAAGATAAATTATTTTTATTGATGAGAATTCAAATTATGCATAGTTTGTTTCATTGAGAGTTGTTTTGTATCATATTTATGAAAATATTCCTTAAATAACAATTCTCATAATATACACGTCTCGTGCATATGCATTAAAAAAGTTATTTAATATTAATATTTTATACCTGATCTTTTATACTATTACTATATTTCATAGCCTTCAATTATGAATTGTATAGATGATCATTTACCGATTCAGGTGCATTTTATGCAATGTATAATCTTCTTTATTGTATTTTAAAAACATTAACACTGACATATTATATATTTATCCGCCATTATTATGAGAGAATATTACCCAATTAATGCATGAAGATAAATTATTGTAATCATATCAGCAACAAAAATTATATAGGCAATGCAAGCCCATACATAACACGGGCCATCATTCCTAGTATGTAATATTAATACATTTATACCCGAGCGGGGCTTGGGGACCTACATTAGTTTCTTTTCTTTCTCTCCACCCCTGCCTTGGATTCTTTCCCTCAAACCTCCGACCACCTCCCTCCTTCTTTCCTCTACCCTTCCCAACCTTAGATTTGAGACTTCGGCCAACTCCCCGTTCGCTGGCGATGCCCAAAGTTACCCCAACCCCGACGATTGCTCTGACTCTCTATCTCTCTCGACCTCGCCGGACCAGGCATTCTCTTCTCTCGCTCACTCTCACCCTCACCCTCCAGTTCAGATCTGGCGTCGCCCAACACCATCGCTCGCCGACCTGCCCTTGGCCTTCCCCGAGGCTGCTCAACTCACCACCCAGCTCACATGAACTCACAGCCCCCGCTTGGCTCAAGTTCAGACCTTTATGAGCCAAGACCGACCCCCCTGTAAGGCCATACACTATAGATCCGTCTCTCAACCCTGCCCGAACTCTGACTGCGCTCTACCCTACCCCGACCCAACGACCCCGTCTCGGCAACCACCTCGCTTGAACTCGACTTCATCGTTGAACCACCAAGTATGAAAAGGAAGAAGAAGAGACATCAAATGTACTCGATGGCTACTCACCGGTGGTACTCCTCGGTTGATGAACGGTGATGGCGCACAATGGTGTTCGCGAAGCTTCACGGCACCCGGGACGGACAAATACTTTCAATCGGCAACTTGTGGAAAGAGTCGGGCGAACGATTTTTCTTGTTAAATAGATTTTTTTGGTCGAAGTCAATCCGAAGGTCCAGTTTTAACCCGGCTGTACACAGATTCACTTGTTGCAGAGTACTTAGTTTGATAGTACTTAGTCAGCATTGACATCATCCTACCTACTTCCCTGAGTTCTTCAATTTGAAGAAGCCAAAGCAAGCTTCTTCATGTAGACACAAAATTCTTCATCGTACGCTTGCTTTCATTTCGTTTCCATTCAGCCTTCTTAACATCACTGCACATCCCCAACCCTAGCTTGACAAAGCTCTCAGGCAGTAGACCCATTGAGACGGGTAATTTGCCAACGAATAGCAACGAAATTCCCTCCTCGTTCTTGTCACTTTCCACTTGCTTGGACTCGTCGTCGTTGTCTTCTTCTTCTGCCTCCTCGGATGGTGGTCTAGGCTTCATGATACCCTCCACTTCCTCACGCCAAATCTTCTCCGACAGCGCAGCGGCTTTCGGATCCAACTTCACCTTGTTATTGTTCAGACTGGTCTTGTACTTACTCTTCATCTTGCGGATTTTAACTAGCATTTGTCTCCGATTAACATTCACTTGCAAAGATTTCCGGATGAATTCATAGAAATCTTGCAAGTGAATGTTAATCGGAGTCGGCTTTCGGACTCTGCCGGTTTTTATGAATTCATCCGGAAATCTTTGCAAGTGAATGTTAATCGGAGACAGATGCTAGCTAAAATCCGCAAGATGAGGAGTAAGTACAAGACCAGCTTGGACAATAACAAGGTGAAGTTGGATCTGAAAGCCGCTACACTATCGGAGAAGATTTGGCGTGAGGAAGTGGAGGGTATCATGAAGCCCAAACCACCTTCCAAGGAGGAGGAGGAAGAAGAAGAAGAAGAAGAAGAAGAAGAAGAAGAAGAAGAAGAGGAGTCCAAACAAGTGAAAAGTGACAAGCACGAGGAGGGAATTCCGTTGCTATTCGTTGGCAAATTACCTGTCTCAATGGGTTGCTGCTTGAGAGTTTTGTCCAGCTAGAGCTGGGGATGTGCAGTGATGTTAAGAAGGCTGAAATGGAAGTGTACTTTGAAGAATTTCGTGTCTACATGAAGATGCTTGCTTTGGCTAATGAAGAAGCCAAGATGATAATTGAAGCACTCAACTCTAAGGAGGGGAAGTAAGTAGGAGTGAAAGTCATAAAGAAGGTTTTTTCAAGCTAACATATTTACTTGATTAGGACTATGGTGTGTGGTCTTGGTAATGTCATTATTTATTTGGATACAGAGGAAATGTTGAATGCAAGTTGGATCGGTTAGAAAACTGTTACTCGTGTATATTTCTATTAGCATTTGATCTTAGATGGTGGAAAACGATACGGGGTTAAATAAAGTTTGTATTGCATTGTTCGAATAACCTATACCAATCTCATAAAATCATCATGCCATATTACGTGAAAATCATCTCTTTTACTAAAATCTCAAGTGATCAATCATGCTGCCAAAAATGATCTCCTTGTAATCCAAACGGGCCCTAGTGTCCTAGAGCCCGATAGAAATGAAAGCCCAGTCCAAATCTAAGAAACGCATCTTCCACTCTCAAAATTGGAGTTTGACCCTCTGCGTGAAATTCAAAACAGGCGCGCGAAATCCCGCTGCGAAATATTTCGCGGGTTTTGGAGCCAATTCCAGATCTTCATTTGTGTCGTTCGGCGGGAAAATGAATACTTTCCCCCGGACAACACAAAACCCAACCCTAGAAGAAGAAATAATCTCACCTTTCTCATTTCCATTTGCTGTCCAGAAGAGGGATCTCTCCTCGGAAATTCGTTCTTCGCCTGCCGATTCCATCTCCCTCTTTATCTTCTTCAAATCTAGAGTTCTCTTGTCCCTTGCAGATTCATCAAAAGGATTTCGACTACACAAAAACCCTAATTTTCCAATTTCGGTCGTGGTTGGCTGAAATCGATGGCGGAGACAGTGGTAATTGACCTGGATGCGCCGAAGGAGATTGGGAACAAGAATCCGTCTGTGAAGCGGAAGAGGGACAGCCAGATCCAGATGGCCGTGATTCCGGAGGAGAGGGAGGCGAAAATTAGGGCTCTGAACGAGGAGATTCAGAGTCTGATTAAGTACTTCAAGGAACTAGCTATGGAGAACGGAGTGGCTACGTCTAAGGAGTCGCATTTTCAGAGCTGTTCGAGCACTAACGTGAACGCCATGGTAGCCTTGCTGTTGGAGGAGAAGAATGCTTCGTACTCGAGGCTGTCGAGCGAGATATTAGAGAAGTTGAAGGACAGAGATAGCACGGTTACGATAACGAGTGTGAGGAATAGCGTTATCAGCATCGGGCGGAGGGTTTGCTATGGCGTCCAGATCGATGAAGGCGATGTGTTGGAGGATGAGGCAGAGTCTTGCCTTTGGTGCTGGGAGGTATAATTTTCGTATCGTGTATCTCTACATTGGGAAGAAATTTGCAGTATTAATCTGGTGATTACAGCATTTGAGTCATGGTGGGGCTGGGACTATCTAATCTGTTTATTAGTATGCATTATCTTTGTATATGTGTGCGCTATCTTTGAACTAAGAATTTCTTAACTGGCTGCCAACATTAGTTTTTTGCATCCTCGTCTAACGTCATTGAATTTCTTTTTCTCTTTAAAGTTGTTTCCAATATAGTGGTATATGTGGTGCCCAGTCTACTGTCAATGTCATTCTTCATATTTTGATGGATTCTATGACATAATTATGTGCTTTGGTGATATCCTTGATTCCTTGAGTATTTAATTTTCTCTCTGTGTGTTTTTCAGACCAGGGAAATGAAGTTATTAC
The DNA here is from genome assembly GCA_934048045.1 of Polygonum aviculare. Classification (NCBI taxonomy): domain Eukaryota; kingdom Viridiplantae; phylum Streptophyta; class Magnoliopsida; order Caryophyllales; family Polygonaceae; genus Polygonum; species Polygonum aviculare. The sequence continues at coordinate 13,676,299 of OW204023.1, read as the reverse complement.
CTGCTGCTATACGTGGGGCATTAAAGGTTCGCCGAACCTGCCGAAGAAAGATCAGTGAGAGGATCACTGCTATATCTGGTAATTGTGATATATATATCTATAACTGATTTTGATAGTGTTTGATTTTCGCTAAATTTAGTTGTTATTGACAATCTGCTTTCTCCATGAAGTTTTTCATAAGCAAATTCAGAAAATTTTAGTTTTCACATATTCACTTGATCTTGCACCTCTTCTTCTTTATTGAACCTTTGGTTATACATGTGACCCGTTTGACTACTATGCTTTATATTCTGTGAACGTTTTTTTTTTCAATGTATTTGTTTCAGATGTATGCTTCTTAAATTACGCATCCTTTTATGTGTCGTGTTAAGCAGTTTTGCTGAATAAAAGCTTCTTGATAATTGCAGCCTTATTGTCTTTACTGCAAAATCCTATGGAATGTCAGAGCTACAACAGTGATTTGAGGAAAGCATCAAATAAGCTGCACAAGGTTCTGAATGAGGCAGATCTCCGCTTGGTAGCTGAAAGTTCCACAAAAGTTGATGGCCCTGAGCTGTATGATTCTCTGCAGTTGATCTATGAGTTTTTGCTTCATTCTCTTCATTTTAGTGAATGCATTCCTACCATCTTTATACTTGTTTCAGAGCTGATAAGGGAGCAAAAAGGGAACAAAAACTTCTGATTCAACAATTGGAGAAAACCAAACGTGAAGAGGAAAAGGAGAAAAAAAGAATGGATCGTGAACGTCAAAAGGAAAAGTTGCAAAGTGTAGGTGGCAATTTTCCCTTTCAATTATCATCTTCTATCCTTGACTTGAGTGGATGAATGATGATGTTCATGGTGTTATAGGATTGATTGGTTAATGAAAGTTCTGTGTAGTGAAGCAGGAGATCTTGTCATTCAGTGTATGATAACAAACTGACAATCTTATAATTGCTCTATCCTGTTGTTTTAGGATCTACATCTTCAAGCATCATGAGCAGTTAAGCATTATATCACGCTATTTACTTAATGATTTAAGTATCATTGTAAAAGCAATTGCATATGCTCTTATTTGAGCCGTGATCCATGTGTTAGCCACACTACATTGACAAGTGACATTTTATGCTATCAGCTGAGGGGCAGGGCTCAACTCAGATTCATTTACTTGCATATATCTTCTCAAATAGAAAAGTGTTCAAGTGATGTCTACTTGTGTAGAGTGAAGGCTTCTGTTCGAAGTCTGCAGTCTTCTATTTTATGAATTACAAAAGTTAGCTGATGTAATTGGTTGAACTTAACTTGGCTATGGTTATTGGTGGTTATCGTCTATTTTTAAAAGGTTTTCATACTTTCACGTTTGTCATGCTGCAGGAAAAGGATCTCAGGAGGCTGCAAGAAGAGGCAGAAAGAGACGAGAAACGTCGTGAAAAAGAAGAATCTGAAATGCGAAAGCAGCTCAAAAGGAAGCAAGAGGAATTAGAGAGAGACGAACGTCGTCGGGAGAAAGAAGAAGCTGAGAAGAAAAGGCAACGTACTATACAAAAGCAAGCTTCAATAATGCAACGTTTTCTCAGCAAAAGTAATTCAGCTAACCACAATGCTCAAACTCCATGCAATGCTGCTACTTGTGATACATCAAATAAAAGTGATAATAAGCATGAGCCAGCTACTCTCTTGATGGATTGTGCTCTAACGCAGAACTCTGAAATTGATCCAAAAGACATACGCAGGTAAGCAACATGAGTTTGAAAATGCAGTTAGATATTAAGTCCCTTTCGGCTTTTGCCTAAGCTCTTACATGTATCTATTCGGCAGATCTCACTTGGACTCCTGGCGTTGTCTGGGTCGTTCTTCCAGGCAACGGATAAGGAAGCATTGGGGTATACGTCAAAAGCCTAAAACTGCATTGATTAGTGAAATAAAACTGAGTGTCAATAAAGGACCAGAACAGGATGAAGATTTGAGCATAGGAAGCCCTGTGGAGGAATGGGGCGAAGCATGCACGGATGACAAGGCTTTCAATACCGATATCAGTACTGTTATTAGGAAGGGTAACCGAAGTAAGCAACTACTACAATTTGACAAGAGTCACAGACCTGCATTTTATGGTGTTTGGCCTAATAAAAGGTACGGAAACAGCATTTTTTTAGTATACAGTTCTTACGATAAACATGTTTCTATTTTGAATTCAGCATACTAGGTGACTAATGTATTTGAGCTCATGCAATTTGTGTATGAATCTTAAAATGCAATCACTGCATTATGATATTGTTCAAGGTGATTTTGTAATCCTTGTCATACTGAGCTTGCAATGCATGCTAAAAAGCCCATGATGCTAGGAAAATTGCTAACTAGTCGTAAGTTCGATCAAGTGAGTTGCTCAATAAAGAGTCAAAGTATGTATACAAGCTTATATATATTTTTGTAAGTAATAATTTCCGTCTAAAAGTGCTTTTCTATCTTTAAATTCACTCCTCTCCTGAATTTAATCTTTTATCTTAACGGTTCCAACTTTTTTTATTCCTGATGCTCCATTAGGCTTTTTTAACAGCTAGCAAAGTTATCAAGCTTATATATCTGTTAAATTTTGTTCAACATGATGCAGCCATGCTGTTAGACCACGCTGTCCATTTAAGAAGGATCCCGAGTTAGATTATGATATTGACAGTGATGAAGAATGGGAAGAGGTACTCCGTTCGTTTTGTTGTGTATATATTCTATTTGTGAAGTTAGCTGAGTATTATTGTATCTGCAATGATTAGAGAAATGCTCTGTCCATCATCATTTTGAGTTTAATGATGCAGGAAGAACCTGGTGAAAGCCTTTCAGAATGTGAAAAGGATGAAGATGAGATTCTGGAAGACGGATCAATAAAAGCTGACGATGAAGATGAGAGTGGTGATGGCTTTTTTGTACCTGATGGATATCTTTCCGAAAATGAGGTACTTGGTGTTAAGTTTTATTTTTCATAGCTTCTCCTGGAAAAAATAGTAGAATGTACTGTTTTTCTGTTTTCTGGTTGATCTTTTCCACTGGAATATGCATCTCAGATATTCTTACTTTCCCCATCAACCGGCTGGTCCGAGTAACATTTATTTGGTTAGATGTGATTGAACTTCCTTTATTTAAACTATATTACATGCTTGATAATACATACTTCCAAGTTAAAACTAAACCAACCGGAAAAAAGTTGGGATTTGTGTGTACTCACCGACAAGCCAAAAGCCATTACAAAAGGCCATAATAAACTTCTGTGCTGAGTAAAGATAAACTCTCAACAGTCAACACTATGTAGCCCTCTATGATAATCTGAAGTCATGAGAGCGATTTAGAATTGATTTATCATTATTTACACTTTCTTTTTTAATAGATTTTTTACTGACCCTGTCATTTATTATGTTCTTTTACCATATTCCTTTGACCACTATTGTTGAAGCAATAGCCTTATCATAATGTGAATTAACCTGTATATGCAGGGTATACAATGTGATCAAAGCCCTTGTAACACTGGAGCGGAGTGTGCTGGAATTCCACCTAGTAGCAGCAGTGGAGCTGATAGTGAAGAGTTCTTGATCTGGGTTCGGCAGCTAAAGCATTTGCACAATTTGACTGAGCATGCTCTTCGCAAGAATCAACCTCTTATAATATCCAACATTATGCACCAGAAAGCCCATTTGCTATCCAGTGACAACCTCACTGGCGCTCCCAAAGTTGAGCAGATGTGTTTGCAAGTTCTTACCATGCGCCCCTTTCCAGATGGTTTGATTGTGGAGGTGCCCTCTGATGACAATTTCGAAAACCAGGGTCAAGAAACCTGCACTCCAATAAGAAAATCTTCTGTGCTACCAGCTGGAAGATTGACAGCAATACCAGATTCTGATTTGCCAATATTTGTAAGTTGTGTAGTTTAGTCATTCCTGTTGGAATGAAAAATCTGCGCTACATTTGAAAGAACAATCGAAAATGAGGTTGTTCTTTTGTTGATGGTATTTCTGTTTGTTTATCTTGCAGGTGTCTGTTATCCGGTCCTGCCCCTTTGGGATGAACAAGGTCCTTGAGTCTCTGTTGCATAAATTTCCCAACTCTAACAAAGCCCAGTTAAGAAACAAAGTGCGCCAAATATCTGATTTTGTGGACAATAGGTGGCAGGTTGGTACATCTTCACTCTTCAAAATTCCTTGTACTTTGGATTTGGGGTGTTCAGTGTCGATCTTTAAGCACTTGAACTGGATGTTCATCTTATTGCCACTTCAATTCAACATTTAATCTTTACATTTAATGGCGCAAATCCATTGGAATTAGAATTTACATTTGGATAATGTGTTCAAGTTTATGATCCTCAATCCTGCATTCATGTAGGTGAAGAAAGAAATTTTGGACAAACTGGGACTGTCCGAGTCCAACAACCCACCAGGTTTGTGCTCAAACTTACAGCTAATATGAGATTCTCTTCTTTTTGTAACTTTGTATTGCCTCTTTGATTCTGGTCAACATAACCCACTTGTTTTTTCAACTTCACAGAGAAACTAGCCACGAGAATCACAAACATTGCTGCATTTTTTTCCAAAAGATGCATGCCTCCTCCTAGCCATCATTCTGATCCGATCAAAACCTCTCCTGAACCCACCCGAAAGTCGGACAGTTCACAATTGGATTCACAGCAGATGACAGGGCTACGAGAACACTAATCACACTCCTTATCACATTTTCCCCTGTTTCTTTATTTTTGGGTGATGGGTCTTATATCCACAAAAATTATGGGTAGATTGCATGTTGAAATGGTATAGATTTATCGAAGCATTGATGGATTCATGTCCTCTGCAAGGCATTTCTTCGTTCTTCACATGTAAGATGGACCTAGCTAATTTCTTGTTTATTATTTGAAGATAAAGAGGTACCATGCTACCTGTTTTTGAAACCAACCCATGTTTATGTAGGGTTTGGACTAATACATTGTCGAGATAAATAACTTTTGTTTTATGGAAGTTCCATTTGGTGTCCTACGTCCTTTCTTCTTATTTTTTCCAAAATTTTTGTTTTTAGCTGTTTTTCTGTTACAAAATATTTATTGTTATTATTTTATTGACTATAAATGAATAAAATAAGTGAAACAACTATAGAAAAGTTTGTATCCTTTTTAATTTTTCATTTAAAAATCTTATTAATCTTGCAATGTAAGAAAATATTTATTGAGCTTTATTAACCTAGTGTATTAAAAAAATAACCAATTGAATATTTAATTTGATTTTAATTAAATAGTTCAAAATTTATCATATATTAAATTGGTACGCATAAAATAAGAAAAGGTGTGTTAGTTGTATCGATTAGTTATTATTTTTTTAGAAAGATTTAACACTAATTTGTATTTTCATCCCAAACATTAGTTTTGTTTAACTATTAATTTGTAACTTTCCCAAAAGTGTTATTTAAGTAGGTTTTCTAAGTATTTTTTTTATAAATTCACAGGTATGAAAATTTTACATCTCCAGGATTATTATTTTTTCAAAGGTGAATTATATTTTTATGGTATGATTTAGTGTAGTATAATTTTGTTTAATATAGTCTCTTATTGTCTTGTTAATATTTTTCTTTAATTTATACCAATTTAATTATGATAAATTTTATACTACTTAATTTAAATCATATTCAATAATCAATTGGTTCTATTTTTTTTTCATACACTAAGTTAATAAAACACAATCAAAAACTTTCTACATTACAAAATTAATAAGAGTTTTACCTAAAAAATAAAAAGGATACCAACTTTTCTTTAGTTGTTTCACTTATTTTATTCATTTATGGTTAATAAAATAAAAACAGCTCCAACCGCGATCGCGGTATACCAGCCGCGACCGCGGGACAACGAGCTGCGACCGCAATTCGAGTGCAGAACGCAAGAACTTCGCAATCGGTTCAGAAAACAAATCTCAACGCGCGTTGACACCGATATTCGCTCGGGATGATAGACCTCATTGTGATCCGACTCAATCCGTGACGTAATCCCCCTCGCAAACGCGTCTATTCATCGCACAGACCTACGGGGACTCGAGTCAGGCGACGGACCCCTTGCGTAAATGTCGAAACTGGAGTATGACAACAGGATAAACTCTTCGGATTTTCGATTTTTCTTTTTTCTTTTCCTCTTTCTTATTTTTATTTTGTTTTCCATCAACAAAATCCCACGGGTAATTTTTTGATTATCAAACTTTCAAAATCTTTTTGTTTTACTTTATCCCATCAAAGTTAACTCCGGATAATCTCGACAAGTGATACGATCTAGGGTGAGCTTGGTCGGCCCACGATATTAGCTCGTGGATGTACGAACATACGAATAGGGGATCTCAAGTCTACGCTGACCATCGTCTAATCCGCATGGCCACTCCAAGTAAACAGTTGCGCGGTGACCTTTAGTATCCTACGATCCGAGTTGGGAAAACTCAATCGTAGGTGGGGCATCTGAGAGCGGGTAAATTAACCGTCATAATTATTTTCGCACTTATTCAGCCATAAAGGTATTTTTCTTTATTTAATAAGTTTTCTATCTATTCCCTATTTTTTATTAAATAAACGAATGACGATTAAGCGTTATGCGAGAAGATTCTATCTTTACGCTAAGATAGAATTATTGTGGATTGGGATCCAAGGAAGTCGCCTGACCCTCTCTCTTTTCTTATAAATACATAGATTCGCCATGTATAGAAGGGTATCTTGTACCTTCTAGCTTTTCCACAAATTTCTCTCTCTTACATGCGCGCTCTACTCGAAGGATACTCTATTGACTTAGGCACCGGAGGTGGATTAGGGGGTCCCCGCCCCCTTTGTCCATTGTTTTGCAGGTCCTATGTCATTGAAGAGAGAGGGAGATGAAGGGAATCAAAGGAGTTTAGGGTCCGTTCGACAATAATTGAATATCGTGCTTATCGTGCTTATCATACTTATCGTAAGTATCAAAAATAACATAAGCATTGTTCGGTAATTTTTTTTTTTAAATGATAAGTAACTTATCATACTTACATAAGCTAATTTTGATAAGGGTCTGTTCGGCTATTCTGTACTTATACTGACACTGATACTGACGGCTGAAGCTGATGGTGCTGATGCTGATATTAGATGCTGATAACAGTGCTGAAGCTGACGACTTATCAGATTGATAATAAAACATGTGTTCGGTAACATGGGTTGATTATGGGATTATGTGTAAACGTAAAATTACCAAAAAGGGTATAATTATTTTCTTAAAAAATAAAACGGATATGAGGCCCATATATACAATTTCTATGGTTACGTTTCATTCTTTATTGCTCCTCTGACTTCTAGCCACGTAAAAAAAATCTCTGGATAGTTTCCACCTATATGACAATGTAAAAGCGAGGCATCTCCTATAATTATAACATTATAGTCATTCAACCATAAAATATATGAGAAACAATTTAAGGTAATGTATATATATGACACTGTAAAAGAGATATTTTTACACAAGTTGGATAGTAGACAAGAAAGAAACATAATATATACAACCCTTGATCATAGATATATACAACTCCATTACATCCCTTGATCATATATTACTCAGTACACCTATTCTTTACTTAGTTGCGAAACGTAACACCGGAGCAGAGACGGTCAAAAACATATTATTTTGACTTTTTTCCAGGTCCGATCCACTTCTGGGTTGTATCCCCGAGGTCAGAGATCTGTTCTTCTTTCTTCCTCCTCCACAGGCAAATCCCATCTTAACCGCCCATCCCAAGAAGAAACCGTGAGAGAAAGAGGGCAAAAATACAAGTTGAGGTTTTAATTGGGTTTTTGTCACCAAAGACCATTGAATGGCACCCCCAGATCCCGTTTGTTTATCCCCTTACTAATGTATACAGCTTTACTAGCTTGGGTTTTATCTGGGGCTTATTGTTGGACTCCCTTATATGAGATTTTGACCTTAGCCATGAAGATTTGGAGTTGGGTTTTGACCATTACATCCCTTGATCAGCCCTAACATGATCACAAAGCCCTATTTTTTTTTTCAACGTAAGACAATAACCGTTAAGAGGAGGCATCTGTTCGGTAACTTACCGGCGATGACTAGCGACGGCTGGAGGAGGCGAGCGGCGGCCGGAGGAGTAGAGCGGCGGCCGGAGGTGGCGAGCGGCGGCAGGATAACGACCAAAGAAGATCGCGAGCGGCAGGCTGTGGCGGAGTACACGAGCGGAAGAGGTGGAGGACGCGAGCGCCGACAGGAAGAGGCATCGTACCGCGGTCGGAGAAGGCAGGAGAAGGGAGGCCGACGGCCGACGATCGGAGAAGGCACGAGAAGGGACGATCGAGAAGAGCGACGAGGAAGGAATCGAGAGAAGCAAGAGCGGTTACACGTTTTTTATTTTGATGAATGAATGATATGGATAGGATTGAAGGGTAGTGTATGTAATTTTTTCATTTTATTTAGGTAGATTTTTTTATTTTTTAGGCGGGTCCGCTACTTATGATTTGGCATAAGTACGATAAGTTGGGGGGAGGGACCTTACGTTACTTATAAAGGTACTTATCATTTTAAAAAAAAAATTATCCGAACAGGGCTTACGGTACTTGTGGTACTTACCGTAAACGCTATAAGCACCATAAGTATCATAATCAACAGTTGCCGAACGGACCCTAAGTTGCATCCCCCCACCTTATCGTACTTATGTATTACCATAAACACCATTATTTTTATTTTTCCGAATCAACCCCTTAATTTTCTATAATTTCTTCTTTCTCCTCTCTTCTCTCCGCCATCCACCCCGCTGCCGACCACCCACCACCGTTGTCGCCCAGCCACTGCCGTCGACAACCACCCCCGCCGCCGGCCACCCCCCGCCTCCGGCTACAACCTGTCGCCGGCCACCCCCTGCCTCCGGCCACCCTTCGTCGCCGGCCACCCGCCGCCGACCACCCTCCACCTCAGGCCACCCTCCGCCGTAGGCCACCCACCGCCTCCGACCACCCTCTACCACCGGCCACCCACCGTCGTCGACAACCCTCCGCCGTAGACCACCCCTCGCCGCCGGCCACCCCATGCCGTCGGGCACCCTCCGCCTCCAGTCACCCTCCACAGCCGACCACCCCATGCCGTCGGCCACCCTCCACCTTCGGCCACCCTCCGCCTCCGCCGTCGGCCACCCATCACCACCACCGACCCCCTGTCGCCGGCCACCCTCCTCCATCGACGACCCTCTGCCGTAGACCCAACCCCCGTCATCGGGCACCCTCTGCCTCCGACCACCCTCCACCACCGGCCACCCTCCGCCGCCGACCACCTATCACCGCCGATGGCCACCCCCACTGCCGGCTACCCCAAGTTGCCGGCCATCCACTGCCGCCGACTACCCCATGCCGTCGGCCACCCTCCGCCTCCGCCGTCGACCACCCATCACCGCCACCGACTCCCTCTCGCCGGCCACCCTCCTCCATCGATGACCCTCCGCCGTAGACCAACCCCCGTCGTCGGGCACCCTCTGCCTCCGACCACCCTCCACCACCGGCCACCCTCCGCCGCCGACCACCTATCACCGCCGCTGGCCACCCCCCACTGCCGGTCACCCCATGTCGCCGGCCACCCACCGCCACCGACTACCCTTCCCGGCCAACCACCCCATGTCGTACGTTGGCCACCCTCCGACGTCATCCACTCTTCGTCGGTTGTGGTAGGAGGAAGGAGGAAGAAGGTAGACTAAAGAAAAAGGGTATTTTTGTTTTATGTTTTAATAATAATTCATGTCCTTTTTGGTCATTTTACATCCTCTAAAATCACGTAAGCAACACACATTCGCGAACACATGTTTTATCAAGTGTTCAGCTTCAGCACTATCATAAGCACCTACTATCAACATCAGCAGTAAGCCTAAGCTTCAGCATCAGTATCAACACCAAATTGCCGAACAGACCCTAAGCTACATTAAAGGCGAACTTTTATGCACTTACAGTAACAGAAGTTTGCATGACCTAATAAACTCGGTATTATAGATAAATAGTGCAATTTCTCCTTTTTTTTGGTGGAAGGAGAGGTAGTACTCTCCGTACCCTCTAGGGGAATTTTATTAATAATGAAAAACGGGTTAAGTAGTACGCAAGAGGGGGATAACCCGACCCCTAACATCATCAGAAAGCAAAACAGAAACACCCTCGGGAGGGTCAAGCAATACATGAAAACCAATGTTAAAAGAAAACGCTAAAGTAGCTAAGAAGTCCGCTACACGGTTTGCTTCCCTAAACACATGATGAAACTGGACATCCCAGTTCCTACGAATAAAGCTTTGGCATTTGTGTACCAAGCTAGCTAACGGATGGTTAGAATCCATAGGTCGACCTAAAAGAAGAATCACAAGCTGCAAATCCACTTCAAGAGACACCCTCTTGTAACCCTTGTTCCAAACAAGGTTCAGACCCTTAGCAACACCCCACAATTCCACCATGGGAACCAAGCACATCCCAATGTTGTGAACAAACCCGAACATCCATCTTCCTGTTTCATCCCGAACGGCCCCCGCCGTAGCAGCAAGTCCACCTTCCTTGACGGAGCCATCCGTATTGAGTTTCACCCATCCATGCCGAGGTCTTGTCCAAGCCACCTCCACGCACTGAGTACGTCTGGCCACACTCGGCTTTAAAAGGGACAAGGCGTCCTTGTACTCCTTCGCATAACTCCGAACAAACGCACCCTGTCGCCATTGAAAGCAACCTGTTCAAACACGAAAGAGTTACGCCAACGCCAAATCCACCAAATAGTGGTAGCAAACAGACTCGCCCAGGTGATGCTGCCATACACCAATGTAGAGCAAGTAGTGTTAACTCGAATCCAAAGAGCAAAATCGGAATCGAAAAATACTTCCCTAGCAAGAGGAGGGTGAAGATCGACCCACAAGCGTTTAGTGATATCACAATCATGCAGTAGGTAAATCATCGACTCTTCCTCGGTAGTACACATCGAGCAAAGGGCACTAACGGCTAAATGTCGCCTCACCCGCTCTTGATTAGTCAAAATAACACCTTTGATGGCCATCCATAGGAAGAATTTTTGCCGCTCAAGAACACAACACTCCGAAGTGGCACGAAAAATCGTCCGATCCACATGCAAGGGAACCCGATTGGAAGTAATCAAGGACATAGCCGACTTTATAGAGTAGCAGCCAGAAGACGAGAGGCTCCAACTCAGCACATCCGGTTCAGCTGCGTTCTCATGCAACACCACAACAGCCAACTTGAGTAATACAAATGGGAAATCATAGCCCAGTTCCACCCTTCACCAATCAGCCAAAATTCACGAACTACCTTCTACAGGTCCGTTTCGGCCAAATTTCCCGTGTAATCCTGAACCAGGGGATAGTTCATTAGCCAACAGTCATGCCAAAATCGAGTATCCATGCCCCCACGCACGCGCCACCTCGACCCTGGAACGACAACACGATCAATGTCTTTCTTCAAACTCCACCAAACGTATGATGATCGGCTCCGTTCTACCAAAGAAGGTCTCACATACTTCGTTTTCACCACATCAACCCATAGGCTATGCTTACCCGAAAGAAACCGCCAGCTGATCTTACCGATCATGGCCATATTTACGTCATTCATACTCCGCAGGCCAAGTGTAACACCCCGATTTCACACGCATGAGGGTATTACCGCCAACGACCTCGGATTTCACGGTCCGAAGCCGTTTAAGGCTTGAGTATCATAACACGAGAATAACAAAACCAAACCATATTTTATAACAAAAGCTGGATTCGGTTACAAAGGCTCATACGCCTTAAGTTGTTTAGTAATACAAGAGTAAGGAGTTTGCAGCGGAATATACAAGTCTCGGATAGAGACGAAAGTGAGTGGAAACCATAAAGTAGACAAAATATTTGAAGACGTCTTGCTTCCTTCCTTCCTTCCTTCCATCATAGGTCTTTGGTTACTCCTGGATAGCCTTCCCTTTCCTATTTGATATCCCCATAGAAGAAAGGAATACCAGCCAACAAAGTTGGGAAAGAAAGAAGCGATGTTAATCTAACACGAGACTAAACAAGTAGGAGAGTAATGTTTCGGTTCTGAGAGGGGTCGGACATAACGACAATCCTTAGCCATATGATGACTCGTAGGTGCACGTTAGTCGAGGTTCATCATGACGATAGCAAAACAACAGTCTGAACGAGGTTTAAGTGTTTGGCACGGTGTATGAAGGGTAATGAGAGAAGATAGAACTTCCTCGGGAATAGGACGTTATTAGAAGATAACGCCTAAGAAAGGGAATGTGTTTATTGATTCGTTGGGAACTTAAACATTTGAGATTTTGAAAAGCATCCAACATACATCGAATCGTACCAACCTCATCATAATTCGACGATGCCGACAGGGAGGTGGCCACAAGGACGCTTATACACCTGAACCCATCTTGCCATTTTATAGGCACTTTAACAACTCGAGTTATGCATTCAGATTGGATAGACGATTGTCAATAATGTGGACCCGGAGTGATTTTCCAAGTTGTACTAATCACCCCACGTTCATTGATTACTATGCACGAAGCACTAATCTTTCATTAGTTGTAAATCAAAGCACTTCACTTAGTGACTTTTAGAGATAGGCAAGCCCTAATGAGGGACGAGCCAAAGTAAGGAACATAGTCCTCAACACTTTGTAAGAGTGTTAGCCTCTCTATTCGGAGAAAGGCAGAGTCATGACCCAGTATCAAGAGCTGATAGCTAAGTATACCTCCTAATACGTTATAAAGAGATAGCGGATCACTAAACCGATAATCCCTATCTTAAGCTAATCCAGAGCAAAGTCTCGAAAAGAGACTTGAAACAATCAAAGGCCACACATCATCGGAGACCTAAGTCCAAGTCTAGCATTCGATAATAATAATAACAATGGTCATTATTTCTAAGCATAATAATCCTAATCAAATTATTAGCAAACAAGTTTGTTCCCAACGATTATTTTGATAACGGAAAGCAATTTCACGATTATCGAGTAAGGAAATGAAGAACCATCCACTTGCCTTAAGACGTTTTTTAAAAACACTAATCGAGGCGTGGAGTCGAGGCTAGCAAGGACCTAGACAAGGCCTAAGGCAAGGCAAGATGCAAGGCAAAGGCAAGGCACGGCCAAAGCAACGGCTAGGCAATGGCCCGGGACAAAACACAAGCTAGGATGCTGGCGGCGGGCGCTGCCCCCTTGGCGGCGGTCTCTGCCCCTGTATGTGTCGACGACGTGATTTTACAAGCTTCCTCCGATCAGCTCTGGCCACCTTTCGACGAGCTTTTGCCAACAATAGCAAGAAGAACACTTTAACTTTGTAATGGAAGAGGTTTCAAAGGGAGAGAGGAGAGATTTGGATGCCTTAATCCATCATCTTCAACCCCTATTTATAGTGTTCAACCTCCATAACAATCCAAAAGAGAGAGTGGACTTCTAGCCTAATAAGCCAAAAGGGGTTGACAATCCATAGTTAACATTGCCAAAAGGTGTTAAGATAGATCTCCAAGCAAAACTACAACAGCTCCCAAAACCCCGGCACCCACAAGGAAAACATTCCGTCGGGCCACTTGCATCTGCAGCAAGGCGGCGGTCGCTGCCATTTTGGCGGCGGTCGCTGCCTTTTGGGGACTGGGCAACGTTTCGGTAAAATTGGCATAAATTTTTGGATACTTATCGGAATTGCCTCAAATTTTGAGGGAGGAAACTAGACACCTTTTTCTACCATTAAGCTTTGGAATAACTTGATTCCGAGTTCTAATGAAGGTTTTATGAATTTTTGAAGTTAAGGTGTCCGTTTAGCGTTATCCAACGCTATTCAGTTAATGGGGTGGCCTTTGCCCTTTCTCTTGTCGTCCCAAAGACAAAATTGAGTCATAAAACTAAGGAGTATTTCATGATCCATTTTATTAACTTTGCGGATATTACACCAAGCCCACCTTGATCCATAGGGAGACATAGCTCCTCCCAATTCACAAGGTGAATACGCCTTCTATCTTCCAAGCCTCCCCAAATAAAACGACCCATAAGACTATCAAGCTTCAAACAAATCTCCATCGGCAGGGAAACGTGAGCCATAGTGTAAACAGGCAACGACGCCAAAACAGACTTGGTAAGTTGAACCCTTCCCACAATATTCAAGAAGCGTCCCTTCCATCCCCGGAGACGAGCAGAAAATTTCTCCAAAAGGGGCTCAAAAGTATCGGCTTTCACATGCTCATGAAAAACAGGCATTCTCAAATATTTGCCAAGGTTAGGAGTAATTTTGAAATCAGCACAAAGAGCTTCACACAAATCAGGCGGAACATTAGGACACACAATTTTTTTTGACTTGGACGCATTCACACGTTGCTTTGACACAACACAGAAATCGTCCAAAATCCCCTTGATAAGACGAATTTGCTCAACGGACGCCTCAGCGGAAAGAATGATGTCATCCGCGAAGAACAAATGAGACAGCTCTAGACCACCACAAGCAAGTTGGATAGGCTTCCATTCACGCCGAACCACGGCCTTTTCAATCAACTGGATAAGCTTCTCCATACATAAGACAAACAAGTAAGGAGACATAAGATCGCCTTGACGAATGCCTCTAGATGGCTTGAAGGGATCCGTAATCTCCCCATTCCATATGAGACGAAAAGCAACAGAATGTTAGCACTCCGAGACCCAATTCCGCCAGACTTCCGGGAATCCTACATCCAACAAGGTGTCAATTACAAAGTCCCATCGAATCCTATCATAGGCTTTTTTAAGGTCCAGCTTAAGAAGCATTCACCCTTTGTTACCAGTCTTTGATTTCATAGAGTCAACAACTTCCTGGACAATCACAATGTTATCAGAGATCAACCTCCCCGGAACAAAACTCCCTTGCGTAGGGCTGATCAAGTGAGGTAACACATATTGCATCTTTCTAACCAAAATCTTCGTAATAATCTTATACAAGACATTTCAAAGACTAATCGGTCTGAATTGATTGATACGTTGTGGCTCGTCAACTTTGGGAATTAGAGTAATAAACGTATCATTCAGACCATCCAGTAGTCTAGCCGTCTTGAAAAACGACCGAACATGCTGAATCACCGACGGACCAACACTTTTGGTAAAAGATCGGTTGAAAACCATCAGGGCCCGGAGCTTTCAACGATCCCATCGAGTTGACTGCATCTAAGATATCCTTATCCAAACAGGGCCGCACAAGATCATCCCAATAGGAGTTTTCAAGAATCGGGAACGCCCCATGCTCAGTATTCAGAGGCGTCCGTTCACTCTCAGGTAACTCATACAGCTTAGCGAAGAAACCCAGGGCATGCTGCTCTAGCTCTTTCTTATCAACGAGCCACACATCATCCGGAGTACAAAGCGTCTCGACCCTATTCCTCCGTCTCCGAACCACAGTAGACATATGGAAGAACTTGGTATTACGATCCCCTGCCTGGAGCCACTGAATGCGAGATTTCTGCTGCCATAAAATCTCTTCCTGTTCGAGGGTTTTCTCAAGCTCGACTTGGAGTGCAGCCATATCAGAAATTAGATGCGGAGTGGGCTGAGAATTAAGGGAAACCTGCACACTGTCAATACGAACTAACAACTCGCGCTTCCTTGTTGTGATGTGGCCAAATTCGTGCTTATTCCAATCAAGGAGATTTCGTTTAAGCAACATAAGCGCCTGAGGAGTGGGCAAGTCCTGGCGCCAAGAAGCTTTGATAAAATCCATAAACCCCGGATGAGTGAACCACGCGGCCTCAAACCTAAACGGACGCCTGGTGCGGTCAAACACAATCTTAGGATCAAAAGACAAAGCAGAGGAACATGGTCCGAGGCCATCCTGGGAAGATGACGAACTGACGCCGTCGGCCAAAGAACACGTCCAACCGGGTTAACAAAGCAACGGTCCAATCTTTTGGCGACATACGTCCTCGGATTGGAACCACGGAACCAAGAAAAGGGTTGTCCAACACATCCCATGTCTATCAGATCACAGTTATCAACAAATTCAGAGAACTCAGCTGTGTCGACCGAAAGCCTGCCCGAGCCCCCCTTTCTTTCATTTGTTTGAAGAATACAATTAAAGTCTCCTCCAACAAACACAGGCTCAATGATCTTATCAATCTCAGTAGTCAAAACCTTCCAATAATCCCGTCTCCTCCCCGGCGTAGGAGGAGCATACGTAACGATTAAATGCAGGGTAATGGAACCACGCACAATCGTCATATAGATGAACGTTTCATTCAACTTGATAACCTGCAAATTCACCTGCCCACTATTCCATAGGAGCCAGATGCCCCCAGATCGGTTCTGAGCATCAACACGAACATAATTTGAGAACTTCAACTTCTTGCAAACCTCCTCAACAAGAGCTCCTGAAATACAAGGTTCAAATATCGCTAGAACATCCACTTTGTAGCGCCGCGCCATGTACTTCGCAGCCCTACGGAAACCGGGTTTACCGGCTCCAAAACAATTCCAAAGATTGCAATTCATTAGCAACCGGGGGAAGTACGGGCTGCTTTGGACCCGGAAGTAACAACTTGAGAAGAGGGATTAAGAGAAGTCTGACCTTGAGTGTTGGCCGGAGGCCCAAGAGGTTTGTCAGTGTTCCCTACTCCCACACCAAGACGCGATTCCAGTGCTGGAAACTCGGTGACATCGAACAACGTTTCCAGCGAACGAGACGTCCTTGCTCGTTTTCCCTTTGTGATATCAAAATTCGGGGTTGGAGCCGAAATTGAAAAGTTGACACTTTGCCTTTCAATATTAGGTCCACCCTTTGCGGTTGTTCCTGCGATTATTTCGAGAATTGTTCGTACCTGGGGCATTAGTGCGGGCTTTAGGGCCCTTGTCTCCTAAAGAGTTCGACGCCGTCTGGGCACTACTCGGGCTGGCCATGTTGACGACGGCCTTGCCCTTATCAATGGCCGTCCCCTTCCCTCCTTTGGATGCCGCGAAATTAGATCCACCCGCATTATCCGGAGCGGTCTTGGCCTGAACATTAGTCCTCTGATCTACATTGCTTGAAGTCGCCTTTGCCAAACCCACCCGACCCTCAGCCTGTTTGTGCGGAGCATTGTCTTTGTTGGGACGCTATCAAGAACGCCTGCGTACTTGTTAGTGTTCCACACAATAGTCCCTTAGTTTTGATATGACAAACTCACTATGATTCTAATAAAGTTGTCCAAGTGTTCAGGAACGCCAGTGACCAAAAGGACAACAAGTGTGTATAAGCGTCCCATAAGCTTAGGGACGCCAGCTAACAGGAAGTAAGGACGAGCAAGAGACTACTTGAGCAAGGACGGAGTTCCAAGCAAGTAGGAACGCAAGAAAGGAGTCCTTACTCACTAGCCGACAGGATGACATCACTCGACAAATGTTTGATCATCCAAGGACACGTGGAGACCGATCCTGTAGCAGAGTCCAACACTACGTGGCGGACTATCCTGTAGCAGAGTTCATCAACACGTGGCGGCCGATCCTGTAGCGGAGTTCATCACACACAGCTGGATACAGGAAGCTTCCTCATCACCGCCAAACTCGTGGAAGAAGATCCTGTAGCCACGTACCTGAAGGGCATGATCGTCAGAACGAGAATGACGCCCTTCCCCAAGTCCTATAAATACCGCAAGGCATTTATTGTGACGCTAACGCTTTCAAGAATATTCAGAGAGAATCAAAGAGAAAGCGACTCACTCAAGAACACAAAGAGCAAACTCAAGAACTCAAGAACAGTGCTAAGACTTTGAGTTAGATCGAGTGAGACTTGTAACCCAAATCACAAATCTGTTTGTAATCAAAGAAGAGAAAGAGAGTCCTACGAAGTACTGTAGGACGCAGGGATAGGAGTCCTTTAGTAGATTGAACTTGCTTGAGTTGTAGGCTTAGAGGAGTCCTTTACTAGTGGACTTAGGGAAAAGCTAAGTGTCAGAGAACTGTAAAGACTCGCCAATACAACTGTAAGAACGTTCAATATAAAGGAAGAACTATTCAAAAATCCTCCAAGGAGGTAGAGGTTTACACTCAAGGACTACTTGGTCTTGAGTGGTTCCTCTATAACTCATTGCGTTCATTACTTACCTGTTTAGTACTTTTTCCGCTGCATTACTCTAGGACGCTCCTACACCTCGTAGGAACGCCTAACCAAAGGACGTCTTTATCACAGTAAAGGCAGTCCCGCAGTACTAACGATCCAACAATTGGTATCAGAGCAGGCGCTCTAGATTCTTACTGAGTTGCAGGTAAAGATGGACATGGAAACAATTTGAATCTCTTTCGTGAAGCCTCCGCGCCTGACGGACGGCAACTTTAATCGCTAGAAAACAAGGTTCGCGAACTTCTGTAGAGGTCAAAATTATCAATGCTGGAAGGTCATCATGAAAGGAGATCTCAAGGTGCCCGCTGACAAGGTTAATAAGGAGGACGAGTGGGGTCCTGATGAGTTCAAATTGATGGAAACCAACGCAAAAGCCATGTGTTTCCTTCAAGCATCCCTATGTGAGAGGGACGCCACTCGAGTCGGTAACTTGCCAACTGCTAAACAACAGTGGGACGCCTTGGAGAAGTTTCATGTAGGAACGGCTGAAATGAAAGAGGACGTTCAGCTGAAAATCAAGAAGGAGTTCTATGCTTTTACTATGTTACCAAATGAATCTGTGAACGATTACTCGTACTGTTTTGAGGCCCTTGTCACCAAGATGAGGAACTTGGGCATCCCAGAAACAGAAATCTCCATGAGGAATAGAGTTCAAGTGGTCATTGATGGATTAACCGGAGTCTGGAACTTTGACAGGACAACGTTCAAAGAGAACACGGCCAACAAGACTCTAGATATGGAAGAAATCTATGGGAAGCTCAGACAGTATGAAGAACGGAGGAAAACTGATATGGCTCAACTAGCAAACAACTCTCAAAATGATCTTGCTTTGGCGTCCACAACACCAGAGTACGCTGACTATATTCGTCGTCAGCAAGAAATTTCTTTGATGGTGGAAGCTAACAAGAACGAGAACCGCGAGAGGATGCGCGTTCAAGCTTTGAAGGAAAAGGAAAGCAAGACTAAGGAACAACTCGAGGAAGAAGAAGAAGTTGCTCTCTTTAACAAAGTTGTACGTGCCTTTGGCAAAAGGAACAAATACTTCAACAAACACAAGATGCCAAAGAAGGAGAGTCGCAAGTACTCCGATGCTGAAATGAAGGATCTCACGTGTTACAAGTGTAACAAGAAGGGACACTTTGCTAAAAAGTGCACAACAGGAATGTCTGCCAAGGATATAAGGACGAAAGCCCTTATTGGAGCGTTCGCCTCTGCATGGGATAATGGGAGTTCTTCCTCTGATGATGATGATGAAGAACCTGATGAGCAAGTGGCGTACATGGCTATGGAGGACGTCACAGCGGTTGAGGAGAACGTTCCGAAATCTGAAAATGAGGTAACACGAGAATCTATGATGAGTTCTTTAGAACATTGTTCCAAATCTAAACTCATTAAACTGATTGGAAAAATCATGGAAGAAAGTGTTATTATGCAACATAGAATGGATGAACTTGAGCTTGAAAATGAGAATATTGTTGTTGAATGTGAAAACTGTAGTTCCATGACCATTCAACTAGAGTCCTCGCTTGAAGAATCTAAATCTCTAAAAACTGAAGTAATGTGTCTCAAACTTGAGAACGCTAAGCTTAGAGAAGAAGTGAAGGTGTTAGGAAAGAGCCCCATAGATGAGGAAGTCAAGCCAATAGTCTTTGTCCCAGCCAAAAGAGGACTAGGCTATGAGTCTGAACCTAGGAACTCTCTCCCTAGTGACTTTGAGGCTAGCAAAACTTCGGAACTAGAACTTGAACGTGAGAAAACCAAGAATCTTCTTGAAAGAATTAGAGTCCTAGAAAGTGGAGAAATAGGACAAGAGGACTACTACACCAATTCCACTAGTCATAAAATTTATAAGAAAATTGCCAAAGGGGAAGGTTCAAAAGTCTGTGATCCCCAAAAGATGAAGCAAAACCAAATCCAACGTCCCAGCAAGAAGTACTACCTCGGTACTTACTATAGGACGTGTTGGTACTGTGGACAAGGAGATCACTACAAATATGTTTGCTTAAAACTCAAGGAAGATGTTGAAAATGGAAAGGAAGCTAGGACTAACAATGAAAATGCTAAGTCCGTTCCTAAGGTTAATCCTAGGCGTTCTAAACGCTCTAGTAATTCTTTCCGCAAGCATGCTATTTCAAATGATGTGAATATTAATGACTACTTGCCAGAACCAGAGTTCTATTTCTGTAACGAACCAGGTAAGGAACACCTTGCCTGGGTCGCCAAACACTAACTTTGTTATGGCAGGTGGAAGTGAGGGGACGCCCATGGATCATTGATAGTGGCGCCTCAAATCATATGACAGGAAGCCAGATCCATCTCACTTCTATCCAAAGTAGTGCCACGGGAGGAACTGTCTCGTTTGGCAATAAGGGCAAGGGAAAGATCAAGGGAACGGGAACTGCTATTCTAAACCCGTCCATCAAAGCAACCAACGTAAGTCTTGTTGAAGGACTTGGCTTCAATCTTCTTAGCGTCTCTCAGATGTGCGATCAAGGTGAAAACCTAGTCACATTTGACTCAAAGGAATGCCTCGTTATCAACAAGAAATCCAACAAAATCGTTCTCAAAGGAGTACGCCAAAACAATGTCTACATCTTCAATCAAGAGTTCATGCCCAAATCAGAGTTGTGTCTATCTGCTTCAAAGAAGGACGCTGATCTCTGGCATTGCCGTCTTGGCCATGCTGGACCTAGCACAATTCTTAAGCTTCACCAGAAAAATCTTGTGAAAGGACTTCCCCAAATTGATCCTAAGACGGTTGAACAGTGCGAAACCTGTATCAAAGGGAAGCAAACAAGAACGTCTTTCAAGTCCAAAAATGAAGTCAGTACAAGGAAGCCTTTGGAACTTCTCCATATGGATCTTTGTGGATCAATGAAGACGTTGAGCTACGGTGGAAAGAGGTACATTTACGTTCTTGTAGATGATTTTTCTCGATTCACTTGGGTTCTTTTCTTGGCTTCCAAAGCAGATTGTTTTAATGCGTTCAAAGTCTTCATCAAACAAGTGGAAGTTTCCCTTGAGACACCTCTCAAAACTATTAGATCAGACCATGGGACGGAGTTCCAGAATTCAGAGTTCCTGGCCTACTGTGATCAACATGGTGTCTCGCACAACTTCTCAGCTCCAAGGACTCCTCAACAAAATGGAGTTGTAGAAAGAAAGAACAGGACGTTAGAGGATATGGCAAGAACTATGCTTTTGGCTAATAGCGTTCCTAAGTACTTCTGGGCGGAAGCTATTGCTACAGCATGCTACATCATCAATCGTGCCATGATCCGTCCTCTCCTGAAAA
This sequence comes from Polygonum aviculare, assembly GCA_934048045.1. Taxonomy (NCBI): domain Eukaryota; kingdom Viridiplantae; phylum Streptophyta; class Magnoliopsida; order Caryophyllales; family Polygonaceae; genus Polygonum; species Polygonum aviculare. Next base: position 13,654,943 of record OW204023.1, on the reverse strand, counting down.
AGACATCTTATGAGTTGTTGAATGGAAAGAGGCCTCGCCTTGACTATCTCAGAGTTTTTGGTTGTAAGTGTTTCGTTCACAACAATGATAAAGAGAAACTTGGAAAGTTTGATGCGAGAAGTGATGAAGCCATATTCCTTGGGTACTCTCTCACCAGCAAAGCATATAGAGTTTTCAACAAAAGAACTCTAAAGCTTAAGGAGAGTATTCATGTTGTGTTCAAAGAAAGTTCTTCTCACAAAGAAAAAGCAAGAAAGAAAGAACGCTCCTCGTCACAACAGCAGGACGACTCTGAAGATGAAGTTGAAGATTGGTCCTCTGAAAAGTACTATGTTCCTAAGAACGCTGCTCAAAATCCTGATGAAGTCTCAGTGGAAGTTCCCAGTATTGTCCAGGGAGTTCCATCTCATAGTGAATCTCCAGTTCAACAGGATGTAGCTGAATCAAGTCAACAAGGTGGGCAAAGTCAAGGTGTGGACGCTCTCTTTGAGGGGGAACGCACTGAAGACGATGCTCAAAATGATAGTGATGATTCTGATGGAGATATTGATCCAAGATTTGCTCATTTATTTCAAAGGGAGTCCCGCTTCTCTCGGGATCACCCAACATCCCAGATTGTCTCAGATCCTTCTCAAGGAGTTCAAACAAGGTCTGCTGCAAGCAAGTCCCAGAGTGCAAATTTGGTTTTTTGTGCATTCAATGCCTTTGTCTCTATGGTGGAGCCAAAGAATATCAAAGAAGCACTTCAGGACGCTGACTGGATTCAAACAATGCAAGAAGAACTCAACCAGTTTGAAAGGAACAAAGTTTGGACCCTCGTACCACGTCCCAAAGGCAAAAATATCATAGGGACGCGATGGGTGTTCAGAAATAAGCTTGATGAGAGTGGACGTGTGTCAAGGAACAAAGCAAGACTGGTGGCTCAAGGATTCAAGCAAGAGGAAGGCATAGACTATGATGAGACCTTTGCCCCTGTTGCTAGAATTGAAGCCGTTCGTCTTCTTATTGCCTTCGCCGCTCACAAAGGATTCAAGCTATTTCAGATGGACGTCAAGACTGCCTTTCTCAATGGAAAGCTAAAGGAGGAAGTGTATGTTGCTCAGCCGCCTGGCTTCGAGGACGCCTCTCACCCAAATCATGTGTACTATTTGGACAAAGCGCTATATGGACTCAAGCAAGCCCCTCGTGCCTGGTACGACAGGTTTGCGTCCTTTCTTTTGTCTCATGGGTATACTAGAGGTTCAATTGATAAAACTTTGTTCATAAAGAAAGTTCACAAGGACATTTTGATTGCTCAAGTTTATGTTGATGATATTGTCTTTGGTAGCACTAACATGAAGCTTGTAGATGAGTTCAAATCCTTAATGAGTAGTGAGTTTGAGATGTCCCTCATTGGAGAACTCAATTTCTTCTTGGGACTTCAAATCAATCAACTCAAGGAAGGGACGCGTATTCACCAACAAAAATATGTCCGTGAGATGCTTGAGAAGTACGGGATGAACTCGTCCAAACCTGTTGCAACCCCATGTTCTCCAAACTCGCGTCTTTACGCAGACGAACAGGGAAAGGACGTTGATCAAAAACTATACAGAGGGATGATTGGTTCTTTGCTCTATTTGACCGCAAGCCGTCCCGACATTATGTTTGCCGTTTGCTTGTGTGCACGCTTCCAGGCAAATCCAAAGGAGTCCCACATGCAAGAAGTCAAGAGGATCTTTCGCTATCTCAAAGGACGCGACGATCTTTGCCTTTGGTACCCCAGGAAGACGTCCTTCAAGCTTATTGGCTACTCGGACGCTGATTATGCAGGTCATGTGATTGATCGAAAAAGCACTTCAAGAATGGCACAGTTCCTTGGTTCATGTCTAGTCTCTTGGGGATCTAAGAAACAGAACTCTGTGGCACTTTCAACTGCGGAAGCCGAGTACGTTGCTGCTGCCTCGTGCTGTTCACAAGTTATCTGGATCAAATATCAACTAGAGGACTACGGTATCAATCTTGAAACTATTCCTATTCGTTGCGATAACACAAGTGCTATTGAAATTTCTAAGAATCCTGTTTTTCATTCACGCACAAAACATATTCATATAAGGCATCATTTCTTGCGTGATAATGTTGAACTAGGACTCATTAGTATGGAGCATGTAGGGACTGAAGACCAAATAGCTGATATTTTCACTAAGGCGCTTGATAGACGTCCCTATGAGCATCTCAGGTTGCTCTTGGGGATGATAACTTTTAAGTAGCAAGTCCCGTTCTACTATTCTCTCAATGATTGGCTATGTTTAGTAGATTCTAAGTTTTTAAGGACTGTTATGCATTAAATTCATATTTGCAAGGACGCTAGTCTAAAACTTCATGTGTTTGCTACTTTGGAACGCCATTCAAACTTTCTCTATTTTGTCTTGAAAAGAGTATCCCTGATCACCCAACCCTCATTATAAGCCGAAATGATGGGAACTCTAAGCTTACCCTAGCCGAGAACTCCGCAAAAGCGTCCTATGAGCTTCATATTTTCTTTTACGGGACGTACTTGCGTTGTTCTCAACTGGTTCGAAAGGTGATCACAAGAACGGTAAGTTGGTTGTTGGTTTGCTTGAAGAGGTAAATTTTGCTAAGTATGAGAGAACGCTCAGTGCTTGTTGGAAAGAACGCCAGTTCAGTTGTTAAGGCGCAGTTGAAGAGTCAGAATTTTTGAACTTTTGAAAGTGTGAACAGTGACCGTTGTTTTTGCTCAAATCTTAAGGGGGAAGTTTTGCTACGTGTCGCACAGTAAAATAGTGGTAATTACCGTTTGTGCCACCGCTTCCTCTATAAAAGGCCAGAACAGTCGCTCTCAGAATTTATTACGCTCAACCACTTTCTCGCTCTCAAATTTGCTCTGACATCTCTCTAGAACTCCGGCAGCTTTCTCTCACTAAAATTTCATCTGACAATGTCTCAACAACTAAAGAACGTGGCTGGCTCCTCTACCGGCGGGAAGAGAAGAAAGTTGGTGAAGTCTCACTACATTGAGAAGCCCCAAACCATCGTTCTAAATGAATCGTTGGTGGACTTCATCAACAGGAAGCCAAGAACACTCTACAACTTAATAAGGGAACGCATGAACTTGCCTGAAATCAAGAATGATGCCACGAAGACTAAGAACTATGAAAAGTTCATCGAACGCTTCGTCGTGCCAAGTCTTCACAAAACCAACTACAAGGACTTGCCAGGACGGATGGACGACGTTCTCTTCTTCTCTCAGTTTGGAGGTGAGAATCTGGGTCCTTTACTTGAACTCATACCCGACCTCCACAACGCCGTCCTCCCTGATTTCCCTATGTATCCAAAGGACTCCTTGGCCTTCCAAATGACCAAGTCCCGAGTATCAAGTCCTTCTCCACCACCACCTCAAGTCCCCTCCATCTCCACAAAATCAATTCTCCCATCCAAGCGTCCTACACCTTCCTCTCCCCTCTCAAAAACATCCAAACCCACCTCCTCAAATCCAACTCAAATCGTGGACAAGTTTCCACCTCACTTAATGGAGGGACGCTCCAAGAAAGTCCACGACCCAAGGCCCATGAAAAAGGCCAAGACCTCGAGCGTCCCATCCTCCAAACCTCCCACTAAAAGGCCAAGCTCCACAAAACGGCCATCCATTCTCTCCAAAGAATCCACTCCTCCCCCCCAAATCCAAATTGAACAACTACCAACTCCTCCCCCGTCCCCTCAACCCTCCTCTCAAAATGCTCTAATCCCCTTTCCTCCACCGTCTCCGCTAAACCTGGCCCAATTCCCCTCTGCTCCCGCCCATATCTCTCCACCAAAGGACCCCGAGACCTCCAGATCTCGCCGTCCATTCTCAGAGAGTGGCCCAGAGGAGGCCGGACGCACAATTGAGCACACCTTCCGCCGCAGGAAAGCTGGCGAAAAGCCGAAGGTGTTGTTGGCCAAGGAATCTCAGGTGCAGGTTGAGCACGTTCCCTCCTCCTCTTCCTCCTCTAGCTCATCTGGGAGCGAGGAAGACACTCCTGCTCAGGACTCCCCCTTCATCGACGTTACTGGGGATTCCAATGATGAAGAGGAAGGAGATGTGAACGCTCCTGCACAAATTGAGGACGCTGGTGAGCACCAGGTCACTCAAAAGGACGCCGAGCCTTCCTTGTCTAAAGAGCTCGAGCGTGATGCTCAGGAGGTCCCCCCTTACAACAAATCTCTCCCAATCCTCAACCCCACCCCAGCACCACAAGAGAACCCCTCCCCCTCAATCCAAACAGAAACCATTCAAGTCCCGGCGGACGCTGAGCCCCAAACAGAAAACCCAACAGATGCTCAAGACGCCGAGGGTACGTCCCAGGGTCAGACCTCTGATGCCAATCTAGCCACATCTGGTGGCGATGCTGAAAAAGAACAAGGCACAGAGGACGCTCCTTCCAAGGACGCTTCTGATAATGGCTCTGAGGACGAGTCTGATGATAATGAGGACTCTGAGTCCCCCAAGGGCAAACGCAAGAGAAAGCCCGATGGCCCCCCAGTGAAAGTCCTTAGCCCTCTTGTGTACTCTGAAGAGTGGCTTGCCTCCTTCCATTCAGATGATAAAGTCCAGGAGTTCCTTGAGCTACTGAGATTCCAGGGCTGGCTGAAAGTAGGGCCTGTGCCCGCGGTGGTGGATAAGGAGCAAGTGAAGGCGTTCTACAAGGACTTGAGATACAAGGCAAAAGATGGTTCTCTCCACTTCAAAATAGATGGTGAGAAGGCTTCCGTCAATGAACGCCAAGTCCGCGCCTTCATGGGACTCAGCCCCCAAAAGCCCCCGTCCGACGCTTTAAGCTCTCTTCCAGAAGGCGGGTTCGAAACAACTGATGAGGAACTGCCCCTGGTTGAACATGTTTTTCAGGGCAAGCGGCCATTGGGACTGGACAGAGTTGCTCACGTTCTGAGCAAGGTTGGCGCCATAGCTCACTACTTCATATGTCGCGCCGTCCTTCCAAGGCAGGAGAAGCGTTCAATCGTGCAAACACACGACATCATCTTAATTGACGCTTTTCTTGAACGCCGCCCCATCAACTTAGCAAGAATAGCAATGCAACATATGGCTAAGTGTGGGAGGAAGCGACATGCTCTGCCGTACCCTGGGCTGGTAAAGCTGATTTTGCAATCTCAGAACGCCTATGATGACTGCGCTCCTCAAGAAGAACTCGGTCTGAAATGGAATGCAAAGAACGGACTTGTCGAGATAAGGCACAATGAAGAGCTGCCGTCCGTCATTAAACAGTTAGAGGCTGAGGCTGAGGAAGCCAGACTAAAAGAGGCGGAAGAACGCATGGCTGCTGATGCTGAAGCAAAACGTCTTGCTTCCATGGGTCAGGAGTACTCTCAAGAAGAAGATCCAGTCGTAGACCTTAACGTTCTTGATCAGATGCTTATGGCTCCTTCTCCTACTCAAGCTCCTCCAATAGACGCTCCTTCATCCAGTTCAGGACCAAGGCCCCGTTCTGCTCCTGCAAATGTCTCTGAGCATCCTCCTGCAGAACTCTTGGGTGCCATTATGGACAATCAATGCCACGTCTTCTCAGCTATCAAAGACTTGTCCGCGGCTCTCACTAAGTCGGCTGAACTTCAAGCTCAACTTCTAAAGTTCTTTCAAGACCATAGCCGTTCTTAGTGATTCCCCCCCCCCTCCCGTTCATTCCTTGTTATTTTGCCTGTGCTTCTTTTGAATTTCAAAAACTGATGACCGTTGGTCTGTAATAATTTTAACTCTGATTCTCGTTTGAATGGCAATTTCATCTGTTTGCTTGCATATGTGTTTAAGCGTTCCACTGCTTTTAGTTATGTGTTTGTGCTAACGTCCTTATCACTTGTTATCCTTTTCGATGATACCAAAAGGGGGAAGTGTAGTTTTGCAGAGATGCGCTATAAAATAGTTATCTAGAATAAGCAAGTGTTAAGGGGGAACTATTAAGTGAAAAGTCTAAGGAACGCCCATGCTAGAATAAAAGAGAACGTTTAGAAACTTTTCTAGGACGCGACTCTCTCCTTTAAATCCAAAAGCTAGAGAATCAAAGATTGAAAACTTGTGCTTATTAAAATTTCTCTAAGTGTTAGAGGACGTTTTTAAGTTTTCATGCATGCTAAGTTCAAATGTCAAAACTATTTTGCTGAAGAGTTTGTCATCATCAAAAAGGGGGAAACTGTTGGGACGCTATCAAGAACGCCTGCGTACTTGTTAGTGTTCCACACAATAGTCCCTTAGTTTTGATATGACAAACTCACTATGATTCTAATAAAGTTGTCCAAGTGTTCAGGAACGTCAGTGACCAAAAGGACAACAAGTGTGTATAAGCGTCCCATAAGCTTAGGGACGCCAGCTAACAGGAAGTAAGGACGAGCAAGAGACTACTTGAGCAAGGACGGAGTTCCAAGCAAGTAGGAACGCAAGAAAGGAGTCCTTACTCACTAGCCGACAGGATGACATCACTCGACAAATGTTTGATCATCCAAGGACACGTGGAGACCGATCCTGTAGCAGAGTCCAACACTACGTGGCGGACTATCCTGTAGCAGAGTTCATCAACACGTGGCGGCCGATCCTGTAGCGGAGTTCATCACACACAGCTGGATACAGGAAGCTTCCTCATCACCGCCAAACTCGTGGAAGAAGATCCTGTAGCCACGTACCTGAAGGGCATGATCGTCAGAACGAGAATGACGCCCTTCCCCAAGTCCTATAAATACCGCAAGGCATTTATTGTGACGCTAACGCTTTCAAGAATATTCAGAGAGAATCAAAGAGAAAGCGACTCACTCAAGAACACAAAGAGCAAACTCAAGAACTCAAGAACAGTGCTAAGACTTTGAGTTAGATCGAGTGAGACTTGTAACCCAAATCACAAATCTGTTTGTAATCAAAGAAGAGAAAGAGAGTCCTACGAAGTACTGTAGGACGCAGGGATAGGAGTCCTTTAGTAGATTGAACTTGCTTGAGTTGTAGGCTTAGAGGAGTCCTTTACTAGTGGACTTAGGGAAAAGCTAAGTGTCAGAGAACTGTAAAGACTCGCCAGTACAACTGTAAGAACGTTCAATATAAAGGAAGAACTATTCAAAAATCCTCCAAGGAGGTAGAGGTTTACACTCAAGGACTACTTGGTCTTGAGTGGTTCCTCTATAACTCATTGCGTTCATTACTTACCTGTTTAGTACTTTTTCCGCTGCATTACTCTAGGACGCTCCTACACCTCGTAGGAACGCCTAACCAAAGGACGTCTTTATCACAGTAAAGGCAGTCCCGCAGTACTAACGATCCAACAGTCTTGGCCCACACTGGGCTTGTTACGGCGACACCTTTGGACCACCGTCCACTCGCCATACCTAGGATCGTTTGCCGAAGGAACCGCGGGATTCCGATCATGAACAATAGGGGTCGGCGTGATGTTTGTAGCGAGATCCGGATTCCCAACAGTAAAGACAATAGGGCAGCGGGATTCCTGATGTCCATATTTTCCACATTTAATGCATATAATGTGTAAACCTTCATACTCTACTCTAAACCGGCGCCCATTAATTATGATGTTTCCCTTCAAGGGCCTAGTGATGTTCACTTCAACACACACCCGAGCAAACCAGCATCGATCAGAGAATAAGGTCGTCTTGTCAACCCTTATGGGACGTCCAACGCCCGCCGCCAACTCAAGTATAGTCGTTTCTTCGTACAACACCATGGAAAGTCCCGAAATGCGAATCCACACCGGAGTCGTGTTGATGACGCCGGTGAAGGGATCAAACTCAGAGTTCCAAGGCCGAACAATTATATAGTTACCAAACACCATCCATGGACCACCCATTAGAGCACGCATGTAGTCTTCCTCTACCGAGAACTTAGCTACATAGTAGCCATTCGGAAGGTCTGCAACAGAGAATTTTCCAACCGGCTTCCATAACTCCCGCAGTTTCTTATCCATCATTGCGTGTTGCACAAGACTTCCCAACGGTTTGATGACTAGGGCAGATTGCCAAACAGTAGCGAGCGTATTCAGCATGTCGGTCTTAATGTTAAAGACCAGGTCTCCATCCTCCCCATCCAGGTACGAAAATGCCAGTCTTTCCTGGACAAATTCCGGCTTCAAAATCATACGTTCAACTCCTCCTTCGTTGTTCAATACTTGTTTCCAGGGAAAATCAGCAGCGGGCGTCACGGCTGCTACAGTCGGGGCCCCGGGCGTAACAGCAGACGCCTCCATCATGACTCGGTCTCCAGGAGAGTCCGCTTCCGGACCCCTAGTCCCCGTGCCCGGCGGCACGCTCATCGGAAAATCGTTTCAAACCTAAACCCTAGAAATTGCCAGAAGAGCGCGTACTAGGGCGCGTGCCAAATTCCTTTTTTCACCTTACGATCTCCTAGTTAACTATGAATCTATAGTGCAATTTCTCCTTTGAAACCATGCGAACGAGAAGAAATACATAGAAGAAGAAATACATAGAAGAAAATCGATCCTACTTATAATAGTAGCATACAACGGATGCATAACCCACATTTATTTTTATTTTTTTGATTGTGGAGCTACTAGCTTGAGCAAGCCAAAATTAGGTCACCTTTAAGCTACAAGGATAACCTAAATCATCGTGACGGATGATCTTTAATAATTCAAACATCGCGGGTTGTTCACTCAACAAACACCGCGACTGTGTTACAGACAAATGAGAAGACGGAAGGGACGAAGCATGAATAGGCAAGGCTGCATTGAAGCTCTGAAGATTGATGTGTCTTCTTGCCAGGAAATCAGTAGCAGCGTTTGATTCCCTGAAACAATGATAAAAAATAACAGAGGGGATATCCGAAATCAAGTTTCTTATGTCTTCAATAATAGAGTAAATTTCCCAATGAACTTTCCATAGACGTTTCAAAGAATTAATAATAATAAGATTGTCACCTTCTATTATAAGATTGTGAATGTGAGAAAGGTCTATTTTTGTGATAGCATGAAGTAAGGTTGAAGCTTCAGCTAGTACTATAGTCATAGAGAGAAGTTGTTGGCGTCCCGCAGAAAGGACATTTCCAGAATGGTCTCTAATGGTGAATCCTGCATGGGTTGTTTCTGTTTTGAGTCTAGAAGCATCGAATTTTAGTTTGTGCCACTGCCGAGGTGGTTTTTTTCAGGATATATGATTTTTCCTTTTTGGTTTATTAGAGGTCTTATGAGATTTCAAACAGCATCCTTCCCAAGTAAGGGCGCCTGTGAAAGCTAAGTTTGACGGAAGGTTTTTAGGGTTAATTCTAGTTGGATCAAAAAATTTTGCATTCCTATGCGCTCACACAAACCACCATAGGAAAGCTAGTGACGTGGCGTGTTGATTATTGGTCATTGTTTCTTGTAAATTTTGTTGGAAAGTATAATTCGTAGTAAGATTAAAAGAATAATTTAATAGTTTTTGAAGACGAAAAATCATAGCTTTTATAAAAGGGCATTGGAAAAAGAAATGATTTAAGGATTCATCATTTAGCTCACAAAGGAAACATAGATACGGCACTGAATTATAGAAACGGTTTAATCTGTATGTTATCGGGAGGCAGTCAGCACAAGCTTTTCAAAGGAAGTTGATTATTTTAGGTGGTAATTTTGATTTCAAATTAAATCAAATTCATAGCCCACGCTTATGAAAATAGGTTAAGACGCACTCAGTGGCACCCCCGTAATTTGAGTGAAGTTAGGCATTGTCTCTGTCTTTCCCAATCTCGGCCTCGAGATTCTTGTCGTCCATTTCACTCGCCTGATTTTTGTGGCTTTCATTTCTCCACTGGGCCTCCCCCTCTCCCCTGAAACTGAGAAAAAAAGAAAGAAGAGACGCTAGAAAAAACAACCCCCCCTAGCTCCAGACTCCAGACTCCAGAGCGAGCAAGAAAGGGCAAAGATGGCCTTGAATTTCCAGCCATTGTCTTTCCAATCTCGCAAATCGCCTTCCTTTTCGGTGCACCGATCTCATCACTTGAGATCTCGCGGAGTTTTCATGGCTTCCACGCTCGGCGTGACCTCCAAGTCAGTTCTTAATCCCAGCCTGCTTTCTTTCTCTCTTTAATGGCGGTTGTCTGCTTTTCTTTCGATCGATTTGTTTCATTTTAGTTGATTTCGTTCTAGTTCTATCCTGATTGATTGCAAATGCATACTGTTAGCCGCGTTTTCTCTCAATTGGATGGATTCGCTTGGTCAAGATTGATTTCCTTAATCTTAGATCCTTGTCTTAAATTTCGTCAATGAAATCGCCATTTCCCGCCCTCTGCCTGAGTTGAGATCATTAGGTTTCCTTTTGATGATCAGTTCTTTGATCTTTGTTTATGTTTCTTGCTGCTTCCTTACTGAACTAGTTAAGGCTATCTTTAATATAGCTTGTGCATTATTATTTCGGAAGAAGATGTTTTCGTGGTTTTCTTTTTCGCTGTTTAGGCTGAATATAGTGAAGTCGTTAATTCCTATGCTCTCTGGAACTAGTGCATGTGGTCCTCTTGAACTCCGTCTCTGGGAAAACCGTCCAGTTTTCGCCAGCATTCTCTGTATTGATACAGCTCTGCAGCTGACAATATTTGACTACTACTTGTTTGTTGTCTAGCATTATTTAATACTTTTTAGAATTAAGTTTATATAAACTGATTTTATTCATCTGGAGACTCAAGAAATAACCGAGTTGTAAAAATCTCCTCATTACTTTTCTATGTCATTTTCTTGTGAATCTTTTTTTCGGGTGTTAGAATTTATTCGTGTCAGTGGAAATTTCAAGACTAGTGGATAGGAAGTTGTGGGAAGTACATGTGCTTTGAAGAATGGCTGCATTATATGTTAGCACTTAGGTGGTATCCATAAGTTCACTGTGAAGATTGAATTTTCTTCAAGTGGCTATTTGCTCTTATTGCATTTTCTTACTTGTCGCTTTGCGTTCTGAAGGACTTTTCTGCATAATTTGCATGCCAATTGGCTCCTTCAAACTTGCTGTCATACCTTCTATGTTTGCCTACAGCTTTTTTGCTCTGTCGTTAATAGTTCCATTGTTGTTTTAGATGAGGTAGATTTGGTAGGTGGATTTTCAATGACAATTCTTTGCTCATTTGGCTATTTCTGTTCGTATACCATATATAAGTGTTGTCCCTCCTTGATTGGTGAAGAAAGTTGTGCTGTCCATATACATTGCCATGAGTGGCAAAGCTTTTATGCATTCTGTTCAGTGAAGAAAAAGATCCTGAAAGACTGATCACATCTGAGATCTGAATAATACATTAGGGTGTTGTTTGATATACTGTAGTTGTAACTTATCAGCTTCATAAATTCCACTCTGACTTGTGATAATGCCTTTGGTCTTTGTCAGCCTAAGTTATATGATTGTTAATCAAGAATTGACGACTATCCCTGGTTTACTTACAGTTGTATAGAACATCCCTTAACTGATTCCTTTGGTTTTGGCTGAACTGATGAGATCCTTTGTTTATGGTTGAACTTGGCTAAGTGAGACAAAGTTCCTTCCTATTGTTGAATATGTAGTTTTAGGCTGTTTCAGGTTGCATAAGGTGAATCATTCTAGTTTTACTCAATCATCTGTACAAGTGATTACGGAGTTCTAAGAGTAGAGTGCTTCACATTAACTTCAGTATCAATACGAATTCTGGCATCCTTGCCTGTCATAGCAACTCACCTCTTGCAGATCATTGTACTTTTATGCTGCTCATGATACCTCTGTTGAATATTGAAATTATGTAAACTATCTAGCTATAGGAATTTAGCTCTCTAGCTGATATGTGGATTTGGGCCTTCATGCTGCAATAGTTTTGAATTGATGGTTCCTATTACGTCTAAATCTGATGTTCTTATTTCAGGGAGATTCCAAATGATAAAAAGGCCTCCAAGCCTCCAAGAGCAGTCCATGAACAGAAATCCCATTCTCTTCCACCTCATAAGATTGAGATGTTCAAATCTCTGGAAGGCTGGGCTGAGCAGAACCTCTTGGTGCATCTTAAACCTGTGGAGAAATGTTGGCAACCACAAGATTTTCTCCCGGATCCAGCTTCCGAAGGATTTGAGGAGCAAATCAAGGAGTTGAGGGAAAGAACAAAGGAGATTCCTGATGAACACTTTGTTGTTTTGGTTGGTGATATGATCACAGAGGAAGCCCTTCCAACATACCAGACTATGCTCAACACCCTTGATGGAGTTCGCGATGAAACAGGTGCAAGCCTTACTCCATGGGCTGTCTGGACAAGGGCTTGGACTGCTGAAGAGAACAGGCACGGTGATCTCCTGAATAAGTATCTTTACCTTTCTGGAAGAGTTGATATGAAGCAAGTAGAGAAGACAATTCAGTATCTAATTGGATCAGGCATGGTAAGATTTTTAAAATTTTCATAATTAGTTTACGTATGTAAGAATCAAGTTACTCTCAGGATGATTAAAGGCTTTGTTTGGCAAACCATTCTATAATGACAATTGGTAAAAAGTAGTGTGTTACGATCTTGGTTAGAAACGGCATTATTTGTGAAAAATACACTTATTTTACCAAACGTACTGTTTGCTGGGAAGTAAGTATTTATTTGTAACTAAAATTGTTTCTTTACTTATGAATCCATAATCATAATCCACTGCCTATCCAGTCTCTCTCTACCATGTATCAATTGCTTTGTGTAGGTAATTCTTTTCACTAACTGCTAAAACTTGCATTATTTCCAGGATCCTCGGACCGAGAACAACCCCTATCTTGGTTTCATCTACACTTCATTCCAGGAAAGGGCAACCTTCATATCCCATGGAAATACTGCCAGGCTTGCCAAAGAACACGGGGACATCAAGCTGGCACAAGTCTGTGGTATAATAGCCGCAGATGAGAAGCGTCATGAAACTGCCTACACGAAGATTGTTGAAAAGCTGTTTGAGATCGATCCAGATGGCACCATCTTATCCTTGGAAGATATGATGAGGAAGAAAGTGTCCATGCCAGCCCACTTGATGTATGATGGACAAGATGACAACCTCTTTGAACACTACTCAACCATTGCTCAGAAAATTGGTGTCTACACTGCAAGGGATTACGCAGACATACTCGAGTTTCTTGTTCAGAGATGGAATGTTGCAGATTTGACTGGTCTTTCAGGTGAAGGGCGCAAAGCACAGGATTATGTCTGTGGATTGGCTCCAAGAATTAGGAAATTGGAGGAGAGAGCCCAAGCAAGGGCAAAGCAAGCAAGCCTTGTTCCATTCAGCTGGATTTTTAACAAGGAACTTAGAGTTTAAGCAGAAGAAGTGCAGGCTGTTTGCAATCGATCTTGGGAGTTTTCTTTTAGCATGCTTTGAGATGTCAGCTGAAGAAAGGTAAGATTTGGTGCTTTATCGATTACCCTAAAAAAAGACTTGGCCTATGAGCTGTTAGTGTCTTTTGTAAACCCAGTTGACAGGGAAAACCTAGCTTAAGTTTTGCCACACCTAGTCATCCTTGTTGTATGCATGATGAGCGAGCTGAAACTTTGGCTCAAGACGCTTTGCTGTTTTAGATAACGAGGATGAATTTGTTTAGCGTTTCTTTCAAAATTTGCCTTTTGCTTTGTTGGGTTTAAGGAGGTTAAATGGATCTTATCGAAGTCCTTGCTTGTACCTGAGTTCAACTGGAAAATAGATCTATGGAGTATGACACTTTTCAGGAGGTTAAATGTATCACAGTGACACTTTTCCATAGCATCTTTTCTCCTTTTTCCATAGCGCCTTTTCACTCTCTTTTTTTCATGCTCTGGTCATGGCGTAAATTGGAGATTTGAAATTCAAATTAGGTCCCTTTAGCATTTGTAGCTACAGATACAAGTTGGGGAATTCACTTGTAGCTTTTTGTGATGAGATATGAAATTCAAATTTTACTCTGGAAACGCTTGAGGTCAAATCCAACAATCAAATAGATGAGGAAATCCCCTCTCTTGTCCATAATCTCCGATATGCAAATCAAATAGTAACAATGGGATGAGGGAATATCAGATAGGCTTGATCACTAAAAATGGGAGTGACATGAATGTAACATACTCCAGTATTGATTACACACATCCAACTAGCAGATAGAAGCTCGATCAGAGACCGATCGAGATCTCTGCGTTCATTCATTACACAATTACACAACACAAAAGACAAAGAATTAGTAACACCAAAAAGCGAAACCCAGATCTAGAAGTACATCAAAAAGCCCCAATTTCATTCTTCCTTGCTTCCTCGAATGAAGCCAAATCAAACCTGAACCTTGAACGGAGGCCAGTTGCCGACATTCTCCTCCCCCTGAACAACCTTAGAACTGCTCCTGCCGCCATCGGAGCCCTCCACGTGAGCGTAGTACTTCAAGAAGAAGGCCAACGTCAGCACCAGCCACTCCAAGACGAAGATGACGACACAGAGGCCACCGACCAGCTTCAAGATCTTGACGGCGGAGTCCTCCTGGACATAAGACTTGAGCTTGGCCAGGAACTCGTCGGAGCTGGTGAAGATGAGGACCGAGACAGAGCCCTGGAAGATGGCGGTGAGGACGGTGGCGACCATGTGGGCCCCGTACCAGCGGTGCTCCCCGCCGGAGGCGGCTGCGCACCCGGCGAGGGCGCCGCCGGCGGAGATGAGGTGGAGCAGGATGAAGAAGAAGCCACAGAGGGAGGGGATGAGGCGGAGTGAGAGCGTCAGGAAGATGCAGCTGCTCGCCGCCGCTAGCAGAGTGTAGTTGCTGAAGAGGAACACCTTCCGGGTCTTCTCATGCGAGTGGGTGCCGGAGTTTGAGTTGAAACCCATTTCAGATCTTGAGGATTCGGGATCTGGGTCGATGAGGGTTTGTGGAAATCGAGGGCTTTTCGGAAAGATGAGGGTTTGGATTGAGAGAGGTAGAGATGGAGAAAGTGTTGCAGGTTGTGTGTGAAGGATTGAGGAGTGTGTGGAAGGGCAAGATATAGGAGATTTGTAACGGTCGGATTTTTGATTATTATTGATGTAAGAGAAGAACAGAAAATGGCCGTTGCGTGTAGTAGAAAGGGCATCGATGGCGTGGGAGGCAGCTAGGCACGGGGGCTTTAACGGCTATTTTTCGAATTTTGGGCGATCGGGCCAGTGGTCAGCTCACCGCCTCGCCTCCCCTTCAATTAAAGCTTGGAATTGAATTAATTGATTTTTTTTGGTAAATGATGTTTGTTTGGAGATGATTTCAAATGTTAGGACCATTTGAACTTATAGTGACTGTATTTTTTCTTATGATAAATATGGTTTCAATTTTAGTATATAACTGGATTTTTGTAAATAATGTTTTTGAATTTAGACTAAACACGCCAAAAAAAAGTGCATTTGAAAATTTTCTAGTTTGGCCAAATATCAACTAAGCTCTCAAAATCTGACTCGAACCAAAAAATCGCCCGTCCTATCCGAAAATTAGTGAGTTAAAACTTGTAAAAGTAAACCTAAAAATCAATAAAATTTGAACTCGATTAATCCGAATGTTATTGGGTTGAAACCCGACCCGTTGATCCAATTTATTATATATTATAAAAATGAGAATATAATTTTATTATTAAATATTATTATTTATCATGATATTATTTTAATAAACATAAACATATTGACTTTTTACCAGTTGACCAGCCCGAATCCACACAATAACATGTCATGACCCACCCCGACTTGACCCACAACCTGATTGACTCGAATCCTCACTCAATCCAAACCCGAAAAGACCGAACCATCTTGTTTTTTTTGATAAGGAAAGGAGTTAGGGTCGTCACAAGTACTACTTAGGCTCGCCTAGAGCATCCACAAGGGATGAGAACTGGCTACTAGTCAGCTCTAAAGATAATAGGGCAAACCGCCGTCCTAGAGTCTCAAACCCGAGACCTCATGGTACTATCATGAGTGCTCAACTAGTAAGCTGATGCGACAAGCGTCCGAACCACCTTGTTTGACATGTCTAAACATATAAGATCTAGTCTTTGACTAGTAATTATTGGGGTTTTCAAACATGTTCCTAAAACTTGGGATAAAAATGTTGAAAACTAAAATTTTAATTTAATACACAAAAAAAGCTAAAATTCTAAAAGAAATCAATAAACTTCATAAAAACTTAATGGCTGAATACGTATACAGACCCTCGTACTTGGACTTTTTTCCTATCAGCCCCCCATACTTAAAATTATTCAATTAGACCCCTGCACTACCATAATTTTTGCCTATTGAACACAAATTGGGACTGGCACTAGTACGTGTGTAAGACGCGCCTGACCTGTCAGCCACGTAATAAAAAAATATATGGCATGACAATATTACAAAATTTCATATTATAACAACTAAGTAGTTAAAGTAATAATAAAAAAAGAAACAAGTTTAACAAAAAAAAGAGGAAAAGAAACCAAAACAGATCGGCGGACTTGATGGAAACAAGACGCAAGTAGAGGAGGAGGAGGGGGAAGAAATCAGTGAAAGCGGAGAGGGAAGCATAGAAATGGGAGCCATGGCCGGTCGGCGAGTAGAGAGAGAGAGGGATATGCTAGGTGTTCGGGAGGGGTGATGGCTTGCATCTAGCTCATGCTTAGAGTGCATATTAGGTCATGTTTCATTTGGTTTCGAATCTCTTTTCTCTCTTTTAGGTTAGTATTTTAGTTGTTTTCGGTTTAGTGTCTTCGTTTAGACTCTACGCCTTGTTTGTGCGTTTTTAGGTGAAAATGGAAGAGTTTTGGTGATGGGAGATCAAGAGGAGCTTAAGAAGACGACGTTAGCTCGAAGACAGAGTCAAGGAGAAGCCCAAAAAGACGCCACAAGAAGCTAACCGAAGACCGATCCAGACGAGGCCCAAGACGTCGAAGCAAGGAAGCCAAACCGGGCCTCCAGGCTCCGACCCGGCCAGGTCACGGGCCGGGTCATGACCCGGGTCAACTTCCATGCACAAGTCGCATGAAACCGCAAAAATCAGACCCCGACTCGGCCGGGTCACGGCCAGGGTCGGGGCCGGGGTCGGGGCTTTTCTTCACGTTTGCTTTGATTTGGCCCTCCAAAGTCGGACCCGGTCGGGTCACGGCCCAGGTCGGCCCCCGGGTCACACGACGGCGCTCCCGATTTCCTCTTTTGCCCCTCTTTTCCTTTTAGGGTTTTATAAATACATCTTCTTCCCCTTGGAAGACAATCTTCTTTTCCCCCTTTTGGGGACTTTTTCCCATTTTAGGACCTCTATGGTGTTCTTGAGAGATTGAAGGATTTTGTTGGAGATTGGTGCCTTTTCAATCAATACAATGTTTGTGGGTATGAATTTCCTTATCTTTTCTTCATTTCTCTTGTTCTCCATGGATAGCTAAATTCCCAAATCCTAGGGTTTGGGGAAAACCCTATGGATTCTAGGTAGTGCTTTGAATGCTTGCTTGAATTGAGGTTTGAGTTCTGGTTTGTATCAATCCTATGTGCCTAATGCCAAATTGATTGTGATTTGAGACTTGTTGATGATTAGAACCGAGAGGTTAGGTTGTCAATAGGGAGATAGGTTAGGGACTTGTGTTGAGAGACCTCCTCTCTAACTTGAACTATAGAATTGATTGATTGATGTCCCTTTGAAATGAGAATTGAATTGGGAAGTCTTGAGAGGTTGACCTACCGATAGAGGGTTGAGTTAGACGAGCTCACTCAAGGCACGACGGTGGATGAGGGCTTGAACCGATTGAGCCCCTATTGAGCCTAAAGGGCCTAGTCTTGGATCAAGCCACGAAAGTGGATGATTATCATATTGTAGGTACGATTTGTTTGATTCGATAAGATTAGACAATGATTCTAGGTAGACGCCTCCAAACCATGATTTGATCTAGATTCTTGTATGCTTTCAAAGTGTTGCCTAGAACCTTAGTGTGAGTACTTAGACTCTAGGATTGCTTTTTCCCTTATTCATATTTGCATCATCTTGTTGCTTGTTCTCTTTGTTTGCTAGTTGATTAGTTTAAGTTTCTTTCATCCTTAATTGCCTCATATTTGCCTAGCTACTTTGATTGTCAGTTCACCAACTCTACTAAAGTCCTAGAGATCGACACCTTGGTACTACGCGATCCGTACACTTGCGGTATTGGTCTAGTAGCCTATCAAGTTTTTTGGCGTCGTTGCCGGGGACTTTTGCTAGTTTTGGTTGTTTCCGACATCCGGTAGTCTAGGTCCTTTTGCTTTTGATTTTTTTTCTTTTTGTTTTTGATTGTAGGTTTCTTAGACCATGAGTATATTGATACTTGAGCAATGGGAAGGTGAGCACTTCCATGAGTACTTCTCTAGATTTCTACAAGTTGTGCATGAACATGATGCTTGAGGTTATCAATACCACAAGTTTGAGTTGTGCAAGTGCTTAATTGAGGGTATGAATCCCGTAACTTTTGATTGTGCAATGTACATGAGTAAGGGGAGATTATGGGATATGGGAAGTGATGAGTGTTGGGACTTCTTTTGCTTCATGAGTGATGAATGTATGCAAGTTGAATCTCCACCGACTCCTCAACCGGATGAAACTTCTTATGCTTATCTTGAGAGTTTGGTAGAGGATCTTGTAAACAAATTCAATAGCTTGGTTGTGGAGCATTGTGATAAGTGTCAATCTTCCCTCCACTCAACAACCACTTGCCCATTCTATGAGTATGAGAAAGCGGGAGACATCACATTGGAATCCAATGACCATGAGTTAGATGTGCCAAATGAAGACATTGTCGTCATGGATGAGCCTTTAGAACTCAACGAGCTTGATGGATCCCGAGGTGATGAGATGGAGAGTTCCGATGCTTTGAAAGAGATGGGTGATCTATGTGACGATGAGAGGTTCTCTTATTATGAATTAGAGGATGAGAGGTTCTTTGATGACGGATTAGAGGATGATGAAAGAAATGAGCAAGATTTCGTCATTGAGGTGTGTCCTTCACCAATGGATCCTCCTCTTATGCTCTCTACTTGGGAATCTCCTCTCTCGGTCTTAGATACCCCATGTAAGTTTTTCCCTAATTTCTCTTCCATTGTCATTCAAGATGTGCATGATGAAAAACCATGTTTAGAGCCTAAAGTAGAATCTAGAGATTACTATGAGGTTGTCTTTGAGGAAAATGCTCAAAAGAGATTTGATCCATATTATATATATCTTAAGAAGCCTCCACCCAAACAAAATTGGTTTCAACATATTCCATCTCATGAAAGTAGTGTTAGCCTATTTGATAGGTTAAAGCGGTATTTGAATGCTATATTATTCATTTTTAAACCATCATTTGGCTACTTGCACCTTTGTGAGATGTACTCACAAAGTTTTGATAGGTTATTGAAGGCTTTAACAATGATTGATCTAAGCATTTGATAAGGCATCATGGTCAAGCTATTGATCTTAAACAAGCGCTCCTTAGGAGGCAACCCAAGTCTTTCTTTGTTAGTAGGTTAAGTTGAATAAAAGCTAGAAGTGGAAAGATGGGTAGCTGTTGCTAAGTGCTCTTTGTTGCTTGCTTGGTAGTGCTTGATTGCCATGTTGCTTGAGGCTTGCTTGTGGTTTTCCTTGCCGGGACAACATTTTGTTATTGTTGCTTGTGGAATTTCTTGTCTAGTTGTGTGTAGGCACATAGCAAAGACTCTTGACTCTTACTTCCGTCTCCAAATTGGTGAAGTCCTCAATTCCACAACCTATAGATACAAGGTGAGTCCTTCCTTCTCTCCTTTCTTGCTTTTATTTTCACATTGAGGACAATGTGATGTTTAAGTTTGGGGGAGGGAATTCATGCTAGATAGATGCATTCATGTTTCCTTTCTTGTCTTGCATTCATGTTTACTTTGTCTTGCCTTTTATATTTGCATGCTAAAAATCCAAAAAAATGAAAAATTCATCAAAAAGCCAAAAATTTCATGCATAATAGGTTGCCATCAAATTTTCTTAAATGAGAATCTCTTGTCTTCAACATAGTTAAATCCATGACTTGAAAAATTCCATATCTTTGCTTGGATGGATGAAGCCCTTATTTTCTTGCATGATCATGGCTTGTTTGCTTGACATCTTTGGATGAGCAAGTGGACTCTTAAAGTTGTAGACTAATGTTGAAATTCTAGGTAATGAACACCTAGTGAGATGATTTTTAGCCTCTCTTTCTAGGACTTTGTCCTCTCTTTTCCTTGTGTGTAATTTCTCTATGCATCTCTAACTCTAGAACTTGAGATTGTATCTTTGTCAAGACCGCATTCATGACATTTGTTTGTGACATTAAAGTGATAGAGACATTGTTTTATTAGCCCTATTATTTCCCATATCCACCCTATATTAGTGCCAATTTTCTTGAAGCCCAATTTTAATTTTTTGAGCCTAAAAGCCTATTTTTTTGAAACTCCACAAAATTGTTCCCTTAGCCCAAATGGCTTGACCTTCCTAGAGAATAGGAGTCATGGGAGATGAATTTTTAGTGAGTTTGGGTTTGAGAGAAAATACCATTTGGTGGAAGAGAATTTCAAAAGAAAGGAATGCAAAAGTGTGGGAAATGTTTGGAAGAAATGAAAAGTGTTGAAAATAGTGTTTGAAAGTGAGTTGGTGACATGAAAATAAATGAGTAAAATTTGAAAGTCCTCAAAGTGTTGTTGTGAAAAGAAGAAAAGCAAGTGCAAAAAGGGTTGAGTTCAGAATGAAAGAAAAGTAAAAGTTGGAGAGTGAACTCCAAAGTTTATGATGTGTTGAAGTTGTGAAGTTTTCGGGTTTGAGAGAGTGTGCAAAATGCTTGAATTGGTTGCTTGGTTGTGAAGTGAAAGATTTGACTCTTATTCTCTAGCTTAACACCACATGGCCAAAATTTTCCTTACACAAATCTTCCCACATAGCCCCACTACAACCCTTAAAAAGCCCTCTTGATTAATGTCACTTGCATTGTCTTTAGCAGTGATTGAGATCTCTTTCAAGCTTATGGTAGCTTAGAGATCATAGATGAATTTGAGTGATAACTTTGTAGCCCAAACACATGGAAAGAGAGTAAACACATACCCCCTAGTGAGGCCTATAATTGATTCATCTGTCTTCATCTTTTTGAGTCATAAAACATGTGCAATAATTCCGGTTTGTCAAGCTTCAAGTTCTTTGATTATCGCTTGTTTTATTTTGAGGTGAATTCTTGAATTGCACTTGATGTGGGATGAAGAGTCTAATTGCTTGCTTGAGGACAAGCAAGGTTCAAGTTTGGGGGATTTTGATGGCTTGCATCTAGCTCATTCTTAGAGTGCATATTAGGTCATGTTTCATTTGGTTTCGAATCTCTTTTCTCTCTTTTAAGTTAGTATATTAGTTGTTTTCGGTTTAGTGTCTTCGTTCGGACTCTACGCCTTGTTTGTGCATTTTTAGGTGAAAATGGAAGAGTTTTGGTGATGGGAGATGAAGAGGAGTTTAAGAAGACAACATTAGCTCGAAGACGGAGTCAAGGAGAGGCCCAAAAAGACGCCACAAGAAGCTAATCGAAGACCGATCAAGACGAGGGCCAAGACGTCGAAGCAAGGAAGCCAAACCGGGCCTCCAGGCTCCGACCCGGCCGGGTCACGGGCCGGGTCATGGCCCGGGTCAACTTCCATGCACAAGTCGCATGAAACCGCAAAAATCAGACCCCGATCCGGCCGGGTCACGGCCAGGGTCGTGGGCAGGGTCGGGGCTTTTCTTCACGTTTGCTTTGATTTGGCCCTCTAGAGTCGGACGCGGTCGGGTCACGGCCCGGGTCGGCCCCCGGGTCACGCGACGGCGCACCTGATTTCCTCTTTTGCCCCTCTTTTCCTTTTAGGGTTTTATAAATACATCTTCTTCCCCTTGGAAGACAATCTTCTTTTCCCCCTTTTGGGGACTTTTTCCCATTTTAGGACCTCTATGGTGTTCTTGAGAGATTGAAGGATTTTGTTGGAGATTGGTGCCTTTTCAATCAATACAATGTTTGTGGGTATGAATTTCCTTATCTCTTCTTCATTTCTCTTGTTCTCCATGGATAGCTAAATTCCCAAATCCTAGGGTTTGGGGAAAACCCTGTGGATTCTAGGTAGTGCTTTGAATGCTTGCTTGAATTGAGGTTTGAGTTGTGCTTTGTATCAATCCTATGTGCCTAATGCCAAATTGATTGTGATTTGAGACTTGTTGATGATTAGAACCGAGAGGTTAGGTTGTCAATAGGGAGATAGGTTAGGGACTTGTGTTGAGAGACCTCCTCTCTAACTTGAACTATAGAATTGATTGATTGATGTCCCTTTGAAATGAGAATTGAATTGGGAAGTCTTGAGAGGTTGACCTACCGATAGAGGGTTGAGTTAGACGAGCTCACTCAAGGCACGACGGTGGATGAGGGCTTGAACCGATTGAGCCCCTATTGAGCCTAAAGGGCCTAGTCTTGGATCAAGCCACGAAAGTGGATGATTATCATATTCTAGGTACAATTTGTTTGATTCGATAAGATTAGACAATGATTCTAGGTAGACGCCTCCAAACCATGATTTGATCTAGATTCTTGTATGCTTTCAAAGTGTTGCTTAGATCCATAGTGTGAGTACTTAGACTCTAGGATTGCTTTTTCCCTTATTCATATTTGCATCATCTTGTTGCTTGTTCTCTTTGTTTGCTAGTTGATTAGTTTAAGTTTCTTCCATCCTTAATTGCCTCATATTTGCCTAGCTACTTTGATTGTCGGTTCACCAACTCTACTAAAGTCCTAGAGATCGACACCTTGGTACTACGAGATCCGTACACTCGCGGTATTGGTCTAGTAGCCTATCAAGGGGCAGCACAGTAGCCATGAATTCCACCAAATCCGATGGCAATTCCGGCGAACTGTACCCCTCCGACGACCACCTCATAGCCCGTCTTCCTCACCCGATTTTGCGCCCGTCCCTCCCCCACGTTCCCCCAATTGTGCAAACCCTAATTCCGCTCCCTCCCGCCCCTCCCTGCCGGATCCCCCTCCAGATCCGGCGGCCGGTTCCAACGGTCTGTCCCGGTGTGGCTCCAGCCAACCCTCCCGGTTTGCCCCTTTTTCTTGAATTTTTTGACGGAGGTGACGGAGAAGGTTGGGTGTTTGGGGTGGTAGAGCACGTAGAAGATGCAGCCGGCGATGGCGGACGCCAAGAGAAGGACCAGGATGAGGATGAGGGTGTAGATGAAGCTGAGGCAGTACAAGCAGCGGCAGCAGGGGTGGGCGGACTCCGGGGTGGGGAGAATTGTAGAGCTGGGGCTTGGCGGCTGGAGGGGCGGCGGTGTTCATCGTTAGTGGCGGGGGGTTGGGTTTCGAGGATGGGTACACTCTATCCGCCATTTATTTTGTTGTGTTTTTGTGGTGGTGGTGAAAGAAAGAGGGGGGTTAATTCTTTGTTTTATTGTTAGTGTTTATTAATTTCTTGATTTTTGTTTGATTTGTTCGCTAATTAGTTTGATAGTGGTTTGATGTGTAGTTTAGTCCATTAAATGAAAAGGTCTTTTTTTTTGTTAAGTTAAAAAATCAACAAAGCTAATATCACTTGCGTTTGAGTAGTTTGGAGAGTACGCGCTGGTCCACGTAGTCAAAAAGTGTTCAATAGGATAAAATTGTTCTAGTATGAGGGTCTTGTTGAATATGTTTTTGTAAAGGGGGTTGATAGGAAAAAACGTTCAAGTACAGGGGTCTACATATGTATTCTGCCAAAACTTAATTAACCTCAACAACCTCAGTACAATTTTATATCTTCTTTCCATTTTAAAGTCCAATTTAGTTATAGGAATCATAAATTACATATAACAAAAAAGGGTGAAGACTGATCCAAAAGAGTGTGGAAAAATAAAATGTAGAAATTCAAGAGTAGTAGTTGTTGAAGTCCGAAAATCTCGAACTAACTACGGGACAAAATTATTAAACTCTCGGACCTTTCGGCGCCTAAAAACCGCCTCGTCTAGATTTGAGCTCTCCCACCCCCCGCGTATTATTTTATTCTCTTTTCGGAGGCTTATAAGACTTTTTTAAGGTATTTCCCGTAAAATAGTGTGAGCTCCTCGAAGACTTAAACACGTCGGGACCCGTCCTTCGAGAACACGTCTTGGGACCGGCCTTTTTCCGATCCCTTAAACCTTGCCTTGCACCTCCTATATATAACATTTTTAGGAGCTTGATTTTCCTCCTTGCTCCGATGTGGGATAGATTTCTTATGGAGTTTGTAAATATTGTTCACTCACTAAGTACATGCTAGTGGATCAAATTCAGTGTTTGAAAAGTCAACAATAGAGGATTGCAATTAAGGCCTTGCAAACCCCATTCGTACGTACACATTGCCTTTCAACGCTAACATGCACATACAATGCCATGTTTGTACGTTTGATACATAGCTAACAGTCCACATATGTGCATACATGCGTTAACTACATGTACGAGGCACGCGTAGTACGTCTTGGCGTACTTCTACATTATTCATTGGAGTTATTCGCGTACTTAGCGCGTTAAAAGTGTGCTTAACGCTTTAATCTTTTGTGTCAATATTATTTATCTCGTGCACCAACGCGGTGACAGATACGGGTATCAACACAACCCCGTGACTTGGACGTCCTTAGTCTTTTCGAGGACAAACGAGGCACTCACTTGATGCACATAATTTCGGTCAACACGTTACTGTAACCAACTCGAGCACGCCGACGCGCATCGCGCGGGTAAAACCCCGAACCTAGCTCGGCGGTTTGTCTTATATAATTTGGATATTTGAATTTATCGTGACTACGAGCGATGAAGTCAACTCGAGCACGCCCTCGCGTTTAATGCGGGCCAAACCCCGAGCTCAGCTCGGCGGTTTGCCTTATAGAATTTTGGTATTTGAATTTATCGCGACTACGAGCGATGTAGTCAACTCGAGCGCGCCCTCACGTTCAACGCGGGCCAAACCCCGAGCTCAGCTCGGTGGTTTGCTTTATAAAATTTGGATATTTGAGTTTATCGCGACTACGAGCGATGAAGTCAACTCGAGCGCGCCCTTGCGTCTAACGCGGGCTAAACCCCGAGCTCAGCTCGACGGTTTGCCTTATAGAATTTGGATATTTGGTTTTATCGCGACTACGAGCAATGAAGTCAACTCGAGCGCGCCCTCGCGTTCAACGCGGGCCAAACCCCGAGTTCAACTCGGCGATTTGCCTTAACGATAATTGTGGAGTTTTGATGTTTTAAGACTTTAAGCAGCTGCGAGCGGCGTAACCGTCTCGAGTGCGCCTATGCGCATCGCGCGTGTTAGCGGACAACCCCAAGCGAGGACGGCAACTCGGGTTTTCCCTAACGACTGTGGAGTTTTGATGTTTTAAGGCTTTAAGCAGCTGCGAGCGGTGTAACCGTCTCGAGTGCGCCTATGCGCATCGCGCGCGTTAGCGGACAACCCCAAGCGAGGACGGCAACTCGGATTTTCCCTAACGACTGTGGAGTTTCGACATGTTTTAAGGCTTTAAGCAGCTGTGAGCGGCGTAACCGTCTCGAGTGCGCCTATGCGCATCGCGCGCGTTAGCGGACAACCCCAAGCGAGGACGGCAACTCGGGTTTTCCCTAACGACTGTGGAGTTTTGATGTTTTAAGGCTTTAAGCAGCTGCGAGCGGCGTAACCGTCTCGAGTGCGCCTATGCGCATCGCGCGCGTTAGCGGACAACCACAAGCGAGGACGGCAATTCGGGTTTTCCCTAACGACTGTGGAGTTTTGATGTTTTAAGGCTTTAAGCAGTTGCGAGCGGCGTAACCGTCTCGAGTGCGCCTATGCGCATCGCGCGCGTTTTGCTTTACAGAATGTGATTAGCGCGTTGACGGTAACTGTGAGCGAAGCTCAAAAACAGCCGCCGTCTAAATGGGATCGCGGTCCATATGAGGCTTATTTAGTTTATTCTCGTTTCGGAGGCATTATTTAGTTTGGTGTAAAACTTGTGTACAACAAACCTGTATTAGTCAATTGCTAATATCTCAAGGTTCATTAATGGCGTTCGCTGGGCGCTGGAATGCAAAAAGTGAGAGTAGCGCGTAAGAAGACACAACACCATACACCAGAGGAAGAGCCGGGCAAAATAAAACCCCGAGCCTCTTCCCCCAAGCCAAAAAAGAGAGATCTTATTAGCGTTCATGACATACCAAGCAAGCGCACCACAAGAGATTTTACAAATTCACAAAGCCTAAAAACAACAAATCTTGACAACAAGAACAACACGAGCAACCCGAATTCGATCGGAGTTACATACACGTCAATCCGTGCACTTAGCGCGTTGACAACGTGCAACAGGATCAGTGAAGCCTGCTACGCACTCCAGTCACGAACCCCCGCGTCTCCGGCAATGCGATGTCCTGAAGGGAGCCACAGGCCACAGCAACGGACCACGCTAGAGAGATAAGCGCGACAGCCAGAGGCCGGAACAGCGCGGTGGCGGGCCGGTGAAGACACGGCGGAGGGTTGTTAGTTTATTCTTTTTTCGGAGAGTTGTTAGTTTATTCTCTTTTTGGAGAGCTGTTATGGGGTCGCGGGCCAAGGCCATGGGCCGCGATGGGGCTGCGGGCCAAGGCCGAGAGCCAAGGCCGCGATCCATACTAATTAAAATGCATATTAATTATATAAACAAAAATATAATAACTTGCTCGATTCTAAACCGACGACCCGAGAGCATGACAGTCCTAGGATGAGAAGGTCCCCACAGACGGCGCCAATGTTGAAGTCCGAAAATCTCGAACTAACTACGGGACAAAATTATTAAACTCTCGGGCCTTTCGGCGCCTAAAAACCGGCTCGTCTAGATTTGAGCTCTCCCACCCCCCGCGTATTATTTTATTCTCTTTTCAGAGGCTTATAAGACTTTTTTAAGGTCTTTCCCGTAAAATAGTGCGAGCTCTTCGGAGACTCAAACACGTCGGGACCCGTCCTTCGAAAACACGTCTCGGGACCGGCCTTTTTCCGATCCCTTAAACCTTGCCTTGCACCTCCTATATATAACATTTTTAGGAGCTTGATTTTCCTCCTTGCTCCGATGTGGGATAGATTTCTTATGGAGTTTGTAAATATTGTTCACTCACTAAGTACATGCTAGTGGATCAAATTTAGTGTTTGAAAAGTCAATAATAGAGGATTGCAATTAAGGCCTTGCAAACCCCATTCGTACGTACACATTGCCTTTTAACGCTAACATGCACATGCAATGCCATGTTTGTACGTTTGATACATAGCTAGCAGTCCACATATATGCATACACGCGTTAACTAAATGTACGAGGCACGCGTAGTACGTCTTGACGTACTTCTACATTATTCATTGGAGTTATTCGCGTACTTAGCGCGTTAAAAGTGTGCTTAACGCTTTAATCTTTTGTGTCAATATTATTTATCTCGTGCACCAACGCGGTGACAGATACGGGTATCAACACAAATGTTGAAGTCCAAAAATCTCGAACTAACTACGGGACAAAATTATTAAACTCTCGGGCCTTTCGGCGCCTAAAAACCGGCTCGTCTAGATTTGAGCTCTCCCACCCCCCGCGTATTATTTTATTCTCTTTTCGGAGGCTTATAAGACTTTTTTAAGGTCTTTCCCGTAAAATAGTGCGAGCTCCTCGGAGACTCAAACACGTCGGGACCCGTCCTTCGAGAACACATCTCGGGACCGGCCTTTTTCCGATCCCTTAAACCTTGCCTTGCACCTCCTATATATAACATTTTTAGGAGCTTGATTTTCCTCTTTGCTCCGATGTGGGATAGATTTCTTATGGAGTTTGTAAATATTGCTCACTCACTAAGTACATGCTAGTGGATCAAATTCAGTGTTTGAAAAGTCAACAATTGAGGATTGCAATTAAAGCCTTGCAAACCCCATTCGTACGTACACATTGCCTTTTAACGCTAACATGCACATGCAATGTCATGTTTGTACGTTTGATACATAGCTAGCAGTCCACATATGTGCATACACGCGTTAACTACATGTACGAGGCACGCGTAGTACGTCTTGACGTACTTCTACATTATTCATTGGAGTTATTCGCGTACTTAGCGCGTTAAAAGTGTGCTTAACGCTTTAATCTTTTGTGTCAATATTATTTATCTCGTGCACCAACGCTGTGACAGATACGGGTATCAACAGTAGTACTCTTTAGCTTTTGCAAAATCAGCCGTAACTTAAGGTTTATAAATTATTTCAAAAAAAGCAGTGTTATTATCAAATAAAATAGTTTGGACAATAAGTTTAGACATTGGTCTTGTTATACTTGTTACTAAAAACTACTTTTTTCACAAAACTATGTTTTTTTACCTTCGAAAAATGTGCGAACTCTTTACTTTTTACGCATTTCAAGACAGAAAAAACACTACTTTCTACTTAAAAAGTATTTTCATTGAACAAGTGTAGCAAGGCCATTGTCTTTTTCTTTTTTTTCCCTTCATTCTTTTCTACATTAAGCTACAACAAACAATTCAGATTTGACTCGTGTGTCGAGTCAGCTTTTTGCTATTTCGTTCTTTAACACTTCTACATACTTGTGTTGGATTTTTCTACTTTACAAAATTGCACTAGACTATGGTGACATAAGCCTCTTCAATTTCAATTTTCGAGTTTGTATTTATTTTGTGTTTTATTTTTTCTTATTTTTTTTTCTTTTAATCATTTTTCAAGTCAATTTGTCCAGTTATCGAGTTTCATCTCGATATAGGGAGATAATCTATGTCTTATCAATGCACTCAAGGAAGTCTTGTCCAATCTACATAAAATAGAAATGCTTTTTGAGGACATTCTTGTGGACATAAAAGCCCTTTTTTGGTGCCTATTGTTTAAGATATTTTCCGAGAGGTGAGAACAGGGTGATGAATCGAATTGAAACACTTGTCGTTTTGAACACGCGTATCATTCAAGATTAATAAATTACTATTTGAATTAATTGTAAATAATTATTTTGACTAATAAATGTCGTTGAGAACACGGCTCTCGAACGATTTTATATCTGGTTTGCAACGCTCCGAATGCCTCTCGACATCTTTACGCCAACACTCTTGTTGTTGGGCAAATAGTTACTGGCTTCGACCCTTTGAGGGAGGGTGATGGATTAAACAAATGTGGTCCAAGGGGGATAGATACCATCAACGAGATAGTATCTCATATTTTACTCGTGTACTCCATTGACCGTGAAGTTTACATATATTAGGAGTAAGACCGTGTAGAACGTCATCAAAAATAGGTGATTGAGCAAGAACATTGATATCATTGTTGGTACCTGGTGTACCAAAGAAAGAGTCTCGCGCCAAATCCAGGTGTCCCATGATGCAACAACCTCTAGGATAGTCGTTGAACCATCATGATCTCCATGGAGGTACATCCCTTTCCATGCAGTTGGACAGTTTTTCCACCTCTAATGTATACAATCGATACTGCCCAACATGCTGGGAAATCCTCGAGACTCTCCTACGCTTAGTAGGAGTGCAATGTCATCGTTTTTTGTTCTCCGCGGGTACTCGTTGCCAAAGGATTCAATGATTCCATCAACAAATTGGTAAGAGCATTTTCTTGATGTGTCTCCACCAATACGAACATATTCATCGGGCACATCAGTAGCAAGTCCATATGCGAGCACACGGATTACATCGGTACACTTCTGTAGTGTCAATAGACCCAACCGGTCGGTTGCATCACGTTTTTGTTGAAAGTATGACATCTCGGCTTCCAGTTTGTTGACAATACGCATAAAGATGAACCTTCGCATTCGAAATCTTCTTCGGAATTGTTCATACGTGTAAGTTGGTGTATCGCTAAATTAATGGACAATTAATCTTGCATGCCTGACTTCCCTTCCTTTTTCAATGTATCTCCGAGGACGTCGGGTTCTTAAGCTTTCTCCCTCTACTTTTGCAGTTGCTATGTGGTGTATGAGAGCGGTTTGAAATTGTTGGTAATGAGCTTGAAATTGCTCAATTGCGTCATCCAACCCGTGGTCTAATTCAGAGCTAGAGCTACTAGACATTTTAGTATTAAGAAAACAATAGAAAAGTAAGAGTGTTTTAGTGAGTTGTAAATGTCCCAAATTTGTTGGATGAAAGTGATGCATATATAAATGGATTTTGTACACCAACTCTCAATTTAGAACTAGCAGGAGAATTCAATGTAGTATATATTGATGTACATTCATGCAAGAGATTGAATGTAAATTAATGTAGAGCTACTATTACAATTGAATGTAAATTAATGTACACATTTCAATGTAAGGATTTCTACAGTGATGCATGAATAAGTTGAATATAGAGCTACTATCACAATTCAATGTTAGTCAGATGTCACATGTCATCCGTACCCTACAACTAGATAAATATAACTTAATAATTAATTAATAACATGTAGTAGTAGATTAAAAAAAGATAAAAACATGATAATTTTTTTATGTTCAAATCAAGTTATTTTAAAAGAGTCAATTATGTATTTGTTTAATTCAATACATACTAACAACTACGGAGTAACATTTTGTACAAGAATAGAAAATAATGCAAAATTGGTGTTTATTGATAGATACAAAAATTATAAATCATAGTATATTTAAAATATTTTTATTTTAATTAAAAGTTTAGCCAAAATAAAAAAATACATACATACTCTCTTATTTGAGTTATTTTATTTACCAAATGATAATTTTGTAGATTGCATGTGGAATTATGGATAGACCAGGCCACCTTTTCCTGTGTACTTCTTTGCTTTTGGTGAGCCGGTGAGGTTTCCACTGCCGGTGAGCCGGTGAGGGATTAGTTTAACCCGTCAATGCACCTAGACAGCACGAACTGTATCAACACAAGATCTCCAGTGCCGTAACTGGGCCGGCCCACATTGTATCACAAATCTCAGGGTCTTGACCTTCCACCAGCAGTTCAGCATCCCCTTCCATACTGCCAAGCACAAAAACCCCTCCTTTCCACCGGCCATCCACCGTCGCTTCCTGACGGCCACCGCTATGTCCACCGCCGATCCCCCAGCGTCCTTCTCCCCTTACAAGCTCGCTCAAACTATCTCCGGACACAGGCGTGCCATTTCCTCCGTCAAATTCTCCGACGACGGCAAGCTCCTCGGCACCGCCTCCGCCGACAAAACCGCCCGCACCTGGTCCCTCTCCTCCTCCGACGACGGCGCAGATAATGGCGGCGACGACGACGGCCCTCTCTTCTCCGCTCACCACGAATTCAAAGGCCACGAGCAGGGAATCTCCGACCTCGCCTTCTCCTCCGACTCTCGCTACCTCGCCACCGCTTCGGACGACAAAACCGTCAGGATTTGGGACGTTTCCAAGGGCCAGCTGATCAAGACCCTCCACGGCCACACCAATTACGTTTTGTGCGTTAACTTCAACCCTCAGTCCAACATGATCGTCTCTGGCTCCTTCGATGAGACCGTTAGGGTTTGGGATTTGACCTCCGGAAAGTGCCTTAAGGTGCTTCCTGCTCACTCGGATCCTGTGACAGCTGTACACTTCAACCACGACGGCTCTCTCATTGTTTCCAGCAGCTACGACGGCCTCTGTAGGATCTGGGATGTTTCCACTGGACATTGTGTCAAGACTTTGATTGATGATGAGAACCCTCCTGTTTCTTTCGTTAGGTTTTCACCTAATGGCAAGTTCGTCCTCGTTGGCACTTTGGATAACACTCTGGTAAGATTTTTTTGTGCAATTTGGTTGCTCCAATTTGCTTGTATTTGACCTGGTGATGCTTGTTAGTTGCACATAAGGTTCATCAAACGTCATATAGATCTCAAATTGTGAAGCAAATTCTCTCTTTTGCTAGAAGAAAAATAATAGGTTTTAGTAGGTTGTACATATGGCTTTAGATGTTTTGTTGTGCTGTTTGATGTTGTCAATGTTCTTCTCATCTCCTTAATTTAATCTGTTGTTGGGTGGTTTTACACTGGGATTGAAATTTGGGTTCTGCTATTAGCTTGAAATATGCTGCAATGGGAAATTTTGTTCTTTGTTAATAGAATGATTTTTCAGTATTGTACAACCTGGGGTACAATTATCTTTGAAGATTTGTAAGAATTCAATAGAAACTAAACAGAATGAGAATTACTGAAGCTCTAGCAGGATACCTCTGTCATTTGTAGTGTAAAAGATAAGGATTAGGGTTTGTTTGGGATGAAGCCATCATCAGTCATAATGCCCTTAAGAGGATATCACTAATTGGGACTTCACCCCAAATCGTAGAAACTTACAACTACCACTCTGCATAATCTATGAATGAAAAAACACACCTAAGCTTTACAACGTGAAATGTATTGTCTGATATCCTGTGGTATCCACGTGCCATATAAAATGACGAATTACAATGAACTAATTGATTATATGTCATTACTGAATCATAAGGTATTTCTTCACATCATTTCTAAATTCATTGATCTCTAGGTGTTTGGTTGAAGACTTGATACTGGATCATGTGGCTTGCTACCTACAAATACCAATACGAATTTCTAACCAATTGCAGTAATAGGGACAAAGGGGATATGCCTCTTTTATTTTAAGCTTTTGATATTTGCCCGGAATCAGTATGACTAGAGAGGAGAGGGGCTAATTGTTTTTATGTGTATTTTTCTAGTTGATGTTTAACTTAGGTTCTCTAGTCATATTTATTCGCGGTGTGGTATTTTTGTGTGAATTAACACTTGGTAGAGCAGCCACCCAACCATTGTAAAGAGGACACGATATGTCCGCTTGGTTGGCATAATGTTCTTGGCATTTCTCACAGACCTAACTCCACATCTTTACATTTCGGGTACTGTTAATTGTGAATTGTTTCTGTGCAGAGGTTATGGAACTTTTCAACTGGCAAGTTCTTGAAGACGTACACTGGGCATTCCAACTCAAAGTACTGCATTTCATCTGCATTCTCTGTGACAAACGGGATGTACATTGTGAGCGGTTCAGAGGATAACAATGTATACCTGTGGGAACTCCAGACGAGAAAGATCATTCAGAAACTGGAAGGTCATACTGACACTGTCATATCAGTCTCGTGCCATCCCACCAAGAACATGATTGCTTCAAGTGCTCTTGAAAATGACAAGACTATTAAGATCTGGACGCAGGAGAAGTAGGGCCAATGAGTTTTACCCATGTTTAAATGTTCGAAAATCTAGGAACATATGGTTTCTTGTTTATGCGTGTGTGTGTGTGGCTGCTGCACATCATAATTTGCTCTTATTCTTGTGAAGGTATCCCTAGGAACATTGAGGTTTTATATAATTTAGCAGTGAATTTTTATAGCAGTTTCCATCCAAGATATGTAGAAATCTCAATGCAGTTGGAATCATCGACTTCTTCGTTTTTTTTTTTAATCTATGAACAGATTGCTCTCCCTGCAGATTGCTCTGCATTTAGCATGCTACATGAATGAGAAGAGTTATCCATTTCTGTGTGAAGATTTCACATTTTAGTTTTGATTTTTTGCAAAGATGCATAGCAACTTAAATGCTTGGAGCAGGCCTTTGCAGAAGTGTACTATATGGTATATGCAGTACAAATTGTATTAGTCCGAAGCTTCTGCAGGTGTAACATGTGTAAGCCAGTGTTGAAGATGAAGCGAAGATTAGGCTGCTTTAGGATTCTCAAGAGAGTTTGGGATACACTATTGGAGATTGGTTCTGCTTCAATGAGCAGGTAGATTGGTTTAAAATGGACAGCTTCATTATCATTTTGTTTATTTATTGTGGTTTTCACATAAGTATGGGATCATTATACTATGTAGTTTTGTTGCTAGGTGAGCATAAGTAGTCATGGCCTGATGATATAAGGTTCAGCTCAAGGATCCTAGAGCTCATGTTAGAAAACCAGGACAGTTAGATGGCTTTGAGGTGTGAAAATTTGAAAATCCACCATCTTTAATGATTGCAAATATCTTTACAGGAAACGTCAAAGTCGTCCAATATGAACTTTTATCAAGTGTAAGTCTTGATTATGTATGGTTGTTTGTCTTATAACTACACTTAAGAAAAGATCTTCAAACGCCCTATCTTCTTACTTCTCAAACTCATGGACTATCCAACTATTTCCATCTCCCTTGATATAATTTCATCAAGTTCTGCTCAATGTAGAATTTTCCAATTAAAGGTGATATATGCCAAAAAAGGAACGATCTCTGAAAAAGAAGGGTTCTTTTGCAAGGGAGTAGTGTAAGAAGTGCAACAGCCCACTCAGAAATAGAATTGTCAAATATGGCGGGCTTCAGCCTCGCTGTTTGCTCTGACTGGTAAAGCAATTTCTCGGTTTCCAGTCAGTCTTCTGTCTTGACTCTAAACGCCATCCTTTGCCGTTTTACATTTCTCTGTTATATATATTGACCCAAAGAACTGAAAATTGAGGTCTCTTGTCCCCTTCTTGGCTTCTTTGAGCTTCATCTCATCGAGGTATGTCTTCTTTGATTGTCAAATTCATATGGGTTTAGCCGTTTAGAGTTCATTCTCTATGTTCATCCACTACTTTGATCCAACTGTGTTTTGATTTATGATTTATACAGCCATGAATAGAAGAAAGCATCCTCTTCTGCTACTATTTTTAGTACTGTTGACTGGTCAACTGGTCTTTGCTACCCAAACTGATATCTACTGCTTGAAATCCATACATAAATCCTTCCCACAATTAGCCAATCTCTGGAATTTCTCCAATCAATCCCAAGGATTCATCTGCAGCTTCATTGGAATTGATTGCTGGAACCCAAATGAGAATAGAGTTCTGAACATCAATCTACAAGATATGGGCTTAAAGGGCCAGTTCCCTCCTGACATAATCAACTGCACATCCTTGACAGGACTCAATCTCTCGAGAAACAAATTACATGGTCCAATCCCTTCTAAGATCTCCAAACTGCTTCCTTTCGTGACTCGGCTCGATCTCTCCAGCAACCGTTTCTCGGGTCCTGTTCCAACCGATCTCTCAAACTGCATCTACTTGAACTCACTCCTTCTTGATGACAACCGTTTGTCGGGTCACATTCCTCCTCAGCTCCACAAGCTTACTCGGCTCAAACAATTCAGTGACAACTGTGTTGCAAGTAACAATCTGACGGGACAGATTCCTTCTCTTGGCGTTGGTTTTCCAGCTGCGAGTTACGCGCATAATCCGGGGCTTTGTGGGAGTCCTCTTGCTTCTTGCTGAAGGATTCTGAAGCCATGCTAAAGATTGTTGCACATGGTTTTGGTTAGTTGTGCTCATTAACGAGGAGATGCATGTTATGTATGTATGTATGTATTGTGAGTTGTTTCCTATCAGCTGAGTTTGCACCTTGTATTGTTGTATGGCAACCAAGTAACTTTTGACTGAAAAGTTTTATAAGGTTAAATCAACCTAAATCATCCATATAAAGACAGTCTGATGATAATAAAAAGGTTTTTCACATGTACTCCCATTCAAATCCCATTGAACCTCACCATCCAAACACACTCTACAACTTCTTGCAGACTCGACAATAGCATCAACGTGCCAGTGTAGGAGGGTAATTTCCACCCCTCGAGTTCAATTTTCACCAGCCCGACAATTTTTTAATACCAAATGAAAACATGATTGTGGATGGCATGATATTTTCGATTTTTGACGGGCCGATCACATTTTAGGACGAAGTCGAGTTTGGCGCCAAAAACTCTCATTAAAGTCTAAATACTGCTGTGCTGCTATGGAGGTGTACGACTGAACCCTAATCATGGTGTATCTTCACCAACAACTCCCCTCTCGGAAGAGGCCCTCTTCCTTCAAACCCCCTTTCCCTCCTAAAATTCCCAAGCCCACCGTACCAGCTCCGGCCCCGACAGAAGTAGCCGATGGAGTTCAAAGAGATGAGACGCAATTGGAGACCTCATCGGCGCCCAATACTATTGACCGGATGGTGACGGTGCTGGCGGACGCTGGCTGTACGCTCGTCAACCCCCACGCCCCGCCCTGTCTACCCTCCGATTTTCTCAAGTTCAGGAGGACCGTTGATCGTGCTCTCTCTTTGGATTCTTCTCTTCGTTCTGATTTTCTCCACGGATTCTCATCTTACCTCCAGTCTGCCCCTAATTTTCGCAGGTTAGGTTGCCTTTCCGTCATGAATTTGTTTACCTAAAGTCTTAATTGATACAGCTCTCTCCTGGAATTCGGCACCTGATTTTTCCGACGTATGTCATGTTTCGAGAAAATTTTGGATAATTATGTGAGTATGCAATGCGTATTCTGAAGGCTAGGAACATGGACCGTGTTTGGGATTGTAGATTTTGTTCAGGTTTTGTTTGTAGCCTAGATCTGAGTCAATTATGATGTATGTTTCAGGGTTTTAATGTCTTCAAGTAATGATGGGTTGAATAGCAGAAGTGATAGTCTGGTCCGTAATCTCTTGTTAGTTCCTTCCATCCAGACTGCCCTACAAAATATGCTATTGGAGAAGCTTCCCGAGTATTTTCTTGAGGATCCAGGCAGTCGTGTTTTATCCATGTCATTAGAGGATGACATTGCTCGACTTATTCTCAACCAGTTTCGATGGCTTGATTTTCTTGTAGATCCTTCTGACTTTACTGATAAGCTACTGCAAGTTCTTTCAATTTGCCCACTGCACCTAAAGAAAGAGATCATTGGATCATTGCCAGAGATGATTGGAAATGAAAACAACAAGGTTGTCATAAATTCATTGGAACAGATGCTTCTAGAGGATCCTTCTATCATTGTGCCGGTTCTTGACTCTTTCTCAAATCTTAATTTGGATGAGGAGATGGATGATCAGGTTCATTCCTCTCTATGATGGCTTGTTTTCAGTTCTGACAGGAATGGGATGCTGAAGGCTATTTTCCAGTTTATCTACTTCATTAACAATGTCAAACCTATAAGTAATAATAATTTTTTTTTTTCATGTTCTTAGGCACTTTGGATAGCTCATTAGAAGAGTTTCGAACAAAATCTGCAATAAGTCAAATTGCTAGTTTACTTACTGTTAGACTGTGAGAGTGGTTTTGAAAATGTCACCATGTGATGAACTAAGAATTTGCTCTCCTAAAAATAATGGAATCTGGCCTTGAGTAGGGTTTATCAATCGTTAATTGAATTTGGAAAGGGTATTGCCTTTGTTGGCTGGAGAGTTTAGTTAACTCTTTTGATGGCTTATTGGGACTATGGCTAAGTAATACTTTGGATTTTCCTAACACTGGTTTATGTTCTTATCTCAACTCGATTCTAGTGTGTGATTCTCCTGACTTGCTGTCTACAAATGTTCAATTGAAAATAGATGGTCCTGGACTTTTTCTGGAAATATGCTAAAATCTTGCTGTTGTTCATCACTTAGCACTATGCATTTATGTGTCTTGTTCACAACAAAAGTGGTACTCTATTGTTTGGTACTCTGACCATTCACTTTTATTTGTCTTTTTTTTGATTTTTTCACACTTGTGAAGGAATTCATTTGCTACGTGAATATCAAATTTAGGAATCCAGAATATTCTAAATCTAATCAGTAATTACTAGCTCACCACCCTTTAGAGCATTTGAATGGAGAGAAAATAGGCAGCTTAAGCAAGTTCTAGTACAATTTTCATTATACATTTATTATATGCATGTAAAACTCAAAAGGACAAATATTCATGAACATGTATAATGAATGGGGGGAGTGGCCCGGATTTCAGTCTTAACCATCACAGGGAATATGTTTTCCATATTGTTCTGCTCTCTTATATTTCTGATTTTGTTTTAGTCTTCTCCATGTTGAGGTTTTGTTTCTGCTGATTAGTTGTATTTTCCATCGGGCAGTAAGTGACATATGCTAAGCTTCTGGTGGATGGACTTTGTAATTGTTGGTGGTGAAGTCTT
The DNA here is from genome assembly GCA_934048045.1 of Polygonum aviculare. Taxonomy (NCBI): domain Eukaryota; kingdom Viridiplantae; phylum Streptophyta; class Magnoliopsida; order Caryophyllales; family Polygonaceae; genus Polygonum; species Polygonum aviculare. The sequence goes on along the minus strand of OW204023.1, from coordinate 13,617,194 downwards.
TCTCATGTCTTTTCAATCTTGAATCTCTGTTTATTTTGTCAGCAAAGAGTATCATCTGTTTCTTACCATGCATACTTTCTTTGATGATGTTTCGATAAAAATAATCTTTTAACTGACAACAATGAAATTGATTGTTTCTTTTTTAACTGTCTTGAAAGGTTATTACAATAGCATTGTCATGCATCAGAACAGTTGATGCAGATTCTATGCCATACCTATTGAGGTTCTTGCTACTTGCTGCTACACCTTTGAATGTCCGGAGAATAATTTCACAGATCCGTGAGCAGCTGAAATTTGTCTGCATATCCACAGTACACAATACACGTCATAATAATAAGCTCAAGGGAAAGGCACTTGCGGACAATGGTGAAGCATCAATACTCGAAGCTTTGAGATCAAGCCTTAGATTTAAAAATGTATGTAGTTCCACATTTGCTTTCCTTCCTAATTACTTCTGTCAAGGCCTCCATTATAATCCCTTGTACTGTGTCCTTACAGATTCTTTGTGAGGAGATCTTGAAAGAGATTAAGTCCCTCGAAAAAGTTCAAGATCACAAGCTGATTGATGTCTGGTTGCTTGTGCTTATACATATGAATGGCGAGTCTCTGCAAAAGAGTGTTGAACAGATATTTAGAAAGAAAGTTATGGACGGATGTATTACTATCAGTATGCTTGTGCAGTGCATTCGTGGAGACAATCATTTAGTTAAAGTATGATATCTTCAGCTGCTTTTTGAAATATGATTTTTTGTGGAAATTCATGTAAAGCTGTGTAGAAATTGATTCTAAACTTCAATTGTTTAAATCTTACTTTAGGACTTTTTCTCCTCATTCCTGTCTGTGTCTGAGCATTTACTGGGTTGCAAGGAACTAAAGGCCAGGGAGTTTGGAAGTCACTTGTATATCTGTATGTTTGAAGAGATCAATGAAACTTACACAAGGCAGGAAGTAAGCTTTTGTCTTTTCAGGAGCACGTTCTAATGCTTAAGAGGGACCCTTATGTAGATATAATATGGTTTCTTTCAGGTTTTGGGTTCTTTACTCACTCATATAGGTTCTGGTCCTAGTTTTGAGGTGGATTCTGCACTTGATACCTTGCTTCTGTTAGCGTCAAATTGCTCTCAAGAATTGGTCTCCCTTTCAGCCCATATAAATGGTGTGAGGACAATTTATCCTTTATTTCATTTTTCTCTCTTTTACGTGTATGTTTATTTCTCAGGATGAGTATACTATGAAAAGTTCATTGATTTCATTTTCTTCTTGTATACGATTTTTCTTATTAAATGATATAGGGGTCCTAGATTTCTTGGAGGGTTTCAGCACCGAAAATCTACACAAGGTTCAGTTCCTATTCATCTAATGCCTATGTTATTAAAAAGGGGAATTTGCAATGGCCATTCCTCAATTATGCAAAAGACTAAATCGATCTTGCATATATATAGGAACCATAGCATGCACTGCTAATCTCTGCTTGTCATAACATGCTGCTAGCTCTTTTTTTTTTCTCATGATTGTAGTTTTCTTGTGTTACTCATATTTTCTAACAGATAAGTCAATCACTATCATGATTGTAGTTTTCATGTGTAGCTTCAATGTTTGACAATGTGTTAACAGAAGGGATAATGAATATGGCTGGTCAACACAAACATTTTAAATAATAGTATTATCCAGTTTTACATGAATATTAGTAAGTTTATTCTAAAAACCATAGTATCTAACAATTTACTAGTTTGCGTTCTACAAACTAGTACCTTAGTCAGGATAAGCATAACATTCATTGATTACTATATATCTTTCCTTGTTGTTTTTAACAATTGCTATTTTGTGCAGATATATCAAATTTTTAGTCTTCTCACTTTCCCAACTCAATCTTCCACCGATTCAACCAAATCACCTTTTGCAAATGAACTTTTCATGATACTAAGAAAGCAGGTAGAAGAACCTTTTACCTTGATTTGGTGAAATATTGTGGGGAGCTGTACATTTACTGACATGAGTGAACGTTACACATTTCCGTGTGCAGAAGGGAAGGGGCCTTTTGTCTTTTGTATAATTATTGTTTTGTTTTGTTTAATCTCATGAGTCAGGTCAGCAATCCAGATGTGAAGTACAAAATGATGGGCATAATTGGAACTTTAAAGGTGGTTTCCTGTATGGGGGACGCTAAGGGGATCTCCACATTCATGTCTCAGGTATGCCTTCAACGTTTTGTTTTGAGTTTTGGGTATATAGACACTGTTACATAAACAAAAGCTTGATCCTTAAAACATAGGCAAGGATCTTGATTGTAAAGAGATTAACACACAAAAAAATCATCTCTTTTGATCTCTGATTGTTGAATGAGATTTTTGGTCATTATAAGATTTTATGTTTGCCCCCTTTAGTGATCACCACACAAATACTCTAGCATTTAACTTCTAAGAGATGGTTTAATGTCTGTTTTGAAATAAAATCCCAATAATCTTTTCAAATTGATAGTTTTTTTTTTGCTTTTTTGGGCTGTAAACTACTTCTTCAACTCGACTCCTTTCGACTTTTCATTCTTTTTTTTTGATGGAAATCGACTTTTCATTCTTGAACATAGGTGTCCATGTTATAAAACAGTGTGTAATAATTATAAGATTTAGTGGAAACCTATCCAATTGTCTAGATAATATTATGGAAAGATGTGGTTTCTTATACAGAGGTTTCTGGGTGCAGCGTTCAACACGGTAAGACATGGCTTGGACCTTTTAACACGAATGTCAATTTTTGTGGGCTGCAATTGCATTTTTTTTTCAAATATAAGCCTTGTTGAACTCCTTTTGGTGTTCATGCTAAGGTCAAAACAGTAGGGTTAAAACTTGTGAGTCATCCCTTTTTTCTTGCAACATACTGATGCTAATGATCTCTTTATCTTAGGAACATTTCTTTTGGAGTTAAAACCTCAAAAAAGCAAAAAGAAGTTTGCAGCTCAATGTGCATCTAGTGTTTCAATGGCTGATCCTTGGTATTAACACATAGTATTAGTATATGAGTCATATACTTTCACAAATATACATATATATATATATATCACTATGCATATGTCAATTTTTCCCATGGAGGGAGAAACTCGGGAAGATGATGTCTAGATAGGAAGGTGGGTTGTAGGGTTTGGTATTTAGACTTTAGGGTCTGGGGTTGAGGGTTTACAGTGTAGGGTATAGGGCTTAGAGTTTCGGAGGGTGTGATGTGCTTTGTCGACTCTTGCTAGGTCTAGTGTGGGTATGTGTGCTCTTTTATGCTTTCTCCAGGTATATCGGAAACACCCTATCGACTTGCTCAGGCTAATGGTGCTTACAAGTTAAAACTTGACTCCCTAGGCTGTGAACATGTGGGATTCACTGGGAAAATAATTTTGTTATATACCTCGGCTTTCCTAGAGAACAATTGGTTGAATGAACCAACGATGTGTCGCAAATGCTTACCTTTGAGAAGGTCACATATTATTTCGCAATCTACAGCCATTGTTGTTTGCTTAATGGCCTTTTTTTGATGTATCTGATCTGCATGTTCTTAAAGCATTGTATACAGTAATACACAATAATACAATATCATTTTTTAAGGCTTCCATGCAGAAATCAGGCACTGAAGAAGTCATTGAACTATTAAGATCATGTTATGACTCTTGTAAGCAGATGCCATTGCAACTGGCTCTTTTTTATGACGAGCTAAGTGCTGTTTTAAATTGTAGAATGCTTGATTCAGCACTTATGGAATGGTATGCTTCTATTATATTTGAATTAATCATGAGCCATGTATATGAATTATTTAATAGGTCTTCTGGGAATTAAAGGGAGTGTTATGTTTTGTAGGATTAATAAACATTTGTGTGATTTTGAATCGATCTTTCTATCTGATCTTGAAGGCGGGGAATTGGCTGTGAGCCATTCAAATTATGGCACAGAAGGTAATTGACAACATTTGTGAAAATTGATTGTAACTAACAGTAAGACATCCATTACAGCCTGCTTGATTTTGTAGGGGAACTTTGGATGAACCTGGATGGTGATATATCTCCAATTTGTGTGAACATCTTGCCACTAGTTTCTTCTTCATCGCGGTATTTTCTGGCTCGTGTTTTCTCTTTACTCTAAATTACCATATATATATATATATTCCTTATTCCATTTTGAGGACTTTTCCAACTTTTCCTTACCAAAATTGCTTAACCAAATGAGTCCTGAAATTCAGGTAGATTGTGCTCAAACTTTTCTTACATTCATTCTATTACCTGCCTCAGTGTTAAGCTAAGAACTGATTGGTTGATTGGGTAAAATAGGATCTTACAAGCCTCTTAAACGTAAAAGTTTGATGCTTTGCTTGTGCCATGGAGCTTTTGATTTGTTCATTGCAAATTGACGCATGACTGATTCCCCTTAGCTGTTACATGACTTCATTTCATGTTATAGAACCTAATCATGGATTTTATATGTTTAAAAGCTTCAAGATAAAGAGAATAAAGCACTTTCAAAATGGCATACGGGTCCTAATATAGTACTATGAACAAAACATTTTTTTATATACCCCTCGTGTATGGATGAGCTTCAAGGCTATGGTGGATTAATTAGCAGATCTTTACAAGATTCAAGAGATATTTTTTTAATTCCTCTTCTCCTCTTCCCTTTTCTTGTTTGGGACTAGAGAGAATGAGCGCATGCTTTCAAAACATGCTATATTTCTGCAGGTTCTTATCACTTATCATCTTTCATTCTTATTTTTGTACCGTTTATTGTATTTTTTCTGTTAACTTTTTTAATATATTTCAATTTTACATCTTAAATACTTAAAATGGTGACAACATTCCCTCTGCAGCAGGTCCCAGCAAAGTATCACCTCTGCGCTTCGCCTGAAAATTGTTACTGTCCCATTTTGACTTCTTCCTCAAACTGCTTTGCCTTGCAATATTCGTTTTCTTGTTGTTTCTTTCTCCTTGTTGAATATGTCCTTTGAAGCATTAATATCACTTGACCTTTTGTGACACTGCTGTATTGCCAATGATGCTGAGAGTTATTTCTTGTTTTTTTTTTGCAGATGCGATTCAGTTTTGCAAACATTGGCAGCTAATTTTCTTCTAATATCTATGGTATGGCATTTCTTAAGCCGCAAAGAAAAACTTGGACTTTTGTGATTTTAATATAGGAATTTGTCAGGTTGAGAGATCGACAAATCAGGGATCACTTTCTGGTGTAGATGCATTGCTCGGCTGCCCTTTGTACCTGCCATCATCCAAGGTAAGACCGAGTTGGATGTAGTAAATTTTATAAATCATTTGCTAATGTTTAGATGACACGAGTGTTTTATTTAAGAAAACAAGAAGCAATACCCTCTATTGATTCATAAGTGAACACTATTGATTCATAAGTGAAGATCTTCTCTTCTCTGTGGATTGATACACTGGATAGATGTTCTAATGTTTCATCTCTTATGTTATTATGTCAAACCTGTTGCGTAGAACATTTACAATCAATTGACATACATTTCTTTTAAATGATGCTAGTACTTTGGAGTATCCTGGAAGTCATTGACTGGGAAGCAGAAAGAAACAATATGTCTATCCCTCTATTATGCATGTAATTGGCTGCGAGAACTTGTAAGTCAGATTTGACATTGCATCCTATTTATGGATTCCTCATCGAGTCATCTTTCTTATATGCTTCATTTTGTATGATTGTATGTTAATCTTTGTAGTTGAATGCTTTTTCAACACAAATTGTTGGAAAGTTTGACTGTACAAGTCAGACATTGAAGGAGGAAATTGCAAACAAGCTCATAAGACGGCTGAGGAATCTTGTGTATGTTTCTTTCCACTGAGCCAGAAGCTTAATATTTTATTATTGTTGCCATCATCAATTTGTATAAATGAAATATTTCTGATGGAATGATGTACGCTTTAGTTGAATCCTTAGCTAACATTCTACTCGGCATAAAACATTGTTCAAAAGGTAGTAAGGTTGGAGGATGCTATTATCAAGCAATTTGATTTTCATGGGTACAATGAGTTTGTTATTAACATATCACAACATGATGTGTTTCATACTCTATTTACTTTTAGCTCCCAACTTACATGATGCATTTTTTCTGTATTCTATTGGTGTCATTCCTACGTTACACTTGGATTCTTTTTGTGATTTGGTGTACTGGGCTGCTCTGGTTGGGACACGGTTCATTACTTAAGCAGGGGACCTTTATGAAAAATGCTTCCTGTATCTGTATGAGGGTTAATCCTGCCCTAGCAAGCACAAGCATCTGTCTCAGTGATGAAACCCAACCCGTAATTTTTCCCAATATGATCCCTCCTTCTGCAATTACTTATTTCGTACTTATGTGTTTGGTTGAGCCTTAATTCTTTGCTCTCTTGATGTTGCCACCACTCTATGCTACAATAAGTTGGAAATGTAGCCACTGTTTATCCTAATTTTTACCACGTGTCATGAACTATAGCTGTATTGCCACAAATTATTATATGTAATTTTAACTTTGTTGGAAAGGAAATACACAAATCGAAAGTCTAACAAAAAGAGTTACCATGTGCAGATTTCTGGAAAGCTTACTTAACCATGCCCTTAAACACTATCCATTCAGCCTACCTGAGATTTCCCTTCATGTGGAGCAAAATGGATCTGCATCCTTAACCCAACCTAGTAAGACTGGTTATCTACAAAATAAAGATGGACATAAGAAATCAAATGAAAACAATTCCCTTAGCAACAAAGGAAAACGTAGAAACGACTCAAAGGCTTCGAGGAACATGAATACAGATAAAAGACTTAGTCAGCCAACTATTATGGATGTCTTGAACAAGGCTGGATGCACAATGGATAAAAAGATTCCTACTCATGATTCGTCAAGTCCTTCCCAGAAGAATGGGACACCTAACACACCGGATTCCCATAATTTGATCAGCGAAGATCATATAATCTTGGATATTGGTGGAGTGGCTACTGCTCTAGAACCTCAAAGATTGAAGTTCAGGCCCCTTTCACTTGAGTGCCTTTCAGTTACTTCATTTATGAAGGTATCTACATTTTGAGCAAGACCGTACACAAAAATCATGTGGTGATAGCATGTAGATTTTGATTATTTTTCTGTCTAGCATAGTATATTTCACTATTTTTTGAGATCCTTATAAAAGACAATATGTTTGCCTGTCATTATCTATTGTTCACATCTACCACATCTTTTCAAATAAAAAAAATCTAATAATTGCTTTAGGCATAAAAAATATATGTGATGCCATGTTTCTTATGCTTAACAGCCTCGGTGTTCTGTCTAATCAAATAGTATATGTTCGTGTTGGGTATGCGAAGGATGCTCTATAGCCTTTTCTTTTTTTACTAAATATGGGGTGTTGTTGGGCTAGAATTTCTGTTTAAGAAGTATACCATAATGGGATCATTAAACGTCAAGTTGTTATCTTGTGATGACTTGCTTCCTTCAAGTTGATATTTTGCGAGGTCTATTTCAAAATGCTTACCAGAGTTAGAAAAAAAGAGGCCAAAATTGTTTTTGTTATTGTAGGATTGTAAGGTCTCTCTTCCTATTCCACATCCTTAGAAGTGAATCCCTGTAAGAAAAAGTTTAAATTTCTATACTGCTATGCCTACTGATATGAGCTTTCTTTTGTGGAGTTGAACCATTTCTGCCAGTGACTTTTTGCTTTCTACCCATAATGTAACATGAGAATATATATGCTGGGCGACACTTTCAAAGCAGTTCTTGATCAATACATTTAGCATGAATAGATAGCAATGCTTTTTATTGTCAAAAAAGACAGTCATGCTTCCTTTTTTTTTTTCTAGTTTCCGTTGAAAATAGAGCAGGCCGTCATAATTTCCATTCACATGTTGGATTTTGAAACGGAGCTGTGGGCTAAGTTATTTGCATCAAAGAAGAATTGTATGCATTGTTTGTCTTTGGTTGACAGAACGATGGCCAATTGAGTCTTTCATATGTCATTTTATGATCAACTAGTGACTCTTTTCTCTATTGGTTTCACACCCCTGTATCTTCAATGAAAACCCTAATCTATTTTTGTTAATGCAGAATCCAGATTCATGCTGTCCAGATTCTGGTGCTGAGGTAATGAAGTTTAAACTATATATTAAATCATTCTGAGTCTTTCATATGTCATTTTATGATCAACTAGTGACTCTTTTCTCTATTGGTTTCACACCCCTGTATCTTCAATGAAAACCCTAATCTATTTTTGTTAATGCAGAATCCAGATTCATGCTGTCCAGATTCTGGTGCTGAGGTAATGAAGTTTAAACTATATATTAAATCATTCTGACAGTGTAATCATCAACGCTTTTTTTTTGTTAAGCATTTGTACTAATGCTATCACATTTTATTCTTTTTAGTTGCCTTTGCATTTGTACCTCCTACATGAGCTTATCTGCAAGATTGATAGCTTTAAACCACCAAGCAAACAGCTTTCAGCACAATGTTCAAGTTGTAGTGTTAGTTCAGCACGGGCAAAAGCAAATGAGTTGTTAAGTAATATCAAACCATTTCTTGTGAAATTTCGGAAGAATTTTGATGCTGCTCTGTCAATCCTTCAAGCAGGTTAGTGTTAATTAGATGCAGAAAAATCCGGTACATTCTGATTGCCAACGTCATAGCCTTATTCAGGTGGTGAAACTTGTCAACAACACTGGACAGTAGAATCTTCATTGGCTGGACATCCAGAGTTAAATGGAACTGAGATTTCTGCTATATCAGTTTCAAGTTCAGTCTTCCAAGAAACTCTATCTCTCCTTTATAAGGTATTTGGAGTCCCCCTTCCCTATCTGTATGTGTATCAATGCATTTGATGTTTTCTATGGGAATGGTCTGTACATGTCTTTATCGAAGTGGTTTTGTGATCTTGTTCATTTGCATTTTCCCACAGGTGTTAATGCTCCCTGAAACTTGGTCCAACAAACCCTTTATAGTAGAACTTTTTGAAGCTTTCTGGTCCACAGATATGATAGATGATATTTTGAGAGACATGAAGCCATCTCCTTTGCCTGGAAGTATTGGCTACATATATTGCGGTGCTTATTCCTTCCTAGAGGGGATACTGGATACTGGTACTATTTTGTTATAAATTGTCCGATTCCTCTTCTTAAATGGTCACCTCTTCAGTTTCTTTATATAATGATATATATATCATGTACGCAGTTTCATCTTTCTCATTCAAGTTTGCTTCAGAAGTTCTATTGACAATTGAAGGAGTACTGTGCTCTGGTCAGACTTTTCTAAGTCCTTCAGTTGAAGGAAATGGAAAAAATAGTGATGTTAGCTCTATCCTTTCTACTTTACAAATGAGACTTGGTAAGTTGGCCTGTAAATTACTTAGATACAACTGGGAGGATTGTGATCTCAGTCACAGTTGGAAGAGCCAGGTTTGGCCATCTATCTATCCAAGCATTCATAATCTTTTTTACCTTCAAAAAAATTGTTCATGTTCAACATTGTGGTGCTTTTTTTTTCTGTCCGTTGCAGAGTGAAAAGGTAGAGAAGATACTTGGCATGTACTTAGAATATAATACCTCTACATCTGATGCTCTGGAGGAACTTGCTTGCTCTGTGCTTCCTCGGGTGTGTATAAATGGGCTAAGTATTTTAGTCTATGGATATAGAGCATATAAAGTGCTTCCCTTTAGAAGCAAGCTATATAATTAATAGAAATACCTATTCGCATAAATCAATCACTCTATGCTTTACATCGGTTGAATTATACATCAATAAATGATGACATTTAGAAAGATACTTTGGGAAAATGAAGTTCTCAGCTTATATCATCTCTACCCCTAAAATCATGTCTTGATGTACGAACCTATATTCTTTTGATCTAGAACTATTAGTTATTAAGTAGAGTTTACATCCTTCGGGCCAAAAGCACATCACAGGAAGCTTTCAACTTTTTGTTACATTCCATTAGTACCTATATACTGCTATGTTTCTGAAAAATCCAACATGGCATCAGCAGATGACTGGAAAGACACGTGGTTTCAGCAACCAGTATTCTAGGCTCAACCTTGGTAGGACATAGTATCTTTAAGTTAATTCAATCAAACCGCCTAACAGTTGAGATGGAAAGTCCTCAGTCAATTTTATAATCCTTTGATCATGCATTAGCAATAGTGCTTAATGCGTGGCCATCATTTTTTTCTTCATGGAGAGCCTCCTTATGTCTAGCTGATTGACGATTGATGAAAACTAAAGGTCTGCTTTAAATTTTCACCAGGTGGGAGAGAACAAGAGAGTGGGAGAAGATGATTATCATGGTTTCCCCTCCCTATCTTCTGCAACATTTGTTGTTTGGTATAGGACACTGGTTAGGAATATTGTAATTTGAATTCTCTTTTTCAGCTACTGAATAATGGCATGGTTTCTGATAGTTAAATTTCTGTATGCAGCATGAAAAGAACCTCATGATTTTGAACAAGTTGGTAAGCTATTTGCTTTCAATGCATGTGTGAACAATATCAGAACCCTTAACCAATTTTGGTTATACAAAATCCTCAATGCATTGAATTCTGAACAATATCTTTGATTTTTTATATGATTAGGTGAGAGATGCATGTTTGCTTGAAAAACGAAAGGCTGTAGCTCAACCCAAAGCTGTAGAGGAAATCCTTGTGAAACTCTCTCAGTCAGTAAATGTTCTAGTTTCACTGGTCAAATTGTGTGTGGCTTACGACAAGGTTAGAGTACTCCTCATTCTGCCAAAGGTCTGGGGTCAAATGGTGTTTGATTTTATCATGTTTGGGTGTTGACTATGCATGCCTATTTTTATCCAGGTCATGGTACACGCTTTGGCTGTGAAGCATGGTGGAAAGTTTGTAGATTCTTTTTTGAAAGGTACATTTTTTAGCTAACATGTCTCTTGGCTTGCACTATTGCAGCTCTATTATGTTTTTGCTAAATTACTGAATGAGAATTTCTTCAGTTTTTGATTTTCTCAAAGCACATTATGGAGAGCAGAGCGAGCTTATCGTGCAGCTGGTAAGACCTTGATCAAAATTAACTTGTATTCCTTCAAGTTGAGATTGTACTTAATTGGAATGAACTGTCGAGACACTACATTTGCTTCTTTGGAATATGGACTAGGTAAAGGAACTTCAGAAAGCAACAAGAGTATTGCAAACTCTTTGCTCAGAGGCTAAGGTGGATCTTTTAATCTCTTATTAGGAGTTACTGAATTTCACATTCACCTGTACGGATATTTAGTCTTTTTCTATATTTACTTATACAAGGGTTCCAAGCAGACTGTAATCACTAGTAAAATCCCGGCTACAAAGAGATCCATGGAACGACTCTTATTCCATGTGAAGAGTCTTCTCCATACTTCTTCCGGTGGACGCTCCTTTTGGATGGGTATGTGGTGCATTATACATTAAGGTTCTTAAATGCAAGCGCCTTTTTGTATACCAAGCGGCCTATTTGGCAGCATCCTTTGGAAGCAGATTCAATTTGAATCCACTTGGGTAATTGTTTGTTATGTGCAATGACAGGCAATCTTAAGCACAAAGACCTTAGTGGTCAGGTGGTCAGCTCCCAGATTTATGCTGACCAAGATGATTCCGAGACTGAGAGAGATCTTGCAGAAGCAGATATGGAAGAAATGCCATGTGCTGATGATGTTAGCAAAGGCCAAGAAACAGAATGAACCTTCCTCAGGATACGGATAAATATGGTGTTGGCTGAAAAATTGACACGCTATAAATGGGCCGTACTCTGAACCTAATTTGAATGCTAATCAATTTTGAGGACTTCTAGAGTAAATGTGAACTGAGAGTACTTGTACATATTGGACGGTGAATGATTCACCTTCTAGGTTATATTATGATGTTTCTATACATTTTAGATCATTTACTTGCCAAAGTCTTGATAGAATTTGCTATGATACGCAACCTTTGCACTGAGAAATATCATGCATATAAAGGGCTTTCATAATTAACCCTATAGATTCATATATCCGTTGAAGCATATTTTGGGAGTATAGTTTCTTGATACCATGTTGATCGATACGCGTTAGTAAAGAGTAAGAAACCATTTTGAGAATTGCTCCTTACATAGCGGAATGATATAATGTAAGTAAGCTAAGGTAATAATATAATAGAACAAGATTCTTTATAGAGGAATTCTATGACAATCAATTAGGTATTAGGGTAAACCTCCTTGGAAATTTTTGAATGGTTTACTTGTTTTATTGATTGTTCTTTGGTTTAAAAAACAAGATTCAAGTTTCTTTGTTCCTATTAGACTCTAAACCATAGAAACACCAATGAGACTATCATCCTAGTACCTAAAGCTCCTTGACTGCGATCGAGTTCGTCTAAGCCGTGTCACATAGGCACCAGAGCATAATAGTTGATCCTTTTCTTCCTCTGATTGAGTTGGTTCCTCAGAAGAGACATTAGAGTGCTTCATCTTCTGTACGTCCATATTGTCTAGATCATGACCCATTCCCGCTTCATCATTAGGAGCATAGATGCCTTCCGTATTCATGATCTGCTTCACCAAGGTGACATAGGGTGAGGAGTGAGTGTTCTTGGCCAGGCACTTTCCCACACACCCTAAGATTATATGAGGAAGATTTATCTTCTTATGGTGGAGGAAGGGATCTAAGAGAATGGTGTATTGATATTGTTGGAAGTTCTCTTCTCCTGACGAGGAATGACAACCCTTGTGATGTATTGGCATGCCAGTTTAGCCACTCTTCACAACCCTTGAGTGGTCAAATTCGTCCCGGTCGGTGCCATGTAGCCATACAACCTTTGCAAAGTAAAGCGCATATTGAAACTTCCCTAACCATTGATAGGTCGATGTTCAAGGCCAAACCTAGGCCTATGAATGGGAGAGCTTTGAAGGGACAACATAGGGGCTTCAAAAGGTGCATTGTCATAAGTGGAAGGGTAGAGGAAAGGTGCAAAACCACCTCCAAAACTATTTGAGTCGCCATGGATGTACGGTTGCATACCAAAGTCCCATTTGCACAAGTGATCTTGTATAGACTTGTGAGTGTGGGATAGGAGGCCATGAACTTGGGTGCCCCGCGATAGCGGATTTCTATGATTGCAAGTAAGGTAACTAATTTTTCTTGTACGTTATACTCTTTCAAAACCATCTTAGTTGATAATTTATCAAGATCATTTCATGTGATCCTTAATAACATTTTATATCTATATTAAGATGAGTTTACCAACTTTGAAATCAATCTCCTCTTTAAGCCGTTATTTATCGCATAATTTGATGATTAGTTCTTTAATCTTCTTATAAAAGTTGCAGATATTACAAATCTCTATCTAGTATTTTTGTGCCTTCTAAATTTTCCTTTCATGTAGAGTGATCACATTGTCGTAGTGATGAAAAATGTCATCTTCTTCTTCTTCCAAGTCGGCAATCTGTTCTTGAACAATTTTCATTACTTTCTCCATTTTTAGTGTAACTCCCTTGTTGGCCTTGCCTTGTTGCTTGTCGGCGGCTCTTCTTGCCTCATATGACTTGAGCTTCCTAAGGATCTCGTGAAGAGGTAGATTTTTGTTGGTGGGATTCTCTCTGAATGAGGTTCTATTATGGATCCATTCACTAGTAAGCCATTGATGACTTGTTGGACTTTAATTTGATCTCATCGTTGATGATCCCAACTTGACACACTTTGGTGCATAGTGCCTAAAAGTGGAACTTATAGCTCTCAATTGATTCTTTGTGTTTCATACGAAAATAGAAGAACTCTCTTCTGCCATTCATTTGATGATCTTCCTTCATGTTTGAGCTACTCATGTGCCTGTGTTCAATGGTTGCCATATTTCTTGGTAGTCTTCACGCTTCCAACTTTGGCCGCATCTTGCTCATGCATGGCTTTGTTGAGGTACACTGTTGAGCCCCTACCCCTCCCATACGTGCAAATGCTAATCAATAATGATCACATGCTACCCTTTTCTAATGACATGGGATTAGGATGAAAGAGTATTAATCATATGATCATGGTTTGATAGATTGACTCACTTTCGTTATCTTACTAGAGCCTTTCTTTATCTTCTTAATCGTTATGAGGTCTTGATCAAAAGTGATATCAAAAATTAATCTCCTCTATGATTCAATATTATGATCAGTATTGGATTTGTTTAATTAATGAAAACCTTGTTGGGAACTTCACACTATTTATCTTCGTTGTAGTGGTTTTCTTGACAAACATGCATCCTTCATCAAACTCGGCTCTTCATAACACTCTATTTTAATCAAATATATATGGAATCATGGAATTATTTGGGCATTATGATGGCTCAAAAAAGGCTAATTGGTGTTGTGTTCAGACCCGCTCAGTTCCTCCCAGGCCACAAATTAACGTGCGTGGTGTTCGGATCTAGTCCCTCCTAGACCACGACATTAACCAAGTTTCAAATATATGTATATGATTATATTTCAAAACGAAATCAATTTTCAATAAAGTGTGGCGTTCGGATCCACTTGGTTCCTCGCAGACCACAAAATCAATTTTAAGTGGATATTAAGAGGGATCAAAGTACATGTAAATGTATATACGTACTATCTTTTCACACAATTTGGTGGATGTGAAGGATAATGAGCAGTGGCAGATGATTGTTTGAGTATAAATAAATGAATCAATATTGACAATGTTCTGCAATGACGTTCCTTTCCTTTGTTTTGGTTTGGTAACTTCCCTCTCTCTTTTCTTGCAGGAGCGAAGATTAGACTTTGGAAAGTTTTTGTTAGCGGTCGATCCAAACAGTGGCGGAGCCAGAACAATTTCAAAACGGGGGGGGGGGGGGGGGGGAGGGGCAATCGGTATGTACCTAATACACTAGTCAAAGACTACTAAAGGATATTATTATTAAGCTATATTTTATGGCATTAAGTATAAGTTATAGAAATATATTAATTATAAACGGTTAACTAAATCATATTCAAAGAAACATAAAATGAATCACTCTATGAAATTATTTTTAATGGTGGATTCTCATTAACATGAATTCTTAATTTCTTATCTAGTGTCTATAATAGAAGAACACAATTTTTTAACCGTTTGAAAAAAAATATTTTTACATTTTTAATCACAATTTTCTTTCTTACTTAAGTCTCTTATATGATAGGACTAATTATATTTTTCTAAGTGACTAGCTGTATGAATAACTAAAGTTATTTATTTTAAAGGGAATATAAAAAAGCTAATTAACTATCTTCAATAAAAAAAAGTATCTTCAATTAAAAAATGAATTAATTTGTTAAATAGAGAAACTAATTAATATAATAAAGTTCTTGTCCTAACCAAGTAGACAAAAGAGCTGAAATTTGTTAAAAACAAGTAAACAACGATAATAGAAATTAAAGAGAATTCAAAAGCTGGACAAAAGGAGCAGGAAAAAAACAATTCCACCCATATGCTTTTTACACAGATCGAACACGGGAAGCACAATGACTAAAGAGTGGGCAGATTACCACTGGGCTAACGCATTCTTGTGTATCCTACAATAAACTTAATAATATATATACATTAAACTCCAAAGAGAGAAGGGGCGGACGCCCCCCCCCCTCGCCCCTCCCTGGCTCCGCCCCTGGATCCAAACAACAGTGATCATATATATACACTAATGGCATGTCTTTTGGACGGTAGTTAATTAACTACCGTACGACTCACAACTACTAATTCCCCTCTCTTTTTAATAAGGGATTATAATTTCTAAGAATTAAGTTACATATATTGTGTAACCAGGGACGATCCTAACCTATCAAAGGTCCCTAGGCAAGTGAAATTTATAAGGCCCCTTAATAAAGTTTATAATAGCAAGTAGAAACATATATATTATTATATTAATCACATCACCAATAAAAATACTAAGGTATTGGATTTATGCATTGTTGTAACAATAATAGAAAAACAACATCCAACAATTACTAGAGTAGCAAAAATTTGAGAATTCATTACCATTGTTGACATAAACCCTCTTCAATTTGTCTGAATCACTCGAATTACAGTGGAGAGTCTGTAGAGATAGAAATTGGAAATACATAAGAGAAGCACACCACACTTGAACCACATCTATTGAATTGAATGAATGAGATTTCATCCTTTTTATTTTCTAGGCTATGATCCAGGGAATTCCAAAAATGTGAGAATGTGATTATGTGAGATTGCAATCAATGTGATATTGGGAAGGGAATTAGGAAAGTAAATTGGAAATTTGGAAAACACGTAAAAAAGGTGAGCGGCAGAGGAGTAATGAACTCCTAGGCATTTAGTCTTCCAACAGAAAAATAAATTGGTGAGCCTTTTTTTCTCAGAACTGGTGGGCCTTTTTTATTTTTATCACTAGGTTTCCGTGTAGACACGGGAAACATTCGTTTTATATGGATCTAATGTAATTTAATTTAAATATAGAAAATTATTTGATATACTTATAACATGGCATAATTGTTTTTTATTAAGGCATATCATGTGCTGATGGCACAGATTACCTTGTATGTACTATTATTTTAACGTAACAGTCTTTGTGTATATACGTACGAAAATATATAGCACCGTAATCACGTTTCGTACCGTCTATCGTTTTGCTATAGAATTTAAATCAACTCCAAATATATGATGGGGAACGCTCTGGTGAGATACATATTATGGTGCTTTTTTAGACATCCTATTAGCCATTGGATTAAATGACGCTAAAAACCTTTCTTTATAGGTTTATAGATAATTGGTGGGCCGTATATTACATACTCTGTATATTTTTTTGGACGGGCTTATATTACATATATAGTATAGGAAAAAATATATATGGGCCCCTTGAATTTAAGGGCCCGGCCCTGTGTGTAACTCCCAACCAAGTATGCCTCTTCATATACGAATATACTTCTAATAAATCTCTCTTAAGCCACTAATTACTTTAAAAACATATTATATATTTTTTATATCTCATAACATGATCAACTTCATATTTAAGGGATATGTCAAAATTTTAAGTCAAGCAGGATCAATTCATAACCAAATCGGAATCCAGTTTTTTGGTTTTGCTTTCCGACCACCGTCTCCCTAGCTGTGATCTGGTGGTGGAAATCTCCCTCGACCTAGGTTGTCAAATTTTTGAAGTTTTTGTTCATGGGGAAGAATAAGATGTCTTCATCACCCGTTGGTGTTGGCGAACCAAGTAAGTACCGGCAAGATAACCGTACCCTCCCTCCTCCATGATCAGCGGTGGTGGTGAGACTAATAATAAAAATTGCTCCAAAGCCTTGAAAAAAATCGATGGTGGTGGAGATATGACATCATCCTAAGCGGTGGAGATAGTGGGAAACAACAATAAGCTACGTTCTATTGCAAGTATTATTGTCTTGGAATAAAAAGAAATTTTTGATAATAATAAGAGCCCCTTGTCCAATGATGAAGATGAAAATGAGCGGGTGATTTACCATCTTTGTTGAGTCGTTCATCGCCTTAGTCTATTGCTCCTATTATTGTGTTGAATGGTGCCTCTTGTGTTGTGAGATCCTTGACTATTGATGTAAACCCCTCAACCAATGTCTTACATGATGCCAATGATGTTGTGTAAATTGTGGGCAATGACTTGCCTACTCCCCATGTGCAACCTCAGATGTAGTTTGTGTGGCCCATAATGCTCTGCCCACTACCACGAGTACTCCTTTGGCTATGGTTGCTACATCGGTTCCCACTCTTCACGCTCATACTAATGCTCAAGGTACTTCCAAGACCATTGCTACCGATGAGCATTTCTAGACCTAATGCATGGGCTAATAAATCAAGAAAACCTTCATAAATTCCGAACTTGGAGATAAACTTGAGCACACTCCTCCTACCACGACTAGAGTTTCAATTAAATGCTTTAAAGCTCTTCCAAGACACTCGGTTTGGGGATGGTCTTTGCTTGTACAATATGTTCATTATCACCCCAGCTATTATTTTTATCATAGAATTGAGAAAGATTTGGGGCATTCGGTCGAGATTACCTTGAGGAGGAAGGTTGAATGATTTTCAACTTCAAATCTGAGGTAGATTGTGACTCAGTACTCAAGGGATGATCTTAATTCATCTATGGTAAGCCTCTCAATCTCAAACATGTGTCTGCCAAATTTACTTTTAATAGGACAGTTATAGCCTCCATCCCATTTTGGGTGCGTATTCATGGATTGGCCATAGACTATTGGACTTTGGAAGTGCTCGGCCGTGTTTCTTCGCATGTGGGTAAGCCTCTCTTCATGGACCCGGTTACCAATGTTAGAAAACATGGTGCTTATGCTCTTGTTCCAATGGGGATTAATTTTGTTTCTACCATTACTAGAGAAGTGTCCCTTGACTTTGATGATGGTGATTCTCTTGATTGCACTTTTATTATTGAAAATGAGCCTATGTATTGCAATGCTTGTTGCTACTTTGTTCACAAAGAGGAGAATTGCTCGCTCAGGAGAAATGAGAGGTCGTCGGTTTCAACACTAAGAAGGGCCCCAAGGCCTCGAAGATCAACGCTCGAAGAGGGGAAAAACCAACCGGTGATGGTGATTTCTTGGATGCGCAAGCTACTAAGGTTGGTCCTCCATCGATTGGCTCCATCGAGAAGGGTCCAATGCTCCCAAATGTTGGTGTCGCCTCCAACAACAAAGCACCAAAATAAATGGCAACCGTGAGTGTTAGTGAGGGAGAGAAAACACATGGTGAGATTGGACCACAAAAGGGTTTGCATGTGAGTGATACACATAGAGTCCCTCATTTGTATATATGATAATGAAAATCAATTTGATGGGGTAAATGAAAGCGAAAATGATTCGTTTAGTGAGAGTGAAACACATGATGAGAGTGAGGATACGGTTGACCCAAATCTCGAAGTGCCTTCGTCGGATGAGGAAGTTGCTAGCTCGGAGAGTGATGATGATATCTCGGTAAAATTTGTTGAGGATGGAAAAGGTGGAGGATAAGGAACATTCTATGAGATAGCTCGGAGGAGCCATCCTTTGAGGTGGTGAAGTCCAAGTTTGAGAAGAAAAAGGCTAAGAGGGTGGAGAAAACATCCACGATTATTGGCCTTAAAGCTCAAATAAAGTGGCCACAAAGGAACTTTACGACATTTGGGCATGTTATTGTTGAAGTTGAGAAGAGGAGGGGCAAACCAGTGCCCAAATGAGGATCATCTCATGGAATGTTTAGGGGTTATGTCATCCCCTAAAACAAAATGGCTTTAGGAATGTGATCCGAGATAATGAGGGTTTGTGGCATGTTTGAAACAAAGTGTGGTGATTTTGGTGTGAGCTCTTTGGTTAGCCGATTACCTCAAGGGTGGGAATTTACTTCAAACTTTCACCTTGATTGTTGGGGAAGGATCCTTACCATGTAGGATCCTCTTTTTGTCGACGTTGACACTGTTGGAATGTCCATTCAACATGTTGGCTACCTCGTCGCTTGTAAGGCCATCGGTGTGAAGTTTGGAATTTGCTTTGTCTACGGGCTCCATAGTGTCGTGGAGAGGAAGCAGATTTGGGAAAGTGCGGAGGGGATTTTTGTGGCCCATGTCCAACCTTGGATCGTTTTGGGTGATTTTAATAGTTTCATGGCCAAGGAAGAGAGGATCAATGGTGAGCATGTTACCATGTATGAGTGCAAGGATATGGTCGAGGCATGTCAAAGGATTGGGCTCGTTGATGCACCGAGCACTAGTCACAACCCCTTCACTTGGACCACCCACACCATTTGGAGTAAGATCGACCGGGTTATAGTAAATCACGAATGGCTTAGTCTTGAATTTTATTGTCATTCTAATTTCCCGGATATGTGACATCTCTCCGTCCACAAACCGGGCATTGTGTCGTTGTGTAGGTCGACTAGTAATGGTCAGAAATACTTCAAGCTCTTTAATATGTGGGCCGATCACCCAAAGTTCATGGATGAGGTTTGTTGAAGGGTTTCTTGAACAAATAAATTTGTAGTCAAGACCCCGCTGCGTATAGCGAAGTCAGGATCGTCCACGGGAGTGAGAATAGTGCTAAGATTAATCGATAAACTACGAAAAGAGCAAAAGAAACGCAAACAATCCGACTCAAGATCGACCTGAGGAGGGTCGATCTCGAGCCTTAGGGGGTCGATCCTGAGATCAATCACGCACGAACACACGAGAAACACAAACGAAGGCTCGAACACGACGGAGGGAGTCGGGATCAAAGCAAAAGATACGAATTTCAATCAATATAAAAGGCAAATCCTAGGGCTAGGGCTACCACAACAACAACCATACAGGCTTTCAACAAGAATTCACAACTATCATGCAATCTAGATCATAGAAAAGTTTAACTTTCGCAAACAGTTTCAAGTTATTCAATCAACTTTCGCAAATCAAACAACTTTCTACCTATCCTTCAACCTAGGAATATCAACTTTCGCAAATAATCCTATTAGATGTAATCAAACAACTAACTTTTCACTTTCGCTAGGGTTAATTACAAGACATGTCTCAATTTTCACCAAGGATTAAGCACAAGATAGGTTAGATATGATCATCAAGCATTCAAGTCATGAATTCAAGTTTTAATCATGCATGATTGTGTTGGGTTTTTGCCCAACCCTAGAATTTAAGAAGACTACTCACACATAGCAAAGAGAGAAGAGGAAGAAGAAGAGGAAAATAAAAACCAAAGGTCAATCTTACAAACCTCAAACTTGCTCTCCAAGTCTTCTTCCTAACTCTCCAAGTCTTGATTGTTAATTGATTGAATCAATCCAAAAACTATAGGTTCAACCTCCTTTTATAGAGGAAAATGAGTCCTAATCTAACTAGGAAACACAAAGAAAACACCTTCCTAAAATACAAACTAGGAAACTTCAACATGTAAATCCGGATAGGAGGAAGTCGGTCACGAGATTCGACCCCCTCAGGGTCGATCCTGAGACGTTTTCCTTGCGCTCCAAGTTTGGTAATATGGCTCGAGCTCGACCTCCTTGGGCTCGATCTTGGGAATTTTTGCTTGACTTTTCCTTTTGCTTTGGCTTCTCTTTAGCTCCTCTTCTTGACTCTTCCACTTGAAATCTTCCTCCTAGCTCGTCCATCCTCTCCTTGCCTCGCTCCAAACTCGTCTTTCAAGCTTTAAAATACCTACAAAACGACACAAATATGCGTAGTTTCCGAATCTCAAGGAAATACGAAAACTCATGCAAAAAAGACTCAAAACACATGACTCAAGCACGAAAAACAACTTAAACTAACCTACCTAGACCCTAAAAATCTACCTAAAACGCGGACATCAAAACACCCCATACTTAGACTTGCTTGTCCTCAAGCAATAATCATGCAAATCAAGACCAATAACACAATCTTCAAGCATAGCCCTTGTCAAAACATTTTAAACACAAGTGAAAAAGAAGACAAGTAATTTTAACGTCATCACATATGTATAAGTCTCAAGCTAGACAATCACAATCCAACCTCACAAGGGATATAAATGTGTTTCTCTCAACTCTCATGTGTTTAGGCTATCAAATCAACTCTCATCTCAATCTTTATGCAACATCTACTTTATCATTGAGACTTATATCACCAATCTCTCTACCTAGAGAAGTCAAAACACATCAATATTCATAAGAACTTAGGCTCAATGAAATCTTCATAGAAGACTCCATTCGGCCGGGTTGTAATGGGGATAGGTAATAACATAAGGTAGGGAGTTCTTTGGCCATGTGGTGCTAAATCCGGGAATCAAACTCCTAAATACAACACTTCAAACCAAAACAACTCACTCACTTTCTTTTCAACTCATAACCAAACACTTCAATGAAACTCAAACCCATCAATTTCTAACCCAAACTTCCATAATAAAACTTATAAACACTAGGAATTCTTGGCTTTGCACTTAAACATATTTTTTTTTCTTTTCTTTTTCTTTTTCTCTCTTTTTTTTTTCTAGCTCGAGCATGCTGAGGGTCGAGGTCGACCCCTGGGGGGGGGGGGGGGTCGAACCTGAGAGCATTTTTTTTCACGATGGGGTCGAGATCGACCCATTAGGGGGTCGATCCTGAGGGCTTTTGATCGAGCTTCTTTACTTCTTTTCTTCAATTTTTCAACAATGTGCAATCCAAGCCAAGAATCCTATTACATTACACTTCAACAAGTTGTTTTCTACCTTTTAACCATGTCACCACTTTCAAACCCAACAAAATGTCACTCAACAAAACTTATTCCCAACACATCTAAGTCTAATTCCCGGAATAGGGTCAAGCTAATATAGGCTAGGGATAATTTTTGTGGAGCTTCAAACAAAAGGCTAAGGCTAGAATGGGGCTTCAAGCAAAGACAATTCAAGGTAGGAATGGAAGAATATGAGCTAAAAATATAAGTTCTTAATCATAATCAACATGCATGAACAATCTCATAGCGGCTTCAAGAAATAGATAACCATATCAATGACAAGAAACATATGCATAAAGAGAGCAAAATCACACAATCAAAGAAGAGGGAATCAATGATGTTCTCCCTATAAGGCCAAAATTCTCACTAGGTAAAAATTTGTTGGATTGCAACTACTTTCACTTAAAACACATATGCTCAATTTCATCACAAGTCAATTTCACAATCAAAAGCAATTTCTCATAAACTTGGCCTACACTATCCAATTATGCCAAAGGAATTACATGATAAGCAAGAAAATTAATTTTCATCATAGGACATCTAAGATGGAATGTTCTTCTATCCTAAAACATACAAGGAAGCAAATATTTTTTGTTTTTTTCGACATTTTTCAATTTTTTTGGATTTTGACATTTTCTCAAATTTTTTGATTTTTTCAAGATTTTTCTTAACAAATCAAACTACTAATCAAACAAAGCGAGCAAAGACTCAATTATATACAACATGTGAGATTTCTTCTTCCCCACCCCATACTTAAATCATGCAATGTCCCCATGCATGAAAACACATGAAAAAGTAAAGAGAAAAGAAGAAGAAAACTCACAAAAACTCTCTGAAGCTTGATTGGAGAAGGAGAATAGAAGGCATAATATGATGGCGCGACCCTGAGGGGCGGTCGAGATTGACCCCCTTAGGGTCGATCCTGAGAGGTGGATGAGGGAGACATAGAGCAAGGAGGGGTCGTGACCGACCCTCATGGGGTCGGTCCTGAGGGCTCATGTACCTCATGTCAAGTTGTCTTCTCCCATCCTTTTTGAGCCCGTATTTGCAACTTAGAACCCTGCAAAAATCCATCAAAGATCCTATCCAAAACAAATGTATCGTATCCTAGTTTAATCTAAGGAAGGTTAGAAAAATCAAATCTAAAAAATCAAAAACAAAATAAAAACAAAGAGTCTAATCTAAAGACCGGGTTGCCTCCCGTAAGCGCTTGTTTAACGTCGTTAGCTTGACGAGAAGTTCCTTAGCTCAATCCCTTTGATTGGACATCGTCAAGGCTCTAAGTAACCTGTCAAAGTCTTGTGAAGACACCTCATGAAAGCATAAGTAGCATATTGATAAATTGAAAAATAATGATATAGCACTCAAAGATCGTTTCAACTTATCAAAAGCACAAGAATAACTTTCGTGAGAAGGGTTAGGATAAAACCAACTTGGTGGGTGTGGTGGTGCCGCACAATACTCGGCAAAGGGATCCTTGTAGGTCCATAGCTCCTTGCGTCCTATCTTGAAAGGAAAGTGATATAATTTGTAGGAACCTTCAAGCCTAGGGACCATGATTGACTTAAGAAAGTCGAAAGGACCCACGGTGACGATCTTCAACTCTTCATGCTTGGCCCGCTCTTTGCTAGCATCCGGGGTCAATGAAGGTCCAAACCCGACCACCTTTTCTTCACTTTCCTCCACGAGTGGGTTTGGTTTCAACATTGGTAGCAAAGACCCCGTACATCCTTCATCCTCTTGGGCCTTAACCTCCTCAATTTCACCTTCTCCTAGAAAGAGACTCTTATCCTCAACTTGGGTCTCAACTTTGTTTTTCTCAGCCTCATCTAGCAAGAAATTCTCTTCCGGATCATCCTCCAAATTCTTCATCTCCTCCTCACGGTCCTCTTTCAAAGCATAGTCGAAGCGGATCTCTATTTTCTCTTCACCACTATCATATGATACGAGTCCCTTCTTAACATCTATGATAGCTTCGGTCGTGATGAGGAATGATTGGCTTAGAATGAGTGGAGGACTTGACTCGGATAAAGGCTCAATATGCTCAATGGAAGGTTCCTTAGCCGTCTTGGATAGGAAAGGAAGCGCCTTTGTTGTCAAAGAAGAGGAAACGGATGTAGGAATACCGAGAAGAGGGTCGGTCACGACCTGGGGATGGTCGGAGACGACCTCCTTTGTAGTATGGGGAGGGTCGGTGTCGACCATGTGGGGGTCGGACATGACCACCCCTGGGTTGGGTTGGTACTCTTCATCCGTCGACTTCTTGCTCGTATCTTGCTCCGGCAACTTCTTCCCGCTCCACGGGTGAACCGCATCAATGAGACCTCTCGGGCTCTCCTCGGGGTGGCCCGATAATTGCCCTTGAGGTTGTGGAATTCGAGCCGCTAGATCACCAACTTCGGAATTGTCATTCCATGATTCGAAGTCTCCCAATTTGTTTTGAACTTCATCAAGCTTATCGATGAGTCCACCAAAGAGACGTTGTGCCCAAGCCGGTGGTTGCTCTTCATAGCTAGGAGGTTCATAATAACCCCAATTGGGATAATCATCACTCCTCCAATAGGGATCCGAAGCGTAAGGTCCGGCCAACGACTCTTGAAATTGATGTTGAGGTAGAGCGTCCTCTTGGAAGCCGTAAGGTTGTGCGTGGAGGTAGGTTCAGGCTTCCCATTCTCTTGACTTGCATAAGCCTCGGCTTCTCTTTTTCTTTGGAGGTTTAACACTTGAAGTTCAAGATCGCCCAACTTTCTTTCAAGGTCCTCAAAGGTCTCCATGGCTACATTAAAGTAAGAACAAAAATAAAAACAAAACAATCAAAAACACACAAAGGGTTTGGGCTAGTCCCTCACCCAAATATCAACTAAACTAGGCACTATTGCACACTCCCCGGCAACGGCGCCAATTTGTTGAAGGGTTTCTTGAACAAATAAATTTGTAGTCAAGACCCCGCTGCGTATAGCGAAGTCAGGATCGTCCACGGGAGTGAGAATAGTGCTAAGATTAATCGATAAACTACGAAAAGAGCAAAAGAAACGCAAACAATCCGACTCAGGATCGACCTGAGGAGGGTCGATCTCGAGCCTTAGGGGGTCGATCCTGAGATCAATCACGCACGAACACACGAGAAACACAAACGACGGCTCGAACACGACGGAGGGAGTCGGGATCAAGGCAAAAGATACGAATTTCAATCAATATAAAAGGCAAATCCTAGGGATAGGGCTACCACAACAACAATCATACAGGCTTTCAACAAGAATTCACAACTATCATGCAATCCAGATCATAGAAAAGTTTAACTTTCGCAAACAATTTCAAGTTATTCAATCAACTTTCGCAAATCAAACAACTTTCTACCTATCCTTCAACCTAGGAATATCAACTTTCGCAAATAATCCTATTAGATGTAATCAAGCAACTAACTTTTCACTTTCGCTAGGGTTAATTACAAGACATGCCTCAATTTTCACCAAGGATTAAGCACAAGATAGGTTAGATATGATCATCAAGCATTCAAGTCATGAATTCAAGTTTTAATCATGCATGATTGTGTTGGGTTTTTGCCCAACCCTAGAACTTAAGAAGACTACTCACACATAGCAAAGAGAGAAGAGGAAGAAGAAGAGGAAGACATGATCAAAACCAAACTAGAATTCAAATAAAAACCAAAGGTCAATCTTACAAACCTCAAACTTGCTCTCCAAGTCTTCTTCCTAACTCTCCAAGTCTTGATTGTTAATTGATTCAATCAATCCAAAAACTATAGGTTCAACCTCCTTTTATAGAGGAAAAGGAGTCCTAATCTATCTAGGAAACACAAAGAAAACACCTTCTTAAAATACAAACTAGGAAACTTCAACATGTAAATCCGGATAGGAGGAAGTCGGTCACGAGGTTCGACCCCTTTAGGGTCGATATCGACCCCCTTAGGGTCGATATCGACCCCCTCAGGGTCGATCCTGAGACGTTGTTTTCCTTGCGCTCCAAGTTTGGTAATATGGCTCGAGCTCGACCTCCTTGGGCTCGATCTTGGGACTTTTTGCTTGACTTTTCCTCTTGCTTTGGCTTCTCCTTAGCTCCTCTTCTTGACTCTTCCACTTGAAATCTTTATCCTAGCTCGTCCATCCTCTCCTTGCCTCGCTCCAAACTCGTCTTTCAAGCTTTAAAATACCTAAAAAATGACACAAATATGCGTAGTTTCCGAATCTCAAGGAAATACGAAAACTCATGCAAAAAAGACTCAAAAATACATGACTCAAGCACGAAAAACAACTTAAACTAACCTACCTAGACCTTAAAAATCTACCTAAAATGCGGACATCAAGGTTCGAGAAGGGTGGGCGGCTCACGACCGAGGCACCTACCAATTTCATTTATGCAAGCTTCTTCAAGGCTTGAAAGCTCCCTCGAAAAGTTTGTAGATGAGGTTCGGGAAGGGTGGGCGGTTGTCACGAACCTTGACTTTCCTTTGATTTTTGTGGAGTGGATTATGGAGTATGTCCCATCGGCTACTTATTCCACCAAGATCAACAAAGGAATTTATGGCTTCTTCCCCGATGAATGTGGTCTTTGCCGAGGTGACCGCTTTCTCCCTTGCTCTTTGTCATATACATGGAGTTCCTCTCGCGCTTGATTAAAAATGGGAACTGTAGAAGTGCCTTTCAGTGATCAAAATTGTGAGGACTTGTGACTATCTTATCTCATGTTTGTCGATGATGTCATCTAGTTTTGTTGTGGTGATATTCATTAAGTGAGCGTGCTTGTGGAGTGTTTAAAGAAGTTTGAGGACATATCTGGGTTGGTTGTCAACGTGGGGAAATCTTCCATTTTTCTTGCCTCGGTCCCGAATCATAAAAAGGCCTCCCTTGTCCCATCCATCGGCTTTAAGGTTGGTACCTTCCCCATTCTGCACATAAGCATTCAAATTATCCATCATGGTCTTTGTGTCATTCACTACAAACAACTTATTGACAAGATTGGTACGCAATATGCTTAATGCATGGGCCAAGAAATGCATTTCTTTTGTCGATAGAAGAGAGTTGATTGCCTTGGTGCTCCAAGGTTGCGAGAGGTTTTGGTTATCATGGTACTTTGAATAGGTGCTTTATGGTGAAGCTTTTCTAGCACATATTTACCAAGAGGGATAGTATAAGGGTGAGATGGGTTCATCATAGGTACCTCCATTTTAATGAGGCTCTCATTTGGGTTGCTCATAGGCGTGACTCTCCTATGATAAAGACTATTCTACATGCTCGGGATTTGATTGAGAATCTCGAGGATCGCAACGCTATCATTGAGGATACCTCCTTTGATAAAGTGTTGTATTATTTATTAACCTATGAATACGTTTATTAATGTTTAAATCTATGAAATTCAAAAGGTAGTATGTTGAAAGAACCGTTCAGAAAAAGAGGTGAAAAAGAATTAATTAAATCAATAGTCAGTTGAAAGAATGTTTAGAAAAAAAATTACTTTTTTTGAATTGATTTAAATAATAATATAAGTAAATATAGAAATCGTATGTTTAAATAACTAAAAATATTAATGCATTTAATGTAAAACGAATAGGGGGTACGGACTTTTATGAGCTCTATTGCACTTCATCGACACCGGCTAAAGCAATGGATTCAGCTTTGATTTCTGCTTTCGTCGAGTGGTGGCATCCTGAGATGAACTCGTTCCATTTCCAGTGGGGTGAGATGACGGTGACCCTTCATGATCTACATATGATTCTTCGTTTGCCTATACATGGGAGGAGTTGCATCTCCGCGGTGACGGATCCATCTATTCGGGCGAACATCACCCGAGATCTTCATATAGACGTTTCTCAGGTTGATCGATGGTACAAGATAGGCGGGATTCCAACGATTAGCCTCGAGGATGCACTGTCGCGCATGCTGATGAGCGCGGATAGGGATCACATCTTCATCGCATCCTACTATTTGTTTATGCTTCTTGGATCGACTGTCCTCATTGACAAGTCGACTTCAAAGCTGAAACATAAATGGATGGCATTGTACGTTGCTAGATTACGAGGCTACCGGACAATACGCTTGGGGAGCTCGTGTCCTTGCGTACATGTACCGCAACATTGGACATGCGCCTCGATTTAGAGCACAGAAGATAGCCAGTTACTGGATTCTTCTTCGGGTCCTCTAGCTCTTCTCGCACGTGCTCAAATTGGATCCTCTCTCTCGGGTCCACCTTGCTCTTAATCCTTGCTCCACGAGGTCTTCCTTTACTCCTTTAAGTTTTGTTTCCCTCATTTGTCGAACACAACATGGTACTTTGTTTAGGATGCTCCAGCTCGTTGTATAACTCAGCCATCTCATACGTAGTGCCTTGTTTCAATGTCCCACTTTTAGCTTGGCAAGCATTTCATGAAGTTTCTTCTCTAAAATGGTCATTCGAACATTGTCTTTGGTAGGACTGCTAGTTGATGCAACATCTTCCCAATGCAGTGATTTCCAAAAGTCATGAATGTCATCTGGCACAAGAAGTGTTCTTGTAATAATGGCTCTTGTCATGTCATGGACGCATGACAAACCAAACCAATCTTTCACCCAATGATCAGTGTACTCTTCTTCGTAATCCTCCTTCTTAATCCTTTCATACGTGGCCAGCAACAAGTCGAAGCACCTATCTGAAGCTTTATAGAACAACCTTGAAAACATCATTCGTATTTTCGATGGCATCCATGGAGCATCAAAATCTGTTGGTAACTTGGATAGCGAGAGATTCATACTGGTCTTAATATCATCAATTTGCATGACGATGGCATGATGGTTCCACACAACCACCTTGTTGAATCTCTTTTTGCTAGAGCCAATGATATCCTTCAACACCATGTGCATCCCCTCAACCCTGTCAATGCAATTATGTCAAAACGACAAGTCTACATATTAACAATGATCAACTACACATTACACAAATCATACCTGTTTGATGTCCTTGTGGAAAAAATGAAGATAATGATCAACATTGTCTTGCAAATGCATCGGCCTTTTGCTGAGTCCTCAACACTCTCGACGCATGTAACTCAATGTTGTACTTGATATGCACCCAACACAAAAGGTGTTGAACTTCATCTCCGAAAAAGTTATGGATTCCTTTAATTAGGGCAGCTTCACAATCTGTCATTATGGCCGTCGGCACCACTCTCAAATCTTCAAATAAGGCTCGAAGCTTCCTCATTATCCATGTGTAGTGGAAGGTCTTTTCGCTCTAGTAAATGCATACGCAATGTTGAACGTCCTGTGAGTCCATGTGAAGTCAACAATCTCCATCTAGGGCATCTCATACTTACGTAAATAATGTAATACACATAGTATTAAGTATAAAATACATAAAAATTAAGTACAAAAGAGATAATCACAAAAATATATATACTCACTTGTTCGTCTCATAAGTGGTATCGATAATTACAACATATGGGAATTTCTTTAGAAGGCGCAACGACTCCTTGTTTGCAAAAAGTAGTATATGCACCTCATTTGTTTTCTAGTCCCTAATAGGAGAGACTATATAGTCGTTATCCACCAAAAACTTGAGAGACCACTACGTGACTTTCAGCTCTCCCCGATCCTCATATTGTAACTTTTACAAGAAGTTCGCAACCTGCTTCCTTATTGTTAAATTCCCCGAAAATGTACTTCTTAGTTCGACAATAATTTCTTTTAGGGTTCTCCTCCCATCGCCCCACCTCTTAGCCATCAACTGCTCATCTAGGCTCACTCGCCCATGAATACATTCCCGCCCAAGTCCCATGTAAGGGGATGATTGTGGCGACCTTTGACCACGCCAAATATCCACTTTGGATTAGGGTTCCCTGATTCTTCCTTCATATGACAACCTACGATCTCAAACTTACAATCACACTTCTTCAACTTCGATCTCCAGATTGGATTCGGTCTCCTTGGTCTATGTGGACCGAACCTTTCACACATAATATTAACATGGTACAGATTTGTTGTCTTTCTTATCAACGTCATCGACAACTTCTTCCCTCTAGGTTCCATCCATTCATATAACTCTTCTTTATTATCCCACGTTTCTTCGGTACTAAAATACTCTTAGTAGTCTTTCCCCTAAAATTATGTAATTATTCTTCTTAAGAAATTATTTAAGCTAAAGTTAACAATGTTGCAATATCGAATAAATAATAAGCATTAACGAAAATATGATACATACTACATAAATAAGGCCTACTGATTACGCATTTCATAATATCAAATTGAAACGAAATTCTCCTACAAGTCTAATGCGAATATCAAATTTTTGGACAAAACGAATAACGTTTAACTTCTCCCACTAACTATTCTTATACAAAAATTCTCCTACGAATATCAAAATTTCACATAACAGAATTTTACCCATGAACTCGCCATTTGGACACCAATCACCGAACTCGACATCGAGACTTCGAACCAAGTCACAATCGTATATCCAATTATCGTCTTCTTCTTCTTCTTTACTTCGTTTTCTTCATCACTATCATCACTATTTTGATACATTCTTGAATGAATCGTATGTGTGAAAGAGATAGAAAGAGAGATTTTTTTTTGTAAGACGAGGAGTATTCGTATGATATATGTATAGGCTCAAATTTGCCCATTAGAAAAATATAAATGTTAGTACGCCTATCTTACGCATAAAAAACGGTAACTTATTCAAAAAATTGGCCAACAACACAATAACACTGGGGCACCACTGGTGCGCCTCCCTTAGGCGCATAGCTGGTGCTTCGATAGTTTTTTTATTCTTATATTGCTCTTGTATACTTATCTTAGACACACCAAAATGTATTCATAAGTTAGAAACATCATTTAGTATTTTAGTGTACATTTAGCCCCAAAATAGTGTACATTTAGGCCTCGTTCGGTAGTAGCGGAGCACACCAGCGGGAGATGAATTGGCTTGATTACGCTAGTTTGAGGTGGTGTTCGGCAAGAGCAGACTGACCAGCGGGAGATGAACGAAAGAGCTGAACAGAGGCATTACGCTTCCCCTCCTACCCCAAGGGGAAGATGGATTCGCAAGCGGACTGGGTAGAGGGAGATGAACGAAGACGATAAATTTCCACCCGATATCCTTTGCCCTCACTCTCCATAGATCAGAAATTGGAAGAGCGCATCTCAATTCAAAGATCCCCTCCCCGATCTCTATAGATCTGAAATTGGGTCTTTGCCGTCACTTGTCTTCTCTCTCTGATCTCTCCTCAGTCTCCCTCATTCGAAGAACCCTAGCGATCTCAAGTCCTCTTCTGCGCGGCTTTGTCAGGTAACGAAAACCACTCCCAGATCTGGCTTGTTTGTTTGTTTTTATTTCCCTAGTTGTGGCATCTTGTTCTTGTCATCTTGCTTGCCTTTGATAGAAAATCCTAGGTTGGCGACTATGCTCTTGTTCTTGGCATCTTGTTCTTGTGGAATTTTGTGATAGAAAACCTAGCTTTTTGTGAATCTAGGTTTTGGTTTTGCTTGGTTTTGATAAGAAACGTAGGTTCTAAACCCTTGCTTGGTAGTTATTTTTGGCTCATTCGATTCATTAGACGTTTTGTATCTCCATTTTTTGCATGCACCTAATCATCTATGCAACCAATTGATGGAATGCTCATGTGAAAATCGCACTTGCAGAGCCATCTCCATACAAATTCAGAGAGGGCCAAGCAGGTGGTGTGGGTTGAGGATCTTCGAAGCCTGCCTAATAGGTACTGATTTTAGTATTTACTTTTTACACTGGTTGTCGGATTAGTTGATTGTTCTTGGTATGAATCAATCACCATAATAACCCCATCTCCTTGATTTTCTGTGGATGGTGAAATTTAGGAGTTGGCTATGAAAGTTACTAATTACTAAATCCTTAAAAATCACTGATGGGCAATGCCCCACAACTACTACTTGAATTTTTTTTCTTTGCAAGCTTCTACTTGATGATCCTACTTTATTAGTCCTTTCCCTTTTAGGTTTGGAATCTGATGTTCAAAGTTTGGCAAGATATTTATCATTAACCTTGTATTGAGAAACTGCTAATAATAGTCAGGCTCATGGGTGTTTATAGACAAGTTTAACCAAAAGTTGTTTGCTCACTCTTTGATGAACTTTTTATCATTATGGTAGTTTTGATTTCATTGGGTGTGTTTTGATGGGATATGGGTTTAGGAGCATTCTCTTGCCAAGATCTAAACTTTCAAATTTCCTCTTAGCATTGTGGTTGGTGAAGTTGCCTTGTTATCATATTATAGGTATGTCTATTTCCTGGAGTTTCTCTTTTCTATAATTTCTCTTTTCTTGCTCAATGTAATTAAGTTGCCATTTGGTTGATCTTTCAAGTTTGATGCTTTGAAGTTTATGAGTATGTGTGACCAGTTTCCACAACACAAAGTGTAATTTTGGATGCATTTGACAAAATATTGATCAACCTTTTTTCTATGGAATCCTAAAGGTTTGGTTGACAAAATATTGATAATGTGGTGGAATTTTATAGGTTTTGCTCAGTTTGATGTTATGCAAGTTTGATGGCATGTTTTTTAAGCTCTATTTCTGGTATCTGTGCTTTGCTGATGTGGGGTGGAGTTTGGTGTTCCATGGTTGGGATTAGGGTCAAAATAAGGGGTTTGGCCTTGTTAATAGTTGTTAGTTGGGGGAATATTTCAGCTCTTTTTGGACATAATTATGTTATAAAACGAGCTGAAGGCTGAGACATGAAAGATTTGGCCTTTCTAGTTTAGGTTGTTAACTTACCCGTTGTCATATGAAATTGTTCGCCAATGTTTGATTATAATTTGTTTGAGGGCCAATTCCTTTAATAATAATTGTTCTCATGCAGGATGTCTGACTCTAGTGAAAGTTACCAGAGTGGAGACATGAAGAAATATGAACACCATTTTCATGAGAGGTTTGCCATGCTTTTTGATGATATACGCCTCGATAGGGAACTTTATTAGATCGGGTAAGTGTGTGATGATCTCGAGACAAAGCTGATCCACTACATTGAGCAGCTGCGTCGGGAGTGTAGCGGTTTCTACCAGCAGGCCCGCGGATTGGAACGCAGAGAGGCGGAGCTGAAGGCTACTGTGAAGGCGTTGGCGAAGAGACTTGGTGAAAGCGACAAAGATAATACATGCCTTCTTGCACGAGCCAATACTCACCCCTTTGCGATTTGTTTCGCAGCTGCTTTTCTAGGGAGTTTAGCTGCAACTTTTTTTCTAGGCCGTTAGGTTGCATAGTAGTAGAATGCGTTTTCTTAATTAATGAAACTATTGTGGTCTATTAAGCACTTTGAATGTTTATGTCTTAGTTATGGATATCATGCATGTTGTGGTGATGTTTTGATGGACACTCTGAATGTTTATGTATTGAGATGTTTTTATGTTTCATGTTTGGGTCCTTTGTGAAATGCGTTCATTCCCTTTTATAGTTTATAATGCTATTATGTAAGTTGGTATGTGTACCTTACGATTGTTAAATAGCAAGGACTTGATATTTCTCATTTATTGCATTATCCAGGACACTTAAACTTTTGCTGGGAGCAAGACTATATTTAACTGCTATTGACATGTGGTCACTTGGTTGCATTATGGTTGAGCTGTTATCAAAGGTATGCTCATGGTTACTGACATCATTTATGTTCAAATTATTTTTGAAGTTAGGGTTCAATTTAATTTTTTTAGTTTTCTATTTAGCTGATATAATTGTATGGTTAGTTTTCAATTTAATATGGAACACCAAATGAGGAAATTTGACCACTGTTTTTCTGTATTTACCTCTATTTTTTATAATTAGGTAGCTTGTTTTTTTTTGTATTTTACCTCTCTTTTTTACCTCTCTTTTTACCTCTCTTTTTACCTCTCTTTTGACCATTGTTTTTCCTGTACTTTACCTCTGTTTTTTATAATTAGGTAGCTTGTCTTTTTTGTATTTTACCTCTGTTTTTTACCTCTCTTTTGACCACTGTTTTGACTTCTGTTTTTACTGTCTTTTTTGTCTTTACATAAGTTTTTAACTGTCTCTTTTGTTTTTACCTATGATTTTACTTGTGTTTTATCTCTGATTACTCATTGCTTGTGTTGTCATATTGATTTCCAAAGACATCCCCAATTGTTTATGTTATTTCATAATGTTTTGTTTATGTTATAAAGGGATGCTTTGGAGAGAGCATTTGTCTTCAGAACAACTCTAGCCCCCAATCATTAGAAAACAAAGTGTTGAGGCATTGCCTCTATTTTTCAAAAATGTTTTACATGTCTACGAGTTATAATTGCACCTAATTATATCTTCATTAATTCTGTTTTGTGCAGGATCAAGATGGCGCTAGTGACCTGGATGGCTGAAAATGACGAGACCCTGTATGACATATACGTACAAGAGAAGAGGATTACTGGCGAGAACGAACATGCAAATTGGACACGAATTGCGATACTTTTTTCGCAGAGAACCAGACTGGTTGTTAGGCTGACGATGTTGAAGAACAGATTTGACTATAACAAGAGGAAGTGGAAGCTCTGGGTATCCTTGAGAATGTATGAGATCAATTTTATATGGGACGAAGAAACCGGGAAGCTGGCCGGTGATGAGCAGTGGTGGGAAAATGCCTTTCAGGTAAACTAGTACATCCGTAAACCACGTAAACATGGATATTGGTTACTTTTGCACCCATTAATGTCATTCTTTTTTAGGTTGGTGGAGATTCATGCAGGAGATTCAAGAGGTTCCACGTTGAGCACTCAACTGTTCTCATGTGGGAGAGCGCGTATGGGGCAATGTACCCACGGTTCGTTTAGCATTACCTTGAAAAGACTGTACCAAATGTCGTTCTTGACTCGGTCGGAAATAGATGAGAACTCTAGATCGCGGGCTTCAACATGCGTCCAGCTAGCCCAGAAGACCCACTCAATCGCCCCCGTAATCGAGTCGAGAACCTCATGGATGGTCGGCTGATGGTGTCCCCAGACAGCTGAAACCTCTCGCAAACCGCCCGGTTCGAGACCCCTATTGAAATGGTGTAAAGTAGAATCCCCACCTTCTCTAATACCGTCATGTTCCTCGAGGGGCGTAAGTCATGATGCTATTGCAGCTCATCGTACAATTTCATGAGGACGTGTCGCTCCATTCTAAAAGCATTGATGCATCGAACCTCGGATCCCGAATCCATTATCTCTCGCATCCATAAGTGACCAGTGAGGGGTGATGTGAAATAAGGGATTTTATGAACATACTTTAGGAAGTATGAATTGTTTAAGCTTTTACGCTTTCGAAGGAGAAGAAGGCCAAGAAGGCCTAATAGTTGAATTTTCTCTGTTGACAATTCCTCTTGTGCCTCGGTCTCCATAGTGCCCTATATTCCTAGAACCAAAACATGTTTTTATCATGATCTGGCTAGAAACATGAACATTATGCAACTCAAGGCACTGACTGCACAACATATAGAGATTGAAACACATACTACAGAACAAGAGAGCACACAAAGAAATATTGCACAATACACCTTAATTCATTTCATCAATCCATACGCGAAAGTCAAGTTCACCGGCAATCAACCATGTCTAAGTACGAGGTCCAACACCTCAATGAAACGGATACACATGTATCCAAAGGACACACACAATGTCTGCATCACACATCAAGAAAACAACAATGTATAGAGCAAAAAAAACACAATAAGCAACACCATCATGGAAGGGATAATCAATCACTCAAACGATCCCCTATCGCTTTCTCATACTTGAGTTTCAGCCATGACATCTTGTCGGCATCAGTCTTCAAGGTCATGAAGAGGCAGCGTTGGTGGTCATCGTTCAACTCATCCACAACATAACACCAAAGGTTAGACGGATTCTTCATCCTCCCTTCATCAACCATTTTGTAAATCACATTGATAGCCTCATCAAGCGGAAAGTTTGTGCAGCTAGAACCCTTGTTCTTGCTGATCAATGAGCCCTCCAATAGTGAGATCACTCTTGTGCACCCATTGTCAATATCTTTATCTCGTTGTTGTACATACGCAACACCGCCGGATGCTCGCTTCTTACGCTTAGATGGTTCGTCGCTACATCCATCTTCGGTCCTCTTGTCCACTCTCTCCATAGATTGCGTCTCAGGAGGGGATGGATTGAGGAGGTTATCTTCCCTAAACTACTGTAGTAACTTGTTCTCGTCTAAACCGTCATCCATCTGAATAAGGTCTTCGAAGCTCCGACTCGGTGGCGGCGGTGTGTGTGGCTGTGACTGTGACTGAAACTGTGTCTGCGACTGTGAATGTGACTGTGATTGAGTAGACTTTGTTGGAGCCCTCATACTGGCTGACCTACATCGCTTACCAATAGCGACGATGCTACCAAAAAGTGTGTCCCAAAGCTCATTGAGTTCTTGGTCAGGTGGGTTACCCTTAAACCGCCTGAGCCTGTCATCCTCTTGCAAAAAAAAACATATTAGAAAGGAATAACATACAATAGACGAGTGTATGACTTTGTTCGAAAGGAATGCGTTTCAAAGGTCCTCACCTTGATTTTTCGATCCCACCATTCATCTGTTGCGGCGATTGTCCCTAGAGTTGGACTCCAACCCAATCCGGTCTCATCATTTCTGAGCTTACACCATAACTTCCAAATCTTTTTCATGTAGTCGAACCTGTTCTTACATGATTCTTTGGTGAACAGTTTCTTGAAATCTCTAGTAAGTTTATCTGCAATCTCAGCCCATGCGAAGTGGGTAGAAACTCCATTTTGCTTATGGTACTCCTCACAAATACTTATCAGTGCTTTGGACTCATCGGTGCTCCATCCCGCGCTCTTTTCGTTGGATTCAAACTTCATTGCGTCAATGTCAATGCCCTGAGACATTCTGGCCTATTCTTTCCCATGAACCCAAGCAACATCAAAGAGTACACACAACATAACTGATAAAATTGGAAGCGGACCGAAACAGAAGAATATGACATTCTCAAAAGATTTGGAAAGCATGTAGCCATAAAACTACAACCTTTTAACAATTTCTCAAATCATAATCCATACATACCTAAACTACAACCATCAAAGTACCACAATTCACACAAGAAAAACATAGCAAGTATCATGTGATGCATGGCAATATTTAACTCTAGCCAAACCCCAAATAACATCAGCATAGAGAGTACACCATTACAAGCAACAACTACCCTTTAATTAGAGAATCAAGACTGAAAAAAAAAACATATGTTCAAGACATATCACATCAGATGACCAAAACAAAATTCACTTTCAGCAAGTTTCCTTGAGTGATTATGCCATATATAATGCAAAAACGGCTTGAAACTATCCAAATTAAATAAAACATGATCTCCTTGTATTTGACCAAAACAAAATTCCATCCTACATAAATCAGACAATTTACCCGAACAAATGAGCCTCATTTGCTTTTGTAAGATAAACAGAAATCATTAACATCCAAATCATGATCTCCTTATATTTGCTCTTCCTAGCTATCATATTCATCCATATCCTGATACTTCCTACTTATTTCTTGAGGTGCATTTGGCATGATACATTTTTTCTTATAACACTTCTGAGCACACTGCCCTGAATCAACAAAAACCTAAACAACCAATTCCCTAGGTACATGGAATCCTCCTAAGTTTTCATGAATTAGGTGCAAAACGAAATCTGAAAGTTTACAACTAAGAAGAAAAATACCGGCTTACCAGGAGCTCAAAACGCGAATCTGTGAATGAGGCCGAAGCTGCGGGTACCAGCTTACCGGCGAATTTGGACAAGAGCCGAAACACGAGGAAAACGAGAAGTGAATGAGGCTGAAAACAGAACGGGAAGACGAGGGAGATAACAAGAGCACGAGATGGACTTACCAGGCGGCGCCGGCGACCGAAACGCAGATGGAGTTGGTGCCGGCAACCCAACGAGACCTCCTGCGTGGAACGAGAAGACGAGGATGTGAGTAATTCGGGGAGAGACGACAACACAACGAGAAGACGAGGGGAGAACGACTTACCAGGCGGCGTCGATGGAGATACCTTGCTCCGGCGCCGGCGAATTGAGGGAGTTTTGGACGGCTCGCCCCCAAGAGAACGACGAGGGTTTTTGCGGCTGAGCAATGTGAATGTGTTGGTATGTGTTGAGGGTATTTTATTTAATTATTTGTTTAAAATGTGAGGGCATTTTCGTCTTTTGGACATACATTTTTCGAGATTCGTTTAGCTGTCCTATCGAACACCCATTTCAAGTTTTTTACGTACATTCCGCTACTTAATTCTGTCTCAATTACTTTTCGGATTCAACTTTCATCTTCAGCTGTCAGTTTTCAGTTCCAGCTTTCAGTTAATTTAAGAAACGGAGCCTTAGTCATTGCCCTATAACATGTTATATAAAATTTTATCATGTAACCTAATAGATTTTGTCAAGGATATATGATATATCTCTGTTACAAAGGCTGTATCACATTTTGTATTAATACTCTCGTTTTAGATCTACACAGTTTAAGGCGTTTTCAGTTTGATCCAATCAAGTTCAGTCCTCCGTTTTCCCAGCTGCACCCTGTTTCTCTTCTTTCAAAGGCTGACTTCAATCTGGCTGTTTGGTTTGCAATTTCGATCGCTTAGTATTTGCAGCTGCAAATTCATCCCTATTTCTGAATGATCTGTAGCAATCGGCTTCTTCGCTAAGTGGCGAACGGAGCACGGGGGAGTAAAGACAGAGAAAGCGGTCGAGTCGGTGGTCAGGGTTTTGCAATGAGGGCTTCGTCGGCCGATCAATCCGCTGCTCTCGCCGGCGTTGGCTATCGGGATGCGGAATCCCTGTTCCGCACACAGCCGATATCGGAGATCAGGAATGTGGAATCGAACACCAGGAAGCAGATCGAGGATAAGAAGGAGGAGCTCAGGCAGTTGATCGGCAACCGCTACCGGGATCTGATCGACTCCGCCGATTCCATCCTGACGATGAAATCATCGTGTGAGTCCATCTCTGCCAACGTTTCAAGGATTTCGGAATCAATTTTCTCTCTCTCCTCAGAAAACCCTAACCTTGCTCTCTCTTCCCCGCATTCCAAACCTGATAGATCTAAAATCTACGGCATTGCTTGTCGGGTTAAGTATTTGGTTGATACGCCCGAGAATATTTGGGGGTGCTTGGATGAATCCATGTTTTTGGAATCCGGGGCTAGATATGTGAGAGCGAAGCTGGTTCATCAGAGCTTGAATTTAGTGAACAAGTTGGATAGTGAGGGGGATGGTAAGATTTTGTCTAAGACGTTTCCTCTGCTTAGCCATCAGTGGCAACTTGTTGAGAGCTTTAAGGCTCAGATTTCGCAGAGAAGTCGTGAGAGGTTGCTGGCTATGGACAAGAACAGCACCGGTACGTTGCCCGTTGGTGCTTTTGCTGATGCCTTGGCAGGTGTAGCAGTTGTTGATGAGCTCCTTCCAGGGCAGGCGTTTAGTTTGTTCTTGGACTCTAGGAAGTCATGGATAATGCAAAAATTGCATTCATGCAGTTTGAGTGGTGGTTCTGAAGCTAAGTTTGATGGATCGGTGGTTATTTCTGTGCTTTGTGAAGTAACAAAGATAATGCAGGTTACTGTGGGGCAAGTTGGAGAGTTGTTCTTGCAGGTAATGAATGATATGCCGTTGTTCTATAAGATAATTTTGGATTCCCCACCTGCTTCCCAGTTGTTTGGTGGAATTCCTAATCCAGATGAGGAAGTTAGGTTGTGGAATGAATTCAGGGATAGTTTAGAGTCTGTTATGGTAATGCTGGATAAAGACTCTATTGCTAAGTCTTGTTCTAACTGGCTGAGGGAATGCGGGAGGGAGATTTTGAAGAAAATCAATGGCAAAGTTTTGCTTGATTCGATTGCTACTGGTGCGGAGCTTGCTTCAGCAGAAAAGCAAATAAGGGAGGCGATGGATAGTAAACATGTTCTAGAAGGAAGCTTGGAGTGGCTTAAGAGTGTCTTTGGCTCTGATATCGAGTTGCCTTGGAGTAGGATCAGGGAACTTGTTTTGGAAGAAAATTTGGATCTTTGGAATGAAATCTTTGAAGATGCGTTTGTTCAAAGGATGAAGGTGATCATTGACTCTGGATTTAAGGATTTGAACAAGGTGGTTAATGTGACTGGATCAATTAATGCTATTGGAGACGGTGTTGATTCTCTCAATGACTTTCAGGCCTACTTAAACAGAACAACCTTAGAAGGTGGGGTTTGGTTTGTAGAACCAAATCTAAAGAAGGCTGGTTTGATGCCTGGGGTAAAACCTCTGGCTGATGAAAATGATTTTCGTAGTTGCCTCAATGGATATTTTGGTCCAGAGGCTAGTCACATTAGGGATGCAGTGGACAGCTGCTGCCAAAGTGTGCTTGAGGACCTACTGTGTTTCTTAGAGTCTCCAAAAGCATCTTTAAGGTTGAAGGACCTTGTACCATATTTACAAAGCAAATGCTATCAAAGCATATCAACTATTTTGAAGGATTTGAGCAATCAAGTAGAGCTATTGCGTTCTCACTTGGACGACAAGGACATGAAAATGAAGTATGCAGACCAAGCTAAAGCTATTGAGAAATCCCTTTTTATAGGACGATTGTTGTTTGCCTTCCAGAAGCATTCCAAACACATTCCTATTGTCTTGGGCTCACCAAGGTCATGGATAAGTGAAACTTTATCATCAGGTCCAGAGAAGCTCACATCCATCTTTAGGCAGTCTAGACTTTCTATGGATTATTCATTACCTGATAGTCCAGGAAGGCATGTCAGTGGTGGCTCTAGAAGACATACCTCTCTAGTTGCAGCTGCTATATATGGTTTTAGTGACGTTGCAAGCCCAAAACTTGAAGAACTTGTCAAAACTATGAGGGACCTCTGTATTGCTTCCCATGGCTTGTGGATTTCATGGATGGCAGATGAGCTCTCATCATTACTTTCTCATGACCTCAGACAAGATGATGGTTTATGGGCTACAACTCCTTTGAAAGTAAGTGAGATTTCTAAATAATAAGTTATTATCCTCTGTTCAATCCTTGCATTCTTTATACTTCTTGAAAAATTATAGATACAACAACTGTAGGGCAACAAAGGGACCAAACGAAGCACCCACAGCACACGAAACACACACTGGATAATGACATAAATGCATTCATAACAAACCACACCCGGACCTTACTGTCCTGTCTCCTACACCTCCTCTACCCGAGTCCTGTTCAGAGCATGTGAAGAACACTTCTATATAGATGCTTATAGCTTGTTCTAACTTTCTTTTCCCTTTCTGATATGCATGTATTTCTTAAAGTTAGTGTTACTTTGTGAAACTATCACTCTTATGCATAGTCATTTGACATATGAACAGTCAGTGGTGAAGTGCTGGGGCTCCTTGCATTGAAACTGTTTGTATATTTATTTGTGATTCTCTTAAGTTTAATCTTGTACTACTAAAATTTTGCAGGGTTGGGAGGAGATTGCTGTTAAGCAAGAGCAGCCTGGTGAAGATACAGAAATGAAGATCTCCCTGCCATGTATGCCTTCTTTATATGTGACTTCGTTTTTGTTCAGAGCATGTGAAGAAATTCACCGAGTTGGAGGTCACGTTCTGGACAAGACTATACTGCAACAACTTGCTTTGAGACTGCTTGAATCGGTATGGAATCATTAGTTGCTAGCTTGATTGCACCATTAGTGAGTAGTGAACAACACTTCACTGCCCATAAATGTTTTGTAGCTTCATTCTTTTTCTGTAGCTGGTATAGATTTGGCATTATAATCTTCCTTTCATTTCTGTTATGGCAACTTGGTAAGCTGTTTCACATTCTCTGAGCATGTATTATGCTGCAGCTTTTGCTTTTTCTAACTCCATAATGTATGCCTCCTCCTATGCTTGGATCTATTATGTAGAGTTTCATGTAATAAGCAATCAACTGCTTTGCGTGGTTGTATTGGTTTTCTAATCAGTCTAACCGATAAGTCAGTGTGCTCCTACGTAGTTTAAAATCACTGCAAACCATCTTGTATTATATTAATTAATAGCCATGTGAAGTTAGTTGCTCTGTTTCTTTTTAAATCAAGCCTTGTTATTTGAGTTGATGAAGTGCATTTGCTACATGGACATGAATATTATTATTAATGTGGATGAATCTGTACAGGTTCTTAGTGTCTATGGTGATTTCATTTCCAACCATGGGGTTGAAGTGTCAGAAAAAGGAGCTCTTCAAGCCCTGCTGGATGTAAGATTTGCTGCTGATGTTCTTTCTGGTGGGGACGTCAAGATAAACGAGGTGTCATTGAAGAGTCCAGCAACAAAATATGCTTACCTGAGAAAGCAGGAAAATGACAGTTCTAAATCAGTCACAAGAGAGCGTGCGAACCAGCTTGTTAATCATTTTTCACAGAAGCTTGATCCAATTGACTGGCAAACGTACGTCATTTTTGCATTATCGTCTGTCAATTCAACTTAGCAAATTGACTGGTCTTTATTGCTATACGGGAACATATAGTGTTTTTTACATTATCTTTGCTTTATTATATTTTCTTTGACTGTTCCTGACATAGGAAACAAGACTCTATATTTTGCTGTAAGAAATTTGAAGTATATGACATGGAAATTACGGTTTTTACATGATACATCCAGAATTCTGTCGATTCACTTGGGTTGGTTGCATTTTAAGGAGCCTTTTTTTCCAAATGATTGAGACAGCAAGTAGCAGCAGATAATCCTGTTATGCATTCTTGCTCAAAATGTCTGATTCCATGGAATAGATTGTTTTCAAAAGCTGGCAAAAGTAGCCTTCATAATTCTGCAATAATACTAAGCTTATGTTTCACCATGATTTTATCTCTGTATAGGTATGAGCCGTACCTGTGGGAGAATGAGAAACAGGCATACCTGAGGCATGCTGTTCTCTTTGGCTTCTTCGTGCAACTCAACAGAATGTACATGGACACTGTACAGAAACTGTCAAGTAATTCAGAAGGCAATCTGATGAGATGTTCTGCGGTTCCTCGCTTCAAGTACCTTCCCATCAGGTGATATTCTCATTCTATATGCACGTGAATTTGCTATGTTTGTTGTTTTCTTTCCTGATGCTGCACAAGGGTTTCATTTCTGTTCATTTATGTCATCTCTTATTCTTTATGCTGTATTACATATACTTAACACCATCAAAATTGTTGCTTGGTTTTTCAGTGCACCTGCATTATCTTCAAGGAATACTGCTAAGACCCCTCTGAGGACATCTTCTGATGATATCACATCAAGAAGTTCATTGAAAGCTTTTGCAAATGGAGAACTTTCACAGACGATTGATTTTGATGAAAATTCAAGCTTTGGCGTAGCAACTCCTTTCTTGAAATCCTTCATGCAGGCAAGTCTTTAAATCTGATTAATGATGCCCTCTATCTCATATTTTCATGTTGAGCAGTAGCCTATGGACTTTGAATTTATAACTAGTGCATCTGAATTAATACACAGTATTGAGAGAAATACACTTAATCGAGGTGGTCAGATTAAATTTACTCTTTCCTTTATTTGATGAATATAGCTGTTAATAGATGTTTTTGCATATAACATCTGTGAATCTGTCGAATTTGTTCTGTACGTCTATGTAGGAATGATACATTCCCTTTATTATTAAAAACATCATGCTTTTGGAAAATTCTCGATGCACACCTTGCTTAAAACTTTCTAGGTACTCTCTCTACAAGTGCCCTGGTAGGCCTCTGATAAGTGAACTCTGCTTTTTCAGTCTTGCATAGTACATGCTTATTATTACATCTAAATCTGTATACTTGCTGTACCAGGTTGGCAGCAGATTCGGAGAGAGCACGTTTAAACTGGGATCCATGTTAGCGGACACACAAGTTGGCAGGTTGAACTTGAAGGATCGGTCAGCTTCGGCCATGTCTACATTTGGAGATATATTACCTATGCAAGCTTCAGGTCTTTTTTCATCGCTAACTGCCCCTAGATCCGACTCTTAAATGGATAAGAAGTGCGACTGTGCCACCTGGGCATATATCTATTTTCAAGTGGGAGCTCTTTTAACATGAGTACAAGTTTGGTGATCAGTGTTTGTAAGCAATCAATTATCTGACTGAAGGCTTCATCAGAAAAGGCAAAACAAATACCCTCATGAAGCAACAAGAAATTCTTGATTCCTGGTACTGAAATGTGAAGTAGATACACGAGGAAGCGAGCTGATGGCAGCCATACAAAGTCAAGCAGCAGGTTATTCAATGCTAAAACTGAATTGCAGAAAACAGGAAGTACCCTCTGGGAACTCTGCGTTGGACCATTTCATCATTTTTGATAAGAAAAAGGAAACTGCTGCTTCTCTCTGCTGAGTGGTCAAAATATATTGTCTATTCTTGTATTTTGGGGATCAATGTTAGTCCTAGTGATGCCTTTTTTTCATTATGTTGATCACAAATTTTCATATGTTTAGGTATATAGCTGCTGATACGGAAAAAACCTCATTATAGTGTTGTTTGATGTTCAACTACTTTGCTTTTGTGGGCATAAGA
Source organism: Polygonum aviculare (assembly GCA_934048045.1). NCBI lineage: Eukaryota > Viridiplantae > Streptophyta > Magnoliopsida > Caryophyllales > Polygonaceae > Polygonum > Polygonum aviculare. The sequence goes on along the minus strand of OW204023.1, from coordinate 13,572,559 downwards.
GTTATTGGGTCATCATGGTCATATCTGTGTGTATACTGTTGTACCTCCGGAGTACACTTTCCATGTAATTGCCTAGATAAGGATGTCTTTGACAAGCGACCATTGTTATAGCCTATAAGGAAAATAATGGGCAACTGTTTTTTTTTTTTTATTATTATTTCTTATTACGCTTTGGTTGGTCTGGTTCTAGTAAAATGTCATTACACATGCAGGATACGAATTTCATGCTTTTGTAGAACCAGGAAGAATCGTAGTTACAGCAATTGCTCTAGGCTTTGCCGTTTTAGAAAGTAGGTTACTACCTGCAGCTAAGGAGGGTATTTAAACCTACCGAAATATATATAGAGCTTCTGAAGTTTAGTATTCAACCCTACCGAAATACTTATAGAGCTTTGAAGCTTAGTTAATATTAAATTATGCAATTTTGGGTAGTCATAGAGCTAAAAAACTCATTGTCATACTAAACTTGGGAGGTTTCAAATTACCAGGTTTAGCGTTCTTGCATTTAAATAAAATCCGGTTTCTTACACTGCTATTCTTCTCTTTTTAAGGCCTACAATTTACATCACTTTCGAGCTTAAAAATTTTACTTTATGCAGTGTCGCATAATTTAGTAATATACCTACAGGAATTAATTAGGAAACAAGAATATTATGTTTCAATGCAAGCGGGTATAAACCAAAATCACCATCACCTTGTTACACAATACAAAGGGGTAGCCTCTCCACCATTTATGTAGCTTGGAAAAGAAATGCGGCCTACAATACAAAGGGGTAGCCTAACCACCATTTATGTAGCTTGGAAAAGGAATGCAACCTACAATAATTAAGGGTCTACTGAATTAATTCATCCGTAGGAATATTAGGACACAAATGGGGCGACAAAAAACTGGGACTTTCTTCTTCGCAAAGGCTCAGCTCTCAGTGGATGAGAAGACAGGCTCCTTCGCATTTTCATCAATAAGATCGTTAGACATGGCAGAAGGTATCCTATGCCTCATTAGTATGCGAGATGTGGCAAGTTTTGCCTTCTGGTAATTTAGTACAACCACCCTGTCGTCATCTAAATCAAACCTCAAGTCCTCTGCGCTGCATTCTTCTACAAGCCGGCACAGATGCTTTAAGTTGTCTATTTCTACTCCGTTTACTCGTTTTACCTATGATGCAGTAGCCAAAACATATGAAGGTTAGCCAGTTGGAGCATGAAAGCAAGGAAATTACAGCCTTAATTCAATCACCAAAGCTATTATATACCACTTACCTGTAATTCTGCAAGGCGCTCATAACCAGCATTAATATCATCCATCAGAACCTGGATGCAAGAAAAGAACGAGAAATCTATTTCAGAAAGGTGTCAACTTCATTGCATGAAAGATCTACAGCGTCGAAAATTGGATTCTAAATATAGGAATAGCTAAATGAAGATCCCTTCGGTCCAACTAGGTTGAATTAGCATCAACAAATGAATAGAGATAGTACAAACTGTACAGTCTCACACCAGATCAACCTTCACAAGCAGATGCAAATCATCGTAATACCAAGGCAATATGTTTTTTTGGTTAATTACAATCTCAAGAGGAAGAGGCAGGGAAGAAGATTTGAAACCTGTGATATAATGACGAGCTGTTCACCAGGTTTCTTAGGTTGCTCCTTCAACGCACGTTCACACAATCTACGAGGTGATGTATTGTACCAATCTTCTCCAAACTCATGCAGATATGGTTGGGTCAATGGAATGAAAACTAGACCAGCGAATATGTAGTACATAGGAAGCTGATCAAACTGATGGACAGGAACCAAAGGCTGCAACTGCAAATCCAAAAGTAAGATATCAATATGGATATCACAGAATGAAAGTTGGTGACAGACAAAAAAATCAAAAGATAGTCGTTTTATGAAAGCATGGCACATGTACTGCAGCAAACTCACAGGACGTAGAGTGATGCTGAAATTAAGCTCTTTGCCATCCCTTAACACCCTTACATCTGCTTTCTCATCCGGTTTCTTCATAGAGACTAGATGATCAAATGTTATCCGCTCTCTATTCCTGAAAGGAACTGAGAAGAGAATAAATTCTCAGCACGCCATAACTCATACCAAAGATTGGATACATCAGAATACAAACTCTAACCCAGGGATACAGCTTAACAACTCCATACATTCGAAGCTCAAAAGATAGTCAACCTTTTACATGCTAAGAATGCCTGATGGGAGAAAAAAAGAAAGACAAGTTTTTCTTTCTTCTTTAACTTTTTCTGTACAGAAAGAAGTGTAAGTACGGATATGTGACATCAGATTTCTTTCTCAATCTTATTCGTGAGACTTTAAGACCTATGACAAATGATAAGTCTAAAGAATTAACAAAAGCTTAAGCAGAGCACAATCGAAATAAAAAAACTAATCAAAGCATACCTGTCCCATCATTTGCTATGAGTACAACATCAAACGCAAGGATAATGTCATCTTTCTTCAGAATCTTATGTGCATCAGAAAGCCGGTTAATTTTACTGACAAGAACACCTGTCATCTCAGGGCGCATTCCAAAGTGTTCCCGGAGTTGTGCATTTTCCATTGATTGGCATGACAAACCCATAGAGCAGAAGCCCAAATATTTTCCAGAATCTTCCACGCCAGAGATAAAATGCTTTATCACAGGAACAGGAATGATGTAACTGTTATACGGATAAGAATCTGTGAAGAAAGTCATACAAAAAAACAAAGAGAATGCTTCTACCAAAGATGATCGCAAAAACACTTTTTCTTAAGCAAGGAGAAGGAAATTCCTTCTTTCCTTTTATCTTCAAATAAAGACAACATTAACATTTTCCAAATCCAAATTAAACAATGCAAGACATACCCAATATTCTCTGCACCAGAAAGATTTTGGAAAGCAACTCCAGCAACTTTATCACCCATGATGGCAGGGCCTCCACTATTTCCAGGATTTATAGCAGCATCAATTTGTATAGCCATCAGTTGACTGGCCCCATGCACATACTGTGTTGGCTCTACTCTGGAAACAACACCTTTTGTTATAGAAATATTGTCTCCACCTGCAATACACATTTAATCTTAAATTAGCTTACAAGATTTAACCATGTCATCATTACATCCAATATTTTACTAGTAGCCAGATAATAGTTATATTAACTTAATACCAACAACAATATATACATTAACGCAGCACCAATAACAATGAAGATCCAAGCTTCAACGTTGTTTCAGTTACCTTGGGGATATCCAACAACAGCAACAGCTTCTTGCAAGAATGGAGTGTCTCCAAGCTCCAAATAAGTCATACCCTGCCAGAACTCTTCACTTTCCACAACTAAGATAGCCAAGTCACATTCATGACCAACGGCATGGACTTCAGCTCTATACTTATTAGGAGAACCATGTTTCCTTACAAGTACAAAGGTATAATCAGCCACCACGTGGGCATTAGTAAGGATCCTTCTCCCTTCAATAACAAATCCTACACCATAACAGCATGCCAAATTTCAGAATTCAGTTATTCAAAGGACTCTGAAAGAGGGAAATGCAAGCCACAACCGCCATCATTAGCACCACCAATTCTGGCTGATTTTACTCTGCTTCGTACTTGCATTTCATGCACTTTATTGTTAACTCATTGAAACCTATCAGAATCAGAATGTCCGTGTAAAACTACGATGCATTATAGCAAAGAGCTGTTAAACCTGACAAACTTCGAAAACTGTCCCCAAGAGAATCAAAAGTCGGCAAATTCAAATCGGAAGTAACTCCAAAAAAAAGGTCGTAAGAGCAGGTACCAGAGCCCATGGTTTCGCGCTGGGGCTTGTTCTGCCAAGGAAGAAAGTAATTAGGGCTGCTGGTGACCGTGAAGACCTTCACCACGGAATCAAGAGCGAGCTCAATCGCCGAAAACGCGTCCGCCGCCGCCTTCGCGTCCGACGAAGCACCAATTCCGCGTGGAAGCGAAACGAGTTGCTCATCCTCAATGCAACCGGAGCCTCCATTGTCGATCTCCGCCTGCTCGCAGGTCTCGTGGCCGATACTGGCGCTCTCGCGAAGGGAGCGGAAAGCGGTGGTTGTGATGGAAGAGCGGAAGTAGAAGGAAGATGTAGTTGGTGAGGCTAGTCGCTTATGTGGAAGAGGAGGCAGACAGAGCTTACGGAGGTGAGAGAAAGGGCGAGGAAGCCATTGATGAGAAGCGGAAGAAAGCCGGTAAGCTGCGCGGAGAAGGGTTTGGCACTGCATTTGCAAGTTGCAACTACAGCTTCGGATTTTGAGGGCTTTTCTCAAGGGTTTTATTAGTTTCGGGAAATTACGAAACGCCTCCCGCTAAATTCGTGATTTGATACCAACTATCCCGTTGAAATACAAGTTGTGCAAAAATATCCAATGATAACAACAGGCACTAAAAAGGCCACCAAACCGAAGAATTTGGGAGGAAGGCCGTGATTGTAGGTGAGTTTTGAGGCTCTGAAATTTGGGAGGAAGGCAGAGACGTTATATAAAAGCTTTTGGTGTTCTTGTTCCTCATTGACGCCAAATAAGCCTCTGTGCCAGAGGCATACGTACCCACCTACCATCAATAACTCCTTTCAGCAAAGGAAAAAATCTTAATCATCTTCTAGAAACAAAAGGAACAAGAAGAAGATGATTAAGGTGGTCTCTCGAGCTTCGTTCTTAACATGGGTGTTTTTGTCCATGGTGGTGATGGTGGCTCGGGCCGAGGATCCATACTTGTTCTTCGAATGGAAGGTTACGTATGGCACCCTCTCGCCCTTGGGCGTACCCGAACAAGTCATTCTGATCAACAACCAGTTTCCTGGTCCGACCCTAAACACCACAACCAACAACAACATTGTTGTCAATGTCTTCAACAATCTAGATGAGCCGTTATTGTTTCATTGGTATGGAAATGTAACATAATACAGAATGTATTTTGATCAGTTACAGCAGATAATGCACTTTTCTTGCATGAATCAAACCGTATTAAATTGTCCATTATAATATACTCCAATATATTTAATAAACTATAATCTATGATCATGTATTCTCACGCTCATAATATAGATTTTTTTGATCAGAACGCTCATAATATAGATAGTATGCAGATATTTGTACCTTAATGAATGATTGCTATGATTTTTCCTTGTCTAGGGCCGGGATTGAACAAAGAAAGAACTCATGGCAAGACGGGACTCCGGGAACCATGTGTCAAATTATGCCCGGAACAAACTACACCTACCACTTCCAAGTTAAGGACCAAATTGGAAGCTTCTATTATTACCCAATTCTCAGGTTGCAACAAGCGTCGGGCGGGTATGGTGGGCTACGAGTGCATAGTCGTGATCTAATCCCCGTCCCCTTCGCCATCCCAGAGGGCGACCACGACGTCTTGATTGGAGATTGGTATCATCAAAGCCATAACACTCTTAGGAAGATCCTTGATGAAGGGCGGTCTCTTGGAAAGCCGGATGGTGTGCTTATAAATGGAAAGGCAGGCAAAGTTGGGGATGACAAGGAGTCTCCCCAGCTCACAATGAAGCCAGGTAAAACTTATAGGTATAGAATCTGCAATGTCGGGATGAGGAACTCGCTCAACTTTCGGATCCAAAACCACAAGATGAAGATGGTTGAGCTGGAGGGATCGCATACCGTCCAAGACATGTATGAATCCCTCGATATTCACCTTGGTCAATGCTACTCGGTCTTGGTCAACGCTGACCAAGAGCCTAAGGATTATTACATGGTGGTGTCATCTAGGTTCACCAAGTATCATCTTCAGACAACGGGGAAGATCAGTTATGAGGGCGGGAAGGGGTCTGCCTCTAGCACCCTCCCTGATCCTCCCCAGGGGTGGGCATGGTCGCTTAACCAGTTTCGTTCGTTTAAATGGAACCTAACCGCGAGTGCAGCGAGGCCAAATCCTCAAGGATCTTACCATTATGGTGGTATTAATATCACTCGCACAATTAGGCTTGCCAATACCGCGGGAAATGTCGATGGGAAGCTTAGATACGCCATTTCTGGTAGCTCTCACATAGATACTGAGACCCCATTGAAGTTGGCCGAATACTATGGTGTTGCAAACAAGGTGTTCAAGTATGACACCATACCCGACACACCCCCGGATGATATTGACGCCGGGGGCAAGATAAAAATCGAACCTATTGTACTGAATGCCACCTTTAGAAACTTTGTAGAGATCATCTTAGAGAACCATGAGACGGCCATCCAATATTGGCAACTGGATGGATACGCCTTCTTCCCTGTCGCGTAAGTCGTCTTAATTTTGATCTAGCTCCTACTAGAAACGACGTTTTAGTAACTTGATGGGTAAGGAGTGATGGTTGTGTGTGTGTGTGCAGGATTGATGTGGGCAAATGGAGCCCGGAAAAGAGGAAGAACTACAACATGCTTGATGCACCGAGTCGATACTCGATCCAGGTATACCCGAAGTCGTGGGCAGCAATCTTATTGACATTTGACAATGCAGGAATGTGGAACTTAAGATCAACAAATGTTGAAAGGAGCTACTTGGGACAACAATTGTACTTTAGTGTGGTGTCACCCGAACGCTCTCTAAGGGATGAATATAACATGCCTGACTATTCTCTTGTTTGTGGCATTGTCAAGGACATGCCCAAACCACCACCTTACAACGCGTAATGAAGGCTAATATAGATAGGAGGTTATATATTAATCATTTTTATAAATAAGTGAAGTTGCCTGTTTTATTATCCGATCTCTTCTTTTGATTACTGTATGAACAAAACTTGTATGTACGTAGTCATTGTACGTAATAGTACTTCTGATTATGATGTTTCATCAATCAATCTTCCTTATTGAAGATCAGTAATTGTAAAGCGTTGTTGCTCTTGTACTTCAAATATGAATTAAAACGTGTTCAGTGGCTTAAGTTCGAGGGAAAACTACATTCATCGTTGGTCAGTTAATATACCTTGTACCATTTTTGCAAGTCAAGTAACAAAATTTGATTCCCTGAAACTTTCAAGCTAATTAGCTTCTCCAAGTTTCAGTTATAAATAAATGCCAATGGGAGGTGAAATTGACTAATTTTTTTGGTAGATTGAAGAAATCCGAAACTTAAAATTTCAATATTGGGAAAAAAACTCAAAATAATCTCAAGTATCAATTTTCAACCAAAAATAATTCCAAGTTTGAAAATCATCACCAGCGATCCAAACCATCACGAAGTTAACCAAAAACGATCCGAAACCTTTTTTTGACGAGTTTTGCGAAAGAATCGATGATGCGGGGATAAAAAAATCTGACATAACAACTTAATATTTTACACTTGGTTGAAATATTTTCGATCTCCATATCATTGACTCCACCAGAAAACTTGTCGGAAAATGATTCCAAATCGTTTTTGGTTAATATTGTGATAGTTTGGATCGTTGGTGATGATTTTCAAACTTGGGATTATTTTTGGTTGAAAGTTGATACTTGAGATTATTTTGAGTCATTTTTCCTTCAATATTTAAAAGCAAAAGAACAACTAATTATGATGAGTTGTTTGAATTGACTTAATTCATGTCTATATGATCCTATCTTTTGTTCTATAGTTTGCAATGAGTTGATTCATGTCTATATTGATTTGATTCATGTCTATATGATCATATCTTTTGTTTGATTCTTTGAGCTTGATCAACTGATTGTATTATCTTTGTTCTATAGTTTGAATTGATTTGATTCATGTTTATATGATCCTATCTTTTCTATGAAAACAAGTTGATTTCTAGGACCGTGGACTAGAATTGAGAAAGAGATTTGATTATTTTATCTTACAATCGACTACAATTGTCTGATTTACTTTCCTGCATATCCCTGTTTTTATTGCTAGATCTAGGTTAAGCATTCTTGCCTAGGTTTAAGTATTGCCTCGACAGTAGACGACGACGACGATGACGATGACGACGACGACGACGACGACGACGACAACAACAACAACAACAACAACAACAACAACAACAACAACAACAACATTTACCCAACATTTCCCGTAAGGAGCAGGATCTGGGGGGTCAAGATGGGGACATTCCAAACCTAGATAGAATGCGCCCGAAAAGACCCAAGGAACCGAACTAACCACCAAAAAACCAAAAAAACCAAAAGAAGCCTAAAAACACAACAAAAGAGGAAAACTAGCAAACTAGTTGAAAAAGATAAAAGGCTGCCACAGGACCCAAAACACCCTGACGAAACGCCAACACTCACATACCACCCAAGGAATACGACTCTACCACCATGGAAGCTAACAGTCTACCACCCTGATCTTCTCCCTTCACCTCTCCCTACACTGCGTCAGGTCCACTGAAATCCCCAACAAACTGATATCATGCTTTATTGCCTAGACAGTAGACAAGTGATTAATTAAGATTGGAATTTAAACTAATCAAGGAATTCTAAGAAACTGGGGTAAACTAATGATCGAATGATTCTTATATGGGGATATGATTGAATAACATATACTTCCCTTTATTGATATCAAAAGTGTGTTTTGTGTGTTCATTACTCAAACCTTCTAAACCCTTGTCTTCTTCCTTTGTTGATTGAACCGATTTCTTAGAGCACTTGATTCCTCTGGGATTCGACCCCTACTTGCATACTATACTTGTTTATTTGTTAGTGCTATTAATTTGATTGTTGCATAACGACATATGCAATGAGTCAATGAGACAACCCACCCCCACTTGGATGGGATGTTTCGAGATACTTTTAGCGCGCAATCGAAATTACCTAGGGCGCCATGTGTATCTCAGTTTTTATAAAGGTTGGTAAACTTCATACTTGAGTCAATAGAACGCAGTCATCACATAGAAACTTTCGGGTGGCCATGGTCGCTTTAAGAGAATGAAAGTCGTTATGTGAACTACAGGACCAACCTGTAACTGCGCGCTCTTTCCCCTATCTTTCACCCTGGGTACCTACAATTATAATAACTAGTCGAAGACCCGTACCATGTACGGGTAATGTCAATATAAATCTGACTTAATCGCTTAAAGAGTAAATCTCAATTGAGCTGACATTGAAATAAATACTTAAATTCAAAAAATCAAATAATTATGCAATTTTCTCCACAATAATTATGTACGTATAAAATTGATCTTTGAGATGTACAAATATATAAGCAATATTCTAACTACCTAATTGGTGCATATATGAGCAATTTCAAGCAATCTTCACAATATCCGAATAATTATGTACAAAATAATTATGCAATTTTCTCCACAATAATTATGTATGTATAAAATTAATTGATCTTTGAGATGTACAAATATATAAGCAATACTCTAATTACATGTACGTATCTATTGTTTAAGGGAAGTGTTTGGACAATATCTTCCTTAAAACCACATGTATGTATAAAATTGATCTTTGAGATGTATAATTATATGAGCAATATTCTAACTACCCAATTGGTGCATATATAAGCAATTTCAAGATCATTCATATTTTTTCTTTTTTTTTTTTTTGCAATTTCGGGATCGGGATCATTCATATTTATTTTTCTTTTTGAAATTGGTTTTGCTTTATACTGTATTGTAGTTATGTAGTAGATATTCTAACTAAATGTACGTATCTATTGTTTAAGGTAACTGTTTGGACTTTGGACAATATCTTCCTTAAAACCGGCCACATGTACATATATATACATGTACGTATCTATTGGTCTAGGGAAGTTAAATCTATACTACCTATAGTATAAAGCGAAGACAATGTCTTCACAAAAAATTACGCCACGTGTCATTTCGATAATAGAATAATCAGTCGGGTCCTCCTTTATACAGACTGGGTAGTTAGAATCTCATATAATCTTATCCCGTAAAAATTACTTAAAAATTACTAGAAATTATGAATTATCCCGAAAATTATGAATTATCTCTTATCAAGAATTAGTTGTAATCTTTTCATAAATATTATTATTTACTAAAACGTAATATTTATCGTAAAGTAATTTTTGAACAAATCCAACTTATTTATATCATGAGTTGATTTACTATTGGTAAAAAACACTAATCACAATACAAAGATAAATATATATGATTCTATAGTTTTAACTTGACCATTGACATTACATATCTATATTAAATTGGGTTATAATTACATTACTTGTACATGGTACGATTAAGCTAAGTCAATTACATATCTATATTAAATTGGGTTATAATTACATTACTTGACATTACATATCTATATTAAATTGGGTTAAACTAGTTTTGAGCTTAAAATGTAACGAAGTTAAGTTGAATAGCCAATTAAGCTAAGTCAATTTCGGAAAGTTCAAAATGTAATGAAGATAGCTCGATCAAGTACATATTCGGATCAACTGTGTTAAAAACTACACCTAATTAAGCTAAGTCGGATTATGCAATCTACTAATTATGTACAAAATAATTATGTAATTTTGAACAGGTCTAGATCTAGCTATTTATCTATTAAGCTCATCTATTATTGTGAGTTTGTGATCACGAGGAGGTTACCTTATACACCATGTATGCACATAATCGTGGTGTTGCAAAGTTGCAATTATCTTTCATAAGACAAAAATGTAGCCTTACTTGATGATATTGTAGAGTTTTTTTTTCCATAAGGTAAACTTTAGGCTCCCTTTCTAAAGTAGGGTCAGCCTAAATCATCCTTTCGGATGATTTTACTAAACTCCTTCAGGAGAAATAAAGTTTCCGGAGTCTAGGCATCCGGGTTTACAGACATCCTTGATGAGGGGGATGAATTAATGAAGTTGTTGTAGTAGTCGAGGAAGGAGTCTGGAATCATGTTTGGCCAGAAAGTCTGGGCTTGGTTACATTCTCGAAAGCAATGGAAGATCTTGACCTGTATGAATCCTTGAAGGATGTTGTGGATGTCATGAAAGATTGTACCAAGTTCCCAAGGAACCTTCCAGATACGCTTCAAGACATTGATGACTGTAAGGTTGTTACCTTCAACGATGTTTTTGGAAAGATTAAGCTGATGAGCTTTGTTGATAGCCCCGAGAAGAGCCAATGCTTCAGCTTCTAGAGCACATCTCGCACTGCAACATTTTCTAGTAATGGACAACACTTTCCCATCTTGTAGCCGAACAATAGACGAGATGGATGCCTTTTTGTTGGATCGTAAATCAGTTAGTGAAGGCGTCCTTAACTGGGTTAAGGGCGTCCTTAGGTGCAGCGGAAATTAGACTTAACATGAAACAAGATAAGATAATGGACACGAGTATTTATAGATGAACCCCATTAAGACCAACTAGTCTTATGGGTAAACCTCTACCTCCGCTTTGAGGATTTTCAATAGCCGTCCTTATCTTATTAAGAGAGAGTCCTTACAACTTAGGCGAGTCGTTACACTTCACTGAGCTAAGCGTCCGTCCTTAGCCTCACTAGTAACACTCCTTTCCACCTAACAAATTAACCTAACTCTCTTAGCTATAAGGAAGCTATCACTCACGTCTTTCACGATTCGTTGTGAAAGACAAACTACAACTCTAACTATTTTGTGGTTTGTTTTGGATTTGATTTGGTTGGACTTTCTTTCTCTTGCTTCAAGCTCACTTGATCTTCTTGATCTTCGTTCGTGTTCTTGAATGCTTCGGGAGAGCTTGAGAGAAAGTCTTCAAAGTCCACACCGCTATGCATACCCCTTGGGGGGTATTTATAGCGGAAGTGGTTCTCGTCCTCTAGCGTCCTCTGAGGCTTTGCAGGATCCTTGATCTTCTATCAACGATGCGATGAGCCTCTTGAGGGAGTCAACTCTGTTGACGCTTGGGAAGCGTCCGCGTGGATAGGGGACCATCGCTGGGAAAGCGACATCTTTGGAATTGTCTACACGTGCCCAGACAAGGGAAGCTTCCTTCTGAGGACTACGGCCGAATATGATGTAATCATGTTGGGGCGGCCTTGATTTGAATTTGAACTTCGTCCGTATTTTGGCGCGCGTCCCTTCTTGATGAGGACGCCGTCCTATCTGCGCAGGGACTTCGCCAATTACGTTCAGCTCTGGAAGTTCTGATGATGTGCTTCCCTATAGAGTTAGGGACGGCCATTCACTTGTTGTCCTTTTCGCTCATTTGCGTCCGTTGGACTTACCTGAGATCAACACTTGGACAACTTATTAAATACCTTTGAGTTTGTCATTATCAAAACAAGGGACGATCATTATTGGTTTAGATATTAATGACTGGCGTCCTTAATATCGTCCCAACCATTTCCCCCTTTTTGATGATGACAAACTCTTTCGAAAAATACGCACAGGAGTAAAGCTTTTAGCATGAGAGACTACACTTGATTTTCTTTTCAGCTTAGGTTGGCATGCAACACATTCATTTAAGTGCGTCCTATTTTATTCTTACTATCGTCCTTTGGACTTTGGCCGAAATTCCCCCTAAACACATGCTTTCTATGACAACTTAAAGACAATCGCAACTTAAAGTTGAAAAACATGCAGGCACAAAGTTATAACTAAAGAAAGGAACGCTTAGACAAAATAAGTCACAAATGTAATGAAAAGCATTCACAATGAAGAGTACGATCATTACATAAAAGGTTCAAAGGGGACAGCGTCCCAAAGTTTTATCACACACAACAAAAACAAACGATAAACTTTTTCTGGGAAAAGAAGGGCGGGGCGTGATCATTTTCTGGGACGCTTGCCGAGGGTCTTGAGATGTTGCTCCTGAAGATAGTTGTTCTGCGCAAGGAGCTCATTGTTGCGTTCCAGAAGTTCTGTGTGGGTATGGAGGGTATCGTGAACCTGTTGGATTAGATCAATCATCATACACTGGTTCTCGATCATCATTCCCATCAGATACTTCGTGGAGTGCTTCTCAACCTCATCAGGGACGCTCATACCATCGAGCTCGTTCTCTTCATCAGCAGCGTCCTCAACCGGCGTCCTAACTACCTGAAGATTTGGCTCAGTCTCACCTTCCACAGTCTGTGCAGCGGCAGCAACGGCCTTAGCTCGACGTTCTGCGTCCTTCTTCTCTTTGGCCATTTGCCTTTTCACAGAAGGGAGCGGCTCATCACACCTCAATTTGCCAACTGGGGGGAGGGAGATTTGCCTAACGTCCCAATGGATTCCAAAAGTCTGCTCGGTTTTGGGGACGTAGAGGCCTTGCTGCTTCATTATTTGTTTGACCAGGCCTGGGAAGGGAAGAGAGTGACGGCCTCCTATGCACTTGCCCATATGCTCCAAGATTACCCGCCGCAAGTTGATGGGCTTGCGTTGTAAGAAGGCGTCCAGTAGGATACTGTCGGTGATCTGGACTATGGACTTCTTCTCTTGGCGGGGGACGACCATACGCACGATGAAGTGATGCTCAAGGACGCCCGTCTTGGTGAGACAATGGGCGACTCTGTCCTTAGCCGCTGGCTGTTTCCCACTGAATATGTTGGAGAAGATTTCCTCTTGGGAGAAACAGCCAAAGTTTTTGTTGGGCAGATCATGAAGGGCATCAGGAGGGGAGGGACGCAGGCCAAGCATATTGCGGACGGTACCCTCAGCAATTGAGTACTCGTCCCCATCTATTTCGAACGTCCCTTGAGGTTTCCCTTTTATTTCAGATACTTCAAATCAATATATACTTCTAAACCTGAAGCAGTTAAGGGCAGTTTCGTCAATAAGAATTTTTAAACCGCCCATCCTATTTTTAATTAAGTGATTTATTATGACAATTTTCTATCCATTCATATCTATACATAATATATCATGATATCCATATTTTAATAACTGTTTTTTATCTTAATTTTTTATCCATTTATGTAGCACAAGATAAGTTATATCCATTCATATCTATATACAATATATCATGATATCCATATTTTTAATAACTAATTTTTATCTTAATTTTCTATCCATTTATATAGCACAAGATAAGTTATAGCCTCTATATATACATATGAATAACGAAAACAAAAATTACTTAATATCAAACTTTATGTAGTTAAACTTAACTTAGTTACGTTGTTGATCAAACAAATATGAGCAAATATTTTTTAGTTATTTTTGATAAAAATTTACGTAATTACTTGAAGACAAGATAAGTTATTTTTTTTTATCTTAATTTACGTAGTTGCTAGCAGATTTTTTAAATTATGAGATTTGTTATCCGTTAATGGTACGTTATTTGCTTAGGGCCGGTGATCTTCATGTTGCCTAATACTAATATATATTGAGGTGATTTATATTTGTTTTTTTAATGGAAAGTAAATTGCATATATATATGAACTTAAACTATGTACGTACAAATGTATTAAAAATAAAACTATTAATTAAGTTGGTCTGTGATGAGTCAGTACAAGATCAAAATATTATATAAGAAGAAGAAACCTATTTATGGGATCGATATAATAGGTTGGTCATTTTTAATCCGAATTGAGTACAAGGTTGGACCGTTATGCATGGAAAATAAATCAATTAATAGGGTAGATTCTATAGGTTGGTTCTTTTGAGTCATATTATGTACTAGCTTAACCCGTCGTGCCATGCACGACTATTTCACTTAAAAATATTAAAACAAAATTATATATATTTATATGGATAATATTATACAATATAAGTATTATATGAACATGTTTTTTTGTCTTTCAAAAAGAGTCATATTGTTTTTGAAGTTCATATAACCCAAAAAAATATAAGACATAACTTTTTCACTCATTTGTATATTTTTATAATATCTGAATATAAGAAATTAAATTGATATTTTACGTACAATTTTTATCATATATAAATATTGACTACCATAAATGTAAATATAATTAAAACAATTCATCAACTGATAAAATGATAAAGTTTATAAATGTAATATCCGGTTCCGTTCTTGACCGCAAGTATCCCGAGTCCTAGCATTCAAGTTAGGGTAATAACAAGAAGATATAGTAATTATCTTTCAAGTAACTAATAAAATCTAAAAATCAAAATAAACAAATAATTGATTAATTAAAGATTTTCTCTAAGTGCGTACAAATATATATTGGAGCAAAAATAATTGTTAATTAGTTATGGAGCCAAGTATTTAAGTTAAGGGCAACTAAACCTAAACCTAAGGCTATGTTTGGTTAGGTGGAATTGGGGGGATTTTTAAGGAAGGGAGGGAAGGGAATGGGCATTCCTCCGTTTGGTTGATTTTAAAGGAGGGAATCAGGCATATTTGAGTTGAATAGAGGGGAAAATAACTGTAGAAGGGGAGGGAAGTTAAATCCCCTCAAATTGGTGGAATCTGGAGAGAAACATTGAACATAAACTCAAAAGTTCAAAATTCTATTTGTTTCACCTCCCATCAAATACGTAAAAAACCATTCCTCTACTATTTTTTTTTTAATTTCTAAAACCACAATTGTATCTTAACCAAGAAACTTAAATTAAATTTTAAATAGTACCTAATATTAAGCAAAATTTGTTATTACGTATCTAATTAATGCAAATAAGATTGAGTCAAATTTTTATTAATATATTTTACGTACCTACTCAAAATTTGTTAAATCAAAAGACAATTTTTTACAAATCTAAAGGCAAAGTTATTAGTTGTTACGTATGAAAAGGAAATTTTTTTACATATAAATCAAATTTGGTATTTTTTTTTGGTTGAAAATCAAATTTGGTACTTATCTAAAGGCAAAAGTTTGTTACGGATCAAATTTGCCTTTTGATAAGATCCCCTCTTCCAAATCACATAAAAGTCAATTTTTTTTTTGTATCTGCTCAAACGAGGAAAAAAATAGCTAGGTTTAGTTCGAAATTAAATTGATTTGTTACGTATCAAACGGGAAAAAAAAATTGGAAAATTAAAGTCAAATTTTGTTACGTAAAAATAGCTAAGATTTAGTTCGAAATTGAGTATTTTTTAATTTGTTAATTAATTTATATTTAAAGTGCCAAAACCCTTTAAAAGCACACCAGTCATGGCGTTCTTCTTCTTCAACGCTAGGTTTCGAGGTAATTTACTCTGTTGTTACAACTTTGATAGTACTACGTATCTCAGTCAAAGGTAAATTATATGCTAATTAAAGTGTTAATTTTGTACGTAGTTCATCGTCTTGGTGTGGGTGGAAGAGTTGCGCATTCCTGCCAGAAAAGAAGGTCAGTAAATTTTATTTGATCGACTTTGTTATACTACATATCACTTTTTGGTCAAGAATATACACAATGCTAATAGACTTTGCTATATATGTTGATCGACTTTCTTATATATGTTGATTGACTTTGTTTGATAATGCTACATATCTTACATAGACTATACGTTCCTGTGCCATATAGTTTGATTTTTTTTTAGTGAAAATATAGCTTATGTTGACCGACTTTCTTATATATATGTTGAATGCCTATGTTTGATAACCATACATATATTACATATACTATATACGTACACTATGTAGTTTGATTTTTTTGGTGGCATGGATATATAGCTTATATATTTTGACCCACTTTGTAAAATTTCTATACTTTATTGATTTGTTTATATGTGTACGTAGGTGGTATAATTATTATTATGAGTAAGCAAGTTTGGTTGTGGTGAATTATTATATCGTAATTTATTAATAATTTTTTTATTTTAGATGAATGGGATGAACTTTGAAGCTGAAAACGATGAGGATGGTTTTTTCGAACTTATGGAGTATATGTGTTACTTACAACGTGTTGCTCTTATGCTACTTTGTGTGTAC
This sequence comes from Polygonum aviculare, assembly GCA_934048045.1. NCBI lineage: Eukaryota > Viridiplantae > Streptophyta > Magnoliopsida > Caryophyllales > Polygonaceae > Polygonum > Polygonum aviculare. Next base: position 13,555,884 of record OW204023.1, on the reverse strand, counting down.
ATGATGATCTTAGGAAGTGAGATAGAAAGGAGGAACGATGACAATGAATTAGATTTTGAAACAATTGAACAACGTGAAGAAGAACGTGTTAGTCTAATGAGAGGTCTTAAAAATGAGAGTTATTGTAAAAATATGTTGCGGATGACTCCCGATGTATTTCAAAGTTTATGTCAAATCCTTATACGCAAAGGACTTCTCGAAACAACACGTCACGCTATAGTTGAGGAACAAGTGGCTAGGTTTTTGGTCATTCTATCCCATCAATTCAAGAACCGTACTGCGTCTTTCGTTTTTCGGCGTTCTGGAGAAACAATTAGTCGTCAATTTCATAAGGTCCTACGAGCTATTATAGCTTTACATGAAGACTATCTAATTCAGCCTAGCGGTCTTGAAATCCCACCCGAAATCCTCAACGATACAAGATTCTATCCTTATTTTAAGGTAAATAACCAAAATGCATTAGTTTTGATGCATAGAATATGACCATTACAAATGTTGAAATTAATTGTTGAATTAATTTTCTTATTAGGATTGTATTGGAGCAATTGATGGAACACATATAAAAGCTAATGTGCCTACTCAAGATGCCCCAAGATATAGGGGTAGAAAAGATATCACAACTCAAAATGTCTTAGCTGCATGCAACTTTAATATGCAATTCACATATGTTCTATCCGGTTGGGAAGGCACGGCATCAGATTCAAAGATTCTCAAAAATGTTTTACAAAGAGAAGATAACTTAATTATTCCCCAAGGTAATTGTTTTCGATAGGTTCAAGGTAAACATTAACTAAAATTACATACAAGTCTAACCGTATCTTAATTTTATCTAGGTAAATATTATTTGGTTGATGCTGGATTTATGTTAAGAAGTGGATTGATTACGCCTTACAGAGGAGAGCGATATCACTTAAAAGAATATTCGTCACAAGGGCCAAGAAATCCTAAAGAGTTATTTAATCTCCGCCATGCTTCCTTGTGTAATGTGATTGAGAGAACATTTGGAGTTCTTAAGAAAAGGTTTCCTATCGTAGGAAGTGGTAACGAGAATGATACGTGACAACCTTCGGAGTGAAGGCCGCCACGCGTTGAGATGCCCAAGGATATAGATCTCGGATTGGTATGTGTGTAGGATTGAATGTGATGATCGATGGAAGAGAAGTTGTTGTTGAAGAACAAGATTGCAGCGGAATTTGATTGTTTGAGTTGCTTGAATCAAGAAGATAGTTGTGGTGGATTAAAAACCTAAGGATTTAAACTTATCACAAGTTAATTCCCAAGTTCAAATCTGATTTTTATTGAATGAGAAAATTGCTTAAATAGAAAAACTAGGAAGCTAAAATTCTATCTCTAACAATGATCCTAAGATAGAATTTTGCTTTGCTTGGAAAAGAAGCTATCTAATTAAATAAACCTAAAAACTCAAAAGATATGAATTAAAACAAGATATATTTCAGCCCTAACAAACTTCCTATGGCCGAAAATATCATAAAGAAAATATCTAGTTATAGATAGAATTAAAGCTAAAGATAAGATTCCCGTAAGACTTGATCAGTTCTCAGTAAATCGCGATTTTGACCTCTTTCCAGTTGGATTATGAACTCGTAGTAAACTACAAAGTTGTAGATCTTTTAGTTATCTATCCAACGCAATTTGAACGGACTTGAGATCAATTTTCTAGCCAAAGTTATGGCTGTTTTACTGAACACTACTCAAGCTGTGACGGGATTTCAAACTTCCGAAAATATCTCCAAGTTTAATCCTTTTTCGGGGAGGCCTTAGACGTGTGACTTGATAGCATTGAAAAGATAATTTATCATACTTGAAGACCTTCTTGAACTTGAAAGCTCGTGACCTACGGAAAGGTCTTGGCTTAGCTCGTTGATTGACCTCCAACGCTCTCTTCTTAGACATATATGCTATTCTTGCATCAAAACATTTCCGTATGAGACTCAATGTATGATTGTAGATGCTTGTTGCATCCTACACAATTTTATAATGTCCACGAACCCAGACAGAGATTTAATTTTAGAGGTTGACAGAGAGCTACAAAGAGAACCAATTCCACCTCGTGTGCATGAGGAGCAGGATGATACTAGAATTCAAGATGCAGAAGATATTAGGTTAGGAGTAGAAAAACGTGATAGAATAGCTGCTCAAATGTGGGAAGCCTATATACGTAGATAGTCTTTATTAGTATTATAGTAGTAGTTCTTTGTTATCTTATTTTATTGGATTGCGTTTTATAATTCCAATAATGTTTTGAGGGTTTTTTTGAAATTTAGATTTGTAGTACTTTAAAGTGTAGTATTTTAATAAGGTTTTATCTCAATATTTGTTTGTTAACTGGATCGTTATATTCAATTTAACTTAACTTTGTTTTTTCTTTTATTACTATATGTGATATATATATATAGGACAATGGTTGCAAGATCGAGTACTCAAGCGAAAAAGATGTCATTGCAATGGACGCCACTAATGGACGAAATTCTTCTAGATGCGCTTATCGATCAAGTAATCAAAGGAAATAGGGTAAATGGTCAATTTACCTCTCGTGCTTTTGCTGAAGTAACTTTAGAAGTTCGTTTGAAGACAAATAATGAAGATATTGATAAAGATAAAATCAAAAACCGCATAAAAACACTGAAAAAAATATTTGGGGAAACTTATGATGCACTCAAAGGATATAGTGGATTTGGATGGAACCCGGTGACGAAGACATTTGAGGCAGATGAAGAAGTGTGGAAAGAATTGCTTCAGGTTAGATACTTGTTCCATTCATGTATTTATTGTATTAGTCTATTGGTATTATTAAATGGAAAAAAGGAAATATTGAAAGAATTGATTTAACAATTATGCATATAATTTGTAAAATTATTGCAGGCTAATCCCAAAGCAATCCAATGGAAGACAAAACCAATTTATAACTATGATAAGTTGCAAGAGCTTTGGATGGAAGATAGGGCTAAAGGTTTCTCAGCAGATACCCCTCGTGAGAGGCAAAAGAAGTGGGCAAATACAGACGTAACAATTGAAGGCATCGATGACATGATAGGAGCCAATGAAGCTTCAATTGACGGTTATGATAACTCTTTTCCGGTAGCTGAGGACAATAATTCAAACCAGGAAGTTCCAAGTGGTGTAACTGATGATATCGTTGGAAGTTCTTCCAAAACTAAGGCGAAAGGTGGCACCAGGAGACGCAAAAATGAGACAGTGGTAGCTAAGATGGAATCGGTTATGCAAAATGTTGTGGATGCCATGGACCGTGCAAGTTCCATCATGGAAAAGTCTCGAGCTCGTGTGTATACTAGTGAGGAGGTTTATGCTGAGTTGGAAAATATTGAGCTTGAAGATGAAGTGATAGCGAAGGCTTTGGAGTTTTTGACCGAAAATCAGAACAAATTCCGTGTTATGATTTCGCTACCGATGCATGCAAGGAAGAATTGGTTAGTGAAGAAGCTTGATGATGAAGGTTATTAGAGCTTACTAGTTTTTCTATTAGACAGCTTGTTAAATAAACACGAAAAATTGTTTTCCATTAGTTTTTACATTGTCGTGTAGGTTTCCTTATTTCTTTGGTGTTCGGACAAGACAAATATTTGAAATTCTCTTTTTGGATTCTCTATAAGAAATAGCATGCTGTTAATTTAAGTTTAGTTTAATGTTGTTCAAATTAATTTAATTTTAATTTTATAGTAAGTGTGTGTTATGTAATTGGTTTGACGTATTATTTTAATAAAACAAAGTTGGTGTTCTCTTATTTTTCTGAGAATTTAATTTTTTAGTTTATAATTAAAAGATGACTCGTACGTTGTAGGAGGTTACTCGAGGAAGAATAAAATAGTAGTTATACGTTGCTAAAAAAAACTACTTGCTTCCGTTAAATTCTATATATTTTATGTGTTTTTTTACATGATTAATATAAAAAAATTAATATAATGATAGAACATTGATATATTATATGACACAACCCGTCTATATATAACATATTAAAATAAATAAGTTATATTTATGGTCAAAATACTAATATAAAAAAATTATTTAACCTCTTTGATGTATTGAATATTGTTGTTATTTTTAAAATTAATATAAAAAATAAAGTTATTATAATTGTTTAAACAAACCAATCTTTATATTTTAAAGAATAAAAAACATTATATAAAAATATAGTTGCATACAATAACATAATTAATGTTTTAATGTTGAAATAGATTTTCCTCCACTTCCCTTATAAATAAAAACCTAATCAAACAATAGATTAACATTCCCTCCCTTTCAACCAAACAGATTTTAATTAAAATTTTCTCCTCCCTCCCTTTCCTCTCTTTTTAATTTTCTTCCCTCCCCTTCCTTTCTCCATTTTCTACATGTATCAAACACTACCTAAGTGGTATACGCGTACGTATAAACCGCCGAAGTCACCGAGGCTGATTTTTCATCCTCGTTCTTCTTCATTCTCGCCGGCAGAGACGTATTCAGTTTTCTTCTTCTTCAACCTTCGCCATTCAAGTAACCCGTCGTCGCTCCGTCCGGCCACCGTCCCTTACGTTCGAGTTTGCGGTGTCCGAAGCCGTTATCATCGTAGACTTCTGAGGCGAGTCATTATTATCATTCAGCGGACTTCGTTGATCAGAGCTTCGCCTTCGTTATCGATCGCCAGTGAGCATTCTTGTCTTTCTCCTTTTCCGTGTCTTCGTTTGGTCCTGGTGTTGTGAGTCGGGCTGGTTGAGGTCCTGTCGTAGAGAGTTTAGTCGGAGGTGTGTGGATTGTTATAGTTGATTAGCAAAGTGAGAGCGTGTTTAGTTTCGGGAAATGTAATTAATCAGTTTAGTTAAATAAGGTTTTGTTATTGTTGTTGATCGGAAAAGAAAGCGGGTAAAGTGGTTGGCAAATTCAATCTTATACGCGTACGGTATAGATGGTAGTGTACGTAATTAAGTGCAGGGTGAGGTTGCAAAGCCCTTCTTTTGTTTATCGTAGGAAGTAATTAGTGTTGTTAGTGGTGTTAATTAAGTATTAATGGGGCAGTGTGATCGGAATGTTTGAATGCCGACCAGTAGCAAATTGGTGGAGTAATTGTAAAGGGGTAGTTGTGATTCAATCCCAGTAAAAGTCAAGAATTGTATATTGAAAAGAAAAAAGAAAAAAAAGAAACATGATTTGAATTGTTATAAGTATTCGAACTCATAGTCTAGTTAGCGATCAACTTCGGTTGTTATTAGTTCGGGGTTTTGTGGTCCTAGGATACCATTGTGGAGTCATGATCGAGTGATTACTTTCAAACTCCTAATTTATAATTAATAAACCTATTCAGGAACATCGTACTCTTTCGATCAGTGGTTTGTTGTAACTCAGATTTTCGTCACTCTCGAGGTAAGTCGATTTTCGACTTGCTCAGTCCTATTCTAGCCTGTTAGGGTTGCGTGGTAGTTATGAGATTGGTTTTGGGAACTAGTCCCGATCGATCTTTGAAATGTTTTGATATGTGTGCTATGTGTAAATGATTTTGGAAACTGATTTTGAAAGCTATTATATGTATATGTTTTCGTCGTCGTTTTCTCTATGTTGGGTAGCGCTCCAGTGGAGGCTTATTGTGGATGGTTGTGATGAGATGGATGGTTGGATTGAGGATGGATGGTTATGAGATGACCCGTCTCTGAGTCCGGCGTGGGATCGATACGCCGTTGTCATGGCATGTGGTGTTATAGGGTCAGTGCTGCATACCGTAGGTAGAGTTTCTAATAGCGAGTCGTATGTGATGATATCTGAGTGACTAACTGGACCTAGGATTGGACTAGAAACATGTGTGTGATTGTGGACTTGTTTGCTGACCTTAGAAAAATTGTTTTGAAACGTCTTGTAATTGCCATGTTGATTATGACTTGATAGGATAGGATCTGACCCTTCGGGGAATTATTTTTTTTCAGTCCAGGAATTCAGGAGGCCGTGCCCAAGCCTCGACGGAATGGTGGTACAGAGCAGGGACGCGCGTGTCATAGATAGTCGGGTGTTGGGTGTTGTCTCTGTTTTCTTATTTGTTTTATCTCATGCTTTTAAGTGTTAGTGCGGATGATATAATGGTGTATTGATAAACTATTGGTGGGTTGTGGGAATTTTGGTAATGATAAGTTGATGTATGGGTTGGGTTCATGATATTTTATTTAACCTAGTTGTTTTTCTAAAATAAAAGTTTGATGTTTTCTATGTTTTCTCGCCGTGCCCGCGTTGCAAGATCCGAATGTCTGTTGTCGAACCAACTTGGTAGTGCCTCGCGAGGTCTACTACCGAGTAACACCTTGTCAAAAAGACGGGGTGTTACAATAAAAAATTAATAGAAATTGTCGGAAACCACAAATTTACTTGTATTAAAGAAATAAGTTGAATCCAATATTCATAGATTTTTCTTAATTTGTTTGTAACAGATTTTTCCCTATAATGCTTGAAGAATTAATAATTGACAAAAAAAATTTCTTATAAGTATATAATAAGAAATTCAATAGGAAAACCCTATATAATGCGAATAACAGAAATTAGTTTTTTTTTTATATATGAGGTAGGGTCAATGATGTTGTTGTTGTTGTTGTTGAGTTAGGGTCAAAATTAATGTGGTGGTTCAAAAACGACCATTTGTATGTTTGTATTAGGAAAATAAGGGGTGTTTGTATATTATGTTTGTATTAATGTATATCAATGTATACAAACAATTATGTTTTATTATTTTAAGATCAAAACAAAATAATCAATTAAAACATCTCATTTTATATTATACTGACTTATAATAATGCCTCAAAATTGTGATAATAGGAACAATGATATATATTAACCATTAGTGACAAATGTTGAAGGATGATAAAGTAAGTAAATTTTATTTATAAAATTGTTCTATTGTTAGAATATGTTTTATAATTTTATAATCTCATACGTGTGGTATTACAAATTTGAAAAAATAATCTTTTTCGTCTAAAAAAATAATATTTTTATATGCTAAAATTTTCATTACACTATATGTTGATATATTAAATTATTTATAGACCCACACTATACGTGTGGTACTACAAGTAAGTTTGTGGTTATCTTAAATATTATCATAAACACCACTATTTGAAGTGTAATTTACGTTTTTTTTCATAAACGCATTGTGGGTCTAGACACTGATTGAATTTTCATATAGGAAAATATAGTGTACCTAGTATACTTTCGGCTAAGTATTTTTTTTTGGGTAAAATCGGTTAGATATTGTATGGATAGATCGTAGCAAAATTAAAAGATATTGAAATTTTACGTACTATATTTTATGGATAAATATTGTATATGGTTTATTTACTTACTATATTTTCGGCTAGATATTGTATGGATAGATATTGTTGATAAGGTAATTAATTAAAAGATTGAAAATTTACTAAGAAAAAAATTTGGTAGTTAATTAAAAGACTTTAAAAACTATTTTGGTTAAATATCTGGTGGGACCAGAATCAACGTGGTGGGTTGAAAACGGTCGGTTTTTATAATATATATTGATTAGTTTGGGTTGTTAGATGTGGGGAATAATTCAATTTATAGGTCATTTCTGTATGTTGGTCATTTTAAATGCGGATTGAGTACAAGTTTGCTCTATTACATATGAAGAATAAAGCTATATATTAGCATGGTAAATTGGATATGTTGGTCATTTTAAGTTCAGATTGAGTATAAGTTCAAGTTGTTATATATAGAAAATAAACCTATTGATGAGACCAGTTTGATTGGTTGATCTTTTTGAGTTTTGATTGAGTATATGTTTGGATGTCATATATAGAGAACACATCCATTAATAAGGTCGGTTCGGTCGGTTGTTTATTTGAATTGAGATTGAGTGCATGTTTAGGCTGTTGAAATTTACATGTCAATTGGCGAGGTCATAGAAAATTTAGCTTAGTTGGGTTTGGAGGTTCGAGACGGTTTGGAACCATCGGTTCCCCGGTTCCGGGAAAAAGGGAATAGGAACCGTAACCGTCCTTGGACCCAGAACCGTCGGTCCGGTTCCGGCTCCGTACGGTTCTAGGTTCGGCCGATTTTGACCCGGTTCCCCAATTCCAATGGAACCGGACCCAGGTCTATGTTCACGTCATTAATGTTATCGGTAATTTAGGCCAAATCATCATGATTTTCTAACAAGCTTGAGTTGACCAATTGGTGAAGAGAGTTGATTATGTTATACTTCCGTTTGACACTAATATTTTTGACCGACATAAAGACGAATGAAAATTTTATTTATTCATTTTAATAATAAAATGTATATTGATATTTAATCAATTTTTTTTATATGCAATTTAAAAGTTAGAAACATGACATTAAGTCATAGTGTTCATAGATCATATTTAAATTAGTATATTACGTTTTTTAGTTAAAGAGTTATCGGGCAAGTATCGGACTTAACTAGGTTCACTCCATCAAATTCAATATTGCTCTACATAGGTTCGTATCAATAAAATTAACCAATTGATTGTTTCTACAAGTTACAGCTTTCACCATACTTAGAATTTAAATTACTTATATATTTACTTTACATTACGTACTGATATCATATATAAATTAATATATTTGAATGTTTATTTAAAAAATCCCCGGGCAAGGCCCGGGTTATAACTAGTTTTGAGTAAAAGCGGAGAACCTGTTCGGGGTCGACTTCTGCGGCCTCTGCACCAAGATGCGTCCACCCCTGAAACTCGAGCAGTTCCAAAAACTCTGTACGTCCATTCTCCTCCAAGAATTGAGCATTGAAGAGGAGCGGCGACAGAATCTTCTTGAGGCGTTTCTGCTTGGAGCCGTTGCTTATGATGACCTCGTCACCAACATCTTGTTCATCGCCCTCCTCGTCCTCGTGCTCCTCGTCCTGAGGAGGAGCCTCTTCCTCATCAGAGGCCTCGTCCCCTTGGTCTCGGGACTCGGCCATTTCCGTTTCCTCGGCCGGGAACGCTTGTGTTGGAGGACGAGCGTCCTCAGCTGGAGTCCTTGCCAAGGACTCTATTGGCACTGCCTCAAAAGCCGTCCCTTGAACTTGGACATTTGGCTCGATGGCTCGACGGCTGGAGCAGGCGGAGGAGGAGGAGTAGAAGCTCTAGGAGGAGAGGGGGTTGGAGTTCTGATCTTAGCTTTTGGGGCGGAGGCAAAAGAAGAGCTGGGGGTGCCACTGAGAGAGGCTTGACCATGAGCGGCGCAGGAGGAGGAGGAGGAGGAGGAGGCATTTGCTTTGCAGGGGAGTCCTCCACAGAAATAACAATTGGCACAGCGTCCTTGGCCGGGACCTGTGTTGGAGGGACTCCCTGGTGGACCTTTGGCATTGGCTTCGCCAAGTCCGCCTCGATTTCCGCCTCGAGCGGATCTGATGCAGCCGCAGGAGCAGGGGCTGGAGTCACGTCCTCTACCCTTGGTGGAGGAGGAGGGAGGAGAGGGACTTCTTGTAGGCTTTTCTGGATCGCCGCAGCAATGGCGTCCTTTTCAGCTTGCTCCTGGCGCGCCTTCTCTTCTTTCTCAATTTGCAGCTCAGAGAGGCGGACAGCTGCCATCTGCTCTTCAGTGACGCCCTCAAGCTGAGCAGACGTCTTCAACCTTCGTTTTGGGGGAGGGGGCGGGGAGGTAGGGACTGGTTTGGCTTGGGAAGAGGAGGGAGGGCCTTCAATTTGGAGTTGTTTGGAAGGGGAGGGGGAGGAAGGCCTCTTACGTTTTTGGGAAGGGACGGAGCCCGCTGGAGCCACTACGAACTCCATGATGTTTGGGAGAAGTTTAGCGAGCTCGTCCACCGTCCCACCAAACGAGTCAGAAATTATGCCTGGCCCCATGAAGGGGGGGTTGGTATGGTTGGTTTCTTTGAGGCGGGGCTGGACGTATGTGATCATGAAGTAGTGGAGAAGGCGTTGGATTTTGGGAGGGTGGTCATGAGCGGACACCCGTAGGCAGATGTTGGCGAGCGTCCTAGGTTCTTTCTCGAGTCAGTCCTCAATTAGAGGGTCGAGGGGAGGACGGCGTTTTGGTTGGGTAGGGAGGCGAAAGACGGCGCCTTTGGCGACATTGTCGGGTTCGGGCTCGGGCTTGAAGGGCTTCTCGAGAAACTGGAAGCTTTTGGGAGTGGGTTTGGATCGGGAAGGTGGAGCTTTTTGTGGAGGAGGTTGGGGGCGGTGCTGCTGGGGAGGGGTGGTGGAGTGGCGGCGTTGGGTGGCTTGAGACGAGGAATGGTGGCGAGGGGGTTCATGGCGCCCAACAGGTCGCCCTCTCGAGTCCATAAGTGACCGGCCTTTCACCGGAGGAGACCTCGAGGAGCTAGGGTTTTTTGCCGCCGAGGAGGGAGAATCTTGTGTTGGCCATTTTATAGAGGGAGATTAGGGTTTAAGAAGGTGATTTCGGGATCTGGTTGAGAAGAATTTGTGAGTTTGCTAAAATGGTGTAAGATGTAGAGGAGCGAAGAAGTTTTTCAGGGTTGTGCAGGGACATATTTATAGGAAGAAGACAAAGATGGACGGTCAAGGGTAATAGGGTATTTTTTTTTGGCTCCTTCCACCCGCAATCCCGCACGTGGCTTACTTCTTTGCTAAGAAACACAGCTGTTGCGCACCCGGTACACATATCCCGAGATTCGCGTTCAACTTCTCCACGACGTTTCAACATCCCATTTTCAAAATTCAAACTTCTCACAACTGCAAAGGACTCTGACCTGGCGTCCTATCAACACACAACACTGCTCTACTAAAAACTGAACCACTGCGTCCCAACTACTGATCTCAAACTCCAAATTTAGAACTCTGTACGGACAACTCTCAGCTCTTAACATGCGTCCCGTTGATCATTTAGAACCATTTTTAAAAATCAAGCAAGTACGTCCCGTAAAGATAAAACAAAGAACGCTCATAGGACGCGTTTGCAAGATTCTCGGCTTAGGAAAGCTTTGAGTTCCCATCATTTCAGCTTATAATGAGGGTAGTTTGATCAGGGATACTCTTGAGATGAAAAGCGAGATGAATGACATTTAAACACACAAGCAAAACATATGTCTTAGACTAGCGTCCTTTAAAGATGACTTTAAATGGATAGCACACTTTAAAACAAGTTCTCAACAAAACATAGCCAATCATGGAGGGAATAATAGAACGGGACTTGATCATTTAAAAGTTATCATCCCTAAAAGCAACCTGAGGTGCTCGAAGGGACGTCTATCAAGTGCTTTCGTGAAAATATCGGCCACTTGGTCCTCAGTCCTAACATGATCTACTTTGATTAATCCGAGTTCAACATTATCACGAAAAAAGTGATGTCTTATGTGAATATGCTTCGTCCTAGAATGATGAACAGGATTTTTGGCAATACTTATAGCACTGGTGTTATCACACAAGATAGGAACTGTGTTGAGGAACGTACCATAATCTTCAAGTTGGTACTTGATCCATAGGACTTGTGAGCAGCACGAAGCAGCAGCAACGTACTCAGCTTCCGCGGTTGAGAGCGCCACGGAGTTTTGCTTTTTGGATCCCCAAGATACAAGGAACGAGCCAAGAAATTGCGCCATGCCAGATGTGCTTTTCCTATCCACCACATGGCCAGCATAATCTGTGTCAGTGTACGCTACCAGGTTTAGGGACGTTCTTCTGGGATACCATAGGCATAGGTCATCTCGTCCCTTGAGGTATCTGAAGATCCTCTTGACCTCTTGCATGTGGGACTCCTTTGGATTTGCTTGGAAGCGGACACACAAGCATACAGTGAACATGATATCGGGACGACTTGCCGTTAGGTATAGCAAGGACCCTATCATTCCTCTGTAGAGCATTTGATCTACACTCTTGCCTTCCTCATCAGCATAAAGGCGAGTGTTGGGGGAGATGGGAGTATCAATGGATTTTGAAGAGTTCATCCCATACTTCTCGAGCATTTCACGAATGTATTTCTGTTGGTGAATGCGCGTCCCATCTTTGAGCTGGGTGATTTGGAGTCCCAAGAAGAAGTTGAGTTCTCCTATGAGGGACATCTCAAACTCACTACTCATCAAGTTCTTGAATTCCTCTACAAGTTTCATGTTAGTGCTTCCAAAGACTATGTCATCGACATAGACTTGGACGATCAAAACATCTTTAAGGACTTTCTTTAAGAATAGTGTTTTTATCAATTTTACCTCGTGTGTACCCGTTGGACAAGAGAAAGGACGCAAACCTATCGTACCATGCACGAGGGGCTTGCTTGAGTCCATAGAGTGCCTTGTTCAAGAAATACACATGATCATGATGATCAGCGTCCTCAAATCCTGGAGGTTGAGCAACGTACACCTCTTCCTTAAGCTTGCCATTGAGGAATGCTGTCTTGACGTCCATTTGAAAGATCTTGAACCCCTTGTGAGCGGCGTAGGCAATGAGGAGGCGAATAGCTTCAATTCTAGCGACAGGAGTGAAGGTCTCATCATAATCGATTCCTTCCTCTTGCCTATAGCCTTGAGCCACAAGCCTTGCTTTGTTTCTTGATACGCGCCCACTTTCATCAAGTTTGTTTCTATAGACCCACCTCGTCCCTATTATGTTTTTGTTTCTCGGACGAGGGACGAGGGTCCAAACTTTGTTCCTCTCAAATTGATAGAGTTCTTCTTGCATGGCCTGAATCCAATCTGCGTCCTGGAGTGCTTCCTTTATGTTCTTAGGCTCAACTAAGGATACGAAGGCGTTGAAGGCACATAACGCTATATTGGCGTTGAGGGACTGATTCACGGCTGATCTTGTTTGAACTCCTTTTGACATATCTGAGATGATTTGATCCGTGGAATGAAGTCTTGAAAGGTTGGATCCCCTATGAGTAGCGTCCCTTGAGGGAGTACACCTAGGGTCCGTCCAATCAGATTCATCGGAGTCAAAGCCGTCGTCTTCATTGGTTGGCTCAGTGTGTTCCCCCTCAGCTGGAGCGTCCACACTGTGCCTTTCTCCTTGTTGACTTGATTCGCCAACTTCTACTTGGTTTAGCGACCAAGTTTGAGAAGGCTCTTGTTGTTCACTGGGGATGCCCATTGAAACCTCATCGCGAGACTCAGGGGCGTTCCTAGGAACATAATATTTGTCGGAGGAGCTTCTTGGTTCTTCTTCATCATCTTCATCATCGTCCCTTGGAGAGGAGCGACGATCCTTCTTACTTGGTTCTTTCTTGAGAGAAGCATTTTCTTTGAACACCACATGGATACTTTCCTCAAGCTTTAAGAGTCCGTTTATTGAAGACTCTATAGGCTTTGCTTGTGAGGGAGTATCCAAGGAATATTCCTTCATCACTCCTAGCATCAAATTTGCCGATGTTGTCTTTGCCGTTGTTGTGAATGAAGCATTTACACCCGAAGACTTTGAGGTGTGAAATGTTTGGCTTTCTTCCATTTAGGAGCTCATAGGACGTCTTTTTGAGCAAGGGACGAATCATAGCTCGATTGACAATGTAGGTTGCGGTGGCAACGGCTTTTGCCCAGAAGTGTTTGGGGACGCCGCTGGCCAAGAGCATCATCCTTTCCATGTCTTCCAGCGTCCTATTCTTTCTTTCAACAACACCATTTTGCTGGGGAGTTCGAGGAGAAGAGAAGTTGTGGGAGACCCCTTGTTGGTCACAGAAGTCAAGAAACTCTGAGTTTTTAAACTCCGTTCCATGATCTGACCTTAAGGCTTTCAAGCTCGTCCCAAGGGCAACTTCTACTTGTTTGATGAAAATTTTGAACATTCCGAAGGCATCTGCTTTTGACACCAAGAAAAGAACCCAAGTGAATCTAGAAAAATCATCTACAATGACATACATGTACCTTTTTCCACCATAGCTTTGGGTTTGCATGGGTCCACATAAATCCATGTGAAGAAGTTCCAATGGCTTCTTTGTGCTCACTTCATTCTTGGATTTGAAGGACGATCTTGTCTGCTTCCCTTTGATGCATGCTTCACATTGCTCGATTTGCTCAGGATCAATTCGGGGAAGACCTCTTACAAGATCCTTTTGATGAAGCTTGAAGATTGTGCTAGGTCCCGCGTGTCCAACACGTCGATGCCAGAGATCGGCGTCCACAACAGAGACAGATAAGCACAACTTGGATACAGGCTTGAACCTTTGATTGAAGACATAGACGTTGTTTTCGCGAGTCCCTTTGAGAATGACTTGATTTGTTTTCTTGTTGATGACCAGGCACTCCTTAGAGTCAAATGTGACTAGGTTTTCACCTTGATCACAAATTTGAGAGACACTAAGGAGGTTGAAACCCAGTCCTTCGACAAGACTGACTTTGGACGCACCAATGGATTGATTTAACTTTGCGGTGCCCGTCCCTTTGATTTTTCCTTTTCCCTTGTTGCCAAACGAGACAGTTCCTCCCGTGGCATTTGCTTGGATAGAAGTGAGATGGATCTGGCTTCCAGTCATATGATTTGAAGCGCCACTATCGATGATCCATGGGCTTCCCCTCACTTCCTCCTGAAAAGAAGAGTTAGTTCTTTGCGACCCAGGCAAGGTGACCCCTACCTGGTTCGTTACATGGGTAAAACTTCTTCATAGGAAAACGATCATAGACATTCACATCATTTGATATTCTAGCATGCGTCCTCGGAGATCGAGTTTTAGCTTTTGGCACACTAGCATGCGTCCTATCAGCAACTTTAGGCTTAGCATTCTTACGACCATTTTTAGCTTTCCTTCCATTCTCAAGATCCTGTTTCGGCTTAAGACACTCGTACTGGTAGTGACCACCTTTGCCACAATGCCAGCACGTCCTATAGTAGTTTCCAAGGTAGTACTTTTTGCAAGGACGTTGAATTCTATTTTCTTTCATTTTCTTAGGGTCCACTACCTTAGATCCTTTTCCCTTGGCAATTTTCTTGTAAATTTTGTGACTGACAGAATTTGTGTAGTAGTCCTTTTGTCCTTTCTCACCACTCTCAAGAACTCTTATGCGTTCTTCCAAGTTCTTTGTCTTTTCCCTCTCAAGTTCTAGTTCAGTTGTTTTGCTAGCTTCGAAATCACTTGGGAGAGAGTTCTTTGATCCTGATTCATACCCTAGTCCCTTCCTGGCTGGAATAAAGACTATCGGATTTACAGTTTCAGTCATAGGACTCTTTCCTAGAACTTTGACCTCATCCCTAAGACTTGCATTTTCGAGTTTTAAGCACACAAGCTGACTTTTGAGGGACTTGACTTCTTCCTGAGAGGACTCTAGTTGAAAAGACATGGTATTGCAATTTTCACATTCCACAACAATATTCTCAGATTCAACTTCTTCAAAGCTTTGTTTCATGGCATAGCTTTCTTGCATGATTTGAGTTATCAATTTAATGAGCTTTGGTTTTGAACATCTTTCAAGAGAGTTTAGCATGGTTTCATGGGTTACCTCTTGCTCAGTTTCTGAGACGTCCTCTGGGGCGTCTTCCATAGCCATGTAAGCCACTTGATTGTCTGGCTCTTCATCACTTGAGTTAAGGTCGTCCCATGCACTCTCAAATGCACCAACCAACGCCTTTTCCTTCATTTCCTTTGATGTAAGCCCTGTAGTACATTTCTTGGCCATGTGTCCCTTTCTGTTGCATTTGTAGCAGACTATCTCCTTCATTTCTGCATCTGTAGGCTTGCGAGTTTCCTTTTTGTAGGGCATCTTCATTCTTGGGACTTTTCCTCTTTTGTACATTGCACGAAGAGTTTTGTGCAACAAGGCCAACTCATCTTCCTCGGAAATTTGTTCTTCTGTCTTTCCTTTGCGTTCTATTGAAGCTTGAAGACGGAGATTCTCTTGGTGCTCTTGAGTTTTGGCTTCTAGCATTGAGTTCAGCTCTCTTTGCCTTTGGTAGTATTGCTCATACTTTGGCGTCCTATCCGTAAGAGTTAGAGCCAGCTTACTTGAGGAACTCTTTCCCATTTCTGCCAAATCTTGGTTCCTTCTTGCTTCATACCCTTTGAGTTTTCCATAGATTTCCTCCATTGATAGTCCCTTGTTGGCCTGGTTTTCTTTGAACGTCATCCTATCGAAGTTCCATGGTCCCGTGAGTCCATCGATCAAAACTTGAACCTTCATCCTCTGAGTGATCTCCGTTTCTTTGACACCCAAGTTTTTCAACTTAGTCAGAAGGGCCTCAAAGCGGAAGGAGTAGTCGGTGATGGTCTCATTTGTGAACATCCTGAATTTGTACAAGTCCCTTTTGGCTTCAAGTTGGACGTCTTCTTTCATCTCAAGCGTCCCAACATGATACTTCTCCAAAGTTTCCCATTGAAGCTTAGCAGTTGGGAGATTGCTCACACGGGTGGCATCCCTTTCATAGAGGGACGTTTGTAAGAAACAGATGACCTTTGCATTTGCCTCCATAAGCTTGAACTCATCAAGGGCCCACTCTGCTTCCTTGTCCTTCTTAGCAGCAGGGACTTCGAGATCGCCGTTCTTTATCACCAGCCAGCATTGGTAGTTTTGACTACGCACGAAGCATTCGAACCTTGTCTTCCACCGATTGAAGTTGCCGTCCGTCAGGCGAGGTGGTTTCTCACTTGAGATACCTATAGGTTCCATGTCCATGTTTCCTGCAACTCAAACTTAATCTAGAGCGCCTGCTCTGATACCAATTGTTGGATCGTAAGTCGGTTAGTGAAGGCGTCCTTAACTAGGTTAAGGGCGTCCTTAGGTGCAGCGGAAATTAGACTTAACAAGAAACAAGATAAGATAATGGACACGAGTATTTATAGAGGAACCCCACAAAGACCAACTAGTCTTATGGGTAAACCTCTACCTCCGCTTGGAGGATTTTCAATAGCCGTCCTTATCTTATTAAGAGAGAGTCCTTACAACTTAGGCGAGTCGTTACACTTCACTGAGCTAAGCGTCCGTCCTTAGCCTCACTAGTAACACTCGTTTCCACCTAACAAAGTAACCTAACTCTCTTAGCTATAAGGAAGCTATCACTCACGTCTTTCACGATTCGTTGTGAAAGACAAACTACAACTCTAACTATTTTGTGGTTTGTTTTGGATTTGATTTGGTTGGACTTTCTTTCTCTTGCTTCAAGCTCACTTGATCTTCTTGATCTTCGTTCGTGTTCTTGAATGCTTCGGGAGAGCTTGAGAGAAAGTCTTTAAAGTCCACACCGCTATGCATACCCCTTGGGGGGTATTTATAGCGGAAGTGGTTCTTGTCCTCTAGCGTCCTCTGAGGCTTTGCAGGATCCTTGATCTTCCATCAACGGTGCGATGAGCCTCTTGAGGGAGTCAACTCTGTTGACGCTTGGGAAGCCTCCGCGTGGATAGGGGACCATCGCTGGGAAAGCGACATCTTTGGAATTGTCTACACGTGCCCAGACAAGGGAAGCTTCCTTCTGAGATCTACGGCCGAATATGATGTAATCATGTTGGGGCGGCCTTGATTTGAATTTGAACTTCGTCCGTATTTTGGCGCACGTCCCTTCTTGATGAGGACGCCGTCCTATCTGCGCAGGGACTTCGCCAATTACGTTCAGCTCTGGAAGTTCTGATGATATGCGTCCCTACAGAGTTAGGGACGGTCATTCACTTGTTGTCCTTTTCGCTCATTTGCGTCCGTTGGACTTACCTGAGATCAACATTTGGACAACTTATTAAATACCTTTGAGTTTGTCATTATCAAAACAAGGGACGATCATTATTGGTTTAGATATTAATGATTGACGTCTTTAATATCGTCCCAACACTTTCCATCAGATATGAAGGAGGTATCAAAATTAATTTTTGACCAGTCAGCTCTTGGCTTCTGCCAGTGGAGGACTTACGTGTTGGATTTTTTCTTTCTGTTCGAGAGAGCTTGTATAGAAGAAACTAACCCGGAAAACTAACCCGAACTGACGAAGAATTTTGAGACGCGAAACTAATTGAGTTAACCCAACTTCGAGCTTGGTCCACTACCCGGTGCGTTGGAGGGATGACGGTGAAAATGAGTGGGTCATTGGGTCAAGGTGGCATTATTGTTTAAGACATTATTGCTGATTTCAGCCTATTTATTTCACTGTGGGATTTACATTGCCACTTGGAACGCATTACAGTATATACTTCGCGGATCAGGAACGCTAGAACATCCCTCCACTTTGGCTCTTTCCCCTGTACTTCTGGTGTTTCCATACTTCCCACTCAGACTCTGCAAATCAGTTCTTCTCTTCGTGGTACTCTCTTTCCCTCCCTGCTCAATCGATTGCGTTATGCTTTTCTCCTTCGATTTTGGATCATGCTCTTAGTTATTTCCCCCTTTGGATCATGCTCTTAAAGGAGTTCTGATTGATTCTTGATCATTGAATGCGCCTTTGTTTTCATGGAATTTTTGCGGTTTTGATCGATCGGATGCTGTAATTTTTCTCTGAACTTGATTGATCGAATTCAACCTCTTCGTGCTCTTAATTTCCGTATCCTTTTGGTGCGACCGTTAATGCTTTTGCTCTCGCTCATAATTAGGGTTTTCTTCTTATCTGGTTTTCGGAATTGTGATTACTGGATTCTGATAACCTGAACTACTCATCAAGCGAATTCTTGTACTTTTTCTGCTTGTGAAATAGCGCGATGTCGAGTTTTCGTAGCACACACTGGTGCTATCAATGCAGGCAAGCGATTCGGCCTCTCAACTATGGTGCCATGACATGCCCTTATTGCAATGGCGGTTTCATTCAAGAGTTGGAGGAATTAGGTCACTACAATAATCCCGGTGAACTGAGCTATGGCCCTGATCCACTTTTGGGCTTAATGGAGGCTTTCGAGTCCTTCATGCGTGGAAACAATCTGAACCAGAGGAGATCTGGTGTTATGGAAGCATTAAACGCTTTCATGGCTCACAGGAGAAGAAGCTCCAATCGTTGGTTACCTGCTAGAAATGATGGCTTTGGGGCCTTCTTTCAGGGTGACTCTCTTGATGGAAATGGCGGATTGAGCGAATTGATAGAGCGGCTCTCGGTTAACGAAAGGCCAGGCCCGCCTCCGGCCTCTGATTCTGCCATCAACGCAATGCCTACTGTCAAAATCTCTCATGTCCATCTGAGAACTGATTCGCATTGTCCGGTTTGTAAAGACGAGTTTGAGTTGGGTACTGAGGCGAAGCAGATGCCTTGTAAACACATTTACCATTCTGACTGTATTGTTCCCTGGTTGGCTCGACACAACTCCTGCCCTGTCTGTCGCCTCGAGCTGCCTCCTGTGGGGTCCACTTCTACCCGCCGCGGTCAAGCCCCAAGCAATGGCCCTCCTCCACATTCTGTGGGTAGGGGCTCGAGTGATCTGAATCAGGGGGCTCCTAGGAATCCGTTTTCATTCCTCGGGCCGCCTTTTGTGTCGCCAAATGCATCAAACCGTGCTTATGGGAGGAACGACGGTAGCAGGACAACATCAACCTTTCGTGGAGAGAACAGCGGAACGGGTTACCCCAGGTGGCGTTACAACTAGTAAAACGCTTGTGGTTTGGAACTCGAGTTTTATGATAGTAGTGTTGCTACATGATTAGATTGCAACTAGTATTAAGACTTTTTGTATGCATTTTCTCAGGGATTGGCTGTATATTAGCTACATAAACTGGCAAACTGCAGTGTAATCATGTTGGATGTTGTTTTGTGCATTATACTGGTTTGCTTGTTCTTTCATTTAGAAGCATTACACTGGTTTGCATTCACCATCTTGATCTTTCATTTAGAATTAGACTCCAGTTGCTTTCATTTGAGGCCAACATGTGTGCCATGGTAGGTCATAGGATGTGCTTAGCGCATTTCACATAAGAATTAATTCCTTAGGACTACTTGTTTCACAGACTTCTCCATATCGATCTTGAAGACGGCATTGGTCTATCATATAAATGGGGTATATGCATCATTCTCTGAGCAGATCAGTCACATGAATTATGAACTTGGGCATAGACTGGTTTGGTTGCATTTTGCTATACAATGAGACACGCATACATTGTTTCGGAAGGATTGATCGGAAACTGGAAGCCCAGTGCACGTTTGCCATTTTACTTTCAATGTGTCATCTTTTCAAGCGTGAGAGGTTTGGGACAAGGTTGATGATGTACAATCCAGACTTCAATGTCTGTTGTGTGCTCTCTAGTTTATAAGGAGGGGCATTTACTGGTTAGTTCCTATTATATGTCAGGTTTAACTTTGAAAAGATGGTAAATTTAGGCTTTCCCATTGACAAATTAGTTTTTGAAACTGTTGTTTGGATTTTGTACGTTAAGCACAGTGTAACACAACTCTATTATTGCTTCGGTGGGAGAGGTTGAAAATTGTGAGCAATCAAGCTCAAGTCAAGCTATTTATTTACTAAACATAGCCACTCAACAAGTCCTCTACTGTATTCAAAATGATATCTTGTCGAGTTATTTAGTATCAAAACGAAAATATATTTTGCTCTAGAAAAGAAAACGAAACTACAGTAAATGGGGTACGGCTAATTCCAGAGTTTTGACAGTAAACAGCGAGCTTCAGTGGTACGGCTAATTAGATGACAAGTAGTTAGTGGAGTGATGCTAATGGGCCTGGGCCGAAAAGGCCATTTATTTTCCTCTCAAGTAAGGCCCGGCCCAATATTTTTATCATCAATTATTGTCAGGAGAAGCCTCTTCTTCCCACATCGCTTGTCAGCCGCTTCAGAGAGGAGTTTATATAGCAGAGCCAAACAGTGATAATTGTCTCTTCGGAGACATCTGATAAAATTGGAACGATACAGAGAAGATTAGCATGGCCCCTGCGCAAGGATGACACGCACAAATCGAGAAATGGTCCAAATTTTTTTGTCATTTCTGCGAAAATTTTGTTCTGGATACATATGTCTTCTATGGTTTCCATTGTTTCCCTTCCTGCCATATGCTTACTTAGACGGTAGAATTAGGGATTAAAAAACGCGGTGGCATTTTTGTAATTATAAGGGACTTTATGGCATAATTGTCCTTTGAGGGTTCAAACAATTAGGAAACGGGAGAGGGTGGTTTCAACTTTCAAGCACAACGATTCTTCCCTTGTGGAGGCAGGGGCTCGAGGATCCGGCAAGGGAAGATGAGTTCGAGCATGTGAGTCTTGTGGCTGAGGCCATGGTTGGCGAGGTAAGGCCACAAGTCGTCGTAGAGGGGGTGGTAGCCGGAGCAATTAGTGAGGAGGTCGAGGTTGAATCGGGTCGGATTCTTCGATTCGGATTGGGATTCAACGTTGGGAGGATGAGAGAAGGGGTTTTCGATCGACCGATTTTGTGCCACCGCCACCCTAAAACTGTTCCGATTTGCAGAGATCGAAGAGCTTGGGGCTAGGGTTCAGGCAGGTAGGGTAGAGGTAGGGCGATTTGGAGGTATTTAGGGCTACGCAGTTGGGCGTGGGAGGGGGAACTGCACTTGAAGCAGGCGAGAGTGCCTCGGATGTCCGGGATGGACGGCAGCGTCGGGGAGGGGGATTTCTGGCGGCCGCCGACCGGAGCTCCGACGGAGTCTGGATGCATCGTGACGGCGAGTAGAATTGGAGCAGGGTGAGAGTAAATTATGTTGCAAATTGCAAGCTTACTTGTGATGTTGTCGAAATTATGTTTGAGCTATTTGGGGAATTGCTCTTTTGGTCTTTAGCTTACTTGTGTGGTGCGATTTTACCCTTTTTGAGCTGTTGGGTTGCCTTTTTGTTCCTGCTGGGACAAGTGTTGCATCCCTTAACAAGTTTATGGATATGAATGCCTAGTTAATTTCCTTGATCTTGATTTTTTTTGTTCCATAACCAAATGATACTTATACATGCATCTTGTCAATTTGACGAACAGTAGTCCTATATAGCATTTCTCTTCAAAAAAAAGTCTTATATTGCATTTAATATAGAACATTCTTTTTGTTGGTTATGTACGTATTCATCTATGGTATTGAATCAATACCATTCCTCATCAAAGAATGAACTGAGAGTACGTACAGTTGAAGCTGAAACAATAACACCGTGAATCATTTGGCTTACTTGCTGGACTCTCGAGTAAAGGCTGGTGATTTAGCCTCCTTAGAAGTGTACATATAATATAACCACCCGTATAAAAGCCTTTGGATCCCATTTGACTTGACCCTTGTAGTTGTGTGAAAGCATACTCAAGAATAGAATTAAGATGTTGATGATGAGCGTGTAGAGGTTCACATATTTATCTATCATGTTCACGTACTTAAATACTATGTTCACATATTATATGTGTTTGTTCACAAACAAAAAATGGTAATGTTTCAGATTAAGCATGTTCATATATTTGTCTTATTTGTTCACGTGTTTTACTAAGATGTTCACATATTTGTCTTTTTTTTTTATTGTTGATGAAGATTAATTGATCATCGTATATTTTTTTCATGTTCAGGAGAAGAAATCGCTCCTCCTCAAACCAAAAAAATGAAAATGGAAGTGAGGGAGGAGGTTCATAAAGAGAAGAAATCAATGGATACGCATTAGCTGGTAGAGGATGGGTCAAATAGAGATTTGATGAGATCTAGAACGTATTAGGAAGTTAATGTAGAACTGACTACATATTTGATGATGTTTTTTTACTTATGTTTACACATGAAAACGATATTTTGTAAATAGTTGGAGTTCACATTATGACTTTGATTATGTTCACGTATTTTAGATGTACGTTCACATATTTGAGTATAATGTTCATGTATTTGAGTATCCTGTTCATGTATTTTGAAACGATTTTATATGTTCACGTTTTTCCTTAAGATGTTCACTTATTTGATGGAGTTGTTCACATATTTCATATCAGCGTTCACATCTTAAAAAAGATGGTATATGAGTGCACAAACGATTTTTTATGTTCACATATTTGTTCATGATTTTTCTTTGGATGTTCACATATTTCATGTCGGCGTTCACATCTTACTAAAAGATAGTATATGAGTTCACATATTTTATGGTGGTCGATGCCGGTGAAATGAGAAAAAAACCAAGTTATACCAGAGGATACGTTCATATAAAATGTGCTTAGGTTTCTATATCTTATGTTCACAAATGATAACAACATTTTCATATAAAATTTAGTAAAAAAACGGTCTATGAATGCAAAAATAGTTTATTATGTTTGTTTTCATGTTCACGTATTTTATTTGGTTGTTCATATATTTTATAAGAATGTTCACATATTTAATGGTAAAAAAAGAAACTTGGAAAACTAGACATTTTTGAAGATGTACCATACAACACATTTTTGTACGATGTTCATATATTTGAGTATCATGTTCATGTATTGGAATATCATGTTCACATATTTTAGAAGTATGTTCACATATGAAATAATTGTGTTCATGTATTTTATATGTACGTTCACATATTTGAGTATCGTGTTCACGTATTTTAGATGTACGTTCACATATTTGAGTATCATGTTCAGGTATTTTAGATGTACGTTCACATATGAAGTAGTTGTGTTCACGTATTTGAGTATCATGTTCATGCATTTTAGATGTACGTTCACATATGAAGTACTTGTGTTCACGCATTTTAGATTCATGTTCAGATTAATGCTGTCAAATTCATGCACACATATATGTAAAGCTTTTTCGACCGAAAAAAAAATATATATGTAAAGTTTTTGAATTTTCTCAATTATAAAGCATGATCTCTATCTCTCTATATATAAAATTATTATTTAATGAGCACATGAGCTTTGTAGCTAAGAAGATAAATACTTCTTACCATTCCATTAATGCCAGCATATAAAACAAACCATACTACTTCGGTTACCCATAAAAATACTGATCTTCCACATATCTAAGCCCAAAAATCCTCCAAACAGAGTCCATCTAGGACAACAAATAATCACAACCACTAAGAATACACATTTCAAGAACCATCTTCTTTGTAAATCCTGCAAAGCTGATCTCCCTATTGTTCTGTAGCGTGGAATATTGGAACTCAACACCTTATCCATACTTGTCCATCTTGAATATAATCTGAAGTGAAATGTATGAGCAAACAATTAGTATATAACCATCACCTCCATCTCTGAAGGGCCAAAGTTGAAACATCCCCCATATCAAATTATGAAAAGTTGTGTTGTAAGTAGAAACTAAGTACAAAGAATTAACAAGTAACCAACTATATTTTTGTCCTTTTAGAATCTAGTGTTTACATAACTTTATTGGCCTGAAACAGGATTAAGAGACCAAATGGATTTCCTCCTTCAATTCAAAGCTTTTCAGTCAAAACAAGCAGGTTGCAAAACAAAGTGTTGCACACCTTGTTTCTTATATTCATATCAAATCTCATTCCGAGCTTTTTGACATACACTAAGAGGAATTCACACATTATTCCTGTTCTCTATTTCCTCCGATTGCCACTCGAACTTGTAGCTATCGCCGGAAATCATCTCTAGAGGCTGACCGGCGACGTAATTGAGGAGTTCGGCGCCGGTCTTCTCACCGGAAATGTCCTCCAAAGGCGGCGGCGAGATGTGGCCGAAGACGGCGACGGCGAGGAGGCCGGTGAGAACGAAAATCGAAGATCCATTGAACGAAAAACACTGCAAATTAGATCGAAGGAATTGGGGAAGAAGGTGTAAAAAGTCTATATTACCCCCCAAATTACAAATCACGCGTGTCTTTGAACGAAATATCTCAGCGTACTGTAAATCCAACGGACATAATTAATTCGCAGTTTTCACGTTAAGAGATATTTTCATGTGATCCCTTCCCTACTTCTAATTGTATGCACAAAAATCCACTCTTAAGTTTTTTTTTTCCCAAAGCTACAATTGAAATTACATTCTTACAGCTTACTTCATCCTAATGCTGGGTAATTGGAGTCTTCTTATGATCTTTTCTAGTTCTTTAAGATTATTCTTTTCTAGTTCTCTTATGAGCATAACAAGAAATGCTCATTCTCTTTTGTACTCGTTCTGGCAATGAGTTTATCTCATCCTATTGGTCTTTTTGTTTTCTTTTTATATTTCCCATATCCAAAATTACTATGATCAAACTAACTATTATAAATCTCGTGTCACCTTACTAGTAGTTACTAATATACTTTACATATATTTAAATTAGACATTACCATACATTTATGGTGATTCTATATCATATTTGTTTTAATTTATTATATAAAATTCATATATTAATTAATGGATTAACTTTATAAGAACTAACAACTTTATAGAATTATGTACTAAAATAATCTTTAAATTTAACTCATTTCAATTACTATGATCTGAAGTGCAAAAAAAATTATTATAATCAAAGTTATTTTCTAAAGATACGTGAGGTTGATTTTATTTATTTATATAGAAAAATATTTTAAAATCAAGATTTGTTTTTTTTCAACTATGATAATATAAAATTGTTTATGTTTAAATAATGTCTTTGATTAAAAGAATTTTTTATATTTTAGATCGACTCTCGCCATCATGGCATAAGTTTGGACCGCCATTTCTAACAAAATTTGGATCACTTTTGTCAAAAGTATCTTTTATTAGAAAAATATTCGTATTTATTTTGATATCTGTTATTTTAGTTATTTCATATATATTTCAAAGATAAATTAATTTTAAAAAAAACTACTTTTGTGAATTAAGCTAAAGTAAAATATGACCACATGAACCAAAGGTCCAAAACAGCACATGTCCTAATGCTGGAGAAATGTAGGCTTACACAAGATGTAAGATCAAAAATGTTTATACAAATCTTTGGATTAATGAGATGTGTAGAGGTGTAAAAAGAGTAGACAGATTGTTAACCCCACTAAAATATTTTTACTCTTCTACCCTTAATTCTGTTTTAATTTCTTTGTTTTTTTCTATCCTTTCTCTCATTTCTACACCAAATTTAAAAATGTGAAAGAAGAAGGTTGTAAATTTTCATCTCTTAAGCATAAATATTATTCAAAACTCACTATAATTAGTAAAAAATATAAAATGTACTTAATTTATAAATTGATCTGAAAACACACACTAAATAAGACGTAAAAGAAATGAAATGCACACTGTGTGATAAAATGCACATTCACTACCCTAAACTCTAGACCAGATTGTGAGTTTAATGAAATTAATTAAAAAGAATAAAGTTGATGAAATTCACATGTAAACATAACCACTTAGTTTATGAATGGGGTGAAATTAATTAAAAATTGAGTAATGGTGATGAAATGCACATTATTAGTAGACATTTCGTCATCCTAAATCCTAAACCATATTATGGGTTTCAATAAAATTAACTAAACAAAATAATGCTGATGAACACATGGCACAATAACTACTTATTTCTAACATTTGGGTGAAATTATTTAAAAATTCAATAATAGTGATGAAATACATACCATCGCAAATGCCCCCGGTAGTAATGTTAATCGCATTTCATCAAAAATAGATTAAGAAAATCACAACCATGAGAATTGTTTATAGTTAATTTTATTGCCAGTAATATCTGTTGATACCAGGAACCGTCAACGCGGTAAAGCACCCCACCAAAACAAAATATTACTAAGTATAAACCTCTCGAAGTGGCGTCAAACCCTAAACCCTACTACCATCACGATCAGAACAGTGATCCCCTACTAAAGCGGAGTCCGGAGGACAAAAAGCCTGATCGGCGATGTACGCATCGCGTACATCGTCAATCGATCGCGAGGAGAGGAGCCCGTCCCACCCATGCAAGTGGGCGGGCGGCAACGTCCCATCAGGTGAGCAGTGGGCAGTAATGTCCCATCGGGCGAGCGGTGGGCGGCAACGTCCCATCCTGGTTTCTGATTGGCCAGCTCCGCGGCCACCGCCCTAACAGCCAACCATGGAGCGACACGCATCTGGGCGGCGCCCGTCCCACATCGGCACCTCACCCCAGCCCTGCCCGAACATTCACTATAAATAGCGAGCTCAATGCACTAGAACAAGGATCGAAAACCTCGCGAATCACATACATTAGATCTCGAGCTAAGATCATTGTTGTAACCCGATACACCTGAACGCGATAAAGATTGTCTGTTCATCCTTACGATCTCACAATCAATACAAAAGCATTTCAAACACTACCTCCATCGCGTTAAGCACCTCAAGCGACCAAACACTTTATATCTCCCCGTTCGTTGATTCGGTTAAACTCAAACCTCTTGCTTCCATCGCGTTACACTACTATCGGTGTTTTCGGACTTCAACATTGGCGCCGTCCGTGGGGACCTCCTCAAACTAAGAAGGCACCGTTTTCAACCAACGTTGAGTGATGGACGCTAACAGCAACAACGCTTACTACGCCGATGGCACAGCCTTCGGGATGCAGCCACCACCTCCGTGGTATTACGGGTCACCACCCGCAATGCCCCAGGCTGCACCTATGCCCGGCCGGGGCCCCCACGCGCAACAACCACCGGCCATGCCCGGATGGAACCCCGGCTTCCAACAGGGTTTCCAGCCGCAAGCCCCGTTCCAGGGGTATGTACACGCGCAGTACTACCAGGAGTACGCCCCCGCGCAGGAACCTTATGTACATGAATACTCAACCACCAACGGGAGCTCGACCGGCCAGGAGGTGGACCAGGACGCTCCCAACGCGTTGTCACCTCCAAACCCCAATTTCCAAGGATACGCTCCCGCGTACCATTACGGCCAGGGGGCATATCCCATGCAGCACGGTCAGGGCGCCTACCCGATGCCCCACCAGCCGTATGTGCCCGCTTACGCCGCGGGCTACGGGCCGGGCCAGGCGTACCACACCCCCCCTCCCGGGAGCTCGAGCGAGGACATGAGCATTTCACGAGGGCGTTCCAGCTCTCGTCCTCAGTCCACGCACTCGGGTTCCCGAAGCAACATGATGGTGGACGACCGCGGCACCTCTTATGGAAGCCCCTTCGCCGACTTCATACAAGAGGAGCCCATGCCCAAGGGATTTCAGAAGCCGTCGACAGCGCTACAATTCGACGGCACTAAGGACCCGGGAGAGCATGTCAAGCAGTTCTTCGCGCACATGACGTTTAACACTTACAATGACGCCATGTACTGCCGGGTCTTTCCCTCCACCCTCAAGGTTGCCGGGATGAGATGGTTTACTAACCTCCCCGTGGGTTCCATCAGGTCCTTCAAGGATCTGACGAAGCGCTTCATGTCCCATTTCAGTGGGTCACGAACGCGTATGAAGACAACCAAGGATCTCATGGGCGTGACGCAAGGGGAGGAGGAGACCCTGGCGGCCCTCTTCACCCGTTTCGTCAACGCGGCGTCGGAGGTGCCCCACCTCAACGACACCTCCGCCCGTGACATGCTGATCCACAACCTCCGCGACGGAACATTCAAGGTCAAAATGTGTGGGAAGACCCTACACACCTATGAAGATGCTTGCGACGCCGTCACCAAACGCGTCTTCGCCGAGGACGCGGCGGGAAAGCCCACACAGGACCGCGGCAAAGGCAAGGCCAAGACCACACCAGAGGACCTCACTGTGTTCACCACACCGACGAAGCCTCAGGGTGGCCACCGCGGTGGCTACATCCGTGGTGGGGGCCGACGTGGTCGTGGATACCAGGGGTACCGCGGTCCGCGCAATAACCGTGGCGGCAATTGGCAGAACAACAACGACCCATACACCGGAGCCAACGCCACGGAGCTCGGTCCGCGCAACGACGGCACACAGCCGGCCCAGGCTAACGCCTAGGCCGCTGCAGCGCCAACAAGGGGAGGAGTCGACCCAAATGACCCCAATGTCTACATCAACACCATCGCGGGGGGATCCACCCTCGCGGGGTCTAGTGGCGGAGAGAGAAAGCGTTATTCCCGCGCTTCGACCTCCGGGGGCGCCATCAACAGCTTGGGAGCGGCCGGGGCCCCTCATGCCGACATCACCTTCCGCCCGACCGACTCCCGAGAGCTCATCACCCCACACTCCGACCCCCTAGTCGTGCACGCGGTCATCGCCACCAAAATTGTCAAGAGAATCATGGTGGACACAGGAGCATCGGTGGACATCCTGTACTATGACGCGTTCGCATAACTCGGTATCTCACCTGCCATGCTCCGACCCTACGCGGGCAAGCTCACTTGCTTCTCCGGCAATGAGGTCGACGTCGCAGGGTTGGTCACCCTGGATATGATCCTGGGGGACAGTAAAGACGCCCGCCGGTCCGAGCCCATCGAGTTCACCGTCGTCCGGCTCCCATCCATCTATAACGCAATAATGGGACGGACCTCTTTGATGAAATTCCAAGCTGTCGCCTCCATCTATCACCTGGTCTTGAAGTTTCCCGTCGAGGACCGCGTGGGTATCGCTCATGGCCAGCAGATCGAGGCGCGAAAGTGCTATGAGGCGTCAACCCGCGCTCTCCCTACCGCGTACGTTATCGCAGGCGGTGCCGACGCGGAGTTGGACGTACGTCAAGAGCGGGAGCGCGAGCCTCTCGGAGACTTTGAGAAGATCGCCATGGTCCCTTTTCCCGACGCAACCGAGAAACTATTTGTCGGGGACTGCATGACCAGAGTGGACGCCGAAAGCCTTCAGCATCTCCTGGCCCGTTCTCGCGACGTATTCGCGTGGACGGCGACAGACCTGAAGGGCGTCCCTCCTGAGGTAGCGCTCCATTCACTCCGCGTGAGCCCGGGGTCCCGACCCGTCTGTCAAAGGCGACGAAAGACTAACGAGGAGCGCGCCACCGCGGCAAATGACGAGGTTGAGAAGCTCCTACGCGCCAATTTCATTCGCGAGGTCAAGTACCCTACTTGGCTCTCCAATTTCGTGTTAGTAAAAAAGTCTAACGGGAGGTGGCGGATGTGTGTCGACTTCAAGGACCTCAACAAGGCATGCCCCAAGGACAGCTACCCCCTGCCTTCCATCGATGACCTGGTCGACTCCACCGTCGGGCATACCACGCTAAGCTTCCTTGACGCCTATTCCGGCTACAATCAGATAGCCATGGATCCTCTGGATCAGGAGTCTACCGCGTTCATCACTCAACGCGGGACTTTCTGTTACAAGGTGATGCCCTTCGGTTTAAAGAACGCAGGTGCCACTTTCCAGCGCCTTGTAGACCACGTCTTCCGGAGGCAGTTGAAGCGCAGCGTCTCGTCCTACGTCGATGACATTGTCGTCAAGAGCCACAGCGCGCAGGAGCACCTGGCCGACCTGGACGAGGTCTTCGAAACCCTGCGCGCCCACCGAATGAGCCTGAATCCGGAGAAGTGCGTCTTCGGGGTAAAGTCGGGAAAATTCCTCGGCTTCATGATCAGCGCGAGAGGCATAGACGTCAATCCCGCCAAGGTCGCCGCGGTGTTGGAGCTCCGCTCACCGGCTTCGCGCAACGAAGTTCAGCGACTGGCTGGTGCAGTGAATTATCTTGGACGTTTTTGTTCCAGATTATCGGACCGCGCTCTTCCTTTCTTCTCTTGTCTCAAGGGCACCACCACCTTCACCTGGACAGAGGAGATGGAGAGCGCGTTTCAGGCTTTAAAGGTCTACCTCACCAGCCTCCCAACGCTCTCACCGCCTGTCTCGGGGGAGGATTTGCAGTTATACATTGCCGTAAGCCAGCATACAGTTAGCGCGGTCCTAACCCGCGATTTCAGCTATCCGGTGTACTTCACCAGTAGGGTGCTCCAGCCGGCAGAACAGCGATATTCACCCGCGGAGAAGATGTCTCTAGCTGTTGTGACCGCGGCAAGAAAGTTGCGCCCCTACTTCCAGGCGCATCCCATCCAGGTCCTCTCGGACCTCCCACTTCGCCAAATCCTGCATCAGCCCGTGCTGTCGGGAAGAATGACCAAGTGGGAGGTCGAATTGTCAGAATTCGACATCTCTTACCACCCGCGGACCGCGATCAAGGCCCATGCCCTCGCCGACTTTGTGGTGGAAGTCACTTTCCCCGACACTGACGAAAGCCCAGACGAGTGGAGAGTCTTTGTGGACGGCTCGCGCTGCGACCTAGGGTCAGGCGCGGGGGTAGTCCTTGAGGGACCCTCCTACACGTCTGAACACGCCCTCAACTTCGGCTTCGAGGCCACCAACAACGAGGCCGAGTATGAGGCGGTGATCGCGGGGATTGAGATGGCCCTACTTGTAGGCGCACGAAAGATAAGGGTCTTCACGGATTCTGAGCTTGTTGCGCGCCAGGTCGGTGGTAAGTACGAGTGCACCACCGGGTTTTTGCCTCAATATCGCGCCAAGGTGAAGGCGTTGATCGCGTGCCTCGAGACGTTCGCCATTGAATCCATACCGCGTGCGGCAAACGCCAAGGCCGACGCATTGGCCAAGATGGGTTCGGCCCTCCCGCCTGAAGTCGGCAAGAAGGTCGTGATCGAGAGGAAGATGCAGCGCGGTGTCACTCAGGCAGTATTCGCGCTGGCCACGGAGGGCTGGATGGCTCCCATAGTCCGATATATCCAAACCGGAGAATTGCCCCAAGACGATGCCATTAGCGCGCGCAAACTCAAGCTCAAGGCGGCGCGGTACTGCATCGAGGGCGACAAATTATATCGGCGCGGCTACGCGGAGCCCAACCTGCTCTGCGTAGACGAGACCACAGTCTCCGAGGTCCTCGAGGAGGTGCATGAGGGCATATGCGGAGGACACCCGGGCTGGCGGACGCTGGTCCACAAAATAGTCAGGATGGGGGTCTATTGGCCTACCCTGCGCCGCGACGCTGCGGCGTACGTACAAAAGTGTGACAAGTGCCAGCGCTACGAAAACGTCCAGCACGCTCCGACACGAGGGTTGCGTGGCATCCAGCCGGCCTATCCGTTCGCGATGTGGGGCATGGACATCCTAGGTCCCTTCCCTAAGGCCGCCGGGTAGGTACAGTTCATCCTGGTCCTGGTCGACTATTACACCAAGTGGGTGGAGGCCGAGGCCATGGCACGGATCACAAGCGCGAAGGTATGCGGCTTTCTCTGGAAAAATGTGGTTTGTCGTTTCGGCGTACCCATCGCGATAATGACAGACCACGGCCCTCAGTTCGACAGTGAGGAGACGCGGGACTTTTGCGCAAGTTTGAGCATAGAGTTGAAGTTTTCTTCGGTTGCACACCCTCAGTCCAACGGACTGGTGGAGAATGTGAACGCGAGGATACTTGACGACCTCCGCCGCAGGCTGGATGGCGTGCAGGGCCGGTGGGCGGAGCTATTGCCTCTTGTTTTGTGGACAAACCGCACTACGCCGCACAGGGCAACTGGAGAAACGCCTTTCACGATGGCCTATGGCAGTGACGCCGTCGTACCCGTCGAATCCATGTTACCCACGGAACGAGTCGCGGGGTACGACCAATTCACCAACGATGAGGCCCTCAAGGTTGAAATGTACCTTCGCGATGAGCGCCGAGAAGCGGCCGAGCTACGCTCGGCCGAATACAAGAGAAGGACCGCGGCATACTACAACAAAAGGGTCAAGCCACGCGGTCTCAAGGAGGGCGATCTAGCCCTCCGAAGGACTGAGGGAGGCAAGTTTGACGCGAAGTGGGAAGGACCTTACCTCCTCTCCAAAGAGGTCGTCCCGGGGGCTTTCAAGCTCACAGATCCGACGACGAGGCAAACTCTCGCCAAAA
The DNA here is from genome assembly GCA_934048045.1 of Polygonum aviculare. NCBI lineage: Eukaryota > Viridiplantae > Streptophyta > Magnoliopsida > Caryophyllales > Polygonaceae > Polygonum > Polygonum aviculare. The sequence continues at coordinate 13,523,437 of OW204023.1, read as the reverse complement.
CATGGAATGAGGCACGCCTCAAGAAATACTATGTGTAAATAGTCTAGGTTTGTCACCGCGTGGCGGTCGATTGTAATGTATCTATCCTGCCTGTTTATATGAATAAAACGAGACAACTACCGTGCACTGTCCAATAATGAATCAGCCGTTACGGAAACCCGAGTTGCCTTCCTCGCTTGGGGTTGTCCGCTAACGCGCGCGATGCGCTTAGGCGCGCTCGAGTTGGGTTTCACCCCTCGCAGTCGCATAATGCCTTAAAACATCAAAAACTCCACCGTCATTACGGAAACCCGAGTTGCCTTCCTCGCTTGGGGTTGTCCGCTAACGCGCGCGTGGCGCTTAGGCGCGCTCGAGTTGGGTTTCACCCCTCGCAGTCGCATAATGCCTTAAAACATCAAAAACTCCACCGTCGTTACGGAAACCCGAGTTGCCTTCCTCGCTTGGGGTTGTCCGCTAACGCGCGCGATGCGCTTAGGCGCGCTCGAGTTGGGTTTCACCCCTCGCAGTCGCATAATGCCTTAAAACATCAAAAACTCCACAGTCGTTACGGAAACCCGAGTTGCCTTCCTCGCTTGGGGTTTGTCCGCTAACGCGCGCGATGCGCTTGGGCGCACTCTAGTTGGGTTTCACCCCTCGCAGTCGCATAATGCCTTAAAACATCAAAAACTCCACAGTCGTTACGGAAACCCGAGTTGCCTTCCTCGCTTGGGGTTGTCCGCTAACGCGCGCGCTACGCTTAGGCACGCTCGAGTTGGGTTTCACCCCTCGCGTTATAGCACGTCCAAAAGTACCAGCAAAGTAGAACTCAGTATCTAGCGCGGTCCTAGTACCTAGCTCGGCATGGGGTTGGATATCGTGTTATGTAAGCTTAGTGTCGAGCGCGGTCCTAGTACCTAGCTCGGCATGGGGTTGGATATCGTGTTATGTAAGTTAGTGTCGAGCGCGGTCCTAGCACCTTGCTCGGCATGGGATTGGATACGATAAGCTTTCGCAAAAATATCCAAGTGGAAAGAAGCGCCGATCATAATCAACGGGCCGCATGGCGGCAAAAGCAGTTAAGACGCAGTGACCACGTCAAACATAATTACAGCCGCACCGCGGCAACAAACAGTGTTAAGGCCTCAATGGCCGAGAAAAGCATTAAGTGACAATACAAAAAACAAAAAGAGTTAAAACATCATTCAGGCATCAGGAGCATTGGCCGCGATATCAGAGGGAGGAGGGTCATCAGGGGTCTTCTCTTTTTCTGGCTCGGTGGCGGCAGGAAGTTCCGGGTTGTCAAGACCCGCGTCATCTGCTTCCACTCCAAGGGGAGGTTTCGCCACCCCATCTTCCCAGATGACTCCCAAGCGATCAGGGAGGTAGTTTACCCACGCGTTGACCTACGAATCAAAACACGAGTTCCAGATTCAAAAATAGAAAATATGGCAGGACAACACAAAAAGAGGATAAGATCGCGTACCATATGGCCATACTTCTGGCACTCCCCCCTGACCTCCTTCGCGTTGAGGGTCCGGAACCATTCCCTCTCCTCCTCATACCCGTACTGGCCTGCCTCGAAGGTACCCCAAGCAGGCCCAGGGCACGCAAAACCCGCCACCTCCGCCCTCCGCGACCAATGTCGGCGGCTCCCGGCGCCGGTGGTAATCTGGGCGGGTCCCTTCGAGGGGGAGAGAGGTCGATCCCCAGTGGTGGCCACGTCCCGCCTGGACCTCTTGACCAACACCCCCTCAGCGCGAACAGCATCCTCCGCGCTTTTTCGCTTCAGGGCCTCCATCTGTGCACGTTTGCCTTTGGCATCGGCACGGGCCTTCGCGGTGGCCTCATCCACCGCTTTCGCGTCTTTTCCCTTGAGGCCTCCAGTCTTGGCGGTGGAGGGAGGCCCAGACGTGGCAGGGGCCGACTTGCCCGAGGTAAGGGCGGCAAACACATCCATACCTGCAAAGCAAACCATCAGTAATCACGATCAACGCGGTCAAAACACGAGAGTAGCATACATAAAAGCAAAAAGAAGCCCCGGAAAACAAAAAATACCCTCGCCCGTGTGCACCGGGGACGCGGTGGCTGACGAGGACTTTTCAACCTCCCGAGGAGGCTCGGGCCTCAGGCTGAGCCCCGCGCGCTCAAGGCGCTCTTGGGTCAGCCACGCCTGTTGCTCCCTCTTGTAGGGTGCAGCAAAAGTTTTCTTCGCCTCGGCGGCTTTCTTCGTGGCACCGCGCCTGCGCCTGTAGGGGCGGAACCTATCAGCAATAAGGGGGCAGAGCATGACGTCGCCCTGGAAGTCGTGCACGATGAACCACTTTTCCCTCCACCGCGGTCCAACGTTGGAGGGAGTAATGATGAGGTTGCAATTGGTGAGGCTGAAGTTAACAACGCCCCTCTTGTCTGATTTTACGGTAAGAATCTGTTGCAGATACGCCGCGGAAGGGGGGTGCTTCAACTCCAAACACCTTATATGATACGCCGCGATGTAGCTCCAGCAGTTAGGAGCCATCGAGGCAGGGGCGAGCTCAAGATCGAAGAGGAATTGGGATACGTAGGACGGCAGTGGAATCCTAAAGCCCGCGATGAGGCTCGCCGCGTACACCACGTGCCCCGCCTCGTAGGCGGCATAGCTGTTGCCCCCGTCCAGGGGCAACAGGAGCTCCACCCCTTCTGGCCAAGGGTACTCCACCGCGATCTCGTCCAACTCCTCGAGGGTAAGGATGGATGCACAACCCTTGGCCAGTGATTCCGGGTTCTCATAGTCGGCCAGGCGCGCAGGCCTGGTCTGACGAAAGCGAGGGACAGCCGCCCTACCTCGCGGTAGGTACCGCGAGGGAAAGCTCCTCGCGATCCCAGACGTGGACGCCTCGTCGTCAGGGGCCTCGTCATGAGGGTCGTAGGGCCTGCAGCGGGCCATGGGTCGCGATGAAGACTCGCTTTTCGTACGAGCCTCGGACACCGTAGTAGGATTGCTTTGGCTAAGACCAGCGGGCTCGCGGAAGTTGTTCTGTGAATCACTAGCGGACATATCCCGGTACTCAGGCGAGGGATCGGGGGCGTAGAAGTCGTCCCAGTTCGTTACTCTGTGACCGCGATCCACGCCTGAAGGGCAGGAGTCGCTGGAAAACCCCAAATCCAGGGCACGGAAACAAAGAGGCTCCTGGAGGAAGGAAAAAAGAGATGATATGCATGGGAAGAAACAAATCATAGTGGAACATGTAGCGCGATAAACAAACAAAGAGAAGAATACAAATAAAGACAACAGCGCGGTACCCCAATCGCAAGCAGGTGTCATTGCACGATAGGGTTGGAAGCCCTGTCAAAACAGAGGGCATGGGAGCACGCACGCTGTGTCAGGAAAACTTTCCGCCGCTCCCAGCGCGCATCTCCAGAAATCGAAACGCGGCGTTACGACGTTGATAGGACAGGACGTTGAGGATAAGACGTCGTTCCCCCCGCCCACACCGTTTCACCTACCCACGACTTCCCGTCTCCCCGACAGAACCCTTGGGGCCAGGCGTGGCGTCGCCACCAGCGCACGACAACCGTCGGAGCAACGCTCAACCCAAGCCTGGCCCACGTTTTTTTTAGGACGGTGGCGTAGTGACGGCCACCGCCACACGAAACACAGAAAAACCTACCCAGGGCGGGGCGGCCCTCGGGGAGTTCCGCACCCGAAGCCGCAGGCGCCAGCGGCGCCGTCGTCGCTGGGCCTAGGGCTAGCCCGAAAACCCAGAGAAAAGGCGGAAAGAAAAAAAAAAGAGAGAGGGCGAGGAGAAAGAACGTATCGGAAGAAGGGGAAGGCGACGGAGGATATTGCGCTGACGGCACTGAGGATTCGGCGTTGTCCGGTGGTGGAAGGCTGAGGCAGTTGAGAGCGAAAACGGAGGATTCAGCGTTATCATGTTTGAAAATGGCGAAGTGGGGAAGACGGAGCGGTTTCCGCTCTTTCTTATGTCGATTCATGTCGGGCCGCGGGATTATGGGCCGAGCCTTGCAAGCGGCCCGTTAGACGATACGGCCCAACTGCCCTCATCTCCACTCTCCCCGTTTGCTCGCCCTCATTATCCAAACTTGTTCCGATCACCGTGCTCCAGGTTCAAGGTACTTTTTTTGGACCCGTCCTCAAAAGGGCATCGAGGCCCGGTCCATGGGGTTGTGTTGATACCAGGAACCGTCAACGCGGTAAAGCACCCCACCAAAACAAAATATTACTAAGTATAAACCTCTCGAAGTGGCGTCAAACCCTAAACCCTACTACCATCGCGATCAGAACAGTGATCCCCTACTAAAGCGGAGTCCGGAGAACAAAAAGCCTGATCGGCGATGTACGCATCGTGTACATCGTCAATCGATCGCGAGGAGAGGAGCCCGTCCCACCCATGCAAGTGGGCGGGCGGCAACGTCCCATCAGGTGAGCAGTGGGCAGTAATGTCCCATCGGGCGAGCGGTGGGCGGCAACGTCCCATCCTGGTTTCTGATTGGCCAGCTCCGCGGCCACCGCCCTAACAGCCAACCATGGAGCGACACGCATCTGGGCGGCGCCCGTCCCACATCGGCACCTCACCCCAGCCCTGCCCGAACATTCACTATAAATAGCGAGGCAATGCACTAGAACAAGGATCGAAAACCTCGCGAATCACATACATTAGATCTCGAGCTAAGATCATTGTTGTAACCCGATACACCTGAACGCGATAAAGATTGTCTGTTCATCCTTACGATCTCACAATCAATACAAAAGCATTTCAAACACTACCTCCATCGCGTTAAGCACCTCAAGCGACCAAACACTTTATATCTCCCCGTTCGTTGATTCGGTTAAACTCAAACCTCTTGCTTCCATCGCGTTACACTACTATCGGTGTTTTCGAACTTCAACAATGTCATTAATAAAATATTTAAAAAATCACTTAGGGGTTTCTCTTAATTGTATTTAGTAAATACAATAGAAAAATATCGATTATAATCTTTTCTCAAAGACTAAGGTGATTTTTTTAACAAATGCATAATTTTAGTAAAAAAGAGAAGTAAAGACGATTTCTTTTACCAAATGCATAATTATAGTTAAAACTTAAATACGTCTAGTATTAGATAACAAAATATACATCTACGTACATATCATAATACAAGATAAAGTAGAGTCCAAGTGTGTAAAAAACACTATTTTATTTATAACATTATATATATTGACAAACTAATCATAAAAATGATATTCAATTATCAACTTTTAAGTAGGTGACTTTTGTATATTTATAGATAGAATACAAATTTGTATATAGGGTATTGCTATTTGTCGTCCTCAGATCCCAAAGTAAGAATAGAATATCGTTAAAGATTATATATTATCTTTTTAAACATCCAAGATAAATCTTTCTTAAAGTCCTAAGTCCTAACATATTAATCATTATTTAAATTGGATTTTTTACGTACAAGTTTGAAAGTTTGAATTGAGCAGTTGTAAACTTCTGTCAAAAAAATTGAAAAGCTAAAATAACTAACTATAAATATCATGTAGGTACATGAAAATTTAAATAGACGTTGATAAAAACAAACTTCCTTTAATTTATTCGTAGGTGTAAGTGCATAATTTCTTTTGAGTACAAATTGATTATTAGAAAAATTTTAAATTACGTTATATTTGAGTTAGGAAGAAGGGAGTTGGTAAATTGCTTTTTTTTTTCTATCAAATCTATTGATATAAGGAAAGGTGTATATTCACTATTTGAAGTAGTGAGAGGAAATTTGGTAAAAAAAATCAACATAAACAACAAGAAATGGGTAGGAGAATAAAATTAGGTAGGAAGAGAGAGAAAAGCTCAAAAGATAGTTGAGGGTGAAATAGCAAAAGTAATTGGTGAGACTATATAGTTTTATTCACTTCTAAAAAAACAAAATACTTTATACTAGACATCTACTTTCGGCGTTGTTCGGGACGATAATTCAGTATTATTTTGGTATCTTTGTATGATTGTTGTTTATATCTATGATTTCAATTGCTTTATTAGCATAAAATAAGTACAGAGGAAAGACAATAGATTAAAACTCATTTGTTTAGGGAACCGCCTGTAGCACTATTCTTTAGACCGATCGATATCGATCACATAGCGCAGGTTAGTTGTGTACTTGTTATAATTCGTTTCTGGTGTTGTTCTTGGGGTTTGATTCATAATATTTTGGGTTTTGAAACTTTAAGTATTATCTCTTTCATTAAACAAGTTGGATGTTTCCTTGTTTTCTCGCCGTGTTCGCGTTGTAAGATCCAAATATTCAGTTGTCAACTAACTTGGTGTCCCTCGTGAGATCTACTATTGAGTAACGCCTTGTTAGAAAGACGAAGTGTTACAATAGATTAGGGTCTAAGGTCTAAATTTTTGGATGTTAGATTTAGAGTCTAGAGTTTAGGGTTTATACTCTAGAGTGTTTGGGTGTATGGTACAAAGTTTAAGGCTTAGAGGATTGGGTCTAGGGTTTATGTTAGGATTAGGTTTAGTTAGGTTTAGGGTCTAAAGTTTATAGGGTAGGACGTTACGATTTAGCTAGGGTTTTTGATTAAGGGTTTAGAGTTTAGGGTCTAGGGTTCAGAGTTTAGGGTCTAAGATTAGGGTTTAGACTCTAGGGTTTGGGGTCTAGGGTTTACGGTCTAGGGTCTATGGTTTATGATTTAGAGTTTAGTGTTTAATATTTAAGGTTTAGGGTTTGGGGTTTTATCTTTAGGGTCTAGGGTCTAAAGTTTAGGGTCTAGAGTTTAGGGTATAGGATTTCTTGTCTAGGGTCTAGGATCTAAGATCTAGGGTTTAGGCTCTAGGGTTGGAGGTATAGGGTAAACCCTAAACTATAAACCCTAAACCTAAACCCTACACCCTAAACTCTAAACCCTAAATCTCAAACCCTAAACCCTAGACTATAGACACTAACCTAGGATTAAAAGTATTATTGTATGGCTACTTTGTTTTAAAACAACACTTATCTATTGGATTATTAAACAAAATAATTCTTGCATACCACTAAATATTTATATGAAATTTATACCATGAACTTTGTATTACTATCTTTATTGGTATTTCAATAGGAGGATAGTAAACAAAAATGTATATAACATATTATTTTAATAAAATAAAGATGTGGTATATATATAGTGGTAGAATTTGCTTCCAATACCATTGTTGGTTATTAATTTTTTTTAAAAAATAATTATGAAAAATATAATTTAATTTTTAGAATAGATCGATTCATCAATTAGGAGGGTATAATAATGAGATTTAGATTTATATATTATGATAGAATTTTAATTAAACAACTCAAAATCTACGATAGAATTATATCTACAGTTTTGTTTGTTTTTCACATTCCAACAATATGTTGTCTTGGTTAAACAATTGCAATGACAATATGATCTTATTTTTTTATATTGAGATTATAAATCAAATATCAACTATTGTATCCTTAATTTGTAAGTTTTTATTTACAATACTAACTTTGGTTATGCAAAAACTAAAGTAATAAAGAAATTTCGAAAGGATTCTTATAATTCTTTTATGATATAAATTGTAATTATTAATAAGAAAATCTGAGATCTAAATCATTATTATAGAATTAATTGCCATAAAATATAATTTTATAAAGTATATAGACATAACATAATTAAATAACATATAGTATAGTCTAAACTAATAGTATGAAAATGAATTATTATAAAATAAATAAATAAAATCTTTTATCTTTAGGCTGCATCATTTACTCAAAAATTATTCAACAAGATAATATTTAATATATATTTATCAATCTATGTACTTATCAATAAGAGTAACATATTAAACTTAATAATGATAATTTAATTAATAATACCACTTTAACTGAAAATGAATTTAGTAAGATAAAGTATATTACATATCGTATAAAGTAATAACATAATAAAAATATAATCAGAAATAAAGTTATTGGAATAATATAAAGTATAAAATAATAATGATCATTATAATAAGTATTATAGTATAAGCTCATAATAAAAATAGCATATTAGATTGAATATAACATGATGTAATTGATAAAATACAACTTTATATGGAGATAGATAGGATTGATAAAATAAATAATGACATAGTGGCATCATGACAATTATAATATATGTAAGATGACAGAATAAATTGGAGTTAGGGAAATTAATGTCAAAAAGTTTCAAGTTTAAAAGTAGGTAAGAATGCCAAAAAAAAATACAACTTTACATGGAGATAGATAGGATTGATAAAATAAATAATGAGCATGTATAATATATATATAAGATGAAGGAATAAATTGGAGTTAGTGCAATTAATGCTAAAAAGTTCCAAGTTTACAAGTAGGTAAGATACATGTGTTAAACATCCGCTGAAATCTACTACTCCATAATACAATATAAAGCAAAACTCAAGTTTATGTAAAAATTTCCTCCACATCATCAAGCTTGAATAAAATAATGCTTTTATTTTTTTACATTATATTTTCTAAGAATAATCCATTTTATCTACTTGATATCTTATTCAATTTCACTATATATGTTTGATATCTAACCCAAATTTTGATATCTTAAGATTTTTTTTTCTAACTTGATATTTTTAGCATTATAAATATATCAAGTATTTTTTTTATAACATACCAATTTTTCCTTATCAATTAGTATATGTTTTTTTCATTATTAAATCTTGAAGAATGATGAAAAAACTTTCACATATGTCAATAGTATACTAAATAATACTAATGTAAATATGAAAAATTGAATAAAGTTGTTTTAGAATTAAAATTGCATTAATAATAGTACATATATAGGTCAATAGATTCAGAATCTTGTCTATCGAGTTTGAATTGTAAATTTTCGAGTTAAAGGCGGATTCGTGTCAAACTTCAATCTCGAATCGTTTAATTCGGATTTGTATTTACATTACCCTTATATGGTGCATGATTTGTACTAATTACTTTAATTGTGTAAGATCAAATCTTACAGTGAGTGTAACGTAACATCTTCCCCTAATTCTCAAATATGACACTTTCCTAACTAGTTTATTTACCTCGTTTTGACCCGACCTACTTGAACGGGTCGGATTTCGTTCCCAAGAACATACCAAAAAAGGATTACTCATTTACAATGGCCAAACGAACCGTGGTCAGCCCTATTTTTCAGAATTTTATCCGATTCATTCACAGGTTTGGAGAAAATAGGCAACACAATGCACCGCTGAACGAGAATCTCCGTTAATTCTAACCAGTTTTCCGTCTAGCTCGTTCTGCCCGAACGCCCACAAATATATTGCCATGGCAGCTTCTTCCCTTCTTCTCTACAATCCCAACCTGTACCCATCTCTGAACTCTGCGAGCAAACGAAGTGGCTTTCTCTCATTTAGAGGAAATGGGTCTTGTTCTCTCCACCCAGAAGCAAAATTTCAGGCTTACCCAACTGTCAAGGCAATGTCTACTGTTAATTCACAGTTCGGTACAAAGAAACAAGTAGAGGTAAGGTAACACTTAATTGGGTTTGCTTTTCCGATTGCAATTGAGCTCTCAGAATTCCTAATTTGCTCGTTTTAAGATTCTTTCCCCTTGTGGTTAGATTGTGTACGACCCAGATGCAAGATTGAACCAGTTAGCAGATGAGGTGGATAAGAATATAGGGCTTGGCAGGCTCACTCTCTTTTCACCTTGCAAGGTGGTCTAATTCCTCTATATCTGCATTGTAGTTAGTTTGCCAAAATGACTTGTTCTCAATATATGTGAAGTTGAGCTTTTTGTATGAATCAGGTTAATGTCTTCTTGAGGATAACTGGAAAAAGAGAAGATGGGTATCATGATTTGGCATCACTGTTCCATGTGAGTGCTCAAATAGGTTGGAATTGGGAATTGAGCTTTTCATCTCTCTGACTGTTCCATCAACAATCTCATTTTCTCCCTTTAACTTTAGGTAATAAGCCTGGGAGATACAATTAAGTTCTCATTGTCACCTTCAAAAACGAAGGACCGTTTGTCCACAAATGTGCCAGGGGTTCCTCTTGATGAAAAGAATTTGGTAAGAGACTGATGAGGCCTCTTCAGCTCTGATATACACTCAACAGCTAAACCAGTAATAACCTGATATGTGTTTGAGTTTTGGCCTACAGATTATTAAGGCCCTTAATCTGTACAGACGAAAGACAGGCAATGACCAACATTTCTGGGTATGCATGTTATTCAAGACCAGTTACCCAAAACCGAGTCTTTTGACATCCATAGGCACTTGAATTGTTTATTGTTTCCTGCCATTGAACAGATCCATCTGGACAAGAAGGTTCCAACAGGAGCAGGGCTTGGAGGAGGAAGTAGCAATGCTGCAACTACACTGTGGGCAGCTAATCAATTTGCTGGTGGAATTGCATCTGAGAAAGAGCTTCAAGAATGGTCCAGTGAGATTGGTTCTGATATCCCTTTCTTCTTCTCTTGTGGAGCAGCATACTGTACTGGTAGAGGGGAGGTAATGCAGCTTTCAGAAGTTTCACTTTTAAGCATCAAAGTTCTCCTATAGTAATTGGTCTAGTTTTCTGCTCCCTGAAAGAATAGGTTTGGCTTTGATTTCTGAATCTGTAATAGGACTTGGAAATTGGTTTCCGGCAGAGACTTGGCATTTACACCTCACATGTTTTTGAGATAGTAGATCTGGTTCCAATAACATGTTAAGCATTGAGTTATTCTCTTCTTCTGCATAGGCTGTTAAGGATTTACTGCCACCGGTACCATTGGAGACTCCGATGGTTCTCATAAAGCCTCCAGAGGCATGCTCCACTGCTGAAGTTTACAAGGTACTGAGTAGTTAAGGACAAGGAGAAATTTTTGGTATCTTTTGTGAGATATTTGCTGTTGTTTGTCCAATTAACTTTCCTTTACAACTCAAAACTCAGCGCCTGCGCTTGGATCAAACAAGTAAGGTTGATCCTTCGAGCTTGCTGGATAAGATATCAACACAGGGGATATCTCAAGATGTCTGCGTAAATGATTTGGGTAAGAAACATCTAATGTTACACTCAATTCTTCAGATCATCAGGCCAAAACTGGGGTAAATAGGCCATTAGATGATCCAACTTTTAGACCAATCTATAATCCCTTAAATAGTCACCCCTACATAGGGCTTACAGTAATGGTTCATGTTTGAACTAATTTTGCTACTATTTTTTTTCTGAATCTCTAAGTAAGAATATGCAAATGTGTCTAAACACTTTCAAACGGAAACTTTGTGTAGTGGGTGATGTTCATGACTTACAGGGTAGAGATTAGGACTCTTAGGACAAATTCAACTCGTATTACCTTACATAATGATGTTGATGAACCTTCATTGGTAGTAGTTTGTGGCATTACAACTGCTGTTGCATTAAACCATCTATAGAACTGCATTTGTAATCTGTTTCCTACTTATGATAGATTTGACTGAGTTTTTTGTATGCTTGATTTTATGGCACTGCAGAAGATCCTGCGTTTGAAGTTCTACCTTCCCTAAAAAGATTGAAAAAGCGTGTGATAGCAGCCAGCCGTGGACAATACGATGCAGTTTTCATGTCTGGGAGGTACATCTTTGAACTGCCAACTTTAAGGAATGGAAACCCGAAAATATTATACTTTAAAGTATCTCTATGATGGAGTTTAATATGAGATCTTGGCTTGTAAGATAATCAAAACCCTTGAAGCCAAACGTTGTGTTTAATCTTTCCCAATTCTCATATTTAATTAAACTGGGATATGAAAATGAGCTGTCTAACCACAACAAAGCATGTCTTCCAAATCTCAATTCTCCATCTTGTATGCATTGTGTATAGTCCCACATAATATTTCTTCATTGTTTCCATCTACTGCTATGTTATGTAAAAGCTTACCTCATTGATAGACCATGGCTTTTTAATGACCATACAGCGGAAGCACGATTGTTGGGGTTGGTTCCCCAGATCCCCCGCAGTTCGTGTATGATGAAGAAGAGTACAAAGATGTCTTTTTGTCAGGTACGCTTGATGTGATTCATAAGTTCTTGTACGTCATATTAAATGGTGGTTAATTGGTTATTATATGCGTGCATAATTAAACTCATCTAACTAAGTGCTGGCTTTGTAAGTGCAGAAGCTACGTTCATTACCCGAGAAGCAGGCGAATGGTATAGGGAACCTGTTTCAAATGCATCTGCAACTCAGGAGTCTTCTACTTCCGGTCACCGTCAGTGATGAAATTGCAAAACAACACAGATCATCAATCCATTTCCAATCGATCGAACAGGAATACATATTGGGCAATATATTGTTGATATAAATTATTTAAAAACAAAAAGTCCTACAGCAAGAAGATTCCTCATTTCGTATGTAGTGTGTTTACTGTTTAGGCCGGCCCACAATTAGATCTATTTTCTTAAGAAATGACCGGTTTTGATTACGAATTTAGAACATTAGATTGACGTATAACAATTGTAAAGTGAAAGAGCACTGCAATAAAATAAGAAAAGAGACTCGAAATGCTTTCTTTCACTGAAAGGTAAGCCACCAACAATCAACAAGAGCAATAACCAAACATTTGAAATGCAAGCACATTCATTCTGGGGTCTTTTTTTTCAACTTCCATTTCTTTCACTATTTTCATTTTATTCACCAACAAACACAACCACCACCACATCACAGCGAAGGAGAAGAAACAAACTGCCTAGGCACGCTAAAAAGATCTTTTCCTTCAAATGGAGATGTCCATTCTGCAGATGACGAATCAGCATGACCTGGCACGCCACCATTAGAGGAAGGCTGTCTTGATCCTTGCTTCATACCTCCGGCTGTAGCAGAGCCTGAATCGTAGATATTTGAGCTGCTCGTCTTTGGCCAAAACCCGTTATTAGCAGGCTTTGACATTGAAGGAAGGAAAGTCCTATCCAAGCTCCAGTCGATGTTGTTATAGTCACAAGATGACATCATGCCACCTGTGTGCCAATCCACTGGTGAGGTTGACCCAGATGAGCAAGTTGAACCTAGCCCAGAAAACAGCCCAAGAGAGGATGCAACTGCAAGTGTTGGTGACGAACCCACTCTTTTCCACAATGCTTGTGCTCGGTTTGCTGTTTGTAAGTCAACTGGACTTGTGCCTGGAATAAACTGATGCTGCTGCTGCTGGTATAGCTGATGATTCAAGGTCAAATCATTGGGGCTTACACTTCTTGTGGTTGGAATGAATGGGTGATAACTGTTGTTGGGTTTCATCATCTCTGAAGTAGAAGGGTACCAACCAGGTGCTGATCCTGGTGGAGACGAAGAAATGCTTGTTGGATTAAGAGAGGCCATAAGCTTGCCATTTATAGACTGGGGCCTCTGCATCATAACCACTGGTTCCCTTAGTGTTGGATGGGGATTCTTATGTTCAATGCCAGCTGTCATTGATACATGGCGGGAATCTACCTTGGTTGGTGGAGGTGGGACCTGTAATGGTGAAGCCAGGGAATATGAAACTGAAGAGCTTGTCGATTGAGGACCGCCAACAGGCCACCTTTTCTCAGTTGGTAGTGTCATTTGTTGTGGTCGGCTCCATTCTAACTTTGATTGAACCCTTGTAATTTGAGGCATACTTTTGTTAATGATTTTTGGAGAGGGCCCTACTAGAGTTGCCGGTTTGGTGTAGTTAAGCTCTTTTTCATCCTTCCTCTGTTGTATTACTATTGTAGAGGTAGGCTTTTGTTGTTGTAGTCTTGCAGAATTCAGATTTGTAGCTAATGGGATCTGGCCATTGCTCATACTTGCAGGATCACTGGTTTCCTCTGGTTTTGGAGGGTCTTGCTTTTGAGCTCGCAAGGACTCTTGAGCCTTTTCAAGATCACCTTCACAGGCCACAATGGCTCTTTCAACTTCAGACTTGGGGCATTTAAACCGGATCTCCATGTCTGAGATCCAAGAAAGCTCTTCAGATATATCAATTTTCAAATTACCCCCACCATCCAGATTTTGATCCTTCTGCTTATCTGATTTGTCACCCTCTTCAAGCAGCCACTCAACTGCTTCATCTAGTTTACCTTCATTATTAATGAGTGCCATAGTAGCCCGTTCGGAAGAGAATCCCATAGCCACAATCTGTTGTGCACGAGCCTCCAGTTTTCTTGACATCAAGTATCCATTACACCGCTCATGTAATTCCTGGGCACGCCTCTCCTTCTGGCGCTGGTGTTTCCTCTCATTTTTCTGACGGATTTTATCCCTTTTATCATTATCAGCACCAGGTATTACCTCCTGCCGAGCTTGAGCGTTTAATGCTTTCTCTTTCAGTTCCTCTGACTCCACAGATCGGGTATCATTGTTGGAAGCAGAGTCATAATCTGCTCCACTTCCATTTGTGCTTCCACTATTGTCATCTGTTTCATCTATGTTGCGAAAACGGCCGTTTACTTGAAGGGAAGACAAAGCGGAAGTTGGCAATGGATCCAGGGTATGAAAGGTCCCCAAAACTGGATTATATGCACTTGCTGGAACACCAGATGTTCCATTTACAGTTCCAGAGGTCCTGGAGGAGACCTTTTGTTCCTTGCCAGCCCTTTTGTCCTTTGACTTAGATTTTGAGGCTGACGGAGACATTTTTAATCACAAGGTCTTTCTGTACAAGTATAAGATTTCATATTAGATGATTTTCAAAGGTAAATACACATAGCAATAAAAGTATAATAACTTTCAATTTCCACATACTGACCAGACACAGCAATAGAAGAAGATAGAAACTACTACATGCACAGCAGAAAGTTGTTTTCCAAGTAACTACAAAGCTGAACTCATAGAACTTTCCTCCGTGATGCATTTCCATATAAATTTTACAATCTACCCAAAATCAGAGCTTTTCGTATCGCACTAAAATCACTTGCAACCACCAAAGCCCAAGTTTAGAGATTATTGATCATGAACAGAAACTGTTAAGTCATAAAAATGCAAGTTGTCCAGTTTTCCAAAATGCCACTCCACATGAGCAAAGACTAGCTCTGTAAGGTATCACTACCGCACCGGAGCCAAGCAGTGCAAAAACTTGATCAAACCTAGCTGGCCTGTCACCTAGCAGATGACTAATGACCTCCTATAACCAAGCTTCTGTTCTAGGTTGTCATACCACAGGAAAACTAGTGCAAATTCCACATAAGAAAGATATGCAGCCGAAGTAAAAACATACAAGCATAAAGATATACAACCTTAGTCCTAACATGTATTGTTTTGAATCCATCTAAAATTTGTAATCAGAATACCAGATTATAGGAGCTACACGTTATTTCACTAGGCATAAATCCAAAAGCACTGCTTATGCAATTATGTATAAACCTCTACATGAAGATCCAAAAATGTAACAATCACGGCTAACACAGATAACATTAGAATGAAGGAGAGATCAAGTAATTTCTCCTGCTTAAACATCATAACAGCCCCTTCCATTCAGACACTCAAGGGCAAGATCCACATCAGCCTCTTTCAATTATACAAGAAAATTAAGCTACCTCATAGAAAACCGAAACAACCTATGAAAGAAAAAATGAATCCTGGAGCAAATATAAAATCAACAAAAAAAATGATGATTGCTACCAGAAACAAAATCACAAAGTATACGCCTAAGGCCTAACACTACATAATTTTCTAAAGCAAAGATATATCCATACATCTGCTCATCAGCGGCATCAAGGCAAACTTGTGTTTTATCATCACTAGGAAAGCAGCAGTGCTACTTAATATTCAAGTTCAACGAATTCTCTTAAGTGATCGATTAAATCAAGATAACTACAACCGCAGTTACAAACACGAACGGCACCTAAAGCACATAATAAACTGCTAAATTGTTCCGCCCTAGCACAAAATTCAGCACAAAGAGAAGCAAGAACATGACAAGCAAACCTTTCTAAATTGAGGAAACCCTAAGTTTTCGAATGGCCTAAATCTTGACGAATGGAAGACTCCGATACAATTGATTTCATCACAAGTTGTGCAATAAACCGAGAAACACAAACTGCAAACAAGCGAATCTCGCAAAAATGGCGACGAATCCGAAACCACAACAAGAGGAGAAAATGAAAAGAGAAATGAAGAAGACGGTTAGAGGAAAAAGATAGAAGAGAGATAACAACAGACCAGATGATGCAGATGTGACGGTGGATGGATCGACGGAGAGATCACGCTCGAGCAGAGATTTCAAGAAGTCCGAGATGGGGGAGGGAGAGAGAACGGGAGAGACGAAGAGGTGAGAGATTGCGAGGCTGAAACTGAATCGACAAATTAGGGTTTTTGACACGCTGATAATGGGGAAAAAATGGGGGAAAGCAGTAGGGAAATCAATATATATTAAGGACAGTCTTGTCATTACATATTCATATCCCAAACACTGTGCTTTGTGAGTTTGTGTTCTGCATTTTCCAATAAAACTTGATATCCATACATATTTGACCGAAATGTCAAGTTGATTTTCAAAAACTCTTACATTGTTTTGCCATGTTGGAAAATATTATTTAGACCTTTAGGTATTTAAAAACTAAATCAAGCCATTTAAAGTATTTTTTCAATGAAAAACTCGACCTAAGACAAAACTCATCATATCTTATCTTAATTTATCATCGTTA
The DNA here is from genome assembly GCA_934048045.1 of Polygonum aviculare. NCBI lineage: Eukaryota > Viridiplantae > Streptophyta > Magnoliopsida > Caryophyllales > Polygonaceae > Polygonum > Polygonum aviculare. The sequence goes on along the minus strand of OW204023.1, from coordinate 13,506,864 downwards.
TTATAATCATCATAATTCATAATTATATATTATAGCAGAGGTTAAAAATAATATTTAAAAGTACATGTGTCAACTTTTCATTATATCATATCCTTTATCTTTATTAAAATAATCTAATTGGTTAAAATTATTTTATAGACCTCATATGTATATAAAATATGAAAGAATATATATCAATGAAGCCATATTTATAAGTTTTCTTAGATATATGATTAATAAATCCTGCTATATATACTAAATTGGAGATTAAAATAATAATATACAATAATATATGTCAACTCCAAATAAAGATATAATTAATTAATAGCAGTAGTATATTAAAGATATAATAAACTACATAGTTATTTATTAAATAAGTTTGATTGATTAATGATTAATTGATTTATTTTTTGTTGGATCAATTTTTTTATTGTAGACTCTACATATATAAATATATGTATATATATTAGACTTGATTATTTTATAAATAACTATAAAATTATTATTATTATTATTATTATTATGAAATAAAAAAAACTTATTGATAAAAACAAGTATTCAATCCTTATACAAAAATATAATCCTACAAATTGTTGTTTGATTAAAAGAATTTATTATTACAAAAATAGTCTATCATTAAAATAATCCTATAAGAAGTAAGTTAAATAAAACAATACAAGATTTTATAATATCAAACTCTTCTTTTCAATAACTTATATAAAATTTAAAGTAAACTTTTTGTTAAATCGAAATTGTGCTTTCAAGGCACAACACTAATACTAGTTATTATATACTAAAACGGAAGTTAAAATAATGATAGAGAGCAACATATGTCAACTCCACATTGGACCGCATCACTCTTTTTTATTAAAACAATTTTATTGATTAAAATTTGACAATAAATCTCATAAAAAAAAGAAAAGAATATATCATCGAAATTCTATGGGCAAAGCTTTGTTAAAGATATAATTTAGAGAAATTTGTCAGAAACCACCCGTATAATAGGTCACATTTCGCTAAATCCCCTGGATGTTTGGATATTATTTTGGATCACCTATATAATAGTCTCCGTTAACAGAAAACCACCCCACCCCATACTCCCTCTAAAAATCGTTGAGCGTGCGTGACCACATGGCATTTTAATCATTTTCCTTTTCTTTTACACACTTTAGCACTTAAAAAACCCCAAAAAACCCAAAAGCCCCAAATTGAAAAATCTCGCCCTAATTTCAAACTACCCCAATAAACGTCTCCGTCCTCCATTGCTCTGCCTCCTTCCTCTGCATCCCCTTACTCCTACACCAGACGGAGGCGTTTCTCGAAGGCATCTTCGACTGGTCATGGTCTGAGATCCTCCAATCTCTCAAGAGCTGTGAGGATTTCGTCCCCCGGGCCAAATCCGCCAGCCAAATCGACAAACTCATTTGCTCGCTCCTCGCCAAGATCGCGCATAACAATGCCGATTTCGCAACCCTAAGCAACGTTGGGGGCGGTTCGTCCGCCTCCTCGTCGCCGAATTCAAGCTTGGTTCCGGCCAAGGCCTGGTGGTTCGATGATCTGACAACGCTGCCTTCGCCGATCGTGGCTAGGGTTATCAGGAATTTGGGGGCATTTGGGGCTGAGAACAACAACCTCCTTCTCACTAGGTTTCTGTTACACTACCTCAAAACAACGTCGTCCGGGAGGTATCCGAGGGGTGAATACGGTGGACTAGCGGACAATGCGGTTTACGGTGTGATGCTGATGACCAACACCGCGTTCTAGTCTTGTAGTTTCTTTAAGTGTTAAATTATGAAAAAGGAAAGGAAAATGATTGTATTTACGGTGTGATGCTGATGACCAACACCGCGTTCTCTTGCACTAACACATATGGTGGACAATGCGGTTTACGGTGTGAACGCAGTGTTGGTCATCAACATGCTAATTGTATTTGGGTTTTTTTAAGTGTTAAAGTGTGTAAAAGAAAAAGAAAAAGACTAAAATGCCACGTGTCCACGCGTGTTCAACGACTTTTAAACGGAATATGGGGTGGGGTGGTTTTTTGTTAACGAATACTATCATATAGGTGGTCCAAAATAATATCCAAACATCCGGGTGGTTTTGCGAAATGTGGCCTATCATACGGGTGGTTTCCGGAAAATTTCTCTATAATTTATTAATCTTAGTATACTAAATTGAAGGTTAAACTAATAGGATAAAACAACACATCAACTCTATAAAACACTAATAATTAAATCCAAAATAATATATATTAAATATATTATTAAACCATATCATCATTTTATCAACTCAATTTAATTGGTTGAAATGTAATTGACTTATTTTTGTTTGTTAAAATTCTATTATAGATTACATTATTACAAATAGAAGATATACAAACACTATTTATATAAATTTTATTTAGATTTTATTTAATTTTCAAAATAAATATAAAAATAAAAAAGTAATTATAAAATAAAGAAACTTAGTGATAAAATAATTATCCAATCCATATACTATAATTATAATCCTACAAATCTTTGTTTAGTTAAAAATACAATATATAATTAAAATAAATTTCATAAGAAACAAATTAAATAAAGTAGTACAAGATTTTATATCTCTATTTTTTATGAATACATTTATATAAAATTTAAAATACTTTTTGTAGTTAAATAAAAAATGTGATGTTAGGGCGTGGAGAGTGATACTAGTTTTGTTTCGAAATGGGTTATTATATTTTCATTTCTAAGAGTAAATATTAATATTTTATTAAAACCCACAACGACTCGACACAGTTTACTAGTACCCCTTTGTCAACCGAAACCCGACTTAATTTGAATCTGAATTCCCGATCCAAACCCGAGACAACTAACCCAATTGATAGGTCTAATATTTTAAAAGTATACATCTTGTTAAATTGAAAATATACATCGATCATTTGGACAATTTTTCTCATAGTTTACTAAACCTACATATATATACATACATACATACATACATATATATATATATATACATGTGCACAATAGCTTTTCTAAATTATATTTTTTTAATAACTCTTCTATTAACCAAAACATATACCTCACATTTTCTTAGTATACAAATTATTTCACAGCTTATTAATCCTAACTATTCACAATCCTTATATTCCTCAATCAATTCGGCTTTTTACGAGCTATCACATTGATTCTAACCTTATCTCATAGTTAAAAAAATTAATCTGTATTCTCATTCATCTTTGCGATCTACCAAACCTGTTTAGTAGACGAAATTTTTATTCGATGTCTCGATCTACCAGACCTGCTTATCCACTAAATATTTTCTTATCATTACCGATTAATTTTTTTCTAGAGTCTATATCACCACAAATGGCTACCCACAAAACATAGATTGTTGACCACCCCATGGGATCTCATTCACAGCATTGCTTTTAACTATCATCGTTCTTTTTGACCAAATAGATCATCAGAAGAAGAATTAGGTCCTCCCTTGCACAATTTTTGTTTGTTTGCCGGTTCCATCGCTATATGGGTTTCAAACTCTCCCTCTATCTTTCCAAACCTTCTTGTCGAACTCTTTCTTTGGGGTGTACTTAGTTATGACTACACTAATCCTAAATAGACTAAATTTGGTCACTTTTAGTCAATTAGACACCTGATCTTCACAACAGGTCTATCAAACACTTAAACTTGTCAAAACCTACCTACTAAGTACCTTTTCCCAATACACTTTATATGTAATATACACGTGCTATTACGTGTAGATTTGAAAAAAAAAAACTGAACGGCCACGTAATTACATGTAAACATAGTTATTAAAAAACTTCCACATGAAATGAACTATACATTGAATCGAACAAACTAGGAAAGAGTGTGAAAAAATTCTTACAGTAAATCTAAGCACAATGCCCCCATCCCCTCTGCTCCCTTCTTCGAGCCTCCCCCTCCCAAATCTGTAGATCCCCAACCTCAAATCATGCACCAAATCTATGGCCTATACTAATCCTTCTCCAAATATTTCTTCATAACCCCATGCCCCAAATCTCCTCACAAAATCTATTTTTGAATTTGTGGTTTTTTGTTTCTCGATACGAGAGTAAGAAATTGGGGTTTTGACCGTTTTATATTGAATTTTGGGGTAGTTTTAGGTTCAAACTTGGGGTTTTTTAGTTTGTAATGAAATTTGAGTGGGTTTTTAGTTTCAAATCGATGAAGAACCAAGAGTTTCAATTTGGAGGGTTTTAGTTAATGAAATTTCAGTTTTGAGGGTTGATGTAAATTGATGAATGCAATTCAAAGAATTGGGTATGGCTTTGCTCACTTTTAGGCCTTGATAGGGGAAATTTTCAATGAGAAAAATCCCAAAATAGTCCTACTTTCAAAGTTTTATTCCAAAGATATACCCCCACTCTATCTTGTTTCCAATCGTATACCTTTTTTTCTTTAAATACAAAACTACCCCTAATACATAATTAATAAGAAAAAAAATTAATAAAAGATAGGATTGACGAGAGAAGAAAATAAGAAATGCAGATCACCGCCAATCATCAAATTCAACAACACCGGCACGCAATACGCCAGCACCACCGGCCGGCACAACACCACTGCCCCGCCGTTCCATGCATGAGAAGACACGCTGCCTTCTAATCTTAAGCTCATTTCCATGGTAATTTTATTTATATCGGTTCACTCTCTACCCTTGTTTTTGTGTTCTGGGCTAATGAAAATATTTCTGCTTTTGCAGAGGGCAACTGGATCAAATGCGGAGAAGAAGAACAAGGCTCTTGTTCATTTGAGACTACCGGTTTCATCATCAAGACCCACCAAGACTAAAGGGTAAAATGTTGAAAAATTAATGTACACTAAATTAATGTAATACTTAAATAAATTAGACTAAATCTACATAAATCTTATCTACATACATTTAATGTAACAATTTAACCTACATAAATTATTCTACATAAAATTTAATGTAACAAGATCCTAGCAAATATTATGTAACAAAATCTTAACAACTTTAATTTACATAAAATCTAATTTACATAAAATTAATGTAACACATACACAAAATTAATCTACATAAATTAATGTAATACTTAAATAAACTAGACTAAATCTACATAAATTTTATCTACATACATTTAATGTAACAATTTAACCTACATAAATTATTCTACATCAAATTTAATGTAACAAGATCCTAGCAAATATTATGCAACAGAATCTTAACAACTTTCCTTTACATAAAATCTAATCTACATAATTTTTAATGTAACACATACACAAAGTTACTCTACATAAGTTAATGTAATACTTAAATAAACTAGACTAAATCTACATAAATCTTATCTACATACATTTAATGTAACAATTTAACCTACATAAATTATTCTACATAAAATTTAATGAAACAAGATCCTAACAAATATTATGCAACAGAATCTTAACAACGTTCATTTACATAAAATCTAATCTACATAATTTTTAATGTAACAAACCCTAGAAAATTAATGTAACATATCAAAGTTGCGAATTGCAGGTCTATGCAATTCGACCTAGGAGGTGGAGGGATGGCCGGTGGGGGGTTGGTGCGGCCGGCAGGAGGGTGGTGGCTGGAGGGAGGAAGGTGGCCGGCAGGAGGATGGTGGCCGGCGTAGATGCGTAGATTTGGGCAAGGCTATGGCGGCGGTAAGGATGCAATGGTAGGGCGGCGGTAGGGCGGCGGCCGACGGGAGGGTAGCGGTAGGGCAGCGGCCGGCGGGAGGATGGTGGTCGGCGGATCGAAGGTGGCTGACGGGAGGAAGATTGCAGGACTGAGAATTACGTAAAAACTGTAAAAGAGAGGTTTCTAAATTTATGTAAATCTGTTTTAGAGGGCAATTTTGTCCAATTTTATGTAATAGGTTATTATTGTCCAATCTATTGTTTAGGGGTATACTATTGGAATTCATTAATGAAAATAGGCTATTGGCGTCTTTAACCCATTTTCAATTGAGTTTCCGGGTATGATTTGTTTTTCATTTTAATTATATATTTTTCTTTTGGGAAAATTGCATTTAACCACCCTTTATTTTACACTTGTTACAATTAACCACCCTTTATATTTTTTCTACACTTAACCACCCCTTATTTGTAATTATGTGCATTTAACCACCTATTTTAACAAAAAAACGTCATTTTCTTCGTTAAGTAAAGTAAATTACATTTTTTTTCGTTCTTTTTAAATTTTATTTACAATAAATGGATAAAGGAAAAACCATAATTAACACTTTCGAGTTCTAATATGCCGATTTTTTCAACACTCGCCTAATTTCCTCCATAATAATTCCTCTCCTCTATCCAATGGCGAAGAAGAACCACGACTTCGCCGATGCAAATACCATGGGTTTTGGATCTGATTCTAACGACTTTGAGCATCCCTTGGAGTTGGAGTTGATCGTGTTCAAGTCGATAGACGATGACTCGAGATTCAAAATGTTGATATGTAGGCTTAAATCCAATGACGATGACATTCTAAGCTCAATATATCCTAAGTTCTTTTATTTATTGTAAATAAAATTTAAAAAGAAGGGCAAAAAAGTATTTTACTTTACTTAACAAAGAAAATAATGGTTTTCATCAAAATGGGTGGTTAAATGCACATATTTACAAATAAAGGGTGGTTAAGTGTAGAAACAAATATAAAGGGTGGTTGATTGCAACAAATGTAAAATATAGGATGGTTAAATGCAATTTTCCCTTTTCTTTTTCCACATAGGTGAAAAACGTAATGGCAATCATGGACAATGTACATAGGTTTTGACAAGTTTAGATCCGAGATATATCCGTTTCAAAAGCCGGGTGTCTAAGCGACTAAAAGAATATTTCAAAAGTCAGATAGGTCCACTTCAAAAGTCAGGTGTGTAACAGTGAGTCAAATGACAAGTTGGGTTGTCTTTGGGCGAACTGAAATCTATTAGATTGTATTTCTGGGTTCTGACCCATGCCTTTCGAAATCCTAGGACAAACGAAGATTCAAACAAAAAATGATAAAGCTTTTTCAAGCTATCATACCGGAAATACTCAGGGGTTGCAAAAAAAAAATATAGTTCGATTCAAATCGCCTCCAAAGATCAAAAAGGATACCCTTGAAATTGAGGGTGCAGGATGCATAGGCACAAAAATACCTCAAAACTGGGGAAATTTTCCTGGTAATACATATAAAGCAACACTCAACTTGCCCCCCTCTTCAACCAATCATACTTGAATACCCAAACCTAAAACGCCAAAAACAGAAAACTCACTGAAATTGGTTCTTTTCTTTCTTTGCTAATGACTCGCCTTTGTGTTCGCTTCCAGCAGTAATCACGTAGCCTGCACCGACCTAGCAATACAGTAGCATTTTGAGATGGTTAAATAAGAAGACTACATATGTATATATACATTCATATATTAAGCAATTTGAGAAGAATGAAAGAAATGAAGACAAAAGAGTACATGGCAATCCCTGAGCACAGAACGCTCTTGTAACTGTACGTTGCTGCAAATAACCGAACCCTGGATTGAACAGCCATCTGATATGCTGACATGATTCATTATGATTGAGTTGACAATCTGCATTTTAACAAAGGGGAGACAGGAGGTTAACTGCAGCTGTAGAAATTATGCTTGCTAGATATGTTTGACGAAATCCAGTTATTACTGAACTCTGAACAAAGGGCCAAAAATCAATAAGTAAATGAACAAGGCAGATTGCACTACCTTGACGTTTGATCCTATTCGACAATGACGGCCAATGACAGATCGTTTTACACTACATTTGTCACCCATTCGGGAACCTTCACCAAGCATGCATTGTGGTCCCACCTATTTTAACTAATACAGTTAGATACATAGCCAGATTATATGAAATCAACTAATACACACATACAACCTAGTAATTGATAGAATCCTTTCTGAAAGATTGACAATGTCATCTTGTTTTAACAAGCCTCACCGTAGTTTTTGATCCCAGCTCAGCAGAGGAATGGATTATATTGTTATGTGCTGAGAATGAGTAGCCTGATAGATGATTTGCATCTCCAATAACCTGAACATACAAGGGAAAAAAAAGCCAACTATCAAGAAGAAAAAAAATCAACCAAAATGAGCTAAATATAGTCAGAGGCAAGAGAAAAATCTTAGATTAAGAAACTCACATCGCGATTGATGTCACAAAAAGCTTGAATAGAGTTCAGGCGCATACAGTAGTTAGTTTTGCTTGCGAGATAAATGCAGCATTTATGAGTTGCCAGACGAGGAGATCCGTTAGAATCCATTGCATATAATTCATGGAAACTTGGAGTGGTTGCATTGGCTAAGAGCTGAGACAGCATGACTTTGTTGTTCTGCAATGAAACCTTCTCATGCCCATTTTCTTCTGGCTGGACAGCTGAAGGCACCAAGACCTCTGATCTCTAATGAATCGTCAAATAAAAGATTAAACAAACAATTCATAAATAGGGTAAAACTCTAGCATTCAACATGATGAGGTATGTAATAGAATAAAGAAACCAACCAGCTGACTTCTAACAAGATAGGGCAAAACATCATGCTTTAAGCTTTGAAATCTTTCCTTCTGATCAAGAACCTCTTGCAAAACAGATCTGCAAAAGTATGTTCATAGGTGACAACAAGAACACTTCAATTAAGCAAGGGTGCACTCAAAGATGATTCAGATAGAAAGAGCAAAACCTCAAACCTCTTAAATGCATATAAATGAGCATCCATGAGATCTGTCCGGATTTCCATCTACAACGTAGGACAAGGAGAAATACATTATCAAGAACCAAGACCAACTAAAACCCACTGAGCAACAAAGTACAGCCACAAGCCAATAATATGTGGGCAAGAGTTTAATGCGAATTGACATCACAAACCTGGCCTACAGCACGCAGTATGCTCTTTTGAACCCTAACATCCTTCTGAACCTCACTGCCTACAAAGATCATGTTCCATTGAAACTTGACACCATGATCATGAAGCACTATACCAGCTGAAAAAATATCCAGAAACGCTCTAACCTGAAGCTATATGTAGCAAAAACTGTTTAGTGGAATCCAGTCCTATAACATCACACCGAGCTGGCTTCTTGACTTTGTCTTTACCACCAGAGGACCCAGATTCAGCTGGACCACTAACAGGAGCAGAGCAAAGCATTGTGGTTACAACTGCATCATGACGTCTATGTACAGCTGCCACTGCCCCAGGTGGAACATCACAGACAAGATCACCACTCACAACCTGTAGATATAATAAAGCCAATTATCACCACCAAATCATCAAGGTCCTTCTCAATAAAGTTTAAAAGAGCTTATTGTAACTTCAATCAAAATCTATGGCAAGAGGGGAAATTATGCATGATTTCAGAACTTGTTTAGACATAAGCTGTACTAATCCAACCGTCTAAATTCATATAAATCAGGATTCCTTCTGGAAAACAAATGTGAATTTTCCTGATGAAGAATCATATAGGTTTACTTCTTTAAGAAAAAATAATCATAATTCATAATAAAAGAAGAATGATGTATGTAGGCGACTTCCTAGTTCATAGACAAAAGAAAACTGATGTGAAACGATTGCTATGAACTTATAATACAGTTGCAGATGTATCTGTATAGCTGTGCAACATGCTCCACTTGCTAATTCGATTGCTATATTACATGCCTATGAGAGACTAATGTCGCTCAAAAGTACAATGAGGCATCACAAAACCACATGTAGTACATCCATATGAAATCAAGCAATCAACATATCAAAATGTCATAATAAAAGAAAAATGATGTATGTAGGCGACTTCCTAGTTCATAGACAAAAGAAAACTGATGTGAAATGATTGCTATGAACTTATAATACAGTTGCAGATGTATCTGTATAGCTGTGCAACATGCTCCACTTGCTAATTCGATTGCTATATTACAAGCCTATGAGAGACTAATGTCGCTCAAAAGTACAATGAGGCATCACAAAACCACATGTAGTACATCCATATAAAATCAAGCAATGAACATATCAAAATGTCATAAATGAAATGTCATAAATGTGTAATGGTTACCGATCAAGCAAACTAACCAAGATGTCACTGGCTGTAAAGTGGTGTGAAATTGCCCGAAGGGCATCAGCAGTTCCAATATCCTCAGAAACAGCTGCCACCTTTAAAATTAAATTAATTTCCCAGTCATCAAATTTGAATATAGATTGAAACCTCAGCTTTCATATAGCATGCCATACATAACACAATAGACTGGTATTACAGAAAGAGAGAAAGGTAAAACATGCTTAGTTAATACCTCATATTCGTAGGTGAAATATGGCCAACAGCTAGTGCATGAGAAGAAGGCAAATAAGTCTACCCTAATTACCCAAAAAAATATTCCAAATCTAACAGAAAAGGAACTGTCAAGGTCTTTCTATTTTGTTGCCCAAAATTTATCAAAGCACAGGGACATAGAAAACAAATGTACGGTCTCAGACGTCTATGCAAGATTCACTATAATCTTCTCTCTCACAAACAGCTATACTTTCAGGAGCAGAAAAAGATTATAGTTCCTAGCACTCCATAGACCATGCCCATAGCTTCAAACTTGATCTTGTTTTTGTTCCAAAGCACATTGTGATCACCCCTACATTGAGCTTGAGCCCTTTCAGAATGTGTGACCTCAACTTATAATAGAAATGGTGTTAATTCCTTGTTCTACAAATACTAAGCCATGCAAGGATAGTAGATATGCTATCTCACTCTAACTTAAGATCTGATAAAATCAAATAGACAGAAAAATACTGTACTTCAAGTGGTTTTGAATGTTTTTACAGTCATCTAAACCCAATCATCGACGAAACTATCAGTATCATCAACTGCTCCTACCAAACAATAAGCATCCGCCGATATAAAGGAGAAAAAAGCAACTCGAAGTAATACCTCAACATGAAGACGGTCAAGATAAGCACTAGATATCCAACCGCCAACTAGAACAGCAGCTTCTTGTCCCTCAACAACCTAAAAATTTGAATTGATACTTGACATTCAAAGACGAAAAAATGGGGATGCCAGCAGACAAACAAAAATCAACTATTATAATCCTAAAATTCGAAGCAGGTGAAAGACAAAAGCACAAATTGGAGGCAAATCCCAAACGAAGGAAAGACAAATTGGATTAAAACCTCACCACTATAAGGTCCTTGAGATTACTTTGCTCCAAAAGCTCCAGCACATATGATAGCACCGGACGATTTGCAACAGGAAGAAGTGCCTTGGGAACTTCCTGCAGTCGCGCCATAAAAATACAAATTCAAAGCCTTTTAGATCGTTAAACTGAGACAGAACATACAAATTGATAATAGGGAACGAAATCTAAAAACCTAAATGTTGAATGGTGTGGAATGAAGATTTGAATCAAAATTTAGGGACGGCAAACCTTTGAGACGAGAGGGGCGAGTTTCTTGGAAGTTCCACCGGCGAGTACCACGACCTGGAAATCCATTTGTGCGGGCAATCGGATAAAGAGTCGAGACAGAAAGATCGTCGGTCCAGGGGAGAGGGTAGGAGAGGGAGAAAGACGGGAGAAGCAAGTACGGAGTAGTTTATAATTACAATGTGAGGGTTTTGTTGGGGGTTCTGTAACAAAGATATAGATTGTTATCATGTAAGTTAGAAACAAGAAAGGGGATGTAGCTCAAATGGTAGAGCGCCCGCTTTGCATGCGGGAGGTACAGGGTTCGATACCCTGCATCTCCAAATTTAATTTTTTTTGTGAGAAAGTTAATGACTCCGAATTTCAATCATGTATGCCATATATATACTAATCTTAATTTTAGTTCAATCCCTTTTATTCAGTAAAATCAGATTATATAAAAAAACATAATTTCCAAAAAAATCTAACGTTAATAAATTTGTTATAGTTGATCACACATTACTTTTTGCTTGGCAAGTGTCACGATGAAACAAATAAATCATGAAAAAAGTATCGGATGTAATTAATCACAATATCAAATCAATTTTGTTGGATCGTTAGTCTTCTTTACCGAGGCGTCCTTAATAGAGATTAAGGGCGTCCTTGGTTCGCAGCGGAAATCAAAAGACTAAACAAGTAAAGATAATAAGTAAGGAACGCTTTTGATTTATAGAGGAACCACTCAAGTACCAAATAGTCCTTGAGGAACCACTCAAGCAAAGCGTATAGAGTTTTCAACAAAAGGACTCTAAAACTTGAGGAGAATATTCATGTTGTGTTCAAGGAGAGTTCTTCTCACAAAGAAAAACCAAGTAAGCAAGAACGCTCTCTTTCACAACAACAGGACGACTCTTAAGACGAAGTTTAAAATTGGTCCTCTGGAAAATAGTATGTTCCTAAGGACGCTACTCCAAATCCTGAAGAAGTCTCAGTGGACGTTCCTAGTGTTGCTCAAGGAGTTCCCTCTCGTAGTGAATCCCCAGTTCAACAAGATGTGGCTGAATCAAATCAACAAGGCGAGCAACGTCAAGGTGTGGACGCTCTCTTTGAGGGGGAACACACTGAGGACGATGCTCAAGATGATAATGATAATTTTGATGGAGATATTGATCCAAGGTTTGCTCAATTGTTTCAAAGGGAGTCCCGCTTCTCTAGGGACCACCCAACTTCACAGATTGTCTCAGATCCTTCTCAAGGAGTTCAAACAAGGTCAACTGCTAGCAAGTCCTAGAGTGCAAATTTAGCTTTCTGTGCTTTCAATGCCTTTGTGTCTATGGTGGAACCAAAGAACATCAAGGAAGCACTCCAGGACGCTGACTGGATTCAAGCGATGCAAGAAGAACTCAACCAGTTTAAAAGGAACAAAGTTTGGACCCTCGTCCCTCGTCCCAAAGGCAAAAACATCATAGGGACGCACTGGGTGTTCAGAAATAAGCTTGATGAAAGTGGACGTGTGTCAAGGAACAAGGCAAGATTGGTGGCTCAAGGATTCAAACAAGAGGAAGGCATAGACTACGATGAGACCTTTGCTCCTGTTGCTAGAATTGAAGCCGTCCGTCTCCTTATTGCTTTTGCCGCTCACAAAGGATTCAAATTATTTCAATTGGACGTCAAGACTGCCTTTCTCAATGGAAAACTCAAGGAGGAAGTGTATGTTGCTCAGCCCCCTGGCTTTGAGGACGCCTCTCACCCAGATCATGTGTACTACTTGGATAAATCGCTTTATGGACTCAAGCAAGCCCCTCGTGCATGGTATGACAGGTTTGCGTCCTTTCTTCTATCTCATGGGTACACAAGAGGTTCAATTGATAAAACTTTGTTCATTAAGAAAGTTCACAAGGACATTTTAATTGCCCAAGTCTATGTTGATGATATAGTCTTTGGTAGTACTAACATGAAACTTGTAGATGAGTTCAAGTCCTTAATGAGTAGTGAGTTTGAGATGTCTCTCATTGGAGAACTCAATTTCTTCTTGGGACTTCAAATCAACCAACTCAAGGAAGGGACGCGTATTCATCAACAAAAATATGTTCGTGAAATGCTTGAGAAGTACGGGATGAACTCGTCCAAACCTGTTGCAACTCCTTGCTCTCTAAATTCGCGTCTCTACGCAGATGAACAGGGAAAGGACGTTGATCAAAAGCTTTACAAAGGAATGATTGGTTCTTTGCTCTATCTGACCGCAAGCCGTCCCGATATCATGTTTGCCGTTTGCTTGTGTGCACGCTTCCAGGCGAATCCAAAGGAGTCCTACATGCAAGAAGTCAAGAGAATCTTTCGCTATCTCAAAGGATGCGACGATCTCTGTCTTTGGTACCCTAGGAAGACGTCATTCAAGCTTGTTGGCTACTCGGACGCTGATTATGCTGGTCATGTGATTGATAGAAAGAGCACTTCAGGAATGACACAGTTCCTTGGTTCATGCTTAGTCTCTTAGGGATCTAAGAAACAGAACTCTGTGGCGCTTTCAACTGCGGAAGCTGAGTACGTTGTTGTTGCCTTGTGCTATTCACAAGTCATTTGGATCAAATATCAACTTGAGGACTATGGTATCAACCTTGAAACTATTCCCATTCATTGTGATAATACAAGTGCTATTGAAATTTCTAAGAATCTTGTTTTTCATTCACGCACGAAGCATATTCATATAAGGCATCATTTCTTGCGTGATAATGTTGAACTAGGCCTTATTAATATGGAGCATGTAAGGACTGAGGACCAAATAGCTGATATTTTTACTAAGACACTTGATAGACATCCCTTTGAGCATCTTCGATTGCTCTTAGGGATGATAATTGTTAAGTAGCAAGTCCCGTTCTACTATTCCCTCAATGCTTGGTTATGTTCAGTTGATTTCATACTTACTAAGTACTTTATGCATTAATTTCACATTTGCAAGAACGCTAGTCTAAAGCTGCTGTGTGCATATCATAAGAACGCCTTTGAATTTCTCTATTGTCTTGAAAAAGAGTATCCCTGATCACCCAACCCTCATTATAAGCCGAAATGATGGGAACTCTAAGCTTTCCCTAGCCGAGAACCTTGCAAACGCGTCCTATGATCTTCACATTTTCTTTTACGGGACGTACTTGCACGGTTTTCACAATGGTTCTAAAGGTGATTCCAGGACGGATGTGTAAATATTGTGGATGGCAGTTATGATCTGAGTTGAGGACGCCAGTACAGTTCAATACAGGTTCTTTCGGAACGCGCCTTTTTGGAAGTTGAAGAGTTGTTGTTTGAATTTTGAAATGAGGAAGTTACCAGCGTGCCCCTCACCAACCTCCTATATATGCTTTGATTGCTACGGTTGTCAGCTCTTTCACTCTCTAAAATCTCAAAACTCCGTTTTGCTCTGACTTCTCTCTAGAATTCCGGCAGTCTCGCTCTAAGTTTCCGGCCAATCTCCGATCTTCTCTCCGATCAACTTCAATCTTTCAAGATGTCAAGAGTTCAGAATGCTTCTGGTTCTTCCATGGGAGGAAGGCGAAAGCGCCTTAACAAGAGGGCTTTCTATGTGGAGGGACCACCAGAAATTCAGGTTGATGAGATTCTGAAGGACTTTATCGATTCAAAGCCACGGACTCTCTACATTGCAGTAGCTAACTACATGAAGCAGTTCAAAGATGAGGTTCGTCTTCGTAATCTGAGGACGCTCTTAGATCGCTTTGTGGTGCCGGTTCTGCGCAAGACAGGGGGAATGGACGCTCCTTTCTGTGGAGGCACAAACATTTTCCTGGAAGCGTTCAATGGTCAAGACTGGAGGATCCCCTTGATTGAATCCATCCCAGACCTTTCCAACGCAAGATTTGTGGATCTTCCACCTATCTCTACGAGTGTAAAAGGGTCAGTATTACCGTCCCCTACTCCTCCATCACCTCCCCGAGCTATATCTACAAGACCTACCCCTCCTCCCTCTCGCCTCATTTACAACTCCCTTCCCTCAAAGACCTCCCTCCAACCCACTCAAACTTTTGACAAATTTCCTTCTAATGTGGAAGAGCGCACCAAATTTAAACATGACCGTCCCCACAAACGACCACTCAAAAGGAGAAAGCTGGCAAAAGCCAAACCTAACCCAATCCCTCTTGACACACCCTCATCCACCCCTCTCCCATCGAAATCCTTGACCCCTCCATTCTAGATCCTACCCTACTCCAAATAAACAGGCTTTCCCTCATGTCCATATCTCAGACTCCCCATCTCCACAAAATTCCCCTCCATCCGCTCTCCTCACTCCTAAATCAAGGGGACCATCCGTTGAAATCAACGCTCCTCCATCTCCTGTTGTCGTCCCGAACGACTCCATAGAAGCAGAGTTTGGCTCTGCTACCTCTAAGGAGATCAACACAACCACCGTCCTCAATGAAATCACCAAACAACAAATTGTTGAGGA
Organism: Polygonum aviculare; assembly: GCA_934048045.1. Classification (NCBI taxonomy): domain Eukaryota; kingdom Viridiplantae; phylum Streptophyta; class Magnoliopsida; order Caryophyllales; family Polygonaceae; genus Polygonum; species Polygonum aviculare. Next base: position 13,491,040 of record OW204023.1, on the reverse strand, counting down.
CGAAGAGCTAAGTCGCCGCCTTGCAAATCAAAGCGACAATGTTGTACAAGAGGACGCTCTCTCTCTCGATGAGCAAATTGATGTTGATGCTCTCGAGATCCCTCCAAGGGAAGCCGTCCCAACGGACGCAGGAGACAAGTCTACTTCCAAAGGGAAAGGTGGACAAAAGCGTCCACGGAAAACAAAAGCGTCCAAGGACACTGCTGGTTCATCTGAGGGACAGACTATTGAAAATCTCCAAGAAGGAGATAATGAAGGAGAAGAAGATGAGGATGATGAAGAAGAAAATGAGGACGGCACTTCTAGTCCTCCCAAAAAGAAGAGTAAAAAGAATGAGCACATTCTGGCCCCTCTAATCTTTGATGAAGCCTTCCTGAGCCAGTTTTCTGAGGCAAAGGACCTTGTGGAGCTTCTTAAAATTCAAGGGTGGCTGAAACTTTCTGAGGAGAACGTCACAGTTGATCCTAAGCTGGTGCAAGGCTTCTATGATTCGCTCAACATCAATATAGAGAATGGTACAAGGACGTTTTTGGCAAATGGCGAGCCTACCACTTTCTCTGAAAAGACAGTCCGCCAACTAATGGGGCTTGATAAACAACGTCCAGGACCTGAGGCATTGCACAGAGTTCCAGCAAATGGTTTTGGAGTCGAAGGCGAGGAGCTGGAAGCCTTGTTTAAAAGAATCTTTAATGGGAAGACTCTGGATTTCCATGACAGGGTTGCTTCCGTCCTCTCTCTTACTGGTGCCCAGACACATTATCTGATCTGTCGGACAGTTGTACCCAGACAAGAGAAGAAATCTATTGTCCATCGACTGCCTGCTGCTGCACGCCTTCCTTCAAGGCCGCAAGATCAATTTAGCCAGAATCATGATTGAGCACATGGCTAAATACACAAGGAAACACCATGCCCTTCCTTACCCAGGCTTGGTGAAAGCTCTTCTTATTGAGAATGATGCGTACAATCCAGGAGAAGAAATAACCTTGGGCTTACCATGGAATCAAAAGTACGGCATTATTGAGATCAAGCACAACAAAGAGCTCCCCTCCATCAGAAAGCAACTTGAAAAAGAAAGAAAAGAGGCTGAGAAGAAACAAAAAGAAGAAGAGGCCGCCAGGAAAGCAGAAGAGAAACGTCTAAGGCAGGAGGCTGCTAAGAAAGCCGCTGAGGACGAGCGTGCAAGACAAGAAGCAGCTAAGAAAGGGAAGATTGGTGTCTCTGACCCTCCCTTGATCGCTGAAACTGAGGAAGACCGTGCTGGACGCTATGCCGAGGTTGATCAGTTATCGTCCTTCATTCATTCGGAGCCGATGGACTTCAACTTCTCGCCTTCCCACCTTCCTCCTCAACAACAGCCGTCCTTCTTTCAGTGCTCTCCCGCTCCGTCAAATACTGAAGCCTACTCCGAGAAGCAGTTGTACGCCCTTGTTCTTAACAATCAGAATGTTCTCGCGTAGCAAGGAAATGTTCTTATACAACAGTCCAATGCGGCCATGCAACAGAACTACCATTACTTTCAGGATGTTAAGATCCAGAATGATATGATCAAGCTGCTGATTCAGTCCATTCACAGGGACAATACAGAGGGTGATACACAAGAGGAAGAAGGTGCTACAACGGACGCTGACATGAATACTCAAAACCGTCCTGCTGGGTCACCTAACTCCTAAATCTTTTATCCCACATCTCTTTTGCCTGTGCTTCTTTTATTTTAAAACACTTGTCTGAATGTCTGTAATATGACTATATTTTCGTTCAATGGCAGTTCTTATGCTTGTGTGCATTTGTGTGTTTAAGCGTATATTTGCCTCTAGTTGTGATTTTGTGCTATCGTCCTTATGCTAACTTGTTATCCTTTTCGATGATGCCAAAAGGGGGAAGTGTAGTTTTGCAGAGATGCGCTTTTTATTAGTTATCTAAAATAAGCAAGCGCTAAGGGGGAAATTTTAGTGAAAGGACCTAAGGACGCCGCATTGCTTCTGAATAATTTTAGGGACGCTAGTTAAGAAAGAAAATTTAATCAGTATAATCGTCCCCTCCCTAAAATCCAAAAAGAATGAATAGATCAGGTGTGGAAAACTTGTGCTTATAGAATTTCTGCTAAGTGTTGAAGGGACGCTCGTTAAGTTTTCGAGCATGCTAAAGCTTAAGTTCAAACTTTTATTGCCTAGAGTTTGTCATCATCAAAAAGGGGGAAACTGTTGGGACAATGTTAAGGATGCCTTCAGTAATTAACATTGTGCCTGACATCCCTTAGTTTTGATATGACAAACTCACTTTGATCTAATAAGTTGTCCAAGTGTTTCAAGGACGCATGTTGAAAAGGACAACAAGTGACTTAATGAGTAGCCGTCCTCAAGGAGCAGGACGCTACACATCTGATAGTACGACTTAGCAAAACCACAAATAAGGACACCGTCCTTAATCACTACACTGGAGTCCTCCAAAGCTAGCCGACAAAGTGACATCACCAGACAAGCTTTAATCATGAACTCCACGTGGCGGAAGATCCCGAAGTCAAGTCTAACGGAATTGCCAGTAAGCTTTCTTGATCATCACAAGTGACACGTGGAAGCCGATTACTGTAGCAACGTTCTCAAGCGCATGATCGTCAGAGAATGACGCCCTTCCCAATGTCACTATAAATACTCCCTAGAGCATTTATTGTGACGGTGACGCTTCAGAGAATATTCAGGGAATTTGTCAGTCGCTCAAGAACACCAAGAACAAGCTCAAGAACAACTGAGACTTAGGTGTTAGATCGAGTGAGAAGCGTACCACAAAACCACAAACTGTTTGTAATAGACTAGAACAAAAATAGTGAGAGAGTCCTTACGATGAACTGTAAGGAAGAGGTGATAGCATCCTTTGGAGAGATTAAGTTAGGTTACTCTACAGGCTTAAAGGGGTTGTTACTAGTGGACTTAGGGACGCCTTCTAAGTACCAGAGAAGTGTAACTACTCGCCAGTGTATTGTAAGAAAACTTAATAAGAAAGGAAAGAAGCTATTACAAAATCCTCCAAGGAGGTAGAGATTTACACTCAAGGACTAGTTGGTACTTGAGTGATTCCTCTATAAATCAAAAGTGTTCCTTACTTATTATCTTTACTTGTTTAGTCTTTTGATTTCCGCTGCGAACCAAGGACGCCCTTAATCTCTATTAAGGACGCCTCGGTAAAGAACGACCTTAACGTGGTTAAGGACACTCTTGTATTTGAGACTAACGATCCAACAAATTTGATTCGCTGAAGAGGTTTTATTTGACGTCCATCCTACCCATAGATCTGCAGGCCTAGTTGGCGCCCACCTAGCCGTTACGGCTGGAGGTGCATAATCCTTTACGGCTGGAGGCGCATAAGCCTTTACGGCTGGAGGTGCATGAGCTGTAAAGGCTGGGTTGACATAAGCCGTAAAGGCTAGAGTGATTTCAGCCGTAAAGGCTTACAAATGCCAAAAAAACGTAATAAATACCAACGGTTAGCAAAGTTTCACATACTTTCATTTATTATTATTTTTCTAGTTATATTTATTATTTAGTTAATTTCTAAACATTCTTAATGTTTTAATCAAATAATTTGTTATTTTTACATGAATCTTGTGTTTTATAATGTTATATGTTTGTTATTTTTCTATTGTTTAAACTAATATGAATATATAACAGATATAATATATTTTTATAAATTAAGAAAAATATGAAGATTTTTATTTTCTAATGACAACGGTCAACAATGAAGAATTCTAATTTTTATACACATCATCTTTTTAGTTTTCAATTAATAACTATCAAATTTAGCATGGAAATTGTCATTCTACTAAATGCATATATATATATATATGAAATTTGTCCATTCTTTTTTTATACTTGCGTTATTATTAGTTCTAGATTTTTCATCTAAGTTATAAGGTTGATCAAATATAATAAATGTAATGATTGGAGATTTGTCACAACCTGAGTATTGACAGAGAATTGATTGAAGAAATGAGAACGAAGACAGAGGGATTGTACCACTGCTCACTGGTTGTCTTAACCAATGATCTGTAATCATTTGAGAAGTATGTAGCTATCGCAACATTCTTAGTGATATTCTTCGCTTCTCTTTAATATTATTTAGAATGTGAAATCTACATAGGAGGTGCTTTGAACTTGGAAATAAAACATCCAACGGCTTTATCAAATCCTTCTCTTGATCTGTCACCATACATGTCTCTGTATTAAAGCCTAAGCATTAAAGCCTCTGTATTGCGCCACCTAGGATTAACACACGTGTCGTTTCCACATTATGCCACATAGGATTTGTACACATGTCATTTTATCGTTAATCCACGTCACAAAGTATGTATTTATTAATTATGCAACATCATACATTTTAATCCACATGGTATATATTTGTCCATGTCATATATACATGTGTCATTACATAATTCATTTTATTAAAAATGGCTAATATCCCTACTCTCTCTTCCGTGTATCCACCATAGCCATCACCTTATCCACCATAGCCATCACCTTATCCTACTACATCATTTTTCGGTCGGGATTATCCTACTAAATCACAATTCACGACCACCCTTATCAACCTCTCGCTTTTCTACAACCTCCGTCGTAGGGATAAAGGTGTCGACAATTTAACAAACACTTTGCGCTAACACGAAGATAATAGCAAGTGGGATAGCGTACATGGCGATATTGCTTCTCCCAACCTCGGTCGCTTAGTCGACCATTGGAGATTTGTGTTCGTCCGAATAACAAGGTCGATCATTGTGCATCATCATTCATCATCCACGGTGATATAAAAATCCCAAATTTCGTTAACTAAAAATAGTTACTTCTTGCCATTACATTGATATCAATTATACCGAATCATTGAATCTCATTCCAAAATCTTTTCAATTTGAATAAAAAAAAATCGGGGGATTAGTTCGACAGCTTAACAAATTACGTAATCTTTCCCATTTTTTTTGTCCATGTAATCTTTGCCATTTGGATACAAAAATATTGCAAATAAATATTTTAATTTGTTCACACGTAAACAACTCTATTATGTAGTACTTTTCTAAGATTTATTGCTTTTTGACTATTTTTTAGTTCCATTCGTCTTATAATATTCTTATGATCAATCACTTACAAAATACAAACATTACAATTCTAATATATCTTTTCTTATATATTGCCTAATCTTTGATTGGGGTTATTCAATCATTCTTTCTCTATCTAGGATTTATTTCTTCCTAATTTTAAGTTCTAGATCTTTTTTTCCTCTAATGATCGGTAGCTATGTGGTGTTTTTCTTCTAATTATAGGAATAAAAGTTTAAACAATCTCTTTAATTAGGAAAAGAATCCTCATGTTTAGGGTGCAATTCTTTAAATTAGCAAAATAATATCATGTGCAATCTATTCCAAAGAAGATTATAATCAGATCTTAAAAAACAATTGCTCAATCTTTTGTAATGATTGTGATTGGTTATATTTTTTCGATTGTAACAAAAATCACTTTAACATCTCCATAAAATATCAATTAAAGATTACTTATTTCCTAATTTATAGTTGTTAATAGCGCAATCATGTGCAATCTTTTAAACTAGGATTGCCTAATCACGTTTAATTTATAGTTGTTAATAAAATATCAATTAAAAATCACTTTCTCTTTTTTTATAAAGTTATTAATTTTGGAAACATTTTGTATCTTTGTAGGATTTCTTTTAGTTTTTGTTGGGAGCACTAATTTTTGGTAAGTCATAGCTAAATAAAATTCTAAATGAGTCACTTTTTATTAAAAAAATAAATCAACTCGATTTTTAGTAGCATGAATTGGATTGTTAGTAGTTTTGTATTCTTAATAAAAATTACGTTGAAATTATTTCTAAATTACTCTCACTTTAACTCTAAAAATCTTGACCAATTTGTTTTAAGGATTTTCTGATCTTAATTAGATAATTGTACTTTTAAACTGAACAAACTTTTTAATCCTAATAAAAATTAGTGTAGACTTTTTAAAGTGTTTTTAAAATCTATTATATATATTTAAAACCACTAAGGATTAGAGCCCTCTCATTGCGCCACCTAGGATTGATCCACATGGCGATCCCATATTGTGCCACCTAGGATTTTGCCACATGTCACTATTTCCTTAAGCCATGTCATAGAGTGTTTTACATGTCATATGCCAAATCATCTTATTTCTCTACCCTGTCATACTATATTTTACACCTCATATGTCATCTCATATTCGATTTTGCCCCGTCATATTTAAATATACTTATAAATATAACATCGTGTAAATCTAGATATACATTAATAAACCAACTTTTATAGATCATTAAACCACAATTTATACATCATCAAAATCATCATTTACATAACATCAATGAGGGCATGTTTCAAACGTCCTCCATGGGAGAGACATAACTCACGAACCCCATCACATGCATACTAACCAAGGGAAATCAATGAAGGCATATACCCACCAAGGGAAAAACACTCCATAGACCTCGAGAAATCGACGCTTTTCTTATCAAATTCTTGCTACATAACAAAGAAAGAATCATCAAATCATGATAGACTTTCAACCATTAGTATCGTTAAACAAAAGCAAATAAGAACAAATAGGATAATAGCAACACAAAAATCCAAAGGAGAAAATGTGGATCTGAACCTAGGATTAAGGAAGATGAAGATTAAGATGGCTTGAAGAAAATAAAGAAAAAATAAAAGAAAAGAATAATTAACCTCTTATTATTTAAAACCGAGGCAATATCTCAAGATATTTTTTTATGTTTAGATTTGGTTAATTACTTGCAAAAAAAAGATTTGGTTAATTACCATGATTTGGTGATGATTTGGTTTCTTTTTATGGTAAGTGATCAAGCTTAACATCTAAACAAACTTTTGCAAATTGTACGTAATCAAATCTTTTGGATTTTGTGTTCATATTATTCTAATTTTCTTATTTGGTTAGTTTCTTTTCTTTTACCATCAAATCTTTATCAAAGATTGTTGATTAACATCTAAATAAATAGTAATCGTATAACTTGATAGTGTCAACTACTTTTATTTTGAATAAAAAAATTCATCACATATTTAATTGCACAAGACATGGTTACATTTTGTAAAATTAAAGAAATTATCAATAAATCTCGAATTACATATTTAAAAAAATACATTTCTTCTCCAAATATAATTGAGAGTATTGAATAAATAGCCAATCAAATCTGATAATAAGAAGGGAAAAAAGTCTCAGCTTCATTCTTTGCAACCAAGTTATTTACAAATATAATTGAGAGTATTGAATTATTCCATAAGCTAATTGGAATGCATTTTCATAATTACTACAGAGCTCTGTAAAAATTATAATTATTACAAAGCTATGCGTGTATAATTGTTTGGTAGAGATTATTTAGTTCGATTTATTTAGAATAAATTTTTTAAAAGAGAAAATGTCCTTCCATATCTTCATCATAATAGATGGAGGGTTGGATAACTACAGATAAAGAGTATTTTTACATTCGGTACAGATAATTGGAATGCATTTTCATAATTACCTAGATTATCATTCATAATAAAATAACTGTTGATTAAAATATTTTATTTATTTCAATATATAAAGTCATTAGAATTATGTTGGACTCATTTTATATTTCTAAATTTTAATATTATATTTTAATATTTTTAATTAAATAACAATTCTTAGTAATTATATCTCATACTAATATATTATAGTATAAAAATAAAAAATACGGTCAAACCAAAATAATCAATTAACACATCTCATTTTATATCATATTGACGTCTAATGTCTCAAAATTGTGATAATATGGACAATGATATATATTAACCATTAGAGACAAATTTTGAAGGCTGAAAATGTAAGTAAATTTTATTTACGAAATTGTTCTATAATTAGAATATGTTTTATATTTTTATAATCTCATACATGCGGTACTACAAAACTGAAAAACAAGCTTTTACGTCTAGAAAATAAAATAACATTTTCATATGTTAAAATTTTCATCATATGTTTTAACTTATTTATAATAAAAAATAATTTTATAATGTGAATCGTAAGTCATTGTCGTGCATGGCACGACGGGTACACCTAGTGAAGTTTCTATCCTAACTAGATAATCTTGAGCATAATCCTCTTCACTTTAATCAAAGTACTACGTAGTTTACAACATAGTGTTTGAAAATTATACATTTTAAGGTATGTTTTTTCCATCTTACTCTAAGCTCAACTCGAACCTTGCTTTAGAACTCTCAAAAACATTCATTGAGTTAAATAAGGAGCATAATAATATGCCTCATGCCAAAAAAAGATATACTTATAGCAGAATTCTTATATGCTATATTAATTTAATTAGTAATTGAAATGCTCTTATATTAATCATTTAAAATCACAGCTAATTTGATAGCCAAATCTAACTTTAAGTGTTAAATTATCAATCATTGAAATGCTCTTAGTTTAATAAATTCAAGCACGATTTTTACAAAATCTGCGCATGGCACGGGAACCTACACTAGTTGCAATACTAATCATAGATTTTATATATGTAAAATTACTCATTTCAATAGATCAAAACAAATACTCACTCAATCAAAACGAAAAATCAAAACAATATGAAATCTAAACCCGAATATTGTATAACGTTGAATTTGAACAAATCAAAACAATAGATTACCTTTTAATGAAGGAGGAGTGTAAAGAAAGATTTAGTTACTTGCTGCTAGTAATTGAAGGAAGAAATTTTGAGGGGGAGAGTAGAAGAGAATAAGAGAAGGAGAGTGAAGGCAAAGAGGAAAGAGAGGGGAAGAAGGAGAATGAGGAGGGTAGAGGCGAAATTTTGAGGTGGTTTTAATTTGTATGAGATAGGTATAGGGTAGGTTTAATGTAAGTGTTTTAGAGTGGGTGTCAAATAGAAAACCCCTTTCCTTAATGTAGAATCTATCTAAATAATATGTTATATATCATCGATTATTAATAACAATATGTTACCAATATGTTAGATATATTTTTACCAATATGTTAAAAGTAATATTTATATATATTTTTTATATATATTTTTTAAAAGAAATATATTTACCAATATGTTAGATATCATGCAGAATTGAATCTACACGGTTAGGTTACACAATTATAACAAAGAAATGAAATAGCTTTATTGAAAACATTGGTGAATACTTACAACACATGACAATGAAGAAAATTTAAAAAGGTAGCAATTCTAGTCAACATTACTTTAGGATGGAGTGCTTGATTGTACAGTTGAACGTACTGTTAGGTGTCAAAACTAAGTTTCCTGCTGCTTGAATTTCGTTGCTAGTGCACTTGTGAGTTGAAAGTTTTAATCTTCTTCCCTGAATGATGGCTTTACAATAATCTAATCATGTGGCAAATAATGATGTTGGGAAGGTAATTGTTACTTAATGACTTCAAACTGTAGTTGTTTATCTATAGTTTGCATATCATATGAACATATCTTGACTTACATAGGCTTGACCGAGTTACTCTACATGATCAATATCTAACTGGATATCTTTTATGCTTTTTTTTTGTTTAGGTTATGCATTTGATTTTTTTGAGTATGATATGATTTGTGAAGCTTAGTTTTTGGGTATGTATCTAAGATGAACTCTGATAGTTTCAAATGCTCTAGCTACCAAAGTGGAGATTCATGAAAGTATGAGCACTATCTCGGAGTAGTTTCACAAAATAATGAAGAGTTGAAAAGGAAGGAAGATTTGGATTGGTATATTGAAACTTTGATGGAAGTAAAGTTGTCCTTATTGATATACCTCAGAGAAATTTCACAAAACAATAACCGATTTGAGGAAGGAAAAGAAGAAATTGAACGTATTGTGTGGGAGAAGAACGGAGAACTTGATGTAGCCGAACACAAGGAAGAGATCCTTCGTGAGAGAATTGTTGAGTTGGAAACCAAGGTCGAAAAAATAAAGCTTGAGCTGGAAAAGAAATTCCAAACCAATCTGAACTTTAAGGTGGAAACACAATTGAAGAGTAGGGTGAAAAAGAATTGAGTGCTCTATTATGTTAGTGATTGTTGTATTTCTACTTGTTGTGGTAGACATTTATGTGACATTTTCGGATTGATATGTGGTTCATATCATATTTCTACGCTGGTTTCCTTAATTATTGAGCATTGCTACATTGGATTGCTACTTAATTATATAGCCTTACTACTTAACTGTTGAGCATTGTTATATTGGATTGCTACTTAATTATATAGCATTGCTATTTTAGTTGAAGTTATAAATGCTTCTCATTTATTAATTAGCTACACCAATACTATTTTTATAAAGAGTGACTAATGTGAAGAAACACTATTGCACAATACTATATAATGAAGTGTCACTCCCCAAAACTATTGGTATGCAATTAGTGTCATTCTCCAGGTTGGACCAACTGAAGTTAATGACGCTGGGCCTCAAGCTGACAACTTTGAATAGTTCGGTTTCTATGGGTGAATCATGTCTCCGCCTTAGAGTGTGTTTGTTGGTAATCTGGTTTATGTTGGTTTTGTGATGTGTGTTCATACTGTGGTATGTGTTGGTAATATGATCGTATATGTTGGTAGTTGTTTTGTGTAAACAATTGTATGCGTTGGTAACTGTTGTGTGGAGATGATCGTATGCGTTGTATCCATATGCATGAAATAAAGAAGTTTGTATTTTAGTAAAAAAAACATATTTTCAAAGATGAAATAGGTATGGTAGTTATCCAGAGAAGGGTCTTAAAACACACCATGCATGCATGCGTAAAGTAGGTAATAACAAACAAACATTTATGTAGCAATAATGAAGCTTGTGTTACCCTAAAACCATAGTCGACTTCACCAGTACCGCTTCGAACGCTAGATTTCCGCCGCTATTGCATCTCTTATCTGCTTCATGCCCCCGGGTGCATTCTAGGCCTCGTTTTGGCCTCAATGGAGGTGGTAGATTAGGGTCATCGTAGTCCTACTCTATGTATGTGTCCTGGCCGACTTTGCATCGGATAATGAAGTTGTGGATCCAGAAGTACACTAGGATTAGATTGCTTTGAGTGTCGATGTCGTAGGATGCCACATTGCTCAAGATGTAGAACCTTTTCTTTAGCACACCGAAACACCTTTCGATACAACCCATGACCGATGAATGAGCTTTGTTGAATGCTTGTTTGGCGTTTCATGGGAGAGCATTCTAGAACTACGACAAATGGTACTTGACCTTGTTGTATGACACCATATATATAGCCGGTCCGATCTGGATACCCTTTATTTGCGAGATAATACTTGCCTACATTTCAAAGCTACAATAACTGGTTATAATAATTGTTTCATTATTTGTCGCTTACTTGCTCTTTTTTTTTTAGTTTACAATTCAATATGAAAGAAGATTGGGGAAAATTGTGATAATCAATGAAAACTTGTCATAATTATTGTTTGTTCCCCTATTGTTGCATATCTTTGAAAAGTGAAAACAATTTTTGTGGATGCACTCCTTGATAATCAATGAAAAATTGTGATAAACTGATAATCATTGTTTTTTCAACTTGAAGATTATGCAGTAACTACTAACCAATGCAGATTATACAAATATTTTCTCATTTGGTACCTTTTACTAACTAATGTAGATTATGCAGTAATTGTTGATTTGTTAGGCATGAATTAAGTTGGCACTTGTTTAATAGGAAATTCAAAATTTAAAATCATATTTGAAATATCCAAATATCCATGGAATTGTCTACAAAATTTTCCTGTAAAGTAAGTTGTCGACTTGGAGGGGTTGTATTAATTTGATTTGGTTGTAGCTTTTGTTAAAAATTAATATTAAATTGTCAATTGTGATGTACTTTATTTTGGTTAGATGGAGACTCAACTAAGTGAAATGAATCAGACTCTTGAATCTCAACCCGAAGTTGCATGTGGAAGACCCGTCGTTAAAAAAGAGAGAGCAAGGAGAAAGGGGTATTGGGAAGATTTTGATGAGTACTATGTAGATGGAAGAAAGAGAGTCAAGTGCAAGTTCTGTGATTGCAATTATTTTTTTTTGGTGAAAGAACATGGGCAAACGCCCAGGGGGCGAGACTTAATGTCTCACAAAACGCCCAGTAGCACGACCAAGCATATCATGCTCCAAGAACGGGAGCGAGATGTCGGGAGGGACCGGGATGATGTGCAAGCCGAGAGAAAGGGCATGGGCATGCCTGGCGAGGGAGTCCGCGACTGAATTCGCTTCCCTTAAGACGTGTTTGAGACGAGTATTCCAATCTCGTCTAGTGAGAGTCCGGCAATGGTTGATCAAATTGGCGAGGGGATGGGCAGAGCTAGGATCCTTGTTGATCATCTCAATAGCAAGGGCCGAGTCGGACTCGACGAGGACATGTCGAAAACTGTCCCACACCAGCTGAAGCCCATCCAAAATGCCCCACATTTCAGCACAAGGGACCGAACACCTTCCTATCTTCCGAGCGTAGCCATGTATCCAAGTCCCATCCACACCACGAAGAACACCCGCAGCAGTGGCTGTGCCGTCCGAGCCGACAGACCCGTCGGAGTTGAGCTTAACCCATGGGTCCATCGCCTTGGACCAGGACACGACAAACTCGGTCACCGGCACCCGATTCCGCAAGCCTCCTCTAGCGTTCCAAGCCACCGCGTAAGCCTCCGCTTGATTGTGTATGAACTCCGCCTCCGCGAGATTCCTCCTTGAATTCCCGAAGACCACCTCGTTCCTCCACTTCCAAATCCACCAAAGCGCGGTAGCGAAGATCGCAGGCCATCCCACCAACTCGTCTCTTCCCCCGCGCGCCAGAATGTTTCCCCTAAACCACCCTGCAAAGTCAGATAAAAAAAATCAGTGATACACACCGGTATACTCATGGACAAACAAAGAGCGGTAATTTTTAAGCACTCCCTGAAAAGGTGGATCAAGGTTTCCGGTCCTCCATTGCACAACGGGAAGGCATCGTTCAGCGTCATATGTCTTCGTCTCCGCTCGGCATTGGTGAGAATAACCCCCTTAGCAAGGAGCCAGGCAAAAGTTCGGATACGCTCTTGGGCCCGTATCCTCCAAATACTCCCATAAAGCACCCCATCGGCCCAGCACAAGTCACCACATCCTGTGATCAGAGCATAAGCTGACTTCACGCTGTAATCGTCATCGGAACTCGCTTTCCAACTCAGTGCATCCGAGAAGGCCGAGGGCTCCGCAAGTTTGATCGAGGCAATACGGGATATGATCCTTTCAGGCAACAGATCGTCAAAGAGATGCCAACTCCACCCCGTCGACTCCCGGTCGCCCGTCGGGATAGGCTCCAACGCCCAGTCGAGCAAGCGACCCTCGCCAGCCAACGAGTCCATCCAGAACCGAATGTTCTGCCCATCTCCTGCGTTCCAGACACAACCCTTGAGGACAACGTCGTCAATACCCGATTGTAACCCACTCCAACTACCGACGGGTTGCTGACCTTCTTTCCCGAGTCTCTAGTATACTTAGCCGCCAACACCTTGCACCAAAGACTCTCGGAGTCGTGGAGGAACCGCCAGCTAAGTTTACCGATCATGGCAAGGTTTAACTCGCGTATAGATCTAATACCGAGCCCTCCATCCTTCTTGGCTAAGCATAAATCTGACCATCCAACAAGGTGGACCGCTCTCCTGTTCGAATCCTGACACCAAATGAAGTTCCGAATCAGTTGGTCAATTTTGTCACAAGTATCCTTCGGCAAGACCACCAACGCCATTGGGTAAATGGGGATCGAAGTCAACACAGATTTTGCAAGAGTAACCCTGCCATCGAGACTCAAAGTCTTAGACCTCCAAGAACACAATGGGGATTTGACCCTATCCACGACATACGAGAAGGTTTCTTGGTTCACCGGTTTGTGCAAAACCGGCATACCAAGGTAATTTCCCAGATCCGTTGTCACCTCGAAACCACTCTCCACACTAAGCGCCTCCATCAAATCATGACTCACATTTTTGGACACAAAGAGCTTCGACTTGGCCTTACTTAATTTCTGCCCTGACGCCGCGTAAAAAGAATCCAGGATGTCCATGATCACTCTCATCTGAGTCACCGAGGCATCCGCCATAAGCACCACGTCATCAGCAAAAAGAACATGAGAAACTAAGGGCCCTTTCCTCGTAACCTTCACCGGCTTCCAGGTTCCGCTGTTCACCGCATCACAAATGAGGTGACTCAGTCGTTCCATGCAAAGAACGAAAATACATGGGGACAGCGGGTCGCCTTGTCATATACCCCTGGAAGGCGCGAACGCTTCGGTCACTTCCCCATTCCACAAAATTCTCATGGAGGACGTGCTAATGCAGGTTTTGACCCACTCAATCCATTTCGAAGGAAAACCCGCATCGCGAAGAGAGTCCACAACAAACTCCCAACTGAGCCGATCGTATGCCTTCTCAAGATCGATTTTCAACACCATCCAGCCTTTCTTACCCTGTTTCCGTCTCATTGAGTGGACAACTTCCTGAACAAGCACAATGTTATCCGAGATAAGCCTATTCGGGATGAAGCTTCCCTGCATAGGGCTGATAATATCGTTGAGGAGCGGGCGAAGCCTGTTGACCAAAATCTTCGTAACCAGTTTGTAAACCACATAGCAAAAACTAATGGGCCGAAATTGCGAGATTTTTTCTGGTTTTGCGACCTTAGCAAGCAGCACAATGAGAGTTTCGTTAATCCCATTCGGTAAGCAATAATTCTGAAAGAACTCCTTGACAAAGTCCTTGACGGACTGCCCCACTTGCCCCCAGCATTGTTTGAAGAAAAGAGCTTGGAAGCCATCGATCCCTGGCGCTTTCAAGCTCCCCATATCGCTAAGGGCCAGCCGGACCTCCTCGTCGTCTACGGTTTCGACGAGCGAGTTCCAAGCGAGCGTCGAGAGACTAGAGAATCTCCCTTCAGGAAGGTGAATGCCACCACGCACATGCTCAGGGGCGCGGTAAAGGTCTTTGATGAACTCAATAGCATGCTTCTCCACACTCTTTGGCTCTCTAAGAACTCTGCCATCTTCCAGCATCAGATTATCAATCCTATTTCGCCTCCTCCTAATAATCGTGGAAAGGTGAAAGTAAGACGTGTTGCGATCCCCCGAACTCAGCCGCTTCTCCCTAGATTTTTGGAACCAAAGCAATTCCTCTTGTTCAAGAATAGTGCGGAGCTCCTCTTGAAGCACCCGCTCAGCCTCGATGAGAGTAGCGTTGATTCCAGAGCCAGCCGCTTTTTGGACCTGATCAATGTTGCTGATAACCGTCAACTTCCTCGAGTGAATGTTGCCGAAAACCTGCTTGTTCCATTTGATCAAAATGTCCCTGATGGACTCCAGAGAATCAGTGATGGGCTTAGCCGACCCCCAGTGCTCATTAATAAGGTCCTTGAAACCGCTATGACTCACCCAAGCAACTTCGAAACGAAAAGGCCGTCTCTTACGATTACAAGCCCTGATCGGAATCAAAGATAATAAAATGGGGCAATGATCCGAGCCCAAAGCAGGGAGGTGCCACGTGGAAGCATCCGGCCAATCGAGTCTAGCAGCCGCATACATGAGAGTTCTATCCAGCCTGCGAGCTTTGAAGGTTTGGGCAGACCTCCCTGACGACCAAGTGAAGTCATTCCTGGAATACCCCATATCAATGAGACCAGCCTGATCAACCCAGTCCTTAAAGAGGTCGGAATCAACAGACAACAACGAAGAAGTCCCCCTACTCTCCCAACTATTGAGCACACAGTTGAAGTCGCCACCGAAGATGCACGGACCCGGATTGCTACCTGAAAACGCATGTAAACCATCCCAAAAAGACACCCGATCAGCTTCATTCGGGGGGGCATAAACGATAATGAGGTTGAGAGTTTTGCCATGAAGGTTAATTTTAGCATGTATAAAACGCGCGCTCATAAAGACGAATGATATGCAGGTCAATGTTGTTGTCGTCCCAAAGCAGCCATAAGCCCCCCGCAAAGCCAATGGCCTCTATTCGAATACACTTCGGGAACTTCAGCTTTGAACAGATTTCGTCGGCCCTAGAACCAAAAATTTTGGGTTCCAGGATCCCAAGGACATCCACTTTGTGGTGCCTGGCCATGAACTTCGTCGCCCTCCGGAAGCCCGCATTACCGGCGCCCTTGCAGTTCCAAATCAAACAAATCATCTCTAACAAAGACAAATGGGGGTTCAGTAAAAAGGATACGATCAAGACGATTGGGTCTCGATTTCCTCTCCATCATCCTCCACCATCTTCTCATCGGTGCCCTGGGCTTCACCACCTCCGCTATTGTTGTCGGCGGCCAAGATTTGGCTCCTGAGATCGGCAATTGTGTCATTCGCGTCATGGAGGCTAGAATCGTCGTTGTCGCCGTCGATTTCGATCGGGGTTTGTTCGATAGTGGAATTATCGGCCGATGGGCATGACTCCTCGTGGACGCCTCCATTACCTGCAAGAATAGAATAAGGGTTAAAAGTTAATGGGGCCTCTACACCTCTGGGCCTTTTTAATGGGCCGTTGCTCAATTTGGCTTTAATCAAAGCCACTTCTTTCTTGTTATTATTCTTTTTGGAGGCGGTTTTTTTCGATGACTTTTGCTTGTGATTCTTAGCATCTGACGTAAATTGGATCGGGGCGGACGAAGCGGCAACCGCTTTATCAGCCTGGGATCGCGAGCCCGAGGGATTGCTGTTGTTCTTAACTTCCTTTCCTTTACCGATGCTCTTTCCTTTTCCCGAGTCAACGTTCCCATCATTGATTGCTCCGTTCTTCTTGGACTCAACGGCCGCCGGAACTGTCGCCCTACTCACCGAACCACCAGACCCGCCGCCACTAGTACCGCTGATGTTGCGATTCTGCGTTTCGTCGGGCCCGGTATTAGCCTCCCCTGATCTCGATTTAGGCTTATTTGGCCTCCTCCTTCTTTGGACTTCCATCCAAGGACCATATAGGGCCGCTTCTTGACTCTGGCTTACTTGAGATGACTCCATCGGGGTGTTTTGGTCCGAGGTGCCCTCGCTGGCCTTGTTAGCAACATCGGGGGAAGCAGGGGCTGCTTGTTGTGGCTTAGATGGGCACGTATTCATCAAATGACCGTAATGACCACAGTGGAAGCAAATCATATGTAGACCCTCGTATTCAAGCTTGTATCTCTTCTCGATTATGCTTGTGATTGCAATTATGCTTGTGATTCAAATATGGCTAGCACCAAATTGTGTTTAGTCACTAGGGAAAATGTCCAAAACCCAAAGTTTATGTACTATGTACATAAACTCAACTCACTTTTGAAAGTTGTGGTGATAGTAGTGTTAAGATGAAGAATTGAAAACTTAATGCAAAGAATATTCGAGACTCTGTTATTGAAATGATTTTTTTTGATGAGATGCCATTTAGATCAATAGAGAAATGAGGAATTAGAGGTGCTTTTTCAGTTACTGAGCCCTTGTATGCAATGCCTCGTATTCAAGTTGAAGGATCTTTTTAACACTTTTTGTGTGTGTGTTTGTCAACCGATACTTGGACATCAATATCAACTCAAAATTATATGTGTGTGTCTGCTCATTGGATTGATAATAATGACCTTTACAAAAGAGGATAATTAATTTTTGTGTCACCGACTCTCATAGTGGAGTCGATTGGTATATCCATTGAAGATTGTTTGAGATTTGGGGTTTGTCTTCTAAGCTTTTGGCAATTTCTGTTGATAATGTGGGGTCAAATGATGTTGCTTGTAGTTATGTTAAGGATAAGCTTAAAAAGCATGAAACTTCCATTACTAAAGGAGAACACTTGCATGTGAGATGCATTGCACATATAAATAATCTTATAGTGTAAGATGGTATGGCTTTAAGGGGTGAGCATATTAAAAAGATCCGAACTATGGCTAAGTTTGATAAGGGTTCTTCTTCTAGAAAGACTGCATTCATAAAAGAGGTAGCAACTTTAGAGGCCAGGTATACGAGTACAGAGAAACTTGATGCACTTACAAGGTGGAATTTCACCTACTTGATGTTCGAGTCAGTGCTGAAGTATAAAACTGTATTTGAGAGAATGGAGATTCCAGCTTTACGTGGGGGATTTGAATTGGGGTCTATGACAATTTATGATTGGGAAAGATGTGAATCTCTTAAACAACTTTTGAAAGGCTTCTATGATATGACTAAATGGGTATCAGGAGGTTTGTATGTCACAAGTAACTGGCTCATATTTCATATACTTGTGTGCTTAAAGTTGTTGAGAGAACTAATGGATTTTGATGATGTTTCTATGAGTATGATGGGATTTGAGATGAAAAAGAAATGAAAAGTATATTGGAGCCTTAAGGAAACTTAATATGTTAGTGTTTGTGGCTGCAGTCCTTGATCCTTAACACAGAATGCATGGACTTACATCAGTTTTGAAAGGTTTATTTGGTGAAAGTGAGGTGCAGATTATGGTGAATAAGGTAAAGGATTTTGCAAACACTTTGTTTGATACCTACAAACTCAAGCTTAGTAAAACCGAGGGCCAAGGTTCACAAGTACGTCAACTGGAAAAAGGCGATGAGACTAAATGGTTGGATTATGTCGTGGATGAAGACAATGAATATGAAGATGGGTTGAGGTTAGAATTTGATTTATACTTGGCTGACAAATCTGAGCAGAAAAATATGAATGTTTTACACTGGTGATCGAAAAATCATCAAAGGTGTCCCATCCTTGCACGTATGGCTCGAGATGTCATAGCAATTCCCATATCTACGGTTCCTTCTGAATCTGCATTTGGCATGGGAAGATGTACAATTTCAGATTACAAAAGTAACTTGAAACCTAGAGTAAGTCAGTTTTTTATTTCATTTAAAAATGTCTATTAGTTAATTTATGTTGAATTACATGATAAGTTATTAACTTAATGTCTATTAGTTAATTAATGTTGAGATTGGTTACTAGCAAACGAAAGAAAAGAAAAAATTGATGAGGATGAGGAAATTCCAAATGAGGTCCTAGAAAGTATATTTTATGCTTGTTGATGGTGTTTGGTTATAGTAAGCATTTTTGGTTGGCCTTTGCTTTTAACTAAGTGAACATTTTTCATTGGCTTTTGGACTGATCACTTTCTGCCAAGAGTATTGCTGCATGCCCCTTGGTTTTGATCTACTCAAGTATTGCGTAATTTTGATTGCGAAATGATCTTGTGTTGCAGCATTTGTTCAGTTTTGCAATTACTGGTTCATTTGGGAAGGAGTGTCCTGACTTGTGACCTAGGATTGCAAGTGTAACCAATGCCATTGTCTAAGGTTTCTGGAGTAGCTACTGAAATACTTTATATGCCCAAGTATTTGGTTTTTGACTTTTAATTTTAGAGACAATTGACATGTTGCAAGAGGCTAGAAATTATTTTCTTTTTGCATTGATCTATCTTCGTGGCTTTATCATGCGAACGTAGTTGTATTTCAGTAACTAGGCAATCTCTAATCTCTAGCAAGTTTAATGTTTTGTTGGGAAATCATTTGGATGTTTTTGTATGTTTGGACGTTTTATGGACTTTTAATATGCTAGTTTTATTCAGATTTGGAGTGTGCTGACTTGTGGCCTAAACCTGATTTATTGGGTAAAAAATGGTCAGATTGACCCAATTTGACTCGGTCAAACGGGTCATATGTAACCCTACCCGTAAAACCTGTAACCCGTAATTTAGGTTACGAGTCGGGTCGCGGGTCGAATTTTATGAGATTACGAGTTAGTCCAGGTAGAATCATTGAGCAACCCTAATGTTTGCCAAGTAGGAATAGAAGCAAAAGCAATAGCAATTGGATATGTTCAACAAATGGTGGTGGAATTTGTATGTTTGTCATGCTTCTTTAATCTGAAATATGTAAACATGATGTTAAGTGCATTGCATTCAAACATAGCAAAACATTCAAACATTTCATACACTTCGATTCAAGCTAGCAACAATGTTACCAAGTCTAAAAAACACAAGACAAGTTTCTTGCAAACATGCATGCGAACGACATAGTCAACAAAACACAAGCATTATAGTCTTCTAATCTTCCTAGCAACCAACACAAGATGCATGAGGTAGTCAATTCTATAACGCATGTCTCAAGCCGACCCATCACCTGCCATAACTCTATCAAACTTGTAACTCATCCAAGCTTTGCGAAAATCATCCGTCTTCAGTGTGAAGAAAAGGTGACGATTCGCTTCATCCTTGAACTCTTCCACAACATAACAAAACATGTCAGAAAACTTCTTGGGCTTGTTGTCATCAACCATCTTATAGATAATCTCTATAGCATCGTCCAGGTGGCAAATGTTCTTGACCCCTACTATGGCTTTGCTGCTGATGGACCCCTCCAATAAGGTAGAATTTGATGAGTCTCATGATTAACACTGCCCATTTAGTCATTGAAGTTTGCAGCACTTCCAGAAGACTTCTTTTTAAGTTTGGTTGGGACTTGGGTGGCGCTCGTCCGTTTCAGTGTATGGTCTTGTGGCTCAAAAGCACCATCTGGCCGAGGGATGAGCTAATCGTTTCTGAGATTCATAAGCAGCTCGTTTGTTGGGATGCTATCAAGAACGCCTGCGTACTTGGTAGTGTGCCCACACAAACCGTCCATTAGTTTTGATATGACAAACTCACTTTGATTCTAATAAATTTGTCCAAGTGTTCAGGAATGCCAATTAACAAAGGACAACAAGTGTGTGAACATTCCCTAGGCTTAGGGACGCCAGCTTACAAGAAGTAAGGACCAGCAAGAGACTACTTGAGCAAGGACAGAGTCCCAAGCAAGTAGGAACGCAAGAAAGGAGTCCTTACTCACTAGCCGACAGGATGACATCACTCGACAATGTTTGATCATCCAAGGACACGTGGAGACCGATCCTGTAGCAGAGTCCAACACTACGTGGCGGACGATCCTGTAGCAGAGTTCATCAACACGTGGCGGCCAATCTTGTAGCGGAGTTCATCACACACAGCTGGATACAGGAAGCTTCCTCATCACCGCCATACTCGTGGAGGAAGATCCTGTAGCCACGTACCTGAAGGGCATGATCGTCAGAACGAGAATGACGCCCTTCCCCAAGTCCTATAAATAGCCCAAGGCATTTATTGTGACGTTAATGTTTTCAGAGAATATTCAGAGAGAATCAGAGGAAAGCGACTCACTCAAGAACACGAAGAACTAACTCAAGAACTCAAGAACAGTGCTAGGACTTGTGTTAGATCGAGTGAGATTTTGTACTCAAACCACAAAAGAGTTTGTAACCAGAAAACCCAAAACGAGAAAGAGAGTTCTGCGAAGTACTGTAGAACGTAGGAATAGAGTCCTTTAGTAGATTAAACTATAGCTTAAGTTGTAGGCTCAAAGGAGTTCTTTACAAGTGAACTTAGGGAAAAGCTAAGTGTCGGAGAACTGTAAAGACTCGCCAGTACAACTATAAGAACGTTCAATATAAAGGAAAGAACTATTCAAAAATCCTCCAAGGAGGTAGAGGTTTACACTCAAGAACTACTTGGTCTTGAGTGGTTCCTCTATAATTCACTGCGTTCATTACTTACCTGTTTAGTACGTTATTTTCCGCTGCAATACTTAAGGACGCCCCTACTCCTCGTAGGGACGCCTGATCAAAGGACGCCTTTACCCAAAGTAAAGGACGTCCCTTAGTACTAACGATCCAACAATTGGTATCAGAGTAGGCGCTCTAGATTCTTACTGAGTTGCAGGTAAAGATGGACATGGAACCCATTGGAATCTCTTTTGTGAAGCCTACGCGCCTGACGGACGGCAACTTCAACCGCTGGACGACAAGGTTTGAAAATTTCTGCAGAAGTCAAAATTATCTCTGCTGGAAGGTCATTATGAAGGGAGATCTCAAGGTACCCGCTGACAAAGCTGATAAGGAGGACGAGTGGGGTCCTGACGAGTTCAAGTTGATGGAAACCAACGCATAAGCTATTTGTTTCCTTCAAGCGTCTCTATGTGAAAGGGACGCCACTCGAGTTAGCAACTTGTCAACAGCTAAACAACAGTGGGAAGCTCTTGAGAAGTTCCACGTAGGAACAGCTGAAATGAAGGAGGACGTTCAGCTAAAGATCAAGAAGGAGTTCTATGCTTTCAGTATGTTGCCAAATGAAACGGTGAATGACTACTCGTACCGTTTTGAGGCCCTTGTCACCAAGATGAGGAACCTGGGCATCCCAGAAACAGAAATCTCCATGAGAAATAGAGTTCAAGTGGTCATTGATAGGTTGACTGGTGTTTGGAACTTTGACAGGACAACGTTCAAAGAGAATACAGCCAACAAAACTCTAGATATGGAAGAAATCTATGGGAAGCTCAGGCAGTACGAAGAAAGAAGGATCTCTGATATGGCTCAACTGGCAAACAATCCTCAAACTGATCTCGCTTTGGCGTCCACAACACTAGAGTACGCTGACTATATTCGTCGTCAACAAGAAATTTCTTTAATGGTGGAAGCCAACAAGAATGAGAACTGCAAAAAGATGCGCGTTCAAGCCTTAAAGGAGAAAGAAAGCAAGACTAAGGAACAACTTGATGAAGAGGAAGAACTTGCTCTCTTTAACAAAGTTCTTCATGCTTTTGGCAAAAGGAACAAGTATTTCAACAAACACAAGATGCCCAAGAAGGAAAGTCGCAAGTACACTGAGGCAGAAATGAAAGAACTCACCTGTTACAAATGTAACAAGAAAGGGCACTTTGCTAAAAGGTGTACAGCAGGAATGTCTTCAAAGGAAATGAAGACAAAAGCCCTCATTGGAGCGTTCGCCTCTGCATGGGACAATGCGAGTTCCTCTTCTGATGGTGATGAAGAATCTGATGAACAAGTGGCGTACATGGCTATGGAGGACGTCACAGTTGTTGAGGAGAACGTTCCGAAATCTGAAAATGAGGTAACCCGTGAATCAATGATGAGTTCTTTAGAAAATTGTTCCAAATCCAAGCTCATTAAACTTATTGGAAAAATCATGGAAGAAAGTGTTGTCATGCAACATAGAATGGATAAACTTGAACTTGAAAATGAGAATATTGTAGTTGAATGTAAAAACTGTAGTTCCATGACCGTTCAACTAGAGTCCTCATATGAAGAATCTAAGTCTCTAAAAACTGAAGTGATGTGTCTCAAACTTGAGAACGCTAAGCTTAGAGAAGAAGTGAAAGTGTTGGGAAAGAGTCCCATAGTTGAAGAAGTCAAACCAATAGTTTTTGTCCCAGCCAAAAGAGGACTAGGCTATGAATCTGAACCTAGGAACTCTCTCCCTAGCGACTTTGAGGCTAGCAAAACTTCAGAACTTGAACTTGAACGAGAGAAAACCAAGAATCTTCTTGAAAGAATTAGGGTTCTAGAAAGTGGAGAAAAAGGACAAGAGGACTACTATACCAATTCCACCAGTCATAAAATTTATAAGAAAATTGCAAAAGGGGACGGTTCAAAAGTGTGTGATTCCCAAAAGATGAAGCAAAACAAAATCCAACGTCCAAACAAGAAGTACTACCTCGGTACTTACTATAGGACGTGTTGGTATTGTGGACAAGGAGACCACTTCAAATATGACTGTGTGAAACTAAAAGAAGATATTGCAAGTGGCGAAACTGCTAGGACTAACAATGAGAGTGCTAAGTCCGTTCCCAAAGCTAATCTTAGGCGTCCTAGACGTTCTAGGAGTTCTTTCCGCAAGAATGCCATTTCTAATGATGTTAACATTAATGATTTTATGCCAGTACCAGAGTTCTACTTTTGTAGTGAGCCAGGTAAGGAACACCTTGCCTGGGTCGCCAAAAACTAACCTTGTTTTGGCAGGTGGAGGTGAGGGGACGCCCATGGATCATTGATAGTGGCGCCTCAAATCATATGACAGGAAGCCAGATCCATCTCACTTCTATCCAGAATAGTGCCACGGGAGGAACTGTCTCGTTTGGCAATAAGGGCAAAGGAAAGATCAAAGGAACGGGAACTGCCATTCTTAACCCGTCCATCAAAGCAACTAATGTGAGTCTTGTTGAAGGACTTGGCTTCAATCTTCTTAGCGTCTCTCAAATGTGTGACCAAGGAGAGAACCTAGTCACATTTGACTCAAAGGAGTGCCTCGTCATCAATAAGAAGTCCAACAAAGTCGCTCTCAAAGGAGTACGCCAAAACAATGTCTACATCTTCAATCAAGAGTTCAAGCCTAAGTCAGAATTGTGTTTATCAGCTTCAAAGAAGGACGCTGATCTTTGGCATCGCCGACATGGCCATGCTAGACCTAGCACGATCCTTAAGCTACATCAAAAAAATCTTGTGAAAGGACTTCCCCGAATTGATCCTGAGACAGTTGAACAGTGCGAAGCCTGTATCAAAGGGAAGCAAACAAGAACGTCTTTCAACTCCAAGAATGAAGTAAGTACAAAGAAGCCTTTAGAACTTCTCCATATGGATCTTTGTGGACCAATGAAGACGCTGAGCTACGGTGGAAAGAGGTACATTTACGTTCTCGTAGATGATTTTTCTCGATTCACTTGGGTTCTTTTCTTGGTGTCCAAAGCAGATTGTTTCAATGCGTTCAAAGTCTTCATCAAACAAGTGGAAGTTGCCCTTGAGACGCCTCTCAAAGCTATAAGATCAGACCATGGGACGGAATTCCAGAATTCAGAGTTCCTGGCCTACTGTGATCAACATGGTGTCTCGCACAACTTCTCAGCTCCAAGGACTCCTCAACAAAATGGAGTTGTGGAAAGAAAGAACAGGACGCTGGAGGATATGGCAAGAACTATGCTTTTGGCTAATAGCGTTCCCAAGTACTTCTGGGCGGAAGCTATTGCTACAGCATGCTACATAATCAATCGTGCCATGATCCGTCCATTGCTGAAGAAGACATCTTATGAGTCGTTGATCGGAAAGAAGCCTCGCATTGATTATCTCAGAGTCTTTGGTTGCAAGTGTTTCGTTCACAACAATGATAAAGAGAAGCTTGGAAAGTTTGATGCAAGGAGTGATGAAGCCATATTTCTTGGGTACTCTCTCACCAGCAAAGCATATAGAATTTTCAACAAAAGGACTCTAAAGCTTGAGGAGAGTATTCATATTGTGTTCAAGGAGAGCACTTCTCACAAAGAAAAATCAAGTAAGAAAGAACGCTCCTCGTCGCAACAGCAGGACGACTCTGAAGACGAAGCTGAAGATTGGTCCTCTGGAAAATACTATGTTCCTAAGGACGCTGCTCCAAATCCTGAAGAAGTCTCAGTGGACGTTCCCAGTGTTGTTCAGGGAGTTCCATCTCGTAGTGAATCTCCAGTTCAACAAGATATGGCTGAATCAAGTCAACAAGGTGAGCAACGTCAAGGTGTGGACGCTTTCTCTGAGGGGGAACGCACCGACGATGATGCTCAAAATGATAGTGATGATTCTGATGGAGACATTGATCCAAGATTTGCTCAATTATTTCAAAGGGAGTGCCGTTTCTCTAGGGACCACCCAACATCCCAGATTGTCTCAGACCCTTCTCAAGGAGTTCAAACAAGGTCAGCTACAAACAAGTCCCAGAGTGAAAATTTAGCTTTCTGTGCGTTCAATGCATTTGTCTCTATGGTGGAGCCAAAGAATATCAAAGAAGCACTCCAGGACGCTGACTGGATTCAAGCGATGCAAGAAGAACTCAACCAGTTTGAAAGGAACAAAGTGTGGACCCTTGTCCCTCGTCCCAAAGGCAAAAACATCATAGGGACGCGCTGGGTGTTCAGAAATAAGCTTGATGAAAGTGGACTTGTGTCAAGGAACAAGGCAAGACTAGTGGCTCAAGGATTGAAGCAAGAGGAAGGCATAGACTATGATGAGACCTTTGCTCCTGTTGCTAGAATTGAAGCCGTCCGTCTCCTTATCGCCTTCACCGCTCACAAAGGATTCAAGTTATTTCAGATGGACGTCAAGACTGCATTCCTCAATGGAAAATTGAAAGAGGAAGTGTATGTTGCTCAACCGCCTAGTTTCGAGGACGCCTCTCACCCAAATCATGTGTACTACTTGGACAAAGCGCTCTATGGACTCAAGCAAGCCCCTCGTGCGTGGTACGACAGGTTTGCGTCCTTTCTTTTGTCTCATGGGTACTCTATAGGTTCAATTGATAAAACTTTGTTCATAAAGAAAGTTCACAAGGACATTTTAATTGCCCAAGTTTATGTTGATGATATTGTTTTTGGTAGCACTAACATGAAACTTGTAGATGAGTTCAAGTCCTTAATGAGTAGTGAGTTTGAAATGTCCCTCATTGGAGAACTCAATTTCTTCTTAGGACTTCAAATAAACCAACTCAAGGAAGGGACGCGCATTCACCAACAAAAATATGTCCGTGAAATGCTTGAGAAGTACGGGATGAACACGTCCAAACCTGTTGCAACCCCTTGTTCTCCAAACTCGCGTCTTTACGCAGATGAACAGGGAAAAGACGTTGATCAGAAGCTTTACAGAGGAATGATTGGTTCTTTGCTCTACTTGACCGCAAGCCGTCCCGACATTATGTTTGCCGTTTGCTTGTGTGCACGCTTCCAGGCGAATCCAAAGGAGTCCCACATGCAAGAAGTTAAGAGGATCTTTCGCTACCTCAAAGGATGCGACAATCTTTGTCTTTGGTATCCTAGGAAGACGTCCTTCAAGCTTGTTGGCTACTCGGACGCTGATTATGCTGGTCATGTGATTGATAGAAAAAGCACTTCAGGAATGGCACAGTTCCTTGGTTCATGCTTAGTCTCCTGGGGATCTAAGAAACAGAACTCTGTGGCGCTTTCAACTGCGGAAGCTGAGTACGTTGCTGCTGCCTCGTGCTGTTCACAAGTCATCTGGATCAAATATCAACTGGACGACTACGGTATCAATCTTGAAACTATTCCCATTCGGTGTGATAACACTAGTGCTATTGAAATTTCTAAGAATCCTGTTTTTCATTCACGCACAAAGCATATTCATATAAGGCAACATTTCTTGCGTGATAATGTTGAACTAGGACTCATTAGTATGGAGCATGTAAGGACTGAAGACCAAATAGCTGATATTTTCACTAAGGCGCTTGATAGACGTCCCTATGAGCATCTCAGGTTGCTTTTAGGGATGATAACTTTTAAGTAGCAAGTCCCGTTCTACTATTCCCTCAACGATTGGCTATGTTTGGTAGATTCTAAGTATTTAAGGACTGTTATGCATTGAATTCATATTTGCAAGGACGCTAGTCTAAAACATCATATGTTTGCTACTTTGGAACGCCATTTAAATCTCTCTATTTGTCTTGAAAAGAGTATCCCTGATCACCCAACCCTCATTATAAGCCGAAATGATGGGAACTCTAAGCTTACCCTAGCCGAGAACTCTGCAAAAGCGTCCTATGAGCTTCATATTTTCTTTTACGGGACGTACTTGCTTTGTTC
Source organism: Polygonum aviculare (assembly GCA_934048045.1). Lineage (NCBI taxonomy): Eukaryota > Viridiplantae > Streptophyta > Magnoliopsida > Caryophyllales > Polygonaceae > Polygonum > Polygonum aviculare. The sequence continues at coordinate 13,463,637 of OW204023.1, read as the reverse complement.
TCAATTGGTTCGCAAGGTAATCACAGGGACGGTTGAATTGGTTATTGGTTTGCTTGAAGAGGTAAATTTTTGCTAAGTATGAGAGAACGTTATGGTTTGAAAGAGAGAACTCCAGTTCAGTTTTGAAAAGCAGTTGAAGAGTCAGAAATTTGAATATTTGAAAGTTTGAACAGTGACCGTTGCTTTTTCTCATTGCTTAAGGGGGAAGTTTCGCCACGTGTCGCACAATAATACAGTGGTAATTACCGTTTGTGCCACCGCTTCCTCTATATAAGGCCAGAACAGTCGCTCTCATTCATTTATTATTCTTAACCACTTTCTGCTTGAATCAGTGCTCTAACTTCTCAATAGAACTCCGGAAGCTTTCTCACTCTAAAAATCCATCTGAAAATGTCTCAACAACTAAAGAACGTGGCCGGATCTTCTACCGGCGGGAAGAGACGCAGGTTGGTGAATTCCCACTATATAGAAAAGCCAAAGCCCGTCGTTCTTAATGAATCGTTGGTGGACTTCATCAACAGGAAGCCCAAGACGTTGTACAACTTGATAAGGGAACGGATGGATATTCCCGAAGTGAAGGCGGACGCCATAAAAACGAGAAACTACGAGAAGTTCATAGAACGGTTCGTGGTTCCAAGCCTCCACAACACAAATTACAAAGACTTGCTGGGAAGGATGGACGACGTTCTCTTCTTCTCACAGTTCGGATGTGAGAATCTGGGTCCTTTACTTGAACTTATCCCCGACCTCCACAACGTCATCCTCCCAAACTTCCCAATGTACCCAAGGGACTCTTTGGCGTACAAAATGCTAAAGTCTCGAGTACCTAGTCCCTCTCCCCCACCTCCTCAAGTCCCCACCATCACCACCAAAAATATCCTATCATCCAAGCGTCCAACCCCTTCATCTCCCCTCTCAAAGTTCTCAAAATCAACCTCCTCAAATCCAGCCCAAATTGTGGATAAGTTTCCTCCACACTTAAAGGAGGGACGCTCCAAGAAAATCCATGATCCAAGGCCCCTCAAAAAGGCCAAGACTTCAAGCATCCCATCCTCCAAAACCTCCACAAAACGGCCAAGCACCACCAAAAGGCCTTCAAATCTTTCTAAGGAATCAACTCCTCCTCCACAATCCCTCACTCTCGTCCAACTACCCACTCCTCCTTCGTCCCCTTAACCTTCACGACAAAATGCCCTCATCCCTTTTCCTCCCAAACTCCTCTCTCCCCTAAATTTGGCCAACTTCCCAACTGCTCCCGCCCATATCTCACCACCAAAGGACCCCGAGACCCCCAGATCTCGCCGTCCTTCATCAGAGAGCGGACCAGAGGACGTTGAGAAGCGTCCCGCCCTTGAGCATACCTTCAAACGTCGCAAAGTCGGTGAATCTCCAAAGGTGCTCATGGTCCAAGCTGCCCCAAAGCCCGAGCACATCTCCTCTTCCTCATCCTCTAGATCATCTGAGAGCCTAAGAGGAACGCCTGCTGGTGAGTCCTCCCCTTTTATCGATGTTATCGGGGACTCCCATGACGAGGCGGAAGGAGTTGAAAATGCTCCAGAAAAAGAACAAGTAGCTCAGGACGCTGGTGAGCACCAGGTCGCTCTCAAGGACGCTGAGCCAACTTTGTCTGAAGAGCTCGAGCGTGATGCTCAAGAAGTCCCACCCTACAACCAATCCCTCCCAATCCTCAATCCCCTCCAAGCTTCTCAAGAAAACCCCTCCCCTACAATCCAAACAGAATCCAACCAAGTCCCTGCGGACGCTGAGCCACCAACAGAAACTCAATTAGAGGCTCAGGACGCTGTGGGCACGTCCCAAGGTCAGACCTCCACTTGTGCCGATCAAGCCACAGCTGGTGGCAATGCAGAAAATACACAAGGCACAGAGGAAGGTGTTAGCCAGGACGCTAATAGTGAAGAGTCAGAGGACTCCCATGAGCACAGTTCTTCTGACGACGAGGATTCAGAGTCCCCCAAGGGCAAGCGCAAACGCAAACCAGATGGTGCCCCAGTCAAAGTTCTCAGCCCGTTGATCTACTCAGAGGAATGGTGATGTCCGCGTTTTAGGTAGATTTTTATGGTCTAGATAGGTTAGTTTGAGTTGTGTTTCGTAGTTGAGCCTTGTTTTTTTGAGTCTTTTTGCATGAGTTTTCGTATTTCTTTGAGATTCGGAAACTACGCGCTTTTGTGTCATTTTGTAGGTGTTTTCGAGGCTTGAAGACGAGTTTGGAGCAAGAATTGGAGAGGATGGACGAGCTAGGAGGAAGATTCAAGTGGAAGAGCCAAGAAGAAGAGCTAAAGAGGAGCAAAATCAAGAAGAGAAGTGAAGAAATCGACCCCAAGATCGAGCCCAAGGAGGTCGACCTCGAGCCATTTGACCAAACTTGGAACGCAAGGAACCAGAGTCTCAGGATCGACCCTGAAGGGGTCGATATCGACCCTAGGAGGGTCGATCGCGCGTTACCGACTTCACCTATCCGGATTACTTGTGCAAGTTTCCAAATCTGTATTTTAGGAAGGTGTTTTGTTTGTGTTTCCTAGTTAGATTAGGACTCCTTTTTGTCTATAAAAGGAGGTTGAACCTATAGTTTTTATTCATGCTATGGAGGCTTTGGAGGCTTTGGAATTCAATAATTAATCAAGACTTGGAGAATTTAGGGAGAAGACTTGGAGAGCAAGTTTGAGGTTTGTAAGATTGACCTTTAGTTTTTATTTGAATTTGAGTTTGGTTTGATCATGTCTTCCTCTTCTTCTTCCTTGTTTTTCTTTGCTATGTGTGAGTAGTTTTCTTAAGTTCTAGGGTTGGGCAAAAACCCAACACAATCATGCATGTTTAAAACTTGAATTCATGACTTGAATGCTTAAGGATCATATCTAACCTATCTTATGCTTAATCCTTGGTGAAAATTGAGGCATGTCTTGTAATTAACCCTAGCGAAAGTGAAAAGTTAGTTGCTTGATTATATCTAATAGGATTATTTGCGAAAGTTGATATTCCTAGGTTGAAGGATAGGTAGAAAGTTGTTTGATTTGCGAAAGTTGATTGAATAGCTTGAATGGTTTGCGAAAGTTAACTTTTCTATGATTTAGATTGCATGATAGTTGTAAATTCTTGTTGAAAGCATGTATGGTTGTTGTTGTGGTAGCCCTAGCCCTAGGATTTGCCCCTTTATATTGATTGAAACTCGTGTTTTTACTTCGATCCCGACTCCCTAAGTCGTGCTCGAACCGTTGCTTGTGTGTTTTGTGTGCTACGTGATAACTTGATCTCAGGATCGACCCCCTTAGGGTCGAGATCGACCCTCCTCAGGTCGATCCTGACTTTGTTCGTTTGTGTTTCCTTTCCTTTTCGTAGTTTATCGACTAATCTTAGCACTACTCTCACTCCCGTGGACGATCCTGACTTCGCTATACGCAGCGGGGTCTTGAATATAAATTTATTTGTTCGAGAAACCCTTCAACAAATGGCTTGCCTCATTTCAAGATAATGACGTTCAAGAGTTCCTCGAACTTCTGAGATTTCAAGGCTGGTTGAACGTTGGACCAGCACCAGCAGTTGTTGACAAGGAGCAGGTGAAAGCGTTCTACAGAGATCTTCGCTACAAACCAAAAGATGGCTCTCTCCACTTCAAAATAGATGGTGAGAAAGCATCAGTGAATGAACGCCAGGTCCGCGCCTTCCCGGGCCTTAGCTCCCAAAAGCCCCCGTCCAACGCGCTAAGCACTCTTCCAGAAGGCGGGTTCGAGACAACTGATGAAGAACTCCCTCTGGTTAAACATGTTTTTCAGGGCAAAAGGCCTATGGGACTGGACAGGGTTGCTCACGTTTTGAGCAAGGTAGGCGCCATAGCTCATTACTTCATCTGTCGCGCCGTCCTTCCTAGGCAGGAGAAGAGGTCAATCGTTCAATCACATGATATATACTCATTGACGCTCTTCTTGAACGCCGCCCCATCAATCTAGCCAGAATTGCTATGCAACACATGGCTAAGTGTGGGAGGAAGCGCCATGCCTTGCCTTACCCTGGCCTTGTTAAACTCATCCTCATGTCTCAGAACGCCTATGATGAAAGCGCTCCTTCAGAAGAACTTGGCTTGAAATGGAACGCAAAGAAGGGACTTGTCGAGATAAGGCATAATGAAGAGTTGCCTTCTGTGATCAAACAGCAAGAAGCTGAGGCTGAGGAAGCCAGAAAGAAAGCTGAGGAAGAACGCTTGGCTGAGGAAGAACGTCTAGCTTCCATGCATCAGGAGTTTCCTCAGGAAGAAGAGCTAGCCGTAGACCTTACCGCTCTTGATCAAATGCTTATGGCTTCTTCTCCTACTCAAGTACCTCCTGTGGATGCTCCTTCATCCAGTTCAAGACCACGGCCCCGTTCTGCACCTGCAAATCTTGCTGAGCATCCTCCTGCAGAACTCATGGGTGCGATCTTGGACAATCAGTGCCTCATCTTCTCAGCTCTCAAGGATTTGTCCTCTGCGTTCACCGAGGTTGCTGAACTTAATGAAAAACTAGTCAAGTTTTATCAAGACCAGAGCCGTTCTCAGTGATTGCCGTCCACCACTTTTATTCCCCAATTGTTTGCTTTTGCTTCTTTTGAGTTTCAAACAATATAATCTTGGTTTGTAATAACCATACTCTTTATTCCATTTGAATGGCAATCCTTTGTTTGTGTGCATGTGTTTGTTTAAGCGTTCCACTGCTTTTAGTTATGTGTTTGTGCTAACGTCCTTATCACTTGTTATCCTTTTCGATGATGCCAAAAGGGGGAAGTGTAGTTTTGCAGAGATGCGCTATAAAATAGTTATCTAGAATAAGCAAGTGTTAAGGGGGAACTATTAAGTGAAAAGTCTAAGGAACGCCCATGCTAGAATAAAAGAGGACGCTTAGAAAGTTTTCTAGGACGCGACTCTCTCCTTACAATCCAAATGTTAGAGAATCAAAGAATGAAAACTTGTGCTTACTGGAATTTCTCTAAGTGTTAGAGGATGCTTCCAAGTTTTCATGCATGCTAAGTTCCAATGTCAAAACTATTCTGCTGAAGAGTTTGTCATCATCAAAAAGGGGGAAATTGTTGGGACGCTATCAAGAACGCCTGCGTACTTGGTAGTGTGCCCACACAAACTGTCCCTTAGTTTTGATATGACAAACTCACTTTGATTCTAATAAATTTGTCCAAGTGTTCAGGAACGCCAATTAACAAAGGACAACAAGTGTGTGAACGTTCCCTAGGCTTAGGGACGCCAGCTTACAGGAAGTAAGGATCAGCAAGAGACTACTTGAGCAAGGATAGAGTCCCAAGCAAGTAGGAACGCAAGAAAGGAGTCTTTACTCACTAGCCGACAGGATGACATCACTCGACAATGTTTGATCATCCAAGGACACGTGGAGACCGATCCAGTAGCAGAGTCCAACACTACGTGGCGGACGATCCTGTAGCAGAGTTCATCAACACGTGGCGACCGATCCTGTAGCGGAGTTCATCACACACAGCTGGATACAGGAAGCTTCCTCATCACCGCCATACTCGTGGAGGAAGATCCTGTAGCCACGTACCTGAAGGGCATGATCGATCCAACATCGTTCTCATCCAAATTATCATTCATCTCAACCTATTCCTCTAAGCTCCGTGGGACTGTTTGTTGTGTCTAAGGTCTGATGTTGTTCAACATCCCCATCTGAGTTTCCATGTCATTAAGCATCTCATTTTGGCTCACTTTTTTCGGCACATCCTTAGACGCTGGCACACATCGACTTCCAGTGGCAATAATGCTTCCGTAGACCATGTCCCAAATCTCACTTAACTCAAGATCCAGTTGATGTATCCAGAATCTCTTCAATTTCTCATCTTCCTGCAAATAAAACAATTTAAACATTTGTTAATCATTACATGTATGAAGTGTTAACAAAAATAACATGAATGTCGTGGTGGTTGTATCACATACCTTTATTTTCATGGCCCACCATTCATCTGTCGCCTAAATTGTACCATCTCTAGCATTCCAACCTAATCCCGTCTCATATTGTCGTAACTTACACCATAACTTCCATGTTTTTTTTCACATAATCGAATTTGTTCTTAGCTGTCACAACTGTGAAGTTCTTCCCATATTCCTTTTCGAGTTTGTCTGCAATCTCAGCCCAATTAAAGTGGTGTCAATACCGTTTTGTTTGTGATACTCTTGACATACGCTCATTCATGATTTAGCTCATCGCCAGCCCATGGTACACCCTTCTCCTTAGCGTCGATTTGCATGACATCAATATCATTCCCTTGCGACGGCATCATGCTATGCATCCAAATAATTCAGTGAATGTAGCCTCAACAATAAATATAGCAACTATTAACTCTTGTTTTTAAAACAATTGGTTTAATATCAATCATCGCAATTTGCATTCAAACAAGACACACCCCAATCATCCTAACAAATAAAACGTCACAAAGTTATATTGAGCACAAGTACGTACATTCAAACAAAATAAAAATATCCTCAACTTGAATGTATACATTCCCATATATTTACATCAAAAAATACACTTAATGTGCATTACTCAATCAAAGAAGCAATATACAACTCTATACATCAAAAAATACACATAATGTGCTCGTGCATAATTCAATCCAAGATGCAATATACAACTCCATAGATAAAAAAAAATACACATAATGTGCCTATTTCCATCCAAAATGCAATCCAAGATGCAAGTGATAATATGGTATCATTTTGATCACACTAACAAAGTCAACATAATGCACGATTAGCCTAATGAATGATTAGCCTAAAACATGATTATGGACTTACCGAACAAGCCTAACAATAGGAACAAGTTAACAACTAGAATCACCGAACAAGTGAACAAAGTGAGGTGCTTCAACGGTCAGCTGTGTCTACCCAAACAAGTGTGTCTACCGAACCACCACCAATTGAAGACAAGCTGATGGTGCACCGACGATGCCGACGACCCAGCAACACAAGCACATGAAAAAGGTTACTCGAAATCTACATTCCTCGTCAGGATCGAATAAAAAACCAAGCTCGGTCGGGATCTAGCGTATATGCACGCTAGCAACCCGAATCTAGTGACCATGCAATGTCGGCCACTGCAATCTGCATCGGGGGGTCGGAAATGAAAAACAAAACACGGTCAACTGACGTACCTTTGACGGCGCCGTTGGCTTTCGGGTGACCTGGAAGCTAGCTCTTGGTGTCACCCTTCGCGCCGCCCTTCTTTGCCAGCCGGGATGGGATGCAACTCAATGGTTTCTTCAGTGTCGCCCTTGTCTATCTCCCACCGATCTTATTCAGTCCATTGAAAGAGGAGGGTTGCGGTTTTTTGGCCTTGTTAGGGTTGTGAATTGATCACGTGCAACTCATGTGCAATGTTAGTATTTTGTATTATTTTAATTAAAGGATGATTATTTTTGTAATTTTACATAACCCTTTTTAACATTTAGGCTAGGTGTCCTACCGAACACTCTTTTTAGTTCCGCTCTAAAATTCAGCTTCAACTACTCTCAAATATTCAGCTAAGCAATTCAGCTTCAACTAGATATTCTGTTAAGCTTCCGCTTCCGTTAGTAGTACCTAAACAGAGCCTTAATCCGCCCGCAAAACCACAAATCAATATATATTATAAAAGCCGACAGTTTTCGAGTCACCACGTTGATTCTGGCCCCACCAGATATTTAACAAAAAATAATTTTTAAAGCATTTTAATTAACTGACATAATTTTCAATATTTAGCCATCACATATAGTACGGCAATAATTTTCAATATCTAGCCAACAGATATAGTACGGTTGTTTTCAATACAATCTATCCATACAATATAATAATAATTAATTATATACAATATCTGTCCATATCTAATATCTATCCATATACAATATCTATCCATAAAATACAATAGGCAAATTTTCAATGTCTTTTGATCCTAATATATCTATCTATATTATCTATCTTTAAAATTGCATCCTATAGAAACATTGCATACATATTTGCTGCGTAAATTGTTCTCAACCTACGTAAATTGATCTCACCCCCCCCCCAAAAAAAAGTCGTTCTTCTGAGAAAACAACAATTTGTTCTCAATGCCGAACTTTATCGAGGAGCTTACTAAAGATAAAAAGAACTATACTATCATAGTTCGCGTTATAGCAATGTGGAAGAAGAAGAACTTTAAAGGGAAGGACAACATTGAGATGATTCTCTTGGATGAAAAGGTTTGTTTTTTTTTTAACTTTTTTTATATATTAAGTTGTTGTCCATGTTAATTTGACAAATATTTTGTTGATGCAGAATTGCAAGACAGTATCCACCATCCCATCTTTTTCTCTCAACAAATTTGAGAAAATCACGAAGGAGTATTCAGTTTATAAGATATCTAATTTTGTGGTGGATAAGAATGTCAATAAATATAAGATCACTAAACATGCGTATAAAATAACTTTTTATTATACTACAATCGTTGTCCTATGTGACAATGAATCTATCCCATTAAAAGGCTTTACATTCGTAAATTTTGATAGCATCATGTCGGGAAAATTCAAGGAGAACGATTGTGTAGGTAAATTTTGTATACAATTTATCTTTTTAATATTTTCTATATTATATTTCTTTCTACATAATTATTTTTTGGTAGTGGTTACTGGTAAGCTGATTGAATTTAGTGACATCAACACATATAAGAAAGAAAAAAGAGTATCCAAAAAAATGGAAATCAAACTTGAAGATCAAAGGTATGTCAAGCCGTACACATATTATCCATGTATTTATGATTTTGTTCATTTTGATTATTTCAAACTAGGTGGAAAGCCCGTGCATACCGCACGGGGTTATCGCGGTTTATTATAGGAAAACAGGTAACTATAGTTTGTACCATTTGATTTCAGTATGAATATGTCGTATTGTAACTACTTTATGGTTCACTTGTTTTAAGTTTTATAATAATTAATGATATGGATTGCAAGCGTTATTTTAGTAGTTAGCTGCATAGGAGAAGCATGGGTTTCACGACAGGAAGAATATTTAGCACTGTAATTTTCGGACAGGAAGAATTTTTACATTTTTTTTGGATTTGAGCAAACTTATTTTTTTGTCTTAAACAAATTTACACCTTTGAAATAACTTGTATCATACAGTCAAATATATTAGATTTTTTTGGAAATCCTCTGTCCCATTTGTATGTCCGTTCAATGTGATTGGTCCATGAAAAGTATTTTGTTAAAATAAAAGCAATTTTCAATTAATTTAATTATATATGTACCAATGAGATTGAAGAGACATGCAAAGGGGACAGAGGATCTAGACGGAAGTCTATTTATAGGCGAATTAGATTGTTAACTACTATCCATGCATTTGGATGGAATTCTGACTACTGGTTTCAAAATTGTGCAGGAGGCTGTAACGGATGGTTAGAAATGTAACTCCGAGCGTCAATTACTTTCACCCTCTTGAATTCATCCGTTTATTTTAGTTCACCGTTTTGAATTCATCCGTTTACTTTTGCCTTTTACTTTTGCCTTTTCAATGGTTAAATTCCTAGCCATTATTATCAATCTCTATTAAACCATTTAAACGTGTCCACTGCTTACAATATATGTCAATATATGTGTATCTTACATGTATCTAATCTAGGACTGCTTACAATATATGTCAATAAATGTGTATCTTACATGTATCTAATCTAGGACGATTATTGCTCAGATTGTCAAAAAAAAAAATCTACAACGATTATCTAATCTAGCTAGGACGACTATAAAATTTTCTGGCATTAATTACTTTTTTTAATCAATGTACTAATGAGATTAATTTTGTTTAATTAGTTATGGTTCCATTTTCTCACGACGTATTCCACTAATTTGCTTAGGCATGAGGTGTGAAGGAGGCAAAAGGCTATTTCAGTGTTCATTCACTGTTCCCTAAACTATATTCTTGTTTGATTATTTCTATTTTTATATACACTAATTTTGAGATTAAGAAAAAAAAACTAACCATATGATGTGTTTTGCTACTGTTCTCACATAAAATTATGTGTTGCTTTTTATTTGGGTTGTTCTGAGAATAAATCTACATTATTATCTCAAAATTACACTCTTTAAATCAATTGCCCCACAGCAAATCTCATTAGTCCATTGTTTGTGTACAACATTACCAACTAAAGCCAACACGGCACTACCAGAATTCGTGTATATCAACCTCATTATCTGAAACAGACATGTATATATCAAAATCACATAGCATCACAATGATAATTTCAACAGCCATGAAAAGGGATGGTACATTTAGATGGTCTACATAAAATTCCACCCAACAATTACCTCCTTGTACTAATTGCTTCGATTAAATAAACCTCATAAACAAAGATTTCAACGAATTGCTTAGTGGTGGGTTTGATACTGATTTCAGTAGTGGGGTCATTAACGGTGAAGTCGGGATTGCACTCACATAAGTCGACACACAGACCACCATAGGGAATCGGGAGTTGCTCAGGTGATATACACCTGCAAGGAGAACCAAGATGGATCCATTTAAACTTTGAAAAAATTGAAAAGTTGTAACTCACATCAACAAAGTATCAGTTGTTTTGGATGCTCCCACAAACACTAACTTGCTCATGAATAGTAGCATCACACTATATACAAAGTTTCAATTAGTGCCTAATAAAGCAAAATATTTGTTACAAAAAAGCAAGATAGGAATATCTAGCTCCTTTTCAAACTTTATGAAAGGTTTATCACCCTTTGCTCCTCCTACTTTCCTTTTGGCTCTGGCAAATTGGTTGTAGACTTCTCAGTTCCGCTCTTTTCACTTCTACCTATACAACCATTCTCAAATCAAACTCAATTACCAGTCAGATGACCACATAAAACACCTAAGAACGCCAGGAAAAGGTAGGAACTTCTTCGCGGAAGTTCTCAGCAAACATTCTATAAATAAAAACGCGAGAAAGGGGAAAATGGGTTTCATGAGAGTCCAGAAAAGGCTAAACTAACCATTCTGCCAGAGATTTGTGGTGGTCGTCGAGGGCTTTGAGAGTAGAGGCCGGATCGGTGAAGGAGACGCCTTCTTTCTTGCTTTCATCATTCGATATTAACCTCCATTTCATGCAATCTACACACTGCACAGCAAAAAGGTTGATGGTGTTCTGCTGAGTCTATGGCTTCTGCAAGGCGTAAACGAACCAAAACTGAGAAAGTTTCAGGAGAATGCAAGCAACAAAAAAAGTTTGATTTGAAGAACTAATTGGACATTGTTAAAATAAACAACATGGGATAAAAGAGAACTTACAGGTGATCCCATATTAGAAAAGGTAATTAACAACGGTAGGAAATAAACAAATTTTCATCTATATTTCCTAATGAACCAAATTAATCTCATTCCAAGTTCAAAGAGTGTCTAATTTGTCATTAGTCTCAACAACAGTTGCACAAATAAAGTTTCATGCCTGATTTGAAGATTGAGGAAGATAAACTTATTTCAGTGTATGTATATAATCCAACCAAGATGCCTCCACGTCACTCACATCAATACAATAAACTAACCTCACTCTTGTATGAATAGAAGTCATTTGAACACGGACTTGCAAGAGAAAGTTAGTTTGCATATATGAGCATTTAGAAAAACTTGCAATATGTCATAAGCACCCAAAAGCTAGAAAGATTGTAAAGCTATATTACCGAAATCCCCAATCTTTAGACCAGAATTTGCATTCAGCAAATAGTTGTTTGGCTTCAAGTGGTGCAACACGTTTGCAGTATAGACGTACTTCAAACCTATTTGTGCTTGGCTTTACAGAAAATAACGCAATAACATCAAGCAAGCATTAGCCACCAAATCAGAAAGGTGAACTCCAAAGCTACAGGATCAGATGTTTATTTTGTTGTACCCAACAACTTAATTGTTCTTGGAGTCCAGTAGGGTTGCCTAATGAGTCGAAATGCATCCTAATCCTTAAAGATTCCATTATAACTTATTATCTAGGGATTTTTTAAGGTTTGTTACAGGGTTAAGACCTTCCGATTTAGGGCTTTAAGTTTCTAAGCCTGGGGTTCTAACACAGTAACACATGGCTCAAACCTATGAAGCTTATCCTTTAACCATAAGCCTGCCTTTTTTACAATGGTTCTTAACAGCAGTTTCTGGCAAGTAGCATGAAGATTTTTATCAGGGAAAAAAGTACTTTCTAATTGAGATTCAACACCCACCACCATATCCAAGCTGTACAAATGAAGCTAAAGTAAGCATACAGAGATGTACAAAGACTATGGAGCTTACCAGTGTAATTCCCTCCTGTGAGAGTTCTTCAAGCGCAAATCTGTCAAATTCTTGTCCATCAAGCAGTTTCTCATCAATCTGATATCCATAAATGCATTAGAGACAATACAATTCCTCTTCATTCAGTTGAACTTTGACCAACACGATGTCATGTATGGATCATGTCTGAGACTCAAATTGATGTGATGATTGCCAAGATTATATAACTAATCCTTCAATAGCAAATGCTTCCAAACCTTCGTTCAAAAAAAATGCTTTCACGCCTAAAACAAATCCAGACTGATAGTTGAAAGGCATGGTTCGAAATTGATTCGAAATAATTGATATTGTGGTTGGCCGAGGCATTACCCAAAGTTGGTTTGGAGCGCCGCCTCTACTATGAGTCTGGCTGTCGTTCCACATCATCGCGCTTGCCGAGATCAACTCCTTCTCCGATCTGCTTCTCTCCACTTCTTCCTCTGCAATCGATAATCAAAATCTCAAGTCAAAATACAGATCTAGATAGATCGACGAAAGCAAAACAACATAGAGACAGTAACAATCGATTCAGATGTGAGATGGATGAGATATTTAGATTAGATCCGTACGGTTCCGAGGAAGCCCTCGAAGACGGAGTCGAGATCGAGGTCTTCGGCGAAGAGATGATCCGATTGAGGATCGGAGTTTCTGCAAGCGGCATTGGGTCGAGAGTCGGGTCGGCGTCGGGTTAGGGCAGAGTCGGGAGGGCGAGCAAGGTCGCCATCGTCGGGCTCGGGAGTGTAGGGGAGTTGCAATCGAGCGGCGAATCCGAGAGTGAGAGGGAGATGGGGAGTGAGAACGTCGGGGAAGCCGCGGGTGAGCGGCGGGTTGGGCTACTGTCTTATCTGGCCGGCGGAGTGGAGAGGGAGACCGGTGGAGGTCCGGCAGGGCTAGAGGGAATGATCCCGTTGCTGGCGAAGTGGCTGTGCCGAGGGAGAAGCGCCGGTCTTCGGCGTGAAGGGGCTGCCGGAGAGGAGAGGAGCGTGAGAGACGGATGTCATGAAGGAGGAGTAGGCTGAATTCTAGGGATTTTTTTGGGTGATGAATTATAGGGATTTAAATTGTGCAGCTTGCAGAGGTTGGCGTCAATAGGAGTTTTGAGGCGTCCCTCCGTCTTCAACGACGGTATACATCAGCATTCATTCCCGTGGAGTCTAAAGGTCTAAACCGAAAATGTGTATATGAAAACATTCATTCATGAGAACTTAATGGGTGGCGATAGCATTAAAGAGAATAGGAGAAGAACAATTTTTCCTAGTGAAAAAGTAGATTAACCACATAAAAACTATAGGATAGTAATAAAATGATGAGCATTGATTGCGGGTAAAAACTGTAGTTTATAGTATTATTATAGAAGATTTATATGTTTTCTTCCCTTGATCTGTTATTTGTGCTACGGTTTTCTAAATCTATATTTCTTTCCTTCATATGTTATTTGTGCTACGGTTTTCTAAATTTATATGTTTTCCTTGATCTGTTATTTCATTCGGCTAACCCTAATAATAGGTATTCATTTGTTTTGGTTGCTCAATAGGTTTTCCTTTTTGTTTCTATGCTAAGTTGGGGGTTTCCATTGATAGGGTTTTATTTACGTAACATATATTAGGTTTTGTTTTTGTTATATGTTTTACTGATGTATTATTTGTTGGGTTTTACAACACATATATTGATTACAATATTTTTTTTATAGACTATGACATTATTTTTCTTTTTTTTGTATTGTTTAGTAACAATATTCTTAAGTGTATTCAACATGTCAAATTATATATAAGAACATAAGGATGAACGCATCGTTGTCATATGTCAATTTTTCAGAGTCAAGCCTTTTGGAGGTAATGATATATAAGCATTTATATATTATAGAGTATTTTTAAATTAGTTTTGTATAGCATATATTAATTTTTTTTAATACTATGCTTTATTGCAGCCAAAATTTCAGTAGCAACTAGCAAGTGCACTCTTTGCCTCAAAAATTTATTTTGCTAAAAGTATTCCAGAAGTTGAAAGTTTCTTACAAAGGTAAGGTAATTGTCGACTGTTTATGCACATTATTAATATTGAGATTTGAGCATGCATCCCTTTCTTGAATTTCAAATAAATAACACATGAGGTAATGTCACTAATATTGCTCATGAAATTGCAGTTCATCTACACAAAATAAACAAATTGGTACACAATGTGGCATCACTCATATAGTTACTACAGATTCGGACTCAAGAGGAGAAAAACTCTTCCATCCATCGTTTAAAGCTTCTTTGAAAGAGATCAAAGAGGAAGAAAAGGTATGTTATCTTACTATATAGTATATAATGTATAAGTTTGATGATAATATTTTAATGTACAATAATTTTAAAATAAAGTAGCAACATTACATTAATTTTATATACAGGATTGTATCGGTGTGATTGTTGCTACTATTGTTGATATCGAAAATAAAGCCACATGGTATTACAATGGATGTAAGAGGTGTGTTCAAAAGGTTGATCTCGAAGGAGATAGGTTTTATTACAAAGTTTGCAAAAACTATGCCAATTTGCCACACTATAGGTAACTAAGAGCATATTACTCAATTTGTAAACATCAAAGTATATATGGATTCTTACATTAACTATTTTTTATTTTTTGCAGATATAGGTTAGCACTCATAGTATCTGATGATGTTAAAAATATCGCATCATTTACTATATTTGATAAGTTGGTTCAATCTTTCATTGAAAAAGCCGCTAATACTTTAGTTGAACAAATTTTCAAGGTAATATATATACACATAGGCACAATTTAAAGCCTAAAATCAATATCAATCAATCAATATATATTATAAAAGCCGACCGTTTTTGAGTCACCACGTTGATTCTGTTCCCGCTTGATTTTTTTTTTCAACTCAAATTGATGATAATAATTATATATCTTTTATTTTTCTAAATTATCTAATCCTCAATTTTATCTTTAAAACCATACTATCTATCCTTTTTTTTTGTCAAATCCATACTATATATCTTAATTATATATTCCTTGAATAATTTTATCTTTACTTTTCTTTTATAAAAGATGCCCTATATGTAGACCTGTCAATCGGGTCGGGACGGGCGGGTTCGGGTCGGGCCGTTCCGGGTTCGGGTTGAGTTCGGGTTCTAGTCAATTGGGTTACGGGTCAAACTGGGTCGGGTCGCTTCGGGTTTTTAGGTCGGGTCGGATCAACCCAAAGGGTCGAGTATCAATTTTTTGACCAAAATTTAAATAAAATATTATTTAAATAATAAAATATAATAACAAAATATTATTTAAATAATAAAACATAATAACAAAATATTATTTTTAAATATTTTACTAATAAATATGTCATAATTTTCTAAAATAAATTTTATATATTGTATTATAATTAAAACCTTTGGGTGCACAATTAGCCGTCAATCTGTCATTTCATTATATTAGGGTGTATTCTAAAATAAGTTTTCCGCCTTATAAATTTCTTGACCCAACGGGTTTGACCCAACCCTAACCTAGAAATTTTCGGGTTTACCGGGTTCGGGTTCAAACTGGGTTTTGGGTTCAAATTTTTGGGTAGAAACCCAGAAATTTCAGGTCAGGTCGGGTCGGGTCGGATTCGCGATTCGGGTCAACTTTGGACAGGTCTACCTATATGCATTCACATATACCAGTTAAGATTGACTTTCTTCTATGTTTGGAATTAAAAAGCCATACGTTATATTTGCTGTAAAATGTGTATATAGCAATTTGTTGATTAGTTATGTTTTTAGTATCACGTACATATTGTCGTACATTACTTATGTTTTTTTTGTATGGTACGATATATTTCTTTTTACAATTTGTCGTCGCATATGACTTAAAACCACTCATGCATATACTAGCAATTGTTATTTTATCTTTATAATATGAAGATCGTGTGCAATTGTTTAATCTTTGATTTCAACTAATCTCTTTAAAACCATGCTCCTTTAATTTATTTTATCTTCAATTGTTATTTTCCTAAATTAAGCAATTGTTATTTTCAATTGTTCTTTAATTTATTTTATTCTCCTCCCACCTAATATTTTTTATAAATTGTTTTTAACAATTTTATCAATTTCCTAATATTTTCTATACCAATTGTTTTTTAGATTTAGAATATCACGATCTTTGAAATATATTATATTTTAATAATATATTTTTGGTCTATTCATACATATAGAAGCAAAATAGTATCCATTTAATATATAGTATGATTAAAATAACTACATGCTTAATTTGGGTATATCAAGTTGTTGTCTTTTTGGTTAAAGACTTCTTATAAGATATTTTTTTGGTATATTTGGGCATATAAAGGCAAAAAAATATTCATTAAATCTTATGTTTAAAGCAACTACATGTTTAATTTGGTTATATCAAATATGTGATTTGCACACTAAAACATAAGTAAATATAATTTGCAGAATAATGTAAGTTATTGACTATAAAATACAAGTACGTGATTTGCATAACAATATATTTCTAATTGATTATAGAACAAATAAAGACTTCTAATATTTGATGAAATTAAATTATGTCAAAAGTTTTATTATACGTTTTCACACTAATATTCTATTCATAATATATTCAAAGAAATTAAAAACACGAGTCGTGCATGGCACGACGGGTACAACTAGTACCCTTAAAAACCTAGACGCTTGTTAAAACGTGCCAAAAAAACCGTAAACATCGCTAACCACGGCGACAATGTCCGCAATTTGCTGCTCTACACGAGGCGTATCAAAATGGTTTTTAAGCGATGACGTGATAGTGATGCCAAGATGATTCCCATGCCCATGGAATGGATGAGGAACTTCCTAAATCCCATAGGCTTGCATATTCGGACATGTATGAATATGTGTTTGATGACCGAGGAAAATGGTATGCTTTCCACTTATCGTTTACCGTAATTTGTTATGGTATCTTCAATACAAGACTTTCGGATAAAATCGAATTGATCAATATTGGAGATTGGAGCTTGTGCTCCACACAAATGCTTATTGAGATATCCCTCCTAGGGCCATGTCATCGCATATAAAATTGCACAGGTTTTCATTTTCATTTGCCTACTTATGACATATGTGAATCAAGAATCATGTGAATACGTGAACGATCATATATTTTTGGTACTATTGGATGATGTTGCATTGAGGGCCTAAGGATATATATGCAACCCAACACCTCTTCCTTGGCTTCTTTTGTGAAAATGTGGATGCTGATGGCAAATAGGCCCAGGATCATGCACGTATATAAGTAAACTTCCGCACCTTGTACATAAAGCTAGTTGCATCTTGACCAAACAAAAATCTAGCTGAAGTACTTTATACTATTAAGTATAGCAAGGCCTAACCAAACAACTAGGACACTCTTTCTACCAAAAAAAGAGAAACAACTAGGACACTCATCCGGGTCTCTTTTTATCTAACTTTGTGCATTTATTGTTATTTTCAATCCTGAGTTTCCCTTGTTTCAATGGACAACGTGACCCAAACTCAGTTCCAAACGCTCATTAGAATCCAAAATCTCTTGACTAATAACGAAAGCGTCTCCTTTGTACGTTTGCATACAAGTGACCTAACGCCGGAGCATTTGAGGAGATGCAACATATGCATTCCACACAATTCATCAGAACTATGCAAGCAATGTATTATGTTCTCAGCTGCCATTTAATACTGGATTATAAAGAGAAGCATTTCCAAGTCAGCATAAACAACACTTCCCTACCTGAAAGAAGCTAGCATTACGCTGAACCCATTATGCTGAACCCATGATTGAGAAAGCAGCATCCCTGTGCAAGAAGACAGACAAAGAAAATGGAAATGCACGCTCCCTACGCAGGTATTAACCTGTTCAGGTTCAAAGGGACTTTCTCAGTCTGTTCTCACCAGCCACCTTCGTTTGGCTGAAACAAGGCCATGACTATGGCTATGGTAGAACAGACACCCCTGGTGCGTTTTCGTGTTATTCTCAATGAATTTCATTTTTAAATCAAAGTACAGCAATTTGCATAAACTGAAGCAAAAGGTTTTTTTTTATTTATTCATAATGGTATTGCAGTTACAGACAACATTTTAATTGAAAGCATTCACTTCACACTGAACTAGAACTTACTCTCATGCAGTCTGTAGTAAGGAGTGCACGCACACACTTAGGAAAGCAGAGGTTGTGATGATAAGCCTTCACGAAAGTCATCCGGATCTGCATTCATCCAAAGGAAGATTTAATTAACCATCTAAACTTTATAGTTCATCTAGGTGTGATTCCTTAGATAACGTACCTTTTATGGCTCCATCGAGTTAACATAGCTCTGAGGCAAGTAGATCTCTCCTCCGGTTTCCCCGTGTTGCTCTCCGCTCACAGTTTTCTTAGCAGCAAGAAACTGGGCGCTCATAGCTTCCATTCCATGTTTCACAGCCTCTTCAGCAGTTCCATAACCATACTCCTCGGCATACTTCCTCACGTCTTCCGTGATCTTCATAGAGCAGAACTTGGGTCCACACATGGAGCAAAAATGTGCTACCTTGGCACCGTCTGACGGCAGGGTTTCATCATGGAAAGACATAGCAGTCATGGGATCCAAGGACAACGCAAACTGATCCATCCACCTAAACTCGAATCTTGCTTTGCTTAGAGCATCGTCCCAGGATTGAGCATGTGGGTGGCCCTTGGCAAGATCGGCAGCATGTGCAGCTATCTTGTAGGCTATAACTCCGGCCTTCACATCATCTCTGTTGGGCAGCCCAAGGTGCTCTTTTGGAGTAACATAGCAAAGGAGAGCAGTGCCAAGGGCCCCAATGTTGGCTGCACCAATTGCTGAAGTTATATGGTCATATCCAGGGGCAATATCCGTTGTTAACGGGCCAAGAGTATAAAATGGTGCTTCATTGCACCACTCAAGCTGCTTCTGCATGTTTTCCGGGATCTTGTGCAACGGAATGTGTCCCGGTCCTTCATTCATCACCTGAAAGTTCGAAAACCATTTCAATACCCACAAAGATCGTACTTATTGACTAATATCAAGTTATTTTACCTGCACATCCTTTTCCCAGGCCCTCCTTGTGAGTTCTCCTTGAGTTAAGAGCTCAGCGAATTGAGCAGTGTCATTGGCATCATAAATAGACCCCGGCCTGAGCCCATCGCCTATTGACAGTGCAATATCATATTGATTACAGATGTCAAGAATGTCATCCCAGTGTTCATAAGCAAAATTCTCCTTGTGATAAGCTAGGCACCACTTAGCATGGATGGATCCTCCACGCGAGACGATACCAGTCATGCGTTTAGCCGTTAAAGGGATGTAACGCAGGAGCACCCCTGCATGAATTGTGAAATAATCAACACCTTGCTCAGCTTGTTCAATCAAGGTGTCTCTGAAAACGTCCCAGTTGAGATCCTCAGCAATCCCATTCACTTTCTCAAGGGCTTGATAAATGGGGACAGTGCCAACAGGAACAGCTGAGTTGCGGAGGATCCACTCACGAGTCTCGTGGATATGACGGCCTGTGGAGAGGTCCATGATAGTGTCAGCGCCCCACATTGTGGCCCATTGAAGCTTATGAACCTCCTCCTCGATGGAGCTCACAACAGCGGAGTTCCCTATGTTGGCGTTAACTTTGACCAGGAAGTTTCTCCCAACAATCATAGGCTCCAACTCCAAGTGTTTCTTGTTGGAAGGGATGATTGCACGCCCGCGTGCCACCTCTGCCCTCACAAACTCAGGGTCAAGCTTCTCACGAGCAGCACAGAAGACCATTTCCTCAGTGATCATCCCCTTTTTAGCATAGTACATCTGAGTGTACCTAGGTAAACCCAGCTTCTCCCTCCTATCAACCCACTCTTTCCGCAGCTTCGGAAGTCCTACATTGCATAACCAACAAATTTTTCAAAACCAAAACGTCAGCTAGGATCGAGCAAACTTAAAAAGATCTCAAATAGCAAGATAAAGGCCGGCAAACTCCCAAGCCTTGAACAACTGCGCGCCTACCTGTCCGTGGACTGATGTTTTGTGGGCCACTCGTGTCATAGGTATCGAAATGCGGTTCATCCCCAGCAAGGTGAACCCTCCTGAATGGCACATTGAGCACATGACCCGACTCCTCGTGAACAACCTCGCTACAAAGATGTTCAGGGTCAGTTAAAAGTTGATTTGTACCTATATATGCACTATAAGACCATTTACATAACAAGGGCAACAGACGAGGTAAGCAAGTAAGGCAAAACGCACTTGTACTCTTTTGTGCTCTTTGGGAAGCACTGCTCAAACGATGGGAGGGGAAGGAAATCAGGGGCAGAAGGGTTGGCGGTGTGCTTTGGTTTGACCTTGCCAGTGTTGGTACTCGGAGGATCAAAGGTCAAGGTGGCTCTAGGCCCTGAACTCAAGGCATTCGGGCGCAACTCTTTCCCTCTCGAGCTGCCTACAAAGCCAAGCGAGTCCACTGCACCCAAGAAACTGGTACTTGGAAGCTTTGATGGTGCAGAATTACTGTCGTTTCTGCAAGTAGATGTGATCAAAGTAGCTTGCAAGGACGCCATTCCTGCCTCAACAACATACACCATCATAAAACCTTACGATTTATAATCACTTATGCAGTGTAACAAGTTCCAATAGTGCAATCGCAATCACAAGGAAACACGCAAAATTGGATACCGATATTTTCGAGATTTGGGATCCTTAGAGGAACTAAACGAGAGGAAAACCTAGAGAAGCAAACACACACCAAGTTTAGAACTTTGTTACCTTTGACGAGGAAAACAAACTCCCGAGTCCAGATAATTCTCAGTCTCTCTGGTTTCGTCTTTTGGAGAACGACCACAAGAGCAAGCGATATGTGTGTGTATATCACACCTATTTCTCGTCGTCTCTGATTTCGTCTTTTAGGTCGACAGAGCTCGGCCACAGATTGTGAATTTGTGATATTTTCTCGTCCGCATGCACTCTTCAGTTCCCACCCCAAAAAAAAAAAAAAAAAAAAAATCTACGCTCTACAGTAACAATCTTTTTATTTGCCTCTTGTACCCCTGGTGATTTGCAAATAAGGGTTCATTACAGAATGACGAGATAAAATGGTACTTATACAAATTGCAATTCTAACCAGGTGATGGGTGGTCATGGGAGCACTTCCACCACCCGACCCGCAAGTGATGATGGATCACTCGACCCACCCATAACCCGCGAGACTTTTCACCCATCATCCGACCCACCCGTCACCCGCGCGTGAACCGGGTGATCATCACCCATAAATTCATAAATTTCAATATAAAAAATTTTAATTTTCGGAAGTCGGGAATCAGGCAAGGACGGAGGGAAGTCAAGCGAGGACTTAGCAAGGCGGGAAGTCAGGCGGACGGAAGTAGGGAGTCAGGCGAGAACGGAGGGAAGTCAGGCTGAGAGCGACCTACAGGCAGCGGCGAGAGTGAGAACGGAGGGAGTCAGACTGAGAGGAGAGGGGCAACTGGGCAAGAGTGATGAAAGCGGCGCAACACAGAGGCATCTTTCCATATTCATTAGGGTTGTATTATTTTAAAAAAGGAACCTAAATGTTTTAAAAATTAGTCTTAAAGCCCCAAACTTTTTTACATAAAAATTAACCCTATTTATAAATATTAAACGGGTGAAACGGAGGAAATGGGTGGTGGTTATCGGTCGGGTTAACCAGGTGAAACGGGTTGTGGGTGATGGGTCGGGTTAAATAGATGAAACATTTACCCATATCTGACCCGTCAACCGTTTCACCTGTCACCCGCTATTTTACGGTTGTTCACCCGTAAAACTGGGTCGGGTGGACCGGGTGGGTCGGTCACCTGCAGAAAATGCCCAGCCTTATCTGTAAATGTTATCCTTCGTTTAAGTCATGACCCTAAACTTGTTCTCCCTTCACATCAAAAGCTTGTCAGTCAAGTTCATAAAATGGTTGGTCGTATCAATGACAAATTTGGGTCTTTGTCTAGTGCTCCCATAAATCACTTGGTTTGTATTATTTATATATATACACTTTTAATATTAGAGTTATAAGTCAAGTTACAGGTATATGAAAGTTCCCCCCCCCCCTAATCGCTAGGATTGCACCCATTTTACTATATGTTAAACAAAGGAAGGGACTTGATTGTCCGTGGCCGGTCTCAGTTTAACATATAGTAAAATGTACAAGGTCAGATTATGCACTCAATTTGTCCTCGCATCCCGAACCCAAAATGACTAAACCTAAACACGACTAAACAAATCCGTCTAACAAATTCGGAAATTTAGTGTACTTTAGTTTTACAAAATAACAATGGTAAATTGGTAATGCTAAAAACTTTATGTTATTCGTATAGATAAGTCATTAAACGATTGCAGCATTTCCAATCTCCGATATGTTAGGGGAAAAACATCCTAACCGGTGGAAGAATACAAGGACTAACACCGTCCTATAACTACCGATATGTTAGGGGAAAAAATCCTAACCGGTGGAAGAATACAAGGACTAACACCGGCATATAACTACCGATATATATGTTAAGGGAAAAACATCCTAACCGATGGAAGAATACAAGGACTAACACCGTCCTATAATTACCGATATGTTATGGGAAAAACATCCTAACAGGTAGACGAAGACGAAAAGCATCTTCATGCACAACACTACCAAGAGGAGTCATCCTATTATTAAAATATGGAAGACATTTGATGGAGTACGAGAAAGTAATTCACTTTGAAGAGATGCTAGGATATGAATATTCCTAGCAAAATTTGTAGAATAGTATTCTCTCTATATCTATTCGAATCAAAATCGACGTTTCTATTGAAACGTAATGACAAACAAGGATGTACCTAATAATCCAAAATCTCAAAGAATATTCAGAGCGAATACGACATCTCACCAAGAACACTCAAGAATAGTGAGAAACTGGTGTTTAGATCGAAAGAGAAGTTCAGCCAAATCACAAAACTTGTCTGTAAGAAATAAAGAAAGAAGTTTGTCTCTTATGACAAACTGTGAGGGACGTGTGTGTCTAGCGTCCTTATAGAGTGAGAGTTAGGTTACAAGTTTAGGCTAAAAGGAGTGTTTACTAGTGGACTTAAGGACGGACCCTTAAGTTCAGAGAAGTGTAAAACTCGCCTTATTTATAAGGACTCTCTCAATAAGATAAGGAAGTGTTATTAAAAAATCCTCCAAAGAGGTAGAGATTTACTCATAAAGACTACTTGGTCTTTGTGAGGCTCCTCTATAAATACCCGATTTCTTATCTTATTGTTTTTTACCTGCTTAATTGTTTTAATTCCGCTGCACAAGGACGGCCCTAGATACGCCCTTGACTCTTTAACTACTAACATACGATCCAACATTTTCCATGTAGCTTATACCAGTTCAAGATACACAAATATTTTATAATTGTTTGATGGGAAATAATTGCTTCTAAACTAGCTAGATTTTCATCTACTCTCTTAAACTTGAACTAGTAGACATATGTATCATCGATGGACAATCTCTTACATATCATTACTAGAAATATCAAAGTGAGTGTTTCTATGAATGAAGACCAGCAATGGAATTCATCATAATACGGGTACATTGTATTATGGTAGAAATATCTCAGAGTCAACAATATCAGTACATTGATCATGTACACCAGCAATCCAATTCTTATTTCCTTCAATTGGTCATGATAAATCAAAGCACGACCTTGTTGGCACAAACAAATATTCATTCAGTTCAAAGCACGACCTTGTTCAAGTAGAGGGTTTCTAGAAATTGGTCTGAAGGGGCTTCCGCCCTGTGGTTATATAGCCGCCACGACCCTTCAACCTCCCCTGCTCTCCCTCTCCTGTTTCCCTTTTGCAAATTGTAGGAGAAGTCATTTGTGAGATGTAGGCTTAGCAAGGCAGCTCTAGCCCCTAATACTATTCAATTTGTAGCGCCATATTCCTCCGCACTTGCGATTCGCCTCAGATTTGGCCATATCTTTAGGATTTTTTCTTCTCTTCAATTGACATGAACAGTTGCGAAATCTAGGGTTTGTGTAGTTAGGTGCAATCCTCAAATTGGACAGATTGAAAGTATATTCATGGACAAACTTGTTCATATTTTGTTTGGGTCAGACAACACAAATTAGTGCAAAAAATCTTAAGAAAACATTGACATCAAGGGTTCGCGATTGAAGTTTTTCGGACGCCATTAGAACAGAGCGAAAGAGCAGAGGGCTTGGTATATTAAGTATCCACATCATCAATCCACCTAGGTCTCAGCTTAATTTTATTTAACAATTAACTGTTTTTTTAAAATTTCAATATTAAATCAACCAATAAATTTTAACAACTTTATATTAAAATATAGGAAAAGTGACTTAAAATAATCCTAAGTATTAACTTTCAACCAAAAACAATCTCAAGTTTGAAAATTATCACCAATAATACGAAGTATCACGAAATTAACCAAAAACGATTCTGATGCCTTGTACGACGTGTTTTTCAGTGAAATCGTTGATATGACGATTAAAAATATTTCAATTAAATGTAAAATATCACGTTGTTATGTCTGATTTTCGATTCTGGCATCGTCGATTCCACCAAAAAAGTCGTCCAAAAATGTCTCTGAATTGTTTTTGGTTAACTTTTTGATACTTCGTATTGCTAGTGATGATTTTCAAACTTGTGATTATTTTTGGTTGAAAGTTGATACTTGAGATTATTTTAAGTCATTTTTATTTTCTTACTTTTATTTCAAATTTATTTAGATACCGTAACAAATTTATACTATATACTAAAACTACATCTTTTCAAGCAACCACATTTTGTGGATGTATATATTATACATATCTATTTATGTCATATTATGCATGTATAATAACGAATAATTTTTATTTAACCAAATCCTTTCTATAGAATAATTTTATATGTTATTATTTTTTTAATGATCTTTATTTAAACCATACTGTACGTATTACGTAGTATCAATTAAACCCTACGTTAAATCATGATCTTGGATAAAAAGCTGTTAAAAAATCGAAAAAATACTAATGATATTATCATGCTACATTTTATCCATTAAACCCTACTTTAAAAAAATGTTATTAACCGTGTCACCTAGTGGAAATCAATTAGTAGAAAATATAAATCCCTAAATACTAGCTCCAAGATGTAAATACTAGCTGGTTTTAACCAAATTCTCGTGAACAATTTTTTTTTTATTTTCTGTGACTTTCCTTTTCATTTAGTTTATTAAGAACTTAAGAAAATCTGCATCAACTGTGGAGGCCTAACACCTAATCTAGAAGAGGAATAAATTAGTAAGAGCATGTGCAATGGCGAGGATAACGAATCGTCTCTCAATTTTCTCTCTCTTTTCCTCCATTTGACACCTCATCTTCTCTCTCATCAATCTCACTTTCTACTTTTTTCTTTCTCTTCCTCATCCTCTTTCTTTATTTTTCTCTACAATGGAGAGGATCCTCTTATATATATATATATATATATATATTCTTTCCCATTTTATAAGTATATACCCACTCCATATTCTATATAATCAAGTGTATGATAAAATTAATCATTCAACTTAAGTAATAACTAAAATATATTAAATAAACTAATTTATTGTGTTTAATAAAATTATAAATAACTTGTGATAATATAGATTGGATTGGAAACGAGGAAAAAGAAACTTGATTAAACATTAAAAAAATGCTACAAATGACAAAAGATGAAATAATTGAGTAGCAACCTCCTCAAAATCGATCTTCTATAGGTTGTGTTGAAGTTGTATTAGAACTAGCATTCCCGGGAGATTGTTTAAGTGATTGGTTTAAACTTTGAGACATGGGAAATGTTGGGAAGTTTTGAGGAGATGATTGTTGAAATTGATTGACATGAATTTATGGTGAGGTTAGAAAACTATTTGGATTAATGAGTCTTGGTTTATTAAACATATATGTGAAACATGAATTGAAATTGGGCATTATTATGAAAAAGATTTGAATCAAAAGGGAGTACCTTTGGATGGTTCTAAGTGTTTGAATGATTGTATAAGTTAGAAGTGTTAGGATGAGTGAGATTATCCCTAAAATAGTGAGAGAGTGAGATGGTATAAAAGATGATTCATGTAGAAATGATGTATAACTGGACTCAATTTATAGAGAAAAAAATAATGAAAATTAGTTAATTTATTTTTAAAGTAAAAATATTACATTTTATTATTATTTTGCTTGTAACTTAACTACTTATAAATTTGAATGAAATTAATGAAAATAGTTGTAGTAGTAGATAACACATGTCCGTAAATGGGTAAAATTAAAGTTTGATACAAGAGCCAAAATTTGCAATCCTTGGTAGAAGGAGGATTACTTTCATTCTTCCTTCAAATGAGGATCCTCATATAATTTTTACATCAAAAAGGATATCCTCATAAATGAGAGAGAGTGTTAAGAGGATGTACAATCCTTACAATTGCACATACTCTAAGAGCATGAATATCAAGGATTCAAGGTATCATTAGGGTATCACATGCCCATCACCATCAAAAAAAGGGACTAATAAAGATAGCCTACAAAGCAGCCAAATAGGGATTCAAATCCTCCGTCCCGCAAACACGTCCCCTCGCACGTCCCCTTGATCCTCATTGGTCGAAAGCTCACTTTTTGACTTTAAAAACACACAAAAAAAGTGTAATTTTGAGCTTTCGACCAATGAGGATCATTGGGACGTGCGAGGGGACGTGTTTGCGGGACGGAGGATTTGGATCCGCCAAATAGAGGGGGAAGATGAAGACTGTACATTTATCATCACATGTATCATCTGGTGTGTGATCATGATTAATCATGATTGTTAATGAAGATTAAGTTATAGCTTATTTTTTCACTCAAGTTTTAACTAAAAAATATTTTAAATATACCATAATCTATAATTTTTTTATCTATCCATATACATCGATTATATATATATATTATTCTTGTAAAAGATAGTTATTTGGATGTATTAAATTACACCAAATTATAATTGACCTTTTTAAAATAAGGAGTTAGTGACCCAATTTAGCGATTTTACCAGCCATAGAGTTAAGATCCTTGCTCACATGCTTAATCTTGACAGATTGGAAACGTCAAATATATCTTACTTTAAATATATTAAGTACTTTGATGTGAGGTTTATCAACTTTATCATTAAAAGAAGGATTTGAATCAAATAAAATTTTCCTTAACCTGTAAATTGTAAACCGTGCACATGAAATAGATATATGTGAATATGAAATAGTTATACGTGGACTCAAAACAGAAATAAGTGAACTCCAAAAAATGTTTGTGATATTGTGTTATTATGTTGTTACATGTAGTAATAGGGCTCATAACACATGATATTGAGAAATTGTTTTATTGCATGTGTTAATACGATCCATGATAAAAAAAATTGATTTTGTTCACATACATCTTGAAACTGTTGAGCTATTCCCATATTTCATATTTATGTATTCTGTTCACGTTTTGTAGTTTATAGGATAAGAAAAGTTTTAATCGAAATCAACCTCTTAAAAGAAAATTAGTCAACTGGTACTTTATTAAAATTAATATAACATGTTGAATTAGTATCTATTGAGAATCAATTGTTGATGTTTATTTAGTTTTAAAAAATAAAGAATAAAAATAATGATGTTTAAGTGCATAAAGAAATATTGCGAATTAATAAGTCAAGAGTATGACTATAATTTTGTATACCTTAAATTAGCCTTGGAAAGTGGAAAAATAAAAAAGTAGATTTCAGGGGTTCATTGCAATCTAAGTGAGTATCATAAAAATAGGCAGAATACATCCGTAGACCCTCCAACTTGTCACTTTTTTGCAAATGGACCCCCCAACTTTGAACATTTCCTATTGAACGCCCAAACTCATATTTTTTTTGCCTATTGAGCCCTTTTTCTGCAAATTAACCCTCTTTTTTCGTAGTGTGAATAATACGCGCTGATCGGGGCCATTTTCATTCCACTCAGCAGCCACGTGACATCCCAGATCTGAAAATAGGGGGATTGTGGATAGGAAGAAGATGAAGAAGAAGATGGGGTTTGGGACTCCACATGGCATATTTTTTTTGCCATGTAAGTAATTTTGGGGAACCTTTACAACCAGCTGGAAGAGTGACTTGCACGCACCCCATCAGGTCAGCAAAAGGGGCTCAATAGGAAAAAATGTTAAGTTTGGGGGTTTGATATATAATGTTCAAAGTTAGGGGGTCCATTTGCAAAAAAGTGACAAGTTGAAGGGTCTACAGATGTATTCTGCCCATAAAAATAGGGAGAGTATGGGATGATGTAGAAGAGAAAAAAACATGATTAAAGTGATGGATTTTTGGATATAAGGGTATCATGGATATTCATTACCTTAACTCTAGTCACATTCGCCTGGTCAAGAAAGCGTATTGCGGTGGGCATGTAAACTTGACGTTGAATGATGGCCATTAAAGAAGGATGTTCATGGCTAGTGGCCCTCGGTCTGAGACCTTGTCGAATTACATACTTTCTCTATCAACAAAAGTTTGTCCTAAAAACGATTTATGGTTATTAAGAAAAAAGAGAGTATAAAATAGATGAAAAGTTGAATAATGAGGATAATATATGCACGTAGATATAATTGATTTTGTAATTTTATAGAAGTAAAAACATGAAAAAGTGATAAAGAATATGAAAATTTAGATAATAGAAGTAATATATGAGATTAGATGGTGGTACTTTTATAGACAAAAAAATTAAGAAGTGACAAAATAGATTAAAAAAAAGTTGGATAATGAGAGTATTATATGAGATCAAATGAAAAAAATTGTAAAAAAAATATGATATAAATGGAAAAATAAAAATTTATACAAACAATAAAAGACACCAAAAAAATAAATATAATATAAACCATCATTGACCAAGAGAGTATTAGTATTAAAGCTGTAAAAACCTGACCCGATCCGAAAATTCGACCCGAACCGACTGAAAATTTTAGAGTTAAAACTCGACCCGAATACTAGTGAGCAAAAGAAAAAACCAAAACCGGTTAACCCGAACCCGATTGGGTTGAAACCTGAAACCGACCTGACCGACCCGATTTTTAATATATACGTAGAATAAATATATTGTCTTATAAGTATTATAATATTTTTATTATAATAACTATTATAAATTAAATATTATTATAAAAATCTATTAGAAATAATCTTTATTATTAAATTGTATAATTTAATCATAATATCATTTTAATAATCATTAAATTTTCAAATTCTTGACCTATATGGTCGACCCAGACCCGTAGAATAACTTGTCAAAACCCGAACCGACTTGGCCTATAACCCGATTGACCTGAACCCGTAGTTAACCCAAACCCGAATCCACCCGACTGGACCGTTTGACACCTCTAATTAGTGTAGATATGTTTTGCCACATTTGAGTGGGTTGCATTATGGAATCAAAAAACATAAATGACTCGGCTTCTCGTATGGTTCCTATTTCATGTGTTGTTGATTGTGCATTATCATGTAAATTATTATACGAGTTTCTCTTATAAGAAAGATACTCAAAGTTTGACGAGTTTATGATCGACTTACTAGATACATTTTGATCATCTTAAATAATAGGTGCATAGAGTGAATATGCTCTACAAGTAATTGATTGAGGCACATGTGATCAATGTACTAATATGCTCAACAAGTGTACGATTCCAAAACAAAAACAACTCCGATAAATGTTGGTGAGATCGAAAAGGAACTGCAATTGAGTTGAGAATCACATTGATTAACTTTAAAGAAGTTTCAAAGTCAACAAATTATATAATTCACAATACTTTGATGCACAAAAAATGGACCTGATCAAGTAGGACGCGCATAATGCACCAGATGCTCTAGGCGTTGCAATCAGCTTACTAATTAAGATACAAGTACCTGACAAATAAAATGATCGATAATATCAAAAACTAAAATATAATCTACAAAAGGGCTCGCCTCATTTGTAAATATAAAAAGAATGAGCATTACCTTGATGTCTTGGTTGTTGGTTGACATGTCAAATTACACGGTTGATCTAAGAGACCAAATTACTTTGGCTCTATACCAGCACAGAGTGCCTTCCAGATTAGAGTCATCACCTCAAGAGTTGGATGGAGCTCCTAAGCAGATTCGAGATGAAGTTAGATCAAGATACACAAATTGCAAATTGCAACAAGAAATTTAGGTCCTCCTAAGCTTGAATGTAAACATTTTGTGAAAGTCATTTTCAAGATAGAAAACTCGGAGGGGATGGAAGAAACTCAACAGTTTACCTTGAACACTAGCATCAGTTCATTTTCCTCTCGCAATAGCAATGCTAGGCTCCAGTAGCATGTCACAGGAGTAACACATTCATTGAGCACAGGCTTCAGTATCTTGTTGGAAGGCACAAACCGTCTAGTAACTCTACCACTTAACCGAAATAGAAAGCAAAAAAAAGACAATCAGGATTTTCAAAGTACTAATTCTTCAACTTTTAGTCAATGGGAACAATAATAGACAACTCGCCTTCAAATCTAGATACAAAGTAACAAGTTAACAGTGTTTAGGTAAATAAAGCAATGGCCTTGTCCATTAGAAATATAACACTTTCCAAACCCTCAATGACCTGCCCCTAGAAATATGGAATGATGAGCTCCGGAGAGGAATGTTCTCTTTTGAGAAATGTCCATTTTTCATTTCAAAAGCACTACAATTCCTAGAATATTAAGAAATGAAGCATCTCCACCACTCTTCACATTCCTAAAGCAACCATAAACAGCGAGCGTTCAAGCAATATTTGACAGTGTTGACGCAAGAAGTCGTAACTTCAGTGACAGGAATAAGTTATAACCAAAGTCCATAGATTCAGAAAAAAGAAATACCTTTGGTAATGAGTTTCTAATTGAACTCCGAAAGCTGGCAAGATCAAAACGGACTCTGTAATCAAATACCAAAAGAGCTAGCAAGTCAAGAATTTTTTCACAAGGTAGTATCATCCTCCCTCTAAATCTCAAAACCTCTA
Organism: Polygonum aviculare; assembly: GCA_934048045.1. Classification (NCBI taxonomy): domain Eukaryota; kingdom Viridiplantae; phylum Streptophyta; class Magnoliopsida; order Caryophyllales; family Polygonaceae; genus Polygonum; species Polygonum aviculare. Next base: position 13,432,350 of record OW204023.1, on the reverse strand, counting down.
ACATTAACCAACAGGTTTTTCCATCAGGCTGTACAGAGAATCAGTTATCTGAGAAATCTTGATTCCATATATCAGCTGTGTTGTATCTAAAATTTGATCATTTATCCTATAATCCTCTTTCCAGATTCCTAATCTTACATTCAAATTAAAGACAATAGGGAAAATTGTAATAAAAGTACCAGCATAATTACCTTTCACCACTTGCTTACGACTAAGTAAACTGATAAACAACATGCCAGGGATCAAGTAACATAGCATGAAGATATCCAAATCAGCCTGGAAATAAAACATTTCACAGAGTTATTATTCCCACACATACAATTACCTTTTCTTACCCAGACCTATTATAAATTACAAGACGGAGAGTTGAGGGGTGAACTACCTTTAGCAAAACGAACACGGCAACCAATACCAAGCTTAGAAATAGAACTCTCATGAGATGAGGGGCTCGAAGAACCCTAACATGGTGGATATCGATCACACCCGAAGGCCAATCTCCTTTCTCGTGCACATACTCGTATCTTGTATTCGCAATGCCTTTCTCTCCCATCTGCATTGGAAAAAAAGTCCCAAATTTCACACACTTTGTATTACAACCATCATAGTACCGTTGAAAAATGGTGTTCTGCCTAACAATCTCAAGCCACAGGAACTCAATTCAAACGAATTGCACCAATTCGAAACCTTTGCAACTACAACTTTCGTCAATTAAAAAGGAGTCGGACCTGGTAGTTGCGGTGAAAGGTGTAGCGAAGCTCGGAGTCAATCTGGGAGGCTTCTTCGTCGTAGGCGATCTCCACGGATTTCTTACACAGATGAAAGAAGCCCCTTCTTTGGTTTCACCATTTTCCCTCGCTTCTTCACTCACGCTTTCAGAGAGTTCAGAGGACAGAGAGATTTGCTCGGCCAATTTTGATTGAAGAGAATACAAAAATAAGGTTTTTTATTTTTCAGTGTGTTTTAAGCTTTTTTTTTTTTTTTTGGCTTGAACTAACTGAACCGGGTTATTTACTATTTCAAGTTTTTCAACCTCTCTTTTATGGTTGTTAATTATACACTAATGTTGAAGGTAACTTCATTTCTTTTCACCCAGATATGGGCTCCGATTGAAGTTATGAGCGCCAGAAACCAGAGATTTGTCAGGTATTTTCACATTAAATTCATGGTCTCGATCATTTTCTCAGCGTACATTCTTTCAATAATTTTGCCTCTTTAATTAATGGCTTGAAAAACAGGTTTGAGGATGAGCATTCAAGGGTGTTATCTAGTTATCACCAGTCTACCACCTCCCAATATCTTCACTCTCATTCTCAGAGGAAACAAGGAAAGGACAATTTCTTGTAGCAATGATTTTTAGTGTATTTTCTGTAGAAATGACATTTTCTTTTCTTTTCCTGCCAGTAGATGTCATAAACTGTTTTTGAGCACGTAGATGTCATAAACTGATGATACATACAACAGTAACACGCTTCCTTACTTGTTGGGATAATTTATTCTAGTAAGAAACTGAAATATAAGCCTAGCCTAGATAACATTTTATAAATGGAATGCGTATAGCATTTTGGCTATGAAAGAAGCTGCTGATTTGTTGAGTTTCCTTCTTGTGGAGTTGAAGTGGTTAACCTTCCCCAATATAACCATGTCGACAAAGCACTGATCTGTTTTTTGTTTTTGAGCTCAAAAACCATTCATTACTCACTAATGTCGTTCAACAAAACTGAACTAAATCCTGAGGAAACAAAGCACTACAAGAATTATAAACACAAAAGCGGCCATAAAATGATGTGCATCCAATGACAGACAACAAAGTTCCTGCACAAAAGAAGAATCTTTCTCAGCACCAGACCGAGTTGGCCTTTCCATGGAGTTGTTTAGTGTAGTTTTGAAATCAGACAAATGCAATCTGATTCAAACACACTGCATGTGAAATCTCCATATCACCTGCAATTGAGCAAGCCCACAACAGAGTTTCTGCCTTTGCAAGCTCAAGTGCTCAACGTTTCCGTCAGTTGCACGGCTCTAGACCTGAAAGCACAGACTTCCCCTTTCTCATCCCTCTTAACAAAGCCAATTCTGCATCATCCACTTCCCTGAACAGCCGCATCCACATTTGGTTACTCCAGGAGCCACAAGTAAAGGCTCTTTGACAGGGCCTTCAGCATCTCTCGATTCCAAGCACAACTGTTCGGCTTCAGCAAAAACACCAGCCGAATTCAGAGGTTTTCCTTCAAATATGAAAGAATTTCGAGCCTTCCATATTCCCCATAACGGACTCCCCCACAACGAAGCCTGCTCAGCATCAAATCGTTTCATAACCAAAGCAGTAGTATCTAAAACCGGGAGATTCATCTTGTGCATTCCATCATACTGTCGGCAAAGCTTCCACACCTCTCTTGCAGCTCTGCACTGAAACAACACATGTTGCACTGTCTCAGTAGCACCACAAATCTCACAGCAAATATCCGCTACAATATTCCTCCGAAACAAGAAGTGCTGAACTGGTAAAATCTCCTTGCAGGCTCTCCATAACAGATTTCTGATCTTAGGGATGGCCTTAATCTTCCAGATTTATCCAACAACACGTACGCATTAGGTGATGATGAGCTGACCGCACCATTTTTTAGATTTTCGAAATCTTCCTGGAGGAGCATAGGATAAGCCGATCGAACACTAAAGATGCCATCTTGAGAGAAGTGTCAGACAATCTCATCATTCATCATCATTGGGTCCACGAGCCTCATGTTGAGAGTCAGTTCAGAATCACAGGGTAAGAATATATTCGAGCTAGCTCCGAACGCCAAACCCTAGCATTCCTATAACTTTCTTGATCTGAAGATAGCCATACGGATCACTCCGCTCTACAAAGAAGTAAGGCGTACTTCTGGCATTATTACTGGGACAACCTGGGCTGGAGCAGAGTTCAACCTTTTCATCAACATCATTTGCAAGCTGTGAAAGTGTTTGCAATTTACTCTCTTAAAAGCTAGGCCAACTTTTTCATGTAATTTACTCAAGTAAAGCATTGCTATTTGGGATTTAAGTATGGTAGTGACTCAACAAACGTTACAAACTGCATGCAGTTGAACCAAAACTCAGCTCCCTGAATAGATGAGAGCCTATAACTATTTGTAAATTTGCATCATAGAAACCTATAGTATGAAAAAGCAATGTAACTTAGTATAAAGAGTGTAGGTGGATCTTCCTATAGAAACTGTTGTATCCTATCTTACAGAGAGTGGTGAGAGATTTGTACAGCCACCACAGCTTTGCCTTCTTCCCCCGTTTTCATCACATGAAACTTTAGTTGAATTCCTGGATATAAACAAACGTACTATGGTTAGCCGGAGCTGAAGAAGGCTTAGCATCTGAATTTGTGAACGGGTCAAGTGCAAGATCACCTTCAAATATTTCAAGGTCCATTATGGTGCCACAAGCTCCTTTCAACATGCTTCCTGATTTCGTGAGTGCCAACAAAGTACTTTGTTGGCACTCACGAAATCAGGAAGCATGTTGAAAGTGTCTTGCATCTAGCACCTGCTTGTTGGCACTCACGAAATCAGGAAGCATGTTGAAAGTGTCTTGCATCTAGCACCTGCTTTATCCCTAAAATTTGGCTGTACAAATTAAGCTGATTCCCTTTTCATATGATAAAACCAATGAATGGTGCAGCATTACTACAGTTGGATAGCCATGATGTAGCAATGAAACCGGATAGTCATTCTTCTAATCTTTATAACATAATTGGACAACTAAAGCAGCCTCCTACTGTGGAGCATCCTGATGGTAGCATCAAGCTAACTACAAAATGATTTGAAGATAGAAACAGTAGAGAAAAAGGTTACTTACCATCAGATGTGTTGTGATCACAGACAGGACAGCGAACAAGCTGCAGATCTCTGGAAATGAACAATTTGTCAAACAAATTGTGCTGCAAACTGAGATCTGCAGCTTGTTCGCTGTCCGTCTTGTAATATCAACACATATGATAGTGTTAGGTCGAATTTCTTGTATTCCACTACCAGATCTGTGAGAAGACAAGAAAGAAGAGAAAGCTCAAATTCAACAGCACACATTCATTCATTATTTCATTGGAAGAGAGAAAGCGGCCATAGCAGCCCTAATCTGATAGGGTTTACAAGTGTCAACAAACGCTATGATAGGCTAATGGTTGGTTAAGCTAATTAAATGATAGGGTTAAAGGGAGCCTGGATGAAGAAAACGACAAAGGAAGTAAAGCATTACCCTAATGATAGGCTAATGGTTGGTTAAGCTAATTAAATGAAGAGTTAATGAATAACCATCCATTAGAGGCAAGTGACAGCATGACAGCAAAAACAGATACACGTGCCAGCTTCATAAGATCAAATGCATTGGTGCCCAATCCGGTTCACTTCCACAGCAAGCAAAACCCTCTCCGATTTCCCTTCATCATCCGCCTACACGAAATCTCCTCAAGAGCAGCCCCTCTGCCAGAACCCACCCTCTGATCCTCGAAAATATCACCCGTTTCTACTGCCCGCAAGGTGTTCGACAAAATTCCCAACCCAAGTGTGGTTCTCTGTAACTAGATGATTCGGGCCTATGCTTGGAAGTTGGAACGGACCATTTGGATATGCCCTTGATTTGTAATCTAAGATTCTGTCATTGTACCCACTAAGTCGTCTTCTGCTTTGAGTGGCGTGGAAGTTGGAGAGGAGATTCATGGTCAGGCAATCAGGTTGGGGCTGGATAAAGATTTTTATATATCGACTTCCTTGGTTGATTTTTACATGAAATGTGGGTTTCTAGGGAAGGCAGAAGGGGTGTTCCGATAGGATGCTTTGCAGGGGTAATAAGCCCTAACTCATCTACCCTTGTGGGCCTTTTGCCGGTAGTTGCTCAGGCCGGAACCTGTAAAGAAGGGAAAGCAATTCATGGGTATTGTGTGAGACAAAGTTTTGATCATAGTATTGTGGTCAGCACGGGGCTTCTGGATATGTACGGCAAATGTGGATGCCTAGCTTACACGAAACTTATCTTTGACAATTTAAGGGCAAGGAATGAAGTGACTTGGAGTGCCTTCACTGCCTTGATTGGTTCCCTTGTAAATTCAGATCATACGCGAGAGGCATTGGAATTGTTTGATCAAGTGTTTGTTTCTGATAGAAAGAATTTGCCAGTAGTGATCCTTGGATGTGCTCTTCGAGCTTGCAGTAAGCTGATAGATCTACGTACAGGGAGGTGAATTCACTGTCATATACTTAAAACAGGCGGCCTTCTGGATTTGAAGGTTAGGAACACACTCCTATCGATGTATGCCAAGTGTTGTGTTATGGATGATGTCATATACTTTGAAGGAATGAATCCTATAGACAGAGTCTCCTACAGTTCAATGCTTTCTGGGTGTGGGCAGAATGGCAAAGCCTGAGAGGCTCTTACATTATTCCGGGTTATGCTACTATCTTGTGTAGCTCCAGATGAGGCAAAATTTTTGGAATTCTGCCAACCTATTTGCAGTTAGCTGCTCTATTACATGGAACGTGTGCCCATGGTTATTGGTTATGCTACGGCTAGTGGTTTGATTGATGATGTCTCTGTCTGCGATGCTTTGATTGATATGTATGCAAAGTGTGGGAAAGTGAATGCAGCAAGAAAATTATTTCCTAGGATGCCTAAATGGGATATCGTTTCGTGGAATACAATGATAGCTGGTTACGGGAGTCTTGGCCTTGGCTCAGATGCACTTGCACTGTTTCAGGAGCTCTTAGCTAAAGATTTGAAACCAGACGATTTACTAGCCTCTTGATTGTCTGTAGCCATTCTGGTCTTGTTTCCGAAGGGAGCCAGCTGGTTTGGAACAATGTTTGATCAGTTTGGAATAACCCCCAGGATTGATCACTACATATGCATGACTTGATCTTTTGGGTCGAGCAGGACTTTTGGAGGAAGCCAAGAGCGTTATCGTCGAAATGTCTTTGGATCCCGACATTCACATCTGGAGTGCCCTACTCGCTGCTTGTCGCGTCCACAAGAACATTGAGCTGGGAGAAGAAGTGTCCAAGAAAATCAACAGTTTGGGACCCCAAGGCACTGGGAATTTTGTACTCTTATCGAACGTATACAGCTCTGCAAGGAGGTGGGAGGATGCAGCTGATATTCAAATCAAGCAGAGAGATGAAGGTTTCAAGAAAAGCCCGGGATGCAACTGGGTTGAGATAAGTCCAATCATTTCGTATGATAGGACTTTTGCATTTGTTTCAAGAACCATTTCGTATGTTATACACTTGTACTGCTATCATCATATATATATATATATATATATATATGTAGTTCAATTTTACGTAGTATAAAATCTCACCAGTCCAATCCATAATGAATTAAGGGTAAATGGCCTCTTTTGCCTGTCTGATACAACTCTTGCCAAACGACAACATTTACTACTAATACAAATTATACATTGAGGAGACACTGGAAGAAGAAACATCCCAATCGCCAAGAACAAAACAAAATGCATACCCAACCATGAAGAAGCAATTCCTAAGCCCTCTTACAAAGTATTACACAATCAGAAAGGGTCAAACAAAATCTATATAATTTACAGAGATGACAAACCCAAGCACTCTACTCTCCAACAGAAGCTCTATCGCCTGGTCCAGCCAGCATTATCTGCCATTAATCACCATTTCACGCACCACCAAGTAAACAAAGAAAGTTAGATTTTTCAACATGCATCAGCTGAGAAAGCAGAATCTTCAAGCAATGGCTTACATTGCAGTCAAAGGCAAAACGACGAGCAAGCATGATAGCTGCATTCCTGTCCCTTTCAGATTCAAATGCTAATGTGAAGGAAATTCCTGACTTTGCTTGCCAGAAAACAGCATAAGAAGCCGCGTTTCCTCCTCCTCTTACTCCACAAAGCTGGCAATTTATAGAAGCACATTAAATTTTTTTTCTTCAGCTAGCAGAGAAATTATTTTTCTTTCTTATCAGTCCTAATTTTCATGAGTGAAAGATGATGCACTTTCATACCTGCATTGAGGCGGAATAACTTTCCTTGGATAAGATTGTTTTCCCTTTGCAAAGCTTCACCTGCATTTTTCCAATATGGAGTACATGAATGGATTCAGATGGCTGGTCTTCGCCGTTCATCTGAGTGACTATCACCTATTCAAGTGCCATGCGATGGATGAGCTCACAATAACAAGAATCAAAAGATTGAAAATCCAAGTGAAGAAAAGCTTTACATTGAATTCAGTGTCATGTCTCCTAAGAAGCGCCTCCACATAACTTCCCAGGCCAGGAGCTATTAGGAACAGTGGCATTAGCCTTTAATGCTCTACTCTTCGTGTAATCATATGAAGTGAACAATTCTTTAAGAGAACAGAAAAAACCTGGATCGATAGGACCAGTTGAGGAGACGGTACTCTTTTGGCCATCAAATGTGATGTCAGCCTGTAAGATTCGTCCAACGTCAAGAGGCTCTGGAGCATAAACTGATTTTGTGGCACCTGTATAGGTAAAATCATATCACTAATTAAGGCAAATTCCAGCGTTGACAGTTCCTATGTCAGAATATGTAGACTTGAGAAATTAAAATAGATACCTGAAATGAGTTCCCTTTTGGCATTATCAGATTTTACTCTATACCATTGAATGGAGGTCTCAGCAAGATCTACAGCTTCATCTCTGCGCTTTTGGATCCACAAGTGACAACCTAATAGCTCTTGGCCCTCAATCTCGTAAAAACAGGATGCACTATCCTCACCTTTCTTCAACATTGCTAACTGCAACATGCATAAATAGGTTCACAAACCTTCCTCAGAACATAATTTATGGTTTTCTCAGTAAGCACATTCAACATTGCTAACTGCAACAATGTAAGATTAGCCTTTTTTGTCTCCAAAATCTTAAACTACATGAAACTTTCCAAGGTTGATGAGAAAATCAGCAAGTGACCAAGTGTATCATTGCCAACACATTTCAATATTACGATAAAAATATTTATACCTCCTTCTGGAGTAGCAGAGAAAGTTTGGATTTCTCCTGGAGCTGGACCCTCAGAGCTCGAATTTCATGCTCCATACCCATAACCTGCAATGCTTATTAACTTTAGCAACTGTATAATGTATCCTTAAATGGTGGTCATAAACAGAAAATAAATTAGGAGATGTTAGTACAAACAGAAAATGAAAGCATAGAAGGAAGTGGAGTCTGAATCAGAGCTCTTTAACAGAATTTGTATACCTTACTAGGCTGGTGCAACATTTTGATACGTCTAGCCTCCTGAACTTCCTTCATTAATTCATCATAATCCTAAGTAGAGGAAGAGGGTAGTAAAACAGAAAATACAGATTCTTGTGAGAAACATCCATCAAGCAATGACGGTAATGGAATCCAAAGCTTCAGAACATCTTTATATATGCAAGGAAAAATGATCAGTTAAGAATCTTTGCAGCCAATCAACCTGATTTCCTGAGGCTCGGGATTCTTGTTCATGTTCCTCAAGTGCTGACTCCACTCTCTGGACAGCTAATCGTGCATTCTCAATCTCTGACCGGGCTATGGCTCTTTCCTCCTCCACGAGCTTCTTGGCATCCTCTGAAGCCTACAGAATCAACAATAAAAGGAATGACTGGTTATAAACTACCAGAAACTGTGTCAACATGTCCTTCATTTTTAGTTGAACATGAAGGCGAAAACATGGGTGAAAGAGTTATAGAATACACAAAGAATAGGCTCACCTGCTTCAGAAAATTGGCCAACATTTTAACCTCTTCCCTTTCTTGGATTAGCTCACCTTCTCTTTGAGTCAACTGAGCTGCTAAAGCCTCAACCTGAGTATATAAGTAAACCGGAATTGAGTTCTGAGACAAACATAGTGAAGCATGTTCATAACATATGAGCAACAAAGCATGCCAGGTAAATGAGCCTAACCATTGTCATAGCTTCTTCCACATCATCTTTGTTCGTACCAGTGACACGACCTCTCAAGGACTCCAATGCATCTCTAAGCTTCTTCAGTAAAACGTGTTTTTCCAGTGAGGCAGCATCCTTGAGCTTAGTCTGAATTTTCAACAGATTAACACTCTCCTTACTTCTTCTCACCTTTTGACATCCATAAAAACAGCTGGGCTAACAATTGAGAAATAAGACCAACAAACCTCTTTTGATAGCTTGGCTACCCGTGCCAAGCCATTTTCGAATCTACTGGCAAGTTCGCGCACCGAAAGACGCTTCCTTTGCTCCAACAGTTGAATCGTTTCTCGAGCAACCACTTCTTTCATGGATAACAATTTTGTAGAGCTATTACTGTTCGTCTCAACGATCTGATTATCAGAAGCTAGTTTGTAGTCTGGAAACCGATTAGATAGGAAAATAACATCTGATGAAACCATGGGTACATTCTCTTTCTGCAACGACGCGAACCCTGGACTCATTCTGGTCATGATTTTGGATGCTCACTACTTTCTGACAAGGGGAAACAACAAAAACCCACAGCTTAGCTGTTGAAAGCAAAGCTCATTTCTAGATTGTGTTACCTAATGTCAAACTGTGGGGCATTTTTTTTGTCAGCAACACAACAATAATTGCAATATAGCAAAATGAGCACAATTTAGGTTTTGTCCTTCTAAGTGGGAACAAAATTGCTTCCAAATTGAACCTAAAACCTACAAACAAGTATTTGTTTCACACAGGGAAAAAAAAAAAAAAGTCAACAAGCATAAAGTAGCAAAACTCAAAGAATTTGACATACAAAAGCAGACCTGTTCAAAATCAGGAGAATATTATGCAAGACAACAATAGATTCAGAGCAAAGGATGTTCAAGAAACCGAGGTTCCTCAAATTCAAACTTAAAGCGGGAGAAGAAGAGAAACCCAAAAAAAAAAGGACAGAAACAGTAACAGAGTTAGGCAGAATAAGAGGACTTACATATGGAAGTTGTTTCAGGGTTTAGGCTTCTTGGATCAAATGAAGCTGGGTTTAGCTTGAATTAGAGAAACAGACCAGAGAAGGAAAGTGAATGAGGATATGAGGGAGGGGAAGAATGCGTCCGTCCGTGAATTTTGAATGAGAAAGGCGTTTCCATTTTGAAATAAAGGGAGAAAAGGCCCCCTTTCGACCCAATCCTGGAGACGAGAAGGGGCCCCCGTGAGGTACGGGATACATAAATTTAAAAAATAGAATTCCTAGTTTTAAAAAATACAGTAGAATAAATTTAAAAAGTTTGCACTTTTTAGAAAATAAAAATAGATTCATCCTGGGACAAAGTCGATTTGTTTCCTTGTTTTAAACTTTTACTGTAATAAGCTATAGGGAGTACTTTATTGATTTAATATTGAAAATAATTCAGTTTTTTCTTTTAATTTGAAAATAAGTCAGTCAGTTAATAACTTAATATATGGAAGGAAAGCATATATTAGGACACAAAGTCGGATCAATATGACTCAAATACCCTTCAATTATCCGTTGTTTTCGAAATTGATTCTTCATTAATGTGTGGATTCTGTACATAAGAGCGGACGTTATCCATATCATGAATTTATAAATTAGTTTACTTATTTCTGGTACTACTCAAATTTAATAAACCCATTATGCATACCTTATATATTCACCAAGTAACGAAGTTGTACACAGAGTTGTCTATAAATAAAGTCGTACGGATATGGTGATCTCTTGTCAATTAATTACTTACCATATTTCGTGCATTATAAGATCTTCCCTCCCCCCTCATTCCTCAAGTTCTTCTCTTTCTTTCATTCCTCAAGTTCTTCTCTCTCTCCGTCTGTATCCATGGCGGACTCGACCACTGCTGGTAATTACATCGACTCCCTCTTAATTATATAGCAGTGACTTAATCAGTCCTTACAAGCGTTAATTATGCTTTTAACTCTTCATCATCATTCGTTGATTAACCGATTCTTTGTGTTTCGACGTTCTCACTGCAGATTCAAATTTCAAAAACACGGAAGCGATGATTTCGGCGCCAAAACCGAAGCAGACGAAGGGGAGAATGAAGATCCCGATCAAGAAGATACAGAACAAGAACAAGAAGCACGTCACCTTCTCGAAGCGTCGGAACGGGCTCTTCAAGAAGGCGACGGAGCTCTGCGTCCTCTGCGGTGCCAGCGTGGCCATCATCACCTTCTCGGAGGCCGGCAAGGTCTTCACCTTCGGCCATCCCACCACCGACGCCGTCATCCGCCGCTACCTCAACGCCGGCGACGCCTCCTCCGCTACTCTGGCGATCTCGCAATCGGATGAAGGCGGCGAGGATCGGAGGCTGTTGTGGTGGGATCGGCCTGTGGAGGAGTTAGGGTTTGAGGAATTGGAGGCGTACGCGGTTTCTCTGGAGCAGATCAGGAGCAGGGTTGAGAAGAGGATCACGGATTTGGAGTGTCATGAGTTGAAGTTGAATGTGAAGACCGATTTCGATTACGAGTATGAGCATCCGATTCCGATTCAAGCTGTTTCAGCGATGGCGCCGATGAGTGGTCTGATGAATGGCTACTACGGCTTCAATAATGCAGTTAATGGCGGTTTGGACCTCGCAGTTGGATTCGGCTCGTCCGAGTTTGTTTCTGCGCCGGCGCCGCCTCCGGGACAAAATCAGGATGTTCATCATCAGATGATTCAGTACTGTGGATGTGGTTGTATGGGGGATGACTATGATGAGGGCATTAGCAGTATAGTCGCCATGGCCAAGTTCAATAGGTCTGGCCTTGGGTTTGGAGAGTATTGAGTACGTTAATTAGTTGATTGTTTAGAATTTTGATTAATGTCTTATCAATCAATTGTTTAGAATGACCGAATGAGTGGCTACTGATTAGTGTAGGATTTGTATAAGTTTTTTTTTACATTAGTAACCACTTTTTTTTTTTTTTAATCGGTAAAAATTAGGAGATCCCTTTACGGGGGACGTCTTAGAGCGTCCGATTGGACGAGAACTATAAGTTCTGGGAACATTAATATCAAAATTGATATATTCATAAATAAATTATACATTTCCGTATAAAGTAAAAACTCAAGAAACAACACAATAGTATAAATTACCTTTTAACACACATAGCCAAACAATACAAAGCATAAATGGCACACCAATACATTTGAATGAAGGTGATTAAAATTTACGTGAGGTGTTCATGTATTGAGTCGTGCCATGGTGCAATCTATACTGTCTATAGTATAAAGCGGAGATAAAGTCTTCACAAAAAATTGCGCCACGTGTCATATCTTTGATAAAATAATTAACTAGGCCCTTGCGTATATAAAAAACTCTAATCACAATAGAAAGACAAATATATATATATGATTTTTTGTATTAGGAAATTATGAGATTATTTTTTAAATTTTCATACGTGATATGTACATATTTATCTACAACCATTAAGATTTAGTAGATAGATACGTAATACATAATTATGAAAATTACATATATATATATATTTAGGAAATTTAAATTTAGGACTATATCAACCACTGAGATTATGGATTTTGTAGATAATCTCATAATTTCCTAATAAAATATATATATATATATATATAATATAGATATGTACACCAAAATCTCATAATTATAGATATGTACGTATATATTGTTTGAGATTTAGGAAATATAGAATATAGATATTATTACGTATATATGATAGTCTTAAATAATATAGGTAGGGAATTGTATTTATCTCATAATTATAATTATGAGATTATTATATAATTTTCATACGATCATTACCAAAATAATAAGACATAATATTTAATAAAACTTTCTATATCTACGGAAGATCTATATTATAAAAAGATAAATATATATAATTCATATGATAGTTAGAACAAAAAAAACGTGAAAAATGCAACTTATGATCATATTGTATTTAAATTTAACTCGTAAAAAAGTGCTTAAAAGTTATCGAAAATTATGAGTTATCTCTTACCAAGAATTACTTGTAATCTTCTAATAAATATTATTATTTATCATAAAGTAATTTTTGAACAAATCCAACTTATTTATATTATGGGTGGTAAAAAACACTAATCACAATAGGAAATTTAAATTTAGTAGGTAGGAAAGTAGGAAATATAGATATATTCTCATTTTTTTAAATCCGAATTTTATTTCAAATTTATAAAGATTAAGATAAAATCGGCAAACACAATTATGAGATTATGTTTTTGGAATTTTTTTATAATTTTGAATAAAATCCGGATTTTTTTAAAACAAATAATTAGACTATATCTATATTTCATAAATTTCTACCTACTAAATTTAAATTTCTTATCTTTTCAAACAACCATTGAAGATAAAATCATGTAATAATCTTTGAAACCACATTTATATCTAAGGGATTATTTTCTATTTAACAATATACATATAGTATTTCCTATTGAAGAAGTTCATGAAACATATGCATATTAAATCGGCTTTATAATCATATTACCCGTACATGGTACGGGGGTTAAACTAGTTTTGAAATTAAAATTAGAAAATATGTAGTGTTAAGAATTTTAACCCGAGCTATGGCCTATGGGCCATGGCACAATTTTTTTTTTGAAATTTAAAAAAACATTTTGTTAAGAAAGATATGGTCTATTCATCTCAAAAGGAAATAATTGTTTGACCTAAAATTAAGGTATTCTGGATTAGGGGAAAAAAAAAAGATTATGTCAAACAATGTACAATATATATTTGGAAACAAATTACAATTTTTTTTATCAACTACCTGTACCTGTCGTACCATGCACGACTTATATTTTTAAATACTTTTGGATGTATAAATATTAATGTAAAATGTATATAAAAGTTTAAGCATAAGTTGGGGCGAGAATTAAATTGTTTTACATAAGTTTTCAATTTTATGAATTCCAAAATTAGTTAAATAAATGTTAGTTAAATGACTTCCAATTTTTTATTCAAATACAAAAAATAGAATATAACTGCCTATTGATTCTATAGGGATAAATAATAGAATAAATATTGTTAAACTTCCAAAATTCAAAATTATTGTGGTGCCCTATTTAAGGAAAATAAAATTAAAGATGCATAGTATGACTTTAAAGATAAAATTAAGGATTAGATAATTAAGGAAAATAAAAGATATAAAGTTGTTATTATCTATTTGAGTTAAAAAAAAATTAAATCAAGCGAGACCAAAATCAACGTGGTGAATCGAAATCGGTCGGCTTTTATAGTATATACTAGCTTAACCTGTCGTGCCATGCATAACTATTTCACTTAAAAATATCAAAATACAATTATATGTTTATATGGAAAATATTATATAAGTTTTATTATATGAACATGTTTTTTATCTTTTAAAAAGAGTGATATTGTTTTTGAAGTTCATATAACCCAAAAAATGTATATAAGACATAATTTGTTCACTCATTTGTATATTTTTATAAAACCTGATTATAAGAATATAAACTGATATTTTACTTACAACTTTTATCATATATTAATAACAACTATAATAAAAGTAATTATAATTAAAAAATTCATCAACTGATAAATTTATAAAGTTTATAAAACTTAATAGAAATTGTCAGAAACCCCAAGTTTACTTGTATTGACGAAATAATTTGAATCCAATATTCATAGATTTTTCTCAATTCGTTTGTGAAAGATTTTTCCCTGTAAATCTGTAATGCTTTAAGAATTAATAATTGAAAAACGTTTTTCTTATAAGTAGATAAGAAGAATTTCAACAGGAAAACCCTATATAACCCGAATAATAAAAAATTAGTTTTTTTTATGAGGGTAGGGTCAAAATTAATATGGTGGTTCAAAAACGACCACTTGTATGTTTGTATTAGGAAAAAAAAAGGAGTGTTTGTATAATTTGAGAAAAATTGTGGGATTATTTTGTAAATAAGTAAAAATTATGAAAAAGATTTACATTATCAAGATATAAATTGAAATTATTATTTGGCTAAAAAAATAAATTTGTTATCAAGATAGAAAAAAAAATCAAATATAATGGGTAAAAAAGTATAGTTGAACATGTAAATATAGAAAATAATTAACTTAAGCTTAAAAATGCTAAATTTATTCAAGTAAATCAAATAATAAAGTAAAAAAATTAGTCTTTCTATCACAAAATAATTTAAAATTTTATCTTAAAAACTCTAAGTTTAATTAAATAAATCAAATATAATTAGTTCATTGTTTTTATATTTCGAAAATTCAAGATATATATTAGAATCATGTTTTAGATTAAGTGATACATTAAACAAGATAGAATATCTTACCAAAATTCAAAAATTTGAATGTATGTTTTACATAAATAGATAATATAATCTTTTCAAATTAATTGAAATACCACAAATAAAAACTATTTTTTTTATCAAAGATAAGGTGGGTCCAAAATCAAATTTAGAAAATATAAGTGATATATTAAAAAGATAAAATATCTTACCAAAAGTTGATCATATCTTTTACATAAATAAATAATAAGAAATATAATTAGATTAATTGAAATATCATAAATAAACGCTATTTTTATCAAATATGCAGTGGGGTTAATATAATGTT
This sequence comes from Polygonum aviculare, assembly GCA_934048045.1. NCBI lineage: Eukaryota > Viridiplantae > Streptophyta > Magnoliopsida > Caryophyllales > Polygonaceae > Polygonum > Polygonum aviculare. Next base: position 13,416,844 of record OW204023.1, on the reverse strand, counting down.
TTACTTATGTTTTATATAAATAGATAATATAATCTTTTCAAATTAATTGAAATACCACAAATAAAAACTATTTTTTTTATCAAAAATAAGGTGGGTCCAAAATCAAATTTAGAAAATATAAGTGATATATCAAAAAGATAGAATATCTTACCAAAAGTTGATCATATCTTTTACATAAATAAATAATAAGAAATATAATTAGATTAATTGAAATATCATAAATAGACGCTATTTTTATCAAATATGCAGTGGGGTTAGAATCAACGCGGTGACTCGAAAACTGTCGGCTTTTATTATATAAAATAAAATATATTGATTTTATATGATAATGTTGTGATTTTTTTTTAATTTCAAATATAAAAACAATATGAGTTTTAGGTAACAGTATATCGGTCAAAGATTAAAAGATACGCAGTTTGACATGTACATAATAATAAAATGAATTTAATGATGTAGTGAAGATGCATCATAAAATTCCTACTTAAATAAACCAAGCAATTAGTAGAAAAGAAGGGCTACTATTCCAACTAAAATCCTAAAGTATATGTCTTGAAGGCATCATAATCCATAAAATCTAAGTTCATGTGACACTTGAAATATAAGGCATCATAATAAGAAATATAAGGCATCATAATCCTAAAGTAAAGTATATGTCCTAAAGGCATCATAAGCAATTAGTTTGACACTTGAAAGCTACTATTTCGTCATTAATCTATAGTGGGTAGGTTTTCTTTTCTTTTCTTTTCTTTTTTTTTTCTAATTTAATGATAAAGAAGTCATCTCGAATTTTATGGATAGATATTGTATATAATTTTACGTACTATATTTTCGGCTAGATATTGTATTGATAGATCGTAGTAAAATTAAAAGAAATTGAAAATTTACCTACTATACTTTATGGATAGATATTGTATATGTTTTATTTACGTACTATATTTTCGGCTAAATATTGCATAGATAAATATTGTTGATACGGTAGTTAATTAAAAGATTGAAATTTACGTAGCCAAATTATGGTAGTTAATTAAAAGACTTAAAAAATATTTTGGTTAAATATTTGGTGGGGCCAGAATCAACGTGGTGACTCGAAAACTGTCGGCTTTTATAATATATAATATATTGATTGATTCATTATTGCATATTTATTGTGAATATATATTATTGCATATTTAAATTTATTGTGAATATTGTCATACAATATAATTTCATAAAGCAATATTAAAAATTCATGATTAAAGTATATTAATTGGGATATTAAAAACATAATGACAATATAGGACATAATTAAGGAAATGCCTAGAAGATAATTCATGATCAAAAACACAATTGGGATAAAATTATACCGAGTATTGAATTTGAGGTTGTTGGAAAAGATTTGATCCACCAAAAAATAAGGAAATTAAGAAAATGAATTTAGAGATGATTAGGGAAATTAAAAAATGGATTTAAGAGTCAAAGACTTTATTGACTGAAAAATAAGGAAATTTCAAAATGTCTTAGCCAAATCACATATTAAAAACCTTTAAGGAACCTTCAAGGATCTTATATGGGCTACTACTAGGGCATCCAATATCTGTAAATTGGAGGCCCTTATAGCAACCCATATAAGATCCTTGAAGGTCTTTCCTGACCATCTTGTTTTGAATTTGTTGTACATGTGTCTCACACAAACTCTTGTATTAGCTTGAGGAAGAACTTCATGTAAAGCTTCAATTAGCCCCTGCACGAAAAATAACAAATAGTAAATACAACACATAGAAAATTACAGAAGGTAATAACATGCCAAAGTGCACAAGAAATATCACCTTTTGTCTATCAGATATGAACGTAAGGCTGCTTTCTCCAATATCTCGAATTAGAATGTCCAGGAACCATGCCCATGTCTCCTTCTTCTCTGCCACTACAACAACATAAGCAATGAAATACATATTTTCATTTCCATCCTTCCCAACAGCAATTAACACCTGACCAGTATAGACACCCCTTAAATGGCAGCCATCTAGTCCAACTATTGCCCTATACCTCATCATGAATCCTTGCTTGCAAGCATCAAAGTAGACAAACGGTCTCTGAAATAGTGGGTTCTCAATAGACTTTCACATAACTTGGGCTCCCAAGATTCCATTTCCTAATTGTTGGAGCATAGCTTGAGCTCCGTCTTCTTTTCCGACGAGTCGCTCCGCCAAGGTCATCGGAAAACACCCCCTCTCTCTCTAGGTCAACACTAAAGAAGCCAAAACTCACTGCTTCAATTAAGAACACCGTCTTCAGCTTCAATTTGGAACACCTCAAGCATTTGGGCCTTGTTTCTTTATTAGGCCCATGTCTAGAAATGAGCATAAAAGGCTCGATCCCTAATCTTGACAATTTACCTCCAAACCGATATGAACTAGGGTGGTTGATCTACCTAGTTTGGATATCGGGACACCTTGTTTCTCATGACTGAACCCACTTCCTAGCTTTACATAAATCTAACTACTATACATTTCCATACTAGAATTAATAGAAATTCATTATTTTCCCTTAAATTAATGCGTTCACAATGTGCTCTCCTTGGACTGACGGCTGTCTACTCAACTTATCCATAACAACATACTGTTTTTTTTTGGTAGAAAAAAATGTTTCGAGAAAATATAACAACACTGTTTGTTACGGAGTACGAAGATTGAACAGATGTTTAAAAACCACTCATCGATCGGCCTATCCAATGAATTTCTATTGTACTCCTATAGTCCTATCATTTGTTTTTGAATTTTTAGACCTGTTAAAAGCTCTAGTTTTGATCTCATCATTACCTTTTAAATGCCATATTTCTCTCTCTTGTATTCAAGCCATACTAGTAATAATGAATATAGATACTAGAAGATCTCACTCGTAACACTATTACCATATTTATGTCGTCGGAAAAGCCTGTAATTATCTCAACCCACCCTTGCAATCTACGTGCTCTGTATCTTTCTATAAAGTGAACCTCTGTTTCTAGCGCTCTCTTTAATCATATACATTCATTCATGGCGTCCTCAGAACCAGCAGCTCTGTTTCCACTCTCCTCTCTTCTCAATCCCTCCTCTACGGTCACCATTGCTGGTAATTAATTCTCGCTAAATCCCCCTTAATTATCCATCCATTGCAATTATCTCTGATTCTCGTATGTAATTGCTCGATTTTATTGTATCAACTTTTGCAGAGACTGGTCCAATTGAGCATTCGAACTCGAACATGGAGGACGCGATTTCCGCCCCGATTCCGATTCCGAAGAAGAAGAAGAATCAGGGGAGGCTGAAGATCGCGATCAAGAAGATCGAGAACAAGAACAGGAAGCACGTGACCTTCTCGAAGCGTCGGAAGGGGCTTTTCAAGAAAGCCACCGAGCTCTGCGTTCTGTGCGATGCTAGCGTGGCCGTCATCGCCTTCTCGGAGGCCGGAAAAGTCTTCACGTTCGGCCACCCGACCACCGACGCCGTCATCCACCGCTACCTCGGAAAGGCCTTCTCAGATCCGGCGACCGGAGCCGGAACTCCGTTCTGGTGGGAGCGCACCGCCGTCGAAGAGTTAGGGTTTGAAGAATTGGAGTCGTTCCACGCTTCCTTGACACAGATGAAGAGCCGTGTGGAGAGGAGGATCGTTGATCTGGATCTTTCGGCTCCGATTAAGACCGACTTTGATGATTATTGTGGCTATGGTTTCGACGATCGTTTGGTTCCGATTCAAGCGCCGATGAGTGATCAGATGATGATGATGAGTAGCTTTTGTGATGGAGTCGCCCCCGGTGTGAACGCCGGAGTTACCTTTGGCTCGCCGGATTTTTTTGCTCCGGCGGATCAGAATCTGTACTTGGATTACGGTTGTATGGGCGGGATTTATGATGAGAGCAGTGGTATGGTGGCACACAACAGATTTGGAGAGTATTAATTAGTTGATTTTGGTATTAGTTGATTAGTAATCGTTTAATATGCGTAGTTAGCTACTGATCAGCATTCTTAACAGTATATAGCGTTATAGAACTACTAGTCTGTTCTAGCATTACACATCTACTACTACTACTGTTTTTCTTTTTTTCTATTACTACTGGTGTGTAATGTGAATATTGACGCTTAACAGATTGATTAACCTTTCTATTTGGCTTTATTTGTTAGTTTGAAGTAATGTATGGCCCGTTGTTTTCTTTTCACTAAAAAATTTGTAATGTTCTTAGTATTACATTAGGCGGAACGAATTAAACTGATAAATCAACAACAGAAAACCATATAAAAAAGATACTGAACTGTACAACTCATTTCTCATATATCTATTGACAATGACACAGTTGGATTATTACATTTGGAAACAAAAAGATAATCATCAAAAACTACAGAGAAAGTCTTTCTCAAATTTGGTGGTATGCTCACCTGTTATGCAGAGGATTAGGACCTGTTCTAACTGCTCTCTTCTCATCACCAAAACTACAATCAAACTTTTCACCTCTTCTTGTTGGAGCCTTTCCACAATCAAAGTTGGTCTTGTGGGAGTCAGACCCACCTCCAAATTCATACCCCGTTGTAGAACCAGAAGGCAATGGAGCTGAAGAAGATGAGATTTGTGAGAACAGCAACAGCAACAGGAATGAAGAACAAGCAAACAGTGGCTTCAGCTTCATCCTCCTCTTTGCCTCAAGTTCTTCTCCTCAACTCAACTAATTGGCTGTTAATTAAGGAAATCAAATCCAAAGCTGACAACAATTTGGAAGAACGACTGATTTCCCAACTGGGCTACCCTAATCTTTTGTTTGCTGATGGGATGAGGAAAATGGAAGAGAAGAAGCCAATTTATAAAGAAAGAATAGGAAGGATCTTGTTTACCATGGAGGGCTCTGAAATCAAGGCAGGTCAGAAATCAGAAGCTTTTATTTCTGGCAAATGCAGGAAAATGGGTTTTAATTTGTTTGGTGGTAATAATGAAAATGCATACACATATTAGTGTTTGTTTGAACAAGGACCATTTTATAAATTAGCTCTTTTCTCATCACACAAGCCTTAAAAATCCTGGCAGACTGAAAGGGACACAGAGGGATTGAAAGTGAGGGGACCCCTCGAGTGGTTTCACCTTTACAATGTCAAATTGAGAAGGGCAAGTGCATGTGAACAATACCAATAAATTGTCCATTCTTCTCTCAGTTATTGACACATTTAAAGGGATCAGCTAATATTACATAGAAATGGGGAGGGCATGAACAAGTTACTTGGCAAGTATGTAATCACCCTCTTATGGAATCACCTGTGTTGGTAGCAAAACAACAAGGATTTCTCAGTGACTAGCTGGTTGGAAATGGTCAAACAAGCTTCTATGAGTTGACATGTGACTCTACATTTTTCTTTGATACTTTTTGGTGTCTCCTAACTCCTAAGGCTATCCACAATTGGTTTAACTGATTTTTTGGCTTAATGTGAGTTAGCCAACAAGTTTAAACATATGGGCTTGTCTAACATTATTGCTTCTATAATTGGCAAGCACATTCAAAACATTTTTAGATTAACAGATCAGATGTAGCTTCTAACTTTAGACTCTAGCTAGAACATGCCCATGACACTTTAGAAAGACTCATAAAGTATTGCAAATGATATCTATAATGCTAATGTAAATTCTTGAGTTTCTTTCTCTACCTGTCTCGGGGCATGGCTTCTGCTCGCTCAGTCAGGATTCCTTTGCAGTACCTTCAAATTTTAGGCGACTTCAAGAAAACAAATCGGTATCAAAGGACCCGAGGAGTTCCCCCAAACGCTTCAGTGGCGAGCGCCTCATGACATTGCAATCGAGGGCGCTCTGCATTGAAGCGTTCGGAGGACTTCTTAGGGACGCTCTGATGATGGACATCTCATAAGAACCTCAATGTGCTGCACCACTTGACATGAATAAACACACCAGTGTACGTAGATATATATAGCAATTTCCATCTGCTCATTTTTGGGTTCAAAGAAGAGCTCATGATTGGTGGCCTTATCAGAGCCCTGAGGCTAAAGCTGAAGGAATAAGTGAATGTGGACTCAAACTTGGGTGATAGAAGAAATTGGGAATCAAAATCCATTGACAAGGGGCAAAGGTCAAAATAAAAACTCAAAGGAGGTCACAAGATGCCAACAGTTATGTAGAGCGGTGAATCGATGCATAATTACTGATTAGGAGCGTGATTATCCTCTATCACAGTGTTATCGGTGTTTAGTTAGTCAGCTGCATAATTAGCGATTAAAGGCAGGGTCAATGACAGAGATTTGATAGCAATAGAGCATGCAAAGAATAAGTATATGATCAGTTTTATGCCCACTAGAAAGCACATTATTCAGTTTATTCTTTCTTTCTTCTTCCCAATACCTGCATTTCTGTCTAGGTTCTTGGCTGTGGAGTAATTCTGATAACAAAGATAGCTATTCTACAGAAATTCCAAGCCAGCAGGAAATTTTGCAATGAGGATTTAGCTTGATGGGTCATCAACTCTTTCATTTGATTAGTAGGAGCGATTATAACATTATAATCAGCTCCAAAAGTCACCTTAAGTTGCAAGCTCCAACTCATAATATACTCTCTCCTTCTTCCCCTTCTACTTTCAAGGGTTTGGAAGCAAGAGATATGATGCATTATACAAACTGAATTGCCCCAAGAATGTTAAGTACCCAAGATACATTACAACCTCTGCACCTATTACAAGGTAACTTTATTCCTTTATAAAAGAAACAATGCATTATATATATATGGGAATTACACATACACAAGCCTGCAACGACATCTTTAGCAAGAAATTGTCTTCACATCCTAGACGCATCGGCTGTCGCGCCTCCCAGTGCGATTGCGGCCTTGGAACGAGAAGGGAATCCCAAATGCTTGCAGATGAACTCTCCAACCGAAAGGAGTTTCCCAAAATCCACACCCGTCTTCACACCGAGACCATGGAGCATGTACACTACATCTTCAGTGGCGACATTTCCTGATGCCCCTTTTGCATATGGGCATCCTCCAAGGCCTGCTATGGAGGAGTCAACCACACTGATCCCCATCTGTTTGGTGAAAAAAGAAACGAGGGGAAAATAGTTTATAATATGTTTTAATTTGCATTTCTAGATCAGGATTATGCGTTTTTAGTGTGCCACGTCGAAGAATAGACGAAATGGAGAATATAGAATCGAGCTTACTTGGAGGGAAACGAGGATATTAGCAAGAGATTGCCCGTACGTGTCGTGGAAATGCACAGCAAGCTTCTCAGCAGGGACAACTGCCATTACAGCTTCAAGCATGGGTACGACAGTACCTGAACCAAGCCACAAAGAATAAGGACAGGCAAATATACGATACACACAGAAACAAAAATACCAAGCAACCCCTATGTATTACATAATTCTATAGCAATTCCAATTATACAATTGCTAAAAACTAGTGGCATGATCATATATTATGATCATAATGTTATTTGCCCAGTAGCACAAGACAGACATATTGACATTAGTACATAACATCATGTGAAAACACAAGAGCGGCCTTGTTTTCATGCATCAATGTCAGAATATGATCCTAATTTGTAATATATCATCACAATTTCACTATAGTACATCCTTAAACCTAGCATAAGCCTTTCAGGAGCCAAATTGATATATCAGCACCAAGAAACACCTATTATCCAAAATCAATATATAGTGGATGGAGCAAGAGAAGAGGATTTTACCCGGTGTAGCAACTCCAATAGTATCACCAAGGGAGATTTCAAAGCAGCCCATATCATATAGTTCCTTAGCTACATAAGCCACCATTGAAGGAGAAATAGGTCCTTCCTCTGGGCAGCCAGCCACACAAGAAACATACCTAACACAGAATATATTTTTAACAAATATGCAATTGCCATTCACTTGACACAACCTTCTTGTGCCGTTACAAAGAATAGAAAAAATGATGAGATTAATACCCTCGAATAGGTACTGAGATCTTCTTGGCAGCTAGGGCAACAGCACGGTAACGAGTGAGACTCTCCTCAATGCTGCAGTTTATATTAGACTTTGAGAAGGACTCTGAAGCCGATGCAAAAATGGCTATTTCTTTAGCACCAGCTGCTATTGCTGCCTCAAAGCCCTAGAAATTGAAATGAAAATAAAGAAATGTCAGAAAGTTAAGAGATTGCTAACCACATGGCTCAAAAACAGAGCTTAAACGTACTTTAATATTTGGTGTCAAGACAGGCAAGCGGGCACCCTCCAAATACTGAACAGCTTCCATTACATGCTTGGCATCTGAGAGCTGAAAGACAAATCAACTTGTAATTAGAAACTTGAGAGAGAATTACCTTGGATAATTTAGAAGTTTTTTCAATGACAGTAAGAATGTAGTTTTACCTGAGGTACCCATTTTGGTGAGACAAAGCTAGTGGCCTCTACAACAGGTAATCCAGTAGAAACAAGTCTATGGATCAAATCAACCTTAATGTTTGTAGGCACAATTTTCTTCTCATTTTGTAGCCCATCTCTTGGACCCACTTCCACAATCTTCACATAGTTTGGTATGCCATTCCTTTGCCTCCTATGAACTAAGGAATTGCTTCTACAGTTCTCTCTAGTTTGTCTTTTCCATGGATAAGTCTCATCCATGTAGTCTTCAGACCCATCACTGCAAGTGATCAATATATCAGTAAATCCTAGAGAAAAGGGAAACCCAGTTGGGGAATAGGAGGTATCAAAAAATCCTAAAGTAAATCCTAGTGCACAGTTGGAGGTATCAAAAAATGTATTCAATAGGCCTCTACTCACTTGCAAGTGTTGGATGTGCTGCAACTCCTCTCTTCAATCCAGTGAATTCCCATTCCTAAATCATCTTCCCTGGGTCGACAGGCACCCGATGAAAACCTCTGGATCCTGTCAATCGTACTCATGCTTGGTAGCTTGTCCAAACCAATAGGCTCTTGCAAACTCGACATGCTGGAAACCCGTCCAGAAAGGAGACAAAAAATGCAAGGCATGAGTTTGTTTACATTAACCAATAAATGGACTGTCTCCGTACATGGAAGCCTCTTATGATCTTATTAGAAGCAATTCCTTTCAATTCAGACACAGCCAGGGAAAGGAAACACCACCACACACTCTCAGATCATAGTAAATGAGCTAAGTAAAGAGAAAACACACGCCCCATCCAAGTAGCAGAGAAATATGCATTGGCCAATCAACAATGTAGATGCAGAGAGCTACAGATCTTGTTTTTATCAAACCCTGTTAGGTCCATGTGGTTGTAGAGCTCGACAAAAAGATGCCCAAGAAACACAACCAGGTAATATTGAAAATGTGATCATATAATACACATAATTCATTTTTTATGTACTCCAGTTTAAATGATCAACAAGCAAAAGGATGTAACACCCTGCACTCCAACAGTATCTATGCAGCGGAAGCAATTCAACACCATATCTTAACCCACAATTTAGGTCTCCTGTATATTGCATTATGAATAAAAGACGGAATTCAGTGCACAATTCCCTTAAACACGCAACCGGCCACCAGCAAAGAACGCGATCAATTCCCCAAAATGTACAATGAAACCCGGAATTCTCAAATCCAAATCAAAAACCAATAGGGGACAAAACCCTAATAACAGACAGCATCAAACCGAAGAAAATCTGTTAGAAAACTGAGAATTGCACCATATAACCTCCAATTAACACCTAAACTAACATGCCAATCACACGGACAATTACAATTAAGGAATGAAAACGGTGATCGAACCTGGTTAGGTAGAGGAATCGGGAGGGGAAAACCCTAAATTTCAGGTGAGCGCGTTTTTCTCCGCGCAAAACAGTTTCTCTTTATGACCACTCTTATTTAATTTTCTGGATGGTAGAGGGTTGTTGTCCAATAAATATGAAGGTTTGGTCAGGAATTGAAGGTAGACGAAGAAGAATATAAAAATTATATATAAATATAAATCGTGACTGGAATTAGACGGTTAGCATTTAATTTTTTGATGGAATAAACAATTACGTGATTGGTATTTCTCCTAATAAATTTCAAAAGAAAGGAAAAATCTCTTTTAGTGGTTGTGATGTGCAAAGCTTCATATATGGCTATTATGACAGCAGAGGGGAGAAATTGCTTCTGCAAGGAGGGATTTGTCTGTTTGTATATCGATTTTTGAATGGTTGTGGGATTTCGCTTGATTTTCAGTTGAATGTTTGGTCCTTCCATTTGCAAGTGAAAAATGAAAGCGAGGGAAATGGCGTATAGTGGTAGGTAATCAGTTGCAAGTTGTTACCATAATTTCATGCAAAAAAAATACAATTAAACTCGACCACCCTTTTTTTTTGTTTTTTAAAAGGTAATGATTAGATGACCCCCCTTTATATGAGTGGTCCTTTGAATGAGAACAAAAAGTTATGGAAGTGTAAAAATAGTAGTGTTTAGGAGGTTATGATGACCCATGTTTGCAATTAGGTCGGTCACAATATTACAACACTTACTCATATGAGAAATCTTAACAGTTTCAAAGTTGAGCAGTGAGACCATTATGTCGGACTTAAGCATTTCTATTTCCCAAGGGCATCACCCTATATTTTTAACAACTTGGATTACTGTTAAAACGATTCGGTAAAATTGATGATGCAGAAACCCAAAATCTGACATAACAACTTCAAATTGTTTGGTACTTGTGATACGTTATTATTATTCATTTTAGTTATTATTATTGGTTTTAGGTTATTTAATGGGTCGCTTCTTGGGCCTTAGGTTTAGCATTAGCTATTAAGGATTTATTATTCAGCAGTTCTATATATTGTAATCTTCGTTATTTGGAATTCAATCAATCAATGAACAATTATCTTTTATCCCTAAACTCTCTCATTCCCCTTGGTCTACATCTCCCTCGCAGGTCTCCTGCATTCCTCTTCCACGTTTGACTTCTTGCCTCCTTCCCGGCTCCGGCCGCCTTCCCCCGAGGCCTCGTGTTGCCTCTTATCCCTGTTCCGATCCAGTCCCTTGGTACGAATCCGAGCTAGTCCGTATCAACTTGGTTATTGCTATATCAATAATCTCTCCTTCAGTTCCCCTTATTGTAGAACAGGATACTGCGGTTCCATCGGCTAGTCTTGATCCATCCACATTCAGCTTGTCGAATCCATTTCTTGGTCTTTCCTAGACCTTGTTTTTCTTTTGTCGTCTGTGTGGTTGTGCATTCATGTCTCTTTAATCTGCCTCTTCATTCCAGTCATAGCTTGTCCACATATAAGAATTTGTGTTTTATGTAGTTGGCCAAATCAGGTCTTATATCATTTGATTCTTGTTAAAAAACAAGTTTGTTTCGTTGGTGTCATATTGCCCACCAGATTGTGACCAATTCTGTAAACTCCTTAGTTGTCAATCTTTGTCTCAAATCTTGGATGATTATTCTCAGGTTTTGTAAGTTTGTGGTTATCTGTTGGAGTGTTTGCATCGTTTTTGTGTTAATTTGTCTTGTAATTTCCTTCGTGATTGCAAAATATGAACAAGTATCTTGTGTCTTCATATGTACGTACATAGAAGACAACCCCCTTGGAGTCGGAATTTGCTTATCTCTTAGTCGGTTTTTTGTTGGTAATCCATTGTTGATCATTATCCATACCTTTAGGATAGTATCAAGTTTCCAAATCCATCTATTATCATTTCTCTAGTGCGAGTCTATCTTTGTTATATGACTTATCGTAGAGGATATTGAGAACCAATCATTCTTACCTGGAGCCCAGTATAATCTATCATGAATGTCATTATCTGGGATGAGGGTTGATATAATCGATTCTACTATGTTTGTTGGAAGGATTCTCCTCGGTTCGTCTTCTTCCATGTTTTATTGCTCGATATATAGTGTCAAACTTTCTCTTCTTTATCAATTGTTGTTAGGTCATAGACATGCTTTTCTAAAAGTTCATCAGATACCCAATGGTCGGTCCACAATTGATTGGTCTCACCATTACCTACCTACCAGATTAACCTTCTCGACCACCCTTGTTTTTTTTGTGAACAACCACCCTTATTTCTATTCATTTCTTTACTGATTTCTTTCTGTATAATGTGTGGAGCAATGTCTTCAAACAAAAATAAGTAATTTAAAACGATTTCTAATTAACATATATTTTTTATTTTTTTATAAATAACTAAGAGTCCGTTCGACAATAATTGATTATTGTGCTTATTGTGCTTATTGTGCTTATCGTAAGTATCAAAAGTGAGATAAGCATTGTTCGGTAAATTTTTATTTTTAAATGATAAGTAAGTTATCATACTTACATAAGCTAATTTTGATAAGTTGTCTTCTCCCACCTTATCGTACTTATGTCTTACCATAAGCACCATTATTTTTATTTTTCCGAATCAACCCCTCAATTTTCAACCCTTTCTTCCTCCTCTCTTCTCCCCGCCATCCAACCCGCCGCCGACCACCCACCACAGCCATCAGCCACCCCCCGCCACAGGCCACCCTTCCCTCCGTCCACCAACTGTCGTCGGCCACCCTCCTCCGCCGACCACCCTCCGCCATCGATGGCCATTTCCCCTGTCGTCGGCTACCCTCCGTCGCAAATCACCCTCTCCCACCGGCCACCCTACGCCGCCGATCACCCATCACCACCGCCGCCCCTCGCTGCCGGCCAACCAATGCCTTCGATAACCCTCCACTGCCGACCATCCTCCGCCGTCGACGACCCTCCGTCGTAGACCACCCCCCGCCGCCGGCCACCCCATGCCGCTAGGAACCCACCGCCTCCGTCGACTCTCCACCCCCTCCGCCACCGACCAACCCCCGCCGCCGCCCACCCCATGCCGCAAGGCACCCTCCGCCGCCGGCCACCCTCCGCCGCCGACCACCCCATGCTACCGGCCACCCTCCGCATCCGACCACCCATCACCATCGCCGGTCACCCCCCACCGCCGGCTACTCCCCGCTGCCAGTCACTCCATGTCGGCAGCCACCCTCCGTCGCCGGCCATCCACCGCCATAGACCAACCTTCTCGGCCGACCACCCTTTGTCGTCGGCCACCCCATTCCACCGGCGTCGTCTAGTCTTCGTTAGTTGTGGTAGGAGGAAGAAGGTAGAAGAAAGAAAAAAAAGTATTTTTATTTTATGTTTTAACAATAAATCATGTCCTTTTTTGTCATTTTACACTCTCTAAAATCGCGTAAGCAACTCATTTCCGAACACATGTTTTATCAAGTGTTCAGCTTCAGCACTATATATTATAAGCATAACCTATCAGCATCAGCACTGTCAGCAGTAAGTCTAAGCTTCAACATTAGTATCAACACCAAATTACCGAACGGACCCTAAATAAGTCATTTAAAAAAAGATTACTTAACTATCTAAACAAACTCACTCATTGATAAAAAAAAATTAGTCTTTGTTTTATTTTTAAACATTTTCAACTTGCATATCTTTTTTCAAACAATATAAACTTGTTAAATGTGTAGTCCTACAATTCAGTTGGTCAATCATAATCATTTTAATTTCATTTATATATTACTTGATTTCAGCCAGATCTTAACCATCATATATTTTTTTTAACTTTTTATAAATAACTAAATAAGTCCTTTTAAAAAAGATTACTAAGCTATCTAAACAAACTCACTCATTGATAAAAAAAATTCTAATTAACGTGTATTTTTTTAATGTTTTATAAATAACTAAATAAGTCCTTTTAAAAAGTATTCCTTAACTATCTAAACAAACTCACTCAGCGATAAAAAAAACCAGTCGTTGCTTTGTTTTTGAACAATTTCAACTTGCATATCTTTTCTTAAACAATATAAACATTTGAAATGTGTAGTACTACAATTCAGTTGGTCACCCATAATCATTATTAATTTCATTATATATTACTTAATTTCAGCCAAATCTTAACCATCGTATATTTTTTCTAATTTTTTTTATAAATGACTATATAAGTCCTTTTAAAAAAGATTACTTAACTATCTAAACAAACTCACTCAAAAGCGATAAAAAAACAAAATCAGTCTTTGTTTTATTTTTGAACAATTTCAACTTGCATATCTTTTTTTAAATAATATGACATTTTAAATGTGTAGTCCTACAATTCAGTTGGTCAATCATATTAATTTTATTTATATATTACTTAATTTCAGCCAAATCTTAACCATTGTATATTTTTTTTAAGTTTTTATAAATAACTAAATAAGTCCGTTTAAAAAAATTACTTAACTATGTAAACAAACTCACTCATTGATCAAAAAATATTTTCTAATTAACGTATTTTTTGGATTTTTTATAAATAACTAAATAAGTCATTTTAAAAAAGATTACTTAACTATCTAAACAAACTCACTTGGCGATAAAACAAAATCAGTTTTTGTTTTATTTTTATACAATTTTAACTTGCATATCTTTTTTTTTAAACAATGTAAACATTTTTAATGTGTAGTCCTACAATTCAGTTGGTCAATCTTAATCATTATTAATTTCATTTATATATTACTTAATTTCAGCGAAATCTGAGCCATCGTATATTTTTTTAAAGTTTTTATAAATAACTAAGTAAGTCCTTTTAAACAGATTACTTAACTATCTAAACAAACTCACTCATTGATAAAAAGTATTTTCTAATTAACGTATATTTTTTATTTTTTTTATAAATAACTAAATAAGTCCTTTTAAAAAGATTAATTAACTATCTAAATAAACTCACTCAGTGATAAAAAAAATCAGTATTTGTTTTAGTTTTAAACAATTTCAACTTGCATATTATTATTTAAACAATATAAACATTTTAAATGTGTAGTACTACAATTCAGTTGGTCAACCTTAATCATTATTAATTTCATTTATATATTACTTAATTTCAGCCAAAGCTTAACCATCATATATTTTTTTATTATAAATAGCTAAATAAGTCCTTTAAAAAAAGATTATTTAACTATCTAAACAAACTCACTCATTGATAAAAAGAAATCAGTCTTTGTTTTATTTTTAAACAATTTCAACTTGCATATCTTTTTCTAAAAAGTATAAACATTTTAAATGTGTAGTACTACAATTCAGTTGGTCACCCTTAATCATTATTAATTTCAATTTTATATTAATTACTTTCAGCCAAATCATAACCATCATATATATATATATATATATATATTTATTTAGAAACTAAATAAGTCCTTTTATAAGAGATTACTTAACTATCTAAACAAACTCACTCATTGATAAAAAAAACATTGTCTAATTAACGTGTATTTTTTATTTTTTATAATTAACTAAATAAGTCCTTTCAAATAATATTATCTAACTATCTAAACAATCTCACTCATTGATAAAAACAAATCAGTCTTTGTTTTATTTTTAAACAATTGCAACTTGCATATCTTTTTTTAAACAATATAAACATTTTAAACGTGTAGTACTACAATTCAGTTGGTTAATCTTAATCATTATTAATTTCATTTATATACTACTTAATTTCAGCCAGATCTTAACCATCGTTTATTCTAGCCGTATCATTGAATTCATTTTGCCACCTTAATCATAATTATCTAGTGGAAGAATGCATTTAATTTTTTATTTTCAAAAAAAAAATTGGTATATGATGACGTGTTGAAATTTATTTAAGATACTAACAGGAAAAGAATAATCATTTAAAATCTTTCATAACGATTGGTATATGACGACGTGTTGAATTTTTTTTTAAGAATAATCATTTAAAAAAATAGGTAATCGCAATTCTTTTCCTAAATTGGTATATGACGACGTGTTGAAAATTGGTTTATCTTATTTATTTTGCTTGCTTAGGTAGAAGTCTTTTTTTTTTTTTTTTTAAGTCAAGACATATATAAATTACAAGTTCATACTATATAACTAGTATTAATCCCGAACTTTGAATACACGAATTAGATTTAACTAAAATCTTAGTTTAAGTTTTATATAAAGTTATTCAAAATAATAGTTTAATATAAAATCTTGTATTAGTTTATTTAGTTTATTTTTACGGGATTTATTTTAATTATGTAGTATTTCTACTATAATATATTTTTTTAATCGAATACAAACTCGTAGGATTATAATTTTAATAATATACTCCGTATTTAATTGAAGTTGACATGTGCTTTTCTATATTATTATTTTAATCTTCAATTTAATATATAGTAAAATTAGTTAATTATATATTTAAAGAAAACTTTCAGATACAATTTCAATGATGTGTATTCTTTCATATTTTACATACATATGGGGTCTACAAGCAATATTAATCAATTAAATTATTTTAATAAGGATGGATGATGTGGTCAAATGTGAAGTAAAATGCTAGCATATAATATTCCATATTAACTAATTGATATTTTTTGTAATTATAAATATAATATACTCATTTTTCTATATTACTCAATTTAAAATTTTGAAATAATTATAAACCTTTATTCTATAACAATTTTTAACTAACTTGATTAAATTACAATATTAATACTTTCAATCTTGGGATATATATTGAACCTCTGTTCGATAAGAAAAATCCCGCGGGTGATTGCACTAGTTACAACTTACAAGTAAAAAAGTTGGCAACTAGAGGTGTCAAACGGGTCGGTTCAGATGGGTTTGAGTTCGGGCTGAATGCGGGTTCGGATCAATCGGGTTACAGGTCAAGTCGGGTCGGGTCTTTGACAGATTATTGTGCGGGTTCAGATCGACCTAACAAGTCAAGAATTTATACTTTTAATGATTATTACAATAGTATTATGATTAAATAATAAAATATTATTTATAATAATATTTATATTTAAATATATTTTAAGAGTTAAAAAATATATTTATTCTGTATATATAAAACAATCAGATCGATTGATCGATTGGCTCGTGTTCGGGTTTCAACCCAATCAAGTTCAGATTAATTGGGTTCTTTTTTTCCTTTACTCGATACTATTTGGATTAGATTTCAACCTTAAAATTTAAGTCGATTCGGATCGATTTTTCACGTCGGGTCAAGTTTTAACGGCTCGGTCTTAAGAGTAAGCGAACATATTAGGACCACCACATTTAGTATATTGCAGCAATTAACACGTGTTCCAAAAATGGTTGTACACTTTATTCAGCTGGAACATGTTGATGTTAAACAATACTGTACGAAAGTTTAATTAGTATATAGAATCTTCAGTTCGGTCACCTAATCACATACATTAGTTTATTCATTGATGAATGATTAGGTGTCCTCATCCCCAAATGAGCCCAAATCTCAGATGAGACAAGATTGAGATCAAGAACAGATTTTTTCATAGATTGGAAATTTTAAGATGGTTACAGCAAGTGGGTTATTTGCTAGCGTTTCTATCATCTACCCATAACAATAAGCTTAAGCTTGGTAATTAACGATGAAAAATGACATTCGGCTGTTTAAAGATGATACTAAGAATAGCCAAATTTGCAGCTTCCGTGAAACAGCTGCTGAATATGGTAACAAATGCTGCTAATCTAGAATGTCGGCAGGCCAAAGCTTCTTCCACACAGCAATCTCGTCTTGATTGTTAACTTTTCGGATGCCACCGTAGAACCCGTCCGCCTCGTTTCCTTCTTCCCTGTGATCTCTCCTGTTCACAATCGCGCGCCTCCATCTGGATCCCGGGGTGTACTGCTTGAACTCCAACACCACGTTGTCTGTTACAAACAGAACCACACTTAATTTTACAGCATTGGAAACTGTTATCTAATAACATACTTTGATGATCCTGAACTGGGTTTTGTTTTTCTTGTTGATTCATACTGGACACAGTTTCTATTAAGATTCATACAGGACAACTTTCATTGGAAAATCAAAGTAAGATCAGCAGCTGTATTGTCTTGTACTGTATGAGGAGGCTAGAAAAAAAAATATTGATTGATTGATAATAAAGGAGGGATAGTGTATATAATGACGACAATCTAGCCAAGTGGGGATCTACCTCATTATGAATAGAGAAAAGACACAAGTTTCTTTCAGACAGCCAAGCACTAAGGATTTGTCCAAACTCAAGGCAACATGATGCTGGCAAAGATTGTGGCATTATTGATAAAATGGACCATTATCTTAGATTTGATGCTAGGAGACTAGCTACGTGTTCTAATCGAATTGCATTGAAAAGTAATAAGCCCCGGTTTTCATTATTGCTGCCAAATTAGGTGAAATATCAAGCATTAAGGACATCAAGAGAATTAATTGCTCACCACTGCTGTGACACTGGCAGTAATTTTCGTTCCCGTCACATAGTTCCAAGTGGCCTACACTACCATACCACCAGCCTGCAATTCGGAGTATTTACACGTCAAGATGGGAAACTGTGGGTATGAGTGAATATCTACAAGTACGCTGCAATTGGAAGCTAACATCCACAGAGATTCATATGTATAACTCGAAACATTAAGATAATCATAAAGTACTTGTAGCAACGAGAGTACTTTGACACGCCGTTATCAACTCAAGCATTGAATTCACACTCAAACATTTGATGCAAAGAAATTTAAACATACCATAAGGGAATTCTTTGTTTCTTCTCCATTGAATCTCTATATGATCGCCAGGGTGTAGATCGCTTAGGCAATCGGATACATGTAGTTCATGGGGAGAGGTATCAATGGGCGGTGCTCTCAGTCTTTCCCAATCAATACGATCCTCTGTTGCAGCTGCTCTTCTCCCATGAGGTGGATATCTACAAATTACATTTTATATAAATCCAGATTCAATCACAGTTGATTAACACAATGATAACCATACGAATTTACAGGCCGATCCCTAAATTTACCTGGCCTGAAAGGTGTCAGTTTGGGAATCATAGCTCAGCTCAGCATCATAGCAAGACAATACAAATCCCACATGGCCATGCTAAACAAAATAAACATCAAACCACAATCTCTTCAATCATACGAATTGAATGTTGACTAAAATTTGGTAATCAAAGTGTGAGATCATAAAACCAGTACCTCTCGGTTGTAAACCTGAGCTGGAAACCAAAACTTGCCCGTCTCAAAAGCCAGATACCAAGACATGATAGAATCAACAGGCAGAAAACTCTTCTGCTCAGCATTTTCGGCCTCCGATCTGAACCGAGAAAAGGGCCAAACTTGGCATATGAATTTCATGATACCCTGGGGTCCAAGCCTTTCTGAAGAATCAGAGTTCTTCTTAGAAGCCATAAACCATTGCCATTCCCGGTGAGCAGCTGGGCTCCGAAACCTCCCCCATTTGTGTTCCATGTGCCTTTCCCAGAGGAAATCACTTGTGCATCTCTCTCTCAAAGAGCTACAAACACCCGCCATGGTACAAAGCCCAGCAGGGGGCAGCTTTTGAAGAATGCATTCCAGGGTCAATTCAGGCAAATCCAGCAAAGAGGGTTGCTCATTTACCTCAAGTGTAACAAGCTTCTTTTTAGGAGTTCTGTGCTCCATGAAAAATTTAGGGACAAACTGGAAGACAGAAGTACAAAAGCCTGGCTTGATTGAAGAGGATAGAAAAAAGGACAGTCCTTTATAGGAATGAAGTGGGAGAAATCTTGTATCACTCACCCATGGTGGAATTGGTCTGGGGAAAAGAGTTTTAATGAAGAGAATGAAGGAGATGCAGGTGACCAGGAACAAAAGCATTAGAATGAGATCAAAGCAAGCAAGGCATCCAATAAGGAAAGGCAAATAGTGAACAAGAGGAATTAAATAGGGTATCCCTCTTTCTTCCAACCTCTATGCTCTCAATCCTCTGTGGTGGGGAAAAACTGAGAGAGAGAAAAAATAAACGGGAGGGATGAAAAAACACAGCTTCAAGAAGATGGGTTCTTATTGGGCAGAGGTGGGCCTCTCCTCTTGAAATGTATCCAATCAAAGCTAGCTGAGAAAGTTAGGTTGAATTGACACCTTAAGTAAGCTAGAAAAGCAAGCTTATTTATTATTCTGATAGTAAAATGGAGTTTAAGAGGATGAAGCAAGGAAGATAGGATAAATGGTATTCTATGTTGTGGGTGGGTCTGTCGGATGCCGTCTGGCATGGGGATGTTGAGGATGAAGATCAGGTCCAGATACAAGGGCCCGTATCTTCAAAATCTTACAGGATAAAAAGCAGCAAAGCAAACTCAGATCTGACTAGTTAGAAAAATTCAACAAAAATAAGGTACAAGCAAGCAGGAAGCAACGACCTCCAACCCCCCTTAATGTACTTACTTTTATAACAGCAAAAAAGGAAGCTTTATTCAACAAGAAAAATGTGATGCCTCAACCTCAAAGCTGAGCTTTTGATGGAGTAGTACTAGTAGATGATGATATTCGTGAGGGACAATGGGTCCCTCCACTTGCTTGCTCGCCTTGTTGTGTCATCACCACAATCTTCACCAAAGACCTCTCTGCCTGTGTCTACTTGATGTTCCAAATTCCACACATTCTTTCCTTTCTTTTAGACTATGAAAACAGCAATCGCCCATATCTCTTGTGGAACTGGTTTTTCTCACTGGGGCAATTCGTCGAACATGTACCGTGCAGATTGGGAAAAGAGCCTGACAGAATTGCACTTGATCCAATGGTCCTAGTGGGCCCCCCACGTTCGTTGGGCGTGGGCGGCCATTGTTGTCGCTCACCATCTTCATCATTTATGTACTAGGAGGCGACCGATGGTCAGCGGTCAAGAATCTCTCTCTCACTCACTCTTTAGCAGATGCAACTTGCAAATTGGGGCGAGATTTCCGCCATACCAAGGACAATTGATCGTTGAAACTTGAAAGAGGACGAATCAGAAACCAATTGGGTATTTTAGCGAATTGAGAAGCAATCCAAATTCAGAAATGTAGCTCTTCTACGCAACTTGCAAATTAGGGTTATAATGATTCTCTTTTGTGATGAATAAGAGCGGAACAGAATTCGTCACTACCCACTTGTTTTGATAGAGGTTTATTGCAACTGCATTGTTTTGCAGTTTTGCACGCAAAGAGCTAAGGCCTGTAGCCCCTATAGAGGTTGAGTAAAGTTAAGCTTCAGATTGTGCTTCTATTCTTTTTTATTTTCCTTTTTTTTAAGGGAAAGAAATTAAAGTAAATTCAGGTGGAATAAATTATGTATGCTCATTGGATATTCTTTACCATCTACGTAGTACTTAGAGCATTAATAGTGGTTGTCTAAAAAGCTTGGTCATCAAAATATAAAATTGTATTTTTTTCTTATTATTTTACAAGGTAAATAAAAAATAAAGAAAGAAGTAGTGGAATTGTACACATGTCACACACACATGCAAAGACCAAAACAAAATTTGGCCACCATGAAGGCTAAATTGATGACCAAAACTTACTTTTTATATTATTTTATTATTAAATATACCCTCTTTTTGTATGACCAAAATTTGGGTCTACCATTGTGTATGCTCTTACAGTATTAAATAATGATATCATCCCGTCTAGTCGGAGGGAAAAGGCTAACTAGGCTGTGGAGAAAAGTTAAAGAAGCGGAAGGCCCGTCCCACAAATAAATGTAACAACTAGTCGATTTTCCAAAATTACCCCTGGCAAAAAAAAAATTACGGCATGCCACGGCGTCCAACCCCATGTCCAAAATTACGCGTGTGCCACTGCGTCCCACTGACTATCCTGTCACCTGTCACCTGTCACCGTTCATCATGTCATCTTGTCACCGTTCATCTTGTAATCGTTCATCCCAAATTTTTGTCTATTATCAACCCTGTCATCGCTTATTTTTTTCGTCCTCTTATCATCGCTTAAATTGTGGTTAAGTCTTGTCATTCTTCATATATTATCACCTATTTTAATATCACCAATTTGTCATTAGCCTTGTCATCGGTTAAATTGTTGTCAAATCTTGTCATTTGTCACCACATACACAAAACTTGCCACCGTGTACAAAAAACTCTTTGTCAAACATTATTATTGAGCCTATGCAGGATTTGAACCCACATTACCGTGCATTAAGCACGATGCTCTACCATTTGAGCTAATAGGCCATAGTTAAACTTAATATATGAACCACAATCAGTAAACAAAAAACCTATCACCGCCAAAACCCATAAGGAAAAAACCTGTCACCACCAAAACCTATAAACACAACACTTGTCACTGTCAAACACCGTAATCACAGAACTTGTCACCGATAAAACTCATGAACAAAAAATCCTTTCATCGATAAAACCCATAAACACAGAACCTCTCACTATCAAAACTCATAAACACATAACTTGTCACCGATACTTGTCACCGTTAAAACCCATAAAACACAGAATTTGTCACCGTCAAAACCCACAAACACAGAATTTGTCTCCGACGAAACCCATACACAAAACTCGAACGAAATCATCCCAAAACATCAAATCAACCATGTAATTCACATCACAAATTTGAGAGAGAGAGATAGAAACACGAACAAAATCGTTTCAAAACATGTAGATCTAGAAAATCCAGATCTAGATCTTGAAATTTCAGATCTAGATCCAGAAATTTCAGATCTACGTTATCAAAAACGAAACCTCAACAAATCTGGAAAAATCATCGAAATCGATCGGAGAAAGAAAACGATTGAACAAAGATGAAGGAAAATCGGTTACCGGATGTTGAAATCGACGAAAACAGGCGCCGGAGAAGAAGGCGGAGGCGGCGGAGGTGACCGGAGATGAAGGCGGTGGCGGCGGAGGTGGCCGGAGAAGAAGACGGTGGCGGCGGAGGTGGCCGGTGATGGAGTTGATGGTGAGAGAGAGAAAAGGGGGGAAGAGAGGAGAGAGGAGGGAGAGTATGAGAAGAGAGAGAGAGGAGAGAGAGTGAAAATGAAAAAAGTTGGGATGGGGGAGGTTTTATACCACCTAGAGTGTGGATAAAATTTTTGGACAGCCTAATAGCTTCCCACAATTTAGAAAACCGCCCCCCCCCCCCCTTTCCTCGTCTAGTCGTCCACAAATAGAGTGCAAATCAGTATTTTAGTTACCATGTCTTAAATGTAACGATTTGAATAATTGTTTTTAACAAATAATTTTTTTATAATTATTTTAGAAAACATTTCCAGGATAAGTTGTGTATATAATATGGATATATTATTTTGTATAAATGGAAACTATAATCAATCAATATATCAATATCAATCAATATATATTATAAAAGCCGACTGTTTTTGAGTCACCACGTTTATTCTGCCCCAATTGCATATTAGATAAAAAAAAACTTTTATATATGTTATTTCAATTAATCTAATTATATTTCTTATTATCTACTTATGCAAAAGATATGATCAAATTTTTGAATTTGGTAAGATATTCTATCTTTTTAATATATCACTTATTTTCTCTAAAGTTGATTATGGACCCACCGTTTCTTTGACAAAAAAACAGTTTTTATTTGTGGTATTTTCAATTAATTTGATTAAGTTATTTATTGTCTATTTATGTAAAAATTTTGAATTTTGGTAAGATATTCTATCTTTTCTAAGATATCACATAATTGAAAAACATGATCTCAATAAATATTTTTTAATTTTCAAAATATAATTACAATGAACTAATTATATTTGATTCAGGACCCACCATATATTGGATAAAAAAGTAGTTTTTATTTGTGGTATTTCAATTAATTTGATTGAGTTATATAGTATCTATTTATGTAAATGATATATTCAAATTTTAACTTTTGATATTCTATCTTTTCTAATATATCACTTAATTGAAAAACATGATTCTAATAAATATTTTCAATTTTCGAAATATAATTACTACTCCGTATGAACTAATTAAATTTAAGTTACTTTAATAAACTTAGAATTTTAAACTAAAATTTGAAAAAACAATCTAATAGAAAAACTAATTTTTTTCACTTTATTATTTGATTTACTTGAAAAAATTTAGCTTTTTTAAGCTTAATTTATTTTCTATATTTACAAGATCAACTATATTTTTTTAGCCACTATATCTGATTTTTTATATATCTTGATAACAAACTTGAATTTTTAGCCAAATAATATTTTCCACTTATATCTTGATAACGTACATCTTTCTCAATAACTTTTACTTATTTATAAAAATATACAAATGAGTGAAAAAATTATGTCTTATATTTATATTTTTTGGGTTATATGAGTTTCAAAACAATATCACTCTTTATAGAAGATAAAAAAAACATGTCCATACAATAAAACTTATATTATATTTTCCATATAAAAAATTAATTTAATCTTAATATTTGTAAGTGAAAAAGTTGCATGGCACGACAGGTTAAGCTAGTTAGATTTAAACCGATAAAAAATAAGTAATGTGGTTAAACTATATTAATAATACAGTATATACTATTATCGCTAAATTGACATGTGTTGTTTCATACAATTATTTTAATCTCTGATTTAGTATATGATAAGATTAATTAGTTAATTATATCTTTAAGAAAACCTATTAGATAGAATTTTTTATGATATATTCTTTCGTATTTTACATACACCAACGTAATTGGCCTTGCTAAGTATGGAACAATATTTATTTTTCTTTGTAGTAATTTATCATCGGTAATTTATAAACATCTTAGTAATTTTAGTTAAAAAGTTTAAAAATATTTACATGAATATTTTATTATGTAATACGCTTTCTTGGATTTTTTTTTGAGTTATTAAAGGATGAGATTATCAATATGCTATGGATGTCATTTTGATTTTGATTGCATATTATAAATTATATAGAGAACATTGCAATAAATGCTAAGTGAGCATTGAAATATAGGAAAACTGATTGCCCATTGATCGAGGAAACCTCCTAAGTTTATACTCCCTCCGTCTATTTTTATTTGACTTTTTATATGCAAATGTTTGTCTATTTCTATAGGTCTTTTAGCCTTTTTTTGTCCAATAAGTTCTAAAATTCCCTTAAGTAATTTGTTAATTGAAGTCTTGGACACTGTAAAGCTCATAGTATGTCAGGTTAATTAGTTATATAAATGCCTCTTATTTTTTTATACGAATATACTAGTGGTTGTTTTATTAACAACCACATTAATTTTGACCCTACCTCATATCAAAAAGACCAATTTTTATTAATCATAATATATAGGGTTTTCCTATTGAACTTCTTCATATCTATTTATAAAAAATGTCAATTATTAATTCTTATAGCATTATAGGGACAAATTATTTCACATACAAATTAAGAAAAATATTTGAATTTTTTATTCAACTTATTTCTCTAATAAAAGTAAATTTGTGGCTTCCTACATTTTCTATTAAATTATGATCTTATCAATTTATCAACTGATGAAACATTGCAATTGTTTACTTTTATATTGAAATTTATTATAGTCGTTATTAATATATGATAAAAGTTTTAAGTAAAATATTAATTTATATTCTTATACTCAGGCTTTATAAAAATATAAACGAGTGTAAGCACAATGTCTTATATACATTATCAGGGTTTAATGACTTTAAAAACAATATCATTCTGTTTTGAAGAAAAAAACATGTTCATACAATAAAACTTATATATTATATTTTCCATACCAATATTTAATTATAAAATATCTATTTACAATTTTTTTTGGGTGAATATTTACAATTTTAATTTGTTTGAAGTATAATAGTCGTGCTTGACACGATAGGTAAAGGTAGTAAGTAATAATGTCACACACTTTGTTACCAACAATATCTTCGCAGAATAATTGACGAAGAGTATGAATGCATATATAAATCTCTAAGGTTGGAAATCAATTTTAAAAATGTATGACTAAGGAACTATAAAAAAAAAACATTGGAACAATTTACAAATATTATAAAATGTCGAGGACTAGCTCGATCATTAGAGAAAAAAAAATGATGAGTGGTTGAAATTAAAAAAAAATCAGAGCCAATTTAGAAATATTAAAAATTAGGGATTGACTATGTAAGTTAGAAGAAAAAAATACAAGTATTGTATTCCTCACAATAATTGGATTTTTAAAGATCTAAACACTTTCCTATTTCAATTACCAAATTTCTTGGTGCATTTCTGACAGATGCTCTAAATTTTTAATTTGGTGTATTCGGAGATTTTGAGATCCAACACTTTCTCCGTTGCATTCTTTATTTTGGAGAAAATCTTCAACAGTTGAACTTCTTTGCCTAAATTTGGGGATATCCCTAAAATTATGTGGAAAAGACATTAATTATATATTAAACCATGTCTTCTTCCAATTGATCAATTTTGATTTTATAAAAAGTGTATATATAAATATAGTAATGATACAAATACAACTCTTTAAGATAGAGAATTTGTTGAAGTTAGGGCGTAAACAATTGGAGAATATGAGACTTTCTTCTCTATTTGGGAAAAAATTATAGAGAAACTCTTGGAGATGCTCTTATAAAGAATATATATACAATGAACATAGTTTACCAATGAAAACAGTTTTAGTTATAAAAACAAATATATAAAATAATTATGAATGATTTGGCTATATGGCATTTGGAAAATGCCATATAGTAAGAAAATACAACAATATGTCATATTTGCACACATGGCATAACCCCTTTCTCCACTAGTTGACCGACCGTTGACCAGCGTTGACTGCCATCACCTGTCAACACAAAGTGACAATATTTACACTAATTGTCAACACAAAGTGACAATATTCACACCTAATTGTCAACACAAAATGACAATATTCACACTTAATTTTCAACACAAAGTGACAATATTCACACCTAATTGTCAACACAAAGTGACAATATTCACACTAATTGTCAACACAAGTGACAATATTTACACCTTATTGTCAACACAAGTGACAATATTCACACTAATTGTCACCACAAGTGAAAATATTCACACCTTATTGTCAACACAAGTGACAATATTCACACTAATAGTCATCATAAGTGACAATATTCACACCTAATTGTCAACAAAAATGACAATATTCACACCTAATTGTCACCACAAGTGACAATATTCACACCTAATTGTCACCACAAGTGACAATATTCACACCTAATTGTCACCACAAGTGACAATATTCAGTAATTATTCACACCTAATTGTCACCACAAGTGACAGTATTCAACAATCAACTAGAAGATTATAGTAATCACACTAAATAAGTATAGCTAAAACAAGATTTATGCACACAACTCTAAATTATCATCACAAGTGACAATATATGTCATTATCAATGTTATCAAAGGATCTTCTTGATAACACCTAATTGTCATCACAAGTGACAAAATAAGCAAACCTCTAAAGTCCCATACAAAACATATGCAAACAACGACAAAAAAAACGGATGCAAACAACGGCAAAGTATACATCACAAACAAGTTCGACATTCACGAACTCCACGTAACTCTTTCATCTTTGACCCTTGATATAGAGGAAATGATTTTTTTTTGTACTCTGAAAAATTAGTAGACATTCAAATATAGAGGCCACCTATCCATTATAGAGGCCACGTAACTCCACTATTTTTTTGTACTTTGTAGCAAATATAAGGATCCAACGCTACTTTCTAAAAATCAGTAGCATTAACTTGCTATATGAAATTTTTTCTCACAAAATCCAAATTGACCTTCAGCTTACCAAGAAGCAAAAACATAATCTTAAAACAATAAAAGATCCAAACTGGCACTGATAGAAGAAGAAGGACAAACCTCATTCTCAAAATTCTTCAAAACATCTTTGATTCTCAAATGCTCATCCAACACTGTAACTTCTTCTTCAGGCTCACCGGCGAGGACTTTATAGCTTCTCCAAAGCTGTAGTTGCTCACTTGGTTTAACTTGACGTCGGTCCGATCATCATCTCGACAATTGTTGGCCTTGCTCCCATTGCTTCCTCCGGCGTCCTCGAACTCAGACCTGACCGGTCGTCCATGGCTTGCATCGGAGAGGAAATCGGAGGCAAGTTCAGATCCGTTGGCGGTGGCGTAGTAGTGGAACAACGACGGCGGCGAGGATGGCCGGAGATGGTCGATTGAACCCTAGATCAGTCGGTAGCACCGAGGCTTCGTCGCCAAAATCATCAATTGAACCATAGCTCAGATCTAAGTGGCTCCATCAACGAGAATAGGATCGTTAGTTGAATCCTAGCACTAGAAAAGGGAGGACGAGATGGGGGATTTAGTGTCGGGAGGATGAGGAGAACCGATGAAGAAGTCGAGAGGAATGTAAGAGAGCAACGGAAGAATGAGGCGAGAACGATGGATAAAGATTTTGAGTTCTGTTTCTTTTTATTTCTTTATATATTGGCCAAAGATGCAAAATTGGAGGAAATGACCCAAACACGAAAAACGGGGCCCAAACCGTGCCGCTTTATCTAAACTGTTCAATAACTATTTGTTAAATGGATAGAGATATTTCAACGAGTTGTAATGAATATGGGAAACAAAATTTATATTTAGATAGAAGAGAGATAGCATTTAAAACATAAATATAATAAAAAATTTGGGCCAAAATTATGCAGTTGCTCTTAAAATCAATTAGACTAAACATTTTTTTTTGCGCTTGGCGCGTCACCTCATTAGTTGAGCATTTATGGGTGTGCCATAAAGTCTCGGATTCGAGACGCTAAGGTAGCGGTTTGCCCTTTCTCTTCAGAGTTGGTTAGTAATCAGTTCTCATCCCTTGCGGATGCTCTAGACGAGCCGAAGTAGTACTTGTAACAACCCTAATCGTTTTCTTTATCAAAAAAAAGGACTAAACATTTTTTATGGGTAAATTACACCATTGGTCCTCAACCTTTCATACATTATCTAAATTAGTCTATAACCTTTAGTTTTTTTCTATGTTAGTCCCTAACCTATCAGAATTTGACACCATTAGTACTTTGTTAAAATTTCCGTTAAGAATAATGTTAGTTGCGTTACATACTATACTATTCATGTCATCTAGTTTTTTTTGATAGAAGAGCTACTAGCTCATACAAGAAAACAGTCCGGGTTGTTGACTTAGCGTAAATCATCACAACGGATGATCTTAAAAAATGAAATAGTCCGGGTTTTGACTCAACAATCCTTTAAGCCGGACTACAGATAAAGAAGGAAAAAGGTGAAGTGAGGAAGAAAAACTAGATAAGGCATTATTGAGACTAGTAAGATTAACTTGACGCTTGGCAAGAAAATCAGCCGCTTGAGTGCACTCCCTGAAACAATGTAAAAAACAACATGAGGATGATGCGATAGAAGGTTTCTGATGTCGTTTATAATAGATAGAATTTCCCAAGGGATTTTCCAAAGACGCTTCAAAGAAATGATACATGTCATCTAGTTGATGACCTATAAAAAGTGTATTATCTTATTA
Organism: Polygonum aviculare; assembly: GCA_934048045.1. Classification (NCBI taxonomy): domain Eukaryota; kingdom Viridiplantae; phylum Streptophyta; class Magnoliopsida; order Caryophyllales; family Polygonaceae; genus Polygonum; species Polygonum aviculare. The sequence continues at coordinate 13,387,644 of OW204023.1, read as the reverse complement.
ACTTTGAAAAAAAAACTATTTAAAAACTAAACAATTAGACTTAATATGTATTTTAAAAATGAGTTCGTTAAAAACTCAGTATTTTCATATAAGTTAACTATGTGTATTGACTATAAATTCGAAAAGAAAATTCCTCACACTCATCATTTAAAAATAAAAACAAAAAAATAGTTAAGATTTCATCTCCAGTGTAGTTGTCATTTAAGCCATCAACTATCTGACATGTACAGTCCATATAACTCAACTGACGGTATTTTTAACGAAAATATTGACAAAGGACTAATGTTGTCAAAATTTGATAGTTTAGGGACTAAAATAGAAAAAAAAAATTAACGGTTAGAGACTAATTTAGAAAATGAATGAAAGGTTGAGCACCTACAATGTAATTTACCCCATTTTTGATAGATATAGTCAACTATTTTCATTTTTAAGTCTCAATATTAGTTTTGACCTCAGTTTATATTAAATTAATTATAGATCAATTATATTTTAATAATAACATATTTATAGTATAAATATGTACATAAGATAATATTAAATTAACCATTTATATTTGATTTAAAAAATAACAATAACGTTAAATATAATTTTAAAATAAATAAATGATATATTTGACCTATTTTTTTTGATAAAGAAAAGAATTAGGCTAGCTCCTACACAGTAAGGGACTATCCTATGGCATCTAGACGGATGAGGTCCCTAAGGACCGGATCAGAACTGAGCGAGCAAGTCTGCACATGACGGAACGAGGCCGCAATATGATCTACAACTGAGTTCGCTTCCCCGAAGACATGACGGATACTCCAACTCTGAAAGTTATTGACCAAAAGCTGAATGTCCGCCCGAATAAGCTCCACTTCCCACGGACAGCTCCAATCCCCCAACACTACATTTACTACCTGCAGGTTGTCACCTTCAATCACCAGACGGGGAATGCCACGCCGAGTAGCTTCAATAATCCCCTGCCGAAGCGCATAAGCTTCGGAAAACACCACGGAACATCGCCCGAGGAAACCACCATCATAAGAAACAGTGTTGCCTGCAGAGTCCCTGATAATAACGCCAAATGAGGCCACTCCACAGGAGTTTACGGCACCATCAAAGTTAAGTTTACAAAAATTACATGGGGGTTTGGTCCATCTCGCATTCCCCCTTTTGTCGGTGTAGGAGGCAGTTTTCGAGCCCACATTTTTTGCCTCTTTGTCGGATTGTTTTGAATCCAACGCTCTTTTCCAATCAGCCATTTGCTTACAAGAAAATTCCATTGCTTCCTTGGGGTTTAGGTGAGGCTGGCCAATCCCATCAAAGGTGTTTTTGTTCCTGAGGTATCAAATGCACCACCAGAGATTGAACACAGATTCAATTTGAGTTGTGTTGAGTCTAGCTCGCAACTCATTGACAAAATCCAATGGGTAACGCTTTTGAGAATCAAGTTGTCCCACTATTCGCTCCAATGCGGGGTTAAGAACTCTGAGAGCCTGGCGCGCATGACAACATTCGACAAAAAGGTGAAATGCATCTTCATTTTGTGAAGTGCAGAAACCACATCCTTGTGGTACTGCGATATGATTTGCAGCCAATCTAGATTTGGTAGGCAATCCATTACGGCAAAGCTTCCATATGAAGTTTCTCTGCTTCGGAGGGATGTTTAATTTCCATATCCATTTGAGATCGACTTTAGGACTTGTTTTGTTGTCTTGGATCCATTTCATTGTGGCATTGGTTGAATACCACCCATTTTTACTTGCTTTCCAGTATAATCGGTCAGTTAAGTTATTAACTGGTAGAGTTATCATGGCGATCTTATCAACATCGCCGGGATTTAGAACTTGTCTTAGTTTATGCAAATCCCATGTTTTATGATATATTTGACCTATGACTAAAAAATATTATCAATATCAAAATACTTACATATTTTTTCTTACCAATTGAATTATATATCAAAAAGCATAAGTTAGAGAGCCAAATCCTAATCCATCAATCATCGTGGTGCCATTTTTCAACTACGTGTCAGCCGCCTATACTGACTTTGTTAATGCCGTGGAAATCTGAACTAGCTTGTAAGAATTGAGCTGTTTATCCATAACTCAATTTGCTAAGCATCTTCGTAATTGTGTACTGTATATAATACGGTACTACAAATTTATTAATTCTAAAAAAGCAGGGTGACAAAAGGCTTCTTAAAGAGGAAATGGTGCGTTGATCCATTAATCCACTAAGGGGAACCAAAATGCACAACATTAATTATAAAACTATAATCCTCACTTGCAATGACACCTTGCACGACACATTTGATTGCTTCTTTTACGTGGTGGTGGCATTTGCCAATGCTATATCCCATAAATTCGGAGGTTAATAGATAATCATTCTTCTCCAAGCAAATCAAATTAAGTGATTAGCGTATAGTTTGTTTCTTCTAAGTTGACAACAATGTCATTCGAAAATGGATCCAAAAAGAATTCATTCAAAGGCAGGCAATAAATACAAAAATAAAGGTGACACTAATTAAATTTAGTTTAGTCTCAGAAATATGTCTTCAAGAAGAGCTATATTGAGCATCCTTTCTTATTAAATTTTGAGTTAGGCTAAGAGGTTTTCAAAAACTAAGGGCCTGTTCGGTGCAAGGAGATTATGTAAAATAATATATTATAGTACATTATTTTGAAAAAGCTGTGTTCGGATGGTACTCACCTATATCTCTAGTCTTCTACACAATTCTACAATTCCCCATAATCTCTTTTTCAAAAAAAAGGCCATTATAATACATTATTGCAAATAATGTGTCTGCGCCGAACACACCCTAAGTTAGTTAAGGGATACAACTTTGTAAGTCGATATTTGGTTCATTTTCTCTTAGAACTTTGTTAGTCGATATTTGGCGTATTCTTGCATAGTTGCATTGACACTATGCAATTGGTTCTATGTAAGGAGGAAGGCTAATGGAGCTGCTCATTGGTTGTGTAGGTGGAGGTTGATAAGCCCGTTTTTTGCTAGTTGTAATTTTTCTTTTCCTCTTGACTTTTATGATGTTCTTAAAATCGATTTGGCTTCTAGTTATTTGATTGTTTTTCCATCAAAAAATAAAAGTGGCATAACAGATTTTGTGTGAATTAAGTATCAAGGACAGCTTTTAAAAACAACGCCAAATGCCTTAAAATGATTAAATAAGATGAAGTGTATAAGTGATTGTTTGGTTAAATGTAGGAATTGAAATTCATTAAAAATCAATTCATATGAACTTAATTCCTCGATATTGGATTTCACATGATTTAATAAAATATGTTTGGCTAAAATTAATTATCTAGTGAATAAATTTCTACATTTTGTTTGATATCAGTTGAAAAAACATGGAAATTTACCTACCCTTATCCATTAAAAATGATAATGTAAATCAAGGGCATAAATTAAATTTGTAATTTAAATATTTTTTTGAGCAATAAATAAAAAAGAATTATTTTAAATATATGGAGGAATTGAATCTTACCCATCCCCGCTATTGTAATTGCAATTCCTCCATTGTGGGGAAATACAATCATGGAAATTTAAATTCCAATGATTAACACATATTTTTAAAGTCAATTTATGCGTTTTTTTTAAATTCCCATGATTTTGATGCTAAACAAATATAACCAAACACATATTTTTAAAGTCAATTTGTGAGTTTTTTAAATTCCCATTATTTTGAAAGTTAGCCAAACAAGCACTAAGTTTTCAATATAAATAATGCTCATTTTGTATTTATAAATGAAACGACATATAAATACTCTTTAAAATCTATAAGGTTTTTTCAATATAAATACTTGTCATACCGTTAAAATGTAAAAGTTTGAACAATGGAACATATTTTATAGCCTACTAGGCAGTGTTTTGAAAATCAATAGTCAGTCTCTAGTTATAAAAGAGTCACCTAGCGGTCAGGCGGTCTATACAACTGCTTAAGTTGTCCAAATGAATGTCAAGGGAAATTAACATGTTCGGCGGCTTTTAAAAGAAGCAGAGTTGTCTAGCGTCTAAACGAGGTCTAAATGGAACCTACAAATTTTTCTAGAAGTATGATAATCGACTATCTCCGTTCGGCTGGTCAAAAAAAGAAGCTAGCTGGAACTTTTTCTAGCGTTTTTTTTGCCAAAAAAGCTACCCCTAGGGGGTAGGAGCTTTTTGAAAATGCTAAATAAAAGCTCCTACTAGCTTCTTCCAGCATTTTCAAAAAGCTCCTATCCCCTAAGGGTAGCTTTTTTGGCAAAAAAACGCTAGAAAAAGCTCCAACTAGCTTCTTTTTTTGACCAGCCGAACAGAGCCTATAGAAGGAAACGGGAATATTTTAGTTGCAGACGCATTGAAGATCTATGTTTCCACTATGTACATATTTAAAGTTTGATAACCTAATGAATTGGTAACAAAGAGGTGCCATTAGTTAAATAGCAAGGTGGCATGATACAATTGGAGTACTTGATGTTAGTGTTGCTAATTGCGAGCCTTAAGAATCTTATCTACTAGTTTGAATTTTCTTGATTTGTGCTGCATCAAATGAGGAAATGACCCACTTCTTTGCTTCTTGCTAACCCAATTTCATTTCTTAAGTGGGAGACTTTAAAGGGTCTTTTTTTGCCCTCTTGTCCCTTAACTTGTGTAGGATTTATCAAGTCTTCGTCCTCGGAACTTGTGTAACATTATGCACTTGACTAATTCGATGCAACAAACATATAATATCGTTATAGAGTCACGTTAACTTCAGATCTACTTCATATACCAATTTTTTGATGAAACATATACCAATTAGTTTAATGAATCTAAGCTACTACAGTACTTGCTAAAAGTTCCGAAAAAGAGACTTGGGTTTAATGGTAATAGATTAAACAACTTTGCTAAAGTTTCATCATTTTAATCATGGTTCGTAGGACCATTGTTTATTTTTCACCACAACCTAACAAGCATATTCCTTATTAGTTATTACTACTTCACTTATATATACGCCTTCAATGAAGTCAAATCAATAGAACACTATCTTGGAAAAGTTTTGCCCCCTAAAGTTTGAGCATCCGTTGCTTTCAAAAGATTTAACCCAATCAAACCAACTTGTTTAATCGTTGTTCTTATTTATTATTATACACCCATTTCGTCCACCTAATGTGACACTTTTATTATTGGGCCGGTAGTCAGCGGGCCCATTATTCAATTTGGACGTGTGAGCTCATCACCGACTAAAACCCAATGTGAATGCAACCACATGTTGCTGCGGTTTGTCAAATTCCATCTTCAATTTTTTGTTTCTTTATTGTTATTTTCACATGATTTATGAAGTTCTTTGTCCGTATTTGAGTTTGAAAATAACAATAAAGAATGCTTTGTAATAACTTAAGAAATCAATATATATAGTGAGTTTGGACAAGTGCTCTTAAAAGTCCGAACGAGTTTCCACTATAAAAAAAAAAGTCCAAACGAGTGAGAACTTAGAAGGGAGTGGTTTTTCTCGGAATAAACTAGTTGGTTTATGAAGAGTTTCCACTATACATCACTCATCAACTTTTTGTGTCTTTTTTTTTTGTTCATTTATTCAGCTAGATGTTTATCTCTAGGTTGCCGATATAGAAAGTGTATGACATCTGAGTACTAATGATCTTACAATTGGCATGAGAGCTTCTAGATTTTCATAGTACTTTCATAAGAAAATGACATTAATTAACAAACACTATTACTAATAATTTGTTCTAGAAGCCTCCAATCCTTAAGGCAGAGTATGACATGACTAAGCTTATACATCTCGAAAAGGTTGCATGGGGGCAAGGATGTGAAAAGGTTGCATGGGGGCAAGGATGTGAAAAGAGATAGGATTATACATCTCGAAAGAGACTTTCACAATGTATAAAAACACTAGCTTAGCTAAATCCCGGATTTAGCACAATATATACAAACACAAATTCACAATAGGGCACAAGAAATACAATGGAACGAAAACGAATACTTTCAAAAGTATAAAAACACATAACCTCACAGAAGACAAAAACAAAAAAAAAATTGGAATAGGCCAACCACTGGATTTTACAAGAGTAATGTTGATGGGTCAACCATTAGAATCAATAAGAAAATTTGCTTTCATTAGAGCGCGACCAAGAAGAATAAAAACGAAAATTTATACAAACTCTGGATGGACTTTGTACACTATCATGAGTACATGACACATGCATGTGGGCTTGGCCATTGCTCCAAACGTCCAAAAAAATGAAAACCACTTTGTATCCCGCAAAAATCTGCAAAATTCCCAATGCGTTGCCCCAATACTTGAGAGACCACCACTTTGTATTCTTTAAGAAAACTTCATTAATTAATCAGTACGTACATTGCTTAGTAACTTAATACTCCGTAGTACGCTAGGCTTTTTTATTTGGATTTGGACGTACGTACGAAACAACAATTCTACGAATGCAGAGAGATGGAGTAGCATATAAAGCTTATTATCTACATACACCTAGCAAAAGATGGATCAACACTAAAACCCAAAAAAAAAAAAAAAAGAAGACCGATGGGGATCGAGTCAGAAATAACTTAAAACTAACTAACTAGCTGATCATCATTAGCATTAATTCATGGCACCTCCTCCCTAATATGACTAACTAATTATAATCAAACCCTAGGTAGCTAGGTGCAAAACCTCTTCTTGCTCTGAAGCGGAACCCCAAAGAGCTTAACGGTGTCCCGGCCACTCTTGACACCCGTCGCATCGAAGTCGTCGATCTCCACCAGCTTGGGGGCGGCGGCAAAAACGGCGGCGTTTGGAGCATTAACAACGTTGGTGTTGGTGTTGGGAAAGGCGGCTGGCTTAACGTGGTTCTGGATGAAGTATATGATGTCGTTGTAGAGGCCCTTCATGTGGTTGAGCTCCGACACCAGCATGAAGTTCCGCTTCCGCAGCCGCTGGTTGTCCTCCGACAGCGCCGCCAGGATGTCGTTCGCCGCCGCCTTCGGTGATAATGGCGGCGGCGGCTGGATGGAGCCGGCTTGGTGGTCGAGCCAGCCTCCGCCCATGGGGATGGGGCTGTTCTCGTCGCCCGGGAAGTGGGTTTGTGGGTGGAAGTGGTCCGTGAAGGCACCGCCACCGCCGCTGTGGTGGTGGATTTGGGTGGTTCTCCGGCGTTGGATTTCGCAGAGCAGGTGCTTTTCTCCCTTTCGGAAGTAGTCGTTCGCGAACTCCCATCGGTCGGCTACCACTTTTTTGAAACCCTGAAAAGATGTTCGCATTACGCAGCATAAGAATTCATATTTAGAAATCAAATGTTAGCGTTACTATGAGTTGAGTAGGGATCGAGTAGTAGGTTACATAGTATATGGGTTTTGAAGGGAAGAGGTGAATAAGTTAAATGAACAAACATTTGTTACCAGAGGTGCCTAGAGTAGCACGAAAGTGTGAATGGGTTTTAGGGATGTGTATATTCTTTGATTTAAGTGCTACTACATATGCATTGATTGAAGATGCATGATGAAGACAATTATTCCCTTGGAAAACCAAATGGCAACCCTAGCCTAGTGCAAGCGCATTGAAAGGGTAAATTATTAATTCAAATATAAAGATACAATAAGTGATTTTTTCAACCAATTTGAGAGACATAGAAGTAATTAAGCTAAAATTTTAGCCGTATTTCTTGTCACTGAAAGATGATTAATTAACAAACAAATCAAGACTACGTACAGAGGAAAAGGAGATGATTAATTGATTAAGAGTGCACATACATAGGTGTTGAGCTGCCTAACAAAGCTTGAGAAGTTGTTGTGCTTGAAGTAGTTAGGAAGAAGATCTCTCGCAAACTCGGGAGGTCTCCAGACGACGAACGTGGAGTCGTCTTCTCCCCACGACACAATGTGGTCGGTTCTCGGATCATCCACAAGCTGGTACGTCTTCGTTAAGAAAGGCGCTGGCACCGACTTCTGCGAGTCCACCGAGAACACCATTTCTTGATCTCCACTACCACTCCTACTCTCCACCATGAACGCCATTGTTTGTAACTTACTTAGCTAGGTAAAATCTCTTAGCTTTCTGGTTGATGATAAGTTTTCCTAAGAGGCAGCTAGCTAGGAGCCATATATATGAGCATACATATCCCTTAAGCTATTATATAATGGTGGTAGCTTTGTCTTTGTCTCACACTACTTCCCTTTCTTATATCCGGCCTTCTCAATGGGTTTTAATTAGTCTTGCTATGGCTAGCCATTTTTTTTCTTTCTCTCTCAGTAGCTAGCTAGCTAGCTTTAAGAATCATATGACCATGTCAGAAAAGTTTTTCTGAAGCCTTTTAAAATTGACTACTATTAAGGGAGATCCAATCAGAATTAATATGCCACTGATTGTTCCCTTGGAAGATGTAGTACTAGTGCATATGGACTATGGTGGAAGGGATCTTTTTCTTTTCCCCAAGAAAAATAAAGGGGTCTGTCTGTCTGAATTGATCACCACTCAACTCTTCACTTTTATCTATGAATATGGCTAGTCTCACACTTTCCACTTTGTTTAACTCCTTTCCCCATGATAAAGCTAACATCCTCATTTCATGGCCTTCAATTCCTCTCTATAGCTACCCTTCAAGCCTTCCTTTATGCCCCTAATTTAGTGTTCCTCCCTTAGTAAGTAACCCAAAAGAAGCTTAGTATGTATCTTTACTTGCATGCATTATCACTACGGAAACCGATCAATCTTGTTTTCACAATGCATATATGAAAGACGACTATTCCTTTAAGACCCCGTTTAGTAATATTGTCGGAATCACACTGGATTCAGGAGTCGGAATGTAATTAGGAATCAGAATGAACCATTCCAGAGACATATTGTTTGGTATGTTGTTCGAGTGAACCATTTATGATAATCATGGTTTACAAGTCTTAAGATTTAAGGCTCTTGATAATGATTTTAAGACTTATGGCTTTTAGAAATTATAACTTAAGATTGCGAAGTTTTAGGATTCAAAATGAATAATTATAATCTTTGAATAGATGATAGTTGAAATCAAATTAATTAGCTTGCAACTTTGGAATGAGTCATTACTAGGAATGAATCGATTCCAGCATTTCCCCTGCCAATCATCATACTGGAATCGTTCGTTCCTTATTCTCATTCCTCATTTTTAGGGAATCAAACTAAATGGAGCCTAAGTAGCTAGGTTTGAAGTTATTTACTTTACTTCTCTGATAAGGGTAAAAATTCAAAATTTGTAACAGTAAATGGTAAATTAAATGAGCTACTATGTCACCACAGAGGCTTGTTCCTGCTAATTGTGAAGTGGAACTATAGCTACAGGTAGTAAAATTGAATTCTTCAATAGACATGCACTTTGAAATCTGAATGAATGATACATCTAATGTCTTTAAGCTAGCTATATGAACTAACCCATCATCAAATGATTCCTTTTCTATGCCATGCACAAACATATACAGTATATCACACACTATTACACTGTAAGAAAATTAACTTTTACCATGGGGAGAACCATTTCACCCATCTATGTGCACGTATGAGAAAGAAGGCAATGGGTTATTATTGCTGTTTCAAAAATAAATGAATGAAGACAATGAATAAGGAGTCATTTTCAAAAACAAGAGCCATGGCACTAGTCAACAAATTGGAAAATGGGTAAGAGCAGAAGCTAATAGCATGAGGAGACAAACCATGCATGAACTGTCTAAATTCAAATCTTCTACTTAAATGCTCATTCAAATATGCTCTTCCATAATGCAAGGTTCAAAGGAACATTCCTGACCAATCTATTAATATAAATGCATGCATTCATTCATTCATATGTCCTAGCTACTACAGCAAATCTTTAAATTATAAAGCTACAGAATACATACAGACATGTCTACATCACATATACACATACTATAGAACTTTTATTTATTTATTTATTTTGCCCATAAGATAGATAGATAAATGCATAAAAATGGAACTAATTTGGTGTAGAGCTTTTAACTGCAGAGTATTTTTGTCTTTTACAAAATCCAAAGCTTGCCCGTGACTTCCAGTTTGAGCCCATAAGCAAAAGGAAGGTGCTAGTAGTGGTGGAACAATGTGACTTCTTCTCTTCTTCTCTGCTCAAAAACTACTTTTTCTAAGGAAACTTCATAATGTTGTTGTTTCTAAATGTCTAGTATTAATCTTTCAATTTATTTATATTTAGTTTTGTTATGATATGTACAACTTCCAAAGAGTGTGAGTGACCACCCATCTAGATTCCTGATGAGGGTCCACACAGCAACTTGTTTATTCTATTCTCTCAAAATTCAAAGGTGCGTGTTGCTGTCCAAACTGGACAGTTTTAGGTCTGATGAGTTTTTGACATTTTGTTCTTTGTTTGCTTTTTAGGCCTATTTGTTTGTGACACACCTCCATAAGCTAGCATTGAGATTTGCAAGAGATCATTATTACTGTAGTACGTTCGTTAACTAATTTGATGCGCGCCTTCTCTGCTCAATTATTATACCAATCCAAAACTTTTGTTCTTGATCAAATTAAACTTTTCTTGTATACGATCTACGTACACAGAAGAAAGTTCATTCATTTCCTTCAACCCATAAGTAAGTCTAAGTGAAAAAATACAAAAATAAAGTAAAAAAAAAAAACAAAGAAGAGAGAAATATTTGCAAACAAAAAGATAATTAGTTCTCCTCGTGCACTATATTTAATTTTAGTGAGAGAATATATTGTTTAAGAGGGCTTTGAATTTGGAATTAGAGTTTTTGGGTACAAAAGGGAGGAAGATTCTATTCCAAAATATGACCAAAGAAATCCTTTCAGTACATGTAGAGATTGTTTTCAAAGGGGGGGGGGGGGTTTGATTATAAATGTTTGCATCATCATCACATGATGAATCTTCTCTCTCCATGTGAGTCTCTGAGCAAGGTTAAGTTTTTGTTACAATGAATAATTGATTAAGATATTAGTATAAGAGACCAAAAGAGGGACAGAGATTCCTCGAGAAGTTCATAGAGAAAGGAAAAGGACATTGATCTATGAAGGTGCTTTTTTCCAAGTGCTGTGTCCTTACCTCTATCATTTCTCAATTGGCTTTTCCTTGTGTTAGAATCCTTTCTTAACCCACAACAACACTCACACTCATCCTCTTAGCTAGTAACTTCGTTGTTATTATCAACGTACAGAAGCATCTATAATACTTTAATGGATGGACGCATATCCCTTGAGGCTTGGGCTTCGTTCGGTGAAACACACATTATACATAATAATATCTTATTTGTGAAAAGAGCTTTTTTTCACCAAACAAGCAACCTATCAAATCCAATAAAGTGGTAAGCAGACCCTACACTTTTTGAAATTTGTACAGGCAATGCCAAGGCATTGTTTGGTTTGCAAATTTTCTTTCAAAAATAATGACTTATATTTCATAATCCGTTTGCAGCCGAACACAGCCTTGAGCTACACATCTATGGTTAGTTAAAAGAAAACTAATCATTCGTTCACATTTAGACCTCGTTTGGTTTAAACGTATAGAAAGGAAGAACCATAGTTCATTTTCATACAATTCTATCGGATTTCAAAACGAGTTTAACTCCTACACCTCTCTAGTACGTAGTTTGATACACACGTACGTCTATTTCTATCCCTAACTCTAGTCCAATTTTATACAAATGGTTGGAAATTCACTTTGATGCAATTCCATCTATTGGATTTCAAAACTACGTACTCATTAATCTTCCATGACAATTGTAGGATCGTTGGTAGTTAATACTTAAGGGTCATAGACTTTAATGGAGACCACGATGTGCAACAAAAACAAATTACAGATTTTTACCATACTAGTTGTGTACGTAGTGAAACATTTAACTAAGCAAAAACCACTTGCTTTGAAGTTTCTCACTTCATTGTACTTCAAAAGCTCTTTATTTGTCAATATATATCTTGAGTGTGTCAACTCTAATAGTGTGGAGTCAACTCCTACACATCAGTAGTTTGTCACACCCAATGTTTGAAAAGGCGTGGTGATGGCGCGCCTTGGCACACCATCGGGTGTCCATCACCATGGCTGTAGGCAAGCCGTCTATATTGCTTCCAGTTAAATTTTTGAAAATTTAACATTGAGAGCATCCACAATAGAGAATAGATGGAAGATTTCTTAACAATTTTAGAAAAGATAAAAGGAGATTTGTCAGATAAAATCAGAGAAATGTTTCTCCTTTTTCCCCTTTTATTTCTTGTAGAAGAAATTTCTTCTATGCTATTCTCTGCAATTCTCTGATTTTGTCAGAATTTTTTTGTTTTCCCTTTTTCTTATTTGGTTAAGAAATCTGTAAAATTTCTCTACTGTGGATGCTCTGAGTCTTGTAAACTGAGATAATAAATAAATATTGCCTTTTAATGTTCCAATGAGTATTTATTATCTCAGATTCCCCAATAACGTTGAGTCTTATAAAGTACTAGCGTGATTTCCTGTGCTACGCACGCAACATTTTTTTATTTTTTTCTATTTTAGTTATCATTTATTTAATTTATAGAAACTAATTCGAAACATTCTTTAGTTTTAATAAAATGGTTTGCTATTTTTGTGCATGGATATTGTACTTTGTAATGTTAGAAGTTTATTATTTTTTCATCGTTTTATTATGTAACAGATATAATATATTTTATAAATTAAGACAAATATAAAGATTTTTATTTTTTCGGCCATTGATGAAGAACTCTAATTTATTTTATATGCCGTCTTTTTAGTTTTCAATTGCTAACTAACAGATTTAGTATGGAAATTGTCATCCTATATGAATGCATATGTATATATATGAAATTTCTTCAACTTGTTTTTATACTTGCACTATTGTTAGTCTAAATTTGTCATCTAATTTATAATGATGATCAAATATAATAAATATCATGATTACAGATTAATAGTATCTAAACATTGTGACATATTTTAGGGACCTATAGTAACAAAATTTCAATTATTATAATATTATATAATAAGAATAAAATGATAAATACTAAAAATGAATACAAATAGTGAATGTGTCTTCTTAGTATATTTATAGTGATGGATAAAAAAATAATATACCTTAGCCTTACTTTATTATTGATAAATAAATTTTAGATCATTTTAAGACATTAGTTAAGATTTTCTATTGTAGAAAAAAAGAATCAAATTATTATTGGTTTCTGTTTCAAAACATTAAAATCATAGAGTTTTAAATCTTAGACTTATGGGTTATTGGACAACCCAACTGCCACTATGCTAATGATGTTTCTTGAATTTTAATTTTCATATAATGATTATATAGGTAGGATTGCAACCAGTACTAAATGGAACATTTAATGTGGGCAGCACCTAACTTATATATATATATATATATATATATATATATATAGGGGATGAACAACTTGCGTTGTGAGTATGCATAGGGGATTTACCTTTGGGCGATTGAGAGCTAGAAACGTTCCCCTTTTCATCTTGGTTTTTCCCATAGCCAAGACCAGGTTGATGAACAACCTTCACAAACCTCTTTCCGAAGTCTTCCTTGACTTCTTGGACCTTGTCGGTGACCAACTCATCTTTCCATTTTTGCTTTTTAGCTTCATCATTTATCTTCAAAATTTCAAGATCATTAGACAATTTAGCATTTCCCAATTTCAGCATGAGCTTTTCACCTTCAAGACTAGACACCTGTTTTTCAAGGTCGTCGACCTGTTTCTGAAAGTCAACAACCTGAGACTCAAGGTTAGGACATTTAATGCAAGCAATAAGTTTAAAGACAACATTCTTTTCCAGATCAATAGCCTTAGAAGACCAAACTTTGTTATCATCAATCAGATTAGCAATTTTTTCATCTTTTTCTTCAATTTCTTCACTTAGCTCCGAAATTTGAAGACCCAGTTTTTCAATGATAGCACAAAGTTGTTCTCTAGACTTTTTAGCCAAAAAAGATGAGAGGTCAGAATTACTTAGCTCACTTGAAGAGTCATCTCCCAAAGCCATGAAGCATGCTCCTTTGGTTGGCGACCTGTCTTCTTCATCATCTGACATGTCCCAGGTCGCGAACAAGCTCTTCCCAACCTCCTTCTTTGTACATTCTTTGGCAATGTGTCCCTTTTCTTTGTAGTGATAACATATCACTTCTCTACTTGGTTTGGGGGCTTTAGATTGAGCCTCGTTGCGACTCCAAAGTCTTCATAGCTCTAAAGATAAGAGCAACGTCGTCGTCGATATCCTCCATGTCTTCATGTCCTTGAGCAAGATCGAAAGCCTTTTCGACCTTAAAAGCAATGCCCCTGACTCTCTCAGAGTCAAGTCTATCTTCTCTCCTTTCTTGGATTCCTCCGAGCATGGTCAGTTGACCAACCACATCCTCCAAGGTCAGTGACTTCGTCTCCTTTTGAGTAAGAAGAGAAGTCGCCATCCTATCCCATTTCTTGTTGAGGCCAGAAATCAACTTGTTGGTTTGCTTCCATTGAGGAAGCTTCTCACCCAGAAACTCTAGTTGATTGACCACCGATTGGAATCTTGAGTAGTAGTCGTGGATGGACTCACCCTTTTCTTGGAACAAGTTCTCATATTCTCGCTCAAGGGATATGATTCTGTCCTTTTTGACATCATCATTTCCTTGATGGAGACGTTTGAGAGAATCCCAGATTTCTTTGGCGGTGCCATAGCCAATGACCTTCTTGAGGTCACTACTAGAGAGAGCATGGTGGAGGACTTTCTTTGCTCTTTCATTCTTCTCAAGCTTTTTGAAGTCAACATCATTGTACTTCGTGACTTCTTTCTCCTTTCCATCAGCTTTGAGAATCTTTTCGGGGCCTATGCATATGACTTTCCAAAGCTGGCCATCAAGAGATCATATGTGGGTTCTCATTTGCTTTGCCCACCAATCGTACTCTCCAACCTTGAGAATTGGAGGCTTCCAGAAGGAGTCACTAATAGCGGTGTTGTTGGTAGACATTTTTCCTGCAAAGTACTAAGAAAATCTAAAGCCAAAGCTCTGATACCAATTGTAGGATCTGTATTAGTACTTAGAAGTCGTCGACACCTACGATGTCGGCGACTAGAGTCAACAACCTCAGTTTACGCAGCGGAATTAAAATACACATGAAAGATTACGAGATACCAGATTGACACAATGAATTAGAGTGGAAACTCCTTGTAGCCAACGTGCTTGCAAGGAGAAAAACCACTTGCCCTCTAAGCTTCAACTTAGAAGGACTTGAAGAGCACTTCGCTCGCTATATTGATTTCTCGGGCTACAAAAGGTGTTCCTACTTCAAGATGCGCATCTCACGCTCCGGCGAATCCCACGCTCTCTCTTGCAAGTACTCTTGCCTTTTATCTCAACCCTCACTCAATACAACTCGCTCATACTCAACCTTCCTAAGGATCGAATCCCACGATCCTCTCTTCTACACCACACACTCTCAATACAAGTTTTTCTCTTGACTCTCTTGGTTCCTACAATATACCCACGAACATATATATAAAGAACCAAGAAGATTGTTGCACAATTCATCCTTTTTGCCCAAGGAATGATTATACACAATCCATACAAAATCTTTCCTTAAATAAAATCGTAAGCCATGATAAAATCATCTTCAATATTTTCCTTGATCTCTTGATGATTTTCCATCTTTATGATATTGTCCTTGCCTTAAACGAGCTGCTGAATATGTTGTACGCAATTTCTATAACAGAAAAACACGTTGTTTCCTTTTCTGAATTTCCGCACGCGCTTCGCTTTTGGAAACTGAGGTCGGCGACCTCTCGGCAACCTCTTCGGTTTAGAACCATCAAAACACGAACTCGGTTTTCTAACAATTACTCATCAATAATGAGAGCCAAGTCCGCATGTGTTTGTTTTATGTAACGAAAGATCAATCATTGGGGGTTTGATAGAACAAATTTAACTGAGTAGAAGGGTCTAATAGAACATATTTAAGTATAAGAGTCTATTGGGAAAAAGCATTAAAATACAAGGATTTCCTGATGTATTAAGTCTTTCAAACACTGGTCTCACCTATTTATATGCCTAATTAATCCTACTCTCACTCGTAAAGCATAGCAAAATCTCTCTTCTAAATCAAACTATCTAAAAACGCTCACAACAATCCTTTAAACTGATCGATCGAGCATCTTCTAATAATAATCTTGATTAATATCACGAGACATTAACCAAATTCTACAATCCAACGAACCCTTACGGGCATGGCCTTTTGAATCCAATTATGACTAGAGGCCGCCCCACTTGATTGAACGAACAGAGTATACCCATAGACATTCATTCTCCACGAGAAACCTTTTGTATAAAAAGAATGAAAGCAAAGCAATTC
Organism: Polygonum aviculare; assembly: GCA_934048045.1. Lineage (NCBI taxonomy): Eukaryota > Viridiplantae > Streptophyta > Magnoliopsida > Caryophyllales > Polygonaceae > Polygonum > Polygonum aviculare. The sequence continues at coordinate 13,371,344 of OW204023.1, read as the reverse complement.
ACTTGACATTATTATTTGAAGGATAGCGATAGCAATTTTACATTGCTAAAGAAAGATCTATCCTTTCCATTCTTCATATTTTCTCTTTAAGAGTCTGGATCGATCATGTGCAATATGTCAGTTATGTGTAATAATGCATGAAGTATATTTTGGCCATTAAATGTACTTCATTTACCATTCAAATTAAAAATACATTCTAAAGTATAAAAAATGCATTCAAACTCGTTTAAGGATGCACTTTTAATTATTTACAATGAACTTTTGATACTTTAGGATGCATTTTTACTATTATAAAATGCTTCAAAATAGTGTCATTTAAGAATGTGCTTTTAATTATTTAAGGTGCATTTTTTCCTACCATATATTCACATATAACTTTTATTTGCATGTGATCCAAACTTTTATTTTAAATTCATTTATGTTCTTCGTAGGAATACAAGAAATAAGGATATATAGTCTCCAAAACCCCAAATATCTTGTCAAAATATAGACTTGTTCTATATATCTTGAGGGCATCCTCACATTTAAAGAGAGTTGGAGAAGTTGTGTAACTTTTGGCCTATATGATGTTTGCATGTGGTACTACATGCGCGCATAAATGGGTGAAGAAACAGCTTCTTAATTATAAACCTAGCTAGCTACATCGGCTCGATCGATTTTAACTCGTAGTGAGATTAATAGATTAAAATTCTACAAACCAAACCAAAAGAAAATCAATTTTTTTGATACCATGCATGCACAATATCCCAACACAATCACGTTACATAAAATTTCCAAACAAATTACAGTAGTTGAAAACCAGTTCTAGCTTGCACACACAGTTCAACAGGCACGGGTTTTCAAGAAAACCACGTGCATAACCTATTGGATACGTCATAAGTCATAATTGATTATCATGTATACAGTATTACTTATATATATACAGTATGATGTAACTAATCACAATCCACTTTTTCACTCAAATGATAAGCAAGTAGAAATTAATTACTGATCATTTCATATATCATTAGTAACGGTATGCATATATTAGGGCAAAAATTTGTACGTAGAAGCTTTTTTCTTTGGATCTAATCTAATTAATGATATGAAATTACTGTCAATTTCGTATCATTAAGTAGTAAATGCGCATTAGGGCGAGCTTCTTTGCCTCTTTAAATCTCGTCTACATATGATTCCAAAAGATCGAGCTGATCGATGAATAAGCAAGCAAGCATATTCAGCATAAAGAAATGAGGTCCAAAATCTCATTCACGATCTTCACCTGCAAAGTTAGAATAGAAACAAGTAGCAGCTTCATCGTATAAATAATTAAATAGGAGTTTTATGCATAATGAATGATACAGATCGATGGAGACGAGAATAAAAACAGTCTTGATCAGGTCCACTCAATTTTTAATCACACAAATTCAGAGAATTTTTAACTACTTTCCCTTCCAAAAGTGGGCATAGAGATGCTTGAGATTTGCGAAATGTGACTGAACTAATTACCCAAGATCAAGAAAGAGACGATCAAATTAAAAGTGGCCGTTGAGTTTTATTTAAAACATTTGAATTTGAAAAAGCTTTAATAAAATACTAGTAAAAAAAGTGAGAGGATACGAGTTTCGAAGACGAACAAATGTGCTTTCGGGGGAAGGAGGAGAGCAACAATTCTTTCCTTCTTTTTTCACTTTGTGGAATTTATTAAAGACAACCAAACGAGTCAGACAGAGTGACAGACCCCTCTCCAAAAAAATCAACAATAAAAAAACGTATTACTGTATTAGAAAAATGCATCCTTTGGTTACGTTCTTCAAAAGAATAATAAAAGTTAAACGTACAAAAAATTCATATATATGCAGGTGTTGTTGTCTGTTGTCTTTCCCACGTACCCACTTCCATTGTTCTAGAGATCTGCGGATGTATATAAACAGCCGTTCTAATTAAATTCTAATACTCCGTATTGATTTGTTTAGTTCTTGTATGGTTATGACTATGAGCATGATTAATTATGTATGTAATGTGTAATATGTAACTATGTATAGGCATGCAGTGTGGGCACGTGCAAAGCCACTAGCCGAGTGATGAACTGTTTAGCAGTATCGTAAAGGAACAAAAGGGATATAAGAATATCCCCTAATTAACATACTTTTCCTTAATCAAATGTTTAAGTATCCACTTCACTATATATATATAATGTGTCAAAGAGAAGGCATGCTCGATCATGTTGTATGCTAGGTGGGTTCTGTCAAGATATATTTCACAGACAAGTAAAAACGTTAGCTTTATCTCCGGCCAGTAAATTAAAGCATACGTACAGGCTGAAGCCTAACAATGGTAAAAGCAACTCTTGTAGTCAACGAGAAGGATAAATTAACCAACATTATCATCCTACTGAGACACAACAGTGCATATATACATATGCTCCGTTGAAGCTTTATAGAGAGCACGTCCGTACTTCGGCCAGAGATGTAGGGTACTCTAAGAAATTGAGAAAAATACTTACTACTAGTTGTTATCCTACAAGAAAAAGAAAATGAGGGTGAAAGGAGGTAAAAACAAAGGTGGGATTGTGATGGAGGTTGGACAGAAAAGGCACAAAGCACTCAAAGATTCTTTAATATAGGTCAATATAGTTAAAGGTTTACAATCAGGTATGGTTGTCGAGAAATCAAGTAGGAAATAATTATCGAAAGTAATAGAAACTTAATACAAATCAAATCAAACACCAATATGAGTAAGGAATAATTTATTACCTACTTTTTATTATAATTGACTGACAAACTATATATAACCAAAAATCTTGGATCGATCTCAATCGAATCCGAAAGCCTTCGAGTTGATGCTTATAAAGTTGTCGGACGGTGGCGGTCCTCAATGGCGATCTTAACTACAAGGGTGTTAAATTACAAATGAGATTATCGGTTTTCTTTTAGCTATCGACCCCATAATGGGTGCCAAATTATTTTGAATGAAAAATGCACAAAGCACTCAAAGGTGCTTTAATAGAGGTCAATAACTAAAGGTTTACCATCATGTTTGGTTGTTGAGAGATCGAATAGGAAATAATAACTCAAAGCAATAGAAACTTAATACAAATCAAATGAAACAACAATATGAATAAGAATCAGAAGAATTTCTTATCTCCTTTTTATTATAAGTGATCGACAAAATATATACAATCGATAAACTTGGATTTCAAATCCAAATGCCTTTGGACTATGCTTAGAAAGTTGTCGAACGACGGTGGTCCTCAGCGGCGATCTTAGATACAAGGGCTATAAATTACAAACGAGACTTGTGTATTTGTCATGCACTTGTAGGTAGACTTTCCTTTATTTTGTAGTTTAGCTTTAGTGTTGGAAGATTCGGAATCTACACTCGTTTTGTTGATATTTGCAGATATGTTGACCGAGTGTCGGATCCATGATGATGGTGGTCTTGGAGGTGAGCTTGAAGGTGCCGAAGAGTGTGCAAGGATGGATGTTAAAGAAGAAATCAAGTGCAAGAAGTTATAAAGCTCGGTGGAAAAAGTCTAGAAACTCGGGCAAAGTAGTGAAAACTCGCCCGAGTTTTGGAGGACATCCCGCATTTCAGCATTTTAGGCTCGGCCTTAAAAACTCAGGGTGTGCAGCAGAAACTCCCCCGAGTTTCTGGGTGTCATCCTGAGTTTTCACTCATGTCAGCTTTAGACGCGATTTTTGGTACGAGCCTTTGGGCTTTTGGGTTAAAACATATGTTATGAGTATTTTTAGAAACTCTAAGATATATAGTTATATATTATTTTCTAGGTTTTATTATCTCTTTATTCTTGACTTTGGATTGTTTAACTAATTATTAGAAGTTGTAAATAAAGTATTATTGTGAGGTTTGATTGTTCTTCATTTCCCTTGACTATATTGTTTTCCCTATGCTTAATTGAATAAATTGATTTAGGGTTTTATTAGATTGGCCATCTAATTGAATCTTTAGGTTGAATTACAACTAGATCTTTCTAATTACCGGTCGGTGTTAATTAGATCATAAGTAGAACCTTTAATCAATCTAGGACTGGTAGGACTAATTGATTTGAGAAGAGAATTCAATTGCATGTTATTTGGATGTTTGATTGCTCTGAATACATATTTACTTTTTTTTTTATCACAAAATATAGATATTTACTTGGGTCTTAATGTTGTTGTCAAGTTGAATCTAGGAGGTCTCTTAGGTTATTTGATAATTGGGGTTGTTAGTACCGATTGGGCTAATAACTAGAATTGAAGTAGGATTAATAATGTCATGAAGTTGGGTTCTTAACATTCCGCAATATATTAGTCAAGGTAAAAAGAGACTTTTAATAATCAAAATAATCAAATTCACAATAGATATTAACTAGTTGAGCATATCTCTCTCATATTCTATAAATCATCCTTAGTTTTGCATGTTTAGTTTGTTTAGTTATTAGAATAATTTCAAAAAGCCTCTTTTACATTCATTCTAGTATACAAATTCAATACACAAATATACAAGTCTCTGTGTGATCGACCCTTACTTCTCTACTACATTAGTTGAGTAGTTTGGATTATTTTGATAGGTATTAAGGCGACTAAAATACCTCTATCACATGTTTAAGCTTGGATCGACCCTTGCTTGTTCTTGTGAAATTTGGATTGTGATGGATTTTGCCTAAACTAACCTAGGTAGTGGGGGAAGAGAGTGTTTGAGAGGTCCATTTGCATAATTGTTGATTGTTATTGGATTTTTGTGAGATTGTCCTTGCCAGGACAATCAAATTTGGTTGTTGTGTTGTTTCGTGGTGTAGGAGCAGGTACAGAATGCCTCCTCGTCAATCAGACCGTCGGGGCACTGCTAGAGCATCATCTTCTCATGCCGGTCCACAGTCATCTCGCCCTAGTACATCTTCTGCTCGCCCTCGTGCTCACCACTCTCCGCTTACCAGAGTAGGGAAGGTGACTCCATCTCAATTTGGGTTTAGATTGAACAACCTTGCGCACATTGTTCGCTTTAATATCCTCAAGACGAGACCAGTAGTTGCTCCTAGGTACTTGGATTGGACGTTTCTACACAAATTGGGTTCGCGTGATGAGCTAAAAAAATGTGACAGTGCCTAACAATTGAGAAAGTTTCTCCAACTACAGCAGCCTGCTTACCGAGGTCTCGTTTTGGAGTTCCTAAGCACTCTAGACTCGCATGTCCTTGCCGGTGCGAATCAAAGAGTAGGGGAATGCGCATTCCAGCTTGGGGGAGTGGCAAGGTCAATAACTCTAGAAGAAGTCAATGAAGCGTTTGGTTTCCTCGATTACGCTGAACATGAGGTGAGATGGGAAATTCAAGCATATTGGCTAGATGAGTCACAGTGGCAAAAGATTACAGGAAAGGCTTCAGCGATTACCCATCATGTGCTTTGTATGCTGTAGCGGTATTTTGCTCTTTCCATCACATGAAGGGGAGACGGAGAGGGTAGTGCACCAAAGAAGGATTTGATGCTCTTGGCTGTGTTTTTGGAGGAGTGGAAAGTGAATCATGGTGCGGTCCTTATGAACAACTTGGCTAACCTCAGTAGGAAGAGCACAGGGCCTCTTACTATTGGAGCCCTTATCACTGTGTTGGCAAACTATTACCAACTTGATTTGACTAAGTATGATGGAGTAATTCAGCCTAAGCCGATGGACTTCTCTTACCTAAAAACGATGGGTGCCCTTTACTTTCACCATAGTCACTATTGCTGGGTGATTAGAGATACGAAGAGGGTGATGCAGCTTCCTGATGTGCATAGAGTTGCATTGAGGGTTGGTAGATCGTATGATGATACATGGATGATCACTCCTAGCTCGGGACGGTGACCTCCAGCTTGAGGAGGTTGAGGGTCATCGGGGCAAGAGGCCGAGTTCAGAGGAGAGTTGAGGAGTTTGAGGTTGAGGCCACAACTAATGAGGAGTTTGAGGGCGATGAGGATTTCAGTGCTGAGGAGAAGGTTGAGGCCGAGATTGGTGATGAGGTTGTTGATGTTGATGCGGTTGACATTCAAGGTGTTGGTGGTTACCCCCATGGCCAGTTTGACCAGTTGGTGAGCATGATGGGCAGGCTCACCACACAGATGACTTAGTTCAGGGCTCATGTGGATCAACGGTTCGAGTATCAGGAGCAGAGGATGGACCACTATAGGCAGTACCACGATGAGCAGATTCATCAGCTTCACACTCGTATGGATGGTTGGACACAGGAGGGCGGATTTCCAACTTATTAGTATTATCCGTATCCGGGCTACCCGCAACAGTTTCCACCACCACCACCACCACCGGAGTAGATCCCACTTCCTTCCCACTTGGATGACTGGGTTAATATTTTCTTCCTCTTTTCTTTTATTTTACATTGGGACAATGTAAAGTTTAAGCTTGGGGGAGGGGTTTATCCTGCTTAAAGTCATCTCATCTTTGCATTCATTTAGTTGCATTTGCATGTTTAAATTTTTGTTTTGCATCGATTCAAATTGAAAAAAAATATGAAAAAAACAATCAAAAATTACAAAAAAAATGAAAAATCGCAAAAATATTGCATTTTAAGAACCGAATTTTCCCACTTGACCAGTTGTCTCTCTAAGTTAAGAGTAATGTCTAACCTATAACTTGCTTGTTGGTTCAAGTTTCTTTGGATTGAAACATGATTCTTTAGGTTATTAATCTTGATTATAGGAGTGAGCATGCATAAGAATTTTAACTTTTGAATTGTTTATGAAGTTCTAGACATATATACTCTGTGAGATTATTTTGAGCTTTTATTGCATATTTGCATCTCTTTCGTGAGTGTACTGCTTTGATTGCTAGCTCTAGAACTTACGTTTAGAATCTTTTTCCGGGCTACATTACATGTTTTGAATGCATGACATTAAAATGATTGAGGCATGTTTATTAGCTCATTGTATCCTTATCTACCTTACATATGATCCTTTGTTTGATAGCCTACTTGTTGAGCCTTTTAGCTTGATTTTTATAACTCCACAAAAATTTCCTAGCCTGTATAAGCTTGACCCTTTCCGGGAATTAGGATTTAGCTAGGGTGCTTTTGTGAAGTCGGAGATGATTATTGGAAGAATTGGTTGAAAAGGAAGGATGTGTGTTGAGTTGAAAAGAAAAAAAACGATAAGGAGTTGAAGAAAAAGAAAAGAAAGAAATTAAATGAAATGGAAAATAAATTTGGTTGATTGAGGTGAATCATAGTTACAGTGAGAAGTTGAAATGAAAAAAGAGAACATCAAGGGAGTTGAAAAAAAAATAGAGCAAAAGAGTTTGAAAGAAAAGTGATAGAGAAAAGGTGGAACAAGTGGTAGACAAATGAAGTTGAAGTGGTTTAAGTTTGGGTATTTAGCTAGTTCTAGTTCCCGGTTTTAGCACCACGAGACCAAATATTTCCCTGCCTACTTGTGTATACCTTGGCTCAATTACAACCCTTAAAAGTCGTCATGATTTTTGTTGTGTGTTTGATCATTCGTAATGGAGATTTAGAACACTGATGCAGGCCTATGGTAGTCTAGCTTTCTTGGTTGATTTTGAGTGAAACATAACCCTTAAACACTTGAGTGAAGAGTGTAAAACACATTACCTTGGTGAGGTCTAGAATGGATGAATAATTTGATTTTGAAAGCTTCTCATACATGTGTGTAATGATGTCTTGGTCAAGGTTCAATTTATTGATGAAATGTGGATTGATATTGAGATAGATGCTTAACTTGCTAGTTGTGGTGTGACTTTGATTTTATTTCTTGCTTAAGGACAATCAAGGTTCAAGCTTGGGGGAATTTGATAGAGCATATAGGTTGTAGTATTTAGGACATGTTTTGATTAGTTTTTCATGCATTTTGAGTTGATTTTTCTTTATTTTGTAGTTTAGCTTTAGTGTTGGAAGATTCGGAATCTACATTCGTTTGGTTGATATTTGCAGATATGTTGATCGAGTGTCGGATCCATGGTGATGGTGGTCTTGGAAGTGAGCTTGAAGGTGCCGAAGAGTGTGTAAGGATGGATGTTAAAGAAGAAATCAAGTGCAAGAAGTTATGAAGAGCTCGGTGGAAAGAGTCTAGAAACTCGGGCAAAGTAGTGAAAACTCGCCCGAGTTTTGGAGGACATTCTGCGTTTCGGGATTTTAGGCTCGGCCTTGAAAACTCGGGGTGTGCAGCAGAAACTCCCCCGAGTTTCTAGGTGTCATCCCGAGTTTTCACCCGTGTCAGCTTTAGACGCGATTTTTGTACGGGCCTTTGGGCTTTTGGGTTAAAACATCTATTATATAGTATTTTTAGAAACTCTAACATATATAGTTAGGTATTATTTTCTAGGTTTTATTATGTCTTTATTCTTGACTTTGGATTGTTGGAACTTTGGGAAGAAGAAAACCTCTTTGGAGAACTTGTAAGCTTTTCAATGTCTTTCACCCTTTTTGCTTAACTAATTAATAAAAGTTGTGAATAAAGTATTATTGTGAGGTTTGATTGTTCTTAATTTCCCTTGACTAGATTGTTTTCTCTATGCTTAATTGAATAAATTTGATTTAGGGTTTTATTAGATTGGATATCTAATTGAATCTCTAGGTTGAATTACAACTAGATTTTCTAATTACCGGTCGGTGTTAATTAGATCATAAGTAGAACTTTTAATCAATTTTGGACTGGTAGGACTAATTGATTAGAGAAGAGAATTCAATTGCATGTTATTTGGATGTTTGGTTGCTCTGAATACATGTTTACTTAGGTCTTAATGTTGTTGTTAAGTTGAATCTAGGAGGTCTCTTAGGTTATTTGATAATTAGGGTTGTTAGTACCGGTCGGGCTGATAACTAGAATTGAAGTAGGATTAATAATACCATGAAGTTGGGTTCTTAACATTCCGCAATAGATTAGTCAACGTAAAAATAGAATTTTGATAATCAATGATCAATAATCAAATTCACAATTGATATTAACTAGTTGAGCATATCTCTTTCATATTCTACAAATCATCCTTAGTTTTGCATGTTTAATTAGTTTAGTTATTAGAATAATTTTAAAAACCCCCTTTTACAATCATCCTAGTATACAAATTCAATAGACGAATACACAAATACACAAGTCTCTATGAGATTGATCCTTACTTCCCAACTACATTATTTGGGTAGTTTGGATTATTATAATAGGTATTAAGGCGACTAAAATACCTCTATCAGTGTTTTTTCATGACTATAGTTTGCACGATGGCCTTACAAACATTGGTCTTCACTACAATTCTCATGAGATAGTCTCAAATCAAGCAGAAACATAGTTGAATAATTCGGGTCCAACAAGTATACAATGAGGTGAGGTGGTGGTTTACCATCTTCTCTCAATTTGCATCCTTCGTGGGCGCTCTAGGTGATCCTATAGTACTTCTGATAACCTTCACTTACTTTTATGTGTAGTTGATAGAAGCATTTGGCGTATCAGCTTATTGGTTCATTACTCATAGGTGTACCATGAGGTCTCGGGTTCAAGACTCCAAGGTGGTGGTTTGCCCTCTTCTCTTTAGGGTTGGTTAATTAGTAATCAACTCTTATCCCTTGTAGGTGCTCTAGACGAGCGTAACTAGTACTTGTGTCGATCCTAATCTCTTTCCTTACCAAAAAAATTATAGTTAATGGAATAACCGAATTATAGTCATTAAATTTTGGAGCTTTTGTATTATCTGTTATTTGGAGCTTTTTTTATTGTCAATTGTCCGTTTACTAGCCAAGGGCTTCAATCAATAGGAAGGTGTTGACTATTTTGACATTGTCAATCCTATAGTTAAACCATACTACTATTTAGATATATAATGTGTTTTCTTTATCTCACTTGCAAGTAAAGTCTAAGTTAGGTTGACATTAATAATGTCTTTCTAATTGGTGATGTGTCTAAGTGAGTCTATATGGCTGAACCTCTTGGATTTGTTGATTATGCATGTTCTGATCATGTTTTCTTGTTAACGAAATATCTTTATAGGCTCAAGTAGGTAACGCCGGGCCTAGTTTTATAAGTTATGTATGTTTTTGCATGGACACTCTTTCACTACATATACCAGTCCAAAACTATATTTATTAGACATCAAGGGAGCTCTTTCACTACATATGGTTTCCTCTGGTGATTGACATTGACATTGACGATACGTTTGACACATCAACTTCTAGAATGTACGTTTTGAATCGATTTATAAGGATAGAGACTTATATGTCTACTTCGACAACATATTCCCTTAGCCTAGGGACTTATACGTCTACTTCGACAACATGTTACCTAACTTTTAGAATGTACGTTTTAAATCAACTTATAAGGATAGTGTATATGGTTTGCTCTTGTGATTTGACATTGACGATATCATCAAACACGTCAACTTTTGAAATGTATGTTTTGAATCGACTTATAAGGATATGGTATATTGTTTGCTCTTGTAATTTGACACTGACCTGTTATGTAACTATTGAAGTTAGGTAACATGTTGTCAGAGTAGACATAATTCCCTAGGCAGAGGGAATTCTGGTGATGTAGAACAGAGAGTATCCATGTCTTTTTTGATCAAGTAGATTATCTTTATGCAAATTCCTTATCCGGTTCATATGATGTACACATGCAATTTCTAGCAAAGTTCGCAAAATGATAAAAATTGTTTATCGTATAAAGTTCATACTTAGTAATATCAACCTCCAGAATTCCACGAGTCAACCATTTCAACTCCAGACAACCATAATCATTTGTGTATTGAATCCAATTTGGCATCTACAAGAGAAACTCTATCACATTATGTCAGTAGTTATTATGGTTATATTTTGTTTATGATAATCAAAGAGCTCCTCTTGGCCAAATGTGTGTGTTAGAGGACACCACGTACGTGTCCCATGACCGTTACACATGAAGATAAACTTTCATCAACAATGCAGTCTGTAGGAGGGCGCTCAAAGGCACGCATCTACCAAGTAGTGGGAAATTGCTTTGTATGTTGCAATGTTTTCAGCTTGTCTCTTATGATATATGTAAAAAACTTGATTGAAATGAATCAATGAGAAATCGCTCCAGAATTTCTTCTCTTTTGTTTTACCTCTCTTCTTTCTTTCCTCTACTATTTCATCAATACAAGTCCATGAATTGTAATAGTGTGCGCCCTCCTATTTCTCATTATCAAAGAGCTCACAAATCGAGATATATTAGCTTTTCGATTCACTCTCAAGAGTTTTTGATCAAAATAAATTCTTGAGGGTGCCGATAAAAACAAGATACCAAGTTATTTATCTAGTTTGGATTAAAAAAGAATAGTTTCAATTAATATAAGAAATAATCATATACCTATCATGCCCCGATGTTGTAGAAATTTAATAGTGTTCTAGTACCGCAACAATCTAAGTGATGTTAATAAAGAGATGGATATGAGAAACAAATTCAGAGAAAAAGAGACTAGGAGAGAAATGAGGAAGATGATAGATGAAAAAACAAGACAGATTCTGGATGATCATCTCTTACAATCTTCTCACTTTGTATTTGCTATCTCTCTTGGTCGATTACTCTCATCATAACTATATAAACTCACTAGTGCACCCATTTGTAACAAAATAGTTTCAATTAATATACAAAATATCATATACATATATCACACACAAAATAATCATATACATATCACACCTTAATGTTTTAGAAATTCTTCATCTTAATCTTCATAGTGCTTTGTAATATTAAACTAAAATGTAATTTTTTCATACCAACTTTACTACAGAATATAGTATTATTAATCATAATAAACTAGATGTTATTGATACTTGAGATGTTGAGGTACCATAACATACATCATTGACATCAACAACAATGAGGCTATGAAATGTACTGAATAACTCAGTTATTTCAACATGAATAGTCTTGAAGTGATAAACATACCATTAGCCACAAATATACCATGACTTGTCTCAAACTTAATGCATAAACATACCATTAGCCACAAATATACCATGACTCATCTCTAACTTAATGCATAAATATACCATTAGTCACTATTGATGACTAATTGTCATGTTATTTTGTTTGAAGCTAGATAAGACTCCATTAGCCACATTTATGACAATGGTATAAGCTTAGGGCCTGTTTGGTTCCCATTCCTTGGAATCAGGAATGGGAATGGGAATGGGAATGGTTGATTCCAAAATTTATGTTTGGTTGAGCTTATTAGTGGAATCACAATCATTCCATGGAATAACTCATTCCAACCCACATGAGCAATTTGATTCCAACCAAAAACCTAGGGTATGAGCCATTCCAAAATTACTTTGTCTTTCCTTTCTTCCCAAATTCAACTTCTGTTCACCTTACCACCCCTTCCCTCCCATTTCCGTCCACCGTCCCTCCCTTCTCGTCGCCATCCACCGCCTCTCCCATCTCGTCGCCGTCCACCGCCCCTCCCTTCTCGTCGCCGTCCACTGCCCCTCCCTTCTTGTCGCAGTCCACCGCCCCTCCCATCTCGTCGCCGTCCACCGCCCCTCCCTTCTCGTCGCCGTCCACCGCCCCTCCCTTCTCGTTGCATCCACCGCCCCTCCCTCTCAAACGCCAAACCCCTCCACGAGTCTCTCAGATCTCATCGGTGGAGAACTGCTGGCGTACCCCACCGTTGATGTGATCTTAACAAAATGAGATTTTATTTCTTTTGGTTGATATATAAGACTTCACTTAAGTAATTGAATATGTTCTAAAATTTGCTAAAAAAAATTGTTGAGAGAGATGTGGAACTGGAGGAAGGAGATTAGTGTTATTGTTTTTAATTTCACCCACACCATTTTTAAAGCGAGGCTTCTGTTTGAGGTTGTATATTCATTCTTAATAAATACCAGTATTTTTTAAATGCAATCCATTCCAAGAGTATACCAAATACCGTAGCTCAAGAATGACTCATTCCCATTCCTGATTCCATTCCGATTCTTGATTTCAATCCGATTCCAACTATCGTACCAAACGACCCCTTAATACATAAAAAACTCTACCACATGACATCTATATAACAGCTTAATACATAAGGGGGTATTGATCCTAGTATAGTATAAATCGAATTCAATGTCTTCACAAAAAACTCTACCGCATGACATCTATATAACAAAATAATTCATTGGACCATCATTTATATAATAAGTTGTGATAATCTAATAAGTATTATTATTTAATAAAGAGTATCTTTTCACTCAAGCAAAAAAATCAAGTCAAAGTCGGAAAGTAATTTCTAATATATTCAAATTATCAAATATAATATATTCTTGAAATATAATCCGGATATTTTTATAATTTTGAAATATAATTCGTATATTTAAGCAAAAAATGTAGACTATATCTATAGTGATAGAACTTATAATCCAGATTTTTTAAAACAAAAAATCTAGATTATATCTCTATATATAGGATTTTCTATCTAATTTAATAAAACATGAGATTTTAGTTTAGACAAAAAATCAAGATAAAATCGGAAAGTAATTTCTAAACTATAATCTTGTAATTATTTTTTTAACAATTACAATACATTTTTAAATATACTTTGGTTTTTTAAAACAAATAATCTAAATTGTATCTATATGTATATGGTTTTCTATCTAAGAATCTATATCTAAGTACCACCAATACACATTGAAGAAGAAGAAGAAGAAGAAGAAGAAGAAGAAGAAGAAGAAGAAGAAGAAGAAGAAGAAGAAGAAGAAGAAGAAGAAGAAGAAGAAGAAGAAGAAGAAGAAGAAGAAGAAGAAGAAGAAGACAACAGATCAACCCAAAATGAAGCACAATACAAGAAAGCAAAGGAGGACGAAGAGTAAGGATGAGCAGATCTAAAAGTCTCACCATACCTCTCAAGCTCTCATTCACTAGTTGTTTGTTATTATTTTTCAATTTGAGCACAGATTCGGATTACTCATACCTCAATCCGTCAAAGCCCTCAAAAAAACCTTTCAAAACTCGTTGGAATTCGCTTCGAGCCTCCACCTTAGACTTATCTATCTTATAGTTATAGTAGTTATCAATCATCATCGACCACCATTAAAGCTACAATGACCTTCGTGGGATTCCTCTTGCTGTCCCGATTCCATGGCCACTAACGCCGTCTCCTGCCATCACCGAACGACATCGCCACCATTGTAGCTCCATTTTTGTCTAGAGGAAGAAGAAGGACCCAAGGCCGACGCATAACCCGACTCGATAAAAAAGATCATATAAGAATAAATCACAGGTAAAAGAGTAATGTTATATGATTTAACGATTTTTCTTTGACGGAGGGGTTTCACAAGTGGCGTTTTGCTAACTGAGAGTCTTTTACGGATTGTTAAAAATAAATATTCATATCTAGGGTGGCTAAGTGAAATACGAGGTATTTTACATGTGATTTTAGGTGGTTGATTCAAAAAGTAAATGAGAAATAATACATTGTAAAAATTTATAATAACGTTTTGTAATGCAATTTCTTTTTGAGTTTTTTTTATAAAAATAATATTTTATATCATGAAACAGGTGAAAATAATCTATACTATATGTTAAAGCCGAGGAATTTCAAGCCTCCACGTTAATTTTGACCACACTTTATTAACAATTTTATATGTTTTATTTTTCTTAATCATCCAATCTTTAATTTTATCTTTTTTCTTACCCATCAAATACCTATCTTTAAAGACATACTATTTATCTTTAAATTTTCTTTAATTATCTAATCTTTAATTTTATTCTTTTTCTTGCTTATCTAATATCTATTTTTGAAACAATATTATCTATTTTTGAAATTTCCTTCTATAAAAGATACATATTAATTAACTTATCTTTTTAGTTACCATTTAAACCTATTTATGTAAGAATTAATATAAGAAATTTGAATTTTAAAAATAATTTTAAAATGGAAACCTCTTTTTTCTAAAATTATTATTTTTATATTTGACACTAAATCAACTTATATTTATTAACTTTACTTAAACTATATACTATCATGTCCCTAATAACTTAACTTTTATCTCTCATAATCAAACAATTAATTTTTTCATGTTATTTCAGTAATCTAATTACATTCTTTATTATCAACTTATGTAAAAGATTTTTTTGAATTTTGATAAAATATTCTCTCCTTTTTGATATATTAGTTATCTTTTTAATCTCTTTATGTAAGAAGCAATTTAACAACTTTGAATATAAATTAATTTAAAAATAGATGCCTGTTGAAGTCCGAAAACACCGATAGTAGTGTAACGCGATGGAAGCAAGAGGTTTGAGTTTAACCGAATCAACGAACGGGGAGATATAAAGTGTTTGGTCGCTTGAGGTGCTTAACGCGATGGAGGTAGTGTTTGAAATGCTTTTGTATTGATTGTGAGATCGTAAGGATGAACAGACAATCTTTATCGCGTTCAGGTGTATCGGGTTACAACAATGATCTTAGCTCGAGATCTAATGTATGTGATTCGCGAGGTTTTCGATCCTTGTTCTAGTGCATTGAGCTCGCTATTTATAGTGAATGTTCGGGCAGGGCTGGGGTGAGGTGCCGATGTGGGACGGGCGCCGCCCAGATGCGTGTCGCTCCATGGTTGGCTGTTAGGGCGGTGGCCGCGGAGCTGGCCAATCAGAAACCAGGATGGGACGTTGCCGCCCACCGCTCGCCCGATGGGACATTACTGCTCACCTGATGGGACGTTGCCGCCCGCCCACTTGCATGGGTGGGACGGGCTCCTCTCCTCGCGATCGATTGACGATGTACGCGATGCGTACATCGCCGATCAGGCTTTTTGTCCTCCGGAATCCGCTTTAGTAGGGGATCATTGTTCTGATCGCGATGGTAGTAGGGTTTAGGGTTTGACGCCACTTCGAGAGGTTTATACTTAGTAATATTTTGTTTTGGTGGGGTGCTTTACCGCGTTGACGGTTCCTGGTATCAACACAACCCCATAGACCGGGCCTCGATGCCCTTTTGAGGACGGGTCCAAAAAAAAGTACCTTGAACCTGGAACGCGGTGATCGGAACAAGTTTGGATAATGAGGGCGAGCAAACGGGGAGAGTGGCGATGAGGGCAGTTGGGCCGTATCGTCTAACGGGCCGCTTGCGAGGCTCGGCCCATAATCCCGTGGCCCGGCATGAATCGACATAAGAAAGAGCGGAAACCGCTCCGTCTTCCCCACTTCGCCATTTTCAAACACGATAACGCTGAATCCTCCGTTTTCACTCTCAACTGCCTCAGCCTTCCACCGCCGGACAACGCCGAATCCTCAGTGCCGTCAGCGCAATATCCTCCGTCGCCTTCCCCTTCTTCCGGTACGTTCTTTCTCCTCGCCCTCTCTCTTTTTTTTTCTTTCCGCCTTTTCTCTGGGTTTTCGGGCTAGCCCTAGGCCCAACGACGACGGCGCCGCTAGCGCCTGCGGCTTCGGGTGCGGAACTCCCCGAGGGCCGCCCCGCCCTGGGTAGGTTTTTCTGTGTTCCGTGTGGCGGTGGCCGTCACTACGCCACCGTCCTAAAAAAAACGTGGTCCAGGCTTGGGTTGAGCATTGCTCCGACGGTTGTCGTGCGCTGGTGGCGACGCCACGCCTAGCCCCAAGGGTTCTGTCGGGGAGACGGGAAGTCGTGGGTAGGTAAAACGGTGTGGGCGGGGGGAACGACGTCTTATCCTCAACGTCCTGTCCTATCAACGTCGTATCGCCGCGTTTCGATTTCTAGAGATGCGCGCTGGGAGCGGCGGAAAGTTTTCCTGACACAGCGTGCGTGCTCCCATGCCCTCTGTTTTGACAGGGCTTCCAACCCTATCGCGCAATGACACCTGCTTGCGGTTGGGGTACCGCGCTGTTGTCTTTATTTGTATTCTTCTCTTTGTTTGTTTATCGCGCTACATGTTCCACTACGATTTGTTTCTTCCCATGCATATCATCTCTTTTTTCCTTCCTCCAGGAGCCTCTTTGTTTCCGTGCCCTGGATTTGGGGTTTTCCAGCGACTCCTACCCTTCAGGCGTGGATCGCGGTCATAGAGTAACGAACTGGGACGACTTCTACGCCCCCGATGCCTCGCCTGAGTACCGGGATATGTCCGCTAGTGATTCACAGAACAACTTCCGCGTGCCCGCTGGTCTTAGCCAGAGCAATCCGACTACGGTGTCCGAGACTCGTACGAAAAGCGAGTCTTCATCACGACCCATGGCCCGCTGCAGGCCCTACGACCCTCATGACGAGGCCCCTGACGACGAGGCGTCCACGTCTGGGATCGCGAGGAGCTTTCCCTCGCGGTACCTACCGCGAGGTAGGGCGGCTGTCCCTCGCTTTTGTCAGACCAGGCCTGCGCGCCTGGCCGACTATGAGAACCCGGAATCTCTGGCCAAGGGTTGTGCGTCCATCCTTACCCTCGAGGAGCTGGACGAGATCGCGGTGGGGTACCCTTGGCCAGAAGGGGTGGAGCTCCTGTTGCCCCTGGACGGGGGAAACAGCTATGCCGCCTACGAGGCGGGGCACGTGGTGTACGCGGCGAGCCTCATCGCGAGCTTTAGGATTCCACTGCCGTCCTACGTATCCCAATTCCTCTTCGATCTTGAGCTCGCCCCTGCCTCGATGGCTCCTAACTGCTGGAGCTACATCGCGGCGTATCACATAAGGTGTTTGGAGTTGAAGCACCCCCCTTCCGCGGCGCATCTGCAACAAATTCTTACCGTAAAATCAGACAAGAGGGGCGTTGTTAACTTCAGCCTCACCAATTGCAACCTCATCATTACTCCCTCCAACGTTGGACCGCGGTGGAGGGAAAAGTGGTTCATCGTGCACGACTTCCAGGGCGACGTCATGCTCTGCCCCCTTATTGCTGATAGGTTCCGCCCCTACAGGCGCAGGCGCGGTGCCACGAAGAAAGCCGCCGAGGCGAAGAAAACTTTTGCTGCACCCTACAAGAGGGAGCAGCAAGCGTGGCTGACCCAGGAGCGCCTTGAGCGCGCGGGGCTCAGCCTGAGGCCCGAGCCTCCTCGGGAGGTTGAAAAGTCCTCGTCAGCCACCGCGTCCCCGGTGCACACGGGCGAGGGTATTTTTTGTTTTCCGGGGCTTCTTTTTGCTTTTATGTATGCTACTCTCGTGTTTTGACCGCGTTGATCGTGATTACTGATGGTTTGCTTTGCAGGTATGGATGTGTTTGCCGCTCTTACCTCAGGCAAGTCGGCCCCTCCCACGTCTGGGCCTCCCTCCACCGCCAAGACTGGAGGCCTCAAGGGAAAAGACGCGAAAGCGGTGGATGAGGCCACCGCGAAGGCCCGTGCCGATGCCAAAGGCAAACGTGCACAGACGGAGGCCCTGAAGTGAAAAAGCGCGGAGGATGTTGTTCGCGCTGAGGGGGTGTTGGTCAAGAGGTCCAGGCGGGACGTGGCCACCACTGGGGATCGACCTCTCTCCCCCTCGAAGGGACCCGCCCAGATTACCACCGGCTCCGGGAGCCGCCGACATTGGTCGCGGAGGGCGGAGGTGGCGGGTTTTGCGTGCCCTGGGTCTGCTTGGGGTACCTTCGAGGCAGGCCAGTACGGGTATGAGGAGGAGAGGGAATGGTTCCGGACCCTCAACGCGAAGGAGGTCAAGGGGGAGTGCCAGAAGTATGGCCATATGGTACGCGATCTTATCCTCTTTTTGTGTTGTCCTGCCATATTTTCTATTTTTGAATCTGGAACTCGTGTTTTGATTCGTAGGTCAACGCGTGGGTAAACTACCTCCCTGATCGCTTGGTGGAGGAGGAGGAGCGGGCGGAAGCAACGGTCAAGGCCAAGGAGGAGGCGGAGGCGGCACTCTAGGAGCTGCGCGCGCAGGCGGAAAAAGATGTCGGGGCGCTTAAGTCTGTCAGGTCCCAGGTCGCGGCGCTGAAGAAGGAGGTCGGGGGTTATAAAACGCGCAACGAGGAGCTGAGCTCACAACTGGAAACAACCAGCAAACAGCTGGAGCGCGCGATACCCGACTTCCTAGATTCGTCGGAGTACATGGAGAAGCGCATTGACGACGCGCGGATCGTCCAGGCCCTCAGCGCGGTTACGGCCGCTCTCCAATACTGCGAAAAGTATAAAGTGAAGTACTTTGCCCCCGACCTTCATCGCCAAATGGGAGTCATCTGGGAAGATGGGGTGGCGAAACCTCCCCTTGGAGTGGAAGCAGATGACGCGGGTCTTGACAACCCGGAACTTCCTGCCGCCACCGAGCCAGAAAAAGAGAAGACCCCTGATGACCCTCCTCCCTCTGATATCGCGGCCAACGCTCCTGATGCCTAAATGATGTTTTAACTCTTTTTGTTTTTTGTATTGTGACTTAATGCTTTTCTCGGCCTTTGAGGCCTTAACACTGTTTGTTGCCGCGGTGCGGCTGTAATTATGTTTGACGTGGTCATTGCGTCTTAACGGCTTTTTCCGCCATGCGGCCCGTTGATTATGATCTGCGCTTCTTTCCACTTGGATATTTTTGCGAAAGCTTATCGTATCCAATCCCATGCCGAGCTAGGTGCTAGGACCGCGCTCGACACTAAACTTACATAACACGATATCCAACCCCATGCCGAGCTAGGTACTAGGACCGCGCTCGACACTAAGCTTACATAACACGATATCCAACCCCATGCCGAGCTAGGTACTAGGACCGCGCTCGACACTAAACTTACATAACACGATATCTAACCCCATGCCGAGCTAGGTACTAGGACCGCGCTAGATACTGAGTTCTACTTTGCTGGTACTTTTGGGCGTGCTATAACGCGAGGGGTGAAACCCAACTCGAGCGTGCCTAAGCGTAGCGCGCGCGTTAGCGGACAACCCCAAGCGAGGAAGGCAACTCGGGTTTCCGTAACGACTGTGGAGTTTTTGATGTTTTAAGGCATTATGCGACTGCGAAGGGTGAAACCCAACTCGAGTGCGCCCAAGCGCATCGCGCGCGTTAGCGGACAAACCCCAAGCGAGGAAGGTAACTCGGGTTTCCGTAACGACTGTGGAGTTTTTGATGTTTTAAGGCATTATGCGACTGCGAGGGGTGAAACCCAACTCGAGTGCGCCTAAGCGCATCGCGCGCGTTAGCGGACAACCCCAAGCGAGGAAGGCAACTCGGGTTTCCGTAACGACGGTGGAGTTTTTGATGTTTTAAGGCATTATGCGACTGCGAGGGGTGAAACCCAACTCGAGCGCGCCTAAGCGCATCGCGCGCGTTAGCGGACAACCCCAAGCGAGGAAGGCAACTCGGGTTTCCGTAATGACGGTGGAGTTTTTGATGTTTTAAGGCATTATGCGACTGCGAGGGGTGAAACCCAACTCGAGCGCGCCTAAGCGCATCGCGCGCGTTAGCGGACAACCCCAAGCGAGGAAGGCGACTCGGGTTTCCGTAACGGCTGATTCATTATTGGACAGTGCACGGTAGTTGTCTCGTTTTATTCATATAAACAGGCAGGATAGAGACATTACAATCGACCGCCACGCGGTGACAGACCTAGACTATTTACACATAGTATTTCTTGAGGCGTGCCTCATTCCATGTTTTGGCGAGAGTTTGCCTCGTCGTCGGATCTGTGAGCTTGAAAGCCCTCGGGACGACCTCTTTGGAGAGGAGGTAAGGTCCTTCCCACTTCGCGTCAAGCTTGCCTCCCTCAGTCCTTCGGAGGGCTAGATCGCCCTCCTTGAGACCGCGTGGCTTGACCCTTTTGTTGTAGTATGCCGCGGTCCTTCTCTTGTATTCGTCCGAGCGTAGCTCGGCCGCTTCTCGGCGCTCATCGCGAAGGTACATTTCAACCTTGAGGGCCTCATCGTTGGTGAATTGGTCGTACCCCGCGACTCGTTCCGTGGGTAACATGGATTCGACGGGTACGACGGCGTCACTGCCATAGGCCATCGCGAAAGGCGTTTCTCTCGTTGCCCTGCGCGGCATAGTGCGGTTTGTCCACAAAACAAGAGGCAATAGCTCCGCCCACCGGCCCTGCACGCCATCCAGCCTGCGGCGGAGGTCGTTAAGTATCCTCGCGTTCACATTCTCCACCAGTCCGTTGGACTAAGGGTGTGCAACTGAAGAAAACTTCAACTCTATGCTCAAACTTGCGCAAAAGTCCCGCGTCTCCTCACTGTCGAACTGAGGGCCGTGGTCTATTATTATCGCGATGGGTACGCCGAAACGACAAACCACATTTTTCCAGAGAAAGCCGCATACCTTCGCGCTTGTGATCCTTGCCATGGCCTCGGCCTCCACCCACTTGGTGTAATAGTCGACCAGGACCAAGATGAACTGTACCTGCCCGGCGGCCTTAGGGAAGGGACCTAGGATGTCCATGCCCCACATCGCGAACGGATAGGCCGGCTGGATGCCACGCAGCCCTCGTGTCGGAGCGTGCTGGACGTTTTCGTAGCGCTGGCACTTGTCACACTTTTGTACGTACGCCGCGGCGCAGGGTAGGCCAATAGACCCCCATCCTGACTATTTTGTGGACCAGCGTCCGCCAGCCCGGGTGTCCTCCGCATATGCCCTCATGCACCTCCTCGAGGACCTCGGAGACTGTGGTCTCGTCTACGCAGAGCAGGTTGGGCTCCGCGTAGCTGCGCCGATATAATTTGTCGCCCTCGATGCAGTACCGCGCCGCCTTGAGCTTGAGTTTGCGCGCGCTAATGGCATCGTCTTGGGGCAATTCTCCGGTTTGGATATATCGGACTATGGGAGCCATCCAGCCCTCCGTGGCCAGCGCGAATACTGCCTGAGTGACACCGCGCTGCATCTTCCTCTCGATCACGACCTTCTTGCCGACTTCAGGCGGGAGGGCCGAACCCATCTTGGCCAATGCGTCGGCCTTGGCGTTTGCCGCACGCGGTATGGATTCAATGGCGAACGTCTCGAGGCACGCGATCAACGCCTTCACCTTGGCGCGATATTGAGGCAAAAACCCGGTGGTGCACTCGTACTTACCACCGACCTGGCGCGCAACAAGCTCAGAATCCGTGAAGACCCTTATCTTTCGTGCGCCTACAAGTAGGGCCATCTCAATCCCCGCGATCACCGCCTCATACTCGGCCTCGTTGTTGGTGGCCTCGAAGCCGAAGTTGAGGGTGTGTTCAGACGTGTAGGAGGGTCCCTCAAGGACTACCCCCGCGCCTGACCCTAGGTCGCAGCGCGAGCCGTCCACAAAGACCCTCCACTCGTCTGGGCTTTCGTCAGTGTCGGGGAAAGTGACTTCCACCACAAAGTCGGCGAGGGCCTGGGCCTTGATCGCGGTCCGCGGGTGGTAAGAGATGTCGAATTCTGACAATTCGACCGCCAACTTGGTCATTCTTCCCGACAGCGCGGGCTGATGCAGGATTTGGCGAAGTGGGAGGTCCGAGAGGACCTGGATGGGATGCGCCTGGAAGTAGGGGCGCAACTTTCTTGCCGCGGTCACAACAGCTAGAGACATCTTCTCCGCGGGTGAATATCGCTGTTCTGCCGGCTGGAGCACCCTACTGGTGAAGTACACCGGATAGCTGAAATCGCGGGTTAGGACCGCGCTAACTGTATGCTGGCTTACGGCAATGTATAACTGCAAATCCTCCCCCGAGACAGGCGGTGAGAGCGTTGGGAGGCTGGTGAGGTAGACCTTTAAAGCCTGAAACGCGCTCTCCATCTCCTCTGTCCAGGTGAAGGTGGTGGTGCCCTTGAGACAAGAGAAGAAAGGAAGAGCGCGGTCCGATAATCTGGAACAAAAACGTCCAAGATAATTCACTGCACCAGCCAGTCGCTGAACTTCGTTGCGCGAAGCCGGTGAGCGGAGCTCCAACACCGCGGCGACCTTGGCGGGATTGACGTCTATGCCTCTCGCGCTGATCATGAAGCCGAGGAATTTTCCCGACTTTACCCCGAAGACGCACTTCTCCGGATTCAGGCTCATTCGGTGGGCGCGCAGGGTTTCGAAGACCTCGGCCAGGTCGGCCAGGTGCTCCTGCGCGCTGTGGCTCTTGACGACAATGTCATCGACGTAGGACGAGACGCTGCGCTTCAACTGCCTCCGGAAGACGTGGTCTACAAGGCGCTGGAAAGTGGCACCTGTGTTCTTTAAACCGAAGGGCATCACCTTGTAACAGAAAGTCCCGCGTTGAGTGATGAACGCGGTAGACTCCTGATCCAGAGGATCCATGGCTATCTGATTGTAGCCGGAATAGGCGTCAAGGAAGCTTAGCGTGGTATGCCCGACGGTGGAGTCGACCAGGTCATCGATGGAAGGCAGGGGGTAGCTGTCCTTGGGGCATGCCTTGTTGAGGTCCTTGAAGTCGACACACATCCGCCACCTCCCGTTAGACTTTTTTACTAACACGAAATTGGAGAGCCAAGTAGGGTACTTGACCTCGCGAATGAAATTGGCGCGTAGGAGCTTCTCAACCTCGTCATTTGCCGCGGTGGCGCGCTCCTCGTTAGTCTTTCGTCGCCTTTGACAGACGGGTCGGGACCCCGGGCTCACGCGGAGTGAATGGAGCGCTACCTCAGGAGGGACGCCCTTCAGGTCTGTCGCCGTCCACGCGAATACGTCGCGAGAACGGGCCAGGAGATGCTGAAGGCTTTCGGCGTCCACTCTGGTCATGCAGTCCCCGACAAATAGTTTCTCGGTTGCGTCGGGAAAAGGGACCATGGCGATCTTCTCAAAGTCTCCGAGAGGCTCGCGCTCCCGCTCTTGACGTACGTCCAACTCCGCGTCGGCACCGCCTGCGATAACGTACGCGGTAGGGCGAGCGCGGGTTGACGCCTCATAGCACTTTCGCGCCTCGATCTGCTGGCCATGAGCGATACCCACGCGGTCCTCGACGGGAAACTTCAAGACCAGGTGATAGATGGAGGCGACAGCTTGGAATTTCATCAAAGAGGTCCGTCCCATTATTGCGTTATAGATGGATGGGAGCCGGACGACGGTGAACTCGATGGGCTCGGACCGGCGGGCGTCTTTACTGTCCCCCAGGATCATATCCAGGGTGACCAACCCTGCGACGTCGACCTCATTGCCGGAGAAGCAAGTGAGCTTGCCCGCGTAGGGTCGGAGCATGGCAGGTGAGATACCGAGTTGTGCGAACGCGTCATAGTACAGGATGTCCACCGATGCTCCTGTGTCCACCATGATTCTCTTGACAATTTTGGTGGCGATGACCGCGTGCACGACTAGGGGGTCGGAGTGTGGGGTGATGAGCTCTCGGGAGTCGGTCGGGCGGAAGGTGATGTCGGCATGAGGGGCCCCGGCCGCTCCCAAGCTGTTGATGGCGCCCCCGGAGGTCGAAGCGCGGGAATAACGCTTTCTCTCTCCGCCACTAGACCCCGCGAGGGTGGATCCCCCCGTGATGGTGTTGATGAAGACATTGGGGTCATTTGGGTCTACTCTTCCCCTTGTTGGCGCTGCAGCGGCCTAGGCGTTAGCATGGGCCGGCTGTGTGCCGTCGTTGCGCGGACCGAGCTCCGTGGCGTTGGCTCCGGTGTATGGGTCGTTGTTGTTCTGCCAATTGCCGCCACGGTTATTGCGCGGACCGCGGTACCCCTGGTATCCACGACCACGTCGGCCCCCACCACGGCTGTAGCCACCGCGGTGGCCACCCTGAGGCTTCGTCGGTGTGGTGAACACAGTGAGGTCCTCTGGTGTGGTCTTGGCCTTGCCTTTGCCGCGGTCCTGTGTGGGCTTTCCCGCCGCGTCCTCGGCGAAGACGCGTTTGGTGACGGCGTCGCAAGCATCTTCATAGGTGTGTAGGGTCTTCCCACACATTTTGACCTTGAATGTTCCGTCGCGGAGGTTGTGGATCAGCATGTCACGGGCGGAGGTGTCGTTGAGGTGGGGCACCTCCGACGCCGCGTTGACGAAACGGGTGAAGAGGGCCGCCAGGGTCTCCTCCTCCCCTTGCGTCACGCCCATGAGATCCTTGGTTGTCTTCATACGCGTTCGTGACCCACTGAAATGGGACATGAAGCGCTTCGTCAGATCCTTGAAGGACCTGATGGAACCCACGGGGAGGTTAGTAAACCATCTCATCCCGGCAGCCTTGAGGGTGGAGGGAAAGACCCGGCAGTACATGGCGTCATTGTAAGTGTTAAACGTCATGTGCGCGAAGAACTGCTTGACATGCTCTCCCGGGTCCTTAGTGCCGTCGAATTGTAGCGCTGTCGACAGCTTCTGAAATCCCTTGGGCATGGGCTCCTCTTGTATGAAGTCGGCGAAGGGGCTTCCATAAGAGGTGCCGCGGTCGTCCACCATCATGTTGCTTCGGGAACCCGAGTGCGTGGACTGAGGACGAGAGCTGGAACGCCCTCGTGAAATGCTCATGTCCTCGCTCGAGCTCCCGGGAGGGGGGGTGTGGTACGCCTGGCCCGGCCCGTAGCCCGCGGCGTAAGCGGGCACATACGGCTGGTGGGGCATCGGGTAGGCGCCCTGACCGTGCTGCATGGGATATGCCCCCTGGCCGTAATGGTACGCGGGAGCGTATCCTTGGAAATTGGGGTTTGGAGGTGACAACGCGTTGGGAGCGTCCTGGTCCACCTCCTGGCCGGTCGAGCTCCCGTTGGTGGTTGAGTATTCATGTACATAAGGTTCCTGCGCGGGGGCGTACTCCTGGTAGTACTGCGCGTGTACATACCCCTGGAACGGGGCTTGCGGCTGGAAACCCTGCTGGAAGCCGGGGTTCCATCCGGGCATGGCCGGTGGTTGTTGCGCGTGGGGGCCCCGGCCGGGCATAGGTGCAGCCTGGGGCATTGCGGGTGGTGACCCGTAATACCACGGAGGTGGTGGCTGCATCCCGAAGGCTGTGCCATCGGCGTAGTAAGCGTTGTTGCTGTTAGCGTCCATCACTCAACGTTGGTTGAAAACGGTGCCTTCTTAGTTTGAGGAGGTCCCCACGGACGGCGCCAATGTTGAAGTCCGAAAACACCGATAGTAGTGTAACGCGATGGAAGCAAGAGGTTTGAGTTTAACCGAATCAACGAACGGGGAGATATAAAGTGTTTGGTCGCTTGAGGTGCTTAACGCGATGGAGGTAGTGTTTGAAATGCTTTTGTATTGATTGTGAGATCGTAAGGATGAACAGACAATCTTTATCGCGTTCAGGTGTATCGGGTTACAACAATGATCTTAGCTCGAGATCTAATGTATGTGATTCGCGAGGTTTTCGATCCTTGTTCTAGTGCATTGAGCTCGCTATTTATAGTGAATGTTCGGGCAGGGCTGGGGTGAGGTGCCGATGTGGGACGGGCGCCGCCCAGATGCGTGTCGCTCCATGGTTGGCTGTTAGGGCGGTGGCCGCGGAGCTGGCCAATCAGAAACCAGGATGGGACGTTGCCGCCCACCGCTCGCCCGATGGGACATTACTGCCCACTGCTCACCTGATGGGACCTTGCCGCCCGCCCACTTGCATGGGTGGGACGGGCTCCTCTCCTCGTGATCGATTGACGATGTACACGATGCGTACATCGCCGATCAGGCTTTTTGTCCTCCGGACTCCGCTTTAGTAGGGGATCACTGTTCTGATCGCGATGGTAGTAGGGTTTAGGGTTTGACGCCACTTCGAGAGGTTTATACTTAGTAATATTTTGTTTTGGTGGGGTGCTTTACCGCGTTGACGGTTCCTGGTATCAACAATGCCCTTTTCATAATTAAATTAGTATTCCTATCTTTATATTTACTATCTTTTACTTAACTTATATATTATCATTTTTACAATAACTTAGCTTATATCTTTCATAATAGAATAATTGTTGATTAATATATTTTATTTATTTCAATATATAAAGTCATCAGAAACATGTTGGACTCATTTTATATTTCTACATTTTGATGTTATATTTTCTTATTTTTAATTAAATAAAAATTCATAGTAATTATATCTTATACTAATAAATTATAGTACTAAAATAAAAAATAAGATCAAACCAAAATTATCAATTAAAAAATCTCATTTTATATTAATATTGACTTATATTGTCTCAAAATTGTGATAATAGGGACAATGATGTATACATTAACCATTAGAGATAAATTTTAAAGGATGAAAAAGTAAGTAAATTTTATTTACTAAATTTTTGTATAATTTGAATATGTTTTACATTGTTATAATCTCATACATGCGGTCCTACAAATATGAAAAATAATTTTTTTCGTCTAGAAAGAAATAGCATTTTCATGTGCTAAAATTATATGTTTTCACTTATTAATATTTTATTTATAATAAATATAATTTTTTTTATGAAGCGCGAATCATTGCCGTGCATGGTACGGCTGCCGACGGGTACACCTAGTAGACGTAAATCAATGAGGAAAATTTCACAAATCTTCAATAGCTCAATTCGTAAATCGATGAGAAGGATTAAAAAACTTTTTGTGAAAGTAAGATTTATCGTTCCTATGGGCTTGGGCCCAAAGCCCAAATTGTAAAATGTTCATCAGGTGGAAACGTCTGTATATTCCAGTACGGATCTCCGGCTTCCGTTTTCCAAGAGAAACATAAAATTCGAGAAAACCCCCAAAATCAACCTAATTTCTCTAAACGTCCCTAGACTTTTATTCTGGTAAATTTTGTCCTTAAAAGTCAGTTAAAGCCCTATTATCAGTATCAGTGCCACAATAATATAGCAGCCGCTTCTTCGCCGTCGCGCCATCGACCAGGCTCCGACCGTCTGCGCAGTTTGAATGGATCCTCTTTTAGGGTTAGGGATCCGGGAGACAACCGAAGACAATTCCTCGAACGCCCAAAAGCTGGTGCCATGGCTCAGCTGGGATGAATGGGAGCTCGTCAGGACTTCCCTCTTCTCAAATTCCCCCGACTCTATTGCTTTCGCTCTCGATAGAGTAAGAACCCTAATCTTACCTTATGCTTTGCAAAGCACGTAGTCGTTGATTCAGCAGATTGTTGGTTGATGTCGTTGGAACAGATAGCTGCCTGGAGAAGCCGTGGATGTTTGCCTGTGACCGTCGAAGTTACGGCTTCTATTATCAAAATTCAGCTCAAAGATCCTGTATTGAGGTTGCTCTTCTCACTGCTCTAGAATCCGCCTTATTTAAGTAGTGAGAGGTTTCTTTCTATGGCCACCATGTGTTAATCCTTATTCCTTGTTTAATTACTGACGTCATGGTTTTTCTGTAGGCCTGACTTGAGCGATTGTGTTTCTGAAGATGAAGAAATACTTGCTATGCTATATAGTATGGCCGTTATGAGGTACGTTAGTAACTCTTGTCCATACATCTTTTCTATATGATCATGGCATGGTGATGTTTTCAAATGTCTGTCTAGGACGCTAATTATAGTGTGAGATAGAAAGATTAGAACTTGCTGTTCATATGCTTCATGTAAGTCATAAATAATGTCACTAGTGGGAAATTTGAAATTTCTGGTTGGGACTGTGAGGTGAAGGGTGTCTAGAAACAGATTCTCAAGCCGATTTAGAAGAAGACACATCTTGATTGCTTTTTCATCTGTAGTATCTTTGTCAAGTTTGCTGACAATGATGACATTCTGTGGTGTCTCTCATTGGCTATTTCCATGACATACGGAGTAATGTCTACAAATTGTTATTTGCTTCAAATTTATATGCGTTGACATCTGCTTTATGCTAGAATATAGGCTGAAAGTTTGATTTCTTTGAATAAAGGCTCGTGAATGGTCTTATAGAAAAGACGCGGCGCAGAACAGAAGTTTCAATTGCTGAGGCAGCAGCGCATATTAATATGCCACGCATGCTGATTGACATCCGTCATGGTGAGAAACACTAGTCTATCTCATATGTGTTCAGGGTCTATTCCTGTTTTTAAGCCAATCAATCTTTACCCTTTTCGTTGGAATAGTTCTAAATATATGGATGGGAACATTAAGTTTTGTGTTGGGAATGTTTCATTCCTTTTACTTTAAATTGTTGGTCTTGACTATATGCATTATGCAGAGGCTTCTCATCGTGATCTTCCTTCACTTCGCCTGCTTCGTCAAGCATCTATTGAGGTATGTTTTTCCTTTTGTTATTACATTTTAAAAGCCTCTCGACTCCTGATTCAAGATTTTCCAAAATTACTTATTTAAATAGCTCAAAATTTCTACCTTGTTGAGCCAAAATTGAGAAAACATATATTAATTTCCACTTTGGGAGGGCGCTACTCAAACTTAACAGGGGCTTATATTTGTGTATACTCTGTTTTAAGTTTTTCATCAGCTTATTGACAGTAATATTGTCATCTTAACTAGAGGATTTGTCTCAGGCTCTTAATTGGCTGAAATTCTACTATTGGGATCCTCAAAAGATGGCCATTCCATTTCAAGGAGGTGAGAATGGCAGTGTCAGGGAGGAAATTAGTTCTAAACTGCAACAGCTGGCTCTTGGTATGAAAAAGAAGCAAAGCCTAAAGCTGGGTTTCTCTGATATCAAGGAAAAACGTAGGTGAAAAATCTCTTTTTCATGGCTTCTAACATTTATTATATCTTGGAAAGATATGCTTGTCTCGATGGAGTACAAACTTTAGGTGCATATCTTGACAACTTTAACTTTCACATTTTCACCCAAACTTTCCATGGGATGATGCACTCATCAAAGCTTTTGGTGGTATGTGAAGTCCCTGACCTGGTGGATTAGTCCAAATTGAATGTGGTTATATTATCTTTATCTTTTTTTGAAGTCTTGTGTTTTTTCCTGTATTAGTACTATGCAGGTATCATAGCCACAACTATATATGCAGAGTGTGGCCATATGATTTCTCGATGATGGCCATCGATATTTACGTAATCTATGTGATGTTTAATAAGCTACCTACATGATTGTCCATAACCCGATAACAAAGAGTGTGTCGACAATAGAGCAGATATACGCGAAATGGTGTTTTGCACAGTTTGTGTTGGAAATGAATGAGTTATCCTCTCATTTTTCTAGCAAAATCCAGCCTTCACAATGTGTTAGTTAGTCGAAGGGCATTGTTTTTAGCTGTATCTGTATCCCTGGATAACCTGATAAACAGGCGGTATATTATGCTGAATTCATATTTCTGTTTAACCGAAGTATTGATTCTCTAGTTTTTTTTATTTATTCTAAAGGTCTCCTATATAGAATCATATGTTCATTACTCATTCCGACCAAGTGTAATATACTCATAGTACTTGCATTAGTGAATCTAAAGCTGTCAACTCAAAACCTAGCATAATTTAGAATCACTAAGCAGAGGAATTTAGCACAAGGAGTAGCTTTCAACTGTATATAATGGATAGTAAAATGCCACCTTTCTGTATCTTACGTGATAGAAGAGCATGTGTTTTGTTATTGTATCATTTTCTCTTTCTCAAATGGAGCATCTTTCTTGTGTCGTTTCTTCTTCTATGGGGTGTTTCTGAGATTTACTTTGCTCATTGTACAATGCGCAGGTTATAGAAAGCAGATTATGAGAATACTGAAAAGCCTTGTTAATTTGTATGCTTTCTTCTCTTCTGAGGTGATCTCAGTATTGTTGGAGTTTCTAATGGAGGTACCAAACCCATTGAACATGGTGGAATTCCCAGATAAGTTTCAAGATAGCCTGAGATTAGATGTTGCACAGACTGCTTTTGACAAATGGAAGCCCGTGATTACTAAATTCTCCAAGAAAGAGCCAGAACTACTACTACGCCTCTTACATGCAGTGGTAGATATGATTGAGGCTCGACAAGCCATGAAAGATAATATTGGTAATTTCATAAACATTGCGTTTATAATGTTTACTATCATTGACTGTTTCCCTTTGTATGTAAAAGTTCGGTAAAATAAGGGTGTTCTGTCACAATATGTACTGATTTTTTCGAACCCACTTGTCATGTGAACTATACAGGCCAAAAGCACTTCAGCGTGTCCATGTATGATACAGAGACTTGTCAAATCGGAGTCCTTTCTTCTTTGTTTTCATGGTTGGTTAACATTCTGAAAACAATAAGGTCCCTTTATTGTGACAATATTGAGACCGTCACCGGGAAAAAATCTTCTGCAATTCCCAAATCAATCTTGTCAGATCTTCTTCGTAGAAGTCTTCGCATCTCAGAGCCTGAAAACAATGCAGTCCTCGCCTCAGCTTTGCTTCTTGCTGAAGTAATTGGAAATGGCCATTTAAACCGGAAACTCAACAAACTCTCACATGTTGTCTCATCTCCTTGTTTGGATAATAGCTCCACTGTAGAGACTCCTGTCGTCCAAGAAAAAGATGTCCAACAAGCTTCTGAGAAGGTGGAATTGCTCAAGCGTAGGAAACTCAATTCTAGCTCTACGCAAGCCGCAGGCTGCAACATGGGGAGCTCAAGCAAGTGGACTGTTGTGGAGTCCTGGAAACCATGCCCCATAGGAATGTTGCCTCGTAGTCTAGGTTCATCAGGCTGCTTGCCTGTTCTTGACTACAAAACCGAACGGAAGGAAGCCATTGTATCTAATCCCAGAAAGGAAGATACGGAAATTTTGAGTTCTATAGGCAATGAGAAACTGAGAGAATTCTCAAGTATAGGTAATCAAGAGAACCAGGAATTAGGGAATGGTAGAGGCAAGAAAAGATCCAGCTCTCAGAATTACGACAAGAGTGATGATAATGTTGAGGAATATGAGGAGGAGACCTTGACTGACTGGTCCAAGGGCAGGCTGTTGGTAAATGGAGTTTTCAGAAGGGTTGAAGAAGAAGAGGTGAAAAGGATTCAATCTCGCATTCGAATCTTAGTAA
The DNA here is from genome assembly GCA_934048045.1 of Polygonum aviculare. Lineage (NCBI taxonomy): Eukaryota > Viridiplantae > Streptophyta > Magnoliopsida > Caryophyllales > Polygonaceae > Polygonum > Polygonum aviculare. The sequence goes on along the minus strand of OW204023.1, from coordinate 13,339,745 downwards.
ACATTCCTGGCCACATCAGTTCTGGAGGAAAGATGGTCATGCAGCAATCCTAGTATGTTTCATTCTTTCTATTACAGAACATTTGCTTTTGAAAAATTCAGTGTATTGCCCTCGTTACAAATTAGTGTTCGGCGTCATTGTGATGTGTGAGTTTGTAGTTTTTACTTGACAAATTAGACTCCTGCCTTAGTCACCTCTGTTTTCAAACAAACTCTGAGAAATATAATGAAAAGTAGAAATTACTATACTTGGTAAATTGAGCTTCTTATTTTAAAAAAAAAAAAACTGTAGTAATTTTGAAATAATACTAATGAAATGTAAAAACTGTTAGGAAAGAAACTACCGTTCTTGGTGAAAATCTTATTTTTGGGCTCATGCATCATATTTTTGTTTTGATAAATTGTAAGTGATAACGACATCATATTTTTTATTTCGTACATAGTAAATGATGAAAATCATGTTTTTGTTTTGGTAAAATATGAAGATTTACAAAAATCGCAGTTTATTAGCAAGGGTTAAGAGAGATTTGCAAACACTAAAAATTATTGTCCAAAAAATCTTCCTAGTAACTGTGAACGCTGAGGCTATCTGAGGCTTCATAATAGATTTTCCCAGTGATTACAAATTGTAAATATAGTTCATTATAATGAAACCTTCCAGTAAACAAAGCACTTTGACCTCATCGCTGGCAGTAAGCTCAAAATGAAGCTAGAGACGGCTGGCACTAGTTGCATTTCCATGGAAGACATAGTCAGCTTGCTGATACTTGACAATCTTCAAGATGAAGACTATCACAGTAGAGAATTGTCTAGTGTCTAGCTTGTTGATTGACTTCCAACTACATCTTACAAGACATGTTCAACATTCTTGAATCATTTGTACATGTTTTGTGAGATGGAGTTGGAGGTCAAACGATGAGTTATGCAATTCTCTATTGTGATAGTCTTCATCTCGAAGATTGTCACGTATCAGTTGCCATCTTTAAAGATTACAAATCTCTTTACAAGAAAAGTCAGTTACTCCAGTTCATATGACATGAACCTTAAAAATCAAGGTATTGTTGTTCAAAGAATTTTGCTGGATAGTTCATGACGAAATTGATCGTCTTATTTGTTAGTTTTACCGAGTACTGCAGATGGAGATGCAAGTGAGATAATAAGAAGCAGCTTCTGTCTGTTGGTTTATGTCATATATAGTGATGAACATAATTTGTATGTAAACAGATACATTATAGCTAGGCAATTTGTCAGCCTGATTGATCGATCACTATGAGTCTATGACTAGTGAGTCCACAATTTAAACGTTCTGAATCCACATATATATTATCTCTTTCCTATTCAAGAAATTTTAAAGTAGCTTCCATTATGTAGCTTACAACTTTTACATGTATTTTTAACATTGTACATTTCCAGGTTCTAGGATTTTTGGCAGCAAATCAAGGCTCCTGACGGACCGGCCCCGCGCTGAAACACATCAGCAACTTCTTCATTCCCTGCAAAACAGAAATTAGACAGTGAGTGCTTACTGTTCTAATTTCTTGTTACTTACACACCTTCCCGGTTTTCTAGATCGGGGTAAGGATGGGTACATCCCGACCCCCCAGAACCTGACCGGGCAGGCCTGCAATGGGTATTTGTTGTTGCCGTTGTACTGTTCTAGTCTCTTGTATAAGCATTTATAAGCTAACTAATAGCTCAAAATTTTGTTACTATATGGTAATGCATTGATCCAGGAAATCAAGGGCCTTTTTCTCTATGTGAGTTGTGGTTATCAATAGTTGATTATTGAGGGGTCTGATCGGTTAGTCATGGGCACTTGTGGAAGGTTACGTAGGTAGGTCGTAGGTGTTGGGTGTTTGGTAATATCAACTACAACTAATATAAACTTACCAAAGTTTCCAAGTTTAAACATATAATGTCCAATCCCATCATCATACAAGCTTATGGTAGCTTCTGTGGCCTATCCTTTTTCGTGATTTCACGTCGCATGTGACAAATTCATGGAAAGACCGGTCTAGATAACGAAAATATGCATGGAAAATGTAATGTTAGTAACGTAAGGTAGAAGTACCTGCTTAGGAGGCTCGTCCTTGTCTGAAGAGTGAGAATGGGAATGGCGACGAGGATGATAAGGGCGTGAAGCATTCATGTTAGGGGGGTCGGAATGCGAATGAGGATGATGATGAGGCCGTGGACCGTTGGAATCATCATGACCATGAGGAGGTCCGAACTCTCCTTGGGCCGAGGTTTCACCTGGCGGCACTTCAACCTTCGTCTGCTTCCTCTTCTCACGCGCCTTCGAGAACACCACCGAGTAGCCGGTGAACTCACCTCCTCCTCCTCCTCCGCCCCCTCCTGCCTTTTGATCCCATGCTCCAAATTGGGGCACGGCTGCCCTTTCTTTTTTCTGCATACATACATATAACAATGCAAAGTGTGTCATGGAACATTTCAAAGTTCATACATATTCTCTAAAAGAAGAGGCAAGGAATGAACTTTGTTGTTGATGTTGTTGATGGCGTTACCTCCTCCCGGTGTGGTGGCATGGTTTATAGTGAGGAGAAGGAAGGCCGGGTTGCTGAAAACTCAAAAAATGTTTGCTTTCCTCATCATTATTAAGTCCTTGTAAAAATCTCAGACAGTTTGATCTTTGCCTATTTTTTGACTCGTCCATTCCTGGGTTTGAAACAATGGTTGATCATAATCACAGCATTACTTTTCCTCATTCTATATTTAGTTGGTGTATGAATCCTGTTTTTGTGTGGATTCAAGAGATTTAGGCTCTACACCCGTGCCTATTTTAAGCAACACAATTCTTGTGGTTCTGAGCTTTGGTTTATTCTAGCTTTTGACTATCTATTGACGATTTTTTACTTCGACCAAAAATGAAAACCAGTTGATTCGATTTTTATTCGTTTTGGGTACAATGGATGAAGCTTTATACCAAAGCCTTCTACTTCCTCCCTTGTTTTCACTTTTTATCCTTCTCTCGGTTTCTCCACTTCAATACATCAAAGGAGTAAAAGGCAAAGAATCTGCTTCTCTTTCAACTTCGCTCAAATCGTGGAGTTGAAAGCAGAAGCTGGAGAATACAGTATACAACTAAGAGTACATTGGATGAGAGAAACGCTAAGCCGAATGCTTATTTTTACGGCTTATGTGAAGCAAGTGAAAGCTCTTCACGAGCCTATATTACACTTGTTTGCTTCCATTCCTCCTCTCTATACCTTTTTAGTACCAATGCCGGAGCTTCATCCATGTCCTCATGAAGCAGGGAGTTCTGTGTGCTTTACAGTTGGTCTCCATGCATATATAAGCATGCCCACAACAAGGACTGCGACGCCAGCCACAAAGCCAGGGGCAAGAGGAGTGCCCGCGCCGAGATAGGGAAGAGGTAATGTGAATATGAATACAGAGAGCGGTACTGCAATGGCACATTACTGAACATGAGTGGTTCGCAACTTTATGAACATTTTGGTAGATGAGAATTGCTGCTTATCTTACCTGAAAATGTGGATGCCAGACAAGAAACTACTGCAGAAGAGACTTTGAGGAGATGGAGCAAGGAAATGTTGAAGCCCATGTTGACTAAAACAAACAGAAGAGGCAAGAGAGGCGCCCCATCACATCCTGAGTTGGCCCAATGCAGACACAATAATGGAAAATTAATCTACAGGGCAACACTGAGTATACAGAGAAATGGCATTGCCTATGCATTATCACTAGCCATGCATTCATGGTATGTTTCATGAGCTGAGATGTTGTTTACTTATAACTGTCACAGTTATATGAAGAGAAGCAAGAAGCAGCTCAAGTCAACTTACCGGTTGATAAAGTGTTGATATTGAGAAAACATGCAGCACCATCCTTTAAGTAGGATGGCAACTGGGTGAACGGAATTCCCCACATCTTTGACAAGAAAGGAAGAAGAAGGCATATGAAGAGGGCCTGTACAAAACATACAAAGAGACCATTCAAGTTTCAGTCTACAAAGAAACCATACATAGTTCAATGGAAGTATATTACGCTAAACTTTGCTGTTTTGTCAACAGTTTAAGTTGTGAACATATTTAAGATGGAACTCTCGTCCAGTTTAAGTTGTGAACATATTTAAGATGGAACTCTCGTTTTTCAAACCAATGTGTTGTCCAAAAAAAAATCACAGTTAAATGTTAAGTTTGAAGTAACCACGCACACAAAGAATAAGGCAAGAAGGTCCTTCTAGGGACTCCTATTAACTTTACTAGCAGAGGGAGATTCTCTCTGGCCCAAAATAGGTTATGCCAAATATAGGTAAAGCAATGACATAAGGCTACCCACTATTATTTCTACTCTAAGGCTACCCTCTTTCACTCACAGATGATACTACCCTTTCCATACTCTGTCCATATAGCAGAAACTATTAGTGGCTTTACATGAATAGACTTTAACAGCATATGACTAGAAAGCATTAGCGAACAGCAATAGTATTATAAACTGGATTAATGAAGCATATCTTCACTTCTTTAAAAACAGATATATCTGATACTTACTTGGAAAGCTGATCCAAAGGAATTGACGACAAATAGATCCACTGTACCACTCTGCAATTTGATTCAATATGTCAGTGAATCCTGGTCAGGAGCATGAAGAAGTTAAGAAAGCATGCAATCTATCTACAATGATCCCGTTGAACATGTCAAAGTTAAAAATGAATACCCACTTAATAGAACTACTTTTATTGCAACATATGGTTAACTTATTGTAGAAAATCTCAAACTTGAGAAAAGGCATAAAATATTAGACCCTTTTTTTAAACTGATCTACTCCTTGTTACACCGTTCTGATACCACTTATATGATTTCAGTGAGAGAACTATTGATTCTCAAGGGGCCAGGGGCCAGGATCCAGCATCCAGAATATACCTTAAATCGCTGAGCAGCATCCAAGAAAATTACTTCCTGCAAACATGAGTGTGCAATTAGAGTTGAAATGCACTAAGAGGAAATATCTGAAAGAAATTCAGCAACTTCTGATTACAAGTACCTTCAACACAGTATCTGCAGCTTGTAGCAAAAATGACACTATCATCAACAAACTCCAGAAAATACCAGCTTCCTTTAGTGACAGACCAGCACTAGAGCCACTGCAGATAACAAAGAACATGAGGATAGTGCACCATTATTTTCATACGAAATGTGGAACCTTGAGATAATTGGACCTAACAACAATATCCAACTCTGCAGCTTTTCAGCTATGCACTTTCTTCTATTTGAGAAAAAATAAAATGATTTTAAATGATAAAATGCAGAATCTGGCAGGCATCACATATCTGGATCTGACTGCTTACCTTGCCACTGTAACAATTACACCAACAGCCACCAGGAAACAACCAAACAACTGATTGACACTGTACCTCCTTCCAAGAAAAATAGCTGATAGAATAAGTTGCCAAATGAGAAAAGTCTACACCAGAAATCAAGGCTATTGTTAGTCTCAATTTAGTATTTTATTCCATAAAGCAGCATCACAGTCTGATTGCAATATAGACTGGTTTGATGCAAAAGTAAGATGACACATAATAGGAAGGGAAAGAATAAAGATGGTTAAGTAACCATCTCAATTCTAACCTGAGACAAAATTGGGATTGACGCTCCAGAAAGCATTGCTGCACCACAAAGGAAAGTGCACAAAACTTATTAGATTCAAATGACTTCTGGGTCAGGAATCAGCATGAGATACATAGTTCTGTAAGTAATTCCAGACTGACAATAAACAAGAATAATGGCCAACAAAAGAAGATAGCAGTTGAAAGAGGAAGAATGATTGAACTTGATTCCTTTTCTAATCCTAAACTAACAAGGATGGAAGCAGTCAAATAGGTATATGCTAAACCAGAAAGTATAGAACAAATAGTTTACAGTTTAAACATCGGCAGACAAAGACACAGATAGGATGCCATATGAAACCCCATTATAAAGATATTTTCAGTGTTAAGGAAAGAGAAGTTCAAACAGCATTAAGAACTGAAAGAGAAAAAAAAAACAGAGAAAGCATAATCTTACTTCCAGCTGCCATTCCAGAAGCTGCACCAAGAGCCTCTAGGAGACCAACTGCGAGAAATGGAGCTTTGGGCAATGAAAGCATCTCATCAGTTACTATTCCTGCCTGACGTCGTATGTACAAGATGGAGAAGTATACTAAGACATATCTGATAAAATTAAAACAATCATCAGCTATCAAATCAGGAAAATACAAGTCCCAGGGTTACACAAAATGCTGCATTCTTTATTATTCAGTATTTTAATATCACATCCTTTCCAAGGGTAAGTGAAAAGCAACAACATCAGGAAACCACCAATTATTGCACCAAGCACTAATTTAACTAGAACCTGTAAATATAGAATATTCAATATGCTTAAGATTCCTCTTCTGCAAGGACAACAAATGCTTCGCTGCAGTGATGATATCCCTATAACAACTTTCTTTTTTTGAAATAAACATCAATTGCTTCCTTAGGGTCACTAACATTTTTCATGTATAGATATACACATGCTTATTCACAAATTGATTTGGTGTCCAAGCAATTTAGTTTTTTTTTTCGAATTTAGAAGAACATTGGCCCAAGTGAATTACAAAATGGTAAGCACAGTCAGAATGGCCAGAAAAGTGGTAGAAAAGAAGTAAAGGCCAAAACAAATCCACAATAATGACCTCGAATCATACAGAAGAGCAAAAGGTGTGAGGATAGGTTGATAAAGCAAATGTAATAGCCATCATCAGCTGAGAAGTAGCACTTTGTGATAGTAAATCGACCATTTCTATGATACAGCGGCTATAGTTTTCCACACACCAAAAGTAGGGAATCTCAGAAGAAACTAGTCTTGCATTCTTTGTGGTGGGGAAAGCAAGCCAAAACAAAATAATGATTTGACTAAAAAAAGAATCAAAAGGAACTAGTGGCAAATTGCAACACCAGTCCCACTAAAGCAGAAAAGAATATCATGTTGAGAGGGAAATTCTCAAGGTAAAAGCTACCAGCTTATAAAGTAGGCATCTATGGACAAAACAAATCGCTAGTCTACCCTTTTTGCTAACTCCAAGTACTCCTAGCTTCACTGTGAAGCGAAGTTACCACAAAACCAAAACAATTTGGCAAGACCAATCTTGAACCAGAACAACAATAACAAGCCAGCACAAAACAAATGGCTAGTCCATCCCTGTAGCTAATGTCAAGCACTCTCTAACTTCACTGTTACCAAAACAATTTAGTGAGCCCGATAGATGAACTGGAAAACGATTTCCCAGTGCCCTTGTTTATGATCTCATAAACAATAATAACACAAAACAAATGCTAAATTCAGCAACTCTCTAGCTTCAGTGTGGAGCTCAATTGCCACATAAACAAAGCAATCTGGCAAAATCAATAGATGAAAGATTTCGCAACAAGACACCAATAGGATTGACATAGAATGCTACTACAGACAAGATTTGCTAAACGGATCGGCCGGTCAAAACTCCAATTGAAAATGCTAAAGGATTGATCAAAGGCGCTGAAAGCGACACGTGTCAAAATCTAACAGTAAGCAAACCAGCTAATCGGCGTAATTACTGAGATAATTGCGTAACTCTCAGCACAGAGGAGCGAGCGAGAGAGAGAGAGTTGACCTACCCGAATGTAGCGAATTGCGCCAGAAAGAAAGGGTACTGTTTGAGCGGAACCAAGGCGAGCTTGTAGAGAACCCGATTTCCCACCCCTAGCACCACCGTCGCAGCCGCCGCCACCAACACCTCCAATCTCTTATCTCCGCCAGCGCTAGCCACCTTCTCCTCCTCAGCCAATTGCTCTCCAATCTCGCCGGCGACAATGTCCATATCATCTTTTCCGCCTGTAATTTCGGTACCACCGCCATCTGCACCGCTCGAGTTGAAGGAGACCTCGTTCCGATGAGCTAGCGACTCGACGGACCAGATTTTGAATCTCGCAGGGGATCGGAGAACGATTGTTCTCGGTTCATCGGCGGAGGCCGGAATTCGGCGCCGTAGATCGACGGTTTGAGGCGAGTGCATGTGGTGGATTGAGAGGTGAGGGAGCGGCCGCCATGCGGAGGTGATTCGGCGTGTGCACACCGACATAGCTAGCTAGCTCCCCTCACAATTAATCTGACAAGCTTGGAAATTGAAAATAGGGAGAGAAGATTAGAAGACGGCAGACTTGCGAAAGAGGACATCCACCAAAGAAGCCTCAAAACAGAAAATCCATGCGTGTATCTATATATACCAGTTTTGAAGGCGTGAGGGTGAAATTTTGGGAAATTTAGCTGGAAAATGGCGGCCTGGCTTTCGTTTGTACGTTGGCAGGTGTTTTTTTTTTTTTTACATCCTGCACTACAATATTATACGGCCTACTTCTACTCGTCTATTTCTAAAATCCACCTTCCATTATCGTCATCAAAATCAAAATGTTTTTTTTACTTTAGATTTTAACCTATTTATATTTCGTTGTGTGGAATTGAACCTATTTATATTTCGTTGTGTGGTTAAATGTTGCAATCCAAAATGTCCTTTTTTAAAACAAAAGTTTTTTTTGGTCAATTTTTTAAAACAAAAGTTGAAGAGAATGTGTAATGAGACGGGTTACTGGTAAGTGGCAAGTAATTATTGCTGCCAATAACGCTGCAAAAGAGCCTAAAGATTCTTGATTACATGTACTTGCATTTCATTTTTTATTTTTTATTTTATTTTTTCCTGAGATGCAGATGCACTTGAATTGTTTATTGATTTCCATTTTTTTATCCATTAAGAAAAGAAATTACATACAATTGGAATATGTTGGGTAACTTTTGGCATAAATTTTTGAAATACAACATGATTTCATGACCCCGAGTTAGCATTTTATAATATAATTAAGGAAACACGATCAAGTTTATGGAGGTCGCTTTAAAAGTGTATATTATGGGTTATTGGTTTGGACTTTTATACTAAACAGTAAACCACTAACGGAGTGGCCACATGCATTATTTCAAGGCTGCTCAAATTAAAGCATACTTTGTTATCAAAAATAAACAAATTAAAGCATACTTTCTACGTTTGGCAAGAGAAATTCGATTTTTCTACCAACTGAAAAAGTGAAATTCACCTTGTTTACGCAAAGAGTCAATACCCACATGTACAATCAACCATATATTTGGAATTTTATCCAGAAAAGCAAAATTTCAGAGGACTGTTTTTGTAATTGCTAACAATGTTTAGTACAATAATAAGTAGTAGTAAAATTACAAAAGGTGTTTTGATATCGGCTTACGTCATTAGATTGCTATAAATTGATTACAAAGGCCATTAATCATCTCATTTATTACAAAACTACCCCTGTTGCTTCAAGCTTCCTTCACTTGTATGCACAAGAAAAGTAATATGAACAGAAAGCAATTTGGCGACAGAAAATTCCTCTCGAAAATATCATCACCAATTCTCAATCCAAAATATCCGGGAGCATCTAATGAGTAAAGTAGAAAGCTTTAGATTCATGAAGTTACTCCATTTGGAGGTCAATTCCACGTATCTCATTCCAAAGTACATATACCTAATCACATTTGAGCAGTGTATTGATTTGATAACTTTTCATTGTTCTCCGCACGCAACCATTGCACCTAACCAGATTCTAATCATGTTGAAAATTATTTAAGATATGAGATTAGAGTGCTTACAGTGCTATTTAACATCTAGGAAAGAAGTTTGTTAAAACCAACCAACAATACAAGATATAAGCATATGAAGAGCTTCAAATTGTCACTTCGATTTGCCCCTTGATCAAGAATACAGTGCTAGCCATTTAGGTAGGGCAGGATAATCTAATGAGAAAGATCTGGCGATACCTTATTTTGCAGTGCATCATCTCTATTGCCTCTCTGGGCAATCGGTCGGCTGTCTAAGGAGACCCTTGTTCTGTGATACATCTCTATCTGCTTATAAACCATAACTTCTTCTCTATTTTAGTCTCCCAATAGTATGTATACCTTGCTTTTTCCAATCTTCCACTTTGTGGTTCCAAGAGCAAGCATCACGAGTGTCCGTGAAAAACATATCTGGATAATCTGGCGTTTTCCTGTGCACTACACCGTGAGTACAGAGCTGTGAAGTCAGTTCAGCTGAATGCATACATAATTTGTCATAGTGCTGCATCAAAAGCTGAAAGGATAAGAGAGAGAACCTGGCATATAAGGGGAAATCTGGTCTTGTATGATCTATACACGTTGGTATAATTCTTGGCAGTGATATGGACAGTGCAGTACCATCGGTAAGTCGCAAGCTAAGACACCCTTTCGGATTGTATACTTCATTGGGTTTTAGCCCCTTCTACCCACATTGCAACCTTCTGATTCTTACCCACCAAGTAGAAGTAGAGAAACAACTCAACTTGATGTATCAAGTCCTATAAGCACACAAACAAATACTGAACATCAGTTTCATATTGAGAAACAAGAAATATTGAGATTACTATCAATATTGATTTATCAACTTGCAATAGAATCACCACTGTGTCCCATCCATTTGATAAGTAACATCAAGGAGAAAACATAACTAAAAGCCAGTATTCGCAAGATGGAGAGGTGAATTTAGATGGGTTACAACAGTATAAATCCATTTGGAAAAAGGTAACTACTCGAAGGAATGAGAACAAATGTACATATGCAGTTGCTTGTATATTTCCTCAAGACTTGCAATAGACCAGGTCTGCATTTTAATTTCCATGGTGAAATATACTAATTAGCAAAAAAAAAAAAAAAAACTCTCCCCACACACTATTTGTGTTTGAATAAAGCAACATAAATTTCTCGTCTGAACTAGCTACATAACTAGAAATCTATGAGAAAAATAAGTGGAATGATATCAGGCACTGAAGCAGATGTAACTAGGAGTAAAAATACGGCACTTACTAAGCATTGGCAACCTCTGCTGATATTGAAGAGGAACCATGGTGCATGGTAGATAGCTTGGAGGAAAACTTATCAAGTTTCATCAGAAATTCATTGCTCATCTGTACTTCATCTTCACGAGAAAAGGTAGGTAGACGCTCAACAAAATCCTTATCTGATGTGCTTTCACATAGGTAATCAACAACATTGTATATAGTTGCAGTGTCAAGCATGATTTTTCTAGCTGCCATCTCGTGAAGCAAGCTGATAACTTCTTCTCTATCATCCTTCTCACAATATCCTCTCAGTAATTCACGATAAACAAAACCATCTGGTGCAAAATTTAACGCAAGCATACTTTGGTAGATACCCTTGGCTTCATTCATTAGACCCTGCCTCGAGTAACCAGCAATAAGTATTGAGAAGGTATATCCATTATGGCTCACACCATATTGGGACATTTCAGAGAGTAATGATTCAACACATTGGAAATCACGAGCTTTACAACTCCCATCAATCATCATATTGAATGAGTAGATGTCTGGTTTACAGTTTGCTCTCTTCATGTCCAGAAATAACCCCTTCAATTGCTCAATACTACCTTCTCTGCACAATATTCCCATCAGCGCATTGTAATCCACCACACTAGGGGACAAATCATAGGATTTCAATTTTATAAAGAGACCCTTTGCAATATTAACCATATGCAATTTGCAGAACTTCTCAATCATGATGGTAAAAGTATACGAAGGTGGAGTTGGCTCTATATCAAGAATCCTTTTCCAGTGGTCCATAGCATTAACAAAATCACCTGTTGACAAATATGCACCGATCAGCATTGAATGTGTATAAGCATCACCACAAATTCCACTACAGACCATCTTGTCATACATCTCAAAAAGCTTCCCAAAACAACATTCACTCTGAAGTCCACGCATTATGGTATTATACAACACAAGATCGGGCCGAGGATACTCATGGTCCTCAAACAATCTATCAAAGATCTGCAGTGCCTCATCAACCTTGCCATACTTACAAAGACCCTTCAGGACTGCATTAAATGTATACAGATTAGGCTGCTTCCCTTTCTCCATCATAAGTTCAAACATCTTAAGACCATCGCTTTCTAAACCTTCGCTATACAAACTGCTAATGAGAAGATTGTATTCCAAAATGCCCATGTCTTTGCCATTCTTTAACATTATATTGAAAACATCCATAGCTTTAGTCGCTTTTTTATTCTTACAAAGGGCATCAATCAGTCCAATGTAGGTGATAGTATCAGCATGCACTCCCTGGTCCGACATAGTATTCAGCATGGCAGCAGCTTCATCCCAATGTCCTGCCTTGCAAAGACCTCGTACCAAACAAGAGTATGTAACCACATTGGGAGAAACTCCCTCTTCTTCCATACTACAAAGTAATTTCTTGGCTCTACTAATATCACCCTTATCACACAAACCACTAATAAGAGCAGTGTAAGTCACTACATCAAGATCCAATCCACTTCTCTTCGTCTCTTCAATCAAATGCACCGCTTCCTCTATTCTACCTTGCTTCGATAAGCCAGTTACAAGAGTACTGATGGTAAACAAGCTAATCGGGCAATTCGCCGCCGCCATTTCACCCTTCAAACGTAATGCCTCTTCCACCTCCTCCGCCTTGCATAAAGCATTCATCAAGGTGTTATAACTCACTGTATCAGGCAACACCGAATTGCCTTGCATTTCATGAAAGACAGCCAAGGCTTTACGAACCTCCCCGTTTTCGCAAAAGCCCTTGAGTAATCTATTCATGAGGAACACATTCACAGAAAAACCACTCTTCAAAATTGACGAAACCATACCCAAGGCACACTCCGGCCTACCTAGATTAATGTAGTACTCTACCAAAGAAGCCAGCAACAAAAACCGCCGGGAATAACCTAAATTGATGATCCTCTCATGCACCTGTAAGGCCAAATCGTAGGCTCCTGACTTAAACAACTTATTAGCAAGAAAGTTACAGGTATCTATGGAAGGAAACGCGCCCAACTCGGCACTCCGGTCGAAGAGCTGAACGACTTCAGATAAATTACAGCTAGGGTTTCCACAAAGGAGCATTATTTGATTGTCTACCCCATTTTTGAGCCGCTCTTTGAGCTCGGTATCGGAAGAGAGGGATGAAAAGGCATTGTCCGGCCGGTTTTTGAGCTCGGATTCAGAAAACAGAGACGAAAGCGAAGAAATTGGAGAGCAAAATTTGACGACAGATAGACGGGGATTGGGAGATGAACGGGAGAGGATATTATGATTACAAAGCCGATGCATCACCATTGAAGAGAGCAAAATAGAAAAACAGAGCAGTAGTTGTGTACCTTTGCCCTCTCTCTATGTCGCGACTCGCGACTACAACGAACAGCGAAAACTGCGAAAGAACGGAGGTGCATAACGGGGAAGAACATGAAGAGACGGGGGCTAATTCAGTAATTCGGGCTACGTTCTTCTAAACCGGATCCGGCTCGGATGCGGGTCGGGTTAGAATAGAAAGATTCGGGTATGTGAAAATCCGTGGGCCGTGGGGCCCGCCATATGGTGGGGACGGAGGACAGCTGTAAAAGAAAAAAGGCTGACAAACTTTTGACATTTAGGAGTTGGGAAAGTGGACCGGCTACCGGCTGATTGGGGGAGCATGAACCGAACGCCTTCACGGGGGTTCCACTGTTTCGCCTGCGGGATGGAAATGGGCAGGCCACACGGGTTTTGTTGGGTTATGGAGTTTTTGGCAGAGAGTGACAATGTAACTGGAACTTCAGTCTTTTTTTTCATGTACTCGTACTAAAAAACTGGTGCTAACTAATCATGCAACACAGATTGACATGGACTTGTGGATCTATATCCTTATTTCTGTCATGTGAGATAACTATAAATCTATGGAGTTTCACATGACTAGCTTATCTAGTGCCCTTTCCTGGCGAGGAACTTGAGGAATTAGAAACAAGGTGATTAGTGACAAAAAAAAAAGTATAACAAGGCTTGTGTTGCATTTTCCCTCAAAAATATACTTTTTTCTAAAAGATATTTTTAAATTCTTGAAATATGTGTAATTTTTTTATTTTTTATATTTTTCAAGATAAAAAAACACTACTTTCTCTTTAAAAGTACTTTTTGCAAAGAAGTGTAGCAAGACCGTGTTTATGCCGTTATGTTTCTCCACTTTCCTTTTTCGTTGTTTCAAAATATTTCTTCATTTTTTATATCAATATTTTTTTCCTGGTTATTTCCTCGTTCAATAATTTCAATCTCATATTTACCCACATTTTCATATATTTTAGGAGTTTGTTACGTTTACACGTGATAAGAACGTATTGGAAAATGTAGGATGTCTAAGACATGTCATGATTTTTTTATATTAAAAACATAAATTAATTGCGCTTGGTGCATCATCTCACTGGTTGAACTCTCATGAGTGTATTATGAGATCTCGAGTTCGAGACTCCAAGGTGGCGGTTTGCCTAGTTACCATGAGATTTCTTTTTGATGCTCTAGGCGAACTCAAAGTAGCATTTGTGGCAACCCAATATATTTCCTTATCCGAAAAAAGAAACATAAATTAATAAAATTGACCTGGGTTCGTTTTGAATTTGAAAATTTGAGAAAAATATATAAATTTATGGTTTTTGCCCTCATCTTTGATAACTCGAATAAAACAATAGATTTCATGTATCAAAGACGGTTCTAATTCTCCGACAATCTCCCAAAGTTGCGGTACAATCCTCTTGATGACTGATATCTATAAGTGGAAGTATTTATTCCGACTTACAACCAGGGACTTTGTTGTGCGAGGGCTTTTTGTTGATGAACTCATTTCTAGTTCATTTGTTTTAGGGCTTCTAAATGTGCGTACAATAACATTTGTAGAGGGTGTTCATATGTTTTGTGTTATGGGTGAAACGAGATTTGTTTTGTTGGTGTGGATTCAGTGTATGACGTGGTTTGAAGTTTTTTAGAATGTGCATTTAGTTTTGTAGTGAATGTAAGTTGATTTTCATATTTCGTTAGTTCTAAACATCTAATTGAAAAATGCTTTTGAAATTGAAACAGGGTTTACATAATAAGGCTTTTCATATCCAACTACGTTATGAAGGTAGTCCTATACGGAATTTGGTGTAGAAGTTGTTGTAAAGCCAACTTCTAATTGTATAGTGGGAAGTTGTCAACAACATAAATTTTGATAATTCATTGCATCAAATGACTGCTTGTTCTTTAGGTTGGACTTGAAGGACACGACTTCCATGTCCATACTTTACGGTTCGTACAATGGCTAAGGATGCCAACACATGGTGAGAATTTGGGAGTTAGGGCAACTACTACAGATATACTTTATATTCATGTTGGAACAACATGTTCAAATTTATGTTGTGGAGATCATAGGGAGATGATAAGATGTAACTTGAGAATCTATATTTTACAAATATGTAGTAGCATTCAACATTGATGAACACTTGATGGCTAACTTTGCAACTTATCCCTCTCCCATGCATCTTCCATCATAAATTCATTTACATTTATAGTCACTTCAACACAATACTTTGTCGTTGTAACTATTCCTCTAAATACTTGATCTTATAGCTCGGTCATCTCATAATGTGGCAGTTCATCTTGAAATTTCTTATGTGAGCTTGTCATTCACAACAATGCAAATGAAACATTGCTTTCAATGGATGTTATATGTTATGAATAATATAATTGATATACCTTTATCCTCCTTTTTCACCATTCTTCGACAACATCAGTTCTCCTTTGATTAGCATCCCATCCTCATGTGGTCTTCTTGTTTTCTCATATATTCTCATGTGCGCCATGATTTCATGATATACTCAAATTTATTCCTCATAATCTTGTCGGTTATGTCAAATCCATTGTCTTTGTTAACACTTTCGTTATACCCATTCATAAAAGTCGATGGTTTGGCCACTTTTCCTTGAAAATCTTGACAAATCAATAACAATTGAATTGGTTGCACATCAATCCAAATAACATGGTTTTTGTCTCACACATTTCACCCTTGTAGTTTTCAAACCAAGTAAGCAACAAATCAATCCAACACACATAGACCTGTCAAAAGCTGACCCGACCCGTAAACCCGACCCGACCCGAAATTTCTAGGGTTTCAACCCGAAAATTTGAACCCGAAACCTAGTTTCAACCCGAACCTGATAGACCCGAAAATTTAGGGTTAGGGTCAGGGTCAAACCCGCTGGGTCAAGAAATCTATAAGGCGGAAAACTTATTTTAGAATACACTCTATTATAATGAAATGACGGATTGACGGGTAATTGTGCACCCAAAGGTTTTAATTATATTACAATATATAAACTTAATTTTATAAAATTATGATAAATTTTATTATTAAAATATTAAAAAATAATATTTTGTTATTATATTTTATTATTTAAATAATATTTTATTTAAATTTTAGTCAAAAAATTGATAGTCTTGACCCGTTGGGTTGACCCGACCCGACCCGAAAACCCGAAACGACCCGACCCAGTTTGACCCGTAACCCGATTGACCTGAACCCGAACTCAACCCGAACCCGAAACGACCCGACCCAAACCCACTCGACCCGACCCGATTGACAGGTCTAAACACACATAATCACACAATCAATATGTATTATTTTTTCGAGCCACCACACTGATTCTGGTCCTACATTAAATTGATTCTATCTTTCATAATAAAATAACCCTTACTTAATATATTTTATTTATTCCAATATATAAAAGTCATTAGAAATATATTGGGCTCACTATGTATTTTTATTATATATTAATATTTTTAAATTAAATGATAATTCATACTATGTATTAAATATATCTTATACTAATATATTATAGTATTAAAACAAAATTAAAAGTTAAAACAAGAAAATAAAAAATAGTTTTTTATCCAACTTATTTCTTTAAATAAAAATAAATTTGTGGTTTACTACATTTTTTGTATCAAATTACGATAAACTATATCAATTGATAAAACATTGTAACTTTTTACTTTTTGTAATTTATTATATGATCATCATTATCAATTTCTGATAATAATTGTAATGAAATATCAATTTATAATCTTATAATCACATTTTATAAATGATATGTAAACATTATGTCTTTCATATACTTTTGGGGTTATACAAACATCAAAAACAATGTAACACTTTTTTTAAATATGTTCATACATCATAGCATATATTATATTTTTCAGTATAAGTATTCGCTTATAAAATTTCTAATTCTAATTTTAATATTTTCAAGTCAAATAGTCGTGCGCATGACACGACAGGTTAATTTAGTCATGGTTTAAATTAAGGATTTTTTGCACAAACAAGCAAACACAACCAACAAATCAAACACTCCCAATAATTTATACTATGATGCCACATAATGAAGGAGTTCACACCATTCTTACGAAAAACAAAGAGAGTTGAATTAACTTCACAAAGTCAAATTATTGTGTAGTCCATACAAACACATGTATATTATAATCTCAAAAAGATTTAGCGGTGTCATTTTTCAATATGTGCTATAAACCTACAACATAGAAGTGGATATCAACAACAACCCTCATTTTTATAAGTTTAAAGCCAAGAAGAAGAGACAAAGGATGTTGAAACCGACAATGGATAAGTACTTACCAAAATTAGGTTGAGGTGGCACAATGATGGTTCGTGAAAACGACAATGATTAGAGGGGTTGCAAAACATCACACATAGGGATGTAATTGAACTGATTCGAGCCAAGCTTTAAAATGTTTGTGTACATGACTTGATCGTTTGGAGGCCTGCTCGGGCTCGAGCTCGAGATCAAGCTCGTTTCGAGTATGGTTTTTTGTTCAAGCTTGGTTGGTTTATCAGTTCGTCAAGCTCGAGCTCGCTCGTTTAGGCTGTTTGTGAATAAACTAAACAAGCTAACCCACTTCTCGTTTGAGTTGTTCACGAGCAAATTGAACCAATGACAAAAGGCATCGAGGAAAGGAGAAGCGAAGATTTGGACAAGCAAACAAAGCAAAGAACCGACACTAAAGTAGATCAAAGACGAAAGTATGAAGCCAACGACGACAAGATTGGAGTGACGATGATGCGGAAACGAAGGCGTGGAGCCGGTGAGGAAGCAGAGCCGATGGAACGGAGCTTGGCCACGCCTTTGTGGTGGTGGACGACCCCAAAGTAGAGCGACGAGCCAACGATGATGAGATTGGAGTAACAATGAAGCGGAGACAAAGGCTCGGAGCTAGTGAGGACGAGATTGGAGCAACAACGAAGAGGAGTCAAGGGTGCAAAGCTTGGCCATGCCTCTATGGTGGTGGATGGCGCCAAAGCATAGCGGCGAGTCGACAACGATGAGATCGGAGCGGTGACTGGCGAGTGAGACCTTGGATTTGGAGAGTGGAGAAATATGAATTGAGAGCAACGACAAGTTGTAAAAATTGTAAATGGATTGGTTCCATATCCCAGTGAGCGTATACTTAATGGTTGGCCAAAAAATTGGTCATACAATTAAAATAATGATATTTTGTTATACTTTAGATTTTAGTTTTCTTCCAAATTTTTTCACTTTACTCTACCATAGACGCTTGTCATTCTCACAATAAAAAATCACTATGACCAAAACCACATTCTATCTCATTCACTTTCATACACTTTCTTCCCTTTCAAAAATTTTCTAATCTAGGGCTAAAATTTTGGTCAACCAATGTGTATACTCTTAGGTTATTGTGTTTGTACGATAAGTAGTTTGTAAAAAAAGTTAAACGGAAAAAATGATACGATTAAAAAATACATTATACATAACAATTCAATATGTATATACTCGAGGATATCATCAAACGTATGATCGAACTTGTTCATGAATATATAACCGAACATGTATGTGAACAAACGAGTTGAATTTCTGTGTTCAAGCTCAATTCATTTACCTTTATGAGTTGTTCGGGCACAACTTGTTTATAAATCGAACCAAACACGAACGAGAATCTTACGTCAGAGATCTCACGAACGTCTCGGTTCATTTACAACCCTAATCACACACCAGTCAAATTGACAATAGTTGGAGAAATGCGAGAATGAGAAATAGGTGAGCGAGATAGGTTATGAGGCTTAATTCTCGGCCATGACCTTTGCACGTGGATCTGTTGGACATGTTAAAAGTGAAGTCACGTGAGCATCAAACATATCCTTATTTGGTAATTTCATAATGAACTACCTTTAGATAAACAATCTATCCTATTGAACACACCATATATACCCATTTTATGAGTACCTAATTTCACTACCAGCATTAGTATTAATCATATGATATCAACATTTACTACCACATAGTTGCAACTTCAACTTCAACACCGGTAAGCTATGCTTTGCCTAACGAAACCAAAGTTACAAAAGAATTAGGATAATCACGACTTATTTAGGAGCACTTTAAAAATACTTAGTACATGTTAGGCAAAAAATGCGATAAGACTTGGTTATAATTAAAAGACAAAGATGTCCAACAAAAATTGAAAAAATTAATTAAAAGACAAAAGCAAGATGTGTACTTTTCTTGTAGCCTTTGATGTTGCCATAAATACTCTCCTTTCTTATAAGTGCCATTGTTGCTTTAAGTAAGCATTATACAAAGCTTAATGTACAAGAATATTTAGAGACCAAATCCTAAGAAATACTATAGAAAACCAAAATTCCAACCCAACCCAAACCAAATCCATACGAATGATTATACCAAAAAAAACAAAATACCTAATTTGAGGTTCTACCTTATTTTAATACACACGTATGTGTATGTACGTTGAGAATTAAGTTGAGTGGTTGCGGTCAGCAAACCAGACCTTGACAAAGACTTTCGTCTTCACTCGTAGATCCTCTCTCTTTCAATCCCGCCTATTTTCCAAACACAAAAAATAAAAAACAAATAAAATAGAGAAAAACAACAAAAACGCCAGAGACTCGAAAAGAGAGAGAGAGAGTCTGCACTTTACTACATCAACCACTTCTCCAAATTCACCTAATCTCCCCCCAAACAATTTCTAGACAGAGAAACCAAAAGAGTAAAGAAGAGAGAGATTGGAAGAGAGGGATTGTTAGCTCTCTCTCTCCTCCGCAGCTGGTGGTAGTGGTGGTGTCGTCTTCATCACACTTCGTCTCTCTTTTCACAGGAAACCCTAGCTCGCCTCCTCCTCCGATCGGATCGGATCCGGAATTGGCTCCGGATCGGGAGCCAGACAGTCCTTTGCTGGTGGATTTTGTTGGACGGCTCGCGATTAGACCTGGATGTGCTAGCAATTGCTTTCTGTAGGCTCTGGTTTCTCAGGACGGGGTCCGACGGCTTCGGCATTACAGATGCTATACAATGTCCGCTTCCTTGGCGGCGTTCGAGCGTCCGAGGTCGGGTCCTACTAACACGGTAAGATTTTTCGTAATTGATTGTTTTTTTTTCTTCCCGTTGCTAATCTGACACTGTTGGTTGGACCTGGTCAAAGATTGGAAATGGAGATTGACTAGGAAGTGACCACGATTGCCTTGTTTCACTCCTACGCTCTTTGCCAATTGAGAATGAATATCTGTAGAATCAGATTCATCATCAGTGTGTTGCTCTATATATGAGGCTCACTTGTTATGTATCAGGGTTTCAGGATGTTAGTCTTGTAGTGAAGTGTGTTGCTTGATCAATCATGTGCCAATCTTAATCCTGAAATTGGGGTATTTCATGGATCGGTCCTCATAGTTTAATGTTCGAGGTCCTTGTGAGTTTTTCAGGGGAAATGGGTTTGTATATGTTAACTGTCTGAAATGAAATTAAATGTTATTATGGTTTACTTAATTGATGCAATAATTTGGGAATAGTTTAGTACTCCTATAGGTAGTTGGACGATGTGGCAGATGATGTGGCTTTTGAGAATTTATCGATAATCTGCGTAGCTGTTTTTCTGTGCTCATCATTGTCCATATCATTAATTTCCAATGCTATACTTCACTACTCAAGTATAACTTTGCATAGTTCTCTACACAGACTAGTAGAAGAATATTTTGAAGCAACGATTAGTACTCTTCTCACATTTCCCTGAGATAGCTTCACCTACAGGACTAGGGTATTAGGACAGCGTCGTTAGTCTGCCATTCTGTAGTTACACCTCATATGAGGACTGATGCTGTCCACTCCATGAAAGTTTTGATCTTTTTAATATATTTTTTAGATGTATATCAATTTAGAAATGGATAAGGGAAAAGCTATGAATGTCCTTCAGCTTGGGTGAGTTGTTTGCAAGTACCAAGTGATGAGGATCGAATACTCTAATGCTTAATAAATAACTGCCACATAATTCATATGATTTGACTGTGTGATACCCCGAGACTTTTTTCCGTCTTAGCAACACCTTCATTATGCTACCCCCTCTCTATGGTAGATTTAAACTCTCTTAGTACCAGCTCTGTTCTATTGCATAAAGAAAGCATATGATGTTTATATGCTTCTAAAAGCTCTGCCACAGCTGTCCAGTTATGGTGCTAAAAAACATCGTTCTTTAAGCCTTGCACAACTTTCACTATCTCAGGTCCTAATGTATGTCATGTATTGTGGCAGGTGTTCAAGAGTGGACCACTTTTTATTTCTTCCAAAGGTTTGTAAATTCCTTTTTAACCCAATACATATAGTCCTTAGTTTTTATATTTCTGTGCTGATATATGAAGTTTGTGAACTGAAGTTGTATTAAAATGCACTGAGACCTACCGTATATAGTCAGCCTGCATTTTTTCATATCTATAATCGAATGAATTGTATGCTTCTTCAGTTTTCCTTTTCTTGCTCAAACGAATTGCAGACAACTTCCTTCTTTTCTTTTTCTTTCTTAAAAAGAAATTGTTCTGCATAAAAGATAAAGGAAAACATCTTGAGCTATCATCACTATGATTTGTCAGGTTATGTGGTACTCTATTAGATTTAATGAACTTTGCATTTTTTGTGCATTATTATAGGATCTCATGTCGCAATTTCTGTTGCAGGTCTGGGTTGGAAATCATGGAAAAAGCGTTGGTTTATTTTGACAAGAACATCTTTGGTGTTCTTCAAGAATGATCCTGTAAGTCTCTTCCAAGAACTTGTTTTACACCATAAGTTGACTTGTTCTGCAAACATAAATGACATAGAAAATGAAAGCAACATTCTTTCTTTAGTTGGATCATATAATGCCACTTTTGACTTGTATGCGTCTTTCTTAATTTATCTATCCCCTGATTCATCTCTACCTTTGCCTTTTCCCTCATTAATGAAACTGCAGAGAGTGTCACCTTTCATTCAACCCAAAAAAGGTTATGTTTTAGACATTTGATGATACATTGAACGATTTTGTTACTTCATGCAGAGTGCTCTCCCTCAAAGAGGCGGTGAAGTAAATTTGACCTTAGGTGGCATTGACCTGAACAATTCTGGAAGGTAATATGCTCATGCAATATATACATATGTGGTGCCATGCATAGCTTGCATAACTTGTTATTTATTGTTTGCAGTGTTGTTGTAAGAGAAGACAAAAAATTGTTAACAGTTCTTTTTCCTGATGGCCGTGATGGCCGTGCCTTTACACTTAAGGTTAGTTTGGATGTCCGAGATCTGTTTATGTTTAATTACATGGATTTGGACCCGTGACCATAAGCCCATAAGCCTTTTTAAATGAAAGAAATACTTACTCTATTGGGTTTTATCACTTTTTGCTTGTGGCAACATCTTAGGCTGAGACATCAGAAGATTTGTATGAATGGAAGACAGCCTTGGATCAAGCTCTTGCCCAAGCACCTAGTGCTGCCCTTGTCATGGGTCATAATGGCATATTCCGCAGCGATGTGAATGATACTGTAGAAGGGTCTTTTCCTCAATGTTGGTTAATGATTTCTTTCTCATCTTCCATAACGATGAATGTTTTCTTTGAATAAGATTGTCTAAATCCTAATTTTTCTAGGGAGAGATAAGCGTCCAGTTAAGTCTTTAGTTGTTGGACGACCAATTTTGCTTGCCTTAGAGGATATTGATGGCGGTCCATCTTTCTTGGAGAAAGCTCTTCGATTCCTTGAGGACTTTGGTATGTTTTTTATTTTTTAATATTCATATTCTTATGACTAAGATATAGCTGGTATAACAAAGGGACAGTTCTGTCATTTTGCTCAAACTGTTTGAAATTCTAGTTTATAGATGGAGTTTTGTCGGTAAAGTCTTGCAGTCAACTATAATAATTTGTTTGCTGTTTATTTGCTTTAGCTGATCGTATTTGATATTTTAAAATGAAAGGAAAAAATGTCGAAGGGGTTTTACGGTTATGTGCAAATGTCGATGAGGTGGAGCGCAGAATCCAGGACTATGAGCAAGGTTCTAGCTTGTTTTTTAAATAGGTTTGCTCTTACTTGGTTTACACTTTACATGTATCTTAACCAACTTAAGTGTGCATTTAACTTTAGGGAAAAATGAATTTGTTCCTGATGAGGATGCTCATGTTGTTGGTGATTGTGTTAAGGTACATTTCTATAGCTGCTATTTTGCTGTATTGGCTTAAAAAAAACTTGAATTCAACATTCACCTGAGTTTCTGATATGCAGCATGTTCTTCGGGAGTTGCCTTCTTCCCCAGTTCCAGCATCTTGCTGTGCTGCATTGCTAGATGCATATAGTAAGTCCGCTTTACTATTAAGAAATTGAACATCCTTTTCTTTCTTAAATTATTTTGTTTGAAGGATCCTCTGGCTTCTTATCCTCTACAAAGACTGCTAGGATTAGTTTTGACTGCACTTGCTGAAATTGAATAAAGTGTAGATCTTTACACAATAGATAACAGTCTTTATCATGAGCAAATTGGAAGGGATGTTTTGTCTTGCTTTAATTGTCATATGTGTTTCTCTGATGTTATTATCTGAAATTTGAATCCATATTCGTCTTACAATTATTCTTACTGTTCTTGCTCCATTTGGTAAGAAATTGAGAGGAAGGAAGCTCGGATAAATGCAATGAGGTCAGCAATACTGGAAACTTTTCCTGAGCCAAACCGAAGGTTGCTGCAAAGGTATTTTTTCAACCCCCTACATAGCTAATGTATTTATGCATTTTTTGATTAAAATACAAAACTCCTTTTTAGAGAAGAATTTGCACGCTTTGTTTTAGTCTTTGTTTGTTGTTAAAAAATAAAATTAGTCCCTCACTGTCACTGAAACTATAATCACCGTTGTTCCATTTAACAGTTATATCCTAATTGAATCTGCTTCCATTTTATAGTTTTTAATATCTTATACAACAGTCAGAAGGTTGCATGTACATATTAGTCTCCACTGGTTTTGCGTTCTTATCATTTTCACATTTTTCCAATTGTAGAATCCTGAAAATGATGCACAAGATTGCCTCACATTCTGCTGAGAACCGAATGTCATCTTCCTCTGTGGCTACCTGTATGGCACCTTTGCTTTTGCGACCACTTTTAGCAGGTGAGTGTGAACTGGATGATGACTATGATACAAATGGCGACAATTCTGCCCAACTTCTGGCCGCTGCAAATGCTGCTAATAGTGCTGTTGCGATCGTCACAACTCTGTTGGAAGAATATGAGAACGTCTTTGATGTAAGATTCATTTTCTTATATAAACTAAAAACCTTCACTGCATTACGTATGAAATGCATGCATTTATCTTATGAACAATCATTTCCTAATGTAATTGTGTAATCTTCTTATCAGTCCAATAAATGCATTATGTTCCACTTTAAGTGAAGTATGAAGCATGATATGAACTTGCCTTTTACATTCAGGATGATACTCTACAGAGGTGTTCCATATCAGCTGATTCACGAATTGAAAATAGTGGGAGTGATGATTCAACTGATGAGGAATCAGTTGTCGTCGAAGGCAACGGTTATCATGATGCTGAAAAGGAAGGTGATCAGGACTCAGATGATGATAACGACCGAGTTTTGAGTGGTAAACTGAGTGAGAGTAGTGGCTATGCTGGCAGTGATCTTTATGACTACAAGGTAGATTATTTCTCGTTTTAACTTTTTTTCATGTGTCTACATGTATGTTACTATAAAAATATCCTTTTGCTTTTGTTCGCAAGCGGCTATAGATAATTATTGTGTAGATTTATAGTCAATGTACCTATTTCAGTATTAGAAATGTATTTTAATATTTGCAAAATTGTACATATCAGTTCACATTTCCTGCAGTATAATTTCTGTTGGTTTCTAGAATATGATTTATTGTTGGCTAAAAAACGGTAGGGATGGTTCATTATGCTTCATTTTGGTCCTTCTAACATTGTGGTGAATTGTTTCTGGATTTTAATTCTCTGTAACTTATGTTTCTTGTGGCATCCAGGCTCCAGCATTGGCAGCCGATGATACTGAAGAATTAATTGGCGTTAATGGTTCCTCAGCTGCACATTCCAAGCCTCTCTTAGACTCTCCAAAGTTTAGAGAATCGGCTTCTGAGTTGAATGGACAAGCTAAGCAGATGAATGGCATGAATGAGACCCCAACTAATGTAGGTGACACTTCCAGCACTCCTACAGGGGAATCTTATAAATCCATGGGAGAGATATTGTCATCTATGGATCCTGGGCCACCTCTTCTTGTATCTGCCGCTCAATCAAGTGCCGACAAGCCAAGTAATAAACTTTCAGGTTCTAGTCTTGGAGTCAAGCGCTCAACCTTTTGGGGTAGAAGTTCTGTAAGCTCACTTCCTTTCTCTTCAAAATCATGTCGATTTTACTTGTTGCAAAACTGTTACATGGTATTGGTAGACTGTTGCTCAAACTGCAATACATTCTCTAAATTTGCATTTTGCCTGTAAAAGCTATCTATTTAGATTGCCATGTGAGCTGTAATTCTATATATGTATTGTTGCTGCTCTTCTTTTGTATTCATTGTTTTCCCCTTTCCATATATACTGTTTTGTCTCTTAATATAAAGGGAGGCTGTAGTTTATCTTTCTCTCAATTGTAACAATGGACTGAGCAAATGTGTTGAATATACCTTACAAGGTTTTGTTGGTTGCACATATCTTATTGGAATCTAATATACTTGTGAATTTATTTGCAGGCAAGAAAAACACTGTCCATGGAATCGGTTGATTCTTCAGGAGAGGAAGAGTAAGCATATTACATTAACTCTTGTAAAGTAAATAGAAAGGTTTTAGCACAACCTTTATACTTTTATATTTTGCTTTGTGGAACTGGAAGAATTGATTGAGCCTGCATGGTTAATCCTGGGCCCCTTTTTATTAATTAGCTTTCTTTCGAAGACTTATCTCATTGGAGGACCTAACATCATTATTCAAGATATATTTTTCTGAAACAAAGTCATGATCATTCTTCTTTGGCTTAGTAGTCCTTGTTTTTTCGCTTTGCAAATATACTACTGCTGTTGTGATGTTCTCTTGACTGGAAGAGTATTTTATTCTTGCAGACTTGCTATCCAGAGGCTAGAGATTACTAAAAATGATTTGCGACAAAGAATTGCAAAAGAGGTAGTTTGTTGTCTATCATAAAAACAGCTTTGCTAATTTTTATACTTAAGCTGGTATTCATGCCATGTTTCATCCTCTTGTAGGCCAGAGGAAATGCAATTTTACAGGCCAGCTTGGAAAGACGAAAACAAGCTTTGCATGAAAGGCGCTTGGCACTTGAACAAGATGTATTTATTTCCTATACTCTTTTTGCACTTCCAATACCTTTTGATTGATATACCTTGTAGTGTTTCCATCTCACCCTGAAATATGATATGAATATAGAAAATTAGAACTGCATTGTCAGTCCCACAACTTTCTTCTGGAAAATTTTCAAAAATTGAAGATGAATAAGTTCACTGAATACTAACAATACCTGCAAGATGCATAGGATAACTTGTCATAAATATTCCCCACTTCACTGTACACGTTTAAGTTCTTTTTTTTTCCGGTGAAATACGTGTTTAAGTTCTTTGTTTGATTTCCTTGTGACAAATTTCCAGGTTCAAAGATTGCAAGAGCAGTTGCAAGCTGAAAGAGATCTTAGGGCTGCTTTGGAGGTTGGTTTGAGTATGTCTTCTGGGCAATTGTCTAGTTCACGTGGTATGGATTCAAAGGTTTGTGCCCAGCTCAGAATCTATTGTTGGCATCTCCTTTTGATCATTTTCTACATGTGAAACACAATGTAACAAGTCCTAACAGCGGTGTGGCTTAATGTGATTGTAGACAAGGGCGGAGCTTGATGAGATCGCTCTTGCTGAAGCTGATGTGGCCAGGTTGAAGCAGAAAGTTGCCGAATTACATCATCAATTAAATCAGCAAAGACAACATCAATTTGGCTCTCGTTCTGACGTGTATGATCAGTACCCTTACTTTCATAATGAACATTGATTTAAAAAGTGTAATATATATTCTGATAGCTAGTGGATAGCATTATGGGATATAAAGAGTTTGGGCGCTTGCATTTTGTATCCTGAAATGAAATGTAGCAATCGTAATGAGGTTCTGAAATGGATTTCAAAGGGAGTGTATAAGAGAAAGCATTGCATGTTATCAAAAAAATAAAAGATAAAACTGCTAAGTTTCATTGGAATCTGTTGGAGGGAGGAGGCCTTGAAGTAGGCATAGATTTCATGTAGATAGAAGTTTGGGAAATATCTGTGGCGATCCCTAATTCGAACATTATTTCTACATGTATTATTTCCTTGGTACCGTTATATGGTATTAAATGCTGTTTGCTGCCTGTCATTATTAATTTTCAGTAACAAAAGATGTGAATTTGACTGTATGTTCTAAGGGATGGAAGATGAAGTAAACCCAACCATGTCTATTTGTGTGCAGGAGATTTCTTCAACAAGACTTCGATAGTACTCTTGCCTTCTGTAATCATGAGAGAAAGCAAAGAAATGAGGTATTTATCTTGCTCCTTGATATTTTATGCTGCTCTTTTCTTATCCCAACATGGCAGTTTACCTCTGGAACAATATTTAGTTTGTTACTCCTTTTCCCACCTTCTTCTAGTTGCTGTTCGTTGAAAGAAGCCCTTCCTTTTGAATGCTATATAATAGTCATCTACGTCTCATTGTTTCATACACTTTCTTATGGCATCACGGAACTTCATAATTTCGGCATAAGTGATTGGAGTATTTACTTTGCAAATATTCTACTCCTATCACTGGAAAGTATAATTGTTACTCCACTTGACTGTAGTTTTTATGTGAAAACTCAAATGGATGTGGTGATCAATTGGTGTTCGGTTATGCTCAATTTTTTGCACCTGCTAGATTTGATATTCTGTGGTTCATGGTGCTACAATGCAGGAGGGTATTATAGCACCAGATTGGCGAAACATAAAGAGCCAAGCTTTAGCTGCTGGCAGTAGCAGACAACCTTCCCGAAAGCAATTCATAGACCCAACCACCTCAACTGACTCGAAGAGTCCGGAAGCTTCTGGTACTATCTCTATGGATGATTTTCGCGGTGTTGATCCTGCCTCCGTTACTTCCAAATCCAGGGTATCAGAGGTAAGACTCCAAAACAGTGTTAAAAAAAAAAAATCTCCGTTCGAAGTTAAACAAAAAACATGGTAAGAGTACACTCACAAAAAACGTGATTTCAGGTCATGGATTTTCCTAGGCATCCAACAGCCGCTTCATCCACTTTGGTCGAACTAACAACCCGGCTCGATTTCTTCAAGGAAAGAAGATCCCAATTGATGGAACAGCTCCATAACCTTGATCTCAACTATGGAGGTGCATCTTCTCAGGACTTCGTGTACAGACCATCATCACCTCCATGGAGCTGATTCCAAGCATTGTTACATTTGTACATCCTCTCGTACTCTGTTGCATATAGTGACAGTCCTGTATTCTTCTCTTTTCTATTTAAGCATTATGTTTTTATTTTTATTTTTCATGCTGTTTCTTTTATTGGTTGCATTCTGAAACAGTTTTGCTTTCTAATCTACCTAGTATGGTAGGAGTGGTTTGTGGTTGGTGAGGTGTTTACGATTTGATGTGCCTTGTAGTTTCTTTCCTCAAATTCCTAGTCTATTCGAGTCGTCTGTATAAAAGGGTTTGAAAGGAACTCTCCATCTACTGTGTAGTTGTATTATGTTGTTGTAGCATTGTCAAATACCTTGTCCTGTCTAATTTGATTTGGCTTGCAATAGACAAATGACCACATATAATATAGTGTCCTTGTCTATCAGTAATGTGCAACAGTCTTTTCAAAACAAGAAAAAAAGATTGTATCAGGGGAGAACATATGGTAACATCTATAAAATTAAGCATTCAAATATCTACACTTGAAAACTATATATATCTCAAAGTCATCTGTAAGTGTAGATTAAAGCGGTGGAAATAAAAATTAAACATTTTTTTAACCTGCTTCTAATCCCATTATATATATATCAGAATAAAAGCTACTGTTATTGTAAAATATGTTGATGAAATGATTTTTTTTTTAAGAAAATAAGATATCATAATAGAGGTTAATTCCAGTTAAAACTTTTCTTATCCTTTTAACCAAAAAACGTGAACAA
Organism: Polygonum aviculare; assembly: GCA_934048045.1. Classification (NCBI taxonomy): domain Eukaryota; kingdom Viridiplantae; phylum Streptophyta; class Magnoliopsida; order Caryophyllales; family Polygonaceae; genus Polygonum; species Polygonum aviculare. The sequence continues at coordinate 13,310,315 of OW204023.1, read as the reverse complement.
AATACATAAATATATGTACAATAGGAAGATTTTGTGTTATCAGGTTGATGAAATGATTTTGTGTTATCATGTTTTTATTATGAATCGTATTAATATACGTAATAACAAAATTTCTCAAATAATGTGTTATGGATAAGATTAGTATACATAATAACACAAAATCACAAACATTTTAGTTTATAGGTTAAGAAAAGTTTTCATTTGATCTAAATCCACGAGGATATTAGAGGATATCAATATCTAAACACACCAAACAAAATATCGATACTTCATATAATATAGTAACGATTTTTTTTTTTTTTGACAATGTCAAATTCATAGAACGATTTTTAAAGAAGTAACTTTTTTTTTTATTGCAAGTTGTACTTGTGCATGCACCTTGCAAGTACATGATTTTAGAGTTGGAGAAAATTAATTTTGTGAGATACTTGTCAAGTTATGCTTGTTTATTACCACAATTGCTGTTATTGGATGTTATTAGGAGATAAGGACCTACTAAACACTATCATGCATATCCTTATCCACTTGTCTTTATATCATGTACTATATAATTCACTTGTTTTGACCGGAGAAACTGTATTTTTATGGAGTATACTTAAGTCATAATAATCCTCTCGTATCAATCACAACAAGTGTACTACGTATACCAATGGAACCCAAAAATGGGACATCAGTTGAGCATTCAAGTAAACGTTAATAGTAGAAAAAAGTTCATAAGGAAAATTCCTAGAGTTGTCAAAACAGATCCAAAAATAAAGCCTCTGATATTCATAAACCATGATCATGTGACCACTTGTTTCTGTGTATTCTGTTTTGTGGTTTTCCTGTTTTCAGTGTTTGTGTGCCTTCACATCCAAGGTGCTTCTGGTACAAGTGAATCCCAACCAGGAATGTTGGAAGTGGCTTCGTTCAGCATCTTTATCAATCTCTTCTGCCATTCATATACAAATAACATGAGATCGAATCTACATTAACGAGCACTGAAAACATACAATTATATATATAAAGCTGTAAATTTATGGCGGTAACAATGTGTAATTTACCACATTTTGAGGGACCCCTGAAGGCGGCAATGTCAAGTTCCTTGGCATTGGTTCGTCAAGATACACTTTTTTGTCAAACCTCCAATCTCCTCCTTCTCCATAAGGCTGTAACTCTCCCTAAACCAATACCAAATTTTATCAAATTGATCGAAATTTGTAATAGATCATGTACAAGTTTTTTTTCTCTCTCTTTGGCGAAACGGCAAGGAAATGTGTTACCTTCTTGTTGAAATCGCACGAGTAGGTGTAGTGAATGATGTAGTAGTTATCGTCTTCCTTTTTATATGGCGGCTTTTGTGCAAAACAGGTTTGCGAAAATTCATTCAGTACGGCTTTCGATGAGATTTGTCCGTAAAAACCCGAAAAAATTAAAGTGTAAGACACCAAATTGACAGGAATATTGGTACCTGGGTCATGAAGTTGTCGAGGAGAGTGTGTTTTACACCATGCAAGGCAGCTGCCACAGCATAACCATACCTATGTACAACAAATTTACAGTGAGTTACTTGGAACCACAGCCTGTAAAAACGGCTCTCTAAGCAAAAAAGGTTAAATTTTCAGCTCACATTTCTCTGACCCAACCGAAGGTTATTACAGCTTCTTGGTCATTGTTGATCTGCAAAGAGATGTTCACCCATGTAGGAGCAATTTCCTCCAGCAAAGACTACAGCATTATTGATTAAAAAAAGAACTTGTCAGGTAGAACTACAATTGTTAGCCTTCAAGATTCTTATTATGATCAGCTATTATTCATCTTACTCTTACTCTACCTTTTGGATTATGACAGGGGAGTTTCCAATGGGATCGACGTTCATTATAGGACCCGCCTCCTTAGGATAGTACTTTCTGAGGAGGCGCTCGTATCTGGCGGGTTTGATGTAGAAGAAGGGGTAAGCAACCGGGTCACCTCCGTGCGCCAGATTGGGCAAAGGCTTCACAAAGATGTGATCTGGCTCAGCCATTAAGATGTACCTGCATTCGTCAAATTGAACCGAAATGGTGATGGCATGAACTCGAGTAGTATGAAGAGCCGAAAGAGCTAGCTAAACAAACCAAGCACTCACTCCTCTTCAATCTTAGCGTTTGCTAGCCATTGCACAAATGCCCATGGTCTATTCAAGACGACGTATCCCTAGAGAACATAACCATCAAAATGTAACATATTTGGCATGTATACACAGATGCAATAGAGTTAAACTTGTTTATAAAAGAGAAAAGATGATGAAAAATGCAGAACAAAAGATTCAAAACATGAAGGACCGGACAATTCCAAGCAACGTTCTAAAAATCCCTTCTAAGCTCCGTCTAGATGTTAGACGGTCCCTGTCCGTCTAGCCTTTCAACCCGCCAAGGCGGTGCCAAGATGTCCATTTAGGCCACTAGACAACTTTATAGGCCATTTAGGCGCTAGGGGAAGAAGGTCCACCTAGCGATTTTTAGAACATGTACTGATTTCAAGCCAATTAGGAATCAGTTTCGTAAGGGTTGATTAGTAGTAATGTGATTGGTTGAGCTATAGGAATTGGAATCATCAACTCCTTGGAAAACTATAGTCATACTTATAATCTTCAAAGCAACCAACAAATGAGATATCATTCATTCAATATAGATTCCAAATCCCACCCAAATCATATCATATCATATCATAATAATAATAATAATCATACCGCATCAAGATGATAAGGGAGACGTTTAGCCACAAAGGTTGGAATCTCATCAACCAAACCATCCGGGTAACCGGTGTGCAAAATCCGGGTAAAGCCGCCCATGTCGGATCCGGGTGCATCCTTAAACTTGTTGTAGTAGTAGTACATGATCCTGCACTGCCATTTGTTGTACACTCTGTCTGTAGCCGTGACAGCAATGTGGAACTTGGGCCTCGAACCCGAACTCGAACGGGTCATTCCATTTTCGGCAACCCGATGAGCCATATCCGATTTGACCGACCAAGACTTCTCAAAATAGTTTTGAACCCTTATTTGAATGATCAAAGACATGAAAGTGTAAGTGATGAACGAAGCTCCTGCGACTACCATAACCCACTGCAATAGCGCCATCTTCCACGCGCTTCTCTTGTTCGGATTCATCTTGTGTGGATTATGTCCAGAAAACAAGAAATTATGAAGTGATTGAACTCAAATTTTGCAAGGTAATGGTACTATTTAGATTTAAAAAAAAAAACAGAGAAAACCCAGAAACCCAACAGGATGCACAATTTGAAGGGCGATTAAGCTGTAAACTCCATAATGGAAAAGTACTAGTGCAGAGAATTGAAAGGCAATTAAATGCAAGATATATTTATAGGAAAGATATTTCTTATAGGCTGAAATGGCGATTACGTCTACTACTACCTTTGTTTGATTTCGTAATTTCAAATAATTTAGTCCATTCTGCCCCTTCCTTTTATCTTAATTACAATTACACTTTTTTTGTTTAAAGGAGAGGCGGTAGTCTCCGGGCCTACGAGGGGCGTTTTATTAATAAGTAAAAGGGTTAAGTAGTACTCGAGCGGGGGATAACCCGACCCCTAACATCATCAGACAATCAAGAAACAACACCCACAGGCGGGAGCTCAAGCAAATGCAATCCAATAGGAAACAAAAACGCAAGAGAAGCAAGAAAATCCGCAACAAAATTCACCTCCCTAAAAAATGACGAAACTGGACATCCCAGATCCTACAAATCAAGCTTTGACACATATGCATCAAGCTATCCAAGGGATGGTAATAATTACAATTACATTTAACTAACTTTTAATTATATTTTTTGATTGTTTAGAATTCATCACCACCCATGCCTCATTTTTTGCTTTATTGTTACCGTAAGAATCAAAAAAAGTTAATGTTTCTTATCTATCTATCATTAATATTTTTCATTTTATAATTTCTTCTCCGGAATGTAAAATGTATGTGAATGATTGAATAAAGATAAATCCGGTCCGAGCAAATCATAGTTTGGACATGCTCTCTCTTACTAAGACGTTATTGCCCTATTTTCTAGGGACTAGATGAACTACACTTCTTGGACAAATCATATTTTCAAGGATTAGGTTAGCCACATCTTGTAAAAGTTTTCTTGCATATCGGTCGTTATTCACACCGGTCTAACCAAGTCGCAAGTCGAGACTAAAAACCGCCTCACAAATTTTTGATACAAATGCCTTCGGGCATTTAGTCAAACGGTTAAGCCTCCAAGGGTAGTACCCAGAGGTCACCGGTTCGACTCTCATAGACAGTGCTCTCGACTAAAAAATTTTTTTGATACAAATATGGTAACTGTAGTACAATTATGCTTATAAATCATAGTTGTGATTTCATAATGTGTATAGAACCCAACTTTTTTTTTGTGTACTACATTATTGTATTTATCATAATGATCAAATTTATGGTGGGATTTTGAAAAATCTTTAAAATTCAATGTACCGTTGTAACTTTTCAATAAGTAAAAAAATTCAATGTACCATTTTTTTTTTTTTGAGAAACAATGTACCATTTGTAATTGTTCAACTCTTAAACAAAATATAAAGGTGGTTGATTGGTTGAACAAGAAAGCGCTCCTATTCCGTTGACGTATAGTGATCTGAGGCAGGCCTTACTAGTTACTACAGGGGATAAACTTAGGGATGGAAATTGGTGGAAGTTAAGAATATATTGCGCACTTTTTTTTGATTGCGGAGCTACTAGCTCGAACAAGCCAAAATTAGGCTACCTTTTAGTTACAAGGATAACCTAGATCATCACGTCGGATGATTTTTAAAAAATCAAGCAGCAAGGGTTGTTGACTCAACAAACACCTTGACTGTGTTACAGATAAATGTGAAAGCGATAAGGACGTAGGATGAAGCGGTAGAGCTGCATTGAGACTTTGAAGATTGATTTGTCTTCTTGCCAGGAAATCAGCAACAGCATTTGATTCCCTGAAACAATGATAAAAAACCACCGAGGTAATAGTATATAGAATATTCCTAATGTCAGCTAAAATAGAATGTATTTCCCAAGGAACTTTCCAGGTTTGTTTTAAAGAATTAATTACAATCAAATTATCTCCTTCGATAATAAGATTGTTAATATTAGAACAGTCAATGCTTCTAAGGGCGTGGAGAAGGCTAGTCGCTTCAGCTTGAACAATTGTCATGGGTGGAAGTTGTTGACGACCTAAGGAAGTGATATAACCATTGTGGTCTCTAAGGATGAACCCAGCATGAGTTGATCCAGTTGTAAGCCTGGATGCGTCAAAATTTAACTTGGGCCATTGAGTTGGCGGTTTTTTTCAATTCATATTATTTTTCCTTTTTGGTCTATTTTTTATCTTCGTATTGGTATTTTGACAGCCTTCCCATGCTAAAGCACCCGAGAAGGCTAAATCAGATGGAATTGTCTTTTTAGTAATTCTAGAAGGGTAAAATTTTTTAGCATTTCTATGTGCCCAAATGAACCACCAAAGAAAGGCAAGGAATGTTATATGGTCATTATTTTGAAATGTTTGTTGAATATTTTGGTTGAAATGACCATGTGATATAATTTTGAAGTTGTAATTTAGTAATTTTTGCAATTTTAGTATCATTGATTTGGTAAATGGACAATGAAAAAAGAGATGGTTCAAGTTTTCATCCTGCATTTCACAAAGTGAGCACAAGTTTGGAACCGAGTTATAAAACCGATTAATTCTATCTGTTGTTGGAAGGCAATCTGCACAAGACTTCCAGAGGAAGTTTTTGATCTTTGGCGTTAGTTTAGATTTCCAAATCCAGTCAAAATCAAAGCTGAATGGATCCGAAATTGGCGTTAATAGAGACATAGTCGATAAGACCGAGAAGTTTCCATCTGTTGCAGGCAGCCAGATAAGGCGGTCTATTGTATTTGTACAGGGAATTCTAATTGTTGCTATAATATTGACTATTTGTGGTGGTAATATTTGTTGTAGTAGTTGAATATCCCAGTTTTTATCTGGGCGGATAAAATTTGAAACAAGAGTATTGGGATTCGAATTATCAATAAAAGTTGATAGTTGTATGTCCAGAATCCAAGGATCCGTCCAAAATTTAATAGTTTCGCCATTTCCCAAAAGCCACCGGAGGCCTTTAGAAAATGTATTTATGATGTTTAGTAGTCTACCAAATTGTCAGGAGCAATTATTTTTATTATAATCAAATAAGGAATCATTCTTGAGGTATTTTTCTGTAATAACTTGGACCCAAATATTTTGAGGTTGAGTAACAATTTTCCAAAGTAACTTCATTTGCAATGATATATTGATATTTTCAGCTGAGCGGAGACCGAGACCTCCATTTTGTTTGGAGGAGCAGATACGCTCCCAACTGATCAAGGGATGGTGATTCGGTGTGTATTTGTTCCAAAAGAAGGATTTACAAACAGCGTCAATCTGCTTGAGCACACCTTGTGGAAGCATAAAGCTTTGCATTAGATAGTTGACTTTGCTGAGGAGACATGATTGGATAAGGACGACCCTACCCGCTTGTGATATTGAATTTGCTTTCCATTGAGAAAGTTGTTTTTTAAGGTTTGAAACGGCATCGGAGAACATAGATATTTGAACCCTCCCTTTAAGGATAGGAATTCCAAGATATTTTTCCATGGTAGACGTAATCTGAATGTTAAGTATACTGGCAAGGGTTGTTGCGGTTGGTTGTGAAATATTGGCTGAGGTTTGTAAAGAGCTTTTGTGATAGTTAATGGATAATCCTGATACAAGGGTAAATTTTTGTAGAATGGTCTTAATATATTCCATATTTTGTATAGTAGCATTTGCAAAAATTATTGTATCATCAGCAAAGCTAAGAAAAGGAATAACAACTCCATTCTTAGTTAGCCTGATTCCTACATGGTTGGCAGTAAGACTTGCTTCTTGTTGAAGAGTACGAGTCAAATATTCCATACATAAAACAAATATGAATGGAGACATCGGGTCTCCTTGGCGGATACCACAAGAGGGGGTAAATTCAGTTCCTGGTTCATTGTTGACTAAAACCGACGAAGAGGAAGTAGTAATACATGTCATAACACGATGAATCCATTTTTGGTGAAATCCAAACTTAATAAGCACAAGGTAAATAAAATTCCAATTGATTTTGTCATAAGCTTTTTCAAGATTTAATTTGATGGCCATCCAACCAAGACGACCTTTTTTCTTTTTGTGGAAGGAGTGAAAAATCTCACGAGCAATGAGTACATTATCTTGAATCAAACGACCTTTAACAAAGGCACTCTGTAATGGGTGAATAATCGAAGTCAGTATATGCTGAATTCTGTTTGATAGAACCTTAGTAATAGCTTTATAAATGGTATTGCAAAGACTAATATATTGCGCACTTTGAAACACTTCTAAATATGAAGAGGAGTCTACTAAGAGCCTCTCCCATAGCTTTATTATATATTTCTTTAAAATTAGGGGAATAAAAGCTATATTCTTTATAAAAAAAGCTATATTCCGGTTCAACTCTTAAGTTCATTTTAGGATGTAATATTTATTACGGAATTCGCCTAGTAATATTGTGGGTTAGGTAAATTCGCGTGGTATCCATAGATTTATACTATTTTGCATAGTAACCCCGTGGTTTTGACAACTTTTGTCAAATAACCACGTTGTTATTTTTTATAGTCTAAATGTTAAATTGCTTCTTATTTTCTTTTTACTATTTTGAGAAAAAATTGTACTTTTTATTAAAAAAATTGTTAAAATTTTCATATTTACAAGAATTAGTAGATGAGTTATTTTTTCTTGATAGGTAAAGCTTTTATGGTTGGAATATATCACAGTTATATTCTCCATACATGTATATTATATATTTTGAAAAATTCAACATTTGTTAATTTTTATTTTTCGTATGTAACTAATACAATATAAAATATTATTCAATGAAAGTATACTTTTCAATAAGATTTTAGGAAAAAATATCCCAAAAATATTTTGAACCATCAATTCTCTTTCACTAGAGGATTGGGCTCACTTAAATTTTCGTCTCGACAAGAACTCTAAGAACCCTAGTACAATGGTGGTGGATAACTTGGGATGCAAGACCTGGCAAAATCTCACCCGAACCGAAAAATCGACCTGACCCACCCGAAATTGTCTGGGTCATAACCCCAAAAAATAAACCCGAAACCCGATTTTAACCGAACCAGATGACACGAGAAATTTCTGGGTCAAACCCGTTGGGTTTTGGTTAACCCATTGGGGCGCATGAAAAACGGGAATGGCTAAAAATTCCACAACTTGTTGGATTCGGTTGTAATGACTTGTCTTCCTCTCATCAATAGCCGAACTCGACTCCAATTGGTTGATTGAAAGATAGTTTTTTATGAAGAAAAGAAACCCGAGGAATTGATTTTGAACATGAAACATACTAATTGATTAAAGATGTACTAAGTTACTGTCTCTTAAATTGATGTATACTAAGGTTTGAATGTTTTGCTTTGCTGAACTAGAGTCTAAGTTCTGAATTGATTTGTAAAGCTGTTGTAGGTTATATTAATGTTTATAGCTTTATCAAAGTTAAAATATGTAAAAATTGAGAAGTATTATACTTTTAAAATAAGTATATTGCAAGCTTTCTTCTTCTAGTTTGATATATGTTTTCTGATATATGCATACAATAACTCTAAGATTTAAATTTTCTTACAAATTACTTTCTAGTTTCTATGAATCTCACATGTTCTTTTTCTTCATAATCAATTTTAAATCTCTTAGGATTTGAACTTTGAGGATAATAATTTCTTATTGAAATTCTTTTAGCGAACACCATGAATGTGAAATTGGAAATTGTTTTTGTTGCCTTTGTTTTACACACCCCACTTAGTCTAGCACATGATTGATTACAAAAATGTTGTTAAAATAGTTAGATATTATGTTATGATTAATAATTTGTAATACTGAGTACAAAGCCGAAGTGTAACTTTTGTATTAAGAATCTAAAGCCTTATATTTATGTTCAAGTTAAGTTATATTATAACTTTATAAGTAAATTAAGTGAGTCATAATATCAACAAAAAAAGAAACAAATTATTATAATAAAATTGAAAAACCAAGTTCTTTAACCCATTGGGTTGATCTGAACCCGCAACAAACTCGTAGTGACCCGACCCATTTGGACCCGTGAAAGTTGTGACCCAAAATGACCCGACCTGGTGTTGACCCGAACCTGATTACCGAAACCCGAACCCGACAAACCCAACCCGATTGACAGGTCTAGATGCAATGGATTAAAGGAGGAAGAAAATGAATTAATTTATATCAAAATTCGAACTTGTAGTAGTAACTTTGAATTTTGTTTTCTTTCAAAAAAAGAACGAAAAAGATATAAAAAAATGATACAAAGTCAATTTGGAATCCAATAAATATTGGAAATGGAGTTCGTTTTTCTTCACCCTTCTCCAAAATGGAGAATGAGATTTAGAATCAAAATCGGTTAGGGACTTAGGGGTAACAAAAAGGGTTAAAATTCTCTAAATCACTAATTTTCTCTAAAATAGCAATTGGAGATGCTCTAAGCAACTTTTGTTCAAATGTCGTTTCTTTGCTGTGGTTTCTCAAGTTTATCTCAAATGGATCCATTTTCATTTTGATAAAAAAAAGGATCCATTTTCATTAAAATAAACATACATTGGTCATCTCAAATTCAACATCTAACATTGGGATCCGATTTAAATTAAAACATGAGTTATTGCAGTTAATGCTATTGTTCACTATATTTGGTTTATTGAAAACTAGCATGATTACTCGTTTAATCAAATAGTCCTATTGTTTGCATGTTTTTTTTTGTAATACTGTAAGTCTATCTTCTTCTCTATCGTTTTATTAAAACCAACACATAGTAGTAGTGTTTTTCAACAAATGAAGAAGAAATTTATTGTATTTGTTCGGTGAAAGAAGAAGAATTCTAGTTTTTTATAATATTTTTTAGTTTCTAGCAAATATTAACAAGTTAATTTTTATTTGATATGATGTAATTGCTTGTACTCATTTTTATTGTATTTGTACTCATTTTTTGTACTCATTTTTATTTTTTCAAGTTAATTTGTAGAAGGATTTGGGCCGGGCGGCACGTTTTTAGGCCCATTTCTCATCCGCGGCCCGAAACCCCTTTATTTGCAGCTATGGCATAACGAAATTAAAAACAAAACACCTGCCTTCTTCTTCTTTCTTCTCGTTTTCGCGTCTCTCTTCCCTCTCAACTCCCACGACCTGTGAAATCCCGAATTCTCCTCTTGCTCTGCTGATTAAACGTCGATCCACATCACACGAAGTCGAATTCATGCTCTCGCTCAATCATCTTCTCCAAGTCGCATGCATTGGAGTTGACATTGAAGATTTTGAGTTCTTGTGTGCTGATTGTCTCGTTCTGTCACTCGTGAGCAAATGTTTGTTTATTTTCGTTTTAGTTTTGTGTTTATGTCATTTGAAGCATATTTGTCCTCTTCTATTGTTGTTGTTTTAGTAGATCTCGTTTTCCTGGTATGTGTTAGGTTTACAGTTTTGTTTTTGAATTTTTGGTTCTATGTTTTCGTTTTTGGTTTTTGTGTTGATGATACTTCATAATGTGAATCATTTCTGGTTTAGTGATGGCTTAACATACTCCGAGTTTGAGTTTTTGTGTTTGTTCTAGGGTTTTGTGATGATGTGTTTTTTTGGTGACAATTTTCATAACAATGTTTAGTGTTAATTGGTGACATTTGGTGATTGTTCATGTTAAGTGGTGTGACTGTTATAACTGTGTGTATGTTTGAGGTTTGTGATGACAATTTCGTGATGTTTATGTTAAGTGGTGACAATTTTATGTTAAGGGGTGACAATTTTTGCGGTTTGTGTTAAGTGGTGACATTTTGGTGGTTGTTCATGTTAAGTGGTGTCACTGTTATAATTGCCTGCATGTTTGAGGTCAAGGTGACAATTTTGTGATGTTTATGCTAAGTGGTGACAATGTAGTAGCCATTTGTGCTTGCTTTGTATTTTCTGGTGACAATTATCTAGATATGTGTCATTTTTGTGTTGTCAGTCCTTTTTGCAAATTGCTTCCCTTCTAGTTGAAGGTATCTAGTTTGTTTGAGAGATTGGGCAATTTAGATGCAGATTTCACATGGTCCAGGGATGACAATATTTGTCAAGATGAAAGTGATACAAGGTATGTATTGTTATACTTTATGCTTGTTTTGTCAAGATGCAGATTTCACTCTTGGATTTTTGATTTTTACTTGTTTTGCAGAGGTGACAATTGTGGCGTGTATGTTATCGAGTACATTGAGGCTTTTGTCTTAGGTGACACCTTGGATGATCTGGATTATGAGCACATGAGGACACATAGGGAGAAAATGACAATTGATCTGTTTAATGACACTTGGATCTAGGAGCCTTTCCCTACGTCCAAATGAATGTTATGTTCTTTGATTTTGTTGTTAAACTTAGTAGTGATGAAAGTGTAATGACATGTTAAACGAATTGGTGACATTTGGTTCTGAATCGTATTAATGTATTTTGTAGTGACAGTTTAAGGCATTATGTTAAACAAAATGTCCAACTGATTTGATTTGGTGACAATTAGTAGATAACATACTAGATGTCCAAATGAATATTATGAACGTATTTTGTGTTAAAACTATCGTGTGTTCCAATTGATATACCAATCATCAAACAACTAAGTGAGCACAGTCCCAATTGTAGTGACAGTTTGAAAGCAACGTGAACAAGTGACGATTTATCCATCATCATGAACAGATGTTATCACGCAAAATAAATTATACTTTCTACAAAATATAACAAATAGTGATGACATATCTATTAACAAACAATCGAAGTTGCTATTTCGAAGTGACATTAATTGTTCTTAGAAGTGACAGTTTTCATATATTTCGAACTAAGTGGTGACATTGATATAGCAATACGTACAAGTGATGATATATCAATGATAGTGCTGAAATTGATGATATATTTTCAACAAGTGACATATGAAAAATGACATTGACATAGCAATAAACCAAAAAGTGACAATTTTAACAATCAAGTTCAACAAGTGACAATGTTTGACAGTTTTGACAGCCACGTGCAACAAGTGACAATGATGATATATGAATCCTATTTCATGACGATTGTAGTGCTGCTTGTTTCTCCTTCATGCTTGATGTCATTACAGATGCCTTTGTAGTGACATCTCCAACATACTTGCATTCATCATTTTCTGTCTTCCATCCCCCTCCAATGCAAATTGGTACAATTACAAGGTCCATATTGTCATTGATCAGAGAGAAAAGCCATTATCATGTAAATATTGTCACTGGAAATTGAAATTGGCTCTACACTATCATTATCATGTAAATATTGTCACTAGATTCTCGATTATGTCTTCCTATGAGTATTTATCACGAATTGTCATCTCTATCAGCACTAGATTCTCAATTTTGCCTTCTCTATGAACAGTTACCATCAATTGTCATCTCTATCAACAGTAATCATTACTTTTGTCTTTCCTGTGAACAATTATCAGCAATTCTGATCACTATCATCAACTGTGGTTTCTGATTCATCATTTGTCATTACTAGATTGTCACTTCTCATTGAGAACTTCCAGTAATTAAGAAAATTATTATTGTAATTGTCATCTACCATCACAATTTGCAGTGACTATTAGATTTTTAAGGAAAAACTGTCACCTTTTGCTCGAATCCTCTGCTCGTCGGTAGAAATCGCAAGTGACAATTTGGAGGATTGTGGCTCGATCTCGCGCAAGGATTTTCCTCACTGTAATTACGAAAAATCTCACTTTAATTGTCATTTACTATCACAATTTGTAGTGACTATTAGATTTTGAAGGAAAAACTGTCACCTTTTGCTCGAAATCGCAAGTGACAATTCGGAGGATTGTGGCTCGATCTTGTGTAGGGATTTTGCAGTGATAATCCTCTGCTCGATCACGTGCAATCGATAGTGGCGCGCAGAGATTGTAGGTGACAGTCACTCTCGATCGATCACGTGCACGGAATCGCAGGTAACAGTCGCTCTCGATCGATTACGCTCACGAAATCGCAGGTGACAATTGAGGCTCGCGTTTGCAATCGCAGGTGACAATCGCAGCTTTGGAATCAGGTCGGAAATTCGCCGGAATCGCGCCGGGAAATCGCTTGCTTTCTCTCGCCGGGAGCGTGCGGAAATCGGTTGGAATAATGGAGGTGCGCGTCGCGTTTTATTTCAGAGCTCCATGCCAGCCGTGCAAAATTAGAGGTTTGTTGCTTCTATAGGCTATATGGCATTTTCTAAATGCCATATACCCTAATCCTTCTAACTTTTACCATCTTTTGAGTTGTCATTTATAAATTAACACTTTTCTCATGGAAGTTATTCTTTTCCATGGATGCATATGTGTATATATCAATATATGAAATTAACCTGCATTATTATTAGTGTTAAATTTTCATCTAATTTTTACATGAGCATATAATCATAAATACTAAGGCCCCGTTTGGTAAACCCAAAAAAATTCATCTACCATCTACCCGCTACAAGCTTGGGGGGTAGGGGACAGCTGGTAGCTGAATTTAGGCAAATTTTCAGCTTTCATCTAGCTTACACAAGGTTACCGAACGCACCTTCAACCCAATTTCATCTTTCATTTACCATCTGGCATCTACCGAACGGAGCCTAAACTTAGATGGCCACAGTCAAACGTATCTTTAAATAAAGCTACATGTGCAATGGCTTCAAACGTAGTTCTCGTACATAATTTTGATATTTTATGTGTAGATTATTAGATATTTTATAGAACTTAAATATCACGAGTAAAATTAATTAATTATCTCTAAACAAGGCTTTTACATAGTTCTCTTAAAAAACTAAAGGCATCAGCTTATATGGTTCTATATGTTTACAAAATGGTAAAACTATAAAGACGAGCCTGTAAATTAATTTGATAATGCTTAAAAAAAATGAGAAAAAATTGGATTGATGAGGGTAGAACAGGGTGGTTTGTTCGGCAACAAACCGAAACGTTGCGTGTTCCACACGCTTCAAACTACAGAAGAACCCAAATCCAGATCAATACGTGATCTTAGAGGCTCTTCGGGCGAGAATGATCCAGCAAACAACCCTGTAAACCACGAAAAACCCAACCATGATCCCCACATTCATCCACCTGCAATCCTTATCGAGCCCTCTCGCCATCAAAACATCCCTCCCATCCATCACACACCTCGACCCATCCCAGGAGAAGCACTCGTCTCTGACGCTCCAGTACTCGTTCAGGAGCATGGCGTCCAACGGATACCTGTACATGGACACGTAGTACATGAACATCCAGTATCTCGGGATGCTCTGCTTCGGTATGAAGTACCCGGAGAAGAGGAAAAACGCTCCCAACACCGTGGATATGAGCGAGTTCCCCGATATGAAATCGGGCGAGATCGCGCTCAGGAACAGCACCAGGGAGCTCGCCATCAGCACGATCAGCCACACCACCAGCAAGAAGAAGCAGAACGAGCTCAGGCTCGGGTTCAGCCCCACGATCCAGTAGACGGGGATCGAGAAGAGGAGGGAGACCAGGAGGAGGAACGGCAGGAAGACGACCGTGTTCGCCGTCAGGTACGACGAGACCTTGTACGAGTCGGTCGAGATCTCCTTCATGATCACCCTCCTCTCTTGGAGGTAGATCGGGAGCGCTTCGACCGTGGATGAGAGCAGAAAGCTGAGGCTGAAGGCGAAGAATCCTAGCCGCTCTGAAACCCCCTCCGGATTTCTCCGAAGCTTCACGTACACGCTCCCTAAGCCTAGTCCGCCGACGATCGCCTGCATCGCTCTCGCTAGCAGCAACTGCTTCGTTCTGTAGATGATCTTGCAGAATCTCGAGCAGAGGAGCCCGATTTCTTCTGCGGAGTCGTTGCCAGTGGTGCCAAATGGTTGAGATTCGATGTGGGTGGATGTTAATTGATGATCAGAGTTGATGCTGTCCTTTTTGTGCGATTCTTCGAGCATTGTAATGATTTCCATGGCGAACTCGAGGGCGTTGAGCTGCGTCGGGATCTGGTACCCGAGCTGAGAGATCCTTTCCTCGAGCCTCTCGATGGTCCCGGTGTGGGCGACCGAGCCACGGGACATGATCAGGAACTCCGAGACGAATCTCAGGATTCTGTAGCTCGGTTGATGGATCGAGATTATGATTGTCCTCTGCTTGGATTTCGCCATCGAGTGCAACAGCTCGATCACTTGTAAGGCAGAAGTGCTGTCTAGCCCTGAAGTGGGCTCGTCGAGCACCAATATCCGAGGATCGTGAATGATCTCAACTCCGATCGACACCCTTTTCCTTTCGCCGCCGGAAATGCCTCGGTTCTCTTCGTCCCCTACGAAGCTGTCGGCCACGTGGCTGAGCCCCAGCTCCATGATCAGGGCTTCCACCCTGGCTTCTCTGGTCTCCGAGCCCGTGTCCTTGAGCCTGAACCGGGCGCTGAACATGAGGGTTTCTCTTACTGTCAGCAATGGAAGGAGATCATCCTGTTGTGCTACGTAGCCACAGATCATCCTCGCCTGGGCAGGGCTGGTGAGACCATGGCCGTTGATTGATATGGTTTTCGGGTCGAAGTCTCGGTCTTGGACTCTGCCGGAGATCGCCCTTAGAAGGGTGGATTTCCCGGTCCCGCTTGGTCCCACCACGGCCAGCAATTCGGAACTCCTGGCCTTGAAGGAGACTGAGTTGAGGATCTTGATCTGCTTAGGTTCGGAGAATAAGGTTTTGGTGTGATGGATGGTGAAGGAGAGGTTTGTGACGCTGAGGTTGAAGCTTTGGTGGTGGTGGTGGGCCAGAGGCGGCGAGTGACGGTGGGAGGAGGAGGAGGAGCTGGTGGTCGACTCTTCATTGGAGTCGGAGGTAGCGGAAAAGAGGACCATGGAGCTTTCTTCCATGCTAGGCCTAGTTGGTGTATTGAAGCACATTGTCATAGTTGAAGGAAAAAAAAGATTGCTTCTTTTCTTTCTTTAGGGCTGTGTTGTTATGTGGTTTTGTTTCTGCATTTTAACTAGGAAGTGAGTATCAGGAGTTTTGGTGAATTAAGCTACAGGGAGTTGGAACAACCTTGAGTTTTAGCGTAGGTTAAGGGTAGTTAAGGTAGCTTGCAAACTTTGGTATTAGTTTGGTTGGACTTATAAGCAGCATCTACACTTTTGGATTGCTTGCTGAGTGTGTGTGTGAGACTGCTTGTTAGGTGATTATGGGTAAGAAAATTGACATGCTCTTTCTTGAGCGGTTTGAAATGCTTAATTTTAAAAGAAAATTGCTATTTTTAGTTTATAGACACAAAGCCTATTATTATATCGGTTGTAATAAGGTAAGAGATTCAAACAAACTCGTAGAAATATCATACTACTTCTAACTCTTGAATTGATACAAACGCATTGGTAATCTCATTTAATATCAATGGTACTTTGGGGTGTCTTAAAAAAGTCACCTACCAAAGACTGAAATTTCAACCGCGCAAACAATCCCCAATAAGTGCATCGCAGGGAACTCGTGTCAAGGACACCACTCCTTGTGAGAGGCCTTGCTTAGGCTCTAAAGCTCGAGTCATATTCATGGATATTAAGGTTTCCAGGCTGCTCGATCTCAATGTTTGTTCTGTCGGAAGAAGGGCAGCGCCCTACAGATCAAATAAAAAGCGAAAACAGTTACACACAGGTCCGGGGCATAGCACGATCCCTAGAATCGTCCCAAATTAAAGCGGAAACGCTATCATGCGGAACAAAAATAAAATAACGGCCTAAAGGGAAAGAGAAAGTTAGCCTAGTAAGGGCGTCAACAACAAAGTTTGTCTCACTAAAGACATGGTTTAGACCGACATTCAAGTAAAAGATTATATATATATAGGTTTTGGTTGAGGCGAATACTATTCCTATGAGATTTACCTTCTTACTATATAATGGATGGTTTAGTTTTTTTTTTAGGATTTTTTTAAGGAAACAATATTATTTTCTTTTCTGAAAAATACCATTAGAACACTTAAGTATGACAGTTCAATTTTATACACTAAGATCTTAAATTAATATACTAAAAGTTCATTTTATAAATACTATGAGTTCAATTTTCAATGTTATATGGGTTCAATGTTTTTTACGGGTACATGAATGCGCGCCGTACAGGTTTACTAAGCGAGCCTCTTTTCCAATTTCAAGTTTTGCTTGCAATTTGTGATATTTACGTTTAGCTCCCAGTATTATTATATAATTATGAAGTATTTTTATAAATTTTAATATGTACTCTGGTTGTCCTCCTTAGACTATTTAGTAATTGGCTTTTAGCTAGCTTGTTTTTTAATCGAGTCCTGAAGTTTGGTATTAGAGCCTAGTTAATTAATTAACAAGCTGGAGATTTCAGAAAAATGCACTAATAGAGAAGCTCCACATATTAAGTATATAAATATTGACGATAAACATCATGAAGTAAAATTAAATACCATAGTTGATGATATCACTGAACTAAAAAGTAGTATTTTTAGATTAAGTGAAAAAATCAAAAATATTAGAGATGAACTAACATTTATTAGAAGAAAATAAGAAATTATCCACCGAACTTATTCACAAAATTAGGCACCCAGCTGCAATTGCAAAAGGTCTAGAAGTTAAAAAATCAACCAACTTTCCCTATAAGTATCCATTCCAAGATCAAAATCCTCGAAAAATATTTTTAGTACCAGTTAAAATATTAGCGAAAAAGGAAAAAACCAAACTTGACGAAAATGAGGAAGACAACGAAAATTAATCGTTAACCAAGAGAATATACCATGGAGGAACCTGGTATTATCAGTAGTGAAGAATCTGATTATGATACAAAAGAAGAAGAAATGTATCAACCGATGGGTCTGATAAGGTTAAAACTAGGCATGACAATTTGACCCGTACCCGACAGGTAACCGACATAACTGACCCAAATAAACGGGTGAAAAGCTGACAAAATGCGGGTGGAAACTGTTTTCGGGTGATCGGGTGCGGTCCGGGGCATAGCACGGTCCCTAGAATCGTCCAAAATTAAAGTAGAAACGTTATCAAGCCGAACAAAAAATAAAATGACAGCCTAAAGGGAAAGAGAAAGCTAGCCTAGTAAGGATGTCAACAACAAAGTTTGCCTCCCTAAAGACGTGATTCAGACAGATATTCAGGTAAAAAATTATATATATATATGTATATATATTTGAAAATGGTTGAAATACCAAATTAGCATTAACAAGTGTCCCATTTGGACATTTGGTTATTTACAAATGTATTTTGGACATTTAGGTGTTAAAAACAAAAAATTAGACAACTGGGTATTAAAAAAACAAAATCCGGTCATTTAGGCACTTTTCAATTGAAAATTTTGATTATCAAACACAAAACTCAAATTTGTTAAAATTGATTTATTTTCCTTTATAAGTAATAAATGTTCTTATTTTGTTGCACAATTTAAAAGTTCACATTGACATTTTAAAAAGAAGTCAACCACATTTGTCCATAAAAGATCAAATCTTTCAAATGTAGACATACCAACATTTGTTTGTGAATAAAAAAAAGGGAAATTCCGGATGGTGCCCCTAAATTTTGAGCTTTTCCGGATGGTGCACTCAAAATAAAATTATTCCACAAAATGCCCCTGAGGTTTTGGAAAAGTTCGGATCGTGCCCCTTTTTTTTTATTTCCCTCAAAACTTCCGTTCACTCCTCCCTAACTCTGCCGCCCCTTCTCTCTCTGTCTTAGAATCCATCCTCCTCACTCTCTACGCCTCCCAGGCCAAGTCCCGGAGTCACGGGCGCGAGGAGTAGTGGTGAAGATGTGGATGATGGTGGAGGAGTGGAGGTCGTGGGGGGTGATGGCGTTTTCGGAGGTGAATCGAAGGAAGGAGGTGGCGAGATTAGGGTTGTGGCGGACCCGGAGGAGGACGTGGGATGCCAGGAGAGTGGTTAGGCCTCTGGGACAATGGTTTAGGATGGTGGCCCACCGGGATTTGCCGATTTGGAGTGGTGGTTGGTCAGGATGGAGGCCACGGAGGAGACCACGCAGTCCACAACGGAGACGGAGTAGAGTGAGAGGGAGTGGGCTCTATGGAACGCGGGTGAAACCCTCTTCAAGAGTTGGGAACCCATTGCCAGAGGAGTGGTGGTGGTTTTAGTCGGCGGGAGACAAAGCCCTAGTGGCCAAAGGGGTGGTGTTTGGTGTCGATGGCGAGATGACTGGAAAATCATGAGGGATTTGTCTGAGGTGTTTAGTGTTACACTTCCTTACGATTCTCTTGTGGATATTCGTTCAAGAATGAAGATCGTGGCTCCAAATCTTGTCACCATTGATGAAAGGGAGGAAGCTACTTTCTCTAGTTTGATAAAGCAAGAGACTTCTCAAAAAATGAATGTAGCTGAGCCATCCAAGGCTACAATTGGTACCGCATTACAATGTTCGATCAAGAGGATGCCCTTTCCTAAACTGCCTTTGCCGGAGCTGGACTTGGTTTGGGAGGCGTAGAGAGCGAGGAGGACGGCTTCGAAGCCGGAGAGAGAAGGGGCGGCTGAGTCAGGGAGGAGTAAACGAAAGTTTTGAGGGAAATAAAAAAAGGGCACGATCCGAACTTTTCCGAAACCTCAAGGGCATTTTACGGAATAACTTTATTTTGAGGGAACCATCCGGAAAAGCCCAAATCCCAGGGCACCATCCGGAATTTCCCTAAAAAGAATATGTAAGAATTCTCGATGAGATACAATTTTTAATTTGTTTTGCATCAAAGTGTAATTCGGTCAACTCATTATCAATTATCATTGTATATGCATTCATGATATCTTTAAAAGTAGCAAAATCAAAGGCATTATTCTCCATAGTAAACAACCAATACGTATATTGTGATGGGATAACCGAATAATGCTTTAAAGAAATCAAACTCCTATTTTCATATAAAATTATATATTAAAACTTTTTACTTAAAGTGTGAGAATATTCTTATTCAGAAACTTTTATTTTCATTTTTTAACCAAGTATGAGTATTTTGCTAATTATAAGTAAAATAAAATTGGTTTAAAGCTATAAAACTAATTCAAAATAATTTAGAATGAACTAATTATATGGCAATGGAAAAATGTCATATAGCAAGAAAAAACCACAAGATGTCATATTTGCACATATGACATAACCAACCTACAACTTTCCCTTGACCGGCGTTGATCGACTGTTGACCATTTGTTGACTGACGATGACCGGCATTGACCGGCCGTTGACTGGTGTTGACCAACCGTTGACCGATGTTGGCCAACCGTTGACCGACGTTGACTGTCATCACAAGTGACAATATTCACACCTAATTGTCATCACAAGTGACAAGTGACAATATTCACATCTAATTGTAATCACAAGTGACAATTTCACACCTAATTGTCATCACAAGTGAAAACATTCAACAATTATTCATACCCAATTGTCATCATAAGTGACAATATTAAGGAAATGGAGTCATAACTCTCCATTTATATGATCGCTCATGGATGCGAGGGTCTAGAGATACATTTATAACCCGACCCCGATATAGTACGTGGTGGGTGTCGAACACTCGGGAAGTCTACTCGATTGTTATGCCAAAATACTTGAAAACGGGAAAGGAGAACTTAATACAAAGGAAAACGAAAGGAACAATCGGGACCGATGCAAGGTCACGTCGGGCCCGATGTTGGCAAGGACAGAGGACGTCGGGACTGACATTGAGAACGTCGGGACCGATGTACCTAGAGATGTCGAACTCAAGGGTTTGAAAGTAGATCCTGGGGTTTCGGTTCCTTCTCTAGTAGATTGAGCCTATTCCACCCCAATTCAAGCAATAAGTGAGGATCGAAGTTGGATCAAGAGGCTTTCGCTTTGTCCAAACCACTTTTACACATCGATCTTTGGGAGATTGGCTTTCGCTTCTTCCCTTCGATGCAAGGTCTAGTGATGGATGCTTTTCACTTTCGTTACTTCGCCAATCACTAGCCTTGATCCCCTACTTTCGCAAGGAACTGTAGCTCTTTGTAGAGTGGTTCTTAGATCAAGCACTCAAGGCTTATGGAATTGGGGTTTCTAGCCCAATCTAGCTAGATCATTCCCCCATCACCCAAGATCAAGGAGATCTACTCCATATGGCAAAGCATCACAATCATCATCATCAATTTCCAATCAAAGGCAAATTTCATTCACAAGCTCAAATCCAATCCACAATCTCCAATCCAAGTTTCCAAATCCAAAGGATCAAACCAAAGCAAAGCTAAACTAACAATCAAACCTAGCAATCTCTTCCTCTCCTATGCCGATTCTCTCTCTTCTCCTTCTTCTCTCCTTTCTCCTTGCTCTCCAAGTATTCTCTTGAGAGGATTGTGTGTTTTTTAGTGTGGGAACCCCCAATTAGAAGAATAAGAGAGCCTTTGTAGATGAAGGGAAAATGTGGAAGTCTACATCTTAATGCCTTGCTGCCCAATCCACACGAAACCGACATGGACCGACACGGAGCGGACCTCGGGACCGAGGTACTGGGTACATCGGTCCGAGGTTGAAATCTTATCTCGAGCCCGGCTTTGCTTCTACCTCGATCCGGGCCTCATGCCACCTCTTCTTCTTGGCTTTCCTCTTGTTTTCTTCATGGCTTGCTCCTCTTCTTCCTTCTTTGTCTCATGCTTTTCTCCATGCCTCGATTCTCCTCCAAAATGATCCTTGATCCTTGCAAAAATGCCTACAAATCACACAAAAACACGTATAGTCTCCGAATCTCATAGAAATGCGAGAACTAAGCTAAAAGGGAACAAAACACTCAAGAAAAGAAGAGAAAAGGAATAAAACTACTAAGGAAAATAAACATAAAACACCACCAAATATGAAGACATCAGAATACCCCATACTTAGACCTGCTTGTCCTCAAGCAATAACAACGTAAGCAAGACCGAAACATAATCTTCAAGTAAAGCCTCATATTAAAACACATTTAAACACAAGTGATAGGTATTCAAGCAAGATTACATCATCACACATGATTGAGTGCTCAAAGGAATAAAGTCAATGCAACTAAGCCTCACTTTAGGGACATGTAGATGTGTATCACTCTTCATGTGTATGGGTATAGCAATGGACACTCAAGCTCAAATATCATGCAAGTAAGGACTTTACGATTGAAGCTAATATCACCAAATCCTCCACCTAGAGATGCCTATTACATAATACACAAAGAATTCGAACTTGGCTCAATGGAGGTCCTCAAAGAGGTTCCATTCGGCCGGGTTGTAATGGAGCTTTTGGTATTTCATAAGGTGAGAATTATTTGGTCTTGTGGTGCTTACAATGGGGATTGAACAACCTAAACTCTCACCAACTTCACCAAAATTCCTCAATCAACTTTATACTCACTCCAAAAAGCTTAAAATTTTTTTCTCTCAACCCAAAATGTCACTTTACATTCCACTTCATCTTTGCACTTAGCTTTTTGTTGGATTTTCCCAAACTTTCTCACTAGACCGACTTTGATCATAACTCGGGCCCGATGTTGGTTTCAAATCAGTCGGGCCCTTTTCTTCCTCTTAAGCTTTTTCACACCTTTCTTTCCACTTTCCAACATTCCTTTTCTTTTCTTTCTTTCATTTGGCTTTCTTTTCATTTTGAACCATTTTTCGCACAACAAAGATGAACTACCCACAAGATTCATAACACCACTCTTTTCCCTTAAACCCAAGAGAATCTCAACTCTTCAAATACCATCCAAACCTCTCTTTTAAACTCCAATCCCATAAGAGTCAAGTCATATAAGGCTAGGAATAATATTTTTGAGAGAGTTTTAAACAAAGGCTTAGGCTAGAACGGGGCTACAAACTAAGGATTCACTTCATGGTAGGATATGGAACATTTATGTGACTAAAAGAATAAAGTTCAAATCAATGTGACAATGCTAGTGCAAATCTCATGACGGTCTTGGAAAATAGATAAACATCTCAATAGCAAGTTTTACTAAGAATGCATGAGCTAGTCACACAAAAAACATGAGGGATATGCAAATATGAACAATCATCCCTAAAATGGCCAAAAATCAATCTCACAAGGGTCACACACACTTAGCTGCATAAACACTTATCCTAGAATTCACGTGCTCACTAAAACACGCAAGATATCATGATCACATCAAAAGCAACATCATTTTTAGAGGCTAAACTATCCAAAAATATGCAAAGGAATTTACATGCTCACATCATCATTAGCTTTCATCTTCGGACATCTAAGATGAGATTTCTAGTCCAAAAACTACAAAACACAAAATCTTTTTGTTGTTTTCAACACAATTTTTCGAATTTTTTGCAAAAACTTTCCCTATACAAAACCAAAACTCATCCAAACGAAACCAAATCCATTCATCAAAGTCATTCATCAAACCACAATCCAAGAAACTATCATCCCAAACACAAGCTAAAAACAAATATCCACAAAACACAAACTAGCAAAACCATGAGCACAATTACCCCACCCCATACTTATAAATTTTGATGTCCCCATCAAATAAGGAAACAAAAACTTAAAAACAAGAGAGAAGAGCACGAAAAGCTCACAATTTCTTTATTCTTCAATGGCATGTCTAGGATCACTCGTTGAAGGGGTTGTCACGTCCATATCCTCGTTAGAGCCTCATTTGCCGCTCCCTCTCGTACACTTGCTCTTGGTAGAAGTCTTGTGGTGGTGGTTGAAGTTGAGCATTCGGCCATGTCCATTGGTCCTCACGGGAAGGGAAGTTCCCACTCATCCAAGTGTTTAAGTTGTCTTGGACACGCCACCTTTGGTCGTCCACCTCTCTAAGCTCATCTACCTCTCGCCTAGTGTAGCCGAGGGCTCGATTCATCTCTTCTTGACTCGCTTGGAAGGCACTTTGTTGTTGTAGCAATTGTTGTTGTTGTTGGTACATG
The DNA here is from genome assembly GCA_934048045.1 of Polygonum aviculare. NCBI lineage: Eukaryota > Viridiplantae > Streptophyta > Magnoliopsida > Caryophyllales > Polygonaceae > Polygonum > Polygonum aviculare. Next base: position 13,286,371 of record OW204023.1, on the reverse strand, counting down.
TATTGTTGTTGAAGGTTCACTTGATGGACCTCATGAAGAACATTCTCTTGTTGGATTTGAAGGTGGGCCATTTGGTTGGCCAAGAACGACATGTCCACCGTTTGTTGCCTCTTGGGAAACACCATTCCGGGACCATACCATTGAGCATACCCTTCATAACCGCCGCCTTGACCCTGCTCATGCCTCACACCACTCCCCTCTCCATGCTCAAAGTGCCTCGGTCCCGATGTTTTGTGTACCTCGGTCCTCTGCTGCTAGGGGGTTGTGCATGGCTCGGAGGTTGGTCATCAAGTTGTTGAAGCACTCATCCTCTTCGGTTTGTTCTTGATCAATATCCATGGCCTCTCCTCGAGGTGCCAACACATAATCTCCTTGGTCGGAATCCGGTGAAGATGAGAGGGTGGTAAACCGAATGTGTTGAGGTTGTTGCCTCCCCTCACGAGCACTAACCGGATCACCGAAAGAGTGGGGCTTTGAGGCCCAAACACCATACCAACTGTTGTACCTTGAGAGATTTAAGAGGTTGGGCGTCAACCGGATAGCTACGCCATTAAAGCTTGAGTGAGGAGCCAAGGAAGTCATGTAAAGCTTCTCCTTGATGATGTTGGCCTTCTTACTTCATGGTCATGTACTCATCACCATTGGGAGCCGGAGAATACTTGGTAAGATCGACTTCTAGGCGCATGGCTAGCCTTGCAATCTTTCCACCGAAATAGATCCAAGAAGAGCTTTGGAAGTCTCGGACCATCTTGACCCACTCCTATACAAGGTTCATGGGCTTTTCGGTGTTGAAGAGCATTTCATGGAGCAACATAATCTCTTCCTTCATCGGTTTGCTCAACTCATGACTTGCATAGATTGCACATCCCAAGACTCGCACCATGAATATTGCTGCACGATTCGGCCAAATCGGCTAAGACATGAATCGTACACAATCTCTACAAGATCTTTCCTAATATATACTCTTAAGCCATGATAAAATCATCTTCAATATCTTCCTTGATCTCTTGATGATTTTCCATCGTTATGATCTTGTCCTTGCCTTAAACGAACTGCTGAATATGCTGGACGTGATTTCCATATAAGAAAAACACGCTGTTTCCTTTTCCGAATTTCCGCACGCGCTTCGCTTTTGGAAATTGAGGTCGGAGACCTCTCGGCAACCTCTTCGGTTTGGAACCATCAAAACACGAACTCGGTTTTCTAACAAAACTTGTTATGCTTATCTTGAGAGTTTGGTAGAGAATCTTGCCAACAAAGTCAATAGCTTGGTTGTGGAGCATTGTGAAAGGTATGATTCTTCTCTCCACTCAACAACCACTTGCCCATTCTATGAGTATGAGAAAGCGGGAGACATCACATTGGAATTCAATGACCATGAGTTAGATGTGCCAAAGGACGACACTGCCGACATGAATGAGCCTATAGAACTCAACGAGCTTGATGCATCCATTCCCATGCAAGGTGATGAAATGGAGAGTTCCGATGCTTTGAAAGAGATGGGTGATCTATGTGAGGAGGAGAGGTTCTCTTATTATGAATTAGAGGATGAGAGGTTCTTTGATGACGGATTAGAGGATGATGAAAGAAATGAGCAAGATTCTGTCATTGAGGTGTGTCCTTCACCAATGGATCCTCCTCCTATACTCTCTACTAGGGAATCTCCTCTCTCAATCTTAGATACCTTGATTCGGCCTATTTTGTATAGGATAACTCTTGTATTTTAGAGCTATTTTGAGAGTGTTTAGGTTAGTTTTGAGTGTTATTGTAATATCAAGACCGAAGACACAAACTATGAAGAATCAAGAGTTAAAGAGCTTAAAGACGAAGATTCGCCACTGCATGAAGGCCGCGGTCACGTTGTCTATGACGCGGGCGCGGTGGCATGGAGGAGCGAGCCAACCAAGACCATGAAGGCCACGGTCGCGCTGCCCAGGGCGCGGTCGCGGTAGTAGCCGACTCAAGATTTGACAATTTGAAGGCCGCCGCGGGCGCGGTTATGGTGCCGCGGTCGCGGGTTCGACCGACTTCCAAGTTGACGAGATTTCACCGTTTTTATCTTGTTTCCTTTCTTATCTTTCGGGTTCCTACCTTATTTAGTCCGAAAAGGTTGATCTCTGGGGCTATATAAGGAAGACCTTTTCTAGGTTTCTAGACATCATCCACTTTGTCAATCAATTGTATTTCAATAAAGATTAGAGTTTTCTTTGTAATGGAGAACTAACTCTCCTCTGGAGTTTATTCAATCAAGGAAGCTTTATTATGAAGTTGTGAAATTCTGGTAATCTCTTTATCCCTAGGTCTTTATTGATACTCTTGTACTTCATCCCATGATCTATGTTTGATTTTATGAGCCTGATCAACTTGTTTGACTGACTTAGATCTATTGTTTGAATTAGGATTGGTTGTTGTCTATGCATCTTTCCTATTCTCGAAACAACTCTATTCTAGGACCGTGGACTAGTTTAGGGAAGAGTATTCAATGGTTAAATTATGCATGAGACTCGTAGCTTGATTGCATGATTTGATTTCCTATTATCCATGTGCTCTATGCTAATTCTAGGTTTAAGCGTCCTTGCCTAGCGTTATAGAATTGCTTGGACCGTGGACTTGCGATTTCTAATGATTGGGATTGGAATTGACCTAGGCATATAAAGAGGTGGATGAATTCATGATCAACGGAATAATAAAGTGGAATTGATTGGATGAACTCTGCTTGATAATTTGATTGAAACCAACTTTCAAAACCCCCTTTTGATTACTTGCATGAAAACACTAAAATCTGAATAAAAACTGATTCCTTTGGGTTCGACCCCTTGCTTGCCTACTATACTTTTGTTTGCATGTTTGGGATTTATTTTTGATAAGGGAACAACGACTTTGCCTGAGTCATACCTCATGTAAGTTTTTCCCTAATTTCTCTCCCATTGTCATTCAAGATGTGCATGATGAAAAACCATGTTTAGAGTCTAAAGTAGAATCTAGAGATTACTATGAGGTTGCCTTTGAGGAAAGTGTTCAAAAGAGCTTTGATCCATTATATATATATCTAGAGAAACCTCCACCCAAACAAAATTGGTTTCAACATATTCCTCTTCATGAAAGTAGTGCTAGTCTATGTGATAGGTTAAAACGGTTTTTGAATGCTATATTATTCATTTTAAACCATCATTAGGCTACTTGCACCTTTAAGTTTTGATAGGTTATTAAGGGCGTTAACAATGATTGATCTAAGCATTTAATAAGGCATCATGGTCAAGCTATTGACCTTAAACAAGCACTCCTTGGGAGGCAACCCAAGTCCTTCTTTGTTAGTAGGTTAAGTTCAATAAAAACTAGAAGTGGAAAGATGGGTAGTTGTTCCTAAGTGCTCGTTGTTGCTTGCTTGGTAGTGCTTGATTGCCTTGTTGTTTGAGGCTTGCTTGTGGTTGTCGTTGCCGGGACAACATTTTGCTATTGTTGCTTGTGGAATTTCTTGTCTAGTTGTGTGTAGGCAAATAGCAAAGACTCTTGACTCCTACTTCCGTCTCCAAACTGGTGAAATCCTCAATTCCACTGCCTCCTCCTCCATAATAGATTCAAGCTGAGTCCTTTCTTCTCTCCCTTCTTGCTTTAATTTTCACATTGCTAGATAGATGCATGCTAGATAGATGTAGTCATGTTTCAATTCTTGTCTTGCATCCATGTTTACTTTTGTCTTTCCATTTTATTTGCATGTTAAAATTCAAAAAAAATTGAAAAAAATTTGTCAAAATGCCAAAATTTTCATGCATAATAGGTTGCCATCAAATTCTGTAAAATGGGTTCTCTTGTCTTCAACTTAGTTAAATTCATGACTTGGAAAATTCTATATCTTTGCATGGATGGATGAAACCCTTATTTCCTTGCATGATCATGACTTGTTTGCTTGGCATATTTGGATGATCATGTGGACTTTTAAGGTTTTAGACTAATGTTGACATTCTAGGTAATGAATTCATGATTTGATTTCCGATTATCCCTGTGCTCTATGCTAATTCTAGGTTTAAGCGTCCTTGCCTAGGGTTATAGAATTGCTTGGACCGTGGACTTGCGATTTCTAATGATTGGGATTGGAATTGACCTAGGCATATAAAGAGGTGGATGAATTCATGATCAACGGAATAATAAAGTGGAATTGATTGGATGAACTCTGCTTGATAACTTTGATTGAAACCAACTTTCAAAACCCCCTTTTGATTACTTGCATGAAAACACTAAAATCTGAATAAAAACTGATTCCTTTGGGTTCGACCCCTTGCTTGCCTACTATACTTTTGTTTGCATGTTTGGGATTTATTTTTGATAAAGGAACGACTTTGCCCGAGTCAAATTTTGGCGCCGTTGCCGGGGAATCTTTTTCTTGTTTTGATTTTGTGTGTTTTCGGGTTCTGCGCCCAAACCGCGCCCGCGGCCCCCTCGACGCGCCCGCGGTTCGTACGCAGAACCATCCTTTGGGTGCGGACCTAACACATGGTCCGTACCCGGTCTACTAATACTTCCCCTGTTCGTTTTGATCCAGAAATTAGCAGGACTCTCCGGAAGATAAGAAGTGCCCCCAGACCCTCTACATCTTACAACCTTCTTGAATCTCTCTCTCTCTGACTCTGAACCAGAAGACGCCATGGCGGAACAAACTATCCGCCAACTCACGGCGCCTGATCTCTAGCAACAGCAGCTCGCTGTTCAATTCCCCGAACTCGGGGAGGGTGTGAAGTTCGAACTAAAGTCTAGCCTCATCCACCAGTTGCCCAAATTTCCCGGGTTGAGCGGTGAGGACCCGAACAAGCATCTCACTGAATTCCACGCAGTGTGCGTGAGTATGAAGCCCACTGATGTGACGGAGGATCAAATCAAGCTCTGGGCTTTCCCCTTCTCTCTGGAGGACACCGCCAAGGACTGACTCCTTTATTTGGTGCCGGGTTCTATCACTGCTGGGGCGGCCATGAAGAAGACGTTTCTTGAGAAGTACTTCCCCGCTTCCAAACAAACATCTATTAAGAAACAGCTCTGCAGTTTGGAGCAAGGGGAAGACGAGAACCTCTATGACTATTATGAGCGCTACAAGAGGCTCATCGCGAGTTGTCCCTAACATGGCTACCAAGCCAAGGATCTTATTTGCTACATCATTGAAGGACTCTGCGACAATGACAAGAGGCTCGTAAATGCATCTTGTGGGGGTAGTTACGAGAACTTGAGCCCCGCTGCAGCTTTTCAAAAAGTTGAGATCTTGGCGGAACAAGCCCGCAATCAAAGGTCAAGAACCAACGTGAGGTCCGTTAGTGTGGTGAATGAGTCCCTGAATGCTGAAGTAAGGGAGCTCAAGGATCTTATGAAGCAGCTGCTCACGAAGAGGACAGCCCAGCAAGTCAACGCTTGCGGTCTATGTTATGATGCAAGCCACCATACGGATCAGTGCCGGCCGCCCTACTATTCAAGAGACCGAGGAGTCGGTCAATGCTATTGGCAATTATGGTGCGCCCCGACCCCGGAATGACCCTTACTCTAACACCTATAATCCGGGGTGGGCAAACCATCCTAACTTGAGGTGGAACAACCAGCAGCAGCAAGATCCGCCACAACAGCAGCAGCAGTATACTCCTCAGGGCCAGCAACAACAATTTCGGTCCAATAACTATGCCCCGAGATCGCCTGCTCCGTCTCAGAATGATGCTATTACCGCCATCTTGAAGGAGAACCAGGAAACGAGAGCTGTTGTAAAGAATCTTTAGACTCAGCTGAGCCAACTTGCCACCATGATCAATAGGCTTGAGTCTAAGGATTCCGGGAAACTTCCTTCTCAACCGCTCAATCACAAGGAGAATGTCAGTGCCATGAATTTGAGGAGCGGTAGAGTATTGGCGAGTCGGGAATCACTCACTGGTGATGAACCGCGACCGCGCTCCCCTGGCCGCGACCGCGCCAGGGCGACAGCACATGAAGACCAAGCTTCTGTGGGAATTCCGCGCCCGCGCTCTCCCATCCGCGCCCGCGAAATTCCAACAGAACCTTCGGACCACGAGAGACGTAGCGACCCGCGACCGCGGAGTCCGGACCGCGCCCGCGGTAAGGAGGCCGAGCGGAATTTCGAGGCTTTACTCGATTATGCTTTCAAGAACTATGCCACCTCCTCGCCCGAGCTCTCCTAGACGGAACCGAGCCCCAGCAACAGAAGAGGACGATGGCTATGTGGCTCAACCCCTTCCACCATTGGATTCTTTCAAGCCCTCTCCTCCATTCCCCGAGGCTCTCAAGGACACAAGGAAGCCGGCACATGACAAGGAACTCTTCGAGACCTTCGCCAATTGTCGGGTAAATGTTCCTCTCCTTAATCTCATCCAGAGTGTCCCTCGTTTTGCTAAATTCATGAAAGAGCTATGCACCATAAAAAGAAAGAATAGGACTAGTCCTAAGATTGAAAAGGTCGCTCTAGTTGAAAAAACGCAGGATAGCAAAATTGAAACTTGTAATTCCCTACTCCAAAAGCAACTTTCTAAAAAATGTTCAGACCCAGGAAGATTCACCGTCCCTGTCACTATTGGAGAAACTAAGATTGAGCGTGCTATGCTAGATTTAGGTGCCTCCATTAATGTTCTTCCAGCTTGCATGTATGATAGGTTAGGCCTTGGTCCTTTAAAAGAGTCCGATATTGTTATTGAATTGGCTGACCACTCTAATGTGCGCCCAAAAGGGTTAGTTGAGGATGTTCTAGTGCAGGTGCGGGGTTTGATCTTTCCTGCAGATTTTTATGTGATGGAGATAGGCGAAAGGCGATACGACCCGGTTCTCTTACTAGGTCGCCCATTTATGAAAACCGTCAACACGGTCATTGACGTTGCCAATGGATCTCTTTCCATATCTCATGGTGGCAACACGGTCCGAATTGATGTTGATGAGGACCCGTATTGATTGTATCCACGTCGAGCCAACGACGTTAAACAAAAGCGCTTCTTGGGAGGCAACCCAAGGATTAGATAGATTGTTTTTCCATTCCTAGCTTAGGATTTGTTTGTTTTTCTAGCTAACATGCAGGTACTAGGTCCGAAAGGACACGCCTGGCGTGAAACCGCGCCCGCGCCCCCTTGACCGCGCCCGCGGTGGACCATCAGCGCGCCCCGACGAACAGGTACTAGCCCGTGCTCGCGGCAACCATACCGCGTCTCGGTTTTGGCTATGTGTCAAGCCTAAGTATGGGGGAGCTTTGTTTCCCCGGGAGGTTCTCTTCTCCACGGCTCGAGTTCGAGTATTGATCCATCTTCCAAGAAGACGAGCCAAGATACGAAGCTTTCTATTCTACCTCCTATGAAGAGTTCTTCCATTCCACCCCTCTTCATCGATTGTGAGTCTTCTGATATACCGTCTTCTTTGCTTTTATCCTTTCTCTTTGCTTCATTGAGGACAATGAAGGATTTAAGTATGGGGGAAGGAGTACTCGCATTCGCTTATCCTAGTTAGCTTACACTACTACAATAACGACCTATTGGGGCGGCTTCTTGTGGCGGTTGGCTCTATTGCGGCGGTCTTTTGTGGCGGTTAGAATGTAGAGGCGGTTTCGGAAGCAGTCGTGGCGGTTTGTAAACTAACAATGCAATAGTGGCGGTTTTGTGTGGCGTTTTATAGAATTACAAAGTTAAGGTGGCGGTTTTCAGAATTTTACTAATTGGCGGGCACGCGTGAGGTAGGCGGGGATATGTGGGCTGGTTTTCGCAATTTTCACAATTTTCACAATTTTTAGAACTCAAAACCTTGGTCCTCTTTTCCGCTCACAATTTTCACAATTACCAAGCTCACAATTTTCAGACCTTCGTCCTCTTCGATCTCTCACTGCAGACCTCTTCCTCTTCGATTGCTTGAGTGCTCACCAATCTCTTGCCATCAATTACCTCCAAGTTAGTCACCAATCTCTTGTCGTTTTTCTCATTCGATGTTCACCTCTGAAGATTTCCGACCTTGGTGTTCGTTAGGGTTCATAGAAGCACAGGCAGGAGGCATGTAGGAAGGAGTTTCAGATCTACAAATGGAGCCCCAACGGGCCCTTGGTGTCGTTTTTGCTTGAGTCCTCTCTCCCTTTCAGGTAAAGCCCTGTCGTTAGGGTTCACCTCTTTTCTGCTCTCACCAACGACTTCTTTTCCGGCTCTTCCCTTCACCCTCTTTTCCGTCTCTCTGATTTTGAAGTGGATGAGTTTAAGCTTGGTGTGGAGACTAAGGATTTGATAGTTGATAGTTTGGTTTATGAGGTGTTTGCTGATGTTCTTCAGTTTAGTAGGCGCTCTAGCAAACGCTCAACGTTTTTGTTAATGTAATGATGTGGATGTGTTTTTGTTAATGTGCCCTTAGATTGATTAAACCCTAGATTTGTATCGAGCAATTGCAGCTAGTAGTTCATGCTCTAGGGTTTTCTTTTTTTCAATCGCAAAGAAGATGGCCTTCTAGGTCTACTATGATTGATTATTTGTTTGGGTGGGTATTAAATTCTCATTAGCTGAGATGAGCCCAAATTCTCCCTTTTTGCTTCTACACGTTCGAATTTTTTGCTCTTGGAATGGAGATGAGAAGTACTGTCACTAGTCTCTTGCAAGTCAGATTATCTTCAGTTTGTTCCTCATTTATCATTAATTTTTCACAAGGAAAGATGTCATGCGAACAAAGATTTAGATGATACAGTACAAAGCAGAATGTGGGTTCAAAGTTTATAGTAATGTACTGTCACTCAATTGTGGTTAGAATTGAAGGAGATGCAGTTGACTTGAAAAAACCCATTGGAAAATGACTTTTGGTGGATGCTCTCTACTCCAAGTTGCCTTTTGAGATGACATAAGTTAATTTATTAATGTTTTTGCCTAGGCGTTCCGTTTTTCAAAATTTTCTTAATTTTGTACTCTGTGGTATCCAAGTCAATTGTTTTCCATGTGTGGAAAAGTGTACTTGATGGCTCTATGATTATTTGGGTATTTGTTATTTTTTTTACTTAAAATGACATTTACCTTATACAGTTAGATCATGCATTAAAAAATCTTTTAAACAGATGTATCATGTATCCTAGGGTTCAGTTTCCAGAAGGACTTAAACTGATGCTAGAATTTTAGTGTTAACTTACCCTTAGCTACTGTTTTTATATTTTGCATGCCTTGTTGTGTGAATATGTAAACTCCTTTATATGTAGAATTTTTTAAGGGATTAGTTGAGATAAAAAAATCAGCTAGTTGAACTAAAAAACAAATCCGCTAGTTGAAAAAACTAGAGTAAAGAATAATGATGGTGGTGGTGGTAGAATTTTGTGCATTTGCGCCTAAGTTGTGGTGGTCTGGTTTGGTACATAAAAAATCAGCAAAATCTGTGTGGAGTAGTACTACGCTTATAATTGGTGATAGGCTGATAGCTAAGTTTTCAAAAGATTACATTTTTTTTTGTGGAGCATCAAACTAACTAATCAATAGTATCCTACAATATACCCAAATAATATCATCTTGAACACTTCCCGATGGTGTCAACGCCCAAGACTCAATTTGCTATAATTTCTGTGTTTTATCATATGATCATCCAATGATGAACATTCAAATTTGATCATCATGATGCATGCAAGTTGACATAAAATTAGAGTTGTCACTAATTATTACACGCGTGATGCTAGTTGTCACTAATAATATATATATATATATATATGAAAAATGTGATGCTAGTTGTTACACGTGTGTGTTTATATTATTTTATTGTAAAATCCTTTTGTGTAGACAGATTTAAGTGATACCTAATAATAGAGCGAGGGGATATATTCCTTGTGATAGACATATAACTAGGTTGGGAGCATAAGTTGCATAACATATTTGATGATATGGTTGACTCCTCATTTGATGAATGTGTTTATGAGCAGGATGGATACTTGTACATTTTTTGCATCTGCTCTGATGTTAGATCTGTTTTATCAATCAATGGCGGATTTTGAGATTATGTGGATTTACGATTTGATTTGTCTGTGCCAGGTGTCAATTGCTCCTGGTGTTCGTTAGGGCTTTCAGGTAAAGCCCTTCCTCCTTTGCCTTCTTTGTTATCTTGTCACCCACTTTGCCTTCTTTGGTCTTCTTGTAGTACTTGTAGAGGTTCTCAGAGATTGAACTCAGAAATTTTCTCATAAAACGTTTATAAATTTAAGTTAACATTTCTAATTTTAGTTGTTGTCAGTACCAATAAGTTCATAAATACTTGTTTCCTCATGCTTGTATTTACGTTGCACTAGCTGGTTTATTATCGTGATTGTCACACTATTGATTGTAGCCTTGTCTCTAGATCATTTTAGGAAAAAAGTGGACAACTAGGATTCATTGCAGAATATAGAAACAAAAGCAATATGAGCTCTAATATCTTTGATGTCTCTGGAAAGTATGGTTGCCTCCCTGCTCAGGCTGTAACTCATCTTTGTCCCTTTTTATTTGAATTCTGAGACTGAGTGTCAAGTAGATTAAAACAACTATTGCTATGTCACAAACTTATTTAGCTGCTAGATCTGATTTCATAAGGATAACTAGACTAGGGAAATTGAATGTTGTTGGAAGCTTGAGCTGTTTCATATTGAGCAATACGGAATGCTAAGATTAGATTAAGAGGCAGTGGTATACTATTTCTTCTCTACTAAAACTTTTATTGACATACTTTAGAGTAGATTACATTCTGTAACCATTCAGATTATTCAAGTCCTTTATGTTTTTTGCATGTTTTCTATGTGCATGTCTTTGTATTTAGTGGCTGATTGATGGCTGCAATTTGAAAAATGGTAATAGGATGTGCTAAAAAGATAAGGAAAGGTGTCAGCTGCGTGAACAATTCTGGGACACTACTCCTCACTATAGTGGCAAGAAGGACGTGTGGTGATATTCAATTTGGTTGAGGCTGCTCAAGAACTTTTTGCTGTAATTGTGTCTACAGTTCAGGTAAACAAGCCTGTAAATCCCTAATTTTATAGCTTTCTGAATTTTATAGCACTAATTTATGGTTTCCTGACATCTAGAATCAGTAGCATGAGCATAATTTCATAGCTTTCTGAATTGTGTTGCTTTTTCTCTCATGCATGATAGGGTCAGTTAGTTGATCATTCTTTGAAAGTATAATGAAGGACTTGTAAAAGTTTTCTGATTTTGGAAGTTATAAGTATTTTTAGGAATGGACAAAGGTAATTTGAAGTGGTGGATGTTTCCTAGATGGACTAAGGATTATGCAAAAGGCCTAGATGACTATATTGAACATGCTTTTTCAAGTGAAGCACAAGGAAATGAAATTTGCTGTCCTTGTAAGATATGTTGTCGTCGAAATTGGTTAAGTGTAGACACCGTTAAGGATCATATGATTGCAAAGGGTTTTCACCGAGTACCAGAGGATGAAGATCAAATGATGATAATGGTTATGCTTTTGATCAGAATATGGATGATTTGTTGCATGATGCTTTTAGAAATGGTCCGAATGAAGATGCTGAGAATTTTTATAAGTTAGTAAAAGAAGGTGAAGAGGAGTTGTATCCTGGATGTTGCATATGTCTTAGCCTGCTCGCCTATGTAAGTTTCTGAGTTTTCTGATTTAGTCACTTAATGTGATTTTTCTTGTTTCTATTTGCAGGCTCATTTGGCTCCTAGTGGATCTCTGAAAATCGCCACTGTAAGTTTTCTCACAATGTTTTCTGCACCAGCCTTCTTTTTTGCAGTAGTTAGTTACTGATTTTTCCTCACAATGGTTCTGACCAGAATTGAATTTGTAGGTTTGAGGAGTTTGCTAAATAGTGATTTCTTTTTTTGCTAAATGGTGTTTAATCACGTGTGCAGGCTACAAAGGATATGAATTGTTCAAGAGGTAACGGTGAACATGAAGTACCTACCCAAAATTTATCTATGGCTGAATTTCGAAAATTGAGAACCAAAGAGCGACAACTGAGAACAAGGATGTCTAAGACCAATCAAGAACAAGAAAAGCGAGCAGATTTGGCCCTTCATAAAGAAAGTGGAGTGAATGAGCAATCTCTTCACAGTCAAGTAAATCCGCCAAATCAACATGTTCAAAAGGATCAACAACCAGTACAAAGTGCAGCCCAAGAACAAAGAAGTGAAAAAAGACAAAATGAATCATCTCAGAGAAGATATTGTGCTCCAGGGAGTATGCGTCTGTACCGAGTCATGAAGAAGAGGAAATGTGTGAGTGGTCAAAATATCAATAACATTTGCGATATACCAGAATCAATACATGACTCAAATTTATTGGATGATGAGACAATGCTGTCAGAAGAAGATGATGGAAACAATGATGTGCTGGCTGGGAATGAAAATACAGGTAATAGCGGTACATTATTTCCAAATGATGATGTTAGCTGGTTGATGAAAACTTACCTGTTATTTCCAAATGTTTGCAACAGATGAAATAAACATGCCAGCTGGGAATGAAAATACAGGTAATAGTTGTATATTATTTGTGCTGAATGGAAATTAATGTGTATGTTAGAATAAATAACACTGGTTGATGAAAACATACCTATATTTCCTCATGTTTGGAATGTGTATTGTTGATGTTTGGCAAACACTGAACCTTTTGCTGATTGTACAACTTTTTTTTTATCTCCTATATTAAATTAGTTGCAGAGAAAACAAAGAAGCATCGTGGAAAGACTATTTTGGCACATGTGTATGCACGCACTGCAGACCAACGTCAAGCTGTTGTTCTAAATCATCTAAAACAAGTGATCGGGCCTACAAGAAAAATTGAAAGAGAGTTTGCTAACTTCTTGGGAACTGTAGCAAGAAATCACCAGCTTGCACCATTGAATGTTTTAAACTGGTCACATATGCCTACAAAGGATAAAATATGGGAGTTTGTTCAGGTAAGTTATGTACAACCTTAGTGTTGGGAGTTAATTTATATAGTTGAACTGAGTTTGTGGTTTTTTCTAAATGGTGTAGACCAAATACATTGTCCCTGAAGAAGGAAAGGACCAAGTGCTATCAAGTATTGGTTTAAAGTGGCGGAATCACAAAGGAGAAGTGAAAAAATTATACTTCTCTGAAGATAAAACAATGGAAGAAATGTTGGCTAAGAGGCCTCAGGACGTCCCAGAACATCAATTTAAGGATCTGATTGTTTACTAGAACACAGATGAATCTAAGGTATATATGTGATTGCATATTCCTTTAATTATGAATTGATAAACTTGGGTATACTAATTTTGTAAAGTTATGTAGGAAGAGAGTAAGAAAAACAAAGAAAATCGAGAAAAGCAAACTGACATGCATACTTTGGGTCCGAAATCAGTTGCTGTTTTGCGTCACGAGATGGTACATATCATAAATTTGTGTACCGTAATTGTAATTATTCTGGTTAAAATATTTACATACTTTACTGTATTTTTTCGGTGTAGCAACAAAACGACCCAGATAAGAGGTGTCCAACACAAGTGAGTTATACACAGTATCTAGAACATGGACTGTTGGACGGAAATACTTGACACAAAATGATGAGACAATTCAAAACATTGTGAGAAACTTATTTACAGTCTTCATTATTGATTTGTAGCATTATTTAGTTGTGAAATTCCTGCCATGTTATAAAATATAAATCTATTTTGTGGACTTCTCTTATTAGGAGAAAATGAAAGAGATGTTGTCCTCGAATGATCGAAGTACAAACACAGATCCTTATTACGATGTCATTACCAAAGAGGAGCACAGTGGACGCTTAAGGATGTTTGGACACGGGGTGACAAAGGCTAGTTTGAAACAGAAAGACCCTAAAAATCCATTCATACTTCCCCAGATCTTTTTGGAACCTATCTCTCAGCAGCTTGAACAAAAGGTAGAAGAAATTAGCAAAAGACAAGAAGCAAGGTTTGAAAAAAAGCTTTCTACATTGCTATCAAAGATAAGAGAAGCTAATCCTGGAGTGGATCTTGTTATGCCGGATCTTACAGTTGAAGAAGATGAATCTGATTCCCAACACTAATCAGGTATATATGCTTGATCTTGATATTGATTAATTATTTTCTTGACTATGAATTTATTCCTGAACTCTCTTTGATTTATTTCTGAACTGTTATATATGATTTAATTTGATTTCAGGTGGCAATATGCAATCTCTGAAGGAAATCTGTTATTTCTGAACTATCATGTTGGTGAGTTGCAAATCTATTATCTAGTATATTATCAAATTCAAGCAATATTGATGATTTTGCTATAATGATGATTTTCTTTTCAAGCAATTTGTTATTTCTGAATTTTCATTTCTATTAAAGACATCCAACTATAGTGATGATTTTAGCTGACATTGAATCCTGACACGAAATTGAATCTCATGAGCTAAAATAAATACTAGTCCATTGAATCCTGTGCTGAAATTGAATTCTGTGATGAAATTGAATCTTGTGTTGGTTAAGACATGGTCGATTGAATCCTTTGCTGCTTAAGTATTGATTGAATTCTTTAAGGTGCTGCTGAAGTATTGAATTGGAAGGTGACTGTGATTGGAACTTGTTGTCTGTGTATTGAGATTTCATTGAATTTAGGTATACTGGGATTTCTTGATAGCTGCATGAACATTTTTTCATTCTATTTTGCAGGTACATATAGGAGGATATGATGATGATCGATTATGCTAGCTAGCTAGGTGATGATGACTGATTAGGACTACGTACATACACGTATGATCAAGCATTTTGTGACAAGTTATGAACTTAAAACTTGATATTTTTGCTTTAGATATACTAGCTTAAAACTTCCTTTTTTTTGTGACAAACAATGAGCTTGAAACTTAGGTTCCTGCTTTTGGTGAATGTTTTGTAAAGCAAAAGTTCTATATATACAATTAATCATGCTTTATTTTGGTATCTCATTCCTGTTAAAATTATGGTGTTACTATAATGTCAATATATTATAATTATTTGCTATAATAAATAAATCTACAGAGATTTATAAAAAAAATATATATATAATCAATCACCATATTACAAAATGTATAATACAAAACCGCCAGCATAGCCAATACGTTCATATCGGACAATAGAATAAACCGCTGGAATTATATATTTTAACCGCTGCAATAGTCAACAAAACCGCCACAATTGCTAAAAAAACCGCTGCTATATCTTGTAAACCGCTGGTAAAGATATAAAAACCCGCCGCTACAGCACAGGAACCGCCGCTTTTGATTTGTAAACCGCAGTAATATATAGGATAGAAATCGGTTTTTTATGGTCTTGTAGAGGCGCTTATTATCTCTATTGCGGTGGTTGATTGTTTCAATTCCGTACCGCTGCCTTATCTTGAAAAACCGCCGCTAAAGACCTAAGGCAGCGCGAGCGGATGCGGCGGCTTCCAACCGCCAGCTTAGGTATTATACAGCGGTTCTCAAATCTATAGTAGTGGTTTTAACCGCTAGTATAAGCTTGAATTGTAGTATTAGTTAGTTATTTGCTTCAGATTTTTGATTTTCTTCTTTTCATGGAGCACTTGCACCATACTTTTTGCATAATAATAAAGAAAGAAAGAAAAGAACAAAGATAGAAAAAGCCATAAAAATTGAAAAAAGGCATACAAAATCCTGGGATGAGTCGAAAACTCGAAAGGGCGGCTCAGGTAATAAGCAGGTAGCCCGGACCAGCATTAGGCTGGGGTAATATGAGGTTCATGAGAGTTGTGAGTTTTGTGAGCACACCCTATTGAAAAATGAAAAGAGCGGTTAGGTGAAAACTTGAAAGAGCGCCTAAGCAGAATTAAGTGGTAAAATACGAGTGTTTTAGGATCATTCTTGCTTGGGGACTTTAGGGCTCACATGTTAGATTTGGGTAGATCCTAGGTTGCTCTACACTTTTTAGAGCTTGAGTGTTATATCTTGTTGTGAGGTGTGTGTTTGAGCTTCATTGTTTTATGCTCATGATTTCTCTATATTTTGGGTTCGGATTGTGAGTTGAGTGTTTTTATCTTCCCTTGTATTTCCTGAGATCTTAGATGTGCTGCCTTGATATATTTGTTTGAGCTTACTTGAGGACGAGCAAGATCTAAGTATGGGGGAATTTGATTCGGCCTATTTTGTATATGATAACTCTTGTATTTTAGAGCTATTTTGAGAGTGTTTAGGCTAGTTTTGAGTGTTATTGTAATATCAAGACCGAAGACACAAAGTATGAAGAATCAAGAGTTAAAGAGCTTAAAGACGAAGATTCGCCACTGCATGAAGGCCGCGGTCGCGTTGTCTATGACGCGGGCACGGTGGCGTGGAGGAGCGAGCCAACCAAGACCATGAAGGCCGCGGTCGCGCTGCCCAGGGCGCGGTCGCGGTAGTAGCCGACTCAAGATTTGACGATTTGAAGCGGTCGCGGGTTCGACCGACTTCCAAGTTGACGAGATTTCACCGTTTTTATCTTGTTTCCTTTCTTATCTTTCGGGTTCCTACCTTATTTAGTCCGAAAAGGTTGATCTCTGGGGCTATATAAGGAAGACCTTTTCTAGGTTTCTAGACATCATCCACTTTGTCAATCAATTGTATTTCAATAAAGATTAGAGTTTTCTTTGTAATGGAGAACTAACTCTCCTCTGGAGTTTATTCAATCAAGGAAGCTTTATTATGAAGTTGTGAAATTCTGGTAATCTCTTTATCCCTAGGTCTTTATTGATACTCTTGTACTTCATCCCATGATCTATGTTTGATTTTATGAGCCTGATCAACTTGTTTGACTGACTTAGATCTATTGTTTGAATTAGGATTGGTTGTTGTCTATGCATCTTTCCTATTCTCGAAACAACTCTATTCTAGGACCGTGGACTAGTTTAGGGAAGAGTATTCAATGGTTAAATTATGCATGAGACTCGTAGCTTGATTGCATGATTTGATTTCCTATTATCCATGTGCTCTATGCTAATTCTAGGTTTAAGCGTCCTTGCCTAGCGTTATAGAATTGCTTGGACCGTGGACTTGCGATTTCTAATGATTGGGATTGGAATTGACCTAGGCATATAAAGAGGTGGATGAATTCATGATCAACGGAATAATAAAGTGGAATTGATTGGATGAACTCTGCTTGATAATTTGATTGAAACCAACTTTCAAAACCCCCTTTTGATTACTTGCATGAAAACACTAAAATCTGAATAAAAACTGATTCCTTTGGGTTCGACCCCTTGCTTGCCTACTATACTTTTGTTTGCATGTTTGGGATTTATTTTTGATAAGGGAACAACGACTTTGCCTGAGTCATACCTCATGTAAGTTTTTCCCTAATTTCTCTCCCATTGTCATTCAAGATGTGCATGATGAAAAACCATGTTTAGAGTCTAAAGTAGAATCTAGAGATTACTATGAGGTTGCCTTTGAGGAAAGTGTTCAAAAGAGCTTTGATCCATTATATATATATCTAGAGAAACCTCCACCCAAACAAAATTGGTTTCAACATATTCCTCTTCATGAAAGTAGTGCTAGTCTATGTGATAGGTTAAAACGGTTTTTGAATGCTATATTATTCATTTTAAACCATCATTAGGCTACTTGCACCTTTAAGTTTTGATAGGTTATTAAGGGCGTTAACAATGATTGATCTAAGCATTTAATAAGGCATCATGGTCAAGCTATTGACCTTAAACAAGCACTCCTTGGGAGGCAACCCAAGTCCTTCTTTGTTAGTAGGTTAAGTTCAATAAAAACTAGAAGTGGAAAGATGGGTAGTTGTTCCTAAGTGCTCGTTGTTGCTTGCTTGGTAGTGCTTGATTGCCTTGTTGTTTGAGGCTTGCTTGTGGTTGTCGTTGCCGGGACAACATTTTGCTATTGTTGCTTGTGGAATTTCTTGTCTAGTTGTGTGTAGGCAAATAGCAAAGACTCTTGACTCCTACTTCCGTCTCCAAACTGGTGAAATCCTCAATTCCACTGCCTCCTCCTCCATAATAGATTCAAGCTGAGTCCTTTCTTCTCTCCCTTCTTGCTTTAATTTTCACATTGCTAGATAGATGCATGCTAGATAGATGTAGTCATGTTTCAATTCTTGTCTTGCATCCATGTTTACTTTTGTCTTTCCATTTTATTTGCATGTTAAAATTCAAAAAAAATTGAAAAAAATTTGTCAAAATGCCAAAATTTTCATGCATAATAGGTTGCCATCAAATTCTGTAAAATGGGTTCTCTTGTCTTCAACTTAGTTAAATTCATGACTTGGAAAATTCTATATCTTTGCATGGATGGATGAAACCCTTATTTCCTTGCATGATCATGACTTGTTTGCTTGGCATATTTGGATGATCATGTGGACTTTTAAGGTTTTAGACTAATGTTGACATTCTAGGTAATGAGCACCTAGTGAAATGATTTTTAGCCTTTTTCTAAGACTTTGTCCTTTCTTTGCTTTGTGTGTGATTTCTCTATGCATCCCTAACTCTAGAACTTGAAATTGTATCTTTGTCAAGACCGCATTTATGACATTTGCTTGTGACACTAATGTGATAGAGACATTTTTTTTGTTAGGTCTACTATTTTCCATATCCACCCTATATTAGTGCCAATTTTTCTTGAAGCCCCAATTTTTGAGCCTAAAAGCCTATACTTTAAAACTCCACAAAATTGTTTCCCTAGCCCAAATGGCTTGACCCTCCTTGAGAATAGGAGTCATGGGAGATGAATTTTAAGTGAGTTTGGGGTTTGAGAGGAAAATATCATTTGGTGGAAGAGAAATTCAAAAGAAAGAAGTGCAAGAATGTAGGAAATGTTTGGGAAAAGTGAAAAGTCTCGAAAAATAGTGCTTGAAAGTTGAGTTGGTGACATGAAGAAATGTGCAAAATTTGAGAAGCCACCAAAGTTTTGTGAAGAAAAGAAAAGCAAAGTGCAAAGGTTGAGTTGAAAATGAAAGAAAAGTGAAGGTGGGAGAGTGAAATTCAAGTTAGTGATGTGTTGAAATTATGATTCTTTAGGTATGAGAGAATGTTTGATTGCTTGATTTGGTTATTTGGTGGTGAAGTGAAGTTATGACTCTTATTCTTTAGCTTAGCACCACATGGCCAAAAAATTTCCTTACCCAACTATTCTCACCTAAGCCCCACTACAACCCTTAAAAGTCCTCTTGATTAGTGTCATTTGCATTGTCTTTAGCGTTGGAGATTGAGATCTCTTTCAAGCTTATGGTAAATTAGGGATTATAGATGAATTTGAGTGATTACTTTGAATCCCAAACACATAACAAGAGTGCAAACACATACCCCCTAGTGAGGCCTAGAATTGATGCATGTGTCTTCATCTTTTTGAGTCATAAAACATGTGCAATGATTCCAGTTTGTTGATTTTCAAGTTCTTTGATTATTGCTTGTTTTATTTTGAGGTGAATTCTTGAATTGCACTTGATGTGGGATGAAGAGTCTAATTGCTTGCTTGAGGACGAGCAAGGTTCAGCAGTTCAAAAGGCTACTTCATTTGAGTTCATCGATAGCTGTCCATCTTCTAAAGTAAAAGTGTTGCTGAAGAAATTAACAAGGTTGTGAGGGAGTTGTGCTATAGCTTTAGTCATCATTAAGTGACTTATTCTATAAATAAATAGATGAGTTGAAAGAAAAATTAGGTATGGGGTATACGGAATGACAATTTTATGAAAAGAAGAAGTTTAAGGAGGCAATTTTACCATGTATTGATCACCCCAAAGACAGGTTGTGGTGATGAGATTCCCAAGCATATTCTCATTAGCTCTCCTTATTTCTCCAATATGAGAATTGGACGTCTTGAAGGCACCTTATTGAATATAGAAAATTATAGAATTAGCATCAAATAAAGAACTCTGAGGTTATAAAATTCAAGAATCAACAATGGTACTGGATTATATGATTATGCGGGATGAATATGAAGAGGGTGGAGAACAGGAAAAAGAATTGGTCACAATATTTTAAGATTTAGACGACATACCTTAGCATAAGATAGCAAGTAGTCCGCGCTCTTGACATGCCATGCTTCAGCTCACTTAGAAACTTGATTTGACATGCCATGGTTCACCTTAGGCTAGATGTCTTTGTCTTTGTTGCAATAAGAAAATGAAGGTTGTATCATGGAGGAATATGGAAGCCGGTTATGTTTCTATTTATAGGCTAGTGAGATTTTCTAAATTATTGTCCTTGTATTTAAGTGCAGATTTGACTATTCAAATCTAAGATAGGCAAGAGGTTCAAGCTCATTTGAGGATATGAAGCCGATGGGCTTCTTTGTAACAGATGGATTTAAAGATTTTAATGAGTGGATTGAAATGCATTAATAATCATTTTCTTTTCTTTTGTCTAGTAAAGTATTTGGGCATGTATAACGGATGGATTCAAAGGACTAAAAGAATGTATTAAGACACATTAATGAGAATACATCCTTTTTTTTCTTGCAAAGTGCGAAAGCTTTAAAATGTGAATGGGTTGTCCATAATTAAGGTGTTGGAGGACTAAATTGTTGGTGGGGCCCATGTTTAATATTAAAGTAAAAGTCAGAATGCAAATTTGGGACATGAAAAACTATACTCCAATGGTATAAAATACTTAGCATTCATTGCGCTCAAAACCTTCCTTTATAGGATTATAGATAGATTAAACCTGTTGGTGTTGAACAGACTTGTCTAATGTTTATTTGGAGAAATAAGCAACATCAACGGTTAAAAAAGGGTTCTCGAATGCACCCTTAGTATGGATAATAAACTTATAATGAATGTAAAAAATCACTTAAAATATAGAAGAAAATGCATAAAACCACTCTTTAATTATTTACACTTGTATGCAACAAACCACCCTTTATAAACTTTTTTTCACAAAATCACCCGTTATTGGTATTTGCTTGCACTAAACTACCTATTATAAAAATGTTTGTACAAAATCATTTGTAATCTTAAATGTTTGAGAACAATCACCCACGTCTTATATTCCATATTAATTTTAATTAAATTAAATGTACTACAAAAATAAAATGTCCTTTTTTATAGTGTTTTCAGTATTTTTGGGTAATCTTATTGAAACGAAAAAATCAATTATGGACGAATTAGATCATTCATTTAAAGTTCAAAAGAAAAATACTAAACTAATGTATATTAATAAGATTACATTTATATTAAATTATTCAGTAACAAAAAATAAACTTCCTAATCGAGCAACTAGAGTATCAATTAAAAAGTTTAAAACCAAAAGTTAATATTTGTGAATCAGACAATAAATTTAAACCTCTCATATAACTACTTTTCGTCGGATATGGAATCAACTACAACAAGATTAAAACCAATTATCAATCATCAAAAAAATTTAGGGATTTTTGAGATAATATGTCTTGTCATTATCTTTATCAATTTTTATGATGTACTCAAATAAATTTGGAAAAAAAATTAATAAGGGGTGCTTTTGTGTAACTAATTAGTAACAACGGATGGTTTTGTGCAATGTTTTTTATAAGGAGTGGTTTTGTGTAACTAATTTTCTAATAAAGTGTGATTTTTGCAAAAAAAATTATAAAGAGTGGTTTTGTGCAAACAAGTAAAAATAAGGGATGATTTTATGTTTTTCCCATGAAATATAAAGTGCAATCACTTGTAACACATTCTATATTTAGTGGAATATGTCATGGACACTTGCTTATAATATTACGCACGTGATGGTTGATTCCAAGATTATACACAATCACTTATACACTAATGCACAATCAATTGTTACACAATGCAAACTCAATAAATAAAACATGATATGTACAATACGTTACAATATCATACAATAAGAAAATATGTAATTGATACACTTTATGTAGGATAGTTTAGTCATCATATTTGAGAACTATATTGAGCGTTCTAGGTTAGACTTTGTGCTTCATTGTAATATCAAGGTTGAAGACATGAGATTGTAAAAGACGAAGACTTTAGAGTTTCGGAGTTGGTTCTACACAAGAACCGCGTGCGCGGTTGCATCCCAGAGAGCTCCAATTGCTAAAGTGAAGAACCACTTTGGAGGCAACCAAGGCGCGTCTGCAATGATTGGCCGCGTGCACGGAAGACATATATGGCGCCGCGGTAGAAGTGATACGTCCGAAGGAATTCCAAATGTGGAATCAACGAGCACGATTTCCCGACCGCGTGCAGGGTACCCGAGTCGGTTTCGTTTTTATTTTATTTCCTTTTTTATAAGCTTTTATTCTTGTCGAAGGACTATTATTCCGAGACTATTTATTAGGTTTTAGTTAGAGTTTTTCATATTCAGTTTCCATTATTTACTTTTATTTTAGATCTAAAGAACTCTCTTCTATGGAGAACTAACTTCTCTAAGGTTTGTTTAATCGTGAAACTTTGTCTTATGAATTCATGAAGTTTTGGTAATTGATTCCTATCCTTTTGGTTAAGATTAATTCTCTTGTGCTTGATTATTCATGAATGTTGATTGATTCTACTTGAGTAGCTAACTTGTTGAATTTAGGTTTTGACCGTGGACGAATATGATTTGTGAAAACAATTTGATTTTCTAGGATCTTGGACTAAGGAATCAAGGAAGAGATTTGACTATATGTTCCTGCAATTAACTCGCAGCTTGATTGCTTTAACATGTATCCTACATGCCCCTTGTTTACATTGCTAATATTGATTTGAACGTCCTCTGTCAAAATTAAAATTTCTCCATATCGTGGACAAGCGGTGAAATGAGATCAAGATAGAAATTAACCATAAGATTAAAATGAATTAATGGGTGAATCAACGATATAATGATTTTCTCAAGGTTGATCTTTTGAATAAACTTGGTTTTCCAACTAATTGATTATACATTGCTTGTTTGTTATTTGCTTAACAATCTAGTTTAGTTAAAACCTCTTAAAATCCCCCATTTTAGAAGCCATGATTTTCTTGGGTACAATCCTTGATTTACCCATTATACTAAAACTTGTAACTATTTATTTTTGAATTTGGCATAACTACATAAGCTGAGTCAGTAGTCGTAACCAAAAACTTGCCACACGAGTTTAGTTATTTTTTTTTGGACACACATGCTACCATAATGCATTCTCATATCTCTATAGTATCATTCTCGCTTGAACCTTACTCATTCCTACTATCTAGACCTGACAATTCGGGTTGTTCGGGTCAGTTTGGATCAGGTTGTTCGGTTCGGGTCAGTTCAGGTCAAACAGTTATTTCGGGTCTTATTCGGTTCGGTTCGGTTCGGGTTCGGGTTCGGGTTCGGATGTTGTTCGGGTTCGGGTCTAGTTGGGGTCCGGGTCGTTTCGGATCGTAATATTTCGGATTAGTTCGGATCGGATGTTGTTCGGTTTTGGGTCTAGTTCGGTTCGGGTCCTTTTCGGATTGCTCCGAATCGGATCATTTCGAGCCTTTTTAAAAATTATAAGATCACCCGCAGCGGTGAGTTTTTAACGTAGAAGGTGTGGGCCCTTTAATGAGTACTTTAATGTGTCTTGTAAGATAACATAGTTACTACGTATTATTGACAAAGATTTAGATGCAATTTCTACTGAGTTAATTAAAAAAAATTAATTACTATTTATATTATATACATACACATACGTACGAGAAGAACAAATTACAACTCTAAAATGGGCCTAATAAGTTTAGTTCGGGTCAATTCGGTTCGGTGCAGTTCAGTTCGGGTGAAGTTCGGTTCGGGTCAGTTCGGTTCAGGTTTAGTTCGGGTCAGTTCGGTTCGGGTGCTGTTCGGTTCGTTTCGGATTCAGTTCGGGTCTGGGTCGTGTTCGGATTTTTCATTTTTCCTTGTTCGGGTCCAATTTCGAGTTCGGTTCGGTTCGGTTCGGTTTGGGTTTCGGGTTCGGGTCACTTTCCGCCGGGTCTACTACTATCCTACATATATTTACAAGTTTATTTTTGGGAAAACTTAATTCCACGTATAGTGTTGTGAAGGGTGTGTTTTGGGGGCAGATTAGCGTAATCATTTGTTTGATTACGTAGGCAGTTACCTGCAGGCAGTAAATCACGTCCCAACAAATTTGGCATGTCAAGCGATTCGGTATTTTGTTTCAGAATTAGAAAGGAAAAAAGTCGAGGGGGTAACATATTCTATCTTGTGTTGTGCGGAGACTGTGTAGTTAAAGTGGAATACACGCTAGTACAATACATACAGGAGTCATATTTGTTTGTATGAATCATGGTAAAAATGTTGTTTAGTGAGAAAGAAAATATAAATACTCCGTATGTGTTAAGCTTTGATTATGTAAAAGAATGATGTAAAGTTATGTCCATATACTGTATATGATATGAGTGAGTATGCGCGCATCTAAACTGAAGTCATCACCAACATTCAACGTTTAACATTCAACGGGAAGAAGAAGACTAATAAGTCTAAGAAAAGTAGTAAACCCTAGCTAGCTATCCCCCTATAAAGTTAGAGTTGTTGGTTGAGGCTACAAGGCGCCACCTGATTCCTTTCATTTTCAGAGGGTTTCTTCAGTTATGGCTTTCCCTTTCAAATCAAAATCAAAATCAAAATCAAAAAAGGATAATGAGACAAAGAAAAGAAGAAGGGAGTGAATGACGTGGAAATGCAAGGACCAATAGGGCAAGGCCAGGTAAGCGATGGCCTCTCAGGGTTGTCAGATCTCGCGTGCTTCCAAAACCTTCAAATTCTCTTCATCTTCTTCTCCTTCTTCTCTCTTTTACTATAGTCTGTCTTCTTTTGCTTTGGCTTTGCTCTGCAAGCAGAAGATTAAATTTCAACTGGGGAGTGGGCAGAGAAGAGAACAGAAGAAGGCAGCGCGCAGAATCAGAATTCAGTCAACCACAGGCCGGAGCACGCATCAAAAGATGTGGGGAGGCAGGCATGGTTTCTTTGCAATTAATGAGAGTCTCTACTCCTCTACTATGAATGTCACATTGTGACCTCCTCCTCTTTCTTTACCCAGGGCCAGAGATTGTTCCACTCACCTTTTTTTCACTTGTCTGTCGTTTGCTTTTCACAAGGAAAAATAAAAGAAGATTAGTTTTGGTTTGAGTGTGCATTGTGCAATGCATCATGCATGAGCCAGACCATGATTGGATTAAGTAGTGTGGGTAGCTAGCGCAGGTATGTATTCCATGTTAGGGACATGCTTTTTGACATGAAAATAAGAGGATTAGGGTTTTGTTTATTGGGTTGGGTGTGAGAGAAAAGGTTTATTGCAGGGGTGTTTGATGAGGGTGATCATCATCCCTCCGTCTGCGAGAGCTGTGAAACTGCATCCGCCTGGAGAAGAGACTGCAGAGAAAGAAAGGCATTGGAAGATGCAAAATTTGGTTCCTTCCCAATGCAAACCCCCACAGACACATACATAGATAAAGAGAGAAAGATATCTGACGTGGTCTTCCTCAACTCCCATCTGATGTTGACATTTCATCCCTTTTCTTCCTTCCTCTTCAATTCATACTACACTCCTACCATCTTAACATAGTTTAAATAATGTAAACCGGCAATTGAACTAATTAAGCAGGATAACATAAGATAAAGAGTACACAATCCAGCATAAAAATGCAACACAAATAATAAATTATAAATGTGGCTCCTTAAACTCATGGATCAGACTCTAAACCAACCACTACCAGCAGCCAAGAAACTTGAAAAAGAAAAATGCAACCAAGAAACTTAAAAAGAAAAATGCAACCAAGAAAGAAGTAAAACAACCGA
This sequence comes from Polygonum aviculare, assembly GCA_934048045.1. Classification (NCBI taxonomy): domain Eukaryota; kingdom Viridiplantae; phylum Streptophyta; class Magnoliopsida; order Caryophyllales; family Polygonaceae; genus Polygonum; species Polygonum aviculare. The sequence goes on along the minus strand of OW204023.1, from coordinate 13,260,743 downwards.
ACAAGTAAAACAGATGGCACTAGCTAGCAAACAAACTAACGAGACTTGCATTCATTCCTAGCTAGCTAGAAACCACGATGGTTGGGTGGAGGCCTGGCAGCAGCAGAAGGCGGCGGCGGCCAATTCAAATGCTGGGCCGGAGCAGCAAACCCAACCCCGGTGGAGACAGAGCAGCCCTCCATCTTGCCGGGGAGCCTTCCCCTGTTGGAGTTGTCGTCCACCACCTGCTCCTCCTCGTCCTCATACTCCCCTGGGTCCACCCTGTGGAACTCATAGTTGCCGAAAGTGCTGACGTTGAGCACCACGTTGGAGGCGGCCACCACCTTCCCGACCACGGTCCCTCCGAACACCTCCCCGGAGTTCCCGCTGACGAAGACGGCCAGCCAGGGCGCCGACGCCGCCGAGGAGGGACTGGTCGAGGAGGTGACGGGCCTGGAGGAGCCGATGAAGGTCCCCGAGAGGGAGAGGAGGTTGAAGGTGCCTTTGAGGGAGATGGCCGGCTGCAGCAGCGAGAAGTTGCAGACGACGCCGGAGCCGTTGACCACGTGCACCCCCACGCGGTGCTTCCGCGCGAACTTCTGGACCATGTCGGCCACGTCGCACCCCGCCGGGATCTCCAGCTGCTGCGTCTTCATCGCCCCCTCCGTCTCCCGCGTTATGTACACCGGCGGCTTCGGCTTGTTCTTCGACCCCGGCGGCCGACCCCTCGGCTTCCGCGATCCCGACCCTGACGAGGGGGTCAGCAGCCCCACGCCCGACCGCGACCGCCTCCTTGACGACGACTCCGGGAGGGTTGCGAGCAGCTGTTGTTGGCCGGTGGATGAAACAGGGGAGGCTGGCTTGCTCACGACGTCATAGTCCTCCTCCTCCTCCGCTCCTTCTCTCCTTCCGCCGCCTTCCGCTTGCAAGTGCTCTTCTGGCTCTTCGGAGGAGGAGTGGGAAGAGAGGCTTCGCTTCATGCAGAAATCTGCCATGGTACAAGGGGGGGGGGGGGGTGAGTGTGGAGTGGGTTTTCGTTCTTCGGTGGGAGATGAGGACAAGGACCTGCTTTTTATACTGTGGAATGGGATGATGAGATTAGAAGGGCTGCTTTTTTTTTCTTTTAAAAATTTAAGCAATTAAATATGGAGGGATGAATAGAAAGGATTGGGGGTGCGATGCTTGTATGTGTACAAGGGACAGACCACTCTGAGTTGTCTCATTCTGGATACACTCATCTTAACCAAGCAAATGTGAGTAATTAATTAGTCATCCCTGGGTTATCAAGGAAATGCCTTTATGGTAATGCAACTGGAGCTATGCTTCTCTGTGGCATTGTCAACTCACGGCATTATAGTGGATAGTGTATCAAGTCAATCTTCCGCGTTCAAAATGGCTGTAAATTGTCATTGTGCATGCATCACACAGCATCCTACGTGTAACCAGTTGGGCTAGCGGGATGAGGTGCTAGATTTCTTAAGCGCTCCTTCATTGTATCAAGTCCAAATCTCTTTGACATTATATTCCCATGAAAAAAAAAATAATTAAGAGAGTAATCTCACCATTTGATCTATGCAATACTTAGTTCAAATATAGATTTACTCTTGACTAATTGAACCATGTGGGATAAGAAAATTAATAAAAAAACTACTTTTAGTTTTACTACATGATGATGTGATTGGTGTGTTTATGAGGAAAAAAGCACTTGTTAAACACGACCGTATGTATCCTTATGCTATTTAATTTATCCAAACAATTGCGACAAATATATTTTGTCGCCTATGTGTAACATTTCTTATTTATGATCTCTCGAGCGAATTGAAGATAAACTTCAATAGGAAACTTCTTTTAACAGTAACAACAACCTTAAATTTCACCCCACTATTGTTGGAAGAGTTTTGAAAGATAACTAAACAACTCCTAATGGAGAAAGCGACAAATGCACTCGAATAAGGAAAGGAAATCTAACAAACCGGGTTAAGACATAAAGCGGGAAAGTAGGGAATACTATAAAAGGAAAGAATACTCAAAATTCAAATTCTAGGGGATCATGATTTGAAATCTTGCCCGATGAAGAGGATAAATTTTAGGAGCACGCAAGATGAGAATTTGAATGTAGGTAATTTAGTAAAGGAAGATTCAGAAGCGATCAAGATTGATAGAATGGGATCTTCTAAAAAAGATTTTATCACCAAAGGATAATGCAACCGACAAACAAGAATACTCTAAAGGGAAGCAAATCAGGAGAACACACAAATCAAAAGTGGTGGAGACAAATATTAACAAAAATACGAAAAGAAAAGGTAACTTGGAAGACAAGAATTCACGGATCCACGCCCAAAAGTCAACACAAAAGAAAGTAAATTTGAAGTCAATAAGGAAATAGGATCAATTAAGCACAAACCAAAGGAATTTGCTAATTCAGCAGATCGAGGTGAAAATTTTAAAGGAAGAGGAGAGGATGTAGAGAGAAACATGTAGACCCTTTCAATCAAAGGTAGGAAGAACTCCTAAACTGATGACGGAATGGAAGAGTAATATCAAGAAAACCAAGGAAAGATCAACAAGGGAGTCAACTGTTATGGTGTTAGAGACGTCACCATTGACAAGTTCACTGATTGAAGAGGTTGTTGCTAGGATATCAGATGATCCAAAGCTTTCAAATATGTTAGCTATGGTGTTTCCAACAATCAAAATCGAATAAATCACCCTTTCTAACAAAAGAAAAAACAAATCAAAATTATTTCTTGGAATGTCCCCAGGGAAGCAAATGCAAACTTCATATGCGTTCTCAAGGATCTAATCTGCGCTCATAACCCTACTATCTTTGTTTTACTTCAGACAAAAAATAGTGATATACAAGCTGATAAACTATGTGAGAGGATTGGCTTTAATGGTGTTTTTAGAACGGAAGCCAAAGCATTCCACAAATGCATATCGATACTATGGAGGAAGATAGAGTTAGGGTCGATTTGTTTGCAGAAAAAAATATATCAAAAGTAACATAATGATTGTTTGTTTCCGTTTCATAGTGTTTGAGGGTTGTCTAGTTTTTTATTGAGTTAAAAAAGGTAATGAAAAATCAATTTGTTTCCCCTCAAAACACTGGGGGTATCATTCTCTTTCCATCTTTCCCTTCCACGCATGACTCTCTTCCACACAGACACATTTTCCAACCTACGTCAGCCTTGCCGTCTCCGACTTCCTCCGTTCTCTTACCTTTAGGCAAACTCTCTTGCCCTCTCTCTCTTGCAGTTCTCTCTCATCTGTCGTTCTCTCTCCATTGTTGTTGGCTCCCAACTTATTTCGTCCTCACCACCATGGCCTTCGTCATCCTCAACTTCACTGGCCTCCATCATTGGCGTCATCATTGGCATTTGCCGTCCAAAGCACCGTCACCAGCTTTAATCCATTAATAGGTTTTGAAAATGAAATTTGTTGATAGCCTTTCCTAGATCATAGATCTAAAATTGGGGATCCTAACTAGTAACTGGAAAACCCTAGATCTTAGATCTGAAATTGGGATCCTAATTTGTAATTGGAAAACCCTAGAGCTTAGATATGAAATTGAAATCTGAAATTGGGGATCCTATTTGAAATTGGAAAACCTTACTTTTTAGATTTGATGATGAAATTTGTTCCTTAAAAATCTCTGAATCAGATAGGAAGTTGAGCCTTGAGGTGAAAAACTATTTAAGTAAAACTCCTAAACTTTCTAAACGTAAAAGCTGGTTTTTTTCAATCGGTTTTTTTGTTTAAACCAAAATTTTTTACCCTTGTAATGGTATTTGATTCCATTCCACTCTTTTTTCATTATGTTTATGTTTCCATTTCCATTTGTATAACCAAACGGACCCTTAATCTCAACACTTTTGATGTGCATCCACATGCACTAACAATGCAAGTAACTTGAGCTGGACAAGCTTCAGGGCTCTTCTTTGCTATTTATATGACCCTCAACCATCAAACAAGAAATTAGCTTTGGGAGAGATTATTGAGCTTTAAAACTCTAGCAAACTAATTGTGGCATTATGCGTAACCTCTCATCAAGAAAAGACATTATATACCTATTACAAATTAGATAATACTGTTTCATCGGAAATATACTAAAATCTTAAAACTGATAGTTCTTCCTTACATGTCTACAATTTTGAAACACTTCAATATCACTTTTAGTCTAGTGAACAACAAAAAGAAACTTTGAGAATTCGTTCCATTTTCAAAAGGTTAACATGATAACAAATTGATTACTAAAGTTTTGCATGGTAACAAATTGACTCTTCATGAAACAAACTTAACTATCTAGAAAAGGCACTACCAGTGCAAAGGGAACAACACATGGTGGAAATAGAGAGCTACTCTTTTTGTGGTCGAAAAATCGAAAGCTACTCTCAAATACCCTCCATTTGTTAAGTAATATGTCAACAACTCTATACGAAAAACTTCATAGTACAAACAAGTTATTTATCTATGCTCTTTAAACTATTGAAAATAAACATCATTGGAAAATTTTAATTAGAAGTATTGTTAAACTATTGAGTTTACTTTTACTTGGCATAACATTCATCAAGACGTGACTATATCTATGAAAAGTTAGCTCAAATTTTTACTCATTCGGAGATTTTCAACATATTAAAACATTCAATTGCTTATCTTGGTTACCATGTATGAACACTTAAGTATGACTTTTATTCTAGAAAAAAATGCATTCTAAAATTTCATTCCCTTTGAAAGACATTAGAACTAATCTAAAAATACAAAAAACATTAGCTGGTAAACTCTATTGTCATAAGTTGATGGACCCCATTATGTTACTAATTTAAGTTAGACGCTAAGAGCTCACTTAGTTAGTCTTCAAATTCACCAAAAGTATAAATTATTTGAGATTTGGTATTAAATGTATGTTTTTGGTTGGAAAAAATTGGTTCGAAAACACTTATTTTCACTTTTTGGTATTCTCCAATTCCCTCATATTACTAAAATTTGAATTCATTAGGAATTGCCAGATAAGATTATTCTTTTTCCCTAATTTTGTATTATCAAATTACTTGTTTTTAATTAGTATTTTAATTCACTTTTTTTACCCTCTTACAAATTTATCTTGTTTCTATTTATAAGTTTATAGATGTCATTCCAGTTAAATACCTACAAACTTTCCACAACCAACCAAATACAACACAATATGTAAATTCTTAGAAATTATATTGCGACCAAACATTACGTTACATTGTTGCATTCAATCAAATGAGCACCAAAATTGGTTGAAATCTCTCTTGCCCCATTGTTCATTCTTCTTCTTCTTCTTCTTCTTTTTTTATATAAAAGAGTGAGAACTCCATAAAATGGCTATAAATTGTCATTGTGCATGCATCACATAGCATCTAAGGTGTAACCAGTTGGGCTAGCGGTATGAGCTGCTAGATTTCTTAAGCGCTCGTTCATGGTATCAAGTCCAAATCTCTTTGACATTATGTTCACATGAAAAAAGAAAAGATCAATTAAACGAGTCATCTAATCAATTGATCTATGCAATAGTTAGTTCAAATATAGATTTAATCTCACTAATCGAACCATGTGGGATGCGGGGAAAAAAATACTTTTGGTTTTACAACATGGTGTGATTGGTGTGTTTAAGAGAAAAAAACACTTATTAAACACGGAATTAAAGTGTATATCCTTCTCTATTATATTCATTCAAACAATTGCGAAAAATATTATTTTGTCAAAAAAAAATTGATTATGGATGAAAACAAAATTTTGCCGCTTATTTGTAACATTTCTTATAGGAAACTTTTTCAAATAGTAACGACAATCTTAACTTTCACGTCATTATTGTAGGAAGAGTTTTGAAAGTTGACTAAAATTTTGTCGCTTATTTGTAACACTCGGATAAGGAAAGGAAATCGAACAAAGCGGGTTGAGACAAAAAAGCGGAAAAGCAGGGCATAACATAAAAGGAAAGAATACTAATGTACCTGGGATCTGTTCTACAAAGCGACGGGTGTATTGATGAGGATGTTAGGTCTCCAGAGAGGTTAAAAGAAGTGGAGGGAAGCTTCAGGGGTTCTGTACGATAGGAAGGTTCTGCTCAAACTCAAGAGAAAGTTCTACAAAACCGTTATAAGGTCTGCGATCCTCTATGGTGCAGAGTATTGGCCGACGACAAAGGCATAAGAACAAAAACTCGCAATCGCAAAGATGAGAATGCTTGATGGATGTATGGTCCAACAAGAAACAAAATTTTTTCGCTTATGTGTAACATTTCTTATCTACGATCTCTCGAGAGAATGAAGATAAACCTCAATAGGAAACTTTTTCTAATAATAATGACAACCTTAACTTTCACCCCATTATTGTTGGAAGAGTTTTGAAAGTTGACAAAATAACTCCTAAAGGAGAAGAGGCAAATACACTCGGATAAGGAAAGGAAATCGAATAAACCATGTTGAGACAAAAAAGCGGGAAAGCAGGGAATAACAAAAAAGGAAAGAATACTCAAAATGCGAATTCTAAGGGATCACGATTTAAAATCTTGTCCGATGACAAGGATAAATTTTAGGAGTATGTGTTTGAGCTAAAAAGTACTCGATCGCAAGGTAGATTTCTAGCCAAGATTGAGCAATATCAAGGATGATTCGATTTGGACAATCGTGAGAACTAGGGCTTGAACTTTGAGGTAGAGCAAGATAAGAGTTTGATTCCTCTATAAGATTCTTGTGTTATATGACATGTATCAAAGTAAAAACGTAATCTTTCTATAGAGCGAGGGGAAAAACCCTAGTCTCGTATGACCCCCCTAAGGCTACAAGTCTTGTGTATTTATAATATCCATGAGGTAAAAATAATTCTACCTTTCAAATAATCCTATCAAATCTAGAACCCCCTATCTGGCCATATCTAGAGAATCTCTATCTAGTTTCAGTTATAACCGATGCTTTATGGGTCTTTCCTCTAGTCTGAGCCTACTGAGTTGGACTGGGTCCAATAGTATGTAAGGCAAGAGGAGAATTCGAATGCATGTAATTTAGGAAAGGAAATTTCAAAAGCGATCACGCTTGATAGAATCGGATTTTTTAGAAGGAATATTCAATGGAAAGAGTTGTCCAAAAAAGATTTTATCACCAAAGGATAAGGCAACCAACAAACAAGAACATTTTAAAGGGAAATAAATCGGAAGAACACACAAATCAAAAGTGGTGAAGGAAAATATTAACAAAAATACGAAAGGAAAAGGTAACTTCGAAGGCAAAAAATTTAAGAATCCACGCCCAAAAGTCAAAACAAAAGGTAGTTCAATAGATTGAGGTGAAATTTTTAAAGGAAGAGGAGAGGATGTAGAGAGAAACATGTAGACCCTTTCAATCAAAGGTAGGAAGAATTCCTAAACTGATGACGGAATGGAAGAGTAGTATCAAGAAAACCAAGGAAAGATCAACAAGGGAGTCAACTGTTATGGTGTTGGAGACGTCACCATGGACAAGTTCAATGATTGAAGAGGTTTTTCTTGAATATCACATGATCCAAAGCTTTCAAATATGTTAGCTATGGTGGTTCCAACAATCAAAATCAAATAAATCACCCTTTCAATCAAAAGAAAAAAGAATCAATATTATTTCTTTCTTGGAATGTCCCCAGGGACGCAAATGCAAACTTCATATGTATTCTCAAGGATCTAATCTACGCTCATATCCCTACTATCTTTGTTTTACTTCAGACAAAATTAGTGATATACAAGCTGATAAACTATGTGAGAGGATTGGCTTTAATGGTGTTTTTACCATGGAAACCAAAGCATTCCACAAATGCATATCGGTACTATGGAGGAAGATAGAGTTAGGGCCGATTTGTTTGCAGAAAAAATATATCAAAAGTAACAGAATGATTGTTTGTTTCTGTTTCATAGTGTTTGAGGGTTACTTTGTCTAGTTTTTTATTGATTTAAAAAAGGTAATGAAAAATCAATTTGTTTCCCCTCAAAATACTAGGGGTATCATTCCCTATCCATCTTTCGCTTCCATGCATGACTCTCTTCCACATAGACACATTTTCCAACCTCCGTCAGCCTCGCCGTCTCCGACTTAGTCCGTTCTCTTACCTTATGTTAAAATCTCTTGCCCTCTCTCTCTTGCCGTCTCTCTCCATTGTTGTCGGCTCCCAACTTATTTGGCCTTTGTCATCCTCAACTTCACTGGCCTCCATCATCGGCGTCATCATTGGCCTTTGCCGTCTTTAGCACCGTCGCCGGCTTTAATCCATTTATAGGTTTTGAAATTGAAATTTGTTGATAGCCTTTCCTAGATCATAGATCTAAAATTGGGGATCCTAATTAGTAATTGAAAAACCCTAGATCTTAGATATGAAATTGGGATCCTAATTTGTTATTGGAAAACCCTAGAGCTTAGATATGAAATTGATATCTGAAAATGGGGATCCTATTTGTAATTGGAAAACCTTACTTTTTAGATCTGATGATGAAATTTGTTCCTTAAAAATCTCTGAATCAGATAGGAAGTTGAGCCTTGAGGTGAAAAACTATTTAAGTAAAAATACCTAAGAGTTTTACTCCCGTAATGGTATTTGATTCCATTCCACTCTTTTTTCATTACGTTTATGTTTCAGTTTCCGTTCGTATAACCAAACGGCCCCTTAATCTCAACGCTTTTGACGTGCATCCAAGTGCACTAACAGTGTAAGTAACTTGCGCTGGACAAGCTTCTGGACAAGTAACTTGACCCTCAACCATCAAACAAGAAATTAGCTTTGGGAGAGATTATTGAGCTTTAAAACTCTAGCAAACCAATTGTGGCATTGGTGTAACCTCTCATCAAGAACAGACATTATATACCTATTACAAATTAGAAAATATTGTTCCATCGGAACTGTACAAAAACTCAAAATTGATAGTTCATCCTTACATGTCAACAATTTTGAAACACTTCAATATCTCTTTAGATTAGTGAATAATAAAAAGAAACTTTGAGAATTCGTTCCATTTTGAAAAGGTTACCATGGTAACAAATTGATTACTAAAGTTTTGCCTGGTAACAAATTGACTCTTCATGAAACAAAATTAACTAACTAGAAAAGGCACATCCAGTGGAAAGGGAACAACACATGGTAGAAATAGAAAGCTACTCTTTTTTGGTCGAAAAATCGAAAGCTACTCTCAAACACCCTCCATTTGTTTAGTAATATGTCAACAACTATGTATGAAATACTTCATAGTAGAAACAAGTTATTTAACTATGCTCTTTAAACTGTTGAAAATAAACATCATTGGAAATTTTAATTAGAAGTATTGTTAATCTTATCCATTCCCTCTTTATTTTTGGATCCAACCGAAATTTAATTTGATCAAATTAGGTGGAATTCATTCCTCTTGTCTTGGTTCCATCATTTCCTTCATTTCCGAAATGAAATAGGTTTAATCGACATAATGAATATGAGTTTACTTTTAGTGGGCATAACATTCATCAAGACCTGACTATATTTGTGAAAAGTTAGCTTAAATTATTACTCATTTTGAGATTTTCAACATATTAAAAATTTCAATTGCTCATCTTGGTTACCATGTATGAACACTTAAGTATGACTTTTATTCTAGAAAAAAATGCATTCTAAAATTTCATTCCATTTGAAAGACATTACAACTATTCTAAAAATACAAAAAAATTTAGCTGCTAAACTCTATTGTCATAAGTTGATGGACCCCATTATTTCACTAATTTAAGTTGGACGCTAAGAGCTCACTTAGTTAGTCTTCAAATTCACCAAAAGTATAAATTTTTTGGGATTTGGCATTAAATGTATGTTTTTGGTTGGAAAAAATTGGTTCGAAAATACTTATTTTCACTTTTTTGTATTCTCCAATTCCCTCATATTACTAAAATTTGAATTCATTAGGAATTGCCAAATAAGATTATTCTTTTTCCGTATTTTTGTATTATCAAATTACTTGTTTTTAATTGGAATTTTAAATCACTTATTTACCCTCTTACAAATTTATCTAGTTTCTATTTATAAATTTATAGATGTCATTCCATTTAAATACCTACAAACTTTCCACAACCAACCAAATACAACACAATATGTAAATTCTTAGAAACTATAATGCGACCAAACATTATGCTACATTTTTTGCATTCAATCAAATGAGCACCAAAATTGGTTGAAATCTCTCGTGCCCCCATTGTTCATTCTTCTTCTTCTTCTTCTTCTTTTTTTTTATACATAAAAGAGTGAGAACTCCATAAACAAAATTAAGTAAGTAAAAATGGATTTTGTAATTCAAAAGGAATTGAACAATAAAAAGTGGACACCAAAATCTACCCAAACACCCTTCACCTATATAAGTAAGCATCTAACCATTATTAATTTAGAGAAAACTTTATAGAAGAAACTAGGAGAACATGCCCATAACGAAAAACCAAAAAATCCTTAGCTTCAATGAAAACAACAACAACAATTATTGTGTCAATTCTTATGAGCTCAAACTCTTCTACTAGCTATAGAAATCGCCCTATATGCAAGATTTATGATCACATCAACCACTTTGCAAGATTTGATGGAATACAATGGACAGTTCTTTCAATCCGCCCACCACTCCTAATAAAAAGCAAGTGAATCAAGTCAATCCATCTTCCATCGAGACGCCTTGGTACTAACCATGTCATGGATAATTCCAAAAGCCTATTGGTTCACTTACAGTATAACGATACATATCATCTTTCTCTAGGTCGTGTTGCACCAATTCACATTAGTCACATTGGTTGTACTTCTCTTTGCTCATCTAATTTACAATTTTAAAATGTCCTTGTTATGCCTGACATTTCTAAGAGCTTATTAAGTGCCTCTACTCTTAAGAAAAATAACAATGTACTAATCAATCTTCATCCTATATGCTGTTTTGTGAAGGGTTTGCAAGTGTGCCTCATCTTGAAGGGCATCGTTGAGAATGATCTCTACGGCTCCCCAACTCACCTCCTCCCAATCCAAATGCCAATCTTGTGCCTCTTGAAGACTGACATCACTGTCTAGCTCATCCAAATTCCATCATTGTAAAACAACTAGTTTGTCGTGTTCATTTAATTATCTCAAATAAATATTTGTCTCAAGTTTGGTAATATTGTCAATTAAGAAAGTATTATAATTCACATATAACTTCAATTTCATACTCCTAGTATGTCTTGTTTTGATGTCATTTATGCTGATATATTGGGTCTAACCCCAACTTCTTCTATCTATGGGAATAACTAATTTTTTGCTGTTTATAGATGATCAATCCAAGTTTGGTTGGATCTATTTTATTACCCAAAATCTCAAGTTCTCCCCACCTTCGTGTTATTTCATAAGATGATCCAAATCCAGTTTAACTTTCCTATCAATCAACTCCAAACGTTGGAAGTGTTTATCTAGCTATCTTCAACAACATGGTATTCTACATCGTATCACACATGTCTTCATACCCCATCTCAAAATGGAGGTGTTAAATGCCTTATCGTTATAGCTTAAGCATCCCTTCCCATTCAATAATAGAATAATGCATTCCGCACCGCCATTTACTTACAAAACCAAACCATCACTCTAGCTTACAAGCGCCTTACCAAATTCATAACAGCAGATATTCGAATTACAAATTGAGTAATATATTAGCACCTACCTCCATCTCTGACGTCCTAACCCTCTACACTAGCCACAATCATTGAAAGCATCGTGCAATTCGTCCCCTCAATTCCAAACACCAAATCCCTCCTTCACACTTCCATTCGGGAGTTTGAACTCCCCACCACTAACGCCCTTAAATTCAAATTCTCCCTCACCGTTATCCTCCCAATAGGTCCATATTGATACCCTATTCTAACCTCCTAGTGCCTCTACCTCGGCCAATTACCTTTAGTGGATTGACTCACTGCCTAGCCTTTCTACTCTTTGTCTTCATGGGAAGTTTCTTGTTTATGTCTGCCAATCAGATGGATGAGCTCATCTCAAGGATTTTCCATAAGAAGACAGGCCATCTCTAGGTCACACATCGCAATGATTAGTGGTGAATCGAGTTAGAGATGGGATGCTTGGTGCGGTGGTGCGACCGATTAGAGGTTTTGAGACACCCGGCGATTGGCGAGTTCTAGTCACTTTACATATGGAGTTTATGTTAGAGACCATGTTTGTTGGTGTCCCGATTCTGATTTGTCCAGTGTTTTAGGATTGAACTCTCGATTTAAGATGGTGGTGGAGGATTTGAGAAATGGGGTGAGAGTGAGGAGCTTGGGAGTCGATCGGTGGTTACAAAGAGGATGAGAGAAATGCATCGGGAAGAGGTATAGGGCGGTGGCTCCATATCTTGCAGTCTTAATGCTTTTGTTCATGAGATTCACCGCACCTTCCTTAAAATGTCGAATTTTCTCATCGAGAGAAATTATTAGTTTATGCCCTTATTTGTATATTTTAGAAAAAAGCATACCATAATTCTATTTCAATATAAATAAGCATCTAGATCCATGCCCTTATGGCATATCTAGAAAAAATATAAAATAATTTTACTTCTATATAAGTTTGCTTGTGTAAGGACTAAAGACCGGTTTGGTTTCTAACCATGAAAACATAAACAAAGAGGAAATAAATCTAGTCAAATTACATATCATCTACATTTACACGAAGAACTATCCTAATTTGAGACTTTAATATATGTGTGTATAGGGAAGGGGGTAGAAGAGAATGATTCCACCATTTTTTACCCCCGTATAATGATTATTTTATGAATATTAAGGTGACTCAAATTTTGTTGTTTATGTATCATGATGTTAATATATAGTAGGTTTGGTTTCCATTTTACTTACGATTCTGTTGTTGGAAACCAACGGACCCTAATGTCTAGCTTCTGATAAGAAATTTGCATTTCCAGTCTAAGATTTGTTGTTTTAATTAAGTGAGTCTATAGGAGCATGGAAAACATTTTAAAGGACCGTTCTATGAATAATGAGAATTCTTGAATTCATTCCAAATATTTTAGGGTTGGATATTCATATAGAAGCAAAATTATGTGACATTAGAGGATTTGACAACAAGATTGTGCAAACATGCATCATAGATTTATGAGAGAATAGAGGCAAATTGTCTCACTTGAATCCATTTCAGACAACTAGTCATCCTTATATTGTTGAAAGTGATGACAATCTGCTATCATTCTTGAATATTAATGCATGTTTTGAGTTGTCAATCTCAGGTTGAAATGTGTAGACATTGAATGCCCATACAATGATGGATAAAAGAGGGAAGGAGTCCAATTACATTGAGATTAGAAAATACTCATACAACCATTCTTGCTCCTTTGACACAAGATTCCAAAAACATCAAACCTGTATACCTAACTGTTTTTTAGAAGATAAAAACAAGGTAAAATGTTACAATAATGACGTTTTTTATTAATACATGTAGTATGCTACATAAGGAGAGAACTAATGATATGATTTCTTCTTCTTTGAAAAATGTAGGTTTGAATGAGTGAAGAATGGGTTAGATGCATATCAAATATAGAATGACCTTGAAAAGGAGTATCATGGAAAAATAAGCTATTGGAAGGCAATAAAAGCAAGAGAAAAGCACAAGTTTTAATAGAGGAAGCTCGGAGGGAATATGTGCATTGTTTGCCTCATATAGCCACAAGCTCAAACAAGTCAATGTTGGTACATTTACAAGTTTGGTGATAGACTATTCAAATCGGTTTAAGTATGTATTCCTTACATTTGGAGTATCTATAAGAGAATTTTCAACATTTAAAAACAATAAATAATGCAAGTATTGTCCTAACTTGTGTAATATTGGGTATTCGTTAGGTTCGTAAATTTTGTAATTTGAATAATGCAGGAGATCGTTTTCATTCAGGCCTTGTCGTTCCTTATTCGTAGAGGGTTTTCGTCATTCTCAAGGCAAGTCTTTCTACGAGTAGTTTAACCCTATTCCATTCTTATTGGATTCCATGCCATGTTATGCTGGTAGGATTGGATTTGAGAAATTAGTCTCTAAGATATTATTTAAGAAAAATACTTTGTTTATATATGTGTGTGCGATCATATGTGTGATATGTGTGCAGTTGGTTTTCAAAAGGGTTTTATCGTATGAGAAGTTTTCATGTGTTTTCTGTGTGTTGGCATCTACCGGTACGACCTTGTCTTGGATTTTCGAGGAGTATGGAACTTTCAAAGCATGTTCGTATGGCAAGGAGAGCCTTTAAAATTTTATAAAAATGTTTTGGCGAGTGCTCTAGTAAGGACTCGGTCAGGGGTTAGAAGTTGTGTGTGGAAAAGAGATTGGTTGGAGGATGTCTTAGATGCAGATATTGTGGGCGGAGGCTGTTAACATTACTCTGTGTAGGATTGTGCGTGTGTGTACAAGGATGTTAGTGAATTGAATTTTGTGACTAACAGGATTTAGGATTGGACTAGATATATATATGTGTGATTACGAACTTGTTTGCTAACCCTAGGAAACTCGTTTTGAAATGTTCTACTAGTGTCGTATGTTATCTAACTTGAACTAGGATAGTAGCTGTCCCCTTGGGAGCTATTTTTCAACTCCAGGTATTCAAGTAATCTGTGTTGAAGGCTTGAAAAATTGGTGGTGGGGAGTGGCAATGCGTGTCATAGATTGGTTTGGGATTTGGGAAGGGTTGTTGCTTATTTTAATTCATGTTATTGTTTAAATTATCATGTTTAGTCTTAGATCGCAAGTGGATAATTGATGAGCATGGGGTTGGGAAGTTCGTATTTGTTAGGTTTGTATTGGGTTGGAGTCATGAATTATTCTGTAAAAGTTTAATTTCGTAATACAAGTTAGAAGATTTTCAATGTTTTTCACGCTGTGCCCGCATTGTAAGACCCAAATGTTATGTTGTCGAATTAGCTTGGTAGCGCCTCATGAGGACTACTGCCGAGTAATGCTCTGGTGTAAAGATGAGGTGTTACAATAATTGAAGGTGATAATCTGGTAGTTATTAATTCTTTAAAGCGTATTTGGAAAATAACTTGAGAAATAAAGACTATTATTACCGGTATCAGACAATTTATTTCTCATATTCCTCTTGTGAGGTTCTTTCATTGTTTCAGGGAATGCAATTCTTCAGCGGATTTTCTTGCTAGAAGACATGTCAATCTTCCCAGTCTTAGACTCACTATATCTTCTATTCATCCGGATCTTCTGTTCAATCCTTTCTCTGTAATTCATATTAGAACGTTGTTGAATCAACAACCTTTATTATTTGATTTTTTTAGATCATTTGTAGGGATGATTTAGGTTGACCTTGTAATATTTAGGCAACCTATAATTGGTCTTGAATTGGCCTTGATTGTGATGAAAATAATGTGAAAGAGATTGTATTTGGCCTTGATTGTGATGAAAATAATTTTAGTATTTGAATGATTTCACTTTTTTTTTTACATTATTTTGTTTTGTATTTTTGCATCAATCATTTTAAACAAGAGAAAAATTTTCACTAAACCACCCGTTAAATAGGTGAATTTTCAAATAACCACCCATTATACAAAAAATTGTTTTAAACCACCCAAAACTTCAATTCCGTTAACACATAGCCACCCACGAGCATTTTCCGTCAAAAAATCCGTTAATTCCTACACTTTGACCCTTTTCCCCTCATATCCATCTCTTTCCTTGCTCTTCCCAGTTCCCACAATCCAGATCTGGTCATGCTTGACGGTAGCGCCAATTGGAGCCGCTCACAGGGAAGGCATGGCTCTCAACTGGGAGGAGGCTCCCCTCGACGGCGACATCAAGAATGATGGCCGATAGGAATATGATCAGAGTATGGAACCACCAAGTGTTTGACGATAGCATTCTGAAATTGGATCCTCCATAGATCGTTACAGGAAGTATGGTCAAGTCTAGCCATGTGGTGCAAATCCTGATCCCTTCCACTCATCCAAGTGAACCGTTGCCCCACAAAGCCTAAGTCGACCAGACCAAGCTCATCAACGCAAGAGTAGAAGGCTTCGGATTCTCGAGCAGAACTTTCATAAACGACTACCCTCTCATGAGAGCCCATTGTGGCGTTGAAGTCGCCCGTAAGCAGCCAAGGACGGTTGTTAAGGCGGGCGAACCGCTTGAGGTGGTCCAAGAGATCCCGACGCCTCGCCGGATTAGGCGCGGCGTAAATAGCAGAAAGAAGCCAAGGCTCCTCACCCCGACGCCGAATCTCCACTGTAATATGTTGTCTATGGAGTGAGATCGGAACAACACGAAACTCCGAAGTTTTCCAAAACAGCCAAATTCCTCCAGAGAAGCCACCTGCATCAATTCTGATCATGCCGTCATACACCATCCGACAGCACACCTCGTCTGCACGTTGACCACTGATACGAGTCTCAACCAAGGCGAGCAAACTAGGAGCATGTAACCTGAGAAGCTCACGAACACTATTAAGGAAACGGTTGTTACCCGCGCCACGAACATTCCAAATCATCAAGTTGATATTATTCATAGGTTAACTATTATAAATAAGGTTTCTAAAAGCAAGCTGATCAGAGCGTGGAAGAGAGTCCCAAATTTCCTGTCTTGCTTCGTTAAAACGAGAAAAAGCATCAGCTTGACTGCGCAACATGGATATTCTGCATAGAAGCGGATTAGTCTCCATTAGCAGGGGGAGAAATTCCGCAATCATTGTCGTTGCAAGGTTGGGTAACGCTGGCTGAAATGTTCCGGTCCGGAGGTTCAAGACCAAGATGCTTTGACTGCTCAACACTAATTCCGTCACCACCGTCGGCATGGAAACTTGAAGTCGCCCCACCATCAGAAATAACCACAATATCGTTTTGCTCGGGAGGGATATTGGGCAAAGCCGACACACTGATAGGCTTGACTTGAAGTTGCGTTTTTTGCATAGTATTATTGCCGTCTGAATTGGCTTCATGGATCGTCAAGGGGGCCCACCATTCATGGCTAAGATTTTATTATGATATTCAGAGATAGATTTTTCCAAATTTATGTTGATATCATCGATATCAGTGGTATATGATATCTTGACTTGTGGCTTCTTAGGCAAGTAAATAGCTTTCTCCCTCCTATCCTTTCGCTTATTCGATACCCGATTGCTTGCCCTTGGAACAACATCCAAATCTTGCACTTGCCTTATTTATGGAGCTACCAAGGGAAACTTTCCATCAGCGTTTAGAAACAGTTTCTGATTTAGCGGGATTGTGCTAACAACCATTATCGGTTTAAGCGCGTGAGGCGTTGATTGAACGGTCGGTGTATTGACTGTCGGCGTCGATGGAGGCTCCTCCATGCACTGGAGAACAGCGAAGCGAGACCCGGACTTCTCACCTTGATCTTTCTGCGTGTTGTTCACTGGCTTTGCTTGGCTCGTCCTGGGACCTTGGCGGTTGGCATTGGAGCTACCTGACTTGTGACTCGGAGTTTGGACAATAGAGGTTTCTCCAACAGTAGGCGATTTCCCTTTAGGATTTTTGGAGTCTCTAATGTCTTTCGGCATCCTCTTGGGCTTGACCACTTGCATCCAATTACCAAAGTCACCTACAGGCTTGAGATTTGGAGGGACGAACGGCCGATCAATAGCGTCCAAAGTCATGCTTTGTTCATGTTCAACTTGCGCAGGTAGATCCGGGAGACATTCATCTTCCAAGTGGCCCACCTTGCCACATTTGAAACACACCATCTTCAACCCTTCATAGGAGCTCAGCCACTCCCTCCCAAGATGCTCAAACTTGGACAACAAACTCTTGGAGAGATCAATTCCTGCAACAAACCTCTCAAACTACCCTCTGTCTGCAGCCATGGTCATGTTGTCCACCTTGACCACTTTGCCAATCAAGCTTCCTACCCTGTCCACAAAGACCTCATTGAACCATTCCAAGCTTATACCCAGAATACGAACCCAAGCCAGAAGAGAGCGCTTAGTGTCATTATACGGATCGAAGTTAGGCCTCCACTTCTGGATCATTAGGTAGTTATCACCAATCATCTAGGGTCCCTGTGATAACACAAATTCACAATCATCATCGTTAGTAAACTTTGCAACAAGGTAGGCATTTCCAATATCAACTAGAGTTAATTTCCCCCAGGGCTCCATTTTTTCTCCAAGGCTTTCTTGATGACAACATAGCCAGGGTCTTTGTCGAACATATTGATGATGAGCGACCTCCACCATGGCCGACGCATTGCCTTTTTTCAGTGGCTGTAAACAGAAGCCTATGGCATTTGGGGTTAATCACCGCCGGAGGCTGGTCTTCCTCCGTATCATAGTCCAGGTCAGAAGGATGGACGGACGTTGTGTCCCCTGATTGTCAGTTACCATTTCCTTGAATGAAACTTTAGTTCTCTGGACAGCAAGGACACTATCAGCCAACGTCGGGAAATGAGATGTTGTAAGAGAGGGCTGGGGAGGGGGGATGTCCACCTCCATTCCCCCAGCAGCCATGGGGGGGGGAGAAAGTTCCGGCAGGAAGTTCCGATGACTAGAGGAAAAGTCAGAAGAGAGCGTGCTTGGTCCGAATTTATTTTCTTTGTTGGAAATACTTTATTTTATTATTATTAGGATTTCTAGTCCTATTACTTTATTTTTTTTTATTATTACTTTTTCTTTATATGATCTATCATGACGGCATCGTGACTTAGTTATACTTCTAGTGTTGTGGCATTGGGATGGAGTATAACTTTGTCCTTGCAGGGCGTTCGGGGTCTTCTCCTGCTTTGCGTTTTTTGTCTGTTGCTTTGGGCTTGTTTGGGTAGACTTGTGTACAAGCACTCCTCTCGCACCTCATGTTAAGTATGTGAGCTGATGCTCTCATGTGATGATGTAGTGGGGTGGTTTGTTCCACGTCTAGGCTTCGTAAGATTACTAGGAAGGAGTGGTTTATCATATGGATCTCCTGGCCAGAAGCTCGAGTGCTTTAGGTTTGTTTGTATTTGTTTTTGTTGGACATTTTGAGACTTTGTTTTGTGATTGTTGTGATCTCTTTGTTTCTATAATAAAATGTTTACCATTTGTAAAAACAAAATCTTTTTAATCTTATCTTATCAATCTTTATCAAGTCTTAATAAAAATTTAAATCATTCATCAAGGAAATTATTTATTTCATTCAAGTACTATTTGCTTAAATAACATATTACTAAAATCCTACGTGGCACATCCTCGGAGCAAGATGTGGAAAAATCTGAGGTGGCGCAACGTGGTGGCTCCAATCTTTACGGCTTATATATATATATTATATATATATATTTGATCAATTTACAATAACATAACGCGCTTCAATTTTATTATTTATTGAGAGTAAAAAGTGGTTGATGTTAATTAAATATATTGTTTTTTAGGAAAAATCTTATAAATTTCTTTGAGAGATGTATCATAATCGAACCATACTATATTTCAATATAGATAAACTTTAAATAGTGTATTTTTGTCTTTTCATTCATATAAGGAAACAAAACATCAACAATTATTTGGAGATAAATATTGATGATTAAATATTTTATCTAAGCATGAAAAATTATATTATTAATTTTTTTAATAAATAATTTGTAAGCAGTAGGATTTAATGAGAGTGACTTAATATACAGTTACACAAGTTTTACCTTTTTAACATGACTTTTTAACATGATTAGTTAAAATATATATCCACATATATACTCATTTATTGACATAAAAAAACATGTATCATATAAAATAATATAAATAAATTTTTTAATAAAGTTCGTGTAAGGCGCTGGTAAATACGTTTGTATGGGTAAGTTTTGATTGCTAAAAATCCAAAGTTATTTTTTTTCTGGTCAAGAAATCCAAAGTTATTTTTCCTTTTTTTAAAAAAAATCTTTAAAAAACGCCGTCGTTTGGCATGTGCTTCATATATCTCGATACAAACAGCAGCAGTTGCTAAGATACAGCGCAAGCCTCCTTGCCTCCTCGAGATATTCTCCAAAGTCGACAACTTTAACGCTCTCCGTCGTCTGCCCGCTGCCCCGCTCCTCCTCTGACTCCTCGGTACCGGCCTATCCGCCACTCCCGTTCTTCCATAATGTAAGGATTTCTTAGAATCCCTCTTCAACTGACATTAGGTGATTTTAGGGTTTGAATCTCAATTAGCTCATTGGAATTCCCTCATTCCTAATTCGTCGATCTGGGTTTTGTAGGAATTGTAGATCATCCTAATTCGTTGCTCTGGGTACGAGTCTCTTCCAATTTACTGATTATCAAATGAATAAACTACCCAGCAATTTGAAGTAAAGTTGTCAACTTTATTTCGTTCAAAAAAACCAATGAATAACCCTTGTTACATTGACTTACTCACAGGCTTGTGTTTCCCTGTGAATGGCGGAAGAATATAGAACAAGTGGTGCTCGTGCTAGAAGAAGTCGACATCTACCGGAAGAATTGCGAGACGAGATTCTGCGTCGTCTCCCCGTCAAGTCTCTCACCAGGTTTGAATCCGTTTGTAAAACATGGCGGTCTTTGTAAAACATACGGTGTACGTCGACATGAAGCTGAGTGTAAACACATTTTAGAGCTCTACACGGCTCCACATCCGGAGGATCTGGTTCCAGGAATGATGTGGCCGCCGTTGCCCCCTAATCCTAACCCTTACGTGTCCTGGAGGCACGCGATTAGCGCGTTCGGGCCCCTGAGCAACGGCATCTACTGCTTCACCACCCATATTTACGAGACATTCGGAGATTTCTTCTCCGTTTCGTCAGGCAAAATCGCCTTGTGTAACCCTTCTATCCGTGACTACAAGGTTGCAAATCCTTTCCCTTCCGACATTTATGATCTATTATCCCGAAACCTTGTTACTTCGAAGCCCTGTCAAGTCCACTGCGGTTTTGGCAACACCAACTCCTCCTGCTCGGATTATAAAGTCGTTGTCCTCATCAGTTACGGGGAGACATTACCGTTGTTTATCTGCTTAGTCTATAGCCTACAAACAGGCGAGTGGAAGAATGTTCTCGAATATCAATGCGGGAGGAGGATCGTTGGTGACTATAAGGCCACGGATGCCTTTAATATACAAGGAAGGAGGATAGTCGAGGTCTTGTATCCTCTAGAGCGGCGCCCTCAAAGGTTCCTTGAGGGGTGCTGGCATTGGATAGCCATAATCCTTCAATGTGCTGTCGTTTAATTTTGCACGAGAAGCGGTTGATCTAATGCGTATGGATTTTATCACGCATCAGCGTTACGGCACGAAAACTACGGTTTTCGTGTTGCATGATCATCTTGCTGTCATTTACGTGTACCATGCGTTGATGAAGTTGATGTTTGGATGATGATGGAATACGGTGTCAAAGAATCCTGGACTAGAATCTACAAAGTAACTCCCAATTTCCCTGGTATTTTTGAAAGATTTTTGGAGATAGAATACCATGTCGTAAAGGAGGAGGAAGAAAGTTGCGGGATTCGTATTAAAAGCCTCTCATTTGACAATGGTAAGAAACATCGGATCAGCTGCTCTAATGATTTCGGGTATGGAGTATGCGGTCAATGGAACTCTACAATGAGTCCCGAAATTTCGACTTATATAGAGACCCTCGAGCGTCTCTAGAAAAAAAACTCACTATGTTTTTCAGTTTACCTTTGGAATAATACAATTTTGTTTTTTGGTCGAAATAATACAATTTTGTGTACTCTAATGATGAGTATTTTCGCCAGAGGAAGAAACAGAGTTGCTGGATTGCTAGCGTGATGAAAATTTGGATCTGTATTTAGATGATTCTTTAAAGAAAAATAAATACTGTCCCTGCCCACCTCGTACGCATACCCAGCCCACCTCTGTATCCGTCCTGCTATGCTGGTTAAGCTAGGCTTTGTATCAAAGATCTAATAAGCCTTAAAAAATGCATTTAATAACGTGAGACATCGTACGGAAATATGCATTATTTACAAGTTGCATTTGCTGAGTGCAAGATTGTGCTTTTTTTTTTCTGTGAAGAAAGATTGTGCTGTTTTTGTTTTGCTACAATCGGATTGCATGACATTTGTGCACGCTGCTGGTTTCTTTTATCTCTTCATCAACTTTTTTTTTTCACGTGCAGGGGCAACTTTGTAGTGTCATACAAAATTGGGTGATTCTTTGTAATTATGAGAAATTTTGGAAAATACCCCCTTTGACCATTTGGACATTGCACATATATTAAGAAAAATGTGTTATTCTTATATTACCCCTATAGAATGTAGAGTTAATTATTTGTTTAGAGAAATATGAAAAAGTGTAATGATTATGATAAAGTTAATTATTAGAGGTATAAATGGAAAGAGAAGGGAAAAAAATATAAAATGGTCATTTATTTTGAAACAACCTAAATTGTCTAAAAGGCCATGTTTTTTGAAACAGAGGGAGTACTTGTAATATTAGAGATGGTCTCTAAAATTGCTAACGATCTCGGTGTATGTGTATTCGACACTGAAATTGCAGGAACTCTTTCTCTCTGTGTTTCCCTTAACGATATAACTTTTTCCCTTCCAGTCGATATTCCAGGCGTGATTAAGCTTGGAAATATCCCGATCGATTGTGTTTATGCCACATTTGTACATGATCACGTGTCACATCTGTAGGAACTGTTTTCAACAATTTATTTTTATCTTTTAATAAAGAAACACACTCAGGTGGTTCGGACACGTGCAGAGGAGACATCCAACAGCCCTAGTGCGAAGGTGCGAGACTTTGATCCTTGGGGATTCCCGCTGAGGAAGAGGTCGCCCTAAGAAGTGCTGGAAGGAGGTCATTAAGAGAGACTTAATCTCCTTATCCCTCACGAAGGATACGACCCAAGACAAAGCTTTGTGGAGGGACAGTATTCGAGTTCTGGAAGGGTAGGTTGGGAAGGGTCGGGGTGGGATGTGTACTCTCTCTAGGGGTCAGGGTCGATTATTCATCCTAGTTTTGGTGTGTCGTATTTTTTTTTGAGTTACCCCTTTTACATCTCTACTTTATACATATATTCTATCTTTAATTGCAGTCTCTCTCTCTCTCTCTCTCTCTCTCTCTCTCTCTCTCTCTCTCTCTCTCTCTCTCTCTCTCTCTCTCGGGTCTATAGGAAACACCCCTCGACTCGTGCAGGGGCGATGCTTACATCCAGAAACCCCATATCTCACCTTAGTGAGTTCCACTGGGTACATCCAGTTCATAAAGAAACACACTCAAAAGTAAGAATTTATTTTTTCTTAAGAAAATCATAAAATTGAACAAATTTTGCAAAACACTATTCCTTGGAACAAAATCCCTAAAGAGATATTTTTGGAAGTGAAACAAAAGATGACATTTGATGAAATAGCCGAGCTGGTTGTGATCTGGTTGGGCATTTGGCAGCAAAGGAATAAATTAGTTTTCCAATAGCAATCCACTAATGATGTTATTTTCGGATCTGGCCCATTACATAAAATCACATATTAAAAGTTGGAGATTAGCGAAAAACTGGAATGAAGATGAAACAATAACTAACAATAGGCCAGGACATTAAGAATAAGAATATAACATAAAAACGGAAAAAGTGGGAAAGACCTAAGCTTGGATTTTACAAACTGAATTTTGATTGGTCTAAATTGGATAATGGACTAACAGCGACTAGTCATTTGCCATCGGCGTAATTTTAATTTTCATAACCACGTGAAAAAAGCTTTACAAGAATAATAACCCTCAATTTTCCTAACCACATGAGTTATTATTCTTTCACACGAATGCACTAAGGTTCCATCAAGATCAACACTCGATAGTGCTCAACTGCTCATCATGAATCATAACCCTCAAGAGTTGATCACAAGTCCACGACGAATACTTACACACGGCTAATTGTTCCAACTTTACAAAGGAACTGCATTATAAGTTCTCGATGAGTGCTTTGATTCTGTTCATGGTGATGGATATCTCTGCAATTGCTCTGCTGGTTTCCATGGAAAACCTTACATTGGATGTCAAGGTGTTTAAATTGATTTGAATTTGTATTAATCACTTCATTGCTGGACTAATTGTAGTATCTCAATTGATGGATTGATGTGTTTCTGCAGATATCAATGGGTGCAATTATCCAGAGCAATATAAGTGCAATGGAACTTGCTATAACACTCCAGGCAACTGGTCTTGTGTGGCTCATTAACAGCATAAGAAAGACAAGCGCTTCATAAGTCATGTTTATTGCTACTGATACCATCAATTTATCCTCTTCTGTTGCCAGTAAATCACTGTTTTAATTGCACTAAGTTGTGAACAAACTGCAGGCATAGTCATAGCCTTCATTGCTCTGTTGATAGAAAGTTGTATCGTATACAGTGGATTACAGAAAAGAAGGCTAACCCACCAGAAAAGGGCCTTCTTCAAAAGAAATGGCGGCAAAGCGCCTTCAAGATTTTCACAGCCGAAGAGATGCAAGCAGCCACCAACAACTTTGATAAGTCCAGAGTTGTGGGTTCAGGCGGTTTAGCAGACGTCTGCAAAGGTTATCTCCCGGATGGCACAGCAGTAGCAATCAAGAAACCGAAAACCAAATCACTTGAAGAATCCGAGGATGTGCAGTTCATTAATGAAGTCATACTCCTCTCTAAAATCCAGCATCACAATGTGGTAACTTTCTTGGGCTGCTGTTTGGAGGCAGAGGCGCCTTTGCTTGTATATCAGTTCATTTCAAATTGGTTCTTGCATAAACAAGGCACCAAACCGAAATTGTCATGGGAGATTCGTCTCAAGATTGCAGCAGAAACCGCATGAGTTTTAGCTTATTTGCACTATGATCATCGCCCTTCAATCATCCACAGCGACATTAAGCCACACAATATTCTCTTGGGAGATGATTTTACAGCAAAAGTCTCAGATTTCGGTATTTCAAAACTAGTGCCACAAAACGAGACCGAACTTTACACAAAGGTGAAGGGTACATTAGGGTATCTTGACCCGGAGTTCATTCAGTCAGGACGGTTGACTGAGAAAAGCGACGTCTACAGCTTTGGTGTTGTTCTTCTAGAACTCCTCACTGGACAGAAAGTGTTGTCTTTCGATAGACCAAAAGCAGACTGGTCAGTGGGGAACTATTTCCGGTCTTCGTTTTCTAGGGGGCGTTTTACTGAGACTAACTTAACTTGTCGTGTCATGCATGACTATTTCACTTTAAAATATTAAAATAAGTTATATATTTTATAATTAATTATTTATATTGAAAATATTATATAAGTTTTATTATATGGACATTTTTTTATCTTTTAAAAACAGTGTTATGGTTTTTGAAGTTCATATAACCCAAAAAGTATATATATAATACATAATTTTTTCACTCAATTATATATTTTTATAAAACATGATTATAAGAATAACAATTGATATTTTATAATGATGATAAAAAATGTTAATATAATTAAAAAAATTCATCAACTGATAAATTGATAAAGTTCATAAAAGTTTAATATATTAAAGAAATAAGTTGAATCAGATATTCATAGATTTTCCTTAATTTGTATGTGAATGATTTTTCCATGTAATGCTTTAAGAATTAATAATTGACAAAAGTTTTTTCTTATAAGTAGATAGAAAGAAATTCAGTAGGAAAATCCTATATAATGTGAATAATAATGAGGTAGGGTCAATTAAAATGGTGGTTCAAAAACGACCACTTGTATGTTTGTATTAGGAAAATAAGGGACTTTTGTATAATTTGAGAAAATTGTGGGATTATTTTGTAAATAAGTAAAAAAATTGAAAAAGATGTACGTTATCAAGTTATAAATCAAAATTATTATTTGGCTAAAAAATGTTTTTTTTTTATCGAGATAGAAAAAAAATCAAATACAATGGGTAAAAAAATATAGTAGATCATGTAAATACAAAAAATAATTAACTTAACCTTAAAAATGCTAAATTTATTCAAGTAAATAAAATAATAAAGTAACAAAATTAGTCTTTCTATTAAAAAATAATTTAAAATTTTATTTTAAAAATTCTAAATTTAATTATGTAAATCAAATATAATTAGTTCATAGTAATTGTATTTCAAAAATTCTAGATATATATTAAAATCATGTTTTTCAATTAAGTGATATATTAAAAAAGATAGAGTGTCTTACCAAAATTCAAAATATTGAATTTATCTTTTACATAAATAGATAGAACAATTTTATCAATTTAATTGAAGTACCACAAATAAAAACTATTTTATTATCAAAAATTCAGTGGGTCCAAAATGAACAAAAGAAAGGATAAGTGATACAGAGTATATATTAAAAAGATAGAATATCTTACCAAATTTGAAAATTTGATCATATCTTTTACATAAATCGATAATAAGAAATATAATTAGATTAATTAAAATAACATAAATAAAAGCTATTTTTATCAAATATGCAGTGGGGCTAGAATCAACGTATAATAAAAAACAATTTGTGTGAATATTACTTTTTTAAAAATTATTTAGAAGTTCTTATGTTACTTCTTGTATTATTTAGAAAAAAGGCAGTACGTACATTATGAGATTATTTAAAATGCGTATAGATTATTTTTGGAAAAGGGTACTACCTATATTATTTAAAATACGTAGTACGTAGTATGTAGATTATATTATTTAGAAAAGGGTACTGCGTATATTATTTAAAATACGTACTATGTATGAGATTATTTAGAAAAAGGAGATTCCATTTTAAAATTATTTTTTAAATTCAAATTTCTTATTTTACTTCTTATATAGATAGATTAAAATGGTAATTCAAAGTTAATTAATATATACCTTTTATAGAAGGAAACTTTAAAAATAGATAATATTGTTTAAAAATAGAAATTAGATAAGTACGAAAAAACATAAAATTAAAGATTAGATAATCAAAGAAAATCTTAAAGATAAATAGAATGTCTCCAAAGATAAATATTAGATGGGTAAGAAAAAAGATAAAATTAAATATTAGATAATTAAGAAAAATAAAACATATAAAATTGTTAATAAAGTGGGGTCAGAATCAACGTGGTGGATCGAAACGGTCGGCTTTTATAATATATATCTATTGATTCTTGATGAAAGTATAGTGAACGAGGGAAATGTGAAGAAGCTAAGGGAAGTTGCTGAGATTGCAATGGTGTGTGTGTGTTAAAGCTGAAGAAACGCCAAATATGAGGTCCTGTTTGTTTCTATACCACCGGTATAAGGAATCGGTTTAGGAATGAGCTAAACTCATAGTTGTGTTTGTTTTGGCCTTAGGGTTGGGTATGAGTGATTCTCATTCCCATAAAATACACATGATTCGATACTCTACTAAAACCGAGCCATTCATATTCCAACCTGATACCTCATTCCAATCCGATTCCTGACATCGTACCAAAAAGGCCCTGAAAGAGGTGGCTATGGAGCTTGGCGGTATGTACTTAGAAGGGAAGAGCGAATCGAATAAGAGTAACTGAGAATAGAGCTAGGGATTGACTTTTCCGAGGGAATGAGGTAGAGGAAGTTTTGCCGGTCTATCCAGATTTGATGCCAATACAAAGGTATGTGACTCTGGTTCTCCTTCTAGTTCTTTCAATTTGTATTTGGTGATTTGCCCTTCTGATGTTTAAGTTCGATTTTTTTTCTGTCTATCAATGTTAGGGTTTAATTTCTAATTATTCATTATGTTATTGGATTTAGGGTTTATTGGGTTAAAGTTCAATCCAGTGTGAGTTTATAAAATTATGATGAGCCATGGCCAGAGGCAGTGACGGAGCCAGAAAAAATCAAAAGGGGGGGGGCGAACTTAATTTCGTGTGTTGATAAGTAGGACAATACGTTAAAACTTAACATGCATTGATATATTATTTAAATAATAAATAATTAAAACAAGTGTAAATACACGTGTAATAGGTTAGTTTGTAAGAAAATACTTCTATATAATAAGTAAATACAAATTTAAGTATGTGTGAGGAAATCAAATTCTTTTCTATAACCTAATAGGAATAAATAAATAAATAGTTAAATGTTATTGTTAATTAAGTATTAACTTTAAAAAAAAGTGATAATATTTTAAACTTACTTATCAAACTAAGTAGAAAATTTAGTTTAATTTATCTAACTAATTAAATAAGGACGAAAAAAGAGGTAATAATACTATAACTTACAAGTACACCCACTTAACCACATAGAAGGCTCCTCAACACCAAGAACCTCGCGCTCGTCGGGGAGGTCGGATTGGGCGTCGATCTCGTCAGGCTCGACGGCAGCGCCATGTGCTCACCGGGATTCTCATCATCCTCATCCAAGCTCATCCTCTACATCCTCGTCTTCGTCTCCTCCACCTACCTCCTCTACACACTCCGCCTCCTCTCCTGCCGAATTGGAGCCTAATGAGGATGCTCCCGCCAAATCGGGCGCCGGCAAAGCCATTGGGTATGCAGGGAGCAAAATAGCAAATTAAGAAAACAGGGCAATATCTTTGAGTTCATTTCACCGAAGAAACTCTAGATCTCATCAGAACGCGAGAGTTGTAATTGTGGGAGGAGGAATCGACGGTTCCCTCATCGCCAGAACCCTACAATTCGATTGTCATCTCACCCTAATCGATTTGTATGCTTTCTTCCAAATCTCGATTGAATGAATGAATGTTGTTCTTGCTTGGTTTGTTTCTTTGTTCATGCGACTACGCTTTTTGAAGAACCCAATTGCAAGTTCTGGGTTTATGGTTCTGTAGTTTATATTGCCCCCAATTTGACTATACAACCCCTTAAATCATGTGTTCAATGTTCAAATTAGTGAAAGTTTGATGCTTTGGTCGATTGTATGCTTCAATTTTTGCCCTGAATCCCCAATGCCATATCAAATTGAGCATAATGAGCAACTTTGTCAATTCAGGAGTATTTTGAGATTACATGGACTCAATTGAGGAACAAAGTGGAGCTTTTTTGGGTTTGAATTTCTGAGCAATGTTAATTTGTGTGATGGCTCATGGTGATTGTTGTTTGTGTTAATTTCTAGAGATGAGATTCAACAAGTAGAATTTGTGATGAACATCTCGTAGCTAGTGTCAAAGGAATGAACAGTTGAGGGAAAAAGAGTCAAAGTGTAGGATTTAACGGATTTTTTTGACGGAAAATGCTCGTGGGTGGCTATTTGTTAACGGAATATGAATTTTGGGTGGTTTAAAAATAATTTTTTGTATAAAGGGTAGTTATTTGTAAATTCACCTATTTAACAGGTGGTTTAGTGCAAATTTCTCTAAACAAAAAGATATAAACATGTCTGATTTGTTGATTGAACTTGATAATAGATCATTATATATGTTGTTTATTCCTTGTAGTTGTAGTACATGGGTTTTTTTTTCGTTTGAAAGAAATAGTACGTGTAGAAATGGGTTGTGATGTGATCCACGACGGATAAATATGCAGTACGAGATAAGAGTTAATTTTTTCGTGTATTTGTTTTTTATTTGGTTATTTTATTATTATTATTGTTATTGTTATTATTATTATTGTTATTATTACTATTATTGTTATTATTGTTATTATTATTATTGTTATTATTATTATTTTTATTATTATTGTTATTATTATTATTATTGTTATTATTATTATTATTGTTATTGTTATTATTATTATTTTTTTTTTATTATTATTTATAGCATAATAATAAGGTTTTACATAAAATTAGCGGGAAGCCGAGATACTATCTGGGCCCCCACTCCTTTAGCGATAACAAAACCAATCCTAGAAAAAATATAAGCAGCAGCACGCGCCCCAACATCTTGAGCCTTCGAGAACTTCTGGATGCGCTTAAACAAGGAAATAGCCTCTGTTTCTAATTCCCCTAATGAGGAGGAGAATGGGAGGAAACTATAGCCAAGTGCTTCACACTTATCCTGATACTTGAGACGTTTACGACGCGCCGCACCGGTGATTACACGCCCAAGCACAAAGTGAGACATCCCAGATTGGGTCAACGGTGAAGACCCGGTCAAGTCCACACACACATCAAGTCCCCCATCGTATGAGTAGAGCAGCACGTCAGCAGGACGAAGAGGTCTATCCTGCCCGTCATGCAACCCAACATCAACCTCCTTACCAGCAGTTACCCCGGACCGGTAGCAGATATCAACAAGTGTGTCACGAACAACATTATGCCAATGTTTAATACCATAATAGTTTTATATTCTCATGATATAAAACTATTATTATTATTATTATTATTATTATTGTTATTATTATTATTATTATTTATTATTATTATTTATTATTATTATCATTATTATTATTATTATTATTATTATTATTCACATATGATTTTTCCATTCTTTTTTTCTTTCTAAATTTGAAGCACGGTTAACGTTAAGTTTAATGTTTTGGGTACAAAACAAAATTGGAATAAAGTTTAGGGTTACCGTATGAAATATACCAATCTTTAGTACACCTCGTGAATTAAGAAATACCTCATGGTTACCACGTGAAATATCCGATTTATCCTTCCAACTCCCGTGATGGAGAGATGAGACTATATACCTCTAATCGGTAATTTTTGTCTGTCCTTCTTTCACATTCTTGACTACTATTTATTCTCATGTCTCGTTTATAAAATGAGTTCTCTTAAAAAATGTCCTTTCACATTCTTGACATTTTATCCTCATGTCCCGTTTATAAAATGACAATTAATTATGTACAATAGTGTTTCATGATATAAAACTACATATGAAGTAACATTATATATAGAATTTTATAAAAGTTTCCGCGCAGAGTGCAGGCAGTGCACTAGTAAATGTGCAATTGGAGAAAGGATTGCTGCAATAATTTAATTGCTTCAAGTGGGGATCATTTTGTGAAGAAGTGGGTAAGGGTTCATCAAAGTAAGTAGCAGTATAACACAAGTAAGCCACCAACAAGAGAAGAGGAAAATGACAATGGCATGAAGCTAAAAAAAATGAGTTCGTTTCGCATACACGAAACAGTATATAACACGCGATCGGCAAGGGATGAGATGTTTCGCTCGACACTGCAGAGGTCAAGCTTGCCCATCACACTCTTGATAGAATTCCTCCAAGAAATCTACCATGAATTTGTGTCTTCTCTCTGCCCTCCTTTGCCCAGCCTGCTTGTTTATATGGTTTTTTCATTAAAAGCTAGCATGATTAATAACTATTCTGTGAAATAGCTATTATGTGAGAACTGCACCTTTGTCTTCATCAATGCCTTGAGCTTCAGCAGTTTCTCATGGAAATGATTAATTGTTGTCTGTTTATCTTTGTTCATATAATCCTCCTTCGACAGTTGGGATCGTGGCTTGATGGAGGAATCATGGAGAACTCTATTCCTGCTTCCTCCAAAAGTGAAGCAACGCGCAATCCCTGAAATATGATCAAAGAGCCAAAGAAAATTTTCCCTTGAATACGGATATGTAAATGGAAACCCGTAGTGTGATTTGATCTCATATATATTACAACATGTTGCACTTATATAAAATGAAGGCAACCTTAAAGAGGAGATCTGAGCAGGAAAAAACAAAAAAAGATATGAACTTACCAATTGCACCAATGGCATCAAGACGGTCAGCATCTTGCACAACTCCAAACTCGACAGAGTATTCTCTGTTTATCGATCCTGAAATCTCATCCTTGAAACCTGAAAACAAATTCATATAAGACTATGCTTCCATTTCAGCTTTAGTTGATATACAGCAATCGAGATGAAGATAAAGACGGAAATTAATCCTGGAGATTTAGAGATTTGTTATGACATGTTACTTGCTTTTGGTGTTTGTCAACACGATCCTAAAATTTTAATTCATATTGCTTGAAACCGGACAAAAGGCATGATTATCCAACAGCATAACCCCGTTTGAGTGAGCGAGGTTTGGAATTTAATTGCATACATCCTTACCCCAAGAAACTCAAGAGGATGTCTCCGAAAGACTCTAAGATGACTCATGAGCAGGAAGAAACCTATGAACAGGAAGGGTGTCTAAGAACTTAGTTCCATTTCAATACGGGGCGAACCATGTATTACTAATATATATGAATGATGCTGCAGAATAACATGGCAGTAATGGAAAATGCATTTGCTGGTTGAGCTGCAACAAAAACATATTACAAGATTGGCAGATTATGCATCTGAAACTGCTGTAATTTCTTAAAAAACAAAGAAACTGCTGTAATCTGACTAAGCAAGGAAAATTATACTCAAAGACATGATTAAAAGTCAAAGCTCACCCATTCTTTGTATAATATCTACTATTTTCTGTCTCTTTCCATGTTCTACGCCCTCCTCCTCGAGGAATTTCTCAACTAACTTCTCCTCGGACGGATCTCTGCAGACCACGGGGTGAAAAATACTATCAAGTCCAACAGCAGAAGAAAGAATAGATTTGAGGATTCAAAGAAAGAAGGCCATGAGACTGACCTTATGTACTTATAGTCCCCTGCAGTGAATAACACAAGGAAATAATATGAGTAGAAGAGATGAGAACATCTGGTTTATACAGTAAATGTCAGCAGGAGAATAAAATCAGATGTGCCCTTTGCCAGTAAATGCAAATCGGGCTGCTATTAGCTAATAAATCTCAATTTGACTCTTTCAAAACTAAAACAAAAATCAACACATCGTTATAAACAGGATCACAAAAGTGGCCAAGGAAACGAGATAATTCATTCATTCATCAGTTTTTCATGGATAGACTTTGTTGATGCCTCTAAAACAACATTATATTTGCAGCCCACAAGCCCAAGAAAGACAAAGAAGAATTGAATTCCTGGAACAAGAACAAATGTAGGAGTTCCTTTACAATAAAATTATAGGAGGATGCAACTTGATGGTACAAATGCTCGCCTAAAAACCTCTGTTAGAAAGCAGAGGAAAAGATTCAACATTTGCTGTGGGGAATGTGATTCGGATTGCATTCGAATTGGTGGTTTGTAACAGGTGATTAGAGCATTAGAAGCAGAGGACACATCTTATTACCTATGTCGTGAAGAAGCGCAGCCAGCTCTACCTACAAACAAGGGCAAGACAGAAAAGAGGAATCAAATCCGATGCTCAAGTGTTGTCAATCAAACCCATAAGCATCATAGTATAGTATAGCCGAATTAAATTGGGTGACAGAAGAAGCAGGAATTAATAGATGAGATGGAAACAAGAAACAAGAGGAGTACGATTTCCATGGAGTCGTGGGAATGGGAAAGGGCTTCCTCTCTGGCGAGGGAGAGGGCCATGTCTCGCACTCTGAAGACGTGAGCGGCGTCGTGGGAGGCGTCGTTGCCCGCCATGGCTTTCTGCACCAGTTCCTCCGCATGTCTCACCGTCTCACTCCTCCTCGCCATCCCTTTCGCCAATCTGCGCCGTCTGTGCTATGCAAATCACCCGAGTTTGTTAGAAATAGACGGCCAAAAAGTGATCCAAACTCGAAATCCGAGCCGAACCCGAACCCGAAATTGGACCAAAAAAATGAAAAATGAACAAACCGAACATGATCCAGACTCGATCTGAATCCGAACCAAACCGAAACTCACTCGAACCGAAATGACCCGAATAACATGTAAACCGAACTGAACCGAAGTAAACTTGACCCGATCCAAAATAACCTAAACTAATTTTGACCCGAAATCATCCAAACTAAATCTTAAGAGTAGATATACTATTAAAATACGATTTTTCTATTGTGTGCACACAATAAACAACTAATGATTGAAATATTTGGTAAGTTTTAAATTTTTTGTTTTTAAATTTTTTTTGTGACGGGTTCACTCTTTTCCTTTTAGGGTTTTTGTTTTTGTTTTTGGTATGCTTATCATGTGCCACAATAGAAAAACCGTTAAAAATATAAATAAAAATTAAAAAGTAATGATACAAATATTAGCATGGTGGTGCACACAAACAATGTATAGCAAAAGACCGAACAAGTACATCTACACTTTTAATAACAACCAAATGTGTCTCAAACGTTTCACTTATAAACAAGTTCTAATGATTAAATAATTAATAATCATTTCATTATAATTTGCATCTCTTGAGAAAATAAACACAAAACAAGTTCTAATGATTAAACAAGCAATAATCATTTCACTCGTACGTATGTGTATATAATATAGCTATTAATTAGTTTTTTTTAATTAACTAAGTAGAAATTACATCTAAATCTTTGTCATTAATATGGAGTAATTATGTTTTACCACAAGACACATTAAAATACTCATTAAAGTGCCCAAACTTTCTAAATTAAAAACTCACCATTGCAGGTGGTCTTATAATTTTGTAAAAAATTGAATCCAAATAACACCCGAATCCGAATTGACCCGACCCGAAATGATCCGATTAGAAGCAATTCGAAAAGGACCCGAACCGAATTAGACCCAAAACTGAACAACATCCGATCCAAATTAATCCGATCCGAACTAATCCAAAATATTACAATCCGAAATGACCTGAATCCAAACTAGACCCGAACCCGAACAACATCCGAACTTGAACCCGAACCGAACCGAACAAGACCCGAAATAACTGTTTGACCCGAGCTAACCCGAACCGAACGACCCGATCCAAACTGACCCGAACAACCCGAATTGTCAGGTCTAGTTATAAATCACTAAAACCCCTTTAAAACACCAAATGTTTTGGTGTTGGTATAATATAAATTAGTTGTATCCATCGTGCCACGTAGGACTTGTATTTTTAAATTTATTAATTGATATATAACAAAAAGAATACTAATATGAAATATATACTATAAAGTTGTTAGGGTTGCAATTGTGCTTTTCATATATAGGGTTGGGAGAAAAACAAACTCGCTTATAAATGGGATTACTCATCATATTGCTAATTGATTTTGGGATGAAACCACATGGGCTTGTGGGTTGGGTTTGACAATTGGGCTTATCTCCCTTCTAACAAAAGCTTTAGCATAGTCTGATTTCATCGAATATTTGGAATTTTTAATTGTTAAATAATTGATTGAGAATATATTATTATGCAAACTATGGACTTATATTTTATAGTCAATGAAATACATGATTATGCAATTTATCCTTACCTATATTTTAGTATGCAAAATACCAGTTTGATATACCCAAATTAAACATGTAATTATTTTAATCATAATACTTAATGATTAACACTTTGCCTTTATATGTATGAATAGACCAAAAAAATCTTATTAAAATATAATATATTTCAAAGATCATAATATGTTGAATCTAGAAAATAATTGGTATAGAAAATATTAGAAAATTAATAGAAAATGTTAACAAAAATTTATAAAAAATATAAGGTCAAGTTAGAATAAAAGTTTTCTATATACATAAATGCTAGTTATATGACTTCCGATTGTTTTATTCAAATACAAAAAAAAGAATATAATGGCCTACTGATTCTATAGGAATAAATAATAGAATAAATATTATTAAACATCCAAATTTCAAAATAATTGTGGTGGCTTAATTAAAGAAAATAAAATTAAAGATAGATAGTATGACTATAAAGATAAAATTGAGGATCAGATAATTAAGGAAAATAAAAGATATAAAGTTGTTATTATCTATTTGAGTTGAAACAAAAAATTAAAATCAAGCAGAGCCAGAACTAACGTGGTGCCTCGAAATCGACCGGCTTTTATAATATATATATTGATTTTTTTATCGAAAATTTCATGTGATACCCTTAAGTTTAAGACAATGTTGCATGGTACTCAATCGGTTTTAATTTTTTGCGTGGTGTCCCTCACACATAAACAAATTTTGACCCATACGCACCTCATTAGTTGAAAGTTAAATTATTTTTTTGGTTTTGTTTGAGAATAAAAACATCAATTTTGATTTTAAAATAATTATAACTGTTCGTTCTTTATTATCAACTCTTTTCTCCAATGGTACTTGTATTTCTTTGTTATCATTATGTTAATTGAAAAAAGATATAAACAGAAAGTAATTTCCAAAATATAATCTGGAATTATTTTTAAACAAATATAATATATGTTTGAAAAATAATTCATGTTTTTTTATAATTGTTAAATATAATTTGGATTTTTTAAATAAATAAATCTAGTATGTATCTATATGTATAAGATTTTCTATCTAATTTAATAAAACAAGATCTTTCCATTTAAACAAAAAATCAAGATAAAATTGGAAAGTAGTTTCTGATAGATAATCTAGAAATTATTTTTAACAAATATAATATATATTAAATTATAATTCAAAATTTTGAAAACAGCCAATCTAGACTATAGCTATATGTATAGGATTTTCTATCTAAGAATCTATATCTATATTAATTAAACATGATCTTTGAAATTAAGGTATGTAAATTTCAAATGATTTAAAAGATTTTACCTTATCTAGTAAAATTTATTAGTTGAAATCTTATATATTTATTTTTAATAGTTTAGACTTTAACTCATATATGTAAATACTTTTATACTATTTTATAAATTATTTTGTAGATATAATATTTTTTAACAATATATCAAATAAATTTATTACAGTTATCCGTACATGATACGGTATTTTTTAAAAAGAGTATACATTTGTACAAATGATATCGAAAGACCAAGATTGGTCATGGAGATATCGGCCTTTCCCTCTTTTCTCTCCTTGATTTTTTATAGTTTTCTTTACATGAGAATCAACTTTTAGCCAACAGCTCGTCTAGTTCTTGGAAACAAATAAACTAGCCGAATCATCAATATATAAAATATAAAAATCAATCATGCAAGAATTTAACTATACTTCTCATGTACAATTAGTGTTGTCCGGACAGGCAAAAGCATATAGCGAATACATAAATATGTTTTTCATATGGTTGTGTATTAGTATTATATGTTAATGTTTTAGATAATGTTATTAAAACATTGTGCTTACAATCTTTGGTTTTTTGGATCTATGTGATACATGTAGAATCATTTAAGGGCAATTTACGAAAATGCCCCACCCAAAAAAACGGTTTGCAAAAAGCCCCTTAAAACAAAAAAATAGCGAAACATGCTGTTTTGGGCATTTTTGCAATAAAATATACATTACTTTGTATTTTCTTTTAAATAAAATTTTATTGAAAAATCATTATAGTTACAATAAAAATATTTAGCCATAAATTCTGGAAATTCTTTTTAAATACAAAATTAAAAAATAGAAAAAGAAAAAGAAAATATAAAATATAAAATAAGAAAATAGTTTTAGAACATTATGTTTTTTTTGGAAACAATGAGATATTGTAAAATATATGGTGGAAGATATTGTTGAAGATATTTTTTGAAAATATAAAACGTAAATAAACGTGGAAGATTTTTTTTGTTGAAGATTATCTTTGTTTCAACCTTCTTCGTGATTATCTTCGTTTCATCACAAAGTAGGGTACAATTCATCTTGTCACCCTGAGTAAACATCTTGTCATACACAACGAAATATCCTGTCACAATAAAAAGATTTTTTCGGCGAGCGAGAGAAATTTGGTTGATTTTTTTTTTTTTTTTTGTTTCTTAGGTAAGATTTTCTTCTTTAGGTAAGGTTTTTTGTTCGGCCCACCGAGAGGATTTCGGTAAGATTTTCAATTTTCCTTTAATTTTAAAAAAAGGATAGATAAAAATGAAATCTTTTTTAAATTAAAATAATTATAAAATCTTTTTATTTATATATTTTTCAAATTTGGATAAAAAATAAAGTTTGTTAAAATGTTTTATTTCTCAAATAAAATATTAATAAAAATAATAATTTTCGAATTTTTTAAAAGTATTTCGTTTTTTATTTTATTTGATAAAAAATAGTCATTTTGGGCATGAATGTAATATTTTTCAGCATAATCGCAATATTTTTAGGCATTTTTGCAAATAAAAAAAAATTTATATTTATAAATGGATTATCAAATAGGGGCATTTGGTACTAATTCCCCATCATTTAATGGCTTTGTCTAGCCGTGTTTAAGTTCGGTCATTTTGGGTTCAAGATGAGTCCACGTACAAATTGAGTGCATAATATGATCTTATATATAGTGTTTTTAAAGGTGATATGTGTATTTAACGAGTTAAAACGTTAGAAGAAAGAATGAATGAAAGTTCATAATGTGGCTTTACCATATATAGTGATCTAAAAGAATTAGTATTGAGGAATTAAAGAGTTTAAATGTGCTATAAAATTAAGATTAATGTTTAGAATTTCAAATAGGGAATATCGATAGTTGATTTTACATGTATTAAATATTGATGAGTCGAGGTGTATAAAAAAACTATGGTTATAATTCCAATAGGTGGAACATTAATAAATGTGTTTGTATGCAAAAAATCAATTTAGTGTTTATGTTTTAGTTTTAATGTGTGAACATTTCAATATTTGTGTAAGCAGTTGAAGTGTGGAACAATTCCAAAAATGTGTATTTTAATTCTATACCCAATAGATCGACAGTTTAGTTTATGAAATATGGTGTGTAGAAAAAGTATAGTTTTTTGTAGTGTAAAAACCCTATAATGTCATCATTCTCAAA
Source organism: Polygonum aviculare (assembly GCA_934048045.1). Taxonomy (NCBI): domain Eukaryota; kingdom Viridiplantae; phylum Streptophyta; class Magnoliopsida; order Caryophyllales; family Polygonaceae; genus Polygonum; species Polygonum aviculare. Next base: position 13,222,374 of record OW204023.1, on the reverse strand, counting down.
TATTAAATAAATTTTTTATTCTTTATGGTTTGCTAGTTATATTAGAAATGTTTATCATATAGTTTTTTTCATTTTTATATAGACGACAATAGTTTTTATTTAGATATATGTATTTTAAGGTTATTTTGTTGTGATGGTCGTATACACACATCACATGTGAATGAAATTATGCACTAAATTGGCTTTTTAGTCCATGAATGAATATGACTTTAAACTATAAACTACATTAACACAATTGTATGTTGTAATTACTAATTAGTACCACACTTCCTACTTTAATTATTAAAACTTAAATAGTAAACTTTTTATGTAACTTTTTTAATGAAGATGTCTTATATCTTTTCTCTTATCTTGAAAAATTGACATTACTTTTATCTCCTAAAGCAAGAATTTGAATAAACATTAAAACAAAAATATCAATAAGGTTGTGCAAAAGTGGACTTATTGAGGAGGATGAATGTGTTTTGTGTAAAAGAGGATACAAAGTGACATGTCATCATTTGTGGTTTGAGTGTAGGTACACAAGGAAGGTGCTTAAAGATGTCATGACCTGGGATCAAGTAAAAAGAAGAACAACAAACAACGAAAATCTGTTGGAACAAGGGAACCTCATGAAGGGTAGAAATTCTTTTAAGTTTAAAATTTGGAACTTGTGTCATGGTGTGGTAATCTATTACATTTGGAGTTCTAGAAATAAGCTTGTTTTCAAGGATCAGCACATGAAAGAGGATGAATGTATTAGAATTTGTATTGATTTTGCTCGAAACTACATGAGTGCTAGGTGGAAGGCAAAATGGAGAAGGGAGAGAAGTATCCTAGCTAAGCTAGGGATTGATAATTAATGATGTAAGCTGCTAGTTCAACACTAGCAATTTTGTTCGGTTCGCTTTGTAAATAAAAAAAACCTTTTTATTCAAAAATATCAATATATATAAAAAAAAAATGATAGAGAACGCATTTAAAAAAAATTATTAGAGTATTTTATTAGTAAGTTGAATTAAACATGCATAAATTCCATATTATAATGCATTAAAAAATAATGCTAATATTTGACTTATGGTCGTATATGGTACGACAATTTAAGCTAGTAATTTTTGTTGAAAACCAAACAAACCCTAATGTCTAGGGTCGGGTGTGATAACAAATTCAATTTTCAATTTAACCATTGTTGTTTTTGTTGAGTCTGTAGGATCATGGAAAACACTTTAAAGAACGCTTCTATGAATAATGAGAATTCTTGAATTCATTCCAAACATTCTAGGGTTAGATATTCATACAGATGCAAAATTGTAGAGGAAAGTCTTCCAACATCTAACAATCAGAATATAAATTGCCTAATACATATATCAATGGAGTAATCCTCCTATAGTTAATTGGTTTTGTGATAGATTTGGGTTATAAGACGGAATCTAACTCTGATGTCATGTTAGATTTCCGATTAGTGTTCTCTTATAAGGTCATGGATGGTTTCAACTCCGTTAGTTGTATTAGGTCAACATTACAATACATGCAGTGGCGGAGCGAAGGGGGGCAACCGCCCCTTCTTCCCCCCCAGAATATTGTCAATAGTACTGTAGATCTCTTGTGGGAGAGAGTTTTCCCCTCCATGGATTCTAGACAAGTTTTAGGGCCGGTGGTTCATAGGTAGAAAAAGACTATCCTTTTATTTAAAAAAGTAACCAGCTCAAAACGACGTCGTTTGGGACTTTATTTTAAAAACGCCTAAAACAACGTCATTTTGGTATTACATTGAAAAACGAAAAAAAAAGATATAATTCTATCCTTATTTGTGGTCTTGCTTGTTCCCCAATCCCCATAAATAGGGATGGCAATGGGTCGGGTTGAGGCAGGTTGGAGTAAATCCTCAACCCAACCCAGCTCAGAAAATTGCAAATCCGACCCGACCCATAAACCAATGGTTGTAACTCTATACCGGACCACCAAAAAACCATCGGTTTTTGGGTTGGATCGGGTTATTGTTCGGGTTCGCTGATTCTTATCCTCAAATTTATATCCTTTTAGTATAAATTTAAACAAGCTTGTTGAATTGAACTGTTTAATAGGAATATGGACAAATTTGTTATTCGAAGTAAGAAATTACCAGATTTAGGTTCTGAGTCTATGACTAGGCCTACTGAATCTCCTAATGTTGATGGAGATGTTGGTCCTTCGAGGGAAAAAAGAGCTCATTTTGAGAACACACGAGAGAATTCTGTTATTAGCGATTTGGGATTGAGATAACCAATAAACGATTATGATCCTTAAGTTCGTGATGATATTAGAAGAGAGTATGTGCATGGTTAATGGTCCATGTCAACCCTTTTCTCATGAGTTTCCAAGGACTATATATAATAGGAACTACATTAAGATGTTTCCAAGTTGATTGGTTTAAGAAATGGGAATGGTCAGAATATAATGTTTTTAAAGACGCGGCATTTTGCTTTTGGTGTTATCTCTTCAGATGTAGTACGGGTAAATGATCTGGAGATGAAGTGTTTGTGAAAACAGGATTCCGTAATTGGAAGAAAGCTATTGAGAAATTTAGGGATCATGTAGGAGTTACTAGTAGTGCACATAATGATGCTCGAATGTTATTCTTTGCTTTCAAAGATCAAAGGCAAAGTTTAACAAGAAAAGTAATTTCTGGAACACGAGAATTAAATGTTGCATATCGTGCTCGTTTAAGTATAAGTGTTGATGTTACAAGACTACTTCTTGGACAAGTATTAGCTTTTCAAGGACATGATGAGTCTGCAACTTCATTAAATAAAGACAATTTTTTCAAAATTCTTGATTGGTATAGTTCACGCAATCCTGATGTTCAAAAGGTGGTGAAGGAGAATGCACCAGAAAAATCACAAGCTTACTTCTCCGCAGATTCAAAAGGAAACTATTAGTGCTTGTGCATCAGAGACAACTAGAGTCATAAAGCTGAGAAGTTCTTTTCTTTATTAATTGATGAAGCTCGTGATAGTTAGGTGAAAGAGCAAATGGCTATTGTTGTAAGATACGTACAGAACGATGGTGTAGTGGTGGAGCGGTTTCTTGGAGTTGTTCATGTCGTTGACACTACTGCACTTTCATTAAAAAGTGGTGTTGATGAATTTTTTGCTAAGCATGGGTTACCTATCTCCAAAGTAAGAGTTCAAGGATATGATGGTGCTTCAAATATGCGAGGTGAACTTAATGGATTGAAGACTCTTATTTTGAATGAAAATCCACAAGCAATGTATATTCATTGTTTTGCTCACCAACTTCAATTAGTTGTTGTGGCTGTTTCACATACAAATCAGTTTGTGAGTGATTTCTTTGAGTATTTAGCTATGGTTACAAATTTGGTTGGAGCTTCTTGTAAAAGAAAAGATGAGTTTCGGCAAAAGCAACATGGAAACATAGTGAAGAAGTTAGAAAAGGGTGAAATTGAAACTGGGAAAGGATTGAATCAAGAGACAATTTTAGCTCGGCCGGGAGCTACACGTTGGGGTTCAGACACCATTATTCGTCTTCTTTCTTCATGGTCACAAACGATCCAAGTTCCTGACAATATACTTCATGATGGAACTGATTTGAAATCCCGAGGAGTTGTTGATAGTTTGATTGAAAAAAATGGATAGTTATCAATTTGTGTTTATTGCTCACTTGATGAGGGTAATTTTGGGATTAACAAATGGTTTGTAACAAGTCTTGCAACAAAAAGATCAAAACATTATTGATGCTGTGAGTTTGCTTCGGAACACTAAGATGAAAATGTTAGATTTGAGAAAGAATGGGTGGGATGAGCACTTAAGGGTCGTTAACAACTTTTATGAAAAAAACGATATTATCGTCCTCAACATGGAAGATAATGCTCAAAGCCGCCTTCGTTCTATACGTCACCAAAAATGACGATCAATATCGATTGGGTATATTTTATGAGGTATAACATTATTTCTCTATTTGAACTATTGGATTAATTATTTATTGTTTGAATTAACATGATGCTAAATAAATAGGTTATTGACCGAAGGTCAAGAGATGGAGGATCGTTTCAATGAGTCAAACACCAAATTGCTCAGGTGTATAGCATGCCTTGATCTTAAGTATTCATTCTCCAATTTCAATGAGTCAAAACTACTTTGGCTTGCAAAGTTGTATATGACTTTTCAATGTTTGATCAATTAGAGCTTCAAGACCAACTAAAGATGTTGATTTTTGAAATAAGAGGTAATGAAAAGTATTCTACATTGCAAAGTACTAGAGATCTTGCTTAGATGATGGTTGAGGCAAAAATCCATAGTGTTTTTCACTTGATATATCGTCTTGTCGTATTGGCTTTAGTGTTACCCATTGCGATTTCTAGTGTGAAAAGAGCATTCTCCGCGATGAATATTATCAAGACAGATTTACGTAACAAGATGGAGATGACTTTCTTACCGATTGTTTGGTGTGCTATATCGAAAAGGATGTTTTTAAGTGCTTGGATAATGAAGTTATTATTCAACATTTTCAAAACATGAAAACCTGCTGATTAGATTTGCCTTATATACATCGAGAATAGATATTATGACAGATTATTATTATATATTTGTATTGAAATTCTTTTATTTAAATATAATTTTACTTTATCATATTTAGGTATTTACTTTATTTTAATATAATATTATTTTTTATGCCCCTCTTCGAGAAATCTCTGGCTCCGCCACTATATACGTGGAAAGTCTCCAACAAGTGTTATCCAAAAAATTCCCAACGTCGTTAATAATAAGTTGTGGCTTGTGAGGCATTTTGCTAAAATAAGCCTATCATTTACACAATTAAAAAAATTGTATATTTTGATATCATTTTTTTGTTGTTAATGACAGTACTCATGAGAGTCCAACCGGTGATATTTGGGTACTACATTTAGAGGTTTAATCGCTTGATTAGATACCCAAAGACATTTTGATATCATTTTAATTAGATGTCAAGCTTAGTGTCAAGTGTCAATGTGTCGTGCATATATTTTTGCTTCCTAATTCAAAGTTCTCTTGAGAGATCTCATGCTCACTAAAAAATTACGTATATGGTGCTAAAGGATCAGTGGATCCCATGATCCTCAAGCCATCAATAACCTTACATGATCGTATGTTCAAATACAACCCTCAAGACCCTCGCATGTCGCTAAATTTACCAAAGGAAAGCCTTAACTTATTAAAGTGTTTGAAGCGAAAGTTTTGCTTAATCGGCTCAAACTGCTCAAGTATTCAAACGCTATTTGCTGGCTTTCATGAACTATGTTGATGCGAGGCAACAAGTTTCTTGTGTACTAAATACAAATTTGATTACAATCCTTGTAGTCTATTAGTCCTATTGGGTACTCGGGAATTAATTCATGAAGCAAAATAATAGTTTTTGAAACCTTTCAAACAAAGAAGAAGAGTACTAATATCAAGCTTTTGAGCAATTATGATATGCGAGGCCAAATACAAGTAAAAGCCCACAAAAAGCCTAAGAGTCAGGCTAAATACAAACTTTTACTTGTAATCGCACTTGTAAAATCCACCCTCTTGAACACGCCCAAATGTATTTTGCAGCACACTTAGGTCGAGCTTCAGTTTCCAGAGGTTGTGCTTACTTCATCTTACAAGGTTCTGCTTACATAAACGCGACTAGGAGGTCCGTTTAACCCATGCCTTCAGGGAGACGAATTTTGTCGCCAACACCCTTGGCAGGCTTGTCTATTCGTTCCCATTAAGCTGCCATTATCTTTCTTTCCTACCTAATAATGTTAGTCTAATTCTTAGTGAAGACGCTAGGGATCATGCTAAAATAAGCATGTCATCTACACAATTAAAAAAATTGTATATATTGATATCATTTCTTCTTTTTTTTGGTTGAGGACACTACTCACGAGAGTCCAACCATTGACATATGGCTACTACTTTTAGAGGATTTAATTGCTTGAATGGATACCCAAAGACATTTTGGTATCATTTCTAGTTAATTAGATGTCAGCCTTATTTGTCAAGTGTCAATGTGTCGTGCATTTGTGTTTCCTGATCCAAAGTTCTCCCGAGAAATCTCATGTTCATTCCAAAATTACGTATATGGTGCTAAAGGATCAGTGGATCACATGATCCTCAAGCCATCGGTACCCTTGCATGAATGCATGTGCGAATACAACCCAGGCCCTCGTATGCAGCTGAATTTACCCAAGGAAGCCTTAGCTTATTAAAGTGTTTGAAGCGGAAGTTTTGCTTAATCATCTCAAGTATTCAAATGTTATTTGCTAGCTTTCATGAACTATATTGATGCGAGGGAAGAAGTTTCTCGTGTACTAAATACAAATCTTACCTCCTTGTAACCTTGGAACTTTTTGGCATTAATTGCACGAACTCTAATTTATTTCTTCATCTTTTATATATATATATATACACATATTATACATGCTCATTATTTATTTTATCAATCCTATCTTTTTTATCTAAACAAACAAAGAACTAGATGTCCAGGAAGTTTACAAAACAAAACCGAGAGACTGCCCCTCCCCTAGCGTCCTCTCTCAAAACATCAGTAACCCAATATGGGGGCTCCTCCATTATGTGCAGACCTAGAGGGAAGCTATGAGCTCGAGCTGCAATGCAATCCACCACCCTATTAGCTTCGCGGAACACATGTCGGGTTTGGATGATCCAATCCCTACAAAACAAGCCTCGGCAACGCATCACCGGGCTAGATTTTATCAATCCTATCTATCTCCATAAATCCTAGACCCTAAACCCAAAACCCTAAATCCTAAATCCTTAACCCTAAACCCTAAATATAAAACACTAAACCATGGATCCTAAACCTTAAACCCTAAACCCTAAACCATAGACCTTAGACCGTAAACCCTAAATCATAGACCCTAAACCCTAGAGTCCAAACCCTAATCCTAGACCCTAAACTCTAAACCCTTAATCCAATAACCTAGCTAAACCCTAAACTCCTACCCTATAAACTTTGGATCCTAAACCTAACTAAACCTAACCCTAACATAAACTCAAGACCCAAACCTCTAACCCTTAAACTTTGTACCTTAGATCCAAACTCTATAGCATAAACCCAAAACTCTAAACTCTAAATCTAACATCCAAAAATCTAGACCTTAGACCCTAATCTGTTATAACATTTCGTCTTTCTAATAAGGCGTTATTCAGTAGTATACCTCATGAGGCACACTAAGTTAGTTGACAATTGAACATTTAGATCTTGCAGCGCGGGCATGGCGAGAAAACAATGAACCATCCAACTTGTTTAATGAAAGAGATAATATTTAAAGTTTTAAAACCCACAATATTATGAACCAAACCCCAAGAACAACACCAGAAACGAATTCTAATAACTATTCAACTAACCTCATGTGATCTATATCAATCGGTCTAAGGAATAGTGGTATAGGCAGTTCCCTGAACATATGAGTTTTAATTTATTGTCTTTCCTTATTTGATGCTAATAAAGCAACTGAAATCATAGATATAAACAATAATCATACAAAGCTACCAAAATAATACTAAATAATCATTCCGAGCAACGCCGGGAGTAGATGTCTAGTTTGATTACGTAATCTTTTAATCCGATTGGGTACTGTGAAATTAATTCATGAAACAAATCAACAGTGTTGGAAACTTTTCAAACAAAGAAGAAGACTAATATCAAATATTTGAGCAATTATAATATGTAAGGCCCAATCCAAGTAAAAGCCCACAAATAGCCCAAGAATCAGGCCCAATACAAACTTTTACTTGTAAATTCCACCCTCTTGAACAAGCTTAAATGTATTTTGCAAAACCTTCAGTTTCAAGAGGTTTTGCTTTCTTCATCTTACAAGGCCCCTAAAAATTGCTGGAAACAAGAACTTTCAAAAATAAAGAAATTAATAAGTTTTTGCACGGAAGCAGTGACGAACGCATAACAGATTTAAAGGGGGGGCACAGCCGCCCAACTCGTGTACGAGATCCAATGATTCAAGAATAATCGATAAATTTATTTACTCAATACTCATAAATAGTAATAAAATAGGTACTTGTTTTTCAAAGTAAAAGTTACGATATGTATGAAATCTAATTTATGCAGTAAATAACTAGTTTATAAACAAAATTTGGAGAGAAATGCATTAAATTTGAATAAAAAAGCTCTTATACCAAAAAAATTTGAATAAAAAAGCAAAATGGTGCTATGGGGATTTGAACCTTGGTGGAGTTAAACTAAAATTAAGCAAGAAACCATCTAGACTAGTTGATTTTCATGTCATATTAATACAAATTTAATTAAAATATATTAATATTTAATCAAAAATTACATATATATACCGAAAATTAACCCGACGGGAGGGGGGGCACGGGCCCCCTCATGCCCCCCCTAGATTCGTCACTGCACGAAAGTATTAACGATGCATGCTTTCAAGTCACATAGCCTTTCATTAACCGTGATAAATTTACTAGCTCCTTGTAAAAAGAGTTTGAATTAGAGCTGTCAAAAACTCAAGCCGACCCGAAAAAATCAACCTGAACCAATCGGAAATTTTAGGGTTGAAACCCGATCCAAAAATCAGTGAAATGACCCTAATAATTTCTTCCTCCTCTCGTGACGTCCACTCGTGGTCATTTGGTGACAATAAACCTCGGTGCTATATGTTGTGTGTGTGTGAAGTAGGGCATATTATGCAGAATGATATGGTAGATCATATACGTATTTTATAGTATCGTCATGCGCAAAGAAAGTTGATATCGCAAATTGGCCACCATTGCATTTAGTTTAAATAAATTGCAAGCCAAAAGATCACAAAGTGAGATGGAGAATCTGCAAACTTTGCTTTCAGGCTTTCACGAGTATAAAATAATGCATGTTAAGTGTCAACCGCTTAAAACATTCCTAGGACCACTCGTGAAATTATATATGGAATCCCTAATCATTTATTTGGGTTCTTCCCACTTACTTAAGCCCCGATTAAGAATCAATCAATATTTTGCGATCACATGTGCTATTTTATTACTCCGAGTAGCAATTATCAAAAAAAGGCATCACAATTCGCAGGGGAATGATTCCCTCGGAATAAAAATACCAAAGGCAAACGTGATAAGCATCCGAATAACTAGGGCAAACATTCCAGAAAGCACATAGAAATTAAGAAGGTTGTTTGGATGGACGAGCTCAAAATTGAAGATTCATCATGTAAAGTGTTTTTTCCAATTGTCAAACATAAGGGCGTGTTTGGCAGAACATGCCGTTTTCGGTGGTGCTCATAAATCATAAGACTAGGCCGGTTAATTGGATTCTGGGACGGACTATGTATTCCATAATTAAGAACAAATTGTTCAGTAGTTATTTTTATAGCACCTAAGATAATTAATTGTGTACTAGACACCACAAAACATGGGTTTGGTAGAAACAATCAAGCTGCACGACTAACATAAGTTGCACATAAAGAAGGCAAAAATGGTCTGCACACACTCCACAAGGTAAGTCTAGAAATGTCATTTATCAATAAGAAGACACCATTCGATCACCAAACCCTGTTGTTCTTTTTGGTAAAAGTGAGCTGTTAATTACTTATATTTACTCCATCCGTCCCTAAATATATTTACTTTTTCCTTCATAAATTACAAAGAAAATTTGACAAACATTTAAAATAATAGTATCAAAGAATCCACAAGAAAGCAAAAGGCTATATTATCAAGACATCAAATAACTACCATTGGTTAAAAACAAATATCATTAGGGGTAAACTAAATAGATATATTAATGTAGATGAAAATTATTTACCCCTACATTAAAAAAATAAACATGGTATAAATTGTATAATCCTTTAAATAGCAAAAATCTAGCTACATGAGCCTATGCATTGTTTGGCACCAAGTACTTATAATGTAGGCAGGATGAACACATATCTTGTAGGTAGTTGATCAATTGGCTTAATAGGAACACCAAAACCCAGAAAGTGAACGCATCCTACACGAATGAATCATTTAAAAAACTTGAACTTTCATAGGCGCCCCAAAAATGGTTAATATGCATTAATATACCATTTTTACTAATATAATCAACACAGATGCAGAATAATAACATTAACTCCTACAAAGAAAAGGAATATATGTATACCGATTATATCCAACCCGAGATAAGAACACTCAGAACAAAGATGTCATGTCTTGTATTGTATACGGGAAATCAACCGAGACTAATGTGGACAATGAGAATTTGGCATGTATATGCATCATAATAACTTGGACCTCGGGACCCCAATACATTTGGGGGCCAAGGAAAACTGAGGGTTTGTCCTCATAATTGCATGCAATTGTCAAGGAAAAGTCGCCCTCCATAGCTCCATTGCATTGCAAGAATGTTGTACTATGAGTAAAGTGAAGTAATTAATGATGGTGACCTCGCAACCATTAACTGCATGGATCATATCGAGAAGCCTACAACTTACAGCAAACACAGCGGCAAAAGCCTTAAAATTGATGTCCAAGAATGTCACATTTAATTCTTCTGCGTCTTCTAGTTACAAACAAACTAAACTAGTTAAGCAACACAGTAGAAAAAAGTAGAAAAGCCTGGAATCCCTAAGAGGAGCATGGCATAAAATCACAATGACCCATTTGGTTTGGTTTGGTTTGGTTTTTGAAACTAACTGGAGCTCAACTTGCACGAGATGATCACCATTAATTTCCTCATACAATGATGACAAAGAGGTGGACAAGTACCATATACTAATATAGAGATCTCATGAAGATGGAATTTCAGCTCTAGTATCACATACCAGTAGATGACGTACTAAAACACAAGGCCTGCAGCTGCCACAAAAGAGAGATGTGTGGTTAATCTGTAGCAACATACACACCTCTTGATATATATAAGAAACACCAAAATGTAGAGCTAGTCACAGAAACATATTATTGGATCATACTGTATATATGAAACCCTAGCTACAACTGGTATTATTAGGGAGGGATACAGTTATAAATGAAGTTAGAAATTAAGAGTACAGAATTGGCATCGATCTGCAATTATGAGTAATTCCCTCTCGATCAACAACCTCAAAAATGCAAGTAAATCCCTTGTCCAATTTGTGTGTCCTTGCTATGTTCAGTTCATCGTGTTGCCATAGCTTGAACCGCCAAGAAAACCTGTCCCGGAGCCGCCATAAACACCCGAAGACGGATCCATAATGGGGGAAGACGAGGAATCCCCATTTCTGCCACCAGCGGCACGGCCGCCGCCTAAATGCAAATCGGAGAGATTAGGGAAAGAATCTGGTGGAGGCTGAGCGCCTTGATCATACAAGAAGCCCTTGAAAAGGTGGCCCCCAATCTTGACAACCGCCTGATACGCAAACTCGTCGTCTCCATCCTCGACGGCGGTCACTCTTACGCACTTGAAGACGGCCGGCGCCTTTACTTGCCCAGGCAACGACTCCTTCAAATCTTCACAAACCCACACCACCAAATTTTAAAAAAAAAACATATAATAGGTTAAACAATGCAAAGGACATTATATGGATGGAGAGGGGGCCGGGAGAGAGAGACCTTGGTGGCTAGAGCCGGTGTCATAGCTCCCCGGAGGGGTGTTAGAGGTGGAGGTGTGAGAATTGGTGGTGGTGGTGGTGGCCTGAGAGCCGTCGACACGAAGGCGGGGCTTCTTGGAGCCGGAGGAGGAGAGGGAGTGGCGCTCGCGGCGGCGGGCGGCGGAGACCCAGGTGCTCTTGACGTGGGTGGAGCAGTCGAGGCCGCGGCTCTTGCAGCAGGTCCGGCAGCGCCGGTGGGAGCAGTCCTTCTTGGCCTGGTTCCCGCAGTCCTGGCAAGACACCGTGCCCGCGGGCAGCTGGGCGGCGTTGCCCGCGCTCTCATCGAAGTTGATGGTTCTGGGCGGCTGCTGCTGGGCGTGCCAGAAGTGGAGGAGGGTGGGGTCCGCCGAGATCAGGGAGCTGGGGTCCGGGTGGGGGTGAGCGTGGTAGGCCGACGACGGCGACACGAACATCCCGAGGTCGGGCTGCCAGATGGGGTGATGAGTGGCGGAGGGGGCGGAGGGGGGCCCGGCGCCATTGAAGCCCAGGGAGAGGTCGTTGAGCTTGTCGGCGGAGATCCAGTCGGCCCCGCTGTGGGAGACCGCCGCCGATCTCCTTGTGCTGTTACTAGCCAGGGCTAATTGCTTCTATTTTGGGGCCGGCAACAGGGCAACCAGGGTTACAGCACCAACTGTGTCTGTGACCCCAATACCTACTACCCTTGTGAAGAAAGAATAATAATAGTATTACTGTAGTGAGGTTTGAGATGCCAAAAAGAGAGTTATCGATCACCACTACTAGCACACAGTACTGCAATTGCATTCACCCAAAAAAAAAAACAGTACTGCAATTGCTGGGTATCCGATCACAACAAAGATGGATCAGGATCGGCAGCAGAAGAAGCAGTAAAACGGATATCTAGTGAATAGTTATTTCGTATAAGGTGGGTGGGGTTGGATGGCTTCCTTCACAGCATCATCATCATCATATCAAATAATGAATAATTAAATAGATAAATGACAAAAGGGGGAAAGGGGGGAAGGCGTAAAAACTAAAGTAACAACACACTGCAACTTCTGCTTCAATTCTTGGTGTTCATGGCTGACAGACACCAGACCAAGAAGGAGAAGAAGATTCAAGGAACAGAAGAGCCCTTCTTTTCTGTGTGTGTGAAGAAAATGGGGAAAAGTCAGTACTCAGTAGTGGGTGCCAGTTTGTACACTATTTTAATTGATTCCTCTCTCCAATAATCGTACACATACACACACAGCCACAGTGTGCGTATATAACCAAGGCAGGAGGAGGAAAAGGCACCACTGCAACAGCATAAAGCCTAAATTCCGGGCGCGTCGCCGTTTATGCCACGCGCCTTCCTTCATCACTCACTTCATCTCTAGGGCTTGCCTCTTGTGTCCATAGGAGTATTTTTCAAACCGGGTCGGCCCGGCTTATCTCATTCCAACTTTTCAGTGGACCCAACCGGTCTGTTCTGGACCCAATATTTCACCTAAGATTTCATATGAACTGTGGTCTAGTGCGTCAAACCACCCTGCAAAAATCATACATGGGTGTTATCTTCTTTGGCTAGAGATTTTTCCTATAAAGTGTATTATGAATCTTCTTTGTCTTGAAACCTCAACCCTAAATAATATAACTTGTGGGAAACTTTGTGGATGGCTTAAAACCACCAAGAGTTGGAAGGGCATTTGGATCTGACTCGGAGCCTTCAATATGGACATGGAGGTCGTATTCAACTTACAAAGGCTATTTGAGAAGTGGGAGTTTGGCATGTTGCTATCAAGGCCAAGGTGGGGTGGGCTGGAGGTCGTATCAATTATCAAACGTAGATCTCGACCGTTGATCGTAATACCATCTCTGCCCAACCGTTGACTCTTGTACAGTTTCTCAAGTCGATGTGATTTGGTTCTTGCAAAACTGAAAATTGCCCTTCTCTGCATAAAGTTGATGACTCAACAATTCCAACTATTCACCCACACCTTTCATAAAAATCGGAGAACTGTCAAATTATCATATTGCTAGTGGTTAACTCACCGTAAGTAATTGAGTGTTTTTTTTAAGTATAGTATAAACCGGAGATAAAGTCTTTACAAAAAATTGTGCCATATGTCATATCTTTAATAAAATAATTAATCGGGCCTTTGTGTATATAAAAAACAATAATCACAATAGAAAAGATAAATATATATGATTTGATAATTTTAAAGAACATATAGGAAGATATCTATAAAAATATAGTATACATATACGATAGAGGAATTATTTGTGTACGTGATTATTTGTGTATGACCTATACATGTGATTATTTGTGTACGACTTATACATGTACGTAACTTATTGTGTATGAATTATTCTGTTTATTTTTTTTTTCAACGTATGCACTTAAGTACGTAAAAACCATGTATAAATTTGATTTACAATACATTTTTCCTATTTTATCTATACTACTATAGTATAAAGCGTTTCTATTTTATCTATAATACTATAGTATAAATCGGAGTCAATGTTTTTACAAAAAATTGTGACACGTGTCATTTCTATAATTAAATAATCGGCTGAACTCTTCTCTATATAAATTAGGTAGTTAGAATCTCATAAAATCTTATCCCGTAAAAATTGCTTTAAATTTACCGAAAATTATGAACTATCCCGAAAATTATGAATTAACCTTACCAATAATTAATTGTAATCTTTTGATAAATATTATTATTTAATAAAACGTGATATTTATCGTAAAATAATTTTTGAAGAAATCCAACTTATTTATATTATGAGTTCATTTACTATTGGTAAAAAACATTAATCATCATACAAAGATAAATATATAGGATCATGTAATATTAACATGATCCTTGACGTTATATATATAATTAAATTTGATTTATAATCACATTACCCGTACATGGTACTGGGATGAAACTAGTTGAGTGTTTGTTTAGTAGACAAATAAAGAGAAATTGCATGTAATAACCTTTAATTTTACACTTTATTAGATTATTTAAGATCGATAACATTTTTTTTAACGTACTATTAGGAATTCGGTATTGATATTTTTTATCCAAAATCTTTATAATATTTTGTTGATAAAATAATTGTAATTTGATGTTAATAATATTTAAATTCAAGTTTTGTATAACACTTAAATAAAAATCATAGATATAATACTATCATTATCATAGATATAATACTATCATTTTATTTCAAAATATATTTGACTAATTAAAAAAGTCATATTTGATATGAAATGAAATCTTAGGTGAAATATTTTACCAGCATACATATCTTATAATTGATAAGATTTTTATATCATGATGAAAATAAAAAATTAAGTGATTTATGACTTACTTACATAAATCTTTGAGAAAAATAGAATTGTATCAATGATAATATTTCTGAACTAAATGAAAGTTTTAATAGATCTTATAAAATTATAACTAATTTAATAGTACTAGAGTTATAGATCAATATAATCATAGATATAATACTATCATTTTATTTCAAAATATATTTGGCTAATTAAAAAAGTCATATTTGATATGAAATGAAATCTTAGGTGAAATATTTTACCAGCATACATATCTTATAAGTGATAAGATTTTTATATCATGATGAAAATAAAAAATTAAGTGATTTATGACTTACTTACATAAATCTTTTAGAAAAATAGAATTGTATCAATGATAATATTTCTGAAATAAATGAAAGTTTTAATAGATCTTATAAAATTATAATTAATTAATAGTACTAGAGTTATAGATCAATATAATTTATAAATGAATATTATAACAAAAATTTAGTTTCGATAGTTTTTAGATATTTTACAAATATATTTTAAGTAATATTTTACTTAAATCATAAGTTTATGAGACAAAAAAAGATTGAAAAAAAATATGGCAAATACATATGATTAGAAAAAAAACAATAACTGTTTTTTCCCAAAGTGACAAATAAGCTTAACAAATTAATTATACTTTTGATTTACAAAACTGAATGTCTAAGTAAATAGTTGAAAAGATAGATATTAGGTGGGAAAAGATATAAGTTATAAAGATAAGAGAATAAACAATGGGTTAAATAGACTTGTCAAAACTCGATCCGACTCGACTAGCTCAAAATTTCTTGCGTTGAAACCTAATCCAAAATCAATGGGTTAAATAGATATTTAACCCAATACACTCGGTCATTCATTGGATGAAAGTTGAAATTCAAGATCCATTGGATCTACCCGAACCACTCTTTTATAAAAAAAATGTGTATACCATTTGTAATTGAATATTATGATACACTTTTTTTAAGATCGATATATGAATAATAGTTTTATTTTATTTTATTTTAATATTTAAAAAAAAATAATGCTAATAATAGTTAGGTCAACCCAAACCCGTACAAATTCAAAACGAGCCAACCTAAATATATAATAGAGAGAATAATATTTTTAATTGAAAATGGGTGGTTTCATATATTGATACCCAGATTAAAGTTTCATCCATTTATTCTTTTTTTTTCTTCATAAAACTCGAATTCAAGCTCATATGAAACCCCAAGAGTTGTACGACATATAGACTTGATGAGAAACAAATAAGAAAAGAGGGAAAGTTGGTTTGAATCATCTACGAGCAAGAAACGTTCAAGAAGGAGCGGATTGGACGAATGAGTTGAATATCGGAGTCCCAAAAATAGATGGAGTTTGAACCAATGTTATCAGGATCGGGACACTTGGATCGGTTTATAAGGGGGTAGAAGATCGGATCGTTAGGATCGGATCGTAAGATCCTGGTAAATTAATGAAATTATATAAGGTTGAATATGTTATGTATCAACGAAATATTAAAGTAAATATATACATATTATTCATCAAATATTCCATATTAATTATATTTTTAAAGACAATAACATAAATCTATACATAACATGAATTCTACACAAAGAGAATAACAATAATCGGGTCCAATTTTATTGAATCGCTACGTTCTTAAGAGTCATATTTATTGAATCAATAAAATAATAATATTTTATCAATGATAAAAAAACAATCAATTGTTTTCTCAATATTTAGATATGTTTATTTTAGGATGAAGTAGGATGAATAAAAATTTCAAATATCAAATTCATTTTTAAATAATAAATGGAATCAATTAAGAATAATCTAAATGTATAAGCTTAATGAGTTTAAGGGTGAAAATGGTCCAAAGTATTTAAAATAATGACTTATAATTTAATTTATGTGATTTAGGATCTTACGATCCCACCCACGATCATACGATTCTATACGATCCTGTACGATCCTATGCCGATCCTATTCCGATCATACTTCTTACGATTCACTGCGTACGATTTGAGTCGTTTTGTGAAATTGGATCTTATAATCGTACGACTAGGATCGCGATTTTGATAACCGGAGCATTGATTAGATAGATGATGGGTACTAAAAAGTGTCCTAGTTGGATACTTGATATTGATAAGCTTTTTGGACATTTAGGTATTTAGAATAAACAATTGCAAAATTTGAGTATAGAAAAAAGAATAGTTTCTTGTATCTTTGAATTAAAAATTTTGATTTTCAAACACAAAACTTAAATTTGTTAAAATTGGAGTTTTTATTTTCCTTTATATGTAATAAATGCTTATTTTGTTTAAAACTTCAAACTGAAATTTTAAAATGAAATGATCCACATTTGTTAAAAACTCAAGTTTCGTGAATACACACATACTAACATTTGTTCATGAATAAAAGTACGTACGGAGTAAAACTTCTTAATGAGATACCATATTAATTGTTTGCATCAAAAAACATCATTAATTGTTTTTCAAATACTTGTTTATTTGAGCATTTCACACGTATGAATTTTCTTATATCATCCATATAAATATAGAGGTAATTATAAGTCCAAAAAACATAAAAAAAATATAATAATGATGATAGAGATAATTATTTAGGATATAATTATAAAGAGTTAAATACTCCCTTCGTTTCATTATAAGTGTCGTTTTAGCACTTAAAATTTGTTTCATAATATGTGTCGTTTTAGGTTTTCAAAGTGATTTAATAGGGGTGAATGATGATAATTTTTATTGGAATGTGTATTTGTTGACTAAAGTTGTTCATGCATTGGTCAAAAAAATGTAATGAGTGGTAAGATTAAGAAAAAGTTGTAAGTTTTAAAGTGAATGATTGCTTTTCTTAAAAACTGTGTTAAGAGCTAAAACGACACTTATTGTGAAACGGAGGGAGTAATAAATATAAAATAAACATTAATTATGAAACACAAAAAAATTGTCAAATGAACATCTGCGTATTTTATAATAAAGAGTAAACTATAAAATAGTTCATACTAATTATAAGTTCGGTAATTCTAGTTATATATACTCACGCTTTTATATTAACAAGGATATATAGTCCATTGAAGCAAAATGCATCGACGTTTGATGAGATCGAGGGGCATCGAGCCCAACGCTGGGGTTTGCAAATTGCAAAGGCAGGATCACATTCTCCAACCTCCAGCTCTTTCTGTCTCCACCACCACCCACTTTCCATTTTCCAAATCCCAGTGCCCAGACGGTCCTATGCATGCGCGTGCCCATCACGCCACTTCCCACAAATACTCGTACACCCCTTTTCCAGTTTCCTACCCTTCTTCTACTTCTACTCTTCTGAGTTCTAGGGTTACCAACGCTATTTTATGTACCGCATCAAAGAGGTGTTGTAAATTCCTAGTTTTTGAATCAAAATTATAATGGGGAATTTAAAATTTGATAAATAAGGGATACACCCAATTAAACTTAATTAAATTAAATTGAAAAAAGTAGCATGCTTAATTATTTGTTTTTTTATAAGGTAATAATTAGGTATCCCGTTTATGGGAGACGACCTAGAGCATCATTTCGGATGAGAACATTAAGTTCTTGATGATTATCAATGCGATCAATAGGGAGGTCGTGACCCAGCTTCGCAATTTTATCAGCCACAGCATTAAGACCCCTATTCACATGCTTGATCCGAACTGACTCAAAACTTTGGAGGAAAACCCAGATGTCCGAAATCAGTAGGTCAATTTGTCAAGGACACTTTCTCGTACCCTTGGTAGCTTCAATAACCATCAAGTTGTCACCTTCGATTTCTATCTTTTTGTATCCAAGTTGTTTGGCTTTCCTGACTCCATCTCATAGACCGAGAGTTTCAGTTATTAGAATTGAGTTATGTCCATACTTCATAGCCCCCATGCTAATCACTTTTGCTTTGTGGTTTCTTAGAACAAATCTTGCTGAGGTTGACTCATCGTTCAGTTTCGAACCATCAAAGTTAAGTTTAATGAAACCTTTTTCTGGTTTTTCCCATGTTGGGTTTTGATTTTTCCGTTTTGGCTTGCTCAAATTTCTTACCCCAGTTTCCTTGTCTTCTGTATATTTCTTTGACCTTTCCCAGTTCCTAATTTGATTTCGGATATATTGGGCCATATCTGTAATTGTATTATCAGGATCTTGTTGGAACACTTTTAAGTTCCTTTGATGCCACAAACACCACCATATAGTGGCGAACTCCGTGAACATTTTTGTACCTATTAATTGGTGTAGATCTGTTATTATGTTTCTGGGCGTTTTGTCCATGGTATCATAACTTTGTATCGCTTCTGCTATTATTGGGTTAATTTTCTGGGTAATGCACTGCGTGTGTGGGCAATCCACGAACAGGTGTTCGATGTTTTCATTTGCTCCGTTGCACAATATGCAAGCTTGAGGAACTGTCACGCATTTTGCTTGTAACCTATGCTTATTCGGTAGACCATTCATGTCTATTTTCCAAAGAAAATTCTTAACTTTTGGGAATGTGTCAAAATTCCAAATCCAACTATATTTTCGCTCGGGTAATGTGTGCCTGTTTTTGCTACCAGATTAATGGCTGAGGTTGTCGAAAACCATCCGTGTTTACTTGGAGCCCAGTATAGGCGGTCATGTAAGGGATTTTCCAGTATTTGGATTAATTGCAGCTATTTTGTCTACTACATTCTGTGGCAGCAATCGGGTGAGCTCTTCACTATTCCACTTCTTCTCATCGATTATAAAGCTGTTCACCTTCATTTCCTTGATTATATCGTCTCGATTTAATGCATGATTTTTCAATAGTTCATTGATCGCCCAGCTATCTGTCCAGAAGTTAATGGTTTCTCCATCACCCACTTGCCAAATCATCCCTTCAAAGAACTCAGATCGAAGTTTCATCAATTGTGACCATTTCCACGACGTGTTCGCTTGCTTCTTATATGTGAAGATGATATCGTCTTTGAGATACTTTTCTGTGACCATTCACACCCATATGTTGTTCGACTCCGCGATTGGATTCACCCTCGTGCGTGGTGGCACCTCAATTCCATTTCTCGCTTTCGCATATGACATTATCATTTTTAGCAAGGCCAACCAAAATGCATGTGACCAAGTAAAGCAAATAATTGAAGAATATTGTGCAATATCAGGGTAAAAAGTTAATTTCCACAAATCTACTTTCCACCCTTCTAAATCAGTGGACAACCAAGGAAGAATTAGAGCTCATCAAACTTTGGGCATAACAAAAATGTCGGACCTCGACAAATACCTAGGATGTCCTATGATCAATGGCAAAGTTAGTAAAGAAACTTTCAGGGATGTTGTAGGTAATACAAAAGCGCAACTAACCAAATGGAAAGCAAACAATCTCTCTCAAGAGGGGCACTCTACCGTGATCCGATCGAACTTGACAGCGAAACCAAGTTATGTGATGCAAAACTTTATGCTGCCCACCAATATCCACAATGACCTAGACCAAATAAATCGTTGCTTCCTATGGAACAAAGACCAAAACTACAAACCCCTAATCGGATGGGACGGAATATGCAAGCAAAAAGAACATAGCGGCCTGGGAATAAGAAAATCAGAACACATGAACAAAGCGTTTCAAATGAAGTTGCTCTGGAAAATAATAGGATGCTTAATTATTAAAATGAAATTGCTCTGGAAAATAATGGCATGCTCTGGAAAAAAGTAGAATGCTTAATTATTAGTTGACGTTTGGTGTCTTTATTTCTTTCATTCTCAAAAAGAACTCAAAAACAACCCATCTAGTTAAAATTTGACTCGATCAGAAAAATTGTTCAATACCGTCCAAAAATTAGCGAATTTAAAGCAATTTTTATTCTAGAAAGAAAGAAACCAAACGGCGTAATTGGGTTGAAACGTGTACCCGACTTGTTGGGTTGATTCGATGTCTTTATATATTTTAAAAATAATGATATATTTCATTATAAAAAATATAAAATAGTATTATTTTATTAAATATTGTCATTTAATCATAATACTAGTTTAATAATAATTAGAAATTCGACATTATTGACTCATTGACTAACTCAAACCCACATGATAACCTATTATGATCCGACCAGCAACTCAATTTACCCGAACCTATAATCAACCTAAACCCCGAAAGGCCGAACCAACCCGTTTGACGTTTCTACGCTAGGGTTGTCAAAGCTTGACCCGGCCCGAGAAACTCACTTGCCCCAACCGACACTGAATCCGACTCAACACTCGAAAAAGAGGATAAATGCATAAACCCGAGATTTTTGACCTGAACCGGTTTGACTAGAACTCGAAATCAACCCGAAACCCGTAATTAACCCATAACCGCTTTTGTTTGAATTTAGTAGCCTGATATTACCGGGACTCGAGGTAACCCGACCCGAAATCATCCGAAAACATGAAGTTACTCAACCTGATATCAATCGAAAAATCAAACTCTCCCGAGTCAAGAGGACTTGAGCGGAAATATCACAAACTATCTCATATATACATGTAAAAGTTACACAATATCATTTAATAAAATAGTTTAAATACTTTAAATGTATGTTTAAATAAATACATATTTAAAAAATTAAGGATGGCGATTTTTATTATATTTTTGGATTTAAGTGCTACATTAACTATTGAATGTTAAAGGTAATGATACTAGGATAAAAAAACATCGTTCATATATGGCAAAATCGAAACACAACTAACCAGAAACCCGACCAAACCCGAAATTTAGTTGAATAAAAAACCGAATAGCCCGACCGAACTTCACCCAAAAATCAAACTTTACCCGACTATTTGAATACCTGACCCGAAGTGGCTCAACCCGATTTGACCCAATTACTAAAATATCCGAATGCAACCGGAATCCGACTTGATTGGAACCCGAAATGACCCGACTTGATGCGACCTCGTTATGGTAGACGGGGCTTTCGTTGTTGCCGATCTAGACCGTGTGGTATATGTCTCCTTTAGATGGAAAAGATTCGGACGCAAGGAGGTTGAAGATGGCACAAACGGATAGCTTGATGGGCAATGTGATGGACAGCCTTCAAGCCAACGTTATGGCTTGGCAACTCTCGATCTCTACGTTAAGAGACAAAAAGGATAAACGAGCAATGAACAAGGTGTACACGGTTTCAAGAAGGAGGCCAGGATTCTCTCTCTCAACTTAACTTAAAACTAAAATGTGTCTAACCTATTACAAAAGAAAGGTTCAGTCTTATATAGGCAAAGTAAAATACTCTAACTAGCTTAATGAGTCGCTTGCTCATGCAAGCGAAGAGACAAGCCCATATTACTAAAATTAGCCAAAACAAAATTAAAAGAGTTTAAATAAAAGATGCTAAAAGTAGAAATAATGAACAAAGCTAAGGGCTTTGGCCAAAGGTGGTGTTCCTAGGCTATCGGGCCCTATAGGCTGAGACAAGGGCCGTGGGCTAGCCGTGGGCCATGGCGAGACCAAGGGCAGATTGAGGTTGGGCAGGCTTGGGGTAACCTCAAAAAGGTCGGGCATGGTCTGGCAAGGGCACTAGGCCAGGCCGGGCGTGGCCACGGGCGTTGATGTGCCAAGACAAGGCCACGTGGACGTGGGCGCGCTAGGGCCGCTGGAGCTAAAAGGTAGGGGCACCATATGTCGTGGCTGAGTAGAGACAAGCATAGAGTGACTTGTGGCCCGTCGCCCGGGCTGAGGTTGGCGAACGTCTATGTGACGAATGAGGCCGTGGCCTTGGCCCGAGCCCGAGTGATGGGGCCGTCGGAGCGAACACTAAGGCCTTACTCCTCATCCTTGGTGGTCATGGGTGAGGGCGCATCACCCGCCCCCCTAACTCGGAATCAACCCTGCCTCCTCACCAATGAACTCGGCTTCATGGAATGGGGAGAAGTCGGTCACATTGAACGTGTCATGGACGTCGTAAGAGTCGAACAACTCTAGCTTGTAGGCATTGGGGTCGACTCATTGCAAGACGTAGAACGGGCCATCTCCACGTTGATGTAGTTTGCAAGACGTAGAACAACTCTAGATTGTAGGAAATCCCAAGGATTTCGCCCTCAATCTTCATGGTGTAATTGCTAGAATATTTGTCATAAATGCTCAAGATTATTGCTTTAATCAAGCCGTTGGCAGTCAATGAGGCAATCCCTAAGATCTCGCATTTGACTTTATGTTCTAATTTAGCCGTTGGCAATTAATGGGCAAATCCCGGAAATCTCGCCCTTGCCGTGATTTTGTATGCCATAATCATCCCGTTGCTACAGTACCGTTGCGGTATTAAAGATGTGTGAAATCATCGGAGCTTGTAACTGTCGTTGGATGAAGATTCTGATGATGGGCCTTTCCACTCTCGCGTTGTGGGCTCGGATTCTTGACGGCCCAACAATACCCCCATCAAAAACTCTGGAAAGTTCCCGACTTTTCAGGGTTTCTGATCTAATCATGGACCTGTTTCCCGTGTAGTGAAGCTCGTCGCTCCTTACTTTTTCAAAACTGTCTACCCTACCCCCAGTGCATTGGGGTTGAAACTTGTTCTTAGCTGCTAGCGGTAGGGCTTGGATGTTGTCCAACTTTCATGTGTTGTGTCTTGTTTGTCTCTTTCTTACTGGTTCCAAAATGGGTTTGGAGTTGAAGACTGAACACGGAACGTGTTTAAACGTGTTTGCGCAAGTATCATGTAATGATGTAGTGTTTGAGACGGAACGTGTATAAACGTATTTGCGCGTGTAGTATACGTGACAGAACGTGTATAAATGTGTTTCCGCGTAGTATTTGTGACATAACGTGTATAAATGTGTTTCCTTGTGTAGTACTCGTAACGTGACGTGTATAAACATGCTTCCGTGTGAAGTACGGAACGTGTATAAACGTGTTTCCGTGTGTAGTACATACTCGTAACGGGACGTGTATAAACATGTTTCCTTGTGAAGTATTTGTGGCGGAACGTGTATAGACGTGTTTCCGCATGTAACATTTATATAGTGCTTTTTGTGTGGGATGCGTAGAATAGAGAGAAAAATGTGTAAGGTGTAAACACTTGCATTGATGTAAGAAATCGTTTTGCAAGTGCCGTAACCTGTCTCTTGCATCCTTTTTTGACTAGTCATTGTGTGCACATTGTTGCCTGATTGTTAGGCATGGGCCTTTGTTTTGGCCAGTAACGTCACAAGGCGTCCCTTGCTAGTTTTTCGTAAGATGTTGTCGATGTCATGTACGCGTAAGAGCGTTCCTTATGGATTTTTCATGTACGCGTAAGAGCGTTCTTTATGAATATTTCATGTGCGCGTAAGAGCATTTTTTTCTGAATTTTTCATGCACACGTAAGAGCGTTCTTTTTGAATTGTGTAGAACGATATGTATGTGTGGGGAAATGTAAAGATGTTGAAAATACGGTTTTGTTATGTACCTTACTCAGAAATGATATAACTTTAGATTTTGTAAGACTTTGTGTTGACGCGTTTATTATAGCTCCAAGCTACCCCTAGTGGTGATTTCTGGACTACCCCCAGTCATGTAACACGTCATGTTCTTCTAACTCGGAAGGGGTAGGGGTGAAGTCGTTCACGAAATCTGCCAATGCTTGTGACTTTATAGCTGTCCTAAGCTCGTACGTGAGGTCGTGTCCGTTTAAGTGAATTAGCCACCTCGTTAACTGACCTGATAACTTTGGTTTTGACATGATATTCTTCATCGGGTAGTTAGTTCTCATAATGATAGAATGACTTTCAATATAAGGACGTAACTTTAATTGGCAGTCAATGAGGCAATCCCTAAGATCTCGCCTTTGACTTTATGCTCCAATTTAGCTATTGGCAATTAATGGGTAAATCCCGGAAATCTCGCCCTTGCCGTTATGATTTTGTATGCCATAATCATCCCGTTGCTACAGTACCGTTGCGGTATTAAAGATGTGCAAAATCATCGGAGCTTGTAACTGTCGTTGGACGAAGATTCTGTTGATGGGCCTTTCCACTCTCGCGTTGTGGGCTCGGATTCTTGACGGCCCAACATATACTTTCGTGAGAAGTTGATCCATACATGACATCCAAAGTGGTATGTAAACAACCTAGTTCGGAAGAGTGAAATGGAATGCTCCTCACGCGCGTCTCATCCTTAGCGTTCTGTGCGTCCACCGGCGCACGTCGAAAGAATGAAATGGAACCCAGTTCGGAAGAGTGAAATGGAACGCGCCTCACGCGCGTCTCATCCTTAACGTTCTGTGCGTCCGCCGGCGTCCGCCCTTCCTCCGCTCCCCCTGCCGCCTTCCCTCCCCGGCCTTCCCGCCTCCGCCTCATGGGCAGCAGCAAAAAACGCAACCGGAAGAAGCTCCGTACGATCAAAGTTTCCTCCTTGCTTGCTGCTGATGTCGACCCTGCAGATCCAAAACCCCTGCCTTCCCCGCAGCCCTCCTCCGGTGACGAGGCCGACGACAACCCCTTCCTGCTAATCCTAGAGAGCATTATCCTCAGCAATAATGCCAGGATACACAAACCGTCGCGGAAACCGATGTCTGGTTCCCCCCCCCTCGCAGAAGAGCTCGCCATTGCCAAGGCGCTCTTCTTCGTCGACCCTCTGCCGGGAACCATCGAGCCTCACTCACCCCTGTAGGACCCTCCGCCACCGCCTCTTGACAAGTTCCCCCCATCCCAGCGGCCACTACGGCATCGTCTCCCCCTGCCCCAATTGCCCATCCCATTCCAAACCCTAACCCATCTCCCGTTCAATCCGCCCCTCCCGAGGCTACTAACGCCCCAATTGCCCCTGCTCCCTTGGACAATGTTGGATCGTTAGTCTGAGGGACGTCCTTTACTTTGAGTAAAGGCGTCCTTTGGTCAGGCGTCCCTACGAGGTGTAGGGGCGTCCTTTAGTATTGCAGCGGAAATAAAGACTAAATAGATAATAAATGAACGCAATGAATTATAGAGGAACCACTCAAGACCAAGTAGTCCTTGAGTGTAAACCTCTACCTCCTTGGAGGATTTTTGAATAGATCTTTCCTTTCTATTGAACGTTCTTACAGTTGTACTGGCGAGTCTTTACAGTTCTCTGACACTTAGCTTTTCCCTAAGTTCACTAGTAAAGAACTCCTTTAAGCCTACAACTTAAGCTTGCCCAATCTACTAAAGGACTCTACTCCTACGTTCTGCAGTACTTCGCAGAACACTCTCTTTCTTTTTGGGTTTTCTTGATACAAACAGTTTTTTGTGATTTGGTTACAACTTTCACTCGATCTAACACAAGTCCTAGCACTATTCTTGAGTTTTTGCGTCAGTTCTTCGTGT
This sequence comes from Polygonum aviculare, assembly GCA_934048045.1. NCBI lineage: Eukaryota > Viridiplantae > Streptophyta > Magnoliopsida > Caryophyllales > Polygonaceae > Polygonum > Polygonum aviculare. The sequence goes on along the minus strand of OW204023.1, from coordinate 13,196,261 downwards.
TCTTGAGTGAGTCGCTTTCTTTTGATTCTCTATGAATATTCTTCTGAAAGCGTTAGCGTCACAATAAATGCCTTGCGGTATTTATAGGACTTGGGGAAGGGCGTCATTCTCGTTCTGACGATCATGCCCTTCAGGTACGTGGCTACAGGATCTTCTTCCACGAGTTTGGCGGTGATGAGGAAGCTTCCTGTATCCAGCTGTGTGTGATGAACTCCGCTATAGGATCGGCCGCCACGTGTTGATGAACTCAGCTACAGGATCGTCCGCCACGTAGTGTTGGACTCTGCTACAGGATCGGTCTCCACGTGTCCTTGGATGATCAAACATTGTCGAGTGATGTCATCCTGTCGGCTAGTGAGTAAGGACTCCTTTCTTGCGTTCCTACTTGCTTGGGACTCCGTCCTTGCTCAAGTAGTCTCTTGCTCGTCCTTACTTCCTGTTAGCTGGCGTCCCTAAGCCTAGGGAACGTTCATACACTTGTTGTCCTTTGTTAATTGGGCGTTCCTGAACATTTGGACAACTTTATCAGAATCAAAGTGAGTTTGTCATATCAAAACTAAGGGACGGTTGTGTGGAACACTAACAAGTACGCAAGCGTTCTTGATAGCGTCCCAACAATTTCCCCCTTTTTGATGATGACAAACTCTTTTGCAGAATAGTTTTAACATTGGAACTTAGCATGCATGAAAACATAGGAGCGTCCTCTAACACTTAGAGAAATTTCAGTAAGCACAAGTTTTCATTCTTTGATTCTTTAACATTTGGATTTTAGGGAGAGAGTTGCGTCCTAGAAAAGTTTCTAAGCGTCCTCTTTTATTCTAGCATGGGCGTTCCTTAGACTTTTCACTTAATAGTTCCCCCTTAACACTTGCTTTTTCTAGATAACTATTTTATAGCGCATCTCTGCAAAACTACACTTCCCCCTTTTGGCATCATCGAAAAGGATAACAAGTGATAAGGACGTTAGCACAAACACATAACTAAAAGCAGTGGAACGCTTAAACAAACATATGCAAGCAAACAGAGGAAATGCCATTCAAACAAGAGTTAGAGTTATTACAGACCAATGGTCATAAGTGTTTGAAATTCAAAAGAAGCAAAGGCAAAATAACAGGGGATGAAAGGAGTGTTGGCAATCACTGATAACGGCTCTGGTCTTGGTAAAACTGGAGCAGTTGCTCTTGAAGTTCAACAGCCTTTGAGAACGCAGTAGACAAGTCCTTGAGAGCAGAGAAGATTAGGCACTGGTTGTCCATAATCGAACCCATGAGTTCTGCTGGAGGATGCTGAGAGATGTTTGCAGGAGCAGAACGGGGCAAAGGACCTGTGCTAGAAGAAGGAGCGTCCTGAGGGAAAGCTGGAGGAGAAGAGGGCCCTAAGAGCATTTGATCTAGAGTTGTAAGATCTATAGCAGGCTCTTGATCGGTAGGGGACTCTTGAGACGTAGGAGCAAGCCTTGCGGCCTCAGCCTCAGCAGCTAGGCGTTCTTTTTCTGCTTTCTTTTTCTCAGCTTCTAGCTGCTTTACCACAGAAGGCAACTCTTCATTGTGACTTATCTCGACCAGTCCTTTCTTTGCATTCCATTTTAGGCCAAGTTCTTCCTGAGGAGCGCTCTCATCATAGGCGTTCTGAGAGTCTAGGATCAGCTTGACTAGCCCCGGGTACGGCAAAGCATGTCTCTTCCTCCCACACTTAGCCATATGTTGCATTGCTATTCTTGCTAAGTTGATGGGGCGGCGTTCCAGAAAAGCGTCAATGAGAATTATGTCATGAGTTTGAACAATTGACCTTTTCTCTTGCCTAGGAAGGACGGCACGACAGATGAAGTAATGAGCGATGGCGCCGACTTTGCTCAGAACGTGAGCCACCCTGTCCAGTCCGATGGGCCTTTTGTCCTGAAAGATGTGCTCTACGAGAGGCAGTTCTTCATCAGTGGTTTCGAACCCGCCTTCCGGAAGAGAGCTAAGAGCGTCGGACGGGGGCTTTTGGGGACTGAGTCCCATGAAGGCGCGGACCTGGCGTTCATTTACGGATGCCTTCTCACCATCTATTTTGAAGTGGAGAGAGCCGTCTTTTGATTTGTACCTCAGGTCCTTGTAGAACGCCTTTACTTGCTCCTTGTCTACCACAGCGGGCGCAGGCCCAACTTTCAGCCAGCCCTGAAATCGCAGAAGCTCGAGGAACTCCTGGACGTCATTATCTTTGTGGAAGGAAGCCAGCCACTCTTCAGAATACACAAGAGGGCTAAGGACGTTCCAGGTGCGCCATCATTCTTTCGTTTGCGCTTGCCCTTTGGGGAGTCGGAGTCCTCAGCATCATCTGACTCGTCCTCAGAGTCACTATCAGAAGCGTCCTTTGAAGGAGCGTCCTCTGTGCCTTGTTCTTTTTCAGCATCGCCACCAGCTGTGGCTTGATTGGCATCAGAGGTCTGACCTTGGGACGTGCCCTCGGCGTCCTGAGCTTCTGTGGGATTTTCAGTTATTGTGGGCTCAGCGTCCGCCGGGACTTGATGGGTTTCTGTTTGGATTGTGGGGGAGGGGTTTTCTTGTGGAGCTGGGGAGGGGTTGAGGATGGGGAGGGATTGGTTGTAAGGAGGAACCTCCTGAGCATCACGCTCGAGCTCTTCAGAGAGAGTAGGCTCGGCATTCTCCTGAGCGACCTGGTGCTCACCAGCGTCCTCAATTTGTGCAGGAGCGTTCACCTCTCCTTCCACTTCATCATGGGAATCCCCAGTAACATCAATAAATGGGGAGTCCTGAGCAGGAGTACCTCTTTCGCTCCCAGATGAGCTAGAGGAAGAAGAGGAGGAGGAGGAGGGAACGTGCTCAACCTGCGCAGGAGCTTCCTTGGCCAGCAACACCTTGGGCTTTTCACCAGCTTTCCTGTGGCGGAAGGTGTGCTCAAACATGCGTTCTGCCTCCTCGGGGCCACTCTCGGAGGATGGACGGCGGGACCTTGGGGTCTCGGGGTCCTTCGGAGGTGATATGTGGGCCGGGGCAGATGGGAAGAGAGCCAAGTTTAGGGGGGACGGGGGAGGAAAAGGGATTATAGCGTTTTGTGTGGATGGTTGAGGGGACGGTGGAGGAGTTGGGAGTTGGACAATTTGGATTTGGGGGGGAGGAGTGGATTCCTTGGAAAGGTTGGAAGGCCGTTTTGTGGTGCTTGGCCTTTTTGAGGGGGTTTTAGAGGATGGGACGCTAGAGGTCTTGGCTTTTTTGAGGGGCCTTGGGTCGTGAACCTTTTTGGAGCGTCCCTCCTTTAGGTGGGAGGGGAACTTATCCATGATCTCCGTTGGATTGGATGTGGAGAATGGTTGGGAAGATTTTGAGAGGGGAGAGGAAGGGGTAGGACGTTTGAGGAGTTTTTTAGTGGTTAAGGTGGGGACGGCAGGAGGAGGTGGAGAGGGACTTAGGACACGGTTCTTGGTCATTTTAAATGCCAAGGAGTCCTTTGGGTAGTTTGGAAATTCAGGCAAGACTGCATTGTGCAAGTCCGGTATAAGTTCTAGAAGAGGGCTCAAGTTCTCACCTCCGAACTGCGAGAAAAATAGCACGTCGTCCATGCGTCCTGGCAAGTCTTTGAAATTGGTGTTATGGAGGCTGGGAACGACGAAACGTTCAATAAACTTCTCATAGTTTCTCGTCCTCACTGCATCGTTCTGGATTTCAGGCAGCTGCATACGTTCTCTGATCAAGTTGTACAGCGTTCTGGGCTTCTTGTTGATGAAGTCCAGAAGCGATTCATTGAGAACGGTAGGCCTGGGCTTCTCTATGTAGTGGGACTTGACGAGCTTTCTGCGCTTCCCGCCGGTAGAAGATCCAGCTACGTTCACTTGTCTTTGAGACATGTTTTCAGGTGAGTTTTAGAGTGAGAAAGTCGTCGGAGTTCTAGAGAGAAGTCAGAGCCAATTTGAGAGCAAGAAAGTGGTTGAGCGTAATAAATTCGAGAGCGACTGTTCTAGCCTTATATAGAGGAAGCGGTGGCAGAACTGTAATTACCACTGTTTAACTGTTCGACACGTGGCGAAACTTCCCCCTTAAGCATTGAGCAAAAGCAACGGTCACTGTTCACACTTTCAAATATTCAAATTTCTGACGTTTCAACTGCATCTCAAACACTGAACTGGCGTTCTCCCTTTCACACTTTGGCGTTCTCCCATACTTGGCAAAAATTTACCTCAGCAAGAGTTTACCTTCTTCAAGCAAACCAAAAAACCAACTTACCGTTCCAGTGATCACCTTTCGAACCATTTGAGAACAAAGCAAGTACGTCCCATAAAATAAAATAGGAAGCTCATAGGACGCTTTTGCAGAGTTCTCGGCTAGGGTAAGCTTAGAGTTCCCATCATTTCGGCTTATAATGAGGGTTGGGTGATCAGGGCAACTCTTTTCGAGACAAATAGAGAAAATTTGAATGGCGTTCCAAAGTAGCATGCACATGAAGTTTTAGACTAGTGTCCTTGCAAATATGAATTCAATGCATAACAGTCCTTAAATACTTAGAATCTACTAAACATAGCCAATCATTGAGGGAATAGTAGAACGGGACTTGCTACTTAAAAGTTATCATCCCCAAGAGCAACCTGAGATGCTCATAGGGACGTCTATCAAGCGCCTTAGTGAAAATATCAGCTATTTGGTCTTCAGTCCTTACATGCTCCATACTAATGAGTCCTAGTTCAACATTATCACGCAAGAAATGATACCTTATATGAATATGCTTTGTGCGTGAATGAAAAACAGGATTCTTAGAAATTTCAATAGCACTTGTGTTATCACAACGAATAGGAATAGTTTCAAGATTGATACCGTAGTCCTCTAGTTGATATTTGATCCAGATAACTTGTGAACAGCACGAGGCAGCAGCAACGTACTCGGCTTCCGCAGTTGAAAGCGCCACAGAGTTCTGTTTCTTAGATCCCCAAGAGACTAGGCATGAACCAAGGAACTGTGCCATTCCTGAAGTGCTTTTCCGATCAATTACATGTCCCGCATAATCAGCGTCCGAGTAGCCAACAAGCTTGAAGGACGTCTTCCTGGGGTACCAAAGGCAAAGATCGTCGCGTCCTTTGAGGTAGCGAAAGATCCTTTTGACTTCTTGCATGTGGGACTCCTTTGGATTTGCCTGGAAGCGTGCACACAAGCAAACGGCAAACATAATGTCGGGATGGCTTGCGGTCAAATAGAGCAAAGAACCAATCATCCCTCTGTATAGTTTTTGATCAACGTCCTTTCCCTGTTCGTCTGCGTAAAGACGCGAGTTCGGAGAACATGGGGTTGCAATAGGTTTGGACGTGTTCATTCCGTACTTCTCAAGCATCTCACGGACATATTTTTGTTGGTGAATACGCGTCCCTTCCTTGAGTTGATTGATTTGAAATCCCAAGAAGAAGTTAAGTTCTCCAATGAGGGACATCTCAAACTCACTACTCATTAAAGACTTGAACTCATCAACAAGTTTCATGTTAGTGCTACCAAAGACAATATCATCAACATAAACTTGAGCAATCAAAATGTCCTTGTGAACTTTCTTTATGAACAAAGTTTTATCAATTGAACCTCTAGTGTACTCATGAGATAAAAGAAAGGACGCAAACCTGTCGTACCAGGCACGAGGGGCTTGCTTGAGTCCATAAAGCGGTTTGTCCAAGTAGTACACATGGTCCGGGTGAGAGGCGTCCTCGAAGCCAGGCGGCTGAGCAACGTACACTTCCTCCTTTAGCTTTCCATTGAGAAAGGTAGTCTTGACGTCCATCTGAAATAGCTTGAATCCTTTGTGAGCGGCGAAGGCAATAAGGAGACGAACGACTTCAATTCTAGCAACAGGAGCAAAGGTCTCATCATAGTCTATGCCTTCCTCTTGCTTGAATCCTTGAGCCACCAGTCTTGCCTTATTTCTTGACACACGTCCACTCTCATCAAGCTTATTTCTGAACACCCATCGCGTCCTTATGATATTTTTGCCTTTGGGACGTGGGACGAGAGTCCAAACTTTGTTCCTTTCAAACTGGTTGAGTTCTTCTTGCATTGCTTGAATCCAATCAGCGTCCTGGAGTGCTTCTTTGATATTCTTTGGCTCCACCATGGAGACAAAAGCATTGAATGCACAAAAAGCCAAATTTGCACTCTGGGACTTGCTTGCAGCTGACCTAGTTTGAACTCCTTGAGAAGGATCTGAGACAATCTGGGATGTTGGGTGGTCCCGAGAGAAGCGGGACTCCCTTTGAAATAATTGAGCAAATCTTGGATCAATGTCTCCATCAGAATCATCACTATCATCTTGAGCATCGTCTTCAGTGCGTTCCTCCTCAGAGAGAGCGTCCACACCTTGACTTTGCCCACCTTGTTGACTTGATTCAACAACATCTTGATGAACTGGAGATTCACTACGAGATGGAACTCCCTGAACAACACTGGGAACTTCCACTGAGACTTCATCAGGATTTGGGGTAGCGTTCTTAGGAACATAGTACTTTCCAGAGGACCAATCTTCAACTTCATTTTCAGAGTCGCCCTGTTGTTGTGACGAGGAGCGTTCTTTCTTTCTTGCTTTTTCTTTGTGAGAAGAACTTTCTTTGAACACAACATGAATACTCTCCTCAAGCTTTAGAGTCCTTTTGTTGAAAACTCTATATGCTTTGCTGGTGAGGGAGTACCCAAGGAATATGGCTTCATCACTTCTCGCATCAAACTTTCCAAGTTTCTCTTTATCATTGTTGTGAACGAAACACTTACAACCAAAAACTCTGAGATAGTCAAGGCGAGGCTTCTTTCCGTTCAACAACTCATAAGATGTCTTTTTCAAGAGAGGACGGATCATGGCACGATTGATGATGTAGCATGCTGTAGCAATAGCTTCCGCCCAGAAGTACTTGGGAACGCTATTAGCCAAAAGCATAGTTCTTGCCATATCCTCTAACGTCCTGTTCTTTCTTTCTACAACTCCATTTTGTTGAGGAGTCCTTGGAGCTGAGAAGTTGTGCGAGACACCATGTTGATCACAGTAGGCCAGGAACTCTGAATTCTGAAATTCCGTCCCATGGTCTGATCTTATAGCTTTGAGAGGCGTCTCAAGGGCAACTTCCACTTGTTTGATGAAGACTTTGAACGCATTGAAACAATCTGCTTTGGAAGCCAAGAAAAGAACCCAAGTGAATCGAGAAAAATCATCTACAAGAACGTAAATGTACCTCTTTCCACCGTAGCTCAGCGTTTTCATTGGTCCACAAAGATCCATATGGAGAAGTTCCAAAGGCTTCTTCGTACTGACTTCATTTTTGGACTTGAAAGACGTTCTTATTTGCTTCCCTTTGATACATGCTTCGCACTGTTCAACCGTCTCAGGATCAATTCGGGGAATTCCTTTCACAAGATTTTTCTGGTGAAGCTTAATGATTGTGCTAGGTCCAGCATGGCCAAGACGGCAATGCCAGAGATCAGCATCCTTCTTTGAAACAGATAGACACAACTCTGATTTGGGCTTGAACTCTTGATTGAAGATGTAGACATTGTTTTGGCGTACTCCTTTGAGAACGACTTTGTTGGATTTCTTGTTGATGACGAGACATTCCTTTGAGTCAAATGTGACTAGGTTTTCACCTTGATCACACATCTGAGAGACGCTAAGAAGATTGAAGCCAAGTCCTTCAACAAGACTTACGTTGGTTGCTTTGATTAACGGGTTAAGAATGGCAGTTCCCGTTCCCTTGATCTTTCCCTTGCCCTTGTTGCCAAACGAGACAGTTCCTCCCGTGGCACTACTTTGGATAGAAGTGAGATGGATCTGGCTTCTTGTCATATGATTTGAGGCGCCACTATCAATGATCCATGGGCGTCCCCTCACTTCCACCTGCCATAACAAAGTTAGTGTTTGGCGACCCAGGCAAGGTGTTCCTTACCTGGTTCGTTACAGAAATAGAACTCTGGTTCTGACATGTAGTCATTAATATTCACATCATTTGAAATAGCATGCTTGCGGAAAGAATTCCTAGAGCGTCTAGAACGCCTAGGATTAGCCTTAGGAACGGACTTAGCATTTTCGTTGTTAGTCCTAGCAGCTTTTCCAATTTCAACATCTTCTATGAGTTTTAAGCAATCATATTTGTAGTGATCTCCTTGTCCACAGTACCAACACGTCCTATAGTAAGTACCGAGGTAGTACTTCTTGTTGGGACGTTGGATTTTGTTTTGCTTCATCTTTTGGGGATCACAGACTTTTGAACCTTCCCCTTTGACAATTTTCTTATAAATTTTATGACTAGTGGAATTGGTGTAGTAGTCCTCTTGTCCTATTTCTCCACTTTCTAGAACTCTAATTCTTTCAAGAAGATTCTTGGTTTTCTCACGTTCAAGTTCTAGTTATGAAGTTTTGCTAGCCTCAAAATCACTAGGGAGAGAGTTCCTAGGTTCAGACTCATAGCCTAGTCCTCTTTTGGCTGGGACAAAGACTATTGGCTTGACTTCCTCAACTATGAGACTCTTTCCCAACACCTTCACTTCTTCTCTAAGCTTAGCGTTCTCAAGTTTGAGACACATTACTTCAGTTTTTAGAGATTTAGATTCTTCAAGTGAGGACTCTTGTTGAACGGTCATGGAGCTACAGTTTTCACATTCAACAACGATATTCTCATTTTCAAGCTCAAGTTCATCCATTCTATGTTGCATGATAACACTTTCTTCCATGATTTTTCCAATCAGTTTAATGAGCTTAGATTTGGAACAATGTTCTAAAGAACTCATCATAGATTCACGTGTTACCTCATTTTCAGATTTCGGAACGTTCTCCTCAATAGCTGTGACGTCCTCCATAGCCATGTACGCCACTTGCTCATCAGGTTCTTCATCATCATCATCAGAGGAAGAACTCCCATTATCCCATGCAGAGGCGAATGCTCCAATAAGGGCTTTCGTCCTTATATCCTTAGCAGACATTCCTGGTTTACACTTTTTAGCAAAGTGTCCCTTCTTGTTACACTTGTAACATGTGAGTTCCTTCATTTCAGCATCGGAGTACTTGCGACTTTCCTTCTTTGGCATCTTGTGTTTGTTGATGTATTTGTTCCTTTTGCCAAAGGCACGAACAACTTTGTTGAAGAGAGCAACTTCTTCCTCTTCCTCGAGCTGTTCCTTAGTCTTGCTTTCCTTTTCCTTCAAAGCTTGAACGCGCATCCTCTCGCGGTTCTCGTTCTTGTTAGCTTCCACCATCAAAGAAATTTCTTGCTGACGACGAATATAGTCAGCGTACTCTGGTGTTGTGGACGCCAAAGCAAGATCAGTTTGAGGGTTGTTTGCTAGTTGAGCCATATCAGTTTTCCTCCGTTCTTCGTACTGTCTGAGCTTCCCATAGATTTCTTCCATATCTAGAGTCTTGTTGGCCGTGTTCTCTTTGAACGTTGTCCTGTCAAAGTTCCAGACTCCGGTTAATCCATCAATGACCACTTGAACTCTATTCCTCATGGAGATTTCTGTTTCTGGGATGCCCAAGTTCCTCATCTTGGTGACAAGGGCCTCAAAACGGTACGAGTAATCGTTCACAGACTCATTTGGCAACATACTGAAAGCATAGAACTCCTTCTTGATTTTCAGCTGAACGTCCTCTTTCATTTCAGCTATTCCTACATGAAACTTCTCCAGGGCGTCCCACTGTTGTTTAGCAGTTGGCAAGTTACCGACTCGAATGGCGTCCCTCTCACATAGGGATGCTTGAAGGAAACACATGGCTTTTGCGTTGGTTTCCATCAATTTGAACTCGTCAGGACCCCACTCGTCCTCCTTGTCAACTTTGTCAGCGGGCACCTTGAGATCTCCTTTCATGATGACCTTCCAGCATTGATAATTCTGACCTCTGTAGAAATTCGCGAACCTTGTTTTCCAGCGATTGAAGTTGCCATCCATCAGGCGCGGAGGCTTCACAAAAGAGATTCCAATCGGTTCCATGTCCATCTTTACCTGCAACTCAGTAAGAATCTAGAGCGCCTGCTCTAATACCAATTGTTGGATCGTTAGTTTGAGGGACGTCCTTTACTTTGAGTAAAGGCGTCCTTTGGTCAGGCGTCCCTACGAGGTGTAGGGGCGTCCTTTAGTATTGCAGCGGAAATAAAGACTAAATAGATAATAGATGAACACAGTGAATTATAGAGGAACCACTCAAGACCAAGTAGTCCTTGAGTGTAAACCTCTACCTCCTTGGAGGATTTTTGAATAGATCTTTCCTTTCTATTGAACGTTCTTACAGTTGTACTGGCGAGTCTTTACAGTTCTCTGACACTTAGCTTTTCCCTAAGTTCACTAGTAAAGAACTCCTTTAAGCCTACAACTTAAGCTTGCCCAATCTACTAAAGGACTCTACTCCTACGTTCTGCAGTACTTCGTAGAACACTCTCTTTCTTTTTGGGTTTTCTTGATACAAACAGTTTTTTGTGATTTGGTTACAACTCTCACTCGATCTAACACAAGTCCTAGCACTGTTCTTGAGTTCTTGCGTCAGTTCTTCGTGTTCTTGAGTGAGTCGCTTTCCTCTGATTCTCTATGAATATTCTTCTGAAAGCGTTAGCGTCACAATAAATGCCTTGCGGTATTTATAGGACTTGGGGAAGGGCGTCATTCTCGTTCTGACGATCATGCCCTTCAGGTACGTGGCTACAGGATCTTCTTCCACGAGTTTGGCGGTGATGAGGAAGCTTCCTGTATCCAGCTGTGTGTGATGAACTCCGCTACAGGATCGGCCGCCACGAGTTGATGAACTCTGCTACAGGATCGTCCGCCACGTAGTGTTGGACTCTGCTACAGGATCGGTCTCCACGTGTCCTTGGATGATCAAACATTGTCGAGTGATGTCATCCTGTCGGCTAGTGAGTAAGGACTCCTTTCTTGCGTTCCTACTTGCTTGGGACTCCGTCCTTGCTCAAGTAGTCTCTTGCTCGTCCTTACTTCCTGTTAGCTGGCGTCCCTAAGCCTAGGGAACGTTCATACACTTGTTGTCCTTTGTTAATTGGGCGTTCCTGAACACTTGGACAACTTTATCAGAATCAAAGTGAGTTTGTCATATCAAAACTAAGGGACGGTTGTCTGGAACACTAACAAGTACGCAAGCGTTCTTGATAGCGTCCCAACAGACAACCCGACCCCTCCCCTTGCCCCGTCCATTGGTTGCCTCTCTGTTCTCCCTGATCAAGCTTTGAACACCTCAGCACCCCCATTGCTGAACTCTAGTCTTCCTGACTCGGGAAAAGTCGTTGTTCCCTTATCAAAAATAAATCCCAAACATGCAAACAAAAGTATAGTAGGCAAGAAAAAGGTCGAACCCAAAGGAATCAGTTTTTATTTAGATTTTAGTGGTTTTCATGCAAGTAATCAAAAGGGGGTTTTGAAAGTCGGTTTCAATCAAAGGTTATCAAGCAGAGTTTATCCATTCAATTCCACTTTATTAATCCGTTGATCATGAATTCATCCACCTCTTTATATGCCTAGGTCAATTCCAATCCCAATCATTAGAAATCGCAAGTCCACGGTCCAAGCAATTCTATAACCCTAGGCAAGGACGCTTAAACCTAGAATTAGCATAGAGCACAGGGATAATAGGAAATCAAATCATGCAATTAAGCTACGAGTCTCATGCACAATTAAACCATTGAATACTCTTCCCTAAACTAGTCCACGGTCCTAGAATAAAGTTGTTTCGAGAATAGGAAAGATGCATAGACAACAACCAATCCTAATTCAAACAATAGATCTAAGTCAATCAAACAAGTTGATCAGGCTCATAAAATTAAACATAGATCATGGGATGAAGCACAAGAGTATCAATAAAGACCTAGGGATAAAGAGATTACCAGAATTTCACAACTTCATAATAAAGCTTCCTTGATTGAATAAACTCCAGAGGAGAGTTAGTTCTCCATTACAAAGAAAACTCTAATCTTTATTGAAATACAATTGATTGACAAATTGGATGATATCAAAACCTAGAAAAGGTCCCCCTTATATAGCCCTAAAGATCAACCTTTTCGGACTAAATAAGGTAGGAAACCGAAAGATAAGAAAGGAAACAAGATAAAAACGGCGAAATCTCGTCAACTTGGAAGTCGGTCGAACCCGCGACCGCGACACAACAACCGCGACCGCGGCGGCCTTCAAATGGTCAAGTCCGAGTCGGCTACTACCGCGACCGCGCCCTAGGCAGAGCGACCGCGGCCTTCATGGTCTTGGTTGGCTCGCTCCTTCACGCCACCGCGCCCGGGTCATAGACAAACCGACCGCGGTATCCATGCAGTGGCGAATCTTCGTCTTTAAGCTCTTTAACTCTTGATTCTTCATACTTTGTGTCTTCGGTCTTGATATTACAATAACGCTCAAAACTAACCTAAACACTCTCAATATAGCTCTAAAATACAAGAGTTAACCTATACAAAATAGGCCGAATCACCTCCTCTCTCCTACAGCAGCGCTGTGTAAGCCCAAAGGTTGGGGGCGTAAAGCAATCCCTCTTCACTATGTCAGTGGTATTACATATGGCATTATTCATTTCTCTAAGGAGGATGTTGCTGATCTCGTTGACAAGTGGTCTCTATCCCTTGTTGGCGCCCCTTTCGGGGATAAGGTTATGTTCAAGACCATGGAAAAATTCGTTTCTTTGCAATGGACCAACATCTCACAGCCAAATATTCTTCGAAAAGACAATGGCATTTTTGTTTTTCACTTTGAGAAAGAGGAAGACCTCACCCCCATCCTTGAAAGAGGCCCTTGGAAGCTCCCTGGAGACCGGCCAATTGTGCTCAGATGTTGGTACCAAGGGATGCCGCTTGACTTCTCTTGCTTATAAGACGTCCCCGTTTGGATCTCGCTGCCCAATCTGGACGTCCGATTATGGTCTGAGCACCTTCTAGCTCGGTTTGGCTCCGCCGTTTGAAACCCAATCCTCACCGACTTCACCTCTGCTTACCAAGAATGACTCTCTTTCGCTAGAGTGCTAGTCAAAATTAGCCTAAACACGAATCTCCTTCGCTCAGTTTCCTTCCATGGTCGTGATGGTGAAGTGGTGGAGCAAGAATTGATTTATGATTGGCTCCCCCAAGTTTGCAAAAGTTGTGGCAAATTTGGCCACAAGTGCATTCCTGGCCGTCCCGCACCCCTCAGTCGCAGGACTCGGGCCCCGCCTGCGCCGTCCTGTAAGCCCCCCTCCTCCCAATCCCTCACCCCTCCTTCCTAATCAGCACACCCAGCGTCCTCGATGGCCCCGGGCCTGACGTCCTGCCAGTTTAGGCCCCGCCCGACCCCGATTCCGATCCCCCCACTGCCACATCTTCACCCAGCCCCCCATCCCGGAGACCCACCCCTCTATCTCCAACACAAATAACTCATCCTCTAAACCCCCCTCTACCTCTGATATGGAGAATGATGTCTCTTAAATTGGTGGTGTTTTATAGGTTGTTTTCCCTTGTAAATATGTGTCTTTTGTTTCTTTTCTTGTGTGTTTTGCCTCTTTTTAGCTTGGATTCCGATTTTCTATGGGATTCGGAGACTATGCTATTTTTGTGTATTTTGTAGGTGTTTTTGGCATGATTTGAGGACATATTGAAGGAGACCCGAAGAAGGAGTAAGACACGAGTCAAGGAGCGGAAGAGCGAAGCAATTCATGAAGAGAAGCAAGAGAAGAAGCAAGAAGAAGAGGTGGCTAGAGACCAGGACCGAGTTCCAGGACACATCGGACCCGAGATCGAGTTTTGAACCTCGGACCGATGTGCCAGCACATCGGGCCCGACTTCCCTCCGTGTCGGTCGAAAGAGGATTGGGCACCAAGGCAAACAAATGTGATCTACCACTTTTGCCCCTCTTCCATTTTGGGTTTTCTTAAGCTTCTAATTAGAGAGAGAAAAGGGGGACCAACATACACAACACTAATCACCTCTCAAAGGCTCAAGAAGACTTGGAGAGCAAGGAGAAAGGAGAGGAGAGTGAGAGGAAGAGAAATCGGCGAAGAAAAGGAGAGAATTAGGGACTGTTAGTGAAGTTTGGATTTTGTTTGCATTGTTATTGTGGATTTGAACATGGATTTGTGGATTTCCTTTGCTTTGAATGAGATTTGGCTTTGGCTTGAGTTTGATGATTGAGATTGATTTGCTTTGTGCATTGATTGCTTTTTACTCTAGCCATATAGAGTAGATTCCATTGATCTTGGGCTATGGGGGAAACTTCTATCTAGGTTGGGTTTGAACCCCCAATTCCATAGCCTTAGGTGATTGATCTAGGAACCCACTCTACATAGAAGCTACAATTCCTTGTGGAAGCAAGGGATCAAAGGCTTTCGGTTGCCAAGAGTGAACGGAAGTGATCGATTGCCATCACGAGACCTTGCATCGAAAAGGGAGGTAAAATCCCCTATGGGTCGATGTGTAGAAGTGGTGGGAACGAGGCGAACAACCTCAATCCTACGTGGATCAACACTTATTGGCTGAATTGGGGTGGAAAAGCCCATATCTACTAGAGGAGGAATCCAAAAACCCGAGATCTATCTTTCCTATTTGAAATTCGACTTACCCAGTAACATCGGGCCCGACTTGCCAGTGTCGGTCCCGACTTGCCAGTGTCGGTCCCGACTTTCTTTTCGTTGATCCACCTTGGGCCCGAAGTGACCAGTGTCGGTCCCGAGCGATTTCTCTTGTTTTCCTTTGTTTTAGCTTTCCTTTTCCGTTTTCGAGTCTTTTAGGTACACTCAACGACATAACTCCCGCGCGTTCGACACCCACATTGTGCTACAACAGGTTCGGGTTAAATATTGTATTCTCGTGACCCTCGCGTTTGAGAGCGATCAGAGAACCCCTCTTCTGCCTCTCCTTTTCCTGAAAATAACCCGTTCGCTCCCTCTCTCACTCATAACACTGGAGACCCAAATGCTTTTATTGCCCCTGCTCAACTTCCTCCCTCTGCTCCCTTAAATGTTGGAGATCCCTCCCAATCTACCTCTATTAATGACCATCCCCCCATCCAAAATGACACCCCTGGCGTTGACATTGACAAGAGTCCCACCCCTCACACCAATGCTCCCAATGAATAGCTTTAATATTGTTGCGTGGAACATTCGGGGCCTCAACGACCCCGCCAAACACGACCACCTCACCACTTCGTCAAATCTCACAATCTCACCATCATCGCCATCCTCGAAACTCGTCTCCGGAAACCTAAAGAGCAAAGGCTCAGCAAATCCCTCCTTCATGGCTGGTCCCAACTTTCAAACAACCACCTCTCCCGCAATTGTAGAATTTGGGTCTGGTGGGACCACTCCAAACTCTCCATAACTCCCCTCCTTTCCACCAATCAGATCATTCACACCCAAATTACCCCTCTCTCCTCCATCACCCCCTGCTACATCTCTTTTGTCTACGCTAGCAATGACCACTCTAAAAGAACCACCCTCTGGTGTAACATTCAGGCCATACATGCCTTTGTCAACAGCCCTTGGTCGCTTCTTGGTGACTTCAACACCATCCTCCCCCCCTTTGAAAAGCTCATCGGTGAAGACACCCACCCCCTAGCCACCGCTGATGAACTCCCTAACCTCCTTACATCCACCACTCTTTCTGATCACATCTTCTCTGGCGTATTCTACACTTGGAATAACAAACACACCGCGTCTAGCCGAATCTACTGCAAGCTGGATCGCATCCTCTCTAACCCTGCCTGGCATCTCTCCTTCCCCAAATCCAAAGCTAGCTTTGAACCCCCTTGGGGCCTCTGACCACTCTCTCGCTGTCCTCCAAACCCACCCTGATCACCCCCCTCCGCCACCCCCTTCCGTTTCAACAATGGCTGGGCCCACCATGAAAACTTCCTTGCCACTGTCTGCACTGTCTGGGACGCCGATATCAAAGGGTAACCCCAGTTTTGTTTGGCCCAAAAGCTTAAACTCCTCAAGAAGGCTTTGAAGAAGTTCAACAGCAGGAAGTTTGAAGATCTTAGCAAGCTGATCGTTGACAACAAAAACTCCCTTTCAATCATCCAAGCAGAAATCCAAGCAAAGCCCTTTGACCCGGCCCTCATTGAGGCTGAGAATCTCGCCCTCCGTGAGCTCAACACCAGCCTTAAGGCTCTCAAAACCACCACTACTCAGCTTGCAAAAATCTCTTAGCTCAAATACTCTGATCAATGCTCCTCCTACTTCTTTAAGCACATTAAATCCCGTCGAGGTCTCTCCAAAATTCCCCACCTCACTACTCCCGATGGCACCACCCTCTCCGCCCCTGCTGAAATCGCGCGTGTCGTCGTCAACCATTTCAAGCTCCTCTTTGGTCAGCCCCAACTCCAACTTCCTTTTGACCATGACATCGTCAAGCGGGGCCCCACCCTCAACCTTGATGCGTCCATGAGCCTCACTGTCGAGGTCTCCCCTTCCGAAATCAAGGAGGCTCTCTTCTCCATAGGTAACGACAAGGCGCCGGGGCTGAACAGTTTCGGTTCCTACTTTTTCAAAAAGGCCTGGTCCATTGTCGGGGCTAACACCACTGCTGCCATCCAAAATTTTTTTACCCATTGGAAATTCCTTAGACAGCTCAACCACACCACTATCACTCTTGTGCCCAAAATCTTTGACCCCACCTCCATCTCAAACTTCAGACCCATTTCCTGCGCTTCCACCCTTTACAAAACGATTGCCAGAGTCCTAGCCAACCGCCTCCAAGCCCCTCTCTCCCAAATCATTGACCAAAACTAGGGCGCCTTCGTCGCCGGTCGCACAATTCGGCACAACTTACTCCTCTGTCAAGAACTCCTCAAGCATTACGAGCGATCCTTTGAGTCCCCAAGGTGCACCATCAAAATTGACCTCCAGCGCGCTTTTGACACTGTCAGCCATCAATTCATCCTCAACGCCCTAGGCGCCTTCGGGTTCCCTAGGAAATTCATCCATTGGGTCAGCATCTGTATCACTACTCTATTAATGTTAATGGCTTTCTTGAGGGTTTTTTCCAGGGACATAGAGGGCTACGCCAGGGCTGCCCGCTCTCCCCGTACCTCTTTAGCATTGCAATCGACTATCTTTCCAGGATAATCAAGAAGGCCACCGAAAACCCCGACTTCAATCCCCGTTGTGCTAAGGTTGGCCTCACTCATTTGTGCTACGCCGGCGACCTCATCTTCTTCCGTAGGGGCGACCTTGAATCTGTTAGAATCCTCAAGGATGCCATGGACGCGTTTGGGGAGATTTCTAGTATGAAATGCAACGCCTCCAAATCAAGCATCTATATGGTTGGTGTCCCCCCTCTGAAATAGCAGGCCATCACTGACTACCTCAACTTCAGCAAGGGCGACCTTCCCATGAGATACTTAGGGCTCCCCATGGGCTCCAAGAAGCTCCCCCTCACCGATTTCAGCCCCCTCATTAGCAAAATCACCGGCCGTATCCAATCCCGGTGCTCTAAACACCTCTCCTATGCAGGTAGGCTCCAACTTCTCAACTCGGTCATCTACAGCATGACCACCTACTGGTGCCATGTTATTGTGTTGCCTGCCTTGGTCATTGAAAAGATCGAGGCCATTATGAGAAGCTTCCTCTGGACCGGCAAAGATAGTGGTAGGCAAAGCCTTGTCGCCTGGGACGCCGTTTGCAAACCTAAGGCTAATGGGGGCCTCGGGTTCAAGGAGCTCTTAGCTTGGAACAAAGCTTGCATTTCCAAATCCATTTATGAACTTGCCGTTGAAAAACAGAGCCTTTGGCTTGACTGGACCACAGCTTACTGCCTCAAGCGTCATTTGATCTGGGATTGCAGCAAGAAGAGCACCGATAGTTGGTGTTGTTGGACTCTTCTTGACATTAGAGATGACCTCGCAGCCTTGGGCAACCCTGACCACATCCTTGCTATGATGAGCCCCAAGCTTGACAAGTATCCAACCAGCACCACCTACACCGCTTTTGTTGACAACGGCCAGCAGCTCCCCTGGCCGGGCTGTATTTGGGGGGGCCTGCACACCGCCCGTTGTAGCTTCATCACTTGGTTGGCGATTTTGAAGCGCCTTCCTACTCTCTCTAGGCTGGAGAATTGGGGGGGGTCGTCCAAGACAACACTTGCCGCCTCTACAACAATGCCCCTGAAACTGAAGACCACTTATGGAATCGTTGTTCTTTCACCAACTCGGTCCTCCATTCAATCAATAGTTGGCTCGACATCGGCATCAACTTCCCCGACCTCGACTCATGGCTTGGTTGGCTGTCCAACAATCAGGGCAGCCAACGATCTTTTGTTCATCAAGTCCGTTGCATCACCATCACCAACTTTGTGTACCACACGTGGCGAGCCCGAAACGAGGTAGTCCACCAAAATAGCCCAGCCAATGTCGACACTTGCAGCCAGCTGATCATCCAGACCATGAAAGAAAATGTGCACGCAAATTGGACGAAGAACAACGATGACCTTAGCTCTTGGAAAAGCATCATTGGGACTTAACTTTTGGAGCTTCCCTCTTTTGTAATCTCCCCTCTTAGGGCTGCTCCTCTTGGCCAGTTTTTGTTCCTGTTGATTTTTGGTTGGCAAACTATTGCTCCTCCTTGAACTACTTTTTGGATGTAAATTCTGCGCTCCTCTTTCTCAATACACCGTATTTTTTCCAAATAAAAAGAAACAAAGTGGTTATGTAATCTATATTAAAGAAAGACATTAGGTTGATGAGTGTGAGAGAGATTTGGTTCTCACAACCTGGTCAAAAAATTCACACTGGTTTGAGATTGATTAGAGGAGACAGTGATGTAATGGAAATGGTCCACAAAGCTGTTAGAATTGATGGACTAGTCCACTTGTATGTGGTTCAAAGAGATAAGACCAATCGAAAAAATTTGAGAAGCAAAGCCCAAGTGTCCAGCATGTATCTCATTTAAGTGGTATGAGGGCTTCAAACATAAACCTCAGACAAAATCTAAGCAACCAACCTGTTCTGAGTGTTGAACGAACAATCCCAGATGCAATAGAGCCAGAAATAAAGGAAGAGTTTGAGGACTCAGATGGGTCATTGGAGTCAGGTGATGAAGAGGTGTTAGGGTTAGAAAGCTCTAATTCAAACAAGATTTTTGAGTTCATAGAGAGTGAAGGTGAAGATGATGATCTGTTTATAGAGAATGTTGATGAGGGTGTAGGTCTATTTGTAGTTAATGGTATTATTGTTGAATCAAGTGATGGAGAAGCACTTTACATTGACAATGAGAACCCACTTGATGAGTCTGAAGGAGTGTTCTAAAAAACACTAGACGGGAGATGGGCGATGGGAAGGGGGTTTGTACAATTTTGGAAATTTAGGATTTTTATTTTAAATTGATGAAAATATAGAAAAAAAACAATCTTGTTATAATGTTTTAATATAAATTGGCACCTAAAACCCAACTATCCCCGTTTAGAGCCCACTCAACACGCTTAGGAGGTCGCCTAGCTCGCCCAACCCGTCTAGGCACCCACCTAGCCTATTCAGCCTGCCACGTCCAACCGTCTTGGTGCCTACCTATGCGCCTGCTTAGCCCACCTAGACCCCCGCCTAGCACGCCTAGTCGCCTAGCCGTCTTCCTAGGGGTTGTTCGGGACAGTGGGCGACCGCATAACGTCTAGGCGGTTGCCTAGACCGTATTTTAGAACACTTGTCTAATGACCTAAGGAGTGTTAGTGGCTTAGATGGGGAGAGACATGTCAGGTATCCAAAGTTCAATACTTTAGTAGACTTCAAAAAAAAATTGAAGTCTAAATTGATTTTTGGGTCAAATGAAATCTTTAGGCAAGCTCTAAGACAGTGGCCAATACAAAACGGTGGAGATTAGTATTACCTACACAATGACAAGAGTCGAGTGTCTGTGTACTGCAAATATAAGTGTGATTGTGTGATGAAGCATGCCTGGAAGAAGTGTAAGTGCAAGAAAGTTTTGTGTAATTTTAGGTCATGTGCTATGAAGTTTGGGAAAGATGGTAGCTTTCAGTTGAAGACAGTGGTTGCAAAGCATGATCATTGGTGGCAACATTTGAATTCTAAGATATCATCAAAGTGTCTAGCAGAGAAATATTTAGAGCACTACGGGGATGATTCTCATTGGAAGTTGACATGCTTTATTAACTCTGTGAGAAGAGACTATAATGTTGATATCACATACCACCAAGCATGGAAAGCAAGGTTCAAGGCAATGCTTAAAACACAAGGTGATGCTCATGCACAATCTATAATAATAACTCAGTTTTAATTATGTGCACTACCTAGTGAACTTCCATTGAGTTTCTATTGGGCTTGATTGAGGCAATGAATGATGTTTCTCCTATAGCTCTAACAAGAGTTTGTGTCAGATATCTACACAACAAATTCAAAGCTAAATGGCCTAGCAAGACATACAAGAATGTTGTATGGCCTATTGCAAGGGTATGGAATCTTTCTGACTTCAATTCTGCAATGGAGGAGATCAGAAAATTAGATGTCAATACCCACAAGTATTTGATTGATGCAACTCCTGTTACATGGTCATGACATGCCTTTAAACATGACACCAAGAGTGATATGTTGTTAAACAATGTGTGTGAGTGCTTTAATTTAGTTGTACTGCCTACAAAAGAGCTGCCAATTCTGTCCATGTATGAATGGATTCGAAGATGGATGATGAAGAGAGTTGTTGCTAAACGAGGGAGAATGCTCAAGTATGAGGGTGTCTTCACGCCAAATGTTGGGAAAAGGATTGAAAATGCAAAGCAAGAATGTTTAAGGAGTTACACACTTATGTATGGACGAGGAGATAAATTTGGGTTAGACAATTATGGAAGCACATATGTAGTTGATTTGGTTGAGAAGAGTTGTGGGTCTAGTAAGTGGGATCTGTTTAGCATTCCATGTCCACATGCTATGTCATTCATACTGAAGGATAGGAGGAACATATAGGACTTTATGCATCATTATTTCACCAAGGAGATGTACCTCAGGGCTTACCATGGCATCATTAGTCCAATGCCTGAGGAAGATCAATGGGAGAAGATCACTCACCCAGGTCCTGACCCACACAAATATGTTGTGTAACCTGGGAGACCAAGAAAGTCAACGGAAAGAAAGGTTGGAGAAGGAAGTAAGCCTAAAAGGATTAGAGTTGTTGAAGATTTCAAGTGCTCTAATTGTGGTCAAAAGGGGCATTACAAGAGAAAGTATACTAATCCACCTAAAGCACCTGAGCCACCAAAGCCTAGGAATGCAGGAAGGAGGCCTTCAAATCCTATTACTGTGAAATTTGCATACAAGAAAAGGCAGTACACTAGAAAGGTTTGGCAATTTACTCTCTAATTATCTATCGTTTTATTCTCCATTAAGTGCTGACTTTGCAATCTTACTTTTTTTTTGTTGTAGACTAAGTCCAATGTAGATCACACCGAGCCTGACCAACCTAGTACCCAAACTACATATGATGTGGTAAGTACAAAGCAGCCTAGTATCCTAACATTGTGGATATTTCAATTCTGCTCAGTTGTGATGTCATCCTAACTACTTAGATTTGGCATTCAGACAGGTGAATCGGTTAAAGGCTTAAGAACACAGCCTATGACTCTTGGAATGGCTCTTGCAAAACAAATATTGATTGTAGTGCACTTTCAATTGGGTGTATGTGAATGATACTACTATTATGTTTACTTTAGTGCACTTTTAATATGATTTTAATTCACTTTTATTCAGCATTTAGTGCACTTTTGCAGACCATGTAAGATGTGTTGTGTTTGTGTTTGTGAATTATGCAAGTAGCTAATGTCGATTTAGTTGTTGAACAGCCATAGTCCATAGGAATTGCTCCAACCAAGCCACACAATCATACTATGCTGCCCCAAAGACCAAAAAGAGGAGGGTTATTGCACAAAGAATCAATTAGCTCTAAAGTTAAGGCGTTCACTAAGGAAGCACATGAAAGGATCTCATCCTTTAAAGTAGTAGTTTGCTCTTCTATTTAATCAATGCCTATGTCGTTTCTGTCTGTTTCAGTATTTTGTATCTGTTTAGACACTGGTTGATCTTAGAGAAAAAGTTGAGTTATCCCATGAATAATGTGCTCAAACATTGTACCCATCCATCATATTTTGGTATTGATGGTTGATGGATGATGTTGTGATATGTACTCTTTGCTTATCATATGCACACTTTTATGTTTATGTACTGTGTGTTTTGATACTACTGGCTGCTCAAACTTTGTAATGATTATGATGTTTACTATGATGTCCTACTTGTGTTGTGATTACAGGATATTGTGATGTTCTACTAGTGGTTTATTGTGTTGTGTTGTATCTGTTGTGCTTGTTGAATGTTGTGTCTGTTTTGGTACTACTTTTGTTGTTTCTGTGGTGAGTGATGTGTTTATTGTTCTTGTATGACACAATCTTACCATACTTAATCAACAAAATAACATCAATAGAAAGCCATTACACATCATGCATTACATAACCAATCCATATTGTTCACTAGACACAACATTCTTCATGCATGTCTAAACAAGCCAGTTTGTTCAACATATCAGTACATAGACCTTTTAACTAGCAAAATGTTGAAGCACATACACCAACATACAAACAACCTAGACAATGATACCACTTGAATCAAGAATCTTTAATTTGGTACTAATAGCTTGAGACTCCACTTTGTGTGCCTCTTTCTCCACCATCAGCTTGTCCAATAAGATCTTCATGGATGCAATTTCAGATTGTTGCTCTTTTGATTGAACCCAAAAATACCTTATGCCTCTGTTTCTTTCCTTATCATTCACCAATTTTTTAAGACGTACATAACTCTTGCATTATATGGCTCATCCCTCCACTCAAAATAGTTGCATTTGTTCAAAGGTCCAAACTGTGGACAACTGTAAAATCTTCTTTCATAGTTCCTGTCGGTTTGTGCAGTAGCTTCCTTTGCTTGAAGCCCATAGAAACAAGCCCTTGCATGTGAAGTTGTTGAGGTATAAATTGAGCTTGACATCCTAAATCGGACAACATAAATAGAATTTCACACTAGTCCAACAAGCATACTCCAATTCACTACTAAACAATTCAAAATTTCACACCACTAATTTTTGCAGACATGCCTTCAAGTAACTAATGATTATGAACTAAACATAATTTCCAGATATGATAGGCAATTCACACCAATGTATATCAAATTTAGTGCTACAAATCAATTATCAAATTTTTTGCAACTACATCAACTTAAATAGGCTCAAACTCAGTTTTAAAAAATGATCCGAATACTTTTAATTCATCCTCAGCATAATATGGAATGGGAATTGAATCTAACACAAACCTAATTTAGGTACCTCTCTCGTAGTTGTAGGTTGAATTGAGCTTTGATTTGTCGTTTGAATCCAAGCGCCCAAGGTCGATGAATTTCCCAATTGCCAAAGTACGCCTTCTTCGATGCTCGCCTAAGCTCATTTGCCTTCTTTGTTGCTGTTGTACTAGGATCCAAAGCTCAATCGCCTTCATCGTTGCTAGTGTACTGGGATTCAAAGCTCAATCACACCTCAACCACCTTCTTCGTTGCTCTTCTTAATCTCCCAAGGTTAGACTCGTGGGTATTTGAAATTAGGGCATAAGTTATTTTTGGGTGGAAATCAATTAATTGCATTTTTGTATATTTATTAAGTTGTTAAAATGGGTATAAGAAAGGGAAACTAAATAATTGTCACATGACCACGTGTTTTTAACGCTTTTTAAATGAAATTTGACTTGGGGTGCTGTTTTATTGATGGAACCAATTATATGGGTGGTTAAAAGATTATTGAATATACGAGTTGTTTAAGGCAGTATGACATATGATATGGGTGGTTTCCGAGAAAAAATGTATTTATTAATTTGTTGATTTGGGTTGTTCTTAACGAGTAGGCATTAGCCTTGTTCTTATTTTAAAAAAGTTTTTTGGGCTCGACACAATTAACATGGATTTAGTTATCGTATCTACAAGTGTCAAGTGGGCTTGAAAACACTCGGGGCCTAGTCCCCAGTATGCTTAGTAAGTGCTTATTAGGCCCTATGAATACTGAACAAAGCTATCTCCATTTTGCAAACCATTAGCATAGTTTTTGACGCTTTTCTTTTCTTTTCTTTTGGCTGCAAAACGAAGACTTACTAGATTATAGTAGAGCACGAGGTCCTGTGCTAATCTCTCTACTCTATTGTACATATTAGATTATTCTCCGTATCGTATACGGAACACGATTGATAATATTTGTTGACATATTATTCAATTGATACAAGAATGCATAATAAAAGTATTAGCAATTAGATATTGATATCGTCATTTTTACCCTAAATCGTTACAATATTTTGTTGATTATGATGTTATAAATAAAGTTAAAGTAAAATTTATATAATATGACTTTAATAAAAATCATAGATAAAATACTATCATTTTATTTCAAAATATATTTGATTATTAAAAAATTCATATGTGGTATGATATGAAATCTCTAGAGAATTAATTTATTGTTATGAAAAGATTAAACCAAGGGCACTCTAATTTTCTTAAAACGAACACTTAAACAAACTTTGAAACATTTTTGATCATTAGAAGGGAGAGAGGGAGAGTAAGAACATTAGAAGTGTATTTCTTACTCTACTTTGGTGTAAGCTTTACAATGGTAGATGACCTCCTTTTATAGGAGAAAGTGAGGTAAAAAACCTAGGTAAACGTTCCATGATTTAAGCATGGAAATAAGAATGTAAAGAAGGTGAATAATTCACCTTGTACAATTTACCTCCAATCATACATTATATAAATAGTATATGTTCAATCATCTACTTATACAAGTAATGGAGATGTAAGAAGCTTAACTTATAGATGTGTATAAGAGAGTAATTAGTAGATTATGTAGATTATGACTTTCATCATGCATTCATAACACTCCCCCTTGAATGTTCACCTTCTTTCATGCTATAGGAGATAGGTGTACGTTGCCTCATTAAAAACCTTGTCAGGAAAAACCCAATGGGATAAAAACGTAAACGAAGGGAAAAAGAGTGCAACTTGAAACTCATTGTACACTTTAGAGTTGACTCATTAAAAACCTTGTCAAGAAAAGCCCAATGGGAAAAAAAACTTGATCGAAGGGAAAAAGAGTGCATCACATATGAAGTACACCCCTGACTTCAACATACGTCTCGAAGTCTGCACATTCCAATTCTGTATACTAGCTCTCCAAATTTCTTAGGGACCAATGAATTTGTGAATAGGTCAGCCAAATTGTCATTCGATCGAATTTGTTGGATGTCTACTTCACCAGGTTCTTCCAAATCTCGAGTAGAGAAGAACTATGGAGATATGTGCTTTGTGCGGTCTCCTTTGATGTAGCCTTTCTTCATTTGAGTAACACATGCAGAGTTGTCTTCAAATAATGTTGTTGGATTGTCAGTGATCAGCCTCATCCCACTTTCTTTCTGGATTAATTGGATCATTGCTCGTAGAGACACGCATTCTCTTCCTGCCTCATACAAAGCAATCAACTCGGCTTGGTTTGATGATGTGGCTGTAACAGTTTGCTTTGTTGATCTCCATGAGATAGTAGTGCCTCCATACGTGAACACATAGCCATTTTGTGATTTGGCTTTGTGTGGATCAGACAAGTATCCTGCATTTGCATATCCAACCAAGGTTGCATTTCTTTGGCTACGATAGTACAACCCGAGATCATGTGTACCTCGGAGATAGCGAAATACATGTTTGATTCCATTTCAATGCGTCCTTGTAGGAGCAACGTTATACCTGGACAACAAGATCACAACAAAAGCAATATCTGGTCTTGTATTGTTAGTTAAATACATTAAAGCACCAATTGCACTTAAAGTATGGTACTTCTAGACCAAGAACCTCTTTGTCCTCTTCTCGGGGATGGAATTGATCCCTCTCAACATCCAGGGATCAAACTTCCATTGGAGAGGTCAAAGGGTGTGTTTTATCCATGTAGAACCTCTTTAGAATTTTCTCAATATAATTAGATTGATGGATAAAGATCCCATCCTTTAAGTGCTCAATCTGTAAGCCAAGACAAGGCTTTGTTTGTCCAAGGTCTTTCATTTCAAATTCTTTCATCAAGTATTTCGCAGCCTTCAAGTTCATTTGAAGTTCCAATGATGTTTAGATCGTCAACATAAACTGTGATAATAACGAATCCCTTTTCAGATCGTTTGATGAAGACGCATGGGCAGATAATATCGTTCTTATACCCTTCTTTCAAAAGGTAATCACTGAGGCGATTGTACCTCATTCACACAAATTGTTTTAACCTATATAATGACCTTCTCAATTTTATGGAGAACATTTCTTTAGGTCCACGGTTATTGGCCTCAAGCAATTTTAGTCCTTCTAGGACTCTCATGTAGATGTCTGTATCAAGTGTTCCATATAGATATGCAGTAACGACATCCATGAGGCACATTTGTAATTTCTCAAAAATAATCCTGCCAATTAGGAATCTCAATGTAGCTGCATCAACTACTGGAGAGTATGTTTCCTCATAATCGATTCCGGGTATTTGAGAAAAACCTTGTGCAACAAGCCTTGCTTTATATCTTACAATTTCGTTTTTCTCATTTCGCTTACGCACAAGTACGCATTTATAGCCGACTGGTTTTACACCACTTGGTGTACGAGCTATGTGTCCAAAGACCTCTCGCTTTTCAAGTGATTTTAGCTCTGCCTGAATAACCTCTCTTCATTTTGGCCAATCTTTTCTTCGTCAACACTCATCGGCTAATTTTGGCTCAAAGTCATCATTTTCATTTACAATGTCACTAGTCACTGAGTAGGCAAATGCATCATCGACAATGACTTCCTTTCGATTCCATTGTGTACATGTGGACACATAGTTTATGGAAATCTCATAATTGTCGACATTCTCATTCTTGTCGAGGATATCATTTTCTTTTAAGATATTCTCATTCTCAATATCACTACCTTTATCATCATTATCATGAATCATCGTGGCTTCTTCTTCCATGCCCTTTTGTACCCTTGTTTTTCTCGGTTTCAAATCTTTTGAACCGAATGGTCTACCACGCTTACGGCATATATAGACTCACTTGCAATGGATGCATCAGGCAATCCAGTGGGTATTTCAACCCTTGCAGGGGCATTTGCGGCAAGTATATAGGACTTAATTACCCTCTTTGTGTCAGTAAAAGCATCGGGTAATTGATTTGCAATATTTTGCAAATGAATGATCCGTTGTACTTCTTGTTCACACAATTTCGTTCTTGGATCAAGATTAGACAATGCAGTTGCATTCCACGTGATTTCTTTCACAGGTGGATTTGCATTTTTCTTTTCTTCCCCTAAGGTTGGGAATGTATTTTCATCAAAATGGCAATCAACAAATCTTGTTGTAAACAGATCGCCAGTTATTGGTTCAAGGTACTTAATGATTGAGGGAGACTTAAAGCTAACATAAATTCCCAAACTTCTTTGGGGACCCATTTTTGTGCATTGGGGTGGAGCAATAGGAACATAAACCGCGCATCCAAATATCTTGAGAGGCAAAATGCTTGGCTCCTTACCAGATACTAATTGTATCGGGGATTGTTCATGATTAACACTTGGCCTTAATCGAATCAAGGCTGCTACATGCAATATTGCATATCCCCATGCAGATGGTGGCAATTTTGATTTCATCAATAATGACCTAGCAATTAGTTGTAGTCGCTTTATTAAAGATTCAGCGAGACCATTTTGTGTGTGAACATGAGCCACTGGATGCTCAACATCAAGGCCAATTGACATACAATAATCATTGAACATTTGAGATGTAAATTCTCCTACATTATCAAGTCGGATTTTCTTTATTGCGTAATCTGGAAATTGGGCTCTCAATCGGATTATTTGAGCAAGGAGTTTAGCGAATGCAACATTTCTTGTTGACAATAGGCTTACATGTGACCATCATGTGAATGCATCAATTAACACCATAAAATATTGAAATGGTCCACATGGTGGGGTAATTGGCCCACATATATCTCCTTGGATTCTTTCTAAGAATGCAGGAGTCTCACTTGCAATTTTGTTTGTAGAAGGCCTGATAATTAACTTTCCAAGTGAGCAAGCAATGCAATTAAAATCACTGGTTGAAAGAATCTTAATGTTCTTTAGTGAGTGCTCAAATGAGATATTTATGATTTTGTGCATCATCACAAATCCTGGATGACCCAAACGATCATACCATAATGTGAATACAGCTTGGTCATTCAACCTTTTACTAGCTGTTGCATTGACCTCAAACGGATAAATATATGTATGGTATAATCCAGAGGTTTGCATTGGCATCCTTTCAAGGATTTGTTTATGGCCAAATTCATGTTTTATGATGCATAAATATTCTCTCCCATTTTCGTTCATGGTTTCCATATGAAACCCATTTTGACGCACATCTTCAAACCTCAGCAAATTCCTTCGAGATTTGCTCGACTATAGTGCATCATTTATCACTAACTTTGTTCCATTAGGGAGTAGAACGATGTCTCTTCCAGAGCCTTCAATGAGTTTCAACACACCGGATATTGTAGTGACATTGCCTTCAAAGTCTTTTATCTTTGTGAAGTATTCTTTACTTCTCTAGATAGTGTGTGTCGTCGCACTGTCTAGAAGACATTGCTCTTTCTCATTGTGCTTCACCTTAAGTAAGCTCATTTTCTATGCATACAAAGAAACATGATTAAGGCATTAATACTAAAGGCTCCATATATTTCACAAGGATAATTATATTATACAAAGCCTATTATACATAGTCTATTATACAAAGCCTATTATACAAAGTCATGCGAGATTTAAAGTGAAGAACAAGCATAGAAGACACTAAAATTATTATACAAAAACCTGCAAGATAGTAGATTTATTTAGATGCTAGTCATCTAAGCATCAAAGCCAAAGTCATCACCATTGTCATGGTTAAGGAAGTCGTTAACATCCAGGCTAGTCACTGGTGACCTATTTCCACCATTGTTCTCAATGTAGTTGGTCTCGGTAGCCTTTTCTTTAATTTTCTCTACTTTGTATAGCTTCACTAGATGTGGAGTTGTACGGCATACCTTTAAGCAGCGACTAGTCATACCACACCTATATCATGTGGATCTAGCTTTTGGAGAGGATCCTGATGGACCCGTCTGGACCTTTTGTTTTGCATCCCCCTTGTAGCCATGGAAATCTATAGAGTTGGTGAAAATTCTTCGAGGTCGCAGAGTTTCGATTGCGTGTCTGCAAGAAACTAAGTGGAAAGGTAGAAAAGCTAGGGAGGTAGACGGGTGGAAATTGTGGTACTCAGGAGGGGATTGTAGTAAAAATGGAGTTGGAATTTTAGTCGACAGGAATCTGAGGGATCAGGTGGTGCATGTTGAGCGCACTAGTGATCGTTTGATGTTAATAAAGATTGTTTTGGGGGAGAAGGCTTTGAATATTATCAGTGCCTATGCTCCTCATGGGGGTCTAAGTTCGGAAGAGAAAAGAAAGTTATGGGAGGACTTGGATGGGATGATGAGGGGTATCCCGAGCACAGAGCAGTTAGTTGTTAGGGGAGACTTCAATGGCCACATTGGTAAGGCTAAAGACGGGTTTGAGGAAGTGCACGGTGGCTTTGGGTCTGGAGTCAGAAATGAAGGTGGTCGTACCTTGTTGGAGTTCGCGGATGCATTCAGTTGTTTGGTGGTAAATTCTTGGTTCAAAAAGAGGGAAGAGCAGTTGATAACATTCCAAAGCGCCTCGAGCAGGACGCAGATTGATTTCTTTGTAGTTAGAAGGGCGGATAGAGGAGGGTGCAAGGATTGCAAGGTGATCCCTTATGAAGGCCTGTCGACGCAGCATAAGTTGTTAGTTTTGGACTTCAGGTATTCGGGCAAGCAGAGAAAGGTGATAAGTAGGCCGCAACCTAGGATCAGACGGTGGCGCTTGTGAGAAGCAAATGGTCAAAGTTTGAAAGAAAGGATCTTCGAGGAAGCAGAAGGTAAGGGGGCTTGGAACTTCCAGGGAGATGTAAATGAGATGTGGGATAAGATGGCAGAGTGCATTCGTAGAGCAGCTTGTGGCATGCTGGGCATGTCGAGAGGTGGATCTGGACATAGACGGTCGGTTGCGTGGTGGAGTGTTGAGGTACAGGAAAAGGTGCGGGACAAGCAACTTGCTTTCAGAGCTTGGTTGAGGAGCAGTGATCAGGATAGAGAGTTGAGAGCAGTAGAGTACAGAGCAGCGAGGAAGGAAGCAAAGAAGGCTGATAAGCGGTATTTTAGTCGCCCTAATACCGATCAAAATAAACCAAACTACCTTCTAGGAATGTAGTAGGGAAGTAAGGGTCGATCCCACAGAGACTCAGGTTTTCAATGTTTATTGTTACGCTACTCAAAGTTAGAAAAGGGGGGTTTTTGAATGTGATTCTAATAACTAAACTAACTAAGGAATGCAAAACAAAGATGAGATGTAAAATATGGGAGAAGTATGCTCAACCAGTTAATATTCATTGCGAACTTGATTATTGATCATTGATTATCAAAATTCTCTTTTTACCTTGACCAATCTATTGCGGAATGCTAATAACCCAACTTCATGGAATTATTAATCCTACTTCAATTCTAGTTATTAGCCCGACCGGTACTAACAACCCTAATTATCAAATAACCTAAGAGACCTCCTAGATTCAACTTGACAACAACATTAAGATCCAAGTATCAACAGAAACATGCATTCAGAGCAACCAGACATCCAAATAATATGCAATTGAATTTTCTTCTCTAATCAATTAGTCCTATCAGTCCTAGATTGATTAAAGGTTCTACTTTTGATCTAATTAACACCGACCGGTAATTAGAAAGATCTAGTTGTAATTCAACCTAGAGATTCAATTAGATGGCCAGTCTAACAAAACCCTAAATCAATCAAGCATAGAGAAAACAATCTAGTCAAGGGAAATTAAGAACAATCAAATCTCACAATAATTCTAAATTCACAACTTCAATTAACTAGTTAAGCAAAAGAGGTTTAGCTATTGAAAGACATTGAAAAGCTTACAAAGTTTCCCATAGGGTTCTTGTTCTTCTCAAGCTCCAACAACCAATGTCAAATATTCAAATGATATGAAGATCTAGAAAACAAAAGCTATTTATATATCTCTAAGGTTCCCAAAAATATATCTAAAAAGATAACCCAAAAAGCCGAAAAAGAATCCCATAAAAATCTCGGACATAACTCGGATACGGGCGAAAACTCGGGCAAGCACCCAGAAACGCGGTCGCGTTTTCGATGCCTTGCCCGCTCTTTCACGGCAGAGACTCAGGTCCCGAAACGCGGGATGAACCCCCGAGACGCGGCCGCGTTTCTATAGCACCTGCCCGCGTTTCGCGCACTGATCGACAGGTGACACTTCAGAGGCCGTTTTCACACACTTCGAGTTGGAATTTGGACGCGGAGTAAAAAGATGAATTGTAGATCTTCGAGTTAGCTTTCAAATGAGACCAAAAAAAGCTCAATCCGACTACCATAGCTCCAGATCCGTCCCTTGCAAGCAAGAGGTGTCGAAGCAACAACTCCAACACATAGCCCGGATCCAAGTGTGCTTTTCCCATCACCTCTTGGGTTAATCTCATAGCTTGGCTCTCTTCTTGCCTTCTCCAATGCTTTGGCTTCACCTCCTCTACACTTATTGTCTTCACATCTACAATTAATTACCACAACAAAGTGTAGATATCCGAATCTTTCTACAAACTAACAAAACTAGCAAAACTAACTAAAACTAAACCAAAACCATGGAAATCCTGAATAAACATGGCCTAAAACACTACCTAACATGTGTCTATCAAATTCCCCCATGCTTGAACCTTGCTTGTCCTCAAGCAAGAAATAAAATCAAAGTCACACCACAACTAGCAAGTCAAGCATCCATCTCAATATCAATCCACACTTCATCACTTAAGCTAAACCTTAACCAAAACATCATTGCATACATGGAATAGAAGCTTTCAAAATTAAATCATTCATCCATTCTAGACTACCATAGGTTTGCTTAGTCTTAGATTGCATCCTAGACCTCACCAAGGTAATGTGTTTTGCACTCTCACTCAAGTGTTTAAGGACATGTGTCTCACTCAAAATCAACCTTGAAAACTAGACTACCATAGGTTTGCATCAGTGTTCTAATTCTCCACTACGAATGATTAAACACACAACAAAAATCATGAGGACTTTTAAGGGTTGTAATGGGGTCAAGGTATAAACAAGTAGGTAGGGAAATATTTGGTCATGTGGTGCTAAAAATCCGGGAAATAGTGCTAGCAAAAACCCAAATTACAAAAAACCACTATCAACTTCATACTTCCACCACTTATTCACCTCTTTCTCATCACTTTTCTTTCAACACTTCATCCATTCTCTCATATTTTCCTTTATCTTTTCACTTTTTTTTTCTTTCTTAAGAGATTTTTTTTTCCTTTTCTTTTTCTTCCTTTTCAAACTCAACATATATCCTTTCTTTCTTTCCAAACCAACCCCACTATACCACAAAGAACAACTCTAGCTACATCCTAATCCCCGGATGGGTCAAGCTTATCAAGGCTAGGAGTTATTTTTGTGGAGCTACAAAAAAGGCTAATAGGCTGAAAAATAGGGGTTATCAAACAAAGGAATAAATCAAGGTAGATAAAGATAACAATGAGCTAATAAAAACGCCTGAATCATTTTAATGTCATGAATTCGAATCATATAATGTAGCCTTGAAAAAGATATCTAAACGCAAGTTCTAGAGCTAGCAATCAAAGCGATACACTCAAGAAAAATATGCAAATATGCAATAAAGTCTCAAAATAATCTCACAAAGGATATATGTCTAGAACTTCATAAACAATTCAAAATTTCAACTTCATATGCATGCTCAATCTTATAATCAAGATTAATAACTTAAAGAATCATGCTTCAATCCAAAGAAACTTCAACCAAACAAGCAAGTCATGGGTTAGATAATACTCTTAACTTAGAGAGACAAATGGTCAAGTAGGGAAATTTGGATCCTAAAATGCAATATTTTTGTGATTTTTTTTATTTTTTTCAATGCAAAACAAGAAATTAAACATGCAAATGCAACTATATGAATGCAATCTAAGACTAAGCAAGAAATCCCTTCCCCCATACTTAAATTTTACATTGTCCCCAATGTAAAGGAAAAGTAAAGAGAAAAGAAAAACTAACCAAGTCATCTACTAATCCGGATCTTGAGGTGCTGGTGAGAAGCACTCAGAGCATGAGACGAAAGGAAAATCTCGGGCGAACACCTTGGAGCGCGCTATAGCATGTGCAACCCGAGTTATGAGACCTGTACGCCGGGCTAACTAGAAACAAAACCAAAAAACAAACAAAAGCACAACTACACTAAACTAATACTAAGAATCAAAGCAACTATCCTAATCAGTTGGGTTGCCTCCTAAGAAGCGCTTATTTTACGTCTTTAGCTTGACGAGTTACCGCTCATAGGATCAAACATTGTCAATGCCCTTAACAACCTATCAAATACGTGCGAACTCATCTCACAAAAACATAAGTAACACAAGAATAAGTTGAGTTTAAATAACATGTCAGTCAAACACCGTATCAACTTATCTAACTTGTGTGACCAATCATCATGACATGACATATGCTCAAACCAAAACAATAAAAGTGGTGGCTTTTTGAAATAATTACTAAATGGATCAAAGCTCTTACCAGAAGTACCACTTTCAATCAAGATGAACTCCGTGAAATTCCTAGATTTTTCATTATGCTGCAAACTTGATTCTTCGGATGAATTAGCGATGGGAAGGAATGCAATCGGCTCATTGAGTTCGGTGGCCTCTTCTTTAGCAATATAGACTCCACAATGCTTATCCACGGTCTCCTCGAGATGAGTAGTATCACATGGAACATCAAAGTCACCATCTTTACCCAACTCATGTGTAGGGAATTGCTCCTCATGCATTTGAGTATCTAATTCAGGGGCTCTTGAAACGTCAGAAGCCTCATCAGGTTGGAGTATTGATGAGGATGATTCGACCAGTAAACACTGACGGCCCATATAACAAAGAAAATCCCAACACTCCATAGGATCCATACATAGAATTCGTCCATTACTCATGTATTTGGCCAACTCTAGAGTTTCATGATTCATACCCTCAATAATGCCCATGCAAAAGCTTCCAATATCAATATGAAGTCCTTGAGCACCAAGTCCATCCATATAATCTTAGAATCTAACGAAGTACAAATGAAATTTCTCATCTTGAAATTGTTTACAGTCGAACAAAGCCATAGATTAGTAGCACGGGTGTGGACCTTAAATTAGGTCCACACAAGAGTAATAAAACAATAAACACAAGAAAACAACCGAGTCCCCGGCAACGGCGCCAATTTGACAAGCGGTATTTTAGTCGCCCTAATACCGATCAAAATAAACCAAACTACCTACTAGGAATGTAGTAGGGAAGTAAGGGTCGATCCCACAAAGACTAAGGTTTTCAATGTTTATTGTTACGCTACTCAGAGTTAGAAAAGGGGGGTTTTTGAATGTGATTCTAATAACTAAACTAACTAAGGAATGCAAAACAAAGATGAGATGTAAAATATGGGAGAAGTATGCTCAACCAGTTAATATCCATTGCGAACTTGATTATTGATCATTGATTATCAAAATTACCTTTTTACTTTGACCAATCTATTGCGGAATGCTAATAACCCAACTTCATTGAATTATTAATCCTACTTCAATTCTAGTTATTAGCCCGACCGGTACTAACAACCCTAATTATCAAATAACCTAAGAGACCTCCTAGATTCAACTTGACAACAGCATTAAGATCCAAGTATCAACAGAAACATGTATTCAGAGCAACCAGACATCCAAATAATATGCAATTGAATTCTCTTCTCTAATCAGTTTGTCCTACCAGTCCTAGATTGATTAAAGGTTCTACTTTTGATCTAATTAACACCGACCGGTAATTAGAAAGATCTAGTTGTAATTCAACCTAGAGATTCAATTAGATGGCCAGTCTAACAAAACCCTAAATCAAACTTATTCAATCAAGCATAGAGAAAACAATCTAGTCAAGGGAAATTAAGAACAATCAAATCTCACAATAATTCTAAATTCACAACTTCAATTAACTAGTTAAGCAAAAGAGGTTTAGCTATTGAAAGACATTGAAAAGCTTACAAAGTTTCTCATAGGGTTCTTGTGCTTCTCAAGCTCCAACAACCAATGTCAAAGATTCAAAAGATATGAAGATCTAGAAAACAAAAGCTATTTATATATCTCTAAGATTCCCAAAGATATATCTAAAAAGATAACCCAAAAGGCCCAAAAAGAATCCCATAAAAATCTCGGACATAACTCGGACACGGGCGAAAACTCGGGCAAGCACCCAGAAATGCGGTCGCGTTTTCGATGCCTTGCCCACGCTTTAACGGCAGATACTCAGGTCCCGAAACACGGGATGAACCCCCGAGACGCGGCCGCGTTTCTATAGCACCTGCCCGCGTTTCGCGCACTGATCGGCAGGTGACACTTCAGAGGCCGTTTTGACACACTTCAAGTTGGAATTTGGACTCGGAGTAAAAAGATGAATTGTAGCTCTTCGAGTTAGCTTTCCAATGACATCAAAATCAAATCAATCCGACTACCATAGCTCCAGATCCGTCCCTTGCAAACAAGAGGTGTCGAAACAACAACTCCAATACATAGCCCGGATCCAAGTGTGCTTTTCCCATCACCTCTTGGGCTAATCTCATAGCTTGGCTCTCTTCTTGCCTTCTCCAATGCTTTGGCTTCACCTCCTCTACACTTATTGTCTTCACATCTACAATTAAAAACCACAACAAAGTGTAGATATCCGAATCTTTCTACAAACTAACAAAACTAGCAAAACTAACTAAAACTAAACCAATAACCATGGAAATCCTAACTAAACATGCCCTAAAACACTACCTAACATGTGTCTATCAAAGGCAGTGGCGATCGCAAAGGAGAAAGAGTATGAAAGTCATTACAAGGCTCTCGATGAGAAGGGAGGAGCGAGGGTTTTGTATAGGCTCGCGAGGGGGTGTTCAGACTTGGATAGGGTTCGATGTATCAAGGATGAAAATGGGAAGGTTCTGGTGGATGACCATGAAATAAAATAACGATAGGAGAGATACTTTTCTGGCCTTCTAAATGAGGGTTGTGTGCCAGTGGAGAGCCACCAAGGCTCAGGGAGCCATGTTAGTCATTTTCTCTGCACGCGAGTTTCTGAGGCAGAGGTCAGCTCTGTGATCCGTAGAATG
The DNA here is from genome assembly GCA_934048045.1 of Polygonum aviculare. Lineage (NCBI taxonomy): Eukaryota > Viridiplantae > Streptophyta > Magnoliopsida > Caryophyllales > Polygonaceae > Polygonum > Polygonum aviculare. Next base: position 13,159,986 of record OW204023.1, on the reverse strand, counting down.
GGCAGTAGAAGAGCAGTGGGACCAGATGAGATCCCGGTGGAGATTTGGAGGTGTCTGGGCGTCAGAGGCTTGGAGTGGCTTGCTGCACTCTTCAACGCTATCTTCAGGACGGCCAAGATGCCGGAAGAATGGAGACTCAGTAAGCTAATCCCCTTATACAAGAACAAAGGGGATATTCAGCAGTGTAGCAACTATCGGGGTATAAAACTCTTAAGTCATACAATGAAGGTGTGGGAGAAGGTTGTGGAGTTGAGATTGCGGTGTATAGTGCGGGTGTCAGAGAACCAGTTTGGGTTCATGCCAGGAAGGTCATCGATAGAGGCTATTCATTTACTGCATAGGTTGGCAGAGGCGCATAGGGAAAGGAGGAAGAGCCTACATATGGTGTTTGTAGATTTGGAGAAGGCTTACGACAGGGTCCCTAGAGAGCTGATTTGGGAATGCTTGGAAGCCAAAGAGGTGCCAGATACGATTATCAGAATCATTCGGGACATGTATGAGGGGTCGATGACGAGTGTCTGCACGCAAGGAGGAGATACAAAGTTTTTCAGAGTGAGTATGGGTCTCCATCAAGGATCAGCCTTGAGCCCTTTTCTGTTCACGCTCATGATGGACGTGTTGACGAAGGATATCCAAGGAGAGGTCCCGAAGTGTATGTTATTCACAGATGATATCGTCTTAGTGGAAGATTCTAGAGCGGAAGTTAATGACAAACTGGAAGTTTGGAGGGAGAGATTGGAATCTAAGGGGTTCAAGCTTAGTAGGACTAAGACGGAATACGTGGAGTTCAGTTTCGGGCAAGAAGATGATTCTAGTAGTGAGGTGCAGCTAGGGGAGGAGATCATTACGAAGAGCGATAAGTTAAAGTATTTGGGTTCAGTTTTGCAAAGCGATGGGAGCATTGGGGACGATGTGAGATCTCGTATTCAAAGAGGTTGGCAGAAGTGGAGGGCAGCATCAGGGGTTCTTTATGATAGGAAGGTGTCGTTGAAGCTCAAGGGAAAGTTTTACAGATCTGTTATAAGGCCAGCAATCCTCTATGGTGCTGAGTGTTGGCCAACGACAAAGGCTCAGGAAGAGAAACTTGCAGTCGCAGAAATGAGGATGCTCAGATGGATGTGTGGCCACTCGAGGTTGGACAAGATTAAAAATGAGGATATCAGAAGCAAGTTGGGGGTGGCTAACATAGGAGACAAACTTCGAGAAGCAAGGCTGCGATGGTTTGGTCATGTCCAAAGACGGGCACCCGACGCTTTAGTGAGGAGGTGTGAGCACTTGGAGTTTGGAGATTGCCGGAGGGGTAGAGGTCGCCCGAAGAAACGCTGGATGGACAACATTAAACAAGATATCAGCTTGCTAGGGATTTTAGTGGAGTTGGCTCAGTGCAGGGTGAGCTGGAGGGAGAGGATCAGGGTGGTTGATGGGTTGGCGTAGTAGGCGTGCTTAACCTGAAGGATAAAGCAATAGGGTTAGATAGCTAGTCTGAATTTTTCTCAAACTTTCATGTACTTTAAGTTGTTTTCAGTTTTAGTTTTTTTGGGATCTCTTAGCTTGTCGGTTGTAGTCGTTGAGTGGTTTGGAGTGTTTGTCTTGGGTTTTTTCGGGCGTATTCCATTGATAAACGGTATTTTAGTCGCCCTAATACCGATCAAAATAAACCAAACTACCTACTAGGAATGTAGTAGGGAAGTAAGGGTCGATCCCACAGAGACTCAGGTTTTCAATGTTTATTGCTACGCTACTCAGAGTTAGAAAAGGGGGTTTTCAATATTAATCTAGAATCTAAACTAAGGAATGCAAAACAAAAGATGAGATATAAAATATAGGAGAAGTATGCTCAACTAGTTAATATCCATTGCGAATTCGATTATTGATCATTGATTATCAAAATTCTCTTTTTACCTTGACTAATCTATTGTGGAATGCTAATAACCCAACTTCATGGAATTATTAATCCTACTTCAATTCTAGTTATTAGCCCGACCGGTACTAACAACCCTAATTATCAATCATCAATAGACCTCCTAGATTCAACTTGACAACAGCATTAAGACTCAAGCATCAATAGAAACATGTATTCAGAGCAACCAGACATCTAAATAACATTCAATTGAATTCTCTTCTCTAATCAACTAGTCCTACCAGTCCTAGATTGATTAAAGGTTCTACTTTTGATCTAATTAACACCGACCGGTAATTAGAAAGATCTAGTTGTAATTCATCCTAGAGATCATATTAGGTGATCAAGCTAATAAAACCCTAGGCTGAAATTAAGCAATTAATCACAGAGAAAACAATCTAGTCAAGGAAAATTAAGAACAATCAAACCTCACAATAATACTTCGTTCACAACTTCAATTAACTAGTCAAGCAAAAGGAATTTAGCTATTGAAATACATTGAAAAGCTTACAAAGTTTCCCATAGGGCTTTCTTGTTCTCCAAGTCTTCAATAACCAATGTCAAAGATTCAAAGATATGAAGATAATCCAAACCTAGAAAACAAAAGCTATATATATATATATATATATATATATATATCTAAGGTTCCCAAAAATATATCTAAAAAGATAACCCAAAAGGCCCAAAAAGAATCCCATAAAAATCTCGGATATAACTCGGACACGGGCGAAAACTCGGGCAAGCACCCAGAAACGCGGTCGCGTTTTCAATGCCTTGCCCGCGCTTTCACGGCAGAGACTCAGGTCTCGAAACGCGGGATGAACCCCTAAAGCGCGGGCGCGCTTTGGCCTCCTGCCCGCGCTTTCAACACTGGTCGTTACGTATCACTTCAGAGACTGTTTTGACCCACTTTGAGTTGGAATTTGGACTCGGAGTAAAAAGGCGAATTGTAGCTCTTCGAGTTAGCTTTCCAATGACACCAAAATCAGCTCGATCCGACCACGATAGCTCCAGATCCAGCCTTTGCAAGCAAGAGGTGTCGAAACAACAACTCCAATACATAGTCCGGATCCAAGTGTTCTTTTCCCATCAACTCTTGGGCTAATCTCATAGCTTGGCTCTCTTCTTGCTTTCTCCAATGCTTTGGCTTCACCTCCTCTACACTTGTTGTCTTCACATCTACAATGAAAAACCACAACAAAGTGTAGATATCCGAATATTTCTACAAATTAACAAAACTAGCAAAACTAACTAAAACTAAACCAAAAACCATATAAATCCTAACTAAACATGCCCTAAAACACTACCTAATATGTGTCTATCAAATTCCCCCATGCTTGAACCTTGCTTGTCCTCAAGCAAGAAATAAAATCAAAGTCACACCACAACTAGCATGCCAAGCATCAATCTCAATATCAATCCACATTTCAACTAATAAGTTAAACCTTAACCAGGACATCATTGCACACATGTATGAGAAGCTTTCAAAATCAAATCATTCATCCATTCTAGACCTCACCAAGACAATGTGTTTTTGCACTCTTCACTCAAGTGTTTAAGGAATGTGTTTCGCTCAAAATCAACTTTGAAAACTAGACTACCATAGGCTTGCATCAGTGTTCTAAATCTCCACTACGAATGATTAAACATACAACAAAAATCATGAGGACTTTTTAAGGGTTGTAATGGGGCCAAGGTATACACAAGTAGGTAGGGAAATATTTGGTCTTGTGGTGCTAAAATCCGGGAACTAGTGCTAGCAAAAACCCAAATTACAAAAAACCACTATTAGCTTCATACTTCCACCACTTATTTCACCTCTTTCTCATCACTTTTATTTCAACACTTCATCCATTTTCTCATATTTTTCTTTCTTCTTTGTTTTTTTTTTCTTTTCATAAGAGACATTTTTTTTCAACTCCTTATCTTGTTTTCTTTTTTCCAACACAACTCTCTTCCTTTTCTTTCTTTTCAAACCATCCCCATAATACCACAAAGAATAACTCTAGCTAAATTCTAATTCCCGGATGGGTCAAGCTTATATCGGCTAGAAGTTATTTTTGTGGAGCTACCAAATAAGGCTAATAGGCTCAAAAATAGGGGTTATCAAGCAAAAGAATAATGCAAGGTAGATAAGGATAATATGAGCTAATGAACATGCCTCAATCATTTTAATGTCATGCATTCAAATCATGTAATGTAGCCTTGAAAAAGATATTTAAACGCAAGTTCTAGAGCTAGCAATCAAAGCGATACACTCAAGAAAAGATGCAAATATGCAATAAAGGCTCAAAATATTCTCACAAGGCATATATGTCTAGAACTTCATAAATAATTCAGGATTTCAACTTCTTATGCATGCTCAATCCTATAATCAAGATTAATAACTTAAAGAATGATGCTTCAATCCAAAGAAACTTCAACCAAACAAGCAAGTCATGGGTTAGATAATACTCTTAACTTAGAGAGACACATGGTCAAGTAGGGAAATTTGGATCCTAAAATGCAATATTTTTGTGATTTTTCAATTTTTCAATATTTTTTTTTATTTTTCAAAATTTTAATCGATGCAAAACTATAATTTAAACATGCAAATGCAACTATATGAATGCAATCTAAGACTAAGCAAGCAATCCCTTCCCCCATGCTTAAATTTTACATTGTCCTCAATGTAAAGTAAAAGTAAAGAGAAAAGAAAAACTAACCAAGTCATCTAATGATCCGGATCCTGCGGTGGTGGTGAGAAGCACTTGGTGACCGAGCTATGGCATGTGCAACCCGAATTATGAGGCATGTACGCCGGGCTATCTAGGAACAAAACAAACAAAAACAAAACTATACTAAACTAATACTAAGAATCAAAAACAACTATCATAATCGCTTGGGTTGCCTCCCAAGAAGCGCTTATTTTACGTCCTTAGCTTGACGAGTTACCGCTCATAGGATCAGACATTGTTAAAGCCCTTAACAACCTGTCAAAAGTCTGTGAACTCATCTCACAAAAACATAAGTAACACAAGCATAAAGTGAAACTACTTAACATACCAATTAAACACCGTTTCATCTTGTCAAACTTGTGTGACCAATTTTCATGACAGGGCATATGCTTAAACCAAAATATTAAAAGTGGTGGCTTTTCAAAATAATTACTAAATGGATCAAAGCTCTTACCAGAAGTACCACTTTCAATCAAGATGAACTCAGAGAAATCCCTAGATTTTTCATTATGCTGCAAACTTGGTTCTTCGGATGAATTAGCAATGGGAAGGAATGCAATCGGCTCATTGAGCTCGGTGACCTCTTCTTTAGCAATATAAACTCCACAAGGCTCATCTATGGTCTCCTCGAGATGAGTAGTATCACATGGAACATCAAAGACACCATCTTTACCCAACTCATGTGTAGGGAATTGCTCCTCCACATGCATTTGAGTATCTAATTCAGGGGCTCTTGACATGTCAGAAGCCTCATCAGGTTGGAGTATTGATGAAGATGATCCGACCAACAAACACTGACGGCCCATATAACAAAGAAAATCCCAACACTCCATAGGTTCCATACATAGAATTCGTCCATTGCTCATGTATTCAGCCAACTCAAGAGTTTCATGATTCATACCCTCAATAATGCCCATGCAAAAGCTTCCAATATCAATATGAATTCCTTGAGCACCAAGTCCATCCATATAATCTTGGAATCTAACGAAGTACCAATGAAATTGCTCATCCTGAAACTGTTTACATTCGAACAAAGCCATAGATTAGTAGCACAGGTGTGGACCGTAAGCTAGGTCCACACAAGAGTAACAAAACAATAAACACAAGAAAACAGTCGAGTCCCCGGCAACGGCGCCAATTTGATAAGCGGTATTTTAGTCGCCCTAATACCGATCAAAATAAACCAAACTACCTATTAGGAATGTAGTAGGGAAGTAAGGGTCGATCCCACAGAGACTCAGGTGTTCAATGTTTATTGCTACGCTACTCAAAGTTAGAAAAGGGGGTTTTCAATATTAATCTAGAATCTAAACTAAGGAATGCAAAACAAAAGATGAGATATAAAATATAGGAGAAGTATGCTCAACTAGTTAATATCCATTGCGAATTCGATTATTGATCATTGATTATCAAAATTCTCTTTTTACCTTGACTAATCTATTGTGGAATGCTAATAACCCAACTTCATGGAATTATTAATCCTACTTCAATTCTAGTTATTAGCCCGACCGGTACTAACAACCCTAATTATCAATCATCAATAGACCTCCTAGATTCAACTTGACAACAGCATTAAGACTCAAGCATCAATAGAAACATGTATTCAGAGCAACCAGACATCTAAATAACATTCAATTGAATTCTCTTCTCTAATCAACTAGTCCTACCAGTCCTAGATTGATTAAAGGTTCTACTTTTGATCTAATTAACACCGACCGGTAATTAGAAAGATCTAGTTGTAATTCATCCTAGAGATCATATTAGGTGATCAAGCTAATAAAACCCTAGGCTGAAATTAAGCAATTAATCACAGAGAAAACAATCTAGTCAAGGAAAATTAAGAACAATCAAACCTCACAATAATACTTCGTTCACAACTTCAATTAACTAGTCAAGCAAAAGGAATTTAGCTATTGAAATACATTGAAAAGCTTACAAAGTTTCCCATAGGGCTTTCTTGTTCTCCAAGTCTTCAATAACCAATGTCAAAGATTCAAAGATATGAAGATAATCCAAACCTAGAAAACAAAAGCTATATATATATATATATATATATCTAAGGTTCCCAAAAATATATCTAAAAAGATAACCCAATAGGCCCAAAAAGAATCCCATAAAAATCTCGGATATAACTCGGACACGGGCGAAAACTCGGGCAAGCACCCAGAAACGCGGTCGCGTTTTCAATGCCTTGCCCGCGCTTTCACGGCAGAGACTCAGGTCTCGAAGCGCGGGATGAACCCCTAAAGCGCGGGCGCGCTTTGGCCTCCTGCCCGCGCTTTCAACACTAGTCGTCACATATAACTTCAGAGGCTGTTTTGACCCACTTCGAGTTGGAATTTGGACTCGGAGTAAATAGGCGAATTGTAGCTCTTCGAGTTAGCTTTCCAATGACACCAAAATCAGCTCGATCCGACCACGATAGCTCCAGATCCAGCCTTTGCAAGCAAGAGGTGTCGAAACAACAACTCCAATACATAGTCCGGATCCAAGTGTTCTTTTCCCATCAACTCTTGGGCTAATCTCATAGCTTGGCTCTCTTCTTGCTTTCTCCAATGCTTTGGCTTCACCTCCTCTACACTTGTTGTCTTCACATCTACAATGAAATACCACAACAAAGTGTAGATATCCGAATATTTCTACAAATTAACAAAACTAGCAAAACTAACTAAAACTAAACCAAAAACCATATAAATCCTAACTAAACATGCCCTAAAACACTACCTAATATGTGTCTATCATCCATCCAGGTCTGGAATACCCCCATCCTAACCCCCCCAGATCTTGCATCCGCGGGAATACCTGGGTAAATGTTGTTGTTGTTGTTGTTGTTGTAGCCATGGTTCTCATGGTGGTTATCATGGCCTTTGTTGTAGTTTCGACCACGTATACTGCCACCACTACCACCACGGTTACCTCAGCTCCAATAGTTACCACGACCTCGACCACGCCTATTATTACGGCGTGATCGTTGCCCCCTTTCATTAGCGTTCCCATCATAGCATTTGCTTCTGGGGTGGGTGTTGAGCCTGTAAGCCTAAGGTTGTGGTTTCTCATTAGGAACTCATTATTCTGTTGAGCAACCAACAATACTTTCAATAACTTAGAGTACTTTGTAAATTTTCTCTCTCGGTATTGTTGTTGCAATAAAATATTGGAGAGATGCATGGTGGAGTAAGTTTTCTCCAACATTTCGTCTTGGTGATCTCTCAACCACATAGCTTCAACTGAGATGTGATCCTGTGGATCGCACTATTATACTCAGTGATGGAATTATAACCCTGGAACCTTAGAGTGTTCCATTCGTATTGTGCTTATGGAAGCAAGACCTCCTTTTGATGGCCATATCGCTCTTTCAAATTATCCCACAAATCCTTTGGATCCTCCACAAACAAGTACTCGGTTTTTATTAGCTTGATTGTTTAGCATACAGTTTTAAGACAATTTTTTCCAAAAAATTTCAAACATATTAATCATGAATAAATTAAAAGACAATAACTTAAACAAAGAAGTGGCGGTACTCATTTATTTTATTCAACTTAAAAGATAGTTATCGATTACACATCCTTATTCAACTCACTCTCTTTATTTGATGCTCACTGACCCAACCTAGATTTATATGGACCATATGGATCTTCAATTGAAACATTGAGGTAAGTTTCTTGCTTTTCAGTGAGCCTAGTGATTTTGGATCCTACATGATTGATTGTAGCCTCGCAACCTTTTGCTCCAAGTGCATAGGAAGGAAGTACACCATCCTCTCATAGTTAGATGATAATCTTTCATTCCAAAGATCAAGTACGACCATCCAAATGGTTAGTGAATGGAAATGATCTTAAAAAGCTTGGATGACTAGAAGTGGATGCAAAGTTTAATTTTCTCCCTTCAGCAAGGACAATGATTCTTCAATTAGACTTTGGAAAGATGAATTGGTCGGAGATATAAGGCATTATCGTAACCCTTTTTATGTCGCGATAAGCCTTGAGACCCTCAATGTCAATCTCATTCTCAAACTAGTCTACATTTAGGAAAATAACATTGTTCCTCATCTACTGCATGCGTTGGACCCTGATGACATTCTTGTTCACAATGGCAATGACGAAGATGTCAGCTTCAAAGACAACGTCTTCCAAGCCGTGAAGAGGAAATCCTTTTGCGGTGGCTTCAAAGACACGAATTGGGTCTTTTTCTACAACAAATACTTGAGCACCAAACCCCCTTAGACCAACTGCGCAACCCTTGCCAATATCTCCAAAATCGACAACAACGACAACTTTACCAGATATTGCGACATTACCGGTAGCTTTAAAGAAACTATTAAGAAAGAATTGTTGACTTCCATGGAAGCTCTCTAATAGTTCATATAGGACATAGGTTTTAGAGCATATTTTATTCGGTTTTGAATGCATTTTAGTAAAGATTTATCTTTGTTTTATAGTTTAGTTTAGTTTCTCCTCTTAGTTCAGTATCTATGCTCTCTTGTGAGGATTTGTAGGTTGATGATGAGATTAGAGCATAGACGTGGCAATGCATGAGTTGGTGGACTTGTTGAGGGACAAAGGTTCAAGACCAAGGAAGTGCATGAAGACAACCGAGAGAATCTAGCACAAGCGCAAGTTGATGGTTTGAGGCGCGGTCGTGCCTTGCCATGGTTGGTCGCGCTCGGCCAATATGGCTCAGGAGGTGAAGTGCGGTTTGAGCTCCTTCAAGCGCTGTTGCGCCTTGCATATACCTGGCCCTACTTTGGCCCCGTGCCGCGAGAAGAATTATATCGGCTTGGTTCGAGATGAAGGAAGTGCATGAAGACAGCTGATAGAATCTAGCACAGGCACGGGCCAATGGTTTGAGGGGCGTTTGTGCCTTGCCATGGTTAGTCATGATTGGTCAATATGGCTCAGGAGGTGAAGCGCGATTGCACCTTGCACATACCTGGAAGCGCTTTGGCAACGTGCCACGAGAAGAATTATATCGGCTTGGATTTTTTTTTGAATAAAAAACGTTATTTATTCACAAAACCGTGGCACGAACAAAATTCTTGCGCAAGGCTAGTTGATTGCATCATCCTCTAATCCTAGCTTAACTAGAATTCTTCTCTCAACTCTTGTCTTAGCCTTCCATCTAGCTCTAAGACAATTCCTAACATAGGAAATACACATGCTAATACAAGAATCTTCCTCCACTTGCTCATTATGAAAAATGACCCTATTCCTAGCATTCCAAATGTAGTAAATGGCTACACTATGGCACAAATTCCATAAGTTAAACCTCAGACTATTCTTTCCCCTCAAACCACAAGCTTGAGTAATCCATTCCCCCAAATTCTTGGGTCTTCTAGCAATCTACACCCAATCCAAAACAGCTCTATGCACTTTGTTAGAGAAACCACATTCAAACCATAAGTGGGATTCCGTTACCTGCTTTCCTTCACAACAAAGCACACACTGATCATTTGAAATCATACCAAACCTGTGCATTTTTTCCGTAGTTAAAGTACCACCGCTGCACACTTTCCATAGGTTGAAAGAGATTCTTGGTGTACAAAGCCGGTTCCACACCACTTCCTTCCATGAAACTTTCTCAGCTTTGTCTCTAAGGCTGTCATACAGGTTACCCACGTCCAGCTTGCCACTCTGCGCCACCAAGATGACAGGGACGTGATCGGTGTCGAGCGACCTAGTAAACTCATCCCTTAATCTTAGAACAACCTTCCATGTTGCACTAGCTGTATTTTTGCATCGAACGCTCCAGAAATCACTAGACCTGAGGTAGCTTTTTTCCACCCACTTATTGCATATAGAATCAGCTTCCGCCCCTTCAACAACATCAAAAATCAGCTCGGCAAAGTTTGCCTTATTCCAGGCCTTAAGATCTTTAATGCCAAGACCTCCTTCCTCCTTTGGTTTGCTCAACTTCTTCCATGTAATAGGCGCTCTCTTTCCCTCGCTTCTGCCACTCCACAGGAAGCTGCGCAATAGCCTCGTAATCGTCTTTAAGACATTGTTAGGAAGAAGAAAGATCTTGCACCAATAATTAAGAATTCCAAAAAGAACCGCCTTCAAAATCTCCAAACACCCAGCATAAGAGAGATTTCTGTTAGCCGTGGAGTTAACCTTCAATCTGATTTTATTCAGCAGCCCCTCATAGTCCTTGCTCTGAAGCCTAGAGCCACTCAATGGGACGCCGAGATATTTAACCGGAAGCTGCCCTTCTTCCATGCCCAAAATCCTGATCACCTCGGCCACCTCAAACTCCTTCAAACCAGCACAATAGACTTTTGATTTGGCACAATTAAAGCAGCCCAGACACAACACTGAAACTTGCAAGCACATCCTGGACAACCTTGATTGAAGAAAAACAGCCATGAGAAAATATAAAGAGGTCGTCCGCAAAGTAGAGATTTGAAACCCCAGCCCTAGCACAGCCCGAATGGAATTTAAACACACCCTGCTTGGCCATCTTACAAAAGGCACGACTTAAGAACTCCATGACGATCAAAAACAGATAAGGGGAAAGAGGATCCCCCTGCCTGAGACCCCTCTCCCCCTTAAAGTGACCATGAAAACTTCTCCTGATCTTAGTCGTGAACCTGCTGTTGATCACGCACTCCTTGACCCAGTTTATGAGAATAGGATGAAATCCCAGCCCATTCATAACCTGGAACAAGAACCCCCAGTCGACCGTATCATAGGCCTTCTTGAGGTCAATCTTCAAGGCGCATCTCGGGCTTAAGTTCTTCCTACCATAGCACTTAATTATGTCTTGACATACCGCAACATTAAGCTTGATATTTCTGCTTTTAATGAAAGCACCTTGGGTTCTGTTAATAATTTTCGGGAGCACAACCTGCAGCCTGTCAACCAACATCTTGGAGATCACCTTGCTAATCACATTGCAGCACGAAATTGGCCTAAAGTCGCTGATGGAGGACGGGTTCTCCACCTTCGGGAGTAAAGCTATGACAATGTTGCCCACTTCTCCAAGCAGCCTACCCCTTTCAAAGAAATCCAGATTAGCCTCGGAAAAATCATCTCCAATAATGGTCCACGCTTTCCTAAAGAAATGCGCATTGAAACCATCCGGGCCAGGCGCCTTGTTCTTACTAATGCTCCATAGGGCTTTCTTGACATCCTCTTTCCTGAAATACTTCACCATCTCTTCTCTATCTCTATCATCAAGTAAATTACCCTCTGAGAGAATGGACATATCCACAAGACTACATACGCCTCTCTTCCCCAGGAAGTTTTTGAAATGTCCAACAATAAAACCTCTAACTTCCTGTTCAGAGGAGATGGCACTCCCATTGTGGTCCACAATGGTAGGAATGGAGTTTCTGAGAGACCTCTACTTAATGCTGTTATAAAAGAAACTGCTGCAAGAGTCTTGAAACTTTAGCCAGTGAATTAGCATGTTGCTGCAACTCAATTCTTCTAATACATAAGACACTTTTAAGCTCAAATAACGCAACCCTCTCAATCTGGACTAAGCCCTTATCCCGGGGTCTGTTGATAATTTCTTCCTGGACAAGTCTAAGTTTATTATGCTTATCTTTAATTTCCTCCTCTCGCTTGTCCAACTTACCTCTCTAAAGATTCTTCAAGGGGATCTTCAGCTTCTTAAGCCTTTGCACGAGCCTAAACATGGGCGAACCCCTAACAGCTGGCTTACTCCACTCTTTCTGAATAATATCATTGAATTCTGGAAGATCAGCCCAGACGTTATTGAACCTGAACGGAACCACCTCTTTCTCCTTACCATCCACGATACTAAGTAAAGCAGGACAATGATCCGAGCATCCCAGTTCCCCAAAGTGCGCTTCAAAGCTATCAAACTCATCAGTCCAGGCTTGATTTGCAAGGATGCGATCCAATTTGCACATGATTTTAGACCCATCCGAATGCTTGTTCGACCAAGTAAAAAACGCTCCTGAAGCCCTTAAATCACTCAGACCATTAAGGTCTAGGAACGCAGCAAAATCTTTACTAAAACTAACATTTTTCTCCTTCTCTGAGAACTTTTCCCTGGCTTCCTTGATTGCATTAAAATCGCCCATCAACATCCAGGGAATATTGCTAGTAGAAGCCGCCAGCTAAGAGATATCATTCCAAAGAATTCTTCTTTCCCCTTCATCATTGGACGCATAAACAAAAGAAGCCAACATTCTGTTCTGATTACTACCAAAACTAACAGAGCAATGAATAATTTGATCAGTCTCCAGAGATATGTCCAGGTTATCAACTGTACGAGGGTTCCAGAAGATCCATATCCTGCCATTTCCCCCAATGCAGTTCGTGCTACGGTTCCATCCATGTAACACCTGCCTAAAATTTCCTTCCATCTTTTCGAGTCTAACTCTAGTTTCTAGCAAGACCGCAATATCTATGCCTTTTCTTTTCACCAATCTATTGACAAAATCACAATTAGAGGCCTCGTTGAGACCTCTAACATTCCAACAAACGATGGAGAACTTATTCATTAGGAAGAACTGAATCAAAATCCACACCTTCCATTGTCTCATCACCATTGCCTTGCAACCTGCTCAGAACAGTAAACTTGGACTGACCTATAATCACTTCTTTACCTTTGGACTTCCTCTGCTTCTCTACGCTATCCCTGCCTGCTTTGTGTTTGACCACCTCCCAATTATCCTTTTCAACTGGACTCCCGCTTGCAGCTCTAACTGGCTAAACCTGCAGAGAAGAGGGGCCTGGCAATTGGTATCGGCTTGGATTTTGGTCAGGATCTTTTTAGGATAGATTTGTTTCCTTATTGGAGAAAGCTAGTTGTCTCGCCTAATTAGCGAGAAATTCATGTCGGACTCCACGTGGCAGGACCCACCCCAAAGTCAACATTTAAAGGAAAAAGAAAAAAGCAGAGTTGTTGAGATTGGGAGTCCGGCATACTACTCCTCCGCCTTGGCCGCCATGACTGTCTGCAAGAGAAGCGCCTCTTGGATGAATGACGTCTCCGACCACTACCTCCTCTCCCCCACTTTCTCCTCTTAGCATCCACAAAATCAGCACCAGTAACTTCTTGATCTGTCGGCGTCCTCCTCTTCTCGGCTGGCGGTTTATGGATTCTCCGGCCTCCCATTATTTATCCCAGTGGTTTGTGGGTTCCGTGTCGCAGCTGGTGCACAACGTGAGGGAGGTAATCCCAAACCTCGCCCTCCTCATCGAGACCTGCCTCCGTTCCCTCCGCTCCAAGGTCGTCGTCCTCGACCCTCCTCCTCCTTCCCACTCCTCCTCCCCCTCAGAACCTCCCGTAACTACCAACAAAGAAACCACATAAATCGATTCTGCTTCATGCCCCCTCCTTACTCCTCAGCCTTCAACAACAAGAACAACAACAACAACTGTTAACCTAATATATTATTAGATTTAGGTTGTTGAGCTAAAATAGCTTGTGTATTATTCAAATATTGTACTAGGGTTTCCTTAAGAGGTGTTGTATGCTACTATAAATACAATCACTCTCTCATAATAAAAATCACACAAATATTCTACCATTCCTTTCCTTATATGGTATCAGCCTAATTTACGATCCTTCACCCTCCCCTTGTTCGATAACCCCACCCGAATTCTCCCATGGCTGCCGACAGCACCCTCACCCTCCGGAATCCCCTCAACCCTAACGAGCCCTTCATCTTCGTCAATCTTTCGAGTTTCATCAAGCTTATGCCTACCAACTACATCGGTTGGAACAACCAACTTGAGGCTACTCTGGAAGGGCTCGATCTCTTCAAATATGTGGACGGATCCTTCCCCTGCCCTCCACCCACGTTCGCCACTAACAATGTCGTTGGATCAAACCCGCTCTATGTCTTATGGCGCCGTCAAGACAAACTACTTCTTGGTGTCGTGCTTGGTACCCTATCTCCGGCGGTCCACGCCTTGGTCTCTAGGGCAAAGACGACGATGGATGTGTGGAACCTCCTCAAAACGACGTTTGCAAGCACGTCTAGGGGGCATATCCAGCAGGTGAAGTACAAAATCAGCCACACCATGAAGGGTACTCGTACCATCCACGAGTACATGAACATGATGAGGGAGTCCGCCGACCTTCTGGCGTCCCTTGGTGCACCACTGTCTGCTAAGGACTTCACCGACTACATTCTCAAAGGCCTAGATGACACGTATCAATCAATCGTTGATGGTGTCATCATGAGGGATACTGCCATATCCTTCGAAGAGTTGCACGAGAAGCTGATAGTGTAGGAACTTCGTCTTCAGAAAGCTGCAAAAACCGATGGTACTATAACTGCACTTGCGGCTCAATCCAAGTTTGTGAAAAACAAAGGTAAGTCTCCTACTACTCAATCGAATTGGCAACAATCCGGCTCTCTGCTTCCTCTTCCTCACAAAAAGAACCAGAACTAGAACCCTAATCTCCGCCCACAACAGCCGCCTATACCCAACAATCAGCCCCGCCCCTTTAAAGGGCGCTGTCAATGGTGCAAAACTATATGTCATGTTATGTCCCAATGCCACGACCTTAAACATCAGCATCCTCACCTGGTCCTTCCCGACTCTAGTAGGTTCCCTGCAAACAATAGTCCTCCCCAGGTGAACTATGCCAACGCCCACCCCAGCCCAAACCCATGGCTTATGGACAGCGGTGCCTCATTTCATGTCACCAACGACCTTAATACCTTAGCCAATCACTATCCTTACTCGGGTCCAGATGACATTGTTCTCGGAAATGGTTCCAGTTTGAACATTGAAAATCAAGGTGTGCTCTCACTTTCCTATAAAAACAACTCGTTTTCTCTAATAAATACTTTACACGTTCCTTTAATTTCTCAAAACATTCTTTCGGTTTCTCAATTTACAAAGCAAACTAACTTGCGTGTCTTGTTTTTGCCTCACTGTTTTCGTGTGCAGGACCTACGAACATGGGCAACTGTGCTTGAGGGGCCGTGCGTCGATGGCGTTTACTACTGGCATAAAGCGTCTTCGTCAGTCTTTTCTACTAGTCTCCAATCTTCATGTCTTTTGCATCATCAACTCGGCCATCCATCCTCGGAGAAATTCAATTTAATTTCATCACAATTTCCCGTTTCTAGGACTAGAATTTTATTTAAGCAGGCTGATTGTAATTCTTGTCTAGACAAACAAAAGTCATAAGCTTCTGTTTGCGCGTTCTTCGCTTGTTTCAAATGCACCTTTGGAAATAATATTCTTTGATGTTTGGTCATCTCCAGTTCCTTCTATTGATGGTTATCGTTATTATGTAGTATTTGTTGATCATTTCGCTCGGTATTCATGGCTATTTTTACTTAAACGAAAATCCGAAGTGGCGACAAATTTTCCACAATTTTGTGCCCTAGCAGAAAACTATTTCAAGCTTAAATCAAAATTTTGTATTCAGACAATGGTGGCGAATTCATTGGACTAAAAACGTTAAGCAACAATGGTATCTCTCATTTTACTTCTCCACCTCATACTCCTAAGCACAACGGAATTTTTGAACGAAAACACCGACACATTGTTGAAACCGGTTTATCCCTATTGACTCACTCATGTGTTCCTCTTCAGTTTTGGTCATATGCTCTAAAGCATGCCATTTTTCTAATCTATCGTCTCCCCTATAAAACGTTGCTTAATGATTCTCCTTATTTTTGCCTTCTCAACTCACATCTTGATTATCATAAATTGAAGAGTTTTGGTTGCCTATGCTTTCCATGGTTACGACCTTATAAAAAACATAAGCTTGAGTCTGAATCAAAACCATGTGTCTTTCTTGGATATAGTCTTACTCAACATGCGTTTTATTGCCTAGAACCTAATTCCGACCGTGTCTATGTGTCTAGGCATGTTCATTTCTTGGAAAACGAGTTCCCATTTTCCACCACTGAACCAAAATCCTCAGCTATACTTGACGAGCTACATGGATCGGAATGGGGTTCAATTTCTATCCCGGTGGTCTCGGCTCCACGATCACCTATTTCTCCCACATGCCCGACCGAGTCCTCAGGAGTTGCATGGGGTTCAATTGCACCTCTGATAACTCGTGGACCCGCCCCTTTTTCGGTACCTTGTGTGCCAAGTCAGCCCAATTCTAATCCTTGCCCTAGTATCTTCTCACCGATTGTGCCAAACAACCGTGATCCATTTTCCCATATCTCCTCAAATCTTTCCTCAAAACCATCTAAGCACCTTAATCCTATCCTAACTTCACCTCAATAAAGTAATCCTATCTCTCCGTGCCACACGCGCGCGCAATCGCCCCCCCTCTTTGAGCTCAAACCCTAACCCTAATCCAACAAACTCTAACCCTAATTTCCCTCATTCGCCCACTACTGTCTTACCTGATCTCTCACCTCAGACCTCCCTCGACCCACCTCTCATTCCTCAACCCGCACCACAAGGTGTCGTGACCCGATCCAAAAACAATATTGTCAAGCCCAACCCAAAATATGATTCTCTTACAAAACTAAGCCCAACCGAAGAAGTATTTATGCTTCAACCTCCGAGGTTTCTAGACAATGCACATCCTGATCATGTTTGTCGTCTTTGAAAGGCGATCTATGGCCTTAAACAGGTGCCTCGGGCGTGATACAATGAACTCAAGACCTATTTGTTGCAGCTTGGGTTTCGTAATGCAGGGTCTGATGCTAGCTTGTTTGTCTAGCAGCATACAGGCGTCACTTTGTTCTTGCTTGTTTATGTTGATGATATCATTGTCATTGGCACTCATTTGGTTTTTGTTGATCGGTTAATTCAGTGTCTTGCTAACCGCTTCTCTATCAAAGATCTAGGTACTCTCTCATACTTCCTTGGTGTTGAGATTATCCCTAGCAATAGCAATCTCTTCTTATCTCAGTGGATGTATACTCTGGATACATTACAAAAGGCAGGCATGGAGGATACGAAACCGGTTTCCACACCTATGGCGTCAACTACTCTCAGCAAACACATGGGTGATCCGTTACCAACGCCAATGATTATTGTATGATAGTCGGTAGCTTACAGTATCTTTCACTCACACGTCCAGACGTTGCCTTTGCAATCAACAAGTTGTCTTAGTTCATGCAACAGCCGACGACTAAGCATTGGGCTGCTTTGAAACGTTTGCTTAGGTATCTCCATGGAACCATTCATCTCGGCATCACTATATCAGCGCACTCGGCTCCTATATTGCATGGTTATTCCGATGCGGATTGGGCTGGGACCGGGACAACTATGTCTCCACATCCGGCTATGTTTTGTACTATGGCCGAACTCCCATTGCATGGAGCTCACGCAAGCAAAAGCAGTCGCTCGTTCATCAACTGAAGCCGAGTTCAAAGCGCTTGCAGATGCGGCGTCGGAACTTTTGTGGGTTCAAGCATTGTTGACTAAGATTGGCGTTGCGCTCTCTTCCCAGCCTGTGCTATTTTGTGACAATCAGGGAGCTTTTTATTTAAGTTCAAATCCTGTTTTTTTACACTCGTATGAAGCATGCCGCCTTAGCATTTTAGTTTGTTCGAGAGAAGGTGCGCAATGGTACCTTTCGTGTGTCCCATGTCTCCACGCGTGAACAGCTGGCGGATGCCCTCAGCCCCTCACCAAACCATTGTTGCGTCCTAAGTTCCAAGAGCTCGTTCGCAAGCTCGGACTTTCCCGATTCGGCCTTCTAGCTTGAGGTGGCATGTTAACCTAATATATTATTAGATATTCTTGTTTAGGTTTTGTGCAAAAATAGCTTGTGTATTATTCAAATATTGTACTAGGGTTTCCTTAAGAGGTGTTGTATGCTACTATAAATACAATCACTCTCTCATGATAAAAATCACACAAATATTCTACCATTCCTTTCCTTATAACAACAACCTTACCACCACCACCACTACTAGGCAACATCAGCAACAACCAACAACAATGACAAGCTTTAACTAGTTCCCTTGGGCCCGCCTTTGACTACTACTACACCCCAATCCTCCTCCACTCCCCTAATTCCAACCCTGATACTCACAATCTCATCTGATTGTCGATGACAACTGTTGGATCTGGAGCAGTGGCAGCAACGGTCAAAAGCGACAATGGCGGTGGTGACGACAGAGGTGGTCAGAAGCAATGACAACGACGGTAGAGACGACAACGGCGGACGGAAGTGACAATGACGTTAGCGGTGGCGACGAGTCGGAGGAGGACGGTGGCCATCAGATCCGGATTAAAGCTCTGCTTTTTTCTTCTTTTTTTTTAGTGTTGGCTTTAGGGTGGGTGCTGCCACGTGGGGTGCACATGTATTTCTCACTAATCGGGCGAGACAACTAGCTTTCTCCTTCCTTATTTTGGGATGTTTTGTCCTAAAAATACGATGTTTCTCTCTATTTGATTATACAACAATTTGCTTGCTCTGTTTCATAGTTTAGTTAGATTTTAGATAATTTTCTAAAATCCCCCCTTTTACAATCGTAATACAAAATAAATACAAAAAATCTGAGTCTCTGTAGTACGCCCCTTGGTTGTTCCTCCAGCAAACGGACTCGTCTTCCTTCCTTAGTTGAGATCTCCTTTCTCAACTTTCCAATCACCGTCTTTGTCAACGCCGATCACCTTCTTCTTCTTCTATTTCTTCTTCTTCTTCTTCTTCTTCTTCTTCTTCTTCTTCTTCTTCTTCTTCTTCTTCTTCTTCTTCTCACTTCTCAGTTTGTGTGGAGATGCTTTGATGTGCTTGAAGACTTGAGTGGATAGTGCGAACAATGTTCACTATTTATGGGCCTTTTGGAAGGTCCTCTTTTTAAACTCCCAAAGTGTCCTTGCCATTTAGGAAAAATGGCATTTAGCTTCATCATCTATTGGATTGCGTGCAACTGTCATTCTCATCAGTTTTTTGTGCTTTTGAGGGTTTCCACTGTTGGATTAATGACATGACATCCTTTGGGGTGAGACACAACTAGGGCTGGGCACCGGTCCGCCGAACCGGACCGTGATCGGACCGGACCGGACCGGTCCCATCCGGTCCCGGATTGTTATTTTTTTTAAATCAATAATTTTTTTTATGAAAAAATGGTTTTTTATATAAATTTTTTATAAAATAGTTAGAGAAATCATATAGGATTAATAAAAAGTATAATATTACTAAGTATATAATATAAATGTGAAACTTATATATTAAAAATACATATATAACATTAAAATTAATATAATTTATTTTTTTATAAAATTACGGTCCGGATCAGAACCGGGAACGGGACCGGACCGGGACCGACAACTTCCATTTCAATGGACCGGGGATCCTCCCGGTCTGGTCCGGTCCAGACCGGATTTTGCCCAGCCCTAGACACAATTGCCCTTGATTTTGCAAGGCCAATTGCGAGAATGCTATTCCCAGCTTGTTGCCCAAGTTTGTGTACGTCAGCTCACTCTTAACTATCATCCAATGTTACCGTACATCTCCTGCACTAATGAGTTTGTCGATCATCATAACCAAAGACACTTATTTACACAAGTTAGCTCAAATGAGTTTGTCGATCATCATAACCAAAGACAACCTTATTCCTTCTAATGTTTCCATCATTTTATGACAACGTATTCTTCGAGGAAATGTTGCTCTAGTGATGTTTCCATGACTGTTCCAACAATATATAGTTGTAACATGGCCTCGACAAGACCATGTCTAAGTGCGGAATGTGCAACTAGGATGTGAAATCCACGCAAACATGTGCGAAGAATTGAACTAGTACTTGATGTACTGAGATCAAGAAAATCCAAGATTAATAATTACCAAAGGAAGATCGAGCGAGAAAGTCCCGGCCCAAAGAAGGAAAAACGTACACATCTTCCTAAATAACAACTCAAGTTACTAAAGTCTGCCAACTAGCTAACTATATCAACCTTAACCTACCGGCTAGACCAACTACAAGTCAAATACTGCCACGTCACAATTACTAAATGTAATAATCAACTAATGGATGCACCATATTGAGAGTAGGGCGATGTTGGACCTTGAATTCGAGTGGTTCGTCCAGACCCGAGAACTCCTAGCCAAGCTAGCTTGCGCGGTCTCCTTTGCCTAGTCTTCCCCTTAATTTGATGCTTACTCCAAATGCTGTACCAAGCCTCTTCACGCAACGCCTGGATGTCAATTGCCCAATCAACACGTACTTTGACCATTACTCCGATCCGTCAAAGGGCCGGGAACTTGATCATGTGGTACGTGCAGGTGCAACATTGAGTGCACCTCATCCACGACTTGTACATATTCATGGCCTCTTTAAGATTAAGGGCCCGTTTGGTATCCAACGCCGGAAACGGAAACGGAATGAAATGGAATGGAAATGAACCTAGTCCAATTATGGGTCACTATACATTAATTGAAAAAAATATTTTAATTTCAAACTTTGAAATTTGTGTGTCTAGAGAAGGGAGGAAGAGAATGATTGAGGTGTTTTGTTACCCCACCCTTAGATTAGGGAATGATTGAGGTGCCACAAGGGTACCGCAAGACCTCCTTGCGGTAGTTTTTGAATGAAAATTGAGATGACTCATCATGTATAATGATGCTAATGTGGACTAGGTTCGTTTCCATTCCGTTTCCGTTTCCACCGTTGGATACCAAACTGGCCATAAGTCATAATCACGGGGATGCATACCGCTAGGAATGGAATGGGACGTTGGCAACTTTATGTGCATGCACATTTCTCATCCAAAATCCACTAACAAGATATCTGTTGGTATGAGGTCTATCTGGTTTTCCCGACAACACCTGATCGAGTGAGTTGTATGTAGTACATGGTTTTATTTGGTGAACTGCCTGAATCAACCAACAGCTTGCTAACCTTAATTGCATTCTTCTTTCTTTAAAGTCAAAAAGACCAAGGGATCGTTGTGTGGCGCTCGAGCCATTATGAGTTCTTCTTCCTTAAAGACCATCAAATCAATCCTACCCTACGCAGACGCGAGCTCTTTTGAATTCGTTCGCTTCTTTCCAGTGTATGGCTGATATATCGCTTGATATGATATCCTAGCTACCCTCACCTCAATTCAGCCCATCCAAAGCGATATGGCTGATCATATAAACCGTACCTCTTGTGGCTCTGGCTCCTCTCGATTCGGCGGCCATCCATCATCTTCAGCTCAAGCCCTCCTTCATTCTTCATCCTCGATCATTTTGTATTAACTCCGTCGTCAGGAAGAATCTGCCGAAATCGATCAGTTTGTATTAACTCGGTCATATGACCTACCTCCTTATGATAGTCATGTGGATATACAACAATGTAGATGGTCTGCATTTCGCCTCCTTGCTAGGAATTAATGTCTGGACCTATATTCTCCGTCATTCGACTTGGATGCTCCTCGTCTTTCTTTTTTGGTCGGAGATGCTCCCTCGTCTTTGCCCTTACCAAAATCACATATCCTCGGCCTCCAACCACCGGTCAATTAAGGTAAGGCTCTTGAATGTATAAGGACACTAAATCAATTTGATTCTATATACACGGCATCCGAGAAAATTAGCAATATGAATTTACAAACAATCGAAATGCAGTAACAACAACACATATATGTATATCAATCAATATCGCATCACCGAAATAACGCGCAATGCCGTTTTCTTGTACGTGCACGAATGAATACACATAACTAATGCAATGGCTTTATCGAATCCTTCAATTTGTACAAAGCTTTATAAGTATTCGTCCATCAGCAAAGATCAATTAATCTTGCTATCAAAACCTAATCAAGTACTACGTACATTAATCCTATGAACACGCACACATAATCTCCGGTCACCTAATTAAAAATCTACTTCTGCTTATGTTTCCACTCCAACGCTAAGAACCTAATAGGTGAAAACCTAATCTTATGCTCCGAAATGGTCTCAAGCTTGGGCGACCACAAATGCTCCCTAGACTTCACCACCACCTGATCATACCTCTTTTGCAACTCCGGCGTGCTACATATGAGCGGAGGACTACTCTCACCACCACCACCGCCACCGCCACCACCATCAGCGCCACCACCGCTAACCCTAATCTGATAATCAAGATCATCTCCAGTAACAATCCTAGTAATAAACTGCGGCGCCACCTTAATCGAAACCCTACCGTCATCCCCCTTGAGATACTCAAACGGGCTCAAATTCCCGAACTTGATCGGGCCCGGGTTCGGGCTCAGGCACGAGAGATTGGCGGCCGAGAGGACGTTCAATGGCGCCAGCCGGTCTATGGGGATCACAAAGTAAGTCTTCCCTTTGACGAGCCGATCATGGACGGCTAAAGCCGGTATCGGCTGGCCTATAAAAAAGCCGTCCGCATGGCAAACCATGCACTCCGGGAACTCAAACATGACTTCTCCGGCCACCCATTTCTTCCTTCCGATCAGCGTTCTTGGGGAGCCTTGGCTCAGAATTAGGGTTATGGGCTTTTGAGATGACACCATTGCGCAACATGGGTTGATCGTGATTATGTTACCCATGATCCAGAAAAGGGGTTAATAGATTTGGAGATGAATGTGAAGGCTTTAGAGAGATGAGTAAATTTGAGAGGTTTATAAATATGGAGTTCATTGACTTTTTTGTGGGGGTGGGTTGATGAGGAAGAAGTCTTACATTGAAGCTGGACATGGATGTGGGAAATTACTTGAGATGAATGTAATGATAAAAGGGTCGGTGGTCAACCATGCCGGCTATGGCTGATTACTTTAAAAACAATTTATTAATGGATATTGTATGTGTGGTCCGATTATTATTTTAGGTACTTAGAAATATTAATTGGTGATTTATAGGTGTATGTATCATGTATGTGATTGAAATATTAAATTTTGGAAGGTGATCGAAGGGCCCGACAAGTCCAACTCATTATAAATGCACCCACTACTCATTATTTTTCTGGTTATGTAGATTTTGACCAGTACGTCGTTTTTCCGGTGAAAATAGGGAAATGATTAATGATTTATTAGTGTGTAAATGATACTGCACAATAATGTTGGTCATGGATGTAATGTGAGACAAAGAAGAACAAGTTGGGTGTAGAGTTTAATAATGCTATCTCAATGATCTTGCCTGTTACAGATACGATCTTATCGTTTAGCCTATTAGTATATTATACAGTAGTATGCATTATTAGTTCATTATTAATTGTTTTTGCTGAAGCCTTGTTTTAAAGTCTGTCTCAATTAGACGATACTGTATACCCTATAAATAAGCATCCGTACGTCCTTTTCTATGATTGTATCAAGTTTCATAAGCTACTAAATATATACATAAACATTGATACATAAGCTATTAGATGTTCGATGAGCAGTAAGACAAAAAAAGGGTCGACAATAATGTACAAATGCACATCAAAAACCAGATTTACGTACATTTTTTATTTGCACATAATTAATTTTGATGCACGCTTAGGAGAATATCACGTACGCACATTAACTCTTTTATTGTACTAGATGTGCATATTATTCACCCTGGATGTGCATCAATCTTACCCGACTCAATTTCTTTTTGTTCGAAAGAGAGGAGGTAGTCTTCGTGCCTAGGTTGGTGTTTTATTATCTTACCCGACTCAATATACTCAAGTTTATAATGATATTTGCATACATATGTACGCAATAAAGTTCGGAGGCAAAATGTACACCCAAAAATCAATACACGTATAATTAGTTTTGATGCACATTTTAGTGGAGTATTTATTATGCACAATATCTTTTTTTGTTGTACTAGATGTGCATTGACGAAGATATATGTCATAATTTAGATACAAAATCATAAAACATAAAAGTTTAAAGAAAGTTATAGTAAACAAGTCCGCTCAAACGGACAAATTTTTGTTTCCTATAGCTTTATGGTGGATTTGGCGTTGGCATAACCTTTTTGTCTTTCAGCAAGAGATGCTTCATGGTGATCGAGCCACATCTATTCTTGCATATGCTAAGGAGTGCAAGAAGGCTTGGGAGATGAGATGTGTGCGCTCGGCACCCTGTAGTGTTGAGGAGATCAACGTCTCTTGGTGTTGACCATAGTAAGGTTGGGTCAATCTCAATACGTATGGCTTAGTGCGGGATGGTGGTTTGGAAGGTGAAGTTGGGGTGATCCGTGATACGGAAGGTATTTGGATCGTGGGCTTTAATTTTTTTTGGTCGAAAAGGGAAAAGCCATAGCACAATTTATTCAAAATAGAAAGTTATAAACAAAGACGGGGTGTTGTAGTACCCCTAATGTCATCCTCCAATAAAGAAGTAATACTAGGGGGAGGTTCCGAAATAAAGTGAAAGCCAAGCAGAAAAGAAAACACCAGCCTAGCAAGGGAGTCGGCGATTCAATTCGCTTTCCTAAAGACGATAAACAGATATTCCAATCTTGTTTAATTATTTCTTGGCAACCAACAATCGGGCTGGAAAGGAGGTGACTCAAACTAATGTTCTTCTCAATAAGGGAGACTACAAGCTTTGAATCGGTTTCCAAGTAGATGTTGTGATGGCCTTCATCCCAAGATAACTTCAGGGCATGGAAAATGCCCCAAAGGTCAACTGCCAGAATCGTACACTGATCAATATGATGCACAAAGCCACCTCTCCAAACATCATCATGGTCACTTAGAACGCCCGCCGCCGTAACCATACCTGAACCGTTGACGAAGCTGTCAGTGTTGACTTTGATCCACTATAAGCCCGGTTTCACCAAAATCGTGGGATTTACTTGCAACATTAGTAGTTGCACGGTTTCGATGGCAGAATTGTGGGGAGTTGCTCAGGAGTTACAACCTGCTTGGAGTAAGGGTTTCAGCAAAGTCTCCTTGAAAGTGGATTCACAGTTGGTGATCTTACATTTAGGTAGACCGCAGACCTATGGAGTGTAACCATCCCTTAGCTAGCTTGGTACATCAGTGTCAAAGCTTGATTGGTAGGAATTGGAATGTCCAGTTCCGTCATGTTTGCAAGGAAGCGAATTGTGTTGCTAATTATCATGTTCTTTTGCTTTTTCTTTTCCTGTGGGACTGCATGGTTTCTTTGACCTGCCTTAGGGTGTTACTTCTTTGCTTGCTGATGATGTTAGGAGTTGGGTTATCCCCGATTCACATACCACTTAATCCCTTTTGATTAGTTAATAAGACACCGGCCACTTGAGGGCACAAAAACGACCGCCTCTCCTTCGACCAAAAAAAGTTTAAAAACACTAAGAACTTCGTTTGAAACTAAAAGTCATAGCCATAAATTAACACTCGACACATTATGGCATTCATATAGTAACATGTTGTTGCTTGGGGGCTCGCCCATCCCATCTTTTGGTCGGGCAACCCTCACCTTAGCACAATGCACGTCTTGGCGAGTGGTGAGGCCATGGCCATAGGTGGGATGTGTAATACTCCATTAGTTTATTTTTAAAACTTTTATATATTATTTTCTTATTTTGAAAATTACCATTAGAACACTTAAGTATGATATTTTATTTTACATACACTAAAAGTTCAATTTTTGTATACTAAAAGTTCATGTTATAATTGTTATGAGTTCATTTTTCAATATTATATGATTTCAAATTTTGGATTCTATTAGTTCAGTTTTATGCTGTATGAGTTTAATTTTTTATCTTTCGATTTCATTTTTTAATAATTTGATTTTCACAAAAATAAAACCATTATATTTTCTATTTTATTATTTCAAAAGTACTTTTTCTACAAGATAATGATTATAATACAGACAATTCATTTTTGTATACTATGAGTTCAATTTTTTATTTTGTACGAGTTTATTTTTTATTCCAATAAGTTAAATTTTTATCTATTAAGTTTCTTTTTTTTTTGTACCACAAGTTCATGTCTATTCAATTTATGAAAAAAAAAAAAAAAACATTTAAGAATAAAATAAAAAATAAAATAGTTTTATTCAAGATAGATAAATATCGTTTTTACAAAAAATGATTATAACTCTTAATTGTGGTAGTTTAGTATTTATAGGCCAATTTTATTTATTATGTAAAAGTTAAATTTACATATACTATAAGTTCAATTTTGTGATTTTTATCGGTTCAATTTTGTGTACAACAAGTTTACTTTTTTTTCCCCTACTATTAGTTCGTTTATGTTTACGATTTCATGTTTACGTATTTCTATCTCACGTTCATGTTTACCGTTTACAGTTTACAGTTTACATGTTAAGGTAAGTTTTCATTTGATTCAAATCCTTAAAAAAATGTGTAAACATATCATCACAAAGATCGGGAAATTTTACGAATTACACAAATTAAACAACTTAAAACAGCAACCAAAGTTGGACATCAAAGCCAAATCCGGCACCAAATTAAAGACTCAAATAGTAGTAAACTTTAAAACGCTATGACTTGTGACAAGAAAAATGCACAAGACGAAGAATCAACAAGCGACGGAAATGAAAATAAATCAATAAAGTAAAATTAAAAAAAGTATTGAAAAAAAAATCTAGACCATGCATTATACCAAAAAAAGGGGAGAGGAAGATCGGCGCCTCCAAGCAAAATACACGATACAACCATCAAGAGGAGGCGGCTACTGGCAGTGCGGGATGTAAAGGGCGAGAGCCCTCTAGACACACATCATCGACCCTATCCAGGTTTGTTGATTATGTACTATTGAAATGGAACTCTAGCTTATATAAGAATCTAGATTTGCTATTGAATCTTGTCTATATAGTGGATGGGATTATGAACCCAACTTAGTCTGAGCAACTTCTCGATGAACAAGTATCCATTGAACAATCTCTTTCCGTGGATAACCCTGGAAACTTTGAACACATACTTCATGAACAGCTTGAACCCGAACCCACCATGGTTGAGGAAACCATTAATGGTGGCGTTCTCTTGAACAAGTCCTCTCGAGGCCATTTGTTGACTATTTCTCTCTATACAAAAATTGAGTTTTTGGTTGAAAACCATCTATATGTAATGCAAATTAGTGGAATATCTAGCACCCTTTGTCCATTAGTGAATTTTTATACTCTGGACAACAATCATGAAAACTATAAAATGTACCTGGTTGGGCACCTCCTGCATTCTACTAGCTACTTAACCAAGAATAATCAACTTGAAATGTGTAACCTACTCATAACTAATTGTCATGCTCTGGAACATCTAGTAATCCACCTTGGAAAACAAGATACCATATTTCAGGAATGTGTGAAACCTCGATGTAGTTGCTACCATCTTAAAAACTATAAATCACATCCATCTACTTCGACAACTTGGATTTGTATCCTTATGATGTATTACATATTTGTGATGTCCACTTTTTTAGGTAGATTTCTAGGGTCTAGATAGGTTGGTTTAAGTTGATTTTCGTAGTTGAGTCATGTGTTTTTGAGTCTTTTTGCATGAGTTTTCCTATTTCTTTGAGATTCGGAAACTACGCGCTTTTGTGTCATTTTGTAGGTGTTTTCGAGGCTTGAAGATGAGTTTGGAGCAAGACTTGGAGAGGATGGATGAGCTAGGAGGAAGATTCAAGTGGAAGAGCCAAGAAGAAGAGCTAAAGAGAAGCAAAATCAAGAGGAAAAGTGAATAAATCGACCTCAGGATCGAGCCCAAGGAGGTCGACCTCGAGCCATTTGACCAAACTTGGAATGCAAGGAATTAGAGCCTCAGGATCGACCTTGAAGGGGTCGATATCGACCCTATGGAGGGTCGAACGCGCGTGACCGAATTCCTTATTTCGGATTGCTTGGTGCAAGTTTCCTAGTTTGCATTTTAGGAAGGTGTTTTGTTTGTGTTTCCTAGTTAGATTAGGACTCCTTTTTGTCTATAAAAGGAGGTTAAACCTATAGTTTTTATTCATGCTATGCTTTGCTTGGTGATTGATCAACAATCAAGATTTGGAGGATTAAGGAGAAGACTTGGAGAGCAAGTTTGAGAATTTGTAAGAGTGATCTTTGGTTTTATTTGAATTTAGTTTGGTTTTTGATCATGTCTTCTTCTTCTTCTTTCTTGTTCTTCTTTGCTATGTGTGAGTAGTCTTTTTAAGTTCTAGGGTTGGGCAAAAAAACCCAACACAATCATGCATGTTTAAAACTTGAATTCATGACTTGAATATTCCATGATCATATCTAACCTATCTTGTGCTTAATCCTTGGTGAAAATTGAGGCATGTATTGTGATTAACTATAGTGAAAGTGAAAAGTTAGTTGCTTGATTACATCTAATAGGTTTATTTGCGAAATTTGATATTCCTAGGTTGAAGGATAGGTAGAAAGTTGTTTGATTTGCGAAAGTTGATTGAATAGCTTGAGTTGTTTACGAAAGTTAACTTTTCTATGATTTAGATTGCATGATAGTTGTGAATTCTTGTCAAAAGCATGTATGGTTGTTGTTGTGGTAGCCTATTCCCTAGGATTTGCCTTTTATATTAATTGAGATTCGTATCTTTTGCCTTGATTTCGACTCCCTTAGTCACGTTCGAGCCTTTGTTTGTGATTGTGTGTTTTCGTGTGCGTTTTGTGTGTTCCCGTTCTCAGGATCGACCCCCCCTAGGGTCGAGATCGACCCTCTTTGGGTCGACCCTGACGTTGTTTTCCCTTTGTTTCCTTTGCTTTTCGTAGTTTATCGATTAAACTTAGCACTACTCTCACTCCCGTGGACGATCCTGACTTCGCTATACGCAGCGGGGTCTTGAATATAAATTTATTTGTTCAAGAAAAACCCTTCAACTAATTGGCGCCGTTGCCGGGGAGTGTGCAATAGTGCCGAGTTTAGTTGATATTTGGGTGAGGGACTAGCCCAAACCCTTTGTGTGTTTTTGATTTGTTTTTGATTTTGTTTTTGTTTTTAGGTTAGATGTAGCCATGGAGACCTTTGAGGACCTTGAAAGAAAGTTGGCCGATCTTGAACTTCAAATGCTAAACCTCAAAGGAAAAAGAGAAGCCAAGGCTTATGCAAGTCAAAGAGAATGGGAAGCCCGAACCTACCTCCACGCACAACCTTACGGCTTCCAAGAGCCTTTGGCCGCACCTTACGCTTGGGATCCCTATTGGAGGAGTGATGATTATCCCAACTGGGGTTATTATGAACCACATAGCTATGAAGAGCAACCACCGGCTTGGGCACAAAGTCTCTTTGGTGGACTCATCGATAAGCTTGATGAAGTTCAAAACAAATTGGGAGATTTCGAATCATGGAATGACATCTCCCAGCATGGTGATCTAGCGGCTCAAATTCAAAAACCTCAAGGGCAATTACCGGGCCACCCCGATGAGAACCCGAGATGCCACATTGTCGCAGTTCACCCAAGGAGCGGAGAGAAGTTGCCGGAGCAAGATTTGAGTAAGAAGACGGCGGATGAAGAAGACCGACCCAACCCAGGGGAGGTCATGTCCGACCCCCGCATGGTCGACACCGAACCCCTTTCCACTACGGAAGAGGTCGTCACGGACCATCATCAGGTCATGGTCGACCCTCTTCCCGAAGTCCCGAAGTCCGTTCCTTCTTCTTCGACAACAAAGGCGCTTCCTTTCCCATCCAAGATGGCTAAGGAATCCTCCGTTGAGCATATTGAGCCTTTATCCGAGTCAAGTCCTCCACTCATTCTAAGCCAATCATTCCTCATCACAACCGGAGCTATCATAGATGTTAAGAAGGGACTCTTATCATATTCTAGTGGTGAAGAGAAAGTAGAGGTCCGCTTCGACAATACTTTGAAAGAGAACCGTGAAGAGGAGATGGAGAATTTGGAGGATGATCCGGAAGAGAATTTCTAGCTAGATGAGGCCGAGAAAAACCAAGTCGAGACCCAAGTGGAGGATAGGAGTCTCTTTCTAGGAGAAGGTGAAATTGAGGAGGTTAAGCCCCAAGAGGATGAAGGATGGACGGGGTCTTTGCTACCAATGTTCAAACCAAACCCACTCGTGGAGGAATGTGAAGAAAAGGTGGTCGGATTTGGACCTTCATTGACCCCGGATGCTAGCAAAGAGTGGGCCAAGCATGAAGAGATGAAGATCGTCACCTTAGTTCCTTCCGACTTTCTTAAGTCAATCATGGTCCCTAGGCTTGAAGGTGCCTACAAATTCTATCATTTTCCTTTCAAGATAGGACGCAAGGAGCTATGGACCTACAAGGATCCCTTTGTTGAGTATTGTGAGGCACCACCGCACCCACCAAGTTGGTTTTATCCTAACCCTTCTCACGAAAATTATTCTTGCGCTTTTGATAAGTTGAAACGATCTTTGAAAACTATAACATTATTTTTCAATTTATCAATATGCTACTTATGCTTTCATAAGGTGTCTTCACAAGACTTTGACAGGTTACTTAGATCCTTGACGATGTCCGATCATAGGGATTGAGCTAAGGAACTTCTCGTCAAGCTAACGGCGTTAAACAAGCGCTTACGGGAGGCAACCCGGTCTTTATATTAGATTCTTTTCTATTTTGTTTTTGATTTTTAGATTTGATTTTTCTACCCTTCCTTAGATTAGATTAGGATATATTTTGCTTGGGATAGGATTTTTGTGATGTTTTTGCAGGACTCTAAATTGCAAAACACGGGCTCAAAAAGGATGGGAGAAGACAACTTGACATGAGGTACAGAAGCCCTCAGGACCGACCCTATGAGGGTCGGTCACGACCCCCCCTTGCTCTACCTCTCCCTCATCCACCTCTCAGGATCGACCCTAAGGGGGTCGATCTCGACCCTAAAGAGGGTCGTGCCAGCACACCATCTCTACCTCCTTTCCAAGCTTTCAAGAGTTTTTGTGAGTTTTCTTCTTCTTTTCTCTTTACCTTTTCATATCTTTTCATGAATGGGGACATTGCATGATTTAAGTATGGGGTGGGGAAGAAGAAATCTCACATGTTGTATATAATTGAGTCTTTGTTTGTTTGCTTTGTTTGCTTTGTTTGCTTTGTAGTTTGATTTGTTAAGAAAAATCTTGAAAAATTCAAAAAAAAATTGAGAAAATGTCAAAAATCCAAAAAAATTGAAAAATGTCGAAAAACAAAAAAATATTTGTGTGTCATGTTTTAGGATAGAAGAATGCTCCATCTTAGATGTCCTATGATGAAAACTAATCTTCATGCTTGTCATGTAATTCCTTTGGCATAATTGGATAGTGTAGCCCAAGTTTATGAGAAATTGCTTTTGATTGTGAATGAGACTTGTGATGAAATTGAGCATATGTGTCTTGAGTGAAAGTAATTGCAATCCAACAAAAATTTTACCTAGTGAGAATTTTGGCCTTGTAGGGAAAACATCATTGATTCCCTCTTCTTGTTTGTGTGATTTTGCTCTCTTTATGCATATGTTTCTTGTCATTGATATGGTTATCTATTTCTTGAAACCGTTACGAGATTGCTCAAGCATGTTGATTGTGATTAAGAACTTATATTTTTAGCCTATATTATTCCATGCCTACCTTGAATTGTCTTTGCTTGAAGCCCCATTCTAGCCTTAGCCTTTTGTTTGAAACTCCACAAAGATTATCCCTAGCCTATGTTAAGCTTGACCCTATTCCGGGAATTAAACTTAGATGATGAGTGTTGGGAATAAGTTTTGTTGAGTGGCATTTGGGTTGGGTTTGGAAGAGGTGACATTGTTAAAAGGGTAGAAAACAACTTGTTGAAGTGTAATGTAATAGGATTCTTGGCTTGGATTGCACATTGTTGAAAAATTGAAAGAAAAGAAAAAAGAAGCAAGGAAGAAGCTCGAGCTAAAAGCCTCAGGATCGACCCCCTAGTGGGTCGATCTCGACCTCATCGTCTAGAAAAGTGAGTCTCAGGTTCGACCCCCCAGGGGTTGACCTCGACCCTCAGAAGGCTCGAGCGAGAGAAAAAAGAGAGAAAAAAAAGAAAATATATATATATATATATATATATATATATATATATATATGTGCAAAGCCAAGAATTCTTAGTGTTTATGAGTTGTATTTTGGGAGTTTGGGTTAGAAATTGATGGGTTTGAGTTTCATTGAAGTGTTTGGTTATGAGTTGAAAAGAAAAGTGAGTGAGTTGATTTGGTATGAAGTGTTGTATTTAGGAGTTTGATTCCCGGATTTAGCACCACATGGCCAAACAACTCCCTACCTTATGTTATTACCGAGCCCCATTACAACCCGGCCGGATGAGTCTTCTATGAAGATTTCATTGAGCCTAAGTTCTTATGAAGATTGATGTGTTTTGACTTCTCTAGGTAGAGAGATTGGTGATATAAGTCTCAATGATAAAGTAGATGTTGCATAAAGATTGAGATGAGAATTGATTTGTTAAGCCAAACACATGAGAGTTGAGAGAAACACATTTATATCCCTTGAGAGGTTGGATTGTGATTGCCGAGCTTGAAACTTATACATATGTGATGACGTTAAAATTACTTGTCTTCTTTTTCACTTGTGTTTAAAATGTTTTGACAAAGGCTATGCTTGAAGATTGTGTTATCGGTCTTGATTTGCATGATTATTGCTTGAGGACAAGCAAGTCTAAGTATGGGGTGTTTTGATGTCCGCGTTTTTAGGTAGATTTCTAGGGTCTAGATAGGTTGGTTTAAGTTGATTTTCGTAGTTGAGTCATGTGTTTTTGAGTCTTTTTGCATGAGTTTTCGTATTTCTTTGAGATTCGGAAACTACGCGCTTTTGTGTCATTTTGTAGGTGTTTTCGAGGCTTGAAGATGAGTTTGGAGCAAGACTTGGAGAGGATGGATGAGCTAGGAGGAAGATTCAAGTGGAAGAGCCAAGAAGAAGAGCTAAAGAGAAGCAAAATCAAGAGGAAAAGTGAATAAATCGACCTCAGGATCGAGCCCAAGGAGGTCGACCTCGAGCCATTTGACCAAACTTGGAATGCAAGGAATTAGAGCCTCAGGATCGACCCTGAAGGGGTCGATATCGACCCTATGGAGGGTCGAACACGCGTGACCGAATTCCTTATTTCGGATTGCTTGGTGCAAGTTTCCTAGTTTGCATTTTAGGAAGGTGTTTTGTTTGTGTTTCCTAGTTAGATTAGGACTCCTTTTTGTCTATAAAAGGAGGTTGAACCTATAGATTTTATTCATGATATGCTTTGCTTGGTGATTGATCAACAATCAAGATTTGGAGGATTAAGGAGAAGACTTGGAGAGCAAGTTTGAGAATTTGTAAGAGTGATCTTTGGTTTCATTTGAATTTAGTTTGGTTTTTGATCATGTCTTCTTCTTCTTCTTTCTTGTTCTTCTTTGCTATGTGTGAGTAGTCTTTTTAAGTTCTAGGGTTGGGCAAAAAAACCCAACACAATCATGCATGTTTAAAACTTGAATTCATGACTTGAATATTCCATGATCATATCTAACCTATCTTGTGCTTAATCCTTGGTGAAAATTGAGGCATGTCTTGTGATTAACTATAGCGAAAGTGAAAAGTTAGTTGCTTGATTACATCTAATAGGTTTATTTGCGAAAGTTGATATTTGTTGGATCGTTAGTACTGAGGGACAACCTTTACTTTGGTAAAGGCGTCCTTTGGTTAGACGTTCCTACGAGGTGTAGGAGCGTCCTAGAGTAATGCAGCGGAAATAGTACTAAACAGGTAAGTAATGAACGCAATGAGTTATAGAGGAACCACTCAAGACCAAGTAGTCCTTGAGTGTAAACCTCTACCTCCTTGGAGGATATTTGAATAGTTCTTCCTTTATATTGAACGTTCTTACAGTTGTATTGGCGAGTCTTTACAGTTCTCTGGCACTTAGCTTTTCCCTAAGTCCACTAGTAAAGGACTCCTCTAAGCCTACAACTTAAGCAAGTTCAATCTACTAAAGGACTCCTATCCCTGCGTCCTACAGTACTTAGTAGGACTCTCTTTCTCTTCTTTCGATTACAAACAGTTTTGTGATTTGGGTTACAAATCTCACTCGATCTAACTCAAAGTCTTAGCACTGTTCTTGAGTTCTTGAGTTTGTTCTTTGTGTTCTTGAGTGAGTCGCTTTCTCTTTGATTCTCTCTGAATATTCTTGAAAAGTGTTAGCGTCACAATAAATGCCTTGCGGTATTTATAGGACTTGGGAAAGGGCGTCATTCTCGTTCTGACGATCATGCCCTTCAGGTACGTGGCTACAGGATCTTCTTCCACGAGTTTGGCGGTGATGAGGAAGCTTCCTGTATCCAGCTGTGTGTGATGAACTCCGCTACAGGATCGGCCGCCACGTGTTGATGAACTCTGCTACAGGATCGTCCGCCACGTAGTGTTGGACTCTGCTACAGGATCGGTCTCCACGTGTCCTTGGATGATCAAACATTGTCGAGTGATGTCATCCTTTCGGCTAGTGAGTAAGGACTCCTTTCTTGCGTTCCTACTTGTTTGGGACTCCGTCCTTGCTCAAGTAGTTTCTGGCTCGTCCTTACTTCCTGTTAGCTGGCGTCCCTAAGCTTATGGGACGCCCATACACACTTGTTGTCCTTTTGGTCACTGGCGTTCCTGAACACTTGGACAACTTTATTAGAATCATAGTGAGTTTGTCATATCAAAACTAAGGGACAGTTGTGTGGAACACTAACAAGTACGCAGGCGTTCTTGATAGCGTCCCAACAATTTCCCCCTTTTTGATGATGACAAACTCTTTTGCAGAATAGTTTTAACATTGAAACTTAGCATTCATGAAAACATAAAAGAGTCCTTTAACACTTAGAGAAATTTTAATAAGCACAAGTTTTCAATCTTTGATTCTCTAGCTTTTGGATTTAAAGGAGAGAGTCGCGTCCTAGAAAAGTTTCTAAGCGTCCTCGTTTATTCTAGCATGAGCGTTCCTTAGACGTTTCACTCAATAGTTCCCCCTTAACACTTGCTTATTCTAGATAACTATTTTATAGCGCATCTCTGCAAAACTACACTTCCCCCTTTTGGCATCATCGAAAAGGATAACAAGTGATAAGGGCGTTAGCACAAACACATAACTAAAAGCAGTGGAACGCTTAAACACATATGCAAGCAAACAATGTAAGTTCCATTCAAACAAGAGTTAGAGTTATTACAGACCAATGGTCATAATGTTTGAAGTTCAAAAGAAGCAAAGGCAAAATGGTAGGGGATTAAGGGGTGGTGGCAATCACTGAGAACGGCTCTGGTCTTGGTAAAACTTGAGCAGTTGTTCATTAAGTTCATTTGCCTTGGAGAACGCAGAAGATAGATCTTTGAGAGCAGAGAAGATTAGGCACTGGTTGTCCAAGATCACACCCATGAGTTCTGTTGGCGGATGTTCAGAAATATTTGCAAGAGCAGAGCGGGGTATGGGACCTGAACTTGAAGAGGGAGCGTCCTGAGGAAGAGCTGTAGGAGAAGAAGGTCCTAAGAGCATTTGATCGAGAGATGTAAGATCTACAGCAGGCTCTTGATCCTGGGAGAACTCTTGAGGCGTCGAAGTAAGCCTTGCGGCCTCAGCCTCAGCAGCTAAGCGTTCTTCCTCAGCTTTCTTTCGAGCTTCCTCAGCCTCAGCTTTCAACTGTTTTAGAACGGACGGCAGCTCTTCATTGTGTCTAATTTCAACCAGTCCCTTCTTGGCGTCCCATTTTAAGCCAAGTTCTTCAGAGGGAGTGCTCTCATCATAAGCATCTTGAGACTGCAAAATCGCCTTCACTACACCAGGGTACGGCAAGGCGTGCCTCTTCCTTCCACACTTGGCCATATGTTGCATTGCAATTCTGGCTAAGTTGACTGGGCGGCGTTCAAGAATTGCGTCAATCAGAATTATATCGTGAGTTTGCACGATTGAACGCTTTTCCTGCCTTGGAAGAATGGCGCGGCAGATGAAGTAGTGAATGATTGCGCCAACCCATCGGCCTTTTCCCTTGAAAGACGTGCTCAACCAGAGGCAGTTCTTGATCAGTTGTTTCGAAGCCGCCTTCAGGAAGTGAGCTAAGAGCATCAGATGGTGGCTTGCGTGAACCTAGGCCAAGGAAGGAGCGCATTTGGCGTTCTGTTATGGAGGCTTTCTCACCTTCAATTTTGAAGTGAAGGGAGCCTTCTTTTGCTTTGTAGCGCAGATCGCTATAGAACGCCTTAACCTGTTCCTTGTCAACTGTTATCGGCGCTGGTCCAACGTTCTGCCATCCTTGAAATCTTAGAAGATCGAGGAACTCCTTAACAGCTTCATTATCGAAGGAGGCAAGCCACTCTTCAGAATAAATAAGAGGACTGAGGACTTTGACGGGCACACCAGCGTTCTTCCTCTTACGCTTGCCCTTGGGGGACTCAGAGTCCTCATCATCATCATCGGACTTGTCCTCAGCCTTCTCTGAGTCACTATCAGAGGCGTCCTTTGAAGGAGCGTCCTCTGTGCCTTGTTCAGCATCGCCACCAGCTGTGGCTTGATCAGCAGACCTCTGTCTTTGGGACGCGCCCTCAGCGTCCTGAGCCTCTGTTTGTTGTTCAGTTGTTGTGGGCTCGGCGTCCGCTGAGACTTGATCGGATTCTGTTTGGATTGTGGGGGAGGGGTTTTCTTGTGGTGCTGGGGTGGGGTTGAGGATTGGGAGGGATTGGTTGTAGGGGGTGACCTCCTGAGCATCACACTCGAGCTCTTCAGAGAGAGATGGCTCGGCGTTCTCCTGAGTGACCTGGTGCTCACCAGCGTCCTCAATTTCAGTAGGAGCGTTCGCGTCTCCTTCCTCTTCATCATTGGAATCCCCAGTAACGTCGATGAAGGGGGAGTCCTGAGCAGGAGTGTCTTCCTCGCTCCCAGATGAGCTAGAGGAGGAAGAGGAGGAGGGAACGTGCTCAATCTGCACCTGAGCTTCCTTGGCCAGCAACACTTTCGGCTTTTCGCCAGCTTTTCTGCGGCGGAAGGTGTGCTCAAAAGTGCGTTCGGCCTCCTCTGGGCCACTCTCGGAGGATGGACGGCGAGATCTGGGGGTCTCGGGGTCCTTTGGTGGAGAGATATGGGCGGGAGCAGAGGGGAATAGGGCCAGGTTTAGCGGGGACGGAGGAGGAAAGGGGATTAGAGCATTTTGAGAGGAGGGTTGAGGGGACGGGGGAGGGGTTGGTAGTTGTTCAATTTGGATTTGGGGGGGAGGGGTGGTTTCTTTGGAAAGAATGGATGGCCGTTTTGTGGAGCTCGGCCGTTTTATGGAGGGTTTGGAGGATGGGACGCTCGAGGTCTTGGTCTTTTTGAGGGGCCTTTGGTCGTGGGCTTTCTTGGAGCGTCCCTCCTTTAAGTGAGGTGGAAACTTGTCCACGATTTGAGTTGGATTTGAGGAGGTGGGTTTGGATTTTTTGAGAGGGGAGATAGAGGGGTTGGACGCTTGGATGGGAGGATTGATTTTGTGGTGATGGAGGGGACTTGAGGTGGTGGTGGAGAAGAACTTGGTACACGGGACTTGGTCATTTGGAAGGCCAAGGAGTCCTTTGGGTACATCGGGAAATCAGGAAGGACGGCGTTATGGAGATCGGGAATGAGTTCAAGTAAAGGACCCAGATTCTCACCTCCAAACTGTGAGAAGAAGAGAACGTCGTCCATCCGTCCTGGCAAGTCCTTGTAGTTTGTTTTGTGAAGACTTGGCACGACGAAGCGTTCGATGAACTTTTCATAGTTCTTAGTCTTCGTTGCATCATTCTTGATTTCAGGCAAGTTCATGCGTTCCCTTATTAAGTTGTATAGGGTTCTCGACTTCCTGTTGATGAAGTCCACCAAAGATTCATTTAGAACGATGGGTTGGGGCTTCTCAATGTAGTGAGACTTCACCAACTTTCTTCTCTTCCCGCCGGTAGAGGAGCCGGCCACGTTCTTTAGTTGTTGAGACATTGTCAGATGAAATTTTAGAGAGAGAAAGCTGCCGGAGTTCTAGAGAGAGGTCAGAGCAAATTTGAGAGCGAGAAAGTGGTTGAGCGTAATAAATTCTGAGAGCGACTGTTTTGTCCTTTTATAGAGGAAGCGGTGGCACAAACGGTAATTACCACTGTTTTACTGTGCGACACGTAGCAAAACTTCCCCCTTAAGATTTGAGCAAAAGCAAATCACTGTTCACACTTTCAAAAGTTCAAAAATTCTGACTCTTCAACTGCGCCTTAACAACTGAACTGGCGTTCTTTCCAACAAGCACTGAGCGTTCTCTCATACTTAGCAAAATTTACCTCTTCAAGCAAACCATCAACCAACTTACCGTTCTTGTGATCACCTTTCGAACCAGTTGAGAACAACGCAAGTACGTCCCGTAAAAGAAAATATGAAGCTCATAGGACGCTTTTGCGGAGTTCTCGGCTAGGGTAAGCTTAGAGTTCCCAACATTTCAGCTTATAATGAGGGTTGGGTGATCAGGAATACTCTTTTCAAGACAAAATAGAGAAAGTTTGAATGGCGTTCCAAAGTAGCAAACATATGAAGTTTTAGACTAGCGCCCTTGCAAATATGAATTCAATGCATAACAGACCTTAAACACTTAGAATCTGCTAAACATAGCCAATCATTGAGAGAATAGTAGAACGGGACTTGCTACTCAAAGGTTATCATCCCCAAGAGCAACCTGAGATGCTCATAGGGACGTCTATCAAGCGCCTTAGTGAAAATATCAGCTATTTGGTCTTCAGTCCTTACATGCTCCATACTAATGAGTCCTAGTTCAACATTATCACGCAAGAAATGATGCCTTATATGAATATGCTTTGTGCGTGAATGAAAAACAGGATTTTTAGAAATTTCAATAGCACTTGTGTTATCACAACGAATAGGAATAGTTTCAAGATTGATACCGTAGTCCTCTAGTTGATATTTGATCCAGATAACTTGTGAACAGCACGACGCAGCAGCAACGTACTCGGCTTCCGCAGTTGAAAGCGCCACAGAGTTCTGTTTCTTAGATCCCCAAGAGACTAGGCATGAACCAAGGAACTGTGCCATTCCTGAAGTGCTTTTCCGATCAATTACATGTCCCGCATAATCAGCGTCCGAGTAGCCAACAAGCTTGAAGGACGTCTTCCTGGGGTACCAAAGGCAAAGATCGTCGCGTCCTTTGAGATAGCGAAAGATCCTCTTGACTTCTTGCATGTGGGACTCCTTTGGATTTGCCTGGAAGCGTGCACACAAGCAAACGGCAAACATAATGTCGGGACGGCTTGCGGTCAAATAGAGCAAAGAACCAATCATCCCTCTGTATAGTTTTTGATCAACGTCCTTTCCCTGTTCGTCTGCGTAAAGACGCGAGTTTGGAGAACATGGGGTTGCAACAGGTTTGGACGAGTTCATCCCGTACTTCTCAAGCATCTCACGGACATATTTTTGTTGGTGAATACGCGTCCCGTCCTTGAGTTGATTGATTTGAAGTCCCAAGAAGAAATTGAGTTCTCCAATGAGAGACATCTCAAACTCACTACTCATTAAGGACTTGAACTTATCTACAAGCTTCATGTTAGTGCTACCAAAGACAATATCATCAAAATAAACTTGAGCAATCAAAATGTCCTTATGAACTTTCTTTATGAACAAAGTTTTATCTATTGAACCTCTAGTGTACCCATGAGACAAAAGAAAGGACGCAAACCTGTCGTACCATGCACGAGGGGCTTGCTTGAGTCCATAGAGCGCTTTGTCCAAGTAGTACACATGATCTGGGTGAGAGGCGTCCTCGAAGCCAGGCGGCTGAGCAACATACACTTCCTCCTTTACCTTTCCATTGAGAAAGGCAGTCTTGACGTCCATCTGAAATAGCTTGAATCCTTTGTGAGCGGCGAAGGCAATAAGAAGACGAACGGCTTCAATTCTAGCAACAGGAGCAAAGGTCTCATCATAGTCTATGCCTTCCTCTTGCTTGAATCCTTGAGCCACCAGTCTTGCCTTGTTCCTTGACACACGTCCACTCTCATCAAGCTTATTTCTAAACACCCATCGCGTCCCTATGATATTTTGCCTTTGGGACGTGTGACGAGAGTCCAAACTTTGTTTCTTTCAAACTGGTTGAGTTCTTCTTGCATTGCTTGAATCCAGTCAGCGTCCTGAAGTGCTTCTTTGATATTCTTTGGCTCCACCATAGAGACAAAGGCATTGAATGCACAGAAAGCCAAATTTGCACTTTGGGACTTGCTTGCAGCTGACCTAGTTTGAACTCCTTGAGAAGGATATGAGATAATCTGGGATGTTGGGTGATCCCGAGAGAAGCGGGACTCCCTTTGAAATAAATGAGCAAATCTTGGATCAATGTCCCCATCAGAATCATCACTATCATCTTGAGCATCGTCTTCAGTGCGTTCCCCCTCAGAGAGAGCGTCCACACCTTGACTTTGCCCACCTTGTTGACTTGATTCAGCTACATCTTGTTGAACTGGAGATTCACTATGAGATGGAACTCCCTGAACAACACTGGGAACTTCCATTGAGACTTCATCAGGATTTTGAGCAGCGTTCTTAGGAACATAGTACTTT
This sequence comes from Polygonum aviculare, assembly GCA_934048045.1. Taxonomy (NCBI): domain Eukaryota; kingdom Viridiplantae; phylum Streptophyta; class Magnoliopsida; order Caryophyllales; family Polygonaceae; genus Polygonum; species Polygonum aviculare. The sequence continues at coordinate 13,119,132 of OW204023.1, read as the reverse complement.
TCAGAGAACCATTCTTCAACTTCATCTTCAGAGTCGTCCTGCTGTTGTGACGAGGAGCGTTCTTTCTTTCTTGCTTTTTCTTTGTGAGAAGAACTTTCTTTGAACACAACATGAATACTCTCCTCAAGCTTTAGAGTCCTTTTGTTGAAAACTCTATATGCTTTGCTGGAGAGAGAGTACCCAAGGAATATGGCTTCATCACTTCTCGCATCAAACTTTCCAAGTTTCTCTTTATCATTGTTGTGAACGAAACACTTGCAACCAAAAACTCTGAGATAATCGATGCGAGGCTTCTTTCCGTTCAACAATTCATAAGATGTCTTTTTCAGGAGAGGACGGATCATGACACGATTGATGATGTAGCATGCAGTAGCAATGGCTTCCGCCCAGAAGTACCTGGGAAGGATCTTGCCATATCCTCTAGCGTCCTATTCTTTCTTTCCACAACTCCAATTTGAGTTTTGGAATTCTGAGTTTTGGAATTCTGAGTTTTGGAACTCCGTTCCATGGTCTGATCTTATGGCTTTGAGAGGCGTCTCAAGGGCAACTTCCACTTGTTTGATGAAGACTTTGAACGCATTGAAGCAATCTGCTTTGGAAGCCAAGAAAAGAACCCAAGTGAATCGAGAAAAATCATCTACAAGAACGTAAATGTACCTCTTTCCACCGTAGCTCAGCGTCTTCATTGGTCCACAAAGATCCATATGGAGAAGTTCCAAAGGCTTCTTCGTACTGACTTCATTTTTGGACTTGAAAGACGTTCTTGTTTGCTTCCCTTTGATACAGGCTTCGCACTGTTCAATCGTCTCAGGATCAATTCGGGGAAGTCCCTTCACAAGATTTCTTTGGTGAAGCTTGAAGATCGTGCTAGGTCCAGCATGACCAAGTCGACAATGCCAGAGATCAGCGTCCTTCTTTGAAGCAGATAGACACAACTCTGATTTAGGCTTGAACTCTTGATTGAAGATGTAGATGTTGTTCTTGCGAACTCCTTTGAGAACAACTTTGTTGGACTTCTTGTTGATAACAAGGCACTCCTTTGAGTCAAATGTGACTAGATTTTCACCTCGATCACACATCTGAGAGACGCTAAGAAGATTGAAACCAAGTCCTTCAACAAGACTGACATTTGTTGCTTTGATGGACGGGTTGAGAATAGCAATTCTCGTTTCTTTTGATCTTTCCTTTTCCCTTGTTGCCAAACGAGACAGTTCCTCCCGTGGCACTACTTTGGATAGAAGTGAGATGGATCTGGCTTCCTGTCATATGATTTGAGGCGCCACTATCAATGATCCATGGGCGTCCCCTCACTTCTACCTCTTGTTCGTTGTCGGAGGCGTTCTCTTCAACAACTGGAGCGTCCTCCACTGCCATGTATGCAACTTGATCGTCACGTTCATTATCACTTGAACTGAGATCATCCCAGGCAGCTGTACATGCTCCAATGAGAGCTTTCTTCTTGTCCTTGGAGGACGTTCCCACAGTACATTTTTTGGCAAAATGTCCTTTCTTGTTGCATTTGTAACATGTGAGTTCCTTCATTTCAGCCTCTGTGTACTTGGGACTCTCCTTTTTGTAGGACTTGCTCTTGCTGCTATGCTTGTTCTTCTTGTTATAGTACTTGAGAGCCTTGTGAATAAGAGAGAGTTCCTCATCTGAGTCAATCTCTTCCTTTGGCTTTCTTTCTTTCTCTTTGGAACGCAAGTTCTCAAGTTTTTCTTTGTTTTGCATCATCAGCGCTAGATCTCTTTGGCCACGTAGGTACTCGGCGTACTCTAGTGTTGTGGACGCCAAAGCAAGATCAGTTTGAGGATTCTTTCCTAGCTGAGCCATGTCAGAGATTCTTCTTTCTTCGTACTGCCTGAGCTTCCCATAGATCTCTTCCATATCTAGAGTTTTGTTGGCTGTGTTTTCTTTGAAAGTCGTCCTATCGAAATTCCAGACTCCAGTCAACCCATCGATGACTACTTGAACTCTATTCCTCATGGAGATTTCTGATTCTAGAATACCCAAGTTTCTCATCTTGGTGACAAGGGCCTCAAAACGGTACGAGTAATCGTTCACAGATTCATTTGGCAACATAGTAAAAGCATAGAACTCCTTCTTGATTTTCAGCTGGACATCCTCTTTCATTTCTGCAGTTCCCACATGAAATTTCTCAAGAGCTTCCCACTGTTGTTTTGCTGTGGGGAGATTGCTAACTCTTGTGGCGTCCCTTTCGCAGAGGGACGCTTGAAGGAAGCACACTGCTTTAGCATTTGTCTCCATTAGCTTGAATTCATCAGGACCCCACTCGTCCTCTTTGTCTTTCTTGTCTTCCGGAACTTTGAGATCATCTTTTCTGATAACGTTCCAGCATTGATAATTTGTGCTTCTGCAGAAATTCTCAAATCTAATTTTCCAGCGGTTGAAGTTGCCGTCCGTCAGACGCGGAGGCTTCACAAAAGAGATTCCAATGGGTTCCATGTCCATCTTTACCTGCAACTCAATAAGAATCTAGAGCGCCCGCTCTGATACCAATTGTTGGATCGTTAGTACTGAGGGACAGCCTTTACTTTGGTAAAGGCGTCCTTTGGTTAGACGTTCCTACGAGGTGTAGGAGCGTCCTAGAGTAATGCAGCGGAAATAGTACTAAACAGGTAAGTAATGAACGCAATGAGTTATAGAGGAACCACTCAAGACCAAGTAGTCCTTGAGTGTAAACCTCTACCTCCTTGGAGGATTTTTGAATAGTTCTTCCTTTATATTGAACGTTCTTACAGTTGTATTGGCGAGTCTTTACAGTTCTCTGGCACTTAGCTTTTCCCTAAGTCCACTAGTAAAGGACTCCTCTAAGCCTACAACTTAAGCAAGTTCAATCTACTAAAGGACTCCTATCCCTGCGTCCTACAGTACTTAGTAGGACTCTCTTTCTCTTCTTTCGATTACAAACAGTTTTGTGATTTGGGTTACAAATCTCACTCGATCTAACTCAAAGTCTTAGCACTGTTCTTGAGTTCTTGAGTTTGTTCTTTGTGTTCTTGAGTGAGTCGCTTTCTCTTTGATTCTCTCTAAATATTCTTGAAAAGCGTTAGCGTCACAATAAATGCCTTGCGCTATTTATAGGACTTGGGAAAGGGCGTCATTCTCGTTCTGACGATCATGCCCTTCAGGTACGTGGCTACAGGATCTTCTTCCACGAGTTTGGCGGTGATGAGGAAGCTTCCTGTATCCAGCTGTGTGTGATGAACTCCGCTACAGGATCGGCTGCCACGTGTTGATGAACTCTGCTACTGGATCGTCCGCCACGTAGTGTTGGACTCTGCTACAGGATCGGTCTCCACGTGTCCTTGGATGATCAAACATTGTCGAGTGATGTCATCCTTTCGGCTAGTGAGTAAGGACTCCTTTCTTGCGTTCCTACTTGCTTGGGACTCCGTCCTTGCTCAAGTAGTTTCTGGCTCGTCCTTACTTCCTGTTAGTTGGCGTCCCTAAGCTTATGGGACGCCCATACACACTTGCTGTCCTTTTGGTCACTGGCGTTCCTGAACACTTGGACAACTTTATTAGAATCATAGTGAGTTTGTCATATCAAAACTAAGGGACAGTTGTGTGGAACACTAACAAGTACGCAGGCGTTCTTGATAGCGTCCCAACAATATTCCTAGGTTGAAGGATAGGTAGAAAGTTGTTTGATTTGCGAAAGTTGATTGAATAACTTGAGTTGTTTACGAAAGTTAACTTTTCTATGATTTAGATTGCATGATAGTTGTGAATTCTTGTCAAAAGCATGTATGGTTGTTGTTGTGGTAGCCTATTCCCTAGGATTTGCCTTTTATATTAATTGAGATTCGTATCTTTTGCCTTGATTTCGACTCCCTTAGTCACGTTCGAGCCTTTGTTTGTGATTGTGTGTTTTCGTGTGTGTTTTGTGTGTTCCCGTTCTCAGGATCGACCCCCCCTAGGGTCGAGATCGACCCTCTTTGGGTCGACCCTGACGTTGTTTGCCCTTTGTTTCCTTTGCTTTTCGTAGTTTATCGATTAAACTTAGCACTACTCTCACTCCCGTGGACGATCCTGACTTCGCTATACGCAGCGGGGTCTTGAATATAAATTTATTTGTTCAAGAAAAACCCTTCAACAATTTGCCATGCATTTGTTCTCTCTATTATTATTAATGTATATACTCTATATGGGAGAACATGCTTACACCAGTTGGAACTATGTGTGCAACTGGAATTATAAGTACAAGAACAGAAGTAGAAACCATTTGTTGTCTATGACCCAAAAACACAACTTTTCACACAGCTTGTGGTGCCTTCGAACCAACCATGAAACGTGTACCTTCTCCTAGGCCAATAAGAAAGGTTGGAATCCTGCCAACAACATCTTCCATGAACGCACATTGTTTCCTTGCACCCCAGTGAATCTACAACAACAAATTATTACTTTAACTCAACCCCTTGGTTGGATCAAATGCCCATTTTGTATTATAACCAGGGAAAGGGGTAAAATGTATGTATGTAATAAACATTGGTGTAAAAATAGTTGTAAGTATGACTTGCAAATATTGAAAGAGAACCGAAACTTTTACAAACTTCTGATTGTAGATAGAAGTCAATGGGTGTATAGAATCCCCGGATCACAACACTAACATCATTATTTATGAGGATTAGTAGTTGGAATTCTCGTGGAATGGGTCGTAAATCCTTTTAGGCGGAGGAAGACACATACTGTAAGATTGAACGTATCAATATAATTGCCATAATGGAAACTAAAACAGATAAAGAACCTGAGGAAAACACATGGAAAAAAACCGGATTTGACAACATCATATGGTCCCCTGCGTTGGGAAGAGCTAGCGGATTATGTATTATGTGGAAAGCCCATCAACTAATAAATGAACAAATAGAAGTTCTGATCCATGAAGCCAGATTCATCATCTTAAAGTGCAAAAACCTAGATACTAATTATGTAATGATAATTTGTTCCACATATGGCCCGCCCCAGGAATTGGACAAAGATATATTCTAGAATCAGTTAACCGAAATAATTAAACAAATAAACCTTCCGACAATTATAATGGGCGACTTAAATGAAATACAAGATTCGAATGAAAAAAAGGGCGGCAACCCCCCTAATCCTAACAGATTCGAACGACACCTTAAGTTCAAAAATGAATGTGAATTATTTGACACTCCAGTGTTGGGAAATATTTTCACGTGGAGGAAAAATAAGACCGAAATTGAAAACATATATGAAAAATTAGATAGGACACTTAGTAATAACAACACAATGTTTCCCCAATATTTACACTCGAAACTATGCATTCTCTTCGTAAGATCACTGTCAAATTATGATTGAGTTAACAAATGAACACACCGAAAAAGCTCTCCCGTTCAAATTCGAAAGAATGTGGATGCAGCGTAAGGATTTTCGTAATGTGGTTAAACAAGCATGGAGAGTTGAATTTCAAGGGTCTAATATGTTTTAACTAGTAAAGACAACTCAACTACTAAAAGCACATGCGAAGAAATGGAACAAGCACACCTTTGGTAATACTTTTGAACAACTCAAAACCGTGGAACAAGAATTAACCAGCATCCAAAACTGCATACAAACGACTCCGACTTCTAACCTCATCCACAAACAACTCCGACTAATAGAGAAAAAAATATAAAATTCTCAGGTTCCACAAGACCTATTGGAAACAAAGAGTCAAAGACAAACATATCAAGTTGCATGATGCAAACACCGGATACTTTCATAAGATAGCCAATGGTAGGAGGAACCGAAAGCTTATCAAAGAAATTAGATTAAATTCTGAAACTCAGATAAAAGGGGATGAGAACATTAGAAACGAGATTCGCAGGGATTTTATGCTACATTATAGGTCCGAACAAATTAACGAAACATTATTACAGAACTACCTAAGCCTTGTAAGCTGTGAAGTATCTGATGCAGCCAATGAAGAACTCATAAAAAATGTAACCAATGAAGAAATACATCGAACCGTGTTGCAAATAAGATCAAACTGTTATCAAAGCGGCAAAAAGTTTCTTCCATTCGGGAAAAATACTAAAACAAATAAACCACACGTTTATCACACTACTCCCACAAAGGGATAACCCAGAATCAACCAACCACTTTCGAGTTTCGACCCATAAGTCTATGCTCTACCATTTATAAAACCATTGCGAAAATCATCACTGAAATATTAAAATGAGTTATGGAAAAGCTTATACATCCACTACAAAGTGCTTTCGTCCCTAATCGAGCAATTCAAGACAACGTCCTCATCGCACATGAGATCCTTCACTCCTTTAGAGGTCGAAAAGGAAAAGACGGATGGTTAGCCATCAAATTAGACATGGAGAAAGCGTAAGATCGAGTTGACTGGCAGTTTCTCAACAAGGTAATGGAAAATTTCGAGTTCTGTAACACATTTTTCAATTGGGTAAAGGAGTGTATACAAACTGTATCTTTTTCAATGCTTGTCAATAACGGGCCAACCAAACCATTTCTACATGCTCGTGGACTCAGACAAGCAGACCCCCTATCACCTTTACCTATTCATACTTAGAATGGAAATCCTCTTAAGAAAACTCCAACAAACTAGTAACAAACCACGAGCCCCAATTGGTTTCACTCTTGCTCGCGGAGGCACCGCAATCCCGTTCCTTGCGTTTGCGGATGATATTGTCATCTTTAGCAAAGCGAACCAAAGTTCATGTGAGCAGGTCAAGCAAATAATCGAAGAATATTGTGTTATCTCACGGCAAAAAGTAAACTATCACAAGTCTACTTTCCACCCCTCAAAATCTGTAAACAATCAAGGGAGAGCAAGAGTCCAACAAACGTTAGGTATTACACAAATGACAGACCTCGATAAATACCTAGGTAGTCCTATGATCAATGGTAAAGTTAGTAATGAAACATTTAGGGATGTTGTAGGGAACACAAACAAACAATTAACCAAATGGAGAGCCAACGGCCTCTCTCAGGAGGGTCGTGCTACCTTGATCCGCTCGAATTTAACTGCAAAGTCGGATTATGTTATTCAAAGCGTTATGCTACCCACTAGCATTCATAATGAACTAGTTCAAATAAATCAATGCTTTTTATGGAATAAGGACGGAAACTATAAACCCCCAGTTGGATGGGATAGAGTTTGTAAAGAAAAGAAATTTGGAGGTTTGGGAATAAAGAAATCAGAACATACAAACGAAGAACTACAAATGAAACTACTTTGGAAAATAATCGCAAAACCATACAACATATGGGTAAGGATGGTCACAGAAAAATATTTTAAGGAAAACTTCATTCTCACGTATAAAAAAGAAGCAAACACGTCCTGGCAATGGTCACAACTAATGAAACTACGACCTGAATTTATAAAAGGTCTGATTTGGCAAGTGGGAGACGGAGGTACAACCAACTTCTGGACAGACAAATGGGCTTTAATGAGCCACTGAAGAATCATGCATTACACCCAGACAACATAAATGAGGAAATAAAGGTGAGCAACCTTATAACTGACGACAAGGAATGGAACAGTGAAGAACTCACCCGACTACTCCCTCAAAATGTAGTTGATAAAATCACCGCGATACAAATTGCACAAAACCCCTTGCGTGACCCTCTTAATTGGGCTCCAAGTAGAAACGGCTGGTTTTTGACAGCCTCAGCTGTTAACCTAGTAGCAAGAACAAATACTTTGAACTTGAGCCAAAACAGTTGGATCTGGAAACTAGACACATTTCCAAAAGTTAAGAATTTTTTATGCAATTAAAATAGACGAGAATGGACTACCAACTAAGAATAGATTACAAGCAAAGCAAGTAGCAGTTCCCCAACACTGCATATTGTGTAACGGATCCACTGAAGATATCGCCCATGTATTTATAGAGTGTCCACATAAACAATGTATATATTATCCGACAAATTAACCCAACAATAGCGGATTCGCTAATGAATTATGATACTACAGATAAATCACCAAGAAATATGATAATAGAAATACACCAACTAGTCGGTACAGAAATATTCACAGAGCTTGTTGTAGTTTGGTGGTGCTTATGGCACCAAAGGAACTTAAGGTGTTCCAACAAGACCCATGCAACGAAACCGCTGACTTGCCCCAATACATTCTAGCACAAATCAATAGTTGGAAGCGATCAAGGAGATATACAGAAAACGAGGAGGATGAGGAGTGCAAACAAACAAAAACAAAAAACAAAAACAAAAAAAACATAATGTATCATGGAAAAAACCAGAAAACGGATTTATCAAACTTAACTTTGATGGTTCAAAATGGAATGACGAGTCAACTTCTGCAAGATTTGTCCTTAGAAACCACATGGCAGATGTGATCTGTATGGGGGCTAAAAAGTAAGGTATTGTTAGTACACAAAATATGCCGTGTACAAGTTTCTGCTCCTTCTTCAATGATCTCTAATGTTCTTCCACCCTTCCCGCCTCCTTCCCTTCAATGACCTGCAAAATAATGGACCAAGGAGCGAGCGACCCCGAATCCACCTCCGATGCTTAAGTCAATAAGGGCAATGTCGAATAAAAGGCGTCAGGCAGAGCGATAGCTTAGAACTTGACTTATCAGGCACATGCATGCATGTGTATTTATAGAGGAGAGGGACAGGAGGGGGAGAGGCGCGCGCCCAAGGCCCGATCGGCCCATAATGTTAGGGTTTCGCGATATCTTGCTCCCCAAGTCAACCAATATCTTATCTCAGGCGAAGATAAGATTCTCCTCCATAAATAATATCCTAACTAGAGTAACTACCCTATTAAAGGATAAAGCATAATAAATATGGATAGCAAAATAAATAAGATAGAGAATTAAATGTTAACTAATTGATATGGAATCTTGCCCGCCTACAATGCCCCCTCCGGGACCCATATGCACGTTACCTTGTACCATTCCGTGTATGGGGACCGGAACTAAAGCGGTGAGTGGCCATGCAGATTAGGGTGCCCTTATTCGTATATTCATATATTCGTATATTTGTATATTCGTATATGCGTATATTCGTACATCCGTATTCTGCAAATACGGGATCCGTGCAACTCCTACGCATGCGTATCGTAGGGCCTTCATAAGGTGTTTTCCTTGGCCAAGTTATTCCGTTAGCGCACCGCATAACGTTGGTATTTTTTTTTTGTGCAAGACTCAATCTAATGCGAAACAATGCGAACTTTGATTAAAAATTCAAATATGAATGTCATGAACTAAGGACAATCTAAAACAAATGTAAACCTAACGAGGGGGCCTCATCAAAACCACATGGGAAAAAAGAGTACCGCCCCCACTACATGAAATCCTAAGTCTCGGCTGACTTATCTAGTCCGCGCAGGGCCTCAAGTCGCCGGATTCTCACCCGCGCCTGCAGGGGGTGGGCCGCGCTCGCGGCAGTCCTCACCGCGCTCGCGGTGGTCGGGGCCGCGCCCGCGGCGATCCAGGTCGCGCTCTCGGTCGGTGCCGGTGACTATGTCCACTCGCCCGAGCCCTTTGTCGCCATCTGCGATCCTCTCGTTGGACCGGACTCCTTTCGCACATAACCTTGCTTGGAGTTGATTAGCCCACACTCACAAAATTGCACCTTTGTCCATGAATTGGACCATTTGATGCAAGGAGGAAGGCACCGCTCCCATGCCATGGATCCAAGGTCGCCTGAGTATCAAGTTGTACGGCCCTGGGACGTCGACGACTACGAACTCGGTGGGATGCTCCTTTCCGGCGAGATTCACTCGAGCCTTTAGGACTCCAAGTGGAAAATTGGGGTATCCACCGAGTCCGGAAAGCTGCATCTTGACCTCTTCAAGGTCCTTCCAGGTTTTCCCGAGTGATTTGAGTGTGTCGTAGTACATCACGTCGACCGAGCTGCCAGAATCCACTAAGGCGCGGTGGATCTTGATATCAACGAGTTCTACCGTCAAGACAAGCGGGTCGTTGTGTGGGTGTTGGACGGTCGCCAAGTCTTCGTCGCGAAAGACGAGCCCGGGTCCGCGTGGTCCGAGTGGGGGACGCGGCTCGGCATGCTGGACGTGCATTACCTCTAGCTCGTGGCACTCCTTGCGAAACCGACTCCGCGACTCCGGATCGTCTTCTTTGAAGAGAGCTGTAATAGTCTGGACTACCTCAATCTGTTTAGCACTCGTTCCCTCGTCATCAAAGGTCTTAACGTATTGTTTGAGGTGTCCTTTCTTTACTAGCTCCTCGAGATATTCTTTGAAGGACTCACAATTCTCGGTCATATGCCCCCGAGTTGATGGCAATCAGGAGTTCGCGAGACTCCGTTCCCGGAAGAAGACGTGATCGCTCGTCCCTTCGCATCCAAGAGCCTTTGCATGACCACAATAGCTCGCTACCCCACCAGAGCGGTGCGCGCGGAACGAGTGAGAGGGTTGGGCTAAGGGATGTCGCGGGACCGACAAGCGATATGACAGGAAGAGATCATGAGGAGGAAAGGCCTCACCTTCAGTCTCAACTCGAGGAGGCCAGGAAGGAAATTGCAGCGCTGAAGTTCTCCTTAGAGAAGATGCAAGGAAAGCGCCCGGGCGACGAAAGCCACCAACCGCAGCATTTGGCTAGTGTCATCCACGTTCCCGATGACCGCCAGAACCCGGAACCCACGGGTACCGGGAGCGAGGGTTCGGATAGCGACCGAAGGGCCCCTAAGGGCCGAAGGAAAGACGGAGAACGCGAGGGAGATAGGCGGATCTGGAGCCAGGACCCGCGAGAGGACTCCCGTGCCACCGAGCAGGAGAGCTTGCGGGACCGCAACCAAAGCGGGTACGAATCCCGAAGGAACGATCATGGCAAGCGAAAGCCCCGGAGGAGGCGCCGAAACCGCGGGCGTGGGAACAATCCAACCCGTGGGCGCGGAAACGAGCCCCGCGGGCGCGGATCGCCGCTAGCGACAAGCGATTCCACGAACGGCTCGACCCGCGACCGCGGGTCCATCAGCCGCGATCGCGGGTCAGAAGGCCAGCATGGGAGGATTCGTGATCGTGACCGATACCATCCTAGAAGTCGGCGCGACGAGAATGAAGACAGGTTTGACCGCGACGAGCGTCGTGAGATTGAGGCTCGAGCCGAGCAACGGACTAAGAAGAGGCTGCTCGACCTGCTCAAGAGCCAGGGAGGGCTGCGGCAGTCGGCTCAGGACCGAGTGGATAGGAAGTTGGCTTTGGTAACCTCCACACCATTCCATCGAACTATTCAGCAGGCGGAGCCACCCAAGAAGTTTACACCACCAAGCTTCGCGGTCTACGACGGTGCGTCGGACCCGGTGAACCACATCGCCGATTATACTCACAAGATGGCGTTATGGACTTCTGACGACGGCATCATGTGCAAGATGTTCCCCGGAAGTCTCGGGAAGGGCGCGATTAAGTGGTTCCAAAGCTTGGAGCCTAGGTCGATCCGGTCGTGGGGGCAGTTGGCTTCGGCTTTCGCCAAACGGTACATCGCCAACAGTCGAGAAGCGATCTCCTTGGATACGTTGCTCAGCCTAAGGCAACGCAAGGATGAGGGCCTCCGTCGGTTCACAAACCGGTTTATGGAGTGCTACGCTCAAATCGACGGATGCGACGAGAAGACCGCTATAGCCGCCTTCCGCCGGGCTACACCAAAGAAGTCCAAACTCCAAGAGAGCCTGACTCTGCGCCTGCCCTCCACACTTGACGAGCTGCAGGATCGAGTCCATCAATACGCCAAGTTGGAAGATGAAGACGACGGCGATCGGTCCCCTACACCTTCCCGCCGAACGCGCGGATCGCCTAGGCCGAGTGCCGGAAAGCGAAAGAGGGTGGACCAGGGCATGTTTACTACATTGTAGGCGGGCAAGATTCCATATCAATTAGTTAGCATTTAATTCTCTATCTTATTTATTTTGCTATCCATATTTATTATGATTTATCCTTTAATAGGGTAGTTACTCTAGTTAGGATATTATATATGGAGGAGAATCTTATCTTCGCCTGAGATAAGATATTGGTTGACTTGGGGAGCAAGATATCGCGAAACCCTAACCCTATGGGCCGATCGGGCTTAGGGCGCGCGCCTCTCCCCCTCCTGTCCTTCTCCTCTATAAATACACATGCATGCATGTGCCTGGTAAGTCAAGTTCTAAGCTATCGCTCTGCCTGACGCCTTTTATTCGACATTGCCCTTATTGACTTAAGCATCGGAGGTGGATTCGGGGTCGCTCGCCCCTTGGTCCATTATTTTGCAGGTCATTGAAGGGAAGGAGGCGGGAAGGGTGGAAGAACATTAGAGATCATTGAAGAAGGAGCAGAAACTTGTACACGGCATATTTTGTGTACTAACAGGTATTGATTCAATTTTGATTGTGGAAGCTCTCAGTCTTCGAGATAGAATTAGGAAAGCCAAACAACTAGGCTACACAAATATTGAAATTGAAGGTGACAACTTGACGGTCATCGAAGCTGCTAAGGGTACGAGAAAATGCCCTTCGCATATTGAACAACTGATCTCGGTAATCTAGACTTCTCTCCAAAGGTTCGAGTTAGTCAAGTTCAAGCATGTGAATAGGGCTCTCAATGGCGTGGCCGTAAAATTGCTAAACTGGGTCACGATCCCCATATTGACCACATTGCGAACCACTAAGAACTCAAAGTTCTCATCCGAAAAGATGCTCTAGGTTATTCCCCGTAAGTGGGAGCTTAATTTTTACCTTATCAAAAAAAAAAAAAATACTATACCAAAAAAAGATAATCCAATAAATTAGATTAGTCCGCCTCCCTTGACGAGAGATTATTCTTTTGGCACAAGGCTCTCCTCAAGCCATTGTATTAAACAATGAAAAAAAGGGAAAAAAGATAAGCCTATCATGTTAAAAAGATTGTACAATATTAACCATTAAAAAAGATTGTATTCACCTCCTACGTGGCACGTTACCGTATTCATGTACAATCTAGTTGAGACCTACTTTTGTATACACTCGAATTTATTTAGGATCACAATCTTCTCATTACTCCGTCATCTACTAATCCACTATGTGGAGTAGTTTATTGGTTCAGCTTTATAAGTACACCTAATCCAAGAAATTTTTGCGGCTATTTGTTGTCACGGTTAAACCATGATTTGTGATACGGCACAAAGGGACGAGCCCGCAAGACCTTCCAGACCCACTGGAGAACAGCGTAGGCCGAAACGTTATGATATGTAATAGTTAGTTTAATTATCTTAATTGTCGTATTTTATTTGAGATTTTATGTCATTTGTAATTTTCGGAACAAGAGCAAGTCTCTCCTCTCGGGTTTTCTTGGCGTTTCTTTTCTGAGATGCATTTTATTGAACCGTATAGGGCAGAGTATAAATACTCTGTAATTGTCTCATTAATCAATTAATGAATCCAATTATTATTTTGCCCTAAGTAATTGTGTTCTACGTATCCTTCTCGTCAGCAAGGCCACACCGGCGGCGCTCCTCTCCCTCTGATCAGCGAGCCCCCTTGGTACGATCAACATCAGTCATATAAACTGGTGCTTTCACCTCGTGAACCATGGCATCCGACGCCTGTGCATCCAATCCGGCCACCCCACAACTCGTCGATTTGGCGGCCTCCTCGGGAGCCACCGGCTGACCACCGCCAGCCCGCCGATCCTCCTCGTCGTGGGGTTGAGCCGCCCCACTTCAATGGCACTGATCCGCGCAGATGGGTATAAAAAGTCCAATCATACTTCGACTATTTCCATACAGCTGACTATGATCGTCTTTGGCTCGTCGGGATGCTCTTCGATCACCCCGCATCGGACTGGTTTCGTTATCAACGGGACAACCACGGGGACGAAACCTGTCCGGCGTTCCTTATCTCTGTCCAGCAACGCTTCGATCCCAATCACTACGAGGATTTTGTTGGTTTACTCGCAAACTTGAAACAAAAGATGACGGTTTTGGAGTACCAAACGGAGTTTGAGGCGTTGCTTAACAATGTCTAGGGCTTGTCACAACCGAATTTGATTTCACTTTTCAATGCGGGGTTGAAGCAATTGGTCCGACGCGAGCTCAACCTACGGAACCCGACAACGTTGTCGTAGGCATTCGCATTAGCTCGGGAACTCACCGCGACATTCAGTGAGTCCACGTTCCAATGGGCCGTCGCACCTTGGCGTCCGTGGCAGCCCGAGAGAGTTCGGCCGAATGGCCCATCGCAAGCCGCTTCCGCCACAGCCACAAGCCTTGATCTCTTCCTATTAAGTGTTTCACTTTAGTTGAACGCAAGGAACGTTCTAAAAGGGGTTTGTGTTACAATTGTGATGAGAGGTACACTCATGGGCATCGTTGCAAGCCGCGTTTCTTGCTGCTGGGCTGTGATGATTCAGAAGACGAGGTCGAGGACCACATCGAACAAGAAGACGAGGCTATTGTGGCAGGCGATATTTCTAGCATCAGTTCTATGGAAGGTCTAACTAGCCCTAAATCCTTGAAAATTTTCGGGATCTATTTCCGAGATGCATGTGCAGGTTTAGATTGATGGAGGCAGCACACATAACTTTATTAATCCTAGTGTAGCCGAACACCTGCAGCTTCCCTTGACCGTTGTCACGCCTTTCCGAGTTTACGTCGGCAATGGGGCTTGCATATAGTGTACTCATAAGTGCTCAATGACAATGGTTGTCTTACAAGGCTATGAATTTCCTATTGATCTATTTTTCCTCACGGTTCATGGACCGTAGGTCGTACTAGAAGTTCAGTGGCTACAAACTCTCGGCAAGGTGTCACATGACTATGCTCAATTGACCATGGAGTTTAAGTGGCAGGGTTGATCTATTTTCTTACATGGTGATCGTGTGACCCCTATAAGCCGATCTCGTTGCATAATTTACAGTCTTTGTGTGACTCACAAGAAATCGCAGAATTTTTTGAGGTTCTGCACCTGCCAGCCGAGCCTGAAGGCCCTCGGGCGGGTACCTTTTTCTCTATTCCGGCCGAGGTACCCCCGCTCTTGTGCGAAATTGTACGCCAGCATGCGTAGGTTTTTCAGGTACCAAGTCAGTTGCCACCAAGCGGCCCTTGGGATCATCATATTCACTTATAGCCGAACACTAGGGCCATCAATGTGCGTCCCTACAAGTACCCCTACTTCCAGAAATCTGAAATTGAGAAACATGTCCTTGGTATGTTACAACAAGGCATTATCCGCCATAGTACTAGTCCTTTCTCCTCGCCTACACTATTAGTGAAAAAGAAGGATGACAGTTTCAGATTCTGTGTGGATTACCGGGCTTTGAACACGGCGACTGTGGCCGTCAAGTTTCCTATTCCCATTATTGATGAGCTTTTTGATGAATTGGGTGGGGCGATTGTCTTTACGAAACTGGACCTCCGTTCAGGCTATCATCAAATTCGCATGCACTCTGCGGATATTTACAAGATAGCTTTCAGGACCCATGATGGTCACTATGAGTTTTTGGTCATGCCCATCGGATTGACTAATGCTCCTTCTACCTTCCAAGCTGCCATGAATCAGATATTTGCTCAGTATCTCTGGAACGTTATTGTCGTCTTCTTCGAAGACATTCTTATCTACAGTGCCACGCTGGCAGACCACGCGCAACACCTTACCGTCGCCCAACAGGTATTGCAAGAGAAGCACTTCTATGTCAAAGGTTCCAAGTGCTCTTTCGGAACCACCAAGGTCGAGCATTTGGGTCACATTGTTACGGCTAGCCAGCTCGTGGCCGACCCCTCCAAGCTAGCCGCCATGACTGAATGGCCGACCCAGAAATTTGTGAAGCAGCTACGCGGCTTCCTTGGTCTTACTGGGTACTATCGGGAGTTTATTCACACTTATGCCCTCTTGGCTGCTTCTCTTACCGATTTGTTGAAGAAGGACATGTTTCGGTGGTCGCTTGAAGCTGAGGCAACATTTCATCAACTCAAGGAAAAGATGATTTCGCTTCCTATTCTTCAACTCTCGGACTTTTCGAAGTCCTTTGTTGTAGAAACGGACGCATCAGATGAAGGGGTTGGCGCCGTATTGTTACAGGAGGAACGAACCTTGTTGTTTTTCAGTAAGAAGCTGGGGCCGAGGCGTCGTGGCTCGTCCGCCTATTACAGGGAGCTTTTCGCTATAGTGTCCACCGTCCAAAAATGGCGGCAATATTTGCTCGAGCGTGAGTTTCTCATAAGAAGTGATCAAAAGAGCTTGCAGGAACTACTTTCTCAGGTTATTCAAACACCCGACAAACAATTTTTCATGCGGAATTTGATGGGCTATAAATCTCGTATTGAATACAAGTCCGACACAAGTAACCGAGCTGCAAACGCTCTGTCTCGCTTTAGATCAAAGATGAACCGCAATTACGCGAGTTCATGGCATTCATGCCGCCCGTACTGGATCTCCTTCGTTGTCTCCAGGCAGAGAACTCTTCTTTAGCCGATTTGTGCGCTTGGCATGAGCAGGCGCGAGCGGGTTCCCTACCACCACCATTTCAGGTGCATGACGGGATCCTCTTTTACAATCATCGGCTAGTCATTGGCAGTGAGTCACCTATCAAAGCTAAAATTCTCACCGAATACCACTCCTCTCCATCAACAGGCCATCTCGGAATTGACCGCACCTTCCGAATAGTTGCGGAGGTTTTCTATTGGACGGGCATGCATTAGGACGTCCGCCAGTTTGTCGTTTCGTGCCTCATATGTCAATCTACCAAGTACATCACTTTGAAACCTACAGGTCTATTACAACCTTTGCCTGTTCCTCAGCAGGTTTGGGACGTTGTAGCTATGGACTTTATTACGGGTCTTACGCCCTCTCGGGGTCACACTACTATCTTGGTAGTGATCGATCGACTCTCTAAATACGCACACTTTTGTGCGTTAGGGCCCAGCTACGACGCCGCCAAAGTTGCTTCCGTATTCGTTGAAATGGTGGTTAAGCATCACGGAATACCGACAACGATTGTGTCCGACCGTGACCCTATTTTCACAAGTGCTTTCTGGACTGACCTGCATCACTTAAGTGGCACGAAACTCCTTCATAGCACTAGATATAACCCTCAAATTGATGGCCAAACGGAAGTCCGTAACAGGGGGTTGGAGCAACATCTGCGCGCCTTTACTCATGCGCGGCCAAGGAGTTGGCTTAATTTTTTACCTTGGGCCAAATTGGCTCTCAATTCGACATTTCATGAAGGGCTGCGCATGTCGCCTTTCAGGGCCTTCTATGGGCGTGAACCGCCCCCTATCAGCCATGTCACGGCGCCGGTCGGGCCTCCTACGCTGGCGTCTGAAGCCGTTCGGGACCGGGAGCAGGTCCTTCAAAAGGTACAACAACGCATGGCTCATTAGGCTAACAAGCATTGACATGATCTTGAGTTTAAAGTTGGGGATGAAGTTCTTCTCAAGCTCCAACCATACCGACAACATTCGGTGGCACGCCTAGGATCCACCAAGCTCTCTCAGCGTTTTTATGGGCCGTTCACTGTCCTTGAGCGTGTCGAGGTTGGGGCTTATAGGCTGCCCTTACTGGACACGGAACGAATTCATAATGTCTTTCATGTATCTCAACTCTGGCCCTTCGTCCGAGATGGGACCTCTCCTCAGCCGGCATCACTACCGACCGCATTCCTTTATGATCGGCCCGTGTCCCGACCACTACGGGCCATAGCCGACCGTGAGATTCTTGTAGACGAACATGCCCAACACGAATGGTTGGTAGAGTGGGATGACGGCGCGACAAAACTACGTCATGGGAGCCGTTCGAGCCCTTACGCCGAGCGTTTCCTTCCTTGCGGCATGAGGACAAGCCGAATCTCAACCGGGGGGGGGAGATTGATACGGCACAAAGGGACGAACCCGCAAGACCTTCAAGACCTGCTAGAGAACGGCGTAGGCCGAAATGTTATGATATGTAATAGTTAGTTTAATTATCTTAATTGTCGTATTTTATTTGAGACTTTATTTGGTTTGTAATTTTCGGATAAAGAGCAAGTCTCTCCTCTCGGGTTTTCTTGGCGGTTCTTTCTTGAGATGTATTTTATTGAACCGTCTAGGGCAGAGTATAAATACTCTGTAATTGTCTCATTAGTCAATTAATGAATACAATGATTACTTTTCCCTAAGTAATTGTGTTCTACGTATGTTTTTACCACCTAATGAAAAATTTCCTTTGAAATCCCGTAAACTGTTGCCATGATTCTTTTATCCTTCTTTTTTACCTCTAAACTACACCCTTATCTAGCCTCTTTCTCCCTCGACTGAGATATTCAATTTCTAGGGCTCAAAATCCCCAATTCACAAATCTCCCTCAACTTAGTTGCGAATTTCTAGGTGAAATTAGGGGAATTCGATTTCACACGCTTCATTCTTGAGGAATTCGAAGCAAAGCTGCACAACCATTAGGGGAATTCGATTGTCATGCCGCGGTAAAGGAAGGTTTGTGTGGAATTGGGGTTATAAGGTGTGGCTCGGATGGTGAGATTTTATTTATGGGTTAAAAGAGGATCCAAGATGGATCGGGTGTGGTTACTACAAAGGCAGAGGCAACCAAATGGGGCCTCCAAATCTACTCGTCACATGGGATTGAAAGAGTGGTTATGGAGTCTGATTGTGTGCAACTAGTAAACATTGTCAATGAAGGCAATATTCTTCACTCGGATTTTGGTAACTTGGTGATTATGCTAACTGTTCCAACTAAGACTTCTTCATGTATAGGTGGCAGCATATAAAAAATGAGGCAAATAAAGTTGCAAATTGGTTGTGCAAATTTGCTTGGATAATTTGAGTTAGTGATTTCTTTTGCTATAAAAGAAAACTCTTAAAACCTAACAGTACAAAATCCCTTTTTGAAGAAGTAAGTCATATTCATTTTCATTGGTATCACCATTGACACTACATTCACGGTCAACCACCACCACCACCACCACCACCACCTCCTCCTCCTCCTCCTCCTCCTCCTCCTCCTCCTCTTCCATCACTGTCACCACTACCACCTACACCAACCTCCACCACCTCCATCACCACCACCACCACCACAAACTTTATCTCCAACACCACCACCAACTCCAACACCATCGATTTACCCCATCCACCACCACCGATCCACCATCATCATTCCCACCTCCACCATGGTCGTTAGTTCCTCATCCAGCATCACTGCCAATATCACCGTTCTTACCTCGACCACCTCAACCTTTACCATTACTACCTTCACCTCTACCACCGTCAAATTAACCACCACCTCCGGTACCACTTTCATCGCAACCACCACCTTTGGTACCCACCACTATCGTCGCCACCACCACCACTACTAGACCTCCACCTCCACCTCTAGCACATAACTACTATCGTCGCCCCTAGATCCACCACCATCGTCAACACCAGATCCACCATTATGGTCGCCACCAAATCCATCACCCTCATCGTCACCACATCCACTGCCACCACCACTACCACCTTCGCAATCTCTACTTCACCATTGTAGCCACTTCCACCATCAACATCACTACTTTCACCTCCACCGCCTCAACCTTCACCACTAATACCGTCACTTGTATATGATAGCAAAGGAGATCATGAACCGAGTAGCTAGGCCAAGGCCGTTCCACAAGTCACGAGCATTCAAATTCAAGAAGGATGAAGTCTTTCAAGTCGAGCTAAGAAGATCATCAGAGGGACAACCTTAGCCCTTGAGTGTTTGTCTTCGAGGCTTGAAGAGAGTTCCAAGAAGAATTCGGTCATGTTTCTTAAAAGCTGAGATAGAATCCGTTGTCCCACTCCCTGGACCGACTCTCCCAGGGTCGTGCCAGGATAGAGTTCCTCCTTGCCTTTGATCCAACTCTCTGGACCGACCCATTTGGGTCGTGCATGACCCCCCGGGGTCATGCTAGGGACGCGGATAATCCGAGCAACGAGATTTCGGGATTATTTTGTTTTTGGAAACTCTTAGTATTGTGTTACCTAATTGGCTAGAGTATCTTTGATAATATTTTTAGGATAAAATTTGGGGAAACCCTAGTTACCTTGCAATTCTATAAATTGCATAGGTTTTGCATCTTTTATTTTAGCGTATTTGTGAAGAGAGCATATGCTTCTCTTCCTACGCCATTGAACCATTGTTGCTTTGTTTCAATCAAGTGTTCGTTGGTTTGATTCATCCTTGTGCTCTTGTTCTTGTTCCCGTTCGTGTGTGAGGACGTGTGTGTGTGTGAGATCGAGCTTGTATGAAATTCAACAAGGATTTGTGTGATTAGCTCTTGTCCAAAGTCTAGATCTTCAAACGCTTACAAGGTCGACGATCTACCCGGATTGTCGTGCATCAGTACTACCACCATCATCACCTCCTTGACCGCTGCCACTGTACCACCACCTCCACTACCACCATCATCGTCACCACCACTTACACCACCACTACTAGACCTCCACCTCCATCATCACCGACACCTCCTCCGTCCTCTCCACCAGATCCACCACCATTGTCATCACTACATTCACCGCCACATCTGCCACCCTCATCCTCGCCACCACAACCACCACCTCCACCTCCTCGACCGCTGCCACTGTACCACCACCTCCACTACCACCATCATCGTCACCACCACTTACATCACCACTACTAGACCTCCACCTCCATCATCACTAACACCACCTCCGTCCTCTCCACCAGATCCACCACCATTGTCATCACTACATTCACCACCATCTTCACCACCACATCTACCACCCTCATCCTCGCCACCACCACCTCTGCCTCCACAACCACCACCACTACCACCGTCGTCATCACCTCAACCACCATTATCACTTCCTCATCCACAGTCACCACCGTTTTTCACCTTTAGTATCGTCTCCACCATTATAATTTTATATTTAATTTATTTATATTTAATTATAAATTGTTAAAACATAATCATAACCGTTTTTAAACTTCTAAGTTTCAAAACTAAAAACTGATTTGAGTTTTTTAAAAGCTAAAAACTAAAAACTCATATGGTCACCATATATACCCTTAAATTGTTTGTGAGAAAATTGATCGTAAAATTTACTCCTCAATAGTTAAAATCTAAAACGCAATCTGTTTAATCTTGGTCTATCGGATTCGAACAAAACGAATTAAATTATTAATATTTTTGATATTAGTTAATTGACAAGGGTTTGCAAAGAAATAATTCGAGAGTCGGCCGGGCTCACTCATACGCATCATTTCGCATGAAATTGTATTGTCAAGTGGCTTACCTTTTGAAAGTAATGATCAATGGAGTAGTTCAGTGAATTTGGGTATGCATTTGTGAAGTAGTCAAAGTCAATGGAAATTGCTGGTTTTGGTTGATTAATTCACCACGCTAGGCAAGCAAACGTTGTGATTAATTAACCACTTTTGTCATACGAAGCAAACCTACGAGAGATGATCGAATATCTTATCTTGTGAAAGACCGCTGCCCACTTCTATATAAAATGAACGAATTTAGGAATGAAATTTACTCGGTCTTTATTATAGAGGGAAAGAAAAAGCATATTTATTGTAATATATATGAGATGGTCTTTCTAATATATGTCCTAAAAATATAAGATAAATATCCTAAATTTAAAACTAACATTTTAAATAAAAATGCATAAATGTATTTTGGAAAAATAAATAGATCAATGACTAAATAACAAAAATCTATTTAAAGTAAGACACATATGCTATGCCTTTATAACATAGATTAAAAAATCCATTTATTAGAGTTTAATTTGGAAATGCATTGTAAACAATGCATGAGCTTTTATTTTAGATGTGAACAAATACCAACCTAAATATATATACGTGTTGAACTAAAATGTCCACCAATTTTCTTATGTACATTGTTCCTGAATTTTGATCCCCCCCCCCCCCAAGAATATGTTTATATTAACTCTAATTATGTGTACATGATAACTAGTACGTGTATAAAGTTACCTATATGTTAATATAAATTGGTCGTGCATCAAATTTGTAAGTATTGAAGACATATACAAACTCTTGCTTAAAAGTGAATAGAAAAAATCGATATCAATCTAGTGTAAAATATAGGGGTGGGAACGGGTGGTTAACTAAAAATTTGGTCAACCGATTTTGTTTAACCGAAAATATAGGGGTGGGAACGGCCGAACGGGTGGTTAACTAAAAAGTTGGTCAACCAATTTTATTTAGCGAAAATTCGAGTACTAAATTACAATAACCGTAATCGTAGAGGTTTTTTTCAGCTAACCCATACCGGATTAACTGTAAAATTCGGTACAGATAATCGATTAGCCGTATCTTTTACAATTACAACACTTAATTATCTTCTTTAAAAAAGATCTGAAACAATCGCACACCTCTACTCATCATTATACAACATTTATATGTGTTAACCTATCCACGTTATCTCCAACGTATACATTGAATTTGAAATCCACTACTTATACACTTTGTTGATATCATAGATCTACAAATGGCGTCTAATTTGTGTGTGTATAACTTAGTATATTGCATTTGTGTGTGTATTTAATGCCTTAAAATTCAATGTCTTTGAATAATGGTCATTATTATTTTTTTAGTAAAAATATAATGGTCCTTAATAATTGGGTTACGATTTCAAATCATGTGTATACATGGACGTTGATATTCAAAACCGTTTCTCTCTATTAAATACTTATAAAAATAAGGTATTATATACTTGATTGGAGGAATTTTTAGTTTAAATATTTATCTAGTAGAGGTAGAATCATAAGTATAGGTTTTATTATATTTATTTATTTAATGTGTTTACAATGTGCAATGCACATAATCAATTAATAGTTTTTAATATATTACAATGAGATTAATTGAATTTTATATAGATTGAAACATTATTAATTTATTAGATTTGTATAATAGATTTTAGGCTTGAATTATTCACATGTAGTGTTGAATTTGTAGTTTTTTTATGTGCATATTTTTTTAACAGCTTTAATTAGATTTTCGATTTACATTTTTATAATAAACTTGTAGTTTTATTATGTGCTCATATATTTTTATTTTTATGTGCATATTTATTTGAATTAATAACATTTAGAATATAAAATGATTCAATATGTTTTTTAGATACATCTATTATATATGTATATATATATATATATATTCACCCTTCAATTTAATCCATTTATTAGTTAACAATTCAAGCGTTCATTAAATTTTACCAACAAATTAATAGAAGCAATATTAAGTAAGAATTTTAAAACCATGATCTAGATTGGTTGATTTGATGAGGGGTATGCAACTCGAATTGGATTTTGGAAGAGAAGACAAAAGTCAAGACTCACAGATCGGACAGTGATTCCACTCGAATGAAAGATTTTGCTAAATGAATGGAAAGACTGAAGAACCTGGTGATGTAGTAATACCAAGCCAATGTGAAAAGTGGGGTTGGGATATGTACTATTTGTCGGTGCTTTAAGGCTTGACCGAAGTTCAATTTGGACTTATTCAAATACGAAAAAAAAAACTTTTAGATTTAATTCTACATTTATAATGTGTAATAAAACATGTGAATTTTAAAACGGTATCTATCAAAACTATAGTCTTACCCATTATTAAAACGGATTTAATTTCATTAGATTAGCTTAGCTACATTGTTCTCTTTTTTAAATATGTATATTATAGTCTCGGTTAATCAGTTGTCAAAAACTAGTAATTGTAACCTAACCGTTTAATCGGAAAACATTCGGTCGGGTAACCGTAACTGATTTTTCTGTTCTTTTCTGCATGATTAACCAAAAAATGCTCGGTCTTCGATTTTTCGGTTTCGGTTTTTTTTACCCAACCCTAGTAAAATATGCATACATTAGAACTATTGTGCGCATAAGATATCGATCTGACGTACATTGCAATACAAGATCTACTATAATACAGTATAAAGCAGAACCCAAGTCTTTGTTAAAATTTGCGCCACGTCATCAACTTTGAATAAAATAATGATTTTATTTTTTACATTGATTTTCAAAAAATAACTTGTATATCTTCTTCATATCTTAACCAATTTCTTTATATATACTTAATATCTTACTCAATTATATCCTTTCAAGAATAAAGAAATTCAAGTGATTTCCTTATTTAATACAGTAGTATACATTTTTGTCATTATTATTCTTGAAGAATAGTGAAAAAATTTCACATGTGTCAATAGTATATTCATTAATAATATAAATCTGAAAATTTGAATATACCTATTTTATTTTAAAATTAAATTTGTATAAATAAAAGTACATATATAGGTCAATAGGTTCGGACTTTGGTCTATCGAGTTTGGATTATAAGTTTCCGAGTTAAAAATCGTATTCGTATCATAATTCGATCTCAAATCGATTAACTCGATTTTATACTTACATTACCCGTACATGGTACGAGGTTTGTACTAGTTGTGCATAATTACAAAATAAGTCGATATGTGTCCATGACAAAATCATATACACAACTTGTGTGCATTACTATGCTTGTTTTTTTTTCTTTCAAAATATATGCATGTAATTTCATAAAATTCGCTATATCTTTGCCATTTATCCTATTTTTTGATAAAATGATTAACGTCCTTAATTATTTCATTCTCACTTCTCATATACAGTAATATCATCCAGGACCAGGAATGAATCCCAAGACGTGATGTAATATGCATAAATAATGATACGTACCTGCAACTCGCACTTATTAAACCAGGGAAATCCGAAGATTTTCAACTGCGATTGGTTCGCGATCAAACCTAAATTATTATTTGGAACCTGCCAGAAGTTGCAAAGAAAATTAATTATAACGACGGAGCAGACCATAATGCAAGTTTCAGAACCCAAAGTTGAACATCATCATGATGTTCAATATATTACCACGGTTATGAAGATCTCTAACCAAAACCAATTAAAACACGTACGTGCGTAATTAAATGGCATACTTTTAACAAAAACAAAACAAAGAACTATTAACAGCCGACAAGTTGTTTGCCCCACTTATGCATGTTTAATTCAGCACGTGTTGTTCAACGTACATATATCATGGTTTGTTCAAAGCAACCCACAAAGAGAAAAAACAAACACTAATCCAACCCTTTCTAAAGGCGACTGACCTTGTGAATTTGTTTAAACCACTAGATTTTGTCGTCGTCTCTTACATATTATATATATCGATCGAAGAAAAACGAGCACATGAATATATACATACAGTATACATAATATATCTTAATTATGATCGAATCTCACTAGCTTCAAAGGTTGCGTGTGTGAAATCACAAAGTAGATATAATGGATGACGAAATGCTTGAAATGTTGGCATCGTGATCTGTTTAATTAATCACTAGACAAGTAGACAATGTTCGTCGTTGACTGTTCAACTTAATTGTTCATTTAAATCGAATTATAATGGCCATGTACGTACCTAGACCTGTCAAAAGCTGACCCGACCCGTAAACCCGACCCGACCCGACCCGAAATTTCTAGGGTTTCAACCCGAAAATTTGAACCCGAAACCCAGTTTCAACCCGAACCCGATAAACCCGAAAATTTAGGGTTAGGGTCAGGGTCAAACCCGCTGGGTCAAGAAATCTATAAGACGGAAAACTTATTTTATAATACACTCTATTATAATGAAATGACGGATTGACGGGTAATTGTGCACCCAAAGGTTTTAATTATATTACAATATATAAAATTTATTTTATAAAACTATGATAAATTTTATTATTAAAATATTTAAAAATAATATTTTGTTATTATATTTTATTATTTTAATAATATTTTATTTAAATTTTAGTCAAAAAATTGATACTCTTGACCCGTTGGGTTGACCCGACCCGACCCGAAAACCCGAAACGACCCGACCCAGTTTGACCCGTAACCCGATTGACCCGAACCCGAACTCAACCCGAACCCGAAACGACCCAACCCGAACCCGCCCGACCCGACCCGATTGACAGGTTACGTACCTAACGTACGTATATTTACGTACAACCACACATTAAATTTATTCTACGAACAAATAAATAGTTGTATAGTTGTAATGTTGTATACTTGTATACTTGTATAGTTGATCAAATTCACCCAAATTTACAGCAAACAACTAGTTCTTAATGTTCATGCTGTCCTTGGCAGTTGGCACGAATGTTATTCGAAAATAAGGCTATACGATTTCATGTTAACTCCCATTTTGCCAGTGATAATAATTCAGCCATAAATTAGTGCTCATTTGTAGAAATAAACAATAAACCGCGTAAATAACGTACTAGTACGCACGTAATACGTTTGTACGCGACATTTTCAATGATCTTTCTTGCACGTTGTTACAAGTCTGCAAATTCATGGCACTGACACAACGTACAAATGCCTAATTTTAATTAAAACACGTTGCATTCGTGACACAAGGCTCATTAGATCATTATTCTTCATTTAGATAGCATAAGGCTTTGTTTGGAAGCACTCAAATGGTACTTATGGAAACTAGTTTATCTGAGCTTATCTAAAAAAATAACTTCGAGCATATATGATTGGTTAAACTAGCTTATCATATCTTATGAAATAAGCTTAAATTTGTCAAAAAAATACTCCCTCTCAAGCTTCTCATTTGGTCGATCGGAATCGATATCAATATCAATATATACTATAAAAGCCAACAGTTATCGAACCACCACGTTGATTCTGGTCCTATCATATATTTAACCTCCCTCTCAAGCTTCTCATTTTACATTTTTTTTTGCAAAATGGTAAACAATTTATTAGAATAGAGAGATCACAACGATCACAAACAACGTCTCAAACCTCCAAACAAATCACAAAAAACAAACAACCTAAAGCACTCGAACTTTCGGCCAAGAGATTACTAGGAGATCCTTATGGTAAACCACTCCTTCCTAGCAAACTCACGAAGCCTAGAGGAGGAACAAACCACCCCACTGCATCATCACATGAGAGCATCAACTCACATACTCAGCAAGAGGTGTGAGAGGAGTGCTAATACAAGAGACTACCCAATCAAAACCCAAAAACAGAAAGCAAAAATAATCAAAAAACACACAAAAACTCCGAAGACCCCGAACACCCTGCAAGGACAAAGTTGTACTTCATCCTCATGCCATAGCACTAGAAGTACACCTAAGTCACGATGCCAAAACGGGGGCCAAACCTGCATATGCATCGTCGAGATGGTTTAAGAAAACCAGAGCTCTCAACAATGGCAGGGAGGGGGAGTCTACTCCTAAAGAAGCAAAAAAAGAACACTCCACTCCCACTAACCAATGACCCAAGAAGCAAAGAGCCATCACAGCTGCAACCTCCTTCTCATGGCCTCACCTCTCCTCCCTTCAATCCTGAATTTAGTGATGATTCTAAGCTTACAAACATCCATAATTCTCTGAGCACAGTTGACAGCATTAAGATGGACTCCTCTAAAGATGCACTCATTCCTTCCCATCCAAGTGAAGTACATGATGCCCAGGACAGCCAGTAATTTGGTGTAGAAGATATTCCCTTTCTTTCCATTACCTTGTAGGAACCAATTCCAGCTTTGCATCACAGTCTGAAATCAAAACCTGATTCCTACCCATCTCATCAAAATCTCAGTCACTTCCTTAACAAAGTTACAGCTATACCACAAGTGATCTTCATTCTCATCACCTAGCTGACATAACTTGCATAGACTGTACTCCCTTCCATATTAGACAGTTCCAATCTTCTTTAGAGTAACAAGCCATGCATGGAAACTCCACTTTCTCGACTGTACTCCCTTCCATATTAGACAGTTCCAATCTTTTCCATCAGCATGAAACCTGAAAAGATCATACACGAAGGCACTACTCATCTTACCTCTCTTATCCAGCAAGCAAGCAAGCAGGTCTGTAAGAGGCTTCACGCTCAATCTCAGGCTGTATATGCAATTTAGTGATCACATAATCTCTGAGCTGAAGCAAGTTCTTCCAGATCCAAGAGTCTTGAACAGAAGTTCTAACCTGCCAAAAACCACATCTCTTAAGAAGGTTATATCTGGCCCATTCTGTCCACAAATTCACTTTCCCCATGATCAGATCAAAACAAAGCTTAAACATCAAAGTTTTGTTCCAAGACAGCGACTCTTTGAAGTTTAATCCACCTTCTTCCATAGGTCTGCACACATAGGTCCAAGCAACCAAACTTCTTTTGCCACTAATACCACCAGACCAGAGGTAGGATCTACACATGGACATAATTATACACACAACCTTCTTAGGTAACAACACTGACTGCATCCCAAAAGACAAAACACCTTCAATCATAGATTTGATGACTTGGCTTCTACAAGCATAAGAAAGCTTGGCCATGTTTTGTCTTTGGAGGATAGAAGAAATCCTGTTTAGCAAGGGAAAATACTCACCAATCTTAAGCCTTCTAGAATGGAGGGGCATGCCTAGATATCTGATGGGAAATTGTCTTGGAGCAATTCCCAATAAACTTTCATAGGAACTCTTCAGATCATTACTGATTCCTCCAAAGAAAACTTTGCTCTTAGCTGCATTTGCCATCAAACCAGATTCTTTACCAAAATCCAGAAGCCCATTCTTAACCAACCTAAGAGTACTTGGATTTGGTTTGCAAAAGATAAGCAAGTCATCAGCAAAAACAATACTGACAAGCTTCATTTGCTTACACTTAGGATGAAAATTGAATCCCTTCTTCTTACTTAATAGGTTGAGCTTCCTATTTAACACCTCCATGACCAAAACAAACTGGAAGGGAGAAAGAGGATCACCCTATCTAAGCCCATTCTCACCTTTGAAAAAACCTTTAGGCTCACCATTAACAATAACAGAATACCAGGGAGTACTAACACATTGCATAATCAAGTTGATAAGAATAGCAGGGAAACCAAAGTAAACCATGGATTCTTCCAAGAATTTCCATCTTACACTGTCATAGACCTTCTGCAAGTCTACTTGGATCATACATCTAGGAGAAATGCCTTTCCTCTCATAGCCTTTCACAAGTTCCTGAGCAACTGCAGAGTTATGAGCAATACTTCTCCCTCGCACAAAAGCTCCATGGTTAACTGCCACAATCTCATCAAGTAAAGGCCTAATCCTAGCCACCAGGATTTTAGAGATAATTTTCAAAACTATGTTACAGCAAGATATAGGTCTAAACTCTTTCACTAGGAAAGGCTTATCAACCTTAGGGATCAAGGTAATAAAGGTGGCATTAAACTGTTTCAACAGTCTACCACTTTCAAAAAATTCTCTAATAGCAGCTCCCACATCAGTCTTCAAAGTTTCCCAACTAAACTTGTAAAAATGACTCCCAAAGCCATCAGGCCCAGGGCTCTTATTGCTTCCAATATCAAACATTACACTTCTAATCTTCTTATCAGTGGGAATTAAGATCAAATTAAAACAGTCCTCAGGCTTGACAGTCCTCCCATCTAAATTAGCAAAGCTAATATCCCTTGAGATAGAATTACTTCCCAGCAAAACCTTGTAGAACTGGATGATCTCAGCCTCATTCCCAGCATTATCCTCAACAAGATTACCATCACTGTCTTTTAAAACAAAAATATTACTCATAGCACGTCTGACCCTTATACCTCTATAAAAAATAGAAGAGGTTTCCTCCCCAAGCTTTAACCAATCAATCTTACTTCTTTGAGCAATGAACCAATAAGTTGTTCCATTCTCAAATTCAAAGTATTTTTAGCATCCTGCACAACCTGCTGCTTTTCAGAATTAAAGAAGTCATTTTGAAGGGCATGATTCTTTTTAGTAAAAGAAGAAATACAAGATTCAACTTCCCTCTCAAGATGAATCATTCTTCCTTTTTGCCACTGTTGAAGGCCAGCCTTCATATTTTGGAGTTTCAGAGCCAGCTTAAACTGAGCTGTACCATTTCTCTCACATCTCCAAGCATACTCAACAACCTACTTATACTCCTACTCATCTGTCCAATAATTTCTAAATCTAAAAGGAATCCTCTTAGTGATAGAAGAAGGATTCACACAAACAACACCCGGAGAGTGATCAAAGAGCTCAGGATCAGCAAAAAAAATAGAACAAGCAGGAAAACTAAAGAACCAATCATCATTACAAACAACTCTATCCAACTTACAGGCAATTCTATCAAAACCATCTTGCATATTACTCCAAGTGTATTTCATACCTGAGTAGGGAATATCACTAACCTCAAGGGAATGATACAAATCAGCCAGCTCCTTTGAAACAGAAATCTCATCCCTCCTGAAAGATAACTTCTCTGAAACATCTAAAATACAGTTGAAGTCACCAGCAAGGATCCAAGCACCAGAAACATGAGCTTTAAGATCATGAAGCCTATTCTAAGCCAATAATCTTCTAACACTAGAATTCAAAGCATAGACCATAGTCAAAGTGAAAGCAGTCAATCAATCCTTACTCTGAACAACACAATGAATGAACTGCCTATCAACTTCTATAATATCCAAATCCATGAGATCATCCTTCTAAGCAAGCCAAATCCTGCCTTTCAACTCATCAGTACTATTGGTCACAAACTTCCAATTTCTTAGCAGTTTCCTAGAATACTCCTCCTCCTTACAATTAGCAATTTTAGACTCAAGAATAGCCATAATAGAGATACCATTTTTAAAGGTGAACCTATTAGCTAGGTTCATCTTAGGGGCTTTATTACAGCCCTAAGATTCCAAAAACCAAGCTTAATCTCAGCCATTAGAATTGTTTGAAGGGTTGCTTGGACCCTTTTTAGACTTTCCCTTCCCTTTACCCTTTAGAGGAGCAATCTGCAGAGAGCCTAAATCTTTTTTGCTCCTTACTTTGAGTCCATACACAGGGGGAGAGTGAGAT
The DNA here is from genome assembly GCA_934048045.1 of Polygonum aviculare. Taxonomy (NCBI): domain Eukaryota; kingdom Viridiplantae; phylum Streptophyta; class Magnoliopsida; order Caryophyllales; family Polygonaceae; genus Polygonum; species Polygonum aviculare. Next base: position 13,088,346 of record OW204023.1, on the reverse strand, counting down.
CTGTGCTTCCTTCGAGAAGAACTAATCCATTCACCATCAGAAATTTCCTCATCAAAGCTATTAGCTATCTCTTTCCCCTTGGCATGATTAGCAACAGGTTGAGGATCAACCACAGATTGTGGAACACTTTGAGCAGTCTCCTGAGCAACAACAACATGAGAGATATCAGAAGCAACAACAAGTTCAACAGACTTTTCCACATGCATAGAAGTTGAAGCATTTCCAGCAAAAGCATTCTTCGTAGCCACATCCTTTCTAGCCCAAACCTTATTAGCCTGGCTTTTCTTAGCGGCCTTAGTGTCCACACTAGCCTTAGTTTTATGACAAAACTGATCTTGATGACCAAAATGCTTACAATGAGAGTAAGACCAAGGAATCCATTCAAATTCAATTTTCTGAACAAATCTCTTACCATCCCGACTTTCCAGAATTACTTCCTTCCTCCTAGCCCCTTCTACAGACACATTAACCAGTAAGCGAGCAAAGGAAAGCCTTCTCCTACAAGCAGTGAACTCATCCATACAAACCGGCTCCCCAATCATGCTTCCAATCACACTGAGCATATGATTAGATAGAAAAATAGGATCAATACCATGAGTCAACACCCAAGCAGGGACCACATCAAACACAGTCCAGTTCATAGGCATGCCAGAGTTCCAGATCTTCAAAGCTTTGTCTAGAACCACCTACAAACCAAGGACCCTCCCTAAGGACCCAATCCCTATCAGCTTCAGATGCAAATTTCGGAATCCAAATTCCATTCCTCTTCAAGAAAACATCAGGAGTAGGGATAGACCAGCATGAAAACATAAATTGGATGAAATTATTATAGGAGATGTTATTACCAATAATTCCACCAATTAAAACCGCTTTTGATTCATTAGACTCCTGAGCAATCTCTAAATTATCAAATTTATAAATCTCTTCATCCCCAGTAGGAATGAATTCAAGTTTGTTCTTATGAATCGATTCCCTAAGACCAGCAACTATGTCAACATAAGACTTCTTAGCAATTTTGTCACCTCTCTCCGAAATTGGGGGTGATTTTCTAGAAATCGCATCAGTAGAACCTAAAATTGCTCCAGAAGATCCATAGATCGGATCAACAGCTCTAGACGGCAAGTCCGAAGACGGATCAGAGCGATCGGAAGTTATCCCAGCCTTATCAACAGAGATCGATTGATTATCTAGGGTTTTTCCAGCGTTTTCCCCAATTGAACGATTCAAGTCAGATTCTACGCCATTTCCATCCAATTGCGAGTTTTTCCCCTTAGCTCTCCCCATCGCACCAACTGTCGATGAGAAATCGGAAGCGAAAAGCTAGATCGAGCCAAACGTGATCAACACGAAAAGCGTTCTAGCGACTTCGCAAATCGCCTATCCAGAGGGCGGGAAAAGAGAGTACTTGGTATATCTCATTTTATATTATATTGACTTATAATGTCTCAAAATTGTGATAATATGGACAATAATATATATTAATCTTTAGAGACAAATTTTAAAAGAAGATAAAGTAAGTAAATTTTATTTTATAAATTGTTCTATAATTAGAATATGTTTTATATTTTTATAATCTTATACGTGTAATACTACGATTCTGACATTTGGATAATGACAACTTTAATCTTTTGTTTTCCTAAATTGTCTAATCTTTAATTTTATTTTTTCCTTACTCATCTAATATCTCTCTTTGATGTCATACAATTTGTATTTAAAATTTCCTTATTTATCAAATTTTTTATTTTATTTTTTTATCATCTAACATACTGTTTATCTTTCATCCCATCCATATTTCAAAAATATCTTTCATTCACGAAATTTTCAATCTACAAATTCACAAGAGTTGATGAATTCCACGTGAACCTATCGTATCTAGGGATGCACATTTGCCCCGCGGGGACGGGGACCCGTGGGCACCCGCCCCGAATGGGGCGGAGATTCCCCGACTTAGTGGGGAGTGGGGCGGGGATGGGGATAGGGTTTTAATTCCCCGACGGGGATGGGGCGGGGACGGGGAATCCATTATCCGCCCCGTTTAGTACCCGACCCCGATATTAATAATATATTATTTTATATGACTATTTAATTTATACTCAAACTATAGTCTACATGTAAAATATTATAAATTTTATTTTTTATAATCTATATGTAAAATATTTTAAAATTTATGTTTTATAATCTATATGTAAAATATTATAATTTTTTTATATAAATTTAAATATTATAATTTTGCTTAGAATTTGAGGTAATTTTTAGGAATCCTAACAGTAAATAAGACTCTTCAATAAAAAAAAAATCAAAAAATGGGGACCCGTTAACATACCCAAACCCGATGGGTATTCCCCGCCCCGATCCCCGCGGGGATTAGATGGGGATGGGGCGGGGATGGGGAAACAAATAGGTGGTGGGGATGGGGATAAGGAATGCATTATCCGCCCCGCCCCGGCCCCATGTGCATCCCTAATCGTATCAGGCCCATCTAATATAATTATTAAGTTGTGTAGGATATTATTATAATGTTAATCGATCTGTTAAAAAATACGATAATAACTTTTATATCCCATCTAATATATATATTAAGCATAATGATATCTATAAGTCGGCCGTTTTTGAGTCACCACGGTCACATTGATTCTGACCACACTTTATTAACAATTTTATATCTTTTATTTTTCTTAATTATCAAATTTTTTACTTTATCTTTTTTCTTACTTATCGAATATTTATCTTTAAAGTCATACTATTTATCTTTAAAATTTTCTTATTTATCTAATTTTGTTAAAACATTTTTCTTACTCACCTAATATCCATCTTTGAAGCAATATTATTTGTCTTTACAGTTTCCCTTTATAAAAGATGCATGTTAATTACCTTTTTAATCTATTTATGTGAGAAGTAAGTTTATGTAAAAGATATTTTGAAAATTTTGAAAAGATGCTCTATCCTTTTTTATATATTAAGTATCGTTTAAATCTCTTTATGTAAGAAGTAATTAAAAAAATTTTAATTAAAAAATAACTTTAAATGGAAGGCATTTTTTTATAAATAAAATATTATTCTTTTCTTTGATATTGAATCAATTTATATTTATTATGTTTGACTTAACTTATATATTATCACATTTATAATAGCTTAGCTTCCATCTTTCATAATAATATAACTGCTAAAATAGCTCATTTTGTATTATATTGACTTATATCTCAAAATAACTGTTAGAATATCCCATTTTATATTGTATTGACTTATAACATCACAAAACTATAGTAATAGGGATAATGATATATATAACCATTAGAGACAGATTTTTGAGGTTACAAAAGTAAGTGAATTTTATTTACTAAATTTTTCTATAATTAGAATATGCTATATAATCTGGTACGTGTAGTAGTACAAATCTAAAAAATAATCTTTTTTGTCTAGAAAAAAAATAACATTTTGGTATCCTAAAATTTTCATTATATCTTTTCACTTATTAATATAAATAATTTTAAAATGTGAAGTATGAGTCAATGTCGTGCATGGCACGACAAGTACCGCTAGTTTAAATAGTTTACAAAGATGCTCCTACAAACAAGAATGAATCACACACTCTTGAGCTACATTGTGACTAAGCAAGATACATCACGCCTAACAAAGATCGTCAAGAACCCAAACCCTTCAACGATTACACGCTCAAGTACTCACCGAACACACTCGATAAATCTCTCAAATGCTCCACCTAGTTTCTATCAAGCACACAAAATATCTAGAATAAACTAGGCTCATTATGTTCAGAATATCTCCTATTCTATTAAGGAATAATTTTAAGAATAATCTTACAAAGATCTTTTCTAAAATATGAACTAAGCACTAGAAAAATATCCTAAATAATTTCTCACTTTAGTGTGATTCTTCCTCCATTTGACCCCGATTTTATCCTCAAATTAGATAGTTGCTACAATTGACCCACAAGAAATCTGCTCCGCAATTTACATAAATAGGCCAGTTTTGCGCCAATATTTCATGTCAGCGACAACCACAAATGACCTTTGTCCCCAACATAGTTTGGAACCATCAAAACACTAAAGGTGAAGACAAAATTCCCAAAATATATGTGTTCTTCTCAACCGGCTTGAGACTTTCAAGTATGACAACTTATAGAGCAAAAAGACAAAGACCAAGAAAATCCCCCTAAGTTCAATACCCATAAAGTATTCAACAGATTCCCCCCTTTAAACACGTTTCGCAGAGTCATTCCCTTTTTGACATCATTAAAAAGTTCAATTAATATTTAGAAAGAAAAACAAAGACACACATATTAGCTAAAAGCATAAAGGCACAAGGATTCGAGTTTCAAGAGTTGTCAAGACGAATTCGTTAAGGAGTGATTCTACATGAAGACCGCAAGCGTGGAGGACAATCCGCATGTTGGACTGATCATTGAGCTTTAGGACATAAAAGTGAAGAGGGCAAGTGCGGAGGCTGAAGTGCGCTCGAGCTGAAGGCCGAAGGCCTCGTTCGCGGAAGGAGAACTGCATCCACGGTAGAACGCGATAAGCGAAGAACAAATAATTCTCGATCGTCAATAGGGGTGCCCAACGTGAATTGAGACCCGACCCGTAACCCGGTTTACGGGTTTTAGGGGTCGGGTCACGGGTCAACCTGTTTGACCAAGTCAAACATGTTTTATGGGTCAAATGGGTCAAATTACGGGTTGGGTCACGGGTTGACCCGTTTGACCTATAAAACCCATTTGACCCGATTATATAAATTGTGTATAACGATGTTGTTTTTTACACTTTAATTTTTTTTTGTGATTGTGCATTATTATTTTTCTAACCTCCAATGCAATATAATTATCGAAATGTGTCTCACAAAGCAACATAAAAAAATATACAATCCATAGTCCAAACAAAAGAAAAGAAAAGAAAATAAAAATATATAGTTATTTAATTTTAGGGGTTTTACGGATCGACCCGTAACCCGTAAATGAAAATTTTATGACCCGTGACCCGACTCGTAAATTTACGGGTCAGGTCGGTCTGAGTTACGAGCGACCCGGAATAATGGTCCTCTGTATCACAATCTTCTTAGGTATGACCCTGACTTAGTCACTATACTAAAACTTGTAACTACGGTTATTTATCTTTGATTTTGCCATGACGACCAATGACGAGTCAAATTTGTGCGTCGTTGCCACAGAACTTTGGTTGAATTCTAGTGTTAATATTTTTCTTGACTTTGTGTAGACCTATCTTAGTGTCTACACTATATATACTAATGTCTTTGTTTGAGTTTAGTCTGTTTCAAGATGAACCTTTTCACAAGTATTTTGATAGGTGCTAGGAAGTGGTGGATAACCTCTCTGCTTAGGGGATGCATATAGAGCTTGATGATGCTTACAATGACATTTTGTAATGGAATGACTATATTGAGACTCAAGTGAAAATGTACCGCGCGCATGAGCATGCACACATAGAATCGTTCATGCCCTAGCAACCTCATTTTGAGAAAATGGGCAATACCAAAATGAGCATGCACACATAGAATCTCGCATCGATGAGGTTCTAGAAGAGATCGCAAGGTTGAAGTTTTTGAAGGGAAATGCCTCATCAACAAGATTGAAACCCTTAGGACGATTAAATGGCTCGCTAACGTTATCAAATTTGTCGATAACCATCATGATCGATGAGGAGAAGCCTAATAGGATGCAGCTCTACTACTAATGCAATCATAGGGCTCTACGAGGACGAAGATGAGACAAGCTTCATGACTTGCCTCCTCATAAGAACTCTCGAGTTACCAAGCATTCTCGAAAGCATACAGTATACTCAAACCATGAAGAATCTAAACCCACTTGAGAGCACGACTATGGCGGCGACCATGAAGAGTCTGATGATCATCATAAGCGCATGTATGAATGTGATCGGAGCCACCTCTACATGCAACAAAGATATGATCTTCAGAGAGTTGAGGAGCGATGGTCCGATCACAATGAAAAGAGAGAAAGGAGTGAGTAGTGGTGGAAAAGAGACTACTCACGTTGTTGAAAACGCTAAGTGAAACCTTACAATCTGCCCAATAGCAAGCTTAGTAAAAACTAGCTTTAATGACTTCGACACTATTTCGTTAACATATCCAGCACGTCGAGCTACCTAAGTAACTTTCACCCCCGACTTGTGCCTTATATGATGGTAGTTTGGACTAGGGATGTCAATGGGGCGGGTTCGGGACGGGGAGTAACCTCCTCGTAACCATCCCCGTTTAAAATTATATTTCACATGCCCATCCCCGTACCCATCGGGGAATAAAACTTGTACGCATGTTTGTATCTGTCGGTCCCTATCCCCAATTTTCCTGGCCTATATATAATCCCCACGGATTTCCCCGATTAATTTTATACGATTTTTTATTTAAATTCTTATATAGCTCATACACATATATATGTATGTAATACACAACTTGGCTTGATAATTTTACAAACAAAGTTGTAATAACATAATTTAAATAAGTTAACTACTAATATATACGATTTATAAAAATAAATTCATTCTTCTAACACTTTGCATGAATTTCGTACCAGTATAACATAACGATAATTGACAATTAACTCTATCATGACAAAACCTTATGGTACTTTCAAAGGGATCCCCACAAGTCCCCCGATATGTATTCCCAATGGCTCCTTCGATGGGGAATCTCCATGGGGTTCCCCGAAGGGGTCGGATTGGGTCGGGAATGAGGCAAAGACATCTATCCCCATACCCATGCGGGTAATCAGTTTCTCCCATATTTCATCCCCATCCCCATTCCAATTCACCCATCCCGACCCCCACGGTGGGGAATCTCCACCGAGAATGGGGAATGCCCGCCCCATTGACATCGTACTCTGGACCCCACGAACCATATACCATCCTTTCCGCATAAGGCAGACCATGTGCAAGATTTACTGGGACACCTTAATAAGGGCGCTCTAAGGCAGTTCCATAATTTAAAATCGAGTTGGACATGGTCATGGAACTAACATGCAACCGAGTTTATGAGACACTACATTGCCAATAGTAGAGATGTTGTCTACTCAAACACTCTTTTTGGCATGAAGAAGGAGAAAGCAGAGAGCTTGCAAAGACTCGTGAACCATATTTTAGAAGTAGGCCAACATGTACTATCGAATACTCGGTCATATGACCACATGATCTAGTAATACGAGCCCTACAAGAACTTTTTGGAAGACTTGGTCAAGGAAGGGCACTTGGAGGAGTTCATCAAGAGGAAAGAGTGGGAATTCGACTCAAGGTCATGATCAAAGCAAAGTTGAGTTGATCTAGACCATCTCGGCAATATACAAAACAAGGATGCAAAGCTAAGGAGCAAATTCCGAAAATCATGCCACAGATTGGTAGTGATGAGGGTGCAGCAAATTGAGCCATGACTGACGTCTCTTTTAACAGCCACCTGTGTGGTCTTTTGAGATGAGGACCTCACCAACGCCCAAGTCTCGCACAATGACCCTTTGATCCTAATGGTGGAACTCGAGGACATCAAGGTACATCGAGCCTTAGTGGACTCGGGAAGTGCAATCAACATCATTTACTACAACATTCTCAAACTTCTTGGCAAGTCGAAAGAAGGCTTGACCTCAGTCAAGATGCAGCTCACCAGATTAGGAGGCTACCCGATGTTACATCTTTGAATATACAAAACAACGGTCCATCAAGCAAACAAGGACTTTTGGGCGGAATTTGTAGTGGTCAACATTCCCAACCCCCATAACTTGATTCTAGAAAGACCATGGATTCATAGGGTGAGAGCGTTTCCATCAACCCTCCACAAATGATGCAGTTCGTGAAGAGGGACGCTAAGGTTCGAGTGTGGACCAATCAACTCAAACCCACATATGCATGAAAGGAGGTCATCCTTAATCAAATTGCATACAAGAGGAGGAAGCCTATGAATTTGGACAGTTTGCAAGGAAACCGGGCACACCCATTACTACGGAGGAAACCGTGACCATCAATCTCACGCCCGTGGTGGAAATTACGATCGCGAATCTCGTGCTGCCAATCACGATAGCTCGAGTTCTTACGGACAATGATATCGGGTCTAGGAATTCATGTAGGAATACGACACTCTTTTTCCCACATGGGTTTTGATGAAGCCCTTAGTTTTCTGCATTTTTGCATTATTAGACTTGTCCTTAAGATTCATATCATTCATGTTTATTATTTAATAAAGGTTAAAGTTTCACAATGTTAATTGCTGGCATTAAAGGAATAACTCAGTACCGAAAAAGTTATCACGTGCATGTGTAGGGGGTGGTGGGGTACATAGATCTCATGCTCATGGTGCATGGATGTATGAATATACAAATATGTAAAGGCAGAATACATATACAGACCCCTATATTTGAACGTTTTTTCCTATTAGCCCCTCCTACTTAAAATTGTTCAATTAGACCCTTGTACTACGTCAATTTTTGAACACTTTTATCATACGTGGACAAACGCGTGATAGCTAAACGCATGTATTGCGAGTGATTAGGTTTTTTTCGCTGACAAGTTAAATTATATTAAAAAAAATCTTTTTTCTTTCATTTCTTCTTTATTATAGCTTGTATTATAAAAAATATTTTCATATCTGGGTTTTTTTTTGATAAACTCAGATCTGGGTTTTTTTACCGTCGAGCAAAATCGTCTCCTGGGGGGGATTGGACCAATTAGGGCTCGAATCGTTGAGGGAGGACTGAGTGTGGCGGGTTGAGAACGGGCGGAGGCCGGCGATGGAGGGTGGGGAACGGGTATGGAGGAGGTGGACGACGGCGGTGAGAGGCGGAAACGGAGAGCGGAGAATTGGGAGACGGATAGGGGAGGTGAGGAGACGGTGTAGGAGAGAGATGAGAGCTTGTTTCGTCGAATCTCAGAGCCATCAAATCCTACTAGCCGTCCCTCCTTCGTCGCCATGGCCACCGACCAAGACAGCTCAAGTATACTTCCCCCGCCTTTCTTGATATTTATTTCCGAATTCAATTTCGCGATTTACCATACGACATCACATTAGCACAAGGATAGTCCGAAAGTGCAAGCTTTGGACCTTGTATTCGCTGACTTTTGCTCACCGGTTGCTCTTGCTGTGTAAATGATGAAATCGGGTGCTAAATGTTGGTTTCTGCTACTGGTTTTATTTAGATTGTGAGTAGCGATCAATTAATGAGAGGAAGGAGATGAGAGCTGGAAAAATTTTGCTCTTTAATGTTGGTTTCTGTTGCTCACTTATCTTTTCTTTTCTTTTTATTTTTATTTTTGTTTATGTTAATAGGAAAAACCTTACCTGGCAAAATTTGCACATGTGGCACCATTACATGTCATTTTTTTAATTACGTGGTTGACATGTGGTGTGTGTGTGAATCACGTATCGGGATTGTTTGCCATTTGTGGTCAATAGGAAAAAATAGGGGTAGTACAGGGGTCTAATTGAACAATTTTAAGTAGAGGGGGCTAATAGGAAAAAACGTTCAAGTACAGGGGTCTGCATATGTATTCTGCATATTCAAATAAGAGAACATCCATATATCTGCATGACCACTCCCTTAGAGTATTTGAGTCATATTGCGATGCAATTGAACGCAATTATGATTCCAATAGGGCAATTGTATACAAGTAAAATTCGTAGTTAATACTTTTTTACTATTATCACCTAGTTTTTGTATCTTATTTATTTTCATCCTATCTTTCTTTTAAATATGATAATTTTAACAAAATTAATGGAAGATAAAACATCTTTATGGATTGGAAAGCAAGTAATCGTCTTGCTTGGGCATGAATGGTACTCAACCACCAAGTCTGGGAGGATTTTTTATCCCTCTCTTCCCTTTCTTCCATTATAAATATACATGTCATCGTCATATGTAGGTAAGTTGAATCTATGGTTTACCTTAAACATTTATTTGACATTGTCTTTAATGACTCACGCACTAAAGGTGGATTAGGGAGACATTAACCCCTTGGATCAATTGTTTTGCATGTCAAGCCCTATTTGAAATTCGAGCGAAGAGGAAACGACAAGAAGAGTATTAATTAGTGCAAGAAGAAGTTTGTGGACTAAGAATAATCATTTTTAATTTTGCATAAAGTAAAGATATTGGTTAACTATTTTGTTTGATCATCTTAACAACATCAATTTTTATCCTCGTTTGTCATATAAATGCTTAGTTTTTTTATTAAAAAAAGTGTACATGCCTACAAATTACAAATGCACATGGAACACTAAAAGTCATAGCATGCCTACAAATTACATATGCACCCACATTATTCCCATCCTAAGCACAACCATTTCTACACTATACAAACTTCAATCTAAAGTTTGCTCAATAACGTAACAATAAAACCAATCCAATCAACTAAATAAAGTGTAACAACATCAAAAAAAATATTAAATCAACAAAGATGTTATATAACTGATATCTTTTTCTATGATTACGATCTCTTAAACTTAGCTTGCTTCGGATCCTCAATTGCTAGCAAGATTCTCGTTGTCTTCGTTGACCACCTTAGCCCCATGAGTGTCTCCAGACTTCTAGCGGAATCCTTATGACTCTCCACCGTCATCCTTGAAACCGTCGTGGGGGTAACTGTCGAAGCTGCAACTATTGGGCACTCTAGGCCTTGGAACTCGTTGTGCTTGGTATCTCCATTGTGCTATGCTATTTTAGGCCCAACAAGAATCGACTACATTTATTTGCCAACATCATCTAGCTAGTCATCGTTATGCCCGATTAAACCATTCTAAAGACATGAACTGCTACATGAATGCATGCAAAGGAAAAGTTTATAGTTTATACATATCTACTTGGAGTCCATTTGGTTTTCACGTGAAAAGTAAACAAAAATGAATGAATCTAATCCACTTATGTGTATTTGTACATTTACAAAAAAAATCCTAATTTGAGACTCTAATATTTGTGTGTTAGAGAATGGAAGAAGAAAATGATTACACTAATTTATTATCCCACTCTTGAACATGGGAAACAAATAGAGTATCGTGAGGGGACTTGTGAATAACTTTTTATAAAAATTAAGGTGACTTACGATTTGTGGTTTATATATCATGAAGTTACTATCAACATGATTCATTTCCATTCTATTTATGTTTTTTGTACAACATATGGAGAGTACTAGGCCTCCTAACCAGGGTAGGACTAGTCTAAATCATTCGACCGGATGATCTTCATAAAATCTCTAGCTTCATGGATTCTTCCATCACTCATTCTAAGACCTGTCTTGAACCAACTTCCTAGTGTTGAGCCTCACACCTTGTTGACATGCTGGTGAGTAGAAGTTGAGGGTCAATGCTTCTGGCCTCTAAGTAGTCTGCTGCTCTATTACTTTCCGTGTAGCAATAGAAAACACGAACTTCCTCAAAATGAGGCAGGAAGCCATGTAATATCACCAATAATTTTCTGGATTTCCCAAGGACAACTTCATACCCCCATAATGTTGTTAATCATGCATAAATTATCTCCTTCGACCACTAGCCTTCTTATATTAAGGGACTTAACCTTCCGCACCCCATCCAAAGCCGCTAAAGCAATGGCCGGTGGCCATATTCCGTCGATCCAAGGTAAGAGTTTTCGAATTTTCATTCCTCAACATATATCCCATGTTCATGGAGGAGTTAGATCGTCGAGATCCTTCAAAGTTCATCTTTATCCACCCTTTATCTAGTTTCTTCCAGCTTAGGAACTTTGGTCTCTAATGTTTAGCTGTTTGCTTTTGATCCATTTGTTCTGCCAGCTTCCATTGCAAGTAGAGGGAAAAAGCCGTATCAGAGGGTTTCTCATCCCTAACGGCTTTCTCGCGCCGGCTTTGAAGAGTAGGTTATTGCGGTGCATCCAAATAGCCCACCATAGGAATAGTAGGATAGTGTCACCTTTGTTACCCTTAGTTGTGTCTAGTATGTTATGGCATAACTTGCCATCCTCTTTTAATACAATTTGCACTCCAACTCGTTGTTCAAGGTGTCAAAGCATTTTTATTGTGAAACACATTCAAAGAACAGACGATTGGTAGATTCCTCTCGAGTCTCACACAAGGCACACATACTTGTTACTCTTGAATGATACATGTTTAGTCGTTCTATTGTTGGAAGACAGTCCGCACAAGCCTTCTAGATGAAATTCTGCACCTTTGGAGGGGGGGGGGGGGGGGAGGGTTGTGGTTGCAAAGTCCAGTCCATGTTTTTATGGGGGACATTCTATTCTCCTCTCATAGCTGGACAATCGTCTCATCGGAGAAATTCCCATTCGGGGATGGTGTCCATCCACTCCATTCTATTTATGTTTTAATTGTTAGAATTTAAACGGATGTGAATAGGAGGGTCAAGTCGAGTCTTAGGGTAAGGGTGTGATTGGAGGAAAAGTAAAATGGTAATTTACGTGACTGTTCTCTTTTTTTTGTAACTTTTTTGCATTATTGTACAAAAAATTGGGGTGTCTATATATACAAAGTTAGATGATAAATTTAGAACTAATCATAATAATACAAGTGTAAAAACAAATTGGATAAATTTCATTTATATATATAGTATTCATGTAAAATGGCAGTTTCCATACTAAATTTGTTAGCTAATAATTGAAAACTAAAAAGGTGATATATATATATATAATTGGATTTCTTCATCAATGACTGAAAAAGATAAAAAACTTCATAATTTTCTTAATTTGTAAAATATATTATATCTATTATATAATAATATTAGTTGAAACTATAGAAAAATAGAAAACTTATGACATTACAAAATATCCCAACATTCATGCAAAAAACTAGCAAACTATTTAATTAAAACATTATGAATGTTTGGAGATTATTGTCTATAAGTTAAATAAATGATAATTAAAATACAAACAAAAAATATTCGGTGCATAGCACGGAAATCACGCTAGTTATAGGGTGTTCCTACAAAGATATGCAATTAATAGTTCATATACAAAGTTTGTGTTTTAGTTGTGCAAGCTATGTATTAAGGAATTCATATCTAAGCCATAATTAATTATGTATAAGGAGCTGATGTACATATTATATAATGTCAGATACATAAATTGAAGATGGGTAGGCCCTTCACATTCTATGATTGCTCAAGTAGTCTGCTTTCTTATCCCTTTGTTCTTGGGCCACTGTATAAATCAGCCCAATTTATGCTTATTAAGCTTCCCAAGTTGGGCTAGAGTTAGCCCAGTTTATGCTTATTTTGTGGTATGGCACGCTATAAAGACATAAAACGTCAATTTATTAGTATTACACTAACCTTAAGTTAGCAATTTGGTTTATGCTATCAAAGGCTAGAAAATTCTTTAAACGACTGTTGAACCTAATTAAAACAACATTCAATTGAACTTTCTGAAGAGTCAAATTTAGCGTATCTAATAAAAGCTTTCATTTACCACAACTTTATCTCAGCCAAGTAACACCCAATAGTTTTGAATATGTTAATTAAGTCGGAAAACGTCTAATTGTAATGACCCATTTACATCTACAAAACCAACGGTCAAGAACCCACCATCTATAAAAAGGAATTTTGATATGGTTGAGTTTTTCATCAGTTTATATTTGTGAGGGGAAAAAATCAGAACTGAAAAATGACCACAATTCTTGCTCCTGCACAGGCTTCCCCCATTGATGATGCAGCTGTCATAAAAAAAGCTTGTCTGGGTAAGAATCTCCTTCTCATCCCCTTCATACTTGGAAATTTTTAATGCACTTTCTGTTCATTTCTGATCACATGATGAGAACATTAACTCAACAGGGCTTGGGACCGATGAGAAGGCGATCATCTCAGTTTTGGCTCGCAGAAACGCGAGCCAAATCAAAGAGATCTGGAAAGCCTACAAAGAAAGTTACCAAGAGGATCTCATCCACCAACTCAAGTCTGAACTTTCAGGAGGCTTTGAGGTTTACATATCATCACACTTGACTTGCTTTTTGAAAGCTTTTAGGGCACATTTGTTGTAAACATCACTATAATTCACTTATTTATGGCGACGACAGAAAGCTATATGCTACTGGGTCCTAGAACCGACTGATCGGGATGCTGTCTTGCTGAATGAAGCATTGACAAAGAACAATCCAGATTACATCTGTGTAGTTGAGATTACCTGCACAAAAACCCCAGATGAAGTTCTTGCAGTTAAGCAAGCGTATCAGTCGAGGTACAAGCGTTCTCTTGAAGAAGACGTAGCATCCTATACTATGGGCAAGATTGGAAAAGTAGGCAAAAACAAAACCAAAGAATGGTTATTTTTGTATTTCTCTTCCCCTGGATTCATTGATGAGTTCCTGTATTCTTGTTTGTTGCAGTTTTTGGTGGCCCTGGCAGGTGTGTACAAGTACAATGGCGATGAGATCCAGGACACAACAGCATATTATGAAGCAAAGACTCTGCATGATGAGATTGAAAATGGAAGCTCAAGCCATGAAGAGATTATCAGAATCATCAGTACCAGGAGCAAGCAACAGCTTCTAGCTACATTCCGCCATTTCAAGGAAAACCATGGAACTTCAATTGGCAAGGTGAGTTAGCTACATTCAACCATCTTAGTTTGGATTGGTAAACGAACTCATGCATCATGAATGTGACTATCAGAAGCTACAAGGAGACCAAGCAAACGAGTTCTTCTCGCTTTTGCAAGCGGCAATCCGTGCCTTCAAAAACCCACAAAGATACTATGCAAAAGTAAGACATTTCTTAGGTAGCTATGGCTTAGTTTGTTCCATTAAAACCTAAGACAACGGGTCAACTTGAGCGTATAAATGACTCGTTCATTGTTTTCTGGGCATGAATCAAGGCATTGAGTTATGCAATTAGAGGTCCAGGAACAGACGAAGATGCAGTTAGCCGTGTGATCATCACACGTGCAGAGATCGACTTGGCGGAGATCAAGGAACTGTACCTGAAGAGAACGAGCCAGTCGCTTGATGATGCTGTAGCTGGAGATACATCAGGGGATTTCAAGGCTTTTCTACTAGCATTACTAGGCAATTAAGAGCCTTGACCTAAAGCTCCTTACACTCTCAAATTACTTAGGTTTTATCTATTCACATGTTAGATGGAGTAGCCAGACTTTTCTAAGTTCTATAGAATTCATCTCAGGTAGTGATCCTTAGAATTAATTACCTTTGAAAATTCTAATGGTAAGGGCAATAAACTAATACTAGAGGAACAGAAGCATATATTTGCACTTTCAGCTGAAAATACAACCACTTTTCTTGGTTTTTTTAACATAACCAAATTTTACAAGGTAAACACAAGCTAAGTTACCAAATTTTATAGGCCAGTCAAATTTGGAAATAAAACCAGTATTAGAAAAGTCAAAAAACTAAAGTTTTCAGTCATTCATTCATTGTTCGGAATATAGGCAAAACTGTCTCACAATCCTGTAGAAGTTGAGAAACATTCTTTCACTAACAATCCATATATATAGAAATTTGAAGGACAACATTCACTACTGAAATGCACAAATATGTAGATCAGGAAGAAAGGTAATCACTTTTGCCTTTGAAACAGAATCAAAAGACTATCACTTCTTGCGAGCCAATGCTGCAGCAAGTCCACCAACCACGAGTCCCACGGCAGTTGCAGCTATGCCAATGCCAATGACGCCATCTGGTTTTCAAGCAGCCACTTAAAAATGTCAAATTCTTCATCAATTAAATTATGAGGGACAAAAGAAGATTAAACATGATCAAAAAAGTGTATGCACCTTTAGTAATTTTCTCCTCAATTGTCTTCTTAAGGGTCAGAGCCTGCCTCCAATCAGGAGCTATCTGCAAAACCGAATCATACACTCTGCCAAATTACAAACTATGACAGAATTACAGAAAAAAGCTAGCAATGTGTAGATACTTTCATGAAGGCATCCAAGTCTATTTTCCAAGTTCAAATGCTTTTTGGTGGATTTTTCGTTCTAATATTTTCAAATCTAATGTCTCATAAAGTTCTTCATGCCTTTTCAATGAATACAACGAGCAGATTTAGGCCTCTTTCGGCTTTGGAAATCTAATGCCAAATCACTTTGACCTATGATTGTTTTAATCTTCTTCTTGAATTGGTACTGGGAAGAAAAATGACTGAAAGATTTATATATGTAAATCACACTTTACATTATCCACCTTGACACCAAAGCAAAGCTAGGCAAAGGGTTTAAGAGGATGAAATCTATAATCCATATAAACCTATCTTGATTTGGCAATGGCATGCATGTGAATTCTCTCTCGGGGTTCAAAAGGTATCACCACAAGGGAAAGGAATAAAAATATTAGGCAGAGAACAACAGACGAACCTCCAAACATCTATCCACAAGCTGCCTGCTCCTTGTGAAGTCTCCACTACGATAATAACCAACAGCAAGGAGATAGAGACGTTCTCGCATTTGCAGTGGGCTATTAACATTAGATAGAGAAGCTGCAAACAATAGTAAAAAAAACATGAATTACAAATCCATGCGAAGGGCAGCAGTATCTAAAACAAAAGAAAGCAGGCCAAGACTGCACCCACTTCACCAGCCTGGCACAGGCATCCATATAAGTAGATATCATCCAAGGGAATCTTGTTTCCTCATACCTTCAAGCATGGCAATGCCACGCTGCACGTCTTCTGGCTGTCGGGAATGAACAAGAGCCCATGAAAGGCGCATTATACATTCACTCTTGGATTCCTCGGATGAGCCCTTGTTAGCCTCAGCAACCTCTTGCTCACACCCCTAAAGACATTTTGAGAGGTAAATGCATTGCAACATCTTTAATTCTGTGCTAAAAAAGAAACTGATACAGTGATACTAGATAAACACAGGATATAGGTAAGCACCAAAGTTTCTCAATAACAAGTAGCCTATGAGAGGAAACAATCAGGCAAGAATTATGAAACATGTAATGTTGTTTGGGGTGAAGCAGAAAGCTCCACCAATTTGAACCTGACTAGAAGTTTAGATTTACATGAGTATTGATTCCAGCCTTCTATGGGTAATCAAGCTGAGTGCTCACTTCAGTCCAGAGAAACGGCTTCTAAAACACCACAAGCAATATCGAGAACCATCCATTTGGAATTTTAAGCAACCCTTCCTTGGACTACACCAGAAAATAGAGATATAAACTAAACCTAATTTGAGAATTCGAATACTATATGCTCTTTCGTGGGTTGTAGGTTATATCGAATCACAGCTTCGAATAGAAACCCTAGTACTGCATCAGACTCGCAGACCTCAAATGACTAACCAATCATGTGATCTAGAATCAACCCAGAAATTCCCATCATAAAGTCAAACCGAAAAACACCATCGACGAGCGATTAGAGGAGCACAGATAAAGAATCAGAAAGCAAACATCAAAATTTCCTGGATCGAACAGGTTTAAGAGTTCGCCGATCAGAAAAGCTAGCAAATCCAAAAACAACGCCGGACTGCCCCTGCTTAATTAAGTAAGTAAAACCTAAGAGTTTGGGGAAAGAGGCTTACGGAGATGATATCGCGGTCGCACCATGGAATCTGATCGCCGCCGGAGAAGAAATTACCGACGGAGTCGAAGAACTTGTTGATTTTCGCATCCATCGCCGAGATTGAAAGAGAGAAGGGAAGGGAGGGTTCTTTTGTGTTTGCTTGGAAACGTTTTGAGCGGATATTAGAATGGGGCGCTACGCAGTTGTCCCGTCTACTGCAAGTCAGCAGCTCTCCGCAACAGAAAAAATTAGTAAAATAAACGAAAGACAGAAAAGAAATGTAAAAATTAGGAATATTTATCATTTTAAAAACAAAATTCAACCCAAAACAAAAACTCCAGATATTATCAAACATCATCAATCTTTACACCATTTTGGCTGTTTGGAAACTATACTTTAGTAATATACTCCACTAGACTACACGATCAATAACATTTTCTTTTATGTATTATTCAATTGATAAAAAATGCATACTAGTATTATTAGGAAATAGATATTGATATCGTATTTTTATCAGAAATCGTTAAAATATTTTGTTGAACCAGTATCATGATTTGATGTTTAGACTAAACTTAAATTTAAATTTAAAATTTATATAATATGACTTAAATAAAAATCATAGATAAAATACGATCATTTTATTTCAAAATATATTTGATTAATCAAAAAAGTCATATGAAATCTCAAGTAAAATATATTATCAACATCTATATTTTTATAATTAATAAAAAAATTATATGATGATTTAAATAAAAAATTAAGTTACTTATGACGTATTTACATAAACCTCTTTGAAAAATGGATTTGTATTAGTAGTAATATGTTTTGAAGAAAAATGAATATTTAATAGATCTTATAAAATTATAACTAATCTAATAGTAGTGGAATAAATCAATAAAATTTATAAATAAATATTATAACACAAATTTAGTTTATATTTTTTTTATCAAATATACAGCTATATATTTGTTACTTAAATTATAAGTTTATGGGACAAAAATGATTGACAAAAATATGGCAAATATATATGAAATAAAAAATACAATAAAAAAATTCCAAAGTGACAAATAAGTTTAACAAATTAATTATATGGAAATTCCTCTTGGTACCCCGAGGTCCCGACAATTCCTTTTGGTGTCTCACGGAAATTTGTTTTCCTTTTGGTACCCGTATACTTTACCATCCTTTCCATAACCAAAATGTTTAAAAATCATATTCTCATCCAAAATAACCATTTTTTGTTAAAAAAAAAGTTAAATAAAATAACTTTATACAAGTTGAGAAACTAGATCCCGTCTAGCAGAGGGAATTCAGAGGGGAAGACCCCCCGCATCCCGCAGGTGATTGTTGGACACATCCAGGTAACTCAGCGATTTGAGATCCGAAATCGACTTCAAGGAGGGGAGATGTTGCAATTGAAGATGTTGAGGCGGTGCAGTCGGGTCAAGCGGCGGAGACCGGATGGGAGGGAAGTGGGATTGGAGATTGGGGATGGCGGAGAGGTTGACGGAGTTAGTGAAGCGGTTGCGGGAGACGCTCAAGAATTGGATGGGGGACGCAAAGGAGGAGGAGAGGGAGCCGCCGAGGTGGTTGGCCGAGAGGTTTAGGAGGCGGAGGGAAGGGTGGGACCAGAATCCCAAGGGGGAGAGGTTGAGCGATGCAATGCCCGACGACGGAGTTAGAGTGCACGAGGAGACACTGGCGGAGGTCGAGATTAGGGCGGTGCTAAAGCTGGAGACGTAACGGAAGGCAATCTGGATGAGGACGAGGTCGCCGGAGGAGGTGCACGGTTGGTCGGTGGCGGTGGTGGAGGTGAGGAGGAGGAGGAGGAGGAGGAGGAGGAGGAGGAGGAGGGAGATAAAGTGATGAGAGAAAGGGGAGTTCATGGTGTGGGGTTTTGATTTTTCCGGTGAGGGGTGGTTTTGATTTTCCCAAATAAACCTATTTTGTATCGTACTAAAAAGTTGTTTTATTTTTTTTAATTTTTTTAACGGAAAAGGGTTGGAAAAGAGTTATTTTGGATGGAAACATTGATTTTTAAACATTTTGGCTACGGAAAAGAATATTTGTAAACTACAAGGGTACCAAAAGGAAAAAAATCTGTGGGACACTAAAAGAAATTGTCGGGATCTGAGGGGTACCAAGAGGAATTTCCCTTAATTATACTTTGATTTACAAAAAAGAATGTCTACGCAAATAGTTGAAAACAATAGATATTTGATGGAAAAAGATAGATTTTAGAAAACGAAAAAGATAGATGATAGATAATTAATAAGAATAAGAAAGACTTTAAATTATTTTTCTAAATTAAAATTTTTAACATAGGGTGGGGCCAGAATTAACGTGTAAGTTTGAAAAGTCTCGACTTTAATATATAGTATAGATATAGATTTTCTTAGCAATCAGCTCCTTAATTATAAGAATAAATTACGTATAGCACTAACATTATGCAACCTTGTATTCATACTCTTCTTTCTCCGAATAAAAGTATCAGTTGTTAATACATTACAAAAGTCCCTATCAGTTGCATGATCGATCCTCTATCAAATTCACAAACAAATCAGTAGTCATGACTACTTCTTTGACTCTACCAAATCCTTTCGAAACAACAAAGCCTTTTACACTACTTGATTTGAAAACAAAAATAACCCTCATCGCTTATGGGCTCATTGTCTTTGTTGATGGATCTACACCGGCACCATCACAAACTATTCTGGACGACAATAACACAACGAGGCCAAATCCTGTGTGCCGAACATGATCACGTCAAGATCAAATCATGCATAATGCCCTACTTGGAACTCTTTTGGATCCAATTCTCAGCTTGGTCACTCAAGAAAAGAACGCTAAAGGTGTCTAGGATCTTTACAACAAACATTGCATTCAGAGGGCACACGAAACAACTAAAAGCCAAACTCCAAGTAATCAAGAAGGACGCATCCTCGGTGTCCGACTTCATGTAGAAGGTCAAAGTTTCAACAGATGCCTTAACATCTTTTGGTGTACCGGTGAATCAGGAGGACCTATCCGAGTACGTTCTCAAATGGGCTTGACTCATACTCTCAATCTGTCATCGACAGTGTCAACAATAGAGAAAACCCTATTTCCTTCCAAGACATTTACGAACGTCTCACTTTAAAGGAACTTGATCTCATGACGGAGAGCGCTAACAATGGTGCTCCGAGTACCACTCTCACAGGCTACAAAGGGAAGAACAAAGGCAAAGTGCAAAGTACTACAACATCTTAGCAACCAACGCCTCCACCCTCTCTAGCACCACAAAACTAGACCAACCAAAAACCTAACATTTCTTGTCCACCCCTACACCCCAATCACCCCACAAACCAATCAAAACCATTCAAGGGGTGCTGCCAATTTTGTTTCAAGACTAGTCACGTCATTTGTCAATGTAGTGAGCTAAAGAAGGAGTATCCTAACACCGTTTTCCAATCCGAAACAGCCCTCAAGCGAACATGGCCTCGGCTCATCACCCCACCTCGACTCAATGGCTAATGTATAGTGGTGCCTCCCATCACATTACCAACGACCTCAACACCTTATCTCTACACCATCCTTACTCCGGTCCCGATGAACTCTACCTCGGCGATGGAACAGGTTTAAAAATCACTCATTTTGGTTTTCTTTCTTTACAAAGCTCTAATCACACTTTCAATTGCTCAGACGTGTTATTTGTTCCTAAAATCTCGAAAAATATCATTATGGTTTCAAAGTTTTGTGTTGAAAATAACTACGGCCTTTTGTTTTTGTCGGATTGTTTCCTTGTGGAGGACATCAATTTGAGAAGAATCGTCCTTTGAGGTTGACTCACTGTAGAGGTCGTTATGCAACAATCAAATTAATAACCCTAACTAAGTAAACGAGTATAGTATGCAAGTAAGGGGGCGAATCATAGAGGAATCGGTTGTTCATAGAAAATCAGTTCAATTAAGAAGACAAGGATTTAGAAGGTTTGATTAACAAACACACAAAAACAAATTTTGATATCAATAAGAGAAAAGGGAGGATATTTAATCAAATTCACACAAAGAATGATTCAATCATGAGTTCATCCAGTTTCTTATAATTCCTTGACTAGTTCCAATTCTGATCTTAGATAATCACTTGTCAACGGTCTAGCCAATACTTAAACCTAAGCAATGACGCTTAACCTAGATCTAGCAAAGAGAACATGAATATGCAGGATATCAAATCAGACAATCAAGCTACGAGTCAATTGCAAGATAAAACAATCTAATCTTGTTCTTAATCCTAGTCCAAGGTCCTAGTTCAGTTTTTTTCATAGAAAAGATAAGTTCACATGGACAATGAATCAAATCAATTCAAACTATAGAACAAAGACGACACAATTAGTTGATCACGCTCAAAAGAATCACACAATGTTCATGGAATTAAGCACAAAGAGAAGAGATATTAATCAAGGTAAGAAATTGTACCAAAACTTCACGAATACATCAATATGCTTCAATTCATAAATATGTCTTCAATGGGATTTAGTTCTCCAGAACACAATCTATGAAATCTATGAATTAAAGAAAGTTAAATGTTGAATGACTTGGTATTCTTAAAACTAAGGAAAGCCTCCACTTAATTAGAAGCACAAACTTCCCGAAATCATAGATACGAAGAAGGAAAGAAGATAGAAAAATAAAGTCATCTCGGATCTGTAGTCCAAAATGCACGTGCCCAGGAAACTGCGCTCACGCCACTGGCCTTCGAGAAATCCTTCGCTCTTCGCAAATTGCCTCGCACCATGCACGCGCTATGGAAACCGTCCACGCGGTTTTGTACTTGAATAAAATTTGCAACCTGGTTTCAACCGCATCCGCGGCCTAGCCACCGCACTCGCGGTTCCTCTTCAGTAGCAGCTCTCTACTTGCGATCTTGTCTTGAAAACTCTTGTAACTTGAATCCTTGTGTCTTCGGTCTTGATATTACAATTAAACACAAATTAACTCTAGCCTAAGCACACTCAATAAAGTCCTAAAATACAAGAATTAATATATCCTAAATAGAGTATATTACCCTTGTGTGGATGGTGTTTATGTTTGGCCAACAAATAAACCGGTTGTTCATGCCTCATCAACAGCACAAACGTCCACTTTGCATCACTCCTTGGGGCATCCGTCAACCAATGTTTTTCGGTTTATTCAGCGTACTTTTAAACTAGGAAATGTTTCTTTTTGTCAATCAAAGTGTGTATCTTCTCAAGTCAATAAAAGCCACAAATTACCATTTACAAAATCGTCCCTTTCTTCTACACAACCGCTCGAAATTATATTCTCAGATGTTTTGACATCCCCGATTTACTCTTATGATGGATTTATAAATTACGTCATCTTCGTTGATAATTTTACCAAATATGTTTGGGTCTTTGGGGCGCACCCCCTTTGCGTAAGCCAGGGGTGCCCCCATCCTGACCCCCCAGATTCCCCGGAAGAGGAACTCCACTGGGTTATAAAGTAAAGTAAGTAAAGTATGTTTGGATCTATCATATGAAGCGTAAATTGGAAACCAAATCAATTTCCATTAAATATCAAGCCTTAGTAGAAAATTATTTCAAACACAAAATTAAAACTTTGTATTCGGATAATGGTGGAGAATATATTGCTTTACGGGAATTGTTAAGTACGAATGTCATAACATATGACATCTCCTCCTCATCACCTAAGCATAATGGCACCTCTGAAAGTTGTCATCGTGATATAGCTGAAACGGGATTAACTTTACTTAGAGAGTCGTCCATGCCTACAAAATTTTGGACCCATGCTTTTTCAACTATGGTTTATCTTATCAATCGTCTCCCAACTCCGATCTCAATTTTTGAATTTACTCACTCAAAACTTGAAAATCAAAAGCCGGAATATTTGAATTTGAAAAGTTTTGGGAGCTTGTGTTTCCCCTAGCTTCGACCATACACACATCATACACTTGAACCACGCTCTATACCATGTGTTTTTGTCTGTTATGCCCCTACCCAACATGCATACCTATACATGGATCCCAAAACTCACAAAATCTACACAAGCCGCCATGTTACCTTTACCCAAGACACCTTTCCCTAAGCAACTAGCCAATTCGAGTTCCCAAAGTATAGAATGGGATTCAATTTCCATACCAAATGAATCGCCCGCCTTTCTTCCAAAACCCGGCCCGATCATTTGTTGGGTGGGGTTCAATTCCAACTGAGGATTTGATCGATCCCAACCTTATCCAAATCAATCCCGTCCATCATGCCATGTCATATGCCTCATCAAATGTGGCCCCCAAGTTTCTTTCCCAAATCCAAATATTGACCAAAATCACAACTTAGCAAATACCTCCTCTGATCACGACATTTCAATATCCAACCAATTTCCTTCTATGTATACATCATCCCCTTAGCCCACTACAATCCAATCAGCCGATCTCCATAATCTCCAATTATATCCCAATCTTGGTAATCAAACAGATCGAAAGCCATATTCCTCCATTACCGACACCAAACAATGAACACCACATCACTCACTTGCTCCAACGACGCGCCTCTCCTCCTCACCAACATACTCTCGCTCCTTCACCAACACCATCACCACCCCCACCACTGCCATCGCCACAAGGAATTATCGGAACCCAAAACTATAACCCATTACAAAAATTAAACCTCTTCACAACAAAATCCTCACCATTGGAACCCAAAACTATAACCCAAGCTCTCAAAACACCGGAGTGGCGTGTTGGTATGATGTTGAATTCAATGCACTCTGCTCAAATAATACTGGGACCTTAGTGCCCTCTCATTCGACTCAAAACTTAGTTGGGTGCAAGTGGGTATTCGGATTAAGTATCTTCCCAATGGATCCATTGATCGATGCAAGGCAAGGCTCATGGCAAAAGGTTTTCATCAATGTCCCGAGTGCGACTACATCGAGATATTCTCTTATGTTGTTAAACATGTCAGTGTTCGTCGTGTGCTCACCATCACCACAATCAAAGGGTGGCCCATAAAGGAACTCGACATCAACAACGCCTTCTTACAAGGCTCTCTACATGAAAACACCTACATTGAGCAACAACCCCCCGGGTATGTCGAAAAGGACTAACCAACACACATGTGCAAAGTTCATAAGGTGCTCTATGGGCTCAAACAGGCCCCACGTGCATGGTACAACGAGCTTCGCTTATACTTCCTTGAGATAGGGTTTAAGAATTCTGTCTACGATGCATCACTTTACGTTCTTCGTAAGGGAAATCATCTCATATACTTGCTTGTGTACGTAGATGATATAACTGTGACTTTTAACTCCTCCATGGCAGTCCAAGCTCTTATAAATCAGCTTGCCACTCGTTTCTCCTTGAAAGATCTCAGTAACTTACCATACTTTCTGGGCGTATGGCTAAACATCAGTTCAAATCCGAACCGAAACCAAATTTCGGGAATTTGATGAACCGAAAAATACGGTTTAGGTTTGGTTTTTCGGTTTTCGATATATAAAAGGTTTTTCTTTGAAAAAATTGAACTGAACCAAAAAAAAATTGAAATCTTGAAATTTATTGAATTGAAAACCGAACCGAGCTCCGTTGGTTTTGGCTCGATTCGGCCAATTTTTTTGGTTTCGATTGAACTATGCTCAACCCTATCTGGGTGTTGACGTTATTTCGCACACCAATGGTATGTTCTTGTCTCAAAGAAAGTACATTGAAGACATCTACACAAGTCGGGAATGGACTCAGCCAAGCCGATTTCAACCCACTCTCAGCTTCGTCACCCCTCTTGAAACAATCTGGTCAACCTATTTCCACACCGATTGACTATAGAGCTTTGATCGGGAGTCTGTAATATTTGTCACTCACATGGTCAGATTTTGCTTTCGTTGTTAACAAACTTAGTCAGTTCAGGCAAATGCCAACAAATATACTTTGGGCAATCCTAAAGAGAGTTCTATGCTACCTCGTTAGCACCATCGACCAAGGTATTTTCATCTCGTTCTCTTCTTCCCCATTATTACATTCCTTCTCGGATGCGGATTGGGCTTGAGACCGAGATGACTTCATCTCCACTACAGGGTACATCCTTTATTTCAAAGTGACACCAATTTCATGGAGCTCAAGTAAACAAAAGAGTGTGGCTCATTCGTCAGCAGAAGCCGAATACAAGGTCCTTGCTGATACCGCTTCTAAACTAGTATGGGTGTAGTTCTTGATCTCAAAACTCGGTATGTCGGCTCAACAACAACCGATCATATTTTGTGATAATCTTGGAGCAACCTCATTAAGCAACCATCTCGTCTTTCATTCAAGAATGAAACATATTGCCATTGCCTACCATTTTGTCTGAGAGCTTGTCCAATGAAAGGTCCTACGAGTGTCTCACATCACAACGAATGATCAATTGGTCGATATTCTTACAAAACCACTATTGAAGCCACGTTTCCAATAGCTAATGATCAAGCTTGGTCTCTCTCGTACCTCGGCAACCTCGCTTGAGGGGCGTATTAGCAAAGATCAACAATCTTTACACAATCTTTGTTGTTTGGAAACTATCTTGTTGTTTGGAAACTATCGTTTTGCAAACAATTTCTTAGCAAATTAGTTCCTCAATTATAGGCTTAATTTACATATAGCACTAAACGATAGTTTGTTTACACATTACAAACGATACTTTGCAGTGTATTTATACTCCTCTTTCCATTGAAAAGTATTGTTGTTACACACAGAGCAAAAGTCTTTATAAAAGATACATTAGAACTTTTAATTCATTTTAGAAAACACTTATTGATAATTTAAAATGAAAATCTAAAACTCATCACTCAAATAAGAAAAACTGACAAGATAGTAATACTCGATCAATTTGATTTTCCATCGAGGTAAGAGGTCGGGGCAAATTGAACCAATGTCCTCGTGTATCTATCACTAAGTGCTCCCTTGACATGATTAAGACATCGATGTTTTCTATATCTAATGGGTAGCTATAGTTTTGAAGTTATACCTAAAGAACGAAACCTTAGTAGAGCCAAACAGAATCGAACATTGTTACAACAAATATTACGATCTATGCATATATATAAAAGCCGTAAGGTTTGGAACCACCACATTGCACCACGTAGGACATTGGTTGGAGCCTAGATCAATTGTTATTGAGATTTATTTTATTGATTTTTTTTGGTTGAGCGAATTGCCCATAAGAGTCGAATGGATTACCTCTGGGTACTATCCTTGGAGGCTCAACCGTTTGACTAAATAGCCGAAAACTTATTGTTATCGGAAATTTTACGTGGTATCCACCAGTTTACCACAATTTCAGATGGTACCCAACTAGTTTTAAATTTTGGCGTGGTGCCCCTCACATTTAAAGAAAATTTTCCCCATGCCCACCACATTAATGGAATGTTAAATTTTGCTATTTTTTTTTGTTTTTTTGGATAAAAACATGAATTTTGTTTCTTATACTATTAAGCTAGTAGGCTTGTATATTGTAATGAGTTGATAAGAAAGGGTGAAAAGTTGTCATTATTTTTAAAGCCAAAATTTATGTTTTATCCAAATACATAAGTATCATTATTTTAAAACAAAAAAGAGTGGAATTTACCATTATATTTTTTTTATCATTATTGTAAAACCAAAATTTTCGTTTTTATCAAAAAAACAAAATTCAACTTTCAATTAACATAATGATAACAAAAAATAAGATTATCATTGGAGAAAAGAGTTGTTAAGAAAGAGTGAAAATATATAATTATTTTCAAATCAAAGTTTATGATTTTATTCAAAAACAAAACAAAAAAAACAAATTCAACTTTAAATTAACGTGGTGGGCATGAGGCAAAATTTGTTTAAATGTGAAGGGCACTAGCAAAAATTTAAAACTAGTTGGGTACCATGTAAAATTATCTTAAAATAGATTGTACCATATGAAATTGCCGTATTATTATTGAATATGGACAACCTTTGTTTCCAAAAATTGTATGCATTACTAAAAAAAAGTGAATATGTAACAACAATCAAGTGATAAATTTTAGGAGAAAAAAAAGCACTAGAGTGAGTAAGATATATACCCATCTTAAACGAGTGGAGTTGGAATCTGTTTGCATTACTAAAAAAAGGTGGTGTGACAATTCATAGTGCAATATGGAGGTCCGTTCTTGTGAGGGATGGACTAAGCAAGGGCTAAGATGGAGACCCGAAAAGTCCCAAAACATGTCTTGTGTCAATTCGGATTGGGTCATTTCATGGTGCAATAAATATAGGTGTGTTTAGATGGGGTAGGTCAGATCATTACATACAACTATGTACCGGGTCCACTACGAACTTTACTCCAACAAGGCGTACTACGCCGCATTATTCGGTGAAATGCACCATGTTAAGGAAAGGATCTTTCTATCCTCTCAAACCTTTGGGGATGCTCTTATGAATCGGATGCAAATTTTCATTTAGTTCACTCTAGAGATTTCAGCAAATTATGAGTTTATAACGTTCAACCTCCCAACTCAATCTTCTTCTACAAGTAGTGACCTTTTCCTACTCTCCAATTGAACCGATTCTACAAACAATTAATGGACGTAACCAGAAAATTAGAAGCTTAAACTTGGGTTGATCTTAATCTTGTAAAACCAACACATCATACACTTGAGACACTAAGTAATCCTTCTCCTTATCGTAATATAAAACACGTACACTAAAAAGACCTATCTACACTTGGCCAGGCATTCCATAATCGCAGTACTATATCAATACCCAAACAAAACCTTGCTTTGCGACGATCATCACACTATTCACAATCCAGTTCAACAAACCCTACCTTGCAAGATATTCTTCGCTAGAAGGAATTCATCTCCAACTTGTACATCAATTTCCACTTGCTCTTCAATATCTCCCTGACCGCCTCCTGAATCGCCTCTTCCTCCTCCTCATCCCCACCAAATCCGCCTCTAAACTGCAGCTCACATTCCTTCTCCGTAGCTCCGTTATCTTCCCGGCCTCCCGTCGCCGGCCGGATCGCCACCACCGTCGCCCCCTTCATCACGTAACCAGATCTCGCCAGCACCAGCTCCGGCGCATACCAAAGCTTAACCACGACGTTCGGCACCGTCGTCCTCTTCCAGATCGGACTCTCCGCATCGGCCGAGGCGACCGAATCTCTAAGCTCCTTGATCTGCTCCTCGCTCATCGACAGCCTCCCTTGCCGGCGAGCGTCCATCACCACCGCGCTCCGCAGGCTCCGGCAGTCCGTCACCGTCTGCTTCACCACCCCGTGCCTAGCGCAGGCCGCGATCAGGCAAGACAGGATCCAGACCACGCGCGATTTCAGCTCCAATTCGGTCAGCAATTGGCCGTTCTGGCTCTGGCTCGGGACCGGGACCGGATCTGAGCCAGGCCTCTTGAACGTGGTGGCTCCGATGACAGCGCACCGGTCGAACGCCTTGCCGAACTCGGCGTTCCATTTCAGGATCCCGCCGATGTCCGGAAAGCCGACGATCCCTCCGTTATCGGGGAGCTGGACGCGGAGGTGGCGAATTCCGGCGAAGTTCTTGACGGAATTGGAGATCCAGTGGCTGAGCTCGCCGGGGCCGATGATAGTCGGCTTGGCGTCGGATTTTTTGGCGGAGCCGGAAGGAGAGAGAAGCTTCCGGAAGAAGGATTTGAAGAAGGTTCTGGAAGGATAGAACCGCTTTGGGGCAGCCGAGAGCCTCGGCTTGGCCACCACGGACACGGATCCGACCTCCGGGACGAGGGCGGCGAATCTCTTGGAGACTAGAATGCACCGACAGAGGGATTTGGCGTCCTGAACGCGGTCGAGGATGACGCCGACGGTTGGATCGGGTAGCAGATCGAAGTAGTCCTCGCCTTCGATTACTTGTTGTTGTTGTTGTTGTTGCTCTTCTTCTTTTTCCATGGAGATTGGGGTGGGAAAGTATGGGAAGATGGGCGGTGGAATCATTGTGGATTGA
Organism: Polygonum aviculare; assembly: GCA_934048045.1. Classification (NCBI taxonomy): domain Eukaryota; kingdom Viridiplantae; phylum Streptophyta; class Magnoliopsida; order Caryophyllales; family Polygonaceae; genus Polygonum; species Polygonum aviculare. The sequence goes on along the minus strand of OW204023.1, from coordinate 13,058,941 downwards.
GAGGGTGTTTCAATGGGGGATTTGGTTGATAATGGGCGGTGCCTCTGTTTGTGTCCGTCTTATATAGGCAGGCGAGATGTAGTAGACTCTGTGTAGTGGTAAGTGGTTTTCTTCTATACCATACACGGTTTTTGAATTAATTAATTAGATTGTTTTCCCTTTTTATTTCCCACGGAATGAGGTCATATATCCGGTATATGGTTAGTACTGCGTAGTTGGTGATTTTGGATATGTAAAGCAAATATCGTGCCCAAACTTGTGACACAAAAACGTGTAATTAGGCTGATAAAATACGACCAAAATGACGTGTGTTTGTTACACTAGAGTCCAAAGCGCGCATTTGTACCTAGAAGCATCTAGTTTCATTTGATTAGGGGGAAATGGTTTTGGTGGAAAGGGAATATACCACTTGGATTTGGAGCTTAAATGGGAAGCTTAACAAGTCATGAAACCGCCTTTTGTAATGGAGGAAACCTCATGCCAATGCTGCATGCCGACGTTATCATCCTCCATCCTCATGCTAAGCCAAACTCAGCTTGGACTCCTGATTTCTCGTTGCTTATGTCATTGCTCGCTTTCGGTCCTCTTTGCATATATTCTTATATGAATTAGGTGTTTTTAGATTTTAATATTTTTTTTCAAATATTTGTTCTAAGATTTCAAAAATAAAGAATCAAAACTACTACGTAATTTTTTTGTTGGTTTAAAGCGTTAGGTTAAATAGCATAAATACGGATCTTAGGAGTATCTAATTTTGCCAGCCAATCAAAATTTAAGAATTGTACATTTTTTTTTGAAAAGGTAAGAATAAGGAAATCCCCTTTACGGCACGTCTTATAGCGTCCTGACGGACGAGAACTTGAAGTTCTAAGTGATTTTTAATGAAACTCACATGGAGGCTATGACCCAACTTAGCAATTTTATCGGTCACAGCATTGTAATTTCCTACCCACATGGGTAACAATGACGGTCTCAAAACAACTTAATGAGACAGGATGTCAGAGAGGAGAATATCAATCTCTCAGGCTCTTTGTTATTTTTTTAACCGAATATATGTCTGTTAGATTATCTCCTTCAATTTGTAGTTTTTGTATTTCTAATTCTTTGGCTTTTTGTATACCATCACGTAATGCAAGAGTTTCAATTTTTAGTACTGATATTTCTCCATAATTTTTGGTAAGAATTGTACATTGAATTTTGTAAGGGTTTACTTTGTAAAGAATGTTTCTTTCTATCCTAACAACTTGAAATTGAGTGTCCTTCCGCTTTCATAAGGTTTTTATGACTAATTTCTTTGCGTAGAAGAAATCGTGAATATTTAAACATATAAAGGGTGTTTCAACTTTCAACCTATTCTATTGCTCATGCTTAAGAGGCAACACCCTAAATTTTTGAGAAAAATGGGCTTCATGCTCATTCGAGGTTGTTATATATATGTTGTAATTCAGATCTCGCTTGCTTGATCAAAGAATTAATATTCACCTTCTTTAAGATCGATTGATCGTTTTAAATATTGTTCAACAGTATAAAAAAATATTTAACTTAATTGATTCCACGCATTAATTTGTACCTATTCTTACCTATATCACGTTTTATACCCATCTTAAACTATATTGTCGGTCCTTCATTTGATGCTATAAAATTTATGCAATCTTGTTGCAGCCTCAAAGCGTGAATTCACCTTCATAAGGATATTAACATTAATATTATTAAACATGATTTTGCTCCATAGCTAGTACTAATGACAAAATTGAGATGTTACAAATTTGAATTTTGCAACCGTTGATCTTGTTTTAACCACTAAATAGTTTAATGTTTACCCTAACCGCATTACCGATTCTGATCATATAAAATACTACACTATAAAAAGGAAACTTTGGATTTAGAGTACTACTCCGTATTATATAGTTGAATTAATCACAATAACTAATGGTTTAATACCACGTAGCATCTAATTCTCCCACTAATTAATCGTCAGAGCCTTTTCAATTTGTTGGTTATTTAAAAATTCAACCTCGATTCGGGGATTTATGGCCGCATCCTTATCCATTTTACATGGCCGTCTAGCGACTTGAAATGTTTAATTAGTAGATAATTAAGCTTGGTCGGCTCTAAAACAAATTACTCCGTATTATTTTTAAACAAAAGTCAAAGCATGAGTCACATTGCATAACGTACGTACACATGCACACTAAAAAGTAAAAAGTGAAGACTTCACTGTATACTAATGACTTAATAATTGCTAATTAAGTACTCCGTATATAGATTTAGGCTTGCAAAATCAGGAGTAGTAATTTTAAAAGGATTTTTATCCAAAGCAAAGGTTCAATGGATAAACCTCTATTTTTGTTGATTAATGTAATTAGAGATGTACAAAAATGTGTAGATCCATGTTAATCCACATAGCTATAAGGACATCCATCTTCACGTAATCCAATTCCATCCCACTTGGAATTTCGTAGGCTACACTTTATTCCGATTCAAGCTCCGCCACTCATCCTTCCACTTTCTCGATTTTTGTCATATGTTTGTGTAGAATTATGGTAATAACCTACATAGATTATAGTGGAGTATTGATTATCCATTTTTTAAACAAACTAGATACTAATTCTGTTTTTTTATAAGCCCTCTTTCTAATTTCATTGTCATAAAATATTTGGTCTCTTTCTTTTTAATATTAATAATTTTTTATAGCGTTTTTCCAATTACATCTCTTTTTTTCCATTATCATATATATATATATATATATTTAGTTCTGATTTATTTGTTTTTAACCTTTTATCTTTATTAAATTACATAATCTCCCTCATTTAATTTTAACTTTTACATGCATCATTCACTTTTCTCTTCTCTCAATACTAGTTTATTTTTTTCTTAAAAACCGTAAAAACAATACTTTATGACAAATATTTATAAACGGATGGATTAGTTAATTTTTTTACACGCACCCACCGATTTGATTAACAATGTCAGCTAAACGAAAGTATATTACTATATTTTATAGCTAAACTGATGTATGGTGGAAGCTTACATATTGAAAAGCTATTAGATCAGGTGACCCACCATTTTGATTAGTTATGAAACACTTGTTACGGAAAAATGAAGTTCTATGGTATTAATTAATCTAATCTCATAATAACCGACTCAGATACCAAAAAAACAACGCACCTCACGCGCGAGAAAAAAGGGCGATTTTCCAGGGTTTGCGCAGGTTGTCAGGGCTGCGCAGTCGCGGCCGATCTGAGGCCGATCTCTGGCCGTTTCGAGGCTATGGCCAGGGGCAAAGGAGCAGGGAGGAAGAAAAAGGTGTCCCCTTCCAAGAGCTCGGGAAGGGCTGAGGCTTTGGGAGGAAAGTCCACTGCGGTGTCGGACGATACCATCCGCATAAACAACAGGAGAATCCTGAGAAGCTTCGTGAGAACTGCTCAAGAGGTCTCTTTGGAGGATGGTGTAGGGGATGTTGAGGTCGCCGTTGAGTCTGATGTTCGGCCTGTGGAATCGGAGGAGGTTGTCCCAAACTCCTCTAACTCTGTGGTGCCGACCCTGCCTGATGTCGTTGAATCGTCTCATCAAGGAGGTGTGGAAAGGGATGTAGAACTGGAAGAAGGAGAAATCCGCCTGGACAATGCAAGGTTCGGTGCTGGTGACTCAGGCCCTCAAAGAAAAGTCTCCTTCAGAGATGCCCTAGCTGGCAACAGAGCAAATAAAGAGGGGAGGCGTCTCAACTTTGTAGAGGGTTATGAGGATGGAATACTAAGATTTACCAAGAAGGATGTCGAGAAGAATGTCGAGAAGTGGAGAAACACGTTGATCGGAATGGTCGCTGGAGGCAAATCTTCCTTCTTTGTGATGCAGAACTTCGTCAAGGCAAGATGGGAAGTTAGTACATTACCAAAGGTGATTCTCACTGATTCAGGGGTCTACGTCTTCAAGTTTGAATCGGAAGAAGACATGACTTGGGTCCTCTCAAATGGCCCTTGGATGATGGGGGGTATCAGGCCCTTAGCCTTAAAGCGTTGGATTGAAGGTGATCGATTGGATCCCTCGTGCTTTGAATCCACACAAGTCTGGGCTAACCTTCCTGAGCTGGATGTCAGGTTTGGGACGACGATTTTTTCGAGAAAATGGGCAGCGCTCTAGGTAAACCTATCCTGGTAGACAAGGTGACGGAGAATCAAGAAAGGTTGTCTTTTGCTAGATTGCTTGTTGAAGTCTTAGCAAGGAAACCACTTAGAAATGAGGTCTCTTTTCTTGGAGAGGATGGTGAAAAAGTTGTCCAGAAAGTCCAATACGAATGGGTGCCGGACAAATGTGAGAAGTGTAATGTATTTGGACACTCAGAGGGGGAATGTGAGAAAACCAAACCCTCTGTTTTTCATAGGCTCGACTTCAAGAGGCAGTTTACAAGTCCTAAGAAAGTCTGGGTGAGAAAGCCGAGCATAGAGACTGGACCACGCGGGCCTGAATCTAGTAAAGCTGCCGAAAAGAGAGAAGAGCTCTAAGTTGGTAAGAAGGTCCCGGAGGCAGTGAGGTCAGGACATGATGCTCCTCTCAGGATCAATGAGCCTAATGAGGAGAATTGGGAGACTGTCAAAGGTAAAAGCCCAAGAAGAAACTTTGATAGTAGAGACAACAGCAAGGGGAAAGAGGTGTTAATTGAAAAATCAAAATTTGCTGACCTGGACAATCAGTCAGAGGGATTGAAAGAAACATTGGATGAAGCTGATATTCAAGCCAGTGTTTCTTATGGATAGCTTCACAATAGTAGCTTGGAATATTAGAGGCCTTAATAATGCCTCTAAAGGCGACTTTGTTCATAAACTAGTCGCTGAAAATAATATAGATGTTTTGGCTTTGCTTGAAACTAGAGTTAGAGAAAATAAAATTGAAGAAGTGTCCAGGACTTTACTAAAAGGTTGGAGTAGGTGCACGAAGTGTATCGGTTCCAATGGTCGTATCTGGGTTTTCTGGAAATCACACGGCAAGATTGATATTAGTTTTTTGATAGAAAAGACGCAGCTTACTCATGTATCCATCAACTCTCCCCAACTTCAAAGATCTTTGCAGGTGTCCTTCATTTATGCCTCAAATGATGAAAAGGAAAGATGTGAACCGTGGAGCCTCATTGATCAAATCGCCACTACTGCCAGCGACTTGCCTTGGGTGCTCATTGGTGATTTTAATGCTGTTAAAGACCCCAGAGAGAAATTCTATGGTAAAGGCCCCAATTCCAGCTTTAGTAGAGACTTGCTTGATTGTGTTGATAGGAATGGCTTCTCTGATCTCAAGTCTAGCGGCGCCTTCTACACCTGGACTAACAAACAAGATGGAGATAACCTCATTATGTGCAAGCTTGATAGAATCCTAGCTAATCAGAAATGGCTGGACTGTTTCAACAGATATTCTGCCAGCTTTGTGCCCCCGGGCTGCTCTGATCATTTTCCTGCTATTTTAAAAATCGAGGGCACGAAGGCCATAGTCAGGGCTCCGTTCAGGTTCAACAACAACTGGGCCAATCACCCGGACTTCCTCAACACAGTCAGCTCGGTTTGGGAGACAGTGCCTAGAAGAGGTTTCAAATTATTTAATCTGGTTAGCAAGCTAAAAGCTCTCAAAATCCCGCTGAAAAAGATGCGCTCCAAGAGCTTGGATGCTGAAGAAGGGGACATTAACAACCACTTCAGCAGGCTGAAATTGATCCAATCTGAGCTCCAATGTCGTCCTACAAATCCTATGCTTGTTAGTCATGAAAAGGAGGTCCTTGATCAGTTGAAGAGTGCACTTAAAAGGAGAAGAGTTCAGCAGCAACAACTTGCAAAAATTCACTGGCTTAAGTATCAGGACAGCTGTAGCAGTTTCTTCTATAATTCCATTAAGCAGAGAAAGGCAACCAACACCATCAACAACCTTGTGGACAACAATATGGTGCTGTTATTTCTGATGAACTTGAGATCAAATGCTCGATTCTTCAACACTACAAAGGCTTTCTTGGAACTGATTCGGCTACCAATCAGTTTGACAGTTCTGTTGTTAGTAATGGAGCAGTGCTGGATGAAACTGATCGGAGTAATATGATTGCTAGATTCAGCAAAGAGGATGTTAGGAAAGCGTTATGGAGTGTTGGAAAGAACAAGGCTCCGGGGCCTGACGGATTTAATGCGCACTTCTTCAAGAGGGCCTGGGATATTGTTGGAGATGAATTCTCTTATGCGGTCTTGGAGTTTTTCTCTAGCGGAAGAATCCTGAAAGAGTTGGGAAACACTGTGATTGCTCTCGTGCCCAAGATTGATAATCCGAGTGCTATTAATGATTACAGGCCTATATCTTGTTGTAACGTCATATACAAAGTTATCTCCAAGATGCTCGTGGCTAGAATTCAAAACGTTCTCCCTAAACTTGTTGACAATAATCAGGGGGCGTTCATAAAGGGGCGTAGTATACGGCACAATATTGCTGTGTGCTAGGAGGTCGTCAAAAGCTATGCTAGGAAGTTCATAAGCCCGAGATGTGCGCTTAAGATTGATTTGAGGAAGGCGTATGACACGGTCAACTGGGATTTCCTTTTCAACCTGCTCGAGCAACTCAACTTTCATCCTGTTATGGTGAGGTGGATCCGAGAGTGCATTACAAGCTGCCAATTTACAATAAAAATTGGGCAGGAGTATTTTGGCCACTTCAAGGCTAAGCGTGGGCTCAGACAAGGCGACCCTCTTGCCCCATATCTATTTGTCCTGATTATGGAGTATCTTACGAGGATGCTGAAGCGATCTGCAAGCACAAATGAAATCAAGTACCACCCGGGCTGCAAGCGTGCAAAGATAGTGAACTTATGCTTTGCCGATGACTTGTTTATATTCTCCCATGGGAGTGTTGAGTCTGCTAGCAAAATCAAGGCTGTCCTTGACGAATTTAGTGAGTACTCTGGGCTTGGAATGAATCTGTCAAAATCGAAGGTGTTCAGTGCAGGGCTGGATCGTCAGCTGGAGAACGATATCAGTGGCATCTTGGGAATGAACAAAGGTGAGCTTCCCGTTAAATACTTGGGAGTCCCCCTCTGTAGTTCCCGTGCTCAGTGCAAGGATTTTGTTGATCTGGTTTGCAAAATAAGGAATAAAGCCAATGCGTGGGCGGCGAGGCAATTATCGTATGCTGGAAGGCTTGAGATTGTTAGAGCAATTTTTCTTGGTGTAATCCAATATTGGAGTAAAGTGTTCCTCCTGCCCAAATCTGTTATCAAGGAAATTAACAAAGTCTTGAGGAATTTCCTTTGGAGAGGGTGTAGCAGTGGTAGTCATGCCCCGGTGGCGTGGAGAAAAGTCTGCAGGCCTAAAGTTGAGGGTGGTCTTGGGATTAAGGACATTGAAGCTTGGAACAAGACGAATGTGGCAAAGCTGTTTTATGATGCGCTGAACAACCCGGATTCAATTTGGTTCAACTGGGTGGCTGCCACTCACACAAGGGGCCTGAGCTTATGGGAGGTTAGAAGCTGTAGCACGTCCAGCGCCTTGTGGAAGGTTGTGCTGAAGATGAGGGACGAGGCCATGGCTTCGCTGAATGATAACAATATTCCGTGTGTCTTTTCTTCCAGATTTAGCAAGTTTGACTGGAGGGGTTTATATGACAGCTTCAGGATTAGAGGTGAACCAGTCCAGTGGGTTGACATGATTTGGACTAAGCTCAACAATCCAAGGGTGGCTTTTACTGTCTGGAAAGCTGTTAATGATGGTATGAAGACGAGAAGCAAAGTCATGAGCTGGGGTCTAATTGATGATGATCAGTGTGTGCTGTGTGGGAACAATACGCATGAAACCTCTACTCATCTTTGGTATGAATGTCACTTCTCTGCCTCAATTCAGAAGGCTGTTTTGAAATGGGCAAGATTAGGCAGAATGGGCACAAATTTGGAGCATTGGATCAGCCAAGCTAGAGGCTTTATGGACAGGAAGTCTTTCACTTTTTCAATTTATGGTGCCACTGTCATAGTGTTGTCTTATATTACACTTGGAGGGCTAGGAATTCCTTGGTATTTAGTGATCAAATAATAAGTGTGGAAGATTGCATTAGTATGTGCAAGAGGCATATTAGAAATTGTTGTAAGGCTAGGTGGAAGACCAAGTCTAGAGCTCTTAGGAAGTTCTTGGAGAGAGTTGAAAATGGTAATGATGTAAATAGCTAGCCGAGCTAGCAAATTTTGTAATCGTCTTTTTCTAATACAATTAACCTTTTATTCGAAAAAAAAAATTAATCTAATCTCGCGTAATATGCTCACAAATCCACGTCTTTAACAATTTTATATAACAAACAAAACAAAACAGCCTTGAACCACTTTCGTTAACTGTCACATCCTAAACCTTTTTCAATTAGTTGCATCAAGTACGACTACTTGTGTAAACAACACTCTGTTGCTGTATAGGGATAATTGTACTAAACTACAGAGTCTACATACACAAATTGCTACGAAATGTAATTACAGTTATATACAAGAGGGATTTAGATATGCAATTTTATTAAGCTCTTTTTAAGATATTAAACTTGTTCATAAAGGATACTAATTTTTTATAAGATAATATTAATTACTTTACAACCAAAAAATTATCAGTCTAATCTTGTTTAGAAAAAAAAAGCTAGGTTAAAATGAGACAATGATTAGAAAACAAACACAAAAAAAAGTTTTTCACCCAAAACATCTAAGTGAACGAGATCATGCAAATTCGAGAGGGTTTTAGATCCTACTCAACAAGATCGCGGTTGAGCTTACTGTTGGGTTTTAGATGCGTATAAGTGGAATCCACCAATAGCTCTCTTCTTTTACGTAAAAGAAGATCGCGGAATCCAACAAGATCGAAGTGCCAAAGACTAGAAGAAAAGTAGAGAAGAGAGCTTTTTCTGTTTTACTTAAAAGTTATAAAACCTTAGCTCTTAGGAAGTTCTTGGAGAGAGTTGAAAAGGATATATTTATTTGGAGAAATAAATATATCCTTTTCTTATTGGGTTGACTTTCAGCCCGCTGATCCAGCCCGCCAACTCAATGTGTGTGACCTCATAGGACCCGTTTATAATAGCTATGGATTAAACTATTTAATCCATTAATCGTAGTTGGTTTCGAGTAAAACACTACGACTCCTAAAATAGCCGGATTGAATCTCTCTATCAACTGTCCTATTCCATGTTCGATAATTGCAACTTTTATTAAAGGACACAGTTCCTTCAATCTCCCACTTGTCCTTGAAAACAAATGTGCAATTTTAAGATACCTTTGTCTCTTAATGTCTTATTTGAAGATATGGTGACATTCATATCTCTCATCAAATGTGTTTCTTGAATACTTGAGTTCGAACTATCAAATAACAAATGATTACGATTAATCCATTCGAGCATGGCCATGCATTTTCCAGTTCTAGCTCTTCAAGTGACCTAGACACCGTTCCTTTTCATGCATCAATGTATACATGGATAAGGAGGACAATTTCAATCTTATATGACTATGTCTCCCACTCAACTCAATAATTGCTTTTATAACCCCCTTTTACGAAGAGCGTTTAGCAATATCAAAGACATACCAATTATCAACTAGAAAACATAACATACTCATGTTTAAGGAATCCACCAATCATGGTGTAGCACCCCTATTTTTAAACCAATGGTATTACCGCCAGTGACCTCAGATTTTACCATCCAAGACCACCCGAGGTTTTAGGTAACATTACACGATCTCTTAGAAAAGTGACAAGGACTTATATTACACAAAATGATTCGTAGTTTGATACACTTAGAGGAAATCATCTGGCAATATGAAATAAAATGTTCAAGACAACATTTCAAAATAGAAAGCATGGGAAATAAAAATATAGTCGTGATCAACGTTTGGGACCCATATGGTCAAAATTATTAAAATGGTCTTAAAATCTTCCTTCAATCTTCTTGTCTTCACCCTTCCTTCGCGACAGTCTTCCCTTCGCTGCCTGATATTTCCATAAAAGCAAAAAATACCAACCGACCAATGTCGGGAACAAAAGAAAGTGGTATTAGTCTAACGCGAGACTAAGCAAGTGGTAGAAAGCGACTAGGTTCTTAAAATGATAAGTATGTTGGCATCAAAGTCCAAAAGGAAACTGAACGATGCACGACAAGTCGGTTCTTTGACGGTGAGAGAAAGAGGTAAAAGTAGTGAACGGTCTTTATTTGAATGTAACTCAGGCGATGAGGAAAAAATAAGAATTTGCTGAGAAAAGAAATACGAGATTTCTTTTAGGAATAGGAAATCACTAGGACCGAAAGTGATTAAGTTGTTGTTGGGAACATTATCAATTCACATCAAGTAAAGAGAAAAGTCTCTATTAACTAGAATTATTTAAAGTCGGAAGTCAGGATGGTTTTTCCTATTAGGACTAACCATCCTTATTCCATTAATTAATTAATGTGCATTGTTCACTTATCTTTCTTAAGTCATAAAACATACATTTACAGTTAGTGACTTTTAATATGGCAGCCAGCGCTACAGAGAGACGATGCCTACAGAGTAAAGAGAATAAATCCCGGGCACTTAGCTAGAGTGCAAAGTTCACCCCTCAATCGGTAGAGCGGGCAGAGTCATGACCCAGTACCGGGAGCCGATAAAAATATACCACCCGATACAGTTATAAAGAGATGTTGAGAGTCAAAACTCGCATCCGTGATTCCTACACTAGTCCACAACAAAGTCTCAAAAAGAGACTTGAAACAATCAAAGGCCAATCATCGGTCCTAAGTCCATGGGCTAGCGCAGTACGATAATTTAAATAACAATAGGGTCGTTATCTCTAAACAGTAAATAGCGCTATTCATTTTATTTAGCAAACAAGGTGTTCCCAACAAACTAGATAGGATAATGGGAAAGGAATTAACGATTATCGAATATAAAGAAAGTATGAAGAGAGAACCATCCACTTGCCTTCGATTTTCGAGAGTTAAGTCGTTACGAAGACGGAATCCGTGAACGAGCTCCCCTAGAAGCTTGACCTAATCCGAGGCACGGGAATGATAACGAAATAAATTAATATTTAATTTATTTCTTAGTCTAGGAACTTCTCGAATTATTATTTTGTAAATCTAAGCTTTCGGCTTATTAAAACGTAGAAGCGAGTTTAGGATTTTCGTAAAGTCATCGGTTTATGAATATTTTTTGTAAACTTTATTTATAAAAACGTTCCTTAACGGAATTGAATAAGTACCCGCTTAAATTCTTAACAAAATAATATCTTAGCATTATAAGCCCTAATTTAAGAAATAAATTAATATTTAATTCTTCTTAACAAAATAATATCTTAGCATTATATGTATCTGTACAGATCCGCCCCCAATTTCCAATTTCCGTCCCTATATATAGGCGAGCTTTCAAGTCGCGAGGGAAATTGGGGGAGGATACATGGATGGCTAAACAAGTGTGTGTGTTTCCTTGAATAAGTACGACATATGGCCTAAACAACAAGAGTCACCACAGATATGTATCTGTACAGATCCACCCCCAATTTCCAATTTCCGTCCCTATATATAGGCGAGCTTCCAAGTCGCGAGGGAAATTGGGGGAGGATACATCGGTGGCTGAACAAGTGTGTGTGGTTCCTTGAATAAGTACGACATACGGCCTGAACACCAAGAGCCACCACCGATATGTATCTGTACGGATCTGCCCCCAATTTCCAATTTCCATCCCTATATATAGGCGAGCTTCCAAGTCGGGAGGGAAATTGGGGGCGGATACATGGGTGGCTGAACAAGTGTATGTGGTTCCTTGAATAAGTACGGCATACGGCCTGATCCACCACTGATATGTATCGGCCTACGGCCTGAACAATAAGAGTCACCGATATATAAGCATGCTTCCAACATGGGTGGGAAATTGGGGGCGGATATATTGATGGCTATTGTTCATGTCGTTTGCAATACCTATTCAAGGAACCACACACACATATTCAGTAAGATGTTTTTGTACGCTTGTACAGAGTTATTCAACCCGTTTTTGGTTACTTGTTCATATTCAAATGAAAACTTTCTCAATTCGTCGAGATTCTTGGAAATCGTCCTCCCCTCCCAAATTTGAAGCATCCTCATATATAGGGTCGGAAATTGGGGGCGGATACATGGGTAACTCTTGTTCATACCGTTTAAGGTAATTATTCAAGCAACCACACACACTTGTCCAATAAGATGTTTTTCACACGCTTGTACGGAGTTATTCACCCTTTCTTGTATACGTGATCATACTCGAATAAAAACTTGTTCAACTAGTCGAGGTTCTAGAAAACTCTTAAACCCCTAAAGCCTAATCTAAAATTTAAACCCTAAACCGTAAACCCTAAATCCTAAATCCTAAACCCTACAACTCTAAAAGAGGTTGAATAACTTCTTTATTTTTTCTTAATCTTGACCGTTTATTAAAGTAAATCTAACCGTCTAGATTATGACTCATGGTGCACCCTACAAGATGGTGCACTTAAGCATTCCCCTATATATATATAATGCATTGTTCATTTCATTTTAAGCTCAAATGATGATGTTTTGTCTTGTATGGTAATTTAGTTGGATATGGAGTGGCCACAGGAGGACCATTAGCTTGGGGTCTATTTGCTACAACAGGGAAATGAGCCCAAACCAGGATGGTAACGAGTGACTATGGTCGTGGAGCAATTCCTGTCTATTGGTATGTATGTCAGTATAATTGGCCTAAGCGCATTATATAGCCAGTGCACAATTCATATGAGGAGAAATAGGAAATTAATTGGGGGTGATCACTTAAGCTTGGAGTTGGATGGCCTGCATTGAAGATTTAGTGTACTTGATGATCACTTATTATGTAACTTGATCACTCAAGTTGGTGATCACATACAATTATTATACATGCTATGTTTGCTCTGTTGCTTGATAGGTGAATAATATTGCCGTATAAAGTTGGTGATCACATACAATTATTATACATGCTATGTTTTGCTCTGTTGCTTGATAGGTGAATAATATTGCCGTATAAAGTTCTGGTGTGTTATTGTTTAGCACCCAGGCCATTTTTGGGGATTCTCTTCTTCCACACCAGCATGATCACTTATATGGGACTTAGATTTAATTTGTCGTTACAGACACTGATGAAGAGCTTAGAAGATGGTAGCGACATACGTCATTGAAGAACGTCCTTGGAGATTCATCATCACCTAATGAGAAGGATAATCCTCCATTGAAGGCTCATGAAACTGAGAAGATGGTAACGAGTGACAATACTAAGGAACCCGAAGACGGGGCTGCCATGGGAGAAATGGAGATGGAATGGAACTCGTGAAAACGTGTAATATAACATGTGAAGGAATGTTCTTTTGGGCATTTTACAATAAAATTTATGCATTTTCATTATCTTTTAAATTCAAAAATGCAAATAAAAGAAGTTGATTTTCATGAAAATGTGTAATATAACAGATTCCTAAAAAGTTTTATAAAAAAATTATAATATTAAATAGGAAATAATGTAAATTAGTATTATTAATACGAATTAAAGTATTTTAAGCATGATTATAACAATTTTAAAAAATTGACTTTAGTAAATAAAATTTATTAAATTTTTTCATACACTTAAAGTTGTATCTAAGACTAAGACTTATAATCGGATTTATTAAATTCGTATTTTTATTTTTGTTACATAAACATTAAATTTTTAAAAATATTTTACAAAAATGCTAATAAGAAAATTAGTATGTTTTTTTACGCTTCGGCCCGTCCATCGGATGGGATATGAATATTGTTTTGGGCGAATTAACTGTGTAAACACGTTACTTCGGTACAATGAGGAACTCCTAGTCACAAATTCGACACGACGCGTTCGAAAATATGAACAATAGATTATTGACAGAAATAACGAATAAAGTAACAAAGGAAATGATGAGAATGATGTGAATCGTGGTGGGAATTGTATTGATCGAATGTTGCTTCTGGAAACGAATGACAATATTTGAATACACTTGATTCCTTAGAACAAAAAGGATTGCGATTTGACAAGAATAAGGCAAGAACTATGAGATTTTTGGTAAGCTTTGGACGAGTGTAAGTGCTGAATCTTGAGTGTCCTTCTTCAAGCTCCATCCTTCCTTTTATATCCGGATTTTCTCCCCTAATGGAGCCGTTAGTTGGCGTCGCTCATAATCCCGGAAATATCGCGTGAGGAGTTATTGTCATGATCTCCGCCTTGCTACAGTCAACACCCGTTACCCATGAAGAGGCGAAATCTACGGGCTTGATTTGTTAGCCGTTTGATGTGTACATTCGTGGGCCTCTATTCATCGCGTTTGTGGGCTTGAGATTTGCCTACTAGTTTTACTAACTAGTCTTTTTATCCCATATAAAAATCATTTCCTCCTTTTTCCTCTTTCCTTCCCTTTTTCTTTTCTCTCCCCGAACCTCTCTCTTTTTGAAAACCTTAGATTTGGATCTCAAGTCCCATTTTTTTTCTCTGGCCTTTCTTTCTCAAATCTACGTACACTCCCTCTCCTTTTGCTCGATTATTCTCTGTGTCGGCAAGCCAGCTCCCGCCGATCTGCACTTGTTGAAGCTCTTCACCGGAATAACGACGGACAAAGCCCCCTTCAAAGAGGCGAGGCCGAAGAGCACGAGGAGGAGGAGGAAGCTCTGGAGTATGAGAGGATCCGAGATCAACGAATACTATATTGGTGGTGTTAGCTTGAATTGTTGTCCGTCTTCGCCTCCGACCAGATCCGGATGTCCTACCGAAACCGCACACCAACATATCCATAAAGTTCTCGCGTGATTGTAGGGTATTACCTTTCGGGTTTCATCTATTGTCTAACTTTCGTGTCTGCAAGTGGGGTATTGTTTGCCAACGGTTGATCTTCGGTCGATTTTTCGGCTGGTTTTGTTTTGATAGGTTTCTTGACCTATATCCGTTCCCCGAACTTCTCTAATGCTACCTTCTCCCTAGTTTGCTGGCGTGTGGAGACCTCAACTAAGACCATTATCTCATTCTCGGCTTTGTCTCTTTCACAATTGTTGGCATGGTCATCAACTTGAGGTACGCATCATGTGTAGTCCTTCATACTAGATTGTCCAGACTTGTCTATAGAGGCAGAATTTTGATAAGAGTGGTTTTGTGAGATCAACCTCTACACTCATATAGTCATATGGATAAATTTGCCACAAACAGGTTTAGAGGTAGTTTTATTGATCCAGAGTACTTTCCCCACTCTTTTTTCTATCAGATGATGAAAGCCTTTGTTGAAGTATTCTATCTGGAGCCATGGAATTCGGATCCACTACATTAGGGAGGTAATTCTTAGGTCTTCAACATTGAGCCTTGGGACCTACTTTCTAGTTGATAAATAGTTGTGTCGAGCATCCATGGGCCTTGAGTAAGAACATGGTTGTAATCATCTTTGTTTGCAAACTAAGCAATGTAGTAATCATTGTCAATGTCTACGAGAGAGAATTTTGCTGACAAAGCCTATTTCTAGGTCAGTCTCTTCTTCAAAACTTTGTAGCCCTATCCTTTGCTAAATAATATGATGATAAGAGTGTCCTTCCACAATTTTTGGAAGCTCTTCTTCCGCTCAACAGTTAGTGTGATAGTCGGGCATTCAGGATCACGTCATCGTCTTCTATAGCCACATCGTCGTTCGAAGCATAATCTAGATAATTCTCGTCTTCTTGAAAGACAGGGTTTGAGTGTTGTATGGCAAAGCTTAATCCACTACCTTGAATCATCTCGTCTCTGTATGATGCCTTCCTCATCTCATTTATGTGTTGTACTTCCTGTGGACTAGGATACTTAGGTTGGTGTAAACTGTGTGTGGGTGCAACTAAGTTGCTTCCCAAAGATCTAACATTTTCTGTGGTGGGATTGTTGGAGCAAATGTATTAGTAGACCAAATTCTTTGGTCATCATAATATTATATTTGTTTTTCTCTTTTCCTTTTAAATGTAGATTGCTTTTGAAATTAAGAAATAGACACTTGTCAAGATGACATTAAAAAGTTTATGTTTGGTCATGTTCATGAACGGTTTTCACCACATTTCTATTATTTATTAATGTTTTATTGTCATTTTCATAGGATGACCAAATTTTGGTCAACCATTAACTTTGCTCTTATATGATTATCCTCTCAAGCTTTTTTTAATGATAGGTCGATTTTCATTCCCTCTTTATCACTCTCAATAGGAGGATCCACTTCCATTGGAAGTGATGGAAGGACAGAGGAGGGTTTTGAGTTTCTGACAGGGTTTTTGATATATTACACGAAAAAACTTACTCAAAAATCAATGAAGAATTATGATTGGTACATAACTTTCCATAAGTATGCATTCTTTCAACTTAACTTATAAGTCAGGGGAAATTGCATTTAACCACCCCTTATTTACAAGTTATTGTATTTAACCACCCTTTATATTTTCTCTTGCACTTAACCACCCTTTATTTACAAATAGTTTCACTTAACCACCCATAGTTTATACAAAAAATATTATTCCCTCTATTACATGTTCCGGTTGGTTCATTTCGGGTTGGTTCACTTCAAGTTTGTATGAATTTGGATTGACGTAATTATTAATAAAGTTAATGTTTTTCAATTATTATAATAAAATAAAAAATATTATTTATATATCCATCTTACTAATAAAGTATTAAGATTATTCAATTACAAATGATATACTATTTTTATAAAACAGTGTTTCAGGTAGATTTATCAGATCTTGGGTTTCGAGTTTTATCCAATAAATGACCTAGTCGAGTCTCTCTTTGACCTATTGATTTCAAATCGGGTCTCAACTTAAAAAAATTATACAGCATTAATGGAGTGTTAGGATTCAAAAATATATTTTTTAGTTGGGAAATATTATATGAGCTTAATAATTCTTTTATTTTTATAAACCAAAAATTAAAAATAAGGTTAAAAATGTCATTTGTTTGAGAGAATACCATTTTTGTCAAATGGGCGGTTAAATGCAACATTTTACAGATAAGGGGTGGTTAAGTGTAGAAAAAAATATAAAGGGTGGTTAAATGCAACAAGTGTAAAATAAGAGGTGATTAAATGCAAATTTCCCTATAAGTCAAGAGCGAAGATAGAAAACAAGAGGTCGGCTAGAGTCTGAATACTCAAAGCTCGTCAAAGAATTATGATTGTGTTGGATCGTTAGTAACTAAGGGACGTCCTTAACTTTGGTAAAGACGTCCTAAGGTCAGGCGTCCCTACGAGGAGTAGGGGCGTCCTTGAGTAATGCAGCGGAATAAAATACTAAACAGGTAAGGATGAACGCAGTGAATTATAGAGGAACCACTCAAGACCAAGTAGTCCTTGAGTGTAAACCTCTACCTCCTTGGAGGATTTTTGAATAGTTCTTTCCTTTATATTGAACGTTCTTACAGTTGTACTGGCGAGTCTTTACAGTTCTCTGACACTTAGCTTTTCCCTAAGTTCACTGGTAAAGAACTCCTTTAAGCCTACAACTTAACCTAGTTCAATCTACTAAAAGACTCTATTCCTACGTCCTGCAGTACTTCGCAGAACTCTCTTTCTCTTTTTGGTTTTTCTGAATACAAACTGTTTTGTGGTTTGGTTACAAAATCTCACTCGATCTAACACAAGTCTTAGCATTGTTCTTGAGTTCTTGAGTTAGTTCTTCGTGTTCTTGAGTGAGTCGCTTTCCTCTAATTCTCTCTGAATATTCTCTGAAAGCGTTAGCATCACAATAAATGCCCTGGGGTATTTATAGGACTTGGGAAGGGCGTCATTCTTCTTCTGACGATCATGCCCTTCAGGGACGTGGCTACAGGATCTTCCTCCACGAGTATGACGGTGATGAGGAAGCTTCCTGTATCCAGCTGTGTGTGATGAACACTGCTACAGGATCGGCCGCCACGTGTTGATGAACTCTGCTACAGGATCGTCCGCCACGTAGTGTTGGACTCTGGTACAGGATTGGTCTCCACGTGTCCTTGGATGATCAAACATTGTCGAGTGATGTCATCTTGTCGGCTAGTGAGTAAGGACTCCTTTCTTGCGTTCCTACTTGCTTGGGACTCCGTCCTCGCTCAAGTAGTCTCTTGCTGGTCCTTATTTCCTGTTGGCTAGCGTCCCTAAGCCTAAGGAACGTTCACACACTTGTTGTCCTTTGTTAATTGGCGTTCCTGAACAATTGGACAAATTTATTAGAATCAAAGTGAGTTTGTCATATCAAAACTAAGGGACAGTTTGTATGGGCACACTATCAAGTACGCAGGCGTCCTTGATAGCGTCCCAGCAGATTGGTGCATAACTTTTCATAAATATGTATTCTTTCAACTTAACTTATAAGCCATGAGCGAAGATAGAAAGCAAGTGGGCGACTAGAGCAAGAATATTCAAAGATCATGAGAGAATTATGATTGATATTTAAATTTTCATAAATATGGGTCCTTTCAACTTAACTTATAAGCTAAGAGTGAAGATAGAAGGCAAGAGATCAATAAAAATGAGAATACTCAAAGATGGTCGACATATTATGATCGGTATATGACTTTCGATAAGTTATTCTCTCAACTTTAACTTATCAACATCTCCTTTCTTGGTGCTTCCGCTGTGTCTGACACTCTGTATACTTGGGTCCAAAGTGATACCATTAGTCGATTAAACATTCTTAAATCCAGATAATGGTGTGTCCTGTTACTAGAGGTGGAATTCGGGCCATTCAGGTCGGTCTCGGTTCGGGCTGTTTGGGTTCGGGCCATTTCGGTTCGGGCCATATTCGGGTCAATTCAATTTCGGTTCGGGTCGGTTCCGTTTGGGCCGATTGAGTTTGTGTCACTGATAATGATGATTTAGTCGTTTCAAACCACAATTATGCAAAGAAAACCACACTAACTTAAACCAAAGTATAAAGCAAGTAAGGGTCGATTCCACAGGGAGACAAGTTATCTTTAGCAGAGAATTATGTGTCAGACAGAAGTAACAAGGGGGGTTTTAGGTTTTATTCACATACTAGAATGCAAATCATAAGAATTCAAGAGTTTATTAATCAGTATTTGGAAACACTTAGACAAACAAATATCCGCATTCGCTTGACAAGTTGATCATTGATTTCATTCAATATCTATGCAAGGAAATTACAATTCCTTTTCAAAAATAATTAATAGCACAACCAGATACTATTAACCCTAACTAGATAAATAATCATGAAACTATCAAGATTCAATCTAACTAGCAGAATTCAACAACAAGAATATAATTGGATACAAACTAAGATAAAAAACAACCAGCTTTTACCCTAGAATGCAAATCAATTCTTTTATGCATAAGACTAACACAACCAGATATTAGCACGATGCAGTTGCTACTTGTAACACCCCGCCTTCCTGACAAGACGTTACTTGGTAGTAGACCTCACGAGGTACTACCAAGCTAGTTCGACAACGGACATTCGGATCTTACAACGCGGACACGGCGAGAAAACATTAAAAACACCCAACTTGTATTATGAAATAAAACTTTTACAAAACAATTTATGATCCAACCCAAGACAAAATTGACAAGTACGAACTTTCCCCAAACCCCAAACATAACAACTGACAACTTATGATATGAGACTAGACATGGTAATTCAAACAATAACACAAATTAAAATAGACAACAACACTTCCCAAATCCCACACCAAACTATGACACACGCATCGCTGCTTCGCACCGCCAACCTGCCAAGTCTCCATCACGGACTACCTGAATACCTGGAGTGAAAAATAGTTCCCCGAGGGGTCAGATCCTATCCTATCAAGTCAGAGTTACATGGAAGTTACAAGACGTTTCAAAACCGTTTTTCTAAGGTCAGCAAGCAAGTCCGCAATCGCACACATATCCCTAGTTCAGTCCTAGGTCCAGTTAGTCACTCAATCAATTCCACACAAAACACGCAATCAGAGGCTCTACCTATGGTATCGGCACTGCATCAACACCACATACCTTACTCTACCTATGCTGCAGCTCTGCATCAACACTGCAAGCGACAACCGTCCATCCCATCACAACCATCCACAATAAACCATCCATCCTCGTTCCAACCGTCCATTCCATCACAACCATCCAGAATCAGCCTCCACAGGAGCGCTACCCAACATAGAGAAAACAACGACGAAAATATGCGTATATAGATATCGACTTTCAAAAACAGGTTTCCGAAATCATTTACACATAGCACACATATCAAAACATTTTAAAAGATCGATCGGGACTAGTTCCCAAAACCAATCTCATAACTACCACGCAACCCTAACAGGCTAGAACAGGACTGAGCAAGTCGAAATTCGACTTACCTTGAGAGTGACGAAAATCTGAGTTACGACAAACCACTGATCGAAAGAGTGCGATGTTCCTGAATAGGTTTATTAATTATAAATTATGAGTTTGAAACTAATCACTTAGTACCCCAAGACCACAAAACCCCGAACTAATATCAACCGAAGTTGATCTCTAACTAGACTATGAGTTCGAATATTATATACTGTTCAAATCACGTTTTTTTTTATCTTCAGTTCTTGACTTTGACTATGATTGAATCACAACTACCTCTTTCCTAATATTCCACCAATTTGCTACTGATCGCCATTCACACTTCCCTATCACACTACCCCATAAATCCTTAATTAACACCACTAACAACACTAATTACTACCTTTATTTACACCAAACCCCTTCCTTCTTCGCCCCTCCCAGACGAACACTAACAACGTACCCACCCCTGCACAACAACCACGACCAACGCCGACGGCCTACCATTCTGACACAACTTAACCCATGATGCTTCCGACGGACCTCTAACCAACACTAAATGGTCAAGTAGAAAAATTCAATACAAGGAGATATCTTACTTAGAACGGCGATCTCGGCTTAGTGGCGAAGTCGACTGAACCGCACGACCCCTCCGATGAGCTTACAACTTTGAAGGAGGAGAAGGCTTAAACGACCAAGACAAAGAGAAGGTAATTTGCGGATGATGTCGGAGCCGGTGTGAAGTTTCCACGAAGAAGAAGAAGATCGCAGCCTTCGCAGGAGGGGTTTCTCGGGCTGTAGACGAAGGCGGCTTGTTTTGACGGCCTAAAGATCGAAATTTGACGAATCTCACTTGCTTATATAGGAGGTTTTAGGTTTGACCGGTTAGGTTTAATTAATTAGCTTTACAAGATTGGCTCTGCACTTCTCCAAATTGATTAAATTAATATATTTAATTTTTATTAATAAATTCATTTAAGGCTAATTACTTTACCCTTAAGACTCGAACTAGCTTGCGGGTCAAGAAACAAGACCGAATAGAACTGAATATTACATACTACCCTCCAGCGCAACCCTAATAACAATAACAATAAATCTGGCAACACTCTAAATCTAGCAATAACCTAATAACAATAAATCCTAGATGATCAGGCTAGAAATCATTGAAACAAGTCAATAGCAATTCAAGCAAGAGAAGAGATTAAATCCATGCAATCGATAAGGAATTAGAAATCTCACTTCTGAATCAGTCCGAACACTTTAATTGTCTGTCTAAGCAAAGAGGCTTAGTTCTCCATAGGTCTTCAAAATACAAAATAATTCCAAACTCAAAAAAAACTAGGTCTAAACAAAGGGTTCAAAAGCCCTTAAATATGAGAAAACATCTATCTAAAAATACATAAAAATCGGACCTAAAATAATATCCATAAGCCGCTAAAATAAAACGCAGCGTTTAAAGTAGGAAAATCGCCTCGGTCAAAGGCAGCGGTCGCCGCCTATGGGGCAGCGGTCGCCGCCAGACATAGATCGTCAATCTCTTCGTTTCTTCATTCCAGCTCTAAGTGATCTTCAGAGTACCTCGGCTCTTCCTTCTTTAACGCTTCAAACTCCAACTTTAGCACCTAAAACAAGACTAAAAGTATGCTAAAACCCCATCTAAGTACACAACAAAAATGTGTATATCAAACTCCCCCACACTGCTCTCCAACATCAGAAAGAACGCCCACATGGCGTAACTGTTTCAGATCATAGGTGTAGTGGCGAGAGAGCTGCTCAGCTGGAGAGGGCGTAGCAACTGCCATCCAAGCACCCAATAAAGAAATCATACCGCCAATAGTGATCTTTCCGGGCTTGTCTGACTGACACTTCAGACAACTAGCAATGATGTAAGCACGCCACTCGCGCACCAAAGTGCTCTGCGGGGTCATAGTCCAAACTGCACTCAAATCAAGGTGCGGCACCTTGTTCAACTAAGATTGCCCCAACCAAGCCATACGAATAACCTTGTGCGCTAGACGAAGACACGGATGAGACAACTAGTAATTATACTCCCCAGCCTTTGGATCATACTCCCTTGACCCTGTAGAATCAGCCCAAAATTGAATCTGCGGATTTTTGGGATCCCACTCTGTAGGCTGCTTGGATATACCATGTGCCTCATCAATTTGCTCATAGTCCAAAGTATGATCCCTGCCCCCAAGTCGAAACTCAATGGTACCCGCATCAAAATAATGCTCAAAAGTGGCCAAAAATTCCCGAGTCCACTCAGGATAAGTAGGAGCACTCATATCATAGAACGGACCAAGCCCACAATGCTCAAACATCTGTCTAGTGCAAGCTTCTAGCCCAAACTCCCTCATAGCCTCATGATCAAAGAACAAGGTACTAACAATTTTTTTCTTTGCAATCAATTTCAATCTAGCCTCCTCTTTTGCGGAGTACTTATGGCGGGATCTAGATGATGAAGCTCTACGGGTACTCATTCTCGAAATTGGAAGCAAAAATTACAAGAAAACAAGAGAAGAGGGTACCGAAATCGCCGGATTTTCGCGACTGTCGCTGGCGGCGGTCGCTGCCAAGGGGGGCGGCGGTCGCTGCCTTGGTGCAGATATGAAATTGCGCGGGATGTCGGCGGCGGCCGAAGGCAGCGAGCTAGGGGACTCGCGGCGGGCTGCTGGGGCGGCGACCTGTGAAGAAGGCGGCGGCTTGGTGTCTTCTTCCTCCTTCTCTCTACTCTCTTCCTCTCTCTTGGTTCTCTTGGCTGCGTGTTGTTGTTGTGTGTTTTTGTGCTGAGATTCTACCCTCTTCTTATCCTCTCTTATCCCTTCTTTCTTTTTCTTTTCTTTCTCCTTCTTTTTTCTAATATATCTTTTATTTTTCCGATATTCTGATTTTTTTTTATTTTTTATTTTTATTTTTTGAATTAGAGTAAAAAGGTCGAACCTGATAAATGGCAGCGATCGCTGCCATTTAGGCGGCGGTCGCCGCCATTTATTTCCCGAAAGCCGTAGCCGATGAGGTATTGGCGGCGATCGCTGTCATTTTGGCGGCGGTCGCTGCCATTAATTTGTTCAATGTCGTAGCTGAGTGCGTTTTGGCGGCGCTCGCTGCCTTGGGGCAGCGATCGCTGCTAATACGCCGTGGTCCTTCGACTATCTGCAGGTTAGTTCGACACAAAATAAAAACAAAACAAAGGGAAACTAATCCTAATCTAATCTAATCTAATCAAAGGATATCAACTCCATCGGGTTGCCTCCCGATAAGCGCCTTGTTTAACGTCGTGGCTCGACGTCATGCTAGCTCATCAGTTTTCAGTAGGAACCTCTGCCAGTATGGCTTCCTCTATCGGTGTCTTTGTGAATCCTTCATGATACTTCTTAACTCTTTGGCCATTCACCTTGAACAATGTGTGGGTTTCTGCATCATACAACTCAATGGCACCATGGGGAAAGACTCTAGCAACCACATAAGGTCCTGCCCAACGCGATCTCAACTTCCCAAGAAAGAGTCTAAGGCGAGACTGAAATAATAGGACTTTTTCACCAATGTTGAAGTCCTTTCTCAGAATGTTTTGGTCATGCCATGCCTTAGTTCTCTCTTTGTAATGTAAGGCGTTGTCATAGGCTTCAATTCTAGCTTCTTCCAGTTCTTGCAGTTGGAGCTTCCTAGCTTCTCCTGCCTCCTCCAATTCCATGTTGCATTTCTTAATAGCCCAATAAGCTTTGTGTTCAAGTTCAACCGGAAGATGACATACCTTTCCAAAAAACCAACCTAAAGGGCGACATGCCAATAGGTGTTTTGTAGGCAGTGCGATATGCCCAGAGTGCATCGTCAAGCCTTTGACTCCAATCTTTTCTGCTCGGGGATACCGTCTTCTCCAGAATGGATTTTATCTCTCTGTTAGATACCTCAGCTTGGCCATTGGTTTGTGGATGGTATGTTGTGGAAACTCTCTGTGTAACATGGTACTTCTTTAATAGAGCGGTGATCGTTCTATTGCAGAAGTGAGTTCCTCTATCGCTTATGAGTGCCTTTGGGATCCCAAACCTAGCAAATATGTGGGATTTCAAGAATTCTGCAACAATCTTAGAGTCATCAGTCCTGGTGGCCTTCGCTTCCACCCATATGGAAACGTAGTCCACCGTAAGCAAAATATATATGTTACCCCCAGAGTTAGGAAATGGTCCCATAAAATCAATACCCCAAACATCAAATATTTCACAGAAAATAAGACTTGTTTGTGGCATCTCATCCCTACTAGATATGTTTCCTACCCTTTGACATTTATCACATGATTTGCAAAAGTTATGAGCATCTCTAAAAATAGAAGGCCACCAAAATCCTGCATCTAACACTTTTCTAGCAGTTCTTTGCACCCCAAAATGTCCACCACATGCTATTGAATGACAAAGTGTAAGGAGAGAATGTACCTCAGTTTCAGGAATGCAACAGCGGATCACCTTGTCAGCACAGTGTTTCCATAGATATGGGTCATCCCAAACAAAGTGTCTTGCTGAACTGCGTAGCCTGTCTCGTTGAGCTTTATTGAATGGAGAAGGAAATTCCCCTGTGCTGAGGAAATTCACCAAATCTGCATACCATGGCTTTATAGTGCTCAACTTAAGGAGCGACTCATCAGGAAAGTTTGTTTGAATATGATTTTCAGGGAGGTTCTCTGCCTGGACAATTCTGCTAAGATGATCAGCAACAAGATTCTCAACGTCCTTCTTGTCCTTTATCTCAATGTCAAACTCACTGAGCAATAGGACCCACCGAATCAATCTTGGTTTCGCCTCCTTTGTCAACAAATAGCGCAGCGCAGCATGGTCAGTGTAGATGATGACCTTTGTACCAAGGAGGTACTGTCGGAACTTCTCAAGAGCAAATACTACAACAAGCATTTCCTTCTCTGTGGTGGAGTAGTTCCGTTGTGCATCATTCAGTGTCATAGAAGCATACTGAATCACATGTGAAGCTCTCGCTTCTTTTTGGCCTAGCACTGCCCCCACAGCATAATCACTAGCGTGGCACATGATCTCAAAAGGTTTTGACCAATCAGGAGCCTGGATAATAGGGGCGCTTGTCAAGCGAGCCTTTAGGTCATCAAAGGCTGCTCAACACTCTGTTGTGAATTCAAATGCCATCTCTTTCTTCAGAAGTTCGCATAGAGGTGCTGAGATCTTTGAGATGTCTTTAATAAACCTGCGATAGAAACCTGCATGGCCCAGAAAAGAACGAACTTCGCGCACATTAGTAGGATAGGGCAAAGATTGAATTACTTCAACCTTTGCCTTATCGACCTCAATACCCCTAGACGAGACAATGTGACCTAGGACAATACCCTGTTCTACCATAAAGTGACACTTCTCAGAATTAAGAACTAAATTAGTGTCAACACATCTAGCAAGCACAAGTGATAGGTGTTTTAAGCATGCATCAAAGTCATCTCCATGTACAGTAAAGTCATCCATAAAGACCTCTATGAAATTCTCAATGTACTCAGAAAAGATGCTCACCATACACCTTTGGAAAGTTCCTGGAGTGTTGCATAGACCGAATGGCATCCGATGGTATGCAAATGTGCCGAAAGGACATGTGAACGTACGTAGTCTTCTCTTGATCCTCAAGGGCAATGGCTATCTGGAAGTAGCCTGAGTACCCATCTAGAAAACAATAGAATGCACGCCCAACAAGTCTTTCCAACATCTGATCAATGAATGGGAGAGGGAAGTGGTCCTTCCTAGTTGCCGCATTCAGCTTGCTGTAGTCGATGCAGACTTTGTAACCTCTTTGTAGCCTTGTTGGAACGAACTCTCCTTGCTGATTTTCCACCACTGTAATTCCTCCTTTCTTTGGGACAACCTGCGTGGGACTGACCCATTTGCTATCAGAAATAGGGTAGATCATCCCTGCCTGTAAGAGTTTCATGACCTCTTTCTTCACAACCTCCATCATAGGTGGGTTCAAACGTCTTTGGGGCTGCCTAGATGGCTTCTCTTCACCCTCCAACAATATGCGATGCATGCAAGTAGTTGGGCTAATTCCCTTGATGTCAGAAATAGCCCACCCAATTGCTGTCTTATACTGTTTTAGCACTGCTACTAACTTGCCTTCTTGCTCCTTTGTAAGCTTGTTGGAGATGATGACTGACAATGTTTCCTTATCTCCACGAAACACATACTTGAGGTGGTTTGGGAGTTGTTTCAATTCAACTATCGGTACCTGCACAACAGAAGGCAAAAGCTTTTCGCTAGGCGAAGTTAGTGGCAAAGGAGCTTTTCCCGGTAGCTCATAAGGGAGCGCACGGTAAGCATCCAACTCATTGACCATCTCCTGCAGGTTAGTTGAGGATGCGAAATCTAAATTGGAATCAACAATAAAAGATTGCACTTCATCCAAATAGTTTTCATCAAACACATCTTACACTACAGGCTCAAGCACATCAATGTAAGAGACAGAGTAGTCATCATAAGGATATTTCATGGCTTCATAGATATTATAACTTATGGTTTGTCCATCAAATTCCATGGTTAGGGAACCACTACTAACATTGATCTTAGTGTTTGCTATTTTCAAAAAAGGTCTTCCAAACAGAATAGGGGTTGCATGCTTGTCATGTTCCATATTAAGCACATAGAAATCAGCAGGAAAAGTAAGATCACTAACCATTACCAACACATCTTCTACGATTCCTATTGGACGAACATTAGACCTATCAGCTAATTGAATGGAAATTTTAGTTGCATGCATAGGTCCTAGTTTCAAAGATTCGCAGAGAGAAGAAGGTAGCACATTAATGGAAGCACCCAAATCAAGCATGGCTTTATTCAACTTAGTACCTCCAATAATGATAGGGATAGTGAACATACCAGGATCCCCGCATTTCTTAGGTAAGCGTTTCTGAAATACAACTGAAACATGCTCGCTCACTTTCACCTTTTTCTTGGCATTAAGATCCTGATTCCTCTTGGTGGTGCACATCTGCTTCAAGAACTTCGCATAACGAGGGACAGATTTGATCAAATTGAGGAGAGGAATGTTGACCTCAACGTTTCTGAACATCTCAAACATGTCCTTGTCCTGCGTAAGTGCCTTTGTATGCTTCAGAGCAGATGGGAATGGTGCTACAGGCTTGAACTCGGGAATAACCGAAGGTTCAGCCTCTTCCTCAACACCTTGGACGCCAAGGGACTGGTGGCGGTCGCTGCCAGGTGGGCGGCGGTCGCCGCAATTTTCGGAAATCTCGTCCGTCGGTGAGGAAAAATGGCAGCGGTCGCCGCCATTATTTTCAGCAATGTCGAGAGCAACTTCGTTTTGGCGGCGGTCGCTGCTGTCAGAGTGGCAGTCGCCGCTGTCAGAGTGGAGGTCGCCGCTGTCAGAGTGGCGGTCGCTGCTGTCAGAGTGGCGGTCGCCGCTGTCAGAGTGGCGGTCGCCGCTGTCAGAGTGGCGGTCGCCGCTGTCAGAGTGGCGGTCGCCGCTATCTTTTTCTTCAGTTTCGACAAACTTTTCACCATTCAGAGTCTTCCCACTTCTCAGAGAAACAACACTGACGTCACGAATGTTCTGGTTCGCCTCAGTTTGAGAGGGAAGCTTACCCGAATCCTTCGCTTCAAGTTTGCTCACAACTTGAGAGATCTGGCCCATTTGCCTTTCCAAGTTTTGAATACTTGCTGATGTAGTTTCTTGGAATTGCAATTGGCTTTGTGTCAGCTTTGATACATTCTCTAAAAGACTGATATTGCTCTGCATCAACATCTTCATCATATTATCCATGGAAGGAGTTGCATTATAGTTCTATCCCTGAGGTCTAGCCGCAGGTGGCCCAGCTTGCGGTGGATGTTCTTGAGATTGATTTGGATTTGAGTTGTTCCATTTAAAGTGAGGATGATCCTTCCACCCAGGGTTGTACTGGTTAGATTAATGGTCATACCTCTGCTTTATCTGAAATCCCCCAACTGCATTCGCTTCTTCTTGTAGTGTTGGACATGAATCAGTAGGATGCAAGTCGTCATTACAAATTTCACAGGCCTTAAGCTGCTGAGGTGTACCCTTCAGTTTTAGACGTCTTACTTCTTCCTTCAACACATCAAAATCAGCTGGATCAATTTTTGAGTGCGAACTAGCAGCTGACAAGCTTTGGGAGCCTCTCCCACTCTATTGTCTAGAGTCATCCGCCAGTGTAGTGAATACCTCTAGAGCTTCCTCGTAGGCCCTCTTCATAATATTTCCTCCACAAGCAGAGTTCACCATCCGATGGTCATCCTCACGAAGCCCTCCAAGTAAATAGAGAATAAGATCATGATTAGCATAGCCATGATAAGGATAACTCTTCACCAGTTTCTTGAAGCGCTCAAAGTAGTCATAGAGAGATTCATCAGAGAGTTGCTCTATGTTGCAAATCTTCTTCTTGAGCTGATTAGATTTAATAGCCGGAAAGTATTTGTCAAGGAACACTTTCTTCAGATTCACCCAGGTGGTGATGCTTCCTGGTGGTAGAGAATGATACCAATCCTTAGTAGACTCCTTCAAAGAAAAGGAAAATACTCTCAACCTCATCTGATCTTTAGTAATATCAGATGGACGCATACTGGTACAAACTTCAAGAAATTCATCTAGATGCTGTATGGGATCCTCAAGTGGGGTTCCATTGAATTTCGGGAGCAGATGGACCACTCCTGTCTTAAGCTCAAATTTGACACCCTCATCAAGAGCCGGAAATTGCACTGCACGAGTTGGTTGCTCCAAGTTAGGAGCTGTGAGAGATTCAAGAGTCACACGATTTGCCATTGCTACTGTCTCTTGAAATAAAGCATGCACAGCCTTCCGAGTCCTGAATAAAGTCCTCTCGATCTCTGGATCAAAAACAAGAGGTAGATTATTAGTAATACGGGTGAGAACATAAGATAGGTTCACACCAAGTTTGGCACAAAAATTCACACCAAAGATAATTGTTGCCTCCCCGGCAACGGCGCCAATTTGATAACGATGATTTAGTCGTTTTAAACCACAATTATGCAAAGAAAACCACACTAACTTAAACCAAAGTATAAAGCAAGTAAGGGTCGATTCCACAGGGAGACAAGTTATCTTTAGCAGAGAATTATGTGTCAAACAGAAGTAACAAGGGGGGTTTTTAGGTTTTATTCACACACTAGCATGCAAATCATAAGAATTCAAGAGTTTATTAATCAGTATTTGGAAACACTTAGACAAACAAATATCCGCATTCGCTTGACAAGTTGATCATTGATTTCATTCAATATCTATGCAATGGAAATTCCAATTCCTTTTCAAAAGTAATTAATAGCACAACCAGATACTATTAACCCTAACTAGATAAATAATCATGAAACTATCAAGATTCAATCTAACTAGCAACATTCAACAACAAGAATATAATTGGATACAAACTAAGATAAAACAACGAGCTTTTACCCTAGAATGCAAATCAATTCTCTTATGCATAAGACTAACACAACCAGATATTAGCACGATGCAGTTGCTACTTATGAATTAGAGATGCTCAACCAGTAACACTCTAAATCTAGCAATAACCTAATAACAATAAATTCTAGATGATCAGGCTAGAAATCATTGAAACAAGTCAATAGCAATTCAAGCAAGAGAAGAGATTAAATCCATGCAATCGATAAGGAATTAGAAATCTCACAACTGAATCAGAACGAACACTCCAATTGTCTGTCTAAGCAAAGAGGCTTAGTTCTCCATAGGTCTTCAAAATACAAAATAATTCCAAACTCAAAAAAAACTAGGTCTAAACAAAGGGTTCAAAAGCCCTTAAATATGAGAAAACATCTATCTAGAAATACATAAAAATCGGACCTAAAATAATATCCATAAGCCACTAAAATAAAACGCAGCGTTTAAAGCAGGAAAATTGCCTCGGTAAAAGGCAGTGGTCGCCGCCTATGGGGTAGCGGTCGCCGTCAGACATAGATCGTCAATCTCTTCGTTTCTTCATTCTAGCTCTAAGTGATCTTCAGGGTACCTCGGCTCTTCCTTCTTTAACGCTTCAAACTCCAACTTTAGCACCTAAAACAAGACTAAAAGTATGCTAAAACCCCATCTAAATACACAACATAAATGTGTATATCAGTCACTTTCGGGTTTATTTTGGTTTGGGTTATTGCGGGTCGGGTTGTGTTCGGGTTTGGGTTACCGTCGGTTGAGAAATATTTGAGTGCAATTAGAGCGGGTCGGGTTGTATTCCGGTTATAGTTAGTATAAATTAAGTTGTGTTCGGGTTTTAATGACTCTCACATGTTCGACATGTCAATATGTTATGTTGGAGTTTGAATTAGAGTAATTTGTGGATTTAATTAATATAGATGGAGATTTTGATAGTTTATAATTGTTTTATTGTATTCATTAGTTGGTTTTACTTCATTGGTAAGACTTTATGTTAAATAAATTATGTAATATAAAATTATCAATTAAATTTTACTTTAGAAATGTCATATTATATTTTAATGTCATTAATTAGTTGATCGGGCCTTTTCGGGTTCGGGTTATTATGGGTTCAGGTCATTGTGGGTTCGGGCCATTTTGGGTTCGGTCCTAATTCGGTTCGGTCTTAATTGGATTGGGTCGGTTCGGTTTATGGGTTGTGTATTTCACTAAGTTTTCGGTTTTGGTTTGGGTTCGGTTCGGGCGGGTTGGGTTGGATTAGTTAGATAAATAAACCGGGTTCATCCATCCTTCATCAAAAGCTTTGTCAATAATAGCACATTCTATGCTCTTAATAGAAACCGGGTTCTCAATGATGCCAAGGACTCATGAACCCTCACATGAGGCTGGGCAAACCCGACCAGTGAATTCTGGGAAATTATTTGTCTCAAGAAGATGCTCAAGGGCTTCCTACCACCTGTTTTGATAAACAAACTCATTGAATTATGGTATCATATTTCCGACAGCCAGAGCTCTCTTGCGAATTCGGGATAAGGCGAATAATCAAACTCTAGCACTAAGCTAAACATAATATTGCCACATTAATTACATATAAGCATAAAAACATGACAAATGACATTACTATTATTGAATTTATTGATCAGAATATTGACAAACAACAAAAGGATCCATAAGATCATTGCAGCATTATTTATTCAGAACGCTATAGTTAGTCTTATTTAGTGCACAAGAATCCTCACCTGGTGACAAAAAGGAGTTCCACAGTCCATACAATGTGCAGTCTGAGTCTTCAAGAGTGGCCCGCGCTTTTATCTCCAACATAACCTCCTTATAATCCCCCATCCTTTCAGTAGGGTGTTCCCTTTTAGTGGTATGTTCATGAGGGGACGGACGTGTGTGGAAACATTAGGTGAAAAGATAAGCCATGAAAATTCTTGAATTTGCTTCAAATTAGAAAGAAAAAGAAAAAAAAGAAATCAACTCACTACTGAGTGAAAGCATCAATAGACTCTCACATGTTGTCATCCTAAACTATTAAGAAACATGAACTTTTCAAACAAAAACCATTAAAAACTAAAAATACCTAGAATCAACTAAATTAATTTCAATCATACCATGATGAAGAAAGCCAATGCATAATCCCACTATACTTCTTCGTTACTCATTAGACATTAGAAGGGTGAGTGCTATTGTGTGCATTAGAAACAGAGAAAACAGAGGCAACCAAAAAAAAGTTATGAAATTGGATAAAATAAAATAAATGGTACTCATCTCAAATGCTCCAACCAAATGCAAATGCAGCATAAAAAGCTTTAAATCAAAATCTTGCTAAAATGAAATCTTAGACATTTGTAGAGTAAGAAATACAACAAAACGCAGTCAAATCAAATAGGCAACTAATTCAAGGAAACCAAAATTATACTTACTTTAACAGTGAATAATTAGGCATGTAAAGCAACAATCCCTTTCCTTTCCTTATTGTTGAAGACGAATAGAGAAGAATGAAAAAGTGATATAGATCTGAAGAATTTCTACCAAAAAAATCCTACAACCAATTCAACCAAATTTACTAAAGGTCAGGAGGATGAATGCATAAAAATTACTCACCATGGTGATTGTAAAATATGCTGAGCTTTGGGGTAACAAATTTAGATTGTGTATGTGGGATCATGGCATCTAGAATCTCATACAAAATTCACACATGTGGCATATGTAAGATGATGAGGTAAAGACTTTGAAACATTTAAATATCAATACAACTGAGAAACATGTTGGCCCTATAGAAACTCCAGTTTGAGTAACAGTTTATGCATATAAGTAACACTTTATGCACACCAAAGACAGATAAAGGGCACTTTGTACCAGTGTCAAGCAAATCCATAACAAAATTTCGATTGTAAAGCTTCATGAAGGACAACTCCAATTCAGCAAACCAATACCTTCCCACCAAAAAGTTGAAGAAAAAGCCATCAATCGAAACCTGCGTAACTGCGTAAGAAACCAATTGATCGACCCAAAAAAGAAAGCAACATCAATCTGAAGCTCTTTTGTGGCAAAATTCTCTATTTGCCTGTGCTTGACAAAGAGGATAAACTCAATTTCATCCATATATGAATCAGCAGACAGGAAAAAAAATAAACCTCTTGACATTGGCATTTTATCAAACACCTGGAATGCACACGATTTCAGACCCAAAAATCATCAATTTCAAACTGAAAAAAAAAACATAGAGATTCCTAGCATATATCCTAAGGTAACAGAAGCTAACCTTGTGCACCAGATGTATGTCCACGACTCGACTCACACACACTCTTTCTGAGATCGGTTGGAAATTGTAGCTTTTCAATGGTAACTCCCAACAAAAGCAGTAGCAACATTTAAGGGAAAACTACAGAAAACCAAATTTAGAGTAAATCAGGGTAAAAATTATTGAATTTACACAGATCGAGAGCACTTAACCTAGAAATCGAAAGGATCTGGATGAGGCTTGAAACCTGTAGTTGCAGCAATGGGGATAACGCCAAGCGAGGCAGACATCGGTGAAGGTTGGATCGGAGTGTTAGAGAGAAATTACCAAGAAGAAGAACGTCGATGAAGAGGACACCGCTATATAAGAAAGGATAGAAAAACCAAGAATTAGAGAGAAATCGCAAAGGTGAACATCAGACAAGTTTTATTTTAGGGAAGAAGAAGAAACCGATCGTTGCACGTATCACGCATATCAGTGGTCCACGTATTAATCAGATAAACTTCACGCGGTTAAATTATATAGTATAAAGAGATTTCAACCAAAAAAATTATACGAGGGAAAAGGCTAACTAGTCTAAGGGGAAATATTAATGGGGTGGAAAGCCCATGACAAAAAAAAATGTGATAACGAGGCGGTTTTCCAAATTTACCCCTGGCAAAAAAAAAAGTACGGGCTGCCACTGCATCCCACCCCATATCCAAAATTACGCGTGTGCCACTACGTCCCACCATTCATCCTGTCACCTGTCACCGTTCATTCTGTCACTTGTCACCGTTTATCCTGTCACTGTTCATCCTATTACCTGTCACCGTTCATCATGTCACCGTTCATCCTGTCATCTTGTCACCTTTCATCCTGTCACCATTCATCCTGTTACTGTTCATCCCAAATTTTTGTCTATTATGAACCTTGTCATCGCTTATTTTTTCGTCCTCTTGTCATCGCTTAAATCGTGGTTAAATTTTGTCATTGTTCAATATTCATGTATTATCACCTATTTTGATATCACCGAATTTGTCATAAGTCTTGTCATCGGTTAAATTTTCGTCAAATCTTGTCATAAGACTTATCATCACGTATTCTAATTTATCTCCATATACAAGCAAGGACAAAAATTTGTCACCCCGTACAAAAAACTTGTCACCGTGTACAAAAAAACTCATTATCAAAAATTATTATGGAGCCTATGCGGGATTTGAACCCACATTACCGTGCATTAAGCACGTTACTCTACCATTTGAGCTAATAGGCCATAATTAAAATTAATATATGAACAAATTAACCACAATCAGTAAACAAAAAACCAGTCACCACCAAAACCCATAAACGAACAGTCTATCACCGTCAAAACCAATAAACACAAATCATGTCACCCATAGACAAAACAAAAATGTCACCGACAAAACACATAAATAAAAAACTTGTCACCCAATCGATTCTTTCAATCAAAGTAGTAGTATGTAGACAGAAAGCACCTTCAATCAAAGCATTGACAATTTCAATTAAAACTTAAGTATAGAAGAAAAACAAAATCTAGAACTAGGTACGTACATATTTCCAATGGCAAAACAGAATTAAACACAAACAAAAAAAATTCCAACGGCGCCAGTACTCCACCACATTTTGCCACCGTGAATCCTACCAATAACCCCAAGTTTTTTTTCCTATTTTCAACCTTCAAATCCTATAGAATCCCTCTGCTCAATAATTAATATCATTCAAAATCCATTCCAACTAGATTGAACTCAATTTAATTAGTATCCGAGGTGGTGAGAGCTTTACAATTAGTGCTCATATCAGATAAATTCAGTCGATGTCCACCTTCAATTCGGATGCAAAACCTAATTACCGAAGCTACAAGATATTAGCCTCATATCAGATACTTTATATAAAGCCGATTATCAAAAACATCATTATCAGCACTAAACAACAAACATGATGAGAGTTGAACACCACAAATACTCGAAATCGAGACCGGTGTCCAAATCCAGAGATTCCAACAATCACTTCTAAAGTTCAATTGCTAGATCAACAATTAAATTGATTATCCAATCGGACAGATCATCAACAATAGAAGCCGAATTGGCAGAGAGTCATTTAATCAAACACCTGGCACACAATATGCACGTAGGAGAAGAGGGAGCAAAAAGTACCAGTGAAGACGATTAGATCGGGATTCTCAGCACGAATCATACGTTGAATGAAAGCGGTGGTGTTGAGGTCGGTGGGAGGCCGGATCTTCCTCGTCGATCTTCCCAAGACGAGCGAAGTCGAGATCTGCGAACCGAAACCGTAGACAGATCGAGGAGCGCACATCAGGGTGGAGAGAATGGCGTCGGTGGCGAACACCGTGGCCTTGTCCTCGTTGGCGAGGCGGCGGATGACGGGATCGCCAGTGGTGGCGACCTTGAAGAAGTTGCGATTCTTAAATCGCTCCAATCGGCGCTCGTTCTTGGCCGTGAGGCGCTCGTAGGAGCGGTCGTAGTACTCGAGGCCACCACAAAAGAGTAGATCTTCGGGCTCGGGGACGGAGAACGAGAGCTTGGAGAAGGTGGAGATGGGGATTGAGAGCTTGGAGCAGATCTTCAATGGCGGTTTTAGGGTTTCGCGAGAGAAAAGCAACGAGAGTGTACGAGAGGAGAGAGTGAGAGCATGAAAATGAGCGCAAACAGTGAATTTTGGACCCTTATAAACCGACTAGATAGCACATTAATTTTTCACAAAGTCCAATTACTCTACCAAATTTGTCAAACCGGCCTCTCCACCCCCTTCCCTCAAAATTATATAGTATAAAAAGATAACCGTTTATACCACATTCTCAACACCTCATTGGTCCACGTGTCACGCAGAAAGGGGAGCTACGTGGCACAATTCTTTAAACAGACATTGCTACTGATGTCCGCATTTTAGGTAGATTTTTAGGGTCTAGATAGATTAGTTTGAGTTGTGTTTCGTAGTTGAGCCTTGTGTTTTTGAGTCTTTTTGCTTGAGTTTTCGTATTTCTTTGAGATTCGGAAACTACGCGCTTTTGTGTCGTTTTGTAGGTGTTTTGGGGCTTGAAGACGAGTTTGGAGCAAGACTTCGAGAGGATGGACAAGCTAGGAGGAAGATTCAAATGGAAGAGCCAAGAAGAAGAGCTAAAGAGGAGCAAAATCAAGAAGAGAAGTGAAGAAATCGACCCCAAGATCGAGCCCAAGGAGGTCGACCTCGAGCCATTTGACCAAACTTGGAATGCAAGGAATAAGATGCTCAGGATCGACCCTATGGAGGGTCGATCGTGCGTGACCGACTTCTCTTCTATCCGGTTTACTTGTGCAAATTTCCTAGTTTGTATTTTAGGAAGGTGTTTTGTTTGTGTTTCCTAGTTAGATTAGGACTCCTTTTTGTCTATAAAAGGAGGTTGAACCTATAGTTTTTATGCTATGCTATGCTATGCTATGCCATGCTATGCTATGCTTTGGGGGGATGCTTTGGAGGCTTTGGAATTCAATAATTAATCAAGACTTGGAGAATTTAGGGAGAAGACTTGGAGAGCAAGTTTGAGGTTTGTAAGATTGACCTTTAGTTTTTATTTGAATTTGAGTTTGGTTTGATCATGTCTTCTTCTTCTTCTTCCTCTTCTCTTCTTGCTATGTGTGAGTAGTCTTCTTAAGTTCTAGGGTTGGGCAAAAACCCAACACAATCATGCATGTTTAAAACTTGAATTCATGACTTGAATGCTTGAAGATCATATCTAACCTATCTTGTGCTTAATCCTTGGTGAAAATTGAGGCATGTCTTGTAATTAACCCTAGCGAAAGTGAAAAGTTAGTTGCTTGATTACATCTAATAGGATTATTTGCGAAAGTTGATATTCCTAGGTTGAAGGATAGGTAGAAAGTTGTTTGATTTGCGAAAGTTGACTGAATAGCTTGAATGGTTTGCGAAAGTTAACTTTTCTATGATCTAGATTGCATGATAGTTGTGAGTTCTTGTCAAAAGCATGTATGGTTGTTGTTGTGGTAGCCCTAGCCCTAGGATTTGCCTTTTATATTGATTAAAGTTCGTGTCTTTTGCCTTGATCTCGACTCCCTTCGTCGTTTTCGAGCCCTTGATTGTGATTGAGTGTGTTTTCGTGTGCGTGTCGTGTGTTGCGCACTCAGGATCGACCCCCCTAGGGTCGAGATCAACCCTTTTTGGGTCGAGCCTGAAGTTGTTCTGCCCCTTTTGTTATCTTGCTTTTCATAGTTATCGATTAAACTTAGCACTACTCTCACTCCCGTGGACGATCCTGACTTCGCTATACTCAGCGGGGTCTTGAATATAAATTTATTTGTTCAAGAGAAACCCTTCAACAAATTGGCTCCGTTGCCGGGGAGTGTGCAATAGTGCCGAGTTTAGTTGATATTTGGGTTTGGGAATAGCCCATACCCCTTGTGTGTTACTAATTCGTTTTCTTGTGTTTGTGATTGCAGGTGTATGCCCTCTAGTTCACGAAGGAAAATCGACTATTTTCCCTTTGATCCTGAAATAGAGAGAACCCTTCATCGCAGGCTAGAACGACGAGCAATGGCCGACGCTGAGGCTCTTGCTCAATAGATGGAACAACTCCGTGCTCAGATGGAGCGTATGCAAATGGAGCGTGCTGCTCAAGATGCTGCTTTGCATCGAGAGAGAGAGGCTGTTGCCCGTCTCCAACAACAACTAGATGCTATTCCGAGGAACGCTAAGCAATACATGCATCCGGAGCTTAGAGTTCCCGAGTCTGCTATTGTGCTCCCGGCAATTGAGCGTGCCTTTGAGATCAAGTCCCACTTCATCACTCTCATCAAGAGGTCTCAATATGAAGGCAAGACATCCGAATGCCCTATGGAGCACATCAAAAATTTCACCGATCTTTGTGATACCATCGTCGCCGATGGCGTGTCACTTTAATATGTGCTCCTCAAGGCGTTCAAGTGGTCTCTAACCGGGAAGGCACTTCATTGGCTCGAAAGTCTACCCGCTAGGTCCATCACTACATGGAAGGCTTTGCACGACTTGTTCATGACGAAGTTCTTTCCACCGGCCAAGACTACCGAGTTAAGGAAGCGCATCACTTCTTATCATCAACTTCCTAACGAGACTTTTGTTGAGACTTGGGAGAGATTCAAGGAGCTTCTTCGGCAATGTCCTACTCATGGACAACCTCCTTATGTTCTTCAAGAGATATTCTTCCAAGGGATCAACGCCGCTACAAAGGACCGCATCAATCTTCACACCGATTGCGGATTCATTGAGATGGATCCCGATGAGGCATGGGCTCTATTGGACAAACTCACCAACTATGATGCCATGTATGGGACCCAACAACCCATCCGGATTCAATCAAAGAAGCTTTATGATCCGAATAGTGAGCCAATTGATCAAGATGTGAAGTTTCAATTCTTGCAAGATAAGATCAACCGGCTCGAGAAGCAAGTGAGTTACTACAAGTCCGTTGCTCCCACTTGTCAAGAATGTGGTTCTCAATCTCATACCACCGCTTCTTGCACAAATGTGGAGCAAGTTCGGGCTGCCGAGGCATATGCGGAGGCCAACTATATGCGAGGACCCTACCGAGGCCAAAACAATGCTTATACGGGGAGGAACAACAACAACTATTCTCAATGGAATAACAATGGCCAAGGTCAAAGTTATCCACCTCCTCCACAAGAGTAAAGGGCCCCTCCTTATAGACCTCCCGGGTATCAAGCGGAGCCATCATGGATGCAAGAGTTGCAAGAAGGACTCATGCGAGGAATGCGGACCGAGCTGGATACAAGGTTGGGAGACCTCGACTCATGGAAAAACAATATTGATTCCCAACTTGGTCATCTAGCGGCTCAAATCCCACGACCTCAAGGACAACTTCCGGGCCGACCCGAGGAGAATCCTAGAGGCCGAGCAAGCAATGGTGAAATCCGAGCCATGAACCTTTGGAGTGGCAAAGCATTACCCGACCCACCGAAGCAAACGGCAAAAGAGGCAGTCTCAGGATCGACCATGGTCGAGCCTGAGACCGCCCAAGATGGGAATGAAGAAGCGATCGACCCCGAGGTGGTCGAGCTCGCCCACCCTGCACCCGGGACGTCTTCCAACCCTTCTCCGCCAATCATTCCGGATCCTACTCCTTCCTCTTCCCATTCTAAGATACTTCCTTACCCTTCGAAGAAGCCCAAGGACGCGACGGAAGGAAAGTTTAAGCGCTTTGTTAAGTTGCTTCAAGGCTTGAATCTTTCTATTCCTTTCGCCGAGGCCTTGAATGAAATGCCCGCTTACACCAAGTTCTTGAAGGAGATTCTATCTAGGAAGCGATCGATGTCGGAACTAACGGATGAGGTGAGGTCGTTGGACCTTCCCGAGAAGCTCGGTGATCCCGGGAAGTTTGCTATTACCATTGGTATTGGGGCTTATCGCTTCAAGGCATTGTGTGATCTTGGTGCTAGTGCTATCTTGCTTCCGCTCTCAATTTGGTCCAAGACCAACATGGGGCCATTAGTACCGGTGAACATGAGGTTATACATGGCGGATGGATCGTGTGTTCAACCCACGGGTGTAGTTGATGATTTCCCCGTTCAAGTGGGGAAGTTCTTTGTGCCTAATGATTTCATAGTCATGGAGATGCCGGAGGATCCGGTCGTTCCTATCATACTCGGACGACCCTTCTTAGCCACCGCGGGCGCGGTCATTGATGTCAAGAGTGGACTTCTTACTTTCAAGATCGGTGAAGAAGTGGTCGAATTCCGGTTCAATCCAACCTTGAAGGAATCAAGTCATGAGGAGGTCAAGATGCTCTACACACACTCCGACTACATCGAGTGCAACAACCCGACGGGACGATTCTTGACATGGGAACCTCTACCACCAAATTCGAGGCTCTCAGGATCGACCCCCATTGGGTCGATATCGACCTCCCTGGATGATGGCGAGGAGTCCATTCTTTCCTTGGATGCACTCAACGCGGAGCACGAAGATGAAGTTAGCTTGCCCGAGCCCACTCCCGAGCTCAAGGAGCTTCCCGACTCTTTGAGGTACGCTTTTCTTGGTCCAAATTCTTCTCTCCCCGTCATTATTAATGTTAATTTAAGTGAGGATGAGGAGAACAAATTGCTTGATGTGCTTAGGATCCATAGGAAAGCCATAGGGTATTCTCTAGAGGAACTTAGTGGTATTTCACCATCATTGTGCATGCATAGGATATATATGGAGGATGAATATAAACCCACTATTGAGCACCAACGTAGGCTAAACCCTAACATGAAAGAGGTAGTGAAAAAGGAAATCCTTAGAATGCTAGATGCCGGTATCATATTTCCTATTTCCGATAGCAAGTGGGTTAGCCCCGTACATGTGGTTCCTAAGAAAGGGGGGATGACGGTTGTAGAAAATGAGAAGGGAGAGTTGATTCGTACTAGGACTACTACCAAGTGGAGGATGTGCATAGACTATAGGAAACTTAATAGTGCCACTAGGAAGGATCACTTCCCACTCCCCTTCATTGACCAAGTTTTGGAACGTTTAGCTCAAAATGATTACTTTTGCTATTTGGATGGCTATAGTGGTTTTTGGCAGATTCCCATTCACCCCGATGATCAAGAGAAGACCACATTCACTTGTCCTTATGGGACTTTCGCTTACAAGAGAATGCCGTTTGGGCTTTGCAACGCCCCGGCCACTTTTCAAAGGTGTATGATGGCCATCTTCTCCGACATGATTGAGGAGATAGTGGAGGTGTTTATGGATGATTTCTCGGTTTATGGTTCCTCTTTTGATGCATGTCTTGTTAATCTTTCTAGGGTCCTTAAAAGATGTGAGGAAACGAACCTTGTGCTTAATTGGGAAAAGTGTCATTTCATGGTTAGAGAAGGAATTGTCTTAGGTCATCTAGTGTCTAAGCGAGGGATTGAGGTGGACAAAGCAAAAATTGAACTTATTGAAAAATTGCCCCCTCCATCTTCTGTGAAAGACGTTAGGAGTTTCTTGGGGCATGCGGGGTTCTATAGGCGCTTCATTCAAGACTTTTCTAAAATTGCTAAGCCTTTGACTCACTTACTAGTGAAAGATGTAGAGTTTAGCATGTCTTCGGATTGTCTTGAAGCATTTTACAGGTTGAGAAGAGCTCTCGTGACAGCCCCCATCATGCAATCACCGGATTGGACACTTCCCTTTGAAATCATGTGTGATGCTAGTGACTATTCCATTGGTGCGGTTCTTGGGCAGCGGAAGGACAAGAAGCTTCATGCCATCTACTATGCAAGTAAGACTCTTGATGAAGCTCAAAGTAAGTACACTACCACCGAGAAAGAGTTTCTTGCCGTAGTATTTGCATTTGAAAAATTCCGTTCCTATCTAGTGGGTTCTAAGGTGATTGTTTATACCGATCATGCCGCGATAAGATTTCTAATGGCAAAAAAGGACGCCAAGCCTAGATTGCTTCGTTGGATGCTTTTGTTGCAGGAATTTGATCATGAAATCCGAGACAAGAAGGGAGCGGAGAATCTAGTGGCGGATCACCTATCTAGACTACCCCTTGAGCACATCATGGAGTCCGGCGGATCGATTCCCATCAATGATACACGCCCGGATGAGACCCTCATGCTAGGCAACAAAGATCACCATGAAGACATTGGAGGAGATGCTGCGGAGCCCTCAGGATCGACCCCCCCAGGGTCGAGATCGACCCCCATCGGCGAAGAGGAGCTCTCAGGATCGACCCCCATGGGGCCGATCACGACCCATGCTATGGGTCGATCTAGCACTTCTATACTTGCTATACATGGGTCGAAGGCCCCTTGGTTTGCGGATTTTGCTAACTATGTCGTCGGAGGCATTATCCCGGAAGGATTGACGTCCCAAGCTAAG
Organism: Polygonum aviculare; assembly: GCA_934048045.1. Classification (NCBI taxonomy): domain Eukaryota; kingdom Viridiplantae; phylum Streptophyta; class Magnoliopsida; order Caryophyllales; family Polygonaceae; genus Polygonum; species Polygonum aviculare. Next base: position 13,017,136 of record OW204023.1, on the reverse strand, counting down.
AAGAAGTTCCTCCACGACGTCAAACGCTATTATTGGGATGATCCTTACTTGTTCAAGCAAGGGAGCGATCACATCTTTCGACGTTGTGTGCCGGACGATGAGATAGAGGGAGTCATCCGACATTGTCATACTCTACCCACGGGAGGCCATGCTAAGGGCTTCAAGACAACCGCTAAGATCCTTCAAAGCGGACTCTATTGGCCAGCTCTTTTTAAAGATGTGCAAGCATATGTGACCACTTGTGACGAGTGTCAACGGTCGGGGAACATTACATGGAGGAACGAGAACCCACTCACCGGTATCTTGGAAGTTGAGCTTTTTGATGTTTGGGGTATTGACTTCATGGGACCCTTCCCCTCTTCGGGTCCCTACAAGTACATACTCGTGGCGGTTGACTATGTTTCCAAGTGGGTCGAGGCCATAGCTACAAGGACGGATGATGCTCGAGTAGTGGCCAAGTTCATGAAGACCAACATCTTTCCTCGATTCGGTGTCCCTCGTGTCCTCATTAGTGATGGAGGCTCTCATTTCAATGAGCGGAGCTTTGAGGCGCTTTTGACCAAGTATGGGGTGTCTCACAAGGTGGCCACACCTTATCATCCTCAAACTAGCGGTCAAGTAGAAGTTTCAAACCGGCAAATCAAGATCATTCTAGAGAAGACGGTGTCCCGCTCAAGAAAAGATTGGTCTTCCAAGCTTGATGATGCTCTATGGGCCTATCGCACCGCCTACAAAACACCGCTCCGCACCACTCCCTTCAATCTAGTGTATGGCAAGTCTTGCCATTTGCCCGTCGAGCTCGAACACAAGGCTTTATGGGCTCTCAAGAAACTCAACATGGATCTCGATGCGGCCGGGGAGAAGCGTTTTATGGAATTGCAAGAACTTGAGGAGTTGAGGCTCAAAGCATATGAGAACTCAAAAATTTACAAGGAGAGGACCAAGAAGTGGCACGATAGCAAGCTTGTGCCAAAAACCATCAAGGCCGGTGACCAAGTGCTTCTATTCAACTCAAGACTCCGACTCTTCCCCGGAAAGCTACGGACCCGATGGAGCGGACCATTCACGGTTCACCATATTTACTTGCACGGGGCGGCCGATCTTATAAATGAGAATGGTGGGATTTTCAAAGTCAATGGGCATCGTTTGAAGAAGTACTATGCTAGGAAGGAACCCGACGAAGAGATCCGATCCACTTGGGCTCTCACCACCTCGGACTAAGCTACAACACCCATCGTCAAGCTCATGACGTTAAAAAAGCGCTTACGGGAGGCAACCCGGTTTTTTAGATTAGATTTTTATTTTTATTTTTTTCATTCTTTTTGATTTTTCAATTTCTAGACTAGATTTTTGTTTTAATTTTCTAACCTTCCTTAGATTAGACTAGGAAATATTTTGCTTGGGATAGGATTTTTGTGATGTTTTTGCAGGACTTTAAGATTGCAAACATGAGCTCAAAAAGACGGGACGTCGACCACCTCCACCTCCATGAGGATCTCCACCTCCAATTCAAGCTTCTAGAGTCTTTGTGAGTTTTCTTCTTCTTTTCTCTTTACTTTTTCATATGTTTTCATGCATGGGGACATTGCATGATTTAAGTATGGGGTGGGGAAGAAGAGTCTCACATGCTGTACATAATTGAGTCTTTGTTTGTTTGCTTTGCTTGTTTGATAGTTTGTTTGTTAAGAAAAATCTTGAAAAATTCAAAAAAAAATTGAAAAATGTCAAAAAACCAAAAAATATTTGCTTCCTTGTTTGTTTTAGGATAGAAGAGCATTCCATCTTAGATGTCCTATGATGAAAATTAATTCTCATGCTTATCATGTAATTCCTTTGGCATAATTGGATAGTGTAGCCCTTGTTTTTGAGAAATTTCTTTTGATTGTGAATATGACTCGTGATGAAATTGAGCATATGTGTCTTAAGTGAAAGTAATTGCAATCCAACAAAATTTTTACCTAGTGAGAATTTTGGCCTTATAGGGAGAACATCATTGATTCCCTCTTCTTTGTTTGTGTGATTTTGCTCTCTTTATGCATATGTTTCTTGTCATTGATATGGTTATCTATTTCTTGAAACCGCTATGAGATTGTTCAAGCATGTTGATTGTGATTAAGAACTTATATTTTTAGCCTATATTCTTCCATGCCTACCTTGAATTGTCTTTGCTTGAAGCCCCGTTCTAGCCTTAACCTTTTGTTTGAAGCTCCACAAAAATTATTCCTAGCCTATATTAGCTTGACCCTATTCCGGGAATTGGACTTAGATGTGTTGGGAATAAGTTTTGTTGAGTGCCATTTGTGTTGGGTTTGGAAGTGGTGACATGGTTAAAGGGTAGAAAACAACTTGTTGAAGTATAATGTAATAGGATTCTTGGCTTGGATTGCACCTTGTTGAAAAATTGAAGAGAAAAAGAAGTAAAGAAGCTCGAGCGAATAGCCTCAGGATCGACCCCCTAATGGGTCGATCTCGACCCCATTTTGAAGAAGACTAAGTCTCAGGTTCGACCCCCCGGGGGTCGACCTCGACCCTCAGTGGCTCGAGCTAAAGAAAAAGAAAAGATAAGAAAAGAAAAAAATACTATAAGTGCAAAGCCAAGAATTCTTAGTGTTTATGAGTTGTAGTGTGGGAATTTGGGTTAGAAATTGATGGGTATGAGTTTCATAGAGATGTTTGGTTATGAGTTGGAAAGTGAAGAAGTGAGTTGTTTCGGTTTGAAGTGTTGTATTTAGGAGTTTGATTCCCGGATTTAGCACCACATGGCCAAATAACTCCCTACCTTATGTTATTACCGAGCCCCATTACAACCCGGCCGAATGGAGTCTTCTATGAAGATTTCATTGAGCCTAAGTTCTTATGAAGATTGATGTGTTTTGACTTCTCTAGGTAGAGAGATTGGTGATATAAGTCTCAATGATAAAGTAGATATTGCATAAAGATTGAGATGAGAGTTGATTTGTTAAGCCTAACACATGAGAATTGAGAGAAACACATTTATATCCCTTGAGAGGTTGGATTGTGATTACCGAGCTTGAAACTTATACATGTGTGATGACGTTAAAGTTACTTGTCTTCTTTTCACTTGTGTTTAAAATGTTTTGACAAGGGCTATGCTTGAAGGTTGTGTTATTGGTCTTGATTTGCCTGATTATTGCTTGAGGACAAGCAAGTCTAAGTATGGGGTGTTTTGATGTCCGCATTTTAGGTAGATTTTTAGGGTCTAGATAGGTTATTTGAGTTGTGTTTCGTAGTTGAGCCTTGTGTTTTTGAGTCTTTTTGCATGAGTTTTCGTATTTCTTTGAGATTCGGAAACTACGCGCTTTTGTGTCGTTTTGTAGGTGTTTTGGGGCTTGAAGACGAGTTTGGAGCAAGACTTGGAGAGGATGGACAAGCTAGGAGGAAGATTCAAATGGAAGAGCCAAGAAGAAGAGCTAAAGAGGAGCAAAATCAAGAAGAGAAGTGAAGAAATCGACCCCAAGATCGAGCCCAAGGAGGTCGACCTCGAGCCATTTGACCAAACTTGGAATGCAAGGAATAAGATGCTCAGGATCGACCCTGAAGGGGTTGATATCAACCCTATGGAGGGTCGATCGCGCGTGACCGACTTCTCTTCTATCTGGTTTACTTGTGCAAATTTCCTAGTTTGTATTTTAGGAAGGTGTTTTGTTTGTGTTTCCTAGTTAGATTAGGACTCCTTTTTGTCTATAAAAGGAGGTTGAACCTATAGTTTTTATGCTATGCTATGCCATGCTATGCTATGCTTTGGGGGGATGCTTTGGAGGCTTTGGAATTCAATAATTAATCAAGACTTGGAGAATTTAGGGAGAAGACTTGGAGAGCAAGTTTGAGGTTTGTAAGATTGACCTTTAGTTTTTATTTGAATTTGAGTTTGGTTTGATCATGTCTTCTTCTTCTTCTTCCTCTTCTCTTCTTGCTATGTGTGAGTAGTCTTCTTAAGTTCTAGGGTTGGGCAAAAACCCAACACAATCATGCATGTTTAAAACTTGAATTCATGACTTGAATGTTTGAAGATCATATCTAACCTATCTTGTGCTTAATCCTTGGTGAAAATTGAGGCATGTCTTGTAATTAACCCTAGCGAAAGTGAAAAGTTAGTTGCTTGATTACATCTAATAGGATTATTTGCGAAAGTTGATATTCCTAGGTTGAAGGATAGGTAGAAAGTTGTTTGATTTGCGAAAGTTGATTGAATAGCTTGAATGGTTTGCGAAAGTTAACTTTTCTATGATCTAGATTGCATGATAGTTGTGAGTTCTTGTCAAAAGCATGTATGGTTGTTGTTGTGGTAGCCCTAGCCCTAGCCCTAGGATTTGCCTTTTATATTGATTAAAGTTCGTGTCTTTTGCCTTGATCTCGACTCCCTTCGTCGTTTTCGAGCCCTTGATTGTGATTGAGTGTGTTTTCGTGTGTGTTTCGTGTGTTGCGCACTCAGGATCGACCCCCCTAGGGTCGAGATCGACCCTCTTTGGGTCGAGCCTGAAGTTGTTCTGCCCCTTTTGTTATCTTGCTTTTCATAGTTATCGATTAAACTTAGCACTACTCTCACTCCCGTGGACGATCCTGACTTCGCTATACTCAGCGGGGTCTTGAATATAAATTTATTTGTTCAAGAGAAACCTTTCAACAGCTACCAAAATAATAGATAGGGAAATTTTTGGTCATTGAGGTTAAGAAAGTTTTATTTGACAGACTAAAGCCATGTGTGGAGCCACTCTCCCAATTTGAGGAAACGAGGATGTTTCCGAGCCAAGGCGAGTCCCTCGAACGAGTCCCAAGTCCTATCGAGTGAAGACTCCATAAGACTAAGCCCGAGCGCATGTAAAAATGGAGGTTTAGCCGCGGAAATGAGGCGCACACCAGACGCGCTCGAAAATGCAGCTAGGGAAATGGGGTGTGCCCAAGAAATGGCCTAGGCGCACCCGGGCACACGCTAGCACCCACGGACGAGTCCTCACCAAGGCCAACTCTGTCCGTGCACGACAGCCACTAGTCATCCACGTCCGAGACCTTCCTTTCTATCTTTAGGCTTCTTCACTCTATCCTTTAGGAATCTTGTTATCCATTGGAGCATCTATACCTTTTTGGAAGAATCTTTCTATCTTATTGATCCTGCACGTTTTTATGGAAGACTTGACTTATCTTTAGCAATATTATAACTTTTTTTTGCTCAGAATTAGTTTTATCCATTTAAACTCTAGACGTTTTTTGCCTTAGAATAATTCTATCTAATGGCTCCAAGCAAGTATACTTATCATAGACTAGAAGATTAAGTTGTTATTTTGAGGGAAATTCCGCATAGTGCCCCGACGGTTTGCAAATACCGCGTGGTACACAAACGTTTTTGGAATTCCGCATGGTAACCTTGAGGTTTTGAAAATTCTGCGTGGTAGCTTCAAGATATTATAAATTATTAAAAATATTCAATATATAGCCACATTATTTTGCTTAATTAAATAAATGACCCATATATGGCTTATAAGTTATATAAAGTTTCATTTTTTCAAGAAAATACATATCCTAAATGTGTATGGTAAAATGATACCCTTTTAAATATAACCCAGCATTTCTATTTTTATAAAACAAATATAAAATTTTAATTTTAATAAATAAAAAATTAAAGAGAGTTTTTATGCATTAATTAAAATTTTGGCTTTTTAAATGAAAATATCAAGGATTTATAAATATAATAAGTATTTGTCATGAAGTATGTGTAAACAATTAAATTTTATAAAGTTTGTTTAATAAACACATAAGATTAAGTGTTTTTTCCAAGTTATAAAAATTACACACTAACAAATATGTGTATTAACTATTAAATGATGTCTGTTATTAATAAATTTTATAAAATAGAATAGATATTTTAAAAAACTAAAAATAGATTAATGACAAATAATGTGATCACATGTTAAATATTTTTAACATCTAAGGCTACTACGCGGAATGGGCAAAACCTCGCGGTTACCACGCGAAATTCCAAAAAGGTTTGTGTACCACGTGGAATTCGCAAAACTTTGGGGTCACCATGCGGAAGATCCATTACTATTTTTATATTTTATTTTAGTATAAGTGTTGATATCTTATGCTTAAGATATCTACAAATTTGGACTAGGTTTAGTTTAGAATTTTCTATTCCCTTGATTGTAACCATTAACAGACATGTATGATACAATTGAATTTCTTTGGTTAAGTTGAGTTTTTCTCCTTCTATCAAAGTCGTGTCACTACACCATTTTGATGATTTAGCGACCACAATTTAGCGGCCAAGCATGGATGGACGCTAATTGGCGTCCATATGGTCGCTAACTACTGAATAAAAAAGTAAGAAAACATTTACGACCACATCGTCGCGAACTTAGCGGGAAATATTGGCGCTAGAAATTAGCGTCCACATGGAAGCTAAAAGTGGCGTCCACTTTGTCCACAATCTACAATTTGTGATCACATGGTAATTGAATTTAGCAGCCACTAGGTGGCGAAACCACAATCTACAATTAACGTCAAAGTGGTAGCTAACAGGGTGTCCATTAGGCCGCCGGCTCGGGAATGATTTGGGAGGGAAATTTACCGCTCGAATGGCGACCACATGGTAGCTGAATTTAGCGGCCACTTGGTGGCGAAACCACAATCTACAATTAACATCCATGTGATAGCTAACAATTGGAGTCCATTAGGCCGCCGACTCGGGAATGATTTGGGAGGGAAATTTACCGCTTGAATGGTAACCACATGGTAGTTGAATTTAGCAGCCACTTGGTAGCGAAACTATAATCCACACTTAGCGTCCAAGTGGTGGCTAAAAATTGGTGTCTATTAGGCCGCCGGCTCGGGAATGATTTGGGAGGGAAATTTACTACTCGAATGGCGATCACATGGTAGCTAATTTAACGGCGACTTGGTAGTGATACCACAATCCATACTTAGCGTCCAAGTGGTAGCTAAAAATTGGTGTCCATTAGACCGCCGACTTGAGAATGATTTGGGAGGGAAATTTACCGCTCGAGTGACGACCACATGGTAGCTTAATTTAGCGCCACTTGGTAGCGAAACCACAATCCACAATTAGCGTCCAAGTGATAGCTAAAAATTGGTGTCCATTAGGCCGCCGACTCAGGAATGATTTGGGAGGGAAGTTTACCGCTCGAATGGCGACCACGTGGTAGCTATTTAGCGGCCACTTGGTAGCGACACCACAAAAATGATAATGGAGGGAAAATTGCCGCCCAAATAGCGTCCAAATGGTCGCAAAAGGACTCTCTTCGATTTATATATGTGGAACCTTCAGCCTTGTCTTGAGCTCTATACGCATTTATCAAACAAAACAAAACATACTATTGACAGTTCACTTTTGCCTCAACGGAGACTCATTTTGTTGATTTTGTTACCAAAATCTTGAAGCTATGTAATAAAAGCTCTTAATGGTTGTTTATAAGTCATGTTCTACACACATATAGGTTATAGTGTTTTGTATAATTTTTTATTTAATTAAGTATTGTTGATATCTTATAGTTTGTCATAAATAGTGCAAATTTGTGGTTATTACTATGTTGAGTATATCGCTAGTTAGAAAAATTAGTAGTATATAGTAGCAAATTGTAAAATTAAATCTTACTTGCTCTTAGAGCCTAGAGTTATCAATACCTTGTGAATTAAGACAATTAATATTGATATTTTTAAATATTTTTGTATCATAAGTGAAAATTTGTAGATACGAGAGTGTTTGCCTACGGATAACAATTACTTAGAACTACGTATATTTTGCTACCATGTGGACGCCAAGTACCTACATCTATATATTCCGCTACTAAGTAGATGTTGTTTATTTACTACTATTTCTCATATGAGAAATTTAAAATTTAGTTACTCATAAGGTCTTGAATTGCGAATAAAAATTTATTTGCGCAAGTAATTTGTATATATTATAAATTTGTTGGAGGCTTTCAGCTACCATATGGAAGCTAATTAGTGACCACATGGACGTAAAATACCCGCATCTCCGCATAACTAAATTTACATGTTTATTATATTCTGCAGACATTATAAGAAAACGCGTGAGTGGATGTATATGCGTCTTATTGAGGGATTAGTGAATGGCCAATTTATTGCCGGCGTTCACCAATTTGCTGAATTTTGCATGTCAATGCTTGAGTTTAATCCACAAGAAGTACGTTGTCCTTGTCGAAGGTGTAGAAATAGGAACTTTATTCCTCTAGAAGACATGAAGTATCATCTTATTAAGCTCGGTTTTGTAGACAACTATTACCAATGGGTTTCTCATGGGGAAACTAATGAAATGTTTGTTGCATTGAGATATGAGTCTGTACATATGGAAGGTTGTACTAGTTCGTTTGGTGCTGCAAACAACGCCCACGCATATGACAATAATACTAACCCGACAGAAGTACATGTCTATGGGAATTATATAGAGCAAATAGTTTATGATGGGTTTGGTTTACCACCTAACATCAGTCCTAGACAATATGAGAAGGCAACACCGACAAGAGCCCAAGCTCTTGTCAACGGACTTAGATCCTCACGTGGAGTCATAACGTTGAGAAGTATGATCTCTTCACTAGCCCTAACGTGGGTCTAGTCCAACACTCATATTCAAGCCACCTTGATCACACCTATCAAACCTCAAAATGTCACTCCACCACATTGAGAGATGTCCTACCACGATCTAGATCGAACTCTAACGAATCTTGACCTACTTCAAAAATAAGGACTTGTCACAATCTAAAATTTCGGAGCACCAATAGAGGAAACTAGCCTTGATACACAAACAAAAATACACTTACAGTTTGAGGACACTAACAATACAAAATACTCTTATTTTACAAGCAATTTTAGCGGAAAAAAAAATCAATCTTTTTTCTCTTTTCCCTTTTCCTTCATAGTTACTGAAATTTCATCCCTTTCATCTATACTGTCTATAGTATAAAACGGAGACAAAGTCTTCACAGAAAATTGCGTCACATATCATATCTTTAATAAAATAATCAATCGAGCCCTTGCATATATAAAAAAACACTAATCACAATATAAAGATAACTATATATGATTTGATAAAAATAATCAGTTGGGTCCTCCTCTATATAAATTAGGTAGTTAGAATCTCATATAATCTTATCCCGTAAAAATTGCCGAAATTTATGAATTATCCCGAAAATAATGAATTATCCCTTACCAAGAATTAGTTGTAATTTTCGGATAAATATTATTATTTAATAAAATGTGATATTTATCATAAAATAATTTTTGAACAAATCCAACTTATTTATATTATGAGTTGATTTACTATTGGTAAAAAAACACTAATCATAATACGAAGATACATATATATGATCCTATATTTTTAAAGTGATCATTGGCATTACATATCTAATTAAATTGAGTTTATAATCGCATTATCCGTACATGGTACGCGAGTTAAACTAGTTAGTTTGGAGCACACAGATATATAACCATATGTTGTTGATTTTATTGGAGTTGAAATACTTTTAGATCTACTAGATTTCAATTATGTTACAACCTAACATTTAAAATTTGCTATCTCAATTATAATTTTTTAAGGGTTTTGAACGTGTTTTTTACTTTTTTTTAATAATGAGTGACAATATGTGAAAATGAATGCTAAATGGAAAGATCAAATCAATGAAAGTGCAAATAGTATATGGAAATTACTACATTAAGCATGTGTTAATATATGTGCCTTTATATGGAAATGAACTGAAGTGTTGAGCAAGAGATGAACGTAAGATTCGAAATATTGAAGGGGCCATCCAGGCGCCCCGTACAGCATCACCAAGCGCCCCGCTTTTTCAATTTTTAGTTTGTTCCGCAATTTGCAATATTTACGTTTAGTTCCCGTTATTATTATATAATTACGAAGTATTTCTATAAGTTTTAATATGTACTATGTTTGTTCTTAGACTATTTTGTAGTTGGTTTTTGGCTAGCTTGTTTTATAATCGAGTCCTGTAATTTGGTATCAGAGCCTAGTTAATCAATTAACAAGCTGGAGATTTCCGAAAAATGCATTAATAGAGAAGCTCCACATATTAAGCATTTAAATATTGGCGATAAACATCATGAAGCAATATTAAATACTATAGTTGATGATATCGCTGAACTAAAAAGTAGTATCTTTAGATTAAGTGAAAAAATCAAAAATATTAGGGAAGAGCTAAAAATCTATTGTAACCTTTTATCGGAAGAAAATAAGAAAATATTTGCCGAACTTATTCACGAAATTAGGCATCAAGGTGCAATTGCAAAAGGTCTAGACGTTAAAAAATCAACCAAATTTCCCTACAAATATCCATTCCAAGATCAAAACCCAGGAAAAGTATTTTTTGTACCAGTTAAAAATATTAACGAAAAAGGAAAAGCCAAACTTGAGGAAAATGAAAAAGACAACGAAGACTAGTTTGGAACTAAGGGAAGATACCATGGAGAAACCTGGTATCATCAGTAGTGAAGAATCTGAATATGATACAGAAGAGGAAGAAATGTATCAACAAATGGGTTTGATAAGGTTAAAAGATATGGAAACCATACCTATAACTGAAGTAAAACGCAAGATAAGTAAAGTTATGGGTAAAAGGGTGTTAGACACCAACGAAATGGAAGAGGAAATTACACCTACTGAGTTGGAAGAAACTAATGAAGCTAATAGATCCTATTATAAAAGATATGAAGAAGGATCTTGTAGCTATAGAAAACCTTATTGTAAACCTAAAGAGTTTTTAGAGAAAACAGCCAGATTTGGGGTAAGAATTATGCCCAATAACCGACCTAACAAGAAAGAACTCAAATTGGAACCCATAAGTGAAACTGGTTATAAGCTAAACTTAGATGGAGTCCAAAAACGTGAAGAAGTAATGGACTTCTGGAAGAAAAGTATGATGAGCGTGCTAAACCTCAATACAGATTGGAGGGCAACAAACTTCCTGAACTATATTGAGCATAGTCTAGAGGGAATAGTTGCTGACTGGTATGAAGGAGTACCAGAAGATTTCAAAGCAGGGTTAAGAGCTAATAACTCAGCTTCATCTATGTTCAAAGACCTTTGTGAGGCTATAGATGAAGAGTTTATTGGTGAAAGAGATGAAGACGATAAAAAATTTATCGAATGGCAAAGAAAACTCAACACCCTTGAAATCTGTAACATGAAATATCTAGATAGTTATCTTTCTGAATTTGAGCATTACTACTATAAGATTGGTGAAAATCCTATTAATCTTCAAATGCTCTATGATAAACTTCCCAAACCAATTAATGAAGAAACTAGCGATGGTTACCATGAGTGGAAAGAAAGGTATATGTCTAGAGATACCCTAGGAAATAGAATGAAATACCTCAAAAGATGGGTTGAGAAAAAATGTCGAGAGGTTAAGGGAACACAGCAAATGAAACGACAGTTTCTAACATGTTGGGATTTCCCTAACGAATGGGGTTGTGATAAGAGAGATTATCAACAAAAACACTATAGAAGAAAGAGTTTCAATAAGCAGAGAGGTGAAAAATATCATAAGAAGTATTATAAAAAACCCTTTGTTAAGAAAAGAAGGTTTTTTAGGAAAGCCTCTTATTGTCCAGAAAAGAAAAAGAGTTGCAAGTGTTGGGCTTGCGGAGAGACTGGACATTATGCTAATGAGTGCAAGAATAGAAAGAATAATAAATTAGCAGAAGCATTAGGAAGTATGGATTACATTGAAATATCTGAGGATGAAGCTATAGAATTAGCATTAGGCAACAACAAAGGAGTTGTTGAAGTAGTGGAAGAAGAAGAGGTAGAAGATTCGGATTGTGAAGAAATTAATGAAATGATGCAAGGAGAGAGCTCTAGCATCGCTGATTTCTCAGAAGCATTCGAATCTGGAGGAGAAATGACTACGCTAGCTCAGCTCCAAGAGGCTGAATCCTCTATAGATGAGGAACAAATTGAAAATATGCGTAAGTCAGGAGTCGAATTCCCTGTTATTGCTAAAGAACAATTCTTCAAAAGACATTTCTTCCCAGCATTCTCTAAGTTTGTGTGCGAAGAAATGCTGGGAGATATAGTAATTAAAAACAACGAAAATCAAGCTACCGAAATCAATCTAATCAACTGGAAAAATATCCAGAAACATAACAAGGATAAGAGATATAAGTATATCTTTGTGTGTGGTATCCAAATATTCATAACTCCACTACAAGACTTTGGTAAAAATGTGCATTGCATTAACTTTGTTTGTGACACTAGGCATAAGAAGTTTAGTGATCAAACCATAAGTGGAGTCATATGCAACTTAAGTCAAGGGCCAGTGTCATGGATTTGTAGGCCTAAATATTATGTTAGCCTGGAAGATCAGTTTGCACCTAAATTCTTAGCTCTTAAGTTGCTAACTGAAGGAATTAATATGCATAAGGGCACTTGCCCTATACAGTTGAAGTGGAAGGTGGTATACAAACTAGAAAACACCACCAATCCTCCACTAAGGATGCAAATGGTAGAAGCTGATAAATATGAAATTAGTGGACCAGGTCAGATAGCAGTTCCTGTTAAGGTTAAGCCTGAACAAATCAGTCTAAAAACAATATGGATAAATGCCTTTGAGAACCCTTCAAACGCTAAGCATGAAAAAATCTTAACAGTTGATGAGGAAGGCAGAATTCATACCACATCTCAATCACCCGCAAACCTAACAATGGATAGTAGTCTTTCAAGAAGTATAAGTTCTAGGTTCAATCCTAGTTTAAATCTTACCCAGAGAAACCAATTAGCGCCTCCAAATAGGACAATTAAAGAAGAAAGTCCTTTTAAGATAAATGAGGATATTGCTAGTCTATTAGCAGCTTTGAATAAGAAACTTGAAATGGACACCGTTGGAAGAACTATTAATGAGCCATCTAGACATAGCATAGATCTAGGATCAATGGCAAGTTCTAACCCAAACCCAGAAGGTCGTCCAATGCTACAAGGAGAGTCCTCGAACTTTAGATCGGATAGAAAGCTAATAGGGTTTAAAACTAAAACCATTAGTGAACCTGTGTATGAAGAGGATGAAGAGTTAAATATGCAGGTTGAAGCTTGTCTAAGAGTCACTAATCCAAACAGTATTTACATTCCTATAGCGATATGCATTGAAGGATTTAATAATTATGAGCTATGTGCATTCGTAGATAGTGGATGTTCTGTTTGTTTTGGAAAGAAAACATTATTCCCTGAATTTATGTGGAAACCTGCTACTAAACCTATTCAAGTTAGAATAGCTGATAATAGTATTATGGTTCATTCAGAAGTTATTTTGGATTTACCTATGATGCTTGGGGGTTACCCTTGTATAATTCCTATTATTTGGGCTACTGAACAAACATCTCATGACATGATAATAGGAAATAACTTTCAAAGGCTATATTCTCCGTGTACTCAAAGCTTAGAAAGTATGATATTTACTATTAATTGAGATTTAGCTTGTGTTAGAAAAATGAAAGATGCCTATACTCATCAAAAAATTGAATTCACGCGCAGTAAGCGTGGTGAGGAGCAGATAGTTCCAACGCAAAGAGAATTTGCGCTCTTTATAGATGAAGTAGGCATAAAAGAACAGATAACAACCCAACAAAAGGATTTATGTAGAGAATTATATTCTGAAGATCCTTTAAAGTTTTGGGATAAGGATAAGTCATTTGCTAAGATAGAGCTTATAGATTCTAAGACTGTCATCAGAGTTAAGCAAATGGTTTATACCTATAAAGATCAACAGGAGTTTAAAGAACAAATAGACGAACTGTTGAAAAAAGGATTAATTAGAGAAAGTAAGAGTCCTCATTCTAGTCCTGCATTTATGGTTAGGAATCATGCTGAAGAAAAAAGAGGAAAGGCTAGAATGGTTATCAATTATAAAAAATTAAATGATAACACTGTCTATGATGGATATTATATCCCTAATAAAACGGTCTTGTTCAATAGGATACAAGGAGCCACTTGGTTCTCTAAAATGGACTGTAAAAGTGGATATTGGCAGATTAAAATGGATAAAGATAGCATACCCTTAACAGCATTTAGTGCACCACAAGGTCATTATGAATGGGTAGTTATGCCATTTGGGTTAAAAAACGCTCCACAAATATTCCAGAGAAGAATGGATAGAATCTTTAAAGATCTTAAACATTTCTATCTTGTTTACATTGATGATATATTAATATTTTCTAAGACTTTGGAACAACATATGCATGATCTTAAAGAAATAACTCAAGAGTGCATAAATCATGGTATCATCCTAGGACAGACAAAATGCATCTATGCAGTACCAGAAATTGAATTCCTAGGATTGAAGATTAAGGCAGGGGAGATTGTATTACAAGATCATATCCTTGAAAAGGTAGAAAAATTCCCTGATATTATAGAAAATAGGAAGCAATTGGAAAGGTTTTTAGGATGTCTCACTTATGCCTCTGACTTCATAAAAAATTTGGCTAAACTTAGGAAGCCATTACAGAGTAAGCTGAAAAAAGAAGAAGTGTGGACTTGGAGTAGTCAGGACACTAAGATAGTCCGAGAACTTAAAAAATGTTGCATGAATTTGCCTGTGTTAACTTTACCCAATGAAGATGATGAACTTGTTCTTGAAACTGATGCGAGTAATTATCATTGGGGTGCTGTTTTAAAGATTAAGAAGGATAATAAGTTGTGCAGGTACAGTAGTGGAAGTTTCAACAAGGCTGAATGTAACTACACAGTTATGGAAAAAGAGATTCTTGCTATCTTAAAAGGAATTAATAAATTTATAATCTTTCTTGCTCCAAAACCCTTTACAGTAAGAACTGATTGTAAAGGAATACTGGGTTTTATTCAAAATAATCTTGATAATATGAAAGCGCAAGGGAGGCTCCTGCGTTGGCAATTAGCCCTTAACCAGTTTTCCTTTAACGTTGAACATGTGCAGGGATCAAAGAACTCGTTAGCAGACAGCCTGACAAGAGAGCTTGCAAGTGATAGAAATGCCAAACAGATACATAACAAGCGGAAAACAACCAGTTATGAGGTTGTATCAGGATTGTGGATTAGAGAATGCCTCTCCACAACAGATAAAAGAGTCAGTCGAGTTTCTCCTCTCCGTGCGTCCTTCGGATGCGGAGAGGACTAAGTTCGCAGAAAAAATCGAGCATCATAAGGGATGGGTGTCACCTCCTAGTAATTTAGTAGTTTCTTTTTTAGAGGAAGTTGGTAAGAGAAGATGTCGTTATGGATATCAAATAGCAAACTGCATGTCCAGTACCAGAATTTTAGAGCTAGAAATAGCTAACAAGATGCTTCAGCTTCCTTGGGAGCTCCAGGAAAAACTGAAGGGTTATTGGAAATATAAAGATTTTCCAGATTGGTATGCTCAGGTGATGAACAGAAATTCAGGTCTTTACTACGACATATGGGAAGAATGGGGATCTCAAATTATGTATGGCCAGTCTGAAGTTGGAGGAGTTTGTCTACCTGGAAGTCCCGATGAAGATGCAGGAATTCTAAAAGCATGGGACTATGGAATGTGTCACGGGATATATGGAAAGTTGCCTAGACCATGGAGTCCACTTCATAAACATTTCACCAAGTTTTAGAAGTACGTGTTCAACAGGATTATAAAATCAAAAGAAGAAGATAATTTGATTAGTTTCGTGATGTGTGCTAATATGGAAACAGAAGGAGGACACTCAAAAGCACCTCATTACCTACTCAGATTTCTCCAAAAAACAGATCATTTTTCAGACGGTCCGCGGACAACATATCAACCACTGCTCAAAACAGTTGTTGAAGCTAGAGCCATGGGATTCTTCCACATCTACGAAATCATCAAGGAATATCAGAAGACAGACGTAATTATGTTCAAGGTTGGGTTTACCACTGTCATAATTTCAAAAGAACTAAAATCATATTTCTTAGAAGCCATAGAATCATCTGATTCTATCCAAGAGTACTTGTCACAAATTGAATATGGGAGATACTTATCACCAAAGGGACAGGAGTTCCTTTGGGATCAACTAATGGACTGGGATCCGGAGTATTCAGAGAACTTAATCAAGCAAATAGAGCTTGATGAATATGATGAAGAGAATTGGGAAGATAACATTGGAGACAAAGGCATGCATAACCTCAATAATTGCATGGATTAACTTGCCAAGGCCACGTCACCATTCCACTTCAAACGGTCACAGAAGATCTTTGTCGTTTTACTTTTATTGTTAATGTATTTTATTTTCAGAGTGTTTTTCTTTTTCAGAAAGTGATGGCACTGTTGCCATGTGAGTGGATTCCCTGAGACTTTGTCGGGTTATAATTTCAAGAGCACTAAGAGAGCACCCTATGCTCTCACCAGCTCTATAAATACACCCTCTTGTAACCTTAGAAGGGGCACCGAAAAATAGAGAGCGAAGTCTGAATCTAGAGAAAGAGAAAGAGAAAGCTTTGAACTTGCTAGTGAAGCGGAGTTTCCCTCACTCTAAGAGTTCAAATCCTTCTATGGATCTTTCTAGCTTGAGTGTTTGAGTGATTTGTATGTTTTTCAGTGTGTTTGTGTGCTTGTAATCCTTTAAAATTCAATAAAAGTTTGTTTTTAAGAAAGGGAAAGCTACTTAATCGAAAGCTATGTCTTGAATAAACCGTTTTCTTGATTACAAACCTCTCATCCACCTATTCAAAGATTATAAGTTAGAGACTACGATCTGAGGTAGGAAACGAAACAGATCTGTGCTGTGCTTGGACTAAGGGAGTCCTGGTTGAGGATTAGCCACCCCTAGAAATCCGGGAGCTACAGGAACGCCGGAGGTCCAGTGATACTACGTCCAGGTAACGGTCAAACCTCTCTAATTTTATTATCTTTTATTACGGAGCATGGTGGGCTTGTGATCATAGAAAATAGATTATTCGTGATATAGTTAGTATATTATGGTAGCAAGCACCATTTTAAGTCACCAAAATTAACAAATCATTCTAAAAGGATAGATCTGAAGTAATTCATAGAGTATTGGGCAGATCTCGTAATTTCTTATAAATTAAAGATAAAAACCAAAAAGAAGATAAAAAGAAATTGAGACCCACCGGGGCGCCTCAATTTCCCCATATTGAAGGCTTGGTTAGGATCGGTCCTATAAACAAAATTCTAGCATAAAACAATGCCCCACCCAAGGAATTTCATTTTTTCTTTTTTTGTTCAAGAGTCAAGACACATGGAATTTCATGCTAGTGCGCAGGATAGTGGTAATGTAATTATAAACCCAATTTAATATAAATATGATTTAGTAAATATTATTATTTAATAAAGATTAAGATAAAATCGGAAAATACAATTATGAGTTTTTGTTTTTTTTTTTATAATTTTGAAAAAGTCTGAATTTTAAAGAATAAATAATTAGACTATATCTATATTTTTTTACGATAAAGATCATGTTTTATTAAGTAATAATATACATATATGTATATATTAGACAGATCTTCCTATAGATGATAAATCTTCCTAAGTGTTATATCTTAAAGTATATCTTTCTATAGATATCTTCCTATATGTTCTTTTAAAATTATCAAATCCTATATGTTTATCTTTCTATTGTGATTAGTGTTTTTTTATATACGCAAGGGCCCGGTTGATTATTTTAATAAAGATATGACACGTGGCGCAATTTTTTGTGAAGATTTTGTCTCCGCTTTATACTATAGACAGTATAGCTGTTTTTGTTAATTTGAAAATTTAAAATATAAATAATTATTTTGTGTTGTAATGAGTTTACCTACCTTAATATGAGTTCTTGTACTCATCGAGGATCAGTTGTGTTAATATGTGTGTTAATATGCCTTAAATTTGAGAATGGGGTCTCGTTGGGTCTATCGCAATCTGTTTTGGACCTGCGGCACATAATTATAAGCTAGGGTTTCTTGAGTCTCTATATAAGCTCTTGAAATACCTAGAACTCGGTAATCCAAGTTTAGTCTTCGATAATAATATATTGTTTTTTTTTGTCCATAGACGTAGGTAACACATTGTTACTATTCTCGTTTGATCTCGCGTCACAATAAGTTGCATACTTCATGTGCTCTAAAATTGCATACTTCATGTGCTCTAAAGTTTTTTGGTTGAATTGTCTAAGAAATATTCAGTGTTCTAGATAGTGGCCCAATAGCTTTAATATATGCTCCATTTTCCCTAGTATGAGGGTAATCTAGTGTTGTTTGTAAGGATACGTCAAGATGTTGTTAATTAAAGATTGTTGGGACGATATTAAGGACGCTAGTCATTAATATCTAAACCAATAATGATCGTCCCTTGTTTTGATAATGACAAACTCAAATGTATTTAATAAATTGTCCAAGTTTTGATCTCAGGTAAGTCCAACGGACGCAAATGAGCGAAAAGGACAACAAGTGAACGGCAGTCCCTAACTCTATAGGGACGCACATCATCAGAACTTCCAGAGCTAAACGTAGTTGGCAAAGTCCCTGCGCAGATAGGACGGCGTCCTCATCAAGAAGGGACGCGCGCCAAAATACGGACGAAGTTCAAATTCAAATCAAGGCCGCCCCAACATGATTACATCATAATCGGTCGTAGTCCTCATAAGGAAGCTTCCCTTGTCTGGGCACGTGTAGACAATTCCAAAGATGTCTTTTTCCCAGCGATGGTCCCCTATCCACGCGGAGGCTTCCCAAGCGTCAACAGAGTTGACTTCCTCAAGAGGCTCATCGCACCGTTGATGGAAGATCAAGGATCCTGCAAAGCCTCAGAGGACGCTAGAGGACAAGAACCACTTCCGCTATAAATACCCCCCAAGGGGTATGCATAGCGGTGTGGACTTTGAAGACTTTCTCTCAAGCTCTCCCGAAGCATTCAAGAACACAAACGAAGATCAAGAAGATCAAGTGAGCTTGAAGCAAGAGAAAGAAAGTCCAACCAAATTAAATCCAAAACAAACCACAAAATAGTTAGAGTTGTAGTTAGTCTCTCACAACGAACCGTGAGAGACGTGTGTGATAGCTTCCTTATAGCTAAGAGAGTTAGGTTACTTTGTTAGGTGGAAAGGAGTGTTACTAGTGAGGCTAAGGACGGACGCTTAGCTCAGTGAAGTGTAACGACTCGCCTAAGTTGTAAGGACTCTCTCTTAATAAGATAAGGACGGCTATTGAAAATCCTCCAAGCGGAGATAGAGGTTTACCCATAAGACTAGTTGGTCTTAATGGGGTTCCTCTATAAATACTTGTGTCCATTATCTTACTGCATTTCCTGTTAAGTCTAATTTCCGCTGCACCTAAGGACGCCCTTAACCCTGTTAAGGACGCCTTCACTAACTGACTTACGATCCAACAAAGACCATTTCAATTGGCATTCAATTAAGATTTATTGGTTGTTCCATCTCATGTTGTCGAAAGGAAGAAAACTTTACGAATGTGCGTATAGAACTAATACAAATGTATCCCTACATGTCGGGTTTGGATTCAATAAAATCAGATTTGGATCGAAAACCAGTTTGGGTTATTAGGCTGTTAAAATTTTCAGGTTTGATATGAGTTTCAATTGACCCCATGCGTCGAAAAAACAATATTGATTTATTTATTGATTATTAAATATTAATATCAAAATATCATTTTATATTTTAATAATAATAAAATATTATACTATTTCTAAAATATATAATTCTTTTGGTACAAGAAAGTTTCAGGTTCACCAATGAGTCTTAAGTTTCAACTCATTAGTAATCGGTTTGACCGGGTCGGATTGAATTTTAAACCATAAAACTTAGCTCGGGTTTCAGCCCATAACATTTTACACGGATCGGACCAGATTATCTCATCGGGTCGGATTATATAATCGGGTTAAGTTTTCACTAATAAATCCCTACCCTACTAATAAGTAATAATAAACCTTAAATTTCATCTAAAAAAAACAATAATCTATACTATATATTAAAGCCGGAGAATTTCGAGCTTCCACGTTCATTCTGGCTCCACCACATGTTAAATTCATTATAAATCAATTATCTATTCACATATGTATCTATCCATTTACCATATATTGACATATCAAAATAATATCTATATCCATTATCTATCAAAAATGTTTTTTTGATATCTATCAGAATAATATCAAAAAAAATAACACAATTAACAACAATATTGATATATCTCACGTTATGGATAAAATATTAGCACAATTAACAACAATATTATTATATCATAAGTATAATTATAGACACACATTATTGAATAATACAATTCAACCCAAAAAAAACGGGTTTATATCAAAATAATGCTACAGGTTTATATTTACGCACGGGTTTATTTCATAATTTAGTGATATACCAATATCCCATGAATTCAAACTACTAACCAATAATTTTTCCATATAACGTTAATAACATTATGATACAACAATAATTTTTCTTTGAGTTATAATCAGTTTGTTAGTTAACCTCAAATTTTGTCACTTTATTTGAAAATGATAATAATTTATTTATTATCATTTTCTAGCAAATGACTCACACCTTGTACGGGGTGTTGTTTTTTTATTTATTAATTTATATATGAATTTGCTATAACAATTACATAATTTCACATGGCTAATTTGTTTTAAAATATCGCTTATCTTTTAGATTATAAAATAAAATAATACTCATATATCATCAAACATTTATATAAAAATATTTTTTTTAAACATTTAATAACAAGATTATTAAATGTGATAATAACTTTGTCACATATTGTTAGTTTATTTGGTTGGTTATAATATTTGAGGTTAAGTATACAAAATTAGGCTAAATTCTAAATTTTGTCTTATACGTTATTTTTCTTTGAATACGTATTATTACGTACACTTAATAATCACGTAAGAAAATATCAGTTTACGTATTATGTATGAAATCAATTTATTATATTATTTTGATCTATGAATTTTATTTTTTTGTAAAGATCACAGGTATTCCAATGGCAAACTTCGTTAGTGAAATTACGAAATTGAAACTGAATTTGATCGTCAAAATACGTATTTTATCTCTTTGAAAGAAGAAAAACTATAAGGGAAAAGAAGATTTACATATGGTTCTTATGGATGAAAAGGCAATGTCATATCTCTTTATTTTAAATTTTTTTTGTTTTTATTATATAATTGCAATTAAACTATGTTTTGGTCTTTCTTATTTATGTAGGAAAAACAAGATTGAAGCTATCATTCCATCTTTTTTTACTAACGAATTTGTGGAGATTTTAAAAAAGTATTCTACTTATAAAATCTCAAACTTTGGAGTAGATGAAAATATTGATCTATATAGGATGACTCAACATCCCTATAAGATAACTTTTGGTTACTCTACCGATGTTCACCTTTCTAAAGATGCTTCAAACTCCATACTAGGTCTAACATCGGTTGATTTTGAAGCCATAGAAAAGCTAAAGGAAAATACATGTGTTGGTAAGTTTTTTCATACATTTTTTCATGCTAAATGTTTATACTATTTTTAACATATTTTGACACATATGATATCAGTTTTTGTTTTTATGATCGTTGTATAGATGTTGTTGGTGAGGTTATTGAATTCAGTGATGTTAAAGGTTTTAAAAAAAATCGAGAAGGCAAAAAGCTTGAGATTAAACTTGAGGATGACAGGTTTGTCTCTTATAAACTTAGAAGTTATCAAGTTTCTTTTTCTTCTAAATCCATCATGTGCTAATTTTATTCTATTCATTTGAAAAGAAAAAATATTGTTAGTTGTACCTTATGGGAAAAATATGTTGATGATATGCTAACCTACGTCGAGACATATAAGGATGTACACCTTATTTTGGTATTCCAATTCTTCAGGGTAAAAAATTTTAGAGATAATGGTAAACCTTTCAATATGATAAAAGAATTATATACCTTTTTTTTAAAAAATGTATATTTATAAATTAGGGAAATTCCGGATGGTGCCCCTGAGTTTTGAGATTTTCCGGATGGTGCCCTCAAAATAAAGTTATTCCGCAAAATGCCCCTGAGGTTTTGAAATTTTCCGAACCGTGCCCTTCTTTACAATTTCCCCCAAACTTCCGTTAAGCATTAAAATTAAAAGAAAAAAGGAAAGAAGGGGGTCGGTGTCGCTTCCGTTAAGAAGAGGTCTGGCGAGCCGGCGGTCGGCACGGATTCCGGCATCGAGCGAAGAGGCGAGCCGGTGCTCGGGGCTGCGGTGGAGGTTGAAACGCCACCGTCACCCGGAGCCAGATCCGCCCCTGGATCCGAAACCCACTAACCCTAGCCCTGGAGCCAATCGAATGGGTCCGATCTCTCTCCTCCCAACTTAGAAGTTCTGGAGCCGGATCTCGACGGACTCGGCGGCGGAAGCGGAGGGGAGATTCACATGTGTAGTGAGGAGCAGGTTTCGGTGGATGAAGAAGCCACTTCCGGCAGCTTCACCTCCGCTTCCGCTATTTCCGCCGCCCTCGGAGGAGGAGGAGGCGACGGAGGATGAGAGCATGGCCATGGCGGTGCTCTTGGTGGTGAAAATGGTGACCTGCAGATGCTCGGACTTCCCCCCGCCATTGCAGAAACACCAGGAGTCGCTCAACGCCCTCATTGTTTCAAATTTCAGTCAATCCGATGTAGGAAACTGCAGCCCCGCCCACCTCCGCAGTCCGCCAGGCAAGCCCCGGCCACCAGCTCGCCTCTTCGCTCGACGCCGGAATCCGCCGCCGTCGATGGAAGCGCCGCCGGTTCGGATCGTCGCCAGCCTCTTCGGTCTTCGTTTCCCCTTCTTTCGTTTTTTTTTTTAATTCTTTTTTCACTGCTTAACGGAAGTTGTGGGGAAATTGTATAGAAGGGCACGGTCCGGAAATTTTCAAAACCTCAGGGGTATTTTGCGGAATAACTTTATTTTGAGGGCATTATCCGGAAAATCTCAAAACTCAAGGGCACCATCCGGAATTTCCCTATAAATTATTTGATACTTACAGGTTCGATAATTGCAAATGCACTACATGGTTCTAAGATCTTTGTCGATTAAAACATCTCTGAAATTGACACCTTTTTGAAAAGGTATTCTACCTTCTTTTTATGTTATTTTTTCTTTTTATCAGATTCTACCCTTCTTTTTAATATTAGCCTTATGAAAATATATAATGCTCCAATGATACGAGATCACTTACCATAATAAAAAATAAAATTCTATTTATATTATCTACTCTAAAGTTATATTAACACCCTTATAAAAGGTACAAAAAAGTAATATTTCAAAAATTATTGAACTACGTACATGATATCGTATATGTGAATAGAAAGTTAGTTGCTATTAGATTTTTTTTTGTATATATGACTATTTGCTATTAGTTACGTTTTTATTTTATATTATATTGTAGAGTAATCGTAGAAATTATGATCATCTCTAAGATATAAATAATTAACAGCCTGTAAAACGTAAAATTAGTAGAGGGTGCCTGAAAAACACCAAAGTATAGATAAAACACAATATTGTTTCTAAGATTTTTTTAATTCGTCATAGAGGGAGCCTGAAAAATACAAAAGTTTAACTCATGTGAATATAAAAAATTATATCAAGCTTGAGAAGGGTTTCAATTCGTATCAAAAATAATTTCAAATGTAAATCTTCTAATATATAAATGATTGAATAACATATTCAACCAAAAAAATTGATTAACATACGTTCGTATACACAATAACACATAAACAGTCAAAAATCCGTACAGGGTATGGGTCTAAAACTAATAAACCTTAAATCCTTATCATTCCCTACCCTACTAATAAGTAATACTACTAATAAACCTTAAATCATTATCATTACTTTCGTGTCAGTGTTTGTCTTGTTTTGTAGACACATGTCTCGAGAATTTGAGATAATTAGATTATTTTTCACTCCTACAAACCAACTTTGACCTGTGACTTTGAAGAAGAATAGTCACCTGATCTTGAAGCAACTTCCAATTTTCTAAATCTCTGAATTTGCGGGTGCTACCATCAATCTGGCGATTAAGGTAAGTCTGCTTTCCCTGATGTACGTAGTACTACTTTTTTTTGGGTAGAAGAGATGTACGTAGTACTACTACTTCTTGTTAATCAGTTTCAACTCTTTCATGGCCACGATTACATATCAATGATCTCATATACATGGGATCTTTCAGGTTACATATCAACTCTTTCAGTTGTTCCGGAAAGTTCTTACCCTCATAATAACTCCACCGGGATCTTTCAGGTAAAACATGGCCGAGCTTGTGGCTCGAATCCTTGAAACTCTTGGGTCATCAGCTCTTAAGGAAATCGGTTGGATTTCTGGGGTGAAGGATGAACTTCAAAGGATTGAGGAAACCCTTGTTGCAATACAGGTTGTTCTTCTTGATGTGCAAGAGCAGCAATCCACCAGCAAGTCCATGAGACATTGGCTCCAGAGTCTCAATTCCGTTGCCTATGATATTGAGGATGTTCTTGATCTCATCTCAACTCAAGATTTGGAGCTCAAGGCCAATGGAAGAAGCTTGTTGAGGAAAATCACTCGGTTATTCACAGATTATGACGCGGTCCGAGAGTTAAGGGTGATCCGTCATAAGCTGGATGAGATCCATTACAACCGGAGGAGTTTTAGTTTTGAAGAGCGGCATAATTCCGTTCCTCCTCATGCCGGGGCTACTATGCAAAGAGAGACCTATTCGTATGTTCATGGACCAGATGTCATTGGAAGAGATGAAGATAAAGAGAGGATTATTGCTTTACTTGATTCTTCTCACGATGATCTTGAGAGCTTATCTGTTGTTCCACTAGTTGGAATAGGCGGTATGGGCAAAACAACTCTTGCAAGATTGATATTCAATGACCCTGTGGTCATGGCAATGTTTGATTTGAGATTATGGGCTCATGTCTCAAACAATATTGAATTCAGAGCATTGATAGCCAATATTCTCCAAACTGCCACCGGCTTGAATTTCTCGCATTTGAATATGGAGTCCTTGCAAATGATGTTGCGCGAGAAGCTTGATGGACAGACTTATCTCATTATTCTAGACGATGTGTGGATTCGGGATCCGAAGCAATGGATGGAGTTAAGAGAGTTATTGGGTGTAGGTTCATCGAGGAGCAGAATTGTAGTGACAACCCGCGATGAACGGGTGGCTTCTATCACAGGCACTATGGAATCATGTAGGCTTAAAGGCCTTTCAAATGAACACTGTTGGTCCATATTTGCCAAACACGCATTTAAAAAGGGTGAACATGAAGCTGATCCAACTCTAGTGGAAATTGGGAAATCAATTGTTCAAAGGTGTCGGGGAATTCCTTTGGCAGCAACAACTTTAGGTAGTGTTTTGCATGGTGAGATAGATGTGCATGCTTGGAAACGAATCGAAGGAAGTGACCTTTGGAAGATAGAGCAAGGGCCTAATGATATATTGCCAGCATTAAAATTGAGCTATGATCAGATTCCGAGCCATTTAAGATCTTGCTTCGCCCTTTGTGCATTCCGGAAAGGCTATCCTTTGTTTAGGATTCACTTGATCAGTATGTGGCTGGCACTAGGACTCTTGCAATCAAGAGAAGGTGAAAGTGTTGAGGCCGTTGGAGATAGATATTTGAATGAGCTTTTATCAAGGTCTTTCTTCCAGTTTCCGCGATATCTTATAGCAAAGAATGTTGTTACAACTTACGGGCTGGTGTTTGATGAATGGAGTCCATGGTACAATCTTGCGCACATGTTCAAGAACGACTCCATTGAGAACACCGACTTAGTTTCCGAAGAACTGTTCCTACTAGATGATAGGGTGATCTTCGTTGAAATGCATGATTTACTCCATGACTTAGCTGCATATGTTTCAGAAGAGGATGCTACCACCATGAGTTCTTGTAGGAACAAGATCTCGCCAAAGGTTAGGCATATTGTGTGGGATCATGAGGACTTGTCCAAAAAAGAGTTCCCTGTGCAAGTGATGGGTCCAACTTCCAAGCAAGGCAAGAACATTTTCATTTGTTCACCCAATGGGTTCAGTGAGTAAATCTTTTCTAAAGGGTTTAATTTCTAGCTTGAAGTGCTTGCGCATCCTTAACCTTCATAATTCTGATTTTGAGGAGCTACCCGATTCAATTGGAGATTTGAAACACCTGAGGTTCCTCAATCTTTGTTTTAACTCAAAACTTAGTATGCTTCCTCAGTCAACATGCAAGCTTGTAAACCTTCAATCATTGGATCTTTTTAGATGTTTTGAGTTAGCGACCCTTCCAAAAGTTGTTCACAAACTCATAAGTCTGCGATTTTTGTGCCTCACGTCAAAAACCATGTGTTTGCTTAATGAAGGCCTTTATACACTGAGCTCCTTAGAGAACCTGAGATTGTGGTGTTGTGGACATTTGAGATCCTTATCAGAAGGGATTGGAAAAGTACAGAACCTTCGCTATTTGACAATAATTAGCTGCCCCAAGATGGTTTCTCTTCCAAATGAAATGAAATATCTCATTCATCTTGTAGAACTGAGGATATATGACTGTACAAGTCTTGATTTGAGAGGATGGGAAGGTCTGTGTGGCCTGAGAAGCCTCAAGTATCTAGACCTTAGGGGGCTTCCAAAACTGGTGATTTTCCCACATGGGCTTGACTCTATTACTGGTGGGTCTCTAAGGTATTTGAGGATTGATAGGTGTTACAATTTGAGGGCAATGCCAAAAACGTTGCAACACTGCACTTCTCTTATGAGGCTAACCTTAATTAGTTGCCCTAATTTGACTGCTTTGCCAAGGGACATGGATGCTACTAAATCCCTACAAGTATTGGATATTGTTGGGTGTCCTGAAATTCGTCGAAGATGTGAGAAAGATATAGGATACGACTGGAATCTCATCGCTCACATTCCTGAAATTCGGATTGATCATCAAGTTATTCAAAAGAAAGTTCTATTTACTCAACCAGGGTGATCAGATCAGGTACAAGTTCATCCTATATACATGTTTTGATTTTCCCTCGTGTGAAATAATAATGGTGTGTTGAATGCCGTTAAACCTTTGCAGTTTATCAGTGAAGCTAAGGCAAGTGATATCAGGTTAGGATGCTTAATGATTTACAGCCTTTGATAATCAGCAGCTTGTTCTGCTTTACTGTGAACTCTTCTTCAATTCTTATTGATATCTATTTCCTCATTTGCAGGCTGCTGAAGAAGTTTTAACTGTTGTGGAAAGAAAATTGTTGGTCCTTCCACTAATTTGGACTCAAAAAGTATCCATGAAGTTCGAAAGTTATGCCGGTTGCTGACAGCATCTCCTTATTTGCCAGGAAGGAAGGAAGGAATTCCCTCAAGCCATGGTAGCTCCTTTGGTGATCAATTTGATGTCTAACAAACACTTAATGATGTGAATTTACTCAAAAATGCATGTGTATAGTTGTTCTTATAACTAATCGATGTTTTGTAGTGTCTGATGAAGTCAACACAGAGCTCAGACTGGCCTATTTAGACGTGCTATTTGCATTAGTGCGTTTGACGCACAGTTAGGGTGTTAAAACCTTCTGTTCAACCACTTGAACTCCGAAGGAGAAGATAAATGAATGAACTCAGAATAAACGAGACTCAACCGATAAATTCCCCTTTGTCATTCCAAGGTCGTTGCTCGAATGATTTCCCCACCATGCTACGCTTGTTGTTTACCTTCCCATCTTCTAGCCTATACTCCGGGAAGTAGTCTAGGAAACTCTTTCTTCCAAGCTCATCAACTCCCTTAAAAAGGAAGTTCCTCAGCAATTCCTATAGGACTAGCAACAATTAATTACTGGAAATATTAACTAACCATTATGCTGGTGGATTAATAAAATCTTCCAAATTCACCCAGTTCATTCAGCCAAGAAAGTTATTACACCTTTGCATGATCCTCGCCGACCAACCTCTTCAAGAGCTGATGACCCGGATCCTGATTCACAGAAGTACTTGCTTAGCAATGAATTAAACCATCCTCAAGTGGGCTACATATTTATACTCATTGAGCTTAATCCATACTTTTTTGTTCATTTAAAGTCACGACAAAGAAATACCTTCTCTGCCCTCCATGTAAGATATCTGTGTTGCGCTTCACGGTTGCACATGATACGAGAATCACTAGTCTCCTCATGTGCATGCTCCATCAGCTCAAGCCATGCCTGCAAGTTCGATAGTAACAAGCATCAGCATTACCAACTTACCATAGGCAAGAACAAGATTATTTTATTATTTCAGATTAGGCCTAATCTTTTCAGGCTTTTATACCCTGAAATAGTCCTTGAACGCAGCGAACAACATGTCGTGCTTGTCTTGGCTAGAACTAAATCTAGTCCAAAGTACAATGGGAGAGAAAAATCTCATGGACTCGCCCGTAATCTTTCCTCCCCACGGCAAAAGCTGCATGAAGAATCAGAGCAATTCTTAGCAAAATGAAAGCAACACCTGATAGCTACTGAAATGTGATTCTCTCATTCTTCAACCAAGTGTAGCACAGCTTACTTGCGAGTACTTGAGGCCCAGATTGAATAGACTTCGGTAGTACTTGCTTTTGTACTCCGTATTGCTAGTTACATCGTAGAGAGGGTTGAGATCGCTGGCAATGAACCAAGTGAATCTCATAAGCTGCAAATAAAAAAGCATCCCAGGTCTAACACCTAGCAAAAGACTAAAAAGCAAAGTGCAGAGGACTGATCACTTACAGAACCGCTATATTTACTGCAGAATTGGTGAAGAAGTTTGCACAGAATATAGGCAAATCATATTCTACCTCCGGGAAGATGCCTAGGTCTAACACCTAAGAGAGCCAATCCAAAATCACCGCAAGATTGAAGATTAAGCAAGCCAGAAACTGTATGCAATGTTCATTAGGGAACAAAATAGTTCAAGTTATCTGGTACCTGCATTTCCTCACTCCCATCAATGTACATGCTGCGGAGGAGTCTAATCTTAGGAGCTTGAAACGAAAGTAAATTCAGCTCTGTGTTTCCATCTAGAGCAAGAGACGAACCAATTTTCCCCTAAAATCAACCGAAAATCACACAGTTAGTTCTAGATTCACTTGGTGATTACACCACAGAGAGACTCACAGAGTTCAAATTTGCCAATGAAGTATGATGGAGGAAAAGACGAAAGTCCGATGAGCTGGAAAACCTAGATGCAAAATTGAGTAACAAGAAGCAAGAAGAAAGACCTGAATAGGAGAAGGAGAGAGGAAGGTGCGGTGCTTGGTTTCATGTAGAGCAAAATCGACGAACTTGTGGTAGGAAGAAGGTGAGATTCCATTTCGGACTTGAGATCTGGTCTTGCCACTCTCGCCGCTGGTGATAGTCCGACTGCTTTTGGAGATTGGGGGTTTGAGCGTCGAAGGGAAACCGAAATTGATCCCCAAAGAGAGCATCTGGGAGGAGTAGGAGGAATCCTTGATTAGGGTGAAATCGGGATGCAAGGAGATGATTCATGGTAGGAAGTACAGGTGAGGTGGTAGCAGCCATTACGGAGTACTTTTTATCAATCGTTTGAGGCACACGTGCGTCTCACGTGAGCATGAGATTATAGATTGAACATAGGGCGACGGTTGCCGGAGCGGTCTCAGCAAAGGCGGAGGCATTGGTTGAACGGAGGTCTGCTCAAGGGGGCGCAAAAGAAAACAGATCACCTTCTGTTTCTAAGATCAATTCACATGGCTTCCAGTGCTTTAACCAGACTTGCGAGTATTCAAAGACACCTTGATTTATCAATGTCGCCCACTAAGGTCTCGTTTCTGTTCCCGTTTTGAATTTCATCCTCCAGAAGTTACGGAATCCGTGATGAATATGGTTTCTCGGTGCGATTTATCTAATAATCGTTCTTTTATGGTGATCATAGGGTGGCGATTCCACCTTGGAGCTGCCAATTAAACTGAGCCAGCAAGTTTCCGAGGCTCTTTCCCGCGGAGACGCTATTGTTGCTCTGGAATCTACGATAATTTGTCATGGTATGAGATCTTAGGGTTTATGCTTTCTGTGGAATTACTAGCTTTACTGATAACATACTAGCAAAAAGCGCCTCCTGAAAAAGTCAAAAAGGAATTTCTATTGGATCAAAATGCATCTTGTTCCAACTGCGTTACTATTTCGTTGCTTAAGTTTATGGTCAATCCCTTGCTTTTTATTCCAGGTCTCCGACTGCATAGTAGTATGAGAAATTGAACAATGCTTCTTTAAAATGTACTGTATATTGAGTTAGCTTTGCGTGCTTGTGTTAGGAATGCCCTATCCCCAGAACTTGGAAACTGCAAAGCAAGTTGAAGCAGTTGTAAGGAATAATGGGGCTGTTCCTGCAACAATTGCAATTTTGGATGGTATTCCGTGCATTGGTATTACTATCATCAATGCCCTCTTTTCCTTTGAAATCACTTCTGTGAGTAGTCAATAGTTGTGAATAACTAAAACAATACCTGAGGGTTTGTGAATAACTAATGCAAATAGTCTTACGTGTTGTTGCAAGGCTTTGCCAGAGGTTAAATTGCCTTGTTCATGGCCAAGTGATAAGAATCCACTCACACTAGAAGCATTGATTTGTAATCATAAGTTTGCAGCCTTTGATGCTTGCGTCTAATGTTAACCTATATAATCTATGGCTAGGTTTGAGCAATGAAGAGCTGGAGAAGCTTGCTAAACTAGGGACACAAGTTCTAAAGACTGCTCGTCGGGACATTGCCTATGTTGTAAGTAGAAGCTGAATTTGATAAGGTGTTAAAGAAAATTGCATTTACAGATATAAAATGGCTTTCGGCTATATTTATTGATCTGTTGCCTTTCTGTATTGTGCTACATACCATAAGGGAAAATAGGTTCCGCATTCTCTAGTTTTGAGCTGTGGAGTGTTTTTATATTACTATCCCAAGCTTAACTATTGAACTTCTTTAAAGGTTGCTATGAGAAGAAATGGTGCTACAACCGTCTCCTCAACCATGTACTTTGCTTCTATGGTCGGTATTTATACTTCTTCAATTATAAAAACATGTGTAGCTAGTATTTTCTGTGTTGTGGCAGAACATTTACCACACGGTTTGATTGTGGGTGGCAGGTTGGAATTCCAATTTTTGCTACTGGCGGTATTGGGGGAGTCCACAAACATGGGGAGAAAAGTAAGGTTATCTTTATTAGATAATTTGAGTTGCTGAGTGTCATTTTTTCTCCATTGAAAAAATGTTCCTTGTCTGCATCAGATTACTAAATTTAGTTATAAGTGCTCTTTTTTTGGTTCTGAAACCATTAGACAAGCCTCCTGCTCGTACCTTTGAACTATTTCAACCAGACGAATTCATTTATTTATTCTATCTATTGCAGCAATGGATGTATCTTCTGATCTCACGGAGCTAGGAAAAACGCCAGTGGCTGTGGTATCTGCAGGTGTTAAATCGATTCTAGATATTGGCAGAACACTCGAGTATTTGGTATTTGCATTAGTTTTTCACATGCTTATAATAGCTTCTGTAAAGGTTTAATACTAATTTAACTTGCATTACACTCTCGAATGCAGGAGACCCAGGGGGTTTGTGTTGCTGCTTATGGTACAAATGAGTTTCCAGCATTTTTTACAGAAAAGAGTGGCTTCCGTGTATGTAAATTCCCTCATAAAGAATTTCCTGTTTTTTTATCTTGTTTTATACATTCATTTTGATCAATTTGAAGCTACTAAATTACTCTTTTACTGTAAACCTTGCCATCTGAATATTGATAAACCTCACATGGGGGCAGTTATCTAGTTGGTATAGCTGACCTTTGATGGCATAAAATCATCAAAAAATACTGTAGTAAAATGT
This sequence comes from Polygonum aviculare, assembly GCA_934048045.1. Lineage (NCBI taxonomy): Eukaryota > Viridiplantae > Streptophyta > Magnoliopsida > Caryophyllales > Polygonaceae > Polygonum > Polygonum aviculare. Next base: position 12,985,367 of record OW204023.1, on the reverse strand, counting down.
TAGTAGGTATAAACAAACATCAAGAGGCAATTGACTTAGCTGGATAAAATTTGAAAGTAGAAGTAATGAAGTCTAAACAATGACACACGTGTGCCTTGATATATGTGGAGGAAGTGTAGGCACAGATCAGTTCCTAGTTTTAGCTAACCCTACTGGTTGTCAATATTTTCCAGGCTCCTTGCCGTGTAGATTCTGCAGAGGACTGTGCTCGATTATTAGGTGATTGAAGAATAAATACCTCCAGTTGTCCAATATCTGATTCTTTGGATTTGTATTTATTATCACATTTACCCCGATTCACAATTTATGATAACTGCAGATGCCAGTATGAAACTTCAGCTAGGAAATGGCATTCTAATTGCAGTTCCTATTCCCAAACAGCATTCTGCTTCCGGAAGTGAGGTTGAAGCTGCAATTCAAAGAGCTCTTCAGGAAGCAAGGTAATACGCTCCCCAAGAAGCTTTGGCTGTGAATGACTACAGGAATTGGTCAATTTTATATTACCTACTCCTGATTGGTGGAAAACTGAACCATTACACCATCAGGGAGAAGAATGTAAGTGGAAGTGCAGAAACTCCCTTTGTACTGAAAAGAGTAAACGAACTGACTGGAGGAGCCTCACTAGCTTCTAGTATCCTTTTTCTTCTATGATGAGCTATAAGTTCTCTGCTCTCTTAAAGTAACAGCATGTATGATGTATATTGACTTACAAATATATTGATTGATCTGTCTTTGGTCCACATCTTTCAATGTGATTCTTTTAACCTATAATTAGACATTGCTCTTGTAAAGAACAATGCTGCTATTGCTTCCAAGATTGCTGTCTGTCTTTCTCAAATGCGTAGGCATGGTCAATGAAGGTAAAAGCCTAAAGATTTTAAACTTCTTTGAGTGTAGCTGCAATATGAAATTTGATCCTGTGAAATTTCATCTATTACCGTACTTGGTTGCTTATTTCTGCAGGGTGATATGAAAGTCTTTTCTATGCAGATGTGGCTAGGCATGCCTGCCATATATCATTCACATGGATCTGTCAGATCTCAAGCCCTTCTACAACAACCACAAGTTCATAACTCTAATAGAAGAAAGTTGTGTTGTTTTTATCTTATCGTAGGTCAATTACATCACATCTTACACCAAGCAGTTGTTTACGTTTTTTTTTATGAACACAACAGTGTGATGTTCAATTATTGAATGGATATGAGGTTTCCAAAGTGGGTATATGAGAACGTCATGGTGATTTGTTGTTGTTTGAGAAGCACTTGTATGCAACATTCATTGGCTGAAATCTTAAAGCTCCACATCCCATGAAGATCCTATTAATAGAGGCATTGTGCTTTTTATGCAGCGATATTTTTTTTATTTTTTTTTAGATTATTCTACACTATCTAGAATTGAAGGTGTAATAGAAAATATCATTGCTTGATGAGTCACCGATAGGAAGCAAAGCTACAGCTACCCAGATGGATTACTCAATGGTTCATAGATAGCATACATAGGATGAATATCTGAAATGAGCCAACAGTTGTTGGTTCTTGCTCCATAATATGCCCTTTAGCATGACACTTAGCTTGAGCCATACATGAGCAGGGCTAGGATGTAGTTAGAGATTAGGCAGACATTGATCTGATTGAATGCCCATGAATTTGAACTTATATAAAGCATATTATACAGATAAATCATGCTGAAGAGGCCCTTTTTCAGTTTTTCATGGGCACTTGGGGCCTCCTCTCTTGGTCTTCCAGTTGTTGTAGCATGGGCATGTCTGCTTGTTGCCGTAGGTACCAGCAGGAACACAGAGGCACTTTGCACAGCACTTTTGACAGAAGAACAAGCATGGCTTCTTGAAGGCGGTGGCTGAGCACCGACTTGTGCATCTCGGTCCACATTCTGCACCGTAAGTAGAAACTCACAATTAATTAGCTTCTAAAAACTTAACATATCTGAAACCCATTTTCTCTTGCTAATTTACGAAGTCAAGAGTTATTATGTGATTAGCGTTTTACCTTGAGGATGAAGGCTGCCTTGTGTCACTCCAGGCTAGACAAGCAAGAGATAGAAAGATAAACACACACTGATTAGTTAGGTTTCGTTTATGCTAAGACAATAGGCTGTATATATGTAAACAATAGCTTGTGATGAAGATTTAGTTCAAGAGGATCAATGTTCAAGATAATCGGATTTAGTTCAAGGTGATATTCAACTACTTACTCCCTGTCGACTTGTTTGGTACTGTTGCTGTGCCGATGCCTACAAAAAATTCATTGGTGTGAGAAAACATAAGAACTAGATGCTTATTTGCGTCACACATAAGTTAATGCATAATTGATACAAAATCTATATGCACACACCTGGTTATCCTGTGCTAGGAGGACTAGCAAAAAGAAGAAAGAGAGCAAAGCAATGCACACTTTCGACGCCATTGCTGCTGTTTCAAGGCTACGGAGAAACAAAAAGAGGAGTTTGAACTTGAAGTAGTTGAGGTGAGTGTACTGATCAACATACAAAGAAGATGTGCGTATTTATAACCGACACTGTCCAATGGTATGCAGCTGGTGGTCCCTGTGACTGTGGTTATTCCATAACCAACTAGTTCTGCCGCTCAATTATTAGAGGTTTATCTCTTTACTTCTACGTTGGCCTGCTTACATTTATAAGGGAACTTGGGCTAACTTTCTTGAATGAACATACAACATTTAATGTCTGCTTAACCGTATGCCGTATTGTGTCAATCAGACTATAACGTACATTTGACACAAACTGCACATCTGCATTCTTGCATGGCGGGTCAGTCGACGCACCCGATTTTGAATGTTACTTTGGGTCCAAATCAACCAATGTCCTTAACAAATTGAAGCCAACTATACTAATGCACGCAAATGTGGTTTAGGTAACAAGTAGTTCTGGTTTGAAAACGTAAATTGTAGGAGATCATACCATTTAAATGAGGATAAACCCTAATAATATGAAAGGTGGTTATGAGAAAATGGTTGGTGGTGGGGACTGGGTGTGAAGTTTGTGTGGCTCTTTTAGTTATCTGTTTGGCCAGTTGCAACATGGGGGATGGACCCCATTTTGCCATTACCATGTGCAATCGCACATGCACACACAAACACTTTCCTAGAGTTCTACCTCTTTTTTCTGGTCTTTTGTTTGATAAGGTATCAATCAGTTAGAAGCTAGATGTAGTCCCTTCTAAATTGTAGCTTGTCCCAAAGAGCAAAAAGCGAGTAAAAGAGTTTGGTGTAGTGTGTCTGTGGGTGTTTGTGCATGTGAGCAAGCACATCATCGAAGTCACGAAAGATCTTTTTTGAGGGGGAGAAGACAAAATCTTTTGTAACTTTCTTTAGAATGAAAACAAAAAATTCACATTCTCAACAATGGCATGTTAGCAACCACGTTAGCTACTTTTGTACATGAATTTGTATATTTCGGTGTCTCTAGTCAGCGATGTGTGCCCTATCTTATCTTTCTATTAAAGTTATTAGTTCCATTCAAGTTAGCACAACTTTAATCATGGTTCTTCAAAGGATGTATTGCTCTCGGTCTACTCGAGTTTTCCTTTTATTTAAGGGATACACTTGGTTATAAAATTATGTGCATTTAGTTATAAAATGATATAGGCTTATTAATCGCAAGATTTTGCAAGTAGTTTTTCTTCCATGGAGTGTAGTCATCCTTTAGCTAGTCCGGTTCATAGATGTATCTATACAATTTCGCCATGGGTTTCGAGAAACAAACATGGTTGTCCTTGCTTCGTTTGCGTTTTCTTCCCGTTTAGGATTTCATGTTTTGATTAAACAGTATGCGGGAGTTTTTGCTTTGCTTTTTGATGATGTGAGGGGTAGGATTTAGGGTTGGGCACCGGTCCGAAACCGGACCGGCAACGTGGAATATGTTGGACCGGGAAAATCTGATCCGGTCCGGTTTTGTACCGGATTTTTATTTTTTTTAAAAAAAAAATTATTAACAAAATTATTATTTTTATATAAAAAAATTATTATATAGTTAAATAAATCATATATCATTAATGAAAAATATAATATAGTTAAGTATATAATAAAAATGTTAAACTTATATATTAAAAATACGCCATATAACATTAAACTAATATAATTTTTATGTAAGTTATATTTTTTATAAAAAATTGGTCATGAATATGAACATAATTTCCAAAAAACTCCTATTTATGTATTTATAACATTATTAATTATATATAAATTTATATATGAAATAAATATACTATTTATATTTTAAAATACTAAATTTATATTTATATAAAAATCTTGTGCAAGACACGTGGCAGGGTATAGAGGTTTCGGATTCAGTTCTGGGTATCTTGAATGATGGTGTGTTGCCGGATGGGGTTGGTGATGCCCTGATGGTTTTAATTCCAAAGACTGATCTTCCGACCTCTGCTGCTCAGTTTCGACCCATATCCCTCTTGAATGTCTTGTTCAAAATTGCCACCAAGGCCATTGTGAATCGTCTGAAACCAATCCTGCCTTCTCTTATTTCTCCAACGCAGGCAAGCTTTATTCCGGGTCGGCAAATTATTGATAATGTTGTCATTGTTCAGGAAGTCCTTCATACTATGGCCTCTCCATTATCGTCGGATCGCACCATGATCCTGAAAATCGACCTCGCCAAAGCATATGATAGGGTCAAGTGGGGCTTCTTGAGGGCTATTCTCAAAGCTGCAGGGTTCCCTCCTCACTTAATTCATGTTATTATGCAGTGTCAGACTCGAGGCCATATGGAGCTGCTGTGGAATGGGGAGAAGAGTGGCTCTTTTAAGCCTACGCGAGGAGTCCGTCAGGGAGATCCTCTCTCGCCTTACTTGTTTGTGCTATGCATGGAGTATCTTTCCCATATCATCGATGCGGCGGTTCAGGATGGGAGTTGGAAACCAATATGGGAGGGCGGGGTGCGTCTTTCTCACCTTTTCTTTGCGGATGACTTGGTCCTGTTCGGCGAAGCCTCTGTTACGCAGGCTAGAGTTATCAAGACTTGTTTGGATAGGTTCTGTAGGTTATCAGGGGAAAAAATCAGCTTTGCAAAAAGTAGCGTCCTTTTCTCTCTTAAGGTCCCAGCTGGTTTGAAGCAGGATATCAGCCATGGGTTAGCCATCCCCCAAGCAAGCGACTTTGGTACTTATTTGGGTGTCCCAACGGCTTGTGGTCAAATGACGAATGATCGATATGCTTATTTACTGGATAGAGTGAAAAGTCGGTTGAACGGATGGCAGGCCAAAACTCTTTCTGTGGCTGGGCGTGTAACCTTGGCTAAGGCTGTTCTGTCTTCTCTTCCGGTATATATTATGCAGTCCACGATGGTTCCGAGGTCCATTTGTGATAACCTTGATCAGCTAATCCGGAACTTCGTTTGGGGATCGACGAACGACGCCAAGAAAATGCATCTTGTGGCGTGGGAGAGACTCACCGTCCCAAAGACTCAGGGGGGGTCTTGATCTTCGAACTATGCGCAGCCAAAATTGTGTCTTACTAGCAAAGTTGGGTTGGCGGATTTTGCAAGAACCTGAATCTTTATGGAGTCGAGTTATCCGTGGGAAATATTGCGGGCATAGGCTGGATTTGGATATTTTTCAGCATCGCCCAAGATCATCTTCTATTTGGAAGGGCCTAGTTCATGGGTCTAGTGTCTTGAACCAGGGTATGGGAATGTCGGTGGGCAATGGGGCGGCGACCTTTTTTTGGGAGCACTGTTGGCTCTTACCAAGACCCCTCAGCACCGAGGCGCTTTGCGACATGTCGGATGAAGAGCTGGGTTCAACGGTTGAGGAATATTGGGGGGAGGGATCGTGGAATTGGCCGGCGCTGGAAGGAAAGCTCCCGCCCTCCATCCTTAGCAGGCTGCGTTCTGTTTCTATCTCCTGTAATGTTGAAGACTCCGATTCCTTTTATTGGCATCCAAATCCTAGCGGTTCTTTCACTACGCAATCGGCTATGCATCTTTTGACTGCAGCTGGGCCGCCTATACACCATCAAGTATGGACAAAGATCTGGAAGGTGCACGCTCAGCAGAGGGCCAAGCACTTCCTGTTCTTGGTGGCTCATGAGGCATTTCTTTGCAACTCGGTTCGTGTTCGCAGGCACCTGGCAACCTCTGCTGCCTGCCCTCGTTGTAGCCAGCCGGAAACTCCCTTACATCTTCTCCGGGATTGCTCGGTAATCAGGCTAGGGGAGCTGGAGTGTTGCGCGATAGTATTGGTATGTTTATTGAAGCTTTTTGCTTCTCTGGTGGGAGTGGTGACAGTCTAAGAATAGAGCTGCTTGCTCTGTTTCATGGGTTACGTATGGCAGCGCAAAGGCCGAATGACAACATTACCATCTGCTCCGATTCACTTGTCGCCTGCCAGCTCGTGACCACGTCAACTACCGCTGCCCACCGTGACATGCTTCTTATCAGCCAATGTCGAGCCCTCCTCCATGACCAGAAGTCTCATGTTCAAGTTCGCCACATCCGAAGAACCGCCAATAATGTTGCTGATAAACTTGCAAATTTAGCCTTTGACTTTGATGATGATTTTAGTTTCTTTATTTTTCCTCCGGACCCCTTGATTGATCTCCTCCATGAGGATCTTGTAGCTCATTCTGAGCATATTGACTCTTTCGTAATATAATTCGCAGGGGGATACCCCGTTTTATGACCAAAAAAAAGGGTATCGAGGTTTCGAAACAGATTCATGCATCCACATTGTGGTACGGTGCAGGAAAGGTTTTAAAGTTGAAACGGAAATGTATGAAGGGTCGAAACACATTCATGCATTTTTAGATGGCAATTTGTTGCAAATTTGAAACGGATTCATGCACTTGGGAGTACTATAAAAAGCCTCCTAATCCTGTAACTTTCAGCCCACACTCACAAATCACTAGAAAAACATAGGAAGATGGAAGAACAATACAAACAATTCAGGCTTGTGAGTTTTAAAAATGTCCACATGATTTAAATGTTTTAGTAGATGGTGAGTACTTGCCAGAAGTAACACTTTCCGGCCACTTGTACATTTTGAAACTGGTACTTTGGACATTTGATCACTTTTGATTATGGATCTTAGAGCAATCCCAAGAGCTTCCTCATATTCTTGAAAAGTGTAAATATGGAGAATATGATACAAGTTTTTAATCCAACAACTTTCCCATCCCAATCTTCATTATAGGGATCTCTCAAAAAAAAATGAGTCACTTTCCCTATATTTGGGGAATTCTCCAAAATAATTTGGGGAAGACATTAATTGCAAGTTCTACCATGACAACTTATAATTGGTTGATTTATCTTTTATAATTTTTTCTATGATATTTTTTGTATATGATAAATATAAAAATATTTAAGATAGAGAAATTGTTGGATTAGACTAAAATAATTTTGGGGCAAATGTCTTTTGATCCTTCATTTTGAAGAAATTTATGGAAAAACTCTTGGAGATGGACTTAAAGAGCTTTGCGTATGCCAATGTAGTTGAGTGGTTTTCTTGGCTTTATACCTAAACATATCCTGGTATTTGTATGCTTTTTTGTAACAAGGTCCCTCTATTTAATATTTAGATAAATTTGTTCTAAAACCCTAACCTCGTTATTGATCTTTCATTAAGTAAAATAAACGCATACTCTTGTAATTAGACCTGTCAAAAGCTTACCCAACCCGACCCGAAAATTTTGTGTTTCAACCCAAAAATTTAGATCCGTGACCCATATTCAACCCGATCCGATTTAAACCGGAATCCATTGGGTTAAACCCGAACCCGTTGGGTCGGACCTAGTTTTTTTTATAGTTTAAATAATATTAAAACATATAAAAAATTCTAAAAAATTATGTAATATTTTATTATTAAAATATTTAAAAATAATACTTTATTATTATGTTTTGTTATTTAAATAATATTTTATTTAAATTTTGGTAAAAAAAGTTGATACTCTTGATCCGTTGGGTTGTTCCGACCCGACCTGAAAACCCACAATGACCCGACTCAATTTGACCCGTTACCCGATTGATCCGAACCCAAACCCGAAATGACCCGACCCGATTGACAGGTATTTAATTGATGTTTAATTGACATGTTACTCAATTTTTAGGCCGAATAACACTTTATAAGCTACAATCAAGGCAACAACATGCACCGGCTTAATACATAAACGTACCTCAATACTTGGTATATTATGTTATAATATGAGGCATATGCGGCTAATAGAATGTTATGTGGCCTAAAAATAATTAATGTGGTGATCAATCATCATTTATGAGAGTCAAGTGAGTATGTATATGTTTCACGTAATAAAGGATTAGTGAGTAGAGAGGTCTAATGGAACATTTTTAAATAGAGGGATTTGTTTACAAAAATCCTACAAGTATAAGGGTTTGTTTATATATCAATCCTTTTTTTTGTTCATCATGTGTTTCTTTTCGAAGCACATTAATCATGTATTATTGATGTTATAATTTGATGTTTAACATAAGTGAAAAGTAAATCTCGTCAATCCTATTATTAGGGATGACCAACCGATGGCACAAAGTCGGGACAGAGATGATTAGATGAGAGATATTTTAACAAATGAGTCAATTAGAGCATGGCCAGCCGTACGTGGTTTTCAATTAAAAAACACAATATAAAACTAATAAGTGGTAGAAAATAAGATTGGTTATCATAATGACCAAAAACAATTTTGGTCTTTCAACACCATGCTGCCATATGTACAATCTCATTGCAAAAAGCAATTTACTTTTAAAAAAAAAAAAAATTAATATAATATTTTGATGCCCAAACATCTTGGTCCAGTGTTAATTTTACTCTTAGTTGTAACCTGTAACAATTTGGACACTTGGTTATAATATTCGATTGTATTGAAATTTCAATATATTTCCTTGTAACAAAGTATTGATCTAGTCCGCTAATTTCTTCTTTTTTTTGGTCAAAGAGAGACAAGCGTCTCAAGGGTTTATTGAAAAGAAATGGCATATGCGCCTATAAGGTGAGGGTGGTCTTGCCTCGAACATCATCGTTGCTAATTAAGTCTCCAATACGATCAGGTGGTCCTCCTAAGAAATGGAGTCCTAAGTGAAAGAGAAATGCAAGATTGACCAAGGAGTTAACGATGCGGTTTGCTTCCCTAAAAGTATGATTGAGCTTGATGGTCCAATTTCGATAGAGGAAGTTTTGACATTCAGATACCAGGCTAGAGAGGAGGCGGTGAGGGGCTAACTTGTGCTCTATGAGATGGATGGCTACTTGCAAGTCAGATATCAAGATGATTTTTGTTGTTGTCCATGTCCCAAGTGATGCGGAGGCCATTCAGGACGCCCCAGAGTTGGGCCTTCAAGACGTCCGTTGATTTCCTTAAGGATCCAATAATCGATGTGCATTCTCATTTCTCACCTACTGCCCCCTCCCACATGATACGTTTCCAACACCTGTTGTTGTTGTTGTTGGTATGAAAGCTCGAATCCAAAACGATTTAACCAATTGGGCTTTGTAGGCCCGAATTCTCAAATTAAGCCCAAGCCCACTTGGAACAACCGCGCAAGAAAAGCCCGCTACTGCAAAAACTACAGGAACCAAAGAAGGAAGAAATAGGAAAGAGAGAGAAGAAACCCCAGCGGGGATTGTAGATCGGAGTCGAGGGAGATCCCGATCGAGTTTGAGCTCCCACGGAAATGGAATCCATGGAGTCCCAAGATCCGATCCTCCGCCTCCTCCCATACTCCTTCCTCCGGGCACCACGCCTCCGCCTGAAGCTCCCAACCCTAACCCTACCGTCGGCCATGGCCGTCTACGCCCTAATCCTGGTGACCTACTTCCTGGTGGTGTCGGGATTCGTGTACGACGTGATCGTGGAGCCGCCGGGGATCGGATCCACGCAGGACCGAGCCACGGGCGCCGTCCGCCCCGTCGTCTTCCTCCCGGGGAGAGTCAACGGGCAGTACATCATCGAAGGCCTGTCCTCCGGGTTCATGTTCGTGCTCGGCGGGGTCGGGGTGCTGCTCATGGACCTCGCCTTCGATCGCAATCGGGCCAAGACCATCCGGATGTCGTACGCCTCGGCTGGGGCTTCCGCCGTTGCCATTTCCTATATCATGAGTATGCTCTTCATCCGCATTAAGATCCCTGCTTACCTTCGTTGATCATCCGCCCCTAAACTGCTAGAAATCCCTGTGCTTTTAGATTGTTCACTTGTAATCTTTATCTTGTCACACGGATTAGGTGCTTTGCAATTCAGCATTTAAAGTGAGTGTTAAGTTGCTCTGTGGCATCTTGCTTTGCTTTTCTCAATTCCTGCACAAAGATAGACAGACTAGGCGAGATCGCTTGCTTAATGATGAAAGTTCATTTGGTCCAACGGAATTGAATCTAGTTGGTTGTCGATTCTGTATATGATAATTTGTAGCACGAGGTGAGATGTGATGGTTAAATCAGCTGCGGAAATGGGGGGAGTGGTGGGTGTACTACTGCTGTTTTGAGTGTTAGGATTCAGTCCAAGCTTTGCTGTTAGATATTTCTTGCTTCACAACTTCCAAAGGTGCATCTTTAGAATTCTGTAGAGGCATAACAATTTCTCAAGATCAGTCTTGGACTAGTGAAATTGTATAAGACTCTATGTAACGGATTGGTCAGGGTTTTACTCTTTGCCCCCTTCAACCCTTGTAATTCTTATTGGAAAGAAGATGAGAAAAAATAATGTGAAGCAAACATTTGCATCAAGAATCAAGGATCAAGGATCAAAACTCAAAAGTAATGATTCAACGTTTGCTTTCTGGATCAGGCTTATTTCCATTTCTCTGTGATCCCAATCTACAAACATAAGTCTGCGTTGTTTTAGCATGCGAGTGTCTGCGTTTTGTTGTTTAGTACAGAGCACGTGGGGGAATTTAACGAGTGAGATACTTTGACTTGATTCTTACTTGGTCATCATTCGCATTGTGCAAACGGCAAAGAGTGAGTGACCAAACTAGGTGCTAAACAAGCTACAAAACCTGTCGATTTCAAGTTTCTATCAAAAAAAGGGGGGAGACGCTATAGTGAGATAACTATTATGGTGCTTCCTTAGGTTTCTTTACCATAATTAAAAAAGGCTCTTAAATTATAGGGATGTAGCAGCCTAAATTACGAAAAAAATCTAGGGAGATTTGATCCAAAAATGGTTATTCAAATCAAGAAAAAAACATAATTTCCATATTGAAAAATCAAAATTTCAAGTGAAATATTCTGCAGAAATTACTCGCAGGCCACATTATACTAAACCCTAGTTTTTGAGTTGAAAAAGTAATGTTGAAGAGTTGAAAAAGTAGTTGCATTATACTAAAGTATGAACGAATTAAAAAAGTATTTTTGCATAGTTGATAAAATAGTGTTATATAATTGAATAATAACATGCATGTTGTTTTACAAGAAAATGTAATGTTGAATAGTTGAAAAAGTAATGTTTTATAGTTGAAAAATAACAATCATGTTTCTTGACAATGAAAACAAATATTTAATAGTTGAAAAAGTAATGATGTACAGTTGAATAATAACAATCATGTTTCCTTGACTTTGTTTGACTAAAAAAGCAATTTGAATATATTACAATGAATTTTTCATCATTATGTCTAAAACAGATACATTAACAACGGGATTGCATTCCCCTCCTTTAAGTATAAAAATATTTGAATTTTTCAAATTCTTATATTGACATATTCATTAGATATGATTGAACACAAAAGCGATTTTTCGGGACGTTACAATGACTTTTTCATCACTATATATAAAACACGATTCATCTACAACAATCTAGTGTTCTCCATCATTGCTAAGCTTAATCTTTGAATTTTTCAAAACATTGTATATACTTACTCATTAGTTTGATATACTAAAAGCAAATTTTTCAGTATATCTAGTGCTACGTATTTGTCATATGATCACTGTGTTTTCCAGTTCTCCATCATCTTCCTCAATTGAGCTTGAGCTATCGTTATCTTCACTCTGCAAGATCAAAAAGATCGACATCATTGTCCGACTTGTCATGGTCCCTCGTTGTTAGTCACTTTGATTGCTTCATCTTAGAATGGTCATCTTTGCGGCCTACACAAAATGAAGAAAGACAAACCTCCTATGAAGTGAAACAAATGTAATTCCCATTCTGTTGAAATACACACATAAGAGACATAAACATCAGTATTGAAAAAGTTATTTTTTTGGATTGAAAAATTAAACTTATCCAGATCATTTATGCTGACCGAACATTCCTGATGTATATAAAGTGCAACATAAACAGAGCAAACCTGCTGCTAGTGAATCTGTCAAGTAACATGATTGTTATGTTTCAACTATACAACACTACTTTTTCAACTCTTCAACGTTACTTTGTCTTGTAAAGTAACATACATGTTATTATTCAATTATATAATACTAATTTTTCAACATGATTGTTATTATTCAACTGTACAACATTACTTTTTCAACTATATATTAATTTTCCTTGTCAAGCAACATGATTGTTATTTTTCAACTATATAACACCACTTTTTCAACTAGTCAACATTACATTTTCGTGTAAAGTAACATGCACGTTATTATTCAATTATAAAACACTACTTTTTCAACTATTCTGCAAAACTTTTTCATACCATCACCCGTCATTATGTAGGGATTGTTGATTCACCCATCCAGTCATCAGTGTGTCTTCTCTACCAATGCAAACTGTTCCGTTGGCTACCAACCATGTACCGACTACTATCCCACCAATGTTCGTCCACCAACGACTATATAAACTAATGTAAACATAATTTTAGATGTAATTACATGTATTTTAGGGTGCATAATTTGTTAAGATTTTGTGACATAATTTTTTTTTAGGATATTGTTACATTAAATTTGTTAAGATTTTTTTAATAAAAATTTATCAAATCTTATTACATTTAATATGTTAGGATTTTGTTGTATAATATTTATTAGAATTTGTTACATTAATTTTGATGAGATTTTGTTATATAATATTTATGAGGATTTTGTTATGTTAAGTTTGTTAGGATTTTGTTGTATAATACTCCGTATTGATTATGATTTTGTTACATTAAATTTGTTATGATTTTGTTACATTAAATTTATATTAATAAACTTTTACATTAAATTCAAGTTAGTATTATATTAAGTTGTTTAAAAAACTAAAAAAATAATGATTTTATGTAATAAAATGTTTTTGTTCTATTTATATTCCTTTATCTTTTATAATACTTCAAGGTTACCACAAAGAGTTTGCAAATAAAAAAGTCGAGTAATATCTATAATATATAATACCCCTTTAATATATATAATACCCCTTCAAGTATGAACTGTGAGCTATTTTTTTCAGATCAATAACAAAAGAATGAGTGAGAAAAAAAACAGGGCTAATTTTATATAGTAATTTCTTAATCTAAAAATTTTAAACTATTTGTTCAAGTTTGACAAAGTATAATGTTCTTAAAAATCATCTTTAATTTGTTAAAACTTTAAATATACATCAAGTGGAAGGTGATTATAATTTATCCAACAATGATGAAAATTTTGTGACTACAATGGAGCATCTAGTGTAATATAGTATACGACGAAACTTAAGTCTTTGTTAAAATTTGTGTCACCTCAATGCGACTAAATATATTAATGATTTTATTTTTGTAATTATATACACTAAAAGTGGTCTTTGTTTATTTACACTTGATATCTTACCTAATTTGATATTCGAAAAAACAGAATTTTCATTGAAGTAATAAAAACACATATCATTTTAGGTAAAAGAGATTTTAAAACTATTCTTATGATTAATTAAAATAATGGATTTCATAATTGAAGTGATTTTATTTTATATATTTATAAACAAAATATAAATATCCATATTATTGATTATAAATAAAAAATCTTAATAAAATAATACAAAAAATATACTAATAACTATTACTTGGGAAGGTAATCTTGCATAATAACTTTAATCAAGTTGATTGAATTTATTTATATTTCTAACAAAAAAATTGAATTTATTTATTTATTGATAAAAAACATAAAAAAATATATATTATCAAATAAGATATAAATTTTATTTAGACTGTACATATAAAGGAAAAATCAAGTTCGGATCAAAATTAGATCTTAGATCCTATTAAGTCGGGTTTATATTTATATTACCGGTGTATTGTATTTGTACGGGATTTGTACTATGCGAACTATAACGAAAGGGTCTTGCTTTTTAGCGCACCCCCGAATTACTTTATAGCGCACCCCTTTATCCATTAAAAAGGGATGGACGGTTTATACATGACCACAGAAAACCGGTGGACAAATTAACACTGTCCATACATTTTGAACGGCCGAGTGTTACAATCGTAGTTCAAGAAACTTGTCCAACATTTTTTAGTGGACATTAGATTTTCGTCCATGACAAACATGTGGACCTTTAAACTTTGTCCATGGTATTTTTATGGACATATCGTGTTTCTTCATTTATTCATAATGGACAATTTGTCAGAACGTGGAGTTCGCCGTTCGCAAATCCGAAAATCAAATTGAACTTAGGGTTTATACTTGGAGGAGGTGGGCCGGCGGATGGTTGGTGGCTAGTGTCGGTGCGCGCGAATCGGAGTTGGAGGAAGAGGCATCGGTGCTCTCAGGCGTGGACGGAGAAGAGGAAGACGGCGACGGCGATAAGGAGATTTAGGGACATGCTTACCAGTGTTTGATATATCAACACACTGAGGGGTTGCGGAACGGCGGCGTGGGGGCTGCGCTGAGACCGAGAGCGCAGTCGGTGGGGGTTGCGCTGAGACCGAGATCGGCGGCGGTGGGATGCCGAGAGCGCAGTCGGGAGGGTTTGAGAAGAGAGCAAACAAGTTTCTCAACCCAAAATGACAATGACATTATTGTAAATAATTAGAGTTAGGTTTATATAGGTGAACCGTCCATCCCTTTTTAATGAACGAAGGGGTGCGTTATAAAGTAATTGAGGGTGCGCTACATAGAAAAGCCGTAACGAAACCATTTTAAAAAGTTGGGAATCAGTATTGTAGTATTATGAACCAATTCAAAAAAAAAGAAAAAAAGAAGTACTGTAGAGGAAAACAATGTTACGCTGATCGAAGCCCTAGAAGAAACCCTTTCTTTCGCAGCACCTAAACCCTCCGACAACTCCTCTCTCAAACCAAGTCCAACAATGGCGTCCAAAGTCGAAGCTAGCAGCAAAGGCGGTAAGAGAAAGCAGCGTTATCTTCCTCATAATGTAAGCTCCTCCTCTCCCTCATCTCTGCCTTTCCTTTCCTCTCCCTACCCGCTAATTTCTACTGAACTTTTATTCTCCCTTCTCCTGTTTCCTATTGGCCTCTGCTGTCAACAGAAACCAGTGAAGAAGAAGGGTACTTACCCGTTGACACCTGGTATAGAAGGCTTCTTCATCACCTGTGACGGTGGCAGGGAACACCAAGCTGCTCAAGAAGCTCTTTCCGTTATTGATTCCGTATGTTATAGTGTTCCCCTCTTCATCCTATCGTCAGCTTATTCGCTTAGTTTTTGCGAAATTAGTTTGCTCTTACCCCATGTTATTTGACTTTCCGAAGCTAATTTGGTTCATGATATTGATTCTGAATCTGTTTGGGTGCTTTTTTCTGTATAGTATTTTGAAGATCTAGTGGATGGCAAGGTTGCAGAGGCAAGTGAGAAATTGGGGGCCTCTGTGAAAGTTGCAAATAAGAAGATTACATTTACATATTCAGATTCCTCTGATGACGAGGCCGATGCTAATGATGGTGAGGGTGATAGAATTGAGGAACATAAAAACAAAGATGCAAATGACAAGGATGGCATTGAAAATGAAGACTGCAATGAGAAGGATGACAAGAAGCCAGAGAACGTTCTAGATGATGGTGCTGGTGAAAAGTCTGAACCGAAAGAGGAGGAGACTCAAGCCAAGCAGAATGTGCCTGTGAATGAACAAGATGAACAGATTAATGGGGATAAGCCAGAAATTATCGAGGAGCCACCTGCGAAGAAGCAGTGCTTTGATACTGGAAATGCCGGGGTAGATAAGGCAGAGAAGTCTGTTGATAAGCTAATCGAAGCTGAACTTCAAGAGTTAGCTGATAAAACCAAGGTTTGTGAGTCTAAGATATTGGGTGGGCTCACATGGTTTTCCTGCTGTATTTTCTTTTTGTATCTTCAGGAATTTGTATGTATATCGACTTGTCTTAACAAGAACTTATTTGCTGCTGATAATGACTTGCATGCTCTTCTGTTTGTGGAATGCTGAAAATTCATGTTCCTAGCTCCATAGAAACTTTGCTCCCACTGTCATGATATTTCATATTGCAAGCCGAGGTTTATTTTCCTGATGATTGTTGGAAAATTATTGTTCTTTTGATGAATTCATGATTTGGTATTCAGCAGCATATACATCTGAGATTATTGATAAAGAACAATCATACAGAGCCATGGCTATGTATTAAGCAATCTGTAGGTTTGTCCTGAATTTGAATTGTTTAAAATGCACTAATGCTTTCTCTTTTGCTGAAACAGAGGCGTTTCTTGAAACTCGATTCTGGCTGTAATGGTGTTGTCATCATAAAAATGAAGAGACAGGAGGGAGCGCCTGGTCCGAAAGAGATTGTGCAGCACATGATGGAATCTGCTGCGTCTACTAGGAAACATGTGGCTAGGTTTGGGCTTCATTGGTTCTTTCCACCTTTTGAGTCATTGTTGATGGTGTTACATTGGCGTCCATGTTTAAAGCTAGCTCGTTAAGTTTATGACTTGTGTTTGTAGGTATCTCCTTAGAGTTTTACCCATTGAAGTTTCTTGTTATTCTTCTGAAGAGGAAATCTCAAGGGCTATAAAACCCATTATTGCCAAGCATTTTCCCGTGGAAAGCGAGAATGCAATCAAGGTATCATTCTCGGGGTTTTGAACTTGCATATAAAATGATAAGTGATAACATGCTGATTATGCGGGATTGTTACATATTATTGGAATTGTTTTATTATATATGTTTTTTAAATCTATGAGATTTACATTATGGAAAGATAAAAAATCTCTATATTTGGAGCTTTACTGTTGTTTTGACTTTTTTTACGAGCAACCCAATTTATTAATACTCTCTTTTTGCATGAGGGATCCCATTTTATCATTATGCCAACAGAATGTAGTGTGTGAATAGTCTGCAAATGGCATTGTGCATCAGAATTACTGGTTTATTTGGTTTAGAAATTTACTGTAGGATTCCTAACTGCCTCTTTGATTTCTGAGAGTGAATACGTTGCTATCACAAGCTGAAGTCATTTGAGTGGACTTAAGTTTTTTGTTCAACTCTCCATCATTATCTCCTGCAAAAATCCATACCTTATGGTCGTGTGGACTAATTTTTTTTGCTTATTCGTTTTCCAAGTATGCTGTGCAATATGATGCCCGGGCAAACAGTGGTATCGATAGGATGAAAATTATAGATGCAGTTGCAAAATCTGTACCAAAACCCCACAAGGTTGACCTGAAAGATCCAGAGAAGAGCATTGTTGTCCAAATTGTGAAGGTAAAACAAGTTTTGTAGATTGTATATTTTGCCAGCTATGAGGTTATATTCTTCTATAAGGTTTTATCGCCTAAACTTTATCTTCTTCAGACTGTTTGCTTGATCGGGGTGGTAGAGAAGTACAAGGAGTTGGCCAAGTTCAACATAAGACAACTCACTTCAGGCTCGGATAAACCTTGAGAATTTATGCAGCTGCTATGTCTGCCTACAAATACAGCAGCTTTGAGAGACCATGAAACACCACTTCCATAACTCAGTTGATAGTGGCATTGAAATCTTGCAGTTTTTGCCGTTCAAGGGTTTCTATGAGAGATGATTGGTTCCTTGTAGATGCTCATGAGTAAATTTATTTGGCAAATGTATTACTTCCCTTCATGCTCTTGTTATTTAGAGGATACTGATGACATACATATGTAATACTTTGCTTCATTATTTAGAGGATACTTGCCATTTTCCTTCCCTCTCCAACATAACTTTTATAAGAAATTTCCAGAGGTGTCTTTTTTGGTCGTGTTCTCCGAGCTTAGCCTACACATGTTTATCCTTCTGGTTTCTATTGTCTTAAAATGGCAAGCTTTTTTTTGACAAAGTACTTATGGCTCCCCAAACTCCGGCCTTTGCCCTCCCCGGTGGTTGTATTGTCTTTCAACATGGATGAAGCTTTTCTCAGCTTGATTACAAACGACCAAATTTTGCTACCCTTCAAAATGACGAACTTGATTACAAACAACCAAATTTTGCTACAGCTGCAGCTGCTTAAGAAAATCGCAATAATTGAGGAGGCAGGAGTTCAACAAACAGCTAATAGAAAAAAATAACACAAAAACAATGTATGTTTCCATTCATCTTTCACTGTTATTAGCAGCCAGACAACATCCATACAACTCAGCGTTGGAAAGTCCGAACAAGAAAAAGCAACAAGTATGAACTATGAATGAATACCAAATCTTTGCTCATTCAATCAATTAATCTCCCTCCTCTCCCCCTCCCTCTCTTCATGCTCGAATCGAACTCAGAGAGACCATCAGCGCCCGAATTCCACAGCCTCAAATCTTCATGCTGCCGGTGGCTTGTACAGCTTCTCCACCATCTTCCTGTACACTGCAACACAGAACACCCGAAAACGCTCATCAACTGAATGTCTAAATCACAAAAAGAAGCACTGAACAAGTTATGAGATCATCAGCCCTGAAAAACACCAACCTTCTTGGTTGCCCCACAGTGCAGCAGCTTGGGAGTCTAGTGGCGAGCTGATATTCGGTTCTTCAATCACAAATAACAACCACCCAAAGAATAACTTCAGTTCCCTTTGACATGATAATGCACATCAAATTGACAAATACTTATGCAGAAACAGTTCACATAATCATACCTCCAAGAAGGCTCTGTATAGACAGCAGAATTGATCTCACATCATAAGCAGAAGACCATTTGTCCTGTACAATTCAATTAGGTGTTGTCCTTTAGAAAAACTAGGAAGAAAACTAGATTTCTATTAGAAGTAAAGATGTTAACTTTACCTGAAGGATATCCAAGCAGATGTTACCATACGCATCTACATTAGGATGGAAACATCTGGTCTCAAACTTGACCTTTGGGGGCTTGAAAGGATAATCAGATGGGAATGCAAGGGAAAGCTTATACTCTGTGCCCTCAAACACTGTGTCTTTGCTTCCTTGGATTGTCCCTTTCCAACTATAGATGTTGTCTTCCTCCGGGAAAGCAGACACTCCTGGATCTCCACTCATCTGAAAAAAAAATCCCCAATTCGGAGGGTTTAGATGCAAATTCTCTCATCCGACGAATTGAAACTCAATTGAGGTTCTCCAAGTTCTTACCATAAGAGACATGAGCTCCGATTGCAGCCTGATTTGAGTTGATAAAACACAAGGCAGAAGAATGGAGAGATTTAGAAAGCCCCGATTTGAAATTAGGGCACTCAAAATTGAAAAACCCTAGTTTGTCGGCGAAATTGGGAATTGAGACGGATGTAAACCTAATTTCGAAAAAGCGATGAGCGCATACCTTTTGAGAACGGATTGTGCGTCGGCGCTCTTGGCCGGAGGTGCCACCGGAGCGTTGTCCTGGTAAGCTCCGTTCACGGTCGCCATGGGGAATTACCAACAGGTGAAGGAAAAATTGGTTGTTTGGTCCTCGTGAGCAGAGCAGAGAAGATCTGGAGGAAGAAGAAGAAGAGAGACGGAGAGGGGAGGGGTTTATTGAACTGGAAATCTCTTCTCCTTCTTCGCAAATCTACACAGAAAGAGAGAGGGATGGTAATGGTATTGGGCTATGGAGTAGTGAGAGAGCTCTATTTAAAAAAAATGGAGCAGGGAATTGGGGTGGGATCTCAACGCTCAAAAATCAGTGATTTTCGAACATTAACTTCACTTTTCTAACGGCTAGTTTTTGCGACTCTCTGTACAGCCGCTAAAACCTAGAATTGATCGCAAGCCTTGGTGGCCAATCTCTTTTTTCTTCCAAATGGGGAATTTTTTTTTTTTTTTTTTTTTTTTTTTTTTTTTGACTCGGTGAGGATTAGGATTCCGACTTAAGGTGGAAATCCTAGGGCATCCTGATGGATGAGAGCTAGCAGCTCGTGATGGTTCCAGATTGATTCCCATGAGTGACTGTGGCCCAGATTTGCAATTTTATCGGCCACAGCATTGCACTGCCTATTCTCATGTGAAATTTGGACTGACTCGAATCCGCGGAGGGATACGAGAATATCTGCAACAATCCTTTCAATTTCCCATGGACAACTGATTTGACCCTTGATAGCTTTGATAATCGTTATATTATCCCCTTCTATCTCAATTTTCCTGATATTGCTTTGTTTGGCTTTTAATATTCCATCCCACAATGCCAAAGCTTCCGCCATCAGGACTGATACGTTGCCAAATATTCTTACAGTTCCAGTTAACGGATTGCCATCTGCATCCCTAATAATCGATCCGCCTGAAGCATTTCCATTACTTATCTTAGAGCCATCAAAATTTAGCTTTGCAAAATGCGGTTTCGGCCTTTTCCAGTGGCTGAACTTTTGTCGTGCAGTTGGCCGTCTTTGAACCATACTATCTTGTGCCTTTTCTTCATCCTCTTGCCACTTCTTGGCTTGTTCCCATTGCCTCAACTGTGCTCGAATATGTTGGCTTAGATCTTATATAACATCATTAGTCGCTGTTTGGAGTGCTAGCTTATTCCTTTGATGCCATATGCTCCACCATGTTACTGCAAGTTCAATGAACTCTGCTTTCCCTAATTTCCTCTTGATGTCGTATAAAACAGTCCTTGGGTTCTGTTGTGGAGGTACATACATCCTAATGGTTCGCTCGGTATTTACATTTATGCTTTTGATCACCCGTAACGTGTATGGGCAACTAATCATCAAGTGTATTGAGTCTTCGTGGGTTCCATTACACATGAGACATCCTTGTGGAATTGCAATATGTTTTTCATAGAGTCTTTGTTTCGTTGGAAGTCCATTCATATCAATTTTCCATAGGAAATTTTTCACCTTTGGATAGATGTCTAATTTCCATATCCAATCATTCATACTCGGATTCATCACATGCTCTTTCGTAACTAAGCTCACTGCTGACGCTGTTGAGAACCATCCATTTTTGCTCGGTGCCCATATAAGCATGTCATCTATCTCATTATGCGGTATAGGTATCAATGCTATCTTTTGTACTATATCCATAGGGACTGTTTTGCGTAATTCATCTATTTTCCATTCTCTGCTTGTTGAAATAAATTGTTCCACCTTGGCACTAACATTTTCAATATCATTTTTGTTCATAAACTTTTCCAACGGTTCTTGCATTACCCAATTATCTGTCCAAAAGTTTACTGACTTTCCATTTCCTATTTGCCACTTAAGTCCTTTTTCAAATTCCCCTCTGAGTTTGATCAATTGCTTCCATTGCCATGATGCGTTAGGTTTACTCCTATATTCTGCTAGTGTGTTTCTTCTTAGGTATTTTTCTTTCACAACCTTGACCCAAACATTGTCATGCTCTTTGAGTATTTTCCACAACAGCTTCATTTGTAGTGCCTTGTTCATATCCACAGCTTTCCTTATGCCTAGACCGCCATATGCTTTCGGTTTACATATTCTGTCCCATCCTATCAGAGGTTTATATTGTCTGTCCTTATTCCAAAAGAAACTCCTGTTGATCGCATCAATTTCATCGTGCACCTCTTTAGGCAACATAAAACTTTGCATTAGGTAGTTTGGCTTTGTGGCAAGGTTTGATCTTATTAGGACCGACCTACCCTCTTGGGATAGTGTACTAGCTTTCCATTTTGATAGTTGTCGTTGTGCATTACCTATTGTATCATGGAATATTTCTTTGTTGACTTTGCCATTAATGATCGGACATCCTATCAGAGGTTTATATTTTTTCTAAATGGGGAAAAAATATTTATTTTCCTAATGTGTACTGAATCATTCAATCAGTAGATTATACCAACCTAGACGTTTTTCAAAATAGTTTGAATAATTCAAGTGAGCAAATAAGTCCTCACTCACGAGTCACGGCCACCTCATATGTCACATTCTAATCTTTTTGAGCATCAAATATCACTTAGTTGTAGGTAGACATGCCAATCGGGTCGGGTCGGACGGGTTCGGATTGAGTCGTTTCAGGTTCGGGTTGAGTTCGGCTTCGGGTCAATCGGGTTACGGGTCAAACTGGGTCGGGAAGTTGTGAGTTTTCGGGTCGGGTCGGATCACCCCAACGGGTCAAGAGTATCAATTTTTTTACCAAAATTTAAATAAAATATAATTTAAATAATAAAATATTATTTTAAACTATTTTAATAATAAAAAAATAGCATAATTTTTAAAATAATTTATATATATTATAATATAGTGTAAACTATAAAAAAATCGAGTCCGACCCAACGGGTTCGGGTTTAACCCAACGGATTCGGGTTTCAATTGGGTCGGGTTGAAACTCGGTCACAAGTCTAAATTTTCGGATTGAAACCCAAAAAATTCGGGTCGGGTTTGCAGGTCGGGTCAGATTTTAAGAGGTCTATTTGTGGGTGATGGTGAATTGTTGATAGGTAAATAAGGTAATATGTCCATCAAATGCCATGCTCCAAGTCTCCAACAATCATGTCATCAAAATTTCAACCAAAAAAAATCATGTCATCAATTTTTTATGAGGGAAGTGGGCGGTGAAGCCCCCCACTATACATTTCAATAGCCTCTAACCCTCATTAAAAATATATTCACTATCTAGCCTATTTTTAGCACTATAAAATCCCCCCCCCAAAAAACCCTACTCTCTTTCTTCATTTCTCTTCTCTCTCTTCCTCCATTTCACTCTCTCCCTCCCTCTCTTCTCTCCCCTCTCTCCATCTTTTTTTCTTCCCCCAGATCCATTAAGCGGCGACGACGGCCACCAAAGAGTAGCGGCGAGCGGTGGCGGCTCCCCCCTCCCCCCTCTTGTTTTTTTCATCCAGATCCGGTTGGTGGCGATGGCGACGGCCAGAGACGACGACGGACAGCGGTGTCGGTCGACGACGCTTAGAGACGACGACGGGGCTGCGGTGTCGGTGGGAATCAACCAAGGTGGTCAACGTTGGTGGGATAGATCTAGGGTTCTAGATCTAGATCTAGAAACCCTAGATCTAGAAAAGTGTGCGTCGACACCGCCCTTCTACCGTCGTTCCATCGTTCACCACCGCGGTAAGCAAGCAAATCGCTTCGTTATGAGTTGTGTGTGTGACAATATTTTTGTGTGACATGGTTTTTTGTCTGTTTTTTGTGTATGGCATGGGGTTTTGGTATGGGTTGTGTGTGTGACACGTTTTTTGTTATATGTTTTATGTATGACAGGGTTTTTGGTATGTTTTTTTGTGTGTGACAAGTTCTATGTTATAGATTTTGTGTGGCAGACTTGTGTGACAGGGTTTTTGGTCTTTTTTTTTTGTGTATGACAGAGTTTTTGGTCTGTTTTTTGTGTATGACAGGGGGTTTTGTTATGGGTTGTGTGTGTGTGACAAGTTTTTTGTTATAGGTTTTATGTATGACAGGGTTTTTGATATGTTGTTTGTGTGTGACAAGTAAATGTTATGGGTTTTGTGTGGCAGGCTTGTATGACAAAATTTTTGGTATGGTTTTTTGTGTATGACATGGTTTTTGTTCTGTTTTTTGTGTATGACAGGGGGTTTTGTTATGGTTTGTGTGTGTGTGACACGTTTTTTGTTATAGGTTTTATGTATGACATAGTTTTTGGTATGTTTTTTGTGTGTGACAAGTTTTATGTTATGGATTTTGTGTGGCAGGCTTGTGTGACAGGGTTTTTGGTCTGTTTTTTTTTGTGTATGACAGGGTTTTTGGTTTGTTTTTTTGTGTATGACAGGGGGTTTTGTTATGGGTTGTGTGTGAGTGACAAGTTTTTTGTTATAGGTTTTATGTATGACATGGTTTTTGATATGTTGTTTGTGTGTGACAAGTAAATGTTATGGGTTTTGTGTAGCAGACTTGTGTGACAAGATTTTTGGTCTGTTTTTTTTTTTGTGTATGATAGGGTTTTTGGTTTGTTTTTTGTGTATGACAAGGGGTTTTGTTATGGTTTGTGTGTGTGTCACGTTTTTTGTTATAGGTTTTATGTATGACAGAGTTTTTGGTATGTTTTTTGTGTGTGACAAGTTTTATGTTATGAGTTTTGTGTGACAGACTCGTGTGACAGGGTTTTTGATATGTTTTTTTGTGTATGACAGGGTTTTTGGTATGTTTTTTTGTGTATGACAGAGGGTTTTATTATGGGTTGTGTGTGTGTGACAAGTTTTTTGTTATAGGTTTTATGTATGACAGGGTTTTTGATATGTTTTTTGTGTATGACAAGTTTTATGTTATGAGTTTTGTGTGGCAGGCGTGTGTGACAGGGTTTTTGGTCTGTTTTTTTGTGTGTGACACATGGGTTTTTGTTCGTATGACAGAGTTTGTGTTAATAGGTTTGTGTGTGTGACAGGTTTTTTGATATAGGTTTTGTGTGTGATAGGTTTTTTGTTATGGTTTTTGTGTGTGACAGATTGTTTTGCTCGTGTGACAGCTTTTGTATTTATGGGTTTTAGTGGTGACAGGTTTTGTGTTATGGGTTTTGTGTGTGACGGGGTTTTTGTTATGGATTTTGTGTGTGACAGATTTGGTTTTGTTTATATATTAATTATAATCATAGCCTATTAGCTTAAATGGTAGAGCAACGTGCTAAATGCACGGTAATGTGGGTTCAAATCCCACATAGATTTTGTGTGACAGGTTTTGTGGTGACAAGTATATTGTATGTGGATAATGGACGGAAATTGGGGTTTTGTATGACAGATCGTTTTTTGTTCGTATGGCAGGTTTTGTGTGATAGGTTTTGTGTGACAGGGGGTGTGAGGTGGGATGCGGTGGAATGGGTGTAATTTTTTTTTTGTATGACAGGTCGTTTTTTGTGTGACAGGGGGATGCGGTGGCATGGTTGTAATTTTTTTTTACCCAGGGGCATTTTTGGAAAAAAATCTAGTTACCACATTTATTTTTGCGGGAGGCCTCTTACTACATAATGTGGCCCTTACGGACCACTTACCCATTTCGTCCATTTTTTATCCTCGGTCTAAAAGAGAGATGGTGGTAATGTTTTTCTTTTTTGGGTAGGATAAGGGTAAAGTCGTTTTTGAAAAAACATTTCGCAACTAATGTCATGTAAACATATTTATCAAATTTAAAGTAAATTACCTCCTGTTAAATCTTTTTAATTTAATTGTTAGGTAAATATATCCCTATTATTAGCCCGTGAATTTGAGTTTTTTCACTCCGTCAAATTGATGTACAGGTGATAGGTATTGTAGATGTATTTTGCATTACACAAACATTTTATATGTTCTCAGTAGGTTGTCGAAATCGGGATTTTTGGATCGGATCGTAGAGGATTGTACGATCGGATCGTAGAATCGAATCGTTAGAATCGTAAGATCATACGTTATAACTAAAAAATATACGATAACCTAATATACTGTATATTTTCTTATATACGAAGTCTGAAATTTTATAAACATTATTAATTTGATGAGTACAAATATTTTAAGATGAATGGGGTTGATAATTTAATACAAAAGGACCATAAACTCTAAGTTTAGTAATAATATATAAATATTATAATGATTGTTTAGGATCGCAAGAATCGTTTCTAGGATCGTTAGAATCGTTGTAGAATCGTTAGAGTCATGTGTAAAATCAAAATAAAATTAGAATTTTATGTTAAATCATTTAAGAACCTAGTTTAATAAGATCCTACTTCGTGGATCGATTTATGACTTTTGGGTCGTAGAATTGTTGGATCAAATCGGGATCCTAATAACATTCACGTCCTACCAAAAACACAATCCATTCTCTCACGTCCTACCGAAAACGCAATCCATTTTCAATTACAAAATGGATTGCGTTTTCTTTGGTAATTTCATAACAAAATTTCCAAGTTCCAACTTAGTAGTGGTAATTTTTTTCTTAGGTAAAATAGGGGTAACTTTTTCTTTGACGGAATTGGGTTTCTAACCCATGGGGAACAAATATTGAAGCAAATAGGCTACAAGAAAAAAAAATGAGCCCCCATAGGTTTTTTTCCAATTTTGCCCCTACCTTTTTTATAAAAAAATTTATAAGATGACGTCACCAATGGCATATGATGACGTCAGCACCCCTTACCACTATCGGCGTTGACCAGTCGTTGACCGGCATTGACCATTCGTTGACCGGCGTGTCATTGGTGATGGAAAGTAACTTGTCATCAGATGAAAAGTTACTTGTCATCAGTCCACTCACAGAAAACTTGTCATTTCGTTCACGTACTCAACTTGTCATCTGATGACAAGTCGAGGTAAAACCCATCATTCACACAAAAAACTTGTCATCAGTGATGACTACTTACGAAATTGACCTATGTGGGATTTGAACCCACATTACTGTGCATCAAGCACATTGCTCTACCATTTGAGCTAATAGGCCATAATTATAAGTAATATATATACAAATCTAACATACCCAAACCCATAAAATCATCCAAAAACATTAAAACAGACCTGTCATCACCCCCAGATCCGTAAAACAACTTGTCATCACCAAAACACATTACAAAAGAACTTGTCATCACCAAAACCCATAAAAACGAACTTGTCATCACCCAGAACCATAAAAACAACTTGTCATCACCAAGAACCTTAAAACACACTTGTCATCAGTCAGATCCATAGAACAAACTTAAATTGCTCAAAAGTCATAAAAAATCACTAGTCATCACCCTAATCATAAAATCGTCCCAAAAACACTAAAATGAACTTGTCATCCAAAAACCCCACAAACTCAAAACCCCTATACCCACAACAAAACTTGTCATCACTTAAATCCGAAACACAAAGTTGTCATCCAAAAAATCCAAAAACATATCCAAACCCATAAAATCATCCAAAAAACCTTAAAACAAACCTGTCATCACCCCCAGAACCGTAAAACAACTTGTCATCACCAAAACACATTAAAAACGGACTTGTCATCGCCAAAACCCATAAAAACGAACTTGTCATCACCTAGAACCATATAAAACAACTTGTCATCACCCAGAACCTTAAAACGCACTTGTCATCCGTCAGATCCATAGAACAAATTTAAATTGCTCAAAACTCATAAAAATCACTTGTTATCACCCCAAAACATAAAATCGTTTCAAAAACCCTAAACTCAACTTGTCATCCAAAAAACCCACAAACTCAAAAACCCTAAACCCACAAAAAAAACTTGTCATCACTTAAATCCGAAAAACAAACTTGTCATCCAAAAAATCCAAAACCCTCAAAAATCCAAAAACCCAAAAATCCAACCGGTTGGATCCGGCTCGTTCGAGCCCGGATCCGGCTAGACCGGCTCGTTTGAGCCTAGATCTGGCTCGCAGGAGCCCGGATCTGGCTTCAACGAGCCCGGATCTAGGAGAGAGGGAGAGAGAGAGAGAGAGAGAGAGAGAGAGAGAGAGAGAGAGAGAGAGAGATGGTGGACGAACCTGAGGGCGGGCGACGGCGGCGACGGAGAGGGAGGGCGGGCAGCGATGGAGAGGAAGGGCGGGCGACGGAGAGGGAGGGCGGCAACGGAGAGGGAGGGAGGGCGGGCGGGCGACGGCGGCGACGGAGGGCGGGCGGCATGAGGGTGGGTGGCGGGGATGAAAGAAAATGGAGATGAGAGGGAGAGAGTGTAGGAGAGGGAGAGAGTGATGGGAAGGAGAGAAAAAGGAGAGAAAAAAAATGAGGAGGAGAGAGAAAAAGAGAGAGGTGAGGGGTTTTATAGTGGATGAAAAGCCTACCCACTTTATTTATTTTTAAGCTAGCCTATCCTCTCCAAATTCACCACCAATTCACCCTCCCCACCCCAATCCCTCTTTTTCTTTTTGAAAAATTGTTTCCCATCCAATGTAGTGTTAAACATATTTCCGAATTTAAAGTAAATCACCCCCGGTTAAAAGTTTTAATCCAACTAGTTTATTGTCCGTACCTTATACGAGATATGATGATAGCATTTTTTTAAAGTATTATTCAATTGATAAAAAAATGCATAATAATATTATTAAGAATTAGATATTGACATTGCCTTTTATATTTAAAATCGTTACAATATTTTGTTAATCCAAATCGGGATTTGACTTTAAGAATAAATTTAAAATTATAATATTTTATATAATGACTTGAATACAAATCAAATATAAAATAATATCATTTTATTTCAAGTATTTTTGATAAATTAAAAAAGTCATATGTGATATGATATGAAATCCCAACTAAAACATTTTATTCATGATATATATATATATATATATATATATATATTTTTATGTGTAATAAGATTCTTATATAAAGATAGTTAGATAGACTTCAATGACTTATTTCCATAAATATTTTCAAAAGTAAAGATGTATAAGTTAAAATATTTTAATAGCTTACAAAATTATAATTAATTTAAGAATAGTAGAATAATAGATAAGTACAATTTATAATGAATTTTATAACACATGGAAAATAAGTATGAATATAAAAATAAAATAAAAACAAAATTATAGATTGACAAAAAAGAAAGATTAAAAAATTAGTTATATTTTTTATTTACAAAAAAAGTAAGTCTAAATAAATAATTGAAAAAGATAGATGCTAGGTGCAAGAAGATAGAAGTTAGAAACAACAAATTAAATGATTGGAAATTAATAAGAATAAGAAAGAGTTTAAAAATTATTTTTCTATATTATTTTTTTTAAACATAAATTAAGGTCAGAATTAACGTGAAGCATTTAATATAGTATAGAAATATAGATTGCTAGACAGAGGAATCCCTCATTATTAGACTTGTTATTTATCAATGAGAACATTGATTAATTTATGTATGGGGTAGGTGAAAAAAGAAATCCTTTTGTCTTTGTTTGTGTGTTTTGAGTCTTAGTTTCTTGTTTTGATTTTTAATTGATAAAATGTTCTTGATTGAATGTTCTAGGATAGTGATCACTTGCATAAAATCTTATAAATTCTAAAGCATGCTTGATAGTTTTGCCTAAATCATGAAATATGTTTTTAGAATTGAGTTTATGATGAAAAAATGGAACATGTATGTCCTAGGCTTAATATATCAAGACACCCATGTAACTGAACTTTTTTTTTTCAAACAGGCCCCTCTATTTAAAAATGTTTTTTGGACCCGTCTACTAATATGAATTTGTTCTATTAAACCCCTCATCACTAATCATTCGTTACGTAAAACAATCAAACACTTACTTGACTCTCATAATTGATGACTAATCATTATATTATCCAATCTAATACCATATACGACTTCATTAGCTATATAAACCACGTATTATAACATAATATATCAATTGCGATGGTTCATTTTCTGTATTGAGCCTATCTTTTTTGTCGTAATTGTGACTAGTAGAGTCTAATGTGGCATAAAATTGGATAACATGACGATTACTCATCAATTACGGGAGTCAAGTCAATATGTGTTTGTTTAATGTAACGAAAGATTTGTGATGAGGGGTTTAATAGAACAAATTTATCTGAGTAGAAGAGTCTAATAGATTATTTTTAAGTAGAGAAGTATGTTTGTAAAAAACGTACAAGTACATGGGTTTATTAATGTATTAAGCCATATGTCCTAAGTAGAAGTAAAATTAACCCAACAAACATTTCAACCTTGTGAGAACTTTTGGCCTTAAAGGGAAACGCATTATCTCCCACTTTCTTTCTTGTGTGATTTTTCTCTTCTAAATGGATATATCTCTTGACAATGGCATGTGTACATATGTGTGCTAACTTATTTCATTTTTGTATACTTAAGAAATGATGATGGAGATATAGATTTTCTTGAGAGCATCCTAAATGAGGATCCTCTCCTTTTAACACAACGTTCCCCGGCACAAAATGAATTATTTTAAGAATTTTTGTATGTACTTTCCAATTTATGGATTATTTACGAGGAATTTTTTACATGCGCTGATTTTCCAGTTTCGCAAACCAATAGGAATGCGAAATTGACACACATGTTTTTTAGGAACAGAGTTTACTTGTGCGCTTTCAGAATGCGTACATATATTTTTAAAGCTCAATCCAGATTTGCGGGTCCAAAGAGCGTCCCAAATGAACCGGAATTGCAAAAATATTGCGTTGCTCTATATCCGAGATTTGTGCTGCTCAACAAATGGTTCTTCCAAAGGATACTTTCTAGGTTAAATGATAACGATCGCTAGGTATATACACAGTACACTGTGTAAGACTAAGAATTATGACAATAATTAGTGTTATCTGCCCTCTTAAGGCTATGCTCTACCATGACCAACCTGGTCAGAAAGAAATGGTTGCTTGACCAACAATTAGTTCAATTTTTTCTTTCTTGTTGTAGATAGGATTCCACGGATATCCCTCACATTCTGGAGCACAGTGTATTGTGTGGGTCCAAAAAGTATCTTTTGAAAGAACCATTTGTTGAGCTGTTAAAGGGGAGCCTACATACTTTCTTGAATGCATTCACTTATCCTGATAGGACTTGCTATCTCGTTGTTTCCACTAACACAAAGGTTAACAAATGACCAACCATATCTCTTTGTTCCATTAGGTACTTTATCATTAATACAATGGTAATCACCTTCTTTTTATGTCACTAAAAAATGAAGCTTTACCAGGTGTTCTACAACTTGTTTGATGTATACTTGGATGCGGTGTTTTTCCCCAAATATGTGGAGGATTTTTGGAATTTCCAACAAGAGGGTTGGCAGACATTATGAACTTAACAACCCTTCAAAAAATGTATCTTTTAAAGGTGAGGACTTTGATCAGACCTGTATCATTTTGATAGTTTAATACTTTTTTTTCAAAATAGTATGGAGCTTTATTTATTTATTTTGATAGCCAATTTGATCTTTACTTCCTTTTAACACTATTTATACAAAATGTATATTTTTTTATTTTAGTTGTCTGATCTGTTTAGGTGTTGTTTTCAATGAAAAGAAAGTCGTCTACTCACAATCTAATAATGTATTATGGTCGAGTTAAACAATAGGTTTATATGTTATTGCCTAGAACTTATTGCTCTTTTGCAAACGTATTTCCAATTTTTCACTTCTTTTTCCCTATCTATCAAATCCCTAGCTTATACTATCTTATAAGCTGGTTAGAAGAGCGTAGCATATTTAGTGTAAGTCTATTTTGTTAAATCGATGGTATGTTTGTATGTCGTTGAGAATCTTGTTTCATTTATGACTATCTATTTCTCCACATGTTCTTCCTTAGTTCCTTTTCATGAGTTTTTTGTTAATAGTGTTCATTGGTCTGTTTATATGGCTTTAAGGCTTTTGAGCCGAATTTTGACTCTTGCATCATGAATGATTGACATTGATCAACTTGTTGAGTTTTGCTAAGCTATGTGTTGGCTTTTTGGCCGCCACCTCTAAAATAATATATTCACATAACAATACTGCTAAACTATGTGTCTCTAACATATGTTCCTATGTGACATAAAAGTCCGATCCTCTAAAATCGTATATTTACATACTCCTATAATATAATCGAAAAAGTAAGACATCTCATGCTCCTATACTATGCTTTGTATGGTAGATGGAAAAAAGTAAGAAAATGTGAACTACTATACAACACATGCCAATGTAAATCATTCTTGTAGAAGGATAAAGAATGTTGTATATACCAGGTCCAACAATAGAGGTGCTATCCAACCATGTAATCATTTATGCAGACACATTTAGTCAATCTCTCTGAACTCTCCTCCGAAAGCTACTTTAAAGCAACAGAAAACTCCATTTCCAATGGGAAGATTTCAACTGCCTTTCTAAGAAGTACTTTTGCTTCACTGGGGTTGACCGAGTCAATCAAGGCTTTCCAGAGTGCTTCAGATTTGGAAGATTTTTCAGACCCTGTATAAGAGTAGTCCTTTTGCATAATGGATCTTCTTCAATGTGAGCTAGTTGTAGCGAAATGTTAGCCACTTTTTTTTTCAGCTTTAGGGCCTTGAGAAGTATGGTTTTGGAATAATTATAAGTATGTGTAGTCTATTGGCTTCTAGTCAAATGTCTTGGTTTAGATGACATTATTCTCATCCCCTTGTGATCACCTCCTTTATAGCTTCTAAATTTACTACAAGTTCCTCCAACCTTGCAAGAGAAATCCATCCGTGAGCCTTTAGAGTGTAGCATGTAAGGATGGAACCGATTTCTTGGAGGCCCTACCATGTGGTTTAAGTTTCTAATCATTTGGAGGGGGTTGAATCGAGTTTAGCATTGCTTATGTACTATCCAGCCACAACTAGGGTTTCTCGAAAGCGGAATCTTCAGGTTTTAGACCAATTTGATTTTTGACTTGCTTCTCTCTCTTTTCGCCGTGCGCTATTTTGACAGGGTGTAGAAGTATGAAGATTGTGAGTTATTGTAGCCTTTGAGCAAATGGTGCGCATTTTGTCAACTAGAATCAATGCATTTGTACATACTTCATTCACTCAGGGATTATTGATTCTTGGCTTGACAGTTTAGTTTATTATCGTTTTCTTAAATAAACCTAAAACTCGTTCACTGTTGAACCGAGGCTTTATAAAACTTTCTATTTCTTCTTTTAGATATGATGAAAATAAGGTTGAAGCATAAATCGCTCATCCCCAGGCAACCACATTATGAGAAAATGGTGGTACCAAAATGAGTGATGTCACCTTTTTAGTTAGATTTTGTAGAGTGTTTGTTACATAGATTGAGTCGGTTTTTATTAGTTTTGTTTGTCTTTTGCATTGATTATAGCATTCTTTCGAGTTTTCTCTTCTTGTTTTGAAATCATGTTTTCTCTTCGTGTTTCTGTTATGATTTGCATAATGAGTAATGAGTAGTCTTCTTTTCTAAGGTTAATTAGGGTAAAACCAACAAGGTTATGTATGTTAATCCATGATTTCATGCCTCAACATTTATCTTATTATCTATACTTTTATCCTCTTTATATGAAATTAATTCCTTGATGAAAGTCCAGACATGCTCTTGTTTGCAATTAAATTGAAAGATGAAATTGTGAACTTGTATAATATTTGGGATTTAAGACGAAAGTTGCAATTCCCTTGAATCAAATTATAGGAAAGTGTTTGTTGTGGTGAAAATTGAAATAAACACGTGATAATTTGGCGAAAGTCATTAACTTGAGTTGAGATAAGAACTTGTTTGATCATTGAATTGAAGGCTTGCATGCATAGCTTTGTTGTGGTAATCTTTTACCTTAGAAGTTTTTAATCAAATTCGTGCAATTCGTAAACTTTCGCAGTGGGTCGTTACCGAGCCAATTAAGAGGGTCGGTACAGAGGTTATTCCTTAGTTAATTTGGTGTGCATAGAGTAGTGTGATTTCTCTCAGCTACGACCCTGACAAGGTCGGTACCGAGGCAGTTATGACTCTCTGGTTTGTGTGTTTTGCTTTGTTTTTTTCGGTTTGTTTGCCTTTTGACGACTAGACTTATAATCTTCTAGCTCCCGTGGACGAACTTGACTCCGCTATACTCAGCAGGGTCTTGACCGATAGATTTATTCTTTTGTTTAGGATTAAGAAACCCTATCAACAATGAGCATGTACATCTAGAATCCCATCACGACGAGGCTCTTGAAGAGATCACAAGGTTGAGGTCTTTGATATAAAAGGTCTAAGGAAAACGCTCCATCAACGAGAACGATACCAGTGGGATGACTCAACAGCTCACTAGCATTATCAAATTCGCTTACTATGATCCCAAATCTGTCGATAAGGACGAGCCCAATAGGATGCAACTTGACTAGGAAAGTGATCATAGGGCACCACCAGGACGAAGACGAGACAAGCATCACGATTTGCCTCCTCATACACAACATTGAGCAACCGAGTGTTCCCGAAAGCATAGGTCATACTTGCACCACGAAGAATCTAAAACCAATCAAGAACACGATTATCACAACGACCGCGAGGAGTCTGACGATACCCTTGAACGCGGGTATGATTGCGATCGTGATCGCCCCCACGACCAACATAGATTGGATATGCAAGGAGCCGGTGAACAAAGGGTCGATCAAGTCAAAAGGCGTAGAGGCGAGGATCGATTACTAGAATGGACTGAAAAAAGACTACTCAAGTTGTTGAGAGTGCAAGGCAATAGGCCCAAGACCAAGCCGAGCAGAAACTGGCTTTGATGACTTCGACATTGTTAAATCTAGATATCCAACGCAGTGAGCCACTTAAGAAATTCAAACCCTCGACAATTACCTTGTACAATGCTAGTTCGGATCCCATAAACTAGATAGTGTCCCTTTAACATGAGATTGCACCTTCGGTTTCCAACAATGTGACCATGTCTAAGATTTTTCCGGGAAGCCTTAATAAGGGCGTATTAAGGTGGATGCAAAATTTAAAACTAAACTCGATATAGTCGTTAAACTAACTTGGAACTAAGTTTTAGAGACATTATATCACCAATACTAGAGACAATCTCCTTAAACACTCTTTTCAGACTGAGTAATTAAGGAGGAATCAGAACGCATGCGACGGTTTGCAAACCGTTTTATGGAATGCTACACAGAAATTGATGAGCGTGATGAGAAAATTGCAATCACTGCCTTCAAGAGGGTGATATCGTTCGATAGCAAGCTTAAAGACGACATACCCCTTCACTTTCCTACTACTTTTGTCGAGTTGCAAGAACGGATCCGTTAATGCATTCTACTAGAGAAGACAAATCTCAAAGCAAACAGAGATTCAACATCACCACATCGAAAGACTCAAAACTCGCTGAGCCGAGGTTATGGATGATGAGAGGGATCGGGATCGAAGCAATCTTCAACATCCTAATCTATTGGATCTTGCCATGTATAAAGAATGGAGGCTAAGTTTGATACCCACAAAAAGGAGAATGCACGGAAGAAGAAAATCAGGGTTGAAAGTATTGAATGTACCATCGAGTACGTGGCCACATGACTGAGTATTGCAAGCCCAACAAGAAGTCTTTGAGAAATTTTGTTTAAAGAAGGGTACTTGTAGGAATTCATCGAGAAGGAGTTGGAAAGCCACACAAGACCACACGCGAAGCAGATTGAGGTGATGCAGACCATTGAGAAAATACAAGAAAGAAGATGCGGAACTAAGGAGCGAATTCTGAAAGGCATGCCAAGCATTGGAAGTGATGAGGGTGCAACAAACTGAGCCATGGTCGCCACCTCTTCCCACAACGACAGGTTTGGTTTTTAAAGATGACAACCTCGCCACCGTCCAAGTCTTATATAACAACCATTTTACCTTAATATGCATCGAGCCTTTTGATCGACATCATGTACTACAATGTTTTCTAACTTCTAGGGAATCCTCCATCTAGCAATCTATACTATATATTAAAGTTTTCATCTAGCAATCGACCTTATACACTTTTGATTTACAAAAACGAGAGTCTAAAGAACTAGTTGGAAAAGATAGAAATTAGCAACAAAAAAATAAATGTTTGAAATTAATAAGAATAATAGAGTTTAATAATTAATTTTTTAAACATAAATTGAGGTCAGAATGTACGTGGAGGCTTTAATATATACACGTGATTTGAGTTCCTCGTGACTAGACTAATGGAGTACTATAGATTGCTAGATAGAGGATCCCTCATGACTAGACTGTGAGTTTGAGTTCCTACACTACATAAAAATGATATACACAGTTGATAGGTGTTATATGTACATGTACTTCGCATTACATAAACATTTTGCATTGATAGGTGTTATAAGTACATGTGCTCCACATTTTGCATTGATAGGTGTTATATGTACTGAATGTACATGTGCTTCGCATTACATAAACATTTTGGCAGTTCTCACGTCCTTCCAGACTCGCTTGTTCTCACTTAACTCATTCTCAATTTCACGACATAATTTCCAACTTTAAAAATAAAGCATAAATGTTATTGCTACAGAAGATCCAACACGTTTCATAAATAATAATATAAATTAAATATGATAAAATGTATTTACACTACACATAATAATATAAATTAAATATGATAAATTGAATTTTACACTTAGCAAGCCTATATAAATCCTTATACATATGCACATACATGTACATATATATTCTGACTAGTAATCACCATCTGTATATGCACACACTTCCAACTTCAAATTGAAGTATCTCCTCCCATGGAAGATTGGGAGGCAGCAAGAAGCACCGCCCCGACACCCGACCCGTCTTCAACCTCCCTCAGAACCACATAAGGTGCCACATCATCTCCTAAAATCTCCGCCACAGCCTCCTCCAAGTACTCCCTGAACAGCCTATAACGTGTATACACATCCCCTTCAATGGCCACCACCGTCCTCTTGAACTTCATCCTACCACTACTCCCATCACGACCCATCTTCTTCAAGATCCCGACAATGCCTGCAGCTGCCAACCGGGCTGCTCTACGAGTCACAATGTCACAAGCCGTCACAACGAGCTTTCTCGCCTTCAAGGAAATTTCTCTGATCTGTAGGAGGTGGAAATAGAAATAAGCATTTTGGACTAAGATGATGGTGGTGAGATTCATGATCAGAAGTGTAGTTTATTACCTCGAAAACTTCATTTAGAATTCTAGATACTTCTTGCAACTCCGGAGTTTCATCCTCATGCATGGCAGCCACTAATGGCGTGCTGAATGGACACATGAACAGATTATGTCTCCAGTGGGAGTGCAATACGTAGAAAGTAAGAATACAACAATGTACTACCTCAAGGCTTGTGATGTAGACAAGTTGGACGAAATTGGCCCAAATATCTCACATTCATTTGACATCTTTAGCAAGACTCTCCTCACAATGTCGCCAAGATACATTCCTGATATCATTTTCTCAAAACCCTGCACAATGAGTGAAACATCTCTCAACTTTTATACCCTAACTACTGCCATTTCATGATGTTCTTTTTTTTTCCGCTAATGGCATTCCATGATATTCAGATACTGTTTTTAATTAAAATCTAGTTATGTTATATGATATTAGAAATATATATCAGATGTCCCTTAGCTAGCTCTATAAGGAGTTTTTGTCTAGATGAAATTACCCGCTCGGTTGGATTGGGGCTCTGAGCGTCTAACTCAATGTCATAAAGAGTCCTTGGCAAATGAGACGACCAAAAATTTGCCCACTCTATATTGACCACCTGATCATATCAAAAGTAAGCAATAGAAAGATATGGCAATGATCCAAATGGTACTAGCTACTAAGAACATGGCAGAAAATTAACTGAAGAGGAAATACCATTTTTCCAGATGTGGTAGGAAGTCCTTGGAACTTTATAACAGCATCTGCTCGCTCCACATAACACGCATTTGTTCCTGTACCAATGATAACACCTGCAACAGTGTCCTCGTCTTCATAATGTCCAAGGGCTAATGTTCCCACTGAATCATTTACCTGTTTGATAGAGCAATAAACGTTTCTCTCTTAGACTAGCCATAATTAAGAAAAAGAAATTCACTACTTCTGTTAAAAAGTTAATGCAAATGATTGATAGCATTATCCAATGACAAGTAACAATGAATATAGATGTGTTGTGTAAGACGTAAGCACTCATCCTAGTAATACTAAAAAGTTGCATCCCTTTTTTATACTAGTGCTCAAATGGGTGCCCCCATCATCTACTTGATATTGCACTAGTTCAGGATCCATCGATTACACCTTTGAAAAGAGGCACTGGAGGAAGAGTTGAATGTCCTAATAGTGGTAGGTAAACAAGCACAAAAGAAGAACAAGCGGAGGGCATAAATTTCAGAGCATCTACTTTATGTGTGGCCTTTTCTTGCAAATGGAAAAAAAGAACTAATACAAAATGAATGCTTGAACTAGCCAAGAATCAGAAGGATATCTTACCAAAACTGATACATGCATATCAAGCCCACTCTTAGTGATTGCTTCTTGTAGGCACTCAGAAACATCCATTCCAATCTAACAAGAAACCATTTGAACAGCAAATAGTGGTTAAATATCTTATGGAAGGATTTAAGTACCAAAGTATACTAGATTGATTGACTGACCATGTCATGAATGGGAAACCCTTGTATGCATCTGATAAGTGTACCAGATGATATTGACATTTGTTTCACAGGAAAGGGAAGAGAAAACCCAAGTTCCTTTTGTGATGTACACGGCTCAGAGCTTTGTTCTCCTTCCTTGTCAATGAAATCCTTCAGACACAAGGCTATACGTTGAAACAGGTCCTGCAGAATATCATTTGTTCCGGATAAATCAAGACGCATGAAAACCTTATAAACACAGACACAAGAGGACACAGAAATAACTCTCACGAACCTTGTCTGTGCCCATCAACAGCGTGTTAGATATAGGTTGTGTTTGGATATCACATCTAAGCATTCTGGATCTTTTTCCTCCTAGCTGAACCCGGAAGACCCTGAAATCAGTAGCTTCAAGATCTACTGCATAATATGTTCCCTTCTCACTCCTAGAACAGAAAAAGAAAATTAATCAACACACCTCTATTTGAAATGAAGTACAAAGCCAATATGTATCTTTCTTTTCTCCCTCTCTGTGTCATCCCTCAAGCCTTATTCCCAAGGGGTGAGACATGAGAGATGGGTAACAAGAACACATACATATGTAAGAATCTAGTCAGAAACTTCAAAAGAAGCATATGACACCAGATGTAACTTGAAGTTCAAAATGATTTGAACTCGATATAAGAAGAAAAAAAAAGCACAACTCAAGGACGCCAAAAGCACAACACAACGCCCAAGTCTCTAAAAGCATCAGAAATTCGTATGACTTCTAATGACTATTATTGATCTCAGCAAACCATTGAAGGAAGAAAGTGATGTCATTTAACCAAAACCACACACAGACCTTAAATCCAAGCAAATAACTTAACATAGAAAATGCTCTTGACATGGTCAAACAGAATTTAGAAAGCTGCCTAGGACGAATAAAGGTGGTAAGAGATGCTGATGAAACCACTAGTGGAAAAAATGTCTCAAGGAAGAATTCCTAAAAGGAGATTCAATGAATTACCAGTCTAAATGAAACCAAACACGCAGACAAAAATATGAAAAATCAATCCCTCAAAACCAGAATGTAGTTGAAGTTAGGGCCAAACTCAACCCAAACTCCTGAAACCGGCCCCTGAGAAGTGAAAGTTGAGACAAAAATCTGCAGAGATTGAGAAGAAAAACGAAAGAGGGGGTTGCTTAGAGATCAAACTTCCCCATTCCGACTCAGAAGAACACACAAGCCTTAGACATTCAATCTCAGAAGCAGAGTATTCACATGTGTAAGCCCTAAACGACGAAGAGCAAAAAGGGCAAAAATGAAAATCCTCCTCACAGACAATACTCCCAAAAGAAGAAGCAACACAAACGCGTCGTCGCATACACTTGAAGCAGGAAAGCATCGAAGAAAACGACCGAGAGAGAAGGCGAGAAGAAAGATACCCATTGGGGAGCCTATCTACAAAGGTGATCAGCATTTTGAGCTTGGAGCCGCCTTCGGAGGCCAATCCGGCGTGCATCTCGACGGCCATGGCGTCCACCACCTGTCTCAGCCTCCCAATCGGGGTCCCACACGCCTCCTCCAACTCCCTCAGAACCCCCAACGCCCTATTCCACTTCCGACGACTCTTTATCCTCTTCCCAACCAACACCGCCGCCACCGTACACGTCACCGCCGCTATCCCAACCGCCATACCCAACCCCACCTTCCCCATCTCTCCGGCCCCCCTATTTACTTTAACCCCCTTTCCCCTTCCCCTCTTTAACCGCTAGGGGAAACGCCCAACTTCGTTTGACGGGAGAACCATACCGATTGAAACGACCGCGTTTTGACCTTGATTGAACGGAAACGAGCCGTTTTCGAAAGGAGCGTGCTTGGTTTCCGACGAGGGGCGTAGTCGCCGGCGGTCAACCGGTGTTGCCTGCGACGTGTTCGACGAAAAGCGCCAGAGGGGAGGAAAAGGAAGAAGCGAGAATGAAGTGTTGGAAACCGAACTACTTATACCGAATTTGGAATTGACTGATTTGCCCTCGTGTACTGTAGTCTTCGTTACCTGTGTGGGACCTGACGACTGCGATTGTTTTCCGTTTAAATTTGAATTGGCGTTGGTTGAATTTTAATCATGTGTATTTGACTCAGCTTTGACCTAGCTAATTGCCTTTTCCTCCCTAACTTGAACTTGGTTTTTTTGGAATTTGCCTCTTCGCTTAATTTAGTTGTTGATTAAGGAGGACGAAAAGACGGGGGAATTTACAGATTCTCTTCCTTGGCTCTTCCGAGGGATAAATGGGGATCACGGAGTAAGTATATGGCCACTGATATGAAATTGACAGAATTAAACATTTTTGGAAAAGATTAGAAAAAAATGATCATGGAATCCTTGTTTTAATTAACCTATAAGAAGTACTGAAAAATAAGTAGCAATTATATTACGTTATTAAAATGTGGCAAAATAAAATCAATTTTGATGACACCCTTCAACTTTTCCAAATTATAATATCTGGTTTTATTTTGGAGGTTTCAGTAACAGTTGCACAATTGGCAACCGGTTGCCCATGCACATATACACATAGTCCAAGTCAAAGTCAATGCCTACTCCCTACATATTTGTTTATTGAATATATACTTTTTGATTTTTAACCCTAATAACTACCTCTATAATCTTGTTAATAATTAACTCTACCTTGATAGAGGTAGTTTAGGAAAAAAAATCTTAATAAGATAAGTACAAATATGTTGATATACAATTATTGATGGAATATTAAAATTTAAAACAGTCGGCATAATATAATGTTTGGACCAATAAACTTGTGGTAACCCCAGTGAAAGATTTGTGGTAATTGCTAATTATGAGCTCTCAAAAGTTGACCAAAGCTAAATTAATTACTGTACTTTGCAAGCCCTCGGCTCTAATCGATGGAAATTGTGTTGAATTGATATATGGCGCAAAAACTTTACAGGGATAGAGTGGTCCATCCACATTTAAAATGTTTGCACCCCGTTTATGGCAATATACTACTGCTGCCTGCTGGTAGAGTAATATAGTACTCCGTATTGAATAGAGCCATTAGCCATAGAGGAAGAGGACGGGGGTAGAATAGTAAAGTGGGAAATGAGGTGGTTGTGGAGACAGCGCGTCTGCAATTCTCCACAACCCAACGACGTCGTTAGCTGCGTCCCCCCTCTTGCCTCCGTACTATTTCCAGCTGTCTCCCGCTATTTTACAGCTCACCCCTTTCTTTCTTTTTTGTTTTTCCCCAAAAACTAAAGTTAATTTTCTGTCTTATTTACGCTCACTGCTCTCAAGATCGACGGACTACCACCTTATTTTTTTTACTTCTCTCCTTTTTTTTCCAGCAGAGCAATACAGTAGTACTGGTGGTACATATATGTGTATATATATTATACTTTTTGTTTAGTAGCCTTTTTTTAATGTGGAATATACAGTAAGTTGTTTGGGCCAACTAGGTCGGTGGTGTGGGATTCAAATCCTCCATCCCGCAAACACGTCCCCTCGCACGTCCCCTTGATCCTCATTGGTCGAAAGCTCACTTTTTGACTTTAAAAACACACAAAAAAAGTGTAATTTTGAGCTTTCGACCAATGAGGATCATTGGGACGTGCGAGGGGACGTGTTTGCGGGACGGAGAATTTGGATCGGGTGGTGTGGGTCCAGAATGTGTCCAGTGGCAAATTATTCAGCCCTCTTGTTAAACAATTGGGTCCCACCTTTACATAATTGTCACGTTTTGATTTTTCTCTACCATCACATTCTATATATTACCAATCCATGAACGGGAGTGAAAAGGCTCGAAAAATAGACCTGTCAATTTCACCCGTACCCGTTTGGGTATTCATTTTGAAAAAAACGGGTGAAAACCCGAAAAAAGATGGGTGAAAGTTGGGTTTGGATGATGCGGGTGATGGGTTGGGTTGGATCGGGTACGGGTGAAGGTTCATCCACCCAGTGACAAACGCATAACGGATTTAAAGGGGGGGCACAACCGCCCAGCTCGTGTACGATATTCAATGATTCAAGAATAATCGATAAGTTTAGCTAGTCAATACTCTTAAATAGTAATAAAATAGGTACTTATTTTTCAAAAACAAAATTACAGTATGTATGAAATCTAATTTATGCAGTAAATAGCTAGTTTATAAACAAAATTTCGAGAGGAACGCATTAAATTTGAATAAAAAAGCTCTTCTACCAAAGCAAAATGGTGCTATGGGGATTTAAACCTTGGTGGAATTAAAACAAAATTAAGCAAGAAGTCATCTAGACTAGTTGATTTTCATGTCTTGTTAATACAATTTTAATTAAAATATATTAATATTTAATCAAAAATTACTTATATATACCAAAAATCAACCCG
Organism: Polygonum aviculare; assembly: GCA_934048045.1. Taxonomy (NCBI): domain Eukaryota; kingdom Viridiplantae; phylum Streptophyta; class Magnoliopsida; order Caryophyllales; family Polygonaceae; genus Polygonum; species Polygonum aviculare. The sequence continues at coordinate 12,942,918 of OW204023.1, read as the reverse complement.
ATGGGAGGGGGGGCACGGGCCCACTCATGCCCCCCCTAGGTTCGTCTTTGCATCCACCCATAACCCGACCCAATAACCTGGCCTAATTTTTTATTGATATTTTCATATATTTTATCTATATATTTCCTTGGTATTTATATATCTATATTAAGTTGTGTCTTTTAAAGCTTCTACGTTAATTTTTGCTCCACTCCATATTAAATTACATGTTTTGACAATAAAATATGTTTATGTGTATAAGATAACAAATATAAGTACTTTTATTTTATCCATGTTTATCTGTGTCAAAACAATATCTATGATCCATATGTAGTATCATAACTTATATGAAGTATAATTATAAATTAGATAAAAAAAAATAATGGAGAAACTTTATCTTTTATATAAAGTGTGAAATATATAACTTTAATTTCTATTAAAATTATAAAGCCATATATATGATATTGTGTATTTGTGACATAATCAAAACTTATGATAACTAACTTGAAAATATCGTACTTAATCTTATGTTGTTGATGAATCTAATAGTTTTTGATAGACGATGATCGATTTTTTCAATGACTAATACGGAGTAGTATGTTTTATTATTCTGAACTAGTTTAACCCGAATTTCCACCGATCCACCCAATAATATAGGGTGGATTGGATTCGAGTGACTCATGATACCGGGCCGGGTTCGGGTGGAGAAAAATACAATACTAGTCTGGTTTAGAAATGGTTCACCCACCCAACACCTGACCCATTGCCATGTCTACTCAAAAATATACACAAAAAAATTGACACTAATTAGTAAAAATATGTTGGGGAAATTTCAGATCGTTCCTGCAAATTGATGGATATTAAGGCAAAACAAGACAAAGAACACAAGCAATTATTGCCCCAGTTCGTCCTAAGGACTACGTTTACGGGCACTACTAAGCTAGGAATTCTCTATTAGATCAGAGGACTCAAGGATTACAAGGATTCTTCCTAACCTAACCTCTCAATCTCGCTTTCAGGATTTTCTCTTAATGCTTCTGGCAACACGCCAATTACAATAATCAAGCTGAGTAAACCTAGAGCTAAAAGATATAATTTTTCTAAGGAAATAAGATATCCCGAAAGATATGGAATATTCTTGTCGAAATCCGCGGACGCCTGAAAACTCGGGCAACACCCTCAAAGTGCGGGCGCGCTTTACGACCCCTGCCCGCGTTTCTTCTACCGAGAACAAAATAGGCCAAAACACCTCCCAACCCGCGGGCGCGAGACGCTCAACCACAGTCGTGGTTTGCCCGTGGGCGCGGGTTACCGTCCCATAGTCGCAGGTCCGACGATTTCGCAAACCTCCTTCGCGATCGCCTGGTTCTCCGTTTTTCGACCCGATTTGCCTCTTTCGTCATCTCTTCCTTTGTCTTCGGTCCTTATCTCGTTCTGTCTTCTTCCGCCCAATCCGAATCAAACTCCATACTCAACAACATATTGACAACAAAGATAGCTCGGTAGTTAGCAAGGTATGCAGCAACGACAAACAAGTTGTTATATAAGAGAACTAGAATATCATTGGCCATGCTATCTCAAAGGTAGAAAATGATAGAACCTGATACTCAGCTTTGGTGCGAGATTGATCAACGAATGTTTTGCTTTTGACTCGTACAATTTATGAGATTTCCTCCAAAGAAGATGGCGAACAAATGTGATAACAAAGATAAAAAAGGTTGGATGTCATCCGGAGTCTGAATATGCAACGATATGAAAGTGAGATGAAGCTGAAATCACAAGATCGTGATCAAGGGAGCCCTGGGATGTCATAAAATCCATTTGGCATCCCTTCGATGAAATTGTCGAGGATGATGCATGTGTTGACAATCTTGGTTAACAATAAATCTCAACTCAAAACGTGTGATAGTTGCATATTGTAAGTTGTCAACAAAACGTCTATAAGTAGTGGGATCATCATACAAAGGATTAGGTAGCATAGGACGTCGAGAAGAGCTCGGATCTGTCGAAGATAAGTTGGACTTGGCTTCGAGCATGTCACAATTTACTAGAAGGTCTCGAAGATACTTATATTGGGATAAGTGTATAGACGTAGGGGAAGAGTACCTTACCCCTATCCCAAGGAAGTAAGTGAGCGGTCTGAGATTCTTTATAGAGAAAGCACTACGGAGTGTTTTGATGAACTATTGAATAAACTCAACACGTGAACCAGGTAGAATGATGCCGTCTATGTAAACTAGAAGGTGTGTGATAGATGACTAACATGACGCATAAACAACGAAGTGTCCGAATGATAAGTAAAGAATCCTTGGCGCAAAAGAAGTTGTTTTAACTAGTTGAACCATGACCGAGGGGAATGTTTAAGACTGTAGCTAGCTTTATGCAACTTGCAAACATGATTGGGGAATGATCTATGACCGAAACTCTTAAGTTGTTCTATGTACGGTCTTAAGCAAATCATTATTCAAGAAAGCATTGTCAATGTCGAGTTGACAGAGACACCATCCTTTGGCAATAACAATGGACAAAATTAGGCGAAATCATCCACCCCTTGTTCTTGATGAAACCCTTTTGCAACTTAATGTGCTTTGTAACATTCAACATAACCATTAGCTCTCTTCTTGATGCGATAGATCAACTTTTGCCTACCACATTGCATGGGAGTATGAGTCACTCGGCTAAAGTCGTCGTGCCAAGATCAAAGATAAATAACTCAAACTACAAACTAGTATAGTATGCAAGTAAGGGGTCGAACCCAAGAGAACTTAAGGCCTCTAGTATTAATATATTTACCAACTAAAGATATGGGGGATTTAGGAGAGAAATCTATACTAAACTAACCTAGAAAGCAAATAACAAATCAAACAAACAAACAAAGCAAATATGGGAAATAGGTTCATTCAAAAGATCCACTCTAATATAATTCCTTGATCATAGATTCATCCATTGATTTCATTCACACCTATGGTTAATTCCTATCCTGATCATTAACAATCGCAAGTCCACGGTCCAAGCAATTCTATAACTCTAGGCAAGGACGCTTAACCTAGAATTAGCATAGAGAACAAGGATATGCAAGATATAATATCAAACAATCAAGCTATGAGTCAATTGTAAGATAAAACAATCAATTCTCTTCTTAATCCTAGTTGCATAGACAACTGGTCTAGGTTAAGTTGTTTTCACATATTAGTTTTGTCCACGGTCCAAACCTAATCCAACAGTAGAACATCAATCAATTCAATTGGTTAGCTGCTCCTAGAGAAACAATCAACATTCATAAGATGAAGCACAAGAGAATCAATATTAACCAAAGGATAGAAATCAATTACCAAAACCTCACGAGTTCATACATTAGAACTTCTCCCTTGACCAAACCCAAGGAGACTAGCTCTCCATAACTAAACTAAAAACCTAATTTGAGGAACAAGGTAGAAGGTAGAATGTAGAATGTATTCAAAACCTAAGACAGGCTCCTCCTTATATAGCCCAAGGAACAAGCTCCCCGAGATAGATAAGGAAAGAGGCAAAAGATAGAAAAGGAAACAAGATAGAAAGATTTCAGCCCGCTTCGGATCCGTTATCACCGCGGTCGCGTCGTCTCCACCGCGCCCGTGCTTTCGCAACAGAATAGAACTTCGTCTCTAGGCAGCCACCGTGGTCGCGTCGGCCAATCCGCGGTCGCGGAATCGGGATAGAAGCACTAGCGTCATTTCAGAGGCTGTTTGGACCATCTTCGGCTTGAAATCTGACTTCGGTGTAAAATGATGAATTGAAGCCCTTCGAGTTAGCTTTCCAATGGCACCGGAATCAGCTCAATCCGACCTATGTAGCTCAAGATATAGCCTTTGTAAGAAAACAAGCTACGAGTCAATTGCAAGATAAAACAATCAAGTCTTCACCGCGCCCGCGCTTTCGCAGCAAAATAGAACTTCGTCTCTGGGCAGCCACCGCGGTCGCGTCTGCCAATCCGCGGTCACGGAATCGGGACAGAATCACTAGCGTCACTTCAGAGGCTGTTTTGACCATCTTCGGCTTAGAATCTGACTTCGGTGTAAAAAGATGAATTGAAGCCCTTCGAGGTAGTTTTCCAATGGCACCAGAATCAGCTCAATACGACCTTTGTAGCTCAAGATATAGCCTTTGCAAGCAAGAGATGTCGCGCAGATAGCTCAAAACGCCTTAAAACTCTTGATTCTTGCATTCTTGTGTCTTCGGCCTAGATATTACAATTAGCACAAAAACTCTAACCTAAACACACTCAATATATCCCTAAAATACAAGAGCTAAACCATACAAAATAGCCCGAATCAATGAGGAACTAAGCTCCATGTGTGATTGGAAGTAAGTGCATTGTACTCTTGGCTAAAAGCATTCTGCAATTTGTATAGACGGTGACTTGTTTCCAATGTGAAAAAGGGTCGGTTCTTTCTCATTGGGGGTGGGAGGCGATACTGGATACTTAGATAGGAGGCATCAGGGGGATTGTTTTGGACCATAGGAGTCGCATCCTCCGTTGGGGACGTTGAGACTAGACTAGGAGTGGACGTTAGGGAAGGCTTATTGGTAATGGACAAGGCAAGAGAGGGAAGATCAGGATTGATAATGGTGTTGTGGGGAGACGAATCAGGTTGTATGGGAGTAAGGTTTTTGAGTAGTGGGTTTAGGGTTTTATCCTGAAGGGGATGCATGGTTAGGGTTTTTGTGCATCAATTGAGGTAAGACATTTTGTGGGAATATTAGGACAAGAATTAAGCAAAGACGTGGGACACATAGAAGAAGGGATAACATATGGAAATCGTTGCTCATAAAAAACGACAGAGTGATGTACATGTGTCCAATTTGAATATGGAGGCACATGTAGCCTTTATATTTGGAAGTGTACCTAATGAATATACATGGTAGAGATGTATATGACAATTTTGTAGTGTTGTATGGATGCAAATACGAGTAGCATAAGCAACAAAATACATGAGCATGAATGTAATCGGGAGCTCTGTTGTAAAGACGTTTGTAGGGGTATTGATTTTGAAGGAGTGGTGTAATGGTGTGATTGGAAAACTCTAACCTAAACACACTCAATATATCCCTAAAATACAATAGCTAAACCATACAAAATAGCCCGAGTTAATGAGGAACTAAGCTCTATGTGTGATTGGAAGTAAGTGCATTGTAGTGTTGGCTAAAAACATTCTACATAGACGGTGACTTGTTTCCAATGTGAAAAAGGGTCGGTTCTTTCTCATTGGGGGTGGGAGGCGATACTAGATACTTAGATAGGAGGCATCAGGGGGATTGTTTTGGACCATAGGAGTCGCATCCTCCGTTGGGGACGTTGAGACTAGACTAGGAGTGGACGTTAGGGAAGGCTTATTGGTAATGGACATGGCAAGAGAGGGACGATCAGGATTGATAATGGTGTTGTGGGGAGACGAATCAGGTTATATGGGAGTAAGGTTTTCGAGTTGTGGGATTAGGGTTTTATCCTGACGGGGATACATGGTTAGGGTTTTTGTGCATCAATTGAGGTAAGACATTTTATGGGAATATTAGGACAAGAATTAAGCAAAGACGTGGGACACATAGAAGAAGGGATAAAATATGGAAATCGTTGCTCATAAAAAACGACAGAGTGATGTTCATGTGTCCAATTTGAATATGGAGGCACATGTAGCCTTTATATTTGGAAGTGTACCTAATGAATATACATGGTAGAGATGTATATGACAATTTTGTAGTGTTGTATGGATGCAAATACGAGTAGCATAAGCAACAAAATACATGAGCATGAATGTAATCGGGAGTTCTGTTTTACAGACGTTTGTAGGGGTATTGATTTTGAAGGAGTGGTGTAATGGTGTGATTGGAAAAATAGACAATCGTGGGAAAGGCTTGTTCCCAATATGAAAACAACATGGAAGTTTGGGCAAGGAGAGCAAGGCCTTTTTACTGGACACTGTAGTATTTTCATTCAACTACACCATCTTGAGGCATAGTGTGAGGAGAAGATAGGTGATTAATGATGCCATTTTAGTTTATGTATTGTGCTACAGGCAATAAAAGTGATGGACTTGTTATAAGAGATTCCAATGTGGGTGTTAACAATGATGACCATGGGTTATTAGTGTCCTTTATGATTTGGGTAGGAGATGAATTGGTGCATTCGTCCATAATATTGGTCTTTGCTCAGTCTCGATATTGGAGATTTGGGGCTTCTTAAGCAGGCTTAGGCTTGGTTAGGAGAAGGGGTTTCGTAAAGTTTGTATTGAGACAAAGGGGTATCACCTTACCATCTTCTTTTCAAATATGATTCATCTACCTACTCTTCCTATGTCTTTAGAAAAGCGTATATCATTGCCGACTATCATGTTGATTATGCATCTTCTTTTCCAATAGGTTATGTTTCCCTATTGACCCAAGATGGGCTTGTTTCATTACCTTTAGACGATATTTAGGGCGTATGGCTTCCCCGACCCCCTCCTAATCTACCCTAATACAATATTGTGACTTTAAAATTTTATATTTATTATTAGTTATTGTAAATGTATTACATAATAATATACATATGAAAGTTGAACAAAATTATTTCAAAATTATATTAGATTAATATATATATATATATATAAAAATTACATCCATAGGTCAATAGGCGTGCTATACTTTTAAACAAAAAGCACTTTTTGATCCAAAGTAGCCTTTTAGCGTAAAAGTTTTTTTTAAGCTAATTTTTTTTTTTGGTCAATACTCTTTTGTCAATCAAGTTGGGATCCTTTTTAAGTGGGTCCCGAGTTCTCTTTTTGACCGTTGCTGTGGGAAAGTGAGCAGTGCGTTACACGTATGCTTTTTTCCCATTTTTCTTATACCTTTTTTCTTTTCTTTTTTCAATATGTTTAGGGTTGGGTTTGTTGTGTTTAGATTGTACATTTTCAAGTCAAAAGCGAACTCGGTCAAAATTAAATATCGAATCGATTAAGTCGGATTTACATTTACGCTACCTCTACACGATACATGATCTATAGTAGTTAGTTTGTAATTTGCTTTCCTTTGAATAACACCGTAAAAGGTATGTCTTTCATTACCACCAAAAAAAAAGATGATCTAGGGACACATTCGAGTGTAAGTAGGAATGGTAAATTTAAACCCGATCCGATAAAACCGCCCGACCTACTCATCTTGTGGTCCAACCGATATCTGATAAATAATTATAAAGTTAAATATGAAACCGACCCGACCCAGCCTAATTTGCCCCAATACTGAAGTAACTCGATTAAGAAATAACCCAAACCCGTTCAAATTTGAAAAGACCAACCCAATACCAACCTAAAATCCAAGCAATCAAAACATGATTGTACCTGACCCGAAACAACGGTATGTTGGGTGCATAAATTACTCTGAGCACATATGAAGTAGTGAAATTCACGGTGGAGTGCGGTACAAAGCAAAGTTGAAGTAAAACGTTGGATAAAATTGATGTGGTTTGCTGTAACAAACAAACAAAATGTTTAATTCAACAATTGCACACAACTGATCACCTGATTAAAATATCTCCGGCCCTCATGACTATCATGTATTAATCCAACTGACAGGCACCAAAAACATGCAGGTATTTAAAAAAAAAATAGACCATCATAACTCACTTGCTCTTCTTTCAAACTAATGAATAGCCTTAGATCACACAAAACAAGGGTGTAAGATGCAGAGTCTCCAACTAGTGCAAGGATGCTAATTGCCATAGTAACTTTAATGTATCAGGGAAAGGGTTGAAACTTGAAAGTCATCCATTTATCCTCGACTATCGAAGCAGCCCATCAATAATTAACTTCATAGTCTCTCTTTCTATAAATCTCAAATGTGTTTTTCAAGCCATGTTGATAGTGAAATGATGAAGATCATCTACTAACTGAGGCTCTTAGCCTACAACTAAATTTCTTTTTTGGAGATGAGACTGGAGTATGGCGAGCCAGCCACGATGTGATTCATTGAAAAGGAAATATTTCCAATTATTATTCTCTAGTACCCAGTCATTTGTAAACTTAAATCTTGATAACTGTGCTCCCCTTTGAAGATCAATCGGCCTAGAGTCTACCCGTAAGAGTAAGAGTGTAGAATATAATTCATTTCAAGAAACTCACCCCAATTCGATCATAAGAGGTAAAGGTAATCTTTTATTTGTTTAGAGTAAGTGCACCCCAAATCAGCATGCTACTCAAGCAAGGAATAATCTCACCCTTTCCTACAACAATCATAGCAATATCCTAGCTAAGATACTTTAAATAGATTCAGATGATGTAGCGGATTATAGAAGCCTTGTGTGAGAAAATACTAAATTATAAAGTATTTTACTCGGAGCAATCACTTGAACAAAACCATTAAGTTGGCAGTTGCTGAGACCTACATTATTGTTTTGTCAAGTATATAAATCCCATTGCTACACTAACTAACTTAAAAAGCAGAGAACAGTTTCTTCAAATTTCAATGAAAGATTTTCCTTTTATTAAGAAAAACACCCCAGATGTAACACTCAGAAATAGGATTTTAGGTAGTTACCATCTTAGCTAAGCTCAGAAGTATTGAAATAGATGGTTCCTGCCAATATTGTTTTCTGGATGCAAGCTTGACAAGAAAGCGGGTAACATCCTTGACATATGAAGTGTCACAATTCAAATTCAAATCTTCTGACAATCTCCCTGACCTTGCCAATGCAGCACAAGCAAATAAGCGACCATAGAGACAATCTTTAACTTCTTGGTAAACGAAAACACACAACCTTTTGCTTTAAGATCCAAAGAATAAACTTACATGTTCTGCTGTACAAAGTAGAGTTGAAGTAAAATGTTGGCTACAAATTGATGACACACCTACAACTTGCACAAATAGAAGTTGAAGTAAAATGTTGCCTAAAAAACTTGCATGTTTTGCAGTACAAAGCAAAGCAAAGTTCAAGTCGAAGAGTAATGCGCCACCTTAGCTGCTTGGTGCATGTGGCGATTCCGTGTGTTGCACGGGGGCTGCTTTTACTTTCATTTGAACAAAATCTATGCTAATTGTGATTTCTGACTTTGCTTTGCTGTTCACCCAAAACTATTTGACTTGATTACACCCGACACTTGAAAGAATTCAACTTGATCGTTTTAATATCTTTTTAAAATGTTATTGACAACTTTCTTTGCCTTTTATTTTTAGAAAAAATCTCGTATACGCTCACAAATTTATGTTTTTTCCGTTATACTTTCAAAGATTTTATCTCATTTGGAAATTATATTATTGTTTTCTAGACCAAACACTGTTATTAGAATTAAATCTCCAAACATCATTAAAATAAAAACTCTAGCCTCCAATTTTAATCAGAAAATCATATGTACTAATTATAATCATGAGCTTCTTTTAGGCAGACCTGATTTTTTGTTTAGAAATAGATAAGAAATAGGCAGTCCTCTTAAAGAAGGACGACCTATGGCATCTTGACGAATGAGAACAAAAAGTTCTTTGTGATTTCTAATACTCTCAATAGGAAGAATGTGACCCATTTAGCAAGTTTATCATCCACAGAATTGCAAGACCTGAATTAAGAATGGACAATTAAAATCGTTATTGGCTTATGTTTATAAAGACTTCAAGAACTAAAATCAATTGAACTTACACATGACATTACAATTATTATTATTTTTGATAAGGAAAGAAGTTAGGCTAGACCCTACAAACAAGTACTATCTTAGAGCATTATTGTGGATGAGGTCACAAAGAATCAGATCGGACTCAAGCGAATGGGATGGGGTACGCCTAAACGAGTCAACAACGTAGTTAGCAACCGAACTAGTCTCTCTGAAGACATGAGAAATGTGCCAACTCCGGAACTATTTAAGTAACAACTGAATGTCTGTTTGGATGAGCTCCACCTCCCAAGGGCAACTCCAATCACCCAACACTTCATGAACTATCTATAGGTTGACACCTTCAATGACCCAAGTCGGGGATGCCATAATGAAGAGCCTCGAGGATTCCCTGCCGAAGAGCTGAAGCTTCAGACTGTAGCACGGACCGATGTCCCATCTAGTGACACCTGTTGACCTCCAGCGTCCCTGATAACAAAGCCAAAAGACGCAACACCGTGAGAATTTACTACACCATCAAAATTTAGTTTAACATAATTATTGTGTGGTTTGGTCCATTTAGCGGTTTTCTTTTTGACCATGACATTACCATTGTTAAGTTTGCAATTTATAAACTTATCAAAACTCACCTCAACTGAATGAAAAGGCCCGATTCAATCCAAAGCCAGACTCAATGAAAATCTGTCTGACTAGAATCCGAAATATCTCTATGATTTGGACTTGATAACCCGCTATACCTGACAATTAAAAACTTGAACCAACCGAAATGCGAAACACCGTATTGACTTGGACTTGATAATCCTCTATATCCAACACTTAAAAACCCAACCTGTCCCGACCCGACCTGTTAATTCCCGATTTCCATTACTCACCATTGACCCGCCCAAACAACCCGGCTGACCCGCCCGTTTGCCATCCCTCAAGTATAGCTAGAGTGCTCATATGGATTGAGCTCTTCGGCCCATGGGCCAAAAGTTACCTCTTACCGAACAAAGCCCGGCCCGAATAGGGAAGCTGTCAAAACTCCGCTCTCTCCATTCACTGCAAAATTCATCCGGGAAAGAGGGAGAGACCATTCATACCGCTGTGAAAGAAATCGAGTGAGAGGGAGAGAGCGAGTGATAATGGCGGCTGCGGATGTGGAAGCTTTGGACTTCGAGCCGGAGGAGGACGATCTCATGGACGAGGAAGGAGCTGCGGAGGACGGCTCCCCTAGGGCTCCTCTTCCCAAGCTCAAATCTGCTATTTCCAGGAAGACCAAGGGTCGCGGTTTCAGAGAAGAGGCCGAGGCCGGTCGTTCATCCCGCTTGGCCGGCCGGGATTTCGACTCTCTTGATGCCGACGGCGGCCCTGGCCCACAACGATGTTAGTTTTCTCTCTCGCTCTATGTTTCCCAGTTTAAGCATCCTAGGGTTTCGTTCTTGTGCTTGGAGCATTCTTACTTCCCGTATTAGCTTCATCAGATTATTGCGAAATCTATGAGGATTGTAATTTGAGCAAGATAGGCATTAGCCTAGGATTGGTATTTGCAGGATCGGTTTGGAGATTTTAGGCACATTTGCTTTATGTAGTTCAGAGCACCTAATCTTAAGAATTATTCTGTAACTATGACTCAAACCTTTTCATAAAATAAAGGTTTATGCTTTGTTATATGGTACCTGTATTCTTGTGTTTTTTATCATTAGTGTAAAAATGGGATAGCTGTTTGGGAATATTGAATTGTTGCCTTTTATGCAGCCATCGAAGGTTGGATTGTATTAGTCACAGGAGTTCATGAAGAAGCAGGGGAGGATGACCTTCAAAACGCTTTTGGCGAGTTTGGGGAAATCAAGAACTTGCATTTGAATCTGGATCGTCGCACGGGATTTGTCAAGGTGAGCTTTTGGTGGATATATATCCATCCCTAAAGCATGCCATTATCTGTCTTCTTTTTAGCCTTTGGTAATGAACAATAGTATTGCAATCATTCTGCATTGAATATATGAGTTATGAAGGAAGCGATTTAGTTTTCTTACATAGTATTGATAGAGATTTGGCTCTTCATTTTGAGCCTTTTAATTACATAGGTATGTAGTTCAGTTCAGCAAAATTATACCATGTTTGTAATTGGATTTTGTTGGTTAATAGCAAGGTGATTCATTTGAAGTGTTCACTACCTTGGGCTTGGGCCAACTTTTTCAAAACTAACCTGACATATGCTTGGTGAGAAGGGGGCATTTATTTCGGTCCGAGTTACTGATGCGCTGTGTTGATAGTAATTTATCTAGTTTTTGAAGTTAACTGTTTGTAGAAATGCTTGTTGGCTTTTTTTTTATCCTTATTGTTGTTTCTGCAATGTGTTTTTTTTCACATCAGGGATATGCACTGATTGAGTATGAAAAATTCGAGGAAGCACAAGCTGCTATACAGTCAATGAATGAGGGCGAGCTCCTTACTCAGATAATCAGTGTTGACTGGGCTTTCAGCAATGGCTCTTACAAGAGAAGAGGTGTTGCAAGGAGGAGGTATCATTTTTAACTAAACCTCCACTATATAGACTTATTACTAGGCTATTGAACCATCTCACACTTGAGGATTGATCAAGCTTGTTTAGTTTTGTAGTAGCTGTGTCAGTTTGGAAAAATTTCATGTGAATTATCCCCTTGTTCATCCCATGGTGATTTCTATTCGATATTGTAGATCACCAAGGCATCGATCTAGGAGTCCCAGGAGGAGAAACTGAAAAGCGTATTACGGAGGGCGTGATTTATGTTGAGGCTGAGAAGAATTGAGATGGAAAGTATAACTAGGTGTGATAGTATGATCCCTTGGTCGTTGTGTGTTACCTGCTCTCTTTACATCCTGTCGTGGGTTTGTGATACTTGCTTTTCTTCATGAACCAAGTTGTATGCAGCTTCAATCTTGTATTGGGCATGTATAAAATTATGATTCCTCTTGTTAGCTAGGTCTTTTCTTTTCACATGCATTAAATCAATAGGAATGTTTGGTGCTCAATAATTGCTTTGGCTACCTGGATGTTCTGTTATACGTGAGCTGATCTCGTACCCAGAAAATGTCATCTACTATGCCCCTTGAGGGCACGGAGAGTATCGCCTCTCCTTCGACCAAAAAAAAGAAAATGTCATTTACTGTGGAATCAACTTTGTTTTAATAAAATGCAATCTCTCCATGTACTAATAAGAATCAAAACTACAAAGTCACAATGACGACTTTTAACCACATCACATGGACGCCATGGGTAGTACTGACTACTGTAGTAGGAACAAATATGCTCTTAACTTCTTATGTACGGTGATAACAAAACCAATTTGTCGGGTGTGTTAAGTAGTTAAACTTTGTGTTAAATAAAGTGTGTTAGACACGCTAGTTGTGAGCTGTTATATAAGTCAGCTAGTGTAATGTTTGGAACTCGTTTTACAAAGTAATCAAATTCTGGTATGGGAGATATTTCTTTCTTTCTCTTTTTCCTAGAGTCTTTTCTTCTAGAGTGTTTTCCCCCTTTTCCCTCTTTGATTTTGCACGATCATCATGGTACCAGAGCTATTTGATTTGCAAATCGTTTGTTGATTCTCTTTTCGATCGCAATTCTAGCTGAGTTTTCCATGATTGTGAGCTCTAGATCTGATATGATTTCTAGTGTTCCATCTTCGTTTCCGCAAGCTTGATTGTTGAATTTTTGGAAAAATCGAGCTGATCTATCATGTCTGATATTGAAGACAGTCGATCTACTTTGAGAGACAGAGATCGAGGTGCAGACAGAGATCGAGGTTTTATTCGAGGTGTCGATCTTCAAAATCCTTTGTTCATTCATCCTTTTGATAACTCTGGTATGATCCTCACTACAATTCAACTTATTGGAGATAACTACAGAAGGTGGAGGAATGCTTTCACTAAGGCCTTATCTGTTAAGAATAAACTAGGATTTGTAGAAGGCACAATCATGGAAACTGATGAAAACTCTAGCATGTGGCATCGTTGTAATGACATGGTTTGTTCTTGGCTCTTAAACACTATGTCTAATGAGATCTATGCTACGCTAGATGAGTTTGATACTGCAAGAGAGACGTGGAGTGATTTGTATGAGAGTTATGGACAAAGATGGTCCACTGCTTTTCCAAATCAAGCAGGAAATTCATGAATGTCGTCAAGGTGATTCTTCTGTCACCGAATACTTCACTTAGCTCAATGGTATCTGGCCACAACTTCCAGGCTTAGTAGCACCTATTAGATGTACATGGCAAGTGTACATGTGGTCTTAATGCTAAGTTTGAAGCCATTGAAAATGAAGAAAAGCTGATGAAATTTCTTATGGGGCTTGGTGATCAGTTCTCTGTTGTTAGAAGGTAATTTCTGCTGTCTTCACCTTTGCCTACAACATCTGCAGCTCATTCTTTGTTGCTTCAAGATGAATTGAGCAAGAAGCTCACTCGAGTTGAATCAAAACCTGATGCTACTGCTCTTATGTCCAAGAAGAGCACTGATAAGAGTGGAGAAAAGCCTAAGAAAGAGTGTGATCATTGCAAGGGTAGTCATCCAACTAACAAGTGTTGGGAGATTATTGGCTATTCAAGTTGGCATTCAAAGAGCAAATATAAGCCACATGCTCCTAAGAATAGTGGTGATAACAAGTCAAAAGGCAAGGAAAACTATAATTACAACTCTTATAAGGCAAACTCTACTCAGTCAAACCAGTCTTAAGGATCCAGTAGTGATCATTCTAAGAATTTTCAATCTATGAGTGAAGAAAGTCAAAGAGCTATGCTCCAACACTTCTTCAACTTTATGGAGCATCAAAAGGACAAGTTTGCCGATGCAAATCTTGCAAGTATAATTCTTTGCTGCAATTCTTCTCAGTATTCAGGGATTTGGATCATAGACAGTGGTGTGACTCATCACATGTCTTGTGACAAGTCTTATTTCAAAGAACTAAAGTCTGTGGAGCATCTTATTTCTATTCATCTACCTAATGGAAGTAAAAGTGATATTACACACACTAGTGATATCATTCTCTCTTCAAGTCTGAGTTTACGAGATGTTTTGTTTGTTCCAAGTTTCAAGTTCAACTTGCTATCTCTCAGTAAACTGATTCATGATCTCAGATGTCACGTTCACTTTTCCTCTGATGTATGTGTGATACAGGACCATGAAAGGAAGAAGGTGGTGGCAGCTGGTAAAGAGATTAGAGGACTGTTCTATCTTGTTCCACAACAAAAAATGGTTGATATCTTGCCAAACAATTTTTCTGAGAACCTTTGTGCCTCTATGCCAACCTTACCTATGTTTTTGCCTTTAAAGCCTTGTAAGTTTGAATCAAGTGCCTTATGGCATCTTCGTTTTGCTCATGCTCCTTTGGAGAAAATCATGACTATACTTTGGATTCAGAGTAAAGTGAATAAAAATTCTGATTTTACTTGCTCTGTCTGTCCTCTTACTAAACAAATCAGGAATGTGTTTCATTTTAGCTCCTCTCATGCTAGTAAAATCTTTGAATTGATTCATTATGACTTGTGGGGTCCTTATGATACTCCTACTTATAATGGTCATCAATATTTCTTTACCATTGTTGATGACAAGTCTAGAAGTGTGTGGGCCTATTTGATGAAATCCAAAACTGAAACTTCATCTTTCCTTCAACACTTCATTGCTAGAGTAGAAACTCAATTTGATACTCTAGTGAAAATTGTTCATTATGATCAGGGCACTGAATTTTTCAATTCAGAAGTCACTTCTGTTTTGTCTTCTAACGGCATTATTCATGAGAGTTCTTGCACAACCACTTCTCAACAAAATGGGAGGGTAGAAAGAAAACACAGATTTATTCTTGAAACGGCTCGAGCTTTGAGATTTCATTCTTCCTTACTTATTAAATTTTGGGGAGATTGTGTTCTCACTGCCACTCATATCATTAACAGACTTCCTACTCCTCTTTTGCATAACAAGTCTCCTTATGAGGTCTTATTTCATGAACCTCCTGATTACTCAAGGTTGAAAGTTTTTGGTTGTTTGTGTTATGTTTCTACCTTGTCTGCTTCTATGAAAAAGTTTGATCCTAGAGTTGATCCTTGTGTGTTTGTTGGATATCCTTTTGGGTTCAAAGGGTATAAACTCTGCAATCTTCACACTAAGAAAGTTGTTATAAGCAGAGATGTTTATTTCCTTGAACATATTTTTCCTTATGGTGAGTTTAGCAAGAAAATATCTCAACCTTCTATTGTTGCTACACCACCTTCATATGAAGAGGATTTTCTTTTCTCTTCTACCCCTTCAGCTGAGCCGTTTGACCCTTCAACCCAACCGTGTGACCCTCAGCCCAACTCTTTAGCTAATTACTTTCCTTCTCCTACTCCACCCTCTTTTGACCTTGTTCATATTGATTCTACCACTACCATTCTAGCACAAAGACATTCTTCTCGTGCCACTAAACCCTCTGTGTGGCTTAAGGATTATGTCTGTGCAACTCCATCTTTACTACTGACACGCCCTTCTCTCCTCATGGTAAGTCTCCTTACCCTATGTCCTGTTTCATGTCTTACTCACATTATTCTCCCAGCTATCAAGTGTTTATTAACAGTGTAACTGGATATATTGAGCCAAGAGATGTGAGTGAAGCTCTTTCACAACCTGCGTGGTGTCAGGCTATGATTATTGAACTCCAAGCCTTGAAGAGGAATCACACATGGGATCTAGTGCCAAAGCCCGTTGATCTTTCTGTTGTCACTTGCAAGTGGCTCTTTAAACTGAAGTTCAAGGGTGATGGGACTCTTGACAAGCACAAAGCTAGGCTTGTTGCTCATGGTTTCTCTCAAGTTGAAGGAGTAGATTATGAAGAAACCTTTGCACCTGTGGCAAAGTTGATTTCAGTGCATGCTCTCCCAGTTGCAGCTGCTATTAAAGATTGGCATGTGGTGCAAATGGATGTCACAAATGCCTTTCTTCATGGTGAGTTAGAGGAGGATGTGCACATGGAGTTACCTCCTGCTTATTTCTCACTCAAAAATTCAGCTCTTGGCCTCAAGGGGAGAATTCTATTAATGAGTTCAAGCATCTCTCAAATTCAGGAAAGAAACTTGTGTGCAAGCTAAATAAGTCTTTGTATGGCTTAAAACAAGCTCCAAGGTAGTGGTTTGCAAAATTTTCAGAAGCTGTGAAGAGAGTAGGTTTTACTCAGTCAAAATCAGATAATTCTCTATTCTACAAGCATACAAGCACCTCATATACAACTCTTTTAGTATATATGGATGATATGCTAATCACAGGAGATAATCTAGAGGAAATAGCTAGTCTCAAGTCACATTTGTGTTCTCATTTTCAAATGAAAGACTTGGGAGAAATCAGGTACTTTCTAGGGATAGAAAAGGAAAGAACTAAGGCAGGTTTCCATCTAAATCAGAGAAAGTATGCTCTTGAATTGTTGGAAGAATCTGGTATGTCAGATGCAAAGCCAACCATTATTCCCTTTGAGAGAAAAACAAACTTATCTCTGGAAGGCACAAGAAGCATAGTCAATGCAAGTGCTTACAGGAGTTTAGTTGGAAAGTTGATATATTTGACAATTACTAGGCTTGACTTGTGCTATTCAGTTCAGTGTCTAAGCCAATTTATGCATTATCCGAGTGATGATCACTGGAAAGCAGCCAAACATGTCCTAAGGTACATTAAAGGGGTTCCAGGACAAGGATTAATGTTGTCAAAGAATTCAGAGATGAAGCTCAAGGCATTTAGTGATGCTGATTGGATGAGCTGTCCTATGACGAGAGAGTCTTTAACTGGTTTTTGTATTCTCTTAGGATCATCTTTAATATCTTGGAGAACTAAAAAGCAGTCATATGTGGCCATGTCCTCTGCTGAATCTGAATATCGAGCCATGGCTATGACCTGCTGTGAGATAATTTGGCTAATGAGATTGCTCTCTGATCTACGTGTGAAATTGGATGATGTTCGATTGTTTTGTGACCATCAGTCCGCTATGGACATTGCCAGGAACCCAGTGTTCCATGAAAGGACAAAACATATTGAAGGTGATTGTCATTTGGTCAGAGATACGGTGATGAAGAAGCTAGTTGCTTTGGATTATATTCCAACCAAGGAGCAGCCTGCTGATATGTTTACAAAGTCTGTTTTCTTAGATCAATTGATTAAGTTTCTGTTCAAGTTAGGAGTTGTAAACAAGTTTAACAATTTCAAACATGAGGGGGAGTGTTAAGTAGTTAAACTTTGTGTTAAATAAAGTGTGTTAGACACGCTAGTTGTGAGCTGCTATATAAGTCAGTTAGTGTTCTGTTTGGAACTCGTTTTGCAAAGTAATCAAATTCTGTTATGAGAGATATTTCTTTCTTTCTCATTTTCCTCTGAGAGTCTTTTCTTCCTGAGTGTTTTCTCTCTTTTCCCTCTTTGATTTTGAACGATCACCAGGGTGTTATGTTTTTTTTCAGAAATTCTGCCCGGTAATCACGAGGTTAAGCAAATTCCGCGTGATGATAACCACGAGGTTTTGCAAATTCCGTGTGATGATAACCACGAGGTTTTGCAAATCCCGTATAGCAACCGTGACCTATTATAAAAATTTAAGTTATATAAAAACTTATCCATACTTTTTACTTTAATTACACAAATCACCCTAACTTTAGTTTTTTAAAACTATCTAATCTATTTTTATAAAACACCTAACCTTATAATTTTAGTATTATGTATATATGTATATTTATTTGCTCTTTTTCCATGACACTATATATTATTTTCCAAAATCATTTGTTTTTTTATTATTAAAAAAAGAACCATATTTATCAAATTTGTATTAAAAAATTAAAATAGATTTGATATGTTTGTTGAAAAAATAAATAAATAAAATTATTATACCTAATGAGAAGTATCATTTAAATAGATTTTTTCAGCATACTTATCAAATCTATTTTCTTAAAGTACTTAATGAGCAATATTACTTAATACATAATCTTTATTATTTTCAAATGTTAATTTATTATATAGACAAAATTGCCTAAAGTTGAACTTGTACATGCCATAAAAGACCTATAACTTTTACACATTTTAGTGTCATGATATATGTACATTATATTTAGAAAAAACAAATTACTTGAACTAGTGCACCCGCTTTTAAAGAACACTCCCTTAGAATATCGGTAGTTTTTTTTTAAATTAGATGCTTTTATTAATTTGAAAAAGGAACTATGTTTTATACAAATTTAAAAAATATGGTTCTTTTTATAATAATTAAAAAAGAGAAGATTTCGTAAAATAATCATATATAGTGTCATAGAAAAAGAGTAAATAAAAGAAAATATATAATACTAAAATTATAAAGTTAGGTGCTTTATAAAAATAGATTAGATAGTTTTTACAAAAAACTAAAGATATGATGATTTGTATAATTAAGTACAAAGTATGTGTAAAGATAGACCAAGGTTATCACGCGGAATTTGCAAAATCTCGTGGTTACCATACGTAATACCCGGAAACTGTGTGCACCATGCGGAATTTGTAAAATCTCATGATTACCTGAGGGAATTTCCCATCTTTCTTTCTTTCCTGGGATATACTGATACGGTTTTTCTATTGTGTGCACATGATAAGCATGCTAAAAACAGAAACTAAAACCCTAAAAGGAAATAGAGAACCTGCTAAAAAAAAGTTTTAAAAAACCCAAAATCTAAGATTTACAAATCTTTATATTATTAATCTCTTATAGTGTGCCCTTGGTAGAAAAATTCATCATTTTATTCGGTTTTTCTATTGTGTGCCCTAAGGGCACATGATAAGCATACCAAAATCATAAAGTAAAACCCTAAAAATGAAAGAGTGAACCCGTCACAAAAAATTAAAAAACAAAAAAATTTAAGATTTACCAAATATTTTCATTATTAGCGGCTTATATTGTTCCTTTATTGTTTTGTAAATGATTTGTGCAATTTTTTTTTGAATTAGTGAGAGTTATGCTCTGAAAATTCAAATTTGTGGCTTCGTTGCCGATGAGGGTTGAACCGGGGATCTCGGGTTCTCCCCCTTGAGATCTTACCGCTAAACCAAATGACCTTTTACAATAATTTGTGCAATATAAAAATGCCCTTTGACAATGATTTGTTCAATACGGAGTACTGTATAAAACTTCTTTCCTAGAACCTGTGTATAGATTAGAATCATTAGATAGGGGCAGACATTTTGAATTGTACTTTTTTCTGTAACCCCAAATTAGTGCTCTCACGTTTCGGTCCCGTAAAATGTTCCCCAAATTATAAATTTCAACGTTTCAGTCCCCCAAATTATACATTTCAACTTCTTCCTGGATGGAATCATGGATATCAATCATAAAGATAGCGTGGGGTACAACCGTACAAGAACAAGATTTCCACAAAGAAAGAATTTGACTCAATTTCACCTTCTTAATTTTAGTCTAATAATAAATGTTACGTAAGCCATGACGCATTTTATAGTAAAAGCATACAAGTTTCGAAAAAAAAAGGCTAATGCTAATTCCACCAACAGCAGGTTGCTTGGCGCACCGAACGGGACTGCGGACTTCCAGGACGGCAGACCGGAAGTGTACATTAGGAGGGATCTCCGGCTTCCCAAGCCGGAAGCCCTTGTATGGGTAGCCTCCACTACTATAAGCAACCCATGCAACTTGATTAATCAATTCTACTTGGTGGACTCCAACTCTACAAGGAACTCAACTTAATTAATCAACTCAACTTAATTGATTAATTGGTTTAGGAATTATTATAATTTAGTATTTAGTTATAACAAATAATTTAGAACTTTAGAGAACAACAATTAGGTATCTTAAATTCAAAATAGAAATAACATAAAACAACTTAATTCTATATGTGATTTGAAAATATTTAAGAGCTTATTTCAGCCCTATATATAACTTTTAGGCGTATTATAATTATCAATATTATATGGTAAGAACGACTTGACAATAATATACGGTGTGATCAGGTACAAAGACATCCAAGAGTTGTATATGCTTTGGAGGGTCACTCGACAATATGGGTTTGTACAATAAATACCACGTAGTCGCATTATGCCTCTAAAGTATTTTCATAACTAAATACTACTAAATTACAACAATTCCTAATCTAATTATATATTTTTTTACCTAGATCTAATTATTTACTTCCTCCATCTCAAATTGTTTGTCCATATAGTATAAATAATACGGTACTTAATTAAAGTTGAATAATTAGAGTAATATATTATAATTAGTTAAGTAATTTTGTAATTTTATAGAGATTAGAAATTAAAAAGTGATAAAGTTGATATGAAATGTAGATAAATGAGATAATATATAAGATTGAATGAGGGTAGTTTTGTAGTTTTATACAAAAAAAATGATAAAAAACAATACAAAAGTTGGATAATAGGAGTAATATATGAGATTGAATAAGGGTAATATGGTTAAAAACTATAATATAAATGGAAAGTTTGAAAGATGGACAAACTTGTTGAGACAATCGAAATGAAAAAATGGACAAATATTATAGAACGGAGGGAGTAACAATTATTATAATAATTGTGTTCACACCCTTGTATTCACACCATCCTCTTCCGATTGGAATGGAAACCATACGTGCTTCCGGCTTTGGAAGCCGGAGCTACCCTTGTACGTTGAGTGCCGACCTGCGGCACCGGAGCTCAAATGTCCCATCGGGTGCCCAAGTATACTGCTGCTGGTGGATTCAGCCAAGGCCAAAAAAGGTAAAAGCATTCTGTTAGACTTGTAGATGTTTTTGTTTTCTCTTCTTTTTTTGGGGTTGAAAGACTTGTAGATGTTTTTTCTGTTGAAAGTTAGAATTGTATACTTGATATTGCAATTGCAACGCCGCCAACACATCTTCCCATTTAGTGATGGAACCGGGCTGGGCTGGGCTGGGCCGCCACCGAGTTGGGCCAAGGAACCGTGGCCCAGGCCCGGCCCGGCAAATTACCGGGCTGGTACGGGCTGGGCCGGGCCGACCCACCCAGGCCCGAGCCGGTTTTACCGGACTGGGAGTGGGCTGCGGGCCGGGTCGTGCTGGGAGTGGGTTGTGGGCCGGGTCGGGCCGGGTTGGGTTAAACATTATATATTATAATTTTATAATTTTTATATTACTATATACTTACATAATATACAATATACTTACAAAAAAATGAATAGACACCCTATATTTACATTATATACTATAATTTTTTTTGGATGAACATTATATCCTATAATAATATTGCAAAAATATAATATATATACTTTTAAAAAAATTAATATCCACCGGGCCGGGCCGGGATGGGCCGGGCTGGGCTGGGTTGGGCCGGGCTGGGCCGGACTACTGGCCCGTTGACTAGCCCGGCCGGGCTGGGCTGGAAAAGTCCGGCCCGGGCCCGGCCCATGGCCCACCCGGGCTTGGCCCGTCTGGCCCGCGGGCTGACCGGGCTGGGCTTTTTGGGCCCATGATGCCGGGCTGGGCCGGGCCGAGCTGGGCCGGCCCGCACCGTTGGCCATCACTATTCCCATTTATCTTTATAAACACACAACCCAGCACATAACGAAATCGGACATCGTCACACAATTAAGGAAATCAAGAAAGATAGAAAAAGCTAGAAAGAAAGAAAGAAAGAAAGAAAGAAATGAATGAGCGGAGAAGGGAAGCTACCGTGTGTAACGGGTGCTTCTGCCTTCATTGCCTCTTGGTTGGTCAAGCTCTTACTAAGCCGCGGTTACAATGTTAACGCTACGGTTCATGATCCTGGTACTTATCTATAATAAAAGTATATTCTATAGTTTTTAAATGATACATGTTAACCCGATCGATCTGTTCTAATGATACAAAGCACAACCATTCTTGATTTCTTAATGAATAATGATTCGATTAAACTTGATTGTATAACTGTCCATGTATTTCGACCAAAACAAAATAAAAAAAATAACTGTCCATGTACTTGGTCGTACTCGAAGGTGATCGGAAGAAGGTCAAGCACTTGTTCGCCTTTGAAGGCGCAAACGAGAGGCTTCACTTATTCAAATCCGAATTAACAGAAGATTCTTCATTCGATGGGGCAGTTAGTGGTTGTGATGGAGTTTTTCACATTGCATCTCCTAATTTTGAACACGCCGATGATCCACAGGTTCATCTAGCTAATTGCATTTTGATTCAAATTAACGTGTAACGATTTTGCATAGTCTGTATGAGTCTCTGATTATAATGAACATATATACATATGCAGGCCGAGATATTTGATCCTACTATCAAAGGAGCACTTAACGTCCTTAGTTCTTGCGCCAAGTTTCCTTCCATGAAAAGAGTAGTTCTTACCTCTTCAATGGCTGCCCTTGTATTTAATGACAAGGCTATAACGCCTGATGATTTAATCGATGAAAGTTGGTCTTCTGATCCGGAATATTGTCGACAACACAAGGTTGCCTTTAATTAAACGTACACTTTGTATACATATCATGAGATCAAGCCTTTTAATTAATATGAACGTAAATAAATCTCCTATATATGTGTATAGTTATGGTACCCTTTAGCAAAGACTTTGGTTGAGGAAGCAGCGCACAAGTACTCGAGGAACAAGGGATTCGACGTGGTCTTCATCAACCCTGGCTACGTTATTGGTCCCTCATTACAGCCTAAGCTTAGTGAAAGTTGCATTGCCTTTGTGAGCTTGATCAAAGGTATGTATGCGTAAGTACTACTTCTTGTGGCATGCATATACCTAATTATTTTGACATATATGTATACTCATTTATATGATCATACATGTTAATTCGACAGCGAAATCTTACTCCAATATTACGTATCCGACAGTACATGTTAAAGATGTTGCGAATGCTTATATTCTAGCATTAGAGACATCATCGGCTAATGGTCGGTTTTTTCTGGTCGAGAGTGCTACGACGGCTAGAGAAACTTTGAGGATTTTACGAGAGTTTTATCCGACTCTACGATTACCAAAAGCGTAAGTTTTTCAATCGCGATCACTTGTATGCATGGTTTGTCTTGTATAATGATCTTTGTTGGTCCAATCTCACATGTTGAAGTTGTAAACTATTTTTTTAGGTGTGAAGATGGTAATCCTCCGAGGCAGATATTTCGAGTTTGTAATGAAAAGACGAAAGACTTGGGCATCAACTTTACTCCATTCAGAATAAGCTTGAAGGAGATGGTTGACAACTTACATGAGAAGAACTTTATTTCCTTTTAAAGTTGATTACTATTTTGCTAAATAAAATTCAATTGTAGTTGCCATTAATTAGTTTTAATCAAATCAGTTCATGTAACAGTGTAACACTTGGGCTATCCTTTTGTGTTGCCTTTCTTTAAAGATGTTTTTATAGTTTTATTTATAAATAAATATTTATTTTCCCGACGACCTATTTTGGTGACCTTAGTTTATCAAATATATTGGATAATTGATATTCTTACTTTATTAGAAAAAAAGTTACTACTTTTGTCTATAACTCAATAGTCAAACAACTTGATTTTAAAAATAACAATCAAACAAATCTATACCCATACTTAATAATAGTTGGTTGGTAAAAAAAATCAAACAACTTGATTTCATTCAATAGTCACAACTTGATTTCATTTCCATACCCAAAATTATACCAAACATCCTCTAATAGACCTGTCAATCGGGTCGGGTCGGGTGGGTTCGGGTCATTTCGAGTTTGGGTTGAGATCGGGTTCGGGTCTATCTGGGTCGGGTCTTGACGGGTTACCGGGCGGGTTCGGGTTGGGCGGTGGGTCAAATAGTGTGATATTACAATTGACAAAATTCTGGATATATAGATATATATATAGTATAAGGTTGTGGATATATATATTATATATATATACAAACAAAATTCCGGATATATTATATTGCATGGGTAGAAATGAACTTCCTAGCTTGATTTGATTCTTTGTTATCAAGTTCTTCTTTATGAAAAATGGGAAAGCTAAATTTGGATTTAGCCATAAATAACTCATAATAAAAACAATCAGTCAAGCATTTAGAAACATACAAAAACATGTGAACTTATAAAAGTTCACAAACTAATTGAACTTACTACTTCTAATCATTTGTATACTTTCAATTCAATCCGGGATGAAATCTTTCATAGTGAACACAAGCTTCACAAATTAGAGATAAGCAAAATGCAGCAAACAAGTTGACAAAAAAAAGGCCTGAAATGCCTCAAATAGAAATTTAACAATCCCGCCATTTTCAAATTTTAGGAAAAATTTCAAAATAAATTTAGCGCCTGAAAATTTCATGACCCGCCGGGTTGGACCCGACCCTAACCTAAAATTTTCCGGGTTTACAGGGTCGGGTTGAAACTGGGTTTAGGGTACAAATTACCGGGTTGAAACCCTGAAATTTTCGACCGGATTAGGTCAGGTTTACGGGTTGGGTCAAGTTTTGACAGGTCTACCCTCTAATAATAGTTGTAAATCCATACTTAATAATGGTTGTTTGATAACAAAAAAGGGAATGAAATTTAGGATTTTGTTTTGACATAACTTTTTGTGTTTTAGCACTTCCTCTTCCTTTGGACCTTCTCCTAAGCTTTTGGTGTCAAATTTTTCGGTGCAACTTCACACAAAGATCTCCTTACATACATCATCTTCCACATGTACACTTACTCCCCTTCCCGCTGTCTTTGTGCAAAGTATAGTCTCCTTCCTATTCAATGGAGAAATCAACCCAAAATTGAAGGCAGAATACATACGGAGGCCCCCGTACTTGTACAAAATGTGCAAACGGGTCCCTGTACTTTTTTTTGTTTTATTGAGCACTTGTACCTTTCCAATTTTGTTCTATTGAGCACTTGTGTCCCAATTAGTATCCGCGTGCATTTTACACCCTCTGTTTAATTGCCATGTAATGACCATGTAACACAATTTTTGTCATGTAATGTCTACGTAATGCAAATTCAAGTCACATAATACTATGTAATGCCACGAAACACCGTAAAACACCACAATTAATTTTGTTTTAACTTTTTGTTTACGGTGTTTTGTGGCATAACAGAGTGTTATGTGGCTTGAATTTGCATTACGTGGACATTAAATGGCAAAAATCGTGTTACGTAGTCATTACATGGCAATTAAACAGAGCGTGTAAAATGCACGTGGACACTAATTGGGACACAAGTGCTTAATGGAACAAAATTGGATAAGTACATGGACTCAATAGAACAAAAAAAAGTATGAGGGCCCGTTTGCACATTTTATACAAGTATGGGGGCCTCCGTATGAGTGAAATTGTAAAAAATGAAGAGAGAATAAAAATAGGGGTTTGAGATATTATAAATTTGCCTCGAGTAAGAATTGTAAATAATTTTTTTTTCTCTTGAAGGCTTAAAATCATCATAGATCTAATCCTCACAAAGAAGACGAGTGGGAGATAGAGATTCAAGATGGGGAATACTGGATTAGCAGGAATGAAATCTGAACCCGAGCTTAGAGTACATAGAAAACAAGGTATCGGTTTCAAACTTGAAAATACACAAACCAAACCCGAAAATACCTAGATCTTTCTCTTTTCTTAGATGGAACGGGTATTTATCATACTACTAGCAGTCAGGCTCCGTGCATACGCTCGGGTTCATATTATAATCAAATTTTTATATATAGAAATTTTGAATTAGTTGTTTTATTAAACATAATTTAAGCATATTGAATTATTTCACATATATATAATTTGTTTAGTGTATTATTGAATTGTTTTTAAACATATTTTTATTGAATTATTTTGTTTTAACAACATCTCTTGTATAACTGCGCTTTATGTTTACATTAACTGAAAAAGACAATAAGTTCAAGGACAATTTTAAGAGTTTATTGAAATTTTAACCATCTCTTTCTTTTATCGTATAGTTTGTATATAACATATGAATATTAGTTGTTATAGATAGATATATGTATACATTTAATGTTTAAAATAATATTTCAGTAGATTTGTGTTATCTGCTAGTTGGAGTAATAAGTAATATATTAAAAGTAAATTCAAATGATCTATAATATTGAAAGTGAACAACAAATATTGGTACCTTACTACAAATTTATAATTTTATAATATCAAAACAATATTTGAATATCTTTATACAATTCAAATGATGCACCAACTATAATTTAGATTAATGACTAGTATTATATATATTCAAGGTAAATTGAAAATGATCTATAATATTCAAGGTGAAAAATAGTTTTTACTACCTTCGCATTGCAACCTAGCCAATCAATAATTTAGGTTTGATATGTGCACAATTTCAAAGTTTTAACCATTAAGGCTCCGTTCCATATTCACTTTTTTGGAGCAGTTTCATCTAGATGGAGCGGAAACGACCAAAAAATTGCACCCTTGTACCCCCAATGGGGCAGGCTTTCCGCTAGTGTCTTGCTCCTGCTCCCCGCTATCTACAGTGTAGAACGAACCCTACGCTGCACAAGTACACATAAATTTATAATTTTTTTAATAATAAGTAAGTTTATAAATTATTTTTTAAATAATAAGTATATATAGAATTTGTGACTAAATGCATAATATTGATTAATTTTTTATTCTCATTATTTTTCTATGTTTTATGTTCTTATACAAAAACTGTTTTCTTTATTATTGAATACTACAATTAAGATAAAGAGGTTGATTCCGGTGAAAACTTTTCTTATCCTATACATAAAGACGTGAACAAAATACATAAATATATGAAAAATATGAAGAAATATGTGAACAAAGTCATGTTTTTATTATGGATCGTATTAATATCATTAATGATGAAATTTCTCAAAATCATGTGTTATGGATCATATTACTTCACATAATAGCATAATAGCACAAAATCACAAACATTTTTGGAATTCACGTATTTTCAGTTTTGTGTTCACGTATATCTAGTTCATATTCACGTATTTTTATTTCATATTCATGTTTTTTAGTTAATGGGTTAAGAAAAGTTTTTATTTGATTTAAATCCTAAGATAAATGTGTCATAATAACATTTGAAATAAAAATGATCTATCATATTCAACTTGAAAAATAATCTTTGACTACCTTTGCATTACAACCTATCTTACCAACTAAAAATTTCAAATTATCTATAAAATAAGTAAAAGGTGACAAAATAATTCCATGTGTGATAGGTTCATAATTTAGAAGCTTTTATAACCCTTAATTTATGCATAAATATATAAATTGTTTTTAACTATAAGTGTATATAAAAATTTGTGACGAAATACATTATATTGTTTTGAGCAAAAATATATCATATTGATTACCTTTTTCATCGTAAATATTTTTCTATGTTTTATGTTCTCATGTAAAAATAGTTTTCGTTATTAAGTAATATTAATATTAGCATTAATGTATCATGAGAACATTTAATATCCCCTCATGTATATATAAAAATTTATAATCACTAATTTAAACATTTCTAATACAATAGTTTGTTTTTAAAAACAATTACATTTTTTATTCACTTTGTTATGCTCATTAATGCGTGACATTAGATACCCCTACAACAACAACAACAACAACAACAACAACAACTACCCAGGGATTCCCGCAAAGGCAGGATCTGGGGGGTCAGGGCGGGGACATTAGATACCCCTATTAACACAAAAATATATATATATAGTTTTATACTTTATATGAGACATAAAACACTAATTGTTATACATTTCTAATACAATAGTATTTTCTAAGACAAAATTTATAGTTTGCAATATCAATATAGTTTTCAAATAATCACTTTTTTGTATTCACTTTTTAGTTTTTTATGTGAAACAAAATACTAATTGTTATACATGTCTAATACGACAATGTGTTCTTTCAAATGATATTTGTTTAAAGAAAAAAAAAGATAGTTTTCAAATAATCACTTTTTGCATTTACTTTTTACTTTTCTATATTAAACAAAATACTAGTTGTTATACATTTCTAATACAATATTTTATTCTTTCAAATAATCATCTTTTTATTTAATTTTTATGCTCATTAATGTGGTATGAGGGTATTAAATATACCCCACGTATACAAAAATATATATAGTATAGATATAGATATAGATATAGATATAGATATAGATATAGATATATCAATATAAAATTTGTTTTACTAGAACCTGTGTGTAGATAGGTTGGAGCAGACATTTTGAATTGTACTTTTTTCACTAACTCCAAATTAGTGTTCTCACGTTTCAGTCCCGTAAAATGTTCTCACTTGATCGTTTACCTATATATGTTGCAAGAATCATTTCAACGTTCTTCATGGACTCATTGATATTAATAAAAAAGATAAGGTGGGGAACAAGAACAAGATTTCCACAAAGGGACAATTTGACTCAATTTCACCTTCTTAATTTTAGTTTAATCACGAAAATTGCGTAAGCCATGATCACGCTTTTAGTAAAAGCATACAAGTTTCGACCACAGAAAAGTAAAAACATACAAGTTAGACTTGTACATATTTTTCTTTTCTCTTCTGCTGTTAGGGGTTGAAAGACCTGTAGATGTTTTTCCGGTTGAAAAGTTATACTTGTATACTTTGATATTGCAATTGCAAGGCCGCCAACGCATCTTTCCATTTATTTATATAAACACACAGCCCAGCACATAAAGAAATCAAACATCGTCACTCGATTAAGGAAATCAAGAAAGATAGAAAAAGAAGAAGAAAGAAAGAAATGAGCGGAGAAGGGAAACAAGTATGTGTAACGGGTGCTTCTGGCTTCATTGCCTCTTGGTTGGTCAAGCTCTTACTAAGCCGTGGTTACAATGTTAACGCTACGGTTCGTGATCCTGGTATGTATCTACAGTAAAAGTACATTATATAGTTTTTAAATGATACAACTCGATTTGTGTCTAATGATATACAACGTAACCATTCTTGGTTTCTTAATGATTCGATAAACTTGATTGTATAACTGTCCACTTGTTGGTGCTTGAAGGTGATCGGAAGGTGCAAATGAGAGGCTTCACTTATTCAAAGCCGAATTAACAGAAGATTCTTCATTCGATGGGGCAGTTAGTGGTTGTGATGGAGTTTTTCACATTGCATCTCCTTGTTTCGAAGACGCCGATGATCCACAGGTTCATCTAGCTAATTGCATTTTGATTTAAACTAACGTGTAACGTATTTGCATAGTCTTTATTGAGCTTCCGATTATAATGAACATATATATGCAGGCTGAGATACTTGATCCTACCATCAAAGGAGCACTTAACGTCCTTAGTTCTTGCGCCAAGCTAGTTTCCTTCCGTGAAAAGGGTAGTTCTTACCTCTTCAATGGCTGCCCTTGTGATCAACGACAAGGCTATAACGCCTGATGATGTAATCGATGAAAGTTGGTCTTCTGATCCGGAATATTGTCGACAACACAAGGTTGCCTTTAATTAAACGTACACTTTGCATACATATCATGAGATCAAGCCTTTTAATTAATATGAACGTAAATAAATCTCCTATATATGTGTATAGTTATGGTACCCTTTAGCAAAGACTTTGGTTGAGGAAGCAGCGCACAAGTACTCGAGGAACAAGGGATTCGACGTGGTCTTCATCAACCCCGGCTACGTCATTGGTCCCTCATTACAACCTAAGCCAAGTGAAAGTTGCATTGCGTTTGTGAGCTTGATCAAAGGTATGTATGCGTAAGTACTACTTCTTGTGGCATGCATATACCTAATTATTTTGACATATATGTATACTCATTTATATGATCTTGCTTGATAACTCGACAGCGAAATCTTACTCCAATATCACGTATCCTACGGTGCACGTTAAAGATGTTGCGAATGCTCATATTCTAGCATTGGAGACATCATCGGCTAATGGTCGGTTCTTTCTAGCCGAGAGTGCTATGACGGCCAGAGAAACTTTGAGGATTTTACGAGAGCTTTATCCGACTCCACGATTACCAGAAACGTAAGTTTTTCAATCGCGATCACTTGTACGCATGGTTTGTCATGTGTAATGATCTTTGTTGATCCAATCTCACATGTTGAAGTTGTAAACTATTTTTTAGGTTTGAAGATGGTAATCCTCCGAGGCAGATATTTCAAGTTCGTAATGAAAAGACGAAAGATTTGGGCATCAACTTTACTCCCTTTAGAATAAGCTTGAAGGAGATGGTTGACAACTTACATGAGAAGAACTTTATTTCCTTTTGAAGTTATTACTATTTTGCTAAATAAAAATTGTCCTCGATTAGTTTTAATAAAATATCAGTGTGCGTGTAACACTTCGACTATCCTTTTGTGTTGTTTTTGTTATTATTGTTTTTATAATTTTATTTATAAATAGATATTTTTTCCCGACGTCCCATTGTGTCACCTAATTTTTTTTTCGATTTTTCTATCGTGTGCCCTTAGGGCACACAATAAGCAGTTAATAACGGAAATATTTGGTTGATCTTAATTTTTTTTTGTTTTTTAAACTTTTTTGTGACGGGTTCACTCTTTCCAGTTTAGAGTTTTAGTTTCTGTTTTTGATATGCTTATCATGTGCCCTTAGGGAACACAATAGAAAAACCGATATAATAAACTTTATGCAATCATAATCAAAACAACCACAATAGCATAGCGGTAAACAATTCCTCGAACTACTTAGATTTTTGTGTTTTTTTGCATATTTTAATGTTTTTTGCATATTTTCTTTACATGTATTTTTTTTAACGTAAACCACAAAATATGTGAATACTGTACCATAAATCATAAAATATGTGCATTTGTTTTCAACGTAAATAACAAAATATTTTATACCCTAAATCATAAAATATGTGTATTTTTCTAAATGTGGTTTGTGTGTATTTGTTGTATTATCTGTATATATGATTTTAAGTATATAAATAAATCAATAATTTTTTTAACATAAACTACAAAATATGTTTGTACCCTAAATTATAAAATATGTGTATTTTTTTAAACGTGTTGTGTGGGTAT
This sequence comes from Polygonum aviculare, assembly GCA_934048045.1. NCBI lineage: Eukaryota > Viridiplantae > Streptophyta > Magnoliopsida > Caryophyllales > Polygonaceae > Polygonum > Polygonum aviculare. The sequence goes on along the minus strand of OW204023.1, from coordinate 12,911,414 downwards.
TTGTTGTATTATGTGTATATATGAATATTTTTTTAACGTTTATTTTTTTTATGTAAATCACAAAATATGTGAATACCATAAATCATAAAATATGTGTATTTTTTTAAATAAAATCACAAAATATATTTATACCCTAAATCATAAAATATGAGTATTTTTTTCTTTAAACTTCTATAGTTTTCATGTATATAAAAATATTTTGAATAGCCAACAATATTATTTTAATTTTTCATATGCTTTCTATGGTTTTCTATATCTTTCAACTGTACGTAATTGCATTTAGATGCAAATAATGAGTTCTTCTCTCGTAAGTGAATTATATTTTCAATTGATTTATTTCTTATGGAGTATTTATTTATTTTATACTTAATATAATCTATTATATTTTGTATTATCATAGCTTGGTCCATTTTTCACATTCATTCAATTTTATGCAAATTTTCAATCAAAGTTGATTAATAAAGTTTCAAAATAGTTTTAAAACCCGTGCGTAGCATGGGTCATGAATTCTAGTACTTAATAATAGTTGGTCGGTAAAAAAAGGCAAACAACTTTTTTTTTTTTTTTTATCAAACAAACCAACTTCATTAATTCAGCCCAAGGTCACGTTCGAGTACATGATAGAAATCCAACGGGAAAGAAAAGTTCTCAGCAACAAAAAAAGGGATACTAGGCACCCATCTACTCAACCAATTAGCAGCTTCATTGGCCCTCCTACTCACCAACACCCAATTACAGTGATCAAACTCCATACTCCTCTCCAAAGCTAAAGCAAGTACCGACCCAAAGGTGTTTGAAGGCAACTTTTGACCGTTTGCACGATGGACTACAACACTGGAATCAGACTCCACAATGACGTTTCTCAGCCCCATCACGACGCCCTGCTCTATGCCCCATCGGGCCGCCTCAATCTCTGCCAATTCCACCGACGAACCATCCTGAATTCTCTTCGCTCCAGCAAAGACGATGCCGCCCACCTCATCTCTCGCAATGATCCCAATTCCCCGCACCTTTCCACGAACAGAGGCATCAACATTGATTTTGATCCAATTCGGAGGCGGTGGATGCCAAACGACAGTCGACTGCACAAACGGAGCCACCCCTTTCGAACTGGCCTGCAATCTGTCCCGGTCCTCCTTCATCAACGCGCACTCGTGCAGGATCTCTTCCACCCCTTTTCGCCTACCAGAGAAGACAGGTTCATTCCTCGCTCTCCATAAACTCCAACAAAGCAGAGCCCACCATACCTTATCGTCCTCTGGAAGCCGCATAACAAGCTCTGCCCAGTCCAGAAACGACCGAGACACCTCCCCAAGACTAGCTAGAGCTGGAAAACGATCCCACACACCAGAAGGGAGAATGCAATCACGCAGGGAATGAATCACCGTCTCCTCAAGCCCGCAAAAATAGCACTTCGGATCATCCACCACTCTCCTCTGACAAAGGCTACTTAAGCAAGGCAAAAGTTGATTCCCCGCCCTCCACATGAAATTTCTCACTCTCGGAGCCACACCCAACTTCCAAATCTTCTTCCAAATCGCTGCACCCCTCAAACCATCAGACTGATCGCCAACCCCAGCTGCCACCCTACTGTCATCCTCAATCATCCAATAAGCCGACTTGACCGAGTAGACACCATCAGAGGAATAGAACCAAACCCAACGGTCAGCCACGCTCTCATCCACGAGATGAATATCCATCACACACTCAGCATCATAAGGCATAAAGAGGCTTGAAACTTCATCTTCTCGCCATCGCCCAACACTCCAATCAATCAGCTCGTGCACCCGCATCTCCGGATCACCGCCACAGAAGTTCCCAAGAGGCTTAAAAGAACGGGGTCTTGGCAGCCACCTGTCATGCCAAACACGGATCTCACGGCCATTTCCCACTTCCCAATACCAACCCTTCTCTAGGACGGAACGAGCGCTGTGAATGCTTCTCCAACAGTAGCTGGGATTGAAGCCCACCTTGGCATTCATAAAGTCAGAACGCGGGTAATACCGAGCCTTTAAGAGTCTAGCAGTGAGAGATTCAGGTTTAGTAATAAGTCTCCAACCTTGTCTTGCAAGCAAAGCAAGGTTGAAAGACACCAAGTTCCGAAAACCCAAACCCCCCTTGCTTTTCGGCAAGCTCATCCTACTCCAACTCATCCAATGCAGCTTCCTGGACTGTCCATCCCCGCCCCACAAGAAGTCACACATCAGCTGCTCCAACTCGTGGCACAGACTTGACGGAAGCAAGAAACACGACATCGTATAAGAAGGAATTGACTGAATAACAAATTTCAATAACACCTCCTTGCCAGCCCTAGACAGAGAACTCGCCTTCCATCCCTTTAACTTCTTCCAGACCCGATCCCTCAGATTCCCAAATATCACTTTCTTTGAGCGCCCCACCATCATAGGCAAGCCTAGATATCTCTCATGCTTGTCAACTTCTGGAATATTCAGAATAGCTTGAAGAGACTCACGGAGATTAACCTCCACATTCTTGCTGAAAGACACATCCGATTTACTCAGGTTGACTTGTTGTCCCGACCCTGCTCCATATCGCTGGAGGATATCAACTATTTCCTGCGCCTGGTGACAAGAAGCCTGAGTAAAAAGAATACTATCATCAGCAAAGAAAAGATGAGACACCGCAGGGGCTGATCGCGCTATTCGAATCCCACGAAGAAAACCAGAACACTCTCGCTCCTTAATGATCGCCGAGAAACCTTCAGCAACTAAAAGAAAGAGATAGGGAGATAGTGGATCTCCCTGTCTCAGTCCTCTAGTTGGAATGAACTCATGAGTCGGAGAGCCTTCCAGTAAGACCGAGAAGGAAACGCTCGAAACACATCGCATGATAAGCGAAATCCATCTCTCGTCAAAACCCAATCTTCTCATACAGCCTTCAAGATAATGCCATTCCACCCTATCATACGCCTTGGCCATATCTAATTTGAGCGCCATATAACCTTTCCGCCCCTTTCTCTTATTCTTCATGAAGTGGAAAATTTCGAAAGCTGCTAGAACGTTATCGGTGATGAGACGACCAGGAACAAAAGCGCTTTGAGTTTCGGACACCACCTTCCCCAGCACACCTTTCAATCTGTTCGCCAACACCTTGGAAACAATTTTGTACAAGACATTGCATAAACTGATGGGACGGAGATCCTTCATACGAAACGGGTTAGAAACTTTGGGAATAAGAGAAATGAAAGTATGGTTAAAACGCTCAGGAAAAGGAGCACCATTAAGTAACCCTAGGACAAACGAGATCACCTCCTGCCCAACAATATCCCAGTGCTGTTGAAAAAACAACGCTGGCATACCATCCGGGCCAGGCGATTTCGTAGGATGCATAGAGAAAAGAGCTTGACGAACCTCTTCACCGGTGAACGGGCGCAAGAGCATCAAGTTATCCGAGTCCGTCAATATAGGCGAGAGCCCTTGAGGAGCCGTGTAAGCGAGAGTGCAGGGATCAGATTCAAAGAGTTTGAGAAAGTACTCCATTGCCACCTTAGCCATTCCCGACCGACCCCTCCACTCCATTCCCTGATCATCCACAAGCCTCTGCAGCTTGTTTCTCCTCTTCCTACCACTAGCTTTCCTATGAAAGAAGCTAGAATTCTGGTCCCCCCATCTTAACTCATTTGCCTTTGCCCTTTGGTACCACATCAACTCCTCTTTAGCCATCAAATCCCTTTCCTGATCTTCAAGAGCTCTCCTCCTAGACACCCACTCCCCCCTCATCCCGTCCTTCTGCAGCCTCCGAAGCTCCTCCCTAATCACCTTTAGCTTAGCACTTATATTACCAAATTCATCCCGATTCCAGATTTTCAACTCCTCCGAACATTTTCCAAGTTTACTCCATAAATCCAACTCCTTCACTCTGGGATTCAGCCAGCAATTTCTCATCACCACGTCATAATTCTCGTGTTGGGTCCACATCGCCTCGACCCGAAAGGGTCTCGGACCTCTAGCCTCACTCGCCCCATCATCACCTTTGCAAAACAAATCTACCACAATCGGCACGTGATCCGACCCGCACCGCTCAAGATGTCGAACACCATAGGCCGGAAACAACTCGAGCCACTTCTCAGTTGCAAAGCCCCTATCCAGCCTCTCCTGGATGAAATCGTCGCCAATCCTACCGTTATCCCACGTGAAACTCTGACCCGACCACCTTAATTCTCTCCAATTACAGTCATCAACAACTCTACTGAACTCCATCATCTCATTCCAATCGGGCTCCACTCCACCATCCTTCTCTTCTCTTCTAAGGATTTGATTAAAATCTCCGGCACACACCCAAGCATCATGCGGATCTTCCGCCAACCGCCTAATGAGACTCCAAGAATGGTGCTTCTCCTCCTTCCTAGGCCAGCCATAAAACCCCGTCAAGCGCCATTTTTGAGTCTCATTCTTCATACAAACATCCGCATCAACATGATGCCTCGTGTAACTCGTAATACTCACCTCAACAGACTCATCCCACATTAAGCATAAGCCACCTGAAAGACCCACCGACTCCACTGTGAAACAACCCTCCATACCCAATTTCAACCTTATTTCCTCCATTTTCTTACGATCACACTTAGTTTCCATAAGAAACACCAATTTCGGGGCCTCACGTCTCACTAAGCTAGTGAGTCTCACAATTGCACGGGCCTTCCCCAATCCCCGGCAATTGTAGCTTAAGAGACTCATTGGTCCCGGCAAGGGAGCCCTTCATGCTCCCCCGCCGATAAAATCAATTTCTTACTCCCATTGCACTCGTCAACATCCATTGGAACAATCAACTTTCGCTTCCTGGATTTGCCATTTTCATCCTTTGACTCACCCTTATGGCTTCTAGCTCTACTTTTCCAGCCTTTCCTCTTTCCACTTGAGCTATTTCCAACAGACCCCACACCACTTTCAGCTCTCTCCCTCCCCTCGCCAGAATTTTTGCCCTTTGACTCCACATGCTCCCCCCTCACACTGATTTCCTTCTCAGCTCGATCTCCCTCCACACACCCTTGCTTAGATCCATCGCCCCCCACTATTGCAGGCCTCTGATCCTCCTTTCCAGCCCCACGACCCTCCACCTCTTTCCCAGAGATTGACAAAAGCTCCACCCGTTGCCCCACTTCTTGGGCCAAGTCGTTCTCTGCTGAACTCTCCTTGTCGTTCTCATCCGAATTTTTGTCTAGCAGCTCAAGCAGAGATCTCCTCACACTCCCCTCCCTACTTTCCAGACCCTTTTTCTTCTCCAACTTGCCTTTCGTAATAAGACGCTCCCGCTCTTTCTCAGCAAGATCTCTAACCTGCGGCTGCTTCATCGGAGTTGCTCTGAGCCAATCTCCGTATTCACCATGCAGCTCCTTAACCTCTTCATCATCACAATCAATCTCCACATGACCTAGCCTACCACACGCATAGCAGAAATTCGGTAACCTCTCATATTTTATTTCAAGCCACATCCTTTGTCCTTTGAGCTTCAACATCAAACCCCTTCGGAGAGGCTTAGTGACGTCAACTGGAACTCTCATGCGTATGAATTTTGCACAAAGAAGCATGTCCTCATCATCCAATTCCTCCACACCTCCAAAAACCTGCCCTATAGCCCCAGCAGTCTCCTTGTTCATTGCCTCAAGAAGAAGATCATATACCCTGATCCAGAAGGAAGTCTTGTCCAACACCATCCGAGAAGGCTGTTCATGCCCTGGTTCTTTCAGCACAAGAAGAGACTTGTCAAACGTCTAAGGACCCCCAGACAACACTCTATCCATGTCCTCCTTCACCGCAAACTTGAACAGAAAGAGATTGTTGCGAAGTTCCCTGAATACATACCCGTTCCGGAGGCGCCATGCACCTTTCATGGTGTTGTTTAACGCGAAAGCGTTGAAAGGCCTGCACGTCAGCAACGTCCCAACCAAGACCAAAGCGCCATTCTCTCGATCTTCACCATCGCCTGCCAAATTCCCCTCAACCTCCACACATTCCGATTCAGTCAAGTGAAGATCCTTGTTCCTCCTAGCCGCCATCAACAAACCCCACGAACCTGATCCTGCACGCACACTAACACGGTGACGCCCGCACGAGACGGCGGGATAACCCTAGCTCCCACGACCGGACGTCAGAGAGAGGCAGAGACGCTCGGAGAAATCGCCAGAAAACGATCGCCAGAAAACGCTCTCGTAAGCCCTAGGGTTTCCAGCAAAACAGTATTAAGGCTGGCATTAAAGGCAAACAACTTGATTTCACTCAATACTCACAACTTGATTTCATTTCCATACCCAAAATTATACCAAACACTTCCTAATAATAGTTTTAAGGAAAAATGACCTAAAATAATCCCAAGTATCAACATTCAACCAAGAATAATCCCATGTTTTAATATTAATTTTAGCAATCCGAACTATGTTAATATTAACCAAAATCGATATCGAAAAGTTTTCCGGTATACTTTCCGGTGGTTTTAGCGACGTGGCGAACGGAAATGTGACGTGGCAAGCAATCCTTCTTATTTAAAATTTTTATAATCCAGGTCACACACATCACTTGCCATGTCAACATATTATCACAAGAAATTAAAAACATAAATTAACAATTGAATGATGAAATACAAATTAACAATTGAATTTTTTTTGGATCTGACACCATCCATGGCCGCCCATGGCTGCCAAACTTGAAAATTGAAAATCAACAGCTTCAATTGCAAATCATGGCCGCTCACCCGCGGCTACCCCGACGTCCTCGATCCCCCTCTCCTTCTCGATCACTGCTCGCGTGCACTCGACTAGCCTCGCCCGTGCTCGCCGACCCTTCCCGACACAAACCCTAAATCCCCCGACGACCCGCTCTCGACCTCACCGGATCGGGCGTGATTTCTCCTGACACCTTCCTTACGCTACCCCTTGCCTAGCAGCGATGTTGGTGCGGGAGAAGCAGCGGCGGCGGGGCAGGGGGTGGCAGCCGCGGAGGATCCCGTGGCGGACTCCTCCGCCTCGCCTCGGAGCGTTCAGACTGGTGGATTTGGAGGAGGCGTTCGTAGGGGGGAGTTCGCTAGGGTTTGCAACTTCACACAACGATCTCCTTGCATACCTCATCTTTCACATGTACACTTACTCCCCTTCCCAGTGTCTTTGTGCAAAGTCTCTCCTTTCTCTTCAATGAAGAAATCAACCCCAAAATTGAATAACAAAGAGTGAAATTGTAAAAAAATGAAGTAGAATGAAAATCGGGGTTTGAGATATTGTAAATTTGCCTAGAGCGAGAATTGTAAATAGTAATTTTTCCCTTGAAGGCTTAAACTCATTATAGATCCACTCCTCACAAGAGAAGACAGAGTGGGAGAAAGAGATTCAAGATGGGGAACACTAGATAAGTAAGAATGAAATCTGAACCCGAGCTTAGGGTAGAGTATAGAAAACTCATACCTAGATGATATGAGGTATCGGTTTCAAATCCGAAAATACACAAACCAAACACTAAGTATGGGGTTTTAATTCCCCAAACCCGTACCCATATTCTCATTCCTACCTACCAAACACCCCCTAAATATTTCCAACCAAAATCGGGGAAGAGTACACCCATGCGGGTGAAATAAAATTTTTGATTTGAGAAGGAAAGTACAATGTTCTTTGACCGGAAGGCGTTTAATTGGTATGCACGTACACTTGAAGCCACCTCCAAGATCCTCGTCGAGTTCTCCCTTCTAAGGAGTACTCAGACGTGGTCATGTATATGTGACCTTCGAGCCTTGGAGCCACTCACAAGCAATAAGGTGGAAGCTCACTCACGTGGAACACATGAACCAAGGCACCAGTATGCGACATAGCCTTCCTCTCTAGTGCAAAACGTTGACTAGGCAGCAACAATACGGCTGAGTTCTGGCTCATAGTTCACGTTCTGGCCAGAGTCGTATAGTCCATCTTTGTGCTGTTGTGTTGTGATGTTTACTAGCAATTGGGTTTTACTTGTACCCTTGTTGGGCCTCATTTGATGTTGTACTTTAGCCACTTAGGGCATTTGTTAGGAGATGATTTGTGGATCGTGAGGGTGTTTTTGATTTGGTCCTTAAATCATGTTGATCTGCTCATCTTGTCTCTACTTGGATGTGTGTGTTATTTATTCGGTTTCTTTCTATCAATACGTTCACCATCTTCAAAAAAATACAATTTTTTGTTATCGACCCAATACAAAGAATATAGTGAGAGTCTAAGTGAAGGAGGTTAATTTATTATGAAAACTTTCGACCAAAAAATTTTTTTATTATGAAAACTAGATTCTAAGGTATGTGAAGAGTTGCATTTTTCCACAATGCATCAGAATAATAACCAAGTGAGGAATTTATACTATGATCTAAAAGTAATTTCTATAAGACTCCAACCATACCAACTCAATTGTCGTTTTAGGCATACTTATGGTTAGCTATAGCAGACGACTTAGAGATTGTATTGCATTTTTTCATAAAATTAACAACAACATTTGGCCAGGGATATCTCGCTGTCGCAGGATTTGGAGGGTCGGGATAGGGGCATTCCAAACCAAGATGAAATGCACCCAATACAACCCAAAAAATTAAACGAAAAGCCTTAAACACAATAGAGCTACATAACTAAAGCTAAAACGGAAGTAAAGTAAAGGGGATAAAGGAGACTAAACCAACGGAAGCTAGCCGCCTAAGAGAGAAAACCAACTGCAAACACTTGAGAGTCGGCTCCACCAAAAAGCAGGCTAGTTGTCTAACACTCTGATCTTCTGCTTCCAGCCCTTCCATGAAATTAAGTGTTATCATTGAGTGTTTTAAGAAAATAGATTTACTATTTTTGTTGAAAAAATAAAATGTTGGGTGATTTTATGTAATTAAGTAAATATTAGGGGTGGGTTTTATATATTTTTAACTTTTTAGAAAAGGCCGAGGTTATAACACGGAATTTGCAAAACCTCAGGGTCACCACGCGGAATCTCAAAAAGCTTTGGGCACCACGCGGAATTCGCAAAACCTCATGGTTACCACGCGGAATTTCCCTTTTTTTTTTTTATATACTAAGAGCTTAGCAGAATTCAAGACTGGTTGAGTAACTTAAAAAATTACGATATCAAGGTTTCTGTTACATTAATCTAACTGCATAATTTTTTGTATAGGTCAATAAGCTGTGTTTTTAATGTCTTCCTTTTGGATCCTACAAAAATGCACGTGTTCTTTGGATCCATAAGTTGCACCAAATGATCGTAGTTTTGCAAAGCTGATGTGGGGTATGCTTCTTTCTTATGTTTTCCCAAATGCCTCTCAGGTGTTTGTCTTGAAGTGTAATCTGTCGTAGTTTGATTGACAAGTCAGGATCGACTAAAGCCAAGACATGCCTTGTATTTGGGCATTTGATTGTGAGGTGTTTCAAGTCTTCATTGTTGCAAAGTGATCAAGTTCCACACAACTTCAACAACTAGCCGTTTGAGTCTCAGTTTATAGAGTCAAAGAGTCAGCCACTGTAATTGAATTAGTCCTCGTTTGCTAGTTGTTTCTAGGAGTTCGTTATGTTGATTTACTTAGATATTTTTAGCTGATTTATTAGTAGCATTATTTGAGTTTGGTTGCCACGTTTCTAGGTAACTTTGTCAGTGGAAAATGTGAGCAAGCTAGTTTGTTATTTCAGAATTCTTGTATTGACGTTTTAAGCCGTGTCTTTAATTCAATCAAAGTGCAGTTGCATGCAGCAGAATATCTTTCTCTCTTTTCCAGCATTCATTTGGATGGTCACACGTTACCCTTCGTTTTTGCACTATAACCTAGCAGAAACTCATATAGCTTGGTTTGGGTAGGAATATCATTTTTTACTAATTTCTGTACAAATATTAGTAGCATATCCAATTTCCATACCCATGAAATGTGTACATTTGAGCAAATTCTGAAGCTCGATCATTCATCATCATTGATGCAGAATGGGTTAAGAAACAATAATTTTGCATGGCTACCAGCAAACTAGGTGTCTTTCAAAAATTGGGTTTGCGTAATTTGACGAACCCTTATGACATCTATTTATAGATGTTTTGAGTTTTTTAAGGTTTCAGATTCCATCAAAAAGCAAATAGTCATATGCTTCTGATTAAAAAAAAAGCAAATAGTCATATGCCCTTCTATTTTTAATTTTTTTTGTTTATTTCTTTATAAGATAAAGCTTTGACTCAAGATTTTATGTTTTTATTTTTTTGATTGTGGAGCTACTAGCTCGAACAAGCCAAAATTAGGTTATCTTTTAGTTACAAAGATAACCTAGATCATCATGTCGGATGATTTTTAAAAAATCAAGCAGCAAGGGTTATTGACTCAACAAACACCTTGACTGTGTTACAGATAAATGTGAAAGTGATAAGGACGAAGGATGAAGTGGTAGAGCTGCATTGAGACTTTGAAGATTGATATGTCTTCTTGCTAGAAAATCAGCAGCATCATTTGATTCTTTGAAACAATGATAAAAAACCACAGAGGTGATACTAGAGAGAATATTTCTAATGTCAGCTAAAATAGAGTCTATTTCCCAAGGAACTTTCCAGGTTCGTTTAAAGAATTAATCACAATCAAATTAATTATCCCCTTCAATATAATAAGATTGTGAATATTAGAACAATCAATATTTCTAAGGGCGTGGAGAAGGCTCGATGCTTCAACTTGTACAATTGTCATAGGTTGAAGTTGATGACGACCTAAAGAAGTGATATAGCCATTGTGGTCTCCAAGGATGAACCCAGCATGAGTTGATCCAGTTTTAAGCCTGGATGCGTCAAAATTTAATTTGGACAATTGAGTGGGCGGTTTTTCCAATTCATATGATTTTTCCTTTTTGGTTTACTTTTGATTTTCGTAGTGGTATTTTGGCAGGCTTCCCAGGCTAAGACACCTGAGAAAGCTAAATCAGATGGAATTGTCTTTTTATTTATTCTTGATGGGTAATTTTTTTTTGCATTTCTATGTGCCCAAATGAACCACTAAAGAAAAGCAAGGAATGTTATATGATCATTATTTTGAAATGTTTGTTGAATATTTTGGTTGAAATGACCGTGTGATATGATTTTGAAGTTGTAATTTAGTAGTTTTTGCAGTCTTAGTATCATTGACTTGGAAAAAGGACATTGAAAAAAGAGATGATTTAGGTTTTCATCCTACATTTCACAAAGTGAACACAAGTTTGGAACTGAATTATAAAAATGATTAATTCTATCTGTTGTTGGGAGACAATATGCACAAGATTTCCAAAGAAAGTTTTTGATTTTAGGCGTCAGTTTCGATTTCCAGATCCAGTCATAATCATAACTGAACAGATCAGATATTGGTGCTAATAGTGAAGCTGTTGATTGGACCAAGAAGTTCCCATTTGTTGCAGGCCACCAAATGAGGCAGTCCGGTGTATTTGTGCAGGAAATTCTAATTTTTGTTATAGTATTGACTATTTGTGCTGGTAATATTTGTTGTAGTAGTTGAATATCCCAGTTTTTATCGGGGAGGATAAAACATGAAACATGCATGTTGGGATTTGAATTATCAATAAAAGTTGATAAATGTATATCAGGAATCCAAGGGTCCATCCAAAACTTAATGTTTTCTCCATTACCTAAAAGCCATCCGAGGCCTTTAGAAAAGGTATTTCTAATATTTAGTAGTCTACCAAATTGCCAGAAGCAATTATTTTTGTTATAATCAAATACCGAATCGTTCATAAGGTATTTTCTATAATAAATTGGACCCAAATATTTTGCGGTTGCGTAACAATTTTCCAAAGTAACTTCATTTGCAATGATATATTGATATTTTCAATTGAGCGGAGGCCAAGGCCTCCATTTTCTTTGGGAGAGCAGATACGCTCCCAACTGATCAAGGGATAGTGATTTGGTGTACATTTGTTCCAAAAGAAAGATTTACAAACTGCGTCAATCTACTTGAGCACACCTTGTGGAAGCATAAAGCTCTGCATAAGATAGTTAACTTTGCTCAGGAGACACAATTGGATAAGGATGACCCTACCCGCTTGTGATATTGAATTTGCTTTCCATTGAGAAAGTTGTTTTTTAAGGTTTGAAACAGCATCCGAGAACATAGAAATTTGAACCCTCCCTTTAAGGATAGGAATTCCAAGGTATTTTTCCATGGTAGAAGTAATTTGAATATTAAGTATACTGGCAAGGGCAGTTTCAGCTGGTTGGGAAATATTGGCTGAAGTTTGTAAAGAGTTTTTGTGATAGTTAATGGATAAGCCTAACACTAGGGTAAATTTTTGTAGATTAATGGTCCTAATATGTTCCATATTTTGTATAGTAGCATTTGCAAAAAATTATTGTATCATCAGCAAAACTAAGAAAAGGAATAACGGCCCCATTCTTAGTTAGCCTGATTCCTATATGATTAGGGGCAAAACTTGCTTCTTGTTGAAGAGTACGAGTCAAATATTCCATACATAAAACAAAAATGAATGGAGACATCGGGTCACCTTGGCGTATGCCACAAGAGGGAGTAAATTCGGTTCCTGGTTCATTGTTGACTAAAACCGACGAACATGAAGTAGTAATACATGTCATAACAAGGTGAATCCAATTGTGGTGTTAACCGAACTTAGTAAGGACAAGGCGGATAAAATTCCAACTGATTTTGTCATAAGCTTTTTCAAGATCTAATTTGATGGCCATCCAACCAAGTCATCCTTTCTTTTTTTTGTGGAAGGAGTGAAAAATTTCATGAGCAATGAGTACATTATCTTGAATCAAGTGACCTCTAACAAAGGCACTTTGTAATGGGTGAATAATCGAAGGCAGTATATGTTGAATTCTGTTTGACACAACCTTAGTAATAGCTTTATATATGGTATTGCAAAGACTAATTGGTCTGTAATGGTTTATTGAGTTTGATGGATCAATTTTAGGGATTAAAGTGATAAATGTCTTATTTGCCGTAGTCAGCATTGATCCAAAATGGAAAAAAGCTACAACCGCGCGAATAACCGACATACCAGCTGTCGGCCAATAGTTTTGAAAAAATTCAGCTGTGAAACCATCGGGCCCCGGAGTTTTGTTGAGTGCTAGGTCAAAGATAGCCGTTTTGATTTTAGATGGAGACGGTTGTTTCGAAATTGAGATATTATCTAGGTCAGAAATGAGGGAAGGAATAATGTCCAAATCTTGAAGATTGATTGCCCAATTTGAGTTGGAATGGAATCTGGAGGCTAGCTCCGAGGTAATATTTGCAGATATTGAGTCGTGATCTGAAAGAGTCAACCCATCATGTGTTTGAAAAGTCGTAATGTTTTGTTATCTTCGAATTTTGGAAATTGTTTGGAAGTATTTTGTATTTTTATCAACATTTTGTAAATGTGTTGTTTTTGCTCTTTGCTGCCAGAACTTCTGATGTTAGTTCATTAACGCATTATATTTGTTAAGATGTTGTTGTAATTTTGTGAGGATGCTTGGGTCATGGAGTAAGTCATTTTGTAACTTTTGTAGTTATCTTTCGGAAGTCTTAAGTTGCTCAAAATTGTTATTAATATAACGTTTAGACCAATCTTTTGAGTACTTTTTGAGCAAATGCATTTTCATTGAGACTTTGAACATATAAGAGCATGAGAGTTTATATTGCCAAACTTTTTTTACGAGCTGAGCATAGGAAGGCTTATTGATCCAAGTGTTTTCAAATCGAAAAGGATATTTACGGAATTTCTTTTTGATCCCTAAATTAAATGAGATAAGATAATGATCAAATGTTGTAAATGGGTGGTGGTGAATTTTTAGAGCGGGTAAAGATGTAACAAGGTCAGTATGAATGAGCACTCGATCAAGCCGTTCAAACGTGTTATGCGTTGATGTAGTATTTTTGCTCCAAGTAAACGGGAAACCCGAGAAACTCGTGTTCAGAGCGTCATTTTGTTTTGGAAGCCTCTGAGGCGGTTAAATTTGTTTGGAGATGGGGTGACACCCCCGAACTTGTCCATGGGAGAATCAATTTTTTTAAGGTCCCCAATTAAGAGGAATGACAGTTGATATAGGGTAATTTCAATTTCTAACGTGGCCCAGAAAGCAGGTTTATTTTCTTCTCGAGAAGGTGTATAAACAAAGATGAGGAGGTATGGGTGGAACGGATTGTTGACTTTCATAATAATTTTATTAGCAGATTGCATAACGAGGGTACATGATTTGGTTAATTCTGTTTGGTAAATAAACAAGGCAATACCTCCTTTGGTACCATCCGAAGGAGACGATATACATTCATGGAATCCGATTTTTTTAATAATGGCATTTGATGGTGGTGTATCTGATTTTGTTTCTACTACGCATAAAAATTGTAATTTGTATAATTTTCGTAGGAAGACAATTTCATCCCAGAAATTAGGCCTCCTAATACCACGCACATTCCAAAATCCACAAGTCATGAGAACGGTTTTAATAGTAACTGGTCATATTGAAGTGTCAAACAAATTGTCATTATCCTTTGTAGGATTTGTGGGGAAACAATAACAGAAACAAAACACAAATAATAGCAAACGAGTAACAAACCAAAATAATCCTCATCTAAGCTCAAACACTCGGCAGTTGATATGAAGCAACTGAGACAACCCAGATGTTGATACATAATGGTCATGAGAGCGATATCATACCAAGTTTCACAAAGATGATGAGGCAGTGTTGTGCAGATTGTTGTAACAATTTTCATTGTCACAAGGACAAAGGGGTCAAGAAAGTTTTCAATCACCCAAGCCCAAGACCTATACAAACCCTCAGCTCCAAAAGAACAACAAGAGTTATTCCAGCCGAGGAAGAAATGCACAAATACAAGGACAAGGATGATAAGTTTAGAGATAAGGGTTTGTAGAAATTTGTTACCATACAGCAGACGAGCCAATGATTGAGAAGTAGCACGGGAAGAGCCATGAAGCACAAACAGGAAGTCAAAAGACCAAACCAACCAACGAGTCAATAACTGTGAAGCAGCAAAAGAGCAGCCAAGAAGCACCTGCAACCACAGTAACCAATAAGGCAACAACAAGGAGTACGAAACGAAGTAGCAGAGAGAACAAAAACCATGGAGAAAGGTCATGAGAAAAGTGGCAAGTTTAGTTTGAAAACATAGAGGGTTATTCCTATAAGCAAAAGGAGGCAGCTTATCATCAAGAAGGTGCAAAAAAGTAACTTTGCCAAGTTAAAAGTATTGAAAATTGCAAGAGTAGAAATTAATATGATGTTGAGATTGATTTGTATAGTGAGTAGTAACAGTTTTCATTGTTTCGGAGACAAAGGGGTCATAGTAAGTGGTAAGCACCCATGGATTCCACAAAACCAACTCCACAGCCTCACAAGAATGAAGAAAATCATTCAAGTGAGAGTAGAACCAGAGAAGAGGAACACATGTTGAAGGATAATTAATAGGAGTAAAAGAGAAAAGGAAAATAATAAAACCAAGGTTAAGCCCAAGGTTCCCCAGAACAAGAGGAACCCAGAGCGGAAACCCAAAAGAGCCAGAACCAACAATCCCAGCCAGCAGAAGCCAAAAAAAACCTAAAACAGAGCAAGCAAACATGCAAGACACAAACGGCACAACTGAGAGCACCGGCAAAGAACAGATTCATAACAAGCAAGAAAGAGAACCAGGAAGTTTAGCAGTAAACAGGCAAAAGGAACAGAGAAAAGAGAGCAGTAACCCAAACCAAGGCAACAAACCCAAAAGACCCAAAAAATCAAACAGAGGCGAGTGTCAAAAGCAAGAAAGAGAAGCACTAACGCATCAAGCATAACCTAAGAAGAACCAACGCAAGAAGAGCAACACAAAGCAAAGCAAGAAGCAGATCTAGGAAAGCAAGCCATGGGAGGTGAACACAAAGGCAACAAAGGATCAACACGAAGCAAATAGATCAGATCTGAAACATAAGACAAGAGGTCATACCAGGGCCTCCCCAAAAGAGAGGCCAAAGAGGAGGATCCATTGTTCCAGAAGTCCAAAAGGAGGGCAAGAGAGATCCATAGACACTCGCACAAGAAAGCGAAAATCAAAATTGCCACCAGAGGAAAAAAGGTAAAATCCGAGGGAGAGAACCACTTACCTGAGGAAGCCGGGGAGACGAAGAGCGCACAGGGTTCATAGAAGCCCAGCGACTCCATAGAGAAGACGGTGAGGATCCAAAGGAGGAGATGCGTGAGAACAAGAGCAAGACCACCCCCAACAAGTCAAACGAGTCACAAGGGACACCATCAGGACGAAGGGGCAGAGGCACGGACGCACACAAGGGAGAGGGAAGGCTCACTCAAGATTTTATGTTGGAGAGCCATTCATCACCATAGAAGTTTATTATTGTACCTTCTTCCATTTGCCAAAAAAGGTATTGTTTTAAAGAGGTCAATTAGTTTTGTTAGTTTGCCTCATTACCAAGAGCCTGCTTTGTTCATCTTAAAACACATAGGGAACAAATCACAAAAGCTTCCAATGTTTATTACTTCCTCCGCTTCGAAATAGTTTGTCATATAGCGGTTTACACACATATTAAAAAAAAGTTTTTTCCTATGATCGATACTCTTATTAATGTAATCTTTGTCCCTATTAAAGCGTATTATAGTACACCTAAAATATTGTAAATAAGGAGTAATTATTACTTTTATAGAGGGCAAAAATGAAAAGTAATTGGAAAAGTGTTAAAAGGAAAAATGTTGTGAAACCAGAAAAAGTGATCTATAGACAAGATGGAGTACCATCAAAACCATAATGAAACCACAAGTTTTCCAATAAAGATTATATCTACAATTGAGAAAAAAAAAAGGCCCACTATGCTATAGCAATACGCCAATCGATACAAATAATGAAAAGCGTAACTATTAAATCATGATTTGACAAAGACACTTCAGAAAACAAAAATACACCGATGGATCCACTTCTTAAGCAAACAATAGGGATTCATGCCTAATTAATAAAATGGATTTGGTCATCAAACTTGCTGAATCACTAAGACCTTGTTTCAGTTTGGATTGAAAATGACTTTTTTGGTAAAAATAAATTTCTGAATAAAAACTTTACCTTGAGAAACATATTAAGTGAGAAAATTACACGTACTTTAGGAAGCTTATGATATACTTCATCTAACCCACCCTACAACGTTGTTACATCTTTCTTCCTATTTAGCCATAAAGGAAGGTTCAAGAGAAACAGATACTATAGAGAAACAAGGGTTTTTATAAGAGTTACTAGATTGTAAGAAATCAAGGACTAGAATTGAGGGTATATAATAATAAAAAAGTGGAAAATCATCATATTAGATTAGGTAGTTAGGTAAAAGGTGATTGTTTTATTGTAGGGATTCTAGTGCACATCTATAATGGAATTTTTCGCATATCATCACCAGAAAATTAATTGTTTTGCCTTGCTTCGTCTATATCAAAACAATCACAAAAACAATCACAAAAACAATATAATTGCTTCATCATGCTATAAAAATTCAATTTTCTAGATTATATGGATCTCGTTGCACGTTTATGAATCAAAATGGCGAAGAGCATGATCAACCAAAAAAAAAATAGCGAAGAGCATGATGGAGTACGAATGATTAAATTTGGAAGGAAAATATAAAGATATGGAGAGACTATTGATATGGGGCGTGATTTTACGATCGTGGACATATTCCAGTACATCACACACATATATCCTTATTTTGCAGTTAGTTTCTTTATAATCTTGGCCTTTTGTTTAATCTAATCCAGCGCATTTAGTTCCTTCCTCCGTTTCTCTATAAAGAGAGGTTTTGATTATGATTCTTTAGTCATTTAACATGCAATTATGAATGATTTGGCATATTTGATTGATTCTTTTTCATGCTATTTAGTAATACAAATCTTATCCTAGCAATGTGATAGAGAGTTAGAGACGTATCTAATTCTAAATTTAATATATTTCGACCAAAAAAAAAAAAATTCTAAATTTAATATATGGGGACAAGTAGGTCCAAAATTTAATACGGTTAGGATAAGTTGATTGATAATCTCTACTTGTATGTCATAATCACTCTGTTCAGTATATCGAATTTGAGTTGAGGCTAGTGCTGACCTAGTAGATGAAGTAGAAGTTGAAAATAGTTTGAAAATGACAAATTTCATTAGGTAGCCTTACCAACCAAACTTTACACATTCATAGCTGTAAATAATTTAATGTTCATACAACCCCATTCATTAAATTGTTAGCAATCAAACACCAATTGTACATAAAATAATTCACAAATATATATATATATATATATATATCCTTCGATCTTTGAAAATTACATCATCGTGCATTCATGCTATTCCTATAATAATAATAATAATAATAATAATAATAATAATAATGCTACCCCATCAATATCATAAATTTAAAATGTTTGTTACTTTACTACTCTATATTTTTTAAGAAAAGGAACAAATAAATGTATTATGCAGTTTGAAACAAAAGCAAATCAAGAGATTTCTCCATATCATAGTTCAAGCAATGAATGTGAAAATTATAAAAAACCCTCAAAATTAGGATTACAAATTCGGTTGGTTTCTTATTCACTAGTTACATACCATCCAATCTTCTATCTTTCAACCTTCTCTTTATTTGAAGAAAATATATATGTCACACGAATCACCATGTGAAAATGCAATTATCATACCTCTTAACCAATTGGCTGAGGGTGTATCCTCAAGAATCAAAGTTATTGCGTGCAGAAAATGGGCATTATCAATAGATATGGGACCTTAGTATTAATTGCATTTTAATCGATAACATGGTATAACACAGATTTAATTATCCTCTTCAATTATTATTTTACCTACATTGCTTATATGTCTAATCATGAACTAATATCATATCTATTCAAACACGTATATGTTGCTAAAAGTACTGTAGCACATGACTTTATTTGTATGTTACCAGAAGAATTCCATCAATTCCAAGATTTCCATGTGATCTTGATTAATATGATGGATACTGCATAGTGAAAACTAAAGTTTAAATGATGGATACTGCTTCACTAACTTAATGTAAAAACTAATCAACATTCCGGTGGCCATCCATTTTAGTTTTAAGATAAAAAATAAAGTTTAAATGACAAACATCATGATATAAAAGATTACTTATTTAAGTAATGACCCCCGAAGTAGCCGGCAAAGGAAAAAACCAACCTAATTGAACCGAATCCGATTGGGTTGAAACCCGAACCTGACTTGATCCCCTTGGATTGACCCAATCTTTCATATATGTAGAATAAATATATTTTATTTTACATATTATAATATATTTTATTATAAAAATAATAGGGGAAATTGCATTTAACCATCCTTTATTTTACATTTGTTACAGCTAACCACCCTTTATATTTTTTTTACACTTAACCACCTCTATGTGTAATTATGTACATTTAACCACCTATTTTATCGAAAAACGTCATTTTCTCCGTTAAGTAAAGTAAATTACATTTTTTTTCCTTTTTTTTAAATTTTAATTACAATAAATAAATAAAGGAAAAACCATAATTGACACTTTCAAGTTCTAATTTGCCGATTTTTGCAACCCTTGCCTAATTTCTTCCATAATAATTCTTTTCCTCTATCCAATGGCGAAGAAGAACCACAACTTCGCCGATGCAAAGAGCATTGGTTTTGGATATGATTCTAACGACTTCGAGTATCCCTTGGAGTCGATCGTGTCTAAGTTGATAGACGACGACTCGAGATTCAAAAGATGGATATGTAGGCTTAAATCCAATGACGATGACATTCCAAGTTCAATTTATTTCTAATTATTTTATTTATTGTAAATAAAATTAAAAAGGAAGGGCAAAAATGTAATTTACTTTACTTAACGAAGAAAATAACGTTTTTCATCAAAACTAGTAATAGTGCCCGTGCCCGGGAGGGCACGTCTTGTATTAAATACATGTTCTATGTATCATCAATTGTTATTATAAAGTATCGTTTTTAATTATTTTATTTTTTATTTAATTTTGTGCATATCCAATTTCATTTAGATATTTATAAGAAATCTAATGGCATGAAAATTTTATATAGATAGAATTTATAATACCTTATTGATACGGTAGAATTTTAATTGAATTCTAATGGAAATTCTTATCGATAGAATACAGATATCTAGCCATCCATTAGATTTGATTATTGATAGGAATTGTTAAGTTATGATTTGTTTTTTTTTTGAAAATTCTATAGCTTGTTTTATTAAATTTTAATTAATTAAAATGGAAATTAGTAGATAAGAAGAAATTTAATGTGGGGTCTACAATGAAATTTAAACCAATCAAACAAATCGAATTGTTTTATTAAAGATGGATGACGCGGTCCAATGAAAAGGTGACACGTGTCAGGCTAAATATTAAATCTAACCTTCGCTTTAGTATATAGTTATGATGGGTGGTTAAATGCACCTATTTACAAATAAGGGGTGGTTAAGTATAGAAAAAAATATTAAGGGTGATTAATTGCAACAAGTGTAAAATAAAGGGTGGTTAAATGCAATTTTTTCCAAAATAATACTTCATTATTATTATTTAATCATAATATTATGTTAATAATCATTAAAATTGTAAGTTTTGACATATTAGGTCGACCCGAACCTACAGAATCACTTGTCAAGGCCTTAACCCGACTTGATTTTTAACTCGATTGACACGAACCCGAAGCTCGAGTCGGCTTCCAAAAAGATGTATAGGACGCTCATTTTGAATTGTAGAACCGGTACTCCGTTATTTTTTTGGAATATGGTAAATTATATTTCCAAAATAATTGCTTACAACAATCCATTACTTACAAGAGGATCAAAAAACCCAGTAAACTGAGTGGGAGTAAGCAATACAAAAGTAAGCTAGACATCAACCGGTGTTAGAAAGCAAAGGGAGGGGTACAGACAGCAATCATCAAATTAAACTATGTCGAGGGAAGCAAACCATCTCGAGATGATCGGCTTGTTGGGGTTGAACACAACTCTAACTCTGACCTTGATATTGTAGAGACAAGTATTGACAGTTTCCTGGATAGAAACAGAGCGCCCTTCAAAGACCTTAGCGTTCCGAGCTTGCCAAATATAATAGACTGCACACGTGAAGCTGAGGGCTCGGAGCTTAAAGACGAAGCTTCTCTTACACCTACTGCGTCCCAGCATATCAAGCCAAACATGGATGTTGTCGGTACTCCGTTATTACTAACAAACAAAGTTCATTAGCTAAACAATGCCAAAGTTCAGCCAATAGTTGCAATGCCATTAATTAAATTGGCATGATATGTCATGCACTCATGCTTATAATAGAACATAAAAGTAGGAATGTAAGCCATCTACGACATAAATGTTGCGTGTAACATGAGATGCACTATAGGTTACTGGATGTACTTTTGATTCGGATTAAAAATGCATAGTAAAATGTCACAAGTGAATTGAAATTAGAAATGCAGTTTTTATGTTTGACAATGAATCATAGTATTTTATTTATTAATTCACTTTTGATATTTTACGTTGTTTGCGACATATGCGTATAAAACAATCATATATTCCCCACAATAATCAAATTCTATAAAGTACACCCCAAAATTGAATGATAAAAGTTTACAAATAGACAATATATACATATTCACTAGACTTTTAGACCGGGGTTTCCAAAGACTGATCGATATTCGATATTGATTTGGTCTCTTTTTTTTTTTGAAAAGGTAAAAATTCGGAGTACTAAATAAATTTGGTAGCCCGAGAGGCAGTAAGACGGCAGCCGTGAACGGCGAGAAAAATCAAAAAGAGCCACAAAAGGCAAGCAAGATGGATGAAATGAAGTACACATTTTCAAAAAGAAGGAGCAGAGGGAGTTTGGAATCGGGGTGAGTAAACACTAAAATAGTGCCGCCGACATCAAGTCGACCCATCCTGGAGTGTGCGAATGGACAACTGACGTTCCATCCACCGAGATGAAGGATCTTCAGAAGTCTTTGAGCACCAAGCGACTTGGCCTAGACAAACTCGGTCCGAAAAATTCCAAACAAAACTCCGACTTTTCAAAAATCTATACAGAGAGGAGCGCAAGCCATCCTACAAATCATTGCAGCTCGACAAAAAATTCCAATTAAATTGATTGGAGGGTAATGTTGAAGGAGTAGGTTGTCATCGGAGAGTCACCTATAAAGTTATGAACATCTTAAGCAACATCATAAAAGGAATCAAATTTGATTTTGAAGGGACTTGATAAAAAAACCACTTACACAAAAGATAACAGAATTGCAAATACTTTCTTTTTCGTTTTCTATGCAGGTGGAACCGGCTTTGTTCAAAGCAGCTTCATCACAATTGGTTTCCTCAATAGAATTGCATATACTTTCTTCATCACAATTGGTTTACTAATGGGTCCAATCTTTGGTCTTCTGAAGTCTTTATCCAACCGGTTGCTAATGAATTTTTTTTTTAAAACATCATTAAATTGATGTTCATATTTTGTGGACAAACTGCATTTCGATGTTGAATCAACTTGGCTAATGTTCAAAGAGATGGTTATTTTCATTAGAGGCTAGTAGTATGAGAGCAACCAGAACAAATAGAACTCATTGGTTTATTATTGTCCAATTTGCAGGAAAGCATGGATATGGAAAACATAGATTAATAGTGTATGGTTTAAGATCAATACACCAAGGATCACACTTTCTCATGTTCATGTACCAAGTAAGCGTCACTTTTCCAAACTTACTTACACTAGTAAGCCATATCCATGTCCAACAGAGATCAATGGTGTGCTCTAGCTCAATTTGTTCAAGAGCAAGTTGTTCAATCGAGAGTTGTTCAAGATACTTGTCAGGGTGGGTTCTCCCCTTTGATTGTTGTTCATAGTAGGACTTCTCATCAGTCTAGTGGTCAGATTTGTTTGATAAGTCTCATATCTATGGCTATGGCTTGGTTGCTTTTTTTCTTATTTAATATTCAATTTTTAATAAATAAATCTAAATCATAATTATGACATGAAATACCAAAAAAATATAAAATTATAATGTAGATAGATAGATGGATAGATAGATCTATAACCGGTGGGTGATACCTGTTGTAGGGGATGCATACGTTGGTTCACGCGCATGTGTATAATAGGTCCAACATATAATCACAATAGAGTTCTATCTTAAAACCAATTGACATTAAGAGGAGGCATTAAGAGTAGTAATTCATATACTCATATGGTAGGCATATAATCTTATAATTTTCGATATAATCTCAACACGTTCCCTAGTGCAGCTGCTTGACCTAACAATAATGTCAGTTGTACTTGATGTTTGATACCCAAAGATCGACTAGCCTATATCAGGCCCTAGATCAAACATGCTCTGATACCATGTTACATTCTGACGAGCCGAGAGAATCGTGACATGTCGAGTACAAAGTCGGGATCCACATCCCAACCAAACAACTTAAGCTCTAATACTATGCTATAGTCGATGGGCCATATCTGACACAGGATACAGAGTGATATATATATAGAATAACGCTCTCGAGTACTAACCCTATTTTCATTCTAAAACTAATAGACTTAATCTTCTAATTCATGGATAGGGATACCACGTACAATTAACACCAAAATTCCCTTCAGCGATACATACATATATAAAACGTAATTATCATGAACTTAATTTGATGATAGCTCAAATCTTGCCAAACAGTTTATGAACAACTAAAACGTGTACGCTTGAGTCTTGATCGCTGAAATTATGAGCAAGTGCGCATCTTCTCGCAATCAATGTTCACCACCAGCCACCGGTATTCACATTTATTAGCAAGCGTGTTCGGCCATGTCCCCATCAAAATCCGTCCCACATTTTAAAAAATGCAACAGAGAAGAAGAAAAAATCTAGCTACCTCACTGCATGATATTATATTCCCTAAGGCAGATACATACCTTATCTTCACATTTATAAAACAAGGATCTCACACGTTATATGAATTTCCCGTGATTTTGCTCACTACATCACATAAACATATTTTCTAGCTAGAGATCACTAACAATGGAGATAGAGGAGGCGGCAGCGGCGGCGGCCACAGGCGAATACTACGACGGCGAAGCTGGTGGTGGAGACGGAGACGGAGGCGGCGGGAGGGGGTCTTATTTGGTGTGGGAGGACTTGACGGTGGTGCTTCCGAACAAGATAGGGAAGGGGCCCACAAGGAGGCTGTTGAATGGGCTAAATGGGTACGCCCGACCAGGCAGGATCATGGCTATTATGGGTCCTTCTGGCTCTGGCAAATCTACCCTTCTTGATTCCCTCGCAGGTTTGTTTTTCACACCATATACAGTATATCTATTTATTACTACTATGCTTAATTCATTCCTACTACACACTACGAGCTTTACAGTACGTGCTGAGCTAAGAAATAGAGCACACAAGTGGTTCGATCAACAGCTTACCTATTAGCTAGCCTTTCCAAAGTTTCTTTCCAACCGTTGCTTAATTAACTTCAGATGTGCACTTATTTGGATCTTCATTGAATGAGTTAATTTTTGGATGGATTTTAGGTACTCATTAGTCTCTGATTAGGAGATGGAACAGAGCTATAGAAAGGATAAAAGGACATGTTACCCTTGTTTTGAGTTGATCAGAATAACCTTTTCTATATTTACCCACTACCATAAATGGAAAGGGTAGAAAAATGCAGCTATCAAACTGCAAATAATTGTCCTAGATGAGCGCTGCAAATAATTGTTGTTCAACCCTTTGAAGGAAGCTTTAATGCTTCCACATGATTCCTATCTTTACGTCTATTTTATTTTATCTTTCCCAGCTTTCAACTCCTTTGATTGATTGATTGATACTTATTTTTGGTATGTAATCATACAATCTCATATCTACAGATATATCTTAATTCAGCATCATGACTTCTGTTTTATTCTACTCCGTATTTTATTGGATCTCTATCTAGTATCTGACAAGATCACTCATGACTTAACATCGTTGAATATGAATCCTTAACATAGCAAATACTTCACAGGCAGACTCTCGGCTAACGTAATCATGACCGGAAACGTCCTTGTCAATGGCAAGAAACAACGGCTAGACTATGGTGGGGTGGTATGTCATCAAACCAACCTCCTTCAAACCTGTATGGACATATCTTATTAAACAGGAATACAAGGCTAATATATAAACCATCATTTGTTTGTCTGTTTGCAGGCTTATGTGACCCAAGAGGACACACTCTTAAGCACACTTACTGTCAGAGAAACCATAACATTCTCTGCCCACTTGAGATTTCCTCCAACTCTGTCAAAACAGGACATTGAAGACCTTGTAGAAGGCACAATACTTGACATGGGCTTGCAGGATTGCGCTGATCGGATCATAGGGAACTGGCATTTGCGCGGTGCGAGTGGTGGAGAGAAGAAAAGGCTCAGCATTGCTCTTGAGATTCTGACACGCCCGCAAGTCTTGTTCTTGGACGAGCCCACCACCGGTCTCGATAGTGCAGCTTCCTTCTTTGTGGTGCAGATTCTTAGGAATGTTGCTCAGGGGCATAGGACTGTTATCTCTTCAATTCATCAGCCTAGTAGCGAAACATTCGCCTTGTTTGATGATCTTTTTCTGTTGTCCGGTGGCGAATCCGTCTATTTTGGAGAAGCAAAGAATGCCATAGGGGTATATGACACTCCATATTATAGTCTTATTATGTTCTTGGACATGAAATTCAGTGTCCTACATCATTTTTTTCAGAACATTGATATATTTGTTATAATAATCAGGTGATATATTTATGCAGTTCTTTGCAGAAGCTGGGTTTCCATGTCCAAGCAGAAGAAGCCCATCTGACCATTTCTTGAGATGTATCAACTCAGACTTTGACAAAGTCACAGCCACATTAGCAGGCTCAATTGGAAGCCAAGTAAGTAAAATTTACTGATTTCTTGAACCATATGCCTTGTTCCATCTCTTTTGTGACAACATTTTTGCCATTTTTAACAGAAAAGGGAAAAGAGTTTAGAACCTCTAATGAGCATGGGCACAGCAGAGATCAAGGCTACACTTATCGAAAAGTACAAATGGTCAAAGTACGCGCGGAATGTCAAAATTAAGATGAACGAAATCTTATCAATGGTACTGCTATTTCAACTGAAACAAATAGTTTAGCAAGATTCAAATAAGAGACAAACTTTGTTCAGCTGATGAGCATCTTTTGCAGCCAGAATCTGAAGCTGAATTGAGACAGGGAAGCCAAGCAGATTGGTGGAAGCAACTTACAACATTGACCAAGAGATCCTTTTTGAACATGTCAAGGGATGTAGGATACTATTGGGCGCGTATAGTTACCTACATTGTTGTGTCCCTATGCGTTGGTACAATCTATTATGACGTTGGCACTTCTTACTCGGCTATCTTGGCTCGGGGCGCTTGTGGAGGTTTCGTGTCTGGGTTCATGATATTTATGTCAATTGGTGGTTTCCCATCCTTCATTGAAGAAATGAAGGTCAGAAAGAGCAAACCTGCTAAGATCTGTAGCTAGTCATTATCACTCTATAAGCTCTTATAAAGGTTTGTTTGTTTGTTTTGATCAATCCCAGGTGTTTTACAAAGAGAGACAGAATGGCTACTATGGAGTAGCAGCTTACATTCTATCAAACTTCATCTCCTCATTCCCATACTTGGTTGTAGTGGCACTTGCTACGGGTAGCATATCGTGGTTCATGGTGAAGTTCAGGAATGAATTCTCCCATTTTGTATACTATTGCCTCACCATCTTTGGATCCCTTTCTGCAATAGAGGGTTGCATGATGGTGATTGCTGCAGTTGTACCTAACTACATGATGGGCCTTGTCGTTGGCGCAGGAATCATTGTAAGACATACAAAAAACCACCCATAGCTTGAATTCCGTTAACAAAATCCTCTTGACTTGATGAAGGTGGCCTCATTTTCTCCATATTAATTTGGTACAGGGGATACTGATGATGACATCTGGATTTTTCCGGTTGATCTCTGATCTTCCCAAGGTGTTCTGGCGCTACCCGGTTTCGTACCTGAGTTTCGCTTCCTGGGCGTTACAGGTAAGATTACTACGTACATAATTAAGGATCATGGTGAAACTCAACTCGTACACATTGGCTTAAGTTTTTGTGTTAATGTCGCAGGGTTCATACAAGAATGGTCTGATTGGGCTTGAATTCGATCCTCTAGTGCCGGGTGACCCGAAGCTCAAAGGCTCGGTGCTCATAAGGACGGAGTTTGGGATTCCAATGGATCATTCCAAGTGGGTGGACTTGGCTGCGGTGTATCTCATCGTATTGTCCTACCGGATCCTCTTCTTCTTGGTACTCAAGTTCATGGAGAGAGCAATGCCTGTACTCAAGACGATGTACTCCAAGAGGACCATTAACAAGCTTAAGAAGAGGGCGTCGTTCAGGAATTCAGGTTTCTCATCCAAGAGATTTCAACCTGCACATCCGCTACATGAGCTAGAAGGCCTCAACTCACCAATTCCATAAGACTTTGTACGACGTATTTATTTTGTTCAAAACAAAAATCCATTTCAACTGCTATGTTGCCATATTCATGTACCAAGAAGGAAGATTGTAATGAAGTAGCAATACAGAATTTGTGGGAGTGAAAGAACGAATAAGATACTCCGTATTTACTTGGCCAGACGTGTGTTATTTGTAATTGTAATCCTCCTTACACACATATGTGATGATGTAACGGGTTGATATAATATAATACTCCTACATATAGTTGTCTATGACACTTGCATGCTGCTGGCAGCCCGGTTAAAAAACTGTTGTAACAAGTACAAACAATGCTTTGCATCAGGAGTAAAAATATGGACACAGACAAAATGTAGCAGTAAAAAACAGAGTGAGTATAGTCTTTCCGAGAAAACGGAAGTTTTACCTACCCAAAATTTCTCCAACTCCCCGTATATCGCGAGAAACTGTGAGCCACGTGTCAAATCCATACCTGACACGGCCTCGTTCAGTGGGCCCCGGCACGTCCGTTATGGAATCGGCCGAGCAGGCCATTTCCATTCTTCGCTAAAGTTTGGCCGTTGAGCCTTGACACTTGAGAGAGAATTCCAAGGCAGCAATGTCTCCTCGCCAGCTGATTCGCAACGTATGAACTCCTCTTCTCTCTTTCTTTTTTGTTTTAGCTTCCTGAATTTTGCTTGGAATTTGTGTGTTTTCTGTTCGGTGAGAACTAATCGCAGTTGGATTGCTAGGGTTTTTCAGTTTCGTCCTCTTCTTCTGAACTGTTGTCCTTCTGGTTGAGATTTGAGTGTGTGTTGGTATTTTCGTGATCAATGAGTATCGATTGCTAATTTGCTAGTGGTTTTTATGCAACAATCAAGTGTCGGACTCAACCCTCATGTTGGTTCTCTTCTCCGATTGATGACCTTGACGCTTCAAATTAATACTTTTGGTAACTTTGCCAGCAACCGCTTCCTGTATAATGGAATATCCGGATAGATGCTTCGGTGCAATCGCTATGCTGTCTGGTTGTTGCATTAGGAATTCACTTTCTGTTGTTCGTAAAGTGTGATTGAGTGAAAAGATTTGTTTCGTTTTCCATGGATGAATGGAAATAAGTAAATTAGCTGCTAGGAAAATATGTACAACCAACAAAATGAAGCAGACCGTAATTAACGTTGTTGGATACATGGTTCCACTAGGCATTTGTTTAAACAGCTCATAACATGGCTTTTTATGTTTTTTTTGTTGGCAAGGTTAGATGCCAGCCTTTTCAGTGTGGGGTTCACATGGCATTTACTGTTGGTTCTAATTTTCTGTACCATTTTTAAAAAAAATTTAAGCTATTTTCTTCCTTGTTCATTTCTTTGTTGATGATGTTTTGAAGTCATTTCATTTACTTGTGTGCTCTTACTTAAATAATTTATCATCTAGATAAACTGGGGCTGATTTGGTCCTTATGTCAATCACATGTGCTTGCAGGGAGATGCTACTGTGTCCTCCAAACATCCTGAAAACACAGTTTCACAGTCAGCTTCAACTATATCTCCTGAAAAGGTGGTTGAAGAAATTCTCCAGCATCCCGTTCATGGACTTGATGAAAATCTTGTGGAGTTCTCTGAAGCTATTAGAAGTAAGATAAAGCCGTTTGAGTCTTATCAAGATCCTTAACTCTTCATCATGTATATCATTGAACTTTCTTATTCAATGTATTGCAGCTGTTGGAAAGGCTCTAAGACGTGTGACAGAAGGAAAGGCTGCTGCTCAAGCGGAAGCAGCAGAATGGAAGCGCAAATATGAACTGGAGAGGGCAAAAAACCTGCAACTGGAGCTCAGAGGTATGTTAAAAGGAAGTAAACCTTATCTGTCTTCTCATGCCTTTTCCAACTTATGTGATGTTTTGTTCTTATTCGACTTTCCTATGCAAGCATTGAGCTTTATGAAAGTAATTTATACATGCCTATCAGTTACCAATTAGGGCTTCCAACTGACCGTTTTTCTTTCTACGCATCAGAAGTGTTTGATCATCCCGTTCTTTTTTTCCCCTTTAATCTTAAAATAGTCATGCATTTAATAAGTTTTGCCTATTTTATGGTAGAATTATCTACTACTGAAACTAAAGATGAACTTCCTGATGATGGAGCACCATATATGACTGACCATCCGAAGATGTTGCTTGAGGCCGATGGAAGTATTGGGAATTGTTGCGGGAAGAATGGAATATGCAACCATGAGGTCCTTCGAGATGGTGAAGCTGACTATACATCTAAATTGGTGAATGGGTGTACAATGGAAAAGGTAATTTCATCTCCTGATGTTTCAAGACTACAATTGGAGATTACTTTCTTTTATTGATATTTCTTTTGGCAGTGACTAAGACTCTTATTGGCTTAAAAACATGTTATAGATATACTGAACAATCCACCCCCTCAGAACCGACAAGCGTTCATAATAAGTAACTTACATCTTGTCTTTATCAAATATCTGATCACAACATACCATAATTCTTAATTTTCAACATATTAACTGTTGGCTATCAAAAGGAGTGTAGTTATTTTTCAAGAAAATTGTTTCAATGAGTGGTTATAACTTATTGAAAATGTCTAGGTGCCTGAATGCGATTTTCTTATTATTAATCTACATTGTCATACTACAGGCTTCTTTTAAACTTACTTGGAATTGCAAGGATGATAAGAGCAATCAATACAAACATGATATTGTATCCTTCGCACGAGGTGATATAGTTACTGCAGAGCGTAGCAGCAAACAGGTATTAGTGATGCTATTTGTGCAATCAAAATGTTGAATTATAACAACTATAAGCTTGATAAAAGACATCTCAGAAGCATGTCTTGGATTTCATGATGCTACAGTTAATGACATTATCTGAATATATATTGTCTCCCATGTCTTAAACATCAAGATTGCAATGCAAAGCTGTCTTGCATTTTGCAAATTTATATTTTCCTTTACAAATTAGTATTAATAAGCTGAGTTTTCGTTGTAGTTACAGCTTGAGTAATCTTTAAAATCTAGGACCGCCTTTATAAATGCTGGCAGGACTGGAGAAGGGGAAAAAAATTCATTTAGTCTGGATTCTTTTTTGGGTCGAAGGAGAGGCGGCACTCTCCGGCTCCTCGAGGGAGCGTCATTTAGTCTGGATTCTAGTGTGCATGTGATTGATTTTCATACATTTTTCTGACAGATTTCTTTGAAATGGGAGAGTAGACCACAGACCATTCTTGTACTGACCAAACCAAATTCAGTTTCTGTTCAAATTCTTTGTGCTGAAATGATAAGGTATAGGCAATTCTGAAGTTTCAATTACATTCTCGCCATTATCCTCTTTACATATCTGCCTTTTATTGCAACTCCTTCAAGCCTGTTTAACCATGCTTAAGAAAATTATTGTTTACCTTTGGCTTATATAAAAGTTTCCTTCTACTGCTGTTCACTTGTTCTATACTGTCAGATGGCTGAAACAAAGGAAGCTGAACATATTTGTGGAACCACGTGTTAGATCTGAGCTCTTACATGAGTCATCTGATTTTGATTACATCCAGACTTGGAAAGATGGTGAGGAAAAAGTACTATGATACATGAATGTACTGATAAATGAGTCTGCTTGTGTTTTAGCTGTCGCTTTTTTGTCTGTTCTTATTTGTATGTGTCCTTGAAAATCATTTCCAGAGGAGTCAAACTAGAATGGCTCACCTACTTGTTGTAGTAATTTCCACCAGTAAGGTTTATATTTGTGTCTATGAATTTACAGAAGAGGAGATCTCAAATCTGCATTTCAAAGTTGACCTTGTCGTCACTCTTGGCGGTGATGGAACTGTTCTTTGGGTATGTGCTTCTTATTTCTTTGTGGTTAGAAGATACCTTTTTTTTTTCTAAAAGCGAAAAGTCTTAATTACTGTCATTATAATGTTTGGTTTAGACAGGACAAAAGCTTCGTCTACAGTGGCTGTGATATATTTAAAAAAAAAAAAAATTTATGATCTAATAAAAGTAGACTTACCAGAACAATGCTCCAAGTCCTCCATCCATGACTCCATGTTCCTTCTTTAGATGACAAAATATCTTGTTATTTGAATATTTAACATGAAGATCTACATGTTGACTGAGTGATTGGATATTTCTGGTGTAGCATCGTAGTTATATGAGTAAATATCTAATACTTATCCTCTCCTGGTCATTCTATAACTTATATTGAAACCCTAGCATGTTTACTGCCCAACTGAATAAATTAGCTCTCGTTTAGCTTGATTAATCTAGGGTAAGATGCATGTTAAAATCACCCCCAGAGTGCAATTTGCAGGCATCTATTCCCTTGAATATAAACTCATTACATGACGCATACTTCCTGTACAGGCTGCTTCCATGTTCAAAGGACCAGCTCCTCCAATAGTACCATTTTCTCTGGGATCGCTTGGATTTATGACACCATTCTGTATCCATTATAGCTTTGTTCTAATAGAAGAAAGCGTCTCTGAGAATTCTGTTCCTGTTTTATGAATTGTATTCACCTTACGAAGCTGTGGTCTTTAACACACTTTAGATAGTGAAAAGTACAAGGAGATTCTCGATTCCATCCTACAGGGCCCAGTTAGCATCATGTTACGGCATCGTTTGCAATGCCATGTAATCAGGGGTGCAGCCAAGCATGAAAATGAAACAGAGGAGCCAATTCTGGTTCTCAATGAGGTCACCATTGACCGGGGCATTTCCTCATTCCTCACCAATTTAGAATGCTACTGTGACAACAGCTTTGTAACCACCGTCCAAGGAGATGGATTAATCTTATCAACTACCTCAGGAAGCACTGCTTATTCACTGGCTGCTGGAGGGTCTATGGTCCACCCACAGGTAAACACTAAAACATTTAGGGTGCATTTGACTTACTTAATACATTATATTGTATCATAATGCACTATCCTGCACTAAGTAGCTGTTCGGATGCATATACATGCATTATATTTCATGCTTTCGAAAGGAATTATCAAGTGTGGTAAGCCCATATGATGCTTTGTGATGCATTGATGTATTAATGTATTAGAGTCTGTGCATATCAAGATATAGAGACATAAAGTAATATTATGCTCGATAATGTATTGTTTGGATAATCTGGATACACCTTAAATCATGTATTGATTGCCCAATAAAACATAAGTTCCTTATAGTGTATGATATTTAACAAACCAGTGATCTTAAGAGATAATGCAGTATACAATTGCACGCTTAGTTCCCATCCATTGTGTGTTTAATTTGGCGTGTACAGGTTCCTGGAATCTTGTTCACACCAATCTGCCCACATTCATTATCATTCCGTCCGTTGATATTACCAGAGCACGTGAGTTTGAGGGTACAAGTACCCTTGAACAGCAGAAGCCCGGCTTGGGTTTCATTTGATGGAAAGGGCAGAAAGAAGTTGGAACCTGGAGACATGCTGTTGTGTAGCATGGCAACTTGGCCAGTACCGACATCATGCCAAGTTGATTCAACTGGTGACTTCCTACGCAGTGTTCACGAGGGTCTCCACTGGAATCTGAGAAAGACGCAATCGTCTGATGGGACCCATGATGCCTAGTGTCACTATTAAAACAAGATACACTTAAGTGTAGAGAAGCAAGCTGTATGTACAAGATAACTAGATAAGTTCGTAATTAGTCTGTTTGATCGTTTCTTCTCTGTACCGTAATTATTTAGCTGTGAGACCAGCGTACAAATTCCTGTGGTCTGTCGTGTATACACTGATAGGTGATAATGACAAGAAAGGACCAATAAGATGAGTTGGGCCAGGTGTTTATCGTCTAATCTGCATTGAGTTATTTCACTTTTTCAACAAAACATTTGTAGCAGTCTAGGACTACCTTATGATCATGAACCTGTGACCAGCGACGAGGACTGCACAAAACATCAATACCAAACATCAATACAAAACATTAACATGCTATATAATGATGCGAAACTTTTGAGTGGATAA
The DNA here is from genome assembly GCA_934048045.1 of Polygonum aviculare. Lineage (NCBI taxonomy): Eukaryota > Viridiplantae > Streptophyta > Magnoliopsida > Caryophyllales > Polygonaceae > Polygonum > Polygonum aviculare. The sequence continues at coordinate 12,878,003 of OW204023.1, read as the reverse complement.
TATAATCTTACTAACTGATTACGACAAATGCAAACATCATGAGGTTCATGAGTTTATGAAATACTTGAAACAATCATCTGTTACATACGGCTAAATGTTAGCCAAAAATACTCTCAAACAGAAATGCTAGAAAAACCTCAACCCATAGAGAACAAGCTTTTCCAAGGTCCACCTTATGCAATTTCTAACTGATGCCTAGTAACATAAACGAGTGCAACAAGGAATCTCTATCAGTTTGGATATTGATGGGGGTAAAAGAGAAATTGGGGATGGGATCATTCGGGACATTTTGAATGATGTGTTCCCCATTGGGACTACTGATATCTCCCCTAAAACCTTTTGAGGAAAAAGGAAAGTTTAAATAAAAGACCTAGCACCACGGGCTGAGGATGGATGAACACCTCACTTCTCCATGAATGCTCAGATCAACATGGACAAACATTACATTACGCATGTTCTTCAGCATGGTTACCTTGAATTCCAATCAAGCGTGCATAATCCACCCACCTGCACATGTCAGGTTACAGAGAATGTGAGTCAGTTGGAATGGAACGAGCTGGCTTTATAATGTTCCAGAGAAGATGATCAAAGAACTTACAATAATGAACCCAAAAATGTATTTCCAGTTCGGACAGCAAAACAGAGAGCACTCAGCGCGAGCTTGTTATTGTGTAGCATAGGTTCCAAAAGCCTTTGTTCAACTATACCTGCCACTATTTGGTACCTACAAATTACACAAACAAAATTTTCATACAATCGCTTAGTCAAACTTAAGTCCACTACGGAGGGCCAATGCTCATTACAGAGAGTAAAGAATGTAACTGGATGGCGAATTTACAGGGAAAAAAATAGATTTAAATTACACATGTAAGCATAACTGAAATCAGTTATTTGGTGCCACACACATAACTGAATTCAGTTATGTGTGCAGCACATACAAGACAATATAAACATCAAAACAAGCACATACCTGAGGTTGCTAGAAACTGCCATATATACACCATAGGCAACACTTGTTGAGACTACGGGCACATTTTCAACTTCTTCTGCAGCAGACTTGTCAACAGTCTTCTTTGCATTAATGAAAGCATTTGTGATGGATGTTCCAACCTAGGCAAAACAAATACCTTCATATCAATATTTTCAATCCAGGAAATCCATTTCACAACAGAGTTGCAATCACAGACCAATAAAGTACACCTGATAATTTTTTCATTTTCTTTCATCTTTCTAATTTTCATAGGAAAGGGCTAACGTGCAAGAAGAAACAGAAAACAATATATGATCATGTCAGAATCAGAGATCGATTTACAGATTGCATTGCATGGGTTGATGGAACATGCATGGCAGTTTTATAACCTTCTTCAAAGAAGGTCTAAGGCTAATGGTTTTGGCAAGGAGCCCTTAAAGGAGCTGCAGCATTTTTAGGACATTACTTTATCCCTCTGAAAGGTGGAAGCTGTGAGCATTCAAGCTAGTTTCTAAAAATGCTCCCATTTAAATTTTCTCAAACAATGTGAGAAAGAAAATATATGAGAGAAGTGGCTATTAAGAAAGCAAGGAGTATAAAAATGGCATATTGATATATTACCAATGAAGAGGTGGTTCCAACAGCAAAAAGCTTTGCACCATTACGCTGCATTACAAAGAAAAGAAAAAGAAAATAAGAACAAAAGTCAAAATTAAAGCCTACTTGCTTCTCACATACTGTCAATAGACTTTGATTGAATTTTACATACCGCAATTGCACCTATCCTCTGAATTAGAGAATATGATGCTCCACCAAGCGCAACCTGGAGATGATGTGTTGGGTCAGAAAAAGGCTCAACAAAATAAAGCAAATGAATACATATATTAACCAAGAGATGACTGGAATTCCAAGCTTGAGACCTGAAAGGCATTATCTGGACATCCATGAAAGAACTTCGCAATACTTCCAGCATTGACAGCAAGAGCTGGCCGAAGAGCAATAGTTGGAGCAGGAAGATAAACAAGCATGAAATCCGCAATCACAGCCATAGCCTAAATATAAAAGACAGGAAGGTCAGAAGCTGTAATTGAGAACAAAAAACTTCTGGCATACATTACAACTATTTAATTGCACCACCTGCAAGATTTAGTGTATTATTGTTTTCACTTCTCCCATTTATTTTAATTAGAAAAGAACCATAAAAAAAAAGGTTCACAACACACAACTCAACCTCAGACCAAAGAATGGCATTAAGAGTAAGTACCTTAAATTACCAAACTGCTACATTGAGTTTTACACAAAAAATGCCTACATGTATTGGCTTTACCAGCCAATATCTATAAAGCTTTGTGGAAAAATACAGATAAAACAGTGATATTCATTGCCCATCATGCATGTCCAATGGCTTTTCAACTCGGTTGAAGGTGACTCATAGATTGCAATAATATGGGTGATAACAAACAAATGCAAAAATTGTAGTGTGCTAAAATCCACATATCACAGTATCCCCAATTAGAAATAAATTTGCTATATAAGCAAACAACACTTGGAAACATAAACGAAAAAGGCAAAGAGCAAAATTTAACCTCCATGTTAAATAAGATCAATCAGGAGAGAGATAGACATACCACATCAGCACAAACAACTTCAATCTCCTTCCAGAAGTTCTCCCTCCGACGTTCATATTCAGCTGCAGTCTATCAGGACAAAGAAAACGGGTCAAATTCAAAGAAAGGATAATGGCACACCTCATAGATTATAGCACCTTATGGATCAGACTGAGTAATTGAGTGATAGGAAAAGATAATCCATAGAATGGTTTAGGCCAAAAAAAAGGAAGACAACAAGACATAGAAAAAAAAAAGGAACATCATCACACAAAATGGAGATGATCAACAAAAACAATAAAGTAACAAATTTCTCAGCCCAATGAAGTTCTAAGCTCTGTTCCCTTTACAGAACTAAATTCTACAACCAAACTCCTACATTAAGTGGTAACTAATATGACGGAACATCATTTGTAATGCACAGTACATCGTAATAAGTCGGTTCAAGACTGATGTAGACAAGTAGTTTGTCTAAATCAGTCTTGGACCGAGACAACAACCTCCAGACAGCGGTCATAACTATTGTGACCTATTTTACTCAGTTTTCTTACAGTAACTCCAGATCCTGGACAAATGACAATCATCAATTGCACACCAATAACCATTCATTGCCAAAGAAAGAAAAGAACCATTCTTTATAACAAGCCATCAATTGCACTGGTCCAAACAAACGGTACACAACAAAATAAAAAGAAGCAAACAAATATGAAACCTTCCGAGAGGTCGGTAAATAACAAACTAGACAGCAAATCATATCACTAGCAGACAATTCCCAGAAATTCAAAGATAACCCATGCTATCAAAATATCACTTCGCAAAATTGAGCAGTTAAGCATCTCCTTTTCCCTTCCTTTCCCATTAACAGGAACATTAATTTACACAACACACAAACGTTGACAAGCACAGAGAGGATTAAAATATTTCCACGCCTCAAGCACCTGAATTTTTTCTGGAAAACATCTCAAATAACAGGAAACGGAAAATGACACAGAAAATCAGAAATCAATTTCGAGCGAATCTGGAATAACAGGACACGGAAAATGACAGAGAAAATCAAATCAAATCAAATTGAAGCAGGGAAAAGGAAATCCGTACTTTGGTGAAGACTCCAACGCCACACTCCATGCCAACTTTAGCCAAGAACAGATCATCGGCCAACAATCTCTCCCTGAATCCACCGAACTGAAGCAGCCACCGGTAAAAAGGCGACTTCTCGAGCTCCACATACTTCATCACAATCTCCGCCGGAAGCTTCCCAGACTGAATCGCGGCGGAGAAATCCTTCGGCAAGCTGTCCAAAGAGCGTCCGATCTGAGCTAGCGCCAACAAGGACTCATCCTTTCCCTTACTCTCGCCTCCGTCACTGCCTCCCTCTCCATCTCCATGTCCTCCTCCTCCTCCTCCACCTCCGCTCCCGCCATCGAAATCGCCTCCTCCGGAAGCAAACGCCAGAAACAGCGGCGACGGAGGTGAGGAAGAGAGACGGTTAGGCTTGGGGAGGGCGGCGACAAGGCGGGGGAATGCGGCGGCTCCGATGGGCGCAGAGTCGGCGAAGGAGGTGGAGGCGAAAGGAGAGATGTGGTTGTGTCGGCGGATTGAGAGGCTGGTGAGATCGAAGGAGGGGGCGGAGGCTGAGATCGCCATTTTCGAGAGCGCTGGTAATGGTTGAATGCTCGGTCTTAGGGTTTGTAGGTGAGCGAGGAGAGCCACCAAGGCCTCGTTTCCAAATATGCCTGCCCCACTCTTTTTCGTCGTCCCACTCTGACGTCCCCTTGCACGCTCTCACTTTGTATGCTTTCCTTTTTCCAGCAAAATTTATAGCTTTCTTTTTTAATTTAGTGGTTGGATTTTATGGGAAACAATCACATTTCTGCCATATTTCCTTTTCATATAATAGCATTACGGTGGGTGGATGTGTATTTAGTAGGTAATAAATAGTTGCGAATATTAGCCTTTGTGCACACCTTTATGATTTCATCCCTTGTAGGTCATATTAGTTGGGAATGAAAAAATAAGATTTTTGTTTTTCACTCGAGTAAGGGACCGAGGCAAGACTTGTACATATTCATGAACCTACCAAAAACAAATATTAACGCATAAGATATTTTAAGATCCATGAAGATCTCGACCAAAAAATAAAAACATCCATGAAGATTAACCCATGAATATTCTACCAAAAAGCTTAATGTTGATGCATGCATATTCTACCAAAGCAAAGATTAATACATGAATATCCTACAAAAGAGAGATTAATGCATGAATATTCTACATTCGACCGAAAAAAAAATGCATGAATATTCTACAAAAAAAGAAAGAGATAAGCGCGTGAATATTCAGCTCTCAAATTTCATTTTGTCATGTACTCATGTCAAAGTAGCGTGCGTTTTCATTGTGCACGAGGTATATATGGGTTGGATCGTTAAGGTTACTAGTCAGGATAGGAACGTCTTGAGAAGGATTCCATTGACAGCGGAAATGTAAGAAACTTAAGCAGGTAAAACAGATAAGATAAGGACTCAATGATTTATAGAGGACCCTCCCTAATACAAAGTGGCCTTATGGGTAAACCTCTACCCCCGGGGAGGATTTTCGAATAGTCTTCCTTATCTTATTTAAAGGGAGTCTTTATAGAGTACAAGGCGAGCTTTTACAATTCTCTGAGTCTAAGTGTCCGCCCTTAGCCTCACTAGTAAACACTTCTTTAAGCCTAACACTATAACCTAACACTCTTCCTATAAGAACGCTAAACTCTAACGTCCCTCACATTAGCTTCGTGAGAGATAACCTTCATTTCTATCTTTTTGATTTCTTTGTGATTGTTTGGTGGACTTCTTCTTCCGATTCAAGCTCACTCGAGTTCTTGAATGACCCATGGGGGTACTTATAGTGATGGTAAGAAGGTTTCTTTCCTAGGACCCTTTTACCCTTGGGCGTCCTCAGAGATCGTTGCAGATCTTGTCGCTTCCCTTCAACGGTGCGATTTGCATCTTGAGGAAGTCAACTCTTTCGTTGCTTGGGAAACCTCCACGTAGTCAAGGGACCATCTTCTAGACAACGACTTCTTTGGAAGTATGCGCACGTGCCCAAACAAGGGAAGCTTCCTTCTGAGGACTACAGCCGAGTATGATGTAATCATGTTGGGGCGGCCTTGTTTGAATTTGAACTTCTACACAGTTTTGGCGTGTGTCCCTTCTCGATGAGGACCAAGTCCTAATCTCATAGGGACTCCATTCTTGTTCAGCTTTGGATCTTCTGATGGAGTGCATCTCTATTGTGTAGGGACTCTCATGCACTTGTTGTCCTTTTCATTCATTGGCGTCCCTAGGACTTATCTTGAGATAAACACTTGGACACACATTACGTGACATTGAGTTTGTCATTATCATTAGATCAACTTAAAAAATTCATAAAACCTTCATTAGAGCTCGGAATCGAGTGATTCCAAAGCCTAATGGTAGATAAAGGATTCTAGTTTCATCCCTCAAAATTTGAGGCAATTCCAACAAGTATCCAGAAAGTTATGTCAATTTTACTAAAATGTTGCCCAGTCTCGGGGGCACCGACCGCCGCCACAAGGGCAGCGACCGCCGCTATGAAACTGGCCGGCACCGCTTTGCTACAGACGCAAGTGGCTCGACGGGACGTTTTCTTTGTGGGCGTCGTGGTTTTGATTTCTGCAATGGTTTTGTTTGGAGATCAATCCTAACATCTTTATGCAATGTGAACTACAACAATGTCAACTACTTTTAGACTATTAGGCTCAAAGTCAAGCCATTTTGGATTATTGGAATATTAGAAAGATTTGAACCTTATAAATAGGGGGTTGGAGGTGATGGAAGAAGGCATCCGAAATGCTCTTCTCTCTCTCTCTTAAATCTCTCCCCAAACAAAATAGAAGTGTCAATCTCGCTACTATTGGCACCGGTGTCTCAAGAAGTGTTCGGAATCGATCGGAAGAAGCTTGCGAAATCCCGCAGTCGACACAAACACAGGCAGCGACCGCCGCCAAGGGGCAGCGACCGCCGCCATAGGGCAGCGCCCGCCGCTAGGAGCCTTTGCTCGTGTCTTGATCCGAGTCGTGTTCTAGCCATTGCTCGGGCCATTCTTTGCTTTTGTCTTGCGTTTTGCCTTGCCTTAGGCCTCGTCTAGGGCCTTACTAGCCTCGACGCCACGCCTCAATTAGCGTTCTTAAGATCGTCTTAAGGCAAGTGGATGGTTCTCCTTTCCCTTACTCGATAATCGTGAAATTGCTTTCCTTTATCAAAATAATCGTTGGGAAAAAACTTGTTTACTAATAATTTGATTAGGATTATTATGCTTAGAAATAATGACCATTGTTATTATTTATTTTTAATATCGTACGCACTAGTACATGAACTTAGAACCGTTGATGTGTGACCTTGGTTGTTTCAAGTCTCTTTTCGAGACTTTGTTGTGGACTAGGCTAAGACTAGGAATGCGAGATTTAAGACTCTCGTAATTTCTTAATAACTCATGTTACGAGGTGTAATTAGTGCATGCTCGTAATATTAAGGTCATATGACTAATGCTCGTTCCTTGAGATGGGCTATATCACTCTAGCTAAGTGCTCACCTGACGCTTGCTTTCCTGTTAATTAGTGGCCAAGCTCCGATGAGCCGTCACTTAAAATTCGTTAGTTAAATTGCTCTATTTTATGATCTAATAAGATAAGTGTCCAATGCACATTAATTCATAAACGCAGGGTAATCAGTACAACTTGGAAAATCACTCTGGGTCCACAATATTGACAGTCGTCTTTTTAATCTGAATTCATACTCGAGTTGTTAAAACGCCTATAAAATGGCAAGATGGGTTCAGGTGTATAAGAGTCCTTGTGGCCACCTTCCTGTCGGCATCTTCGTGTTATGATGAGGTTGATTACGATTCAATTAGTGTTGGATGCTTTTTCACTGTTGCTTGAATTAATTAAGTTCCCAACAAATCTTAAACACATACCTTTCTTAGGTGCTACTTCCATGTAGCATCCTACTTCCGAGAAATCTCATTTCTCATAAGCCTCAAATCTCATAAATCCTCAAGCTAAAATTATCATATTCTTTTGAGCCTTGCTCGTCTAAAGCCTCTCGCTTAAAGAGCCATATGCGTTCCGCATCAAAGAACCCTTGACTGTTGGGCATCAGCTAATTTTCAATTGGTCCGTGATGCCCTCATGTCTAAACCTTTCTAAGAACCGAACCCTATTCTACCACTTGCTTAGTCTCGCGTTAGACTAACATCCCTTCTTTCTTTCCCAACTTTGTTGGCTGGTATTCCTTGTTTTTATGGGGATGTCAGATAGGAAAGGAAAGGTTGTTCAAAAGGAAGCCGAAGACATCAGGATCTGCAGGAAGGAAGGAAGGACGGAAAGCAGGAAGGAAGGAAGGGAGGAAGAAGTCTGTAAGACATTTTATGGTTTGACCATATTTATGGGTCCCACAAACTTTTATATTTTAAAGAAATATTGTTCAAAATTCCGCTGCAACTCTCTTTTAAATGATTATTATAACCTTACGGGAAGTTTATCCCACTTGTAATTCGATTTACATTAATGAAATTGAGTTGATTATTCTCGAATCACCTCGTTAAGTCATGTTTTTAGCCTTGGATGACTTTGGACGGTGAAATCCGAGGTCACTGGCGGTAATACCCTTTGGCTTTAAGAAGGCGGTGTTACAACATCCTCGTGAATTCAAGATATCAACTTGTTACTTTCATCATTAGCCAAGCTATAAAGATTCATGGGTTACATTAGTAGCCTATATACATTCATAAGGTCTTTAACACTAGCATGTAACCAACGACAGTGAGATTTAGCCCCAATTGTTTAAATCTTAACATATCACAAAAAAATCACCGAACAAAATGCTTGCAAAAGGTTTTTCAATGTCAGAGTTCCCTTCTTCTGGAATACTCTACATCTCGTTCCACGGAGATGAATGTTAATGCATTCTCAACGACATGATGTTCTTGGAGCTTGATTCCTTGAAGTCGCACAACCAATTTCGTTCACCCTTGTATGTCTTCAGATGCCTCATAGCATACACCCCAGCATCAACATGGTTGTTCGGGTTCGTCCATATTATAGGCATCCAAGTTGGATCAGTATTTTTTACTTCACATTTCTTGTAATCTTTTCTTTCAATAACGAAACACAAAAGCATTTGTTTCAGCATGAAGAGGTTATACCATATAAATAATGAACTTGTTATGTAAAAAACATTTGAATTACTCATAGCAAACATTTGAACTACCCGGGTATAAATTTGAACTGCTCGTACAAAACTTTGAACTACCATTATAAAAAATTGAGGAATTCATAGAAAGGCAAAGGTAGAATTTAAGTTCATATGAAAATAAAAACACATCAGGAAAAAAGATAGAACGTAATAATTAAGATGATGAATCCAAAAACATGGAGTGTAATAAGACATCAGAATTAAATTAGTTTCGACCAAATCAATTAAGAAAATTTTGCAGGTTTTGAACTTTGAACAACCTCCTTACTGACAAATTAAGACAATTTTGTAGGTCTTAAATCCTACCACTAGAACCCCATAATAGTACACTAGAATTCAAAAACTGCAAAAATAGTCAATTCCATGGGAAGCTTGTAACTAATTAACACTACTACTGAAATTGAACATGATAATGCTTCAGGAATACCCCTTGAAACATTCACATTCACATCATGCATTAGTAAGGTGCACCAATCAAACATGATACACAACCAACTGAAATCATGCACCAATCAATTCCAACCAACAAATATCATGCACTACTAAACAACCAACTTGCAACATTCACAATTTCACATCATGTAGGAATCAAACATGCATCGATCAGCTCATGTTTTGTTTTGAACTACTCGTGTAAAAATTTGAACTAGTCATATAATGACAAACATCAGCAAATGCAAGAGTCATAACAGTTCACAACTCGAAATTTTCAGCATATGGGCCTAAGTTCCAAAAGCCCACTGAGCTTCGAAAAATATTCATCATAGCCTATTAGGCCCCATCATCATCAGTCAATCAACTGAATCTTTGTATTTCTGGTTTGAACAGAAGTTATAGACAACATCCTAATTATGTAGTTGTCCAACCGAGGTAACTTCATTACTCTAGGAGATTGGTTCCAACTCCCAAAATAGGGAACGGATACGCTTTCCAATTTCCAACACTCCAGCGCTTCTTGAATTGATAGCTTGTTGCATTGTGCACATATATGCTATCGAAATTAGCCAGGTTTTTTCAAAATATGTTTTCTTAACCCCACCAGATTTCATCATAAAATTAGAACTAGAATTTTACTAAAAACTGCATCAACATGTAAACCAACTTAATTATAATAACTTAACTTACCCCATTATGGAATTGTGTATGAGTCTGATCTGGCATAACCCCACCAGTAAGTTGTAAGGCAATTGGCCTCCACAAGCGCCAGATTGTGATCTACTCACTGCCCCTTCTTGGTTCCCAGGTGTTTATAAGTCGGAAAAGACGTTGCAGCCTTGGGGTATCCATATCCACCAATCAATGGTTGGATGATTTAAAACAATGTTTAATTCTCCATGTATACGGTTAAGCTCAGTGTCAAAAAGTTCCAAATTTACCGGATTGGATATTTGTTCGAAGGTCGCAACGGGGTGAGGATACGTCATCTCACCAAGCCAAACTAGGTAGTTACCCCACATATCTGGCCCCATGTAAAGAAAACACTGGCACATATATAAAATACTCTATGAGAGCATGTCGCATTGTATGTAAGATTAAGGTATACATATATCATTTCAAGAGCATATAGACAAAGAAAAGGGTCAAGTTGAGCTCTCAGTAGACATGTTTTTTTTTGCGCATAAGTAGACATGGTATTTAGGCTCAGAGTTGAAGAGAATATTGTCACTAATAGTAATTGCCTAAAACCGAATCAAAACGAATTTCATCTAGATTTAGAGCAAGATTTCAGAATATCATAACTCCCCAAAACAAAGATCATTACAGACAACAGAATTTACCCTCCAATCCTATCTTCATACTCCCTCCGTTTCACAATAAGTGTCATTTTAGCTCTCAACACAGTTTTTAAGAAAAGCAATCATTCACTTTAAACCTTACAATTTTTTCTTAATCTTACCACTCATTACATTTTTTTGGCCAATGAATGAACAACTTTAGTCAATAAATACACATTCCAATAAAAATTATCATTATTACCCCTAATAAAGCACTTTGAAAACCTAAAACGACACATATTATGAAACAAATTTTAAGTGCTAAAACGACACTTATTGTGAAACGGATGGAGTATATAATATTTTGATAGCAATGTCTATAGAAAACATTGCGCCACGTGGTGCACTTTGAAATCACCATGTGTCGCTCTTTGAGAGGGCCATGACCGGCCAATCTGAGAGTGTCACGTGACATTGGCTTTTAAGATGTAAAAAATTTGTTCTTTTACATTTTGGTAACTTTTACATGTTAAAAAAAAATTATACCATAATTTATAATTTGATTTCTCTACACATAGACACCCATATTGAATATATTTGGTTAAATATAAAATTAATTATACTTATTTGGATTGTACGTTACGGAAAAACGGACGCTTCAATTAACAAACGGAACTACACGAAAAATATTTAACCCATTTTCGATTTTAGTAAATTAAATCTCGTACCTTAGTTATCTAAGTTATACAGTACAAGGTACGAGGTCTACACTAGTTAACATTTACCCTCCTCAGAACCCTAAAGAACAGACACTGAAAACACTAAAGAACAACAGTAATTGCAATTGCAACGGACGATCAAAGAACATACAATGTCCTAGCAATCAAATTAAAGGCATTAATTTAACCTAGCAATCAAATTAAAGGTAGTAATCGCAACCGAACGATCAAAGAATAGAGAATGTTACGAACCTTTTTGGTAATGCCCTAGCTTTCTGCGTTCTCGACAACTCTTTTGAGTTCAGTTCGCCTTTAGTCGGAGCTTGGTGATTCGCTTGTAGGGAAATCGACGAAACCAATTCGTTGCGGGAAGAGTGGGTTGTGGTCGATCGACCTGATCCAGAAACATACCCAGGGTGAGGGCGTCTCTCCTTAGAGATGGCCGGAAGAGCAAGAACAACTTAGAATGTTCGATGAGGATTTGCGCACGACAGATTTACGTTCAAATCAAGTTCTAAAAGGGGGCGGCAACTCCGAACATACTAAATGTGCTTTAAATAGATCAATCCCACTCCTCATTAGATCTTTATTAAACAATTTAATTGGTCTAAATTTCATTATTATCCTTTTATTTATAATTTTAGTTTTCTTTTCTAAATATAAAAATAAAATTTAAATATTATAAATAACTTTTCTAAATATTTTCTTATCTACGAATTTTTATTCTAATATTTTTAGGAAAAAAAAACAAACTTCAAATTTTGTACGTAATTTTTCTAGAATTCTTCTTATCTACTAATTTTAATTTCAATTCAATCTTAATTTTTTTTATAAAATCGTACCATGATCAAAATCTTAATTTGAATCCAATGGCTTCTTATCTACTAATTTTCATCTAATGTTTTTAGGAAAAAAAAAAAACTTCAAATTTTGTACGTAATTTTTCTAGAATTCTTCTTATCTACTAATTTTAATTTCAATTCGATCTTTTTTTTTTATATAAAATCGTACCACGATCAAAATCTTAATTTGAATCCAATGGCTTCTTATCTACTAATTTTCATCTAATATTTTTAGGAAAAAAAAGAAACTTCAAATTTTGTACGTAATTTTTCTATAATTCTTCTTATCTACTAATTTTAATTTCGATTCAATCTTCTTCTTTTTTATAAAATCGTACCACGATAAAAATCTTAATTTGAATCCAATGGCTTTTATTAGCCACAATTATATTAATTTAATAAATAAAATCTTAATTCTCCAAAAAATCCAACCACATAACCATTTTCTCAAATCAATTTGATTTGTTGACAACTATTTGACTTATTTTTTTATTGGTTAAAACTTTTATTGTAGATTTTACATATAAATACATTATATATATGATTTTTATTTTTATTTTTTCCAAAATAACTATACAAAAATATTAATTATAAAATAAAGAAACTTATTGACAAAAAACAAGTATTCGGTCATTATATGACTATAATACTATAAATCTTTGTTTGGTTAAAAGAAATAAATCCAATGAGAAGAAAATTATATAAAAATAGTACATAATTTTATATCAAACTATTCTATGGAATAACTTTATATAAAACCTAAGTAAGTTTTTAATTAAATCAAATCGTGCCTTCAAGGAAGGGGGAGTCAAAGACTAATACTAGTTAATATATGAAATTGAAATATCTCTTTGCAAAATGATTAAAATTACTTGAATAGATCAATCTATCTATATCTATATCTATAGAAAAGTCAGTTTGGATCATATGCTACCCATTGTGAAACCATTCTTGTGCCACCATTTTAAAAAAGCCACGTGAGATTTTTACTAACACATTTCAATTTACAACAAAAAAAAGAAAATTTAATGGGTTAATTATTATTAACAAAAGGATATACATTGACCCAGATTTCTCTCACATAATCGAAAAAAATATTTGATGATTTTCAATTAAACACTTGGTGTTCGTCGCTCTAACTTGCCACAACAGTCATCATCCAACATATAACACTGGAAATTGTTCATCTTACTTAAAAGGTTTGGTTTTTTGACTTTTTGAATTGTAACCTTCGATTCGTAGTATGCACTATCATTTAATTATTTCAATTGTAACTATGTATGCTGTGATTGACTTTGTTCTTCTTCTATCTCTTGGGATCGTCTTCTCAAGATCAAAATCCTCTTTTACTAACATAGTCAATCGAAGTGCACACATTCGACTTTTTTCTTCCTCTATCTCTTCGTGTATAAGTGTATTTAATCTCGACCGTCTTGCTCTTCGTGAATATCTACATCGTTGCCGGCTGATTTGGAGAATTCGGAGATGAAAAGGCATGTTGACCGGAAAGAGAAAGGAAATAAGGAAAGATAAATTGCCTTTTAAAATTGAAATACGGGTAGTTAAGATTTTTTGTTTATTGCTTTCTTACATTGAAAATGTCCACACGGCTTTTCCTATTTTTTTTTTTTTTGAGCAAGGCTTTTCCTAATTGGTGGCATAGGAATGGTTTCACAATTAGTAGCACACTAGAGTAACCCCCGTGCCCTGCACGGGATTATTATATTTTTTTATAGATCAAAAGCAGTTTATGATATATAATTGTTGTATAATTGTAAAAATAATAAAACATGAAATCAATAATAAAAGTAGTGTAAAACAGCATGACATTAATATAAATAGGTAAGACTTATTACGCTCTATAAAAAATGTCAATATAATCAATACATATAAAAAATAAAATAGATGCATAAAAAAATTTCAATATTAAACGTGGCAATAATATACCTAAAAGTTTGAGAGAGAGTGAGTAGATAATGGATTGCCCCAAATTTTAAAAAATTATATCACACAACATTAATTAATAAAATAACGGATCACTATAACTAATATGTGTTTATTTGTTCATAGATCAAAATACAAAAAGAAATATTAAATATAAATAAGATCCCCCCTACTAAATAAGTATTAAAAACAATTTTAGTAAATAATAAGTTATAACCTAATATTGTTAAAAGAATTGATTAAAGTGAATGAATTCATTTATACATATACATAAAATACAAAGATACATTATTGAATATAAATTTTAATAAATCAGTTTGTGGAATAAGCACAAATCTATATAAAATTTAATTACCTTTTTAGCACATTACTTAAAGATGAAGATACATATAGATCTTAACATACCTCGGATTTGGTTACGATTGTCAAAGCAAATAGATTACAACTCTAAATTAAGATTAGAGCAAAGTTTTAAAATATATAAAGATAAAATTTGATTAGTAATTAAATGAAACTCATCATGGTTAAAATTCAAACTAAATCATTAATAATTAAATATAATTGATATTGTTTAAGATTTTCCCAATTGATTTTTTTGAAAGTTAATTAATTTTTATATATGTTATCTTTGATAGCTCTTTGTTAAGACACAGATTTCTTTATTAAGAAGATTTGGTACGTATTCCACGGTCCACATACATATTGTCTTTGTCTTTTAATAAGGAAACACAAATTTGGATAAAAAATAAGAAGATTTTGTATCATCTAACTTTTGAAAGATGGATCTTTATTAACTAAAAGTGAAAATATTCATATTTCCATATCAAAATCTTACAATTAAAAAAGATTTGATAAGCACAGTTTATGGAAAAGTTGATTTACCTAATATTTATAACCTTAAAAAATCTCAAATAAATATATGACATGGATTACGATGTATGATGTGGCTTAATTAAGAAATAAATATTATATGACGTGGATCAACGACATGATGACACATGTAAAAATCCTAGGTGGCGTAATATAGGGATGACATGTGGATGAATCCTACGTGGCGCAATGTGGTGGCTCCAATCCTTACGGCTTTTATATATATATATAGATGATCCGGACTGTAGAAAAGTTGGGTTTCAACTTTAAATAAATGTTGTTTATTAAGGGAAACATTTATGACTTAATTTTTTTGACAAATTAAAAACAAGGAAAACCTTTCCACTCCACATACATTGCTTTGATGAATTAAACATGTGCATCAGTTTATAGAGTTTTCGGCTCCCAACTGAGTTGGATGAACCGCTTCACCTCCAAACTATCTTTACGAAAATAACCAGTACAACTTCTATGTTAATTGCAAGTAAACAATACAACTTCCAAACTGCTCAAAGGTCTTTCGTCTTCACTGCCTACATCAAATTTAAGTTATTGTGGCCCAAATACCCAATACATATATATTAACACTTAAAGCCCATAGTTTTTTTTTTAGGTTTTTTTCTACTTCTCTGGTGCTACAGGTTCGATTTTGAAACCCTCCTTCACCGGCGAACGGCATCTTCAACCTCAGACAATCTGTCGAATCTCGACGGGCGACACAACTAATCGATTTCTTGAACCTCCGACCTTCTACTCCGCCCCCATCCCCGCCCTATCCCTGGGGGCAGCTCTATATGTAATACCGCTCCTCCGGCAAGTAATAAATTAGATTGATGATTATTTATTATCTTATTAATATTTTATCTCTATGATAGTCTTCTAATTTCATTTATGCTAATATTAACTATATCTCCTATTTTACCTTTTTTTATGTGAAATAGTTATTAAATTCGTATGTTGATTTAAAAAATGTTGAACATTTCAGTGCGTGTTTTAAATTTTGTCTATTTATGCAAAATATGTTTTCACAATTGAATTTTTATCGGTTCTTTGCCTAAATTATACTTTCTTTTTAATTGTTTTTAACTCCATTTATCCGAATGTACAATATTTTTTAGAAAATATTTCAGTTATAAAATACAAATTTTAAATTATTTTTGCATCTTTAGTATTTATAAAAAAATTTAAAAATTGAACGTTGATACGACAAATGATTAAAAAAATGAATCTAATAAGTTTAATTATAAGCCTAAGTAGACTTAGGCCAAAAAGATTGCAAAATCGTCTAATGATGATGTAGAATCGTCTAAGAAGTTTCGAAGGAAGCGGCTTGCCGACTATGATCGACTCCTTCATATGAGTTATGCTAAGCTTATTATTGAAGTTGCTCGTTATTTGTTTGAAGAGCAATCGTTATATGTTTGAAGAGCAAAAGAAAGCAGTTGAATCAATTGGCCTCGACAAACTATTACAATTGTCCTTTTTAGAGATCCCAAGGTAAATATGCATATAGTTGTATTTCAAATGCATAAGGTTGTTATTATCATGCATACATGAATATATTTTATGCATACGTGACCATAAGTTTGATGTTTTAAACATTGTATGCAGAGGTACTTGGCTTTAGGACTAGTTCAGCATTACGATGCTAGGCGAGGTTTATTCAAATGATGAATGGTAGTACTCTCCCAGTTACCGAGCAAGATGTCGAGATATGCCTTGGACTTCCACGTGATCCAAAGCAGATATTGTCAAGAAATTTGTAAAAGAAAACAAAGAGTTAGGTCAGCAGTGGAGGCAACACATTGGGAAGGAAGATCGAGAATACTCGTCTAGGGCAGTAGATTTTTTTAAGGCCATGTTTTTTAAGGAGGATGAATCTGGTTCGATGTGTTGATACCAAGAACCTTCAACGCGGTCAGCCTACCCCAACAAAACAGAAGACCACTAAGTATAAACCTCTCAATAGCATCACCCCCGGTTCTACCATCATCGCGTACGGTGTATACGCCCCCCAGTACAATGACCCCCTCCAAAGCCGAGTCCATCAAGGACGAAAGTCCATGGAGGGTGTTCCCATCGCGTTGGTAGCGATCGCGGAGGGGTGACGACGTCCCATTCGTACAAGTGGGTGGGAGGCAACGTCCCATCCAAGCAAGTGGCGGGCGGCAACGTCCCATCCTTGCCTGCTAGTGGCCAGTCCCGTGGCCGCCACCCCAGCGGACCAACCAGAGAGCGACACATACCTAGGCGGCATTCATCCCACATCGACATCTCGCTCGATCTTAGCCTTAACCTCGGCTATAAATAGCAAGCTTTGTGCACCAAAACGGGGATCGAAAACCTCGCGAAACACGCACTGAATCTCGAGCTAAGATCCTTGTTGTAATCCAATACACTCAACGCGATAGAGAGAGTTCTTATCCGCATTTGTAAGTCTCATACTCGACCCAAAAAAACTTCTCATACTACCACGATCGCGTTGACCTTTAGCGATAAAACATTTTCCATCTCCTAGCACGTTGACTCGGTTGAAATCAAGTCTCGCTACTCTCAACGCGTTATAATCACTCGGTGTTTTCGGACTTCAACATTGGCGCCGTCCGTGGGGATTTCCTCAAACTAAGCAGGCACCGTTTTAACCAGCAAAGAGCGATGGACGCTAACAGCAACAACGCGTACTACGCTGACGGCACAGCCTTCGGGATGCAGCCACCTCCGTCGTGGTATTACGGGTCACCGCCCACGATGCCCCAGGCTGCGCCTATGCCCGGCTGTGGTCCGGCCGCGCAACGACTTCCCACCATGCCAGGGTGGAACCTGGCCTTCCAGCAAGGCTTCCAACCATAGGTCCCCTTTCAGGGGTATATGCATGCGCAGTACTATCAAGAGTATGCACCCGCAAAGGAGCCCTACATGGAGGAGTACTCCACCACCAATGGAAGCTCCATAGGGCATGAGGTTGAGCAAGACGCCCCCAACGCGTTGTCTTCCCCCAACCACCACTTCCAGGGCCACACCCCGACGTACCACTTCGGCCAAGGTGCTTACCCCATGCAGCACGGCTATGGGGCCTATCCTATGCCCGACCAGCCCTACGTACCCGCTTACGCCGCGGGCTACGGGCCTGGGCAGGCATATCATACCCCACCTCCGGGGAGCTCGGACGACGACATGTGTATATCGCGAGGGCGCTCCAGCTCCCGCACCAGACGCTCCAGCTCTCGGAGCGAGATGATGGTGGATGATCGTGGCACCTCTTATGGCAGCCCTTTCGCCGACTTCATCCAAGAGGAGCCCATGCTGAAGGGTTTCTAGAAGCCCACCATGGCGTTGCAGTTTGACGGTTCGAAGGACCCGGGAGACCACGTCAGGCAATTCCTCGCGCACATGACGTTCAATACTTACAACGACGCCATGTTGTGTCGGGTTTTTCCCTCCACGCTCAAGCTCGCGGGAATGTCGTGGTTCATCAACCTCCCGGTAGGCTCCATCACCTCCTTCAGAGAGCTGTCGCGGTGATTCACCACCCACTTCAACGGATCGCGAAAGTGCATGAAAACAACGAAGGACCTCATGAGCGTAACCCAGGGTGAGGAAGAGTCACTAGCCGCCTTCTTCACCCGTATCGTCAGCGCGGCGTCGGAGATACCTCACCTCAATGACACGTCCGCCCGCGATATGCTGATTCACAACCTCCGCGACGGGACCTTCAAAGTCAAGATGTGTGGGAAAATCCTACACACCTACGAGGACGCCTGCAACGCTGTCACCAAGCGCGTCTTCGCTAAAGACGCGGCGGGGAAGCCCTCGCAGGAGCGTGGGAAGGGCAAGGCCAAGACCAAGTCAGAGGCCCTCACGGTGTCCACCACAACGACAAAACCTCAAGGGGGACAGCGCGGAGGTCAAAATCGTGGCGGAGGTCGCCGTGGGCACAGGTATCATGGACCGCACAACAACGCTGGTGGTAATGGGCCCAACAACAACGACCCGTATACCGGGCCCAATACCACTGAGCTCGTATCGCGCAACGATAGCGGCCAGCCAGCATAAGCCACTGCCTTGGCTGGTGCTGTGCCGGTAAAAGGAAGGGCCAACCCAAACGACCCCAACATCTACGTTAACACCATCGCGGGGGGGTCCAACCTCGCGAGGTCTAGCGGCGGGGAGAGGAAGCGCTACGCTCGCACTTCGACTTCCGGCGGCGCCATCAACAGTCTAGGCGCAGCTCGAATCCCTCACGCCGACATCACCTTCCGGACGTGTGACTCCCGTGAACTCATCACCCCTCATGCAGACCCTTTGGTCGTGCACGCGGTGATTTCCACCAAGATCGTCAAGCGGATCATGGTGGACATAGGAGCCTCGGTGGATATTTTGTACTATGACGCATTCGCCTAGCTCGGCATCTCGCCGGACATGCTCCTGCCCTACGCCGGAAAGCTCACATGCTTTTCGGGTAACGAGGTCGACGTCGCGGGACTAGTCATCTTGGACATGACGCTGGGGACAGTCAAGGCGCCCGCCGAATAGAGCCGATCGAGTTCACGGTTGTTCGGCTCCCTTCCATCTACAACGCGATAATGGGCCGTACGTCCTTGATGAAGTTCCAGGCCGTGGCGTCCATCTATCACCTGGTCTTGAAATTCCAAGTCGAGGACCGGGTGGGCGTCGCACATGGCCAGCAAGTCGAGGCACGAAAGTGCTATGAGGCATCAACCCGCGCTAGACCGGCCGTGTATACCATCACGGGTGGTGACAGGGCGGAGTTGGATGTGAGACAGGAGCGAGAGCGCGAGCCTCTCGGGGACTATGAGAAGGTCGCCATCGCACCTATTTCCGACGCGACCGAGCAGTTGTTCGTGGGAGACTGCATGACGGGGGAGGATGCTGAGAGCCTCCAGGGACTGTTGGCCCGTTTTCGCGATGTGTTCGCATGAACGGCAACGGACCCGAAGGGCGTTCCTCCCGAAGTGGCTCTCCACTCACTTCGGGTAAGCCCGGGGTCTAGACACATCTACCAAAGGCGCCGGAAGGCCAATGAGGAACGAGCTAGCACGGCAAACACAGAGGTCGAGAAGCTCATGTGCGCCAGCTTCATACGGGAAGTCAAGTACCCTACTTGGCTCTCCAATGTTGTTCTGGTGAAGAAGTCCAACAACAAGTGGCGCATGTGTGTCGACTTCAAAGACCTCAACAAAGCCTATCCCAAAGACAGCTACCCCCTGCCTTCCATTGATGACCTGGTCGATTCCACGGCCGGCCACAACGCGCTGAGTTGTCTTGACTCGTACTCTGGCTACAACCAGATAGCCATGGATCCTTTGAATCAGGAATCCACCGCGTTCATCACTCAACGCGGAACTTTCTATTATGCGTTTAACTTAAACCAAAATAATCCCTTTGACCAATTTTGACCAGCGAAAATCCCGGGTTTCTTCTCCGGCCGTATACGCGAGAAGGACGAAATTGTGCAGCCCACCTTACGTTTAACCTTAGTACAAGACTCTGTAAATGGGTAAATGTCTATGTAATTGTGGAGTACAAACAAAGCTTCAAATCCATCATCTCTGCTGAGGAGTTCTTGCATGTGATTTGCAAGACTTCTCTGTAAACTGAAATAAGAAAGGGGTGCAGACAAAAGAGGATTCAATGCACATCACCCTCAACATCTATTCACCCTCTTTAAGCTCCTGAAACACTCGTCCCTTCGCCACCGTCCTCCACCAGGAAGCCGGACCCGACCCTGCCGGCGCTCCGTCTGCTCGTCGCCGAACCAGCCCGCTCGCCGCCGCCTGTTCGTCATCGCCAAAAGGCACGAGTCTGCCCTCACGTCGCGCCCGGAAACCGTCAGAACCCTCGCGGGAGACGCTGTTGGTCGTGGCTGTTGTGAGGAGTTGTCGTTGGAGTTGTCGAGCTGCGTTGTTGTTGCTGTGTTGACGTGAGGCACAGAGAAGAAGGAGGCACGACAGAGTTGAAGAGGCAAGCGTTTCCCTTGCTGATTATTTTGTGGTGTTTTGGGCCTATTAAATGTGAATTCTTTTAGGCCCATTAGCTATTAACAGCCCATTTAGTGTTAAATACTCAATCAGTTAAATTCATTCAATCACCTCTACTAATATATAGAGGTCCGAAATTTTTTCAAACAAGTAGACCACTAATGATAAGTTATGTGTTATTGGAAATTAATTTCATGAGATGATAAAATAACTGTAGATTTAAAATTTATGTTAGTTTTAAAAATAATTGTTAAATAAGATTAGTTAGCAAAGATTTAACCTTAATAAAAATACTACCAATGATTTCTCAAGGCAAATACAAATATAATATTGGGTTAGGTCATGAACTATATATTTATGTTATTTAGAAATAATAATTTATTTGGCCTTAATAAGATATTTCTAGGAAATAATATGGTAGCCAAGTCGTAAATAAGAAATAAGCTAGGTAATTATTTAATTTACCCTTGCTACAAAATATTAAGATACTAATATTGAAAGTCTTAAAATCATTTTATAAAAAGTTTAAGAAACGTTTTCTTGAACGTCGAGAATAATCATAAATCGTTAACGAAAAACAATTTATTTCCACCTCACGAATTCTTACGAAAATAATGATAATTAGCGAAAATATTATCTTTAAATCAAGAAGCGAATTAAATACTAATTAATTTCGTGTTCGCTCGTCTTTAAAACCATGCCTAATTTAGGTCGAGTACTCGAGTTGTCGTAAGCCGCGAAGCGAATCCGTAGGACTCAAATCTCGAAACCCAAAGGCAAGTGGATGGTTCTCTTGCTCTTTACGATTACACGTGACTTTCCTTTCATTCCATTTAATATCCATATAATTGTTGGGAACACCTTGTTGCTAAATAAAATGAACATAGGGTTATTTTCGGCTTAGAAATAATGACCCCATTGTTATTTATATTATTGCACTGCGCTAGCCCATGGACTTAGGACCGATGATTGTGGCCTCTAATTGTTTCAAGTCTCTTTTCGAGACTCTGTTATGACTAGAATAGGGGTTAGGGGTGGGAGCTCACCTCCAAAACACCTCTTAAAAAGTTGTATTAGGATGTACCTATACCTTAATACCGGGTCATGACTCTTCCTGCTCTACAAGCGTAGAGAGGTGACAACACCCTAGCTAGGTGTTAAAGACTCCATCCTTCTCCGATGTGGCCCTTGACCCGCCCTGGGTTGCTGCATCTAAAAATCGATAACAGGATGTACTGTTTTGTCATTCATGAAAGATAAGTGCCCTATGATTAATGAACGAGGATGGTGAGTACATTTTGTAAAACCATTCTAGCTCCCGACTGGAGTTTTCCAATCGACGGAGGCTTTTTAAGGATTGATGTGAATTAATAAAGTTCCCAAAAATAAATCGTTCTCTTTCATAAGCCTGAAAACCGTACACTATCTTCCAGTTGAAGCGCTTCCCGCCTCTCACTTAAATCCTTATATATCATCCTCCTGAAAATATCCCGACTCTCGTTACCAATAAAATCACATTTATGTAGCTTTTCTTTTAGAACCAAGTCACATTCTACCACTTGCTTAGTCTCGTGTTAGACTAATACCACTTTCTTTTCTTCTCGACATTGGTCGGCTGGTATTTCTTACTTTTATGGAAATATCAAGAAGTAAGGGAAAGGATGTCGAGGGTTGAAGACGAGACCCAGTAGCTTGATCAAGGAAGGATTAAAAGAATCACTTTTGAAGGACTTGCACTTCTATGATATCACTATTATGGTTTGTCGTTATCTGTACACACTTAAGATTTATCGTCTCTAGTAGACGGAACAACTTGTAATAACGTTTCTAAACTTCTGCACTTTCGTTTCCGTTGACTTTTGAATCCTATGATTGAAGTCGTCTTTATGAACTACGAGCTTTGGGTGACTTTGGGATGGGGGATCCCGAGGTCACTGGCGGTAATACCCAAAGTACGGAATAGAGGTGTTACACATGATATATTCAGGTCACATGATATATTTACCCTAAATATATTTGCAACACTATACACTAATTAAGTTTTAGACACAAAAATAGATTTTTATTTAAGATAATGATTAGTAAATATTGTTATTTGATATTTATATACCTCTTATTTAACTAATTTTTTACAACATAATAACATATATACAAGATAATTTTATTTTATTTTTTATATTATTAAATATTCTCTATATTTGCAAATCTAATACTATAGTAATCCAAACTTTTATTTAAATGATTTACTTATTTCTATAAGTTAGTTTATGCAATTTTATCTAAATTCCTCAATTTTTATATCACTTTTTATGTATGTATAAAAAATTTAATATATAAATAAATATTTTTGTATAAATATTTGATGATATATAAGAAATATGTTTTCTATAATCTAAAAGATATGCATCATTTTAAAAGAAAGTAAACGTATTAATTAAATTATAGTAAATGATGGAGTATTAAATAGTAATTATCCTTTTACTTATAAGGGTGTTTGTCAAACCAACTACATATAGAGCAAAGTTTTGCAAATCTAAGAGTTGATTGTTCATAAAAAACCTTATTTGACAAGATAATGACTCTACATAGACTTATATACATAACTTTGACATACAAATAACATTATATACAATATATAAAAAGAATAATATAAAAAAACATATAAATTATTTTGGAAAATATAGAAACCAATCAATAATATTTCGTATGATAGCACGGACCATCTACATAGTTTTTCGTTAGATAAGGACGAATTGAGTCTCATTAATTAGTTTTTGAAAGTGGGTTTTTTTTGTAAGATTAAACAAAACATTAATTAGTTTTTGAAAGTGGGTTGTTTTTTTGTAAGATTAAACACAACATAAAAACAAGCTTATTTAATATTCTCTTCATGTATTTATGTCCCTATTATTTTATTTTAAAAAACTTCAATGAAGTTGCAAAGAGATGTATGTGTACCGTTGAATTTATCACAAACGCGGATCTCACCGTGCGGGCAATGATGATGCATTTTTGGGAATTAGTAGTATATATTATAACTAGATCATGACATTAGGCTCCATAAAAAACCGAAACCGATAAACCGAACCAATAAACCGAAAAACTAGCATATTTTTTGGTTAACCGAACCGACATTATTTAAACTTTTGGTTTGGTTAATCGAACCGAGAATATTC
Organism: Polygonum aviculare; assembly: GCA_934048045.1. Classification (NCBI taxonomy): domain Eukaryota; kingdom Viridiplantae; phylum Streptophyta; class Magnoliopsida; order Caryophyllales; family Polygonaceae; genus Polygonum; species Polygonum aviculare. The sequence goes on along the minus strand of OW204023.1, from coordinate 12,853,904 downwards.
ACGGTTTTTGGATCGGTTTTGGTTTATGATTTTCGCAATTCCGGTTAACCGAAAAACCGAAATTTTTATTTTTATTTTATATTAATATATAAGTTTGATTTACTTTAAACGATTAATTTTTCAAATAATGATGTTGTTTTATTCAACATTTTTGAGTTCTCTTGTTTGCATAGTTTTATTGTGGTTTGTAATTTCAATTATTTATTTGTCAAATATGTCATTGTATGTGTCTACATAAGCCCTCTAAATTATTTATAAAATGCGTTGTTCGAATGAAATACATACAATAATAGTTACAAGCAATGTTATCAGAATCCCGACTCGATCCTACGATTCTAACGATTCTACGACCCAAAAGTCATAAATCGATCCACGATCCTAGGTAGGATCTTAATAAACTAAGATCTTAAATGATTTAATATAAAATTCTAATTGGATTTTGATTTTACACACGACTCTAACGATTCTACAACGATTCTAACGATCCTATAAGTGATTCTTGCGATCCCAAAAAATCACTATTATATTTATATATTATTACTAAGCTCAAAGTGTATGTCTCTTTTCCATTAAATTATTAACCCGATTCATCTTAAAATATTTTTACTCATCAAATTAATTATGTTTATAAAATTTCAGAGTTTATATATAAGAAAATATACAATATATTAGGTTATCGTATATTTTTTAGTTATAATGTAGGATCTTACGATCCTAACGATCCTATAGGCGGGCATGATTCCATATCAATTAGTTAGCATTTATTTCTCTATCTTATTTATTATGCTATCCATATTTATTCTGCTTTATCTTTTAATAGGGTAGTTACTCTAGTTAGGATATTATTTATTGAGGAGAATCTTATCTTCGCTTGAGATAAGATATTGGTTGACTTGGGGAGCAAGATAACCCTAGTAGGCCGATTGGCCCTAGAGGCGCGCCCCCTTCGCCTGTCCCTCTCCTCTATAAATACACATGTATTCGCTCATGTGCCGGGTAAGTTCTCAGCTATCGCTCTGCCTGACGCCTTTAATCGACATTGCCCTTATTGACTTAAGCATCGGAGGTGGATTAGGGGTCGCTCGCCCCTAGGTCCATTGTTTTGCAGGTCATTGAAGGTGAAGAGGCTCGGAGAAGAAGCTTGGAGAAGAAGGTCATTGAAGAAGGAGTTGAAACCTGTACACCGACATATTTTGTGTACTAACATTTGGCGCCATCCGTGGGGAACGAACAGGTTTTCGACCTTCGTAAACCCTACGAGAACCGATCTGAGGAGGCTATGGATCGTTTGTCCACGAGCCCGGATCGAGACAGCCGCCGGACGAACCGGCGAGACAACCCTGGGGCAATCGCGCCACGCGAATCGCGCGAATCGCTTTCGGCAGCCCCAGAGCCGCGACCGTGGGTTCACAACCCGCGACCGCGGATCACAACCCGCGACCGCGGGTCAAGGCCAGAACGTGCGATCTCCGAAATTCGCTCGGAGAACGAATCCCAACGCGCGTTGAACCCGATACTCGCTCGGGATGATAGACCACATCGCGATCGGACCTTGGATTGTCGATCTAAAAGGTTGCCCTAATAAAAAATCATTGTTGATTATCGATCCAATGAAAACCCTAGATTGGGGGCAACTCAAAAGACCGTCACGTGTACGTAACGGAGGGACGTACGTAACGGAGGCATAATCGATCGCGTTCGAATTGGTTTTGCACAAATTAATTCAAAGTACGTATGTGCGTACGTCCTCACCGAAAAACGTATGTGCGTACGTACGCAATGAATTAACTAAAGCAAATTCAGATCGGTAGCCAACACGATCATCCACCGAACGATGACGCCGGAAGAGCCCGCTAAACGACGACCGCGCCCTCCGCTCGTCGAGCCGCTCCTCAAGGGCGCGTGTATCCGAACCACCGCCGGTCTCCGATACCTCCGCTATCGCGGGCCCGAGTTCCTCCAGAGATGTCACGCGGTGGTGCGCGCCGCCACCACGACTTCGCTGGGACCACCACCTCCAGCGGTTCATCCGGATCCAGTCGCGTGATACAAGTCTTTCCGACCCCAAGCGGGCTGCCGGAGCGGCGTTCGTGCGGGTATTCGGGAACGTGACGAAGGCAGCGTCGCCCCGGGTCGCAATGACGGCATACGCGAAGAGGACCCGAGGCGGCTCGGCGCGAGCCCGGAGAGGAGGCTAATGGAGAACGACGAGAGCGGGGCTGGCTAGGAGTAAAGCACGGGCCTTGACGGTGTTCACAAGGCGGAAACGATCGTCAATGGCCGTGATCAATTGGAAAAATTCAACCTTTGTCACGTTGTGGACCGTCTTCGCATGAGACAGGCCGAACCGCGGGCGCAGTTTCTCCTCAAAACCCTAGACTGGGGGCAACCCTAATGACCGTCACGTGTACGTGACGAGGGAGAGACTCAACGATTGCATGTACATGGAAGACTTGCGTACGGAATTTTGTGTTGATCGAATTAATGCGAATCAAACTTCGATTAATTAAGCACCTTGGTGGATCAAACACATAGCACGTACGAGCGTACAAGTGATATTTATGCAAATAAGCTTTGTGAAATTACATAACCACGTACGCAAGCAATCCTCACCTACATATCCAAGCCGCCATCCGACTACAACCCTAACGGCTAGCCGCGAGCGCCGCTACGGGCCGTCACGATCGGACCGAGCCGAGTTCTTTGGCCCCGTGCTGCGGACGAGCGCGCGGTGCGCCTCCGGCCCGGTCGAGCCCTTCACCCAGCCGCGAGCGCCGCTACGGGCCGCCACGATCGGACCGAGCCGAGTTCTTTGGCCCCACGCTAAGGATGAGCGCGCGGTGCGCCTCCGGCCCGGTCGAGCCCTTTACCCGGCTCTTGATCCGTTCCACACCACCGATCGAGCCGCAATATATGGAGCCGGATCACGTAGGGGCGGCGGCACCCATCGGTCGACACAACACGATCGACCGCTAGAGCTCGGTGCGGGCGAGCGGTCGGTCCGATCCATTGCGATGGCACCCATCGGTCCGCACAACACGATCGATCGCTAGAGCCCGGTGCGGGCGAGCGGTCGATCCGATCCATTGCCCCGAACAAGTGGGCCACGCCGTCGAATCGTGCTCAATATGCCATATGGATCCTCGCGCGGGGTCCAAGGGCAATCACGCACGTTCATATGGGGGCAAGAGATCGGGCTCATGGGTCGAAGGGCTTGATCGCCACTCAACGATCAACGCGGAACCTACAACGCTGTAGTAGTCCGTTTGAGCTCCATGGTGGACGGAACAAGACGATTAAAGGAGTTCTGGAAAGTAGATTCCGAACGCTACGTTTCTCGTTCACACCCCAGAACCGGAAACTCGCTGCATCCGGGTCGAAATCGCGCCGCAAGAGACCGCAACATGTTTCACGGACAAGATGGCGAGGCAAACTTCCGACCAGTCGTCCAGGAACTACGCACATCGGAATCGGACGATCCATATATCAATGGAAAGAGGAAAGAGCGATCTTCAAGCCATCTTTAGATGAAAGCCCCAGAAACTCTCTCGAAGTGGGTCAAAAGGACGTCCGAAGGCTGCTGTCCTGCAGAAAGCGCAGAACAGGGAAGCCTGCTTCTAGCCCCTCATTCGGGAGCTAGAGACGTCGAAAAATCGCGGGCTCGGCATCTCTGGAAAGCTGAAGAAGTCACCTACAAATCTTCTCTGAACGTCCAGACCCAAATCGCACCTCAACCGGCCCGAAATCGCAGCCTAAAACAGAGCAGTCTTGCTCTAGTGACAGCAACACACTGCTTTATTGTGCAGGCTCGTTCATGAGCTACGGTTGTCCGATCGGGACGATTCAAGATGTCTTGAAAAGCTTAGAAAGCGTACTATCGCTCGTCTTCAGGAGCCAATGCTGGAAACTCGCTCCAATTGGTTCGAAATTGGGTACGAACCCGAGTACGAAAAAGGGTATGTCCCATGCAAAACGACGACCGACCCTCCTATGAAAGAGATTGCTTTCATAGAGAAATTGCGGGTCCCGAGCACCCTCCCAGAAACGACGGTGTGACCAAGACGAAGTAAGGACTCCAAGGCTTACGTGGTGGGAGCGCCCGACCCCTGTGGTAACCGCTTACTTGCTCCAATCTCTGCTGACGAAGTCGAACCTCTTCGAAAGAGTCGTCAGGCGGTCCATCAAGCGGGGGCGTAAGACGTCAATTTGCGTGCCCGGAACCAACATCACGATACCACCCGCTTCGGTCTCTTTTGTCAAAATCGGATCTCTCGGAAAGAGTCGCAAGATGGTCTGTCGAGCGGGGGCAGTTTGACGTCAACTTACATGCCCAGAGCCGACATCAAAAGACCGGTACCAACCCACTCTGTTAAACAATTCCCTACCAATTCGAGTTTGACAGCAAGGTCAGCGAGACGACTTCAAAGGACCGACCTTGACCGACTTCAACGCAAAACACGCTACTTGGTTCGAATCTGGCTACGAGAGCCGCGAGCGCAGGACCAGGAGCCGCGGGGAACCCTCAAGGAGCCGTGATTAGTTCTATGAAACGAACCGCGAGCGCGGGCGGCACACCGCGAGCGCAGAAGGGGCAGCGGGAAACCGCCAAGATATGCCGAGCATCCTAAGGAGCGCCATTAAGTGGGTTATGTTGCGGTGCGCACACCCACGAGGGCCATGAACCTTCCGAGTTGGCAACGCGATGCCTCGAGTGGCCATGGGGAGCGCATCCCGATAATGACAAGGCTCGGAAGGGCCCATGTGTTATGGCTGCGGTGTTAGGATAGGGGGCATATGGTCTAGTGCTTTGCACTTAAAACATCGCTATAAAAAAGAAGTTCTACCAATGATTCAAGTACTATTCGACATATTGCCAAGGGCGCCCGCCTTTTTGTTTTCTAACTCATTGACATTTCAAACATGTTTTGTTTTTAAATCCGCGTGGAAACGTTTTCTCGTTTTTATCCTCATGTTTTCTTGTTTTGCAATACTAGAATCAAGTACTTGGAAGGGTTAAGCCCGAGCCATTGGTAGACGAAGGCCCTACGCGACGTATGCACGGATCCGTGCAACTCCTACGAGTTGCACGGATCCCGTATTTATGGAATACGGATGTACGAATATACGAATATACGATTGTACGAATGTACGAATGTATGAATATACGAATGAGAGCTCCCTAATCTGCATGGCCACTCACTGCTTTGAGTTCCGGTCCCTATACACGGGATAGTACAGGGTACACGAGTATATGGGTCCCGGAGGGGGCATTGTAGGCGGGCATGATTCCATATCAATTAGTTAGCATTTATTTCTCTATCTTATTTATTATGCTATCCATATTTATTCTCCTTTATCCTTTAATAGGGTAGTTACTCTAGTTAGGATATTATTTATGGAGGAGAATCTTATCTTCGCTTGATATAAGATATTGGTTGACTTGGGGAGCAAGATAACCCTAGTGGGCCGATTTACCCTAGAGGCGCGCCCCCTTCGCCTGTCCCTCTCCTCTATAAATACACATGTATTCGCTCATGTGCCGGGTAAGTTCTCAGCTATCGTTCTGCCTGACGCCTTTAATCGACATTGCCCTTATTGACTTAAGCATCGGAGGTGGATTAGGGGTCGCTCGCCCCTAGGTCCATTGTTTTGCAGGTCATTGAAGGTGAAGAGGCTCGGAGAAGAAGCTCGGAGAAGAAGGTCATTGAAGAAGGAGTTGAAACCTGTACACCGACATATTTTGTGTACTAACAGATCCGATTCTACGATCCGACCCTGCTACCCTCTTCCGATCCGATCCAAAGAACCCGATCCTGACAACTATGGTTACAAGTATCATTTGGTTATTATAACTATCAAGGCATATAAGATTAGTATACTATTGAAGATCTAATCTAATTAGATTATATTGTTTAACCATATTCGATAATATTATTGATCTTTCATGTATATTGTGATAATATAAATCACATAATTGGTTATTGGTTAACCGATAAAACCGAACCGAAAAATCGGTTAACCGATCTCCGATTAACCGAGATTAACGGTTCAATTTAGGTTTGTGATTTTAGTTAACCGAAATTATGGTTAACCGAAACTACGGTTAACCGGGTTTGGACACCCCTACATGACATGCCTTGTGCAGAGGTTTTTTAAATAAATATTAGAGAAACATTTTTTTAAAATAAATATGTACTCTTACTCTGAATAATATGTAGGTAATTGGATATCAAATGAGATAATTAATTAGTTTATTATATTATTTAAACTTAAGTATGAAAAATTAAATACATTACATATAGTATTTGAAACTCAACGGCTTAACCCAAACCATTCGAATGTGGGTTAGGATTGAGTATATATCGATTCACGATTAATTTGTTTAATCCTCAATATAGAGTGACCATATTTAAATCTGATTAGACAGACTTGTATGTTTGTCAAGTCTAGTCGGTATAATAATAGTTTCGATATTTGATAATATTAATATATTTTTTAATCCTATTGAATTTTTCTAGGATTGAGATATTAAACTTAAACTCCTATGTCTTGAATATTAAAAATACTATTTAATATAAAAATTATAAATTGATACAAATATGCCACTTATTTTGGCTATAGATCATATTTTTCTATGTCTATATATGATAAGATTAATATATTTTATTTAGAATATTAGTATAGAAATAGTGTGATCGAGTTGAATACCTAATTGTAATGCATTAAATCTTTTATATATAAATGGATAGAAAATCTTCATGATAAATCACTTCATAAAAACAACATGGGTGGTTTAAAAATACTTATTGACCAAATTGCTCTTAACTGCTTTAGGCTTTGAAACATACCAATATAGGACCCGTGCCTTGCACAAAAGTCATGCTTCTAATATTATTTTTGTTGTATTAGATTTTAACTATTATTTAATAACATATACGAATAAGGAGCCGAATAGATTTGCCGTGTCAATACAGAAATTAATAAATTATCACTTAAAATTAGTTAATTGATTTATTCAACCCATAACCTCGGAATGTTGCAAGTTGCATACTACATGACAAACTTCCATGCTAGATAAACCAAATAAGCTCATCTCTATTGGTAATAAATTTAGAGGATTTTGGGTAATGGGGATGCGGTGGTGACAACAATGTGAAGAATGGACGGCGCTGTGAAATAATGAGGTAAATGGACTTTTTTGGTGACAACTACAAAAACATCCCAAAACATGGCGTCATGACACCCAAACCTGTCACCACCAAACAAAACCTTGTCACCGCGTACAGAAAAGTCCCCTCCCCCATACAAAACCTTGTCACCACGTACAAAACCCCCCTCCATACAAAACCTTGTCATCACGTTTACAACTTGTCACCTCTCAAACTAATATCACCAATATTGCACTCTAATTTGTTCATCACGTACAAAAACTTTCACCTTACCTAGAACCACCCCCAAATTGCACTTAAACTTGTCATTACAAATTATTAGTAAGCCTATGTGGGATTCGAACCCACATTATCGTACGCTAGGCACGTTGCTCTACCATTTGAGCTAATAGGCTATAATTAAAAGTAATACATAAAAACTTATCATCACCTAGCAATCAAAGCTGTCACCAGCACACAATGTTGTAACATGTTAAACCAAACAAATAACCTATATGCGTTCAACATGTCACCGCATAAAAACTGAATTGCATTCAACATGTCACCGCGTACAGAAAACCCTTGATCACACACAAAACTTGGTGACAACCAGAAACCCCTATATCAAGTACAAATCTTGTCACCACAAAAGAGGGGTTTGTGGTTTATCACCGCAAAATTTGGTGACAAACAAGAAACCCCTAGATCTAACTCTAGGGTTTCTGTCACCGTTTTTTAAATCTAGATCTAAAAACTTGTCACCGTTTTTTAGATCTAGATCTAGAAACTTGTCACCGTTTTTTAGATCTAGATCTAAAAAAAAATTGCTTACATTCACATGTCACCGCGTACAGATTTTGTCACCAAACTGAAAAACAGAAAACCCTAGATCGCACACAAAACTTGGCAACAAGACAGAAAACCCTAGATCAAGTACAAATCTTGTCATCGCAAAAGAAAAATTGCTTCCATTCAACATGTCACCGTGTATGTCACCGAAAACCTTAGATCTATAATTTCTAGATCTAACACTTTCAAAAAACCCAAGAAAAACCGATGAAAACCCCGATGACAGCCCCGTAGATCTAGAATTTCTAGATCTAAAAACTTAAAAAAAAACCTAGATCTAGAAATTCTAGATCTAGAACTTGAAAAAAAAAACCCTAGATCTAAAACATCTAAAAGAAACCTAGATCTAGATCTAAAGTTGGTATACATACCTTGAAACACGCCGTCGGATGCCTCGTCGCCTCGTCGGCCACCTCGTCGCCTCGTCGGCCGCCAAGTTCGGGTATCCTCGTCGGCCACCTCATCGCTCGCCGATGACAGCCCCATCACCATAGCCTTGTTGCCATTATATATGGACGAAGAGGAAGGAGGGAGATGGGGAGAGATGAGAAGAGGGAGGGGAAGAAGGAAGAGGGAAGAGGGAAGAGGGAGAGGGAGAGGGAGAGGGAGAAATCTGGGAAATAGTGGGAGGAGAGAGAAAGTAGAAGAGGAGTGGGGGGTTTTATATTACCGCTTGTCACCGTCAGCTTTCAAATTTAGCCCATTTATTTCATTAATTCCACCATGAGTCCCATTCCTTCAATATGTCACCACTTTAGCCCCCCCCCCCAATTCTCTCATAAATTTATTATGCATAGGTGTAAAGGTTCATATTAATATAGACATGTAGTATTGTAGGAAAATTGCAAAAATAGTATATATTGTTATGAAAAGATTAAGACAAGGACACTCTAATCTTCTTAAAAGAGGTACTTAAACAAACTTTGAAACAATTTGATCATTAGAAGGGAGAGAGGGAGAGTAAGAACTTTAGAAGTGTATTTCTCACTCTACTTTGGTGCAAGTTTTACAATGGTAGATGACCTCCTTTTATAGGAGAAAGTGAGGTAAAAGCCTAGGTAAATTTCCATGATTTAAGCATTGAAATAAGAAGGTGAATAATTCACCTTGTACAATTTACCTCAAATTATACATCATATATATAATATATGTTCAATCATCTCTCATACAAGTAATGGATGTAAGAAGGTTAACTTGTAGATGTGTATAAAAAGGTACTTAGTATATGATGTAGATTATGGTTATAATCATGCATTCATAACACTCCCCATTGAATATTCACCTTCTTTCATGCTGTAAGAGATGGGTGTGCGTTGCCTCGTTAAAAACCTTGTCAGGAAAAACCCAGTGGGATAAAAAACTTGAACGAAGGGAAAAAGAGTGCAACTTGAAACTCATTGTACGCTTTAGATTGAGTTTCCTCATTAAAAACTTTGTCAAGTAAAACCCAGTGGGAAAAAACTTGATCGAAGGGAAAAAGAGTGTAGCGAGTATGATGCTCCCCCTGACTTTAACATATGTCTCGACGTCTGCACATTCCAATTCTGAATACTAGATCTCTAAATTTCTTAGGAATCAAAGACTTTGTGAATAGGTCAGCCAAATTGTCATTTTGTTGAATTTTGTTGAATGTCTCTACTTCACCGGCTTCTTCCAAATCTCGAGTAGAAAAGAATTTGGAAATATGTGCTTTGTGCGGTCTCCTTTGATGTAGCCTTTCTTCCTTTGAGCAACACATGCATAATTTTCCTCAAATAATGTTGTTGGATCGTCAGTGATCAGCCTTATCCCACTTTCTTTCTGGATGAATTAATCATTGCTCGTAAAGACACACATTCTCTTCCTGCCTCATACAAAGCAATCAACTCGGCTTGGTTTGATGATGTGGCAGTAACAGTTTGCTTTGTTGATCTCCATAAGATGGCAGTGTCTCCATACGTGAACACATAGCCATTTTGTGATTTAGCTTTGTGTGGACCAGACAAGTATCCTGCATTTGCATATCCAACGAGGGCTGTATTTCTTTGGCTACGATAGTACAACCCGAAATCATGTGTACCTCGGAGATAGCGAAATATGTGTTTGATTCCATTACAATGCCTCCTTGTAGGAGCAACACTATACCTGGACAACAAGCTAGTTCACAACAAAAGCAATATCTAGTCTTGATATTCATTATCAAAACTAGGGACTTTCATTATTGGTCAGATATTAGGGACTGACGTCCTTAATATCGTCCCAACAATATGATAACCGCTAATCGGTTATCGGTTATTCGGTTCGATTAACCTAACCGAATAACCGAACCGAATAGTTGATAACCGATCAAATTTTTCGGTTAACCGTACCAGAAAAAACAAAAAACTGGTTACGGTTAACCGACCGAAATATTTTCCGGTTAAACGGTTAGGTTACGGTTACGAGTTTTTTATTTTTTGGTTAACCGAATAACCGAACATATAATATACATATTTTGGAAAGAGAAAATCATAACTAAGCTAATCTAATGATACTAGACATATTTTGATAATAGATAGAGTTGTAGGTTCAAGTTATAATATATATTTGTTACACACTCTATTACAAGCCCAAACTAAATCCTACATGCCTTTTCATGGATTAGTTTGGTGGTTTTTTCATTTCTAAAATTGTTAGTGATTTACGAAGGTCGTGTACTTCATTGTTTCCGTACTGCATTGACGCTTCAAATCGTAGAAGCTTTAGTTTGTGGTCAGGATTAGATACGACTTCACATACACATTTTACAACAAAAGAAAACATACTTGAATTAGAAGCTATGAAGAAGGTTAATTTATTATATTTGATATTTTTTATTTGGGTTTAATATTTATAATGTCTCTGACATTTGTTACAATTTATAGGAATGAAATGAAATAACAGATAAATTTGGGGCACTCTTTAATGGAAATCTACGAGTCCATTTCGATTGAAGGTTGAAGATGCATTTGGACATTTCTAAGCTATGAAAATACAATGTTTGTTTTTGTGTTTTATGTATTGTCACGCAATATTAAGACAGTGTATTTAAATTTTGTATTTTGGTATTTGTTAAAGATGTGTAATATGTTTTATACACGGTACTAATGATCTATTAAATACTTCAATTATAAACTTTTTAAAAATATGCTTATTGGTTAACCGAAAAACCATACCGAATTTTTCGGTTAACCGGTAACAACCGGTACGGTTACGGTTATCGCGATTCAATAACCGAATTTCTGGTTAACCGGTTTCCGTTAACTAGTTTCCGATTAACCACCCGTGCCCACCTCTAGTTCACGTAATAGAGCAACAATCGAGTTATAAATTAGAGAATTTTTTACGAGAAATCCATCTTCGGTGATAAAATTCCGAGCACATGATTCTATAGACAGAGATCATGAACCAGGTAAGTTGATTTAGGCTGATCAACTCAACTTAGTAGTAAGAAGAATGATGAGACTTCTTTTTCATCCAAGTGAAGAAATGGATGCAAGGATCGAGTTCGAGACCTCTTACTCCATCAACGTCTCTTACCACTAAGTCGTCCTATTGGAACATCAATCGGCGACATTGAAACATAGTACAAGCTAATTAATGAACCTTCATGTTTCACACCAAAATGTGGCAAGAAAATGAACTAAGATTTTGCTATAAATTTTGTCATGAACGTAGTGAAAAAATAACTAGTATTACATATTTTAAGAGAAAATAACACAATTTTATTTAAAATTACTTTCTTCATGAAAGTATAATAAGACCTTATACTCATTCTATTCATTTAGATTTTGAAGGATTAACTAGTAGTAGTATTCACAGCGAGGTAACTTACACCTTTCCTACTAACTTCACAAATTAAATTTCATAAATTACATATCATTTAGAAGTTGGTGGATGGCCTTAAGTAGCTACAAAGGGTAGATAGACTGATAGACATGCCTCCTAATCTAGAGGGTCATTTGAATCTTTTCTGAATACGTTCGAGGGGATAGAATTTTGCAAACTCAATGATTCATGGGGTGGGGGTGAAACTGAATCTCCTGAAATCAGACATGGGTTTGCCAGAGAAGTCAAATACTAGGGCCCGTTTACTTTTTAGAAATGAAGCTAGAATGAAAACTAACCTAATCTATATTAACACCATGATATATAAAACACGAAGTTTGAGTCATTTTAATCTATTATATATATTTAAAACCACTAAGGAATAAAGCCTCCTCATTGCACCACATAGGATTATGACACATGTCGCTTCCACGTTAAAACACCTAGGATTTTTACACTTGTCATTAAATAACTAAGCCACATCACACAAGACTTATTCATTGTTTATTCCACATCATTTAAATTAATCTACCTCACCTATATCTATCCACCGCATCGGGCTCAAAAAAAAAAAAAAAATCCACCTCATCCTTTCCCATATTAAAAACTTGACTTATAAGAATTACTGCTATGACTTCACTTCATTCAAATCTTCATTCTACCAAAAAAAAAAGAAAATTTCCATTCATATAAACTTTGCTATTTATAAATTTGATAAATTGAAAAATTATGAATTTTTCATTGTAAACCCCATTATGATTTTTTTCCCAGTGTGATTATGATCATCTATAAGTTTTTTAGTATTATTATTTTTTGTCAATTTATCATTGTTATTTGAAAAATTGTGAATTTTCCATTATGAATCTCATGATAATTATTTTTTTGTCAATTTATTATCGTTATTTGAAAAATTGTGAATTTTCCATTATGGATTTCATGATAATTTTTTTACATAATTTACGTACAATGAAGATAGTTTTATCTTTATACTCCTATTATAATTTCTTTATATTTATTTTTGTGAGAAATTCATTATTTCTAATTATATTATGATTTTTTGACAATTTACTTAGCTCAATTTATGATAGTTTAAATTACGACTTTTTGGATTAAAATTTTTCATACTGCTTTTTTCATCATTTATGTAACAAATCAAAACTTTTTTTTTGTTGATCCACATTAAAGTGGATCAAAGTTAGTTAGGATTAAAGCCAATTACGACTTTTTTTGGATTAAAGTGGATCAAATCAAAACTTTTTTTGGATTAAATTACGAGTATTTTTGGATTAAAGTGGATCAAATCAAAACTTTTTTTGGATTAAAGTTATGAAAGTTAGTTAGGATTAAAGCCAATTTTAACAAAAATTTTAATTTCAAACCTTATCGGCCATCAAGTCCTCAGTTTATTATTTTAATTTTAACCAATTCATCGTGCACAAAGTTTTAAGTTAGTTAGGATTTATTCCCTTAATTTTCATCTCAATTAAACAAGATTTCAACCCTTCTAATTTCACAAATAAATTTTCCAGAAAAAGATATTGCATATTTATTAGTTATATAGATAACTATCCTTTTTTTGGTTGACTATATAGATAACTACCTCAATAATCATCAAGTGAAAATATGTTATGTGTAATCCGTAATATGAGATTCTAAATCCTTTGTTTCCAAATTTATATATAGATCTTTTTACCAAATAATGTTTTAGTTTATAGATAATGTTTATGATGATATGGGTGCTTTTCTAAATTTAGTTTTTAAAAATAAGGTTGTTAATTATAATAAATGATTTAATATAATAATTTTATTCTCCTTATATGAGTAAGTGGATAGACTTTGATCATACTATGGCAAGTACTTATATACCATTGATATGCATCCCAAAATTTTCTACAAGCATTTCCGATATTTTAGGGTTGATTTGAATCTCTATTTGATATTCCAATAACATAGTTTCTACTTTCATACAAAATGACTTTGAATATGAACAATATTACTAGCTTAAATACTTTTTTTGATCAAATTAGCTTAAATACTTAACATATACAGATCATAGCTACCTAGATAGTGGATGTACTAATTAATGTGAAACAAAGTATTTGTTTCCTTAATTTGTTTAGTCTTATATGTTAAGTTAGAGATTATATAAATATAATTTCCGAAATGATTATTAGAATTGATTGATACCTTCATTGTATTTCTACTTTCATAGGGTTGAAAATATATCATTTGAATTCCGTTATGTTTTAGGGATTAAATTATAATTATTTTTTTATTGCCAAACTCATAGAAATTGGTTGAACTAAAATAAAATACTTTTAGAATTTTTTCTTTCCATCATAAGAATAACAACAATCCTATCCCAATAATTTTCCTTTTTTATTTTGATCGAACCGTTTTTTTGACTAATTGCTTAACCACTTTACCGTGTATCTTGATGATCACACAATCTTTGAATTATTAATCTCATTACTTATAACTCTTTTGAAAAAGGAATTACTCCACTTATTATCTTAACAAACTCAATTTTGTTGCTTAAAAAATCACTCTTTGTTTTATTTTCAAACAATATAAACTTGTGTTTTTTTTTGTCAAAACAAACCTTCTATCTTTACCATATAAGCTCTCTTATTTACTACCCAATATAGTAAGATATTGAAAGGCTAAAATGATCCTTTTATTTTTGTAAATTCCAAAATGATGCAAAAGTTTATCAAGATTTTGTTTTCCAAATCATAAGTTGAAACGTCATGTAAAAATTTAATTTCAATCATTATATATTTTGTAATCTCAATTTTTTAGATTTTAAAAAATTAATTTCATCCAAATATAATTATAAAATTTTATCCAATTCTACTTCTATATATTAACTTATTTGTTCATATTTTTCTATGAGTTTGTTCTCTCTTTACCAGCATCATTTCCCTCTTAAATTTCATAATGTTTAGTTAGCTACATGCCCATCACCAACTTTGTTTTAAATACAGTACATCGTAGGTATAAACATTTTCCTTTTGATCTATAAAATTATGTAACTTCATGTTTAATTGTTTATCCATCTTATTTTCCATTGTATGATTTTTAGACAATGTTATAACATATTTGAATATTTTTTAATGTACAAACTATAATTTATAACACAAAAGTTTATTATGAGTGTATTTTAATTTATTATAGGATGAGAACTTAGATTTTACAAATCAAGCATATTTAAGATCAAAAACTAATTCCGAAAATTTTATGATACCTAGAATCTCGGAACTTTGTCGATAGGGCAATAGTTTTATTCCACTAAATCTATATGTCTTTTGGGTTTATCTTCCACTTCTTATTCGTTATAATCAAACAATTCTTTAATTTTTGAGATTCTTTTTATTTTGGTCAGATTTATTATATCTAACTACAATCCTTTTTCATGTAGGTGGTGATTGAATTTTTTCATTCTATGGACTACATGTTAGGAATCAAAATGATTTTATTAGTATATTTTGGAAACAATTAACTTAAATAATAAGAGTTTAAACATATATACATATATATATATATATATAATTTTATAAAATTCCCGTGCAAGGCACGGGTACTACACTAGTTTTTATATAAAAATCACCATAATTCTTCTTATGATATTTTATTTGTTTCTCTAATATAAGGGTGCATGGGGTTGGGTAACGTGGTATAATTATTCTCTTCTTCTCTTCTCTGAATATGTAAATATTCAAGTTTTAAATTAAGCTCATTATAAAATAAGAACAAAAAAACATGAACAAACAAAGATAATTGAGAGAGGAAGAACGATCAGACCCATCTTATAGGTTACAAGATTTAAGATAAGATCAAATATTGGGTTTTGATAAGTTTATCCATATACATCCATGTATAATTATTGTGGTGTTACAATCTCCCCCTTAAGCACTTGACGTCATTGTCAAGGCCCAAGGACCGCCTCTTGGGTCGAGTGACACTGTGACAGCCCTCCAGGCCAAGCTAACTCATAACTCATAACTCTTTATATGATCGTAATCTTTATTCTAAAATTTACTATGTAAATGAAAATGATCATAATTTCTCAAAACATCCTAATTATGTATTTTATAGCATGATTAAAACTCCTATTTGCATAGAAAACTTTATTTTTGAACTTTGTTACTTAAAGTATGAGAATGTTCTTCTTTGATTTTTTTATAAAGTATGAGTATTTTTTTAATTATAACTAAAATAAAATTCGTTTAAAACCCAAAACCGATGTTTAAAAAGAGATTTGTGTGGAATGACATAGAATATTACCTAATAGCCCTTTAATACCCAAAGCCCCTTTATTTGCAATATAGCAAAAAATTAAAAATATATAAGCTTTATTTCTCTCTCCTCCAAATCCCCCATTACACTCTCGCTCGCTCCATAGATCTGCAACTTCTCCTTCCTCTCGATCGATTTGCAACTTCTCCGTCCTCTCGATCGATCTGCAACTCCCGTTCGAATCTCCTCTCTCGGAACGATGCCGGAGATGTCTTTGCCCAAGTATGATCAGACTCGAAAACTGAAATTCAATTCTAATAAGAATGCTTTGTGATTTGAAATCGGTTCCCGATCTCAGAATGGAGGATCAGTGCCAGTTACAACTTGTTGAGCAAGAAGATTTCGATGAGTAAGATGACTTGTTTGAGGCGATCGACAAACGTAAATCAGAACCCTATCAGGCGCGGATCTGGAGAGAGGGCTCGTGGACAGCGTCGGAGGAGCTACAACGACGGATTTACGCCGTTGGACGACGGGGCTCCGGATCTGGTTTGTTGGAGGCGGATTGAGGCGGTGATGAGGCTCCAGATCTGGTTGTTGTGGATATTTGCCATTGATTTCGACTTTCCAACGAGCTCTGGTGTGAACGACGAGGAGATGGGAATGGACATGGACAATTCTCCAGAAGACGTTCCGATCTTGAGTGTTGGAGAAGAGAAGGAGATTGGGAAGACGAAGATCATGAAGAAGATTCTCAAGGAAGGCGAAGGCTGGGAGCGACCTGGCAAAGGCGATGATGTCGAAGGTATTTCAGTGATTTCTTTCGGGATTTGGAGTTTAAGTTTTGGATGATGGATTTTGAATTGAGGTTGATCTTGTTGTGTTATGCTCTGTAGTTCACTATGTCGGCACACTGCTTGATGAAACTCAGTTTGATTCAAGTTGTGACAGAAGAACCCCGTTCAACTTTAAGCTCGGCCAAGGTAAATTTGGGATGTTTTAATTGTCACTTGTTTTAATTGTCACTTATTTATAATTTTGGATCACATTGTCTTTTAGGTGGACACAAAAACTAATTGTCACTTAAGTGGACAGAATAATTAATGGTTACTTGTGATGACAGAATAATTAATTTTGGATCACATTGTTTTCGTTAATTGAATGACTTTTCTTGTTTATCAATTTGACATATATTGTCACTTGTGATTGGATCTGAATGGTTTTACTTGTTTACATATTTGACATATATAGTCACTAAATTTTATAATCACTGCCATTGATAAGAAAACTACTTTCATAAAATTCATGAGTGTCCATAGATCTTTTAGTTATTTCTTGAATATTGTCACTTGTGATGACAATTAGTTATGAATATTGTCACTTGTGATAACAATTAGGTGTTATCAAGAAGATCCTTTGATAACATTGGTGATGATATATATTGTCACTTGTGATGATAATTTGGAGTTGTGTGCATAAGTCTTGTTTTAGCTATACTTATTCGGTGTGATTACTATAATCTTCTAGTTAATTGTTGAATATTGTCAATTGTGATGACAATTGAGTGTGTGAATAATTGCTGAATATTGTCACTTGTGTTGACAATTAGGTGTGAATATTGTCACTTGTGTTGACAATTAGCTGTAAATTTTGTCACTTGTGTTGACTATTAGGTGTGAATATTGTCACTTGTGGTGACAATTAAGTGTGAATATTGTCACTTTGAGGTGATAATTAATGACAGTCAACGCCGGTCAACACCGGTCAACGGTCGGTCAACACCGGTCAATGGTCGGTCAATGCCGGTCAACGGTCGGTCAACACCGGTCAACGTTCGGTCAACTGGTGGAGAGAGGGGTTATGCTATGTGTGCAAATTTGACATATTGTGGTATTTTCATGCTATATGGCAAAATGCCATATAACCAAATCATTCATGTTTAAATTATGTATAAGTGGTTTATGTATGAAAATCTAAATTTTTTTATTGGAAAACAATACTTGAATGATTGTTCTTTATGTTTTTAATACTTTTTTTTGTTCGAAAAAGGAAATTGTTCTTTATGTTTTTAATACATACATGCCAATTTTTTTTTTTTTTAATATGCATGTAAAAAAACTTTTTTAAATATCCAATTATCCAAATTAGACATTTTTTAATACCGATAAGTTGGTCAATAGTTTAATTAATGTTGACGTGGCTTTCTTCAGGCTGCCTTTGCCGACCATTATGTCACAGTTAATACAACATCATCATGGTTGCTTAATAATGAAGGATATATATGTTATGATTAAGTAGTAATTGAATAACATATGGATAAAGACGACGATAAGGTTGAGACATTTGTCAAATGGAAATAGTATACATGATAGTTAAGGAAACCGGGGTACACCGAGAGAGTTCTAGAAAACAATATTTACGCGTTATCTTACCAGGTTGCGTATGGTCTATAAAATAAGGCCGTTCCGTTGCGCACTCCGTTTTTTCATTTTCGCATACCAACTTGTGCGGATTGCGGATCCGCACAAATTAAACCGGGTTTATCATGAACCATGTGCGCACAGAGAAGCCGCACACGTAAGGATGAGCGCCTGAGCGGTGTGTAAAAAAACCAGCCCATTTGTGCGCATCTAAAACCCGCACAAGTTGGCTTTTCAATACCGCCCAACAAACATAGTGGGCCCACACGTGGACACGAGAAAAACTAGCTCTTGTGCGGATCCTTGTGCCGCACAAAGCTAGGGTTCCACACGGAGTTTGGTTTGGTTTGTCTTGTGCGGATCCAGGATGAGCACATAGGGTTTTAGGTCCAACCCTAAACCCTATGTGCGGATCTAGGATGAACACATAGGGTTTAGGGTCGTACCCTAAACCATAACCCTATGTTCGCTATTATGCGGAGTCGTTCTTATGCGGAGTTTGATTTGGTTTGCTGAGTCGTTCTTGTGTGGCTTCATGATCCACACGATCGAATCATCGTAATGCTCAACTATGTGTTGACACATTTCATGATTTACAATCTATCTAATACTACTATATACTAAAGCAGAAGCAAATTCTGCCACCATATTGCGCCACATCAACCCTTTATTTAAAAATCTATCTATATTAAACATCGATTTTATCATAATCTTATACATACTTAATTAAGATATTAGTTCTATCTTAGAATTTGAGTTGTTTAATTAATAATTCTATTCAAATATATAAATCTGTATCTTATCATTGTACACATTTAATTAATACATAGATCTACAATAAAGTTTTTATTTAAACAAAATAATTTTTTCATCATAACATATAAATCATAATCGTAATGCTTTGCCAATTTAATTAAATATTATATTAACTTGAAATTATTTTTCGTAATTTTATTATGGTATTTTTTAAAATCATCAATGTTAGCAAATTTTACCACTATATTTAAGACAAATATTCATTCTATTAAAATAATATATTAAATACATTTTTAGTATCGTATCATATAAAATAGCAATAAACAAAGCAGATGTTATATATATCGCTAATATTGCATATTGATTACGCTTTAAAAAACAAAAATAGATTCTCAATTGAGATCACAATTCGTTAACATTTTCATTACATATTTATATATTTATTACTTAAATATTTTTCAAAAGACAATAACATATATATATACAAGATAATTTGGTTTTTTATTTAACATATTAGAAATTATCTATATCTTCAATATTATAATATACTAATCCGATTTTTTTATTTAAACTTATTGATTTTTATTATATAAGTTAGTTCACATAATTTAATTAAATGCCAAAAGATTAATACCAATTGTTAATAAAATGTGATTATCCATTTTATCTTATGTCATTCTTCCTCAATTATTTAAATATATATATATATGTATAAAAAGTAACTATATAAATAAAATTTATTAATATATATGATGATAACAAGAATTATATCATTTTAAACTCCAAAAAATAAGCGTTGTTCTAAAATAAAGTATACATATGAGAATATTTGTAATTTTTATATATAGTAAATTCACACACAAAGTAATAAATAAATAAATAACACCCCCGTACAAGGTACGGGTCATTTGCCAGTATTATATCTATATCGAAAGTTTATGTCTATCTATCATCTTGTTATACGCAATATGTTTCTCGAGTCCAACTCTTATAGATTCAAACCTCACTTAAGCTCGCGTCTAACTCATAAAGATAAAGATTAACATGCTTGATATGTCTCTCGAAGAGTTACTCTATTGTTATATATGTAACGTACGAGAATTGTATGTGCGACGTAGGACAAGTCATTGATCGATTTTTATTAAATGTTTTTCAAAAGAAAATGTCTAAACCCTAAACCGTACCCTTATTCCTATGTGCAGATCTAGGATGGGCACATAGAGTTTTAGTCCAACCCTAAACCTTATGTGCAAATCCAAGATGAGTACATAGGGTTAAGGGTCGTACCCTAAACCCTATTCATCAATAGCTTATCCTACCATTATATTTAAGCCAAATATTCATTATATTCAAATAATATATTAAATATATTTTTGTATTATCCTATCATATTAAAATCTCAATAAAAAAATATTAGATGAAATATTTACCATAAATATATCTCAAATATTTAGATGTGTCAAACGGGTCGAGTCGGGTGGATTCGGGTTCGGTCTTTTACGGGTTCGGGTTGAGTGCGGGTTCCGGTTAATCGGGTTATAGGTCAAGTCGGGTCGGGTCTTGACAGGTTATTGTGCGGGTTCGGGTGGACCTAACATGTCAAGAATTTGAATTTTTAATGATTATTAAAATAATATTATGATTAAATAATAATATTTAATAACAATATATTATTTTTAATTGATTTTTATAATAGTATTTTATTTATAATAGTTTATATAATAAAATATGTTATAAAATTTAAAAAATATATATTTATTCTACATATATATAAAACATCGGGTCGGTCGGGTCGGGTTCGGGTTTCAACCTAATCATGTTTGGGTTAATTGGGTTCAGTTTTTTCCTTTGCTTGCTACTATTCGAGTCGGGTTTAAACCCAAAAAATTCCGGTCGGTTTGAGTCGATTTATTCGGGCCGGGTCAGGTTTTGACAACTCCACTAATATTACATATTGATTACAATTTAGATAAAAAGATAAATTTCTTGATTAAGATAATGATTCTTTAATTTTTCATTAAATATTTATATATTTATTTTAATTTTTTTTTTCACAAACAATAATATATGTAAATTTTTTTTTTGTATTTTATCGTATTAAATATTATTTATATCTTTAGTGTAATGCTATATTAATCAGAGTTTTCACTTAAAATTATTTATTTTGTTATACAAGTTAGTTACGCAATTTTATTTAAATGCCAAACAATATTCATCAATTTTTAATAAAATGTGATAATGCATCTTATCTTATGAAATCTTTCTCAATTATTTAAATATATGTTTATGTATGTATAAAAAAATTAATATAAAAATAAAATTTATTTTTATATAAATATTATATGATGTACAAAAATTATATCATTTTATAATCCAAAAGATAAATGTCATTCTAACAAAATATGCATATGATAATATTTGTAATTGTTATAGTAAATTCAAATACAAAGCAATTAATAAATAAATAACACTCTCGTACAAGGTATGGGTCGAAAGGCAAAATTGAAGCCCAACTCTTGTGCGGATGGGGAATCCGCACAAGCTGTACTTTTTTTTTAAATTTCACCCGCGTGTCTTCTAATATTCGCACAAGGTTTTTTTTAAAATTACATTACTTGTGCGGATCCCGAATCCGCACAAGTGTAGTTTTTAAAACTTTTACGCAGTCTTCTAAAATTCGCATTTTCACTAATTTTTAAATATATTGTGCAGAGATCTTGTGCGGGTATTGTATGCGCACAAGATCACACCGGTTCAGCTATGTGATCTCCGTATCCACGCGGAAAACCGGGTTTTTAAAAAAACCTTGTGCGGATTAAGGATCAGCACAAGAAAACCCCGGTTTTAAAAAAAAAACTTGTGCACAAGTCGGTGTGCGAAAATGAAAAAATGGAGTGCGCAAATCTTGGCCGTAAAATAACTTGGTTGGAAAGAGCAGACCATGAAACAGAGTGCTTGAAAACAAAATCGGCTCATAGAACAAAATCATGAGTGGCTCGAGAGCAGAAGCAAGCAAAGCGGAAGAAAGTAAGTCGGGGAAGACTACGGAGGAGGAGAAGGAGGGAAAGAAATGGGGGACCCACGTGATGGGAGCGCCGGCGAACCCGAGAAGCCACCCGGACAACGAACGAGCCACCCTCTGGCAAGCCGGAGATCACCAGCAGCTCTACTTTGAGCAGCAGCAGCAACATCAGCCTTACCTGGTTTATTCGCCGGTGGAGAAGCCTCGGCGAACCCCTTTGAGGCCGTGGCCAATATGTTCAACACCTGGACTCGCAAGGCCGAGACCGTCAGCCGAAGCATCTGGAACAATCGTACGTACCACGTATTTCTTGACCAACGATCATAAAATCCCTTCTAGATCTCGTCTAGACATATAGACTTTATAGGCACTAGACGGTCATTTTCTGTATAGACTTTATAATATCCGTGATTATTGAAGTAACCATGCTTTGTGTATGTGTCCGTGTGTACGTGCAGTGACCACGGGCCCATCCGTATCGGAGGCGGTGTGCGGGAAGATCGGCGTGACAGCGAAGGCGATAACAGAGGGCAGGTTCGAGTCGCTGTTCAAGCAGTGTTGTGAGACTGAACCTGAGGAGAGGCTGCGGAAATCGTTCGCCTGCTACCTGTCTGTTGGGATGTTCTTGATCCCAATAATAGATCCCGTAAGGTTTTGATGATGATACAACACTTGAGAAAGATTTAATGTGGTTTGCTAGTGTTTCAGGATCATTCTAAGAGATATGAGCAAAGGAACACAAGCAGGAACAATCGTCATGAGGTGCCAAGGAAATAGAGCTAATGCTGAGACGTGGAGATTCCAGAGTGCGCAAGCAAGGGATCAACGCTGAAGCAAGTTACTATATTTGGCAAGAGTATCAACGCGCGAGCGCCAGCGAGGGATCTTTCTATCTATGGAAAGACGCGTTGATGGATGACGATTAAGGAGAGAATCAGATCTTTGGCTTGAAGATAATTCTCTTGTTTGGATAGTATTGTTAAGGGAGATATTCTGTTTCTCTTAATGAGATTATTCTAGGGTAAATCCCGAAATATATTTTAGGATAGAATCGGTTTCTAGCCTTTAGTATATATAGGGGTTTATGTACTTGCATTTGAAACGAATGCTGAGAGAGACAATTGTTGAGTGCGATTGAGAGTTAGAACACACGAAGTACTCTAGGTCAAGTTGTGTACGTGAGCTAGAGGTGTGGGTCAAGTCTGTTGAGTCGAATTACGAGTGTGTCCGACGCTGAGGGATCTAGGTCTGAGAAGAGGGTATTGTGTATACCTTAAGAATAGGATTCGCGTTTGTATGTTCATGCTTGGTAATAACAAAAGGGCTGGCTTGATTTGAAAACCTTTTGTGTGAACTTAATCTGTTTGAACTGTTCTCATATTCCGTTGCCCGGTTTGTTGATCCCTCTGGAGGATCAACATCCGTATACTAACACACGTAGATCCTACAATTGGTATCAGAGCCTGCGTGCTCTAGTTTGTGTGTTTGTGTCAAACAGGTTTTGAGATGGAGAAACAACTTCAAGAACTTGGTGTCTCTAACTCCAAACCCCCGTTGCTGCTCCCGGGTCAGTACAACCAATGGCAAGACGCTATGTCTGATTGGATCAAGGGAAAGAACTTCCAATCCTGGTTGGCTATTGAACTGGGAGACTTTAAAGTTGATGCTGAGAAAAAAGCTAATCCCAGAACCATGGGACCAGATGATTTCAAGGCAATGGAAGCCAATTTCCTTGCTAAGACCTTCATCTCTTGTGGGGTCACAAAGGAAGACAAGAACAAGATTGGCAACCTGAAGAATGCCAAGGCGATGTGGGAAGCTCTGAGTGACATCCACAACGGCACTACTGAGATGAAGGATGATCTGATCCTTGCTACCCAGAAGGAATTCCTCACCTTCAAGATGAAGGAAGGGGAAACTGTATCCTCCTATCAGTCTAGATTTACTACTCTTGATACTAAGATGATTAGTCTAGGTCTTGATGATGATAAGATATCGACTAATACTAAAGTTAGAGTATTAATCAATGGACTTACTGGTGATTGGGAACATAGTCGTCTAACTTTCCATGAAAATGATAAGAATAAGTCTCTTAAGTTGCATGAGTTCTTTGCTAAGCTGACAAAATATGAAATTGAAAGAAACTGTATCAGGGAAGGAAAGGAGACGCCTAAGTCCCTAGCTCTCAAACTTGAGAAGGCTATTGGGTACATCGTGGAGGATGGAGAGGAAGACATTGTTGATCCTGATGATCAAACTGCCCTCTTCACTAAAGCAATGAGAAAGCTGTGGAACAAAGGGAAGTTCCCAGGGAGGCGCCCCAACAACTCTGGTGGACGACGTATGAACAATGATGAAGTGAGAGACAGCAAGGACGTCACTTGCTATCGGTGTCGTGACAAGGGCCACTATGCTAAATACTGCCCTAAAGGACCAGAAGGAGAAAGGCCCAACAAGATGAGGAACAAGGAAAGAGCCTTTGCTGGATGGGGATCAGATGCTGAGGATGAAGAAGAAGAAGAGCATCACACATGCAAAATGGCCATTGCTACACTAGAGTCTTCTTCGTCTGAGGTACCTGAATCAGAGTTCCTTGATTCTTTAAAAGATCTCTCTAGGGAAAGTTTGATTAGAGTTATCACTGAATTGCATCATGATTCTATTGAGGCTCAGATAGAATTCACTAAAGCTAATGACATGTGCAATGAACTGAAGGAATCTATTGAAAGTGCTTCTGAAAAATCTGTTGATACCTGCAAGCATTGTCCCGAACTTGAAATTAAGATTCTCAACATGACCACCACTATTGATGAACTAAATGATGAAATTGTTGCATTGAATACTGAAAAAGGTGTGTTGTTGACTAAACTTGATATTGCTAAAGGTAAACAGGAAGTTGTTGATGTAGGTCCTACCTTTGTTCCCCAGAGATTCGGGATAGGCTATACGGGAGACAAAGAGAAGGATGGGGCTCATAAGAACTTTGATGCTGCTGAGTTGTATGAACAGAGGGCTAGGGAACTACAGAGTCTTAAGGATAGGAACTTGCACTTGACCAAAAGAATTCAGGTTTTAGAGCAAGGTGAGGAGAAAAACCCAAGTGAGGACTCTGAGTGGTATGTAGGGAAACCAGCCCACAAAATGTTCATAAAACAATCTAAGGGAGGTGAGCCTAAGGACCTCAACAAGGATAGGATCAATGAGAGAAGAATCCAGAAACCTCATCCTAAGTATCACATGGGAGCCTACTTTATGACTTGTTGGTACTGTGGTGATGGGGGACATAGGAAAGCTGATTGTGAGAAGAGAAAGTCTCAAGCTGAGAAGAGTAAGAATAGGACCAATGAAGCTAGTACATCTCGAGAAGCCCCTAGGAACAGACCTGCTAGGATCTATAATGCTTGCGTTACAGGGAAGCAATCTCGTAGTTCCTTCAAGTCGAAGAATGTTGTGAGCACATCACGTCCCCTGGAATTGCTCCATATGGACTTATGTGGACCAATGAGGGTGGCTAGTTTCTCCGGGAGTCGATACATATTTGTTATTATTGATGACTTTTCTAGGTACACTTGGATCATCTTTCTCGAGAACAAGAGTGAGGCGTTCCAAGAGTTTGAAGTGCTTATCAAACAGCTGGAGGTTCGTGTGGGACAGAAGCTTGGTGCTATCCGGTCGGATCATGGGATAGAGTTTGAGAACGCTTCATTCCTACGTTTTTGTAGGACCAATGGAGTTTCTCATAACTTCTCTGCCCCTCACACACCTCAACAAAATGGAGTGGTAGAGCGCAAGAACAGGACCCTGGAGGACATGTCCAGGACCATGCTGATTGATAGTGGACTTCCACAAGTCTATTGGGCCGAAGCCGTCAACACGGCTTGCTATATCCTTAATAGGGCCATGATTCGTCCAATACTTTTGAAAACTTCTTATGAACTGCTCCGGGGAAGAAAACCCAATATTGCACACTTGCGAGTCTTTGGTTGCAGGTGCTTTGTACATAATAATGGCAAGGATGCTCTCGGGAAGTTTGATCCCAGGAGTGATGAGGCCATTTTTGTGGGATGTGCACTGGATAGCAAGGCGTACAGAGTTTTCAACAAGAGAACAAGGAAGATGGAGGAAAGCATACACGTAGTCTTTGATGAAAAGACCATGGCTGGAAACCATCACACCTCATCTCTTGATCCCGCGGTGCAGCTTCAGCAGGATGATTCAGAAGAAGAAGATGAAGGACCAAGGCGGACAGGTGGAAGTGGAGGAAGCTCAAATGTCAATAATTCCACGGAGTCCAATGATGATCCATCAAATGATGATGATGGTGCATCTGATGCATCTATGCCATCACTTGAGGGAGATCCTGTGTACGATGAAGGTCCTGAAGATGGTGGTGCCTCTGATCCCACTCCTGATCCCTATTCAACCAACGTTGAGAGTGATCCACAAGCTGAGGGGGAACAAGGAGGAGGTACAACAACAGAAGGATCAATTCAAGTCCGGAATTATCAACAGCGAGCTGCTCATCCACTTGATAATCTCCTAACTCCATTAGAGAAGGAAGGTGTAAGTACTCGATCCCAACTTCGTAGCTTCTTTGCTTTCCATGCGTTTATCTCTTTTGTAGAACCCAAGACGATCGATGAAGCACTTCGTGATCCGGATTGGGTTGTGGCAATGCAAGACGAGTTAAACCAGTTTGTGAGGAACAGGGTTTGGGAATTAGTACCGAGACCAAAGCACAAGAAGGCAATTGGAACCAGATGGGTTTTCCGGAACAAACTTGATGATGGTGGAGTTGTAGTGAGGAACAAAGCGCGACTGGTTGCCAAAGGCTACAACCAACAGGAAGGGATCGACTACGACGAGACCTATGCCCCTGTTGCCAGGATCGAGGCAATCCATTTGCTAATTTCTTTTGCAGCT
The DNA here is from genome assembly GCA_934048045.1 of Polygonum aviculare. Lineage (NCBI taxonomy): Eukaryota > Viridiplantae > Streptophyta > Magnoliopsida > Caryophyllales > Polygonaceae > Polygonum > Polygonum aviculare. The sequence continues at coordinate 12,826,722 of OW204023.1, read as the reverse complement.
CACAAAGGCTTCAAATTGTTCCAAATGGATGTGAAGACTGCGTTCTTAAATGGATTCCTCCAAGAAGAGGTGTATGTGGAACAGCCTCCTGGATTTGAAGATGTTGATTGTCCTGACTATGTGTACAGGTTAGACAAGGCGTTGTATGGGCTCCAGCAAGCTCCCAAGGCTTGGTATGATAGGCTCGCTCAGTTCCTATTGTCTAATGGGTATAGACGTGGTGCAATCGACAAAACATTGTTCCTTCTAGAACAACGCGGTGAGATTTTGGTAGTACAGGTGTATGTTGATGATATTGTGTTTGGTTCCACTAACCCAGCTCTTGTAGAAAAGTTCAAAACTCTTATGAGTAGCGAATTCGACATGAGTATGATAGGGGAACTATCATTTTTTCTTGGTCTTCAATTTTCGCAGGAACAGGAGGGAACAAGGATCCATCAACAGAAATATATCAAGGAGATGCTTAAGAAATATGGCATGGACAACACGAAGCCAATTGATACCCCTATATCTACTAACACTCGTTTGGATGCAGATGAAGGTGGGATCAATGTTGACCAGAAGACGTATCGAGGAATGATTGGTTCCTTGTTATATCTAACGGCCAGTAGGCCAGATATTGTGTTTAGTGTTTGTCTATGTGCCAGGTTTCAAGCAAATCCTAAGGAGTCTCATCTCAAGGAGGTGAAAAGGATCTTTCGATATCTGAAGGGATCTACCAATCTCTGCCTTTGGTACCCTAAGATGTTCGAGTTTGATCTTCTTGCATACACTGATGCTGACTATGCTGGGCACATTGTGGATAGAAAGAGTACATCGGGAATGGCGCAATTCATAGGACCTTGTCTCGTTTCTTGGGGATCTAAGAAACAAAACACGGTTGCTTTGTCCACGGCCGAGGCGGAGTATGTAGCGGCCGCAGCGTGTTGTTCCCAGGTACTCTGGCTTAAACAGCAATTGGAGGATTATGGTATGTCTCTTGGAACCACTAGCATTCGGTGTGATAACACGAGTGCAATAGATATCTCCAAAAACCCGGTTCATCATTCTCGTACCAAACATATTGAAATTCGTCATCATTTTTTACGAGATAATGTTGATAAAGGTTTGGTCAAGTTGGATCATTGCAGGACCGAAAACCAAGTGGCAGACATTTTCACCAAGGCATTGGACAGAAAACCCTATGAGCATCTGAGGATACTCTTAGGCATGATCACCATGAACTAGACAAGTCCCGGTCCTCTATTCCCCCAATGATTGGCTAGAATAATTCTTTGATCCAGGGGGAACAACACATATAAGTGATAAGTTTTCTTGATTCTGAGTGTTCATGATGATTTACTTCTTTGGTTATTGATCCTTGGTGCTTTCGCTTTTACTTTTGAGACATAGTAATTTGAAGCATGAAAACCTCTTTCTTTGATCCTAAAATGACTAACTTGATCTTGTTATCCCATGTTATAAGCCGAAATGATAGTTAGTCATGAGACCGTCCTAAGCCTTGATCCAGGTAAACGTTTCCTATGAGCTTAATTTTCTTGATACCTTTTCTTTACGGGATTTACTTATCTGGATCAATTTACTGACCTTGCTTGTGTGTTGCATAGTTGTTTTGGATATGCGTGTGAGTCTATTTGTTTCTACCTTGTTATTATCCAAAACCCACCTTTTTATCACTCAAGACAAGGATTGGGATTAGTCAGGAAGGATCAGTAAGGTGGCCGATATGAGGATCAGTGAGAAATTGATGAGGATCAGTGGCAACGGTCAGAAATTGGAGAAAATTGCTTGTTACCGTTGGAAACTGGCGGAAACGGCTAGAAAAGAGCCGTTTGGGAACATTGAATGCTTATCGGGTTTTGAATTCGTGAAGTGACAGAGAGCCATTAGGGATGGCTCCAGCTCCCACCTGGAGGTATTGGTGTGCTTCCGGCTACCGGCACATGGCCGGAGGGCAAAGAAGAAATCTTGGAGAGAGTCTTCGGCAATCCTGAGGCCAAGCTGGCCACCGCCGAGATGTCTCTCCCAATCCGCATCGCCCACCAGTATCTGACAAAGGTGTTGGTCCCCCGCCAGGAGAAGAGGAACAATCCAACCATCGCCGACATTGTGCTGCTAGATGAGTTTCTGAGAAAAGACAAGATCGACCTCCCCAAGCTCATTCTGCTTCACATGCATAAATGCTCCGGCAAGACTCACTCCTTACCGTACCCAGGGATCGTGAAGAGGATCCTTCAGGAGAAGGGGCTTTACCAGCCCAAGGAGGAGGTGAGCTTCGGTTTTCCCTTAGCCAAGCACAACATTGTGCGGATGGCTCACATCGACAACCCTGACCCCAAGAATCTCAAATCTGCTGTGAAAGGGTCGGGATCAATAAAGGGAATGGAGCTTGGATTGATTCTCGCTGAGCTAACTCGAGTCAGGGAACTTCTGGAGTATCAGGTTGCTCAGCTCTCTCAGAGGGAACATCAGAGAGAAGGGACTGCTCCGCCTGAGGAAGATACAGCTGATTCCCCGTCCAAGTCTTGAGTGATCCCCTCCACCCACCCTAGCCTATTATGATCCCAACTTTTGAGTGTTTTTCTTGATGTTTTTGTGTTTTCTTATTATGACTGTCTCTGATCCCATCTTTTGTTTGCTCCCTGATGATATAATCCAAAATTATAAGTAATGAATGAAATTTCTTGGTTTCTACTTGCTTATGTGCTTAAGTGTTAAAATGTTCTATAAGGATCAAATTGAATTATTTGATGATGCCAAAAGGGGGAAGTTAGGAAAATTGCAGAGATGCGTCTAGTTCTTGGTACAGAAGAATCATCCATATGCTAAGGGGGAACTATGCTACTGGTAAGTAGGTTCGGTGAAGATCCTACTCAGGGGGAACTCTTGTACTTGTTGTTTGTCCATTCGATTTATGTTAAATTTTCCCAAGTGTTTGTCATCATCAAAAAGGGGGAAATTGTTGGGATGTTCTTGATCCCAATAATAGATCCCGTAAGGTTTTGATGATGATACAACACTTGAGAAAGATTTAATGTGGTTTGCTAGTGTTTCAGGATCATTCTAAGAGATATGAGCAAAGGAACACAAGCAGGAACAATCGTCATGAGGTGCCAAGGAAATAGAGCTAATGCTGAGACGTGGAGATTCCAGAGTGCGCAAGCAAGGGATTAACGCTGAAGCAAGTTACTATATTTGGCAAGAGTATCAACGCGCGAGCGCCAGCGAGGGATCTTTCTATCTATGGAAAGACGCGTTGATGGATGACGATTAAGGAGAGAATCAGATCTTTGGCTTGAAGATAATTCTCTTGTTAGGATAGTATTGTTAAGGGAGATATTCTGTTTCTCTTAATGAGATTATTCTAGGGTAAATCCCGAAATATATTTTAGGATAGAATCGGTTTCTAGCCTTTAGTCTATATAGGGGTTTATGTACTTGCATTTGAAACGAATGCTGAGAGAGACAATTGCTGAGTGCGATAGAGAGTTAGAACACACGAAGTACTCTAGGTCAAGTTGTGTACGTGAGCTAAAGGTGTGGGTCAAGTCTGTTGAGTCGAATTACGAGTGTGTCCGACGCTGAGGGATCTAGGTCTGAGAAGAGGGTATTGTGTATACCTTAAGAATAGGATTCACGTTTGTATGTTCATGCTTGGTAATAACAAAAGGGCTGGCTTGATTTGAAAACCTTTTGTGTGAACTTAATCTGTTTGAACTGTTCTCATATTCCGCTGCCCGGTTTGTTGATCCCTCTGGAGGATCAACATCCGTATACTAACACAGGTAGATCCTACACTGTCGACCACGACGGGTCCCGTGGCCGGAACGCTCTACTTGTCGACTCACAGGGTGGCTTTCTGCAGCGACCGGCCGCTGTCCTTCCGGGCAGGAGGCATGGTCCTACTACAAGGTGGCCGTACCACTCGGACGCCTCAGCACGGTCAACCCCGTCAGCCAGAGCTACATTCAACTGGTGACCGTGGACGCCCATGAGTTGTGGTTCATGGGATTTGTCAGCTTTGAGAAAGCCCTGCAATATCTGCTCGAGTCCCTCTCCCAACTCAGACCCGATGCAGGGGACACTCCTCTCAACCAGCTCCTGCTCACTAACTACCCATCCTGTTTTCATATGTATAATACAGCATATATTAGCTCATAAATAGATTTTCATAATTTTATATTACGCAAGGCATTTACATCATAGTGTCATCCGTATTGGATTCAAGCAAACCCCATTCTTTGTTAAGTTTAATATATATACTTTGTTCATACTAGTGCATAATATAAACTTTACTTCTTGAAGAAAATGCTTGTAATAATTTAAGATCGACGAACTAGGATTCCAGGCATCCCGGTCAAACTTACCGGACAATTTTTATATCTAATTGTATCCAATAAATTTTAAAATTAGTAATGTCCGATTTCTTCTCAAATTTTACGGCAATTTTTTAATTTATACAGATATGATATTGCATTTATTGATATATTAGATTGTTTGCGGATTATGTAGTTGTTTGACATAATTAAGTGTTATACACCATCTTGGGACCAACAACAAAACCTCTTTCGTCCAAACTCAAACATCTGTTGGACCCTAAATTTACCCCTTGATTCTAGCCTATCTCATGAGAATCTTAGTGGAATACAAGGTTTCTAAGGCTATCGCTGCAGACTCTAGTCCAAGAAAGCTCCCGAAAGCTCTGCCAGAAAGTGCCAGCAGAAAGCTCCTGCAGAAACCGACGACTGGCGCCTCCAGCAGGTCAAACGAGATCTCTAGATATCCGGAAACTACTTCAGCAACTTTGACCACGTTTTTCTCAACCTTCAAGGGCTATTTTCAAGGGAGAGCAAGTCAAAAGTCATATTCAAAGGTGGACCTATTATTTAGCCTATTTTCTAGGGCGGTTATACCCACTTTCTCTATCTTGTAACCACATAAATAGACTCCTTAAGCCATAGAAACGGGGCAGAGCACATCAGAACACACAAGATCACAACACCCACGACTTGTAATTGTATTTCTCTCTATAGCTTGTAGTTTATAGCCCTCGTAGCTAAGATCGCCACCGCCGGCCGCCGCCGACCGCCACCGACCGCCGCCATCCGACAGCTTTCTGAACATCAGCCCGGAGGCTTCCGGATCCGAAATCCAAAGCTATCGATTGTAATTTGTCGATCTATTATAATAAAAAGGAGATAAGCAATTTTCCTTATTTGTTTAGTTCTTTCATTCGATTTTCTACCGCTTTCTATTGTTATTTTCTACTCGATCTACCGACAACCGAAACCGATCGTAAACCTTTGGCTATTGACCTCCTCCAAAGGACGGTTGATTGCTTTGTGCATTTTTCGTCCAAAACAACATCCTTAATCAACATTAAAATTTCCACGTGCCTATGTCTCTTATAAACACTTGTCCATCTACCCCCGAAAATCACTTTTCCATATATCAATCTAATTTCATAATTTTGTGTATAAACCAAGTTTTTCCCGCTAATTACGCTTTCGTGTTTAGTGTACTTAGTCCCTCTCAGTTGCTGGGCCTAGGCCCATCTTGGTGTCCAACGATAGCCAACCGGTCAAAGCACGAAGTCAATTGAAGTGGATGAGCCGATGAGCTAGGTAGTTGTGGCCGAGGGTAATTAAATATCTCAGACACCTTGAATTTAATGTACACTAGTTAGCCATTTGAGTCTTTTTTTTTGGTCAGAAGCCATTTGAGTCTTTACTTTCAAGTCTTTTCCTTGAGTGTGAGCTTCAACCGAGAGTGCAGCACAAAGAAATGGAGAAAGTAGACAACGTAGACAATGAAAGGAGTGATTTTTGCCGTCCTGATCCGGGTCATTCATCACTTATCCAAGGAATCGACAACGGAAATTTGTTGGTAAGTAATCATTTTATTTGGAGCTATAATATATATCTACAAGTGTTAGCTTTAGTTTGAAGAAGTTCTAGAGATGATCGACTCTCTATTTTGTAGTGATCTACACCACGTACAATCACTATAAGATGTGTATAGTGGACACTTGTACTCGCTTAGTTGATGATCGAATGGATTTGTGTTAGATTGGGTATTCATAGGTTTTTTAGTAGTGATTTGTCCGTTCCATTTGCTTGAGTTTGCCTTGACTTTTGTGTTATGGCTCCCTTGGTTATTTCCCTTTGGTGCTCCATTTCCTTAAATTTGGGGGCTTATGCTTTAGCTGAATTGTTAGTGGAAGCTCGAGGTATCTCCAACATTGTTACATTTTTTCAATGATACTACACTATTCTCATTAGACATCCATTTTCTTAGGTTTTCCTTTTTTTAATGAAACGATCAAACCCCTTCATTTCTTCTCATATAACAACTCTTATTTTTCTTATACCTCACTTAAGTGTTCACTCTTACTAGATCCTTACTCTTAATCTTATTATATAATTATGTTGCTTCGACGTTTTCCATTAATATTAGTAGTGAGGTTATCGGCCATTGTTATGTGGACTAATATACCAACTGATATTTGAGCAGTTATGATTCTTGTTTGGACCAATCGAGGTTTAGTTTCAAAAATCAATGTTTTCTGGTAGCTAGTTTTTCTTAAATTGTGAGTAGACGCTAATAATTTGCCAAAATTTTAAATCAAAGAGGGTTTAAAGTATTTAGATGATTAACCTAATTGATTAGAAATGAAATGGGTTAGCTTAATCTTCAAAATCGCTTTCCGTTGCTAATGGTAGTGTATACCATCTCATGTTTGACATGTCCATTTTTATCAAGAAGAAGGGAGAAACTGAAATCAGTTCTCCTTGCCAAAGCGTCGTGGTAACCATAGAGGAAGAACTACGTAGATTGCCCAAAATGTCTCTAACGAATAAGAGTTCCATCTACAAAGTCCCGAAGAGGTTGTGTCGTGTAAAAGAAGAAGAATACACGCCTGTTGTGGTGTCCATTGGGCCCTTTCACCACAATAAGGATGAGAGGCTACTCCCCATGGAGACTCACAAACTCAAGTTTCTCTATTCATTCATCCAACGCTCTAAAACGAAGGGTCGTGGGGACCTCAACACTTACATTGAGATAGTTAGGGACAAGGAAAGCCAAATACGGGATTCCTATGCAGAGCACATTCCCATGTCAAGTGACGAGTTCATACGCTTGATCGTCGTTGATAGCATCTTCATCGTTGAGCTTTATTGCTTCAAGGCGCGTATCGATATCATGCCAGCAATTAACTATAATGATATCGATCCTGACCTAAAGTTGGCAGAGAACCAACTTCCCTTTTTCATCCTAGTGGATCTGTACACAACTGCCTTAAAACCAGATTTTGTGGAGTCCTTCACCTATATAGCGTGTGATATGCTTGGGGTCGATAAGAGCAGGATTGAAGTCGACCCTATCACCAAAGAGGCGACAACATGTTTCCATCTTCTAGACTTGCTGAGAAGCCATTACTTGCCATCTCATCCAAAAATAGGCACCAATAACAGGGATGTGGATCATGATGATGAAGATAAAAAGGGGAAGAAACGTATCCAAGCACATTGTTGTCATCTTCTAAACTTTATGAGAAGCTATTACTTGCCGTCTTGTCCAGATGCCAACACGGCCACCGAGCCTGAGGAAATAGGTACCAGGAGCATCTGGTGCCCCACAGCTATAAGCCTATATGAAGCAGGAGTTAAGTTCCGTGTCAACAACAAGAAAACCTACAGCTTACTTGACATACATTTCGACGAGGAAAAGGGAATCCTTACCATTCCCCTCATCAAAGTGGAGGACGCCACCGAGTGTTTGCATAGGAATCTGATAGCATTTGAGCAGTGTCAGTATTGGAATCGAACTACTTACATTGCCAACTACTTTGCTTTACTAGATTGTCTAATCAACACTTGGGAGGACGTTAACTTGCTTGTCGAAGCTGGCATCATTGACAATTGGTTAGGAAGTGAGGAGGAAGTGGCTCACCTCATCAACTCTCTCAACACTCATGTTTTTACCACACCAAGTGAATATTACTATGCAACCATAACCGAGCAACTCAATAATCACCGCAAGAAGAGGTGGAACCGCTACAGAGCTACCTTGAAGCACACCTATTTCAAGCATCCATGGGCAGCCCTCTCGGTCATCTATGCTGTCATTCTTCTGCTTTTAACCATTTCCCAACTTTTGACCGGCATTCTTGCTGTGCCTGGCATCGAGAAATAACTAATAATCCATCGGCAACCCTATCTACCTTTTTTGTTTTGTTCAATTCATTAGCTTTAAATTCATAATTGTTATTGTACACAAAATGATTGCCCCTTACAAAAACTCTTATTGTCATTTGATTGTTCGGTAATTTGTTTTGAACAATCATTGCAAAATTATACAATTTTTTCATATGAAATAACCACTTCAAGATTACAGAGACTTGGTATATGAGAAACAATTAGATTAACACAATTTAACTTTATAGAGTTGATATTTATTGTTTCTACATTGTCGTTTATATTCACACACTTTAAATTTATGTCATTAATATATAATCACATTAAATTTATGCTTTTTAAGTACATGTAGGCTAAATTTATGTTGTTTCACTCTTCTCATTATATGACGAAATTATTGAAAAATCTATAATGCATATAAATTTGAAAATATTTGGTCTTTTATGACCCCATCTCCTCATTTAACAATTTTGGGGGAAAAACAAATACAAACAAATCTATGCATTATCAATAAACATCTATCTCCACTTTGGAATTGACTTTTTAGTTCATTGACAACAATTAATCCGTTCAGTTGTTTTGACTTGCATTGAAATTGTGTTGTATGTGTATAACTTATATATTGTGGTGAAGAGAAACATATATACATATATATATATATATAGAAGTTAGGTGGTGTCCCCATTAAATGCTCCATTTAGTGTACATTGCAATCTTCCCTATATAATAAACACTATGCAATTATAATTAAACAAACCACAATAGCATAGTGGTAAAGTCTTCCTCAATTACTCAAAGGTTTGGGGTTCAAACCTCTCTAGCAACATTTTTGTGTTGTTTGCATATTTTCTTAATGTGTATTTTTTTTAACACAAATCATAAAATATGTGAATACCATAAATCATAAAATATGTATTTTTTTTAACATAAATCACAAAATATATTTATACCCTAAATAAAAAAAATATGTGTTTTTTTTCTAAATGTGTTTTGTGTGTATTTGTTGTATTATTTGTATATATGAAGAAAGTATATAAATAAATGAATAATTTTTTTTTAACATAAATCATAAAATATGTTTATACCCTAAATAATAAAATATGTGTATTTTTTTGAACGTGTTCTGTGGGTATTTGTTGTATTATTTGTATATATGAATGTTTTCTTAACTTGTGTATATTTGTCACGTAAATAACAAAATATGTGAATACCATAAATCATGAAATATTTGTATTTTTTTAATGAAAATCACAAAATGTATTTACACCGTACCCTAAATCATAAAATATGGGTATTTTTTCTTAAAACTTCTATAGTTTTCATGTATATAAAAATATTTTGAATAACCAACAATATTATTTTAATCTTTCATATGCTTCCTATAGTTTTCTATATCTTTCATACGTACATAATTGCATTTAGATGCAAATAAGGAGTGCTTCTCTCCAAGTGAATTATATATTCAAATTGAGTTATTTCTTATGGAATATTTATTTATTTTATACTTAATATAATATAATCTATTATATTTTATATTATCATACCTTGGTCCATTTTTCACATTCATGCAATTTTATGCAATTTTTCAATTAAAGTTGATTAATAAAATTTCAAAATAGTTTTTAAACCCGTGCATAGAACGGGTCATGAATTCTAGTGATTGATAAAGATTGCAAAACAGAAGTTGTTAATATCTTTTACAATGCAATTTGAACTTTTCGTTTTAAAACAATGGTTGTTTATGTATGCTAGCTTATCCCAGTGCCTACTATCTGTTTGATAAAATGCTTCAACCATCTAGTGTTTTATTTTACACGAGCCGCTTTGTCATTTTCATTGAACTATACCTTAAAAATTCAGGAATCAAATGGCAATATTTGTGAACCAAAAGAACAATTGTGTTCTCACATTTGTAGTGTTCATTATGTGTTTCATGTTGCTTTTAACATCACTTACTATTTTTGAGGTTGTTCATCAAACTCGGGTCATCCTAAGATGTCTCATTTAGATGGTGATGCTAGTACAAATCGAGTTCCATCTTTATAATGATACTAGTACTATTAGTGGTGTCCCATTGAATGATGATGAAAAAGATATTGATGTCTACACTCTTCACTTATCATAAGATTATTCTTATTTCATCCTTACTAGTCAAGACGAGTATAAACCTCATGAAGGACAGTATTTTGTTATGTGTTTGGAGGATTAATTTTCTTCTATGCAATTTTACAGTAATTGAACCAAATAATTAAATGGCATGAGCCTACAAGTGGAACACAATGAACCCAATACTTTTCTTTTACACAATTAACGCATTTTGGCATACATGAACCGAGTGATTCAAATTCATGTACCATTGCTTTGAAGATAATGAAGCAAATAATTAGAATGCATGAACTTAAAAACAACGAACTCAATACTTTTCTTTTACAAAATTTACGCATTTTGTCATATATTATCCAAGTGATGTAAGTTCTTGAACCATCACGTTGAAGACAATGAACCGAATAATTAAACCTCATGAACCAAAAAAAAATGAACTTAATACTTTCTTTTACAAAATGAGCGTACAAGTGGAAAACAATGAATCTTCACATTCAATAGAACGAACCATATTCAACAAGCATTTAAGGATCAGTCCTTTACATTACTTTAAGTGTCTAATCTTCTTTAAACTATATTGGAATCAACTCAAGAGCTTTAACCAATACTATTATTACATGAGCTAAGTTCATCTTTGCTCAGCGAACATTTGAAATCACTCCTGCATTAACATCAATGAGATCAAAGTTATGAACCGTATTGTTGTATAAAATGAACCGTTATGTTTAATAACGTAACATACATTATATTGTTGTATAACCAAAGAGCGACTAGTATGTAGCAAAAAACATGTATCATACTGTTGGATCGTTAGTCTGATGAACGTTCTCTACTTGAGGTAGAGGCGTTCTTTGGTCGAGCGTCCCTACGAGGTGTAGGGGCGTCCTTTTAGAATTGCAGCGGAAATAAAGACTAAACAGGTAAGCAATGAACGCAGGGAATTATAGAGGAACCACTCAAGACCAAGTAGTCCTTGAGTGTAAACCTCTACCTCCTTGGAGGATTTTTGAATAGTTGTTTCCTTTCTATTGAACGTTCTTACAGTTGTACTGGCGAGTTCTTACAGTTCTCTGACACTTAGCTTTTCCCTAAGTTCACTTGTAAGGAACTCCTTTAAGCCTACAACTTAAGCTAGTTCAATCTGCTAAAGGACTCTATTCCTACGTTCTGCAGTACTTCGCAGAACTCTCTTTCTCTTTTGATTACAAACTTGTTTTGTAAATTGTTTACAAGTCTCACTCGATCTAACTCAGGTCTAAGCACTGTTCTTGAGTTCTTGAGTTAGTTCTTCGTGTTCTTGAGTGAGCCGCTTTCCTATGATTCTCTTTGAATATTCTTAAAAGCGTTAACGTCACAATAAATACCTTGCGGTATTTATAGGACTTGGGAAGGGCGTCATTCTCGTTCTGACGATCATGCCCTTGTGGTACGTGGCTACAGGATCTTCTTCCACGAGTTTGGCGGTGATGAGGAAGCTTCCTGTATCCAGCTGTGTGTGATGAACTCCGCTACAGGATCGGCCGCCACGTAGTGTTGGACTCTGCTACAGGATCGGTCTCCACGTGTCCTAGGATGATCAAACATTTGTCGAGTGATGTCATCCTGTCGGCTAGTGAGTAAGGACTCCTTTCTTGCGTTCCTACTTGCTTGGGACTCCGTCCTTGCTCAAGTAGTTTCTGGCTGGTCCTTACTTCCTGTTAGCTAGCGTCCCTAAGCCTGTGGGACGCACATACACACTTGTCCTTTTGGTCACTAGCGTTCCTGAACACTTGGACAACTTTATTAGAATCATAGTGAGTTTGTCATATCAAAACTAAGGGACGGTTGTGTGGAACACTAACAAGTACGCAGGCGTTCTTGATAGCATCCCAACAAACAAGTACGCAGGCGTTCTTGATAGCGTCCCAACAATTTCCCCCTTTTTGATGATGACAAACTCTTCAGCAAAATGGTTTTGGCATTGGAACTTAGCATGCATGAAAACTTAGAGGCGTCCTCTAACACATAGAGAAATTTTAATAAGCACAAGTTTTCAATCTTTGATTCTCTAGCTTTTGGATTTAAAGGAAAGAATCGCGTCCTAGAAAAGTTTCTAAGCGTCCTCTTTTATTCTAGCATGAGCGTTCCTTAGACTTTTCACTTAATAGTTCCCCCTTAACACTTGCTTATTCTAGATAACTATTTTATAGCGCATCTCTGCAAAACTACACTTCCCCCTTTTGGCATCATCGAAAAGGATAACAAGTGATAAGGACGTTAGCATAAACACATAATTAAAAGCAGTGGAACGCTTAAACAAACACATGGAAGCACGCAGAGGAAATGCCATTCAAACAAGAGTTAAGAGTTATTACAGACCAATGGTCATAATTGTTTGAAATTCAAAAAAAAAAAAGCAAAGGCAAATTGATAGAGGATGAACGGGTAGTGGGCAATCACTGAGAACGGCTCTGATCTTGGAAGAACTTGAGGAGTTGAGATTGAAGTTCTGCCGTCTTGGTGAGAGCCGCGGATAAGTCCTTGATGGCGGAGAAAACCTGACATTGATTGTCCATGATTGCGCCTAAGAGTTCCGCAGGAGGATGCTCAGAGATGTTTGCTGGAGCAGATCGGAGCCTTGGTCCTGAACTGGAAGAGGGAACGTCCATCTGAGGATCTTGAGCAGGAGACGGAGCCATGAGCATTTCATCAAGAGCGTTAAAGTCTACAGCTGGCTCTTCTACTTGGGAGAACTCCTGTCGCAAGGCAGCCAGGCGTTCTGCTTCAGCATCAGCAGCCATGCGTTCTTCTGCTTCTTTTAACCTTCGCTCCTCAGCCTCGGCCTCTAACTGTTTGATCACTGATGGAAGCTCTTCATCGTGCCTGATTTCAACAAGGCCGTTCTTAGCATTCCATTTGAGACCAAGTTCTTCCTGAGGAGCACTTTCATCGTAGGCGTTCTGAGACTGAAGGATGAGCTTGACTAGGCCAGGATAGGGTAGAGCATGTCTCTTCCTCCCACACTTAGCCATATGTTGCATAGCTATTCGTGCTAAGTTTATGGGGCGGCGTTCAAGGAAAGCGTCAATCAATATAATATCGTGTGTTTGCACGATTGAACGCTTTTCCTGCCTTGGAAGGACAACGCGGCAAATAAAGTAGTGAGCGATTGCGCCAACTTTGCTCAGAACGTGAGCAACCCTGTCCAAACCTAGTGGCCTCTTGCCCTGAAAGACGTGCTCAACCAGGGGCAGTTCTTCATCTGTTGTCTCAAATCCACCTTCAGGAAGGGAACTCAAGGCGTTGGACGGGGGCTTCTTGGCAGCGAGACCCATGAAGGCTCTAACCTGGCGTTCACTAACAGAGGCTTTTTCACCATCGATTTTGAAATGGAGAGAGCCGTCTTTGGATTTGTAACGCAAGTCTTTGAAGAACGCCTTAATCTGCTCTTTGTCAACCATGGCTGGCGCAGGCCCTACGGTTAACCACCCCTGGAATCGTAGAAGTTCAAGGAACTCCTGTACATCATTATCGTTTGTGAAGGACGCTAGCCACTCTTCGGAGTATACGAGTGGACTAAGGACTTTCACGGGGGGACCGTCGGGCTTCTTCTTACGTTTGCCCTTGGGAGTTTCAGACTCCTCGCCATCACTGGACTCGTCCTCAGAGTCATTTTCAGAATTTGCCCTTGAAGGAGCGTCCTCTGTGCCTTTATCTGTCTCAGCTTGACCACCAGATGTGGCTGGAGGGGCATCAGAGGTTTGACCCTGGGACGTGCCTTCGGCGTCCTGAGCTTCATGTGTGGGCTCAGCGTCCGCCAGGACTTGTATGGTTTCAGTTTGGATTGTGGGAGAGGGGTTCTCTTGTGGGGCTGGGGAGGGGTTAAGGATGGGGAGAGATTGATTGTAAGGAGGGACCTCTTCAGCATCACGCTCGAGTTCTTCCGAGAGAGAAGGCTCGGCGTTCCCCGGAGCGACCTGGTGCAGACCAGCATCCTCCACTTCTGCAGGGGCGTTCACCTCCACTGCTTCGTCATTGGAGTCCCCAGTGACATCGATGAATGGGGAATCCTGAGCAGGGACGTCTTCCTCACTTCCAGATGATCTTGACGAGGAAGAGGAGGAAGATGAGGAGGGAACGTACTCAATTTGCACTGGCGCTTCCTTGGCCATTAACACCTTTGGTTTCTCGCCAGCTTTTCGGCGGCGGAAGGTGTGCTCAAGTGTGCGCGAGGCCTCCTCTGGGCCACTCTCTGAAGATGGACGACGGGACCGTGGAGTCTCGAGGTCCTTGGGGGGAGAGATGTGAGCCGGGGCGGAGGGGAAATGGGCCAGGTTAAGTGGGGACGGAGGAGGGAAGGGGATTATGGCATTTTGAGAGGATGGTTGAGGGGACGGGGGAGGAGTTGGGAGTTGTTCGATTTGAATTTGAGGGGGAGTGGATTCCTTTGAGAGGTTGGAAGGCCGTTTTGGGGAGCTTGGCCTTTTAGTGGGGGGATTGGCGGAGGGGACGCTTAAGGTCTTGGCCTTTTTAAGGGGCCTTGGATCATGAGTCTTCTTGGAGCGTCCCTCCTTTAGGTGAGGTGGAAATTTATCCACAATTTGAATGGGGTTTGAGGAGGTTTGTTTGGAGGTTTTGGAGAGAGGAGATGAGGGAGTGGGACGTTTGAGGGATTTTGTGGTGGTGGTTGGAACTTGTGGAGGAGGGGGAGAGGGAGTTGGAACTCTAGCTTTGAGCATTCTGTAAGCTAGAGAGTCCTTTGGATACATGGGGAAGTTGGGTAGGACGGCGTTGTGGAGATCGGGAATTAGCTCAAGTAGAGGGCCAAGATTCTCACCTCCAAATTGGGAAAAGAACAGAACGTCATCCATCCATCCTGGCAAGTCCTTGTAGTTTGTGTTATGAAGACTTGGCATGACGAAACGCTCGATGAAGCGCTCGTAGTTCTTCGTCTTTGTAGCGTCCCTCTTGACCTCAGGAAGGTCCATGCGTTCCCTTATTAGGTTGTAAAGGGTTCGCGGCTTCCTGTTTATGAAGTCCACCAAAGACTCGTTGAGAACGATTGGCTTTGGCTTCTCTATGTGATGGGACTTCACAAGCCTTCGACGCTTTACGCCGGTAGAAGATCCGGTTACGTTCCTTTGTTGTTGAGACATGATTCTGATGAAAATTTAGAGAGAGAAAGTCACCGGAGTTCTAGAGAGAAGTCAGAGCTTGAACTGTTTTGAAAGGTGGTTGAGGGCAATAAATGAACGAGAGCGACTGTTCTGGCCTTATATAGAGGAAGCGGTGGCACAAATGGTAATTAACACTGTTTTACTGTGCAACACGTGGCAAAGCTTCCCCCTTAAGATTTGAGCAAAAGCAACGGTCACTGTTCACACTTTCAAAAGTTCAAAATTCTGACTCTTCAACTGCGCTTTAACAACTGAACTGGCGTTCTTTCCGACAAGCACTGGGCGTTCTCTCATACTTAGCAAAATTTACCTCTTCAAGAAAATCAACAACCAACTTACCGTTCTTGTGATCACCTTTCGAACCAGTTGAGAACAACGCAAGTACGTCCCGTAAAAGAAAATATGAAGCTCATAGGACGCTTTTGCGGAGTTCTCGGCTAGAGTAAGCTTAGAGTTCCCATCATTTCGGCTTATAATGAGGGTTGGGTGATCAGGGATACTCTTTTCAAGACAAAATAGAGACAGTTTGAATGGCGTTCCAAAGTAGCAAACACATGAAGTTTTAGACTAGCGTCCTTGCAAATATGAATTTAATGCATAACAGTCCTTAAGCACTTAGATTCTACTAAACATAGCCAATCATTGAGAGAATAGTAGAACGGGACTTGCTACTTAAAAGTTATCATCCCCAAGAGCAACCTGAGATGCTCATAGGGACGTCTATCAAGCGCCTTAGTGAAAATATCAGCTATTTGGTCTTCAGTCCTTACATGCTCCATACTAATGAGTCCTAGTTCAACATTATCACGCAAGAAATGATGCCTTATATGAATATGCTTTGTGCGTGAATGAAACACAGGATTCTTAGAAATTTCAATAGCACTTGTGTTATCACAATGAATAGGAATAGTTTCAAGATTGATACCGTAGTCCTCTAGTTGATATTTGATCCAGATAACTTGTGAACAACACGAGGCAACAGCAACGTACTCAGCTTCCGCAGTTGAAAGCGCCACAGAGTTCTGTTTCTTAGATCCCCAAGAGACTAGGCATGAACCAAGGAACTGTGCCATTCCAGAAGTGCTTTTTCTATCAATCACATGACCAGCGTAATCAGCGTCCGAGTAGCCAACAAGCTTGAAGGACGTCTTCCTTGGATACCAAAGGCAAAGATCGTCGCGTCCTTTGAGATAGCGAAAGATCCTCTTGACTTCTTGCATGTGAGACTCCTTTGGATTTGCCTGGAAGCGTGCACACAAGCAAACGACAAACATAATGTCGGGACGGCTTGCGGTCAAATAGAGCAGAAAACCAATCATTCCTTTGTAAAGTTTTTGATCAACGTCCTTGCCCTGTTCATCTGCGTAAAGACGCGAGTTTGGAGAACATGGGGTTGCAACATGTTTGGACGTGTTCATCCCGTACTTCTCAAGCATTTCACGGACATATTTTTGTTGGTGAATACGCGTCCCTTCCTTGAGTTGATTGATTTGAAGTCCCAAGAAGAAATTGAGTTCTCCAATGAGGGACATTTCAAACTCACTACTCATTAAGGACTTGAACTCATCTACAAGATTCATGTTAGTGCTACCAAAGACAATATCATAAACATAAACTTGAGCAATCAAAATGTCCTTGTGAACTTTCTTTATGAACAAAGTTTTATCAATTGAACCTCTAGTGTACCCATGAGACAAAAGGAAGGACGCAAACCTGTCGTACCAGGCACGAGGGGCTTGCTTGAGTCCATAAAGTGCTTTGTCCAAGTAGTACACATGGTCCGGATGAGAGGCGTCCTCAAAGCCAGGAGGCTGAGCAACATACACTTCCTCCTTTAGCTTTCCATTGAGAAAGGCAGTCTTGACGTCCATCTGAAATAGCTTGAATCCTTTGTGAGCGGCGAAGGCAATAAGAAGACGAACGGCTTCAATTCTAGCAACAGGAGCAAAGGTCTCATCATAGTCTATGCCTTCCTCTTGCTTGAATCCTTGAGCCACCAGTCTTGCTTTGTTCCTAGACACACGTCCACTCTCATCAAGCTTATTTCTGAACACCCATCGCGTCCCTATGATATTTTTGCCTTTGGGACGTGGGACGAGAGTCCAAACTTTGTTTCTTTCAAACTGATTGAGTTCTTCTTGCATTGCTTGAATCCAGTCAGCGTCCTGGAGTGCTTCTTTGATATTCTTTGGTTCCACCATAGAGACAAAGGCATTGAATGCAAAAGGCTAAATTTGCACTCTGGGACTTGCTAGCAGCTGATCTGGTCTGAACTCCTTGAGACGGATCAGATACAATCTGGGAAGTTGGGTGGTCCCTAGAGAAGCGGGACTCCCTTTGAAACAGTTGAGCAAATCTTGGATCAATGTCTCCATCAGAATCATCACTATCACTTTGAGCATCGTCCTCAGCGTGTTCCCCCTCAGAGAAGGCGTCCAGACTTTGGCGTTGCTCGCCTTGTTGACTTGATTCTGCTATATCTTGTTGAACTGGAGATTCACTGCGAGAGGGAACTTCCTGAACAACACTAGGAGCGTCCACAGAGACTTCTTCAGGATTTGGAGACGCGTCCTTAGAGACATAGTACTTTCCTGAGGACCAATTTTCAACTTCATCTTCAGAGTCGTCCTGCTGATGCGACGAGGAGCGTTCTTTCTTACTTGATTTTTCTTTGTGAGAAGAACTCTCCTTGAACACAACATGAATACTCTCCTCAAGCTTTAGAGTCCTTTTGTTGAAAACTCTATATGCTTTGCTGGTGAGGGAGTACCCAAGGAATATGGCTTCATCACTTCTTGCATCGAACTTTCCAAGTTTCTCTTTATCGTTGTTGTGAACGAAACATTTACACCCAAAGACTCTGAGATAGTCAAGACGAGGCTTCTTTCCGTTCAACAATTCATAAGACGTCTTTTTCAAGAGAGGACGGATCATGGCACGATTGATGATGTAGCATGCTGTAGCAATAGCTTCCGCCCAGAAGTGTTTGGGAACGCTATTAGCCAAAAGCATAGTTCTTTCCATATCCTCTAGCGTCCTGTTCTTTCTTTCTACAACGCCATTTTGTTGAGGAGTCCTTGGAGCTGAGAAGTTGTGAGAGACACCATGTTGATCACAGAAGGCCAGGAACTCTGAATTCTGGAATTCCGTCCCATGGTCAGATCTTATAGCTTTGAGAGACGTCTCAAGGGCAACTTCCACTTGTTTGATGAAGACTTTGAATGCCTTGAAACAATCTGCTTTGGACGCCAAGAAAAGAACCCAAGTGAATCGAGAAAAATCATCTACAAGAACGTAAATGTACCTCTTTCCACCGTAGCTCTGTGTCTTCATTGGTCCACAAAGATCCATATGGAGAAGTTCCAATGGCTTCTTTGTACTTACTTCATTCTTGGACTTGAAAGACGTTCTTGTTTGCTTCCCTTTGATACAGGCTTCGCACTGTTCAACTGTCTCAGGATCAATCCGGGGAAGACCTTTCACAAGATTCCTTTGGTGCAACTTGAGAATTGTGCTAGGTCCAGCATGGCCAAGACGACAATGCCAGAGATCAACGTCCTTCTTTGAGGCAGATAGACATAGTTCTGATTTAGGCTTGAACTCTTGATTGAAGATGTAGATGTTGTTCTTGCGAACTCCTTTGAGAACAACTTTGTTGGACTTCTTGTTGATGACGAGGCACTCCTTTGAGTCAAATGTGACTAGGTTTTCACCTTGATCACACATCTGAGAGACGCTAAGAAGATTGAAACCAAGTCCTTGAACAAGACTCACGTTGGTTGCTTTGATGGACGGGTTAAGAATAGCAGTTCCCGTTCCCTTGATCTTTCCTTTGCCCTTGTTGCCAAACGAGACAGATCCTCCCGTGGTACTACTTTGGATAGAAGTGAGATGGATCTGGCTTCCTGTCATATGATTTGAGGCGCCGCTATCAATGATCCATGGGCGTCCCCTCACTTCCACCTGCCAAAATAAGGTTACTTCTTGGCGACCCAGGCAAGGTGTTCCTTACCTGGTTCGTTACAAAAGTAGAACTCTGGTTCTGGCATGTAGTCATTAATGTTCACATCATTAGAAATGGCATTTCTGTGGAAAGAACTTCTAGAACGTCTAGGACGCCTAGAATTAGCTTTTGGAACGGACTTAGCATTTTCATTATTAGTCCTAGCAACTTTCCCACTCTCAATGTCTTCCTTAAGTTTTACACAGTCATATTTGAAGTGGTCACCTTGTCCACAGTACCAGCACGTCCTATAGTAAGTACCGAGGTAGTACTTCTTGTTGGGACGTTGGATTTTGTTTTGCTTCATCTTTTGGGGATCGCACACCTTTGAGCCGTCCCCTTTAGCAATTTTCTTGTAAATTTTATGACTGGTGGAATTGGTGTAGTAGTCCTCTTGACCTATTTCTCCACTTTCTAGAACTCTAATTCTTTCAAGGAGATTTTTAGTTTTCTCTTTTTCAAGTTCAAGTTCCGAAGTTTTGCTAGCCTTAAAGTCACTAGGGAGAGAGTTCCTAGAGTCAGATTCATATCCTAGTCCTCTTTTGGCTGGGACAAAGACTATTGGTTTTACTTCCTCAACTATGGGACTCTTTCCCAAAACTTTCACTTCTTCCCTAAGCTTGGCGTTCTCAAGTTTAAGACACACAAGTTCAGTCTTTAGGGACTTAGTTTCTTCACATGAGGACTCTAGTTGAATAGTCATTGAATTACAGTTCTCACATTCAACTACAATGTTTTCATCTTCTAGTTCATCCATTCTTCTTTTCATGGCAAGACTTTCCTCCATGATTTTACCAATGAGCTTAAGGAGTTTTGGTTTTGAACATTTTTCTAAAGAACGCATCATGGAATCATGAGTTACCTCTTGTTCATTATCGGAGGCGTTCTCTTCAACAACTGGGGCGTCCTCCACTGCCATGTACGCCACTTGATCATCGCGTTCCTCATCACTTGAACTGAGATCATCCCATGCAGCTGTACAAGCTTCAATAAGAGCTTTCTTCTTGTCCTTGGAGGACGTTCCCATGGTACATTTTTTGGCAAAATGTCCTTTCTTGTTGCATTTGTAGCATGTGAGTTCCTTCATTTCAGCTTCTGTGTATTTGGGACTCTCCTTTTTGTAAGACTTGTTCTTGCTACTATGCTTGTTTTTCTTGTTGTAGAATTTGAGAGCCTTGTGAATAAGAGAGAGTTCCTCATCTGAGTCAATTTCTTCCTTTGACTTTCTTTCTTTCTCTTTAGGACGCAAGCTTTCAAGCTTTTCTTTGTTTTGCATCATCAATGCCAGGTCTCTTTGTCCACGCAGGTATTCAGCGTACTCTGGTGTTGTTGACGCCAAAGCAAGATCAGTTTGAGGGTTCTTTCCTAGCTGGGCCATGTCAATGATTCTACGTTCTTCGTACCCCCTGAGCTTCCCATAGATTTCTTCCATATCTAGAGTTTTGTTGGCTGTGTTTTCTTTGAAAGTTGTCCTATCAAAGTTCCAAACTCCAGTCAACCCATCGATAACTACTTGAACTCTGTTCCTCATGGAGATTTCTGTTTCTGGAACGCCCAAGTTCCTCATCTTGGTGACAAGGGCCTCAAAACGCTACGAGTAGTCATTCACCGTTTCATTTGGCAGCATAGTAAAAGCATAGAACTCCTTTTTGATCTTTAGCTGGACGTCCTCTTTCATCTCTGCAGTTCCCACATGAAATTTCTCAAGAGCTTCCCACTGTTGTTTTGCGGTGGGGAGATTGCTAACTCTTGTAGCATCTCTCTCACAGAGGGACGCTTGAAGAAAACAAATAGCTTTTGCATTGGTTTCCATCAGCTTGAACTCATCAGGACCCCAATCGTCCTCTTTGTCAACTTTGTCAGCAGGAACTTTAAGATCACCTTTTCTGATAACATTCCAGCATTGATAATTTGTGCTCCTGCAGAAGTTCTCAAATCTAATTTTCCAGCGGTTGAAGTTGCCGTCCGTCAGACGCGGAGGCTTTACGAACGAGATTCCAATCGGCTCCATGTCCATTTTTACCTGCAACTCAGTAAGAATCTAGAGCTCCGGCTCTGATACCAATTGTTGGATCGTTAGTCTGATGAACGTTCTCTACTTGAGGTAGAGGCGTTCTTTGGTCGAGCGTCCCTACGAGGTGTAGGGGCGTCCTTTTAGAATTGCAGCGGAAATAAAGACTAAACAGGTAAGCAATGAACGCAGGGAATTATAGAGGAACCACTCAAGACCAAGTAGTCCTTGAGTGTAAACCTCTACCTCCTTGGAGGATTTTTGAATAGTTGTTTCCTTTCTATTGAACGTTCTTACAGTTGTACTGGCGAGTTCTTACAGTTCTCTGACACTTAGCTTTTCCCTAAGTTCACTTGTAAGGAACTCCTTTAAGCCTACAACTTAAGCTAGTTCAATCTGCTAAAGGACTCTATTCCTACGTTCTGCAGTACTTCGCAGAACTCTCTTTCTCTTTTGATTACAAACTTGTTTTGTAAATTGTTTACAAGTCTCACTCGATCTAACTCAGGTCTAAGCACTGTTCTTGAGTTCTTGAGTTAGTTCTTCGTGTTCTTGAGTGAGCCGCTTTCCTATGATTCTCTTTGAATATTCTTGAAAGCGTTAACGTCACAATAAATACCTTGCGGTATTTATAGGACTTGGGAAGGGCGTCATTCTCGTTCTGACGATCATGCCCTTGTGGTACGTGGCTACAGGATCTTCTTCCACGAGTTTGGCGGTGATGAGGAAGCTTCCTGTATCCAGCTGTGTGTGATGAACTCCGCTACAGGATCGGCCGCCACGTAGTGTTGGACTCTGCTACAGGATCGGTCTCCACGTGTCCTAGGATGATCAAACATTTGTCGAGTGATGTCATCCTGTCGGCTAGTGAGTAAGGACTCCTTTCTTGCGTTCCTACTTGCTTGGGACTCCGTCCTTGCTCAAGTAGTTTCTGGCTGGTCCTTACTTCCTGTTAGCTAGCGTCCCTAAGCCTGTGGGACGCACATACACACTTGTCCTTTTGGTCACTAGCGTTCCTGAACACTTGGACAACTTTATTAGAATCATAGTGAGTTTGTCATATCAAAACTAAGGGACGGTTGTGTGGAACACTAACAAGTACGCAGGCGTTCTTGATAGCGTCCCAACAAACAAGTACGCAGGCGTTCTTGATAGCGTCCCAACACATACATAGAATTATCCTATATGGGATTTGAACCCATATCTATCTACAATGGCACATAACTCTCCTATTTGAGCTAGTAGTCTACCAAAAAAATGATATGATTTGTATTGGCACTTATAATGAACCTTATTACATAAAATCATGAAGCTATAGAACATTTACTATGAGCCTTAAGCATGACTCCATCAATCAACAATCAATAATAGATGCCAAATTGGAATGCTTAAAATTTCAAATTTTCAAAATCATGAACCAACAAGCAATAATAGATGCCAAATCGAAAATACCCCCAAATCAATGGTCAATATTTGATAGTTGACCAAAATTGGGATATGAAGATGAAGATTCATACATTTGACATAATGAGAGTCTTAGTGAACATTTTAACTAGTCTCTTTGTTCTTTAGAAACTTGTTCTTGGCCTCAAGAACCAAATCACCACAATTTGATTAAACTAAACAAATATAAGTTTAGTATCAATATTCCATTCTATAAAAAGAATTGGTCATAAGTTATCTAAGATGGTCAATGAGCAAACTCGAAATACTGCTATGAACCAACAACTTAAAAACCATGAACCAACAAAGTTAAAACCATGAACCATAGAACAAAAGAACAATTGGAAAACCAATCATTACAATGTATTAAAATTCCCGCAACAAAAACACCATTATATTCAATATCACAAATTTGGAATAGCTACTCAAAATTCAGTATCGAAAGTACCAAAGTGGATCTTGTTTCAAATATTCCAACCACTAACTCTTCCTATGTAGAGAAAGAAGAAAATTGAAGGGTAATTCCTAACAAATCACAATGGTTATGAAAAAACCCAAAAGATGCGGCAAATAACTACTTACCCCTTCAATTTGCTTGAAAGTGGATCGATCGAGTGAAATCGGAAAAAAGGAAAGCTAGACTTAGAAAATCCTCAAATCTTAGAAGTTAGGGTTTCTACTAATTGGAATGCTTAAAAGTGATGTCCACACCTTTAGCTTTCACCATGGATACAAATTATGGTCAATTGAGTAAAGAGATATTGACGAAAACCCTAGATTCGAGCGAGCAATGATTTGATCGAGCGGCCAACAACGTGATATCATATGAGAGAATGAGCGGGCCAAAGATTGGAGACAAAGTGCAAGAGATCGGAAAGATGGAGCGAGGGATTCCGACGACAGTGTCCAAGAGATCATGAAGATTGAGGAGACCGAGCGACCCGACATGAAAGAAATTTGAGACCGGAGAGAAAGAATCAAGAAGGTTGCAAGTGCTTCTTTTTTTGGGATTTTAAGTTATTTTAATTTAAGGGTATTTTTGTCTTTGGAAGTCAAAAGTTGCAATATTTACTTATTTGACACTAAATATTCCGTGTCCATTCTTTTTTCCTCTTAATTTCTATCCAACTCATTAGTTAATCTCCATCCTACATCATTTAGATCGAACAATCTACGTGTATTCTTATTTTACACAATGACTAGTTGTAACACCAAAACTGTACTCTATATCTACAGACGTGGACAAATCATTTGACCGTAAGCTAAGGGCTAAGATGTTACACGATCTCAACTACATACCTGGACAAATCATTTGACCGTAGACTATAACAATGAAAAAATTCAATTGCATATGGTTTTATTTTTAAAAACAAACTAATTTAATTATTGTAAAACTTAATAAAAAAATGACCATAAGTTTCGATTTTTTCCTCTATACATTTAGACATCCATTTTGACTATGTTTTAAATATTTTAAACTTGTGTGTATTCTATGGTATTTTAACCTCCAAAAATACTTAAAAATTGCTTATGTATTTTCATTTACATGTTTACTTTTTTTTTTATAGTGTCCTAGACCTAAATTATCGCTTTTAATTTTGTCTAGTGTAATATTCTTGTATTTTCAATATTGTTGAGTTTAAATAAATCATCAAATTTATATATTTTCTTAAACCTTTTGTTCTTAATGCACTCCAAACTGTATTATACGTAGCTGCTAAACATCACTACACATTTTTTTTTTCACAATTTAACAATTTCTTTACCATAAAACCCTAATCTAATTTTGGAAAAAAAGTGTATAACTATAAGAACATATGGAAATCTATTTAATATTTACCTATAAATCTTCTAATTTTAACTTACTGTTAGTACACAAAATATGCCGTGTACAAGTTTCAACTCCTTCTTCAATGACCTTCTCCTCCAAGCTTCTTCTCCAAGCCTATTTACCTTCAATGACCTGCAAAACAATGGACCTAGGGGCAAGCAACCCCTAATCCACCTCCGATGCTTAAGTCAGGTAGGGCGATGTCGATTAAAGGCATCAGGTAGAGCGATAGCTTAGAACTTACCTCGCAAATGAGCGAATACATGTGTATTTATAGATAAAGGGAGACAGGCGAAGGAGAGTCAGGCGCCTATGGGCCGATCGGCCCACTAGGGTTTCAAGGCACTGGCTTGCTCTTCAAGTCAACCAAAATCTTATCTCAAACGAAGATAAGATCCTCCTCCATAAATATTACCCTAATCTAGAGTAACTACCCTATTAAAGGATAAAGCAGAATAAATATGGATAGCATAATAAATAAGATAGAGAAATAAATGCTAACTAATTGATATGGACTCATGCCCGCCTACAATTGCCCCCTCTGGGACCCATATACTCGTGTACCTTGCACTATCCCGTGTATAGGGACCGGAGTTAAAGCGGTGAGTGGCCATGTAGATTAGGTGCTCTTATTCGTATATTCGTATATTCGTACATTCGTTGGCCAAACGCGTGCGCATAACGCGTGACATGCGTAACACGTGTGATAGCGTTGCACACGGCGCCATTCCGGCCCCGAGTCGAGTGTTCGGCCCCCCATGCTAGGAAAAACGTTTGAAATCAAAGAGATATGCAAAAATAGTTCCCGGGATTTTTAATAAAAGCAAAACTGTTTGAAATGAAACAAAAAAGAAAAACGAAAAAGTGGCGCGCCGTTACTAGCATGATGAACCTTACACTTTTCTCATGGGTAGAACTTCCTTAATTTCGCTATATTCCATGTGCGCGGCACCGGTCGACCATCCAAGTGCTTCGGCACATATGCCCCTTGTCCCAAGGCCACGGCTACTACGTATGGTCCTTCCCAAGTTGGCTCGAGCTTCCCGTCAGTGGGGTCGCGTGCGCTCCCCATGACCATCCGAAGCACTAATTCGCCAACTTGTAGGCTTCGTAGGCGAGCTCGTCGTGCGACGACTCGTTTAGTGGCGCTCTGCGAGGCACACCGCCGCGGCTTCTCGTCGCTCCTCGGCGAAATCGAAGCTCCTAGCGAGAGCCTGGTCGTTCTAATCCTGGCTGAGGGTCGTCCGCAATGTCGGGAGTCCCACCTCTAGCGGGATGACTGCCTCGGTGCCGTAAGTCATAGCGAAGGGCGACTCGCCTGTTGACTTTCGGGGAGTGGTGCGATACGCCCACAGGATGGCTGGAAGCTCTTCCGCCCATCGTCCCTTTGCCTGATCGAGACATTTCTTGAGTCCGTCTACGATGATCTTGTTCGTCGCCTCCGCTTGTCCGTTCGATTGAGGGTAGCCCATGGATGAGTAGATGTTCTTGATGCCCCAGCCTTTGCAATACTCCTGGAAGTTTGCGCTGTTGAATTGCGTCCCGTTATCGGATATAAGCGCCTTTGGGATCCCGAAGCGGGTGATAATGTTTTCCCAAACGAACTTGCGTGTATCCGAATCGCGGATGTTGGCTAAGGGCTTGGCCTCGACCAACTTAGTAAAGTAGTCGGTGGCGGTAATGAGGTTCCGCACGTTTCCGGGGGCTTTAGGGAATGGACCGACGATGTCCAATCCCCACTGCGCGAACGGCCAAGGGCTCGTGATGGTGTGGAGGTCCTCATCAGGCAAATGCGTCAGACGGGCGAACTGCTGGCATTTCTCGCACCGTCAGGCGTAAGCTTCCGCATCCTCTTGCATGTAGGGCCATCAGTACCCCTGAGTGCGAGCGAGCGCCGCCAGGCTACGACCGCCGGCGTGTATTCCGCAGCTCCCCTCGTGGAGTTCATAGAGGAGGGGCTTAACCTTTCCGGGAGTGACGCACCTCAGATAGGGTCCAACGAAAGACCTTCGATACAGGATTCTTTATGGCGATATCCAGAATCTTCTTGCCCTCGCGCAAGTCTTTCGGGCCGCCTGAGGATCCTGCGGGAGCACGTTCTCCTTAAGGTAGCGGATCAAGGGCTCTTGCCATCCTAAATCCTCCACCTCTCCGCCTTCCGGAAGCTCATCCGGAGCGGGACTTTCGCCCATCATCACCAAACCGACGACGTCCTGTACTAGAGGACACCCGGACGTCTCCAGTCTGATGGTGGAAGCAAGTGACTTCCCCGATAAGGATGCTAGAGTGGCTAGCGCGTCCGCTGCCTGGTACATCCTTTGCGACCTTTGTTCGAGCGTGACGTGCTCGAAAGCCGCCATCATGTCTCGAGCTTTCTCTACGTATCTAGCCAACTTTTCGCCCTTTATTTCGTAGACTCCGAGCACTTGATTAACGATAAGTTGTGAGTCGGAGAATACATGTAAACGCTGGACTCCTAAGTTCGCTGCAGTCTCGAGACCGAGGATCAAGGCCTTGTACTCGGCTTCATTGTTGGTGTTGTCAAAGTCAAGTCACACGGCCAACTGCAATGCTTCCTGGGTTGGCGACGTGAGAACGATCCCGACGCCCGACCCTTGCACGTTGCTTGCCCCGTCTATCTCTAAGACCCAACCGTGCGAGATCGGGCTCGGAACTTCGTCAGACCGACCACCCGTGACCGCGGATCCCTGGCCCGCGCCTGCGCGGAAACTAGGCGAAAGCCTCTGAGGGTCTACCGCGCCCGCGGCCTCTGGACCCGCGTCCGCGGCTCGTACGCTCGCGATCATGGCATCCCGACCCGCGCCCGTGGGTGTCGCCTGCGCGGTTCTCTCGACGGGTTCGGTCAATTCTGCAATGAAGTCAGCCACTTGCCCCTTGACAGCTGTGCGTGGTACATATTCGATATCATACTGGCCAAGCTCGACGGCCCACTTTGCAATTCGGCCGGATAGGTCGGAGCTGCCAAGAAGAGATCGAATAGAATAACTGGTTACCACCTGGATCGCATGCTCATGGAAATAGTGGTTCAGCTTGCGAGAAGCCGTGACCAGAGCTAAGAGTAGTTGCTCCAAAGGTGAGTAACGGGTCTCTGCATCGAGCAGGGTTTTGCTAGTATAGTATACGGGGTGTTGCTCCTTTCCGATATCCTTAACTAGCACTGCGCTCACCGCCCGAGATGATACGGCTAGGTAGACCTTGAGGGCGTCTCCCTTTGACAGGACGGTGAGGACCGGGGGTGATTGCAGGTAAGTCTTTAACCTTTGGAGGTCTCGCTCACAATCGTCATCCCACTCGAACATGCCCTTCTTCTTCAGCGCTTTGAAGAACGAATGACATTTGTCCGAGGATCTGCTGATGAACCGATTAAGGGCGGCAGCCATCCCGGTCAATCTCTGCACCTCCTTTATGTTTTTAGGGTTGACCAGGATATTTATAGCGTGAATTTGGTCTGGGCTTGCTTCAATTCCCCTCCGGGTGTAAGACCCCTATTTCTAACCCAAGGGTGTTACCGGCAGTGATCTCAGATTTTACCATCCAAGACCACCCGAGGCTATAGGTAACACAACACGGTTCAAAGTAATATAAAACAGGATAGTTATATTACATTAAAGTGGTTCATCGTTTACCACATACTTGAAAAGGTGTTCAAAGGTATAAAACGCTAGTGCTTGAAATGGAAACAACATTAGATAATAGTGCAACGGAAATTCAGACAATAAGATTATTCAAAGTAGCATGGGGGACCCAAACTGTCCAAAGGACTTGAAACCTTCTTTCCTTCAGATCCCTGAGTTTTCGGCTTTAGTCTGCTACAGTCTTGGCCTTGTTACCTGATATTTCCATAGAAGCAAGAAATATCAGCCGACCAATGTCGGGAAGAAAAGAAAGTGGTATTAGTCTAACGCGAGACTAAGCAAGTGGTAGAATACAACTAGGTTCTTAAAAAGGCTAAGTATGTCGGCATCAAAGTCCGAAAGGAAACTGAACGATGCACGACAAGTCGGGTTCTTTGGCGGTGAGAGAGAGTTAAAAGCAGTAACGGCTTTATTTGGATGTAACTCAAACGATTAGGAACAGAGAAGACTTTGCTGAGACAAGAAATACGAGATTATTTTAAGAATAGGTATTCACAAGAAAGTGATTTCCTACGAACAAAAGATGGTTAAGTTTTTGTTGGGAACATTATCAATTCACATCAAGTAACAACAAAAGTCTCTATTAGCTAGAGCTACTCAAGGTCGGGAGTCCGGATGGTTTGTCCAAACTAGTACTAACCATCCTTGTCCCATTAAATTATTAATCTGCATTGGGCACTTATCTTTCGTAAGTCGTAACACATAACACTTCAGTGATGACTTTTAATTAAGTTGGCCGCTCAAAGGATGAGACGTGGCCTTACGGGGACTAAGTCCCGGCACTTAGCTAGAGTGCCACACCCCTCTATTCGGAGAGCAGGTGGAGTCATGACCCAGTATCAGGAGACGATAAATTATTATACCTCCCGATACAGTTATAAAGAGATGTTGAGGGTCCCAACCCGCATCCCTGTTTCCTACACTAGTCCACAACAAAGTCTCAAAAAGAGACTTGAAACAAACAGAGGCCAATCATCGGTCCTATGTCCATGGGCTAGCGCAGTACGATAAAGTAAATAACGACATGGTCATTATCTCTAAACAGTAAATAAATCCTAGGTTCATTTTATTTAGCAAGCAAAGCGTCCCCAACAAAATGGATAGGACAACAAGGATGGAATTCATGATGCAATGAATATCAAGAGGATAGGGAGAAAGAACCATCTACTTGCCTTCGATTTTCGAGAGTTAGACGCTACGAAGACGGAATCTGTGAACGAGCGCTCCTAGAAGCTGTAACACCCCGTCTTTCTGACAAGGCATTACTCGGTAGTAGACCTCACGGGGCACTACCAAGCTGGTTCGACAATGGACATTCGGATCTTGCAACGCGGGCACGGCGAGAAAACATAGAAAACATCCAACTTGTATTTGAATAAAATATCATTTATAATTTAAAACAAGTTAACATGCACTAATCCCCAAAATCAAATTCGAATTCAAATACTCAAATTTTAAAACTCATCCTAACAAACAAACATCTGCAAAATCACTTAATATAATCCAAGACAAATAATAATAAAACTAACAACAATAGTCATAATAACACCCAACCCCAATACTATGACACGCGCTACTGCTCAGCACCACCATTGCGCCGAGGCTCGGTCACGGGATCCTGATTATCTGGAATGAAAAATGGGTCCCCGAGGGGTCAGATCCTATCCTATCAAGTCAGAATCAACATGGAAGTTACAAGACGTTTCAAAACCGTTTTTCTAAGGTTAGCAAACAAGTCCGCAATCACACACATATCTCTAGTCCAGTCCTAGGTCCAGTTAGCCACTCAATCAATTCCACACAAAACACGCAATCAGAGGCTCTACCTATGGTATGGGCACTGCATCAACACCACATACCTTACTCTACCTATGCCGCAGCTCTGCATCAACACTACAAGCGACAACCGTCCATCCCATCACAACCATCCAAAATAAACTATCCATCTTCATTCCAACCGTCCATACCATCACAACCATCCACAATCAGCCTCCACTGGAGCGCTGCCCAATATAGAGAAAACAACGACGAAAATATGCGTACATAGATAACAACTTTCAAAAACAGGTTTCCAAAATCATTTACACATAGCGCACATATCAAAACATTTTAAAAGATCGTTCGGGACTAGTTCCCAAAACCAATCTCATAACGACCACGCAACCCTAACAGGCTAGAACAAGACTGAGCAAGTCGAAAATCGACTTACCTTGAACGAAGTTTCCTGGAGAACACGAAGAAGCTAATAAATCGAACAGATGGATTTCCTAATATCATAACGAGAGTACGTCACTATGAGATCGACCCACTTTCCAAAAATAAAACCAAACCAGTAACTGAACAAAGTCTAACACGAATCAATAGATCACTTAAACTAACTTAATTAGCTAGATGTGCCCATGTACTTTTAGCGTTGCCAAGATGATATATAATTATATACTAATTTTCTTAAACACAAGCCTCCACCCAAACATGTGCGAACTACCCCATCATGTATTAGTTTACTCAAATCACATTTGACTTCAACCTGCAGAACACCAACCATTGCTAACTAGTGATTAACCTTAATTAACACCATCTTCTTATAATCCTTGAATAACACCTACGACAATGGCTATATAACCCATTCTTATACCCACTTAATATTCTTGTCAAACGACCAAACACCACGATCGAAAGCCTACAATTTTTTTTTTCCACCCAAAATTTAGACCGACACCATTCCTCGGACCTTGAACCCTTCTCGGTCCTAGCCTAACTACCCAACCCGCAGACTGTATCAACCCCGACTGACACTGCAACTCTGAAGAAGGGATACAAATCTAAAGCTCAGATTAAGACTCACCGGAGAGCGATCGATGTAGGAACCAGAAAACTCAAGCCCTAATCAAAACGAGATTAGGCAAACAAAATCACACAATTCAATAAATAGATATTCTAAAATACCAATTGGACGATTCAATTGTAGAGGCGAGAAGACGATCTCTTTCCTTAATTCTGAAAACGCCCCGTAGTGCGACGGTTCCTTGGCGTTCCGAATCCCAGGATACAACTACAACTCTCCTGCTTTGCAACACCCAAAAGCAGAAGTCTGGCGAACTCTAGCAAACTGCGTATGCTCTCAGACTCAGATAAATTTTGAAGAAGCTTTTGTGAACGTGTTTTTCAATCAGGGGGATCACCACCTTATAAAACAACGTGGTTTTAATCTCAACTGCTGAGAAAATCAAGGAGAGCCTTTGACTGCCTCTTTCATCAGTCAAGGTTTAATGGGCCAAGCCCAATACTATGTCCGGTAACCCTAACGGGCCAGACATTTCTCCTTCACACTTGAACTTTATTTTATTTCAATAAAATAAGTTCCAACAATCCCCCACATGAAGGAAAATGACTCTAAACAAAAACAAAAAAGACTCGATAAACGGACTTTTGAGAGCATAATCGAAAAATCACTGCATTTGAGATGGTAGCTTTTTTCAGCCTTGAACCGCTCATAGTGAGTAGCTGTCGGATTCACTCGTCCAGGAGGTGAACATGATGTCTTGAACCACCCGGGCTTTGATGTAAACCCAAACAACAACTATCACACAGTTTCATTTTCTCGCAGAACTAGGTTCTCTTGTTGTGTTCATTTTGGCCTTGAACATCCCTGGTTATTCATGAGTGAACTTGGAGAACGCTGCCTTACTTCACATTCTCCTAGAAACGGCCCAATTTCACACTCACTAGGTGATTGACCATAAAGAGTATCCTGTCATACCCCACTTTTATTTCAAAGCTATGGAATCATTAAAAGCCAAGCTTAACCTCAACCCATACAGGTAGCACTGTTCATCATCCTAGGAACTGGGAGGAGACATGCATCTCTCAGTGCTATTTTGGAATCAACTTAATTTAGTTTTCCCTTTGAACCTACTTCATAGGATCTCCAATCACATAGGTAGGGTTTCCATTAAGCGTCATCCTATGTCATAGGCTTTAAACCCATTCCTCTTGATGATTTTTCAACTTGATCTCGTGACAAACCTTTAGTAAATGGATCCGCTAGGTTGTCAATCGACTTGACATAATCTATCGAGATTACGCCAGTTGAGAGAAGTTGCCTAATGGTTTTGTGTCGTCGTCTTATATGACGTGACTTACCATTGTACAAACGATTCAGTGCCCGTGCTATCGCCGATAGACTATCACAGTGTACACTTATTGCTGGCACTGGTTTGTCCCACATCGGAGTATCTTCCAAAAACCCTCGAAGCCATTCGGCTTCCTCTGCTGCTTTATCAAGAGCAATGAACTCAGATTCCATAGTGGATCTGGCCAATAAGGTTTGTTTAGAAGATTTCCATGAAACTGCTGCTCCACCTAGTGTGAACACATATCCACTAGTGGACTTTGAGTTTCTGGAATCTGAGATCCAGTTGGCATCGCTATAGCCTTCCAGAACCGCTGGATCTCTTCCATAGTGCAGCCCATAACTCTTAGTATATCGCAAGTAGTTCAATACTCTAGTTATAGCTTTCCAATGTTTATGCCCTGGATTGCTGGTGTAGCGACTTAGGACATTAACTGAGTGCGCCAAGTCAGGTCTCGTGCAATTGGTCAAGTACATCAGACTTCCAATTACGCGTGCATACTCCAATTGTGCCACTCCCTCACCCGAGTTTTTAGTCAGGTGAAGATGAGGGTCTACAGGAGTCTTTGCAGTCCCACTTGAGTATTTTCTGAATCGCTCAAGTATATTTTCAGCATAATGAGCTTGAGACAGGATGATTCCTTCGGAATATCTAGTGATTTTAATCCCTAGAATGACATTTGCTGTTCCCAAGTCTTTCATGTCAAACTTCCCACTAAGCATGCTCTTAGTTTGTTTGATCATGTCTTTATTGCTTCCAATCATAAGCATGTCATCTACATACAAACACAACAAGATGTATCCATTTTGAGTGTTTTTAACGTAGATGCATTTATCACTTTCATTAATGCTGAAGCCATTTGACATCATTACATTGTCAAATTTTTCATGCCATTGTTTTGGAGCTTGTTTGAGCCCATACAACGATTTGACCAATTTGCACACTTTGTGTTCTTGTCCAGAGACAACATAACCCTCAGGTTGCTTCATATATATCTCCTCTTCTAATTCCCCATTCAGGAAAGCAGTTTTCACATCCATTTGATGTATTTCGAGGTTTCTCAACACTGCTATTGCTATTAGCATTCTGATTGAAGTTATTCTCGTGACCGGAGAATAGGTGTCAAAGAAATCAACACTTTCTTTTTGTCGGAATCCTTGCACCACAAGCCTCGCCTTGTACTTCTCAATTGAGCCATCGGTTTTCAATTTTCTTTTGAAAATCCATTTGCTCCCAAGTGCTTTACACCCTTGTGGTAAGTCGACTAACTCCCATGTATGATTTTGCATAATGGAGTCGATCTCACTATTGACCGCTTCCTTCCATGAAGGCGTGTCTGGTGTGGACATTGCTTCCTTGTAAGTTCTTGGCTCATTCTCTAAGAGAAAGGCCGTAACATACTCAGGTCCAAAGGATTTTTCCTTACGAGCTCTCTTGCTTCGTCTAGGTTGATCCTCTTCCTCTTCTGCTTCATTCACAGAAGTGCTTGCTTCTCTTTGATCACGTGTTCGTTTAGGATAATCTTTATCCTTTCAAGGAAACACATGTTCAAAGAAAGACGCATTTCTTGATTCCATTATTGTATTTGCATGTATATCAGGTATATCTGATTTATATACCAAAAACCGATAAGCACTACTATTGTGTGCATATCCTATGAAAATACAATCAACGGTCTTAGGTCCTATTGCGACCTTTTTAGGAGGTGGTACTGCCACTTTTGCTAGTCACCCCCACACTTTAAGGTATTTGTACGATGGTACTCTACCTGTCCAAAGTTCATATGGCGTCTTGCCAGTGACTTTATGTGGTATTTTGTTCAGGATATAATTTGTGGTTAGCAAAGCTTCCCCCCACATGTTCTGGGCTAACCCAGATTCCTGCAACATTGCATTCATCATTTCCTTTAGAGTTCGGTTCTTTCGTTCCGCAACTCCATTAGACTCTGGTGAGTACGGAGCAGTTGTTTGATGAATAATGCCATGTTTTCTACAGAACGCATTGAATGGTTCATCATACTCGCCTCCTCTGTCACTTCGGACAATTTTTATTGTTTTTCCAAGTTGATTTTCGAATTCCAACTTGTACTCCTTGAATTTATCCAAGGTTTCATCCTTGCTCCTTAGCAAGTATACTTGACAATATCTTGTGCAATCATCGATAAAGGTCACAAAATATTTTTTACCGCCTCTAGTTTGCACAAATTTTAAATCACACAAATCCGTGTGTATTAAACCTAGAGGTTTGGTTGTTCTCTCTACACTTGGGGATGGAGTTTTTGTGAGTTTGGCCTGTACGCATACTTCACATTTGTCTTTACTCAATTTGCATTTTGGAATGAGGTTCATGTTAATCATTTTTCGTATAGATTTATAATTCACATGCCCCAAACGTTCATGCCAAATATTAAAAGACTCAGCAACATAAGCAATAGGATTCATTTCATTCATAGAAACATCAGAAACAATAGTTTTCGGGATGACTGTCATCACATTCATTTTGACCAGTCCATCCTTTACATATCCTTTGCCTAAGTACACCCCATTCTTAGTGAGAACTAACTTGTCAGACATGAGCTTCACAGCGAAGCCATTCTTGCTCAGCAAAGTGCCAGAAATCAGATTCTTCCGTATCTCTGGTACATGCAGGACATTGTTGAGAGTCAGCTCCTTTTCAGAAGTCAGCTTCAACACCACTTTTCCATGACCTTCAACCTTGGATGTTGACGAGTTTCCCATAAACAGCTGCTCGTCAGTGTTGCTCTTGGTATAGGTAGAGAACATTCTCCTATCAGAGCAAATATGTCTGGTAGCACCTGTATCATACCACCATTCTCTCGGGTTGCTTCCAACCATGTTGACTTCAGAAACCACTGCATATAGATCTGCATCTGAGAGCTGGTTTTCAGTCATGTTGGCTTGGGCCTTGCCCTTGTCCCAACGTAGGTCAACCTTGCTTCGACATTCATCAGCCTTGTGACCCATCTTCCCACACTTGTGGCATTTCCCACTGAACTTCTTAGCGGGTTGCTTCTTGAAGTTACTGGAGCTATGAGGAGGAGCCTTTCGCTTCCCCTTGTCTTTATGATCAGCCAAATTGGCCTTTTGCTCAAAAGATGTACCACCATCAGCCTTACGGTTGGTTGACTCGATCCGCAGCCTAATAATCAAGTCTTCAAGGCTCATAGCCTTTCGCTTGTGCTTAAGGTAGTTCTTGAAATCCCTCCAACCTGGTGGGAGTTTCTCAATAAAAGCAGCTATCTGGAATGACTCACATATAGACATCCCTTCCGCAATAATTTCATGCGTAAGCAATTGCAGCTCTTCGACTTGTTCCATGATGGGCTTAGAATCCACCATTTTGAAATCTAGAAATTTCGCCACTGCGAACTTCTGAGAGCCTGCATCCTCAGACTTGTATTTCTTTTCCAAGGCCAACCAGAGTTCCTTGGAAGTCTTGACCTTGCTATACACATTGTACAGCGGGTCAATTAGGCGGCTTCGAACATAACCTTTGCACAGAAAGTCCCCTTGAGTCCAAGCATCAACACTGGCTAGGATCCTAGGATCCGTATTTGTAGGAGGAATCACAGGTTTGTCCTCACTCAAATACTTTTCTAGCTTCAATGTGGACCAAAAGATAAACATCTTCTACTGCCACGTTTTGAAACCAGTTCCATCGAACTTTTCTGGCAACAACCCTGCGTTTACAGCGCCAGGGATAGTAGGCGTCTGAACGACGGCACTAGTTCCTACATCAGTAGGCGGCAAGGTAACTGCTGGCAGACCACTCCCAAACTGAATTTGGGTTGTCGACTCAACATTACCCCCCGTAACTCCAGTAACAGCACCCGAATCAGTAGTCTCGTTTTGATTAGTCATACTTCAACTCTGTTTACACGCAAGTAGATCAGAATTAGTATGATATTCAAAACAAGTTCGAGTAGGAAATAATATGCACTTAAAATATAACAGATTATTTTTTTCCTTTATTGTTCGATAAATCGAACAATACAAGAAACAGCAAAACAACCACCTGCACTAAAAAAATAGCTCACCACCAAATTAATTAGTAGATATTAAAAAAATGCAAGAAAGCAATATCAATTATCAAGCACGAATAACAAGAATGCCGAGACTTAAGGGGAATTTGAACTTAAACGGATACAGCAACTAAAAATGCAAAAAACCTGCAAACAAAAATTACGCAGTATAACAACCCCAAAAATCACGATGCACGATCAGGATTCACGATGATGTAGCAACGGCACAAAGAGACAAACAACCACCGAACCCAAAAAACCCAATTGAATTGCTAAAACACGTAAAAGCTAAACATCAGCATACTAATTAATTAGCCCAAGCAATTAAATCAACAAGTAGTCTGACAACCCTACGGGAAAAAAAAAACTGCAAGCCTATGGAAAGAGTCTGCAACTCAATTCACACAAGGACAAAAATTGCCGAGATACATAATAAACAAAGCAAATAAATTCACCAAACATCCACTAAGCAATTCAACTCAATTGAGTATAGCTAGTGCACAAATATTAACATGCTGCAGAACAAATTCGAACAAGCAACATCATGGAGGCTATTTTTTTTTTTTGGTCATAAACGAGAGCCGAGCTCTCAATTGTTATTCATAATGCTCAGAGGTTCTGGGGAGGTTACAGGACACATTCGGACGGATGCCACTCCCCTTGCATCCTCCCGGATAATTTCAGCAATACAAGATGGAATTTCCGCAAACCTATGGACACCAATGGGAACATTATGCCCGTGAGCAGCTAGTCGATCCGCTGCTCTGTTGGCCTCACGAAGAACATGGCGGGTGCGGACAATCCACTCCGTACATAAGAAGCCACGACACTTGTTGACAAGGCTGTCTAAGGGGTGCGATTGGTGAACCCCTGCTCTGATCCAATTCACAACCAGCTGCGAGTCAAGCTCAAGGACGACCCTTCTTCCCCCGTGGTCTTAAGCCATCTGCAGCCCATGAATCGCTCCCCATAATTCCGACGCAGGCACCGTGCAAACGCCCAGATTGCAGGTAAAGCCGCCAATCCACCGCCCATCGTCGTCGCGCACGACCCCGCCAGCGGCCGCACCACCGGACTCTCTCCCCACCGAACCATCTGTATTTATCTTCCACCACCCCTCACCCGGCTTTTCCCAACTGATCATCCTCTCCTCTCTCGGTCCCTTTAGGACACCCCTCCCATGCCGTTTCCAAGCCTCTTCAAATTGTTTAGCCATCCCGATGAGAAAGCTTGGACGGTTCTCCGGCGGCGCCGCCCCGCCAAACACTCTTTGGTTCCTCCACTTCCAGAGCCACCACACCGTAGCGGCGAAGAGCGTCTCTTTCTTGCCTTGGTACCTCAGCGCCCCCTTTCCTCTCAAATTATCCTCTGCCCAGTGCATGGGATCCCCGCTCCGGAACTCCCCCCACCTGCTTGGCTCGACCAAGGCTCGCCACACTTCATCCGCTCTTGGGCAATCCCTCAAAATATGGATAATCGTCTCCTCCGCCCCATTGCAGCTTACACACATCGGGTCATTGCCCAAGTTCCGCCGGACCCTCTCCTTATTAGTCAAGATCCTCCCTTTCCCCACTTTCCAGAGAAAGAACTTGACCCTCTCTGGAACCTCAAGCCTCCATATCAACCCCCATAACCTTCCTTGGTCCCCATCAACCCCGCTCATACCTCTAGCCATCCTATATGCCGACGCCACCGTATAATCCCCTGTTTGGGAC
This sequence comes from Polygonum aviculare, assembly GCA_934048045.1. NCBI lineage: Eukaryota > Viridiplantae > Streptophyta > Magnoliopsida > Caryophyllales > Polygonaceae > Polygonum > Polygonum aviculare. The sequence goes on along the minus strand of OW204023.1, from coordinate 12,788,431 downwards.
CCCGCCCAGCTGAGAGCATCCCGCGTTCCCGGGCTTTCCACCACCGTCGCGGCCGCCAATCTAAGCATCCAGGAGCTCGGAAGGACCCCGGTAATCTCCCTCCAACTCCATCCTACTCCTGGCTGCCAGAAGTCGCTGACCACTCTGTCCAGCACCTCCCCCTCGACGCTCCCATCCGCCAGATCAATCAAAGGGCACTCCGACAACCACGCATCTCTCCAGAACTTCGCCTCTCGCCCATTCCCAATTATCCATCTCACCCCTTTCGAGACCACCCCACTTAGACTCCACTCAATACTCCTCCAAGTCGGGGAAGGCGGACCTTTCCTCTGTCGTCTAACTTCGCCTCCTTGGATCGTTAGCCCATACTTTGCCTTCATAACCTGCCCCCAAGTCCCCGCTTGGTTGTTCAAAAGCCTCCAGCCCAATTTCCCCACTATAGCCATGTTCATCTCTCTGGCCATCCTCAATCCCAAACCCCCTTCTTGTTTGTCCCTACACACCTCTTCCCAGGCCACGAGGTGAAGCCTCCTCTTACCTTCCGTTTCCCACCACAAGAACCCACGGGTGATTTTATCCAGCTCCGCGCAGGTCGCGTTTGGGAGTCGGATTGAACTCATCGTATAGTACGGCATTGTCGCCAACACCGCCTTCGCCAAAGTGGCTCTCCCTGCAAAGCTTAGAGTCCGACTCTTCCATCCTGCCATCTTGTTTCTCATCTTCTGCACCACCCCTTTAAAAAGCTGCTTCGAGACAGGCCCATGCAGGACGGGCATCCCTAAGTAATTACCCAGGTCTCTCGTCACATCAATCCCACTAATCTCCTCCAGCCCGCTCGCCAGATCACGAGACACGTTCTTCGAAACAAAAATCTTCGATTTTGCCATACTAATTCTCTGCCCCGAGCCATAACAAAATTCCTTGAGGCACTCCATGACCACCCGCATCTGCTGCATCGATGCCTCCGCCAATATGACAATATCATCCGCGAAGAATAGATGTGAGAGTGGCGGCGCTCCTCTGCAAAGAACCACCGGCTTCCACCTCTTCGCCTCCACCTCTCGCTCAATCATGTGGCTAAGCCGCTCTAAACACAACACAAACAAGTATGGCGAGAGCGGGTCCCCTTGTCGTAAGCCCCTCTCCGGCCTAAACTCCTCCGTCATCTCCCCATTCCAAATGACCCTCATCGTCGTCGTCGACACACACTCCCGAACCCACTCTACCCAATTTGGCCCCAATCCCGCCGCCTCTATAGTATTCAACAAAAAATCCCACCGAATCCTGTCGTACGCCTTCTCAAGGTCAAGCTTCAGCAACATCCACTTCTTACCTCCCCGCTTTCTCTGCATCGAATGAATCACCTCCTGGAGAAGTACGACATTCTCCGTTATTAATCGGCCAGGTATGAAACTGCTTTGGTGTGGGCCCACCAACTTCGACATCACCGGCTGTAATCTGTTGGCAAGAACCTTAGTAATTAGCTTGTAGCTCACATTACAGAGACTAATCGGTCTAAATTGGCCAATCGTCTCCGGGCTGTCCACCTTCCCAATCAGCGAGATTAAGGTCGCATTCATCCCCTGAGGTAGACGCCCTGTAGCAAAGAAGCTCTTCACCACACTCATCACCGAATCTCCAACGATTCCCCAGCATGATTTATAGAAACCCGGTTGGAAACCATCCACCCCCGGGGCCTTGTACGGCTTCATCTGGCTAAGAGCAACCCGCACCTCCTCCACCTTAACCATACAATTCAAAGATGACCTCTCCGTGTGCTCCAACCCCGGAAAGCCTCTCGTATCCATGCAAACTGGTGCTCTCTCCTCCTCCTGGAGCGAATATAGCGCCCTAAAGTACTCAACCGCTAGTCTCTCCAACTCCTCTGCCTCGTTCACCCATTCCCCTGAGCCATCTTTGAGCGCAAGGATTCGGCCCCTACTCCTACGTATAAGGGTGCTCAAGTGGAAGAAACTCGTGTTCCGATCCCCCATAACAATCCAGTCTTCCCTCGATTTCTGGTACCACAAGGCCTCCTCCTCATCAAGGATCTGCTCCAGGTTGTTCTTGAGCTCTCTTTCCTCCTCCAACAGCCCCGCTGTCACCCCTCTTTCCATTCGCCTCTGCACACTCATAATTTGTTCGATCACCTTCCTCTTTCGAATGTGTATATTACCAAACACCTCTCTATTCCACCTTAGCAAGCTATCTTTCAAAGCTGCCAAAGCTCTCCCCAGCTCCTCCGTACCCCTCCACTCCCCTCTTACATACTCCAAGAAGCCCGGATGGAGGGTCCAAGCCGCCTCAAAGCGAAACGGGCGCCTGCTCCTATCGCCCTTCCCCAAGCCCTCCAGCATAAGGTACAATGGGTTGTGGTCCGACGACAGCGCTGGCAAGTGTCGGACCTTGGCTTCACACCACCCCATCTTGCCCAAACAATTTGTGAAGACCCTGTCCATGCGCTTCTCGACCCGCGTACCCATGGAATTTCCCCTCCTCCAAGTGTAGCGGGGACCTATGAACCCCACGTCAATCAATCCCAGCTCATTCACCCAATCACCAAACACTCCCGAGTCCTCAGAGAGCCCCCCTGAACCGCCTAACCTCTCCTCGCTCGAGAGAATGCAATTGAAATCCCCACCAATAAAGAGTGGTTCTTGGATACTCTCGACCACCCGTTTAATTCTTGGCCACCATTCCCGCCTACTACTCACAGCAGGTGGCACATAAACAACCACCATGTGGACCACCCGACCTCGCACCACGCATCGCGCATGGATATGATTCGGACCCTGCCCCTGCACGCTCAGCTTCACCGTGCTAGCATTCCACAGAAGCCACACTCCACCTCTAAACCCCTCCGCCTCCGATCTCACACATCCAGAAAACGGCAATCTCCTACAAACTTCGTCCGCCCGCTCCCCCGAAATTTTCGGTTCGAGAAGGCCCATCACGTCTACTTTATTATGCTTCAAAAGATAACGGGAGGCCCTTCTAAAGCCTCTACTCCCCGCCCCTTGCACATTCCAAATCAAGCAATTCATGAGGAACGAGCAAAGAAAGGGTCCCACTCCGGGCAAAATCCTATAGACTCCGGCTGGCCACCCCTCCCTCCGGGGCCGCTGCCGCTTCTAGCATCTCTAGATCGCCTCCTTTCTCACCCCCACAAGCCACCACCGATCCTTCACCACCCTCCGACGCCACATCATCCGGTGGTTCCGCCTTCCGGCCCTCCTCTATCATGGAGACGCCATCTGATGGCTCCCCGCACTCATTCACCCGACTTCTCACCTCGGTGCCGCCATCATCTGATTGCGGTTCCCCCACCATCTCAATTCTTGGAAAAATACCCGTCTTTTCCCCCTCCACAATTCTCCAAGTGGGCCTTTCTTCCTTAGCTACTCTTTCTCCCCGCTCACCCTCACTTTCCTGCCTTTGTCTCTTTATGGGCCCATTGGTAAGGCCCAATTCTTTTATTTCCTTTGTTTTTGGCCCATCAGATGAAACCCTTCTCTGCCCCATAACCTTCCTCGTACGTCCCCCTTTCTTTCCCTCTGACATCTGCCCCCTGTTCTGGCCGTCTTCTTGTCCCGTCTTTTTCCCCACATCAAACCTGGTACTTGTCTGCCCCTTTCCAAGAGCAACCTGTGCTACAGCATACCCTTTTGCCTGGCCTCCTACAACCTTAGTTGGTGCTACAAATTTGTCTCCATCCCCTTTCCCCTTTTTGTCTCCTTCCTCATTACCTTCCTTCTCTTCGCAGGTCAACGCTGAGAACTTGTTCTCTATGCTAGCTTCTGACACACCTTTCTGCCCGTTAGAGCCTTCTCCTTTCCTACTTTTGGGCTTCCTCGGGACCCGTTGCACCACCATCCATGGCCCGACACAATTCCCCATCTCCGTTGTCCTCTCCGTCTCCCGGCCCTCATCTCCGGCGGAGCTTCCCATCTGCCGTCCACTCCCTTTCGCCTCTTCATTCTCCAAGTGTGGTCTCGAACCCTTCTTATCCCCCTCCACCGTCGCGCCACCACAGACTGCCGTCTCCTTATCCTTGGACAGCTCACAGTCACCCACCACATGGCCATACCTCCCACATCCTATGCAAATTTCCGTCAACCCCTCGTATTCCACCAACACCATCTCGCCATTAAGCAACACAGCCCCCTGTAATGGCTTTCGGAGACCCAACTCCACACAAACCCTGGCGAACTTTCCCCTCGTAGCCTGATTTGTGTTCCGATCGATTCTCACCGGGCGACCCACACTCGAAGCAACTTTGCAAATCACCCTATCCTCATATAGCACCGCTGGCAGGTTTGACAGTCGCACCCAAGCGCACACCGAGTCGATCACATCCTTCTTCGGGTTGAAGTCTGGGGTCCATCGCTTAACCATCAAGCATTGGCCAAGAATGCTCCATGGTCCCCCCGCTAACGCCATCCAAAAGTCCTGCTCAAGGTCGAATCTCACGATGAAGAACCCATTGTTTTGATCCATAATCACCATCTTCCCCGTAGGCATCCACATGTCCTTCAGCTTCCTCTCCAACACTTGAAAGGCAAGTGGTCTGCCCAACAGTTTGATGATGACTGCGTGGCTCCATGCCCTCGCCAACACATCTATTATCTCCCTCTCTACCGTTATCACCGACATTCCCTTCTCCCCAAATGGATAGTTGATCTGGATTTTCTCATCAATCTGCTTGTTGCTCAGAGTGTTTCCCACCTGCGGTCCAAGTCCCTCCGCCAGCTTGTCCCTAAACGAGATCGTAGTGACTCCCTTGTCCGGCGGATTCTGCGGGGCCCCCCAGGCCTGCTGCTGCTCCCCCATCGGCGTGTCCTCCATGCCGTAAACCGACACCAGAGAACGCTCACTGACTTTCTTCGAATTTAACGTTGTATGTATTCGCTTGAACTATAATGCTCCTCAATGCGCGCTGTTCCTTTAAGATTCCTCAATGGAGTTTGTGAGTTGAAGTGCAAGTTCCTCATGGAGGCTATTAAAACCAAATATTGAATTGAACAGAACGACAGAACAAAAACGATTCCAGAGCAAAATAGAAGGCAAACGAATCACACAAGCAAATCAGTATAATGAAAAACTGATTTGTTTTCAGAATTAAGATTGTAGGAACCGGAAAAATCAAGCCCTAATCAAAACGAGATTAGGCAAACAAAATCACACAATTCAATAAATAGATATTCTAAAATATCAATTGGACGATTCAATTGTAGAGGCGAGAAGACGATCTCTTTCCTTAATTCTGAAAACGCCCCGTAGTGCGACGGTTCCTTGGCGTTCCGAATCCCAGGATACAACTACAACTCTCCTGCTTTGCAACACCCAAAAGCAGAAGTTTGGCGAACTCTAGCAAACTGCGTATGCTCTCAGACTCAGATAAATTTTGAAGAAGCTTTTGTGAACGTGTTTTTCAATCAGGGGGATCACAACCTTATAAAACAACGTGGCTTTAATCTCAACTGCTGAGAAAATCAAGGAGAGCCTTTGACTGCCTCTTTCATCAGTCAAGGTTTAATGGGTCAAGCCCAATACTATGTCCTGTAACCCTAACGGGCCAGACATTTCTCCTTCACACTTGAACTTTATTTTATTTCAATAAAATAAGTTCCAACAATCGAAACAGAGGACTCCCGGCGCGCGGTATACGGACGACGGAACCGTAGGACGACGAGAGTTGCAGCGACGGAGAAAGTGGAACGACACTGGACCCACCAAAAGGCTCATGACAACGACGACGTGCCCGGAAGGAGAACAAAGAACGAGGATTGAAGAAGACCAAAGCTTGAAGAGGGAATGGAGTTTTGAAGAGGAACGTACGTACAAATGAGTTTGAAGAAGAAGAAGAGGCCTCTCAAGAGTTTGGTACAAGTTTGATAGGGGACGGCGCACAAGCAAGACGGAATTAGAGTTAATTAATAGGGTTTGACCAAAACTTTAACTAGATTAAATATATATTCGGCTTTAGTTAGGCTTAAAATTGGTAACTTCAAGAGAATCGGTTATATACCCTCTAAGATAAAAGTTGGGGATTAAAATAATGTTTATAGGGGTAACGAATAATTATACTTGTTAAGGAATGGAATACTTGCGAGGAAAGAAACCCGAGCATCTTAACGAGACAGAAAAAACCGAGCATTACATACTACACCCCTTAAAAAAAGTTTCGTCCCGAAACTTACTTGAAGAGCGAACGAGAACTATGGATGCGAAAACCGAACCTATACAAAACTCGAGGTCTCACAACCCCTTAAATCGAAGGGTGAATAAGAACACAATCACTAATATCACACACACACACACATGAACACCCAAACTCACATAGTGCAAGAGTCAACCAAGTCAAACAAGGTGAAACAATCAACCGAGTCACAAGTCCATCACCTAAGAGCTACACTATCACTCTCCACCCTGGAAGACCTGTAACAACCACATAACAACTTAGGATAACTCTCACTCGTTCTCACCTCGGTCTCCCACGTCGCCCCCTCCTCACCTCGTCGAAACCCCTGAATCAATACGGGGATAATCTTCTTGTTTCGCAGCTTCTTCCTACACCTGCCCACAACCTTCAACGGCTGCTTTGTGATGGTGTGATCCGTCTCGACTACCCACTCCTCGTAGTTAAGTTTGCGAATAGGATCGGGTATGTATAACCTCAGCTACGAAGCACGAAACACGGGGTGAACCCCCTTCAACGTTGGCGGCAACTCTAACCTGTAAGCTAACTCGCCCACTCGCTCCAAAATCTCGAACGGGCCAATATAATGTATCGAGGACTCAACTTCCCTTTCACTCCGAAGCTCCAAACTCTTCTAGTAGGCGACACTCTCAGCCAAACATGTGCGCCTACCTCAAACTTCAATGGTCGTCGCCTCCTATCCGCGTAGAACTTCCCCACCGTCTCCTCAATCTCCTCAATCATCTGTGGCCCTACTCCGACGACCTCAGCTAGCTCATCCCAACACAACGGTGTCCTGCACCTACGACCATACAAGATCTCATATGGTGCCATCTGAATCGAGGAGTGTCAACTGTTATTATGGGCAAACTCCACCAAGGTCAAATGATCCGATCAATGACCTCCACAATCTAGCACGCAAGCCCTCAATATATCCGCCAAGGTCTGAATCATCTTCTTAGACTGACCATCTGACTGCGGATGGTACGCTGTGGTGAAATGCAAACTCATGCCCAGTGCCTCATGTACCTATTGTCAGAATCTCAAAGTGAAACGATCATCTCCAGCAGACACAATCGTCTTTGACACTCCATGTAGTCGGACAACATCACTCAAGAACAACTCTACTACTTGTCCACTACCCATGCCTCTCCCTTGTCCATTAGCCATGTCTCATCTAACCAATAATATTGTCTCAATAACTGATCTTATTGACAAAATCTAGTCATGCAACCTTAGAGCCTCATACTCTCGCTCAACGAGGTGAATTACCTCTTTACAGCTTAATCTCTATCTCAACTCCTGACTCGTAGGACATCTCCTCTTCTTCGACATCATCTCTTCATGTAAGGTTGACTGACAGTTCAAAAAATTTCAAGCTTCTCTAGGTCCTTTAAACTTGTTCTTCTACCTTACCCCCATCAACTCACTACGCAACTCCAACTGAGTAGATAAATGAGTCTATTTACACTCATGAGGCATTTCCTATTAAAGGTACTAGCAACCACGTTCACCTTCCTTAGGTCATACATGACTAGCATCTCCAACTCAAAGCCTTCTGTTATTAATTCTAGATAAGACATCTGAACAATCGCCCTAGCAGTGGATCCTATAACTTTATATCTTCAGAAACATAAGTGATTTCAAAGTTCCTTCCTCGAGCAATCGACTTAAAGCTTGAGGCACCCTACAATCTTGCAATACTGGCAGTTTGGCATATTGGTCATCTATCTTTCAACTAGTCGCAACTCTTCTAATAACTTGCTTTTCAACCAATTTCCTTATTCACACTCAACTAGTCAATGGTACCCAACAGTATGAGCTTCCCTTATGCCCCACAAACCACATCATTTTAACTCCATAAGCATCTTGACTCATTTATGGTGCTAAAGGTACTTCTAACATGTTGCAATATCAATTCTCTCTAGCTCCTCTCTCCTTTTCTTCACTTGAGTCATTTACTCCCAATAGACTCCTCAGCTCTCTAAAATCATACTTCACAAGCCTTGCTCAAAACGGTGTCGTGTACTCTACTATGCAGTCTCCATAAGACATTCAATAAAATCGATATCATGTCGTCTTCTTATATCTGCTTATATCTTGAATCTTCTTGTTTCGCACCCGTCAAGTGAGTGAATCTCTAATTGCACCTTACATTGATGTTGCCTCAACTCATTTGCATCTTCAACAAACCTTTGGACTTTCTATAGCCTTGGATGGCTCCATCTAGAGCGTCCATCAGTGACTCATATCCGTAGCTGAATATATAGGCATGTTGCTCCTCTTCGAATCCATATTTTGTCGAACTCCGACATTTACGAACGGTGTTATTTCTCTTTCCGTGCGCAATGTGAATCCACAATACGCCAGAGTCCACTTACACGTGCAATCAGACTGGATCCACACCATATCTTCTCTTTATCATGGTAACTCATGATTTCAACCATCCTCATCACTCAAAATACATGTTCTAAAGTCATGATTTTAGCTCTATTCACTTTCTATTCGCCTTATCTTGATTCTACATTGGTCTTCAATATCTGCTCAGTCTTGACATGTACTTAGCGTTAACCTCTATTATACTTGCCTACATTCATTCCTTAAGTAAGTTAGGTTACACATGGATACAGACAACTCCGATTTGTTCTACACTTTGCACTCCATGGTTTTCCTCGTGTAAAGCAATTTATCCTTCTCTAAACAAATAAACTTCCTTCTCCATTTACCATTCTCAGATAAAGTTGGACCAACGCCAATCCTCAAACTTCAATTCTTAAGGTGGAATTCGCTAGCATACACCCTAATGCCTTTCTATGACGATCACATCCTCTTTTCTCCGATCGCATTCCACAACTCAATTGCTAGGAAGACCAATTCCATTAATCCTTGGAGAACAATCCCTAAATAACACACAACTCTAATTGCCCACTGCACTCTTGATACGCAACGGCATGCTTTTATAGCACCAAACTACACAATTGAACCATCCTTCTCCGAACTTAAGCTGGGAACTTACACTTAACTTACTAAACTACGTGAGATCCTTCAGCAGATGGTGGAGGAGTCGCAACGTGTCACCTACCCCTCCTAAATGCAACATGACTACCCAATGAAAACGTTTCAAAACACCGGCCGGTTTTAGTTCAAGTTGGACCTCGTGTACACTCGTTGGTCAGTTCCATGTGCCCTTGTTGTCAACCTGGCTCTGATACCAATTTGTAACACCCCGTCTTTCTGACAAGGCATTACTCGGTAGTAGACCTCACGGGGCACTACCAAGCTGGTTCGACAATGGACATTCGGATCTTGCAACGCGGGCACGGCGAGAAAACATAGAAAACATCCAACTTGTATTTGAATAAAATATCATTAAAGTTAACATGCACTAATCCCCAAAATCAAATTCGAATTCAAATACTCAAATTTTAAAACTCATCCTAACAGACAAACATCTGCAAAATCACTTAATATAATCCAAGACAAATAATAATAAAACTAACAAAAATAGTCATAATAACACCCAACCCCAATACTATGACACGCGCTACTGCTCCGCACCACCATTGCGCCGAGGCTCGGTCACGGGATCCTGATTACCTGGAATGAAAAATGGGTCCCCGAGGGGTCAGATCCTATCCTATCAAGTCAGAATCAACATGGAAGTTACAAGACGTTTCAAAACCGTTTTTCTAAGGTCAGCAAACAAGTCCGCAATCACACACATATCTCTAGTCCAGTCCTAGGTCCAGTTAGCCACTCAATCAATTCCACACAAAACACGCAATCAGAGGCTCTACCTATGGTATGGGCACTGCATCAACACCACATACCTTACTCTACCTATGCCGCAGCTCTGCATCAACACTGCAAGCGACAACCGTCCATCCCATCACAACCATCCACAGTAAACCATCCATCTTCATTCCAACCGTCCATACCATCACAACCATCCACAATCAGCCTCCACTGGAGCGCTGCCCAACATAGAGAAAACAATGACGAAAATATGCGTACATAGATAACAACTTTCAAAAACAGGTTTCCAAAATCATTTACACATAGCGCACATATCAAAACATTTTAAAAGATCGTTCGGGACTAGTTCCCAAAACCAATCTCATAACGACCACGCAACCCTAACAGGCTAGAACAAGACTGAGCAAGTCGAAAATCGACTTACCTTGAACGAAGTTTCCTGGAGAACACGAAGAAGCTAATAAATCGAACAGATGGATTTCCTAATATCATAACGAGAGTACGTCACTATGAGATCGACCCACTTTCCAAAAATAAAACCAAACCAGTAACTGAACAAAGTCTAACACGAATCAATAGACCACTTAAACTAACTTAATTAGCTAGATGTGCCCATGTACTTTTAGCGTTGCCAAGATGATATATAATATACTAATTTTCTTAAACACAAGCCTCCACCCAAACATGTACGAACTACCCCATCATGTATTAGTTTACTCAAATCACATTTGACTTCAACCTGCAGAACACCAACCATTGCTAACTAGTGATTAACCTTAATTAACACCATCTTCTTATAATCCTTGAATAACACCTACGACAATGGCTATATAACCCATTCTTATACCCACTTAATATTCTTGTCAAACGACCAAACACCACGATCGAAAGCCTACAATTTTTTTTTTCCACCCAAAATTTAGACCGACACCATCCCTCGGACCTTGAACCCTTCTCGGTCCTAGCCTAACTACCCAACCCGCAGACTGTATCAACCCCGACTGACACTGCAACTCTGAAGAAGGGATACAAATCTAAAGCTCAGATTAAGACTCACCGGAGAGCGATCGATGTAGGAACCGGAAAACTCAAGCCCTAATCAAAACGAGATTAGGCAAACAAAATCACACAATTCAATAAATAGATATTCTAAAATACCAATTGGACGATTCAATTGTAGAGGCGAGAAGACGATCTCTTTCCTTAATTCTGAAAACGCCCCGTAGTGCGACGGTTCCTTGGCGTTCCGAATCCCAGGATACAACTACAACTCTCCTGCTTTGCAACACCCAAAAGCAGAAGTCTGGCGAACTCTAGCAAACTGCGTATGCTCTCAGACTCAGATAAATTTTGAAGAAGCTTTTGTGAACGTGTTTTTCAATCAGGGGGATCACCACCTTATAAAACAACGTGGTTTTAATCTCAACTGCTGAGAAAATCAAGGAGAGCCTTTGACTGCCTCTTTCATCAGTCAAGGTTTAATGGGCCAAGCCCAATACTATGTCCGGTAACCCTAACGGGCCAGACATTTCTCCTTCACACTTGAACTTTATTTTATTTCAATAAAATAAGTTCCAACAATCCCCCACATGAAGGAAAATGACTCTAAACAAAAACAAAAAAGACTCGATAAACGGACTTTTGAGAGCATAATCGAAAAATCACTGCATTTGAGATGGTAGCTTTTTTCAGCCTTGAACCGCTCATAGTGAGTAGCTATCGGATTCACTCGTCCAGGAGGTGAACATGATGTCTTGAACCACCCGGGCTTTGATGTAAACCCAAACAACAACTATCACACAGTTTCATTTTCTCGCAGAACTAGGTTCTCTTGTTGTGTTCATTTTGGCCTTGAACATCCCTGGTTATTCATGAGTGAACTTGGAGAACGCTGCCTTACTTCACATTCTCCTAGAAACGGCCCAATTTCACACTCACTAGGTGATTGACCATAAAGAGTATCCTGTCATACCCCACTTTTATTTCAAAGCTATGGAATCATTAAAAGCCAAGCTTAACCTCAACCCATACAGGTAGCACTGTTCATCATCCTAGGAATTGGGAGGAGACATGCATCTCTCAGTGCTATTTTGGAATCAACTTAATTTAGTTTTCCCTTTGAACCTACTTCATAGGATCTCCAATCACATAGGTAGGGTTTCCATTAAGCGTCATCCTATGTCATAGGCTTTAAACCCATTCCTCTTGATGATTTTTCAACTTGATCTCGTGACAAACCTTTAGTAAATGGATCCGCTAGGTTGTCAATCGACTTGACATAATCTATCGAGATTACGCCAGTTGAGAGAAGTTGCCTAATGGTTTTGTGTCGTCGTCTTATATGACGTGACTTACCATTGTACAAACGATTCAGTGCCCGTGCTATCGCCGATAGACTATCACAGTGTACACTTATTGCTGGCACTGGTTTGTCCCACATCGGAGTATCTTCCAAAAACCCTCGAAGCCATTCGGCTTCCTCTGCTGCTTTATCAAGAGCAATGAACTCAGATTCCATAGTGGATCTGGCCAATAAGGTTTGTTTAGAAGATTTCCATGAAACTGCTGCTCCACCTAGTGTGAACACATATCCACTAGTGGACTTTGAGTTTCTGGAATCTGAGATCCAGTTGGCATCGCTATAGCCTTCCAGAACCGCTGGATCTCTTCCATAGTGCAGCCCAAAACTCTTAGTATATCGCAAGTAGTTCAATACTCTAGTTATAGCTTTCCAATGTTTATGCCCTGGATTGCTGGTGTAGCGACTTAGGACATTAACTGAGTGCGCCAAGTCAGGTCTCGTGCAATTGGTCAAGTACATCAGACTTCCAATTACGCGTGCATACTCCAATTGTGCCACTCCCTCACCCGAGTTTTTAGTCAGGTGAAGATGAGGGTCTACAGGAGTCTTTGCAGTCCCACTAGACTCTGGTCTACAGGAGTCTTTGCAGTCCCACTAGACTCAGGATATAATTTGTGGTTAGCAAAGCTTCCCCCCACATGTTCTGGGCTAACCCAGATTCCTACAACATTGCATTCATCATTTCCTTTAGAGTTCGGTTCTTTCGTTCCGCAACTCCATTAGACTCTGGTGAGTACGGAGCAGTTGTTTGATGAATAATGCCATGTTTTCTACAGAACGCATTGAATGGTTCATCATACTCGCCTCCTCTGTCACTTCGGACAATTTTTATTGTTTTTCCAAGTTGATTTTCGAATTCCAACTTGTACTCCTTGAATTTATCCAAGGTTTCATCCTTGCTCCTTAGCAAGTATACTTGACAATATCTTGTGCAATCATCGATAAAGGTCACAAAATATTTTTTACCGCCTCTAGTTTGCACAAATTTTAAATCACACAAATCCGTGTGTATTAAACCTAGAGGTTCGGTTGTTCTCTCTACACTTGGGGATGGAGTTTTTGTGAGTTTGGCCTGTACGCATACTTCACATTTGTCTTTACTCAATTTGCATTTTGGAATGAGGTTCATGTTAATCATTTTTCGTATAGATTTATAATTCACATGCCCCAAACGTTCATGCCAAATATTAAAAGACTCAGCAACATAAGCAATAGGATTCATTTCATTCATAGAAACATCAGAAACAATAGTTTTCGGGATGACTGTCATCACATTCATTTTGACCAGTCCATCCTTTACATATCCTTTGCCTAAGTACACCCCATTCTTAGTGAGAACTAACTTGTCAGACATGAGCTTCACAGCGAAGCCATTCTTGCTCAGCAAAGTGCCAGAAATCAGATTCTTCCGTATCTCTGGTACATGCAGGACATTGTTGAGAGTCAGCTCCTTTTCAGAAGTCAGCTTCAACACCACTTTTCCATGACCTTCAACCTTGGATGTTGACGAGTTTCCCATAAACAGCTGCTCGTCAGTGTTGCTCTTGGTATAGGTAGAGAACATTCTCCTATCAGAGCAAATATGTCTGGTAGCACCTGTATCATACCACCATTCTCTCGGGTTGCTTCCAACCATGTTGACTTCAGAAACCACTGCATATAGATCTGCATCTGAGAGCTGGTTTTCAGTCATGTTGGCTTGGGCCTTGCCCTTGTCCCAACGTAGGTCAACCTTGCTTCGACATTCATCAGCCTTGTGACCCATCTTCCCACACTTGTGGCATTTCCCACTGAACTTCTTAGCGGGTTGCTTCTTGAAGTTACTGGAGCTATGAGGAGGAGCCTTTCGCTTCCCCTTGTCTTTATGATCAGCCAAATTGGCCTTTTGCTCAAAAGATGTACCACCATCAGCCTTACGGTTGGTTGACTCGATCCGCAGCCTAATAATCAAGTCTTCAAGGCTCATAGCCTTTCGCTTGTGCTTAAGGTAGTTCTTGAAATCCCTCCAACCTGGTGGGAGTTTCTCAATAAAAGCAGCTATCTGGAATGACTCACATATAGACATCCCTTCCGCAATAATTTCATGCGTAAGCAATTGCAGCTCTTCGACTTGTTCCATGATGGGCTTAGAATCCACCATTTTGAAATCTAGAAATTTCGCCACTGCGAACTTCTGAGAGCCTGCATCCTCAGACTTGTATTTCTTTTCCAAGGCCAACCAGAGTTCCTTGGAAGTCTTGACCTTGCTATACACATTGTACAGCGGGTCAATTAGGCGGCTTCGAACATAACCTTTGCACAGAAAGTCCCCTTGAGTCCAAGCATCAACACTGGCTAGGATCCTAGGATCCGTATTTGTAGGAGGAATCACAGGTTTGTCCTCACTCAAATACTTTTCTAGCTTCAATGTGGACCAAAAGATAAACATCTTCTGCTGCCACGTTTTGAAACCAGTTCCATCGAACTTTTCTGGCAACAACCCTGCGTTTACAGCGCCAGGGATAGTAGGCGTCTGAACGACGGCACTAGTTCCTACATCAGTAGGCGGCAAGGTAACTGCTGGCAGACCACTCCCAAACTGAATTTGGGTTGTCGACTCAACATTACCCCCCGTAACTCCAGTAACAGCACCCGAATCAGTAGTCTCGTTTTGATTAGTCATACTTCAACTCTGTTTACACGCAAGTAGATCAGAATTAGTATGATATTCAAAACAAGTTCGAGTAGGAAATAATATGCACTTAAAATATAACAGATTATTTTTTTCCTTTATTGTTCGATAAATCGAACAATACAAGAAACAGCAAAACAACCACCTGCACTAAAAAAATAGCTCACCACCAAATTAATTAGTAGATATTAAAAAAATGCAAGAAAGCAATATCAATTATCAAGCACGAATAACAAGAATGTCGAGACTTAAGAGGAATTTGAACTTAAACGGATACAGCAACTAAAAATGCAAAAAACCTGCAAACAAAAATTACGCAGTATAACAACCCCAAAAATCACGATGCACGATCAGGATTCACGATGATGTAGCAACGGCACAAAGAGACAAACAACCACCGAACCCAAAAAACCCAATTGAATTGCTAAAACACGTAAAAGCTAAACATCAGCATACTAATTAATTAGCCCAAGCAATTAAATCAACAAGTAGTCTGACAACCCTACGGGAAAAAAAAAACTGCAAGCCTATGGAAAGAGTCTGCAACTCAATTCACACAAGGACAAAAATTGCCGAGATACATAATAAACAAAGCAAATAAATTCACCAAACATCCACTAAGCAATTCAACTCAATTGAGTATAGCTAGTGCACAAATATTAAAATGCTGCAGAACAAATTCGAACAAGCAACATCATGGAGGCTATTTTTTTTTTTGGTCATAAACGAGAGCCGAGCTCTCAATTGTTATTCATAATGCTTAGAGGTTCTGGGGAGGTTACAGGACACATTCGGACGGATGCCACTCCCCTTGCATCCTCCCGGATAATTTCAGCAATACAAGATGGAATTTCCGCAAACCTATGGACACCAATGGGAACATTATGCCCGTGAGCAGCTAGTCGATCCGCTGCTCTGTTGGCCTCACGAAGAACATGGCGGGTGCGGACAATCCACTCCGTACATAAGAAGCCACGACACTTGTTGACAAGGCTGTCTAAGGGGTGCGATTGGTGAACCCCTGCTCTGATCCAATTCACAACCAGTTGCGAGTCAAGCTCAAGGACGACCCTTCTTCCCCCGTGGTCTTAAGCCATCTGCAGCCCATGAATCGCTCCCCATAATTCCGACGCAGGCACCGTGCAAACGCCCAGATTGCAGGTAAAGCCGCCAATCCACCGCCCATCCTCGTCGCGCACGACCCCGCCAGCGGCCGCACCACCGGACTCTCTCCCCACCGAACCATCTGTATTTATCTTCCACCACCCCTCACCCGGCTTTTCCCAACTGATCATCCTCTCCTCTCTCGGTCCCTTTAGGACACCCCTCCCATGCCGTTTCCAAGCCTCTTCAAATTGTTTAGCCATCCCGATGAGAAAGCTTGGACGGTTCTCCGGCGGCGCCGCCCCGCCAAACACTCTTTGGTTCCTCCACTTCCAGAGCCACCACACCGTAGCGGCGAAGAGCGTCTCTTTCTTGCCTTGGTACCTCAGCGCCCCCTTTCCTCTCAAATTATCCTCTGCCCAGTGCATGGGATCCCCGCTCCGGAACTCCCCCCACCTGCTTGGCTCGACCAAGGCTCGCCACACTTCATCTGCTCTTGGGCAATCCCTCAAAATATGGATAATCGTCTCCTCCGCCCCATTGCAGCTTACACACATCGGGTCATTGCCCAAGTTCCGCCGGACCCTCTCCTTATTAGTCAAGATCCTCCCTTTCCCCACTTTCCAGAGAAAGAACTTGACCTTCTCTGGAACCTCAAGCCTCCATATCAACCCCCATAACCTTCCTTGGTCCCCATCAACCCCGCTCATACCTCTAGCCATCCTATATGCCGACGCCACCGTATAATCCCCTGTTTGGGACCCCGCCCAGCTGAGAGCATCCCGCGTTCCCAGGCTTTCCACCACCGTCGCGGCCGCCAATCTAAGCATCCAAGAGCTCGGAAGGACCCCGGTAATCTCCCTCCAACTCCATCCTACTCCTGGCTGCCAGTAGTCGCTGACCACTCTGTCCAGCACCTCCCCCTCGACGCTCCCATCCGCCAGATCAATCAAAGGGCACTCCGACAACCACGCATCTCTCCAGAACTTCGCCTCTCGCCCATTCCCAATTATCCATCTCACCCCTTTCGAGACCACCCCACTTAGACTCCACTCAATACTCCTCCAAGTCGGGGAAGGCGGACCTTTCCTCTGTCGTCTAACTTCGCCTCCTTGGATCGTTAGCCCATACTTTGCCTTCATAACCTGCCCCCAAGTCCCCGCTTGGTTGTTCAAAAGCCTCCAGCCCAATTTCCCCACTATAGCCATGTTCATCTCTCTGGCCATCCTCAATCCCAAACCCCCTTCTTGTTTGTCCCTACACACCTCTTCCCAGGCCACGAGGTGAAGCCTCCTCTTACCTTCCGTTTCCCCCCACAAGAACCCACGGGTGATTTTATCCAGCTCCGCGCAGGTCGCGTTTGGGAGTCGGATTGAACTCATCGTATAGTACGGCATTGTCGCCAACACCGCCTTCGCCAAAGTGGCTCTCCCTGCAAAGCTTAGAGTCCGACTCTTCCATCCTGCCATCTTGTTTCTCATCTTCTGCACCACCCCTTTAAAAAGCTGCTTCGAGACAGGCCCATGCAGGACGGGCATCCCTAAGTAATTACCCAGGTCTCTCGTCACATCAATCCCACTAATCTCCTCCAGCCCGCTCGCCAGATCACGAGACACGTTCTTCGAAACAAAAATCTTCGATTTTGCCATACTAATTCTCTGCCCCGAGCCATAACAAAATTCCTTGAGGCACTCCATGACCACCCGCATCTGCTGCATCGATGTCTCCGCCAATATGACAATATCATCCGCGAAGAATAGATGTGAGAGTGGCGGCGCTCCTCTGCAAAGAACCACCGGCTTCCACCTCTTCGCCTCCACCTCTCGCTCAATCATGTGGCTAAGCCGCTCTAAACACAACACAAACAAGTATGGCGAGAGCGGGTCCCCTTGTCGTAAGCCCCTCTCCGGCCTAAACTCCTCCGTCATCTCCCCATTCCAAATGACCCTCATCGTCGTCGTCGACACACACTCCCGAACCCACTCTACCCAATTTGGCCCCAATCCCGCCGCCTCTATAGTATTCAACAAAAAATCCCACCGAATCCTGTCGTACGCCTTCTCAAGGTCAAGCTTCAGCAACATCCACTTCTTACCTCCCCGCTTTCTCTGCATCGAATGAATCACCTCCTGGAGAAGTACGACATTCTCCGTTATTAATCGGCCAGGTATGAAACTGCTTTGGTGTGGGCCCACCAACTTCGACATCACCGGCTGTAATCTGTTGGCAAGAACCTTAGTAATTAGCTTGTAGCTCACATTACAGAGACTAATCGGTCTAAATTGGCCAATCGTCTCCGGGCTGTCCACCTTCCCAATCAGCGAGATTAAGGTCGCATTCATCCCCTGAGGTAGACGCCCTGTAGCAAAGAAGCTCTTCACCACACTCATCACCGAATCTCCAACGATTCCCCAGCATGATTTATAGAAACCCGGTTGGAAACCATCCACCCCCGGGGCCTTGTACGGCTTCATCTGGCTAAGAGCAACCCGCACCTCCTCCACCTTAACCATACAATTCAAAGATGACCTCTCCGTGTGCTCCAACCCCGGAAAGCCTCTCGTATCCATGCAAACTGGTGCTCTCTCCTCCTCCTGGAGCGAATATAGCGCCCTAAAGTACTCAACCGCTAGTCTCTCCAACTCCTCTGCCTCGTTCACCCATTCCCCTGAGCCATCTTTGAGCGCAAGGATTCGGCCCCTACTCCTACGTATAAGGGTGCTCAAGTGGAAGAAACTCGTGTTCCGATCCCCCATAACAATCCAGTCTTCCCTCGATTTCTGGTACCACAAGGCCTCCTCCTCATCAAGGATCTGCTCCAGGTTGTTCTTGAGCTCTCTTTCCTCCTCCAACAGCCCCGCTGTCACCCCTCTTTCCATTCGCCTCTGCACACTCATAATTTGTTCGATCACCTTCCTCTTTCGAATGTGTATATTACCAAACACCTCTCTATTCCACCTTAGCAAGCTATCTTTCAAAGCTGCCAAAGCTCTCCCCAACTCCTCCGTACCCCTCCACTCCCCTCTTACATACTCCAAGAAGCCCGGATGGAGGGTCCAAGCCGCCTCAAAGCGAAACGGGCGCCTGCTCCTATCGCCCTTCCCCAAGCCCTCCAGCATAAGGTACAATGGGTTGTGGTCCGACGACAGCGCTGGCAAGTGTCGGACCTTGGCTTCACACCACCCCATCTTGCCCAAACAATTTGTGAAGACCCTGTCCATGCGCTTCTCGACCCGCGTACCCATGGAATTTCCCCTCCTCCAAGTGTAGCGGGGACCTATGAACCCCACGTCAATCAATCCCAGCTCATTCACCCAATCACCAAACACTCCCGAGTCCTCAGAGAGCCCCCCTGAACCGCCTAACCTCTCCTCGCTCGAGAGAATGCAATTGAAATCCCCACCAATAAAGAGTGGTTCTTGGATACTCTCGACCACCCGTTTAATTCTTGGCCACCATTCCCGCCTACTACTCACAGCAGGTGGCACATAAACAACCACCATGTGGACCACCCGACCTCGCACCACGCATCGCGCATGGATATGATTCGGACCCTGCCCCTGCACGCTCAGCTTCACCGTGCTAGCATTCCACAGAAGCCACACTCCACCTCTAAACCCCTCCGCCTCCGATCTCACACATCCAGAAAACGGCAATCTCCTACAAACTTCGTCCGCCCGCTCCCCCGAAATTTTCGGTTCGAGAAGGCCCATCACGTCTACTTTATTATGCTTCAAAAGATAACGGGAGGCCCTTCTAAAGCCTCTACTCCCCGCCCCTTGCACATTCCAAATCAAGCAATTCATGAGGAACGAGCAAAGAAAGGGTCCCACTCCGGGCAAAATCCTATAGACTCCGGCTGGCCACCCCTCCCTCCGGGGCCGCTGCCGCTTCTAGCATCTCTAGATCGCCTCCTTTCTCACCCCCACAAGCCACCACCGATCCTTCACCACCCTCTGACGCCACATCATCCGGTGGTTCCGCCTTCCGGCCCTCCTCTATCATGGAGACGCCATCTGATGGCTCCCCGCACTCATTCACCCGACTTCTCACCTCGGTGCCGCCATCATCTGATTGCGGTTCCCCCACCATCTCAATTCTTGGAAAAATACCCGTCTTTTCCCCCTCCACAATTCTCCAAGTGGGCCTTTCTTCCTTAGCTACTCTTTCTCCCCGCTCACCCTCACTTTCCTGCCTTTGTCTCTTTATGGGCCCATTGGTAAGGCCCAATTCTTTTATTTCCTTTGTTTTTGGCCCATCAGATGAAACCCTTCTCTGCCCCATAACCTTCCTCGTACGTCCCCCTTTCTTTCCCTCTGACATCTGCCCCCTGTTCTGGCCGTCTTCTTGTCCCGTCTTTTTCCCCACATCAAACCTGGTACTTGTCTGCCCCTTTCCAAGAGCAACCTGTGCTACAGCATACCCTTTTGCCTGGCCTCCTACAACCTTAGTTGGTGCTACAAATTTGTCTCCATCCCCTTTCCCCTTTTTGTCTCCTTCCTCATTACCTTCCTTCTCTTCGCAGGTCAACGCTGAGAACTTGTTCTCTATGCTAGCTTCTGACACACCTTTCTGCCCGTTAGAGCCTTCTCCTTTCCTACTTTTGGGCTTCCTCGGGACCCGTTGCACCACCATCCATGGCCCGACACAATTCCCCATCTCCGTTGTCCTCTCCGTCTCCCGGCCCTCATCTCCGGCGGAGCTTCCCATCTGCCGTCCACTCCCTTTCGCCTCTTCATTCTCCAAGTGTGGTCTCGAACCCTTCTTATCCCCCTCCACCGTCGCGCCACCACAGACTGCCGTCTCCTTATCCTTGGACAGCTCACAGTCACCCACCACATGGCCATACCTCCCACATCCTATGCAAATTTCCGTCAACCCCTCGTATTCCACCAACACCATCTCGCCATTAAGCAACACAGCCCCCTGTAATGGCTTTCGGAGATCCAACTCCACACAAACCCTGGCGAACTTTCCCCTCGTAGCCTGATTTGTGTTCCGATCGATTCTCACCGGGCGACCCACACTCGAAGCAACTTTGCAAATCACCCTATCCTCATATAGCACCGCTGGCAGGTTTGACAGTCGCACCCAAGCGCACACCGAGTCGATCACATCCTTCTTCGGGTTGAAGTCTGGGGTCCATCGCTTAACCATCAAGCATTGGCCAAGAATGCTCCATGGTCCCCCCTCTAACGCCATCCAAAAGTCCTGCTCAAGGTCGAATCTCACGATGAAGAACCCATTGTTTTGATCCATAATCACCATCTTCCCCGTAGGCATCCACATGTCCTTCAGCTTCCTCTCCAACACTTGAAAGGCAAGTGGTCTGCCCAACAGTTTGATGATGACTGCGTGGCTCCATGCCCTCGCCAACACATCTATTATCTCCCTCTCTACCGTTATCACCGACATTCCCTTCTCCCCAAATGGATAGTTGATCTGGATTTTCTCATCAATCTGCTTGTTGCTCAGAGTGTTTCCCACCTGCGGTCCAAGTCCCTCCGCCAGCTTGTCCCTAAACGAGATCGTAGTGACTCCCTTGTCCGGCGGATTCTGCGGGGCCCCCCAGGCCTGCTGCTGCTCCCCCATCGGCGTGTCCTCCATGCCGTAAACCGACACCAGAGAACGCTCACTGACTTTCTTCGAATTTAACGTTGTATGTATTCGCTTGAACTATAATGCTCCTCAATGCGCGCTGTTCCTTTAAGATTCCTCAATGGAGTTTGTGAGTTGAAGTGCAAGTTCCTCATGGAGGCTATTAAAACCAAATATTGAATTGAACAGAACGACAGAACAAAAACGATTCCAGAGCAAAATAGAAGGCAAACGAATCACACAAGCAAATCAGTATAATGAAAAACTGATTTGTTTTCAGAATTAAGATTGTAGGAACCGGAAAAATCAAGCCCTAATCAAAACGAGATTAGGCAAACAAAATCACACAATTCAATAAATAGATATTCTAAAATATCAATTGGACGATTCAATTGTAGAGGCGAGAAGACGATCTCTTTCCTTAATTCTGAAAACGCCCCGTAGTGCGACGGTTCCTTGGCGTTCCGAATCCCAGGATACAACTACAACTCTCCTGCTTTGCAACACCCAAAAGCAGAAGTTTGGCGAACTCTAGCAAACTGCGTATGCTCTCAGACTCAGATAAATTTTGAAGAAGCTTTTGTGAACGTGTTTTTCAATCAGGGGGATCACAACCTTATAAAACAACGTGGCTTTAATCTCAACTGCTGAGAAAAATCAAGGAGAGCCTTTGACTGCCTCTTTCATCAGTCAAGGTTTAATGGGTCAAGCCCAATACTATGTCCTGTAACCCTAACGGGCCAGACATTTCTCCTTCACACTTGAACTTTATTTTATTTCAATAAAATAAGTTCCAACAATCGAAACAGAGGACTCCCGGCGCGCGGTATACGGACGACGGAACCGTAGGACGACGAGAGTTGCAGCGACGGAGAAAGTGGAACGACACTGGACCCACCAAAAGGCTCATGACAACGACGACGTGCCCGGAAGGAGAACAAAGAACGAGGATTGAAGAAGACCAAAGCTTGAAGAGGGAATGGAGTTTTGAAGAGGAACGTACATACAAATGAGTTTGAAGAAGAAGAAGAGGCCTCTCAAGAGTTTGGTACAAGTTTGATAGGGGACAGCGCACAAGCAAGACGGAATTAGAGTTAATTAATAGGGTTTGACCAAAACTTTAACTAGATTAAATATATATTCGGCTTTAGTTAGGCTGAAAATTGGTAACTTCAAGAGAATCGGTTATATACCCTCTAAGATAAAAGTTGGGGATTAAAATAATGTTTATAGGGGTAACGAATAATTATACTTGTTAAGGAATGGAATACTTGCGAGGAAAGAAACCCGAGCATCTTAACGAGACAGAAAAAACCGAGCATTACATACTACACCCCTTAAAAAAAGTTTCGTCCCGAAACTTACTTGAAGAGCGAACGAGAACTATGGATGCGAAAACCGAACCTATACAAAACTCGAGGTCTCACAACCCCTTAAATCGAAGGGTGAATAAGAACACAATCACTAATATCACACACACACACACACATGAACACCCAAACTCACATAGTGCAAGAGTCAACCAAGTCAAACAAGGTGAAACAATCAACCGAGTCACAAGTCCATCACCTAAGAGCTACACTATCACTCTCCACCCTGGAAGACCTGTAACAACCACATAACAACTTAGGATAACTCTCACTCGTTCTCACCTCGGTCTCCCACGTCGCCCCCTCCTCACCTCGTCGAAACCCCTGAATCAATACGGGGATAATCTTCTTGTTTCGCAGCTTCTTCCTACACCTGCCCACAACCTTCAACGGCTGCTTTGTGATGGTGTGATCCGTCTCGACTACCCACTCCTCGTAGTTAAGTTTGCGAATAGGATCGGGTATGTATAACCTCAGCTACGAAGCACGAAACACGGGGTGAACCCCCTTCAACGTTGGCGGCAACTCTAACCTGTAAGCTAACTCGCCCACTCGCTCCAAAATCTCGAACGGGCCAATATAATGTATCGAGGACTCAACTTCCCTTTCACTCCGAAGCTCCAAACTCTTCTAGTAGGCGACACTCTCAGCCAAACATGTGCGCCTACCTCAAACTTCAATGGTCGTCGCCTCCTATCCGCGTAGAACTTCCCCACCGTCTCCTCAATCTCCTCAATCATCTGTGGCCCTACTCCGACGACCTCAGCTAGCTCATCCCAACACAACGGTGTCCTGCACCTACGACCATACAAGATCTCATATGGTGCCATCTGAATCGAGGAGTGTCAACTGTTATTATGGGCAAACTCCACCAAGGTCAAATGATCCGATCAATGACCTCCACAATCTAGCACGCAAGCCCTCAATATATCCGCCAAGGTCTGAATCATCTTCTTAGACTGACCATCTGACTGCGGATGGTACGCTGTGGTGAAATGCAAACTCATGCCCAGTGCCTCATGTACCTATTGTCAGAATCTCAAAGTGAAACGATCATCTCCAGCAGACACAATCGTCTTTGACACTCCATGTAGTCGGACAACATCACTCAAGAACAACTCTACTACTTGTCCACTACCCATGCCTCTCCCTTGTCCATTAGCCATGTCTCATCTAACCAATAATATTGTCTCAATAACTGATCTTATTGACAAAATCTAGTCATGCAACCTTAGAGCCTCATACTCTCGCTCAACGAGGTGAATTACCTCTTTACAGCTTAATCTCTATCTCAACTCCTGACTCGTAGGACATCTCCTCTTCTTCGACATCATCTCTTCATGTAAGGTTGACTGACAGTTCAAAAAATTTCAAGCTTCTCTAGGTCCTTTAAACTTGTTCTTCTACCTTACCCCCATCAACTCACTACGCAACTCCAACTGAGTAGATAAATGAGTCTATTTACACTCATGAGGCATTTCCTATTAAAGGTACTAGCAACCACGTTCACCTTCCTTAGGTCATACATGACTAGCATCTCCAACTCAAAGCCTTCTGTTATTAATTCTAGATAAGACATCTGAACAATCGCCCTAGCAGTGGATCCTATAACTTTATATCTTCAGAAACATAAGTGATTTCAAAGTTCCTTCCTCGAGGAATCGACTTAAAGCTTGAGGCACCCTACAATCTTGCAATACTGGCAGTTTGGCATATTGGTCATCTATCTTTCAACTAGTCGCAACTCTTCTAATAACTTGCTTTTCAACCAATTTCCTTATTCACACTCAACTAGTCAATGGTACCCAACAGTATGAGCTTCCCTTATGCCCCACAAACCACATCATTTTAACTCCATAAGCATCTTGACTCATTTATGGTGCTAAAGGTACTTCTAACATGTTGCAATATCAATTCTCTCTAGCTCCTCTCTCCTTTTCTTCACTTGAGTCATTTACTCCCAATAGACTCCTCAGCTCTCTAAAATCATACTTCACAAGCCTTGCTCAAAACGGTGTCGTGTACTCTACTATGCAGTCTCCATAAGACATTCAATAAAATCGATATCATGTCGTCTTCTTATATCTGCTTATATCTTGAATCTTCTTGTTTCGCACCCGTCAAGTGAGTGAATCTCTAATTGCACCTTACATTGATGTTGCCTCAACTCATTTGCATCTTCAACAAACCTTTGGACTTTCTATAGCCTTGGATGGCTCCATCTAGAGCGTCCATCAGTGACTCATATCCGTAGCTGAATATATAGGCATGTTGCTCCTCTTCGAATCCATATTTTGTCGAACTCCGACATTTACGAACGGTGTTATTTCTCTTTCCGTGCGCAATGTGAATCCACAATACGCCAGAGTCCACTTACACGTGCAATCAGACTGGATCCACACCATATCTTCTCTTTATCATGGTAACTCATGATTTCAACCATCCTCATCACTCAAAATACATGTTCTAAAGTCATGATTTTAGCTCTATTCACTTTCTATTCGCCTTATCTTGATTCTACATTGGTCTTCAATATCTGCTCAGTCTTGACATGTACTTAGCGTTAACCTCTATTATACTTGCCTACATTCATTCCTTAAGTAAGTTAGGTTACACATGGATACAGACAACTCCGATTTGTTCTACACTTTGCACTCCATGGTTTTCCTCGTGTAAAGCAATTTATCCTTCTCTAAACAAATAAACTTCCTTCTCCATTTACCATTCTCAGATAAAGTTGGACCAACGCCAATCCTCAAACTTCAATTCTTAAGGTGGAATTCGCTAGCATACACCCTAATGCCTTTCTATGACGATCACATCCTCTTTTCTCCGATCGCATTCCACAACTCAATTGCTAGGAAGACCAATTCCATTAATCCTTGGAGAACAATCCCTAAATAACACACAACTCTAATTGCCCACTGCACTCTTGATACGCAACGGCATGCTTTTATAGCACCAAACTACACAATTGAACCATCCTTCTCCGAACTTAAGCTGGGAACTTACACTTAACTTACTAAACTACGTGAGATCCTTCAGCAGATGGTGGCGGAGTCGCAACGTGTCACCTACCCCTCCTAAATGCAACATGACTACCCAATGAAAACGTTTCAAAACACCGGCCGGTTTTAGTTCAAGTTGGACCTCGTGTACACTCGTTGGTCAGTTCCATGTGCCCTTGTTGTCAACCTGGCTCTGATACCAATTTGTAACACCCCGTCTTTCTGACAAGGCATTACTCGGTATTAGACCTCACGGGGCACTACCAAGCTGGTTCGACAATGGACATTCGGATCTTGCAACGCGGGCACGGCGAGAAAACATAGAAAACATCCAACTTGTATTTGAATAAAATATCATTAAAGTTAACATGCACTAATCCCCAAAATCAAATTCGAATTCAAATACTCAAATTTTAAAACTCATCCTAACAGACAAACATCTGCAAAATCACTTAATATAATCCAAGACAAATAATAATAAAACTAACAAAAATAGTCATAATAACACCCAACCCCAATACTATGACACGCGCTACTGCTCCGCACCACCATTGCGCCGAGGCTCGGTCACGGGATCCTGATTACCTGGAATGAAAAATGGGTCCCCGAGGGGTCAGATCCTATCCTATCAAGTCAGAATCAACATGGAAGTTACAAGACGTTTCAAAACCGTTTTTCTAAGGTCAGCAAACAAGTCCGCAATCACACACATATCTCTAGTCCAGTCCTAGGTCCAGTTAGCCACTCAATCAATTCCACACAAAACACGCAATCAGAGGCTCTACCTATGGTATGGGCACTACATCAACACCACATACCTTACTCTACCTATGCCGCAGCTCTGCATCAACACTGCAAGCGACAACCGTCCATCCCATCACAACCATCCACAGTAAACCATCCATCTTCATTCCAACCGTCCATACCATCACAACCATCCACAATCAGCCTCCACTGGAGCGCTGCCCAACATAGAGAAAACAATGACGAAAATATGCGTACATAGATAACAACTTTCAAAAACAGGTTTCCAAAATCATTTACACATAGCGCACATATCAAAACATTTTAAAAGATCGTTCGGGACTAGTTCCCAAAACCAATCTCATAACGACCACGCAACCCTAACAGGCTAGAACAAGACTGAGCAAGTCGAAAATCGACTTACCTTGAACGAAGTTTCCTGGAGAACACGAAGAAGCTAATAAATCGAACAGATGGATTTCCTAATATCATAACGAGAGTACGTCACTATGAGATCGACCCACTTTCCAAAAATAAAACCAAACCAGTAACTGAACAAAGTCTAACACGAATCAATAGACCACTTAAACTAACTTAATTAGCTAGATGTGCCCATGTACTTTTAGCGTTGCCAAGATGATATATAATATACTAATTTTCTTAAACACAAGCCTCCACCCAAACATGTACGAACTACCCCATCATGTATTAGTTTACTCAAATCACATTTGACTTCAACCTGCAGAACACCAACCATTGCTAACTAGTGATTAACCTTAATTAACACCATCTTCTTATAATCCTTGAATAACACCTACGACAATGGCTATATAACCCATTCTTATACCCACTTAATATTCTTGTCAAACGACCAAACACCACGATCGAAAGCCTACAATTTTTTTTTTCCACCCAAAATTTAGACCGACACCATCCCTCGGACCTTGAACCCTTCTCGGTCCTAGCCTAACTACCCAACCCGCAGACTGTATCAACCCCGACTGACACTGCAACTCTGAAGAAGGGATACAAATCTAAAGCTCAGATTAAGACTCACCGGAGAGCGATCGATGTAGGAACCGGAAAACTCAAGCCCTAATCAAAACGAGATTAGGCAAACAAAATCACACAATTCAATAAATAGATATTCTAAAATACCAATTGGACGATTCAATTGTAGAGGCGAGAAGACGATCTCTTTCCTTAATTCTGAAAACGCCCCGTAGTGCGACGGTTCCTTGGCGTTCCGAATCCCAGGATACAACTACAACTCTCCTGCTTTGCAACACCCAAAAGCAGAAGTCTGGCGAACTCTAGCAAACTGCGTATGCTCTCAGACTCAGATAAATTTTGAAGAAGCTTTTGTGAACGTGTTTTTCAATCAGGGGGATCACCACCTTATAAAACAACGTGGTTTTAATCTCAACTGCTGAGAAAATCAAGGAGAGCCTTTGACTGCCTCTTTCATCAGTCAAGGTTTAATGGGCCAAGCCCAATACTATGTCCGGTAACCCTAACGGGCCAGACATTTCTCCTTCACACTTGAACTTTATTTTATTTCAATAAAATAAGTTCCAACAATCCCCCACATCAAGGAAAATGACTCTAAACAAAAACAAAAAAGACTCGATAAACAGACTTTTGAGAGCATAATCGAAAAATCACTGCATTTGAGATGGTAGCTTTTTTCAGCCTTGAACCGCTCATAGTGAGTAGCTGTCGGATTCACTCGTCCAGGAGGTGAACATGATGTCTTGAACCACCCGGGCTTTGATGTAAACCCAAACAACAACTATCACACAGTTTCATTTTCTCGCAGAACTAGGTTCTCTTGTTGTGTTCATTTTGGCCTTGAACATCCCTGGTTATTCATGAGTGAACTTGAAGAACGCTGCCTTACTTCACATTCTCCTAGAAACGGCCCAATTTCACACTCACTAGGTGATTGACCATAAAGAGTATCCTGTCATACCCCACTTTTATTTCAAAGCTATGGAATCATTAAAAGCCAAGCTTAACCTCAACCCATACAGGTAGCACTGTTCATCATCCTAGGAACTGGGAGGAGACATGCATCTCTCAGTGCTATTTTGGAATCAACTTAATTTAGTTTTCCCTTTGAACCTACTTCATAGGATCTCCAATCACATAGGTAGGGTTTCCATTAAGCGTCATCCTATGTCATAGGCTTTAAACCCATTCCTCTTGATGATTTTTCAACTTGATCTCGTGACAAACCTTTAGTAAATGGATCCGCTAGGTTGTCAATCGACTTGACATAATCTATCGAGATTACGCCAGTTGAGAGAAGTTGCCTAATGGTTTTGTGTCGTCGTCTTATATGACGTGACTTACCATTGTACAAACGATTCAGTGCCCGTGCTATCGCCGATAGACTATCACAGTGTACACTTATTGCTGGCACTGGTTTGTCCCACATCGGAGTATCTTCCAAAAACCCTCGAAGCCATTCGGCTTCCTCTGCTGCTTTATCAAGAGCAATGAACTCAGATTCCATAGTGGATCTGGCCAATAAGGTTTGTTTAGAAGATTTCCATGAAACTGCTGCTCCACCTAGTGTGAACACATATCCACTAGTGGACTTTGAGTTTCTGGAATCTGAGATCCAGTTGGCATCGCTATAGCCTTCCAGAACCGCTGGATCTCTTCCATAGTGCAGCCCAAAACTCTTAGTATATCGCAAGTAGTTCAATACTCTAGTTATAGCTTTCCAATGTTTATGCCCTGGATTGCTGGTGTAGCGACTTAGGACATTAACTGAGTGCGCCAAGTCAGGTCTCGTGCAATTGGTCAAGTACATCAGACTTCCAATTACGCGTGCATACTCCAATTGTGCCACTCCCTCACCCGAGTTTTTAGTCAGGTGAAGATGAGGGTCTACAGGAGTCTTTGCAGTCCCACTTGAGTATTTTCTGAATCGCTCAAGTATATTTTCAGCATAATGAGCTTGAGACAGGATGATTCCTTCGGAATATCTAGTGATTTTAATCCCTAGAATGACATTTGCTGTTCCCAAGTCTTTCATGTCAAACTTCCCACTAAGCATGCTCTTAGTTTGTTTGATCATGTCTTTATTGCTTCCAATCATAAGCATGTCATCTACATACAAACACAACAAGATGTATCCATTTTGAGTGTTTTTAACGTAGATGCATTTATCACTTTCATTAATGCTGAAGCCATTTGACATCATTACATTGTCAAATTTTTCATGCCATTGTTTTGGAGCTTGTTTGAGCCCATACAACGATTTGACCAATTTGCACACTTTGTGTTCTTGTCCAGAGACAACATAACCCTCAGGTTGCTTCATATATATCTCCTCTTCTAATTCCCCATTCAGGAAAGCAGTTTTCACATCCATTTGATGTATTTCGAGGTTTCTCAACACTGCTATTGCTATTAGCATTCTGATTGAAGTTATTCTCGTGACCGGAGAATAGGTGTCAAAGAAATCCACACTTTCTTTTTGTCGGAATCCTTGCACCACAAGCCTCGCCTTGTACTTCTCAATTGAGCCATCGGTTTTCAATTTTCTTTTGAAAATCCATTTGCTCCCAAGTGCTTTACACCCTTGTGGTAAGTCGACTAACTCCCATGTATGATTTTGCATAATGGAGTCGATCTCACTATTGACCGCTTCCTTCCATGAAGGCGTGTCTGGTGTGGACATTGCTTCCTTGTAAGTTCTTGGCTCATTCTCTAAGAGAAAGGCCGTAACATACTCAGGTCCAAAGGATTTTTCCTTACGAGCTCTCTTGCTTCGTCTAGGTTGATCCTCTTCCTCTTCTGCTTCATTCACAGAAGTGCTTGCTTCTCTTTGATCACGTGTTCGTTTAGGATAATCTTTATCCTTTCAAGGAAACACATGTTCAAAGAAAGACGCATTTCTTGATTCCATTATTGTATTTGCATGTATATCAGGTATATCTGATTTATATACCAAAAACCGATAAGCACTACTATTGTGTGCATATCCTATGAAAATACAATCAACGGTCTTAGGTCCTATTGCGACCTTTTTAGGAGGTGGTACTGCCACTTTTGCTAGTCACCCCCACACTTTAAGGTATTTGTACGACGGTACTCTACCTGTCCAAAGTTCATATGGCGTCTTGCCAGTGACTTTATGTGGTATTTTGTTCAGGATATAATTTGTGGTTAGCAAAGCTTCCCCCCACATGTTCTGGGCTAACCCAGATTCCTACAACATTGCATTCATCATTTCCTTTAGAGTTCGGTTCTTTCGTTCCGCAACTCCATTAGACTCTGGTGAGTACGGAGCAGTTGTTTGATGAATAATGCCATGTTTTCTACAGAACGCATTGAATGGTTCATCATACTCGCCTCCTCTGTCACTTCGGACAATTTTTATTGTTTTTCCAAGTTGATTTTCGAATTCCAACTTGTACTCCTTGAATTTATCCAAGGTTTCATCCTTGCTCCTTAGCAAGTATACTTGACAATATCTTGTGCAATCATCGATAAAGGTCACAAAATATTTTTTACCGCCTCTAGTTTGCACAAATTTTAAATCACACAAATCCGTGTGTATTAAACCTAGAGGTTCGGTTGTTCTCTCTACACTTGGGGATGGAGTTTTTGTGAGTTTGGCCTGTACGCATACTTCACATTTGTCTTTACTCAATTTGCATTTTGGAATGAGGTTCATGTTAATCATTTTTCGTATAGATTTATAATTCACATGCCCCAAACGTTCATGCCAAATATTAAAAGACTCAGCAACATAAGCAATAGGATTCATTTCATTCATAGAAACATCAGAAACAATAGTTTTCGGGATGACTGTCATCACATTCATTTTGACCAGTCCATCCTTTACATATCCTTTGCCTAAGTACACCCCATTCTTAGTGAGAACTAACTTGTCAGACATGAGCTTCACAGCGAAGCCATTCTTGCTCAGCAAAGTGCCAGAAATCAGATTCTTCCGTATCTCTGGTACATGCAGGACATGGTTGAGAGTCAGCTCCTTTTCAGAAGTCAGCTTCAACACCACTTTTCCATGACCTTCAACCTTGGATGTTGACGAGTTTCCCATAAACAGCTGCTCGTCAGTGTTGCTCTTGGTATAGGTAGAGAACATTCTCCTATCAGAGCAAATATGTCTGGTAGCACCTGTATCATACCACCATTCTCTCGGGTTGCTTCCAACCATGTTGACTTCAGAAACCACTGCATATAGATCTGCATCTGAGAGCTGGTTTTCAGTCATGTTGGCTTGGGCCTTGCCCTTGTCCCAACGTAGGTCAACCTTGCTTCGACATTCATCAGCCTTGTGACCCATCTTCCCACACTTGTGGCATTTCCCACTGAACTTCTTAGCGGGTTGCTTCTTGAAGTTACTGGAGCTATGAGGAGGAGCCTTTCGCTTCCCCTTGTCTTTATGATCAGCCAAATTGGCCTTTTGCTCAAAAGATGTACCACCATCAGCCTTACGGTTGGTTGACTCGATCCGCAGCCTAATAATCAAGTCTTCAAGGCTCATAGCCTTTCGCTTGTGCTTAAGGTAGTTCTTGAAATCCCTCCAACCTGGTGGGAGTTTCTCAATAAAAGCAGCTATCTGGAATGACTCACATATAGACATCCCTTCCGCAATAATTTCATGCGTAAGCAATTGCAGCTCTTCGACTTGTTCCATGATGGGCTTAGAATCCACCATTTTGAAATCTAGAAATTTCGCCACTGCGAACTTCTGAGAGCCTGCATCCTCAGACTTGTATTTCTTTTCCAAGGCCAACCAGAGTTCCTTGGAAGTCTTGACCTTGCTATACACATTGTACAGCGGGTCAATTAGGCGGCTTCGAACATAACCTTTGCACAGAAAGTCCCCTTGAGTCCAAGCATCAACACTGGCTAGGATCCTAGGATCCGTATTTGTAGGAGGAATCACAGGTTTGTCCTCACTCAAATACTTTTCTAGCTTCAATGTGAACCAAAAGATAAACATCTTCTGCTGCCACGTTTTGAAACCAGTTCCATCGAACTTTTCTGGCAACAACCCTACGTTTACAGCGCCAGGGATAGTAGGCGTCTGAACGACGACACTAGTTCCTACATCAGTAGGCGGCAAGGTAACTGCTGGCAGACCACTCCCAAACTGAATTTAGGTTGTCGACTCAACATTACCCCCCGTAACTCCAGTAACAGCACCCGAATCAGTAGTCTCGTTTTGATTAGTCATACTTCAACTCTGTTTACACGCAAGTAGATCAGAATTAGTATGATATTCAAAACAAGTTCGAGTAGGAAATAATATGCACTTAAAATATAACAGATTATTTTTTTCCTTTATTGTTCGATAAATCGAACAATACAAGAAACAGCAAAACAACCACCTGCACTAAAAAAATAGCTCACCACCAAATTAATTAGTAGATATTAAAAAAATGCAAGAAAGCAATATCAATTATCAAGCACGAATAACAAGAATGCTGAGACTTAAGGGGAATTTGAACTTAAACGGATACAGCAACTAAAAATGCAAAAAACCTGCAAACAAAAATTACGCAGTACAACAACCCCAAAAATCACGATGCACGATCAGGATTCACGATGATGTAGCAACGGCACAAAGAGACAAACAACCACCGAACCCAAAAAACCCAATTGAATTGCTAAAACACGTAAAAGCTAAACATCAGCATACTAATTAATTAGCCCAAGCAATTAAATCAACAAGTAGTCTGACAACCCTACGGGAAAAAAAAAACTGCAAGCCTATGGAAAGAGTCTGCAACTCAGAGGAGTTCCGTCACCGCCTTGGTCCCTCCCAAAGTTACGAGGAGGCACTCGGCTGATTACGGCCTCGCCGCCACCCAGAAATCGTGAATGGTGGCCGATTGATCCCGCTAAGGCCTCATCCCCATCGCAAAAGCCCTGAAATTCGCAACCTTTCTCCTCCGATCTCGGCGTTTCAAGTCTCAATTGGTGCCGGATCAGCCTGTCCGCTTAATCAGCCCGTCGACCGTCTCAGCAGGAGGATCTGGAAACCATGTCTTCAAGCAGATTCATGGCGTACTCTCTGTCTCCTTCCACCGCTCCTCACTCTCCTCACATCGGCGGCCTCCACTCCGCCTCCTCTGCTATCGCCGAGCAAGAGAAGTAATTCCTCTCTTTTTCTCTCTGCATCGCTCGTTCTTTATCAGATTTTTCTTCGCCGTTGTTTATGTGCTTTGTCTGCGGACTGGTGGCTGTTTATGTGACTGGTTGGATGATTCGGATTTTCTCTTTACTGTTATCAGTGTTTTTATGTGCTGGAGATCTTTGATTTGACTAACTAAACCTCTGATTTTGTGTGCTTTCTTCACTGTATTGGTCACGGAGGAGTTGAGTTTGCTTTGCCATGATGCACAGCTTGATGCTTGTGCAATATAGATACACATGTTTGTTGATCTGTGAAAAGGAATTGTTGTCCGTGGAGGATACTTTGACGAATACGGGTTCGATTCTCCAATCCTATAATGACATTTCCATTTCCTCTTTTGTTGTTAAAAACTTTGAACGTCAATGCCTTTTGTCGTGCAGAATCATCTGGGGTATCATTCAAAATGACCTCTTGCAGGTAGTAATAAACACAACAATTTAGTTAATCACTGAATAAAAGCACTACATTATCTGCATTTTAATCTGATCCTGAAATTATGCTGGATTAGGTCCTTTGCTTGGTTGCCATGGAGAAGCATGTCTCTCTCAAGCTAGAGCGCATTCGTGACGAAAAAGTCAAGGTATATTATTCATACAAACATATAGCTTGACTAAAATGATGATAATCTTTAAAAATTCCACTTTGATGAGTATAAAGTTTAGTCATTTTATGTTCATGAAAATCCTGGATTGTTGCTTGCCATCTTTTCTGGTTCTTGAATCAATGCTCCCAATAAAATATGAAGAGGTTGTACTTGGACAATACGAAGGCTACACAAGCGATCCAACTGTTCCTAACAATTCAAACACTCCAACTTTTGCATCTATCGTGTTACGAATGGACAATGAAAGATGGGAAGTTAAAAATCTGACAGTTCTTCTCTAATTTTGTTGATTTTTAAAGATGTGTTTTTAGATAAGAGCCATGTAACAAGTTTGCTAAATGATCAAATGTTGTAGGGGTTCCATTTATAATGAAGGCAGGAAAGGCGCTAAACGACCGAAAAGCTGAGATTCGCATTCAATTTAAGGATGTTCCTGGTGACATTTTCAAATGTATGGATCCATATCCCTCTTAAGAACTCTATCTAATTGACAATTACCAATATAAAATTTCCTGAACTTTTTTAGGTAAAAAACATGGCAGAAACGAGTTTGTTATACGACTTCAACCGTCAGAAGCTATGTATATGAAGCTCATTGTACGCTATCTCACACTCATATGTGTCTAATTTATACCATGAATAAAGGTTCAACATTTCTTACTCTAATAAATTGTGCCGATGTGTTGCAGGTGAAGAAACCGGGCCTAGATATGTCAACTGTACAAAGCGAGCTCGACTTGTCATACAAGCAACGCTACCAAGACGTCCCGATCCCAGAGGCCTACGAACGCCTAATACTCGATACGTATGAATTCTGATCCTTTCTTTCTAACATTTGACTGATCCATGTAACAAGAATCCGAAAAGAGCACGAAATTCGGCTTGATAATCAACTGCTGAACCAATTTGTTTCGTATAGGTGCTTCTCTTACTTTCTATTACCATTTGCTGATCCATGTAATGATTGGTTATCTGTTGCTGACATTCGCCTCGCTTAGAAAAAATTCCTCTTGAAAATCAGCTTTAATTCTTTGATGGATCCAGGAAATCATATAAACAGCCTTGAATTAGCATCCTCTTCATACCAGTAGTTGCTAGAAGAGAATGGCCAACTTTACAATCAAGTCCAAGACTTAAAAGGTAAACTGTCCCAATGCTCAAACCATTTATACCAAAAGAGAATGGCCAACTTTACAATCAAGTCCAAAAATTAAAAAATTTAGTCATTTCCAAAAATATCATAGGACTCAACTGGAATATAGGGTACATTCTACATAATCAGATTGGTTGTGTCTTTAAACATGCATACATTTTATTGATCACTTCTTTTCCGAACGTTTGAATATATGGGTGAGGGTTTTGAACTTAATTTAATGTTTTGAGTCTTCGTAGGACTGAAATATTCGTTCAGATGTCCGATGCAGTACATATCCTGTCTATAGAATATATGATTCATGAACTACATTGGTGCATGTTCATTATCAACTAGCGTTGTTGCTAAAGTGCTCTGATTCTGATATGGGAATTATTAATATGATCCCATAGAACACTTCATTTAAGATTTATTTGTATATTTCACTTTTTAACTACAATGCTTAATTTGCAGCTTCAGAAGAGTTTCTGGAACTGACTAAGAGCGGGTTATTAGCAGCTTTAGAAGGTTATTGGTTTATTTAATAGGATTACAATTTTTTCTAATGTTTTTTTCTCTTTGCCATGTAAAAATATGCTGACTGATTAGTGTTAAAAACATCCATTTACAGCTTTGCCCCCTGGATCACTCTTTGGCCTAGCAACGTTTAGCCACAAATTAGGGTTGTATGATGTTCAAGGACCTATTCCAGTTGTAAAACATGTATTTATCCCACCCGATTCAGATGGAACTCTATCTCTAGAGCTGGAAGATGTTATGCCTTTGTTGTCGTTTTTGGCCCCGGTATGATTCCAGTACCTCTTCTACTCTGATCATCTCATTAGTTTTCATTTTCTATGTGATTTTATTTTATTATGTCATGAGGCTCTTCACTTGTGTTTTGTTTACAAGTGGAGACGTGTAAAGGCAAGACAGCAGCTGCACTTGAGACTCTTAAGCCAACAACATCATGGGAAAGAAGTGCAACAGCTGGTCAAGCACTTGATGGTATGTTACTTGGGGGAAGAGGTTTTGGAGCAGCAATGGAGGCCCTTTGTAACTATCTTGGCTCAGAATATGGAAATACCTTTGCCTTAGGTATGTGCAGTTTTTAAAACCAAAGTTCTTTTCAATTAATTGGTTGTCTCTCGAATTTTGTTGGATGTGAAGATTAGGGTAACATTACAGTGTATATTTGAATGATGTTATTTAGTCTTATTTCGTTTGATCAAGTTCAGCTAGGGTCTTTGCTTTCTTGTCTGGTTCTCCTGATTATGGACCCGGGCAGCTGGATACTAGACGGTATGGAGAGCAATATGCGAGTAAAGGAGAGGATGCAGACCTTGCTTTACTTCCAGAGTAGACACCTTTCTATAAAGATTTGGTGGTTATATTTTTCTATTCTGTTTTATTTACTTTCCTACTCTATGAGCTTTACAGTAGTTGCTATCCAGTGCTGATCATGGATATATGTTTCCCAGGCTGCTGTAGCTGTTCAAGCTGGTGTTTGTGTGGACATATTCGCTGTAACGAATGAGTATACAGATCTGACATCCTTGAAGTTCCTTAGCATAGAGAGTGGGGGCACATTGTTGTTGTGTTCAAATACTGATGACTCTACACTTCCGCAGGATATGTGATTTTGAAAATTTCTGTGAACATAATAACTTCTTAACACAAAGTGGTAGTTTAATGTTTTTTTCCATGTGTTGACGTCATTGTGATTTTCTAGGTACCGAATGTTGAACCGTCCCTATGCCTTTAACTGTGTGCTACGATTGAGGACTTCCTCTGAATTTATAACCACCTTATTTATGTCCCGTGTTTAAAATCATTAGTAGGCATTGCCTTATTGGAAATGTCTTCATCATTCATCTGGTGATTCCCCAAATATACCTTTGAATCATTGCAGAGCTTAAATAGTGCCTTGGATCGAGCGATTGATTACTACACGAGCAATGCAGAGGGTTGGATGCAGCTTGAACCAAGGCATCTTTGACTAGAATCGGATCATATTGTGCAAAGAGGTAGTATCTTAGTCAAATCGGATCATATTGTGCAATGAGTAGTATCTGTTTCATTACAAATTAAAGTTTGAATCTAGAATCTTATACATGTTTGTAAATTTTGTTTGCAGTTTTTTATCTGTCCAACATGTGTTTGATTAAGGAGGACTGAAAGAAAGGATCATCCGTTTTGCTTTGGGTTCGACCAATGCTGAAATAATGGTCTTTTGCAGTCATTTGGACCTTCCTTCTTCTACTTTTATGCGGTGTTTGGTATTTTAGGTTTTGGTAGAATTTTACTTTCGATTAAATTAAAGCACATTTTTGTTCTGTTGCAAGTCTGCTTAATATTTCACTACTATCTGGACTTGAATGCTACCGAGGATTTTGAGGTTTCTCTTATGAGTTTGAGTTTTCTCGTGTTTCTCATGTCTGTTTTCTCATGTTTCTCTTATGAGTTTGACTTTTCTTATTCCAAATCTTCCATCTCATTAACTTGTCCCCAAAACCGTCCCATTTGTTTTGATTGGCTCAAAATTTAGAATCAGGCTTTTTTTATTGTCTTTTTTAAAGTTGCAATATAAGATTTGGACCAATCAAAACAAAAGGGACGATTTTGGGGACATGTTAATGGGACGGAAGATTTGGATCCCACCTATTTACGAAATGCAAATGTCCTAAGACTTGATAATGGCTTTCTACACATACGCTTCAAGAAACAAATCCAATGTGACCTAAACATATTCTTCAAACACAATGCTCGAGCCCGTCCGATGATGCCCACTAGTTAG
The DNA here is from genome assembly GCA_934048045.1 of Polygonum aviculare. NCBI lineage: Eukaryota > Viridiplantae > Streptophyta > Magnoliopsida > Caryophyllales > Polygonaceae > Polygonum > Polygonum aviculare. Next base: position 12,749,897 of record OW204023.1, on the reverse strand, counting down.
AACAACAATTACCAATGGCCTTATTTTATTATCAAGTCTCTTTAAATTAGGCTAATGACTTTTAATTAACAATTTAGCTAGTGGGCCTAATTAATCTTCTCTCTTTAATTGCCTATGGGCCTGATTTTTAAACAACCCAAATTAAAACCTAATTAAGGCCCATTTGAATGTTGGTATATGTAAGCAGCCCCCTTCCTCTTTGTTTTACGTACAACAAATTGGTGGCTTACCTCCTTCTTCCCACGAGCAGCCACAACACCAACGACAGCAGCCCGACGCCGGCGTCCTCTGGCAGTTTCCGGCAACTCCTGACGGCTCCCCGACGACAGCAGCGACGGCAGCGCCTCCGGCGATGGGCGGCGGCCTCAGTGACGGAACGAAAGGAAAAAAAAATCAGGTTTTTGACAATGGAGTTTTGGGCGTTTTAGGTAGAATTTCGGACTGAAATCTGATGGAATTGATGGGAGAGGGAGATTTGGGTAGTCACGGATTGAAGAGAGGAGTAAGGGAGAGTTGAATTGATTTGAGTGTGCAATCGATGGGTGCCAAAACCCACAGTTTATAGGCAGATTTTTACCCACAATCATACGCAAGGGAAGTGAAAAAGGACATGGTAGAATTACTAGGCGTTCGGCCGGACTCCCGGGATGGGACGAGAAGTGATGGGCACAGACTCGGACGACCGGAAATCCAGGACAAACATCTCGTGAATTCGGATTTTAGGGGGGGTATTTGGGCTTAAATTAAATGTGTTTCCTTAGTTTGACAGGAAGTTGTCATAGCCCATTTGGTAGAAGGAAGGGAATGGGGTAGGAGAGGTCAGGGGTTCGAATCCCACCTTCTCCATCCTCTTATTTTTAATTTCGGCCCGTTATGATTAGATTAGCACTTGATTAAATTTTATAACAATTAATCCAAGTTAATTAATTATTGCTAATTAATAGTATAAATCTTCTCAAATTACATTTCTTTTATTTTTATTATCATTAGTTCTTTTTCTTATTAATTTTACTAGACTTGTAAATTATTTGTGAGTAAAAATACTTAATTGTATCTTTAGACTATAATTCTCTATTTTATACTTTTAAATTATATTTACCGATTAATATGCTTTCTTGAAAGCTTTAATACGTCGTTACGAAAACGAATTCATTAGAATATATTAGGGAGATTGGGGTTATTATAATAGAATATATTACATAATACATTATAAAAATAGCGGTTATTGCATTAGTACCCTCTTAAAAATTAGTTTCGTCCCCGAAAATATGAGAGATTGGGGTTGGCTTGAATTAGGGAAATATATTTATATACTCAAGAACTTTTCCTGTATGAAAAGATACTTTATGCTTTAAGTACCCCCTTAAAAAGAAATTGACAAAAATGTCTTAGATACAATCCTTGTTAAAGCTTGCCCTTTAAAAGCATACCTAATTAAAAGTATATAAAACTTCGAAGCTGTAAAATATAGAACAAGTTTTATAGAACACACGTACGATGTGTACATATGCACAAAGTCCTTTACCCAATGGTAATTGATCTATTGAAAATATAAGTATTTAGTTTAAACATTTTGACATGACCAAGTCAAAAGCTCTATTTTGATATATTATTGGAAGAAAAACTGCCATAAGGTATACTTGTTATTATGATTACAATCACAATTATTAAAATGTTATTAAGAATTTATAAGAAATTTCTTCTTTTTTGTTTTCTTTTTTTTCATAATGACTTAACAGAAATATTTTGATGATTTAAAATATGCGACTTATTTAAACCCAAAAAGGTTTAAAGGATATTGAATGAACAATTTATTTATTGACAAATAACATTGTCTTTCAAACTTTATACAAACTCGCTAGTGAAGTGTAAATATAAGATTGTCCAAACACCTTTGGAAAAAAAACGAATCGAGGTTAATAACAACATACGATTATCATAATAATGCATACTCAAAATTCCTAGAATTGCTTTAAGCGGAAAATTTTGATTACTTCCTACGTTTAACACAAAATTTTAATATTCCAAAATTTTCAAACTTAGAATTGTCATACATCAAAATACGCTTTTTGAAATTTGGTTTCCAAAATTTTCCTCAAGGAATTATGTGATCTTATCCCGCCATGTGCTCAGGATGGGGGGTAGAATCAGCATAATCCTTTACAGCATTTTCATGGAAATAAGACATGTGAGTTTGCCTTACCATGTGATCAGAATGGAAGACAAAACACATTCTTACTCACCACCATGAAAACCGTAGGAAAGTTTAATCCGAAATCTCGTTAACAAACTAGAAATAAATCGTTTTATGTTAAAAAGAATTTTGTAAGAGCTTATAAGAACAACAACTATCGTCGGTCATGTTGGAGCATTACAAAAATAATAATTATCCTCAAACAAAACTATAATATGATTTCAAATGTTCCTTACTTAGGAATACTTAATACATGAAATTGTAACTTGAGTTAACACATGCAAATGGCCAGTCTGATAAGAATCACAATATTGACAATACAAGACAATTGATTGATAAGATCGAAATTCGTTGACAATTATTGTCAAATTCGAAACCATTTTTTTCCTTTTCGAAATCCAACACAACATCCTTATGATAATAATTACTTTTATCATATAAAAGACTTATAAAAAATTTAAATCTCAATATTGAGGGTTCAAATTTCAATACAAAGATTTAGTTCAACTTTAAATTAGGAAAATAATCTAGCACTTCAAAGCATAGAAAACTCTCAATATGAATGTTTTCTCATAGTGCTCTTTTATTTATGAAGAAAAGAGTTTCGAAACAATGCAAAAGAAACAACTTTCCTTCTTTCTTGGTAACAAATAATTTCGTTCGACGCTCCTTTTTGAAAATAGCAATTTTACCTTGTAGTTGATCAAATTTCAAAGGATAGCATTGATATACCTTTATATATGATTTCCAACTATACCACGTACGTTAAGCAAATCTTTTACTTTGACTCTTTATTTTTTCTTTTTACGATATTGGATTAGTAAACTTATTTAGAATGGAAACTGAGGATGTCACTTATGTTACACATACTTGGAAATAGGGTATGACATATATTAGCTCAAATATAGAAGTTCAGCAACACATAAGCGGTTTAAACACTTGGGGCATATCCCATCGATTTAAGACTTGAGCTAAGGTTTATTGAGGAAGAGAATGCTTAATTCAATTATTTTATTTTGGTTACGGTGATTAGTATATTAGCACTTGGCTACTGTATAAACGACCTTATCACTCTGACGATGATTCACTCAAGATCTCCTTAGTTAGTGTAGTTTAGGCTAAGGAGTGATTGAATTTGATGAATTTACTCTCCAGTGGAGTCCAATCCACTTATGAAAACGACGAACCCTTTGAGTCTTAGTGGACACCTCTGGTCCCACATACTGTAATAGTTGATTGAACTTGGTGCCTTTCCCTAGTACAATCAATCCCTCAACTTTCGGGTACAGAAGTTTCTCTTGCTTCTTGTACCTCATGGACTTGGAGAGGTAGCGAGACATCAACTTGTTCTTGAACATGTCCCAACTTAGCATCGAGTGATCAGACAATCAAGAGTTCTCCTACTACTCACTAGCTTCATCCCCTAATTCGAGAGTTGTGATGTGCACCTTCTCAGCTTTAGTGCATCGAACATTCCTCAACAACCTCTCGATATGAGTGAACCAATAGGAGAACTTATCTAGATCTCCTAGACCGTTATAAGTTTCCGGCTTCAGCGAGGTGAAGTCTTAAGCGCCTTAGAATAGTTTGACCCATCACCTTGGGCATGATTGTCATTCTCCCTTCTGCCCATAGGTGGGTCGGCTCTAATGACGTTGGGTTGAGCGGGCGAAATTGGAGGATTTGTTGCTTGTATCATTTTTTGAAACATTTCCCTTATAACCTCTAGGGTTGCAGCATCAAGCGTTATCGCTCAAGCGGGATTTGATCCATGGTTGTCCCCTTGGCCTCCAGTCCCAAACTCAACCTCGTCTTGTCCGCCCTGATGGGTGAGGTTGATTAGAAGGAATTGTTTATTGGTTCCTCGAGTGTTAACCAACTGAATGAATGACAAATGTTTCCATCCAATTAACATTTGTATAAGGAAATGCGTAGACACATTTTGAAATGGAGGTGATCATTATATTCAAGGGTCATCACACATGCCGCAGGTACATGAAAAAGATGGTTACACTTAGTATGAGGAAACTTAAACAACCTTACAACGACCCGACTATTCAAGCCATACAAAAGGAATAGTCGACAGCTTAAGTGGGCTTCCTAGAGCTACACACTTATAAGGGTACACGAGGGAAAAAAAATCTAACGGGGATGAGACGGAGGGAAGCAGTACTTGTCCAAGAATCCGGGACTGAACAAATTGCCGTTCAGGACCTCGCCTCCATCTTCCAATAACCACCTAGCTTGCTCGAGATTGCGGTTGAGAATATCAATAGACCGCTGCTCATTGACTATAGCGGCTTCAAAATTTTGGATTTTCCAGCGATGTTGACGGAGAGCGTTCTCCCATGCTGTCTAATGCCGACGGAGCAAGCGTGTCCTCACTTGGAGGCACGTAAGAGGGATAGGTTCTGGTGTAGGCAGCCGCCCACCTGTGTGTGGTGCTTCAGTATTACGATCTACTTGATCACATACTGGTTGATAGGTGAGTTCTGGTGGACTCGCCAGAGGGCCCCGGTTTAGATCAAGCGAGGAGGGGTTGTCTTCACGCCTTCGTTCTTGGGACGTCACCTCCTCCCCAATTGTTACTTCAGAATTCCCATCTATAGGGTGGCTATTTGCCTCGAGGTCATTGAAAAGATTCTCCAGTCCATACTCTTCCAGGTCCGATAGAGAAAAGTTCCAATCATCTCCTAACAGTGCGGGATCCTCTAGTCCGGGGTAGGCATGTGCTCCCTCACCAGCTCCCCAATCGAAGCCAAGGTCTGGCATTAATAAGTCCGGGAAAGGTTCTCTTGGTTGATCATCAGAGCCTCCACGCTCGGCGGTAGGGGCTTTAGAGGTATTCCCCCTCTAGTAAGAAGCAGATCCGTTGGAAGGGCGCATTTTCCTAAAGATGGATTTAGAGGGTTAGGACACGTTGATTTGCAAATCTGTATGCAAGTTGAAGACGATCTGAAGGAAGTTTCAAATTTCCAAGTCATAAAAATCTCTAAGAACATTTTAAACGATTAGAAATCTCTATGAGGTTTGATAAAAACAGCTTCTTGAACTTTGTGACAAGAAGGTTTGAAAATAGTTAGTTTCTTGAATTCTGTTACAAGAAACTTTCGAAAGGAAATAAATCAAAGGTTAGGAACCTTTAGCTCTGATACCATAACTGTAACACCCGTATTTCTAACCCAAGGGCGTTACCGCCAGTGATCTCAGATTTTACCATCCAAGACCACCCGAGGCTATAGGTAACACAACACGGTTCAAAGTAATATAAAACAGGATAGTTATATTACATTAAAGTGGTTCATCGTTTATCACATACTTGAAAAGGCGTTCAAAGGTCTAAAACGCTAGTTCTTGAAATGGAAACGACATTAGATAATAGTGCAGCGGAAATTAAGACAATAATATTATTCAAAGTAGCATGGGGGACCCAAACTGTCCAAAGGACTTGAAACCTTCTTTCCTTCAGATCCTTGAGTCTTCGGCTTTAATCTGCTACAGTCTTGGCCTTGTTACCTGATATTTCCATAGAAGCAAGAAATACCAGCCGACCAATGTCGGGAAGAAAAGAAAGTGGTATTAGTCTAACGCGAGACTAAGCAAGTGGTAGAATACAACTAGGTGTAGGAAACAGGGATGCAGGTTGGGACCCTCGAAAAGAGACTTGAAACAAACAGAAAGAATCATCCACTTGCCTTCGATTTTCGAGAGTTAGACGCTACGAAGACGGAATCTGTGAACGAGCGCTCATAGAAGCTTAACCTAATTCGAGGCACGGAATGATAACGAAATAAATTAATATTTAATTTATTTCTTAGTCTAGGACTCCTCGAATTATTAGTTTATAAATCTAAGATCTCGGTTTATTAAATGTTAGAAGCGAGTTTATGATTTTTGTAAAATCATCGGTTCACGAACATCTTTCGTAAAATTTATTTATAAAACGCTTCTTAAAGAAACTAAATAAATACTTAGTTAAGATTTATTATTCATAATAAAATAATATTTTATAATTATAAGCCTCAATTAAGAAGAGGTTCAAGTTCATTTTTATAAAGAGATTGACTTAATTACATGGGTAAAAATACCTTTAATCAACTTAATAAATTTTATCACTTTATAAAAATAATTATTTTAATGGGTAGAGATTTTAAATTTTATATCATCCATTAGAACAACAATTACCAATGACCTTATTTTATAATCAAGTCTCTTTAAATTAGGCTAATGGCTTTTAATTAACAAATTAGCTAGTGGGCCTAATTAATCTTCTCTCTTTAATTGCCTATGGGCCTGAGTTTTATACAACCCAAATTAAAACCTAATTAAGGCCCATTTGAATGTTGGAATATTTGAGCAACCCCCTTCCTCTTTGTTTTACGTACAACAAATTGGTGGCTTACCTCCTTCTTCCCACGAGCAGCCACAACACCAACGACAGCAGCCCGACGCCGGCGTCCTCTGGCAGTTTCCGGCAACTCTTGGTGGCTCCCCGACGACAGCAGCGCCTCCGGCGATGGGCGGCGGCCTCAGTGACGGAACGAAAGGAAAAAAAATCAGGTTTTTGACAATGGAGTTTTGGGCGTTTTAGGTAGAATTTCGGACTGAAATCTGATGGAATTGATGGGAGAGGGAGATTTGGGTAGTCACGGATTGAAGAGAGGAGTAAGGGAGAGTTGAATTGATTTGAGTGTGCAATCGATGGGTGCCAAAACCCACAGTTTATAGGCAGATTTTTACCCACAATCATACGCAAGGGAAGTGAAAAAGGACATGGTAGAATTACTAGGCGTTCGGCCGGACTCCCGGGATGGGACGAGAAGTGATGGGCACAGACTCGGACGACCGGAAATCCAGGACAAACATCTCGTGAATTCGGATTTTAGGGGGGGGGTATTTGGGCTTAAATTAAATGTGTTTCCTTAGTTTGATAGGAAGTTGTCATAGCCCATTTGGTAGAAGGAAGGGAATGGGGTAGGAGAGGTCAGGGGTTCGAATCCCACCTTCTCCATCCTCTTATTTTTAATTTCGGCCCGTTATGATTAGATTAGCACTTGATTAAATTTTATAACAATTAATCCAAGTTAATTAATTATTGCTAATTAATAATATAAATCTTCTCAAATTATATTTCTTTTATTTTTATTATCATTAGTTCTTTTTCTTATTAATTTTACTAGACTTGTAAATTATTTGTGAGTAAAAATACTTAATTGTATCTCTAGACTATAATTCTCTATTTTATACTTTTAAATTATATTTACCGATTAATATGCTTTCATGAAAGCTTTAATACGTCGTTACGAAAACGAATTCATTAGAATATATTAGGGAGATTGGGGTTATTATAATAGAATATATTACATAATACATTATAAAAATAGCGGTTATTACACCGGGTCACTAGATGCCCCAGGAACTTCCCCGAGCCAACTGCAAAAGCGCACTTTGCGGGGTTAAGACGCATCTGGGCGGCTCGTAGCACATCAAAGACATGTTGTAGGTCGTCTAGGTGGGTCGATGTCCGCCGACTCTTTACGACCATATCGTCGATGTAGGCCTCAACCGTCTTTCCTAAGTATTCGTCGAATAACTTAGTCACGAGACGTTGGAAGGTTGCCTCTGCATTCTTTAATCCAAAGGGCATCACTTTGTAACAAAAGATCCCTCGAGGAGTTATGAATGCGGTCCTCTCTTGATCCTCCTTATGCAAGGGAATTCGATGGTACCATCGATAGGCATCCAAAAGCTCATCCGCTCATGCCCTGCAGTGGCGTCCACTAATTGATCAATCTTCGGGAGAGGGAAGATATCCTTAGGGCATGCCTCATTGAGATCGGTAAAGTCCACGCAGACTCTCCAATCTCCCGTCTTCTTTTTGACGACGACGGTATTGGCCAGCCAAGTCGGGTACCATACCTCGCGAATTGCATCGGCTTCCTGCAGCTTCTTTATCTCAGCGATGACAGCCTCGGCGTGTTGAAAGGAGGACCGCCGGGCTCGTTGAACCACTGGCTTCATACTCTGACTCACATTCAATTTGTGACATGCGAGCTCAAGGCTGATCCCGGGCATTTCGTAAGGACTCCATGCGAACACATCGCGGTTCCTTTGCATGAGGGTTGTAAGGTCTGAGAGCTCTTGGGCGGATAGGCCCTTTCCGACGTAAAAGACCTTTTCGGGATCCCCTCCTGTCGGGACTTGAGTCAACTCGTCAATGGACTTATCCCGGGGCTGCGATCCTACGTCGACCACCTTCTGGAGGAAATCCGAAGACAAACCCTCGTAAGCCTCGGGATTCTCTCCGATCCCAAAATCCTTGTCTGAACTCGCGCCGAGTTCGTCATGAGACGGGTCCGCGCCCGCAGGACCCTGAACCGCGGCCGCAAGTTCATGTGTCGAATTATCTAGGGTTTTGTAGACGGATGCCCCCAGCGGCCCACCCGCGATCGCGGACGCCCGACGCGCGCCCGCGGGTAGTTCAACGAACTCGGGCAGAACGCTCTGGGGGTAAACCGGGCCCGCAGCCCCCAGAACCGCGCCCGCGGTCTGCGTACAAGAACCGGGCGGAGGGTTCTGCGAAGAACCCGCGACCGCGGTTCCCTGACCCGCGCCCGCGGGTCGTCCCTTCCTCGCGATGGATCGCTCGGCAATCCACGCGGCCGGTGCGTGCGGGTTGGCCTGATCGGGGGACGGCTCGACCGATCGGCCCCGCTTCTGCCCCTGCGCCGACGTGACGGTGGCGGTCCGGTGAATCGCGGGTCGGGGCTCGTACCGGATCGACTGCCGTGGTCGCGCACCGCGCGGAAAGGTCGATCGGCCATCGGCCGTACGCGATTCCTGGAGGTTACGACCGTCGCGCCGGTTTGCCTGGGGGCTATCTCGATCCGGGCTCGTGGACAAACGATCCATAACCTCCTTAGATCGGTTCTCGTAGGGGAATAGAGATGAAGGTCGAAAACCTAGTTCTCCCCACAGACGGCGCCAAATGTTAGTACACAAAATATGCCGTGTACAAGTTTCAACTCCTTCTTCAATGACCTTCTCCTCCAAGCTTCTTATCCAAGACTATTTACCTTCAATGACCTGCAAAACAATGGACCTAGGGGCGAGCAACCCTTAATCCACCTCCGATGCTTAAGTCAGGTAGGGCAATGTCGATTAAAGGCGTCAGGCAGAGCGATAACTTAGAACTTACCTCGCACATGAGTGAATACATGTGTATTTATAGAGGAAGGGAGACAGGCGAAGGAGAGTCAGGCGTGCCTATGGGCCGATCGGCCCACTAGGGTTTCAGGGCACTGGCTTGCTCCTCAAGTCAACCAAAATCTTATCTCAAACGAAGATAAGATCCTCTTCCATAAATATTACCCTAATCTAGAGTAACTACCCTATTAAAAGATAAAGCAGAATAAATATGGATAGCATAATAAATAAGATAGAGAAAAAAATGCTAACCAATTGATATGGAATCATGCCCGCCTACACTTACCATCAATAAACCATGTGTGTCTTATGTATGGCTTAATTTCTTACCTTTATTTTCTAGTTGAACTTAGTTTATTATGTAGCTTTATATATAGGGTTTAACATATCGAAGAACTTACATACATTGAAGCTTCGAAGAACTTAGGTACATTGAAGAACTTACCTTTCTTTTTTCTTTTTTTTCCAGATTATTAATTTAAGTGTCCTTTTTATTTTGTTTTTTATGGGTTAAGAGTTAAAAGTACATTGTTAGAATAATTAGCTAAATTATTTGGGATATTTATTTTTATAAATCAATTCAGTGGTTTTTTCCCAAATATTGTTGATATGGTGAAGTTTAGTAAATCTATTTATTAATGGAAAAAATCTTATAAGATACTTCTTAATAGGAGCAGATTTCAGTGGTCTTGGCAAGGGCTTGAAGTGGCAAGGTCAAGCTGCCATCACATCAAACCAACTGCAGGAAACAAGGGCTCAAGCTGCTAAGTCATTACAAGCCCCTTTTGGTAGCCAATCCAGCTCAAACCAACCTTAGGAACCGTCTGTTTTAATGTGTTGCAACCTGACTTTGGAACACTCAAGTTGTCCTACTTTTGTGCTACAAGCTATTGGAACTGAATAGTCACTTTTGTACTCATGGTTTGCCTTAACTTTATGTCATTAGCTAGGTGGAAACTGTGGCAATGAGTCACCACCATATTTTGTAAAAACTGTGGGAAGATGCCATCACTGACATAAGGTGCTTTTGTAGATGGAAACTGTGGCAATGCCTTAAATTAATGTAACTGACTATGCTTATCATGTTGGCAATGACATTTGTTTTGTGTCGTCAAATGGTGCTTGTGTAGTGAAATGCTGGTTTTTGCTTGTGTAGTGAAATGGTATGTGTGTAGTCAAATGGTGCTTTTGCTGTCATGAAATGGTGCACATAATGTTGGCTTTTGTGTTGTCATGAATGAGAGCATGTGTACACATCAATTCAGAGGTAAAGACTGCATTCCATTCATTCAGTTGTAGCCTCATTAAGAGGTTCAAGCATTACAAACACAGATCACAAACACAGATCAAAGTTCAAGCATTACAAAGACAGAAATTTCCTAAACTTAAGAGGTAGTAACCTCATTACAATATTTGATCAGATCAAGGAGCAAACAGTTTGCTCAAATTCAGCAACACAATGGCCACTAAAACCACAAATAACACATTTGATCGACGCCTAGCCTTGTCCCTTTCGACTAACAACACATTCGATCGACGCCTTGCCTCATCCCTTTCCCTTCTTTCTCCTCCACTCTCCTTAACAGACCTGAGATTATGTGCTTAGCATGTTCCGGGATCGGTTGATCAATCCACCTAAAGTATCCACAAGCACCATTCTTTTGCAAAAACAACAATAATCTATCTAAATCCCCAATTCAGAATTTCTAGGCTTACAGCAATTCATAAATCAAATTACAGAAATTAAAAAAAACCCAAATCTCGATTTCTAGGGTTCGAGTAGAAATTGGGGCAAATCGAGCTCACCCCATAATATGGACAACCAAAAAATCGCCTCCCTGGATTTCTCCCAGTCCATGAGTGCTTCATGGAAGCTAATTCGCCGCATGATGTCCGCGTTTTTAGGTAGATTTCTAGGGTCTAAATAGGTTGGTTTAAGTCAATTTTTGTAGTTGAGTCTTGTGTTTTTGAGTCTTTTTGCATAAGTTTTCTTATTTCCTTGAGATTCGGAAACTACGCGCTTTTGTGTCGTTTTGTAGGTGTTTTGGGGCTTGAAGACGAGTTTGGAGCAAGACTTGGAGAGGATGGACGAGCTAGGAGGAAGATTCAAGTGGAAGAGCCAAGAAGAAGAGCTAAAGAGAAGCAAAATCAAGAGGAAAAGTGAAGAAATCGACCCCGGGATCGAGCTAGGAAGGGTCGAGCACGAGCCAAGTGAAGAAGTTAGAAGATGCTGAAAAAAGTGCTCTCAGGATCGACCCTGAGGGGGGTCGATCACGACCCCTAGGGGGGTCGATCCTAGGCACCGACTTCATTATTCCGGATTACAAGTTGAAGTTTCCAAATCTGTATTTTAGGAAGGTGTTTTGTTTGTGTAACCTAGTTAGATTAGGACTCCTTTGTGTCTATAAAAGGAGGTTGAACCTATAGTTTTTAGAGGCTATGCTTTGGGGATGCTTTGGATGCTTTGGGGATGCTTTGGATGCTTTGAGGGATGCTATGCTTTGGATGCTTTGGGGAGGCTTTGGATGCTTTATCATTCAATAATTAATCCAAGACTTGGAGTTGGGAAGAAGACTTGGAGAGCAAGTTTAAGGTTTGTAAGATTGACCTTTGGTTTTTATTTGAATTTTAGTTTGGTTTTTGATCATGTCTTCTTCTTCTTCCTTGTTCTTCTTAGCTATGTGTGAGTAGTCTTCTTAAGTTCTAGGGTTGGGCAAAAACCCAACACAATCATGCATGTTTAAAACTTGAATTCATGACTTGAATGCTTGATGATCATATCTAATCTATCTTGTGCTTAATCCTTGGTGAAAATTGAGGCATGTCTTGTAATTAACCCTAGCGAAAGTGAAAAGTTAGTTGCTTGATTATATCTAATAGGATTATTTGCGAAAGTTGATATTCCTAGGTTGAAGGATAGGTAGAAAGTTGTTTGATTTGCGAAAGTTGATTGAATAGCTTGAATGGTTTGCGAAAGTTAACTTTTCTATGATTTAGATTGCATGATAGTTGTGAGTTCTTGTCAAAAGCATGTATGGTTGTTGTTGTGGTAGCCCTAGGATTTGCCTTTTATATTGATTACCGTATCTTTTGCCTTGATCTCGACTCCCTTCGCCGTGTTCGAGCCCTTGATTGTGATTGAGTGTGTTTTCGTGTGCGTTTCGTGTGTTCCGCTCTCAGGATCGACCCCCCTAGGGTCGAGATCGACCCTCTTTGGGTCGAGCCTGAGTTGTTCTGCCCTTGTTTTCTTTGCTCTTTTCGTAATTTTCAAACTAAACTTAGCATTACTCTCACTCCCGTGGACGATCCTGACTTCGCTATACTCAGCGGGGTCTTGAATACAAATTTATTTGTTCGAGAAACCCTTCAACACCGCACATACACATCGGAGTTCCAAATTCCAGTTATGAGCTTCTCCGCGATGACATGCTTGAAGAGGAAGCCATTCGGGTTCTCGAGACCTAGAACTTTCGAACCCAAATTACAGAAGTAGCTTTGTGGATGTTGGATGTGGGATGAAGCGACCAGTTTTTCAGATTCGGAGGAAGAAGCTGATGTATGGGGGAAGAAGAAGATGTGTTCGATGGGGAGGTGTTGTGTTTTTGGCTGCAATTTATTTTTTTTATTTTTTTAAAGCCGCGTAGGCATGCATTAAATGATAGCACTCTCCTATTCATGCGTACATACACGCGCGATGCCACATCAGACCAGAGGTGTTCAATAGGTAGACTTTAGAAAGTTTAGGTGTTCAATATTTACGTTTCAAAGGTGAGGTGTCCAAGTGACCAATTTGCACAAGTTTAGGTGTCTGGATATGTTTTAAGCCCTTCTTAATATGCTATCTTTTTCTAGTTTTTGGTATTTTAAGAAAAAAAAGGGTATTGAAGTAATTTCATGGTGTGATGTTTAGTAAAATGGTGTGATGTATAGCATCCCCCTTTTTAAATGATATTTATATATTAAAAATAGAAACTAATAAAATAACTAAAATAATAATAAATATTATTATCATTACCAATAATAATAAATATATATGATTGCCAGATCCAACCAAATGGGTTAAGAAATGGAATTTTTAATGATTATTAAAATAGTATTAGGATTCAAAATAAAATATAAATATACTACATATATAAAAAAAATTGGGTCAATTGAATAGGTTCGGATTTCAACACAATTGGATTTGGGTCAATTGGATTCAGTTTTGTTCCTTTTCCATTATTTTATGGGTCCGATTTCAACTTTAAAATTCTAGATTAGTTCGGATCTGTTTTTCGAGTTGGGACTCGACACTAAAATTCTCGGACAATTTGGATCAGTTTATCGGATAAAAAAAGGTTTTGGGAACTTGCTTAGAAAGTCAGATCTATAGTCTATATGTGTCAACATTGACGGCCCAGAAAATGTGGGCCTCAATCATCCATGATTCATCTGTGTTCTGACACGCATCTTGATCGAAAATAAGACACTCATCTTGACCGTAAAAAGAGAGAAAAAAAGATAACGCACTTGTGAGTGGACGGTCGAAGTTTACTCCAAATATACGTAATCCATGATGTTGGATGACGTTAAGTAGGAGACTTTTCGTATCTATAACCACGATATATACCTCCAAGATCAGAGTAACAGAGCTCATGTTTTTTCCGAACCAACCAAAAAATTATACTACTCCGTACTATTTTTTTTTTTGGTGAAGGTACTACTCCGTACTATTTTCGTTAGAGAAAGCAGAGAAAAAATGAGTGAGCAAGGAAAGCAAGTGTGCGTGACGGGCGCGTCCGGCTTCATCGCCTCTTGGTTGGTCAAGCAATTGCTCGTCCGCGGCTACACCGTCAACGCCACCGTTCGCGATCCTAGTGAGTCCACCACATCCATCCAAGGAACATCATCTAGCTCGCTTTCTTGGTTAATTTGCATGCGTAACAAATATTATTACCACTAACTGGTGCAGGTGATCAAGCAAAGGTAGATCACTTGCTCGCACTCGAAGGCGCCAAGGAGAGGCTTCGCTTGTTCAAAGCCGAATTAACAGACGAGGGCTCCTTTGATGCTGCCATTGAAGGATGCCAAGGCGTTTTCCACACCGCATCTCCCTGTTTCTTTGAATCTCATGATCCACAGGTTAACTAGTTTATAACAATTGTTAGTTATTTGAACCGGAAGTTAAGTACTAGCTAGCTAGTCTTTGATTTTCACGAATTGGATCAACTGATTTTGCAGGCGGAGTTGCTTGATCCGGCAATCAAAGGAACCATTAACGTCCTTAATTCATGTGCCAAATTTCCGTCCGTGAAAAGAGTGGTTTTAACCTCTTCACTCACATCCATGGTATGGAACGAAAAGGCTAATGTAGCTCCTGATCATGACGACGTGATTGATGAAAGCTGGTTTTCGGATCCTGAATACTGCCGTCGACAAAAGGTTCCGATTAAACTCGATCTTAATTTTCCTACAACTTTGAAGGTGTGATATATCATATATGTAATATTGAGTTGTTATGCACGTTGCAGAAATGGTATCCATTATCAAAGACGTTAGCCGAGGAAACTGCATGGAACTTTTCAAAAGAGAAGGGCATCGATTTAGTTTCAATAAATCCCGGCTACGTTATTGGGCCATTGCTACAGCCTAAGCTTAATGAAAGTTGTGGGATTTTCTACAAATTGATCAAAGGTACGTATATTAGCTCCATCTCTTAATGGTTGGCTGTTACGTTTTGTTCATGTTAAATATGTTATAAATTAATGGGCTCACACCTTTAATGTACGTAACGTTGGCAGCAAAAGCTTACTCGAATTTTGGTTACCGGGTTGTGAATGTTAAAGATGTTGCGAAAGCTCACATTCTAGCCTTTGAGACAAGTTCTGCCAATGGTAGATACTGCTTAGTTGAGAGTGTTGCTTATGCTTCAGACATTTTGAACCTCTTGCGAGATATTTATCCCACCTCTCTACAAATTCCGGACAAGTAAGCTTTACAATTTCATTAGTTAGCCTTAATTGCCTTAATTAATAATTGTGACTTTCAACAGATTAATTATTGAGATTAATTTGTAGGGTTTGACTTGATGATCTCTTATACATTGATCTAGGGTAGTAGATTGGTCAAGAACTAACGCGTTAAAACCAAAAATATGTCATGTAGATGTGAAAGCGATAGTCTCTCGAGGAAGACATATGGAGTTTCTAAGGAAAAGGCAACGAGTTTGGGTGTCGACTTCATTCCCTTTAAAACAAGCTTGAAGGAGATGATTGACAGTATGAAGGAGAAGAACCTTATTTCCTAGCCTCTCTTAAATAAATCAGTTGTAGTATTAGTAGTAGTAGCAGTGCGGTATACAATTTGGTTTCCACTATATTCTTCTTGCATAATTGTGTGTTTTCTTGTTGGTTACATTACATATCCATATAACTAAAGCAATTTCTGGTTTCTCTTCCTTCTCAATTTAGTAGTCTGTGTGAACATCATACATATATGGATCATTTTTCTTGGCCATATGTAATTGTTTTCTAGGAAGAGACTAATATACTTGTAGCGTGTAATATCTTTGCATTTTATGAGTATATTAGTGAGAGTAGTATACTTGTAAACATTTCACATAAATACCCCTTGTAATGTTAGTTGCATTAATAAAAAAGAACATTTTCAATTGCTATCTTTCTCTTCAAGCTTTCTCTCTTTCATTTCTCTGAGTGTAACATGGTATCAGACTAAACATTGAGCTTGATCGATTGATTTCTCCGATCGAATTGATCGATGCCGTCTCCCAATCTTGAACAATTTCCGCCTCTTACACCTAATTCCAATGGAGCTCGAGATCCAACAAATCCATGGAATACAGCTTCCAATTCCACTCGTGATTCCGCCGTTTCCATGGACGAGTTGTTTCTTCATCACAGCAATCATCCGAGCTATGTTTTGTCAACAACATTGCTTGATGACCGCAATTATGGTCCTTGGCAACGATCTGTTGAAGTTTCATGGCTCGCGAAGAACAAATTATGATTCATGACAGATACTTGCTCTCGGCCTCAATCGGATGCTAATAAGCGAGTTTTTTGGGGCAGGTGCGACAATATGGTGTTTTCCTGGCTTTTACACTCTGTGAACAAGGAAATTGCAGAGTCTATTCTATACTGTCGATCTGCTCGTCAGGTTTGGCTGGAACTTGAATCTCGTTTTAGTAAAATTGATCTCACACATCCGTATCAAATTCAGCGAGATCTGATGTCTTTGTGTCAAGGAAATTTGCCTGTTTCTTCTTATTTCACTAAGTGTAAGCGTGTTTGGGATGAACACTTGCTTATTGTTGAATCTACAGTTTGTTCTTGTGGATCTAATGCTATAGCTCGCAAAATTATTGAGGATCAACAAGTTATTCAGTTTCTTATGGAATTAGGAGACAATTTTTATAGTTGCTAGAGCAAATATTTTGATGATGTAGCCTCCTCCAGATCTTGCTACTGTGTACAAGATTGTGCTTCAAGAGGAGGTTCAGTGCTCTATTAAGTCTCCTTCTGCTCCCATAGATCCCGATAGCTATGCTTTAGCTGCTCAAAGAGGTTCTAATGGCAATTCAGGCTTCAAATTCTCAAATTCTAATGCTGGCAACAACTTTGGAGGAAGTAACAGTAATTCTGGTGGTTCTTCTTTTAACACAACTGGATCTAATACTGGCAAAAACAGGTTCTTTTGTGATCATTGTAAGCGTACAAATCACACTAAGGATCGTTGTTGGAAGCTTCATGGATTTCCACCTAATCATCCTGGTTATCGTGGAGATTCAAAGGCAGCCAACAATGCTAGCACTTCTAAAGAAGAGTCTTCCTCAGAAGAGTCTTCCTCTACAAGCAACTTCTTTCTCTTCTCAGCCAGCAATCTCTTCAGCCTTCAGCTTTTGATTCACATGCCTTCCTAGCAGGTATTGCTACTGCTTCTTGTCATCTCTCTTCTACTCATAGGTTATCTTGGATACTTGATAGTGGAGCCATAGATCATATGGTTTCCACAACTGATTTGTTGTCTTCATCCAAGGATATTTCTATGCCTATGGCTATCACTATGCCTAATGGACATAAGGCTTCTATTACTAGTGTTGGTTCTGCTCATTTGACAGACAGTATCACACTTGACAATGTGTTGCTTGTGCCTGATTTTTGCTTCAATTTGCTCTCTATTAGCAAGTTATCTAAACAGACTGGTGTTAATGTCATTTTCACACCAACTCACTGTTATCTTCAGGGCCCTTTGATGAAGAAGCCAATTTTAATTGGTAAGGAAGAGAAAGCCCTCTATACAATGTATCCATCTACAGTTTCTGTTTCTGTTGCAACATCTTCATTCAATAAAAGCCTTAATCTATGGCATTGTAGATCAGGTCATGTTCCCTATGATCAGTTGATTTCTCTTCCTTTCTTAAAGCATACTGTCAGGCCTTCTACTATTTGAATTGTTTGTCCTAAAGCCAAGCAACACAAGCTATCTTTTAATCACTCTAAGAGAACTACTTCTGCTCCATTTGATATCATTCATGTTGATACATGGGGTCCTTATAGACATCATACTCATGATGGTTTCAGATATTTCTTAACTCTTGTTGATGATTTTACTCGCTACACTTGGACTTTTCTTATGGCAAACAAGAGTAATGCAATGGTTGTGCTTCAGTCTTTTACCAAACTTGTGCAGACTTAGTTAAATGCTTCTATCAAATGTTTTAGATCAGATAATGCTCCTGAATTTTCTGATCCTGGTGCAAGGCAGTTTTATTCTGAGAATGGCATACAACATCAAACTTCTTGTGTTGAGTCTCCACAACAGAATGGTGTTGCGGAACGCAAGCACAAGCATTACTTGAAGTTGCTAGAGCCTTGAAGTTCATATCTGGTGTTCCTGACAAGTATTGGGGTTTTTGCATTCTTACAGCAACATATTTGATTAATAGAGCACCATTGCCTTCTTTGGGTAATAAGTCTCCATTTGAGTTGCTATTTCATAAACCTCTTGATTTTGCTTTTCTCAGAGCTTTTAGTTGCTTAGATTTTGTCAATACATTAAAGAGAGGGCGTGACAAGTTTTCACCAAGAGCTTCTCGTTGTGTGTTCTTTGGTTACTCTTTTGGCAAAAAGGCTTATACAGTGATGGACTTGTCATCTAAGCAGATTTTTCACTCAAGAGACGTGATCTTTCATGAGCATCATTATCCTTTTCAGTATATAGCTCATTTGACTTCTGAGTCTGTTTTGCCTTCTTTAGCCAGTGATTATCCATCACATATCTTTGTGCCTTCTCATACAGTCCAGAGTACTGTGCCAGCTTCATCTGACATTCAATCCTCAGCTCCAAATTCTCCTGTTCAAGATATTAATGTTGAGAGTATTGTTCAACCTGTTCATGTTGAGTTGAGAAGATCAAACAAAGAGCATGTTAAGCCATCTTATCTCAAGGATTATGTTTGTTCTGCTATTAAGGCTAATTGTTGAAGGGTTTCTTGAACAAATAAATTTGTATTCAAGACCCCGCTGTGTATAGCGAAGTCAGGATCGTCCACGGGAGCGAGAGTAGTGCTAAGTTTAATCGATAAACTAAGAAAAGCAAAGAAAACGAGAGCAAATCAACTCAGGCTCGACCAGAAGAGGGTCGATCTCGACCCTAGGGGGGTCGATCCTGAGATCTAAAGAGATACGAACGCACACAAACAAACAAGCAATGGTTCGAGCACGACTTAGGGAGTCGGGATCAAAGTAGAAACACGAATTTCAATCAATATAAAGGGCAAATCCTAGGGCTATGGCTACCACAACAACAACCATACATGCTTTCAACAAGAATTTACAACTATCATGCAATCTAGATCATAGAAAAGTTAACTTTCGCAAACAATTCAAGTTATTCAATCAACTTTCTACCTATCCTTTAACCTAGGAATATCAACTTTCGCAAATAATCCTATTAGATATAATCAAGCAACTAAGTTTTCACTTTCGCTAGAGTTAATTTCAAGACATGCCTCAATTTTCACCAAGGATTAAGCACAAGATAGGTTAGATATGATCATCAAGCATTCAAGTCATGAATTCAAGTTTTAAACATGCATGATTGTGTTGGATTTTTGCCCAACCCTAGAACTTAAGAGGACTACTCACACATAGCAAAGAGAAACAAGGAAGAAGAAGAGGAAGACATGATCAAACCAAACTAAAATTCAAATTAAAATCAAAGATCAATCTTACAAACCTCAAACTTGCTCTCCAAGTCTTCTTCCTAGCTCTCCTAATGTTGATGATTAATTGACAATAAAGCATAAAGGTTCAACCTCCTTTTATAGAAGAAAAGGAGTCTTAATCTAACTAGCAAACACAAAGAAACAACCTTCCTAAAATACAAATTAAGAAATTCAACAAGCAAATCCGGAATAAGGGAAGTCGGCCGCTGAGCTCGACCCAAGTAGGGTCGATCTCGACCCCCCTCAGGGTCGATCCTGAGAACTATTTTCCTTGGGCTCCAAGTTGTTGATCTGGCTCGAGCTCGGCCTTCCTATGGCTCGATCCTGGGACTTTTTCCTTCACTTTTCCTCTTGCTTTGGCTTCTCTTAGCTCTTCTTCTTAGCTCTTCCACTTGAGATCTTCCTCCTAGCTTGTCCATCTTCTCTTAGCCTTGCTCCAAACTCGTCTTCAAGCTTCAAAATACCTACAAAACGACACAAATATGCGTAGTTTCCGAATCTCAAGGAAATACGAAAACTCATGCAAAAAGACTCAAAAACACATGACTCAAGCACAAAACACAACTCAAACTAACCTATCTAAACCCTAAAAATCTACCTAAAACGCGGACATCACTAATATGGTTAGTCTTCCTTCTGAACATAATGTGTTCTTATCCACTTTCCTATCTTGACTGAACCTTCCACTTATAAAGAGGCTTCTAAGGATCCTAGATGGATTTTAGCAATGGAGAATGAAATTGCAGCTTTGATTAAGAACTCCACATGGAATTTAGTCCCTTTGCCACTAGGAAAGAAAGATGTAGGGTGCAAGTGGGTGTTCAAGGTCAAATTGAAATCTGATGGCTCTTTGGAAAGGTTCAAAGCAAGGTTGGTGGCTAAGGGATTTACTCAACAGGAAGGAGTTGATTATCAAGAGACCTTCTCTGCAGTGGTTAGAATGGCAACCATTAGGTGCATTATTTCAATGGCAACCTCAAAGAAGTGGTTATTACATCTGCTGGATGTTAATAATGCTTTCTTACATGGCTACCTTGATGAAGAGGTGTATATGAAAGTTCCTGATGGTCTTCCTAATCCAGAAAAGTTAGTTTGCAAATTAAACAAGTCCATTTATGGTCTTAAGCAAGCTTCTCGCCAATGGTTCAACAGGCAAACCACTGCTCTTATCTCTCTGGATTTTTGTCGGTCCAAGAAAGATTATAGTTTGTTCACAAAGAAGAATGGTACTCACATCACAATTATTGCCATTTATGTGGACGATTTACTTGTTAATGGATCTGATGAAAACGAGATTTCATCTCTCAAGTCTTATCTTGACTCTATGCTCAGCACCAAGGACTTAGGTCTGTTGCATTATTTTCTTGGCATTGAAGCTACTCATGTTGATGATGGAGTGGTTCTTCAACAGTCTAAATTTGCAAAAGAATTATTGTGCTCAGTTGATTTTGGACAGCTAACTTCCGTATGCAGTCCTTTGCCTCTCAATTGTAAGCTTACACCAAATGAAGGTGATTTGCTCTCTGACCCTACAGTTTACAGAGCCTTGATTGGTAAACTAAATTTTTTGACACATACTTGGCCAGATCTTTGCTACACTGTCCAAAATCTGTCTCAGTTTATGCAGCAGCCAAGACAACCTCATTATATTGCCTTAGTTCATACTCTCAGATATATTCAAGGGACTATTGATTATGGAATTCTCTTGAATGGATGTGATGCTCCTATTTTGTCAGCTTATTCAGATTCTGATTGGGCTTCATGTGTTGTCACTAGAAGGTCTGTCACAAGGTATGTTCTTATGCTTGGCTCTTCCCCTGTGAGTTGGAAAAGTAAGAAACAAAGTGTTGTATCTAGGAGCTCTACTGAGGCTAAGTATAGAGCAATGGCTCAAGCTGCTACAGAGGTGACTTGGTTGGTGCGTCTTGATAACGATGATTTAGTCGTTTTAAACCACAATTATGCAAAGAATACCACACTAACTTAAACCTATGTATAAAGCAAGTAAGGGCCGATTCCACAGGGAGACAAGTTATCTTTAGCAGAGAATTATGTGTCAAACAGAAGTAACAAGGGGGTTTTTAGGTTTTGTTCACACACTAACATGCAAAGCATACGAATTCAAGAGTTTATCAATCAGTATTTGGAAACACTTAGGCAAATAAATATCCGCATTCGCTTGACAAGTTGATCATTGATTTCATTCAATATCTATGCAATGGAAATACCAATTCCTTTTCAAAAGTAATTAATAGCACAACCAGATACTATTAACCCTAACTAGACAAATAATCATGAAACTATCAAGATTGAATCTAACTAGCAACATTCAACAACAGGAATATAATTGGATACAAACTAAGATAAAACAACCAGCTTTTACCCTAGAATGCAAATCAATTCTCTTATGCATAAGACTAACACAACCAGATATTAGCACGATGCAGTTGCTACTTATGAATTAGAGATGCTCAACCAGAAACACTCTAAATCTAGCAATAACCTAATACCAATAAATCCTAGATGATCAGACTAGAAATTATTGAAACAAGTCAATAGCAATTCAAGCAAGAGAAAAGATTAAATCCATGCAATCGATAAGGAATTAGAAATCTCACAACTGAATCAGAACGAACACTTCAATTGTCTGTCTAAGCAAAGAGGCTTAGTTCTCCATAAATCTCCAAAAACACAAAATAATTCCAAACTCAAAAACTCTCTAAACAAAGGGTTCAAAAGCCCTTAAATATGAGAAAACATCTATCTAAAAATACATAAAAACCGGACCAAAAACTATATCCAAAAGGTCACTAAATAAAACGCAACGTTTAAAGGACGAATTCGCCTCGGAACTGGAAGCGGTCGCCGCCTATGGGGCAGCGGTCGCCGCCTATGGGGCAGCGGTCGCCGCCTCTCAAAAATCACGTTTTCTTCGTTTTCTTCGCTTCAGCTTCAAGTGATCTTTGGTGCACTTCGGCCCTTCCTTCTTCAATGCTCAAAACTCCATCTTTAGCACCTAAAACATGACTAGAAGTATGCTAAAAACCTATCTAAATACCCAACATAAATGTGTATATCAAACTCCCCCACACTTGAATCTCACTCGTCTCGAGTGAATCAGAATACTAACACTCGTAATCAATAACAACCTAGATCATCAAGTATAGCGAGAGCCTACAGCTAAAGGTAATAACAATAATCATCAAAACTCCTACCCAACCATCCCATAACAAAATATAACGTAGTCAGCACCAACATCCATCAATCCTAACAGTACAACTCTAATCAACACAACTCAGCACTACAATCAAACATCAACCTATCTAACACCAACTCCACACATCCAACATCTATCAATAATATGCATCAATAAAGAGGATGAAAATCAATAAACTACACCTTATCCCTCCAAGTGAAAACCTACCCAAAAGCACTCCTATACTCCACTTCTAATGTCGCCAGCTCCAGTCAAAAGAACATCCTAAAACACTCTTTTTTCTTTCACTCTTTTTGCTTAGGCGCCTTTTCAGGTTTTCACCTAACATCTCTCTTTTCATTTTTTAATGTTGGACTCACCATCTCACATCACTCAAAAAATCTATTTTTGCCCAAGCCTAATGTTTGTCAGATTACCTGCTTTTTACTTGAACCGCCCTTTCGGGTTTTCAGTCCACCCTAGGATTTTTCTGCCTTTTTCTTTATATTTATGGCTCTTTTTTTTGTTTTTTTTTAAGTAGTAGCAATAGTAATATAAATCCAACTCCCCCACACTTATAATAAACATTATCCTCAATGTAGAAAGACAAAAATAATATAAGGGGAAGTAAGGAAAAATACCACTACTATGAAGGTGGTGGTGACTAGATCAGAATATTGAGAACCCAAGAATAAGTTCTACTGTCACATATGCTCCTCCATGGTGATGATATGGGCCACCTGCACTACTGTGAAGGTGGTGGTAGTGGCAGATAGTCAGGGTATGATAGGTATTCAAGCCACTTCTGAAAGAATGTCTCCTACTGCTGAAAGTTGTGTGTCTGCTGCTTATGGAACTGCCTCTCTTCCTCATGAAAAGTAAGAAAATATTCCTCTACGATCATGTTGACAAGTATCCATGCTCTAAATCGTCTTCCAAATATGCCTCTGATAGCCAATTGGATACCCAATAACTATCGCAATCTAAGGCATCGCAACTTCCTCGTCATCAAGCTCAAGATCCGCCCCTCTTTAAACTCAACTTGAATAGATGTAGGGGCGACAATAGAAGAAAGGAAGTAGCCTCTTGATGATCAATCGCTAGGTAGCGAAGAAGAAAGAAGCGAACAAAACGATTGCCCGAAATTTATTTTTTTTTGAATTTTTTTTTTGAATTTTTTTTTGATTTTTTTTTTGCCGAACCCGAAAAGGCAGCGGGCGCCGCCTTTATGGAAGCGGTCGCCGCCATTTACGTGAGGATTGCCGTAGCTGACGGAGAATTGGCGGTGGTCGCCACTTGTGGGGCAGCGGTCGCCGCCACGGATCTTGCGTTTTCCGGAACTTAATGGCAGCGGCTGCTGCCATTTAGGCGGCGGTCGCCGCCATCAAGTCGTAGCCAACGTAGGTGTCCCGTAATTGGCAGCGGGCGCCGCTTTGGGGCGGCGGTCGCTGCCATTTCGTCTTAACTTCTCTAACATCCTGCAGGTTAGTTCGACGCAATAGATAACAAAGGGAAACTAATCTAAGCTGATCTAAAGGAAAGAAATCAACTACATCGGGTTGCCTCCCGGTAAGCGCCTTGATTACCGTCGTGGCTCGACGCCTCGTATGAATTCACAAGATTGGACATTTTCAACGCCCTTAATAACCTATCAAATTCTTGCGAGCTCATCTCAAAGAAGCATAAGTAGCCCAAAGATAAATTGAAACTAAATAACATGTCATTCAAAAATCGTTTCAACTTATCAAACTTGTGTGTCCAATCTTCATAAAATGGCATATGCTCAAACCAATTCAACATAAGTGGTGGCTTTTTAGAATATGAACAAAAATTGTCAAAGCACTTACTAGCATTACCACTTTCATTATGGATGAACTTAAAGTAATTTCTAGATTCTTCATTAGGCCCTATACTTGACTCTTTGGGGGGATGAAGAACAATGGGTAATGAGAGATTGGAACAAGGAATACCTGGATTGTCAACAACAAATAAGGTTGATTTCGAAACAGAAGGCATGGGGGACTTTGTTGGTGAAGCACAATCCTTTGTAATATCATCTTCCTCATTTGTGTTCACATAGTCGCCCATATCATCTTCAAAGAACATATCACTATCAAAGAAGAACTCTTCTTCCTTCACAGTAATATACTCCTCAATCTCCTCAAATCGTGTGGGAAGGGATGCATCTGGCTCATTGATTTCAATGGACTTATCTGAAGTTGTTGGATGATAAAGTGAGTAGCACCTTTCATAGTGTTGTGTAGTCTCCGTACTCATATCATCCATCCTCTTAGCAAGATCCTTCATCATATCCTCAAGAGAAGCATCACAAGTCTCAACCGGTTGTGGCATTGATTGAGATGATTCAACCAAAAGACATTGATGGCTCATAAAACAGAGAAAATCCCAACATTCCATAGGTTCCATAACAAAAAGCCTTTTATTACTCATGTAGTAGGCCATCCTTCGAGTCTCAAGATTCATACCCTTGACAATGCCATTGCAAACATCACCCACAGTATAATGATATCCCCAAGCACCAAGGTCATCCGCATACTTTAGGAATCTAGTCAGGTACTCATGAAAGTGTTCATCTTGAAACTGTATACACTCGAACAAAGCCATGGATTAGTAGCACAGGCGGTGTGAACCATAAGATATGTTCACACCAAGTTTGGCACAAAAATCACACAAAAGACAATTATTGCCTCCCCGGCAACGGCGCCAATTTGATAACGATAATTTAGTCGTTTTAAACCACAATTATGCAAAGAATACCACACTAACTTAAACCTAAGTATAAAGCAAGTAAGGGCCGATTCCACAGGGAGACAAGTTATCTTTAGCAGAGAATTATGTGTCAAACAGAAGTAACAAGGGGATTTTTAGGTTTTGTTCACACACTAACATGCAAAGCATACGAATTCAAGAGTTTATCAATCAGTATTTGGAAACACTTAGGCAAACAAATATCCGCATTCGCTTGACAAGTTGATCATTGATTTCATTCAATATCTATGCAATGGAAATTCCAATTCCTTTTCAAAAGTAATTAATAGCACAACCAAATACTATTAACCCTAACTAGACAAATAATCATGAAACTATCAAGATTCAATCTAACTAGCAGCATTCAACAACAGGAATATAACTGGATACAAACTAAGATAAAACAACCGGCTTTTACCCTAGAATGCAAATCAATTCTCTTATGCATAAGACTAACACAACCAGATATTAGCACGATGCAGTTACTACTTATGAATTAGAGATGCTCAACCAGAAACACTCTAAATCTAGCAATAACCTAATACCAATAAATCCTAGATGATCAGACTAGAAATTATTGAAACAAGTCAATAGCAATTCAAGCAAGAGAAAAGATTAAATCCATGCAATCGATAAGGAATTAGAAATCTCACAACTGAATCAGAACGAACACTTCAATTGTCTGTCTAAGCAAAGAGGCTTAGTTCTCCATAAATCTCCAAAAACACAAAATAATTTCAAACTCAAAAACTCTCTAAACAAAGGGTTCAAAAGCCCTTAAATATGAGAAAACATCTATCTAAAAATACATAAAAACCGGACCAAAAACTATATCCAAAAGGTCACTAAATAAAACGCAACGTTTAAAGGACGAATTCGCCTCGGAACTGGCAGCGGTCGCCGCCTCCCAAAAATCACGTTTTCTTCGTATTCTTCGCTTCAGCTTCAAGTGGTCTTTGGTGCACTTCGGCCCTTCCTTCTTCAATGCTCAAAACTCCATCTTTAGCACCTAAAACATGACTAGAAGTATGCTAAAAACCTATCTAAATACACAACATAAATGTGTATATCACGTCTCTTGGCAGATCTTGGTATTTCTCTCTTAAACCAATTCTTTTGCATTGTGACAATAATTCAACTTTACAAATTGCAAAGAATCCAGTTCAACATGAGAGAACCAAGCATATTGAAATTGATGTTCATTTCACAAGGGAGAAGGTCATGGAAGGTTTATTATAGCTGTCCTATGTTCCTACTGCTCATCAAATTGCAGATGTTTTTACAAAGGTTCTTCCTTCTAGCCAGTAGTAGCTTTTGATTTCCAAGCTTGGCATGTTTTTGCCAGATCATGCCTAGCTTGAGGGGGGTGTAGCGTGTTATATCTTTGCATTTTATGAGTATATTAGTGAGAGTAGTATACTTGTAAACATTTCATATAAATACCCCTTGTAATGATAGCTGCATTAATAAAAAAGAACATTTTCAGTTGCTATCTTTCTCTCCTTCATTTCTCTGAGTGTAACAATACTAAATAGAACTCAGTCAACCAGGTCAGGTTAGGTGAATTCTGTCATGAAGAGTGATTCAAACTTCTACACGTGTGGTTGATTAAGTCAGAAGTTGTTATCTGAATATCTAGACATTGTCAAAGTACGTAGTTGCTGATGTTTACGGATCGGCATTTTTATTTCGGTTTGTTTCAATTGCCTGCCACTATCTTAGGATTGTTAGACGGGACTATTTCTTAGGGCCCGTTTGGTATCCAATGGCGGAAATAGAAACGGAGTGGAATTGAATAGAAATGAATCTAGTCTAATTATGGGTCACTATACATTAATTGAAAAAAATATTTTAATTTGAAACTTTGAAATTTGTGTGTCTAGAGAAAGGATGAAGGGAATGATTGAAGTGTTTTGTTACCCCACCCTTAGATTAGGCAAACAAATTGAGTGCCGCGAGGGGGCTTGCGGTAGTTTTTGAATGAAAGTTGAGGTAACCCATCATGTATCATGATGCTAATGTGGACTAGGTTCATTCTCATTCCATTTCATTCCGTTTCCGTTTCCGCCGTTGGATATCAAACGGGCCCTTAGTGTCAATCATCTTATTTTAAGCATTGTTACCTGTTATTTTCCATCACGAAGTTTAGTTGTCTCTCATTCAAGATTTTCTCTTGTACGGTCTAGCTTCTTCCTCTATATAAACCAACATTATATTTGGTATCAGTGCAAACACAAAATTATCTGGGTTTATATCCAGGGAATTTAGAGAGATGACTGTGAGCACTTACAAAAATGGAAACATAGGTAAAGAGGGAAAGTTGTTCAAATAGCACTTACAGTGAGGTTAAGTACAATCATTGAGAAGGGAGTTTGGAAATGCAGAAAAACGGTTTAGAAAACAATAACCATCAATTACCAATCTTCAAGGGCATCAATTATCAGTTTTGGAATTTGAAAATGAAGACTCTATTCAAATCTCAATTCTATGGGGTTTATTGAGACCGGATTTGAGGTTACTCAAGAAGAAGAGCCCGATTAACAGTTGAGAGAAAAGAGAAAGAAGGATTCCAAAGCCTTATTCATGATTCAACAAATCTTGGATGACAAAAAGTTTCTCGGAGGATTGCCTCTGCAATGAGGTGGAATACTCCAAAGCATGAGTATCTTGGAGACAAAAAGGTGATTACAATGAGGTTATAATCATTGAGAATGAAGTTTGAAGCGACTCTAGTCATGAAGGACAAAGAGTTCGTCCAAGAGTACTTGTCACGAATTTCTAGCATGGTGCAATATATGAGGTTTTATAAAGAGACTATGACCAATGAGCATGTAGTTGGAAAGGTCCTAAGAAGCCTTACGAGCATGTATGATCATTTGGTGGTTGCCGTAGAAGAGTCGAAGGATATGGAACGTACACCTTTGATGAATGGGATGATCAAGCTTATGAGGACAGGCTGAGTAGGTCTGGTGAAAAGAAAGAGGAAATGGCCTTGTAAGTGCAAAGTGACTCCTATAACACGGAGAGATCAAGGCAATCCGGTGGAAGAGGTGGAGGAAGAGGATGTGGAAGAGGGCAAGGAAGAGAAGAAAGAGAGAAAACTTCTCAATCCTACACAAGCTTAATTAAATGTTAAGACGTTTAGAAGCCACATCATAAAGAAGCAAATTGCACGAAGAAGGAGGAACAGGAGGCAAAAGGAGATCACTAGTCGAGTTTTGTGGAGCAAGAAAAAAAGCTTTTTCTGACGCAAAACGCGTCTAGAAACAATGCATTATGTGTATGTTATATTGATAGTGGTTGTTCTAATCATTTTTCAAGTGCCAAATTCATGTTCAGATTGGGATGAATCAAATAGAAGCAAGGTCAGGCTTATAGATGGAAATGCACTAAATGTTGAAGCGATAGGTACAATTGCATTCAAATTGAGCAAGGTGATTCTAAGCTGTTGAATTGTGCAATACATACCAAACTTGGCTCGCAAGTTGCTAAGTGTGGAGCAATTACTTAATTGTGCTTATTTTGTACTATTTAAGAATGACTCATGTTTGATCTGTAATGAAACAACCAAGGAGGTTGTGATGATAATCTCCATGAGAAGGAATAGGATGCTCCCTTACGAGCATGTAGTTGGAAAAGTCCTAAGAAGCCTTACGAGCATGTATGATCATTTGGTGGTTGCCGTAGAAGAGTCGAAGGATATGGAACGTACACCTTTGATGAATGGGATGATCAAGCTTATGAGGACAGGCTGAGTAGGTCTGGTGAAAAGAAAGAGGAAATGGCCTTGTAAGTGCAAAGTGACTCCTATAACACGGAGAGATCAAGGCAATCCGGTGGAAGAGGTGGAGGAAGAGGATGTGGAAGAGGGCAAGGAGGAGAAGAAAGAGAGAAAACTTCTCAATCCTACACAAGCTTAATTAAATGTTAAGACGTTTAGAAGCCACATCATAAAGAAGCAAATTGCACGAAGAAGGAGGAATAGGAGGCAAAAGGAGATCACTAGTCGAGTTTTGTGGAGCAAGAAAAAAAGCTTTTTCTGACGCAAAACGCGTCTAGAAACAATGCATTATGTGTATGTTATATTGATAGTGGTTGTTCTAATCACTTTTCAAGTGCCAAATTCATGTTCAAAGATTGGGATGAATCAAAGAGAAGCAAGGTCAGGCTTGTAGATGGAAATGCACTAAATGTTGAAGCGATAGGTACAATTGCATTCAAATTGAGCAAGGTGATTCTAAGCTGCTGAATTGTGCAATACATACCAAACTTGGCTCGCAAGTTGCTAAGTGTGGAGCAATTACTTAATTGTGCTTATTTTGTACTATTTAAGAATGACTCATGTTTGATCTGTGATGAAACAACCAAGGAGGTTGTGATGATAATCTCCATGAGAAGGAATAGGATGTTCCCTCTGGTTTTATCTAGCAACGTCTGCAAGATGCCGGTAGTAAAGGGAGACGATGATTTTAAGTTATGGCATTTGAGATATGGTCATCTAAATATGCAAGGATTGAGGCTGTCGAACTCCATAGAAATGGTGCAAGGGCTGCCTAAAATTGGAGAGTTAGAGCTTTATGAAGGAGGTCTATATGGAGAGTAATCTAAAGGGTCGTTTTCGAGTGGTAAATCTTGGAGAGCAAGCAACCGTCTAGAATTTTTACATGCTGATTTGTGTGGACCGATGCAAACAGAGTCTCTTGGTGGAAGTAAGTATTTTCTACTCATAACATATGATTATAGTAGAATGAGTTGGGTTTATTTTTTGAAAGCAAAGTCAGAAGCTTTTGAAAACTTTACGAACTTCAAAGTCATGGTTTAGCAGCAACCTAGCTATTGTGTGAAAGCACTGCAAACTAAACGTGGTGGAGAGTTTCTAGTACATGAATTCTCTAAATTTTGTGAAGAAGAATGGTGTGGTCGAGAGAAAGAACAAGATTGTTGTGGAAATGGCGAGAAGTATGCTCAAAGCTAAAGGTGTGTCGAGCAATTTTTGGTGTGAGGTTGGAGAAACTATAATATACATCCTCAACGTCTCTCCCACAAAATTTGTCATAAATATGACACCCTTGGATGTTTGGAGGGACAATAACCATTTGTAATTCATTTATGAATTTTTAGATGCATAGCCTATACTTGGGTTGATTTGAGATCCAAGCTTCATGATAATTCAGTAAAGTGTGTTTTTATTGACTATGCTACTTAATCTAGAGCCTACAAATTCTATAACCCTTTCCCTGGAAAGGTCATTGTTAATAGGAATGTAGTTTTTGATGCTGATGTATATTGGAATTGGGAACATAAAGGGAATAATGTTCAACAGAAATCAATCAGCTTTGATGGTTCCAAAAAATAATCAAAATACTCCAAGCGCTCCATAAACACCATGTGCACTAACCTAGAGCCCATCTTCTTCAAGCTCTCCATCCTCAAGCTCAACCGATGGCTTTACACCAAGGAGATTCAAATCGTTAGCTGAACTATATGAAAGTTGTGATTTGGAATTAATTGTTGTAGATCCAATGAGTTAGGATGAGGCTAAGAATGGAAGTGAATGGTAAAATACAATGAAGGAGGAAATCAGGTCCATTTAAAAGAACGAAACTTGGGAATTAATGGAGCTTCTTGAGGGGAAGAATATCATTCGTCTCAAGTGGGTTTTCAGGACTAAATTCAATAAAGATGGAAGTGTACAGAAGTATAAGGCTCGACTTGTGGCAAAAGGGTATGCTCATCATGAGAATATTTATTTTGAGATGGTAAGAGAGTAGTGCTAGCATTGGCTCCTCAATGAAAATTGGAGGTGAATGGAGAGCTACAAGAGGAGGTGTTTATTGAGAAACCATTAGGCTTTGTCAAGGATGGTGAAGAGGGTAAAGTCTACAAGCTGCATAAGGCACTTTATGGGTTGTAACATGCCCCATGAGCTTGGTACAACAAAATTGATTCATTTTTCCTTCAAAACAATTTTGAAAGAAGTGAGAATAGGTATGAAGGATCTCATAGTTTTTTGCCTTTATGTTATCGGAGCCACCTCTAACTATGGGCTGCCCATGCATAACTGCAACATTTCTAGATCTAAAACTGGCTCGAGGTTGGGTAAAAGGGATAAAGCAAAAAATTGAGTAAAAAAGGAAAAGGAAAAGAAATAGAAATTTATATTAGTGCCACATCACAACTTTAAGGTTCCTTCACAATCCTTGAAAAGACTATTATGTCCCAACTTTAGATATGTGCTGAAATTATTCTTAAAACACCCTGCAAGTGCAACTAGCTTAACCGAGTTAATACTTGAAAAATATAATGGGCGATGGACGTCTCAATCCTTTTTATAGCCATAACCAACCCTGGTTTAAAGACATCTCAATCTGTTTTTAATAAAACTAGCTCATACAGAGGAAGCATACATGGATCAAGATAGATTGTTAGGCAAGTGACTATGATATTATATTAAATTTTTACAGACTAATAGATCGTTAGTCACACATATGTATGCTTAGTACATAAGTTCGATAAAGTTCTACATCAAATCTAATTGAATTTAAGAAGAGTATTCATGATCTTATATACTAAGACTATTACACTCTGTCTAGACCTGTCAAAAGTTGAACTGACCCGCAAACCCGACTTGATCCGACCGAAAATTTTAGGATTTCAACCCGGAAATCTGAAGCTGAAACCCAGTTTGAACCCAACCCGGGAAACCCGAAAAGTTATGGGTTCGGGTTGGATCAAACTGGTGGGTCAGAAAATTTATAAGGTGGGAAACTTATTTTAAAATGCATTTTAATTAATGAAAGGGTAGATTGACGGGTAATTGGGCATTCAAATCTGTTATTGTTTGTCTAATGGCTACTATGTGTTGTCTTTGTGTTGTGTGATCTAATATTGCATTGGAATTTGAGAACATTGCATGCTCTAATAGTTGGAAGCTAGAATGAATGAACTCAAAAGCACGTTTCTTTGTAGCCTGAAACAACTGACTTGATCTTGTTTAACCCTCGTTACAAGCCGAAAGGATAGTCAGTTGTGAAGCCGTCCCTAAGCCTTGTCCAGGTAACGGTTCCTGTGAACCCATCTGTTTGTTTAGCCCACAACGGGGATTGGTTACTTGGATGTAAAAATTCCCTACCTTATATATTGTTTGGATACATTATATGTTTCTGTCCTTGATGTGTTATCCAAACACGGCCTATTTGTATTCCATATCATGTCAATGCTCTAGGATGCGTGATACCTATTGTTGCGGGGGTCAATGGAAAAAGGAGAAAGTGAGGTTCTAAGGATGAAAAGAAGAGAATGTGGGTGGTCATGTGTTGGCCAGGAAAAGAAAATGTGAGAAAAGAAAAATGAGAGTTTTCTTAAAAAAAAAAAAGGAAAAAAGAGGAAAGTTTCCTCAAGGAACAGTCACTCCTAGGGTCAAGGTGATAAATGACGCCATGGGGAAAAGAGAGAAACCTAGTAGGTTTTTCAGAAAAATGAGATGCTAAATGGGACGTCACCTATACTTATGAAGGTAATGATGTGAAAGATGGAAGCCAAAGCGAATGTTGGTCTTGAGCTCGTTGAAGGTAACATGGGAAACGTTATTCTAGTAGCTAAGACATGTTTGGAACCCTTTCTTTCATTCCACAGCCGTCTAACCCCCACAAAAATTGTTTCAAAGTCTTATTGAGTTCGTTTGTTTGATGCTTTTGAACTCTATCATGATGTATTGCTTTGGAAACAATGTGAAAGTGTGATAATTTCGCAGGCATAAATAACTCTAGTAGTTTCAATTGAGACTTTGATAGCTCTATGTTGTTACTTGTTTGATCTAACCTTTTGATGATGCCAAAAGGGGGAAGTTAGGAAAAATGCAGAGATGAGCTTGCACAAGGAGGTGCAGATTTATGCTTATGTCGAGGGGGAATGTTCTGTCTAACTTGGTTGGCAGGAAAGAAAATCTTGTTCCAGGGGAACAACAGAAGAAGTTCATGATTTTAGGGGAACAATAGATCTCTCTGTAAGTGATTTGGAGTGCGTATGTTTCATACTTGATATATTATGCATTTTTTGTGTATGGGTTTGTCATCATCAAAAAGGGGGAAATTGTTGGAAATCTAGTGTTTCCATGGGAACAGAAGGGTTGTTACCATAGAAACAGTAGTAGACATTTCCTTGTGTTTTGATGATAACAAACGCCATGTGACTTGATGGTTTGAGTGTTTCTTGAGTGTTTTAGGTGAAACAAGTATAACAGGGAACAAGAGAAGCCATCAAGAGAGGGAAACAGTGAGGGTAACAATGTGAGGTAACAACACTGGTACCGTGTCAAGGAATGGTATGAACAACATTTTCGCAAAGTCAGGGAACAGTGTCAAGGAACAACACTGTTACCCCTGAGGGTAACAGTGTCGGGAAACAGTAGCGTCTGCGCGAGAAGGGTTGCTAAAGAAGGAAAGCGAAGAAGCGCGTATCCCTTTAACGCGTTTTAATAGCTGGCTGAGTTTGTTATTATCTCTAGAAGGAAGATAATATCTTGGAGGATCAGATCAAATCAAATCGGAGCCCAAGGAGAGAGGGATCGATTATAGCTACAAGATAAGATTTTGTGTCGAGATTTGATTGTGTAAATCTGTTTGTATCTGGATAATTACGTAGAAAGATATTATTTTGTGTGAACAAAATAATATCATATCAGACCTAATTGTCCATTATAAATGGGATTAGACTCTAGGGTTCTAGAGTGTCTTTCGTCGTCGTTCGTCGTCGTCGGAGAGGACCCCTTGGAGTGCTTCTACTAGGGAGAAGAGGAGACATCATTGTAGAGGAGTGCCGACATTAAGGAGCATATGGAGGTTTCTTAATAGGCCATTGGAAGTAGTCGTTGGAACTCAAAGTGTAGATCTTCAAGGTGATTGCATATGGGAACAGTGGTTGCAGCAGAGGCGTTGTTACCATCAGAGAAGGATGCGAGATTCTGAAGCTTGGTGAGATGCCATGTTTCTGAGGTAACTTAGGTTGGATTTTGTTGTACTTGAATTGGTTATACGTTCTAGCTAGAGGGCAATGAGGTTAGGAGAGTATTCTAGGAAGAGAGTACGTTGGTATCTTGACATGCCGGATGTGGTTCGTGATAATCAATAAAAGTAGTACGTGATTCAAAATCCTTCTAAGGAAGGTAGAGGTTTTACTAAAGTAACTAGTTGGTTGCTTTAACTTTCCTCTCTAAATATTGTGTCCTGTTGTTTGATTGTATTTCTGCTGCGTGAAGGACTGTTACCCCAGGGGTAACGGTGCTTGCTCTGTGACTAACACATACACCCCCCGATCCTAACAATATGCATTATGATTACAAAGCTAACCCATTTGTTCAAACTTATTTCTTTAAAGAAGATCAACTATTTCTTATAATCTATTTGTTCTCTAAAATTCTTACCCACACCTTATATATTTTTATATTTTTTATAATTCAATACTGGATGAGTTTTTTAGAATGACGTTATTGACATGTTGGCCAATCCGAACCGGTCCGATAACCCAGCATGACCCAACTCAATTTGACCCATAACCCGATTTACTCGAACCCAAACATGGAACGACCCAACCTGAACCTGTCCGACCCAACCGGCGTGTTCGACGGGTCTAACTTTGTCCTAACTTTAGATATGGATGGAGTTATTAAAATCATTAAAAAAAATATCACTTGTCTTAACCACTTGTGCCGCCGAAATTGGACTCAGTTTTTGTTGGGGAATTGAATGCGAAAAAGTTAACTAATTACGTATCTCATTTCTTCTCCTTATGATATTGTATACAATATCTCATTTAAGATTGTTGTTATTGTATACAATAACAACAATCTTAAATGAAGTATGGACCTCATATAAAATCTTGATTTTTTATTACCAGGAGTAGATAGGATATCTTTTTGATTGGTAGACTGGTACGTGGTTGGTCACATGAGATATGTATGGTTTGAGAAACTTTGTACGTACACATCACATACATAAACGCTCTCGCGTGCACTTGATACGTACATAGAATACAATACAGCACAATATTATGACATCCGGAGAAGGCAAAACGGTGTGTGTGACAGGAGCCTCTGGCTACATTGCTACTTGGCTCACCAAGCTCTTGCTTGAGCACGGTTACACCGTTCACGCCACCGTCCGCAGTCTCAGTTACGCGCGACTTTTTTAGTTCGGTCGTTAGGATTTTTAGTTGTTCATCTTTGATATCTTGATTTTTCTACTCATTTTAGGCGATGAGAAGAAAACCGAGCACTTGCTCGCGCTGGGCGGAGCCAAGGAACGGCTACGCTTGTTCGAAGCCGACCTTCTTAAGGAAGGATCGTTCAATTCCGCCGTTGATGGATGCCAAGGCGTTTTCCACACTGCATCGCCCTGTCACCATGCTTGCATAGACCCACAGGTTGATTTCTACTTGTTTGTGATATACGTCTACTACTTTGTACTTCATAGAGTGCATCTATATATGATGATGGCATATGTGATTGGAAGTCATTAAATTCTATTTCAAATCAGGCTGAATTAATTGATCCCGCGATTAAAGGAACAATCAACGTGCTAAACTCATGTGCCAAATCATCAACGCTAAAGCGGGTAGTTTTAACCTCTTCAACAGCCGCCATGCTTTATAGTCGTAAAGCTATATCGTCGGATACGGTAGCCGACGAAACTTGGTTTTCGGACCCAGAATTCTGCAGGGAAACAAAGGTATGGAATATTGTAATGTAATACTAATAGTACGTGTGTATAAAAATGAACTTAATTTTCTTGAATATATTTATATACACAAAGGAATGGTACGCACTCTCAAAGACTTTAGCAGAGGAGGTTGCTTGGAAATTCGCTGAAGAGAATGGCATCGAAATGGTAACTACACTTCCGGGATTAGTTGTAGGTCCTATGTTGCAGCCAAACCTCAACTTCAGCTCTGCTGTGATTGCCAATTTGATCAATAAAGGTAATCCGTACACATTTCCTTTCCTTAACCGATTCTAAATCCATCAAATTATCAAAATTAAGTACCATATATGGTTATTGGTACAGAGGGAGGGTCTTATGCTGATACGAGGATGGTATGGATCCACGTGAAAGACGTGGCCCGTGCACACATTCTGTTGTTCGAGTCTCCCTTGGCTAGCGGAAGATACGCGCTAGTTGAAAGCGTTGCTTACTTCTCCGAAGTCGTTGGCATGATTCATGAGCTTTATCCTACTCTGCCACTTCCTAACAAGTAATTAAGAAGATATTTAGCGCCATCTAGCTAGCTGTGTTTTTGTGTGATTTAATTAGGTCATATGTATGTTCAGTGTTGCTAATTCTGTTGCATTTTCTTGTAATAGGTGCGATGATGGGGCCTTTCCGGATGCAGCCTTGACTTCCAACGAGAAAATGAAGTCTGTGGGAATGGATTCTTACATCCCTTTGAAGGTGGGAGTCAAGGAGACTCTTGAAAGCTTGAAGGAAAACAATTTCATTACTATATGATTAGATGACTAGAATAGCATCGGTTTGGAAATTGGATCAGCATTTTTACCTGCAGCTTTCTTTCATTATTCCTAGTTTGAATTAGTATACTGATCGTTGAACAAGAATCAAATCTCCATGTTGATTTGATTGTGTATTTGTTGCTTTCGACTATTGAGAAATTATAAGCTGAAATCAAGTGAAATATGATGCAAAAGCTAATAGCTTGTTCATTGATTAATTGGCCACAAAAGGGCGGCACTCTACAGCTCAAAACATTGTTCAGCTTGGCTTAAACACATGAATACAATACTATATATACTAGGGTTAGACTAATGAAGAAGGGTAAAAAGGGGAACTAAGAGGGAGACCTAAAAGCTGATAAGGATCAAAGTATTACAACTGAGCAATTAGCTTGTTAAAGGGCCCAATAGTTGTCATATATTTTCATATCCCCCCTCAAGTTGGACTTGGGGAAGGATCAACAAGGCCTAACTTGTGAAGGAAGTAGCGATGTTGTTCAGCCTCAAGAGGCTTTGTCATGACATCTGCAATTTGTTGGCTGGAAGATATGTAAGCAGTGCTAAGAAAGCCTTCTTGAATGAGATCTCTGATGAAATGACAATCAACTCTGATGTGCTTTGTCCGTTCATGGAAAACGGGATTGGCGACGATATATTGAGCTGCCTTGTTATCACAAAAGAGCGTGATGGGGAGAGGAACATGGATATGTAGGTCTTCTAGCAAACCATGAATCCAAACAAGTTCACTTGAAGTTGCTGACATGCTGCGGTACTCTGATTCAACATAAGATTTTGAAACTGTTTTTTGCTTTTTTTTTCCAAGAAATAAGGGAATCTCCAAAATAAACACAATATCCACTTAAGGAATGTGTAGTAAAGGGAAAGTTGCCCCAATCAGCATCATGCTGATACAAAGGGTGGAACTTTGCTTGGAAAAAATAAACCAAGCCTTATGGAGCCTCGAAGGCACCTTTCAACATGTAAAGCTACAGCCATCTGTGGTTCCCTTGGTCCTGCATGAATTGGCTGAGATGTTGCACCGCATAAGACAGGTCAGGGCGAGAGAGATTCAAGAATAACAACCTGCCAATGAGACGTCTATATCGCTCAGGATCTGCTAGAGGTTGCCCATCATTTATAGTAAGTTTGAGCCCTCTCGGTAAAGGAAAGGGGGTTGGGCTTGCAATCTTGCATCTGACAATCTTGGATGATGTCCAAGATATATCTTCTTTGGTGAAGAAGAGTGCCACTAGAGTTCCTAGCAATTTCCAAACCGAGAAAATATCGAGCTTTGTCTACATCTTTGATATTGAACTTGTTTTGAAGGGCCCTCTTGAGTTTGAGAATGAAGTGATCATCATCACCAATTAGCAGCAAAACATCAACGTAAACTAGAGCTGCAACAAGCCCGTTTGGAACCTTCTTAACAAAAAGTGAATAATCATGTTTAGACTGAGTAAATCCAAACTGAATGAGGAATTGAGTCAACTCTATGTTCCACTGTCGAGAGTCCTGTTTCAAGCCATATAGAGATTTAGTGAGTCTACAGACCTGACCTGACTTAGCATTTGAATATCCCTCGAGTGGTAGCATGTACACTTCCTCATCAAGCTTCCCATGTAAGAACGCATTGTTAACGTCCAACTGATACAAAGGCCATTCTTTCATCGTCGCAATAGCTAAAATTACTCGGACAGTGGTGAGCTTTTCAACCGGTGAGAAAGTGTGCTTGTAGTCTTTGCCTTTGATTTGATTGTAGCCTTTCGATACTAACCTCGCTTTATACCGTTCAATTGTCCCATCAGGTCTATGTTTGATTTTCTGCCGTCTTGTTGGGAGGTAAGTCTATAAGCTGCCAAGTGTGGTTCTTTTCAAGTGCCTTCAATTCTTCTTCCATGGCTTGGACCCACTTTGGATCTTGTAATGCTTGCCTGTAATGCGTTGGCTCAATGCAAGTCACCATATTCACGAAGGACTGTATGAATTGAGGATCAAAATCCTTTGTGTTGCCAATGACAGTAGCCAAGAACGATTGAGAGAGAGATGGTTGTCTGGGCTTGTTTGACGGTAATACATAATCTTGATATTTGATGGGTTGAACAACAGTTCTTGAACTCCTCCTTAAGGGAGGAAATTCATCAAGATCATGTAGAGAAATAGGTGTGTTCGTGATTGATGGATTGGTGGAGGATGTTGGTGTGCCAGTACACGCGTCAACTGGAAGGGAATGTTGTGGGAAAGGTGTTGTTGCTGATGTTACTGAATCTAGTATGATAGTAGATGAGGTGTTGATATGGTCGGTGAAGATTGATGTGGACGGTTGAGTAGGAATGATTGGCATGTAAGAGTCATTGGTTGGATTTACTAAAGGTAAGGAAATTTGGTTTGGAGGTTCGGGAGACTTGCTTGGGGTGTTTGGTATAAAGGGAAAGATGGTTTCTTGGAACAAAACATCTTGATTGATAAATGTCGTGTGGGTTTCTAGGTCATAAAGCTTGTAAGCTTTGTAGCCAAAAGGATAGCCCAAGAGTACACACTTGTGCGCTTTGGGACCTAACTTGTCCTTGAGATTGGGTTGAGGGTTGGCAAAGCATAAGCAACCTATTGTTCTCAGTTCATCATAGGTTGGTATTTTGTTGAGCAATCTTTCAAAAGGGGTATTCCAGTTGAGAATTGCACTCGGTAATTTAATTTGTTTATGATGTGTGTGTGGCTGCGAGGATGCAATCACCCCAAAACTTGAGAGGCAGCATTGCGTGTATCCTTAGAGCTCTCGCCGTTTCAAGCAAGTGGCAATGTTTTCTCTCTACCCGGCCGTTTTGTTGAGGGGT
This sequence comes from Polygonum aviculare, assembly GCA_934048045.1. NCBI lineage: Eukaryota > Viridiplantae > Streptophyta > Magnoliopsida > Caryophyllales > Polygonaceae > Polygonum > Polygonum aviculare. The sequence goes on along the minus strand of OW204023.1, from coordinate 12,709,973 downwards.
GTAGGGTGCACTCCATTGATGGATAATCCCTTTTAAGGGAAACAACTGAAGGCATTGAGTCTGAACAATTTCTGTGATGTTATCACTTCTCACTGTCTTGACTAAAGCCCCAAATTGGGTGTTGACAAAAGCCAAGAAATCAGTTATGCATTTACAAACCTCTGTCTTATTTTTCATCAAGATGGTCCAAGTTACCCTACTGTAATCATCAACAATTGTCACAAAATACTGAGCCCCTGTAATGCTCGAAACTCTGTAAGGACCCCAAAGATCAATGTGAATAAGCTCGAACGTCCTCGAGGCAATGCTTTCACTTCTCGTGAAGGGTAATCTATAGTGTTTTGCAAGAACACAGGTTTTACAAAAGAAATCTTTGTAATCCATGTTTCCGAAAAACTCAACATGATTCAACTTGGATAAACATGTGTGTCCAAGTCTAGAATGCAAAACATCCACACTTAATTTCTTAATAGAATTCAGACTGGAATAAATCAATCTTCTGAACTGCCAGCTTAATCTTAAATAATCCATCCTTTCTTTCTGCTGACAGCAACGTCTTCCTAGTTCCATGTTCTTGGAAGAAGCAATTATCGGCATTAAACTAGGAATGTAAATTTGAATCTGTCAACAACTTTCCAACTGATAACAAGTTGTGATGGAATCCAGGAACTATAAGGACATCGTGCAGGGTAATGTCACTTATAATAACTAAATTCCTTGCCTCCATGACATTTTTCACAGAGCCATCTGGAAGCCCTTTGTATATGGGTTCATTCAAATTGTATTTATGTGCTAACATACTAGGATCCGAGAGCATATGATCAGTTGCCCCCGCATCGATAATCCATTCAAGGCCATTATCATTTCTATTAGCGGAGTTGACCTCTGGACAATGGAGTTTGCCTGCAAAATTTGCACAAGAGGAGGATTCTAACTGAGAGTTCCCTCTCATCATTTTAGCTACCGCAATTGCTGATTGTCTGGCTGCATTGAGGTCCTTTGAGCCCTTATACCAATCTGATGTCTCACTTTCAACTGTTGCATTCTTCTGAATTTCTACCTGATGAGCCATTTTTATGCCTTTGCTCCAGGTCATGAAATTGGTCCTGTCAAACAGGAATGAGCTGATCTGCGAACCAGGTTGGTCCGAGTGCGGCAGCTCGTTGAAATTTGTCAGCTCTCTCTCACGTACAACAACTCGTTGTTCACGCTCTCTTAAGAGTTACGCCGCAGTTTGTTCCGCCATCCACAACAACAATGGAATAGAAGCAAAGGAAATGAGAAGAATATGATAGAGGAGAGTGAGCTTACCACAGTGCAATCGAACCGTGAAGCTCTGATACCATATGAGAAATTATGTGGAAGCGTGGTGGGTCCATAACCCACAGGTCCCAGGATCGAAACCTGGCTCTGATACCATGAGAAATTATGTGGAAGCTAAAATATGATGCAAAAGATGATAGCTTGTTCATTGATTAATTGGCCACAAAAGGGTGGCGCTCTAGAGCTCAAAACATTGTCAAACACATGAATACAATACTATATATACTAGGGTTAGACTAATGAAGAAGGGTAAAAAGGGGAACTAAAAGGGAGACCTAAAAGCTGATAAGGATCAAAGTATTACAACTGAGCAATTAGCTTGTTAAAGTGCCCAATAGCTGTCATATATTTCCATAACTATTTGATCAAGAGCGGTTCGTTCATCGCCTTCTTGTTCGGTGCGCCATTTGGCCATTTAGCTATTGGGTATCCTGTTTATTTGTCATTTTGGTCATTCAAGTAGTTGGCTATTCAACTACTAATCTGGTCATTCAGCTTTCCATTGATAAGGGTTGTATGGCATCACTTTTTCATCATTATTGGGAGGATTAGGATGTATGCCGAAGTTTGGATTTTGCTTGGTTGTTATGGGCTTGGTTACCCATATACGAGGGGGTTGAGCCTTTTTCAAGGGGTATGGCGCCATTATGTAATGGGCGACGATCACTACAATGGGAAAAGCTAAAACTGTATGGCATGATAAAAAAATCTTACACACCGTTAGATGTACGACAAAAGTGGTGTTCGAACATTGTTTAGCTTTTAGATTTATAAAAACCAGTGATGTATGAACAAGTTGGATTCTAAATCTTCAAGCCTATGTTTTGATGATCTAAGTCTACCTTGTGAAACTCTTAGTGAAGAACGTTCCTGAGGCCATAGTTCCAGACTACAATCACAGAAAGTGTGCTTTGGCAAAAAGCTTTGTCAGCAAACTCCAACGAAACGTAAGGATGGACGTTTGTACCAGTTCTAACAAGGTCCCGATATCTTTGAAAACCACTTCACTAGCTTTGATCACGTTTTTCACAAATTTAAGAGTTATCTATCCTATTATAGTATAAGCGTAGTCAATGTCTTCATAAAATATTTTGGCACATGACATATATATAATAAAATAATTCATTAGACCCTATTTTATATAATAAGTGGTGTTTTTCTAATAAATATTATTATATAATAATACAATATCCTATCACTCAAACAAAAAGAATCAAACTTAAAATCAGAAAGTAATTTTTTAAATTATTTTTTAACGAATATACACACTATATTTTTGAAATACAATTTAATTTTATTATTATTTTGAGACATAATTCTGATTATGATAAACAAAAAATCTAGAATATATCTATATGTGTAGGATTTTTTATCTAATTTAATAAAGCATGATGTCTTTATTAAAATAAATAATTAAGATAAAGTCGGAATGCAATTTATGAAATATAAGCATGAAGTTAAATTTTAGCAAATCAAATATATTTTTGAAATATAATTCAGATTTTTTAAAACATATAATCTAAAATATGTCTATATTTATAGGATTTTGTATCTAAGAATCTATATCAATATTCATTGAACATGATCTTTTAAACTAAAGTAGTTGAATTTCAAATGATTTATAAGATCTTACAAATATCGAAATATCATTATAGCAACAATTTATTAAAGTAGGTGAATTTCATAGATAATTTATTTTAATGATTTAAAATATTTTACCTTATCTAATAAGATTTATTTTGAGAGTTTAGACTTTAATCATGTACAAATATATATTTATGTATATTATATATTATTTTAATAAAACAATAATTCAATAAGTGAACTTTGTAGATACAAATATTTTTCTTATGAATATGCTAAACAAATTTCTTAGTATTGTTCGTAGGTAGTATAAGGGTTAAACTAGTTTTTCAAGAAAAAAAAGTTGTCGAAATACCTATTCAAATCCATCACCAAGCTTATTTCGGACCGCATCCGCTCTATCCTTCCCGACCTCATCTCTGACGGCCAAGGGGCCTTTGTCCCGGGTCGCTCGATCCGGCATAACATCCTACTTTGTCAGGAGCTCTTCAAACATTACGGCAACCGGAACACCTCTCTCAGCTGCGCAATCAAGATTGACTTCAAAAAAGCCTTTGATTCGGTCGACTGGCACTTTGTGGAACATGTACTGTGCTTCTTTGGGTTCCCTGACAATCTTATTTCCCTCATTCTCACTTGCGTCACCTCTGCAACCTACTCCATCAACATCAACGATGAACACAAGGGCTTCTTCGCTGGCAAACGGGCCGGGGGATCCGTCAGGGCGACCCCATATCTCCCTACATCTTTGTGCTCCTTATGGAATACCTCTCGCGTATGCTCACGAATCTGAAGTGTGATCCCGCCTTTAGTTGGCACCCTCGCTGCAACAGCACTGAGATCAACCACCTCGCCTTCGCCGACGATCTTTTCATCTTCTACAAAGGTGATTCTTCTTCTGTCAACGCCACTCTAAAGGTTCTCTCCCTATTTGGCCAATTTTCTGGCCTTCATGCTAACCCCACCAAAACGAGCATCTTTTTTGGGGGCGTTGAGGATGTCACCCGTGCCCAGATTCTCTCCCTCACAGGTTTCACCCTAGGTCAACTCCCAACAAATTATCTTGGAATCCCCCTTGGCTCTCGTAAATTGCTTTGCAGGGACTACGAGGAGCTCATTTCTAAAATGACTTCCCGAATTCAATCATGGACAGATAAGAATCTCTCCTATGCAAGCTGCTTTGAGCTCGTCAGATCGGTCCTTTACGACATCAATGCTTTTTGGTGCAATATCCTCCTTTTCCCTAAGGAGGTGCTCGATCGGGTTACAGCTATATCCCGATCTTTCCTCTGGACTGGCCTCGCCTTCTCCACCAAAATCCCTATTGCTTGGAATCTCGTTTGCACCCCCCGAGAAGAAGGTGGCCTCGGCTTCAAGGAACTTCTGTCTTGGAACCGAGCTAGCTTCTCTCGCACCATTTTCGAGCTCTCGGGCCAACCTACCAACATATGGGCACGATGGGTTCATGCAAACTTGCTTAATCATCTTGATATTTGGACCGTTTAGCCTAGGAGCTCTGATTGTTGGAACTGGAAAGCCATCTTGATGCTTCGTGATCTCCTCCTCGCCTAGGCCTCCCCAGCGATCATTTTGGAAAACCTGTCGGGCCATTCGGGCGCCTTCTCTTCCAGAAATGCGTACAACTTTCTTCGTCTAAGACAGCCCATCTGGCTCTAGGGAAGCATTATCTGGAAAAAAACCTCACACTCCTAAATGCTCTTTCATCTCTTGGCTTGCCCTCCATAATCGGTTGCCCACTAAGGACTGGATTGGCCATTGGATCGCTTTATCCAGCCAATCTTGTGTCCTCTATAATGATGCTGATGAGTCCTCGGATCACCTCTGGAATCACTGCAGCTTCACTATAGCTGTCATCTTTGATCTCCTTGACTGGTTGCACATCACCCACTGATCGTTTTCCATTCATGGCTGGCTCGAATGGGCCCATCACTCGCGTTGTAATCACACATCTAGCCATAAATTCCTGGCCAGCTGCTTCACCGCTCTCATCTACTTTATTTGGAAAAGCCGTAACGACGCATCTTCAACAATCTCCACTCTTCTTCAAGGGAATGTGCCAGAACCATCATCAGCCATCTTAAGAATTGCGTGGTTGCTCACAACTCGAGTCCTCTCCATCGCTTCTAAGCATCCTTGCAATTGTTTAGTTGCCTTTCTCTGGCTGTTCTCTCCTTTTGTGTTTGTATCTTGAACTTCTGCCCTGCTGTGTAAATCCCCTTCTTAATACAATTTGCCTTTTCGAAAAAAAAACTATATAAAACTACCGATTGTAGTTCATTGGCCCAATGGCATCCGAATCCGAGATCTAAAACTACCGATTGTAACTCATCGATCATTTATAATATAAAGGAGATAATAGTTCTTCTTTATTCCTATGGTTGTTTAATTCGATTTATATTATGCATCTATTGCTTTTGATTATTATATTCTACTCAATTTCCCCATAATCAAACTCGTCCATAAACCTCTATCAAAGGAAGTTTGAATGTATGAAACTTTTCACTCAAGATGAATGTGGATGGAAACTAACATAGAGACACTCAGAGAGAAATAAAGTCTCACAAAACAGAATGGTAAATTGTTGCAAGATATTTTCATTGAAGGTGAGAGTTGGCTATTTATAGCCTTGTTTACAGGATAAGCAACACACGCTCATAACAGAAATAGAAGAGTTTGTTAGAGCTCACTAACAACTCTGTTACAGATATTTACAACACTCACTCACAGAATGTTTTGTGTATTATGTTGAGTATTTTCTTAATTACTATAGTAATCCTAATCATATTGCTTGATCACGATGACCTTCAGATCTGAGCATAAAAATGCTGTTCCGAATGTAGCGTTCGTATGTACGTTTAATTTCTGAAGTCAACAAAAACGTACACTAGCTATTGTAGTAGATCGATGATCATATGTGCATACTCAAAAGCAAATCGATCTGAGAAATAAATTCCAATTAACTTAAAAAAGGTCAGAAAGAATCAAATGCAATACATCAAACACTCGAGGTTTTGGTGAAGCATCGACGACGACATATAGAATCAAACTAGTCTAGCCTAATATGTATTGACCGAACCCTAATTATATAAGTTTCTCCACACGCCTCGATCGGCCTCCGACCTCCTAGAACCTTCACGAGTCACGATCACATTCTCCCCCCGATGTACCATCCTCAACACCAGCCGTCCGATCCTCATCGATCAACATGGAATACGTGTCGACGGGCGCCCAAATCTCCTCTTCCGGAACGTACATCTCCACTCCAACTTCCGCTCGGATCGGCTCCTTGATTAGGTCGCACCCGTAGTCACGTGCACCGTCCATGATGAGGGCTAGGGCGTCGTCGCAGGCCGCCCTCGGAACTCCACGTCGCCCGAAGATGAGGGCCAGGCACTCGCGGTGGGATTCGTTGACAAGCACGAACTCGCGACGACGACTCCGCCTCGTAGTTGATCTCATCCGAGGGTTCCACCACCAGCGAATCAAAGGAACCGTATTCGCGGAATGGCAACATGCTCAACGGAATCACTGTCACTGTCACGTCGTATGACCACCCGGAAACCTCGTCCCGACCGTGTTTCTTGTAGGTGCCTATTTCTTCGGCACCCGTAGTGGATCGATATCGATTGATTTTCCATGTCTCTAGCATTCTCTATCGCTTACTTGTGGAACAAGGAACTAGTATGAACTGATCGAAAAATAAAGGAACTACTCCCTCTGTCCCGAAATATTAGTCACATTTGGGTTTGGGCACATTTTTTAAGAAGGAAAAAAAGTGGAAAAGGTTTGCAGAAAAAGGGGGATTAATATTGATCAACTTAATCACAACCATTCATTTAATTTCACACGGATTCAAGTCTTCCAATTACACATTTCAACAACCAATCAGAAGGGAGCATTAAAGTCCCTCAGATTGTACTTTTACACTTGACCACTATACCCCTGTGACCATTCTCCTATAAATACACCAATAAAGAGCAGAAGAAGGTTTCAGCCCAGAAAATTACAGAAAGCATTTGAAAAAAAATGGCATCACTGCCAGTTCCTAACATGCCCTCAGACCTAAATTTAAATGAGCCTCCAATACACATCGATCTTAACCAGCCAACAAGAGGGGACAATGGAGAACAACTTCTCTTTGATCTCAACGAAGCAGCACAGCCAGAAACAGAGTCATCAATGCAAGAGGAGGCAGAGGGACAAGTTCCTCATCGAGCGGTCAGGAACCGGCTCAGCAGCAGTGCAAGAATGCACATTCTTTTGTGGCTTGTAGAGAGGTCGACAGAAGGTAAGCTTCATCATGGAGCTGTGAATGAGGCTGCACAAGTATACAATGTGTCAAGGAGGACAATAGGCAGAATTTGGGCAGTAGCAAAAACACAAAGAGAACAAGGTCTGACCTATAATGTCACAACAATGCATCACAGATCAGGAAGAAAAAGGGTCCAAGTGACACATGATGCCATTACAGCTCTAAATATGGGGCAGAGGTCATGCATAAGGGACTTAGCCAACAACATATCAACCAGCAACCAAGTTTCCAAAAGCACAGTTCATAGAATGATCAAGAGAGGAGACATTAGGCCCCATACCAATCCATTACATCCAGGTTTGAAACCAACCAACAAAATCACAAGATTACAATGGATATTGAGCATGCTTCCAAGAGACACAGCACAAGCAAAAACACATTACCAACCAATGTATGATTATGTTCACATAGATGAGAAATGGTTCAATCTTAGCAAGAAGACACACAGAGTATATTTAGCAAGAGATGAGAGGGGAAAGTACAGATCAGCAAGCTCATCTAAGTTCATACCAAAGGTGATGTTTACAGCTGCAGTTGCTAGGCCTAGATACAATGCAATGGGAGAATGTACTTTTGATGGAAAGATAGGAATTTTCCCATTTGCATACAAGGAGCCAGCAAAGAGATCATCCAAAAATAGGCAAAAGGGAACAATGGTCACAAAGTTGGTGGAATCAATCAACAAGACAGTTACAAGAAACATGTTGATAAACGAGATTGTTCCAGCAATTAAGGCCAAATGGCCACAAGATGGGCATCACAACATCATATTCATACAGCAGGATAATGCAAAGGCTCATATCACACATGATGATGCAGAATGGCAACAAGTTTTTCAGCAAGAAGGTTTTACTTTTATTCTAGTGCAACAGCCTCCTAATAGTCCTGATTTAAACATATTGGACTTGGGATTTTTTAGGAGCATACAATCCTTAATGCACAAAAAAATGCCAAAAGATGTTGATGATATGTTAAGTGCAGTGTATGAGGCATATTTTGAGCTATCACCAAAAACACTAAGTGATGTATGGATGACTCTACAATATTGCATGAATGAGATAATGAAGCATGATGGGGGCAACGACTATGACATACCACATGTTGGAAAAAACAGATTGGCAAGACAAGGTATTCTACAATCACAAGTTGAGGCACCTATGAATGCACTTATGACAGCATGGGAGATTGTGCATGGAAATGGACAGCAAGTGAATACAGAGGAAGCAGGGCCATCAAATGCAATCAATTTCACACAAGATGCAACTCAAGAAGGTGAAGAAGAAGAAGACTACCTAGAGTGACATAGAAGATGCAACTCAGACATGGAAGAACAACCTTTTGGTAGTGGTGTTTTTTGGGAAATCAGATTTGAAAGCATGTATTTTTGTGCAGCAAGTAAACAGTTGTAAATGTTAACATTTGAATGTCTAAATATGTATGCTTTGTAAAGACATTATGCATGCAAAACAATGGAAATTGGGTGGAAAACTTAATCTCAGGATTGTCCCCATTCATCATAGAAACAAGCCCCATTGACAAAGCATAAAAATGTCAACTAGGCCTCATTCAGTATAAAGCAACTGGTGGCTCAAGCACATAATTGTTGTCATTTTGTATGAAAATCTGTCTCAATTAGTTTTAATTTTTCATCATTGAATACAAGTTCATGTAATCTCAGATTATATGCATTCATGGACACATATTCATCAATGACAACAAAATATACCATGAGCCTCCTAAGTCACATTTATACCGGTTTCCTAAAACATATTTGTGCTATGCCAACCTCTAGGGACTTGATCTCAGCTACAGAAGACATCATCATCGATTGTATGCAGATGCAAATGCAAGAAAACAGCAAGCACACAAACAAATAAGCATATATGGTTGCACATGCATGCATGAAGAACACATTACACAGACAACAAAAATAAGGAAAACCAGAGAACAAAACTGTACAGATCAAACAACATAATTAAGTGTGCTTATGAATCAATAGAAGCATACAACCAGAACAACAAGGGTGGGTTACATGAAAAATACAGAAGTTTTTGGACCAACAAAATGAAGCATATGAATCAACAAAAGCATGAACATGCAAAAACTCAACAAAACTGATGGAAAGATAGCATAATATCGTCTTGCACCATATTTTAAGCAACAAATCAAGGCTATGAAATAACAGAACATGGACAAATCAGATTTTCATTCAGCAGAACCATGCTCATGCATAATCATGGAAGCATATGAATCAAACTCGCCAGATCTAACAAATCATGGAAGTAGAGAACACCAAAGCCCAAGCAATCAACATGAGATTAAAAAGAAAACATGAACCACAAATCATGAACCAGAAACCATGAGCAGATTTCAGAATACTCCAAAAAAAGCAGATTATAGTACACCAAAGGCAAATAGAGTACACAGAGTACACCAAAGGGAGAAATCATGCATGCAAATAGAGTACACCAAAAGAAATCATGCATCAGAGTACTCCAAAAAAACCTCAAAGGCAAGCAATCAACATAAGAGACGGCAGATTTCAGAAATCATGGAAATAGAGTACACCAAAGGCAAGCAATCAACATCAGATCAAGAGGCCAGACACAACAACACCAAGAACATACAAAATCAAAAGACATAATCAACATGAAAGGTAAAAAATACAGAAGCAGGACAGAAATGAGCATGCAATCCAAATAAACAAACCAAAATGAGTAACAGGGGACTTAGCATGATTTTTGCTCGTCGGAGACTGAGGGGACATAAGGATCAGCCGGCGTCTCATCACTATTCCGGGGTTTCTTTGGAGGAGGCTGATCGACGACGCCGTCCTCCACTTCATCGTCCTCTTTCAGTTCCAGGGTGGTGGTGGGACAGTGGTTGTGCTCACAATCCGGCCACCACTTGCAAGCGCTCCCCTCGGAGCAAACAAGCTTCTCGGTATCCCCCCCGCTCTCGATTTCATCGGCGAAAACCCGATCGGCGTTGTTTTCGCTCATCTTAACCCTAGATCTCAGAAATTGGGGACGAGATCCAAAGGGACGTTTTTACAGAACAGAGGAGGACCGACAAAGCAAGCAAAAGGGGACAAGGTTTCAAAACCAGATCTAGATCTAATTTTGTGAGCGAACAAGAGCGAGATCCAGATCTAGAACCAAGCTCATCAATGGAGAAAGAAGAGTGAATTGGGTCTGGGAAAACGAGAACGAGAGGAGTGAAATAACAGGAGAGACCTTAAATAGAGACTATCAATGGAAACGAGAACCAGATCTAAAATGAGAGATTTTTGAGATTGAGAATGGGAGAGATGAGAGTAAATGGGGAGAGATGAGAGTGAAATGGTGAGTGGAGGCATGCGGCCGTTGGGTTTTGGGTGGGAAATGAGAGTTTAGGGTTAGGTGGGGGTAGGTGGGAATATTAAATGAGTGGAAAAGTTGGTGTAGGTAGAAGACAAAAAAATAAAGTGGGGTATAATGGGGAATTGTTAACTTTATAAGGGTAAAAATGTAAAGAAAAGTGTGTTTATAAAAGGAAAGAATTGAAATGGGACTTATATTTTGGGACGCCAAATACGGAAAATGGGACTTATATTTAGGGACGGAGGGAGTAGTATGAGTATAGGAAGAAATAGCTTTAGAATGATGGACGAAAAGTACTGACGGGCTTTGTTTCTCTGTATATAGACATGGTCATGAATCAAATTGTTGTAAGATTTATTTTAACATACATTATCTTATCGTTATCATAAGATATATTATTACAAATAATTATATCTTGTGCAGATTTCTTTCCTAAAAAAAGTTAAAAAGCAATATTTAGCTACGGTTTGCACTCGTAACAGACTGCGTGTATATTTTTTTTTTTTTTGGTTGAAAGACTGCGTGTATATATACAGGGAACAATGAACAGACAAATATTATACACGTTTATAATACAAGATATACATAATCATGATACTTACTTTCAACCAAAAAAAAAAATCATGATACTTACGTACATGATTATAGGAATTATATACATACCAAAATTATATTGAGTGGACATTTATACTCCGTATTATATAATTTTAGTACTTATATACACATGTATGTATGGTAATATAATAATCATGTATATGCTCGTACTACAAATTATGTATATAATATAATCATTAAGTATATTTGTACACTCAATAAAACGGAATGTGTATAAGTATATATTTGTCTATTACGTAAAACGACATGTATATAATATGCTATAATCATGCATATAAATACTCCGATAGTGTATATAACGTAATATAATCACGTACAGTATTTCTCTGTCTCCAAAAAATTAAGAGGAGCCTACTTTTTTTGTTTTAGGATATCTTCAACCTATATCGTTGATTATATTGTGATCTAATGGTCATAAATTACACATCTGTTCTCTATAAAAACTAGCGTAATTGTCCGTCAGAACAATTTTTTATTTTTCCTATGTAGTAATTTATAAGCACCTTAGTAATTTTAATTAATTAGTTTAAAATTATTTACATGAATATTTTATTATGAAGCACACTTTCTTGTATTAATGTTTTTTCCTCAAGAAATACATGCACAAAACATTTACACAGTTAGGAGGAAAAAATTGTTATTATTGAGGTTTGATCTCCAAACCTTTTAGTTATTTTTTTTTTTTTGGTTGAGGGCGTTGCCCATGAGAGTCGAACCGGTGACCTCTGGGTACTACCCTTGGAGGCTTAACTGTTTGACTAGATGCCCGAAGGCTCCAAACCTTTTAGTTATTAAAGAAAGAGATTACCACTATGTTATTGGTGTCATTTTGATTTTGATTGCCCCTAATTGAGCATTGAATGAGAACACCTCCTAAGTTTATGTTATATAGATATGGAAGATTATAATCAATGTATACTATAAATGCTGAGTGTTTTCGAGCCACCAGACCCACCATGTTGATTCTGGCCCCGCTTGATTTTAATTTTTTTTTCAACTCAAATAGATATTGACAACTTTATATCTTTTATTTTCCTTAATTATCTATCTTTAATTTACTTTAAAGTCATACCTTCTATTAGTAATTTTATTTTCCTTAAATAATTTTATCTTTAAATAATTTTATCTTTAATTTAATCTTTAAAGTCATACGTACAGTTCAATTTGAAGTTTTTTTTGGTCATAGTTCAATTTGAAGTTAAAAGTAAGGTACGTTTCATAGTACGTTAAATTTTAAGAAGTAATTTGGTCTAGAGTAAATTTACTATGGTATTATAAGATATATGTGCGCCATGGGAGGACTTGAGTATGGATTTCGTCACCGGGCTATCATTGACAAAACAAGGTAAGGATTCTATCTTTATATTTGTCGATATTTTATCCAAGATGACTCGATCACTTCATAGAGTGCCAAGGGACAAATAATGCGATAGAGATATCAAATTTTTTCTTTGACAATGTTGTGAAATTAAACTACATGGAATCCCTAAAACTATTATTAGTGACAGGGATACCAAGTTTGTAGCACATTATTGGAGAACCCTATGGGGCAAACTAGGTACTAAATTTTTGTTCTCTACCTTCTATCACCCACAAACCGATGGTCAAGGGAGGTGACCAACCGGACCTTGGGCGCACACCTTCTGCTTGTGCTCAAGACCAATCCTTGAAGGTTGGAGGACTTGCTATTGTTTTTTAGTTTTCTTAAGATAGGGCAAGACATTCAGTGACCAAGAAGCCCCATTTCGAGATTGTTTATGGTGAACCCTCTTACATAGTTGGATTAGGGTGTTCTAACACTAGGGGGTCTCCAAAAAGTTGAGCATCTTTCTACAACGGTAGGTTTACCCATTTTAAGAGAGATAATACACTTGGGTGTGGATAGTGCCCAGCATTCCGGGGAGCAAGTAGAGATAATGCAAAGAGAGGAAGGGAAATGGATAGGAAAAAGTGGAGAGTTGGAATTGGAAGAGGAGGTGGACAACGTAACGAGTCTGAAGGAAGAATGAAAAGGGGGCATTCAACGGATTGAACAACGTACAAGCATGCATGAGATGGAGTTAGAGAGCAAGTATTAGTAAATGACTGAATGAGCATAGTGGGGAAAGGAACACTCATGAATTTAAAATCTATTACTTTTTATAAAATGAAGGGCCACATGTATAAGAATGTGACACTTTTATTTTAGCATAGACAATAGAGACGAGAGATCACGTGCAACACTACTCTACAATGTATAGTGTTAAGTCGAATAAGAAAGTGGTCGCAATTTGGTAAATATTACGTAATATGAGGCATCATCTCAACCGTCTGATGAGGAGAAATGTACGGTCCAGATCTTGTTTGTTAAATATCAAAATAAAAAGGAAGTGGTAGTAATTTGTTAAATATTTGGAAGTTTCTTAGGTGAAAAAGTGCATCGCTAACTTGAAAAAGTGTAGTGATAAGTCAAAAAAATGCATTGCTAACTTGAAAAAGTGCATTGTTAAGCCAAAAAAATACATTGCTAACTTTAAAAAGTAAATTGCAAACTTGAAAAAGTGCACTGTTAAGTTGGATAAGTACATTGCTAACTTGACAAATGCATTGTTAAGTAGAAAAAGTTCACTCTTAGGTGAAAAAGTGCACTATTAAGGCTGCGTTCGCTTCAATAAGAAAATTGCTGATGCTGATCGATTGCTGACGCTGATATAAAATGCTGATATTCGTTGCTGAAATTGAAAGCTGATATTTGAAATAAACAATAGGGTGTTTGGTTGGACGGTTTGCTGATATTGTATACTTGAGATGTGTTTTGACAATTTTGCCCTTGAAATAAATTAAAACCATAAAAAACAAACTAAAATAAAAAAACCCTAACAATTTTCACACTAGTCACATTGCTTCCTGGCCGTTCTTGACCTCCATTGACGTTCATGAGTTCTCCGACTGAGACGACCTCCGCCAAATTCACGCATCCGGCGAACAAACTCGCCAATCCGCTGGCCGAGAAGCCTCCCGATCGGGACAGATCGACAGACCGGAGCTCCGGCGCACAATTCGCCTCCGATACCGCCGAGAGGATGCCATCGGAGATGCGGGGGCATAAGGTGAGGTCGAGCTTCGAGAGGTGTCCGTTGTCGTGGCCGTAGCGGGCGAAGAGTCTGGGGAGGTGGCCGGAGCAGAGAAGTCGGAGGGTTGTGCGGTGGCGGGACTCGACGGAGTGGAAGGATTTGCAGGCGACAGGATGGAGTCGAGGCGGTCGAGGATGGAGAAGATGAGCTCCTCTGAGAGGAGGTCGAACGGATTCCGGTTTTGTTTCTTCATTTGGAGGTTGGTTTGTGAGGGATTTGGTTGATTTTGAGGTCTTTAATGGAGGTCAGAATGTAGGAAGGTCTGGTCGGAGAAACGGTCGAAAGAAGGGGGCGGTGGGATTTGGTTGGATGGTTGTGTGGGGAAGAGCTAACGAGTGAAGAAGAAGATCAAGGAAGAAGATGAACAGTACGAGGGGTATCGGGTTTGAGTCTTTGAGAGGGGTATGAGGGGCAATTTCAAAATCAGCATTTGCTGATAAAAAGTGCTGAAAATGGGTAAGCAGGTCCCCTGTTGATTATTTTTCTTGTTGCTTATAATCAATAGAGTGCTTATAAGCACGTAAAACAAATTCCAACCAAACAGATAACTCAAATGCTTATTTTAAGAAATAAGCACTTAAGTGCTTATAAGCACGTAAAAAAAGCCCAAACGAACGCAACCTAAGTTGAAAAGGTGCATTTTACAGCTTCAACTTTTATTGTTCCAAACTTATGGATTCTATCATGCTTATGGATTCTAGATAAACTTTTACCTTTGCGTGCGGGGACTCAAATTCTGCTTGCATTTTTACTGTTTCGTCGTGCACTTTTTCAAATTACGACTAAACTATTTCAACCTAACAATGCACCTTTTGCATCGTTGCTTATCGTATGGGCGAAGCCTCGATTTCTGCTTGCACTTTTACTATTTCATTGTGCACTGTTTCACCGTACTAATAATTTTTTAAAGTTAGCAATGCACTTTTTTCACCTAATAGTGTACTGTCATAAAGTTCTAATTATTTACCAAATTACCACTGTTTCTCTTTAATTCCAACACGAGATATAGGCAGATGATAGATATAGATTAACATCAAGGGAGCAGCGCGCAAACTTTGGCTCCGTTCGGTAATGGGTAGATGAAGATGAATAAAAACAAGAAGTTTCATCTAGAAGCTACAAGCTTGGGAGGGGGGGTAGGGAGCTGAAAATAAAGTCATCTAGCTGAATTTAGGCAAAACTGCCATATTCATCTAGCTGAATCATCTTTTCCGAAAGCGCCTCAAAGTACCCGATTCATCTTTCATCTCCCACTTTCATCTTCATCTAACCATTACCGAACGGAGTCTTTTAGTATGAAATCCTACTTGCTCGATGAAACACTTTTATTGGGCTGGAGCCGAAGACGGTTCTACAATGTGGCCCATAATGGCCCAATTCATTTCTCTGGCAACTTGCAACTGCCAACTTTTGGTCATTGTTTATGTATATGGTGAAGCGGTGGGTGCTCAAAACAAAATCTGTGGATCGATCTGAGAGGGCCGTTGCTATAGCCTATAGCTAGCTAGCTACCGAGGCAAAGGAAAGCACCCAGATGGAAGGCATTAACGGCGCCGGTGAGGGCAAGTTGGTTTGCGTGACCGGAGCTTCAGGCTACATCGCCTCTTGGCTCGTCAAGGAGCTGCTCACACGCCATTACACCGTCAGGGCCTCCGTCCGCAGCCTCCGTACGTATCTTTCATTAAATCTTATTAACATTAATTGATCTAATTAGTTTGTTACTATGACTAATTGATTATCAATGTACGTTGTTGCATACATTACATACCGCCGACCGAAGGTGATCCCAAGAAGACAGAGCACTTGCTCCGACTACAAGGAGCCAAAGACCGCCTCCATTTGTTCGAAGCCGACCTTCTTGACGACGGCTCTTTCGACTCTGCCATTGATGGCTGTGACGCTGTTTTCCACACCGCGTCTCCCTGTTTCATGGTTTCTCAGCATCCCCAGGTTGGTACATCCATCCATTCCTGATCCCTCCATCCATTTAGTTATTTGCTACTTGTCGAGGCCGGGTAAATCTATCTGATATCTGAAGTTCAGACTGAATAGCCTTAATATATAAATAAATACATAAATTACTCCTCTTATTGTCAATTGATTTTGCAGAGGGATCTGTTGGATCCAGCGGTCAAAGGAACACTGAATGTGTTGGGGTCATGTGCCAAAGCGTCATCCGTAAAGAGGGTGGTTCTGACTTCATCCATTTCCGCAGTCACAACCAGTGACAAGCCCAGAAATCCTCAAGTCACCGTTGACGAGACCTGGTTTTCTGATCCCCAATCTTGTCTAGCCAGAAAGGTACGGAATACTCCTACAAATTAACTACACCAACACCCTACTTGTTATTTTATTTGTTGCCTCGCTGTCACACATTCAGTTCTAGCTATCTATCACTATTTGTTTAACTTTGCATGCATTGTTTTTTTTGGTCAAACCTTTGCAATTTGCATGCACTGTGGTGCAATTTCTATTACTCCGTATAACTTTAACTTGGAGCCTTGTATACATGTAAATACGAATCTAATTATAGAATCTAGAGCCCTATATTTATAAATTACTATATTATAAGTTTTCAATTATTGGTATGGTGGAAATCATGATTGATTGATCATCTCTGGATGCATTATTGCTGTCAATAGAAAGTGCGTATTATAAGAGAATCATTAATTATAAACAAATCTCATTTACAACATACTGACTATACATATTTATATGTTTTATTGAGTCGGTAGGAAATCGATCTGTGAGTAGTGAGTACAGAGTACAGACGTGAAACGTGGATGGTTTTTTGCTTTAACGTGCGTTTTGGAGTTATGTGGTAACTAATTTTTTTGTAAATACTCCGTATATAGTATAAGAAATTAATGAAGGCGGTCCCTGGCGTATGATATTATTGATGAACGGAAATTGTATTCATATATTAATAATGAACAACGTACACTGTTGTTTATCAAATTAACTCGATGGAAAATTTGATGAGTAACCTGGCATGTACATAATAATAATTAGTGCAGTCATGGTATGGGCTCTCAAAGACACTGGCGGAGCAATCGGCATGGCGATTCGCACGCGAAAACGGAATCCATTTGGTGTGCATCAACCCCGGGGTGGTCGTCGGCCCTCTCTTGCAGCCCACATTGAACTCTAGCTCTTCCCTCATCTTAGACTTGATCAACGGTACGTATCTCGATTCTTGATTTTCTCATTCTTCTAGCCCGCTATGTATATATGATGGATGGATGCAGGGTCAAAAACTTATAAGAACTATAGCCATGGGTGGGTGCACGTGAAAGATGTGGTAGAGGCTCACATTCGAGCATTTGAGGTGGAGTCTGCGAGTGGGAGGTACATCTTGGTCGAAAGCGTTGCTCATTTTTCCCAAATTGTTGACATGTTGAAGGACCTTTATCCCACTCTTCAATTCCCTGATAAGTAAGTTTTCCTTCAGTTCATTCTCTAAAATCATTATAAATACCAACATATATACTTGGCGTACATTATTAATTTGGGTGTGTGTACGCACTACGCAGGTGTGCTGATGATGAGCCTTTCATGCCAACCTTTCAAGTTTCCAAGGAGAAAGTGAAATCCTTGGGAATCGATTACATTCCTGTTAAAATAGGCCTTCTTGAGACTGTTGAGAGCTTCAAGGAAAAGAAGTTTGTTAACATTTAGAGGAGCTTCAATTGGCTCACATTTATACCAATCTTGCCTGATCCATCGGGTACTATATGGAATAAATTGTTGTTGGTGACTATGCGTGTTACGCAAAATGTAATACGGTTTCGATGGATTTGATAATGGAAGACGTCCTGGTTTTGCTAAATGTACGTGTTACACAAAATAGTGAAATACGCGTGCACCGCCTTCGAAAGAGAAAATGAAGTTCATCCTAACCATTATAAGAGGAGATCGAAATGCAGCCCTTAAACTGAACAAGATCAACCTAGCTAACACCTGCGATAAATGCACCCAAGCTAGTCTAAAGGATCGATCGATCAGTCCTAGCTTCCGGAACTTACAAGGACAAACACGAACTGAGACGAGAAATCTCTCCAAAATATGGAATGTCTACTAGCTAGAATGATTTTTACTCTCAAAATGGTTGCCTAAAACAAGAGCAATACATGAGCTTAAACAAAGAGAAGCACGTGATAATTGAGAAGCAACAAGCACATAGAATGCCTAGAATGATAATCCGATGCTCGACTAGGGAGAGGTATTTCCAACTCTACAGCTCTGCTCTGCACGTCAAAACCCAATAGATAAGATTAAAATCACATATAGAAGAAATGGAATTTTTACCTTCTTAGAATATTGCCTTTTAAAGTTAGCAACCTAAGAACAGACTAAGCAGCTTTTGCAACTATACTGCACTTCCTATTGCAACTGCATTACATATCATAACATAAAATACAATGATCAGGAGAGATGGAAACAGAGAGCAGGCTTTACAAACAGGCCTCGGCCTCTACATTCATATCTCATCTACACAAATTTTGGTATTGGTTAAAACACTAAGCTAAAAAAGCATCAGCCATGTCTTTTTCCCCACCATCATCACCCACCATTAACCACATTCTTTTTGGCATCTTCCATTCTCAGCAACAACTCCTTAATATCCTCCTGCATCCTCGTCTTCATATTCACATACTCCTGGTGACTTCTCTCCAGACCTTGCGATTCCTCCATCTTCTTCCTCCTCGTCTCCTCCACCCGCCCCAGCTGGAG
This sequence comes from Polygonum aviculare, assembly GCA_934048045.1. Classification (NCBI taxonomy): domain Eukaryota; kingdom Viridiplantae; phylum Streptophyta; class Magnoliopsida; order Caryophyllales; family Polygonaceae; genus Polygonum; species Polygonum aviculare. The sequence continues at coordinate 12,690,909 of OW204023.1, read as the reverse complement.
CTTGGCCACCTTAGCGGTGTACTCTTCATCAATCTTCTCGCTCTTATTAATTGCAATGCGCTTCAGACGATCGGATTCTCTACGAGCGTCATCAGCACGAGACTGAAACATTTTAGACTCTGCCTGCTTGATCTTCACAAGGCTCTCTAGCTCGTCCATCACAGGTGTGGGTGCAGTTGCAGCCATTGGTTTTCTCTTACCATCAGATGACATCATCATCCTTTGCATCTCGTCAGAATCCCAAATGGATCTCCTGGTATCACCAGCTGAGCTCCTCTCTGTGCTGGGAATTATCGGTCCAATACTATTTTCTGGCTGTACGGAATCTTTAGAAGGTACAGTTTTGAACCAAATTGGGTTTTCACTTGAAGTGCCCATCTCACAACTCCGGGTTGTTCCTTTGTTTTGCACAAGTGCTTGGAGATCACGTCCAGAAGATGCAGAAGCATTGCCCAACTTGGAATCACAGTCTGAGAAGACAAAAAAGATGTTAGCATGAAAGTATAACTTGAAACATGGTTTGCAGGAGTCATTTGGGACATGCAAATTACACGGCTAAGGGATTTAACCCACCATACTGAATGCCTTTATACACGAGACAAAAATAAGAGCATAAAGTCATCAGGCTATTAAGATGACTCTTCATGCACCTTTGAATTGGACACACAAAAGAGGGTTAAAGCACTTCATTGAATGCAAAGTAAGCTTACTTTTGAAGAAACCCATAATTTGACTGTAGATTTCCTGCAGGTTGCTCCCAGCTTTCAGCCGTATTACAAGCTGACTGGCAATGCTATGCAAAAGCTTTCCTCGTGGATCATTGCTGGCAGTGAATATCCTCTTCACACACTCAAGTTCTTTAAGCATGTTTTCAGCTTTCCATTCTGCTGCACAACTTTTAAAAACATCAGTTACAAAGCCATACATCTCCGATGGATGCTCACATGCCATACAGTAGAATTGCATCTCAGAAGTTCCCTGAGTTGAACTAACACTTTGGCCATTCCTAATGTAGGATTTTTGCAGACCACAGTCAGTATGGCACCAATGGAAGCAAAAATCACACCCAACCCAACCACATGTGTTGGATGCTGTGTCAAACTTGGAGCACACAAGACACATGCACATGCTACAGAAACCACTTTTCTTTGAGCAAAATTTACATTCACAGTCATCAACAGGCAACGGACTTCCACAGTTGGGATTCCTGCACTTCAGGTTCAGAAAAATCTCGGCCAGATTAACTGAAGAAATACTTTCTCCTCGCCAAAGATAAAATGCAACACCTGTTTTTATGGCCACTAAGATTTCCAGCTGAGCACGGTGACACTTCAGCAGAGCCTCTAGCTTTAGATCAGACCTATTGTTTAAAAGCCCCTGTAGGGAGTAGAGCTGCTGATGATGATCCTCCTTCACTACTAATTCTTGGATTGCATCCTTCAAACATCTGATACTCTCGTCTGTCATTTCAGAGAACTTCCAAGCCGTTGTTTGAACTGGCTCAGACACAAGAAGTCCCAAAATGCCGTTGATGAAATTGGACCCTTGTGTAGCACTAGCTACTGGTTTCAGATGCCTATCACTTGCACTTCTGAAAAGCCTGCTTCCACTACCTTCCCCCGATGCTGGTCTATTTCCCTTCACACGGTCCAACAAATCACCTTGAGAGCCAGAACTGTGTGCTGGTGTGATAGAAGCAACGTCATCCTGGTTTCTCATCTTTATCTCAGAAAGCTGTCTCTGTAAACTCCCTGACCTATCCAGCGCAGTAGAACTCCCGCGCACTGTCTGGCTACTGCAATTGCCCAGGGAAGAATTTGACAAACGAAGAGACCCATCAATGTTTGATGATGTCCTTTGATACTTAAGAAGTTCTTTAGGCAAAGAATCATTCATGGAAAGTGCCTGCCAATCAACACCCTGAAATAATGGGCGACTCTTGACAGATTGCTCACAGTCATAGTCAACAGATTTATGCGTAAGGGAGCAGCTGGGATTGTGCATGAATTGAGAACCTGAAAAAGGAATTAATATAGTAAAGCATCAGAACCAAGCAAAAGAATTAATATATTAAAGCATCAGAACCAATCAAAAGAATTGTATGTAGAATAAAAGTTGGAATTACGGATAGATAAGAACCTGAAAAAGACATTGATGTTGTAAAGCCATCAGAGCCAGTAAGAAGCGTGGTGGCCCGTGACTGGGTACTCCTTGCACGTGGCGGGGAATTTGGGGGTGGAGCAATACTGTGGGAAGGAGCAGGAGCAGACACGTTAGGCAAGGCAAGGGACAGTTCAAGGGGCTCTAGATTCATCTTTCCATTTTCTGCTTTAGCAAGACTAGTTTTGGTTCTTTTCTCAGCTTTCACACCAGCAGTGCAAGAAAACAACTCAAAACCCCTCATGCTAGGGCCTTCGGAAGATACATCTCCAAAAGCACTGAAGCTCTGCTCCATCAAAGAACCTTTCCCAGCAAACTCAATCTCATCACTTGAGCAAACAGCAACGCCTTTCCCTTTGTCCTTTCCAATATGCAAATACAATTGATGCTCATGATCATGGTCTTCAGTGATGTCTTTGGTTACTTGAGGCATGATATCAACATCTTTGGTTACCCGAGGCATCATATCAACATCTTTGGTTTCCTGAGGCGTCATATCAACATCTTTGGTTACCTGAGGTGTCATCTCAACATCTTTGGATACTTGGGGGATGCTATCATCATCTCTGGCTACTTGAGGCATGGTATCAACATCTCTGGTAACTTGAGGCATGATATCAGCAACTCTGGTAGCCTGAGGCATGGTATTGGCTTCTCTGGTTACTTGAGGCATGACAACATCTCTGGTTAATTGAGGCATAATATCAACATCTTTGGTCACCTGAGGCACAATAGCAATCTCTCTGGATACTTGAGGCACAGTTACCTCTTCTGCAACAACTTCGAGATTTAAAGCATTTTCCACTTTCTCTTCTACTATTGGACATTTTAAGGTAGTATCAATAACTTCCACTTTAGGCAAGTAGTCAAGCCCATCACTGGCAGGGACTGAACTCTGAGAATGATCATCTTTTGAACCTTCAGAAACTATAGGCCTACTACTACTAACGTCACAACCTTCAAAATCTATACCATCACGGACTTTCCCTTCTCCTATTTGACCTGTTACTTTAGTATCATTAACCTCCACCTTAGCATGACAATCAAGCTCAATATTGCCAGGGACTGAACACTCAGGATGATCATCCTTCAAACTATCAAAAGCTGCAGACATCTCCCCATTGTTGACAGCATCATCATATTTTATTTCTTCATTCTGACAAGCTTTACTTGTACCGGTGCTTTCAATCCTACTCAGCTGCCCTTGCACAGGTGTAAGTTGAGCTGCTGCAGCCTCTAGCAGTATAGGCTGCTCTTTCTCAGTGATATCTGGCTCATCAGCATTTTTAACCTTCTTTTTGTTGAATAATCTCACATCACCAGCTGAATCATGCCTACTAGAATCACTACTCAGAGCAGATTCGGGCTCATTCTGCTTCTTTTCTGTGTTGCTTTCTACTTGGGCTTCTATTTGTGTGACATTTTCAATTTCTGCAACACGTTTCACTTGCTCTTTGGCAGAGACAGAGGGGGAATGAGAGTCCTTGAGGGAATCTGGTTGAAGCTCACCTTCTTCAATCTCACATCCACTGCCACTCCTTACACTCTCAACCACTGTGCTTTCACTTTTCTTGACATCTTTTAGAGGCTCGGCAGAATCCTTTGAATCTTTGGACCAAGTCGGTGATTTGACATCCTTCGATCTGTGTGGCGACCTGAAACTATCCCTACTGCTGCTGCCACCATCAACAAGTCCACCATTCTTGCTGCTATTGGCAGCCCTGTCACTGCCAAAAGCTTTCGAGTCTTCATCAACCTCCCTCTTGCTTCTGCTGCCAAATCTCCTCCATGACGGGACACTGCCTTCTCTCTTATTAGACCAATCCCTCTCTGACCTGAAGCCTTTAGGGAAGAAATCCCCTCTGGACACACAAAAACTCTCAGACCGATGGATCCTGTCCCTCTCCCTATCTCTGTACCTATCCCTCTCTCTCCCCCTATCACCAGAGACATAACCACCACCCCTAGGGGACACCAGGGGCGAAACATGACCGCCCCTGTGCATCCCATCTCGATCTCTATATCGATCGAAAGCTTTTCTCCTGTCAAAACCATCAGTATCATGCTCCAACCGCTTCCTCACACCTCTTGAACCCTCTCTGTCGTCGAAACTATCAGGCAGATCATGGTCTACTCTCTTTCTCACGCCTCTCCCGCCTTCTCGGTCATCAAAACCGTCCAAATCGTGGTCAATCCGCTTCCGTAGACCCCTCCAAGCCTCCCGATCTTCAGAGCCGTTCTCGAAATCGTGCTCAGCCCTCTTCCTGAACCCCCTGGGACCCTCACGATCATCAAAACCATCGAAATCGTGATCGATTCGCTTCCGCACGCCGCCCCTCGACATTTCCCGGTCGCGATCATCTTCCGGTGCTCCTGGTCTGGGACGGCCGTTATCAGGAAACCTCCATCTCCGGTTATGAGACGAGGAGGACGAGGACACCGCCGACAACGGCCGCTCAATCTCCTTATCCCCGGACGCGGAGCCCAAATCTTCCCCGTAGGATCTCAACCTCTTCATCAGAACTCAGAATAATATACAGACAACAACGAATTTTACAACAGCATACAGCAAACCCTAGCTAGATCTGTAGAAATGAACAAAGCCAGTCAAAATCGCCCCAAGCGATGAACCGATATCAATCGCAGGCGTGAGAGAGAGTAAAAGCAGAAGTCATACCGGCGGTGACCTGGTCAACCCTGAGATGCAGAGACGTAGGATGGAGGATACGGAGAGGAGGAGAGACTGGTGGCCATGAAAGGTGAGGAGAGAGAAAATCGGAAAAACCATTCAGGAGAAGAGAGAGTTTGCTTTCACCACTTGAGGGTTTGCTTTGTGGCAGCCCATTAGGATTAGAGGGAAGCGCTGAATTGACTTGATTGACGGCCCAACAGCCAATAGGATAGCGCTGTGTGGGAAAACTATGTCACAGGGGGGTAAGAATAGGTGCGACGGGAAAGGACTACAGGTAGTCAACCAAGTTCAAAGGAAAAGAAGCGCAGAGTCCAGAGGGTCACGTGGTTAGGGTAGAAAGTACAGCGCACGCGCCGTTAACAGCACGTCCTGGGTAATGTTACCGACTCAAGTAAAATAAGAGTAAAACCCAGGAATGAATTAGGAAAAAAAGAAAAGAAAATAAATACGAATGTAATTGTCAGTTGCGGGTGCGTGGTTGTGAGAGTGGGTGGGGGATTGTAAAACACGACACGTGTATGACACGCAGCGGGTGTAGAGTGGAGGTCCAATTGGGGGTGCGTAATGCGCACACGGTGTGGTGGGTGGTGGGGGAAGGAGCTTTGTCGTTGACGAAACTAGCTGACCAATCTTGGCCGTCCGTGGGGCCAATCATAGCGGACTTCTCTTTCTTTTTTATTATATTTTTTATTTTTATCTTTATTTTAGTTGTGGTATGCAAGGCAGGGGCTGGAGTTTGACTAGTTTTTGATTAATAATGGACATAGTGGGCTCGAGGTTCCATGTGTTGTCACTACCGCTCTCTTTTTCCTACATCCTTGACTCCCTTTCATATTACGTACGCTAGCATCGTCAAGTGGACATGGCTCTCAAAGAAAACAAAAAAAAAGAGTGGACATGACCCCAAAACCAAACGAAAAAAAACCATTGTCAAGTGGACACTTTCGTTACATTTGGATACATTCACATGAATTGAACATTACGATCGATCGAGATCCCAGCTCCAACCTTATGTTGGATTATTCATTGCTTTTAGTTTGAATCATGAAAATAGTGGTTCTAAGTGTGTTTGTAAAGCGTATAGTTTGCCATCATTCTTAGATTTTGGAGAGTGTTAGGATGAAAGGTGTATTCCTAAATTAGAAAAACATTCGAGACACCACTAGTATATAAGGAATGGTAAAGTTCATATTCATTGACTTAAGTTTTTGGATTAAGAGGTAGATTGCGACATTATATATGAAATGGTTAAATTCATCCTAACATGTCGCACAATTCTCTCGGCTCACCGAAATCTCACATGGTATCAGAGCGCAGATCCGGCCCGGATTTGTTTCTTCCTGACTATTTGGGCTTGGGTTTAGCATTATGAGCTACCCGCCCGGTCTCTGAGTTCGAGTTAGCTAAAGGAGATTGAGATGTCACCGCGCGTTCGAGTTGGCTAAAAGAGATTGAGATGCCACCGTGCGTTCTCTGCGCTATAAAGAGAATGAGACGATAGACCCGTCTTTTTAAGTACTAAATGGGTTAGGGTAGTTACCGCTTAAGGGGGCATGTTGGGATGAAATGTGTATTCCCACATCGGAAAAACAGTAGAGAAACCCACTAGTATATAAGGAATGGTAAAAACCCTACCCATTAGCTTAAGCTTTTGGGTAGAAAGGTGGATCCCAACCTTATATCCAAAATGATTAAATTTACTCCGACATGTCATCCAATTCATTCAGCCCACCGGCATCTCACAAAGAGCAAGAAGAGAGAAACAAACTCTGAGAAAGATGTTTTCATTCTTACTTAATAGAATTATCAAAGCATCACTTTTAGCTAAAAATTATTCCATTTCAAGGTATATTTCTAGCAGAGATAGGGTCATTATCAAAGCATCACTCCCTGATATCTCCTCGCAACCATCAAGGTCTGACCTTGAAGCCATCTCTTTAACTTCTTTGGAGACTATCTAGCTGTTGTCTAACTGCTTTCTAGCGGTTATCTAGCGACCAACAACAAGCGATTGGCTTGGCTTACGCCCTAAGCAAGGTGAATCGAGTGGTGTCATAGCTAGATCTGGCATCGAGGCCGCTATAACCCCTAATGTTTCTTTCCAACCAACAACATCTGGCCTTGAAGCCATCTCTTTAACTTCTTTGGAGATTGTCTGGCGACTGTCTAGAGACTATCTATCGACCAATAGTGAGCAATTGACTTAGCTTGTGGTTATGTATATAAACAAATGTAGACAATGTGCCACCTACTTCCAAGAAACAAATCCGGACTCTACACAAACAGGCAAAGTGATGTGCATATATATATATATATATATAACCACATCTAGCAAAGTCAAAGATCACACTACTTATTAGGTACTTGAAAACCCAAATTAAAGTTAATGAGCATTATCCGATGGACGTCAATAATTCGTGGCAAGTTTGATAGATAGGGATAATGCATCATTTTGTCGTGGGAGAAACAGGTGCATCTCAAAACATAAAAAATGCCTCTGATTGAAACAGATGCATCATAAACCACAAAATTGCCTCGAAAACAAATGGAACGACAAAACCAAATTTGATGGATAGATAGGTAATAAGAAGATTGCGAAGTAAAAGTAGTATCAAATAAGCATATGTACATATACGTACGTGATGATAGTAGCTATTACACAACACACGAGTTTCCCTAGAAGAACAAGTCCAAAACGTGCATAAAAGTAGGTAGCCGTCAACACTAAAATCATCCCCAAGCAAGATCGACTAATTAGTTGGTACCAAAAACACGGGGAAACATAGACCCAAAATATAAACCCTAAGCCAAGCCATACGTACGTGATTAGCAGTAGTCAATTAAGAGAGACCAGGATGATTGGAGTGGAGTGTTCCGGATTTAATGAAGAGAGACAAGCACGTACAAGTGTGGTGGTCGATGGTGGGGGCAGGGCCACATTGTTGAGCCTCTTGGTGATACATTTTTCCTTGAAAAACCTTTGCTTGTGTTTCTTAGCCCGATTGAGGTCGAGGTCAAGGGTGTGGTTGAGCAGCAGCTTATACTCCTCCTCTAGATAAGCCACCTCCTCGGGGAGGCAATCGGCTTCCCTCTAGAGGCGGATTACGAGATCGCGTTGACTACAAATCTTGCGGGAGGGCCACCTCCGGATACTAGTGGCCGACTGTGCTTCTTCAAAAAGGATATGCCCACCCCGAGTTGCTCAACCGCCTCCTTTATTCGCTTGTGGAAGTACGCCTTTAAGTTCTTCAACCGCAACCTCTGCACCATGTCTACCCACCCCCGTTGTTGCATCCTCTTCTTCGCCGCCTTCTTCTTCTTCCCCGCCACCCTCAACGACTCAACGAAGATGTTTGTCGGTGGCTTCTCCTCTTCCACTGAGGCCCAACCTTCAAACCTAGCATACATATACCCAGAAATCTAATTCAGTAACCTGATGTTGTTATGAGAAGGGACACACGATTTCCAAAAACCCTCCAAGTGCATTTGATAATCAATAGGGTAGGTATTTCATGAAGAAAGAGATCGATGGGCGATTTTCCAATTCCCCACTCCATTTTCAATAACACCTACTGTCTTGAGGGAAAAAGATATGTTTGTCTTTAATCTAACGGGGTAAGGGTGTAGGGTTGAGGTGAAATGATGACAAAATCCGTGGCCTGTAATGACTATAGATCTAAATTAATAAAGCACAACTATAGTTTAATATACAACATTTTTTTTTTGTTTATATAAGTATTAATATTAATTTTTTAAAAATAATCTATATGTATATTATCGTTTTTGTTAACAAAACAAAGAAATGAAACGCAATTTTATTACCGTTGAGTTTATTAAATTTCCATCCACATTTACTTGAATAAATAGATTAAACATGTTGGTGGCATTAAGGTTATGTGCTAGTAAGTAGTAGCAAATAACCATATGTACATATTTTTTCGGTAAGAACCATATAAACCCTAACTCAATAGTCTGCGCAAAAGTAGGTAGCCGTCAACACTAAAATCATCCCCAACCAAGTACGACTAATTAGTTGGCACCAAAATACATGGAATTCAATGCCCAAAATATAAACCCTAAGCTAAGCCATACATACATGATTAACAATAGTTAATTAAGAGAGACCGGGATGATTGGAATGAAGTGTTCCGGAATAAACCAAGAGAGACAAGCAAGTAGGTATGTGGCAATTGGTGGTGGGGGTGGGGCCACATTGTTGAGCTTCTTGGTAGTACATTTTTCCTTGAAAACCCTTTGCTTATGTTTCTTAGCCTGGTTGAGGCCGAGGTCAGGGGTGTGGTCGAGCAGCAGCCTGTACTCCTCTAATTGAGCCACCTCCTCGGGTCGGCAATCGGCTTCCCACTGGAGGTGGAGTACGATATCACGCAGACTATTGAGTTTGCGGGAGGGCCACCTGCCAATACCTAGTGCCTGACTGTGCTTCTTACGATAGGACATGCCCACCCTGAGCTGCTCAACCGCTTCCTTTATCCGCTTGTGGAAGTACGTCTTTAAGTTCTGCAACTGCAACCTCTACAACATGTCCACCCGCCACCACCGCTGCATCATCTTCTTCTCCGCCTTCTTCTTCTTCTTCTTTTTCCCCGCCGCCCCCGACGACTCAGCGAAGATGTTTGTCGGTGGCTTCTCCTCTTCCACTAAGGCTCAACCTCCAAACCTAGCATACATATACACAATCACTAAAAATACACTTACATATACATAAAATGGAGGAAATGATTCCCAAAAACCTAATTCAATAACGTGATGTTGTTATGAGAAGGGACAAGTGATTTCCAGAAACCCCCCAAGTGCATTTGATTATCAATAGAGTAGGTATCTTCATGAAGAAAGAGATCGGTGGGATCCAACTTCCCACTCCATTTTCAATAGCTGCTACTGCCATGAATGAATAGAGTACTAGCAACTACTACCAAGAAGGAAAAGATTATGTTTACCTTTAATCTAAAGAGGTAAGTTTGGCGATTTGAGGAGAAATGATGACAAAATTTGTAGCATTTAATTACTATAGTTCTAAATTTGTAAAGTATAATTATAGTTTAATATGCAACTCACATTATAGTTTAATTGTTTAATACACAACCTCAAGTGAATGCTACATATAGTTAATTTAATCTATATTTTTACACATATGTTGTTCTTTTTGTTTTCGTTTATATAAGTCTTACTATTAATTTTTTAAAAATAATATACATGTGTGCTATAATTTTTGTTAACAAAACAAAGCAATGAAAAGCAATTTCATTTTTACACCGAGTATAACTACTGTTGAGTTTATTAACGTTGTCAACCGCGTTTACTTGAATAAAGAGATTGAAAATGTTAGCGACATTAAGGTTATGTGCTACTAAGTACTAGCAAATAACTATATGAACATATGCGTACGTGATGATAGTAGTTATTACACATCACATGACTTTCCCAAGATGAACAAGTCCAAAAGGTGCGCAAAAGTACGTAGTCATCAACACTAAAATCATACCCAGTTCAGATCGACTAAATACTTGGTACCAAAACACAGGGAAATCCAGCCCAAAAATACAAACCCTAAGCAAAGCAGTACATACGTGATTAGCAGTAGTTAATGAGCTAGGAATTTTTCGGACGAACCAGGGATGATTGGAGTGGAGTGTGCCGGAATTAATCAAGAGAGACCGGGATGATTGGAGTGGAGCGTGCCGGAATTAATCAAGAGAGACAAGCACGCACGAGTGTGTCGAACGGTGGTGTGGGGAGGGCCGCCTCCTGATACCCAGCGCCTAGTTGTGCTTCTTCAAAATGACACACCCACCCGAGCTGCTCATCCGCCTCCTTTATCGGCTTGTAGAAGTGCCTTTAAGTACTCACACTGCAGCCTCTACACCATGTCCACCCGGCCCCGTCGCTGCATTCTTTTTTTGCCACCTTCTTCTTCTTTTTCCCCGCCGCCCACGAGAACTCAACGAAGATGTTTGTCGGTGGCTTCTCCTCTTCCATTAAGTCCCAGCCTTCAGACCTAACATACGTATATACAATCACTAAAAATACACGTACATAAACATATAAAGGAGGACAAGATTCCTAAAAACCTAATTCAATAACGTGATGTTGTTATGAGAAGAGACCAGTGATTTCCAGAAACCCCCCAAGTGCATTTGGTCATCAATAGGGTAGATATCTTCATGAAGAAAGAGATGGGTGGAAAATTTTCCAACTTTCAAGTCCATTTTTAATAGCAGCTACTGTCATGAAGGAAAAGAGTACTAACAACTACTATCAAGAAGGAAAAGAGTATGTTTACCTTTAATCTAACGTGGTAAGTTTGTAGGGTTGAGGAGACATAATGACAAAATCCGTAGCCTATAATTACTATCGTTCCAAATTAATCAAGCATAATTATAGTTTAATAGACAACCTACATTATAGTTTAAAACACAGCCTCAAGTGAATGCTACATATTAGTTAATTTTAATCTATAATTTTAGTTCCTTTGTTTTTGTTTATGTAAGTCTTAATTCTAATTTTTTTTAAATAATCTACATGTATACTATAGTTTTTGCTAACAAAACAAAGAAATAGAATGCAATTTTATTATTACACCGGCTGTAGCTACCGTTGAGTTTATTAAATTTTCCAACCGCATTTACTTGAATAAATAGATTAAACAAGTTAGTGGCATTAAAGTTATGTGCTAGTAAGTAGTAGCAAATAATGTACATATACGTACGTGATGATAGTAGGTATTACACAGGACATGACTTTCCCGAGAAGATCAAGTCCAAAAGGTGCGTAAAAATAGGTAGCCGTCAACACTAAAATCATCCCCAACCCAAAACGAGTAAGTAGTTGGCACCAAAACACAGGGAAACCCAACCCAAAAATATAAACCCTAAGCCAAGCCATACGAACATGATTAGCAGTAGTTAATTAAGAGAGACCGGGATGATTGGAATGGAATGTTCCGGAATAAATCAAGAGAGACAACCAAGTACGAGTGTGGCAGTCGGTGGTGGGGGAAGGGCCACATTGATGAGCCTGTTGGTGATACACTTTTCCTTGAAAACCCTTTCCCTATGTTTCTTAGCCCGACTCAGTCCAAGGTCAGGGGTGTGGTCAAGCAGAAACTTGTAATCCTTTTCCAGATGAGCCACCTCCTCAGACCGGCAATCCGCTTCCCTCTAGAGGCGGAGTACGAGATCCCGCAAAATACAAAACTTGCCGGACGGCGACATTTACTTGAATAAATAGATTAAACGTGTTACTGACATTAAGGTTATGTGATAGTATGTAGTAGCAAATAACCATATGTACATATACGCACGTGATGATAATTGCTATTACACAGCACATGACTTTCCCTTAATGAAAAAATCCAAATGGTGCGCAAAAGTAGGTAGCCGTCAACACTAAAATCATCACCATCCCAGATCGACTAATTAGTTGATAGCAAAAAACAAGGAAATCCAACCCCAAAATATAAATCCTAAGCCATGTAGTACGTACGTGATTAGCAGTAGTTTATTAATAAAGATGAGGATGATTGAAGTGGAGTGTGCCGGAATTAATCAACAAAGACAAGAACGGACGAGTGTAGCGACCGATGGTGGGGGTGAGGCCACATTGTTGAGCCCCATGGTGATACACTTTTCATTGAAAACCCTTTTCCTTGAAAACCCTTTTCCTGTGTTTCTTAGCCCGACTGAGACCGAGGGTAGGGGTGTAGTCGAGCCGTAGCCTGTACTCCTGCACAAGATGAGCAACCTCCTCGGACCGGCAATCAGATTCACTTTAGAGGCGGATTACGAGATCACCCGGACTACAAAGCTTGCAGGAGGGCCACCTCCCAATACCCAGCGCCCGATTGTGCTTCTTTAAAAAGTACACACCCACCCCGAACCGCTCATCCGCCTCCTTTATTGGCTTGTGGAAGTGCGCCTTTAAGTTCTCCCACCGCAGCCTCTGCAGCATGTCCACCCGGCCCCGCCTCTGCATCCTCTTATTCGCCTTCTTCTTCTTCTTTTTCCCCGCCGACCCGAGGACTCAACGAATGTCTATCGGTGGCTTCTCCTCTTCCACTGAGGCCCAACCTTCAAACCTAACATACATAAATACAATCACTAAAAATACACGTACATACACATATAAAGGAGGACATGATTCCCAAAAACCTAATTCAGCAACCTGATGCTGTTATGAGACGGGACAAGTGATTTCCAAAAACCCCCCAAGTGCATGTGATTATCAATAGGGTAGGTATCTTCATGAAGAAAGAGATCGGTGGGCGATTATCCAATTTCCCACTCCATTTTGAATAGCAACTACTGTCATGAAGGAAAAGAGTACTAGCAACTACTATCAAGAAGAAAAATAGTATGTTTGCCTTTAATTTAACGGGGTAAGTTTCTAGGATATAGGAGACATGATGACAAAATCCATAGCCTGTAATTAGCTCCAAATTAATAAAGCATAATTATAGTTTAATAGACAACGTACATTATAGTTTAATAGTTTAATACACACCCTCAAGTGAATGCTACATATTAGGTAATTTAATATATATTTTTATACATGTATTGTTCCTTTTGTTTTTGTTTATATAAGTCGTAATACTAATTAATTTTTTAAAATAATATACATGTATACTATAGTTTTTGTTAACAAAACAAAGAAATGGAATGCAATTTTATTATTACAACGACTATAGCTACCGTTGAATTATTAAATTTGTCTATCGCATTTACTTGAATAAATAGATTAAACATGTTAGTGGCATTAAGGTTATGTGCTAGTAAGTAGTAGCAAATAAACTATATGTACATATACGTACGTGATGATAGTAGCTATTTCACAGCACATGACTTTCCCGAGAAGAACAAGTCCAAAAGGTGAGCAAAAGTAGGTAGCCGTCAATACTAAAATCATCCCCAACCCAAAACGAGTAATTAGTTGGCACCAAAACACAACAAAAAATACAACCCCAAAATATAAACCCTAAGCCAAGCCATACGTACGTGATTAGAAGTAGTTATTTAAGAGAGAGACCGGGATTATTGAAATGGAATGTTTCGGAATAAATCAAGAGAGACAAACAAGTACGAGTGTGGCAATCGGTGGTGGGGGTGGGGCCACATTGATGAGCCTCTTGGTGATACACTCGTCCTTGAAAACCCTTTGCCTATGTTTCTTAGCCCGACTCGGTCCAAGGTTAGGGGTGTGGTCGAGCAACAACCTGTAATCCTCCTCCAGATGAGGCACCTCCTCAGGCCGGCAATCCGCTTCCCTCTAGCGGCGTAGTACGAGATCGCGCAAAATACAAAACTTGTTGGACGACGACATTTACTTGAATAAATAGATTAAACATTTTAGTGACATTAAGGTTATGAGCAACCTCCTCGGACCGGCAATTGGATTCCCTCTAGAGGCGGATTACGAGGCCGCGCAGACTACAAAGCTTGCGGGAGGGCCACCTCCCGATACCTAGTGCCCGGTTGTGCTTCTTCCGAAAGGATTCACCCACCCCGAATTGCTCATCCATCTCCTTTTATCGGCTTGTGGAAGTCTGCCTTTAAGCTGTCCCACCGAAGCCTCTGCACCATGTACACCCGCCCCCGCCGCTGCATCCTCTTCTTCTTCTTCTTCTTCTTCTTCTTCTTCTTCTTCTTCTTCTTCTTCTTCTTCTTCTTCTTCTTCCCCTCCGCCTTGACGACTCAACGGAGATGTTTGTCAGTGGCTTATCCTCTTGCACTGAGACCCAACCTTCAAACCTAGTATACATATATACAATCATTAAAAATACACTTATATACACATATAAAGGAGGAAATGATTCTCAAAAACCTAATTAAGTAACATGATATTGTTATCAGAAGGGACAAGTGATTTCCTAAAACCCCCAAAGTGCATTTGATCATCAATAGGGTAGGTATCTTCACGAATAAAGAGATCGGTGGGCAACTTTCCTATCTCCTACTCTGTTTTCAATATATAACAGCTACTGTTACGAAGGAAAAGAGCACTAGCAGCTATTATCAAGAGAGTAAAGAGTACGTTTGCCTTCAATCGAACGGGGTAAGGGTGTAGGGTTTAGGAGAAATGTTGACAAAATCCGTAACCTGTAATTTCTATCGCTCTAAATTAATAAAGAAAATTTATAGTTTAATATACAACATTATAGTTTAATAGTTTAATGCACAACATTAAGTGAATGCTTTATATCATTTAATTTAATTTATATTTTTATACATATGTTGTTCATTTTTTTTATTTAATTCTTAATATTAATTTTTTCTAAAATAAACTATATGTATACTATAGTTTTTGTTAACAAAACAAAGCAAAGAAATGCACTTTTATCATTACATGGGCTATAGATAGCGTTGAGATTATTAAGTTTGCCAACCGCATTTACTTGAATAAATTGGTTAAACATGTTAGTGGCATTAAGGTTTTGTGCTAGTAAGTTGTCGAGGCAAATGTTGGGTAGTTACTAGTTAAGACTCTAGATCGATCGGTTCATTTTAAGTTCGTGTTGAATCGAAAAATCATTACAATTGGTCAATTAGGTCCAATTAACTATTGTAGATTTTTTGTCCATTGGGTTGGTCAAATTGGGTTCAAATCAAGTTATCAAATTGGATTGGGGAGTACTCTTTCTTTTGACTAAAGCTATTAAAACTCAACCAGATTCGAAAAATTGACCCTAATTAATCGAGAATTTTTGATAGAATTTAATTAATCTTTTTCGGGTTTTCTTTACGGTTCTTCTCCGGAATGTTTTTCTTGAACCGTTAAGGTTAATTAGGGTTAGCTATAAATACCCCTGTTATATTGGAAGTTAAGAAGCAAAAACAATGAAATAATTTTACCATAATTCTCTCTTCTAACTCCCTCTTCTACGTTTGCCTCCTCCTCCTTCTACTTCTCTAACGTTGTTTTATCTTCCTAGTTTGTCTTCATCGCCCTCGGCGTGCCTTGGCCATTCCCTTCATTGGTTCTCTTGATCTTGTACATTAAACCTAGTTTTTCCGTATCAAACAAGTTCCTTATTTTAGAGAATGATGCATCTATCTATAAAACATATAAAATTGTAAAAAATTACTCATTTATGACACATGTTCAATTAAATACATATGAAAAAAGAAAATGAAAAAGAAAAAATTTGCTCATTTATGAGAGGAGATAATGACCCATATGGATAGACTTACACATATAACATTGACATTAGAGTTGTTAAACGGGTGGGTTCGGACGGGTTTGGGTTCGGGTTGAGTGGGTGTTCACTGTTCAGGTCAATTGGGTCACAAGTCAAGTTGGGTCATGTCTTGATAGGTTATTGTATAGGTTTGAGTCAACCTAACGGGTCAAGAACTTGAATTTGTAATGATTAAATAAATCATATTATGATTAAATAGTAAAATTAGATAAAAAATTATTAATTGTTATAGTTTTTATAATAAAATGTATTATAGAACTTAAAATAAAATATATTTGTTCTACATATATAAAGAATTTGGTAAATCCAACGGGTTTCGGTTTTAACCTAACAAGATTCAGGTCAATCAGGTTTGGTTTTTTCTCTTGCACGCTAGTTATCAAGTCGGAAAAAACCCTAAAATTTAATTTTCGATCAGTTCGGGCTGTTCTCGGGTCGGGTCAATTTTTGACAATTGTATTTGATATACAAAAAACATTACACACAATATACGAATAAATATTATATGGAATAATATATTTTTTCCCAAATAATATAAAAACTAATCAATGAGGTCATGTGCAATAGTACGGGTCATCTACCTAGTATATAATATTTAAAAAAATAATAATTTGACCAATCATAAGTTGACATGACATGATTTGTCATTAATACATTCTCCAAATTGAAATAGAGAATTCCCCAAATATAGGGAACCTACATCCTTTCTCTATCTCTATCTCCATCGTAGAGAATTGGATAGAGATCGAATTTATTGGACCCAAAACAATACAAAATTCTCCAAAAACGCATATGTCAATGCATATGGGGAATTTGTTGGAGATGTTCTTACAAAAATTAGCTAGTTATAATGTAGCGTAACTAGCCGGTTTAATTTGAACTCGGATTACTACTATGATCCCTCCTGAAGCTGGAGATTGATTCGATTGGAATCAAACCCAACTTGTCTATGACTCTAAAATGAGAAGAACTAGGCAATGCCTTAGTTAATACATCAGCTACCTGGGCATTTGTTGGAACATGAACAAGAGAAATTAAACCGTTTAACAGTTTGAGCCTTACATAATGATAGTCTAACTCTATATGTTTTGTTTTCTCATGAAATACATATTTTTTAGCTATGTAAATTGATGCTTGTGAATCACATTTGATAGGTATTGGCTGCACTTGTGGAACATCAAGATCATGCAACAATCTACCATTAATACATAGGCGGGGGATGGATACCGAGAATAGGATACTAGTTTAAAAAACGGTATCCTGCTTAGCACTCGCATACCAGTTTTAACATAAAACCGGTATGCATATCTTTTTTTTTAAATATCACACATTTATACCAGTTTTTAGTAAATCTGGTATGCATAGTACTCAGCCAAGCCAATTCAGTTGTCACTCATCTCAAAGATTTACATTCAACTTCAACAGATGAAAGTGATGTAGTGACATGCTTCTTTGATTTCCAGGTGTGCATCTCCAAGAGTGATATAATAACACTAACAGATCGCCTAGTTGTACGACACAACGCCCAATCTGAATCACAATAGGCTTGAAGAGTAAAATCAGAACCGGAATTGAGTAGTAATGCCATAGAAGAGGTACCTTGCAGATATTGAAGCGTATGCATAGCTGCAACCCAATGACAAGACAGTGGAGTTTGCATGAATTGGCAAAGATATTGAACTGCAAAAGCCAAGTCAAGCCTAATGCTTACCGAAAAAATCAACTTGGCAACTAAATGTCTATATGGAGTTGGATCTTGTAGAGAATTTGATGTATCATGTTTGAGCTTTGATTGTACTATCCATAGGAGCACTCAAACATTTCATAGTAGGAGAACAAAATTCTTTCAATAACTCCTTTATAAACTTTCTCTAAGGTATGATAATCCCCTAGTCACTACATAGAAATTCTATGCCAAGGAAGTAATTAAGTTGGCCCAAATCTTTAATGTTAAACTGAGCATGTAAAAATTTCTTAACATCATGTATCTCAGATGTATCATCTCCCTGTCACCAATATATCATCAACGT
The DNA here is from genome assembly GCA_934048045.1 of Polygonum aviculare. NCBI lineage: Eukaryota > Viridiplantae > Streptophyta > Magnoliopsida > Caryophyllales > Polygonaceae > Polygonum > Polygonum aviculare. The sequence goes on along the minus strand of OW204023.1, from coordinate 12,672,815 downwards.
AGATGACTAAGAAAATTGTACCAATTAGTGACTTCTTATAGAATATTGAATAGTCGTTAAAAGAATGGAAAAGGTCTTGAGATAATAGAGCTTTGGAGAGCTTACTGTAGCATTGTCGAGAAGCTTGCCATACAATGATTTATTCAATCTACAAACCTTGTTTGGAAAGAGATGAGTAAGACCCAAAGGCATCTTCATGTAAACTTCAGTATCAATATCACCATGTAAGAATGCATTATTGATGTCCAACTGAGATAATTTCCATCTCTTCTTTATAGTAGTAGCAACTAAAGCTCTAACTGTTGTCATTCTAACAACAGGAAAAAAAACGTCTCATTGAAATCAATTCCAGCTTTCTATGTGCATCCTTTGATCCCTAACCTTACTTTGCATCTTTCTAGAGTTCCACTGACTTTGAGCTTCAATTTATAGACCCACTTAGAACTAATAGGTCTCTTTCCTTTAGGCAAATCAACAATATCACATGTGTTGTTCCTTTCTAGAGCTTGTAATTGAAAACAATGTACATCCTCCTCATAAGAACAACGCTCATGTAAGTTGTCTAAAGTGGATAACATTTGTTTGGTAGAGATGCTAAGAGAGCATAAAAAGGTAAAAACTGAGTGGAGAAATCTTCAAAATTTGAAGAAACAAAGTTATAGAAGTATTCTTTTAGATAAGAAGGTGGTTTGGACTGACGAGTTGACCTTCTCAAAGGCTAAATTGGTTCAGGTTGTGATGGAACAAGATGACATTATTCTCATAATCTGAAATTGCATAGAGGAGTAAAGGCAAGGTTAGTATACTTAGAATGAGTTATCATAAAAAATGGAAAAATGGTCTCATGGAAAGGGACATCTCTTGAGATGATAACCTTTTGGGAACTGACATCAAAAAGTTTAAAACCTTTGACAACATTTGGATAACCAAGAAAAACACAAGTCAAAGCTCGAGTCATAAGTTTGGCTCTACTAGGTTTAGGAGAAGAGCCATAGGCTAAGCATCCAAAAGATCTAAAAAAGTCATAAGAAGGTGGTTTACCATAAAGTGTTTCAAAAGGAGAAACATTATAGAGGACAGGAGAAGGAATTATGTTGAGGATGTAAATGGCAGTAATCAAACAATGTCCCCAAAATTTCATTGGAACCTTAGACTAAAACAACAAAGCTCTACTGATCTCCATCAAGTGCCTATGTTTACGCTCAACTACACCGTTTTGTTGAGGAGTATAAGCGCAACTTGTGTCCACGTAATCCTTTTGATTTCATTTATTGTGTCCACGTAATCAAATTGCTTTTCAACCAGATGAATATAACTTTATCAGATGTGATGACTTTAACTAAACAATCAAAAATTGCTTTTCAACCAGTTGAATATAACTTTTCAATTGAGAGAATGTAGACCCTTTTGATTTCATTAATTGTGTCCACGTAACATGCTGATATCCTAGCATAAGGCAGGATATCGACATGTTAGGGATTTCCGTGGATTTGGCTCAATGCAGGGAGAGTTGGAGGGGGAGGATCAGCGTGTTAGACAACTAGTCAGCTTACTGGTGGAGCCTAGTGGAGCCTTATAATCTTGTGTTGGCCGTGATTTCTCGCTTAGTGGGCTTGTTTCTGTTAAGCTTAGTTTTTATATTTCTTTTACTTTCTTCTCTTTTCTTTTCTTTCTTTTAGCCTTAGTAGTAGTTTTTGTTTGTCTGTCGGGTTTATAGGTTTTAGTTTTTATGTTTTTCGGTGAAGTTTGTTGAGTGGTCTGGTCCGTGTCTCTTGGTTTGTATTGGGCGCATTTCATCTAGGTTTGGAATGCCCCATCCTGACCCCCAAAATCCTGCTTGTGCGGGATTTCCTTGGGGGTATGTTATTGTTGTTGTAATTGTGTCCACGTAATGCTTGTGAAGTCATCAACCAAAGTAATGAAATATTGGAACCCTTCAATAGTAGGTGTTTTGTAAGGCGCCCAAGTGTCTAAATGCAACCGTTGGAATGGTATAGGAGACAAAATCTGGCTAAAAGGTTTCCTGGTGAAGCTAGCACAAACTGGACATCTTGAGAGTCGGTCCCTACAACCAACACAACCTAGAATCAAAACAAGTTGTATATTGTCATTGAAAAGCAAGCTTACGAACTAAAAGTAAACTGAACTTGAATGCAGGCACAAACAGGACATCTTTGAGCACTATATCATCAAAAATTCTAATAGAACTAGCAAATTTAACCATCAAAGTGCTTCCATTAAGCAAAGAGATGGAAATAGAAGCAGACAAGGCATGTAACTCATAGAAAAAAATCTCTATTATATGTCATATGATCGCTTGCTTGCTCTTGTATCAATAATCCAAGTGTAATTGGAAAAGAAATATCTAGATGAATTAAGAGATGTTGAAAAACGTGCGATACCAGCCATGTGGGTTATAGAATTGTGGGATGAATTCATGGAAGACTACTACAGAAGAGACAAGAGTTGAGAATACTGATCACTTGTGAGACTAGGAACTATAGAGGTAGCATCTGGAGACGACTCAATTTCAAGAACAGAATGAGCATTTGCTTGATTATTGGTTGGAGGATAATCAATGATTTTATAACAACGATCGACTGTATGAGCGCAATGATTGCAAAATAAAGATCGTTTGCCCTTGTAATTGTGAGAACTACCAGAATTATTGAATGCATTAGATCTGTTTTGAGACTAAACAACCAATGTAGAAGAATCTAATAAGAGCTTGCTTGCAGCTTGAATTCCTCTTCGAGTTTCTTCTTACAGCAACATACAATAAGTAACACGAACTGTTGGCATAAAATTCATCATAAGAATATTGCCACGAGCATCAGAAAAATAATCATTGAGCCAAAACTGTAAGAGATGTTGAGTATCATTGATCTTGCGAAAAGCCTCTACTAAACTGATGTCATGCTTTTTAGTTAGTTTTTGTAGGTTGTTTCTAGGTAGAATGAGTCTTTTCTAGCCTTTTGTTGTTGTTTTTCATATGGTTTCGACTCTCTTTCAAGAGTTGGAGTTGTTTTGCAGGTGTTTGGAGCGTTGAGGAGGAGATATCCCGGACTTTTCCATGTTTTCTAGGAGGTAGTTTTAAAGTATACTTGTGGTTGTATTTGCTAGAGTGGAGAAGGCGGGAGAAGTAGAAGTTCTGGAGTTTGCCCATGTTTCAAGGAGAGTTTGCAGGATGAAGATGTCTTAGAAGGAGCTTAAAGAAGTCTAAGAAGACCAAGAACGGTCAAGGTAGAGGCATTCAAGAAAGGCCGAGCTTTGGAGCAAGGTTCGAGCAAGAAGAAGTGAAGTATCAAGTGTTGGTTGGGGTCGTTACCGACCAACTTTGGATCGGTACCGAGCTCCCTCTAAGGTCAAATGGGAATTACTTGCGTCCTAAGTTAGCCTTTGATGTTTTATTTATGGGTCTTTGAAGCTAGAATTTGTTTCCTTTTGAGGACATTCATACTACAATATAAAGGGCCTTAGGGTGCCTTTTCTAGATATCTAGCTCACATTCAACTCATATTCTAGGATGATTCCAAGCTCTTAGACAAGTTTGAGAGAGTTTTGGAAGATTGTTTTGGTGATTTGTAAGTTTTGTTCTTTCAGTTGAAGTTTGCTTTGTTTTCAATCATGTCTTCTTTCTTCTCTTTGTTTGTCTTTTGCATGATGAGTAGTGAGTAGTCTTCTTTTCTAGGATTGGGGTGAAACCCAACATGGTTGTGCATGTTAAAGCTTGAATCTTCGATCAAAACCTTAGCTTTAATCTCTATCCTTTATCCCTCTTGTTGTGCTTAATTCATTGATGAAAGTTGAGGCATAATCATGTTCATGATTGAGTTGAAAGATTAAGTTGTGAATTTGGATAATTATCTGGGTTTGAAGCGACAGTTAAAACCTTTGGATAACAAGTAGGATTGCAAGTTTCTATCTTTGCAAAAGTTGAGATATGTGCTTGTTGATTTGTGGCGAAAGTCATTCATGAGATTATTGGTTGGTTGATCTTTGATTCATGTTTGGATGCATAATTGTGTCGTGGTGGGTCTTTTGTCCCAGATCTCCTTTATATTGATTTTTCGGAATTTTCGTAATTGCTAGTAGGTCGTTACCAACCCCCTTAAGGTCGGTACCATGCCTTAGTTTCCCAGATTTTTCCTGTGCTCTTGTGTTGAGTTGCAGGTCGGTACCGAGGCTTTCTTGAGTGTGTTTTGTGTGTTTGCTTCGTTCTTGTTATTATTGATTGCTAGATTAAGATTCTTTTAATTCCCGTGGACGAACCTGACTTCGCTATACTTAGCGAGGTCTTGATCTATAAATGTATTTGCTTGTTAGGATCAAGGCAAAATCCTCTCAACATAAACCACAAGAACAAGCTAGATAATTAGACATTGAATCTTTCCCATCCCAAAGTCTTTTAATCCGAGTGAAATAGCCAGAAATATTGTCAGAAGATTGAGAGATTTTACTTATGCCTTTTTCAACAAAGAACATATGAGCTCCATTGCTTTGAGAGAAACGAGCTTCCAAATCATCCCAGATCTGTTTTGCATCACCATAAAGCAAGAGACAAGCGTAGATACCAATTCCATTGAAAACTTTGTTCGCCATATCCATACTAGGACTATCAGAGGCATGAATTTAGTTTGGATCCATGGTGGAAATACAATCCAAACCACATAAATCAAAGACGAGAGAGAAACTGAACAAGAAACAAGCAAAATCAATGAATTTTGTCGGAAAATCGATCGAGAATAAGAATCTCAATCGATCAGAAAAACAAGTGTAATCGAAACAGAGAAAGAAGGATCTCGATCAATTCAGGGAAGAAGAAGACAAACATGGAAGAACCATAATCAAAATTTATCTGATACCATCTTAGATCTTGGAGAGAAAGAAGAGAGAAACAAACTCAAGGAAAAAATGTCTTCATTCTTGCTTAACAGAATTATTACAAGAATTAGCTACTTATAGTTTAGCTTAATAACCGGTTTTATTTGAACCCGGTCTAATACTAACAATCGTTCATAGACTTTGCTTGATGAGGACACTTTTGTATTATACTTTTACTCCCATTAGGCACAAATAGGTTGTTGTTTATTTATGCTGAAGACTAATTGATTTTCTTTAACAGAAAGTATCGGAGATTAATCTATATCATATCTGAGTAACAATATATAAGCATATAGACGACTCAACTTATTTTCAATTAATTTTTTAGATGGAATCTCGTGCACTTATGTGATTAAGTTCATATACGCATATGTGTCCGTGATAAAGTTCATATACGCATACGTGTCCGTAATGACATGTCTCAAATCTAGCTACCTATTGGATTCATGGACTTTCTATATGATATCAAAATGTTTTTGGACCTAAGCCTCACTATCTACTTTGAGTTGAGTTAGGGAATTGCTTTCCATTTATTATCTACCTTTACCATTTAAACATTAACCTACACGTGTATGTCCATGTGTCAATTGCTTGATAGAACCTGTCTTATGTTTTATGCTTGTAGCCCCATATGCACGGATGTATCCTTACTGACATGTTCCGAATCTACTTGCCTATGAAATATTCCGAACTTTAAGAAAAATTTAGAAGATGTCATTTGTTCTATATATAGCTGTGAAAATATATTACTCTATAATTAACTAACCACCTTATAATGAGACTCATTTTGAATTTTTGAGTTGGATTAATTCCCTTTTGTCGTTATTTAATCAAAGCCTCTTGTGGGAGAGTACTATCCTTCTATAACTTGCAAAGAGATCCATCTCTCGATTGTTCTTGGAGTGTTGATAACCCTCTTCTATACATAACATATATTCTTTCAACTTCTCACGTAAATCACTCCATAATTAAGACAATGACATTGACAACAAAGGTGATTGTACTTGTGTTGACTCTTTTGCTTGATTATACATAAGAATTAATAATAAGAAGAAACTCGAGACATTTTAAAAGTGAATTGGATGACATGTAATGTAGCATCTTCATTTCAAGGGTTTAAGAGCATCTCCGAGAGCTTCCTTATATTCTTGAAATGTATAAAATATAAAGAACATGATACAGGTTTTCACTCTAAAAATTTCCCCATCACAATCTTTATTGCAGAGATTTCTCCAAAAAAATGAGTTCATTTCTCTATATTTAGAGAATTCTCCAAAATAATTTGGGGAAGACATTAATTGCAAGTCAAATCATGGCAAGTTTGGATTGGTTGATTTATCTTTTATAATTTTTTGTAGGATATTTTTATATATAACAAATATAAAAATATTTAAGATAAGGAAACTATTGGAGTTAGGCTAAAATAAATTTAAAGAATATGTCTTTTGACTCTCTATTTTGAAGAAAATTACAGAGAAGCTCTTGGAGATGCCCTAAGCATCGATCTAGAGTACAATTGATCTTAATAGTCCCATGCCAATTACGCCTAACCGTGAAAAGTAGAAATTAAAAAATATGCTTCGTTAATTTCGTGCTCATATATTCAATATATAGTCAAGAATGATCAGGGGCGGCCAGGAGGGTGTGCAACCCGTGCGGGCGCACGGGGCCCCCGAAAAATTTTTTGTTTTAAATCTCATATATATCTTTTTTATTATTTATATAGTTGTAATTTAGTGATTTATTTTACATCCCGTAGGTAATTTTAATAACGGCACACTAGTTTGCACTTTTGCTTTAAAAATATACATTTTAAATTAAATATTTAATCTTTTATTAGGGCCCTTTTATAATTTTGAAACGGAGCCTCTCGGTTCCATTGACCTCCCCAGGAATGATGTGTAACTTTAATACTCCCTAATAAGTTTAATTGACTTGGTAGGGTTCATATCGTACAAACGTAATAGACCTTCCTACATCATTATTACATGATTTGGTGCTAATTATTTATAGCCGCCCTTATCCAAAGCAGATCAGCTTGTCCATACTTTGATTAACATTTTCTTCTTTTTTGGGGTTAAAAATCATGCGTCCTTTCTAGTGTTTGTATGAATTTAACTGGGCCCAATGTATTGGGCTTACTGGCCCACTACTTGCATAAGCAGTTTCTAAATCAGTGTACTTGTCTCGTTGGGCGCATTTCTTAGCGCAAACTTGAAATCTACCAAAACTTACCTTACCGTTGGGCGCATTTGTTAACTCAAACATTTCCTCTCCATAACCAGCTCTTCCATGTGCATCCCTGCTGTTGATGTCTCTTGGTTTCAAGATGATTATCTGCCCAAATTCGCATGGTCTGTGTATTGTTACGCTCCAAATGTTGTTGATCTAGTTAGTAGTAGCTTAAAATTGTGATCCTGATTGAACTCTTGTGGGTTTCTAATCTATGCGATACTCGCCGGACTACTGGATATTTGGCAAAGTTTTATGGAGCAAATGTTTAGCAAAAAGGGTTTGCGATCAAACCTTCGTGTTTGACCTTCGTTAATGGCCTCTTGTCTGTGGATTACATCAATTGAATGGGATTATCTTGAGATGATCGATGTGTTTTTGAAATTGAAGGCCAAAAAGCAGTCGGAAGTTGAACTGATTAACATGGAGAACTCCATCATTCTCCGCTCTCATTATACAATACTAGTCACCAACTAAATAACACCAACTAAATAACACCAACCAATAACCCACCCTCCTAGTACAATCAACCACACAGCTTATTCTAACCTTAAAACGCCTTTGGATCTCTCATTCTGCCTGCCTCTTCATCTGTCCTTCATCTTAATTTGCAAGCACATAGAAACCTGACACCTTCATTACATCATACCCTTCTGTGCCTACACATATCAATCAATGTGGAGGGCTTTGCAACGGGAACACAGATCTTCTGCTGTTCTGCCTTACCAATGGTGACAAGTTCCCTATGTCCATGAACGGCAACTGACTTGGGAAGGCCAACTTGGTTCCGCCCTTGCGCGTTGCTTTCTTTCCGTCGTGCAACAACGCGTCCCTTGTTTTCATACAGTTGTCATCTGCACGGCCGTTCCCTTTCACTCGACATGTTAGAGCCTTACTCCCTTTCTCATGTAATCTTTGTGCCGCTTTTTCTCTTTCAAGCTTTTGTTGCAACATTTGTACAAGATCCTCTAGTTGCTTCTCTTTCGCCTCCAAAAAGCTTGCTTTCTGTTTCCACTCCTGCACCTATATTTTCAGATACCACCAGCAGTTAATACATGTTTTACAAATTTAAAGTAAGCAGGACAATGATTACTGAGACTACAAAAGTTGTGTACATCTCTGTTCAAGGATTTGATTTTGTAGTCAGCATCAAGTGCTTGATCCTCCCAGAAGTTTTTAGAGGCTTGAAGTTCCTCCATCTCTTGTCTGACCTGGCCTAGCATCTGTTGCATCTGAGACCATTGTTCTGTTTCAGCTCTCACTTGCTCCATGATCCTCCTCACTAAGGCCTTACAATGCCCTGCACACACGTTCTCCGCAGACGACAACTTCCCCTCCTGCAAACATCCATACATGGCAAAAATCATCCAATTCATCTTGTTAGAATATCCAAACAAGCAAATACCAGATATATCACATTTGGAAATTTTCAAATGTTGCAGGGTTGAGCAACAAAATGAGGAGATTCATTCAGGAGCTGGATTCTTACATCATCAAGGCTATTGCAGGGCTCATTGGCAGAAGAAGAAACACACTCCTTTACGACGGATTCTTGTTGCGATCCATGTTTGAACAAACTGGCTTTCGCAATGTCCCGAAGATCCTTGCTAGAATGGTGGGGGTGAGCAGGAAAGGCACCGATCCTGAGGAGTTGCCGTTGAAGGAGGGTCTCTCCTCCGTTGTCGAAGCTAGTAGTCGTCGTCTTGTCCTCCTTGTGGGCCGCTCTGACTTCATTGAGAAGCTCAGGATCTCTCCTGACGACCTTGGTGGTCTTATTAGATGACCCCCTCTTTTGAATCTCCTTAAGCTTCTTCTTGAGCTCCTGAATCTCATCCTCCAAGACGGAGCTTGCGCTTTCACCCTCTTCAATCTTCCGATTAGCCTGCACACGTACGTGTACCCAATCAAAGCTCAAGACCAGCCACCACCATCAAAATAGTTATTAGAAGTCAGATTAAGAGAAAGAGAGAAGACTAACGGAGATGAGGGCGTGGAGGGCGGACTTGAGGGTCCTCTCCATGAAGGCCCTTTCCCTATCCAGCCTCTTGGCAGAGATCTCCCTTTCCATCCTCAGGAATCTACACTCGGCCCTCAAGACCTCGGCCTGGAACCTCCATTTCTGCTCCCAAACCCCAATGTCGTCGTCGGGGTCTTGGGTTTGGTGTTGGGGTGTGTCACTGTCGTTGGAGGAAGGATTGAGGAGGAAGGCGGGCGGAATGGAGTAGCAGAATGTGCGGTCTTGGCCGAACAGCGTCTCCAGCTGCTGCCCCTTGGGCGGTCTTCTTGCCGACGGCAGGGGGTGCCGTTTGGGCGGTCTTCTCGCCGTCGACATCGCCGATTGGTATTCCGATTCGGTGGGTGTTTATGGGTGGGAGTTAGTGCTGGTCGTGTACCACAACAAATGATATACTGACTCTGACTCTGACTCACTACAAGAAGACTAGAGATGTGAGAGGATCTAGTGGGCCCCGAGATTGACACGTCACTTGGACTCCACCTGGACATACTAATTAAATAAAGGGTTGGGGGAGAGGGGCGGCGTGCACACCTCGATTGCTTCACTCGTAGACATGGACATAGACAGACACAGATTTCAAATGAAAGCAACTCCCCCCTATCTCTCTCTCTCTCTCCGTGCTACTGTATTTGTTTGAGTACTTAATTCATTAATTAATTACTGTAATTGAAGGGGTTATTAATTACAATCAAGCCTTTACCATCTTCATCCTTGCGTACTTGTGTGTGTTTTTCTAAATATTGATGATTCCCGAGACCGATTATACAATTGCTGCCCCTTTTAAGTTTCGTCTACTTGCGCAACGGAACAAAAAATGACCCCTACTAGATGTGTAAAATCTCTTCATTTCCTGGGAGTTGTTTCATTTCAAACTTTTTTTTACCACATCGTACGTTTTAAAAGCTTCGGAAAAATTTATTACCCTAGTGTTCTACCGCTTGCTTCAAAGCCCTAAAACTACCCTATATTCTATATTCTACGTAACTTTACTACTCCCTAATAGTATCCACAACGGAGATATAGGGTAAATTTTTAAGCTCAAGAAAAAAAAGTTAGAGTTTCATCGCGAAAAATTTCTTATATGTCAAATAAACTCTCTTGCATAAGAATAAAAAGAGAAGTAAAATTTCTCCTATAAAAACTGATTTTGGTCAAATCTTTTTGTTTTTATTTTTTATTTTTAAGTTAAGAAATATTTATAATCTCTCCACTATGGATATTCTGAGAGCATGTACAATTTTTCTTTTTTAGGCCATAAGACGCCAGCTGTGAACGGCTTGGAAACTCAAAAAGAGTCACAAATGACAAACAAGATGGACGAAATGAAGGATAAATTATCAAAAAGAATGAGTAGAGGGAGTTTAGAATCGGGTTGTAGAAGAGAACAACAACAACAACAACAACAACAACAACAACAACAACAACAACAACAATAGACCCAGTGCAATTCCCTTACGGGAATCTGGGGGGTCAAGATGGGGGCCCCCCTGGCTAAATGTAGAGGATGGGCATCCAAAAGACTCAAAGACTACAGATAGCAAAACAAGGTAAACCACAAAAGCAAGAGCACCCAAAACATACACACGAAGACACAAAAGCCCATAAAAAGCACCTAACTAACACAAACAACTGTACCCAGACATATCAAAAGATCAAAGCAAGTCGTCTGCCCAAGAACTAGCTATCCACAACACGAATCTTCTCCCTCCAAATATCGCAAATTGTCAAATCTGTCGATAACCCTAGAAGTCTGACGTCATGCCTGATGTTGTCTCTCCATCGTTTTCTCGGTCGGCTCCTTCCTCTACGTTGGATTTGGTCTTTTCATGACATTATGTCATGTGGTAAATAAAAAAAGAACGTGAGAAAATGAAAAAAATAATAAATTTAACATTGTATTATGATGGCTAAAATTTTGACCTACCAATAATTATTCTCTAAGCGAACTCCCTCGTACGTGTATGCCCACTACACGTTGTTTGTACATGTAGTATGCGTGATTTTGTTTCTTTCCTTGTGATTCTTTGTAAAAGTTAATCGAAGTCCAACTTAAACAAACCTTGATTACAAAAACATACGAGTATGAATTCGTTCGTCAAAGTCCAAATGCTAATGTAACGGTTATATATGGTGGATCAATCAATGAAACACATGCATGATATTCTTAAAATAGTTACCCTACCCTTTAAACTACTATTGATGTTGGACTGGGTTTGTTTAATCAGGATTAAAAGACAGCTTTTCGGTTTGATTTTTGAATAATCACACTATAATAGTATAATGCATGCGATTGGAAAGACAATTAGTCAGGTACTAATTCTGACACTTTGCCTTCGATTCTATGCATCGGTTGGAAATTCTAGTATTACCAGTCTATAAAATTGTTTCCTACAATTCCACTCAAAACAAACAAATTAAATACACCATATTAATTGCTGCGAGTACGTAGTACTAGAAAAGCAACAAGTCTTTTACTATAATGATATACTCATATCATTATTCATACGTCTATATATATTTGTTAATTTATTATTCTTGTAGTATATACTCCCTCCGTTTCAGAATACATGACTTTTTAGACACTTTAGGTTGTTTCAACATACATGATCATTTCATATTTTTTCCCTCTTCTTTCCGCATATGCCCCTCCTGATTGCCTCTACAAACATGCTTTTTCTTTTTTGAAAAAAAAGCAGAGGGAAAAGGGTAACTAGACTATGGGGGAAAATTGATGGGGCGGAAGGCCCATCACAAAAAAAATGTGGTAACTAAGCGATTTTCCATATTTGCCCCTGGCAAAAAAAAAAAAAAATTACGGTCTGCCACCGCGTCCAACCCCATGTCCAAAATTACGCGCGTGCCACTGCGTCCCACTGACCATCCCTGTCACCTGTCACCGCTTATTCTGTCACCGTTCATCATGTCACCGTTTCTCCTGTCATCTTGTCACCGTTCATCCTATAATCGTTCATCCTAAATTTTTGTCTATTATCAACCCTGTCATCGCTTAATTTTTTCGTCCTCTTATCATCGCTTAAATTGTGGTTAAATCTTGTCATTCTTCATGTATTATCACCTATTTTAATATCACCAATTTGTCATTAGCCTTGTCATCGGTTAAATTGTCGTCAAATCTTGTTATTTGTCACCACATACACAAAACTTGTCACCGTGTACAAAAAACTCTTTGTCAAAAATTATTATTAAGCCTATGCGGGATTTGAACCCACATTACCGTGCATTAAGCACGATGCTCTACCATTTGAGCTAATAGGCCATAGATAAACTTAATATATGAACCACAATCAGTAAACAAAAAACCTGTCACCGCCAAAACTCATAAGGAAAAAACTTGTCACCACCAAAACATATAAACACAACACTTGTCACCGTCAAACACCGTAATCACAGAACTTGTCACCGATAAAACCCATAAACACAGAACCTGTCACCGTCAAAACTCATAAACACATAACTTTTCACCGATACTTGTCACCGATAAAACCCATAAAACATACTGTAGAACTTATCACCGTCAAAACCCACAAACACAGAATTTGTCTCCGACGAACCCCATACACAAAACTCGAACGAAATCATCCCAAAACATCAATCAACCATGTAATTCACATCACAAAATTGAGAGAGAGATAGAAACTCGAATAAAATCGTTTCAAAACGTGTAGATCTAGAAAATCCAGATCTAGATCTTGAATTTTTAGATCTAGATCTAGAAATTTCAGATCTAGATCTAGAAAATTCAGATCTACGTTATCAAACACGAAACCTCAACAAATCTGGAAAAAATCATCGAAATCGTGAACAAAGAGGAAGGAAAATCGGTTACCGGATGTTGAAATCGACGAAAAAGGCGCCAGAGAAGAAGGCGGAGGCGGCGGAGGTGACCGGAGAAGAAGGTGGTGGCGGCGGAGGTGGCCGGAGAAGAAGGCGATGGCGGCGGAGGTGGCCAGAGAAGAAGATGGTGGTGGCGGAGGTTGCCGGAGAAGAAGACGGTGGCGCCGGAATGGAGTTGATGGTGAGAGAGAGAAAAGGGGGGAAGAGAGGAGAGAGGAGGGAGAGTATTAGAAGAGAGAGAGAGAGAGAGAGAGAGAGAGAGAGAGAGAGAGAGAGAGAGAGAGAGAGAGAGAGAGAGAGAGAGAGAGAGAGAGAGAGTGAAAATGAAAAAAGTGGGGTGGGAGGGGGTTTTATACCGCCTAGAGTGTGAATAAAATTTTTGGACAGCCTAATAGCTTCCCACAATTTAGAAAACCGCCACCCCACCCCCTTCCCTCAAAAAAGCATGCATGACTTTTAGTTGAAATTATTATTATGGTACAAGGGTAGTTTAGGTAATATGAGCATTCCTTAATATACGTGAAATGTTGAAAAAATCATGTATTTTGGAACGGATGGAGTATATGTTTAACGTTGAGATTGGCCTGCCAAGGGAGTATCTATTCGCGTTTCACCATGCGGTCCATGCATGAGTCATGAGACCATCGTTTAATTAATCTACGTCTTAGGAAGGCTGAATATTCTCTTAACAAGACTCAAATCCTCTGTCCCCTTTTCACGTCCCCTTCCCGTGTCTCTCCGTCCTTATTGATCGAAAGTATGGGTCCCCCCCTATATTTTCCCTTTAATTCTACCGAAATAAAAAAATTCGTCCAATAAGAAAAGAGGAACACGGAAAGGGGACGTGCGAAGGGGACGGAAGATTTGGGTCAATTAATTAGTTACCGTCCAACTTACTCACCCTTTTGGAAATCACCTCAAGAGAAAATATATTTACATCAAAAAAATTATACTGTATTGCTTAATTAATTTATAGCAGCCATACATTAATATATATTTTTTTTGGTTGAGGACATTGCCCATGAGAGTCGAACCGGTGGTGATCTCTGGGTACTACCCTTAAAGGCTTAACCGTTTTGACTAGATGCCCGAAGGCATACATTAATATATATTTGATCAAGAGTAAATCAATCTTATAAATTTTTATCAATATCACGTTTTAAATTTTTTATTAATTTTTTAAAGCTAATACTATGACCCATACTAATCAATTAATATATAGATCAGTCAACGAAAAACAAGTCTGACATTTGTCTTATTTTGTTTGCATTTTCATATTTTGAATTTATTTTTACAAATTCATGAGAGTTAAGTCATCTAATTGCTTTTAAATATTATTTCACATTTTTATGCATCCTATGAGAATCATATACCCTAATCTATTGTTGATGTAAATTCTTTCAATTCGTTCTAATGGAATTTTGTTTGATTTTTCCTAACCCATTCCGCATAAGGTACAAATACGTAAATTCTGGCCAAGAACATGATGTTACCACTTTTTTGCATCACTATAATTCCCATACAAATCAGTATTGTCACTTGATGCGGGTTAGATCGGTACTTACTCTTAATTAAGATGGATTGAGGCGAATTTGTGGGGCACTAATGTACTACATACTTCCTCATGAATTAATTATGTACGATTAGATTTGTCAATCGGGTCAGGTTCGGATTTTGGTATATCGGGTTTGGGTCAACACCAAGTCAGGTCATTTTGGGTCACAAATTTAACGGATCCAAACGGGTTGGGTTAGTACTGGTTTGTTGCGGGTTCGGATTAACTCAGCGGGTTAAAAAAACTGGTGTTCCAATTTTATTTTAATGATTTATGTATTATCTTTTATTGATATTTTTTCATGATTCGCTTATTAAATAAAGCTTTAATTTAATTTAATTAAAATATAAATATAAGGATTATTGTTGATGTAAAAGTTACACTCCGGCTTTGTACTCACTATTGCAAATAGTTAATAATAAAGTGATACGCTATCTAACTAGTTTAAGAAGCTTTTTGTAATTAATCATGCGCTAAACTAAGAGGGGTACGTGGATATATACCACAAAGATAACAAAAACAAGTTCCAATTAACATTCATATATGGTGTCCGCTAGAAGAATGTCAATAAGAAATGATTAACCTCAAAGTTCAAATCATAAGAGGTTCAAAATTGATTATGAAGAAAAAATGAATGCATCAGATACGTAGAAAATAATTTGTATGAAAGTTTAAATCTTAGAGTTCATTTATGCATATACCAGATAACATATATCAAACTAGAAGAAGAAAGCTTGTAATTTACGTATTATAAACGTTTAGTATTATTTCTCAAATATTTCCGTATTTGAACTTTGATAAAGCTATAAATTTTAATGTAACCTACAACAACTTTACAGATCAATTCATAACTTAGACTCTAGTTCAGCAAGCAAAAAAATAAATTCAAAGCTTAAGAAGTATACAATAATTCAAGAGACACTAACTTAGTACATCTTTAATCAATTGATACGTTTCATACTCAAAATCAATTCATCTAGTTCTTCGTAAAGAATCATTTTTCAATCAAACAATTGGAGTCGAGTTCGACTATTAACGAGAGGAAGACACCACTATTCACATTTTTTGTTTAACCCAACGGGTTCTGAGCAAGAAATTTCTCGAATCATCGGGTTTGGTTAAAATCGGGTTTCAAGTTTATTTATTCGGGTTATGACCCAGACAATTTTAGGTGGGTCAAGTCAATTTCTCGGTTCGGGCCATATTTTGCTAGGTTACGTAGGATGGATTATTAATGCTACATATCAGTAAGCACATATATGAATAAATGATGTGAGTTAAAGAGGATATATACAAATATACTAAACATCTACTCCCAATGTTGGCCGGAATGGTTGTTCAGTACTATTTTGACAGTTTTATATGATTACTTTTATATCTATAGTTTCATTTGTTTTTTATATTCAAACAATGTATTGCATTGGTTAAACAGTTGTAATGATATCATTTTCGTATTTTATTATTATTAAGATTACAAATCATTGAATATCAAAAAGTTATTCCTTAATTTATAAGTTTTCATTTATAAATACTAACATTGGTTATCCAATAACTAACGCGATAAAAAAATTAATTATGAAAAGAATCTTATAACTTTTTTATATAACATTTAATTTTTAATAAGAATAGTCTAAATCTTTATTATGAAACGAATTGCCATTAAATAAAAGTTTATAATGCAAATAGATATAGTTTAATTTAATAACATTTATAGTTCAAACTAATAATTAATAAGAAAATGAATGAGTATAAAATAAGAAAATAAAATCATTATTTTTAGGCCGCTTCATTTAATCAAAAAATTATTCAATAAGATAATACTTAATACTTAATGCACTTATCACTCAGAGTAACATATTACATTTGATAATGATAATTTAATTAACAATACAACTTTAATAGAAAATGAATTTAATAAGATAAAATATATTATATATGATAAAATAATAACATATAATATTTAAAATAATAGTAATAATATAATCCAAGATAAATTTCTTAAAATAATACTCCCTCCGTTTCAAAATACATGACCATTTGGACTTTGCACATATTTAAAAAAAAAATGTAATTCTCATATTACCCCTATCAAATGTAGAGTTAATCATTTGTATAGAGTAATATGAAAAAGTGTAATGATTATGATAAATATAATTATTAGGGGTATAAGTGGAAAGAGATGAGAAAAAATGTGAAATGGACAAGTATTATGAAACAAGAAAAAGTGTCCAAATGGTCATGTATTTTTAAACGGAGGGAGTATATAGTATGAAATAATAATAAATATTACCCCGTATAGTATAAGCTAACAATAACAATAAGGTATATATTCAAATTTTGGCGGGTGCGGGGACGTAGAGGGTGGTGATAGATACTTTAGGAAACAACGAGGAGTGACAATTGACAAAGGATGTCCGAGTCTGGATCACCACATTGTCGTCTCTACAATTTGCTAGCTCTTTAGCTGTCTCCAATTTGGACTTTCGGGTTTTCAATTTAATGAAAATAGTACTAGTTCATTTTCCATATATACCATGTCGATATACCTTGAAAAAATCAATCTAACTAAATACATAATTAGTATACATAATGTATATCGAATATATTATGTTCGAAAAGTTTGTATATTTTGTTCGACCAAAAAATAAGTTTGCATTTTTTGTTCGACCAAAAAAAGGGTTGTATATTTTGAGAATAATTTAATTATTTGTTAATAAGATAAGCCAATTCGATCTTATGGCTAAGAGAAGTTTAATTTGTCTTAAAAAACTATTAAAAATCTCTGCTTCTCGATCTCACGAGACGACTAACTATATATATTCCCGTTTCTCCGACTGCGCACCCGCACTTGCACCCCTCTTCGTCCGTCAGATGTATCGGGTGAGAGAGATTTATTACTAGCTACTGTATTAGTTAGCTCTTCGATCGACCCAAAAAAAAAATGTATTAAGTTAGCTCTAACCGAATTAAGCTACTAAGTACAAGTGGTAGTAACTACTGGTTAATTAATTAACCTCTGAAGTTTTGAAAATGTACTTTACAGAGGAGGAGGAGGAGGAGTTAACTAAGAACAGCTGTAGTTATACGCACTAATTGAATATATGTACTAGCTATTACTATATGCATGGATGAGTATTTAATTAGGAAGGTAGAAATGGTTTAATTTGCTGAATGCTTTAATAAGACGTTTTTAATATAATATATATACCTACTCCAGTAATACAATATCCAATTAACACACGTACAGTGGAACGTTGAGTCGCTCCTCAGCTCTGACAGACATGAGACCCGCGTACCTGCTGATTCCCAATCACTCTATGTTATGTTATCTTATCTTATGCCTGGCAGAATTAATATATAGACATGTTCAATGGTTGTTGTTTCCATTGGCTGCCTCTAGTAATTAAGTTCTTTTGTTCCGAATCTCATAAAATGTTTTAAAATTACTACACAAGACAAATCACATTCCATGCATATAGATGTGATGTGTGTGTGCAATTGTTTTGCACAATTACACCCTGTGTGTATGTGCAGAGATATACATATATACATATATGAACTGACGACGGCCTGACTCTGCAATATCTGGAAATCAGAACTGGGGTTCACTTAGCTTTGTTTTGAATTGATTGGCATTTCGGATGGTGAGTTCCACTTCACCCCTCCATTTCTTTCTTTAGTAATAACAAATTAATGAGTATATAGCTTGATCAAAAAATTAATGAGTATATAGAGTATAGCATATAATAAATGGATTAGTGGCTATTCCTTGATTTCACATACGCTTAATTGGTTGTCAGAGGACGAGAGTACTGTATCTGTGTAGCCCACACAAAATAGGTAGAACCAATTTTATGTCCAAGTCAAATCCCGTCAACACTGTCAATTGAGGTCTATAACACGGCTCTAGAAATGATCAAACAGCTATGGAAAACTCTAATGGAATCGGAAAATCCCTGGGTTCGCTTGGTTACCGAAAAGTACCTAAGACCAGAATTCATTATGACAAGTGAAAAGAAAACACACTCCTGACAGTTTGGACGACTCCTGAACATCAGGTCAACCTTCAAGAAGGGTCTTAGGTGGCAGCTTGGGAACAGGAAAACTATAAATTTTTGGACGGATCCATGGTTAGATAACGACACTCTACGACCATACCTTCATAACGGTAACGTCAAATTGAAGGTGTCGGACTTTATTTTGGAGGACAAAACTTGGGACACTTTGAAATTGAAACTCTACCTTCCGCAACATCTGGTTGACAAGATTCTGCAAGTACGTATCCCAGTAACGGACCAGGATGATCAAGTAATCTGGACACCATCCCCAAATGGGGCTTTCTCAGGCAAGACGGCAACTCAGCTTTGTGAAGAAACGAGAGAATCTCCCTGATCAAAACATGGAATGGATTTGGAACCTCAAAGTCCCTCCAAAACTATAGAACTTTGTCTGGAAAGCTTCTGTGGACTGCCATCCAACAATGGAACGACTAAACAGGTATCACGCAAGAGTGCCTAATGCGTGCTCTCTATGTGATACCCGAGACGAATCTACCAAACACTTATTCTTTGAATGCGGTTTCACTATCACAATGATTCGACACCTCGAGCGTACGGGAGTAAGGATTGTCATCAAGGACGAGGGGGATCTGAACCATAGCATTGTACATACCATCAAGGCGAAGAAAGGAGACACCATTATATTGTTTCTGTGGTGGACAATCTGGATGCACCGAAATAACCGAGTTTTCAATATAGACAAGGCACTAAGGGATGAGAAACCATCTGATCTGGCCCTTGCCATCTACTCGCAGTGGAAACTGGAATAGCTTGAGCACAAGAATACAATAAAACGGCAGAGATCGAGGCACCCAACATGGAAGAAACCAGACATGGGATGGATAAAACTTAATTTTGATGGCTCTCGGCGATCCAACTCGTCCACGCATGGAGGATTTATTTTGAGAGATACTAACTCGAAGATTATTGCCCTGGATCGACGGAAGTTGGCCTCCCCGTCCATCCTCCAGGCTGAAGCGCTGGCGGCTCTGGATGGGGTGCAAAGGGCTAAGTCCCTTAATATAACAAAGCTAGTGGCTGAAGGTGATAACTTATGTGTCATTAACAACATTACGGGGGTATTGAGATGTCCGTGGCATATCCAGACGGTTATTACTAACATAAAAGGCTTCCTCTTTTTTTTTTGAGGAGATTCACGTTTTTCATTGCTATAGGGAAAGTAACAGAGCTGCAGTCTTCTTAACAGTCCAGAATGCTGATCCACAACTCTTACTCACGTGGGTGATGACAAGCTGCGAGACGCAATGCTAGGAGGAATTCTTAAGAACGATGTTTGGATTAAGTGAAGGCAAAATTCGAGAAGCTAGAGATTTTTTGAAGATCATTCGGGTGGGTGATTTAGGCTGGTTGTAAACTAATTAGGAGTTTTAGTGTTTTCCTCTTATTGTACAAATAAACAAAAAACACTTGTCAACTTCAATTATTGGGTGTTCCATATATATATTATTGCCATCGGTGTATAACAATTAACAAGTATTGTAATTCATTCTCACATCTGTGTATATGAATTAGTAGCGGAATTCAATAAAAAGTGAAACGATTGTTCGGTACGACAACTAGTTGAATCTAGAAAACTCTTATTTAAAAAGACCAAAATATCCCTCCTTCCATTAAAAAATAAATTCCCTACACACGTGATTTGCACGTGTCTTTCTCCTCCCAAATGTGTTGCCCCAATTTTCCCAACAATTTTCTATTTCCTCCCTCCCATTTCTTGCGCAGCGGGTTGTGGTCGACAGATTATGGCGGCGACATCTTGCTATTAGATTGTGTGGAATCCTAACTTATACACCGCCGATGACGACGGAGGATCGCCACTAAAGCTCTGATATGTACTCGGACTGTATCGTTTTCTTTGATTCTATCCTACTCGATTTTAAGCGACGCTGGTTTTCTGGAACTTGTGTAGGGCCGACAAGATATGATTTCGACGTCTCATGCAAAATCTGTGGAATTCACCAAATATGGGGATTTTTTTGAATGAAGAGTCAAAGCTAGAGTCAAGGGGTATTGTGTGGAAAAAGGTGTCCGAGTAGCGGACGGAAAAATCGAAAACGCTCGTCCGTTTAGTTGTCCCTTGGGGGGCACCAAGGGTTAGCGGGTAGTTGAAATCGGCTTCGAAAAACGCTTTCGCTCCTCGCCCTGCTACGCGCCGAACACCACTACAATAGAGCGTCTCATTGCCGATTCCGCTGATGCTACATGGAGATGCCACTGCCGAACGATGCCTTAGTACACTTATAATATGCTCTTAGGACATACAATAGTAAAACTTTGTTTTTTAACAGATAGGCCTATTTACATATATATAAAACATAAAGTACATGAGTTTGTTTATGTATTAAGTACAATGCATCATATTAGCTAGTGTCATTTAGGAATGCATTTTTTATTTTTACGATACACTTTTGCTTGTCATAGGTGCTCACATAATTCTTTTTACACGTGATTCAAACTCTTTATATTAATAACTCACCATTGTCACCAAATCTCATTTGGTTTTGTAATCTACCATTCGTTGTGTACTGATTTACGACTGACCTTAATATATGATTCCAAACAACTTTCAGTTATCTAATACGGAGTATTGTATATGTTGATTTCCTTTGTGTTTACGCTAATGTAATTAAGTTATATGTATTGATTGTCAATGATATTCAAACTTGGGAATTTTACCGTTGTACGTAGTGGGTCCCGCATGGTGAAAGACCTAGAAACAAGCTACATTATGTTTTGTTCTTGATTGTTAATCAAGATAATTAATGTAGCATTATATATTCAGTTGGAAATACAAGTTCCAATACCATGTTCGACGGAAACTTGCCTTTCCGGGTAAACTTTCAGGAAACATACTGGTTGCTGGCCAGTAGTTACGAACGCTTGCTAAAAAAAAAATGAAATCAACAACATTACAAATAATTTAAGAGAATCTTTTTTATATACGTAGGTGGGTAATTTACCGCCATAAATAAGGATAATATTTCCGCCAGACAGGTAAGCATATCTAATAAATATCTTTATTAACCTATTAAATCCTGGTAGTTATCCAATAGTTGAAAGATTCTATCTTTTTTAAGAAGATAGAATTATTAATTGGGCTCCAAGGAACTAACCCTAGCCCTCTCTCTCCACTATAAATACATGGCTTGGCCATGTAGAAAAGATATACAAAAACTACCCTAGAGGGGCTGATCATCGCTCGCCCCGACTCTAGAGGGGTTGATCATCGCTTGTGATCGCCCTACCCTGCGATTTTCTCTCTACTGTTTACCCTTGCGAATACTCTACTGACTTAGGCATCGGAGGTAGATTAGGGGGTCCCCGCCCCCTTTTTCCATTGTTTTGCAGGTTTAGGTCATCGAAGGAGGCTTGGAGAAGAAGGTCATTGAAGAAGGAATTGAGACTTGTACACCGACATATTTCGTGTACTAACATTTGGAGCCGTCCGTGGGGAATAGCCATCGATCCATAATTATGGTGCTGGAATCGACCCCAAACGATGAGGATATAATCTCGGTCGGGTCTGGGGCAATCGCGCCGGACGAATCGCGCGATTCGTTTTCGGCAAGCCCGGACCCGCGACCGCGGATCGCCGCCCGTGACCGCGAGAAACCCACCCGCGACCGCGGGTCGGAGGGCGATCGACGAACTCCGAGTTCGCTCTTGGCAGGCGCGGACCCGCGACCGCGGGTTCACCACCCGCGACCGCAACTCGTCGCCCGCGACCGCGGGTCACCCTCCCGCGACCGCGGATCGATGCCCGAGC
This sequence comes from Polygonum aviculare, assembly GCA_934048045.1. Taxonomy (NCBI): domain Eukaryota; kingdom Viridiplantae; phylum Streptophyta; class Magnoliopsida; order Caryophyllales; family Polygonaceae; genus Polygonum; species Polygonum aviculare. The sequence continues at coordinate 12,650,427 of OW204023.1, read as the reverse complement.
GGTTGGACTCCGAAAATCGCTCGGAGGAGCGAATCCCGACACGCGCAAACCCCGATATTCGCTCGGGAGATCGGACCACTTCGCGACCCGTGCAAGGTGCCTTGCCCGGATCCGACTTTACCCATGACTTAGCCCCCCTCGCCAGCGCGTCTGTTCATCGCACAGACCTATGGGGACTCGCGTCAGGCTACGGGATTGAGAGTCGTCGTCGTGTATGGTCCGATTCAGCTTTGTCTAGTCGATCAAGGGATTCCATGATGCGCATCGCTGAAGGCGAAGCAGATCTAGGCCAAGAGATCCGCGGTAGGCCTGAAAGCGCGACCACGATCGTAGAGCCAAACCGTGACCGCGAGTCGCGAGGGCGCGAGCCTGAGCCCAATCGCGAAAACCCTAATTCGCGGTACGTGATGGGCCGAACGATTTACGCCAACCCAAGCGGCAGGGTTGAGGCATCATCCTTCACCAGGAGCGAGTAGGATGACGAGGTCGTCCATATCCTGGCCGGTACTCTAGAAGAGGACGAGGTGATGCTGTCAGAATGCGAACAGGCTAGGTCTCGCTTGGACCAAGCCTTGGAAGAAATCGCAAGGCTGAAGCATGCTTTAGGGGAGGTTCGGGGCGAGCGCCCTATCGACGAACCTAGGGTTACTCCGCAACTCGCTAGTATCATCACAACCGCGGACAAGCGGAGTAGCCCTAAACCCATCGGTGCTAAAGAGCCAGAGGAGGTGCGATTCGATTGCAACGATGGTCACCGGCCACCTAAGGGCCGAGGAAGGAAGAGGGGTCGCGAGCCACCCTCATCCGAGAGATCGCGGGCTGTGAGCCACCCTCGACCCGAGGATTCGATCTCGGATGATTCGGCGGACCCTAGCGATCGCGGAAATTGCCGGGGCGGCAACCGCGACCGCGGTCCAAGCATCCGCGCCTGCGGTTTGAGCAAACAGCGCGAGGGTTTCGACGAACCTAAAGACGAAGGCCATGGCTCTCCCGAAAACCCTAATTCGACTCATGATTGGGGCAGTAGGGGTGAGCATAAGGGAGAGGATCGGGCTTTCACACGCGCTGAGAAAAGGTTACTCGAACTCTTAAAATCGCAAAGAGGAACCTTACAATCAGCGCAAGAGCAAACCGAGCGCAAGTTGGCAATGGTGACATCGACACCATTCAGCGAAGAGATCTTGCGAGCCAAGCCCCCGGCAAAATTCTCTCCACCAACCTTCGATCTTTACGATGGACATTCGGACCCCATAAGCCACATAGCCTTGTTTTCATACAAGATGACGTTGTGGGTGTCCGAAGAGGCCGTTATGTGTAAGATGTTTCCAAGCAGCCTCACCCAAGGATCTCTCAAGTGGTTCCAAAGCTTGGAACCCGAATCAATACGATCATGGAGACAACTTGCCAATTTGTTCGTCAAGAATTACGTCACTAATTGCCGAGATGCAGCGTCCCTTGATACGCTCTTTGATCTCGGGATGAATCAAGACGAGAGCTTGCGCAGCTTCTCGAATCGTTTCATGGAATGCTACGCCGAGGTTGGGGGATGCGGTGAGAAAGTCGCACTGGCCGCTTTCAAAAGAGCTTTCCCGCTCGGAAGCGAGTTGAGGGAGGAATTGATACTCTATCCTCCTTCCACCATCGATGGACTACGAGAGTGCGTCTGTCGACATGTGCGGTTAGAAGAAGCTAGTCGCGAGGCGGAAGGGAAGTCGCCTTCCTCGCCTCAGGCCCCATCTGAACGTGAGAGCCCCAGGATGGGAGAATGCTTATCAAGGAATCAAGGGAGCAAGCGGGTCAAAGGCTTCCAAGTGCAAGCGTGAAGACAAATCAGGATAAGGCGACGGGTCGAACGACCGCGCCCACGGGATTGAAGCCGCACCCGCGGTTCGACGCACCGCGATCATGGGTCTCCAAACCGCGACCGCGGTTTCGGTCCAGAACGCAGAATTACCTCTCGGGGGCAGAATGGCGGCAGGGACAGATCGCGTTAGAGACGGTGAATCACGACCGCAGGAGCCCGGATCCTTATGCGCAGGATCCCGGGACTAGGATTCATGTAGGCCGGGGCACTCTTTTTCCCATGTGGTTTTTTGATGAGGCCCCTAGGTTATTCTTTTTTCATTAGCTTGATTTTTAGGATCATGTCATTCACGTTTATTTTAAATAAAGATTAGTTTTGCATAAAAAAAAATAAGCGCAACGTTAGTACATCGTACTAACGGACTCCTCGTATGCTAGCTACGTAGGGAGTTTCCCGTGATATTCGCTCATGGACCGTGGTTTCCCACGGAGATCCCCGTGATATTCGCTCATGGACCGTGACATTCGCTCACCGGAGTTTCCCGTGATATTCGCTCACGGACCGTGGTTTCCCACGGAGATCCCCGTGATATTCGCTTATGGACCATGACATTCGCTCACCGGAGTTTCCCGTGATATTCGCTCACGGACCGTGGTTTCCCACGGAGATCCCCGTGATATTCGCTCATGGACCGTGACATTCGCTCACCGGAGTTTCCCGTGATATTCGCTCATGGACCGTGGTTTCCCACGGAGATCCCCATGATATTCGCTCATGGACCATGACATTCGCTCACCCGAGTTGGTTCCCGTGTCGCTCGCGCGATGGTTCTCGTGCATTCGCTCACGGATGATCCTGTGATACTCGCTCACGGATGTTCCCGTGATACTCGCTCACGGATGTTCCCGTGATACTCGCTCACGGATGATCCCGTGATACTCGCTCACGGATGTTCCCGTGATACTCGATCACGGACCGCGATATTCGCTCGCGGAGCCCCCATGATATTCGCTCATGGGGGGGGGGGGGGACCGTGATATTCGCTCACGGGGGTTCTCATGATACTCGCTCATGAACGTGCAAACGTGCCCGTCTCCTAATCCATATAAGACACGCCAAGTCAATCCTAGAGTACCTACGTCTTAGTTACGCAACTAAGACGTAGGTGGGGCATTTGTAGGTGGGTAATTTACCGCCATAAATAAGGATAATATTTCCGCCAGCCAGGTAAGCATATCTAATAAATATCTTAATTAGCCTATTAAATCCTGGTAGTTATCCAATAGTTGGAAGATTCTATCTTATTTAAGAAGATAGAATTATTAATTGGGCTCCAAGGAACTAACCCTAGTCCTCTCTCTCCACTATAAATACATGGCTTGGCCATGTAGAAAAGATATACGAAAACTACCCTAGAGGGGCTGATCATCGCTTGCCCTGACTCTAGAGGGGTTGATCATCGCTTGTGATCGCCCTACCCTGCGACTTTCTCTCTATTGTTTACCCTTGCGAATACTCTACTGACTTAGGCATCGGAGGTGGATTAGGGGGTCCCCGCCCCCTTTGTCCATTGTTTTGCAGGTTTAGGTCATCGAAGGAGGCTTGGAGAAGAAGTTCATTGAACAAGGAATTGAGAGTTGTACACCGACATATTTCGTGTACTAACAATATGCTAGTTTGACCCCCGCATCATGGTACCAGACTACTAGATACATGTAATGTGATTATAAATCCGATTTAATATACATATGTAGATATAGTCTAATTATTTGTTTTAAAATAATCCGAATTTTATTTCAAAATTATAAAAAAAATCCGAAAAAGTAATCTCATAATTGCATTTTCTTAATTTCCCAACCTACTAAATTTAAATTTCCTATCTTTTTAAACACCCAGTGAAGATAAAATCATATAATAATCTTCAAAGCCATATTTATATCTATATCTCTAGGATTAATGTCTATTTAACAATATACCTATATTATTTCCTATCGAAGAAGTTCATGAAACATATCTATATGAAATCGGGTTTATAATCACATTAACAGAGTACATGGTACGGGAGATTTAAAATTGTAGTTTCTTTGTAGATATGTGACACCATTACGCCAAAGATCACGTTAAAATTATAGGATTATATATATTTATCTTCCTATTGTGATTAGTGTTTTATACCAATGATCGTAAATTAACTCATAATATAAATAAGTTGGATTCTTCAAAAATTACTTTATGATAAATATCATGTTTTATTAAATAATAATATTTGTTAATTAGAAGATTACAACTAATTATTGGTAAGGGACAAATCATAACTTTCGGGATAATTCATAATTTTCAGTAATTTTTATACATTTTTTTACAAGATAAGATTACATGAGATTCTAACCACCTAATTTTTATAAAGGAGGGCTCATATGATTATTTTAATATAGAAAGAAAATGTGGCGCAACTTTTTGTGAGGAGATTGACTCCTCTTTAAACTATAGTAGTATAGATATCTTTAGGAACGATTGTAGTTTATGTCCCTATTTTCAGAAATACCTTTAGTTTTTTTGGTTTAAAATTATCCCAAAATAATTGTAAATAACGACTAGAAAAATTACATAAATGTCCAAAATCATAAGTTTTTGTTTTAAAAACAGAAAAAAAAATTGGAAAAAAACTCGATTTTTTATTTATTTATAACTTTTCAAAAAAAAAAAAAAATTTTAAAAGAACAAAATACTATTTCCAATTTGAAAATAAAACAAAAAAAATAATTTAAAGGTATTATCATAACATAATAAAACAGTATTTTAAGAAAAAAGAAAAAATAAGAGTTTGACTGCAACAAATTTTGACCGGAAGTTTTTTACAAGATCGAGGAGAATACATTGTCATTTTCGGAATTAACAAAAAACGCGAAGGAGAAACTAATTCCATCGTCATTTATAGAACAAGGGTGAAATCATTTTAGTTGAAGTCGACAAGATGAATCTTACTCGTGTCGTAAAACTCCCCCAATTTCGGAATAGGATCGTAGATGAACGTTTTTGTGATTAACCATACCTTCGAAAATCAATGTTTTGTACAACAACGTCGATAATAGATAGTCAACCAACTTCCATATATCACCTATAATATTTTCACAATATTATTGGAAAAAACTAATTGCCATATTTTCAACAATATCTTAGTAAGAAAAAATCTTAAACTTTCAAAAATATTTTCTAGTTTTCTTTTTTCTTTTTTAGTTTTGTATTTAAACCAAGTTTTTCACAATTATGCATAATTGTTTTTAACATAATTAAAATAAAGTTTTTAATAGATTGCTATTTAACAGAAAACACAAAATAAAGAAAACTTTTCATTGCAAAAACACCCAAAACGACATAATCATAATTTGGTTGTTTAAAGAATATATTTATAAACTTTTTTTTGAGAAGGATATCCAACATATCGGTCTACAAAATATGAGCGTAATTTGCATTTTGATGAAAGGAAGGTAAGAAAATTATTTAAACCTATTAATAAAGTCAGGGTTGCAGCGCGGAAAGAGACTCCTATAGGTTTCCTCTCGGAGAATGGGTAGGATCTTAAGTTCGCTGACCTTTTACTCTTTAACTGACATCAGGGGAAGGATGCGTGTGTGGATGACCGGAGTTTCTTCTTTTGCTAGTATGGGTGTGAGTTCTTAGGCCTCTGGCTTGGCCTTGCACAATGTCGTTGAGAAGAAAAGAATGAAGTACGAGTCCAAACTTGAAGAGCATAGATACAGATTTATCCCCTTTGTTTTTCTACATTTGGAGAATTCGAGAAAAAGGCTTTGGACATGCTCTCACATATTAAGTTTCTCGCTATTAGTCACTCTAACAATGTTAAGAGTGCTACTTTTATTTTTCATAGATTGAGTTTTTGCATTCAGAAGGGTATGAGAGCCCAACTTGTTTCTAGGCTTCCATCAAACTTTATTCAATAGAAAATAATTTTTAATTATTAGATACGTCATATAGATTAAAAAAATTAGTAAAGACGAAAAAATATATATATGGAATAAAAGGAAATTAAAAACACTTCGAAGACATCAATAAGTTAGTTAATTCCTCGTACCACATACGGAACATGAGCGATAATGTTATTTTGACATATAATCGAATTGATAAAATAATATGTAATAATATTATTCAGATGTAGATATTGATAACATTTTGATATCAAAAGACATGATAATATATTTATAATCTAAGATCGTGATTTGATGCTAAGAATAAATTGAAAATAATATTTTATATAATATTACTTAGATAAAATTGAAGATAAAATACAAATATTCTATTCAATTGATAGATTTTGTAAATTAAAAATTAATTTAATATTATATAGCACTTTTCAGAGCGCTTTAGGAAGGTCGCAAATTGACTTCTTTTTGACGAGAAGGGTGGATAGGGGAAGATATAAGGATTGCAAACTCATTTCTTTCGAGGGTCTTTCTACGCAGCATAGGTTGTTAGTCCTGGTTTTAGGGTGGCCGATTAAAAAAAGAAAGACTCGCTCTGTTCCTCAGCCGAGAATTAGGTGGTTTATTTTGCCGATGGTTTATTTTGATCGTTTGTCAGAATCGAACGTTCAAATTCTCCACGAAGCAATTGTTGGGGAAGCGAATGCAAAGAGAGCTTGGCAGGTAAGGGGCAATGCCAATGAGATGTGGGGCAAAATGGCAAAGTGCATTCGAGGAGCAGCGTGTGGGGTGTTGGGGATCTCGCGAGGCATTTCAGGCAACCGAAAGTCAGTAGCTTGGTGGAACGACGAGATCTGGGAAAAGGTGAAGCAGAAGCAGCTCGCCTACAAAGCGTGGGTGCATAGTACAGAACCAGAGAGGGGGGTTAGATTAGCAAAGTACAAAGTAGCTAAGAAGGCAACGGAGAGAGCAGTAGCGATCGCTAAAGAGAAAGCATTTGGCATCATGTACAAAGCTCTCGATGAAAAAGGGGGAGAACGTGTTTTGTTCAAGTGGGCGAAAGCGAAGGAAAGGAGAAGTAGAGATATCGACAAGGTGAAGTGTGTTAAGGATGAGGATGGTCGGGTTTTAGTGGATGACCTCCACATCAGACAGGGGTGGTAGAGGTATATCCGCAAGCTCCTAAATGAGGGTCGCTTGGTGGAGGAGAATCGACCCGACCATTTGGGTCGAGAAAACCAAGAAAACTCCTCCTGTTTTCCCAGCTGTTTCTCGGAAGAGGAAATAAAGGGAGTGATCCGACTTATGGGTAACAAGAGAGCAGTAGGGCCAGATGAAATCCCGGTACGGTGGAGGTTTGGAAGTGTTTGGGAGAAAGGGGCTTAGAGTGGTTAGCAACCCTCTTTAATGTTATTTTCAGGTCGGCTACAATGCCCGAAGAGTGGAGGCTAAGTAAGTTGATACCGGTTGATAAGAACAGGGGACATGTGCAACAGTGCGGCAACTACAGAGGTATCAAGCTACTTAGTCATACAATGAAGGTGTGGAAAAAAGTGATTGAGCTGAGGTTGCGGAGGCTAGTCAAGGTGTCATAAAACCAACTTGGTTTCATTCCAGGAAGGTCGTCTATGGAGGCAATTCATCTGCTGAGGAGGCTGATAGAAGAGTTTAGAGAGAGGAAGAGAAATTTGCACATGGTTTTCATCGACTTGGAAAAAGCTTATGACAGCGTACCAAGGGAACTGATTTGGGATTCCTTAGCAACAAAGGAAGTGTCAGATACGTTCATAAGAGTAGTCAGAGACATGTACAAGCGCTCGATGACCAGTGTGTGCTCCCTAGTTGGGGATACCGAGTACTTTAAAGTGGAGGCAGGTTTGCACCAAGGGTCGGCTCTGAGCCCTTTCCTTTTTACGTTGGTCATAGACGTGTTGACTAGGGATATCCAGGGAGAGATCCCGTGGTGTATGTTATTCGCCGACAATATTGTTTTGGTAGACGAGTCCAAAACTGGTGTCAACAGCAGGCTTGAAGCGTGTAGAGCTAGGCTAGAGTCTAATGGTTTCAAATTGAGTAGATAAAAGACAGAGTATATGGAGTTCAGGTTCGGGCAGGGTGTAGACCTAAGTGAAGATGTGTTGCTAGGAGGGGAAGTTGTTCCAAGAAAAGAGAGTTTCAGATAATTGGGGTCAGTCTTATAGATGAGTGACAGTTTCGACAGGGACATCACACATCGGATTCAAAGGGGCTGGTAGAAGTGGAGGCCAGCATCTGGGGTTTTGTGCGACAGAAAGATTCCGCTTAAGCTGAAAGAAAAGTTCTACAAAACGGTGATCAGACTAGCCATTCTCTATGGGGCAGAGTGTTGGGCCACCACGAAGGCGCAAGAACAACGACTTTTAGTAATAGAGATGCGGATGCTGAGATGGATGAGCGGGCATACGTTGTGTGATAGAATCAGAAATGAAGTGATCAAGGGAAGTGTGGGAGTGGGTAGCCTAGAGGATAAACTTCGAGAATCGAGACTGCGGTGGTTTAGACATATTCAGAGGAGGGGTCCAGAGGAGCCGATCCGTCGGTGTGAAAGCCTAGACCTGAGAGTTATTCGCAGAGGGAGGGGCCGACCGAGGATACACTGGAGAGACAGTATAAGGCAGGATGTCATCCATTTGGGGATCTCCACAGAGCTAGCAGTTTGCAGGATTAATAGATGGAGGGAGAAGATTCACGTCATTGATGGCTAGACCTTGTCCTAATTTCAACAAGCTTTAGTTTTTGAGCCTTGCCTTTGTGCATTGGGTGTTGTTTTTTTTGGCTTGGTGTTTTTTTTTCTGTTGGGTCTTTTGGACGCCCCCCTCTGCGTTAGCCAGGGGTGCCTCCATCCTAACCCCTCAGATTCCCCTTAAGAGGAAATACACTGGGTATTATTGTTGTTGTTGCATTATATAGAATATTATATAAAATAGCTAGATACAAGTAGACCTGTCAATCGGGTCGACCGAGTCGAATTCAAGTTGAAACGACTTCGGGTCATGGGTCGATTGGGCCAGGTCGAGTCAATCCAATGGGTTCAAAGTGTCACAATTTTTAACATTACTTAAATAAAATATAGTATAAAATATTTTTTCTATATTTTAATAATATAATAAATCGAGTCAAACCGAACGGGTTCGGGTTTCAACCAAAATATTTCGGGTTCCATCGAGCCGGGTTAAAATTAGGTCTGGGTTTAAATTTCTAGGTTGAAACCCAAAAGTTTCGGATTGGGTCAGTTTTTGACAAGTCTAAGATATAAGCAATTTAATAATATTATTTTAGTATCAATAATATATAATAAAGATAATAAATATTATTTTGATATGAACATATATGTGGATAAGATAAAGATAATTATGCGTATTATTTTAAAATAAATAAGAAAGATATTGTTTACATATATATGGATAATTATGCGTATTATTTTGAGGTCTCACATATACTTTATATTAAATAAGTAGTTTAACATTAATCAGGACTAGAATTAATGTGAGACCTCAAAAAGAGACAACTTTAATATAAAGTATATGTATTAGAGGTTAATTAAAGTGAAATTTTTTCTTAACGTATAAACTAAAAACGTGAACAAAATACATTAATATGTGAACAATAGGAAGAAATATGTGAACAAAATAATGTTTCTATTATAGATATAATACAAAATTTCTCGAAATCATGCATTATGGATTATATTACTACACATAATAACACAAACTCACAAACATTTTTGGAGTTCACATATTTCATGTTTTGTGTTCACGTATATCTAGTTCATGTTCACGTATTTTTATTTCATATTCATAGTTTTTAGTTTATAGGTTAAGAAAAGTTTTCATTTGATTAAAATCCTATATATTATTTTAATAGATTATGTATATAGATATTATTTTGATCTATTAATATATATGGATTAGAGAAAGATATATGAACATTTTTAATTATAAATTAATAAGGATATATAATTGGTAAAATATAAACGATTTATATTTAACATAGAAGTGGCACTAGAATTAACGTGGAAACTTGAAATGACACAACTTTGATATATATAGTATAGACAATTTATATTTTTTGTAGACAATTATAAGTAGTTAATTGTTTTTTTAATAATGTTACTAACTAATTAATTTGACAATTGATACCGTATTGAAGTATCAATTTTACTAAATTATCTTCAAGAGGCATAAGACACATACGCGTTACATGGAAAAAAATTCGATCAACAAAGATTTGTCCAGTAATCATAAGAGTTTTTTTTTTAGTTTTCAACTCCTAAAAACAAAACAAAAATACTCGTTAAAACTCTTGTGAAATTAAAAATCTCTTTAAGATTTCAAAACTCAACTTTTGAAACTTAAAACCACAAAATCAATTTTTCAAAAAGTAAAGTCATATTCAATTTTACCGGTACCACCATCAAATCCACCAGCACTACCACATCCTCCATCACCATCGCCACTACCATATCCAACCTCCAGCAACTCCATGACGACCACCACTACCACCTTCATCTCTATCGTCACCACCAACTCCAGCACCATCGATCTACCGTATCATCACCACAGTCTTATCCACCACCATCGTCGTTGCCTGCAACATCGCCGTCACTTGCTCATCCACCATCAACATCATCACTTTCACTATACTACCTCAACCTTTAGCACTACTGTCGTCGCCTCTACCATCACCATCATCACCTCTACTACCACCACCGCCATCGCCTCTGCTACCACCACTATCGCCGCCACCACCACCTCCACTACCACCACTTGCATCACCACTACTAGATATCCACCTCAACCACTGACAACGGTATTTTAATTGCCCTAACACCGATTAAAAGTGTCCTAGCTACCCAACTAATGTAGTAGGGAAGTAAGGGTCGATCCTATAGAGACTCGTGATTTTAATGTTTATTGCTATCATACTTAGAAAACGGGGTTTTTAGATTGAATTACCAACTACTAAACATAAAGAAACAAAACAAATTAAGATTATAAATCAAATATGATGAAGATATCTAACTAATTTATATTCATTGCAGAAGTGAATGTTGATCATCGGTTATCATTATTCCAATTACACCTTAACTAATCTATTATGAAACTCTTAACAATCTTAATTTATTGAATTAATTAGGACTTTCAAACTTCAATTATAGTTATTAATCTGACCGGACTTCACGATTCTAATCATCAAACATTCTTAGAGACCTCGTAGATTTAGTTTGACAACAATATTAAGATGCAAGCATAAATAGAAACAACCCTTTTAAGCAACCAGACATTCAAAGGAACTATGATTAAAATCTCCTCCTTTAACCAACTAATCCGACCGGCCTAATTAGATAAAGAGGTCTACATTAATCAATTTAATATCGACCGGTTGTTAAATCAATCTAGTTGTATTTCATCATAGAAATCACATTAGGTGATCAAGATAATAAAACCCTAGGCTAAAATTAAGCAATTAAGTAAAGAGAAATCAATCTAATTAAAGTTTAATTAGACCATTCCCATTCAATCCTCACACAATTCAAATCAAACAACTTCAGTAAACTAGTTGAATAAAAGAAGTTTATCCAGAAGAAATCATTGAATAACTTACAAAAGTTTTTAGGTTTTCTTCTTCTTCCAAGAGAGAAAATAATGTCAAAGATAAGATAAGATCATTCTAAGATCTAACCATCCAATTATATAAGGAACACAACCAATTAATAATTTAATACTATCCTAAAATGAAACTAAAAGATAAACGCTAAAAATAAAATAAAATAAAAAGTCAATATTGTAACTTTTCGGCTCGGACCAAAGCATAGTCAAGCCAACAAGGTGCAGTCGCGTCTTTGTCTGCCAACTCATGTCATGAACACAGTAGCTCAGGTCTCAAAACTCGACCAAACCACCGGATATGCGGGCGGGTCCTGAGCCACCTATCCACGCTTTGGGCCCGTTCAGGATTCAAGTGACACTTCAGAGGTTGTTTTGACCCACTTCGAGTTGGAGTTTGAAATCAGAATAAAAATATGAAGTGTAGCTCTTCGAATTAGATTTCTAATCACACTAAATTCACCCCAATACAACAATCATAGTTCCCGAAAGAAGCATTGCAAGATAAGTGTGTCGAAACAACAACTCCATAGTCTGGATCCAAGTGTTCTTTTCCCATAACCCCTTGAGGCTTAATCCTCATCAAATGCAGGTCGAATAACCTCAAAACTAGGCACTTGAGCTTCTTCAATCTTAAATACTTTGACTCCTAAGACCTCTTGTAGCTCCTCAAACACCAATATCCCGCCTCCTCTATACTCGATCATCCGATCATCTTCTGAATCTGCATTGAACACACAAAAGAGTGTAGATTCTGAATCTTTTAACAAACTAAACTACAAAATAAAGAAAAATCTACTTAATATTGCATGAAAAACTAAATAAAGCATGATCCAACACTAAAACCTATATGCTCTATCAACGGCCACCCACACCACCATCCTCGTCGCCATCAAATCCACCACCATAGACCGTAGTCACCGCAGCTACGACTATCGCTGCCACCACATCCACCACCCTCACCATCACCACCACCACGGTACCACCTATGCAACTTCAGATTCACCGTCGTCACCACCTCCACAACCATCGTCACCTCCTTATCTATTGACACCACCACAAGTTTCACCACTATTAAGATTTTTTATGTCATGATAATTCTTTAAATTATAATGACAACAATTTTTAATATTTGACATTTTAAAACTCAAAATTGATTGAAGTTTTTAAAAATTTTAAATTAAGAAATCATATGCTTACCACACATTCCTTAAGATTTTATGGCATAGTTGACACATTCACCCACTATGGCATAAAAACCACTACCTCTAAATCACGCAATTCATTTTAACTATGCCATAAAATCCACTACCTCTAAATCACGCTTTTTTTTTATATATAATAATTTGTATGTAACACCAAACACGAGTCGATAGTTAAGTTAAAGTTTGTACAGTATTATTTATCTAACACTTCCCCTATAGAATGCAAGACACATGCACTAGTACTTTAATAATGTCCATGCCAGCTCACATATATAGTTGCTCATTTTGAAAGCCCAATGGGGTCGATCGATGGGCACGGATTATCAGGTGGAATTTTGTGTATGAATCTAGTCTAAAATACAAAGCATGTTACAATTATAAATTCCAAACACGTATAAGCCATGCAATAGCTTTGGATGCACTTGGTTGTTCTAATCACAAGTGAATCCCAACACTGACTTCTTTGTAGCTACTTGCAAATTGCAATACAACTGGGATTATTATTTTTTTGGTCAAATACAACTGGGATTATTAGCAGTCAGAACAATCAGGCCTGTGATAGGGTATTCAGAACAACATATATATGCGATCCTGATGGTGCATATTCAAATTTTTGATTTGGTTGTCACGTTATAGATTGTGAACAGTTCTACCTTATTATTTTGAAGTTATACCTGTTTTAATCGGATGATCTATTGTTCTTCTAACAGCACATGCAGCTAGCTGATCTATCGTACTTTCATATATGATATTCAAAATTCAAGATCTTACACCTTGTAAGATCTACGTGTGAGAATACAGACGTTGATCCTCCAGAGGGACCTGGGCAGCGGAAATAAATGAATCAAAGAAGTAAAGATGAACACAATGTATTTCCAAATCAACTTGTTACTCTTATTAATTAGAATCAAACTTACAAATGCAGATTTTAATTCCTAGGTGTACACAACTCCTAAATGTTGAATCTCGATGACGTTGAACCTCTAGAGGGACCAACGAAAAACGCATATCTCAATTCCTAGGTGTACACAACTCCTAGATCTTGAATCTCGATCCTTCAGCGTCGGATGACTCTAACCACTCGCAGTAGCAGGTTGACCCACACCTTCAATCTTGTACTCAACTCGATTGAAGTCGCCGTGTGTCTTCTTCCTCAATTGCACAAAGCAATTGTTCTCTTTTTGCTTCGGTGAGTTTTTGTAAGACCGCTAACTACTATATAAATATACTAAAGCCTAGAAGAAATTTTATCCTTTAATATAAAATCGTGATCAGCCTAAGATAACTCTATCTAAAGATACAGAGTATCTCTAAGATAAAGTTATCCTAACAATAGAAGATTTCATATTCACGAAATCTTTTATCTCCTTCCAAACCGTCTGTGCAACGCGTCTTTCTATTTGAGGAAAGATCCTTCGCAGTTGCTTGCGCATTGATCCAGCTTTCCAAATATAATATCCGGCCTTTGTGTACGTTGATCCCTTGCAGTTGCAATCAGGAATCAACGAGCACTTCTACTATAGCTCTGTTTCTTTGGTTGGTTGTGACGATTGATCCTGCTCATGTTCTATTGCTAGAATGATCTTGAAACACTTAAGAAACAATGTTAAATTCTACACAAGTGTTCAATCATCATCAAAACTACTTGGACTCGATTATTGGAATCAATATCATCCCAACACACCTTATAAATTTATTATACTGTATATACAAATCTCGATTTGTATTCAGTATAATACTAGTTTCAATTTTACGAATAACAAACAAAGTAAGAAAATTAGGTAACAAATATTCTTCCAAGTTAAATTTTGGAATACATTATGTACTCAACACTGATAAATTGATAATAGGAACAATTCTAGTTTATGACAAAAAAAAGTAACCGAGGTGAAAATAGAGCATTTGTTTATAGATTTTCTTCTCCTTAAGCACAATTTACTTTGTCTTTTGAGTAGAAGGATTCGTCACATTGTTAAGCATCTCGCTCAACTAGTATTTCTTAAACACGAAAAGATTAAAAAAAAGGATTAGGGGAAAAGTTATTGTTTCAAAAAACAATCTAATTTATAAAGAAGGATAGCTTTCCCGGCGGAAAAACAAAAACAAATCTAGTTCATAGAAGGACTTAAGGCCGACTTTGAGGATTGTGTTTCAAAATGTAGAGAGATCAAAGAACCTAAATCGTGGATCAAGGCAAACACATAAGGTCAACTTCAAACGACGTGAGATCCAAGATTTAGAGAGGCATAAGCCTTGGCAAATATGGACTATTGCCTTGAAAAAAGCCTTCAAAACATCTTCCCCTTGGAAGAATCCCGTCCTTAACAATGAGTATGCTTGTTGTTTAAAAATACTTTTTATTTGAAAGTATGCTTTTTTATCTCGAATTACGTGAAATTTAGCTATACTTTTCTAATTTCGAGGTAGAAAAAATACATTTTTAAATTTTGGGAAAAAAAAAAGTACTTTTTAAGTACAAATATAACAAGTCCTGTAACTGTTTCTAAAAACTATCCACCCACTTGCTTTTTGGTAGAAGATTGTGGGAAAACCATATGGACCTAAGGCTTTAAAGGGGCCATCATTCTCAACGAAGCTGCCAACGTTTAAGTAACCCTAGCAGCATTCTCAAAGACACCCAAAGCTCAAGTCTTAATCCGGTGATGGGTTTCATGGGGAGCTTGATTAGTGCTCCATTTGAACACAACAACGTTGTCTGGCTCAAGTGAAGCGAGTCCACCCCTCACCCAAATAAGCCAAGAGGTAAGGTTGCCAAGGAGTTATGCTTGAGCAACCCCCTTCCTAAATTGGGCCATTTGGCTCAAATGGTTGTGTGACCCCAATACGGATCCTATGGTCATTGATTATCATAAATGTCCAATCCCAGGACAGCATAAAACTTATTGAATGCATACATCTAAATTCTGCAAGATGAGCAAACAAAATTTTCCTTCATTTAAGATCAAAAGAGTAATTTGGAGCATGGACAGAAACCATATTGTTTGAACAAAGTACTCATCTTTTATGTTGTTGTAATATGCTTGTAATCATCATCCTTTTATAGAACCTGTGCCATCATTTAAATGGCAAACTATAATTGCTTTCCTGATCTCCAATGTTAATTTGTGTCTTATTCTGTTAGCAAATTATCTTCTTCACTTGGCTCAAAAAATATTCAACCAGAATGCTGATAACCCAAAACATGATATTAATCCTACCAATTATGGTTGATTTATAATCTGATAGAGGGGCGGCAAGGTCCCTAACATTGCTGAAGAGAGATCAAAATCCAGGCTCAAATACAACAACCAAAACTACCAAAGAAAGAAAGGAAAAAAAAGGACTCATATCCCACAAACTGACATTACACAATACATCCAGAAGGGCAAATTCAATTATCCTTGTGCATTTGGTCCTCATGAGAGAAGCTGACTATTATTATGGTGGATGGCGGAGAATACAGTAGTAGTGGATGCAAAGGTTTAGTTGCACTTATCAAGCCACATAATTGTGGATGGCTTGCATTGCTAACTGATAAACAGTCTTATTCTTAACTTGTCAGTCCACTGATTATATAGGTCTCCTTATCAGCAAAGAGCTTTAGTTTGATGGCAAAGCCGAGCCCTTCCAGTTATCAACCAACTCTTGAAGCTTTTCAAATCCCTAAAATAAAATTTTAAGAGTTCAAAATGAGCATAAGAAAAATAAATGATAGGGAAGAGCGTTGAAATATAAGGCTGACATTAAATGAATAAGCATGCTTGCCACAAAGAATAGGCCAAACTGTTGCAGATGAATATCTGCAGCTACATAAATTGATTTTGTTTAAGCACATACCATGCGAATTGAGTAGTTGCCAAATGATTCGTTATCTAGGCGATCTTGTTTCCAGTAGAAAAACAAAGGTTCCAAGACCTTCTCCAGATCTTGAAGATTGACCTTGTTCATGAAACAATTTGCCAGTGAAGATTGGTTCGGCGTTCCTCCCAGCCACACCTAAATTTAGAAGCAAGGAAGACAATTAGAAGATAGAACTCTTTCGCCAGGTCATCTACAGAGATCAATATAACGAGAAGCTCAAAAATGACCATACCTGATAGCTAGAGGGACCATCGCCAACTAGTCCAAGTTCAGCCATGTAAGGCCTGGCACAGCCATTTGGACAGCCTGTTACCCTTATAACAATAGATTCATCGTACGTGAGACCAACCTGTTCAGATGGTTATCAACCTCGTTAGCAAAGCAAAAATCCATGTCGTTACATTTTACACTAAAAGGAGGCCCATAGCTCCTCCTCAGGCCTTTCCCTTCCTTAGTTACTTGCCAAATGCCAAACTAGAGAAATCCAAATCAGAATATTACCTTCTCAAAGACAGCTCGGACTCGCTTAATTATGTCAGGTATCCCACGCTCAGCTTCAGCAATTGCAAGTGGGCATAGAGGCAAAGCAGGACAGGCCATTGCAGTAACATTAAGAGGGTCAACATCCTCGGGTTCCTGTATAGTCAAGTTCACATGATTTGTCACATTTTAGATAACAAAGTAGAGCCAATCGGACTGATGAATAGCATGAAGATACATTCAAGTAAGTGTAATTTGAAGGTTATCATACGTAAGAAAAACAAATTTGTGCTTACCAAGAAACCGCCTTGAGAAAGCGCAGCAGAGATTGCCTGCTTGCAAGATTTGTCAATATCACACAGGATAAGGTTCTGGTTAGGTGTAATTCGAACATTCAAATTGTACTTTTCGATTACTTCCCTTAAAATTTTCTTCATGGTCCCCTTAACACGACCATTGTCAACATGAAGACCGCAATAAAGGTTTCCATCTCCCTGCCAAACAGAATATACATATCAACCAAAGCTTTGGTATTAAGTCCATAATTCAAAGGAAACACTATCCATAACAGATATATACCTATATCTATATTTAATTATTTTGTTAATCATTAATATTACATAATCTTACAAAGCGCAGACATAGCTTTTTCAGATTCATATGAACTGCATACTAATTTGGAAACGCAGATTTCAGATGAACTGCATGCTCATTTAAAAACGCAGATTTAAATAATTGAAGAGATTTTGGAATGGACAGTAGAGGTGGCTGAATAATTGAAGGGATATTGAGGTATGAACCGCATAATATGTTCTGTAACAGATTTGTAGTATTAAAAAGAATTGGCTGATTCAGAGCAGACAGAAATACAAAACGTAAAATAATTACCTGTTCGTGCCATCCCAGATAACTGTTGAACTCCCACTCAGGTAACTCTTTAAAGGGCTCAAAACTCTTTCCATAGTACTGTTCAACAACACTTCTGAATTTGTCAATACCCCATGAATCAAGCAAATACTTCATTCTGCTGTATTTACGGTCGTCTCTTCTTCCATTATCTCTTTGGGTGGCAACTATGGCTTTTATGGCATACAATATATCCTCCTTGGGCACATATCCTAGTGGCTCTGCTAGACGAGGAAAGGTGGTCTCCAACCTATGTGTTCTTCCCATGCCGCCACCAACCTGCAGCATACAATTCATACCGTTAAATAGAAGCATTTAACAAACGGAGGAACCACCTAATAAACGAAAACAACAATCTTACATATATGTTAAATCCCTGAGGTTCACCATCAGCATCCAAAACAACCACAACACCCACATCATTTGTGAGGATATCCACTGAATTATCAGTTGGGACAGTTACAGCAACCTTGAATTTCCTTGGTAGGAACTGAGCTCCATAAATAGGCTCAGGAGAGTCGACAAAATTGGTGCCATGTGAATTATCATTACGGGCCTTCACCACTTCAGGTGGTTCAGCTGACATAATCTTTTCCCCATCCACCCACATGTCATAATAGAATCCCGACTGAGGGGTCAGGAGGGCTGCAATGTTATCAGCTGTCTCCTGAGCAAACAAGTAGTCTTTCCTCGCAAGAGGGGCAGCTGGAGCAAGCACATTCCTGTTGAGATCACCACAGGCACCGAGAGTAGAACCCATATTCTTAATTAAGGAACTCATCACTGTTTTGAGATCCTTCTTGACAACACCATGGAGCTGAAATGTCTGCCTTGTGGTTAATCGGAGAGTTCCAATTCCAAACTCATCCGCAAGATCATCCATCACCAGGTAAAGTCTGTTGGGCACCTTGCCGGATGGATTCTTGGTACGGAGCATAAATGAGTAAGACTTAGGTCCTTTTACAGACCTATCGTACTGCTGATAGCTGCCGTGAAACTTGATAATTTGTGTGGCGTTTTCATTGATATTGGGGGCATCAGTCAACAATTCCTCATTCAGAGGATACCTTATGTAGTTACTGTTTTCCTTGATTATCTCAACCTTACTGCGCTTGGGTTCAGCGGATTTGTCTGGCTTCAACGGCTGCAAAGTAATAGATCAATATATCATTCAAATATTCACTTCATGTAAGGAACGAAAGATCTAAAAGCAGTATGATTATCAGATATATATTCATAGGATATGGTTCGACTTTGCAAGACAGAACATGTAAAAGGGAAATTCACTATATTCATAACTACTTTGGGGAAATCAATCAGTACTTCAAATCAATCTAACACACTCATGAATTAGGGATCGCGAAATAGGTACAAAAAAAGGTAGAGAAATCAAGCATATCGGCTCACTAGAAATGAGCATTAACACCAGTAGAAGTAGAAATTAGGTTGGATCATGAATGAAATAGAGGAAGTAGAACAGCTACTCTACAAGTACACAGCATCATCACTCGGAAAAAGGACCAAATGCATGTTAAAATTCGTACCGTAGAAACAGCCTTAACAACGGAGGAGGAGCTGCAAGAAGAAGAAATGGAGAAATCCAGGCTTCCACCGTGAATAGGGAGCGCACCACAAGGCTTCAATCCATCGAACTTGTTAAGCCGGAGCTTGGGATCGCTGAAGACGGCAGTGTTCGCAGAGCCAAATGAGGTCGACATAGCCGCAAAATCTCAGCAGAACAGAGAAACCCTAGATACCGAAAAGGAATGATCGGCCTCAGAGCTCTTTAAGAAGACGGCGAACGAAGGTGGGAAGTGGGATTGTTTTGGGGAGAGATTCGAAAATAAATGGGGGACTACTATATCGCCTGTCAGGTGGCTAGCACGCGACTGGAAATATCTTTAAAGCAAGAAAGTAACGCCCTCGCCACGCGCTTCCGATGGTGAGGTCACTGGTTACGTCTGGGTCAACGGTCAACTTTATGAAAGGGGATGGTGGCGCGTGGGTGTATAGAAGGACAGGCAGAGAGTCAGCGATACGAACCAAATAAAGATGCCAAATTGCCAAGTGCGCCTTGTAGTTTTCGCTGCTTTAGTTTTAGTAGTTGGTGTAGCCGTGTAGGATGAACCTAGATGGGCCTACGGGTTACATTCTTTGTAAATATTTTAATTACCTTTTCACCCTTTTGTAAACTAAGACCATGTGCAATGATTAGGAGCTTAAGGGCATGCACAATGCAGACTAGATGTATTTCTTAAGTTCTAAAAATAAAGAAAAAGTCAGAAAAAGTCAGAATTTTGACAAAGAAACCATTAGAGAAATTTCTTGTAGAAGAAATGTTCTTTGATAAATTTCTCTGTAAAAAAATCTTCCACCTAATGGGGAAGAGAGAGAAGAGCTTAAGAAATTTTACATGCTCTCTCTATTGTGGATGCTCTAAGGGTACTTAAAGAGTATAATACTATTATTTCTTCGTTCAATCTTACAAAAGTACTTATTTAGTTTTTTAAATCCAATGGAGCAATTTATGCGTACTTATAAGCATCCAATTATTTCTTTTTTACCTTTAATTTTTCATTCCAAAATTATAAATATGGCTTTAATATCATCACTATAGATGTTATTTTAATGCAAAAATAATTATTTAATAACTTAAATAAATTATTATGCTCTAATAATACATAAATAAGTTAAATTAATTATTAAATAATAATGTAATTATTCAGCAATATTAGTTCATGGGATTAGAAAAAAATAAAGTATTAACAACAAATTTAAGGATTATTTTTATGTTTGTAAAACACGATTGAAAAATATATTCAAACCAACAATCATATTAAACTTAATAGTAACTAACTAACTATATTACAAAACACTAACTACATCACATTTTATGTAATGTACGTTTGAGGTTTAATGTGTGTAATGTTAGTTTTTTTTATATATTGTGTTTTAATTTAATTATGCTATTATTTATTTGAATAAAATCATATTTTTATTAATAAATAAACTTATACAATAATAACTTATAAATTTATATTATGATGTGCAATTAATCAGTCATATGTAAAAACTATCCAAAATTAAATATTTTTGACATATACAAAGTACATATAATATTGGTCTTACTGGATAGATAATGTAATTTTAGAAAGTTATTATGTATTATTATTTTAAAAACTTAACAAAATTATGATCAAAGTTTATAATTTACATTTAAACATACAAATAAAATGGATTCATCAAATGACATGTGTCAAAAAATTATTGGTTGAAAGTTAATGGGAGGAGTTCTTAAGTAGTGCTTATATAAGCACAAAACCATGAGTTTTTAGCATTTTTATTTTTTGTTTCTACCCAACAAATACTCAAGTACTCTTAAGCACTCCTTAAAAAACCCCAATGCACATGCTCTAAGAATAACATCAATCGTTAAATTTTTGTAAAGGGAAACCCGGTGACCACGAAGTTTTGCAAATTACGCGTGGTACACAAAGTTTTTTGATATTCCGCATGGTAACCATGAGGTTTTGCAATTCCGTGTGGTAACCTTGGCCTATTATAAAAAAGTTAAAATAATATAAAAACTTGGACAGACTTTCTACTTAATTACATCACCCTATCTTTATTTTTTTTTTAACTATCTAATCTATTTTTATAAAGCACCTAACTTTTTAATTTTAGTATTATATGATTTTTAATATTTACTCTTTTCTCATGTACTATATATTATTATTTTACAAAATCTTATATTTTTTTATTATTATAAACAAAACATTTTTCAAATAGTTTCTTTTTTCAAATTAACAAAAGCATACCTAATTTTAGAAAAATAACTACCATTTATTATTTACAAAATTTAAGTTTGAGTTTTATTAATAGTTAATCTTTTAAGGCGGTGTTCTTTAAAAGTGGGTGCACTAGTTCAAGTAGTTAATTTGTTTTTAAAACAAAATAAATTATTTTTTTCTAAACATAATGTACATTTATCATTAAACTAAAATGTGTAATAACTATAGGTTTTTTATGACATGTACAACTTTAGGCAAATTTTTGCATTCATAATAAATTAACATTTAAAAATAATAAAAGTTATGTATGAAGTAATACTTCCCATTAGGTATTTTAAGAAAATAGATTGGAAAGTTTTGTTGAAAAAAAGTCTATTTAAATGATACTTCTCATTAGATATAATAAATTAATTTGGTTTTCATTTTTTCACCAAATCTACATTACAATTTTAACTTTTTTTAATACAAATTTGAAAAGGAAAGGAATAATTTTAGAGTGTCTTTATGAATTAAGTCCATCGGTTAAAAATATTCGGATGAGATGAGACAAGATGAACCAAGATATTTATCGGAACTATTACGATCTCTCAAGGGCAGCTCGATACTTGTCTGGTGGTTACATATGTAGATTCGTGCACATATGCGTAGTAAACCCGATATAAGCTGATAGAATTTCATCCTAAAACCAATTGATAATAGAATGAGTAGTTCATGTAATCAGATGATAGATATCTTATCTTTCAATTTTCAATGTGGGAAGAGTTTTATCTTTTTCACGGTGTTGTCGATGAGTCCTTCATCAAAGTGGATTGGTGCTCTTCAGTAATCTCATAAAATGAAGTCGAACGTAGAAATATATTTGGCGTTCACCACACTATGAAAATTGAGGTTGAGCTTGATTTGATTTTGTTGGGATTTTACCCATTCTGACAATAATAAAAAAGGACGCAAGGCAACCACTTTATAAAAAGGCTGGATCGGTCCCAAAAAGGTTGTGTTATGTAGAAGAGCGAGAGAGCATCAGTAAAGCAACGTTCCATACTTGCATTTAGCCGTAGTTGGCTCTTGCTGATGCTATAAGGTCAGCTGCTGCTCATCGATGGTTGTTATGGAGTATTCAATTTTCATGGGGGGCTGCTTTTTAAAGGCGATGTGCGCCCTAGTGGCCCTACTATGTTACTGTAGTTGTTAAAGATGTGGGGCAACGTGGCCAACATAGGAGCAAGACAAACACAAAATGAACATAATATTTTCATAAATATAATATACATATTTATTTGTGAATAAACTCTTTTTTATTTATTTGTTTATCAAACTACGTACTTATATTCTATAGATTGACAATTAGGAAAAGGAATATAGCGTTGATGGCACAAACAAAACCACCCTTATTGAAAGATTTTATTTTTGCATAGTTTGTATTGTGTACACCTTGTCTTCTTCTTCAATTATAAAATTAAATACACGTGGTGTTAGATCTCGGACACAGTTAAAGATAATTTATATGCCATTAAACCTCATATAAAATGATAAAACTCATAATTCAATTATTATTATTTTTAAATATGCATATGAAATTGTATTGTGTTTTCAAACTGGTGAAAAACAAGAATCTGTCAGAGTTGGCTTCGAGCAAATTGAATAAGTTTATAATGTTTTGAATATTTACAAGAACAGGAATGATAATTGAGAAGACAAAGATTTCCCCTTTCCTATTTCCCCAAAATAAAAATGATATATACAGTAGTAGCTTGCAGATCAATGAAGTGGTCTCCACACACACCTGGAATTGTTGGTGATCATTCAAAATGATGCTCTAAAACAACCCTTGATTTTTCAGTCTTCCTGATTCCTCATCCCTATCAAATCAAACAAATTTCTTGTCTTTTTTAGTCTACTGATACAACAAGCCATAATACTCACACCACCAAACAAATTACACTCCATACAAAGCGAGGAAAACACAGTTGACATTTTAATAAAACCCTTCCACCACTGGATCTCCCTAGCAAAGCCATTCAAAAGAACCCTTCTGTTAATACGTGTTATAAAGATCATTGTTGGATCCCATCTAACATTGTGTTATAAAGATCATCTTTGCATCTCATCTAGCATTGTTTTCCATGTCTAAGGACCCGTCTTGCATCAGCTTCAGGCTGAGACTATTGAAACGCTCTCGCGAATACTGTCTAGATGCCTTTCTCCAATCAGTGCCCGCTTTCATCATTGTAGTGAACTCGTCGTAACTTATTTTGCCATCCTTCACAGCAACAGAAATAAAACAGTTGTAAGATAACTATACAGATAAGCAAAATGGCCTTTTAATATAGGCTGTTTTTCATCACTCATCTCATCATCAGAATTCAGAGCACTGACCTTGTCAGTGTCAACGTCGTGCATTATAGCATTGATCACTTCCTCACTGCTGGAATCAACATCGTCATTCAGTGCATCCCTCAGCTCGTCAATCTCAATGAAGCCACTTTGGTTTTTGTCAAAGAAAGAAAAGGCTCTGTGAAGATGTTCATCATTCGCCATCTTTTTCAGGTGGACTGACACAGCGACAAACTCTCCATAGTTTAAGGTTCCGTCACCATCGACATCAGCCTGCAAAACCCCGATATAGGTTTGGTAGGAATCCATATGGATCTATACAGACCGTTCTAATCAATGCAAAGAATCACAACTATCAAAACAATCCACGCCATGTTTCGCCTAAACTGAACTGTGTAAAGTAGAAGTTTTCATGATGCATAAAACATTGCTTACAGCTTCCAGCAAAATTTGAAGATCTGCATCAGCCACGTGTTGCCCCAACTTAGTCAACCCAGCCTTAAGCTCTTCCAAGTTGATTCTGCCTCTCTTTGATGTGTCCATGCTGTCAAAAGATTCTTTTATACCAGCAACTTCTTCCACCGACAAGTGCTCAGCTATAATCTATGAATGCAAAACTCAGAAATTTAGGGAGCACTCAAATTATCATGAAGCTAAAGGGTACAAACATCAGCAATTGAAACTAAAACAAAATTTTGAATTGTAATTTAACCATTATTACCCTGAGAGCCTTTTTCTTGAGTTTGTTCATCACTGAGAACTGCTTTAGTCTTGCTTTTACAGTTTCTCCCAAGGACACATTAGGAGCTTTCTTGGCATTCAACACCCAGGGGTGTTCTGAAAAATATTGCAAGAGTTTTCCAAAGTAAGTGACCATTCTAACTTAGAAAATATATGACCAGTTGCTTAAACAAACTGTTATAGGTTACCAAGTACTCCTTGGGCGGTTAGCCTCTTCATTGGATCAGGATCAAGCATTTTCCTCACAAGATCCTTTGCATTATCCGACACTTTTGGCCAAGGGTCCCTCTTAAAATCAATGACTGAACGAATAATTGCCTGAGCCACCCCTTGTTCAGTTTCTGATATAGTAGATACAATGCACCCATTAGAATTGAATTCAGAATAAAAATGTAAATTACACATCTTCCAAGATGTATTACATACATGGACAGAGTCCACACCAAGAGTTTACAACTCCTTGTGAATTTTGATCAGATAAAGAATTATTGATTAATTATTTCTTCTCTGTTCAAAATTTCCCATTTCATGTAGGCACAGGCAAAAGAAAACAACTTCATGCAGTAAACAACCAGATCAAGTGAACATATTTGAATCCTGTTTGGTCAGGTCAAGCTAGGGTTGCAGGTAAATTAATCTTTAGATGATCCAAATATAAAAGTAAAAACAAGAGCACTTCAACTTGTATCATCTTCTTTAAAAGGCCAAAAACATTATTATGCTCATAGAGCAACTTGCCTATGACACTCATTAAAGTAAACTAATAAAAAATCATGTTGAAGTAAAAAACCAAGAGAAAGAAGAGACCTGCCCAGAATGGAGGAACACCACAAAGCAATATGTACAAGATCACACCAGCACTCCAAACATCAATCTCTGGTCCATAATTCCTCCTTAGAACCTCAGGAGCCATGTAGTATGGACTGCCTACTATCTCAGAAAACCGTTCACCTATAAGAAAACAGACCACCAGATACAAAAGTTTGATACCCTGAAACGGAAGAAAATTCAAAGAGGGGTAGAAGAAACTGATCACAACTCAAGTAGCAAAATCTGACTGCCAGAGAGACATTACCTGGCTTGAAGAACACAGAGAGCCCAAAATCAATGGCCTTGAGTGAGGAATTTTCCTTCTTGTTGGCATATAGAAAGTTCTCTGGCTTGAGATCACGATGCATCACTCCATGCTTATGACACATCTGTCAAATGCAGAATAGAAGTCAATAGAAGTCCTATCCACCCTCCTTAGTAAGTGAAATGGGCCACATGGTAAGCATTACATAAGCACAGCAGCACTATCATGTCCCATTACTCCAAAGATAACGAAACTAATCCAAAAGAAAAGAAGACAAGGAAATAGGCTGGCATATAAACAAACAAGAATGATGATAGGGGCCAAATACAAAATGCTTGGTGATTTGACTCAGATATGTTTATACAAGTTAAAAAAACATGACCACAACAAATCCAAGCTATCTAATAAACAATTCAGCACATCTTGTTTGGGAAGGAAGAAAACACTTACAACAAATAAGCAGGAATGATACAAGAAGAATTATACTCTAAAGAAGCAAACAATCATCACTTAACAACAGCTGGGCAGGGTCAATAATTCCTTAGCTAACCACTTGGTTCAGCAAATCAAAAGCAATCTTGATACACAATTCTCTATTTCACTTCGGATAAAACACTATCTAGAGACCTAACAAGGTAATCATTCAGATTTGTCAAGAAATGAATCAACTGAACTCAATCCATAGAGCACACATGAACCTGCCTACAACAACTTAAAGGAAATCAAACAAGACTTCTAAAATTGAAATTTCAAGCTTTAACTAAACCTAATTGCTATCCAAAGCTGGAAAACTGAAACACTCACCTGAACAACCTCCACAATCGTCCTCATTACAGCGGCGGCAGCTCTCTCGGTGTAATGCCCCCTTGCAACAATCCGATCAAAGAGCTCGCCGCCTTCGCAGAGCTCCATAACAATGTGAACGGCACTATCATCCTCATAGGAGTCCTTCAAAGTCACAACATTAGGGTGTTTGGGCAAATGCCTCATGATCTCAACCTCTCTTCTCACATCCTCGATATCGACAGCCGTCCTCAGCTTCTTCTTGGAGATCGATTTGCAGGCGAATTTGTCGCCTGTCTCCAAATCGGTTGCCAGATAAGTCACCCCGAACTCGCCCCTCCCGAGCTCTCGCCCAAGCTCGTAGCTTTCGCCGATATCCCGACCCGTCGGATCCTTCAGCACATGGAGCTTGGAACCGAATCCGGATCCGCCATTAACGGGGTTGTTTGCTGCAAAGGGGTTCGGTTTTTGCTGCTTCTTTGATGCATTCGACCCGCCTGGGGTAGCACAGCAGTTACCCATGAGAGATGGAAGCAAGGAAATTCAGACAGGGGGCTGTGAGGAATTTGTAGGGCTTTGTAATCAGGGAATTTGTAGTGACTTGAGGAGAAATGAGCAAAGATAAAGATGAAGGGTAGGGCCGTAGGGGAGAAGCAAAGGAGAAAGGGCTTCTACTGCCCTTCTCTCTTTCTGTGAGAGTTGGAGACGAGGCAGCGACAAAACATTTTTTTTTTTAAAACGGAGAGAAATAGCGAATCCAAGGAATTGGAGGGTTTGAGACTTTAGAGTCCACTTTAAACACAGATCTCAATCAAAGGAGAAAATGAAGGGATATGTAAAAAGAGGAGAGGAGGAGGGACCAAACACAGGTTGGATTGGCAAAACATACCGGAGAGATGGAAAATCAAGGCGGTTCGGATTGGACACTCTTTTTTTTATAATGTGCGCACTATGGATCCGCAAACAAAGAACCGGATTTAACATGAACCGCACATGTCAAGATGATCGGTTTGCAAAAAAAACGGTCTATTTGTGCGGATCGGAAAACCACATAGGTCGGGTTTCAAATACCGCACAGGAATTATTAGAGGTTCCACAAATTTATAGAAAAACGGGCAACCTGTGTGGCATGAGGACCCGCACGAGCTAGGGTGAAGTGGCATAATCCCACTCGCGTTTTTAACCTATTCGGTGTACGAGAGCTCAATTCGACTTTTCATTGCGATCTTTCACACGTATCGAGAGGCGATATTGAATTCGACTTTTCATTGAGACGTCGACATCGAGTAGCGAGGCTATAGAGACGTCATCGTATAGCAGATCGTCGTATTCGTCAAGGTCATCAAATTCTTCTGTTGGGAATGTTTCTCAACTCGACATCGAACCGGTTAGAAAAAATTCTAATTTGAAAATTTATATGTTGTTGTATGGTTTAAATTTCACACTACCGTAGTTTATACATTCCCGTATTCATTTGTTCATAGGCTTATCTGTCTAGTGAGCATTTTGATCACACGAAGATTGATTTCTCTTCGCACTTTACGACTAATGTGAATTTTAATATAATGAATGAGTTAAAGATTAAGTCTGACAGACAGGGGTTGATCTATCGATGCTCATAACGACCAAGTCATCAAAACCCACTAAGATAACTCTGCATTGTACAAGGTCGGGAAATTATAGATCAGGGAGGAAGAAGTCTGATCAAGAGAGGGAGAACTCCGAGAAAGAGAAGGATGATGACCTTATAGGAGTAACGAAGAAGGTAGAATGTCCGTTCGAGTTGCATGGGTTGTTAAGGAGAGAAAATTCATATACACCCGATAAGTGGACATAGTTGGTGATTAGAGGGTTCCATAATCATAATCATGTAACACCGCCTTTTTCTGTAGGGCTATTACCGTCAATAACCTTGAGTTAAAACTCCCAAAGTCACCATAGGTTTTACAGTTATCACAGAAGTCGACAACCTTTAATGTTGAATTAAAATCAAATTTTATAATAAACAAAGACAATTTCTTAAAAATCAATTACATAACATAAATAGTTGAGCCTTGTATTGGTCCCCACACCTCGGGAATCTCAATAAGGAAATAAGTTCAAAAGTCTAAAATTGGAAAGAAAGAAACGACTCAGCTTCTTGGCACCACCTTTAATCTCGAATAACAACTCCTTCACCTGATGCGCCACAACAGAAAGACGGTTGACACCATCCGAACATGCAAAGGAAAAAGGGTTGTCTGGTTAGTCTTGCGAAAGACTAAACAAAGGAGATTTTCAAAGATGGTTCGGTTTAGAGGGAGAATGTAGAGGTCAATTACGAAATTTGAATGAAAATCGAAGGTAACATATCTCCTACACTCGACCTCGAACAATACGAGATGACTTTTAAAATGGACGAACGAATTAGGATAGGACATTACCAAAATAGAATTTTTTGACAAAGGAATGGAGAATTTGTTGGGAACATATTCTTGCATACTTAACTTCATTCTTTGTAAACAAACCCTCGTTGATAGCCTATGCCTCTACCCACCTCATCCTACTCGTAAGTGCCGACGGGGAGGTGGTCATGAAGACACTTAGGTACCAAGCCCATCTTGCCATTTTATAGGCGTTTCAACAAGTCGAGTAGACGTTCATATTGGAGCTAGACATAGAATTATCCGAGACCGAGGACGACATTCCATTTTGTACTAACCTTAAAAACGACCCAAAACACGCGACTTGCTAGGCCGAACTAATTTTCACTGCTCATTCCCCACAAAAATCTCAAACACGTCCACACGAATCTCTCGCCATCCAGCTTCGACAAATTCAACAATTCTCTTGCACAGATCTGTACGCGTCTTCATCAATTTTTTCATCCCGATCTCTCTCCTTCATCCTTCTTCCAGACCTGGTTTTCAAATCTGATTTTTCGAACAGATCTCAGTTTGAACAGATTTGGCTTTTCGAAAATATCTCAATTTCGATTTAAATTCCAGCAATTAGGAAAGCAATGGAAACATGTAGTTAAAACCTTCTTCGAATCTCTCAAACAAATTCATAATGTTGCTCGAAAACTATTTGCTGTGTCATCGAAGTCGATTGTTGTGCTCAAAATTGTCATTAGAGATGAAAAAATATCAAATGTATTTGAAACAATTAAAAAAATTATATTGGGATTAGAAAGTTGGCTTCAGAGTTAAACAAATCAAGGATTTAGTTGAACAAAGTGTGAACAAATAAGGAAGATAAACAATTCTAGATCTAAGTTGAACAAATTAAGCTTATAGTTGAACAAATTGTGAACAAATAACGTATATGAAAAATGGCACGTCTTAGTTAAACAAATGAAGGGTACAGTTGAACATATTGAGAACACATAGTGTATTACAAGGTATTATCACATATTTACAACATAATTGAACAATTGCGCATATGAGTAGAACAATTATCATATAAGGTTGAACAATTTATGACGATGCGAGACACGGAAATCATGCTTACATGCACTTGAGCAAAACATGAATATGATTGAACAAATCGACATTATAGATTGTACACATATGGAATAGAGTTAAACAAAGTCTTTATTTCATTCCTGTGGCTTTTATTACTTAGTGTTGATGTTTTTTCACTCTAAAGAAGGTAAAGCTGAAGATGAAAAGGGATTGAAAATCTCTATTTTTCTTGGAAACACTAAATATTACATCCCATTTTGTGATGATAAACTCAGACCTTAGGTGGGAGTGGTGTTCCAAACTTGGCATCAAGGAGTAACTTTTATAAAGAATATGCACGTGCATGTGGATTCCAACCACGTAGCGGAACTGTCACACGATCTCGTGATGAGAGTATAATTTGGAAGTGCATGTTGTGTAACAAAGAAGGCTTTATAAGGGAATCATATAAATAGATTGCACAAACTATAACAATACGTGCAACTAAACCGATTATTGCAAAAGCAGAAAGAATACAAGAAGAAGAAGAAGAAGAAGAAGAAGAGGAAGAAGAAGAAGAGAAAAAGGAAGAAGAAAGAAGAAGAAAAAGAAGGATGATACATAGAAACACTTTGCGAAGAAGTATAGGAAGCTCGCTACATTCCAGAAACACTTTGCCAAGAAGTATAGGAAGCTCACTACATTCCATACAAAATTCATTGTGAATTACATCAAGGCAAACATTGGCACAAGCAAGTCATACAAGGTCTATAAAACTGAATGCATGAAGGGTTGCCCAAGTTTAGAGAACCATTGTTGTGGTGCTTGTCGAAGTCCGTAAACAAACTTCTGAAGTTCGCAAAATTGACCCGGAGATGCACCATTATAGCTCAGTGGTGGAGTCATGTAAACATCCTCGGCCAGATCACCATTTAAGAAGGCATTATGGACATCCATTTGATGTAATTCCCAGTTTTGAATGACGATAATGGACAAGAAAACTCGTACCGAGACCATTTTCGCAACCGGGGCAAAGTCTCACCCTTGACTTGCCAATTTCCCAGCACGGCGAGGCGGGCTTTGTAACCTTAAATCTCACTAGTGGACGATATTTGATGCGGTAGACCCACTTGCACCTGATGGGCTTCTTTCCAGGTGTTAAGGAGGTGACCGCCCACGTCTTGTTCCTCACAAGAGCAGTCAACTCAGCGGTCATTGCTTCACACCACTAAGTGTGCTTGTTTGCTTTCCAAAATGAGGATGGCTCGTAACCTGCTCTGATAGAAGCTAGGAAACGAGCATATTTTTCGAAAAAGTTGACGGAAGAAACGTAAGAAGCTAAAGGATAGAGAGGACCTGAAGATGTGATGGCCCGAGTGGATGGAGATGCAATAGAGGGGGGTTTAGATGAAGATATTATATTGCAAATGAAGTCATGAAGCTTAACAGAAGTCTGCCGTGGCCTCGAGCTACGCCGCAAATTTTCAACAACCAACAATTCAGGCATGACTGCGGGCGCCGCAAGTGGTGCATCGGCCTCAGTTGGTGGATTTTCCAATGCATGGATAGAGCTCCCCCTATCGTCAGTAGTCTTAAATGAGTCAAATATGGCACGACTATGAGAATCAAGGAGCTCGTCGACCGGTGTAAAAGGTAACGACTTAGAGAAGAAAAAGACAATATCATAGAACCGAACATCTCTTGAGAGGAAGATACGACCTGAATCAATCTCATATATTGCAAACCTCGTTTTCCCGGCGGATAGCGTAGGAAAGTACATTTGGAGCTCCTGAGTGCGAATTTATCACGAGACTTTGGATTGATCGAGGCGAAGCATAAGCAGCCAAAAACTCTGATTGAACCTCGAATGCTTGTTGAATATGAACGTTCATTGTGTTCCACTTGTAAGATTCAATGCTTAAAAGAAAGTAATAGGTTCATTGTTTGTAGGTTTTTTAAGTTTAATTATTCGGTTCATACTCTTCAACGTATAAATCACTCAATTCTTATATGACAAGATGTGTGTTGGGCCTCATAAAATCAAGCCCAAAACCAAGTGAAGAGAAGCCCATCAGCAACAACGGTGCAACATTCGAATTAACCTCCCAAAATAGAAGGAGATAATCTTGGGCATTTATAACAAACATTCTAAACAGTTATGAAGAGAGAGGCAAGATCTCCGGGATTTATTCAGCCTTGGACCAACAGTCAAATTGATGGAATCAGCGGCCGGAAATCTCGCCCATATCAACGTATCGGGCACATTATAACGCCATAACTACAAGGGCGAAAATCAGGGGATTGGCTCAATTCATCACCAACGGCATAATTAAGGAAAGAATTGCAGCATTATAAAAGGCAAGAAGCGCACTCAAGAAGGAGACAATTCTCTACGCACCCAAAACACTCCCAAATTCATATGTTCTAGCTATTTCTTTTTTTCTAAGGAGAAAGATGATCTTTTGTAACAATCCAGGAGTTCATATACATATACACGAGCAATACAAACGATTCTAAGCATTCTTCGCATTTCCTTATGTTTATCCAATTTATGTTTGTTATTTCTTCTCGATTTACATCTTATTCGTAACTTGTAACACGTTGTGACGACTTTGTGACTAGGATTCCCTCAATATAGCGGATAACACGTTTACACGGTTAATTCGCCCAAAACAATTGACGCCCACCGTGGGGCCCTAGCCAAAAAAAGAATCCACACCGGAGCAAGTTGCCAAATCTTCATCAGCATAGACACAACTCTTAGCCATGTGGGGGATCGTGAACCAATCGACAACCAAGTCAGCGGGAATGACGGTGTGAACAATGGCGGACCACCCGCTGGGGGGTTCGAGAACACAGATGGAAACACTAGAAAATCCGAGCAGCAAGGAGGAGTCGAATCTAGTGTCATCGCCAAACTCCGTGCGACTGTGTTGGCTCTTCAAAAAGAATTGGAAAGCCAAAAGGAGGCCAACATTAAATTTACTGAGATATACTTAAAGAAGATTGAAACCTTGACTTATGAATGTAATTTGTTTCGATCTCAGGTACAGTCGGCCCCAACTTACCATCAAAGGAAAGACGTGTTGAACGAAGTCGCTAGGCGTTTGGACATGGACGATCCAAGCATCATCACTCCTAACGACATCAGACCATCAACATGTAACCATGTAAATGGTAATTCCTCAAGGGCCACGCGGGAAGATATTGATGTTTCCCAATTAAGGGAACGCATTAGGGCCCTAGAAGACCGGATTACTCATGTCCCGGGAGTACCTCAACCGTTAGCGGTAGAAAGGAGGGATGGTTATACGGACTAGGGGTGGGCACGGACGGGAAACCGGAAGTTTGGTTAACCAGATATCGGTTAACCGGATATTCGGTTACTAAATTATGATAACCATTACCGAATCGTTAAGTAACGGTTAACCGATATCGATTAACCATGAAAACCGGTACGGTTTATCGGTTAACAATTCTTTGAAAGTGAACATGTTCATTTTAAATACATGCATTTTGACCGATAAATATCGAAATATATAATCAAAACACGTAGTCGATTGGTGCGGATTGGATCGACTGAACAAGGTGAGTGGAAGTGCCGTTTATGAGGGTCGTGCTTCTGTGCAGTTGCAAAAGCAACGTATGCTAGCTAGTTAGGTTAAAAGATAGAATTTTAGGCTGACAAAAAAAAGCGATAGAATTTTAGGCTTATCAACATTCTCAAAAAAAGAAAGATAGAATATCAGTAAACTAACGGGTGCAAGTGTGCAACTACAACCTATAAGTTAATAAGTTATAATTAGTCATTCATTTAAGACACTAACTATTTAGGAAGATATTAAATTTAAGTAATTGTAATTAATTGTACTTGAATTATAGAATAAATCTCTTATTAAAAAAGCCTAATACTATCAAGTTAGCTTATTTATATTATTTTCTTTCTAAAAATATATATTAATATTTTCGGTTTATCGGTTAACCAATTAAAAATATATGATTAACCATTACCGAACCACTAAACCGTTTTAAAAACCGGTCGGTTAACCATAACCGGTTTTCCTGTTTTTCTGGCCACGGTTAACCGGAAAAAGCGTTCGGATACCGGTTTAATGGTTACGGTTTTTTTTTGCCCAACCCTAATACTAACTCCCCCTTTGTACCCACTATTGCGAGGGTTGATATCTCTCAAAAGTATCACATCCCAAAAGTACCAAAATATGAAGGGACTACTGATCCCGACCAACATATAGCGGTTTTCAAACAAGCCATGAACATTAGTATTGTGCCTTTTGAAATGAAAGAAATTGCTATGTGTCGATGCTTCGGGAACACGTTATCTGGTCCCGCGCTAAACTGGCACTCTCATTTACCACTTGGAAGTATCTCATCTTTTTCTAAGTTGGTTGACAAGTTCAGGATCAGGTTCGTAAGTAGTCGACATGCCAAGAAGTGGTCAAGGGACTTGTACCGGCATACCCAAAAGCCGCGCAAGTCCCTAAAGGCGTTCCTCAACCGCTACAATGAGAAACTCGTAACAGTCGAAGGATGCGACATAGCCACCACCGTGGAAGCTTTCCGATGGAGTATATCATCCCGTAACCCGGAGTTATATCGTGAACTATGCTCAAACTTTGATGAAGTACAGGGAAAGACGTTAGTACACGTTCGATTGGAAGAGGACGACCTCATCGCAGATCAAACAACCAGTCATTATCGAACTGACCGTAGGCAAGAAAGGCGAGAGACGAGATACATCCCCTACCCTCCTGTCGTGCATACTTCACGACGTGCCAAAGACAACCATTAACACGACTTACCCAAGCTGACACGACGAGTAGCAATGTTGAACCGATTCATATCTCGCTCCTCAGATTGAAACAAGATGTTCTACGACATATTGAAGAAAAACAAGTCATTCGAATGAACCGAGGCACACGAAAAAGCTTTTTGTGAAATGAAAATAATATTTGTCTTAATCAACAGGTTTTCTCCTGTAAAAAAGTTAGTTTTATCTTTGGTAATTAATAGCCTCAATAAAATTACGTCCTTATTTTGAAAGTCATCCTATCATTGTGAGAACTAACTACCCGATGAAGAGTATCATGTCAAAGCTAGAATTATCAGGTCGGTTAACAAGATGGCTAATTCACTTGAATGAGTACGACATCACCTACGAGCCTAGGACAACTATAAAGTCACAAACATTAGCAGATTTCATGAGCGACTTCACCCCTACCCCTTCCGAGAGTCAGAAGAACAAGACGTGTTATAGGTATCAAGTGGCAGTAAGTGGCTAATGCATGCGGACAACACTTCAAACCAAGTCGATATAGGACTGGAGGTAGTCCTGAAATCACCACAGGGGGTAGCTCGAAGGTATAACAAACGCGTCAGCACAAAGACGTTTTAATTCGCCTAAAACAATGTGTAAATTGAGTAAAAGAAAGTATTGACTCATTGTGTTCTACTTGTACTTCATGCAATTTAATTGTTCGGTTCATTAAATGCAAAATTACATAGGAGACAACTTAATACACAAAACAAATAACTACTATAAAAGAATAGAGGAACGCGCAAGTACAATAGGTCTTGTGGTGCAACATGCGGATTAATGAGGGACGTTGGATTGGAGATAATCAAAGGTGATTAATTAGGCACCATGATAAGAAAAATATGGAGGGAGTATTGGATTAGTGGGGATTAAATTTAAAAAAAGAAGGTAGCGGATTTGTAGGAGGAGATTTGATTGAATATCTAAATTAAAAGCCACGTTTTTTTAAAAGGAAATTTCCTTGATTCTAGGGATTAACAAGAGTGAGAAGATTTTTTTGAAAAATAAATAATTTACCATAAAATTCAAAAGCCGTTAGTGAATTATATAAAATCTGTTAGTAGTGTTGAATAACTCTGTACGGTGGCTTGAACATGTTTTATTGCTTTATGATACATTTGCTAATTTGGTGTTTTCATATAAACTAAAGTTGAACAAGTACTTGTCTTCACATGAAAATCAACTAATTATAAGTTGAATCATTACAAATTAAAATAAAAATGAAAATAGGGACCTTATGCAACCATTGAATATGTAAATATAATGCATTGAATAACGTGAAAATAAGGATTGTTACAACTCGAACACATGCTACAATAAGGTTGAAAAAGTATATCTACTTTTCATCATTCACTGATATGATAAAAAAAACAAGTCATTGTCTTTGTCTTCAAACTTTATCCATTACTACTTCATATCCCTTCTTGAACAACTGCATAACAAAACACACATATATGAATAACAATTTATGCATAAGTGCATTTTATATTTTGAATAAGTTGAAATCAATGCTGGAAAATGCTGATATTTATGAATAAGTACATATTTTGTGTAGAATAATTATATATTGCATTTTACTAGAAGTTGAGTTTGAATAACAAATATGTACTAATATTGTTGAACAAGTGTTCATCATACAATGCATAACTATCAAAACGAAAAACACTATTGTAAAAGTTGTCTTATAATTAATGAAAAACACTATTATACAAGATGAAAAATACAGAACAATTAATATCTGTTATTTGAAAAAGTATTATCAATATGTAGAAAAACACAATAGACACACATGAAACGGAAATGAAAAAGCACTCTTTTCATCATGTAATAAATAAGTTCGTGTAAGTATTTCAAAAAGATTCAATGAGATAAACCATTACATATTTGTAACGAATATGTTAAAAAGTTGTCTTATAATCATTGAAAAACACTGTTGTACAACATAAAAAACACAGAATGGTCTATATCCGTTATTTGAAAAATCGTTACCAAAATGTTGAAAAACACATTAGACATACATAAAACAGAAATGAAAAACATTCATTTTATCTCGTAATGAATATATCCGTGTAAATAGTTGAAAAAGATTCAAAGAGTGAAACCATACCCGTCTTTCCGACGATCTCTTTCAAGCTGCATCCATACACATCTTTGTCCATGAATTCAAATCATAAGAACCCAAATCAGACCCTAATAAATGTAATCAAACCCTAAAAGCAAGCACAATTGTCATAAAAATCACAATTTTGTGGGGAATACAATCAAACCATGAAAGTAAAATTTCAGATTTGAAATAGATCGAACAAGTACGATAATGAAGAAGGGGGAGAAATCTTGACAATAACATATGTAACTTACCAATTTTTTCCACCAATCTTAAGAAATTCGTGTAGAAATTGATTATGCTTGACCATGTTGCATGTTTCAATCTTTCTTGTCGAACTCCGGTAGAACTTCTGATCGTGAAGATTTGGAGGTATTCGAATGGAGAGAGAACTAAACTGAAGAGACGAGATGAAGAGAGAGGCGGAGAGATAAATTTGAGTAAATATGGTTAATCATTCAAATTTGGAATGAATTAAAGATATGGATAAAATTGTGTAAATCAAATCCCTAAAATCGCTATAGAGATATTATGGTACAATCTAGTGTTGCTCACCCATATCATCTATTTCCACCTCTTTTTTTTTAATCTAGACGGTCCAATATGCACGATCTAACGACTCCCCTCTTGTTGCATGTTGTACCATAATGAGATGTTTTACTTGAGCATTATTCTAAAAGAATATGCCTTCATATAGAGTGACAAAATAATAGCCTTCATGTGGTTTACATTCGTGTGAACGAGTAGAAATGAAATAAGAACAATCTTGTGATAAGTGAAGAATGTAGGTGTCACTATCGTTCTCATTATTATCAAATAAGACTACACCAGTAGTGCTAGTTTCATTATGAAGACCGTTCAATTGAACTCCATTTGTACTAGCATCACATCTGAATGAGAGATGTTAGGATGACCCGAAGTTAATTAACAATCTACAAAGAAAAGCACGCTATGATTAAAGCAACATAAAATACATAATGAGGTCTACAAATATGCGGATACATAACGAGGTCTACAAATGTGCGGATACATAATGAGGACTACTATGTATCTATGAAAAAGACGAAGCACTTCTTGTAAATCAATACACTAGATGGTTGAGGAAGAAGACGTGGTAACAAGTCATGGTCAGAAGTGACCTCCCCTGGTCGCCAACGACTGCCTCCTGGCGAGCACATCCGAGCTTCAGTTTCGATTCCTTTCAAACCGTCTATCCTTAATTAGATTTCTTTTATTTTAAGTCAAGTTATTATTTAATGATAGTTACTTGACTTAATAATAGATAGCTTGTTTCCTTTTATTGATATCTTTTATTTTTAGGATTTTTGTAACAAGTCATATCTCTATCTTTCCAAAGATAAGATATGATTTGCTAGATTTATATCTTTCCGGCCTAGTTAAGAGACCTAGGGGCACGAAAATCCATCTATAAATACTCTTGTAATCTCTTTCATTAAGTTTATGCAATATTGAATTCTTTAAAGTAAAGTTGACTTTCTCCTTCTTCCTGGAATCCCGTTGCATCAAACCTTTCGTTCGTCTAATTCGAACACCATCAATCGCTTCCGCATCGTTACTGCTTCATCATCCATCATTCAACCAAGAGAAACGCACTTACGCCTACGATCTCGATCGGGACATTCGTGTTCTTGTCGACTATGAGGGGCAAGGACACATCAACTGGCATC
Organism: Polygonum aviculare; assembly: GCA_934048045.1. NCBI lineage: Eukaryota > Viridiplantae > Streptophyta > Magnoliopsida > Caryophyllales > Polygonaceae > Polygonum > Polygonum aviculare. The sequence continues at coordinate 12,611,810 of OW204023.1, read as the reverse complement.
AGAGCCACGAATCATTTGAGTCTAGTAAGTACTTTTCTCTTAATTCACACATATTTTTTTCCCCATCTTAAGATTTTCGGCCCTAGATCCATATCACCATTCATCCATCTAAGTTTTACCCAAAAATTTTGCTTTGAATTCATTAAGTTGAAACGAAAGCCCTATCCTTGCTCGAACGTAGTATTTTCATTACTTAACATTGAATTCGTGTCTCTGACAATTCGAATCTTGCAGGTGAAGAAAACTCTTAAGTTTGACACTTTCTTTCCTCGTTTATTGACATTTTCTTTTCCCGTAGTAGGTCATACTCGACCCCCATAGGTCATGGCCGCCCCCCCCCTGCACATTAGGGTTCGGCGAATTTTGAAAAAAAAAATTATGAAGAATAACCAAAATAAGGTAACCTTCATAAGATCAAAAACAAAATCGGTGCATTCAAAGCCCAAATAAGGTAACTTGCACTCCAAATGACAAATTTTGAAGTGTAAAGAGTTCTTAAGAGACCTCCTTGCATTGATCGTTTTTATGGCTCATTGAATATCTTTGGATTATTTTGATTTTGCTATTGTCTCGGATACGCCTTAAGCCAACTGATACCCTCAACCGTTTTTCAAAACTGTGTGGTTAAGGGTTAAGTCGTAGACTTAAAGCGTACCCAAGGCAAAAGTAATTCTTCTAAACATCGTCAATACGCTTATGATACTAATGAGTTTGTTGTGATGATTTAGAGGTACATCGCTCTGCAACGTCACCTTACTCCGATTACTCAAGTGATGACGACTCGTTGGATGAGTTTGAGGAGGACGTTGAAGAGGGAGACTATGATAATCATGGAGATTATCATCCACCATTAGGAGATCCACTAGAGCATCAAGGTCATTCATCGGATTGGATTCTGATGTCTCTCATTTTGGTTGTGTTTTAGTGGTTAAATTCCCTTGTAAATATGTGTTTTTCTTTCCTTTCCTTGTTAGTTTCGTTCCTTTTTAGCTTAGTTCCCGGTTTTCTTCAAGATTCGGAAACTATGCGAGCTTGTTATGTTTTGTAGGTAAAATGGCGCAAATAAGGGCGTTTTGGAGGAGTATCTAAGGAAGAGTCAAGCTCGGGAGTCAAGGAACGGAAGAGCCATGCAAAGAATGAAGAGGAACTCAAGGAAAACCAAGAAGAGAAGAAGGACCGAGGCCCTGAACCGAGGTACTATCAACTCGGGCCCGAGATCGAGCACCAGAGTACAGGACCGATATTCCCAACGTCGGGCCACAGGTTGTCCCGTGTCAGTCCGAGTCGGCGATTGAGAAGATTAGGCTCCAAGGCACAATGTTGTGATCTTCAAAGTTTTCCCTTCTTCTAAATTGGGAATTCCTTGGTCCCCAATTTATGAGAGGCTATAATTAGAGGTAATTAGAGAGCATTAAGGGAGCCTTAATCACACACACACACCAAAGACCACTCTCAAAGGCTCAAGGAAGACTTGGAGAGCAAGGAGAAGATAGGAGGAGGAGAAGAGGAGGAAATCGGTGGAGCTAGAGAGGAGATTAGTGAGTTTGTACTTGTTTTGTTTTGGTTTAGTAGATTTGAGATTTGGATATTGTGAACCCCTTTAGATTTGAATGCAATTGAGCTTTGATTTGAGTTTGATGATTGAGATTTGCTTGCTTTGCCATTTGATTGCTTTTTACTCTTACTTGATGGAGTAGATTTCATAGTCTTGGGCTATGGGGGAATCCCCTAGCTAGGATTGGGTGTGAACCCCCAATTCCATAGCCTTTGAGTGCTTGATCTATGAATCCTCTCTACACTAAGCTTCAATTCTCTTGTGGAAACAAGGGACCTAGGGCTTGTGATTGGTAAGAGTAAGCGAAAGTGATCTCTAGCCCATCACTAGACCTAGCATCGAAGGAGAGTGAAAACTCCCTTAGGTCGAAGTGTAGAGTGGAGGGATCGAAGGCTAGCAACCTCGATCTCACAAGGATCAACACTTATTGGTTGAATTGGGGTGGAATCACCCAAGTTTAGTTAGGGAAGGAACCCAAAAACCCAAGACCGATCTACCATTTTTGCTAAATCGAAGTACCCAGCACATCAGGCCCGACGTAGTGTAAGTTGGTCCCGGCCAATCTGACCTCGATCCACCCTCGGACCGAAGTGACAAGAGTCAGTCCGAGGTGATTCCTTTTGATTTTCCTCGTTTTGCCTTTCTTTTACCTCTTTTTTAGTCTTTTCGGTACACTCAACGCACGAACTCCCGTGTGTTCGACACCCTACCTCTTTACTACAAGTGAGGTTCGGTTTATAAATTTAAATTTTGACCACCCACACCCGGACCGATCAGAATTTTGGCGCCGTTTCCGGGGAGTTCTACTTGTTTGAGGTACCATCTTTTGTTGACTCTTTGATTTGGTAGTGATTAGGGTGAGGGACTAGCCCAAACCCCTTGTTTGTTTTGATTCGGTTTTGTTTGTGTCTTTGGTTGTAGGTGTATGCGAGCTCGTTCCGTCCGAGGAACACTTAAATTCGACTTTGTGTGTGATCCGGAGAGCATCATCAAACAAGCCTGAAAGAAGAAGAGGATGGAGAACCAAGCTCGTGATGAGGAGTTTGAGAGGATGAGGGCCGACATGGCTCGAATGCAAATTGAGATGGCGAACCGTGATGCCGAGGCTAGAAGGGAGCGTGAGCAAAGGATGAGATTGGAGGCTCAAATCAACACCCAACCCCGGAATGCAAGACAATACATGCACCCTGAGTTGAAGGTGCCGGAACTGGCCATCGTCTTGCCGGAGGTGTCAAAGAATTTTGAGATCAAGACTCAATTCATTTCACTCATCAAGAGGGAGAAATTTCAAGGGAGACCAAATGAGTGCCCGATCGAGCATGTGAAGCAGTTCAAAGACCTATGTGAGACCATCTCGACGGATGATAAGACGCTTGAGTACGTACTACTCAAGGCCTTCAAGTGGTCGTTGGGAGGCAAGGCGTTGCATTGGTTGGAGAGCCAAGCACCTCGATCCATCACATCATGGAGGGCTCTCAATGAAGCATTCTTGATGAAGTTCTTCCCACCCACCAAGACGACGGAGCTTAGAAGGAAGATAGCAAGCTTTCAACAAGGAGCCTACGAGCCACTCTTCGAGGCTTGGGATCGGTTCAAAGAGATGTTGAGGGCATGTCCAACGCATGGGCAACAACCTTATGTCCTTCAAGACATTTTCTTCCAAGGAATCAACCCCGCCACCAAGGATAAATTGAACCTTCATACCGATTGTGGGTTCATTGACTTGCCTCCGGAGCAAGCGTGGGAGTTGCTAGACAAGCTCTCCGACTACGAAGCCATGTACGGGGTAAATCAAGTGAACAAGGAAGTAAGAATCCATGGAGACGGTCCGAAGAGGCTCTACGATCCAAAAGGTGAAGAGGTGGATAAAGATGAGAAGATCCAATTCTTGGAGGATGAGTTGAACAAGATGAAGAGGCTCTATCACCAAAAGCAAAACACGAGAGCTTGCGAAGAATGTGGTTCTTTGAAGCATGGAGCCCAAGAATGTCCAAATGAGCGCCAAGTTCGGTTGGCCGAGCAAATTGAGGAGGCACACTATGTTCAAAGAAACTTTGGAGGACGATCCAACTTCAACAACAATGGAGGAAGGTGGAACCAAGGACAAGCCAATGGCTACAACAACAACTTCAACCAAAACGAGCCAAGGGCCCAACAACCACCATACCGACCTCCGGGATTCTATGAGCAAACACCACCATGGGCTCAAGATTTGAAGAATCAAGTCACCAACATGGAGAGAAAATTTGATGATCAATTCAAAGAATTGGGTGTTTGGAGAAGGCAAGTGGACAACCAATTTGTTCACATGGCGAATCAACTTCCAAGAGAGGAAGGTAGACTCCCGGGCCGACCCGAGGAGAATCCCCGTGCCCAACAACAACAAAATGAAGTTTGAGCTATAGGATTGAGGAGTGGACGGAGTTTGCCCGAGCCACACATTCCAAGAACAAGAGAAGAAGGTCGGACCGAGTTACCCAGCAACTCGGGCCCGATGTGCCACAACGTCAATCCAGTAGATGGAGGAAGTCCCCTGAGTTGGACCGAGGAGGAGCAGAACTCGGGCCCGACGTGCCCTGTAGTCGGCCCGATGATCCCAGAAGTTCCCTGCCCCAGGGCCGAGGTTCCTGAAGTCGGTCCCGACGTCACTCCAACATCGATCCAAGTTGAAAATGTTGAGAAAGATCAAGATCGGTCCAAGGAGGTGGATCCAAGCAAGAAACAAGGAGGCACAACTCTTCCATACCCTTTGAAGAAGCCCAAGAAGATTGTTGAGAGCAAGTTCAAGAGGTTCTTGAAGCTTTTGCAAGGCTTGAACATCACCATTCCATTCACCGATGCTCTAAGTGAGATGCCATCCTATGCAAAGCTCTTGAAGGAAATTTTGAGCAAAAAGAGGTCAATTGTGGAGATGCAAGATGAGGTCAAGATCCTAGAGCTACCTCAAAAGCTAGGTGATCCCCGAAGATTTGCCATTACCGTGGGGGTTGGATCCCAAAACTTCAAAGCTCTTTGTGATTTAGGAGCAAGCATTTCGGTTATGCCCATGAGCATATGGAGACGGGCTAACCTAGGAGATATGGAACCGGTTGATATGAGTCTTACCATGGCCGATGGATCATCTACAAAGGCCACCGGAATCCTAGATGACGTCCCGGTTCGAATTGGGCGATATTTTGTCCCCGATGACTTTGTAATTCTCGACATGAAAGAAGATCCAATGGTGCCCCTCATTCTTGGAAGGCCGTTTCTAGCTACGGCGGGTGCCAAATTTGATGTGAGGAATGGGAAAGTGACTTTCGAAATTGGAGAGGAAAAGGTGGAGTTCCATTTCAACAAAGCTCTCAATGAACCGGATGCTTTGGCGATCTTGAAGTTGGAGGAAAGTGCCAAACGTAAGAGAGTGGAATTGGAACTCACAAGAGAGGAAGAAGCACCTTTGAGAAGTCAAGACGTGATCAACATTCAAGAGCAAGAAAGGGAGTTGCATAATCCACTTGGGAATCATGAGGGACCAAGAGATCGAGATAGCCCGAGAAACCGTGAAGAGTATCCTTCTTCGTATCCTTTTGATGTGGGAGACTCTTATGTATGCTTAAGTGACTTGAAAGATGATCTAGAGGATAGTTTCATTTGCTTGAGTGATTTAAAGGAAGATTTGAGTTATAATGTCATTGAATCCCCTAGAAATTCTCTTGATGCTTTTGATGTTCGTGATGTAGGGAATGAAGATCAAGTTGAGAAGATGCAAGAGATGCCAACGTACATTTTGGAGGAGAAGAGTGATGGAGAAGTTGGATGCCCCACTTTCATCAAACATAAGTGGTGGTACTTTGACTATGAGGAGTGTGGAGATGCATATGACAAGGATGATCAATTCACCGTTTTTCACCCTCCTTGAAGGGTAGAGGTTAGAAGTCAAGCTAGTGACTTAAAAAGAGCGCTCCTCGGGAGGCAACCCGAGTTTAGTAGGTTTATTTTCGTAGTTTCTAGTTTGTCTTACTTTGCCTTAGTTTAGATTCTTTCTAATCTCTCTTTAGCATGTGTTTTGTGGAATTGTGTGTTATGTAAGCTTCATGATCATGTGTGGTATTGGTGGAAACAATAAAAGGACTTATAGGTAGAGACTTGCCAAGTCAAGGGATTTTTAGGAAGCCAAAACAAGTTGGACCGAGGTACCCAGTACCTCGGGCCCGAGGTCGGCGAAGTCGGTCCTAGCTTGCCGAGTCCACTTTGGTCTTGATTTTGTGAAATGCCTATTATGCCCCTCTGACCTAACTTTGTCTTCTACCCCATTTAAAGCCTTCTTCCACATACCCACCACCCATCACCCTCATAACTACCTTCCCAAAATACCAAGTCCTCTTCAAAAACCCCCTAGCCGATCGATCCCCCTCACCATACTCGATCCAAGCCAAATTTCCCCACAAATCTCGATCCAACACTCTAACAACCCCAAAAGTCGATCCAAAGCCAAAAATCCCAACAAAAATCCCATAGGTCTTCATCCTTCTTCTAGATCTAGAAGGAGAATTTGAGTTTTAAGAGTTGATTGCTAGGAGTCTTTGTTCTCTTCAAATTTGGTATGTACATCTTGATCTCTACTTGATTCCTTTTGAATTTCATGCTTTCATTGCTAGATTTGAGATTTGCCATGATTGAGTGAGCTTAGACCTTAAGCATCCATGGTGATTTGCATGAATAGTAGAATTTATGCTTGAATGTTGATTATGCATGCTAAAGCCTACTTGGAACTTCGATTGATGATGAGATATGGTTGATTTTGGATTTTAGGAGCATGATAGAGTGAATTTTGGGTGAATCTAGGTAGAGAAGTCGTTTGATAGCCGGCCCGAGGTACCCAGTTCCTCGTGACCGATGTTGAATGTCGGTCCAAGACTCGGACCGAGGTTGAGAACCTCAGACCCGACGTCTCGTGTTGGTCGATCCTGTGCAATATGGCTTTTTCTTGTGTGAGCTTTAGGATTCATGAGCTTGAATGTTGGTTAAAACATGTTTATCATGATGTATCTTATAGCTTGACCATTGATATGTGATTCTTTGCTCATATAAGTTGGATTTTATGGAGTGAGTGTCTTAAGAGCAAGTATGGGGTCATCTCCTTGCATGATGAGTTGTTTGTTGTGATAACATGTGATCTTGAGGTGTTTGTATAGATTTTATCTTGGAGTTCTTTGCTTGATTGTGTGTAGGTACCATGACTACCCGAGCATCTTCTTCAAGGATGGAGAAAGCAACAAGAAAGTCCAAGAAGTCGTCAAAGAGAGTGCAACGGGTGGACGATGTGCACTTCGAGGACGATGATGTAGCTAGTGAGTATGAGCGACTCATGGGTCTATCTCACCACACTCGGTGGGTAGATTGGGAGTCAATCAAGAAGATGTGCATGGATGAGGCTCTTGTTCGGTGTTGCTCGAACATTGGGCTAAATGTGATGCTAAGGTGGAACAACAACCATTATCCGGCTCTAACCTCCGAGTTTATGGCTACTTTCAAGTGCACATATGAAGGAGTTGAAGATGAGGGCATGATCTCCTTCCAATTGGGTAACCAAGCACAAGAGCTCTCTTTGAGGAATTTGGCGGTTTACCTCGGATTTCCTTTTGCTAGAGAAGAAGCTTTGGTCGACAACGACAAGGTTAACTACCTTTGGAAGTATGTGGCGGGCAAGAACGAGATGAGGAAGGGAGCCTCCACCAATGAGATCGCTAGCCCGCTATTCCGAGTCATGATCCGCATCTTGGGGTGCACGATCTATGCCCGACATGAGCTTAGCAAGCCAATGAAGGAGGAAGCCATGTTGCTTTACGAGATGTTGTTCCAAAATGAGAAGCCGATGAACCTTACATGGGAATGGGTGAAGATGGTGCGGGACTTCCAAAGTTCCTCGTGGATATACTTCGGAGGCATGATAGCTCGGTTGGCCCGGGCACTTGAGGTTGATCTATCCTTGTACACACCAACTCCGAATGGCGTGGAGCTCATGGATCTTAAATACTTCAAGAAGGCAAACATTGTCAAGGAGAAAGTTGTTCCCGGCTTCATCGATCGACTCATGCCTCACTCAAATTTTGGCCAAGTACAAGTTCCTTTGGGGCCTCGACTCTTCGACCTCACAAGCTATTACAATTGGTTTCAAGTATGGGCGGGCAACGTGAACCCTTATGGCGAGCCGGAGGGGACACTTGAGGTTAGGAGACGAGCACAACATATTCGTTTCACTACTCCTCAAGCTTCCCCGGACACCGAAGAAGAGGAGCCCAACCAATTTGAGTTCGTGAGAAGAGAAGACATGGAGGTTGACCCACAAAATGAAGAAGAAGAAAAAGATGATGGTGGTTACCACAACATGTTCACCGACCACTCACCCACACTATTGGACCAAGGTGCATCCCATGTCGGGCCCGACATCCACCAACGTCGGTCCGACACATATTTGCCCGATCCGGTCCCGAGCCAATTTGAGAGGGATGAAGGGAGTGGAGCAAGACAAAAGCCACCAAGATATGGAGGGTACGAGGGGTATGCCCAATGGTATGGCCCCGGAATGGTGTTCCCCGAGCCAAATCAAACGGTGGACATGAACTTCCTCGCCAACCAAATGGCGCATCTCCAACTTCAACAATCAAGCATGCTCCAAGAGGCACACCAACTCAATCTTCAACAACAACACCTCAACCAACAACAACAACTTTTCTATTACCAAGAAGACTTCCAAGCTCAATTTGATGAAGTGAACCGCAACATCGCCTACACAAGACGTGACGTGGACGACTTAAGGGCGGTCGAGGACCAAAGATGGAGCGTGCAAGAGAGCTTCAATGAATGGATGACCGGGAACTTCTCTTCCCGTGAAGATCAATGGATGCGTCCCGCACCACAAATTCAACCGCTAAGTGAAGATCCTTTCCACGACCAAGTGTATGAGCGAGAGCGTCAAGCTAGACTCCAAAGAGGTCGACGTCGAGGACGTCCTTCCAACAACTAAGCCTCAACATGCCATGAAAAGAATAAGAAATTGTGAGTTTCCTTTACTCTTCTCTTTACTTTTAAGTTTTGGTTTCTTTGTTTTGACGAGGACATCAAAATTTTAAGTATGGGGTGGGTTAGTAGCTCATAGTTTCATGTTTAGGTTTGTTGTGTTTGTTCTTGTTTTGTTTAAGGGATGTTTCTTTTGGATAGTGGCATGATGTAGTGCATGAATGATACTTGAATTTGATGGCATGTATGGATGAGTTTGTTTTGTTTGAGAATTTTTTGCAAAAATCCATAAAAATTCGAAAATTGTATGAAAAATGTCAAAAAGATTTTGTTTTTGGACTAGGAATTCCCATCTTAGATGTCCATATGAAGGCTAATGATGATGTGAGCATGTAAAGTCCTTTGCATATTTTTGGATAGTTTAGCCTCTAAATGGATGTTGCTTTTGATGTGATGTGATATCTTGCATGTTTTTATTGAGCACATGAGTTCTTGGATGAGTTTTGATGCAACTAAGCTAGAGTGAACCTTGTGAGATTATTTTTGGCCATTTTAGGGATGTTTGTTCATATTGCCTATCCCTCATTTTCTTGTGTGAATTAGCTCAAGCATGTTAAGTAATACTTGTTATTGAGGTGTTTATCTATTTTTCAAGGCCAATATGAGAATTGTTCTATGCTTTGTCACATTGATTTGAACTTTATTTCATTTAGTCACAAAATATTCCATATCCTACCTTGAAGATAAACCGTTGTTTGTAGCCATGTTTTAGCCTTAGACCTTTGCTTGAAACTCCTCAAAAATATGATTCCTAGCCTATATGACTTGACCCTTATGGGATTGGACTTTAGTGAGAGGTTTGGAAAAATATTTGGAGAGTTGAGATTCTCTTTGGTGAAGGGCAAAGAAGGGAGTTATAAACCCAAGTGGGTAGTGCATCTTTGTTGAGAAAGAAAGAAAGAAAAGTTGGAAAAGTAGTGGACTGAAAGCAAAATGCTTAAGTGAAAAAGAAATGGGCACCGACCGAGTTCAAAAGGACATCGGGCCCGAGTTGTAGTGCAAGTCGATCCTAGTGGAAAAAGGTTGAAAAATCCAACAAAAAGTGTAGTGCAAAGATGAAGTGAAATGTTAAGTGAAAAGTGGGTTGAAAAAGAAGAGAAGAAGAAAAATCAAAGTCTTTTGGATGAGTGAAAGTTGAAAGTGGAAGAATTTGGTGAAGTTGGTGAGAGACTAGAAAGTTCAATCCCCTTGTAAGCACCACAAGACCAAAGTAATTCCCACCTTGAGAAACACCAAAAGCCCCATTACAACCCGGCCGAATGGAACCTCTTTGAGGACCTCCATTGAGCTAAGTTCATATTCTTTGTGTGCATTGTAATAGGCATCTCTAGGTGGAGGAATTGGTGATATTAGCTTCAATAGTAAAGTCTTTACTTGCATGATTTTTGAGTATGAGTGTTCATTTTCAAGCCTAAACACATGATGAGTGATACACATTTCCACAAACCTAAAGTGAGGCTTAGTGGTATTAGACTTTATTCCTTGAACACTTGATCATGTGTGATGACGTAATCTTGCTAGCATGTCTATCACTTGTTCTTACTTGATTTTTCATAAGAGGCTTTACTTGAAAATTGTGCTTCGGTCTTGTTTACATTGTTATTGCTTGAGGACAAGCAAATTTAAGTATGAGGTATTTTGATGTCTCTCATTTTGGTGGTGTTTTAGTGGTTAAATTCCATTGTAAATATGTGTTTTTCTTTCCTTTCCTTGTTAGTTTCGTTCCTTTTTAGCTTAGTTCCCGGTTTTCTTCAAGATTCGGAAACTATGCGAGCTTGCTATGTTTTGTAGGTAAAATGGCGCAAATAAGGGCGTTTTGGAGGAGTATCTAAGGAAGAGTCAAGCTCGGGAGTCAAGGAATGGAAGAGCCATGCAAAGAATGAAGAGGAACTCAAGGAAAACCAAGAAGAGAAGAAGGACCGAGGCCCTGGACCGAGGTACTATCAACTCGGGCCCGAGATCGAGCACCAGAGTACAGGACCGATGTTCCCAACGTCGGGCCCGAGGTTGTCCCGTGTCGGTCCGAGTCGGCGATTGAGAAGATTAGGCTCCAAGGCACAATGTTGTGATCTTCCAAGTTTGCCCTTCTTCTAAATTGGGAATTCCTTGGTCCCCAATCCATGAGAGGCTATAATTAGAGGTAATTAGAGAGCATTAAGGGAGCCTTAATCACACACACACACCAAAGACCACTCTCAAAGGCTCAAGGAAGACTTGGAGAGCAAGGAGAAGATAGGAGGAGGAGAAGAGGAGGAAATCGGTGGAGCTAGAGAGGAGATTAGTGAGTTTGTACTTGTTTTGTTTTGGTTTAGTAGATTTGAGATTTGGATATTGTGAACCCCTTTGGATTTGAATGCAATTGAGCTTTGATTTGAGTTTGATGATTGAGATTTGCTTGCTTTGCCATTTGATTGCTTTTTACTCTTACTTGATGGAGTAAATTCCATAGTCTTGGGCTATGGGGGAATCCCCTAGCTAGGATTGGGTGTGAACCCCCAATTCCATAGCCTTTGAGTGCTTGATCTATGAATCCTCTCTACACTAAGCTTCAATTCTCTTGTGGAAACAACGGACCTAGGGCTTGTGATTGGTAAGAATAAGCGAAAGTGATCTCTAGCCCATCACTAGACCTAGCATCGAAGGAGAGTGAAAACTCCCTTAGGTCGAAGTGTAGAGTGGAGGGATCGAAGACTAGCAACCTCGATCTCACAAGGATCAACACTTATTGGTTGAATTGGGGTGGAATCACCCAAGTCTAGTTAGGGAAGGAACCCAAAAACCCAAGACCGATCTACCATTTTTGCTAAATCAAAGTACCCAGCAAATCGGGCCCGACGTAGTGTAAGTCGGTCCCGGCCAATCTGACCTCGATCCACCCTCGGACCGAAGTGACAAGTGTCGGTCCGAGGTGATTCCTTTTGATTTTCCTCGTTTTGCCTTTCTTTTACCTCTTTTTTAGTCTTTTCGGTACACTCAACGCACGAACTCCCGTGTGTTCGACACCCTACCTCTTTACTACAAGTGACGTTCGGTTTATAAATTTAAATTTTGACCACCCACACCCGGACCGATCAGATTCCACCACCAAACCTTCCACAAAATCGCCGCGCCTATGACGAGGTGATGGGATGCCAACAGAATAATGGAAACCGAGGCGGCCGAGGAGGTCGTGGACGAGGAGGCGCCCCACCAAGAGGGGGAGGAGGAGGCGATCCACATAATACTGACGGCTCCGACCAGGGTCCGCGCCATGCACCGCGCCATGTGGCGCACGCTCATCAACATGCACTGCACACTCCCTTGCGGAATAACGCCCACTTGCGGTGTGAGGTTAAAATGAAAATCCCTTCTTTTGATGGTACATACGATGCTCCTAAATTTCTTGAATGGTTGCAGAAAATAGAAGGTGTTTTGTGATTTTTAGGATATGAGGAGCACGAGAAGGTGGAAGTCGTTGCACTCCACTTTGAGGAAGGCGCCCAAGCTTGGTGGAACCGAACTTGTTCGGATCGTCATCGTCGGGGCCAACCTCCCATTGTGGAATGGCAACAAATTGTCCACGTCATGACAAAGAAATATGTACCTCGGGCATTGAGGGGCCACATGCGAACCAAGATTGCAAAGGCGACTCAAGGCTTAATGACGCCCGAACAATTTGCACTCATCTTGAGAAGTTGTACAACAGGGCCAACTCCCACGTCGCCCCAAACATCTTGAGGACTCGTTTCATTACGGGGTTGAATCGCCCAATTCGGAAGCAATTGGAGATTCTCACACTCCGAGATACAGGTGATGTCATTCATACGGCCATGCTTATCCACCAACAACTTGAAGAAGAGAAGATGATTCGAAAGAGGTATGGAACTACCACTAGTCAATACGGTTTTTTCTACTAATTCTTCTTCTTCTTCTTCTAGTTCCAAATAGGTTGTGACTCTAGGGACAAGACCGTCAAGTCTTTGGCACCCTCGTCGACACCAACGCCCGCACCACCCGACAACAAGCGTAGCCGTGACATTATATGCCACAAGTGTGGTGGTTTTGGGTTCTTGACAGAGTTGGTGACTTTAGGTTTCTTTCTAGAAGTCCTCGACTTCCTAGTCTTTTCAGAATCTCTAGTCCTTTTAAAACACTCATGTTGGTAATGGCCTCCTTTGCCACAATACCAGCATGTGATGTGAGATTTCAACCCTACATACTTACTATATCCTGGGTAGACAGGCTTGTTGTCAACCCGGGCCTAGAAGTCAATTCGTGAGGGGCCGGCTTTCTGGACTTGGTTTTCCCACATGGTACGAACCTTTTGATTAGGGTACCACTTCTGCTTCCCCTTACCCTTGGGATCCGCCTCATGCGATGAGCAACTTGCGTTGTGTTCATGCATAGGATGTTCGGGAGGTAGAGGCGTTCCCCTTTTCAGTCTGGTTTTTCCCATAACCTAGACCAGGTCACTCCGCAACCTTCACAAATCTTCTTCCGAAGTCTTGTTTGACTTCTTGGACCTTGTCAACGACAAACTCATCCTTCCACTTCTGTTGTTTAGCTTCGTCATCTATCTTCACATTTTCAAGATCACTAGACAACTTAGCGTTTCCCAGCTTCAGCATGAGGTTTTGACCTTCAAGACTAGACACCTGTTTTTCTAGGTCGTCAACCTGTTTCTGTAAGTCAGCAACCTAAGACTCAAGATTAGGACATTTAGAGCAATCAACAGGTTTATAAACACTTTTCTTCTCTAGATCTATAGCTTTTGAAGACCAAACTTTATTAGCATCAATCAGATTTGCAATTTTCTCATCTTTTTCATCAATTTCTTCGCTAAGCTCGGAAATTTGAAGACCAAGTTTTTCAATGATAGTATAAAGTTGTTCACGTGTCTTTTTAGCTAAGAAAGAAGAAACATCATTATCATTTTCATTTACCTCACTTGAGGAGTCATCACCCAAGGCCATGAGGCAGACTTCTTTGGTCGGCGACTCGTCTTCCTCCTCGTCAGACATGTCCCAAGTCGCCATCATGCTCTTCCCAGCCTCCCGTTTTGGACATTGCTTGGCAAAGTGCCCTTTGTCATGGCAGTGATAGCATATCACTCCCTTTAGATCTTTTTCACCTTCAGGGGCTTTAGTAGGAGCTGTGTTGCAACTCCAAAGTCTTTTCATCGCCTTAGATATAAGAGCAACGTCATTGTCGACGACCTCTTCATCATCTTGTCCTTGAGCGATGTCGAAAGCCTTCTCGACTTTCAGAGCAATAGTTTTGACCTTTTCAGAGTCAAATCTATCCTCTCTTCTCTGTTGGATACCTCCGAGCATGGTCAGTTGACCAATCACATCCTCCACGGTCATCGACTTCGTGTCCTTTTGAGACAAGAGAGAAGTCGCCATGTCGTCGCACTTCTTGTTGAGACCCGATATCAGCTTATTGGTTTGCTTCCATTGTGGAAGCTTTCCTCCAAGGAACTCTAGCTGATTGACCACCGATTGGAATCTTGAGTGGTACTCATGAAGGGACTCATTCTTCCCTTGGAATAGATTCGCATATTCTCGCTCAAGGGTTATGATTCTGTCCTATTTGACGTCATCATTTCCTTGATGGAGACGTTTGAGAGCATCCCAAATCTCCTTAGCAGTGTCATAGCCTATAACTTTCTTGATCTCACTGCTAGTAAGTGCATGGTGAGCACCTTCTTGGCACGTTCATTCTTTTCAAGCTTTTTGAAGTCAGTGTCGTGATACTCCGTGACTTCCTTCACTTTGCCATCAGGTTTGAGGAATTTCTCAGGACCAATGGAAATTACTTTCCAAAGTTGTCCATCCAAAGACCAAATGTGGGTTTGCATTTGTTTTACCCACCAATCATACTCTCCGGGTTTGAGAACTGGAGGTTTCCAGAAGGAGTCATTGATAGCGGTGTTGGTGGTAGACATCTTTCCTGCAAAGTACTAGAAAAATCTAGAGTCAAAGCTCTGATACCAATTGTAGGATCTGTGTTAGTACTTCAGAGGTCGTCGACACCTACGATGTGGTCGACCAGAGTTAACAACTAGTGTTATGCAGCGGAATAAAGACACAAGAAAGATTGATACGTTACCACTCTGAACACAAGGAGTTATAGTGGAAAACTCTCTACAAACCAACTAGTTTGTATAGAGAAAAACCACTTGCCTTCTAAGCTTCAACTTAGAAGGACTTGAAGAGAACTTCGTTCGCTTGTATTGCTTTCTCGGATTACAAAGGTGTTTCTACTCCTAGATGTGAATCCCACACACTCTAGCAAGTACTCTTGCCTTATCTCAATCCTCACTCAATACAATCTCGCTCAACACTCAACCTCTTAAGATCGAATCTCACGATCTCACTCAAACGTCTTCATCAAGGAAATGATGACGTCAAATAGGACAGAATCATAACCACCCTTGAGCGAGAATATGCGAATCTATTCCAAAGGAAGAATGAGTCCCTTCATGAGTCCCTTCATGAGTGCATGTTGATGAGCGTGCGCCACAGGAGATATTGTAGCGGTTTAAATATTAATTATCTCGGGCGCGCGGAATATAGGGGCTTTGCCAAAATATTTTTTTTTGGGAACAAACCCTAAATTGAAAGAAAGGAGGAATTTTGGCCGGAACAAAACCTCGCTCGAGTCCTCAGCGAACTTGGGAAGAAGAACTTCAGCGAACTCCACCTCTCACAATCCACTCCAGTGAGCTCCATCTGCGACCCCGCCATCCATCTGCCACCGCTCGACCTCTCCTCCCCGGCGAGTTCCCTGCCGACAGCCTCGTGGGCAAAATCGGGCGTCGACAGCCTTGTGGGCAAAATCGGACGTCGACAGCCTCATCCCTCCCGACGTCGACAGCCTCCTCCCTCCCTCTCCTACCTCCAACGATCTTAGCAACCTTCAGAAAGGCAATGCTTCCTCTCTCTTTGTTGTTCATTTTTGGATAATCGCTCCTGAATTTAGGGTTTCAGTGCTGATTTACACGTTTCATTCGACGCAGACATTGCTAAAAACAACGAGGTCTGTGCTGCCATTATCATTCCGCTGGAGAAGGTTCTTCTCAAAATTGGAGAGGTTAGTGTAGTATGATTCTAGTTGCTTACATGTTTCACTTAATTTCTTTGACTCTTCATCTTCATTTGCTGGTGTGTGCTGCCACCTACTGTTCGGAATTTGATTGTTTTCGCCTACTTGAGTTTCAGTTTCTAGATTTAAAGTTTCTGTGAAATTTGGACTTGCAGCACCTCACTGATCTGTCTGGGAGGAAAACACTTGTTCGCATCACTGGTACGCTTGGGTTTTATGCCTCTTTTCTTTCTTTATTGTTGTGATTTATTGAGTTCTGCACTCTAAATACCACTGTATTTTCCGGTGATTGTTATATGTATAGTTTGGATTTTTAGCATGCTCAATCTATTCTTTTTGTTAAGCTCTCTGAAATTGGGCGACGTTCAGTTTTTCTGTAATTTTGCAATTGCTTTAAAGCTTCAGTCTTTGTCTGGGGTTGCACGAATTTCCTATACAGCTGTGGTGTTCTGTAGATTTATTAGTAGGAAATTGGAGACTAGAATGTTTATCAATTCTCTCTTTCTACTTAGTGAGTTTTCAGAAGTAATTTACCATTTCTCTTCTTTCGTTACTACAATCTAGAAACTTCTGTTGTGCATAGCTTGTCTCTTTGTTGCCCTAGCGAACTAGTGTAAGTCTTTGGCATTTGATTCTTTGTTTTTATTCTCATTTCTGTGTGACATTTTTACAGGCCTAACTGTTGTTTGATGAATGAAATGCTTGTACCTAATGCTTATGATTTTGAAGATGCATTCAATTTGGTCTTCTGAGTTGCTGTACTAGGTCTTTAAATATACCTGGGCTTTTGTGTAGCATATAAGGGGTTACTGTTTGTATATCATCTGTCCCCTGTACTCAGTTTAGATGTACTAAGCTCGTGTTTGATTTTCAGCTTTGTGTTGATTTTTTATTTGCCTTTTCTGAACCTCTGAATTTGTGCGAGGACTCCTAAGTTGGTTATGGCCGGTACTTTTATTTTTCAACAGGTTTTTGGCTGGTGGTGGTGTTTTGTTGAATATATATTTGAAGTATCCAATGTTGTTTAGCTGTAATTATGTATACTGTTCAAACTTTGCTTTACTGTGAAACTTGAAACTTGAAACTTCAAATGAGGGTTGACATTGTGGACATTGTTCTCTCTGATTCTGGTTCCTTTTTTTTAACCTTATCATATCGTGATCTGTGCCTCTCAAGTTCTTCAATTGATTGCTCTTTGCAAGAATTAATTTTTGTTTTCGTTTATTGTGTTTGAATGCATAAAATAAGACTGGGGAAGTTTTTGATAGATTCAGATTCTGCTCAGAGACATGGTGAGAATTTGCAAGCTACATGGAGCCCTGATACCAAGCTGATTGCTATTCTTGTAAGTGCTTAATTTGTTGCCATTTAGTTAATTTATACATCACAGATTCACGGTGCCATTACATTTGTTTTTGAGATCCCCCTTTCTTCAAGCTTATGATATGCACAATTAATGCACGTGCCATTGTTGTTTGGAGTAGTGTGTATATTTTAATATATAATGTGATCATTGCCTAGCAGACCTTAGTATATTAGCTTGCCAATTCGACATAGGTCTGGACCTTTATTAGACCATGTCAAATCCCTGTTTCATGAGTTTTAAATTCCTCCACATTCTTAGATTTGTTAGTTTGCAAAATTAATTGAATTAGTGCTTACATTTGAGTCTTTCCTGTGCAGTTACTTCACTCTATCTTAACAATTTGTGTGGCCTCATGATATATCCAAATGTATAAGTGGAAATTATTTGGTTAACTGGACAAGGATGCTGGAAATGAGCTACATGTACTGTATATTTTAAGTGGATTGGAGAAGAATTAAGCTTACAGCTAGTTTATAATTAACTAAAAGTACACATCAAATTTCCAACTGCTCAGATCCTCTACACAATTGAAACCCAAACATACTACCTCCATCTAAATATCTAATTGTTTTATTCAGTAGATAATTTATTAATTAGTCTATTAATTATTTATGCTTAATTTATTCTTTCTCTACAACATGAAGGCTGTCATAGAACACTACAGTATAGGAAAAGAGGAACTTCAGCTAACCAACTCAGCTTCTGAACTTAAGGTAAGCATCATCCTCGTATTCTTCATTTTTGTCTTCATCTGTAATTGAATGATGGACACCTTAATTTTTTTACAAAAGCAGTTTTTAAACTTATTTGACAGGGTTGCATCAAGTATACATGATCAGAGTTGCAAAAGTCTTAAGGTTAGTTATTAAATATATATCGGTATTTGGTTTATATTTATTGGTCAGCTGGTTGCACTAACTTATAAATCATATACAAAATAGGAACTCTTTTTTTAACATAGATAATTGATTTTTTGCCTGCTGCATAAAGTGATTTCAGCTGGTTGCACTTTATCATGTTCAAAATAAAGTGCATATGCAATCTTCTTGCTAGGGCGGCATGAATTGCTTTGAGCTCTGCTGCATGCTTTTGCAATGGTCGCTTATATTTCTTGCCTGCTTGTTTCACTTCTCATGCTGTTATTGTTGTTGTTCATTGTACTTGATGTAGCCAACTAGCCATTGATGGCAGAAGAACAAAGAGATTTTTTTTTTGTGTATTTGAAGAAGATTGGAAAAAAAAAAAGCACAGAAATGAAATTGGTATCAAACTAATGGATTCGATCACAATGAGCCAGCTGGAGAGCTCATATCCTGTGATGGAATTTGGAGAGCCATAGAGGAATGAAATTTGGAGAGAAATGGACAGGGTCACAAGAGGGCAAAGATGAGGAGAAAGCTTAATAAATGAGGTTTTTTTGTATTTGTTCAATTGAAAGAAAGGGTGTTTAAGAGGTACGAGTGCATGTGATAGACTAGGAAGGGGACCTATTGAATGTGGAGGGTAGACAACATTTAGGACTAACTGGCCCTTCCTTCATAAAAAAGATTAGAGCTTTTGATGGGAAGTTTCTTTAAGTATACTTCTATTCGGTTATTACATAAACATTAGGCTATTGGAGAAACTTAGCTTGTTATTTTACACAAATCTGCCTAGATTTTGCCTTAGCTTGTTATTTTACGTACATGCAGTTGCATTCTTCTCTTGCTATTCACCTAGCTAGCTTGCTAGTTAACTTTCTGATCTACAACTACTAATTAATTTTCCTATGTTTGTTTTGTGCAGGTGGATATATAGATCAATCTAATGCTAGGCTAAATATTCCTTTTGAAGGGCTACTATATATATATATATATATAGCTAGTTAACTAAGTAAGTAGCTAGATTACTAGTTTTGAGTACTGCACGTTTAGAAAATTATGGTGTGGTTTTTATTTACAATTAATTATATATCTAGCTAGCCTTTTTGATGTATGGTTTTGTATACATTGATCGATTTTTCGATCTTTTTGGGCTATATAATTATTATAAAAGACACAATTTCCTACATCATTATTATGTGTATTGAAGTAGAATATATAGTAATTTATTATTAATATTGCATTGTACACTTTGAACCTAATTAATATTTAAAATGGGTTGCAAAACAACAAAATATCTTTTTAATATATATTTATAGAAATATATCAAATCGGTTTAATAGGATTAATCTACAAAAACAAAACAATTCAAACCCGCTACAGTAGAGTAGAAAAAACGTTATGAAATAACCACTACAATATGTTTCTATAGCAACATTTGTTTCCTATTTTGGAGCGGTTTGCTACTAAACTTGTGAAACCGCTCCAATAGGTCCAAAAAACCGCTCCAATAGACCTATTGCAGCGCCAGCAGATGGAGCGGTCATAAACCGCTCCAATAGATCTATTGGAGCGGTTTGCTTACTTTTAGTAGCGGTTTTAACCGCTACAGTAATCCCTTAATGTAGTAGTGTGTTTAATGAATCATATCTTACGTGATTTTATTGGGAAATTTGTTGTTGCGTACTTTGACGACATCTTGATTTATTCTATCTCACTAACTGATCACGCCCAACATCTTCGAGGCGTTCTCGAATGTTTGTGGCGTGAGAAACTATATGTCAACATTGTCAAGTGTGTTTTTTTGCAGCGATATGACAAACTTCTTAGGTTTTGTCGTGTCCAAAGATGGCTTCAAAGTTGACTAGGAGAAAATTCCGGCATTCTAAGATTGGCCCACACCCACTAACCCCACTATGGTTCGTCGTTTTCTCGGTCTTGCAAGTTTCTACAAGCACTTTGTTAGGGACTTCTCTTCCATTGCCGCCCCACTCCACAACCTCAACAAGAAGGCAACCACCATCAAGTGGAGAGATGAGCATGAGCACGCTTTTCAAGCTCTTAAGCGTGCCTTATGCAATGCGCAACTTCTTCAACTCCCGTACTTTTCAAGGAGGTTCGAGATTGAGTGTGACGCCAGTGACTTCGACATAAGTGGAGTCTTGATGCAGGAGAAGCGGCCGGTAGCTTATTTCAGCGAGAAGCTTACGGGTGCCACCCTCAACTATCCCACCTATGACAAGGAGTTGTATGCCCTGATTCGGTGCTTACAAACTTGGCAACATCACTTGTGGCCGAGTGAGTTTGTCATCCACACCAACCATAGCGCGCTCGCCTACCTTAAGTGCCAAACAACATTGAATAGGCGTCATGCGAGATGGGTCGAATTCATGGAGACCTTTCTTGATGTAATTGTGCATAAGAAAGGTAAGGATAATGTCATCGTCGATGCTTTATCCTGAAGATATGTGCTTCTTACTCATGTGCAAGCTAAAATTATGTGACATATTTTTTGGTCCTATTATTGAGAACTTGTCTTCTAGGCGTGCCCATGATGATTATTTTCTTGACAATGGCTACTTATACCGGAGAGGAAAGCTTTGCATTCCCTCTTCCTCTATTCGTGCTTTATTGATACAGGAAGCATATGATGGTCTTTTGCACTTTGGATCACAAAAGATGATTGCCATGCTACGAGAGAACTTCTTTTGGCCTCACCTTCCATGAGATGTTCACAAGTTTTGCAAGGCATGTGTTGTGTGCAACAAGGCAAATTCGCGTTTGGAGCCCAACGGCCTATACATGCCCCTGTCGATCCCTTCATCACCATGGGAGGATTTGAGCATGGACTTCATCACCGGACTTCCAACGACTAAGAGAGGTAAGGATTCTATCTTTGTAGTTGTTGATAGCTAGATTCTCCAAAATGGCTCACTTTATTGCATGTAAAGGAACTAATAATGCGCAAGAAATTGCAGCATTGTTCTTTACTCATGTGGTAAAACTACATGGTATTCCTAAAACTATTGTTAGTGATAGGGATACCAAGTTTAAAGCTCATTTTTGGAGAACTCTATGGAACAAACTAGGTATTCATCTCCTTTTCTCTACCTCTTATCATCCCTAAACGGATGGTCAAACTGAAGTGACCAACCGTACCTTGGGCACACTCTTACGAGCCGTGCTCAAGACCAACCCACGGAGGTGGGAGGACTTACTTTCTTTTGTCGAGTTTTCTTATAATAGATCTAGGCATTCGGCGACAAAGAGGAATCCATTTGAAGTTGTCTACGGGCTGAATCCACGCACGCCCCTAGACCTAGTGCCACGCCCACTCAAGGATGGAGAACACCCCGGAGGAGCCGCTCGAGCCGAGCATGTTCGCAGCTTGCATGAATGCAGCAAACTTCAACTTGAGAGGCGTGCGGAACAATTGCCCGCTCAAAAGAACAAGAACCGGAAGGAATTGATCTTTGAGTCCGGGGATCTCGTTTGGTTGCACCTCTACAAGGAGCGATTTCTATCAAAGAGGAAGAGCAAGCTTGATCCAAGAGGAGATGGCCCATTCAAGGTGTTGAGACGCATTAGCAACAACGCTTATCAACTTGAGCTACCCAAGTCCTATGAGATCCATCCTACCATCAATGTGGCCAACTTGAAGCCATAAATCGAGCCTCCGTTCGGTTTTGAGGAAACGGGGACATTTCCAAGCCAAGAGGGAGAGGATGATGCGCCTTTGCCCGTCATGTCGGCCATAGAGGAAGAAGTCGCTCTTCAACTCAAGTCCAAGGGTCCTATCACAAGGAGCCGAGCTAAGAGCATCGCCCAAGCCACCCAATCCTTAGTGGCCCGCGTCTCCCGATCACAAGGTTCTTTGGACGTCATGAGAGGGGTTGTCGTTTCTACCTAGCGGAGCTCAAACTCGGCCTCAACAAGCTCGACCACACTTCCAAAAGGGTCGGACCTAACCTAGCCTAGGTCGCCAACGACCATCTCTTGGCGTGCACCTCCTGACGATCATGGTCAGAAGTGACCTCCCCTGGTCGCCAACGACTGCCTCCTGGCGAGCACATCCGAGCTTCAGTTTCGATTCCTTTCGAACCGCCTATCCTTAATTAGATTTCTTTTATTTTAAGTCAAGTTATTATTTAAGGATAGCTACTTGACTTAATAATAGATAGCTTGTTTCCTTTTATTGATATCTTTTATTTTTAGGATTTTTGTAACAAGTCACATCTCTGTCTTTCCAAAGATAAGATATGATTTGCTAGATTTACATCTTTCCTAGTTAAGAGACCGGGGGCACGAAAACCCCTCTATAAATACTCTTGTAATCTCTTTCATTACGTTTATGCAATATTGAATTCCATAAAGTAAAGTTGAGTTTCTCCTTCTTCCTGGAATCCTGTGGCATCAAACCTTTCGTTCGTCTAATTCGAACACCATCAATCGCTTCCGCATCGTTACTACTTCATCGCCCATCATTCAAGCAAGAGAAACACACTTACGCCTACGATCTCGATCGGGACATTCGTGTTCTTGTCGACCACGAGGGGCAAGGACGCATCAACACTCATACAAGCATACACAAACAACCTTTGATTTCAAATAAAAACTTCAAATCGCATTGTAAAAGACACTAACAACTTCTGCATTGCAATGTTTATCAATTATATGCTTCTATTTACCACACTATGTTAATGAGTACTATAAAATCTGGGAAAAATGACTTTAAATAATATCAAGTATCAACATTGAACCAACAATAATACCAACTTTAAAAATCCTAAAAATTTATACAAACTATTCAAGTATTAACCGAAAAGTATATGAGACTATTTTCCGTCACAATTTCCGGTAGCCCTGGTGACATGGCAACCGGAAAAGTGACATGGCATCTATAAAATTTACACCTTTTTTATATCTTTTTTTTTTAAATGCCAACTTATTATTATTTAAAAAAAAAGAAAAGCTAATTAAACCCAATTGAACACCATACTCGTACAGGTACATCCACTCAAATCAAAATAAATAAAACCAAATTAAAATATCAGACCTAATTAATTGTGATTATGAAGACGGACAAAAAAAATTGGAGAACACGAACTGGAAGAACACGTACAAGAGAACACGAACTCAAAACGGGATTTTGAATATGCGTCCAATTACCTAATATACAACATTCTCTAATATACAGGATTTCGAAACCCTAGACTCAAAACATGTTCGAATTTTGCTCAAAAAAAAAAAACAGGTTCGAATTGCTCGTAGGTTTGAAATTCCCCAACATATAGTATTTTTTTAGGATCGAAATTGAGAATTAAAACCCTAGAATTAAAATACTTACTTGCTGCGTTCGAATTTGACAATCCAAATATACAAGGTCTCTACTTGAGTTCCTGTTCTCTTGTACATGTTCTTCCAGTTTGTGTTCTCCAATTTTTTTTGTTCATCTTCAATCACAATTAATTAGGTCTGATATTTTAATTTGGTTTTATTTATTTTAATTTGGGTAGATGTACCTGTACGAGTATGGTGTTCAATTGGGGTTTAATTAGCTTTTTTTTAAATAATAATGAGTTGGCATTTAAATAAATATATATATATATATATAAAGGTGTAAATTTTAATGATGCCATGTCAGCAGGGATACCGGAAATTGTGACGGAAAACAGTCTTGTATTGTTTTCGGTTAAAAAGGGAACAGTTTGTATATGTTTTTAGAATTTTTAAAGTTGGTATTATAATATTATTGGTTCAATGCTGATACTTGGTATTATTTAAACTCATTTTTCCTAAAATGTGCGAATAAATTGTTCTTTTGTTCACATATATTGCCATTTCGGCTCATGAATTTTCAAGGTATTGTTCAATGAAAATGATGAAACGGTTCATGTAAAAAAATACAATAGATGATTGAGGAATTTTATCGAACACATGGTAGGCACTCAAACAAGCATACACAAACAACATTTTATTCCAAATGAACACTTCAAATTGTATTGCACAAGACATAAATAGTTGTTAATTCACAACTTTTATCAATTATAGGTGAGATTTCACCATTATAATCCCAAAAATCAAAACCGCCAAATTGGAAAGTTTTCAAATGGGAGCATAAAACAATAAGAAAGCGAAAAACCTAGATCCATATACAGTAGAATGTCATGTGAAGGACCTCGAAAGTAGCATCTAAATTCAATGGAAACTCAGTGCAATGGTAGAAGGAAAGATACTAGCAATGGTCGTAAACTCATCGTATAACTTCACGAGAAGGGAGAAGAACCAAGTAGGCAAATTAAATGTCCTAGGAAAATGACTCTTTAGTATAAAAACTCACTACAAAATGCGGGCCTCTTTAGAACCATAGATTTGGCACATCCAACGGCTCATAATTGTTCTCATTTTATACCCTAGGATTTAAATTCATTTGATCCTCATTTTTTGTATGTAATTAAAACAAACACTACGGTAAGAAACAACTCATTCAATCTATGTCTGTATAAAAAGCCATAAGGTTTAGAGTCACCACATTGTACCATGTAGGATTTTTTCACATGTAGTCCTCACCAGGGGCGGACCTAGTGGTATGCTAGAGTTCGCTACAGGCCACCCTAAAAGATAAAAAATAAAAAATAAGTATAAATTTAATATAAAATAATAAAAATTAAGATAAATGTAGTGTATATAGTAAAGTTTATAGTAGGTTTAGCCCACCCAATTTTTTTTTTGACAAAAATATAGTAATTTAGCCCACGCAAATTTATTTTTCTAGGTCCGCCCCTGGTCCTCACATTTCGCTGCCTAGGATTTTAATACGTGTCGGTCCATCATTGCTTCATATTACATATATTTGAATTTTTTTATTAAGCCATATCATATATACTTATCCATGTTTTATATATATGTATATATATTTGTCCACGTAAGATTTGATTAAGCCACATGATATCCACGCCACATCATACTTATATAGGTAAATGAGATTAAATATATAGATTTGTTATAAAATATTTTAATTTTTGTAATTGTACAAATCTTATATATAAAATATTAATTAAGAAAGAAAAGATTTTGATAATTATATATGGCAATAGATATTCTTATCAAACAGTCAAAATCTTTCATTTCTTAATTAATACATTAATTAGTCTTTTCTTTCTTAATTAAAACTTTGATTGGATATAGTTGTTTATCCCTTTAATTCTTATAAAATAGTCAAAAAATAAATTTTAATCAATATGTTAATTAGTCTTTTATTGCTTAATTAAAGATTTGATTGTATATAGTTTATCTTTTTTAGTTTTTATATGATCGTAATCTTTAATTGAAAAATGACAATATGGTTGTGTTCGGCAGCCTTCAGCTTATCAAAAATAACCCATTATAATATATTATTTGTTGTAATACATGTTCGGATCACAAGGAGAAATAAACTGTTTTTTAGAAGAAAAAAATCAATATAAAACTCAAATCAATCACACCAGCTTTTCCCAACACCAATAAGAGCTTCTTTAAAAAAAAGCTATTATAATATATAATATGTTTGCAACGAACGAACCCTATAAATGAATATGATCATAACTTGTGAAGAGAGGTAAATTAAAAAGGACCCCTAAAGAAATTGCTCTCTTTTGACCCCTTCTCCCCCACGACACACAGAACCCCTGCAAACAAAATTGAAAACCCTACCATTGGATCCCAAGCAATTAATTTGTGCTTAATTTATTGTGTAATCCAAGCCAAAATTGTGTGTTATGATCAGCAAAGGCCTTCAAAGCTTGGATTTGGTGAAGTTGGTCCCCAATTTCCAGGCGCCGCTTCTGCTATTGAGGATGGTAAACCCAAAAGCCAGTCAATAGATCTACAGCGAAGGCAAGCCTCCGAGGGTTCGTTCTCCGTTCCGGCGCATAGGGACCTCCGCCTTGTTGTCGGGATCTTCATAAAACAGCCACAATCAGAGAAAGGGCAAGGGATGGTAAGAGTTGGGGGTTGTGTTGCTCCGTTCATATTGGGGGTGTTGAAGGGCGAGAGACGGCGCTTCTCTCGGCGGGTTTTCAAGCATCACAAACCTCAAACAGAATGTAAGAGAGCTTTTTACTCTCACCTAAGGAATGTTTGTAGACAATGTTGCTCAGCCACCCACACTAGGTTGTCTCCTTCCTCTCTGAAATGTGTATTTTCTAATTGCCTTGAATTCCTGTGTATGTCTGGTATTTATGCCTATATATATGGTCGTTTGGATGAGCAGATTAATCACCTCTGCCTCTGCTCTACTATTCTAAATCATCAAAACATTTTGTCTGGCTGTGTTGAAAACTTGAGTGCTAACATCATGGAGAAGAATAAATGCTCTTTTATAAGACTTCTTTGCTCTGATCATGCTGCCTCTAAAGAACAATCTAATAAAGAAACCTATAAAGAAACATCAGCCAACTTCTCTGCCGTAGCCGATGAGGCTTTGAAGGGTAGCAGCTCCAACATGCTTATAGAGGCTGGGCTTTCTGGAACTAAGAAGGAGAAAGGAAAAGGAAAAGGAAAAGCTGTTTGCATAAGGAAGGTACCAATTCTTTGTGCTGACAATGTGATCAAGTTATGTTGTAATCTTGATGACCATTTGCATAGACGAATTTGCATTTGGAGTATTTTCATTCTTTTGATTATATGCAAACCTATGAATTGGATAATGGATCTAAATGGTTTTTATAGATACTGGTTTGTAGCCCTTAATCTTGGATGGATCCAACACCAATGTAGCATAGTTCAGAGCATTTGCAAGGTTGGAAAGTGGGATAGGTCCTTGGTGTGGTGTATGACCTCTATTCCTAATAAGCTAAGGTGTAATTCTATTAAGATTGATAGAACTAAGAACCATAATAATAACTAGATCTAGTCTCATGAATCTTGTAGCCGTGGTTATGAATTTATTTTATCGAGCAAGAATTGGCAAATCTGTTCAATGAGTTATGTCAAAGCTAATAAGATAAGGACTGGTTTGTTCATGTTAATTGATCATTGTTGTGAGATTGGTATGAGTTGTATTATGTATAACTTTCATGGGAGAACTACAACTAATTTGAATGTGTCTGAGAGTATACATGGAATAATGAACATAGAGTGTAACCTACTCAGGGGAGTAGTTGGCCACCCATATAAATCGAGTTATAAATCAGAGTCGCTTTATGGAATAGTAGAGGAATAGGAAGGAAATCTTTTTGGCCAGAGATTGACTCGTTCTATAAAATTGAGCATATCCAAATTATGGCTATTATTGAAACAAAAACGGACAAGCTTCCGAGCGATCAAGTCTGGAGACACGCTGGGTTTGACAATATAGCATATTAGCATGGTCTTCGGCTATATGTAGGGCCGGGGACATATGTGTCATGTGGAAAAAACACCAATTCACTAGTGAACAAGTTGAAATTCTAGTTCATAAGTCTAGATATATCATCATGAAACACGTGAATTTACTAACAGGGTGTGTAATTGCGCTATGCTTTCTGTATGCACCACCGAATGAGACTCAGAAAGACAACTTTTGGACTGAGTTTATTAGTTGTGTAATCGAAATTAATATCCCCATTATAATCATAGGCGAATTAAATGAAATCCAAGAAGTTGGTGACAAAATTGGAGGAAGTATAACTACGGCTAGTAGATTCCAACGTCTTCGAAACTTGAAGGACGCTTGTGACCTACGTGATATACCTACTACAGAAAATAGATTCACTTGGCGAAAGAACAAAACAGAGATCGATAATAATACTTATGAAAAATTAGATGGTAATTGTTAGTGAACAGATTCTACAATGATTTCCAAGAACTCGAACTCACAACCACGCGTTCACGTCATCCGACCATTGTAAAATATCAGTTGATATTGCAAATAGTAGATTGAGTAAAGCGGCACCGTTTAAGATGGAGAAGATGTGGCTTATGAGAAAGGACTATCGAAATGTTGTGAAACAAGCATGAAGAGCCTGTTTCCAAGGATCCTACATGCTCCAGCTCATGAAGAAAACTCAAGTGCTCAAAACTCACACGAAGCAATGGAAACGGAAAACCTTTGGGAATACATTTGAACAATTGCGGGAAATTGAGGACACCCTCCTTGATTTGCAACAGCAGATTGTCGAATCCCCGTAACCGGTCCTTGTCCAGAAACAACTGCGGTTAAGAGTGCATATTACAATTCCACAGAACGTACTGGAGGCAAAGGGAAAAGACAAAGCATGTAAAACTTACGGACTCGAATTTTGGATATTTCCATAAAATAGCAACAAGGCGGCGAAACCACAAAACCATAAGAACGATAGCATCATCTGATGGCACCCAGATCGTGGGAGAAGAAAACATCTGTCGAGAAATTAGAAATGATTTCTACAAGCGGTATAAAAAAGAACAAATAAACACTGCTACTCTTGAGGAGTACCTGACACTTATAGGCAAGGAAATAACGGAAGAGGATAATGAGGGACTGACAAAGCCTGTAACGAATAAAGAAATAAAAGATATTGTTTTTCAAATTGGTTCGGACAAATCTCCAGGCCCAGACAGCATGACAGCAGAGTTTTATAAAAGTACTGGGACATTGTTGGCCCAACGGTAATAAGAGCGGTCAAAGGCTTCTTCCATTCAGGAAAGATCTTGAAACAAAATAACCATACGTTCATTTCACTACTGCAAAAAAATGACAGCCCCTCGACGACAAACCACTATAGACCTATTAGCCTATGCACGACGATATATAAAATAATAGCCAAGTTCCTAACGGAAAGATTGAGGAAGGTTATGCCCAAAATTATTCACCCGTTGCAAGGGGCTTTTGTTGCTGGGAGGGCAATACAAGACAACGTGCTTATAACACATGAAATTTTTCATTCCTTTAGAGGAAGCCAAGTGAAAGAAGGATGGATGGCAGTAAAGTTGGATATGGAAAAAGCATACGATAGGGTAGACTGGGAATTCTTGTTCCGGATCCTATACCAATTTGGTTTTGAATGACAAGTTTGTGAAGTGGATTCGGGAGTGTGTTTGTACCGTATCTTTATCAGTTCTGGTGAACAGTGGACCCACTGCACCATTTGAACCTGAACGAGGACTGAGACAAGGACATCCGCTATCGCCATATCTATTTGTAATTTGTGCTGAACTTCTTGCCCAAAAACTTCAGAAAGTAAGTGAGTGTCCAAAGCTATAGGATTCCCAGTAGCAAGAGGAGGTAGGAGAGTACCCTTCCTAGCATTTGTAGACGATATTGTTGTATTTGCCAAAGGAAACCAAAGTGCATGTAACCAGATGAAGAAGATTATTGAAGAGTATTCTGCAGCTACAAGACAGAAAGTAAACTATCATAAATCCGCACTTCACACTTCTAAGAAGGTGGCTAATCAGCAGAAGCAAAGTATCAAACAAACTCTAGGGATAAGCACGATGGAAAATTTAGAAAAATATCTAGGGTGTCCGATTATTAACGGAAGAGTGAGTAAAGAAAGCTTTCAGGACGTTGTTGGAAATGCTCATAGACAGCTAACGAAATGGAAAGCCAATACGTTATCTCAAGAAGGACGAACAGTTTTAATCAGGTCGAATTTAGTTACAAAACCGAACTACCTAATGCAAAGTTTCATGTTGCCAAAACAGGTTAATGATGAAATTGACAATATAAACAGAACCTTTTTCTGGAATAAAGACAGACAACATAAGCCACTTATAGGATGTGACCGAATATGCAAACCAAAGGCATATGGGGGTTTAGGCTTAAAGGAAAGCGGAAGATATGAACAAAGCGCTCCAAATGAAGTTGCTATGGAAAATTCTTATCGAGCCAAACAATGTTTGGGTACAAGTGGTTAACGAAAAATATTTGAGAGGAAGTGCGTTCTCGGAGTATAAAATAAAGCCGAATAGCTCATGGAAATGGAAGCAATTGATGAAATTAAAGCCAGAATTTGAGAAAGGTCTGAGGTGGCAAATAGGAAATGGACGGACAATTAATTTTTGGAAGGACAGATGGCTCACAGATGAACCGCTAATAAAGTGGGCAGCTATAGATAATGTGGTAAACGTGGAAACCAAAGTTCAACACTTCATTTCTTCAGACAAGAAATGGAAAACAAATGAACTTCTTCATGTAGTTCCTAATGAAGTGATAGAGAAAATAATAGAAATCCCAATCCCCGAAAATAATATCAACGACAAAGTAATCTGGGCCCCAAGCAGGAATGGCTGGTACTCCACGGAATCAGCAATAAGCCTAATAACAAAAGAAGAAACTATGACTTTGAATCCCAATGCTTGGATCTGAAAATTGGATACGTACCCAAAAGTAAAGAATTTCCTTTGGAAAATTGACATGAATGAACTGCCTACGAAACAAAGGCTTATTGAAAAAGGCGTTGTCTATCCTCAAGGATGCCTCATGTGTAACGCTACACATGAGGACTCGATACATTTGTTACTTGAATGCCCGCATACTTTGGAAATAATAAAGAGTATAAATGTCAATACAGAACGTGTACTTAGAGATCAGAACCTATGACAAACGAACCCTCGGAATTTATTATTTCAGCTATATAACAAATTAAGAAAAGAAGAGTTCATTGAGTTAGCAGTAGCTTGGTGGGGCATATGGCATCAGCGAAACAAGCTATTGCTCCAACAAACGCCCAACGATCTCATTCAAGACTTATGTCTTTATATCCGCAATCAACTGAAGCAATGGAAGCAGGCAAAAGAATGGGTTGAGGACGAAGAAACGGGTCCGAATAAGGGTGCATGTTTAAGAAACCGACCACGAATGAAAGCACGAGGTTGGAAGAAACCAGATCGGAGTTATGCAAAATTAAATTTTGATGGATCTAAGCTAATTAATGGTAACTCTACGGGAGGTTCCATTATAAGAGACGAGACCGGAAACCCAATTGACAGGTCTGTCAGAACATATAGGAAATTTTCGGTCTTGATGGCAGAAACATTGGCACTGTGGGATGGAGTGATGAAAGCTAAACAGAAAAATGTTATAAAGTTAGAAATAGAAGGAGATAATATCATTGTTATCAAAACTGTCTTAGTACAAATCCGATGCCCATGAGAGATTGAAAGGATTATTACAGACATTCTTGTATCCCTACGGGGTTTCGAGTCAGTTCGTATTCATCATGGGAGTAGGCAATGTAACTCTGTGGCCGACAAAATTGCATTTCTGGGCCACAATCTCTCATGGGAAACCATTTGGAACCATCATGAGTTTCTAGCTCTCATCCGTAAGGATGCCCTAGGGATCCCGCCTTAAGGCGAGACCCTAATTTTCACCGATTCAAAAAAAAATAAAAAAAAATGATCATAATTTGTCAAAAAATCATACTTATAAATTTTATAGCATTATTAGTTATATATAAAAATTTATTTATACATGAGACCAATATATTATTTATAATTAAAAAAATAAATCTAAATTTTTATTAAACCCCATATAAGGTACTGGGATTACGCTAGGTAACTCGGTAACTCATGCTCCATTAATTTAATGAGCAGTCCTTGATTATCACCTGAACCTGATATGTTGCCGTGCTATTGGATGGGGATGGGTACAGCGACGTAATAAAACCCGAAATCACAAGAGTGATTACGGACCATTATTATGGCCTGATTCGGTGATTCCAATTTCCATTTTAGTGCATCCAAAATAAACCCTAAATCAAAAAATAAGGAAATAGTGACGTGTGATGCTGTATGATGACGTGCTTGGCAACGGGCAGCACATAAAACAGCCCAAATGGAAAAAAAGGGAAAATAGTATCCGAGAAAGTAAAAGATAGGGACTCAGAGATCGCGATGAAGAAGCCCGGAGCCGAGAAGAAAAAGGTTCGCCGATCAGCAGTCGCCGCCCAAAATGGCGGCAGCGACACCCCTCCTAGGGTTCGTCCTTCTCTCATTTTCTCCATATCTCTACGATTTCAGTTTCTCATGCGGGGGAGATTTAGGGCTTTTTAATCGATTTGGATCTTCGAAAGACCGGATCTTCCTGTTATGGTTTGTTGGATCAATTCCGGTGGTATTCTGAGCACCGATTCCGTCTTGAATTTGTGGAGAGTCATGTAAAGATGACCTTTTGTGCCCGAATTTGCGGATTTGGATCTGTCTAATTTTGATGTTCCCCTACTATGGATGCTTTTGGTTGCTTGCTGTGGTTTTTTGGATTTCTGGGAAGCGGTAGCTTCGAATTTTTGTTGTTATCGAGCGCAGGATGGGATGCCTACAAATTTAATGAAATCTGTAGACTAAGATTCATGAAACTATGTCGAGAGAAACACAGGAATTACCTTTTTCCCTATGGAATACCCTAGTTTAAGCTTCGGTTGGCTGTGTAGTCTGATATATGGCTTCAGAAGTTGAGGCAGTTGATAAATCTCCTACTATGTTTGCATTAAGAAATCGAAATGGGATTTCATTCAACAAAATAGTGCAATCGAATTAGCATTGCAGCTTATATTTAATGCTTGATCGATCCTGCTATGCATGTGTCATTTGTTACACTTCAGTTTCAGTTTTACATCTTTCACACAAGTACTTAGTAGTTGATACTTAGTTTCTTAGGACTAATTTTCTTCTGCCTCGTGTGGTAGATTACTCAATCTACTTAGTAATGTCTATGTCATATTGTTTCTGATGCAAACTATGAAACTATCTTCAGAAACAAGCTGCTGAGAAGGATTTATACTTGCTGCTCGCTGAGAAGATGAGAGACCATAAGGGTTTTGAGTCCAGATGGGCTGTTTTACAAGAGACTCGTGTAGAGTATTTCAGGGGAAAGGACTTTGTTGCCTTTTTGAGAAATCATTCAGATGTTAAGGACATATTGGATCAGGATAAGAATCTAGACGCAGATGATATTGGTAATGCCTTGTTGAAGAAAAACCTCATTGCCAGATGTGACCGGGTTGTAAAAACGCTCAGACCAGGGAAGAAAAAGTTGTCTACATGGCCTGCACACTTGGAAATTTTCCCTGTAAGCCCCTCCATTGGAAAGCAAACTACATGTTCATATCCACTCCTATATATGCTTTTAGTTACAGTGCATTACATTTTTTTGCTTGCAGAAGGAATGGTATATGTTTGTTATATCCTGAAACTTCCTTATCGGGTAGTGAAATGGTGAATTCTCTTATTCAACTTGTAAATTAACATCGAAATTTTGTGCAAACTGCAGAATCATAACCTGGTCTTGTGACATGGGATATAGCTTGTTTTGACTTATGCTGTTATGATGTTTCCTCATTAGTAGGATATCATGTATCTTTATAGTTGGAAGACATTTTGGCTTTAGCTTCAGCATGTTGATTCTTGCTGTGTGAACTTGTAGTGCTCTGCACATGGCTTTCAGTCTGTTTCTTTCTATTGTTGTGGTACCCTGCCTGCACATAGTTCCAATATTAGAAAAACCTTTTTCTTGTTAACTTACGTGAGAACTTACTTACAACAAGTGCCCCCACAACATATATTGACATTTTGCGATATAGTTTGGAAAAAAAGAATGTAGCTTCATATTCTTTGCCATGCCATCCCCATGAATGATTGTTGTTCACTTAGATGAATTGTATTATGAGTTGACTTTCAGCTGACATTCAATCTTATTGCAGATTCAAACCTTTTCAGATAACGATGCCTTCTTTATGTGGACATTTGAAAAACGGAGGCCATTATGGCAGACACTCCTCTCCTTCTCTTGGCCTGTTTTGACTCTGGCAATCTGCTTGTTTCCTGTATATCCTCATCGGTGCAAACTAGTAGTGCTCTACTCATGTGCAGGGATTCTTCTACTAATACTGTGCCTTCTGCTTTGTAAGTTCTTGCCTGTTACTACCACCCTTTTATCATTTATGTCAGTAACAGTTTTTGGACCTAAATTTAATCCTTATCTTATTCTTAAATGCTATCACATTTCAATTGAATTGTTGCCACATGGGATTCTGTTCCCTAACATATGACTAAGATTTTAACCTGTTATGTGTAATATGGGACGTAGTAACCTTTGCATTCCTTTTACATAGAAAAAAGAAGTATCTGTACTTAAAAGGTTTTCCACTAACGTTAGGGATTTTGGTCATGTCAAATGCAGTGAGGGCTACAATCTTTGGTGCTTTGTGGATCCTTCTTGGAAAACGCGTATGGATTTTCCCCAACATTCTTGCTGAAGAAGCAACGTTGCGTGAATTATTCCAGTTTTGGCCAAAGAAAGATGAGGAGGAGAGGCCAAAGTGGACTTCACGGCTTTTCTATACTGGTGTAGCGGTTGCTGTCATATTTTTCTTGAGACATCATGCTCCTGATGAGGCTGCTAGAGCCAGGTATTTGTCTAAATATTCAGAAACTGAACTGCTCTTTTTGTATTTTCTTTGTTATATACATGATGAAAGGCCATGATTTACATTCTTTAATATTTACTTAGCCAAGACTATATATGCTCTCTGCATTCAGTTAGATTTATCATTCTAGTGTTTGACACCAAAATTTTAGAATAGACTCAAATACCATTTAGGCAATCAGTTTTAATTTT
This sequence comes from Polygonum aviculare, assembly GCA_934048045.1. Taxonomy (NCBI): domain Eukaryota; kingdom Viridiplantae; phylum Streptophyta; class Magnoliopsida; order Caryophyllales; family Polygonaceae; genus Polygonum; species Polygonum aviculare. The sequence goes on along the minus strand of OW204023.1, from coordinate 12,577,320 downwards.
GGGTTTACTTTCTAGAAGTTGGGTGCAATTCTCCTAAAATCATTGGCCTACCTCATTCAGTATTAGTAAAACAATATATAAAATGACAATTATTGTTGAGAAAACATATTAGGCTTGTATGACAAATGTATCTAAAGAGAGGGAGTACATTATACGAATATCAAATTTCTTCTAGAACATATAATCCCACTCTTCCTTGTGTATAATGGTGCAATTTGATCTTTCAGATACCAGAAGCGGGTTTCAAATATCATAGATGATGTCCTTGAATGGTCACCCACATTGTCCTTGTCTGGGATGATGAAACAGCCGACAGAGCCATTCAATGAAACTGATCCCCACACGAATGGGAGTGAGTCCGAGTCGAGCTCATTCAAAGGATCTCCAGTTCCACCTGAAGACATCGATGTTGATGAAGTTGAAGATGTTCCGGATGTACAAGACGACGAAAATCACTCCCAACAAAGCAGAGATGACATTTGATCAACACTCTGCTAACATTGGAGGGTATTACTGCCTATGAACTTTTTGGACGCTGTTTTATGTGACTTATGTTATAACTTTATAGAACCTGTTCCCCCTTTGTCCCGTTTGCTCGTGAGATGTAGAGCTTTGTATTTACAGTTAAAAAGAGAAAGCAGAAGTAACTTGAAATCTTTTTCTTCGTGAAGATTAAAGAGATGCACAAAAGCCCGGATAGAGGTATTTTGTCTCTTTTTCTGGGTAAGTTCTCAGCCCGATCATGGTTTTAAAATAATATGATCCAAATGGTCTATATGAGGAATCTGTAAGCAGGATAAAAACAACGTTTGGGTTTGAATAAAGATGTAATTTACACTACTGGGTTTCTGTATGTACCTCATGTATACATAAACCAAGGCGTTGGGCTTGTTTGGCAAATCTAGCTGAAACTGGGGACGAATTGGAGTTGAATTTAGGGGAGCCGGGGTTGAATTTGAGCCTCAAATGACAAATAAGGAGTGTGAATTTATGGCCCGCTTGGTTGAAGAAAAATGTTCAATACAGACACGGAGGGATGGATTTGTGTCGAAATACAATATGCTGCATTTGGTGGACCAGTTTTTCCTTTTTATTCACTCCCTTGTAGGCCTGATTGAATCCCAAAATCAATTCCCTTCGATAACACATTCCTGCCCGAAAACAAGTAGAGACATGCTATGACCTCTGATGCCGACGAGGACGTGTTGGCCTTGAGGGTAGCCCTACTTATGGCATCCGAGTCTCTCAGGCTTCTTATCTTTCAACCCTATAATCAATGAAAGTTGGCAAGATGTCTTGGCTGATATGGTAGAGATTCAGGATCAAATCAACATTCACGCCCTATTTTTAAAAGACAAAACACTCACTCACAATTCACTCGTTTGAAAGTTGAAACACACAAGTAAAGCAGAAGAGAGATTCCTCTGCAGAATCACCACAGAAAATAGTCTATACACACCACCATTATCCCCCAATGCTAAACTAAACACGCCAATCCTAACGCTAGAGAGTAAAAGAACCACATTTGAGTCCGGAATATGGAAAGTTTTAAAACACCCTGCCAAGTCCCCATAACAAATCCAACAGCGAATACACAGAAGTAGACCAAGCCAAGAATGATTTGCCGCTTAGCTATCAGAAGCCAAGACTCCATCTGCTCGTGAATTAACCTCCCTTTCGGGCATTTAGCTGTTCTTCATGTGACCCTTGGGCAGTAGATCCTGCACTCGGTGAATATGTTTGGCATGAGAAACAATATTCAGGAGATTGATATTCAGAATTTGATGAATCAGTCACTAAAGAAGATGCCTGAATAACCTGAGCTATTGCCTTCACCTTCAGATGCATGGTTTGAGCCATCAGCCTCAGTTTTCTTAGCAAAACGGCCCCCAGATCCTCTTGCCCTCCTCAGTGCATGCTGGTGACGAGATTCATGGAGATACGGCTATAGAAAAAGAAACCCAAAATAATGATGATTCAGCTAATGAGCCCAACACGATGACATTGATGTTATGAAGTCACATTACATCCAGATTGATGATCATCCGATAAGAAAATGTTCAACGACTGATCTCATAAAAATCAGGGTTTCCCATCCAAGTCAAGATGAGCTACCAGGATCACCATAGAAAGACAGAACAATAGAATAAAGTACAACACTCACCTTTCTAGCTTTGATCAGCTTCTTTTCCAACTCAGCTTTGGCACGTATTTGTCTACGCCTCAGGATCCCATGGTATTGCTTCGCATTAACATAAACCGGCTCTTGTGCCATTTCAAGAGGTAAAGGCATCCTAGGCTGATGCATGCCGTAAAATGAAGGATGAACCTGGTCACCAGACCCATGGATTTATTACATGACACTAACAATTGGTTCTTGCCACATGGGTAAAAAGTTCACCCAAATGTACACATTTTGGGTTATACCTATTTTGTTTTTCCTAATTGCAAAAAATAGTAATTATTGGTAAAAATCCTCAATTTAGAGCATGGTTGAACCACATGGCGCACTGTTTTTTTAATAATTGGGTTATGCCTATGCTTTTTTAATTGCAAAATAAAAGAAATCTTGATAAAAGCATAGAACTACTCAATTCAGAATATGGTTAGCCATAAGAGTTTGGATACAGATATTCTGTCAGAATACTGAAATCCCTGATCATACAAAAATGGGGGATAAAACAAAATAAAAGAAATGCCTCAATGCATTAATCAGATGCAATTCATGCATAAGTAACAGATCATTAGTGACCCACCATAGGCTGATGACCATAGGCAGCCATCATTCCTCCATAGTAAAGATCTGGATAAGGGTTTGATGCACAGGCCTGCAAACAGAAAGACACACACACTGTAAATTCCAATTTTGTGTTCAAGATTGCTCATATATACTTGTCTCCCATGTTTTTTGTTGAAAATTTTATAACACATACATGCTTGTAATACAAAATATAAGAAAAAAAACCCCTTACAATTGAGTGCCCAACAAGCTCAAGCTGAGGCGGTTGTCCAAGGTATTCCCCATTTCCAAAGACAGATGCAGGCCCAGCATCTTGTATAATTAGGCACAGTTTATGTCAAATGCAAAAACAATATCAAAATGACAAAGTAGGAGTGTTACTAAAGCAAAGAAGTGACAATTACTCATTAAAATGTGGCGATTTACTATAAATCTACAATGAGAATTTGAAGTTCACCTTGCTGTATAGAACCAGTATTTTGGGAGTCTTTGCTGGTGTCATCATCGTCATCTTTCCGGTGGCCATCACTGGATGGTGAGTTGTCTTTAGACCCCCCTGCATCATTTAAAGAAGAAGAGTCGGAAACATTTCCTGCTGCTTCAGCAGAAGCAGCAGGACCATATCCAGCACCTCGCCACCACTGCTCAGAACAAGCAGTTGATGGCGGCATAGTTCCTGATTGGTTTACTGTCACAGACTTTGCTGGCATGATTGGGAGTCTCTCAAGTGTCAAGCCTCAACAGGCAAGAATGTTCACACTGAAATCATCATAACCACAGTGTTCTGCATATAAAAGCCATAATACATGGCAAGAAAGAAAGAAAAAATCAAGGATTCTTCTCATAAACAATGTCTAATTGTGCAGTCAAAAAGAGAAACTACATTTCCTCACAAACATGCCTTGTATCTCTAACAACATTGTCTATGCCATGGAAGGAGTTTCAGCCAAGAACAGAATTAGAGGTATATAAATCTGGCAGAGCCGAAGTAACAAACCAAAAACCATAAAGAGAAAGGAACTGTTCCAAAGGTCAAAGATAGCAGCTTGATTCCCCTCATCTTCCACAAAACTAAAAAAGGAGACAAAAGTGAAAAAGGCAACATGAAGACCTCCATCAAAAACATCAGCATCGTACGAAGTGAAGAATGGGAGCTACACTGAAAATTCTGCAGTCAAAATTCCAGGGACTCTCCGGTTCGAACATAGTATCTAGGAAATGATCAGTTCCAAATTCTCACAGCAATTCACAAAGAAAAGAAGCGAATCTAATCCGGAATTCCCATCTAGATAATCAATTCCTGCTTATACTACTATCAATAACAGAACTTGGATCCGAGTGTTCTAATACTGAATTCAGTCGACGACTGGGGATACAAGACCAAAGGAACATAATTCGAAATCAACAGAACAGTTCCTCAAACCCTAATTCCCTCAAACCCCAGCAACAAACATCCAACAACAGTATCCAATTATTATTACTCTATCTTTTACAATAAAATAAAGAAAAAGAGGACAGAATCGGAACACGAAACGCGATTCCTTTTGCAAAAAGAAGAAAGACGAGTTATGATAGGTCGGAATCACTCACTTTGGCGATTGATAAGGTGGCTGCACGAACAAATCCCTAGAATTTTGCAGCCTGAATTCCCCCTTTTCGCTCTCTGTTGGTAAAAAAAAACTTCGAGGGCGTTCCAGATGGATCTAAATTGGGGCTTGGATTGAAAGCAGTGTCTTGACTACAAGTCAACTCTTCCTCTGCTCCCGGGTTACGCCGCTTCTCTGTCTCCTGCTCTCGCCTCCTCCTAGTTTCACACTTTCTCCCCCTTTTTTTTATTAATTTTTGTTTTGGTTTTTACGAATTTGAAAATAGATTAATAAAATCGTTATCGATGATGATAAGTTTCAAATTCTGAAAATATACTCATATACTGTATATTTTTAGAAAAATTATATCATGATAAAAATTACAAAAAAGGGTAAAGAAAAGTCAGTTCACAGATTGTTCCAGAGGGGGTTTGGTTTGCTGGTTCTTCTTCCTCTCTGCCTGCGTGCCACCTCATGGCTGCTTTCTGACACGTGGGAACCTGAGTTGCCTCATATTTTCTAATTTTCCCTTTATTTCTTTTATTTCACAATGGGAAATTGGAAATATACTTTTTTTTTGGGTGAGCAAAATTGGAAATATACTTGGCACCAATAATTAAAAAAAAAAAACAGAGCATAATTTTGGGCTTTATGACCCATTACCATAGTATAGTAGGCCAATAGAGGGATGTGTCCAATTTAACGTTTCGGCCCATTATCAATGCTAATGATGCTTATTGAGAGCAAAAATCTATACAATTAATCAACACAACATTTTCATATCATCCATTTGATGAGAAATCCTACCAATAATATCATCTTTAATGTGGGTTAAAGATCAAGCTTCTTAGTATACTTTTTATTTAGGGTCTGTTCGGTACAAAGCTTAATGAAACTTAATGAAGCTTAACTTTTTTTTAAATAAAATATTTTTGGTGCTCTGTGGATCATTGTAGCTTGAACTTGTCTAGTTGAATTCAACTGAATTAAGTTGGAAGTAAAAAATGGTCTCCCTCAAGCTTAACAAAGCTTAACTAAGTTGAATTGAACTCGTAATTCGGCTTTAGCTAGTTTTACCGTGTTGAGTATGGAGTTTGATTCAATTAGGCAGAAGAAGAACGAGCTAAGACCGAAGACGAGGAAGAGAAGTCGAAAAGAAGGCGGAGGAGAAGTGAAACTCGGGGTGGCTCGAAAGCCCAGCCACGCTTTGGCCGGAGGAGCCCACGGCATCACGAATGAGGAGCGGGGAGCAAGACGCAGGCAACGCGGACAGGGACGCGGCCGCATTCTCGGAGCCGTGCCGAAGACGTGGGCAGAGACACGGAATGCGCCCGCATCTTGGAGGCACTAGACGCGTCTCGAGACGTAGCCTTCTGGTGGCATTCTGCGGCCCAGGGCCATGGGAACGCGCCCGCGGTATTAGTGTGGAGCCCGAGTTTTGAAGCGTGTCCGCGGATTTCAACGGGAGATTTCATATCTTTTGGGGATATTTTGTTTCCTTAAGAAAATCATATCTTGTAGCTCTAGTTTTCCTATTTATACTCGACTTGATTATTATAATTGGTGTGTTACCGAAAGCATTGAGAGAAATTCTAAAAGCGAGATTGAGAGGTTAGGCTTAGGAAGAATTCTTGTCACCCTTGAGTTCTCTGATCTAGTGCAGAATCCCTGTCGTGGTAGTGCCCCCAGACGTAGTCCTTGCTTCCTAATGACATGTTCAGCCTCATGGCTTCCGCAGCCTTTAAGTCCTTAACTAAGGAATATGCCGGACTCATTTTAAGGTCTTGTTTGGTTGTAAATCGTGGAAATTTAAACGTAATGGAAATGAATTTAGTTCATTTTAGTGTAATGTTACATTGACAAAAAAAAATATCTTCTCATCTCTCTTTACTATCCATAAGAAATTTGAGTTTCATCCACGAAAATCATTTCTCTACTAAAGAGAAGAGTGACAAAATAAGGGAATCACTCCCTTTCACCTCACATTTACAAAGTGCATTAAATATTGTCAAGATTCGTTTCTATTTCGTTTACGTTTTACTGGATAATAATTATCTTTTTTTTTTGGTTGAGGGCACTGCTTATGAGAGTCGAACCGGTGATCTCTGGGTACTACCTTTAGAGGCTTAACCGTTTTGACTAAATGTCTGAAGACACTGGATAATAGTTATCTAAAGAGGCCCTAAATGTGAGTATGTCACTAGAAGGCTCTTTAAACTACATGGCTTAATTTCTTTTTCGGTCGAATAGATGGCTTAATTTCTAAGGTTTGACAAATTAGTCTTATGTCATTATATGGACAGTGGCATCCCAATGACAATTAAGGACGTAGTTTTATTTCCAAAGAAAAGTATATATTGACTAACCCAAGCTGGACGTTGTTGACCTGTATAAATCCACAAATGGAGCCCGCCATTGTAGAATTCAAACCAAGCTACCTCTTCAAATTAATATACCTGCCACATACATTAAATATTGGGTAGCATAACTATTAAAGCCAAAAAAGTAGATTGCAGTGAGAATTCAACTATGGAATCAGGAATGACGGAGTCGGATGGGGAAGCACGAGTAAGGCTGCATGGAATGTGGGCGAGCCCCTTCGCGCGGAGGGTCGAGATGGCCCTCAAGCTCAAGGGCGTACCCTACGAGTACATCCACGAGCAGCACTTGACCAACAAGAGCCCAGACCTCCTACGCCACAACCCCGTCTACAAGAAGATCCCGGTCCTTGTTCATGACGGTAACCCCGTTTGCGAATCACTGGTCATTCTCGAGTACATCGACGAAGCGTGGACCAGCCCTCCCTTGCTCTTTCCTCAACACCCTTATGCGCGCGCCAAAGCTCGTTTCTGGGCCGCTTTCCTTGACCAAAAGGTATACATATATATAGTTATATATGGATCTACCTATCAAGTCTTATGTACTACTCGATCCGCCCTCTTTCAACTAGAGACTTACGGTTTTTTGGCGGATCGAGTTGATAGGTGACCTAATTTTGGCTTGTTTGAGCTAGTATCTCTTCAATCAAAAAAACTGTATGTAACGTAACTAAATGCACACATGCAGATCATGGAGCAGCTGCGACAAGTGTCTAGAGCTCGAACCGAAGACAACACAAGGCAATTGAAGGAGAACTTGGACACGTTGGAGGAGAATATGCAAGACATATTTCCAGGGGGCATCCCTTGGACAGATGGGAGCCAGCTTGGGATCTTGGACATCCTAATGTGCACTTATTCGAGCGTGGCTGTTGCGGTCGAGGAAGCCTTCGACATCGGGATAATGGATCCCCGCAGGCGCCCGTCCATAGCTCGCTGGATCAGAGCTCTTGATGAGCTCCCAATTGTGAAAGACACGGCTCCTCCTCACCATGACATGGTCGCTTATTTGACGTTTCTTGCCAACAGGTGACTTTTTCCATCACCGTCACCCTCGATGCCTCCTTAATTAATTGTATGCATGATTGGCTCCGTCCTCAACTTAATTCATTTCCTGGAATCCGGTCTGCTAGCCAGTCATATATACATGAACGAACAAGTGTTGAACACCATTCCCGTTTGTTACGTTTGTGTTTCATGGTGTATTGTACTAGGATAATCGATCAATCAGTCTTTGCTTGAGCATTCTAATTGTTATGTTGTAGCTTGTCTAGACCGAAAAACGGCCTTGAATATTATCCGTAATGGTGAGAATGATAATATTATTCTTTTCACAAAAACTATTGATACTTATAAAGAGATCATCTCATTCATTATCTCTCAGATCTCGCAATTTCTTTTTGGTGCTTTGAACTAAACTCATGGCCTCGATAATATTTTGATCTTTTTGTTGCAAGAATTGTAACAAAACATTTGTAAACCCCAATACTAGATGCATCAAATGAGCAATGAACACAAATTGATAACTCTTCATTTTATTCATCAAGCTACCAATAACTCCTCGAGTTTTTGTTTCGGTTCCATCATAATATATGTTTTCAAGAACTTGGATGGTTGAGGACCACAAAGACAATAGACGAACAATTGTTGTATAGTGTGAACTTTAACGTTTAGCTCCCGGTCGAGTTAAAGTAGTTTCTTGATTCAAACCTCTCCCGGTAGAAAGTTCACCATTTTCTAACTTCTCCACCATGTTTTCATGTTGTTTTTGTCGAAACTTGTCTTTTCTCTTACAAGAAGCCCCATGTTCTTAATCATACACAAGTACTCAAAGAAAGCACTCACACATTAATTCATATGTGAAACCGCCACAACGACTAATTGGAGTTGGTGAGCAAAACAATGGACATACCTTGCATTTGAATTTGCGTTGAATTTTCATTTGAAGCCTCATCATATCCTTGACCTTGTATATGAAGATGGATAACCCATGTTTGGTAAAAAATTCATCAACACCACTTTTCAAAGATAGTGTGGTATTGTCTGTTATATGAACATCTCCAAGGAACCTCTCCATCACTACTTCCTTATTGTTCACATATCTTAAAGCAATAGTCATATGCTCTTTGACTGAACTATCACAAGCAAAACACGACATCTTTGGATACACTATATTCCAATCATTCTCATTTCTTAAATCACTAGACTTGGAAGCACCTCAATTTATTTCCAAAATCGTTTCTTGGAAAATCATGAGAAAGTGGTTAACAAGGACCTTTAACTACGTACTCTTGCCTAATATCATCTCGATCTCGGGCATCATATTCAATGAGATAATTTCGCAATGTCGGATCTCCGTTCGAGTTCTTTTTAACCCCGAGCTACCAACATTTACATCAACACTTTCAGACTCATTGTTGATGGATGGAGGCTCAATGCTTGGAACAGATGATCTTTTACCCCTAATCACCAATTTGTCCATCACTTTACAAAACCTACAACTTGCAAAACTAAACAATCATCATATTAGTCACGTGTGTGCTGGGTGATTGGGTAGATTGTGTATGCTTCTCCCTTGACCTACCCCTGTTGAGTGCCAAGAGAGTCTTGGTGCAGGGATGCATTGGATGGCTTGTTCTTTCGTTTTGGCATCGATTCACATTTAGTATTATCTTGTTATGAGATATGCTAGATGTGACCTTACTAGGATTTTGGAGAAGCTTAGGTTTGTGTTGTATTTTCCATTTGTTTTTTGATGAGAAAGGCTTCGGTTTTTCTTAATATAAGGTTTGACCATTTGCGAAAATATCAAACTAAATTCTCTATTAGCTTTAATCTATGTAGCATAATCACATAAGCAATTCTAAAACAATAAATTAAAAATGCCCGTGATCTAAATTATAGAATTTAATATTATTCTTCAAACCCTAGCTAATAAATGCAAAAAATTATGCAAACAAACGATCAATTTAGCAAGTATGTATATAGAATGCGTGTGGAACTATGGAAGGTCGGGAGTGGGACAAGAAGGAGCCGCGTTGGAGGTCAAGAGTGACGATAGTACGTGAGGCGTGGTGAGTGGCATCCAGGCGAGGTGTGATTTCCGATTGGACGACAATCTTGAGAAGCAAAAACTAATGTCTTTGAAGTACTGTTCTCCATGCCTCCGTCTCTTTTAAAAAGATAACACCAAAATCAAAACACTACATCTTTGGATACACTATATTCTAACCATTCTTAGCGTGAATATTGTTCTGTGTTTGAAGTATTATTTTTTTTTCATGTCGTTTTGAGTGGTTTTTAAAGAACACCCAAAACGGTGTCGTTTTGATTGTTTCTTTAAAAGAAAAACTAATCTTCTTCAACATATTGTCCACGCCTCCACCTCAACTTTGTCGACCCTAATTTCTCAACATCGCCATTCTTATTCATCGCTCCTCTGATATAATAATCGACTCACTGGCGGGTTGAGGGGTCACCGGACCCATCAAGACCTCTCCCCTCTCCGCAACTGATTCCGACCACTGCATACCCATTACTGTGTGTATGGCCCCATTGAAGAAAATAACATTAGTGGTGGATGAAATTATTTGATTAAGCCACATAATTTCATTTAATGTATTTCAACCATTCACAATTAAACATTATCAATTAAGAGAAGGGGACAGTTGGGGGGAGAATGAGTCTCTAAGAAAAACCTAAGAATGAATTTTCGTCATTAGTTACACATGTAGGAATTGTGTAGTGCACGAGTAATTATTTTTGTTTACCTTTGGAGTGTAAGTTTCGGAGCATGTATATGTAGTATCATACAATATAATGGTGTATTTTCATCCATAATGGTTGTGTATGATAAGATTAAAGATTGTGCTCACATTTTAACCAATTATACATTATATATTACATATGAAAAAAGTCATGCACAATTAGATATAGACATATACAATCATATTAAGTGCAAATGTACGTTCATGATAAGGGAAAATACAAAGTCATATTATATGAAAAAGGTATAGTTATCCGTCACTTACACAGTTATATGAAAAAAAATCACATACAATAAGATGAAAGCGCATGAACAATCATTTTGTATAAAAATACACAATCATGTTATTTTCAAAAACGCATGCATGTTAAGTGAAAATGCACAATCATTCTCTTCAGATTTTGTACCCTCGCATGAAAAAATCACACACAATGCGATACCGAGCATGTACATTCATTTTAATCGAAAGTGCATAGTCATGTTATTTGCAAAGGTATAATGACTTTAAGTGAAAGGGCATAGTCATTCTCGTCACATATTACACACTGACATGAAACACCACACACAATGCAATCAAGAGCATGCACATTCATATTAATCGAAAATGCACAATCGTATTATTTGAAAGGACACAGTTAAGTTAAGTGAAAATACACAATTGTACGTTCTCGTCACATTTTGCATACTCATTACGCAAGTGAGAAAAATAGACACAATAAAGATTCAAAACATGTATATTCATATTCATCGAAAACGCTCAATCACGTTATTTGAAAAGACACAAACAACTGAAGTGAAAATGTATAGTCATTTGTTACGTTTTTCTTTTCCGAAAGTTTATACACACATGCAAACTTAGCTTTTGATATAACATAATCAAGTGGATACAATTCATTCTCATTTCTCTTCTTAGATACATTCTAACGTGATCTTTTCCCTTAAAAGAATGACAGAATACATCAACAGACCCCTGTACTTTTACGTTTTTTCCTATTGCCCCCCCTACCTAGAAATGTTCAAACAGACCCTTGTACTGCCCAGAATTTTGCCTATTGAACCATTCATTTCTTTCTCTCCATTTCGTGAGTGCGACGCGCTGCCACGTGTCACTTAAACGGCCACCAAATTTCCACACAACACTTACTTAACAAAAAAAACCATGCCACGTAACAAAAACCAATTGCCACATAAGCAATTTATAATTTTTACCTTTATTCCCATTAAGAAAATGCCTAATCTTCTCACAAATTATTCCCACATAGATGAGTCAGCACTTTTTAAATAAAAATAAAAATAAAATGAAGCTTTTATCTTCTCAAAATTCAGATCTGAGAAACCCCACCATTTCACTATTTTGTTGTGCCTTTCCACCCCCAATCCCACAACCCACCATTGCAACTCCGTCTCCATCCCTCCCTACCCCATCAACCTCACTGGAATCCCGTTCCGACTCTCCGACTCCTTCTGCTCACGCGCTCTCCCTCCTCAAACCCTGCTCCTCCACTATTCTCCCCAATTGCAGTCTCTGCCCTTTCCACTACTCCCTCATCAAACACCCCTCTCATCTCCTCCTCCAACCATGCGGATCCAATCCCCCACCCCTCTCCGAGTAGAGTTTCCAGAGCGACGTCCTCGATTTCCTCACCCGCTTCCTCGCCCTCGGAATCGAGCTCGTCTAGGACGACCACCAAGATCCCTTCTTTACTCCCTGCAATGACTGCGCTTCCAGAAACATGATATGCGGGTTCGATTGCTCCGATCCGGCCAACCGATTCGTCTATTTCCTCAACCGGGTCGAGTTCACCTCCCCATGCATTCACCATAAGGTCGCCGTTCTAACCACCGTCTTCGCCCTCCTCTGTTTGCTTTGTTTTCTAATTTGAATTGCAAAGGTCAGGAAGAAGGGCAGAGATCTGGAATCACGATTGCAGCTCCGACTCTTCGACGAGGAAGGCAACAATGGAGGTCCGGTGTGAAGTTGAGATTTAATAAGAAAAAAGAAAGAAATATACTAATAAAGAAGAAAGAAATAAAAAAGCTACTAAATAAGAAGAGAAAAAAGAAATAAAAAAGGCATTTTTTTAATCATTTGACATGTCAGCAACAAAAACAAAAACACTTGCAATACACGTGTCTAACTAACACACGCTTGTCCACGTATGCAAAAATTGGCGTAGTACAAAGGGACTGATAGGAAAAAAGGTTCAAATATAGGGATCTGGTGATGTATTCTGCCTTAAAGAACGCTATCATATAAAAACTACCCATCATCTCTCTCCTTAGATATCATTTCTTGCCTGAAATGATACCTCGCTTTACTCCCTAAAAAATTTCTAGTGACTTATCTATACTACCTTTAGTATAAAGCGGAGACAGTGTCTTCACAAAAATTTACGCCACGTGTCATTTCAGTAATAAAATAATCAGTCGAGCCCTCCTTTATACAAATTAAGTAGTTAGAATCTTTTAGAATCTTATCCCATAAAAACTGATTAAAATTTACCAAAAATTATGAATTATCCCAAAAACAATAAATTATCACTTACCAAGAATTAGTTATAATCTTCCCATAAATACTATTATTTAATAAAACGTGATCTTTATCATAAAGTAAATTTTAAACAAATACAACTTATTTATATTATGAGTTGATTTACTATTGGTAAAAAAACACCAATCATACTACCTATAGTATAAAGCGGACTCAATGTCTTCATAAAAATTTACACCACGTATCATTTCAATAATAAAATAATCAGTTGGGCCCTCCTTTATACAAATTAGGTAGTTAGAATCTCATACTATAATCTTATCCCATAAAAATTGATTAAAATTTACCAAAAATCATGAATTATCCCGAAAATTTATAAATTATCACTTACTAAGAATTAATTATAATCTTCCCATAAATATTACTATTTAATAAAACGTGATATTTATCATAAAGTAATTTTAAACAAATCCAACTTATTTATATTATGAGTTGATTTATTATTGGTGAAAAAACACTAATCATAATACGAATATAAAAATATATATAATCCTATAATTTTAACATAATCATTGACATTACATATTATATTAAATTGGATTTATAATCACATTAACCGTAAATAGTACGGGGGTTAAACTAGTTATAATACGAAGATAAATATATATGATCATACTCCCTCCGTCCCATAATATAAGGCTCATTTGAGCATTTGCACAATTTTTAAGAAAAGTTTAAAAAGTGGGTAATTTAGATAGTTTGGTGGGGATAGTATGGTAAAAGAATAAGAGAGAGGGATGAAAAATGTGTAATTTGAAAGATTTAGTGAGGGTAATATAGTAAAAGGAGGAGAGAGAGGGATAAAAAGGTGGTAATTTAGATGATTTGATAAGGGTAATATAGTAAAAAGAGAAGAAAGAGGGATAAAAAGTAGGTAATTTGGAGGTTTTGATGAGGGTAATATAGTAAATTTGTATGACCAAAAATGGAAAGAATGGAAATGAGAAGATCATTTTGGGACGCCAAATAAGGAAAACGAGCCTTATATTATGGGACGGAGTGAGTATAATTTTAACATTATCATTAATATTACATATCTATATTAAATTGGATTTATAATCACATTACCCGTACATGGTACGTGGGTTAAACTAGTTTAATGTAAAGTGTTGGTGGAATGTAATGGCCGCTCGTTTGCGCACTCCTCAAATTCGGTCGCGCACTCCAGTATGGACGGGTTACGAAACTGTCCAAGCTGAACCCGGTTTTCTGGAAACCTTGGACAGTTTCAGAATCTGCCCATAAATGAACATCCGGTTCGGTTAAAAAACGGCCCATATGGACGGGTTTTGAAAATGTTCAAGTTTTTTTAAAAAACCAGCTTCTATGGGCAGGTTTAGAACCCGCACAAATACAGATTTTGAATTTTGAAAAAACGGCACCTATGGACAGATTCTGAACCCGTCCAAGTTAGGGTTTTTGAACGGCTCCTATGGACAGATTCTGAACCAGTCCATAAATCCAGTTATGCAGCCGACAGATTTTGGCTTTTAATGCGGCCTCGTGCTTTTCACTATTCACTTTTCAATTGTTAATTCATCCCATATGAGAAGGGTGGCTCGGAGGAGGTTGAAAACTGCCCACGATTGAGTTACGAATCCGTCCATGGGCGGGTTTGAAAACTGACCATGAACGAGTTACGAATCCGTCCATAGGTGGGTGTAAAAATTTCCCATGAACGAGTTACGAATCCGTCCAAAGGTGGGTGTGAAAACTTCCCATGAACGAGTTACGAATCCGTTCATAGGGCATTACGCATACCCTGAGCCCTAAACCCTATGGACGGTTTCTGGACTAGTACATAGGGTTTATACCCTAATGGCCGTTTTTCTGAATTTTTTTTAAAGAACTTATTATATCCATTTTTTTACAACAATTCAACGTTTTATCATTTAAAACATAAAAAAAACTTAAGTTACAAATCAGATGCCACATATAGCTTATATCGACCATGAAGAACTTCATCGTTAAGCGCTAGCCACTAGCTATTAGGACCTCTTATGTTTTATATAGACCTTGATGATGGTTCAACCCGCCATGAACCATGAAGTCCTTTACAAGGTTGAACTCGTCTTATACAATGAAGTCTTGCAAGATGGTTGAACTCGTAATGTGCCATGAAGACCTTTATGATAGTACTTGTCATATACCATGAATATCTTTATGATGGTTCAACTCGTCAAGTACCATGAGGACTTCTTGTGAGTCGTTTGCTAGTTGAAGGGCTAATATGTGAGATTAATCATAATAGTATAATATATGTAAGTGTAAGTTTAAAGGTGAATCCGTTCATGGACGGGTTACGGATCCGTTCATGAACGAGTTACAACCTAAACAAAAATCAATAAGTTCGAATTTGAGCCAAACAAATTGCAAAATATAAACATAGCAATTGATATAGTCTAATTTTAGGATACAACTAGCAGATGACCCGTACCTTGTACGGGGCTGTTATTTATTTATTTAATTTGCTTTGTGTATGATTTTACTTTAACAATTACAAATATTATCATACGTATACTTTGTTTTAAAACGATGCTTATTTTTTTGGAGTATAAAATGACATAATTCTTATATATCATCATATATATAAATAAATTTTATTTGTATAGTTACTTTTTATGCATACATAAATATATATTTAAAAAATTGAGGAAGAATGACATAAGATAAGATGCATTATCACATTTTATTAACAATTGATGCAAATCTTTTGGTATTTAATTAAATTATGTAAACTAACTTTTATAATAAAATCAATAAGTTTAAATAAAAACTCGGATTAATATATTATAATATTAAAGATATAGATAATATTTAATAAGCTATAGAAAACCATATTATCTCGTATATATGTTATTTGTTTTTGAAAAAATAATTAAATAATAAATATATAAATATGTAATGAAAATAATAAGAAATTATTATCTTAATAAAGAAATCGATCTTTTTTTCCTAAAGCGTAATCACTATGCTATATTAGCGATATATATGGTAAATTCAACATCCTTTTCTTTTATTGATATTTTTATATGATACAATAGTAAAAATGTATTTAATATATTATTTTATATGATACAATGGTAAATTCAACCTCCGCCGCCGGACCACCATCCGGTCCATTGCTGCCCGCCACCTCTGACGCCGCATCTCCCTCCCCGCCACCTCTGACGCCGCATCTCCCTCCCCGCTCCCCACAGCCGCTCGGGTACCCTCCGCACTCCCCACCGCCGCACCTCCCTCCCCGCTCCGGACCACCGCCCCTCCCCGCTCCTCTGCGATACTCGACCCGTTGAGATTGTCGTCCTCTGCCGGCGACCCTTGAACGGTTTGGATACCCGGCGACCCTTGAACGGTTTCGAGACCCGTTGAAGAAGCTTGTGCGGGATCCACACCGGTCGAAAATTGGGCGGTTGCAACCTCCTCCGAGCCACCCGGAACCGCGGCCGCCGTCGAGACTTGGCCTTCCTCCTCCTCTCTCGCTCGATCCATGGACGGCGGATGAATGACGTTGTTGTTGAATGACGATGAATGAGGCGAATGAGTGACGGCGGATGAATTTTGAGGGTTATAAAACTTATGAACGGGTTCGAAAACTGTCCATATTTTTGACCTAAAAAGTCAAAAATATGGGCGGGTTCTAAAACTGTCCATACTTGTACGGGTTCTAAACCTGTCCAAAACTCGTCCAAGCAAATTCCGGTCCGTATCTACATTTCCTAAACCCGCACACGGGACCGGGTTTTTTCTCAAATTATGGACGGGTTCTGAATTTGTCCATATTAAATCCGATTTTTTTGAATAATTATGTACGGGTTCTGAATCTATCCATATGAGGGTGCGCAACCGAAATTTCGGAGTCGCAAAATTTCGCCGAATGTAATTCTTTAAATATACTACCGATCGAGCGGTAGAATTTGTTGAGATACGTAGCGGACAGAGAGACAAATAATGGGAACCCGCACGAGCCCTCAATTGGATCATTGGATTCCCTTCCAAATGCTGGGTTTGGGCCCAGCCAACTCTGACATTTCCCCACAATCTCCATCAATTTCAATCATCTTTCTGTTTCACATTTCTCCATAATAATCAATTCTTTTTTATCACCTCAATAATTTCCATGTCCCACACGTAAATGACAATTACATTCAAAATTTATGATTTTGTCTACACTACTTGCACCTTTCCTCCATAAAAGAAAACACCAAAAAACAATCGCCTCAAATGCATTCTTTTTTCTTCTTACTTTTCTATAATAATTTTTAAAAAAAAATTTTTTTTTGCAATGGAGTAGGTTCTTCATTTAAACGATGGCTCACAATTAAAGGTGTAGTTGGTTTAATTATTGTGACAAGACTTGTTTTATTTTTGAAGCATATATTGTACGTTTGTAGCCCTTGGATTCTTGAATGCATGATGATGGTGTTTCTAGCTAAACCATCACATTTTACTATTTTAGATAGCCCCATGAGGCAATCTTACAAAGACATTATTGCAATTGACCTTTATCTCATCCATTTTTTCAACTAAACTCGTTGAAATTTACTACTAGCACTTTGGAGGTGTTAATTAAGGTATACAGTTAAGTTAATGCCAAAATCAACCGAATTATAGCACAAACTAAAAACAGAAACCAGAATCCACAAAGCTGACATATCAACACACACACCATAAAACTTTACAAAGTTTGAAAATATGGCATGCAGAATGAGAATAGAAAATACAGTACAAGGTGGAAGAAGAAGAGGATTCTTTCTAGCATAGAACTATATATATAAAAGTATCCATTCAAGACCCAATAAAGGGCACATACCATAGCCAAAACCTTAGCAAAACCCAGTGCTTGATCTCGTCTAATTCAAGTTAATTAGGACTAACCTTTGCCCTAATTATGAGAATCTCCTAGCCTAAAAAACTGCAGGCCATTCCTTGCCATATCAATTGTAACATCTCTCTCTATTCAAACCCTAACATATGTTTGGCCATATATACTTGATATAAGTACACCAGTACCAAACAATCACTAACAAAGCAAAACCCTAGGGTCAAACATCAAGTAGCTAGTAGTAGTGGACTAGTAGTAGTAGTAGTGGTGTGAACTAACTCATCCTTAATTAATCTGAGATTAAGCATGG
This sequence comes from Polygonum aviculare, assembly GCA_934048045.1. Taxonomy (NCBI): domain Eukaryota; kingdom Viridiplantae; phylum Streptophyta; class Magnoliopsida; order Caryophyllales; family Polygonaceae; genus Polygonum; species Polygonum aviculare. The sequence goes on along the minus strand of OW204023.1, from coordinate 12,559,164 downwards.
ATATTCCGAGGCGAAAACAAGAAGAAGACTTCCAAATCAGAGTGAGAGAAGAACTTGGCTGAGGACGACGGAGCTGAGCTTGGCATGCAATTCAACACTAGCCTCTTCTTCTTCTTCGGGGCCGGAGGACATGTCGAGATTTTGGGAATTTTGTACTTGTCCCCTTTCGGAGTGGAGCAACCTTCTTTGTTAACGTCCCCGCGGCTTAAGAAAGTCATGGAGTTAGTACTAGCTTCAGTTGTGGAAGAAACTTCTTCTTCCTCTCCCTTTTCTAAAGATTGAGTCTTTAGTTTCTTCTTCTTCTGTTGGTGTTGTTGTTGTTGTTGTTTCTTGTAGATGCTTCTGGTCATTATTCTCCTTGCTGGGTCAGTGGCTGATGCTGATGCTGACGTTGTAGTTGTTGTTGTTGCTCTTCTTGAGGGCGCCATTTGAGGAGGGAGTGTTCAAATTGAATGCAACTTTTGCTTTTGTGTTCTGTTTATATATACTTCCAAGCTAGTCCTATATAAGCTGTATGTATGAGGAAAAAGGAACAGTTGAAGGGTCCAAATCAGAGTCAGTTGAAATGGCAGTCTTACTGCAGAGGAGAATAATTCTAAAGAGAGAAGGGAAAGATACCCTGTACGTGGCCGGAGTGAAACCCACCCAACCCCATTACTAATACGGAGTACTATTACTAATAGGGCGTTTCAAAAGTACTTTCGAGACCCAACCCCCAAAAAAGCATTTTAATTGGAAGGCCGGCTTTTTTCTGTAATTAAGCTTGAAAATAAAGCATTCATTCATTCATTCGACATCACTAAGTAAAGAAACAGTGCTCCATAAAGCAATTAAATTTGAACAAGAAGAAGAAGCAGAAGAAGTCATTACACCTACGTACCTGTTTCAGATGACCTATAGCTTCTGTTTTAGGATTGAATACTGGTGAGCTGATGAAATATTCCCGAGATTTGAGGAACACCCATTTGGGATGATAGATTTTAATTTTGTGGGTTGGATTCGGTTTTCAGTTCCGGGTCATGGGGAACAAGATAATTAAGTGAGGAATTTGGAGAAGAGAAATAGTAGTAGTAGGAATTAGAAGAAGGAGCCGGAGCGAAAACCCTAGCTGGGAAACAGAGATGGAGATGGCATGCCTGGCCAGAACAAGGAAAGAGACGAGTGCGTAAAAGGAAGCAAAATGGAGGGAGACCGATTCGATCACCTAAAGCTTATCTTTTCTTTTCTTTTTCTTTTTTTAATTTCATTTTATACAGTAGTAGAAAACAAAACATAGTAGATTAGTATTACTCCGTACTTATTAGATTTTTAATTTGATCGGTTGGATTGGCCATTAAATTTAAAATGGAAAAGTACTATATATGTATACTTTAACTGTGACAGTGGAAAAGCCGCGTCTTTTGAATAGAGCTAGCCACCACGACTATATAAAATTGGTAAATAGTTGCAGAAGAAGTCATTTTTATGGAAAAAATGAGATGCTAGGAGGATCATTTTGACATATATATTTGACAAGTAATAGTACTATGTGCTTACATTATGTTGGTTTCCCATTTACCGGAAATACAGGTCCAGCCGAGTAACAGCCGGCTCAGTAAGTTTGGTTTTTCATTTTTAATATATTCAGTAGGGCTGGACATTTTCTGCGGGTGACCGACCCACCCGGTCCACCCGACCCAATTTTACGGGTGAATAACCGTAAATAAGCGGGTGATGGGTGGGTCGGGTGATGGGTGAAACGGTTGACGGGTCGGATATGGGTGAAATGTTTCACCCGTTTAACCCGACCCATCACCCGACCCATCACCCACCACCCGTTTCACCCGGTTAACCCAACCCATCACCACCACCCATTTTTTGCATGTACACTTTAAACTTCATTTATCTAATTTTGTTTTATACTTTCACATTACACTTTATAAAGTTCTAATTTAGCCAATTCTAAATTTTGAATGCTGTGATAGTGAATTGGATGGTGATATCAACTTTTGAAGAAGAATGCTGAAGAAGAAGGGTGTCACAGATGATGATTAAAGAACTTTTTGTTTCAATTGATTGATGTAGTTAACTTATATTTGCATAACGTTTTAGCTTTACTACTTTACAACTTATGTAGTAGTATTGAGATATTGACATGTTGTTTAAGTAAGCAAAAACTTTGCCATAATTATTTTGTTACTAGTTTTAAAAATTTGAATTCTTTTGGTGCAATTTAAAAATTTGCGGGTGACGGTCACCCGTTTCACCCGCGGGTGACGGGTGGGCGGGTGATGGGTGAAAGGTTTCGCGGGTGATGGGTGGGTCGGGTGATCCATCATTACTTGCGGGTTGGGTGGTGTAAGTGCTCCACCCACCCATAACCCGACCCATGACCAGCCCTAAATATTCAGTAAATTTAGTCTGCATAACTGACTAGGTGAATAAGTTTATCAAGGGATCACTGCCAGAGTAGGGGTGATGGGCGGTGGTTCGACCGGCTCATAAGGGCGTGGACTGGATTAGCCGGCAGCTCGTGAATTAATTAAACTATTTTTTAGTTCAAAAATTCCATCAACCTTTTTGTTATTTTCATTGAAAATCTTATATAGGGTCCAGATCAGGTGTGAAGAACAATAAATAAAAGTCGTTGATAAAGAAAAATCAATAGCGTTAATCGTTTCACTCAAAAAAGAAGAAAACAATACGCTCGAATTTTTGGTGAATTATTCAGGTATTTCTCGAGAATAAGGATACATCATACATGACATGCTCAATATTTTTCATCAAAACTATCACTGTATTCGTCAAAATCAATTGTTTGTTTATCAAAACCAATTACTTATGCATCAACAAACGTCAATGTGTATTGAAATTATGTGCATTAATAAATGTTTGCGCATCGTAATTAGTTGTATGTGCATTAAATGTAATTGTTTTATATGCATCATAGGTAGACATGGCAATTTCACCCGCACCCGACGGGTATCCGATTCACCCGATCCGAAAAAACGGGTGAAAGCCCAAAAAAGGACGGGTGAAAGTCAGGTTTGGGTGATGGATCGGGTCGGGTACGGGTGAATGTTCATCCACCCATAACCCGACCCATAATCCACCCAATAACTCAGTCCAAGTTTTATTAATATTTATATGTTTTTTTTTAATTTTGATGATATCTATATATCCATATCGTTATATATTAAAGTTGTGTCTTTTCAAACTTCCATGTTAATTTTGATCTCATTTCATATTAAATTAATTATGTTTTAACAATAAAATATGTTTATTTGTTTAAGATAAAAAATATAAGTATTTTTATTTTATCCATACTTATTTATGCCGAAACAATATCTATGATTCATATTTAGTATTATAACTTATATAAAGTATAATTATAAGTTAGATGCAAAAATATTGGAGAAAATTTATCTCTTATAAAAAGTGTGAAAGATATAACTTCAACTTCTATTAAAATTATAAAGTCTTATATAATATTGTGCATTTGTGATATAATCAAAACTTATTATAAGTAACCGGAAAATATCTTACTTAATCTTATATTGTTGATGGATCTTTTAGTTTTTGGATGGACAATGATGGATTATTTCAATGACTAAACAAATTGATACATAGTAGTATGCTTTAAAATTTTCAACTAGTTTAACTCGAAATTCCACCGGACCCACCTAATCCACCCGATAATATAGGGTGGATTGGATTCGAGTGACTCATGCCAACGGGTCGAGTCAAGTTCGGGTGGGGAAAATTGTAATGTTGGTCGTGTTTGGAAATGGTCCACCCAACCAAAACCCGACCCGGCCATTGCCATGTCTAATGATAGGTAGACCTGTCAATCGGGTTGGGTCGGTCGGGTTTGGGTCGGGTCATCTCGGGTTCGAGTTGAAATGGGTTTGGCCGGTAACGTGTAACGGGTCAATCGTGTCGAGTTGTTGCGGGTTTTTGGGTCGGGTTGGATCAACCAAACGAGTCAAGAGTATCAATTTTTTTTACAAAAACTTAAATAAAATATTATTGAAATAATAAACTAGAATAGTAAAATATTTTTTTTAATGTTTTAAAAATAAAGTATAACATAATTTTCATAATAAATTTTATATATTATAAAATATTATAAACTATAATAAATCGAGTTTGACCCAATGGGTTCGGGTTTCAATCGGGTCGTGGTTAAAACTAAGTCATGGGTCTAATTTTTCGAGTTTAAACCCAAAATTTTTGGATCGGGTCGGGTCGAATCGGCTTTTGGCTAGGCTAATCATAGGTAGCCGACTGTGCATCACAACAACTAATAATTACATCTTGTTTGTGAATTCATCAAAACTAGATGAATGTGAATCAAAATTGGCAAAATGTGAACCAAGAAATAGAGAAGATATGATTTAAAATCAACACACAAAGTTCATGACAATGATGCACAAATACATGATAATGATGCATAATTAGGTAATAGTGATGCACAAGTATAAGATATATAACCATACACAAAGTGCTAGTTCTGATGAACAAATGAGCAATCCTCTTACACAAATGGATGTCATTGATAAACAAAACATGATTCATATATAGAAACTAAGCCTAGCAAAAGAGTGTTGGTATTGTGAACAAATGTGTCACATTCATGTACAAGATGTTGGTATTGATCAACAAACATGTATAGAAATGCTTAACAAAAGTGCATATTATCTTACATGTGCCTCAAAAACTAATGATATATGCATTAAAAACGAGATAATAATATTGTACTCAAACACATAAATATGGTCGAAAAATAAAAAGAACAGGCAAAAAGACAATGATCAATGAACAATATACATCAAAAACTCAATGCACAAACAACTAGTTTGATAGCACAAAATTGATCAATATTGATGAGCAATTGGTCAATATCGACAAACAAGCTGCATGCATCCCTCAAAAACAGAACTTAAAATAAAAAAGCAAAAAAATGCGAGATAAATGTAAATACCATTTTCCCACTTTCAATGGATATTTAATCTTGAGTGTCGTTTTTTAGAGGGAGTGCGAGAAATATTCTTATTTCTCACCGTAAGGGTCCTTCTCACTCGATTTTTTTTCTCAAATGTTATATACTTAATCAATATTTAGGTGAAAAAATGAGATGTGTAGAGGTAGGTAAATTGGATGTCTAGGGATCTAGCATATATTGCATTTTGCTATATAATTATAGAGTATAATCTATATATATATAAAAGCCGTAAGGATTGGAGCCTCCACGCTGCGCCACGTCAGATTTGTCCACGTGTCGACCCGAGAATGCGCCACATCAGATTTTGCCACGTGTCATCATTTCCTTAAGCCATGTCATTTAATTTATTTATTTTTATTGCCGAAAAAAATGCTAAAAATCTAAAAATTAACCTCCTCATTTGATTTTATTCTTATTTAACTTTAAATGGAAAAAAAATTGGTACCATATCTTTTATTAACAAATTTCTGTTTACCAAATCTTTGGTTAATAAAAGATATGGTACCAATTATTGTATTCGATTTTTTTAGAATGAATTTTCCACATAATATGACCATCTATTAGGAGTTCCATATCTTTTATTAACAAATTTCTGTTTACCAGATCTTTCGTTATCAAAATATAATCTTTTTTTTGTAAAAAACTTTTCCTTAGAAAATTAAGATATGTGTACGTAATTATCATTCCAAAAAAATTAGATACGTTAGCTATTTTACCAATTTTTTAAGGAAATTTTATTTCATCGTTTTCCATATATTTTATGAAGTGTGATGTACTTACCAAAACAAAAACTTACCAATGATAAAAATCTCATTTGTCTCTTAATCCGAAAATAAAATCTTTCTTATATTTTGTGATTTGTTCCAACTTTTTTTAACAATTCATTTAAATTAAACTGGGTTAGTTTGGTTAATTCAAGATTTCAAGTAAAAAATAAACTTTTACAAAAAATATATTATTCATCCTACCTATATGTAAAATATTTTAAACCAAATAAATGAAGGAAATGTATTGGAAATAATATTCATCCTATATGTAAAATATTTAGCCATGTATTTGAAATAAACGAAGGGAATTTTATAAAAAATATATTATTCATCCTATGTTAAAATATTTTGCCATGTATATGAAATAAATGAAGGAAATTTTGTTTGATTGATTTCTATATATTTCGTACTAAATCAAGTGTGATGTACTTTACTTACCATTGCTATTCTACCAAAAACAAAAACTTACCATTGATAAAAATCTCTTTTGTCTCTTTACCCCGAAATAAAATCTTTCTTATCTTTTGTGATTTGTTCCAACTTTTTTTAACAATTTATTTTATAAAAATTATATTATTCATCCTATATGTAAAATATTTTTAACCAAATATTATTCCCCTGTTTATGAGCATATAAACATTTATTTATATCCAAAATTATATATACACAATCCATTTAATAAATCATTAAAATTTTAACCATGTAATTTTTCAGAATTTATTTAATATATATTCCCCTACAAATCAAATCAAATCTTTTGATCAAATCTTTCTTTTTTAAATTTCGTATTATCCAATAATGAGTATCAAATTAACATTTATTTTAACCTCTTTATAATCTTATGAGATTATTTGTTAACTACGAATTGACTTATTATTGATTCTATTTAAAATAAAATTTTACCCACTCTTACGTATTACGGAGTTTAATTTTACAATTGTAAATTTCTATCAAATTTTGTATATTCAACGATTTTTTAAATTGAATTTTACAAAAGTTAAAAAAATTTGAGTTGATTAGTATTATGATGCTTGCAACATTCTCTTTCATTTCATGTTGTCACAATAAAAAAATAAACTAAAGTTCAATATCATAATCTCAAAATATTAACTAAAAACTCTACCCTAAAAAATATATTAACTAAAATTTTACCAAAATCCCGTGCAGGGCACGGGTATTAGACTAGTTAGCCCAGTGATCGTACCAAATATGAGGTTGAGCTTATAATTTATTTAACATCATTATTTTATTTTGGAATATATAAATTTATCTTTTTTATATATTAAAAGTATGCATTTGCTAAAAAAATCACGATAGTGTAGTTTGTTAAACAAAATGTTGCATTATATATTTTTATAAATCTAGTTAATAAAATATTAGACGTACTTGAAATTCATTTTACATGTCTCGATACATTTGTTAAAAAATGTTTTTACTATAATGAATTAACTTGTTTAACCCTTGTACCGTTTACGGGTAATGCGATTATAAACCCAATTTAATTAGATATGTAATGATCATGTTAAAAATATAGGATCATATATATGTATCTTCGTGTTATGATTAGTGTTTTTTTACCAAAAGTAAATCAACTCATACTATAAATAAGTTGGATTTATTCAAAAATTACTATATGATAAATATCACGTTTTATTAAATAATAATATTTATCTGAAGATTATAAATAATTCTTGATAAGGGATAATTCATAATTTTCGAGATTATTCATAATTTTCGACAATTTTTACGGGATAATATTATATGAGATTCTAACTATCTAATCTATATAGATGAGGGTCAGCTGATTATTTTTTTTTTTTTATAAAATCATACATATTTATTTTTCTATTGTGATTAGTGTTTTTTTTGGTTGAAATTGTGATTAGTGTTTTTGATATACGTAAGGGCCTGGTTAATTATTTTATAAAAGATATGACACGTGACGTAATTTTCTATGAAGACTTTGTCTCCGCTTTATACTATAGACAGTATAAATGATGCATTTTAGAGGTACTCAAAATATTAGTTGACCGACGCGGTTCATCCCAATGTGGCTAATGGACCAGTGGCTCACCTATTTTTACCCCTGGTCAGTATATCATCAATGTGATCATATACTATAACTAGTTATGTTATCTACAACTGACAACATTTTAGAAAATCAGTCTTAAAATTTAAATGGATTTAAAAGAAGCATGGTTTTCAGAACCCACATTAATCCTGTAAGTAAATGATATTATAAAATATCAGCCGCCAGCTCCTTGTTCGTTTCCTATAATTTTGTCCTTAATTGTTCCTATGCAGAGCATAGTTGACATCTAAGTTTATAAATTCTTAGATTTGGCATCCTAGGTAAATCTACTTTAATATCTACGATAAATACATGCAGACCTACGTGTTACACTGCCTTTATTTAATGCAAAACATATCACATGCAATGTTACGGATTAACTTACAATAATGGATGTGGGGGAAATCTAATGTTTGGAATGATATAAAAAATAAAAGCTACAGAGTACGGTCTATGAATATGGATAGTCTTAACAAACAGGGAGTCACTTAGTTAAAAGATGTCTCACACTCAAATCATGTTTCACATTCAATAGGGTTGGTACTTGGTAGTGTGTGATTTCTCAAGTTGAGATTTATGAAAAAGTAACTGATGCAATGAAAGTGTATCCTACCTAAGAAAGCAGACATATACAGCATTTGAAGTGCATATGGCATCAGAAGTATTTCGTCAACCAAAGATTGCAGTTCAATTCAACAAAACCCAGAAAGAATTTGTTCTCCATCAAGTTACAAACGACTGACACCTAAAATTTATACTTCTCATCACATGTGGTAGTGTCTGTATAGATGTTGGAGAGGAAGCAGATACAGCTTAAAACAACCTGATTTGACCCCCTCAAGAAACCTTGCACTCAGCTAGCTTAACACAGGCAGATCTTACGTAGTGAAATTGAGATGCATTTTGCAACTCAACCAATCTTCTCTGTGTTTGTGTCGTCTGATGGCCATATGACGGTCTCCATAAGCCTCTCCCGCATCAGTTCCAGGTTCTCGTCGGATATTTCCTTGTATATGTCGGCGTGGTTGCATTTCTGATTTAATCGAAAGACAAGTGTCATAAATTTCAAGTACTGCTTATTTTCTAAATCTTTGAGTGTCAAACTGATCATTTGGGGAGATCTAATCAGAAAAAGGGGACGTGATATGCATTGTACCAAGGAGTTAAAAGGAATATACCTTGATCCATTTTCCATAGAGATGAAGGCGGGTTGTCATGACTCTTTCTGCAAGTTCTTGGTGCTCCTGCCAATCAAAACACGAGTATGCACTTGCTATGATATAAGAATCTGGTCTTCATAACGTCTATACCCTGTTCTTCAGATGAAGACATGGGCTAAAGGTAAATCAAGAACATACATACTAGACAAATCTGCATTTACCTTCACAAGGAGTTTGAGGAAGAGCTTCCCATCTCTAGGATTGTTCGACACCACAAAACTGTTAACATCAAGCAAACTGCTTTAGATACCTTCGGAATCAGATGCAATGCAAGCACTACAGAATACTGTTGCAAAAAATAACTTGTCTTATTGATTATAAGATGAATCCACAACAGTTGTTTTTAAGCCAATGTAATGTATAGGGCTACTAGCTACATTCTCTTCACATTTCTTGTACCTGAACGTGAAACTCATTTTTCTCTTAGACTTCTAATTACATGTTGCCGATATGGAAAACGAATTAGACAGTTTTAGCCCTTTAGGCATCAAATTGGATAGTGGGTGGAAAGAAGAAAACATGGGTAGCTAGACCATGAACTCACTTGTATAGCCATGTGTATGAAGGCGGGTTCATCTCATACAGCTGATGCAGAACAGTCCTCACAGCCTTGTAAGTAAAATAGTTGAGGGTTTGCTGCATGAAAGTAGATCAAGATTACAAACACAACGGTGATCAGTAGCATTACAGGGGACACTAGTATCATTTTTGTGTATCCAAGTGTTTGAGCTAGCTGATTAGAGTATTTTTTGGGCAATCTAATAGCAAAGGAATAGTTGAGAAAACATTACTCACCATTCTATCAAATGGGGTAGAATTATGCAAATTATTCTAGGAGTGCTGATGTGTAAACATGCTGGTTTTCTAATATTATACGCATAGAGTCATAGTTATGTCTATGAGGATCACTGTAACCTGGAGACCATAACCCCATGCAGTGGCGGAGCCAGACGAAATTGTAAGAGGGGGCAGATTAAGTTGTGAGAGAAAACGGATCGAGGACGATTAAATACTTTATAAATAATATATAGTATACAATTAAAATGTATGTTAATTTATACATTATTTAGGATAAAATTAATAGTATTTTAAAGTATTGACTAAAACAAAACACTAGTTATGACATTAATCGTGAATAATTTCCTAATTAAAGGCGAATTTCAAAATAAATCCCCAAATAGTGGGGGGAGTGAAAAAAAAGAACACCCAAACTGCCACCACTGGGGTTTGAACTTGCGCTGCCTTACAAGCAAATGGGAAAGACTGCCAACTGGACTAGGAGGTTTTACTGCTTGTTCATAGAATTTACTTATTATACCCTATACTTAAAATGGGAGCAAGAGTGGGCGACCGCCCCCCTTCGCCCCCCCCCCCCTCGCTCCGCCGCTGACCCCATGTTTGGGGCTTGAAATGAATTTCTGCTGAGTGAATTTGACCATTATGCAAGATTTATTGAACAGATTAACTAGATTAGTTATACTTGTATAAACGATAATGCTTGATGAAGGACTATGTTCATATTGTTCCAATCAAAGTAAACCAGCCAACTTTTAAATCCAAAAAAGGAGTAAACCAGCACATTATCCTGGTCATCTTGGTTTCCTGAATCACAGTTAATCTTTTTTGCAAAAAGAGAATTTCTAGTTTAGAATACTGATAACTAGATGATCAAACAAAAGGTTCCTTCTTTAAAAAGTCTAACAGCAAAACCAATCACATTAACCCAAAAAATCAAGAAAAATAATGAAATTTTATACCGCCTTGACATCTTCAAAGGTATCTTCATACTGTCCGCCAAGTTCAGCAGAGATTACGCTGCTCCTTGAAGTCCTCTGCTTACAAACCAAGCTCCTATTGACAGCCCTTTGAAGCTCCCTCCCGGAGCCAACAAAGGAGCTTCCGAGTTCCAGTGAGGACGAAACCGCAGTTTGCCTGTTCACAGGCTGCCTCTTGCCGGCCGGGCTCGATCTGCAGAGAGCCATTTCTCCGCCACCCTTGATCAGAGTGGAAGAAGGCAGAGCATCCACGCACAAGCACGGGCACGAGTGCGCAGAGTCGAGAACAACGGTCAGGGCTCCCACCATCCTAATTCCCCCAATCTAAGCTAATCAAGAACGAAGGCGATGGAAAATTGGGGAATCTGAAGGCAGGCAGCCAATAGGGAGAGGGGAAAAGATACGGGTGCTCACTTGGGAATATTGTCGAACAGTTGGTGGGTATCTTGGAAAAGTGGAGGAAAGATTGGTACAGAAAAGGGGAGAAATGAATGCTGGAAGCGAGGTTGGAAGATCTTTTGGGGGGGGATTGAAGGTGTAGAAGGGGGATTTTTATGCTTCATGTGTTTTGTTTTGTTGCGTTTGGGAAATTAGGTTACCAGAAAAAATTTGAGGCGGAGATGTGTTGAAGCCAGAAGGGGGTGGAAAGGAGTGACGTGACGGTTGGTTAAAAATACTTGGCGGGCTTCTCTTGAACCTGGACGGTTATAAATCGGAAGGTGGGTTGATTCTTGGTACGTGTACGCATTTCATTGGAATTGTCGTGTACTGTATGTATACGCATTTCAAATCGTTGTTTTGGTCGGAGAAGGAGGGTCGATATTCGTCCTATTCGATACACCATAAAATAAGAACTTATGAAGTTCTACGGAAGAAATAAGTTTGGGAAATTTTTTGGGTTCTTATCAAAAAATATAGTTTTTGATAATAAAAAATATCACTTGTATTAAATTTTATAATAGTTTTTGTTATTAAACATATAAAAATATTTTATTATTATTCTAATAATATTATTAAAATTCATTTTAAAGGTCTAAAAAATCAGACTTTTGATGTGCTGGATCGATCAATCGACTCACACAAAAAAGAAGCTACTCAATTTGATAATTTTAACAACTCAACATTCTTCCACCTAACTCGTCAAACTCATCTAAAAAGTCCAATTACGAACTGAGACAAAAAGAACCGTTCAATGCAAATGAACTTCCAAATAGAACTCTTGTTTGACTCCAACTCCAAGCAAAGATTCAAACCCACCGGACGACGCATTTGGTAGCAAAAGGCGACTTTGCCTTTTGCTTTTGATACGTGTAACGTGGTCTACGTTCTAGACTAAAAAGAAATGTAAAAGGGAGCCCCACCCAACCAAACTGAAAAATGCAAATGTACTCGGCCCATTTGATACGACAACATGGACCTAATCAAAAATTGATCGCCCCATTTGAGTCCATGGTTTTAGCGAGGAAAATGAGATTTTTTACTGCATATTACTCCATGGTCAGATTACTCTTTTCCCGTTTTCTGATGCATTATTATGTCCTCATTAAAAGAACAATAGATTTCACAAGTTATTATGTCCTCATTAAACGCTTGGAAAAGAAGGTGTGCTTCACATCATTTGTTCCACGGTCAGATTTCGCAATGTAATTAACGACACTGTTGGTTTCCTCAAAGTCAAATATGATCTTCAAAAGTTGGCAGCAGATGACCTGAGCTCCCCAAAAGGACTCTAGGTCTATGTTGATCTATATGAGCTCACCAAAAGCATGATTTCTTTTGATTCCACTCCATCATCAAAAAACCCGACGATGTCAGTTTCAAATCCATTATCATTCTCCGAGGTATGCAAAAGTTACTGCATAGATTTGACCTACCATTGGGTGTGAGTGATCCGATCCCCACAAGCAAAACACTGAACTTTATTTCTAACAAAAGATCCAGCTAACCCCTGGATCTTTCCCCATACCTCTCTTTTTCAATCCCATTCTCAAATTTATAACTTCTGCGCACTCACCAGCAGCAGCATACACATTCGCTGACGCATCATAGTTTCCGGCATTGCTCGGTTCAACTTCCACAAGCTTCTCAAAAATGGTTTTAGCTAATTCCGTATCAGCATTCAACCTGCAAGAAGTAAGCAGGGCTCTCCAGATAGAGGTGTCTGGTTCAAAGCTCATTGAACTCACGATTTCCTTGGCTTCGTGTACATATCCTGCAAGTCCTAGCAAACCCACCATGCACCCGTAGTGAAAAAGTGTCGGGGTTATGTTGAATTCATCGGTCATGGACTTGAAAAGCCGGAAGCCCTGTTCTATCATACCAGCATGGCTGCAAGCAGATAAGAGCGGCAAGAATGTCGTACCTTTTGGTCTGAAACCGTCTTCGACCATTTTTGAGAAGGCAGCTAATGCATCAGAAACTTGAATATTTTGACCATAGCCAGCAATCATTGCATTCCATGAAACAAACCCTCTGTGGAGAATACTGTTAGCTAGAGTTTGTTGTGTTTTAGTTAAAAGCCTGCGTGCTTAATTAGCTAGCTTAGTTAGTTGTGTGGAGTATAAAACAAGACAGCTGTATTACATTTTTAGTTAGTTGAGAATATTCCAGAAACAACTCTCCTTGCTCTCTCTCAAATGGCGATCACCTAATCCTCTCAATTCCTTCCAATTCTTACCTCTGTAATTCGATTCTCAACTCTTTATATGGTATCAGAGCATCGAACTTTCAGTTCGGCTTGATTGATCCTTGTTTTCCTGCAATTGTTGAGCTAATTGAGCTGGTTGCGAGCGATTTGCTCCTATAGCCAGATTTCGCAAATTCTTGTTGAGGAATTTGTTTTCGGTACAATTCGTTCAAACTGAAGATCCTTAGCTCACACGATTTCGATTCTTCAGCTCAAATGTCTCGTCAAAGACGTATGGCTGACGATCTAGAGGATACAACTGCGAGTGGTGGATTGACAAAGGCTGCTTCTCAAATTGCAGGTAACTACTCGGATCCTCTATTCTTGTCTAATTCTGATCATCCAGGGAATGCTATTGTGGTTCTTCGCTTTAATGGAACCAATTTTCAGAGTTGGAGCAAGTCAATTAAGATAGCTCTAGGTTCTAAGATGAAATTAGGTTTTATTACTGGTGGAACTCGTAAGCCTGATGATGATCATGAGGATTATCAGCGCTGGAAAAGATGTGATTGTATGGTGCTTAGTTGGATTCTGAATTCGATGACCAGTGAAATAGCAGAGCATTTTGTTTATGCTCAATCTTCTAAGGAACTGTGGGATGAAATTGTGGAAAGGTTTGAGGAGTCTAGTGCTCCTTTGCTCTATCAGTTGCAGAAAGAGCTTAGCCAGATTAGGCAAGACAATCTCTGTGTTGCAACTTACTACAGCAAGCTTAAGAAGGTTTGGGAAGAAATTCAGATGGTTGAAGGAGTTCCAGTTTGCTCATGTGGAGCTCTTGAAAAGTGTACTTGTGTTTTGCTTAAGAGGATGCATGAACGTGAGACAACTACAAAGATTATGCAGTTTCTTATGGGATTATCAGATGCATATGAAACTACTAGGAGCTCTATCCTAGCTATGGATCCTTTTCCTACACTTAATAAGGTGTTTCAGATGGTACAAAGAGTAGAGAAACAGAAAGAGATCACAGGTTCTTTGAATCCTGAAAGGAATGCTTTGGCAGTTAATCGACAAGGAAACAGGAACTTTAGTAACTATCCTAGGAATAATGGCAACTCAAGCAATTATTCTGGTAATGGTCAGCCTCCTAACAATAATAGGAATGCAGGCAATGGCTTTTCAGGAACTGGTTCTGGCAATAAAGATTCTGGAGGAAATCAGAATTATTCCAAGAAAGATTCAGTTAATGGCAAGAGGCCACGAGATCACAGAATGTGTGATTATTGTCATGAGAGAGGCCATGTTCGTGAGTCTTGCTTCAAACTTGTTGGTTATCCTGACTGGTGGAAGGGGTCAAAGGAGCAAGCTACAAATAGGATGGCCGCTAATGTCAAGCAAAAGGAAGTTATGGATAACTCTCCTCTTGACATTAGGCATGCTGAGAAGCCTGATGCAACACTTGTGAATGCAGTTTTTGCTGAAGTTCTTAAGATGATGAAAGGGAATTCTCATGGTGAAGGTACATCTGCAGGTGGTCCATATGGTTCCATCAATTTTGCAGGTAATTTGAGTACCTTATTACATGTCAATAATACCAGTCATCTTGATCAAACCTGGATAGTTGATTCAGGTGCTACAGATCATATTTCTTTTAATCGAGAGCTATTTTCTGAATTGCAACCTTTAGCCAAACCAATATAAATTGGTTTACCAGATGGCTCAGTTCAACAGGTTGAGTTTGTTGGTACAATTTTGTTGACTCCTACTTTAAAGCTGAGAGATGTTTTATATCTTCCCTCTTTTAGACATAATTTGCTCTCAGTACCCAAGCTGCTGGCAGTGCAGAATATGGTATTTGTATTTTTTGCTCATGAGTTTATTCTACAGGACCATTCAACTAAGGCTGTGCTTGCGAAAGGATATAAAGAAAGGGGATTATACAGGCTACAAATTGATGGACACAAGTCAGTTCCTGGATCTTTTGTGGATGTTTCACACTTGTTAAATAGTTTGTCTGCTTCTAATAAAGAGTTTAAAACTCATTCTGTTTGTAAAGTGCATGATGATATTGAGTTGATGCACTCTCGTTTAGGACATGCTTCTATTTCTAAGCTGAGACACATGGCTTATTGTGGTTGTTCTCATGCTACTGCTTTTGATTGTACTGCTTGTGCTATGTCCAAGCATCACAAGTTACCATTCTCTCATAGTACTTCTTATGCTAAGACTTTGTTTGAATTGGTGCATATGGATTTGTGGGGTCCTTATAAGTCTCCTTCCTTGTGTGGAGCTCGTTATTTCCTTACTATACTTGATGATTATTCAAGGAATACATGGACTTTTCTGTTAAATAGCAAAGAACAAGTTGGGAGAATTTTTGTTGATTATGTTGCTTATGTTGAGAACCAGTTTAAGACTACTCTTAAGGTTCTTAGAACAGATAATGGAACTGAATTTGTCAATTCTTTTATGAGGGAATTTCTTGCTAAGAAAGGTATTGTTCATGAGAGATCAGCTCCTGGTGTTCCAGAGCAGAATGGGCGTGTTGAGCGCAAGCATAGACACTTAGTTGAAACTGCTAGAGCAATGAGATTACATGCTTCCTTACCTATTCATTTTTGGGGAGAGTGCATTCTTGCGGCCACACACTTGATTAATCTTCTTCCTTCTTCTGTTCTGCATTGGAGAACTCCATTTGAAGTTTTGCATCATAAGCCTCCTACTTATGATCATCTCAGAGTCATAGGTTGTCAATGCTTTGCTCTTATTCCTAAGTCTCATCGATCTAAGTTTGATGCCACTTCTCATGAGTGTGTTTTGCTGGGATATCCACCAGGCCAAAAGGCTTATAAGGTTTATCATCTGGCTTCCAAGAAAATTCATGTTGCTAGACATGTTATTTTCCGAGAGCATGTGTTTCCTTTTCACAAGTTCTCTGTTGCACCTGTTGATTCTTCTGTTCCAGCGTTTGTTCCTTTCCAACAGTATGATGATGATGATGAGATACCTGTGACAGTACCAGTGCCACAGCCCTCTCCTTCTCATGTTGTTAGTTCTCCTCCTGGATTCAGTTCTCCTTCACCCTTTGTTCCAGATTCTCCATCTGTCAGTGAGATTCCATCTTCTATTTCAGGGCATGATTCTACTCTGCCTAATGATACAGCAGGTGTTTCTCCATCTATATCATCTTCTCTTCCTTTTGTTACACAGAATGCTAGACCTGCTCGAGCTATTAAACCTCCAGCTCATCTTAAAGATTTTGTTTGTTCTAATCTGCCTAAAAGGACTACTTCCAGAACATCTCTTTCTCAAGTGTTTACAGCTCAAGATTTGCAGCATTATTCAGCTGATTTTGTGCATTCTTTCTTTAATGTTCTATCTATCACTGAGCCTACATCTTATAAGCAAGCTACTCAAGATCCTGCTTGGGTTGAAGCTATGCAAAAGGAGCTTCATGCTTTAGAAATTAATGACACATGGGAGCTTACTTCTCTTCCTCCAAGTAAGCACACTATAGGCTCTAAATGGGTTTACAGAGTCAAATATAAGCCCACTGGTGAAGTTGATAGACTTAAAGCTCGATTGGTAGCTAAAGGCTTTACTCAAGTCAAGGATAAAGACTACAAAGCCACTTTTTCTCCAGTTGCAAAATTCTCTACTGTTAGAGTTCTTCTTGCTTTAGCTGCAGCCAAATCCTGGCCTTTGCATCAACTGGATATAAACAATGCCTTTTTGCATGGTTTTCTTGATGAAGAGGTCTATATGCAACCTCCATTAGGCTATTCTGTTGCACATCCTGGTCAGGTCTGTCGTCTAAAAAGGTCTTTATATGGACTTAAACAGGCTAGTAGACAATGGAACATAGAGCTTACTAAGCATCTTGTGTCTCTTGGATTTGTACAGTCCAAGAATGATTATTCCTTATTCATTAGGAAGAGTGCTACTACCATCACTGTAGCCCTCACTTATGTTGATGATTTGTTGATCTCTAGTGATGATCCTTACTTCATTGCTTTTACTAAGGCTTCTCTGGATAAGGCCTTTACTATCAAAGACCTTGGTCTTGCTAGATACTTCCTTGGCATGGAAATTTCAAGATCTTCATCTGGAATTTTGCTTAATCAAAGGAAGTATGTTGTTGATTTGCTTACTGATGCAAACATGATGAATTGTAAGTCCTCTGCTTTTCCTATGCAAAGAGGCTTGCATTTATCTCCTGATATTGGTACTCCTCTTGAAGATCCAGAATCTTATAGGCGTCTGGTTGGTAAGCTCTTATATCTTACATTGACCAGGCCTGATATTGCTTATACTGTGCAACAGCTGAGTCAGTTTCTTGCTACTCCTCGAGAACCTCATATGCAGGCAGCTCTATATCTCTTAAGATATCTCAAGGGTTCTCTTCATCATGCTTTGTTCTATCCTTCTAACTCTGCACTAAAGCTTGTTGCTTATAGTGATGCTGACTGGGGTAGTTGCCCATTTTCTAGGCGCTCTCTTACTGGCTATTGTATTTTTCTGGGTGATTCCTTAGTGTAATGGAAGACTAAGAAGCAGAAAACCATCTCTAAGTCTAGTACAGAGAGTGAGTATAGAAGCATGTCAGCCACATCTAGTGAAGTTGTTTGGCTAGCAGGTTTATTGACAGATCTTGGTGTACAGGTTCCAGTACCTATACCTCTTTGTTGTGATAACAAGGCAGCACAACATCTTGCAGCTAATCCAGTGTTTCACGAGAGAACTAAGCATTTGGACCTTGATTGTCACTTTGTTAGGGATATGGTGACTAAAGGTTTTCTGGCTACTACTCATGTGCCTTCTCATTTGCAATTAGCTGATTTGATGACTAAGCCCTTAGGGGCACATCAACATTCTTTCCTTTCTCGCAAGCTAGGACTTGTTTCTAATGCCCCAAGTCTAGCTTGAGGGGGGGATGTGGAGAATACTGTTAGCTAGAGTTTGTTGTGTTTTAGTTAAAAGCCTGCGTGCTTAATTAGCTAGCTTAGTTAGTTGTGTGGAGTATAAAACAAGACAGCTGTATTACATTTTTAGTTAGTTGAGAATATTCCAGAAACAACTCTCCTTGCTCTCTCTCAAATGGCGATCACTTAATCCTCTCAATTCCTTCCAATTCTTACCTCTGTAATTCGATTCTCAACTCTTTATACCCTCTCTTGCTAATGGAGTTAAATACCATTCCAGCAAGTCTAACGCTTCTGCATCTCGCATACATGGAGATTAATGCATTTTCCCAAGTGAGATTAGACAATTCTAAGTACTGCCTGCGAATGGAGTAAGCATGGAGGCATTTTCCTATAGGAAGAAATGATAAGGGAGTGCATGAC
Source organism: Polygonum aviculare (assembly GCA_934048045.1). Classification (NCBI taxonomy): domain Eukaryota; kingdom Viridiplantae; phylum Streptophyta; class Magnoliopsida; order Caryophyllales; family Polygonaceae; genus Polygonum; species Polygonum aviculare. The sequence goes on along the minus strand of OW204023.1, from coordinate 12,540,376 downwards.
AAGAGTACGTTAATGATTGTGACTGAATTCAGTTCTACCTCAGACATCATCGGTGGGAAAAGAGATGGAGCTTCATCAACGAAGCCATTTCTTATGTAGCAAGCAATCACAGAGTTAGATGATATTAGATCCCTGATGGGATCTTTCTCAAAGAGAAGCCTAGTAGTCGCCTCATCACCACAGTTCATGCACATCTCACTATCTCAGTCAATGCAGTCTTCAGTTACAGATCTATTTGAGCAATTGCATACTCGTCTAAACATTTTCCTAGACTTAGGATCAGACTCTCCTTCACAGACAGCAAGCACAGAGATGATTTGTGTGTGAATTTGGTTGAGTTTTGGAAACAAGCATCATCAGAAGGTAGCCCCAAGCTTGAAATTTTATCCTGTTTTTGGCTGATATCATGATAACAGTATTGTAGGACAGAAACCTTATTTACCTCTTTGACATGATTAAGCTCAGAATACATGCTCAACAACGCATTTACAACTGCCAGATTGCTGATAAGACCGCCTTTGATCACCGTATCATATACTGATTTACCTAATCTTAGTTCAGTGGCTGATTCTGCACATACTGAGAGCAATAAGACTGATAGTATTCCCATTTATGCTGACTTCCTTGAATTGCATACGAGAGAAGATACTCCATGCTTTCTCAAAGAATCCTGATTCAGAGTAGGGAGATATCATCGAGTTCCAGATGGCAACATCATGAACTGGAGAGGAATCAAACAGCTTGTGCGATGATTCGAAGTCACCACATTTACTATGGGTATTCAGTAGTGTATATATTATGTGCAAGTCCTCATGGAATCCAAGCTTAATGGCCATTTGATGGATTTGAATGGCCAGCTCAAGAGAGCTGATCTCTGCAAACACCTTCAAAATTAACAGTATTGTGATGTTGTCACCCTTTATACCGCAACAAACCATTCCAAAGAAGAGTTCAGTTGCTTCCAGATGAGCACCTACGTTTAGATATTCGTTAATCATGGCATTCCAATTAACAACACTCCTTGCAACCATCGAATCAAACACCATCCTGCAAATTCTCACGTCGAATCTCATGTAGAATCCAATTAAAGCATATCCGATATGATAATTAGAATCCAACATTCCACTCCTCAAGCAGTAACCATGGAACTTCCGTCTTAGTCTGAATTCTAACAGCTCTCGACAGGCCAAAAGCTACGCAACTAAAGTCCTCCTCGAGCTCGGTTTGATGTTCTCAACCACCATTTGCTTAAACAGTATCAATGCATCCTTGTAGCATTGGCACACAACGCAGCCATTAATCATAGCATTCCACAGAACCACATCCCTCTCAAGCATTTGATCGAACAGGTAGCGTGCATACTGAAGAACCCCACATTTACAGTAAAAACAACAATTATCTGGCTCCTGATCTTGAAATGAACCTTCTTCCCGGTTTCCATGGCTTTGGTATTCGAGCAAGCCTTGAGGATCAAGGGCAAGGAGGCAGTGTTAGGAGAGATGTTAAGAGATTCCATACGCGCATACGCTTCCAGAATAGCTTCTGAATTCCAATCAATTGGACCTTGGTCAACAGTACAGAGCAGTAACAATTCCAGTTACTGCTCCTCTAAATTTGACCATCTGTCAAAATACTTGAGGTGGCACACGGATTTGATTCGAGAAAGCGAAGGCGGTGTGAAATGGAAGCGAACGTTCAACAAATGAACCAAGGCCGGAAAGGCGGCCAGGTACATCGGCTTTGAAAGTTAGTAGTAGAAGAAGACTAGCAGTAGGTAAGCAATCATTTTCCTGCGTGGTCTGGATCTAGTAGCGCATCTCGCACGTCTAATCCCATTCGCTACAGGCTTGCAAGTTGCAACGCGGAGAAAAGACCTGAATCCGGCAATTCGAAGGAGATCGATCGAGGGATTAGTTTGGCGATGTTGCAGATGGTGTTGGGGGCGGCGTTCTCGGCGGTGCCGGTGATGTTGCTGATACCGCCGGTGAGGAGGCTCAGCAGCTTCGTGGCCAAAATGGAGGATCTGCTCCGGGACGCCGCCGTACAGACCGCCGAGATGTACTCGGTTCTTCGCGGAGGCTGCTACGCGCTCCTCTCTCTTCTCCGCCGGAATCCACCCACTCCCTCCCGCCGTTGATTTCTAGCTGTAGCGTGTCTAGCCTCTTCTGTAGTGTTTTTCTTCCTCCTCCGCTCCGCGTGCTCGTAGCACAGCCCAACGGAAGCCTTAATTGGTACGATTGCAGGTAAATTGTTGATCGTCCAAGTGCAATACTTGTTAGGTAATTCGATTGATTTTGATGTAAATTCATTGTTGGTAGAGATACCATACGTAATGAGTTCTAATTTGTTTATGGACGATCGTGGTTGCCTAGATTGCTCGTAGAGATGAAATCTATGGTATGCTTCTGCGCTTTTGGGCCGACTGAATCCCGACCCTAAATTGAGCCTGAGAACTTTGTTTGTTACCGTTTTTCTAACTATGTTCTATCAAATATGAAAGCTAAATTCCGAGGTGGAAAAAAAAATAGTGAAGGATTAAAGTCTATAGCAATAAATACATGTATACTATTGGGCCCATAAATATCGGATGGCCCAAGAGTTACAAAGCCCAAAAACAGAACAGGCCCAAAATACATCAAGATAACAACCCACAGAGAAAAAGAGACGGTTATCTAGAGAAGATTATGTAGAGACAGTTATCTAGAGGCAGTTACCCAGAGACAGTTACCAGATCGTCTAGAGACAGTTACTAGATCGTGCTAGAGGAGGTTACTAGATCTGAACATGTCCTAGATTGTAGAGATTTGGGGGGTAAATGAAATATCACGGCAGAACCATTGTAAAGGGGGGTTATGTTCAATTAGCTCTCAGCGAATACAAGAAAATACGCTCTGTAATCGAACTCCAACTCTTGAATCAATTGCCCGATCTAGGCTAAATCTCGTCTTAATCTTGTGTACGAATTTTAGCTCCAACAGTTTGGCGCCCACCGTGGGGCCGATTGATCGAGAGTCACACTTGTCGATTCCAGAGCTCCCTTCCCTCCCACGATAGCTATGTCTGATCCAGAGAATCCAATCGTCGATCCTCCGGCTTCCGGCGACGGTGAGCACCGAGGAAAGCCTAATAACCGTAACCCGGAAGAAGAGATGGCCGAATTCTGCGCCGCCTGACGGATTTCCAGAAGGAGATCAACGATCAGAAAAGCTTCTTTGAAGCCCGATTGGAACGGCTCACGGCCGACAGCCACCGCCTCTCCATCGAGAGCATCCGCCTGAAGAATCAGATCCAAACTCTAACGACCAAGCGTCAACCGGCCCGAGTCGCCAGAAGGGCTGATGACCTAGCCGCTAGGCTTGACTTCGGTGGCGGTAGGGGCATGTCCTGGACACGTAGTGGCCGTGATGCTCGAGATAACTACGTGACCCCGCCAACCATGCTGTCGGGGGTTCTCTCGTCAGGACACACCGAAAGAGGCAATCCTCCCCCGCTGGTGGCCATCAGATCCGCCCCGGAGGCCCGCCCGGTCAAGGCGCCAGATCTATGGACCGCTGGAGAAGACGATGAAGACAAAGAATGCAGGTACCATCCAACCATTACTAAAGATCTTAGTTTACGATTATGTTATCCAGAGGCAGAATCTCTCGGCCATCTAAGAAATTACTCTCTAGTCGTCGCTAGTTAAACTCAAGTGTCACCTGATATTCTCTAGTTATTCTCTACTTGTTGCCATTTGTTCTCTAGCTATCTCTAGTTATTCGCCAGAAGTCGCAAGTTATATGCCAATCGTCGCACGTTCATTGATGGTTGTCGCTAGTTAAAGCCACCCCTGGGTAGCTCCCACTGGGGTAGAACATTATTCGCCAGATGTCGCAAGTCATTCGCTAGAAAACGCGAGTTTTGCTAGAAACGCTTAATAACGCTAGAAACGCTCAATAGCGCTTGAACTGCTTAATAGCGCTCAAGTGGCTAGATAATGCTAGTATCGCAAGATAATAACGCTAGAAACGCATAACAACGCTAGAAACGCTCAATAGCGCTTGAACTGCTTAATAGCGCTCAAGTGGCTAGATAATGCTAGTATCGCAAAATAATAACGCTAGAAACGCATAACAACGCTAGAAACGCTCAATAACGCTTGAACTGCTTAATAGCGCTCAAGTGGCTAGATAATGCTATTATCGCAAGATAATAACGCTAGAAACGCACAACAACGCTAGAAACGCTCAATAGCGCTTGAACTGCTTAATAGCGCTCAAGTGGCTAGATAATGCTAGTATCGCAAGATGACAACGCTAGAAACGCTCAATAACGCAAGAATCGCCTCTAAACGCAAGTTATTCGCCAGTTGCCGCATGTCATCCGCCAGATGTCGCAAATTATACACCAATTACCGCCCCTGGGTAGCTCCCACTGGGGTAGATCATTCGCCGGATGTCGCAAGTTATTCGCCAGTTGCGGCAAGATTGGTCGCTAGTTCTAGCTAGCTACAACCGATTCGCCAGTTGCCGCCAGTTCACCGCTAGCTCTAGCTAGCTACAACCGATTCGCCACTTGTCGCGAGTTTACCGCTAGCTCAGGCTATCTACAACCGCTTCGCCAGTTGCCGCAAGATGATCGCTAGCTCTGGTTAGCTACAACCAGATCCGCCAACTGTCATAAGGTTAAACGCGAGCTAATCTATTATTTGCTACAAAACGCACGAAATCTCCAACAATCACTAGCTAATCCCTCGCTCGCTACTAAATGCATAAGAATGCTAGCGCCCGCTAGCTAGTCTGTCGCTTGCTGCTAATCACACGAAACCGCTACAACACTCACGGGGTGCTAGAATACTCTAGCTCACCTGCCACTCGCTAGCACGCACTAGCTAACAATCATTCGCTAGTTATCGGGAGTCTAATGTCGGCTCTGTCTGACTACGTACAAGTCATTCGCTCATATTCATTGGCTATCGCAAGTCGCTCACTCGACATCAGTTGTCAATCGCCAACGAACACACCACATACGCTAGACACCACGAGCAGTCGCTGTAAGCGACACACGTGATATCGAAAGCCTGAACTCGCTAGAGATGCAAAGGATCGCTAGCGCGGTCTAGCTTACGCCCAAGAATCCAATCAACAAAGACTTTGACAACGATTCATCTCCCAACTGATTCACCATCCTAAGCTCTATAGTCGGATGTAGCGACTCGATCCCAGTAGGCTAAGGTACTCGATCGAAGTGCTAGCGAATCAGATTCCGGCCAGTTTGCACAGCAGGTCCGAAACCTGATTCGGGGGTATTGTTGGGCCCATAAATATCGGATGGCCCAATAGTTACAAAGCCCAAAAACAGAACAGGCCCAAGACACATCAAGATGACAGCCCACAGAGAAAAAGAGACGGTTATCTAGAGGCAGTTATCTAGAGGCAGTTACCCAGAGATAGTTACCAGATCGTCTAGAGACAGTTACTAGATCGTGCTAGAGGAGGTTACTAGATCTGAACATGTCCTAGATTGTAGAGATTTGGGGGGTAAATGAAATACCACGACAGGACCATTGTAAAGGGGGGTTATGCTCAATTAGCTCTCAGCGAATACAAGAAAATATGCTCTGTAATCGAACTCCAACTCTTGAATCAATTGCCCGATCTAGGCTAAATCTCGTCTTAATCTTGTGTACGAATTTTAGCTCCAATATATACCCTAGTAAACCATTTGTAACAAAACCTATTGAACTATGTGTAACAAAACGTCAAAACCTATAAAGTTAGGTAGATAGCAAAAGACCTCCTAATTGTCCTTTCTCCTGATTGTTGACTGACATTGAACGACCGTAGACCGACCGTTGATCATCATCTCTTGATCAATCTATCATCAATCTTCATTACTTGATCACTTTATCATCACTCGATAACAGTGATGACACTTATCGAGTGATGAAAATCTCAACCAATCTGTCATCACTTGAGCACTTTATTATCACTCGATAGTGGTGATAATACTTATCGAGTGATCGATCACTTGATTAATTATCATCACTCGATAAGTGGTGACACTTAATGAGAGATGACATTAAAAAGCACTCAATTACTCGATTCATTGTCATCATTCGATAAAAGTGATACACTTCGATTATCATCATTCGATTCAGTGTCATCACTCAATGACAGTGATGACACTTCTATAAAATTTAGTAATACTCATTAAATTTTGACAAAACTCGTTTTCTTATCATTGATAACACTCGTTTTGTCATCACGCTATTACACCCGCTTTATCATCACTTTTATAAAATTTGATAACACTTATTTGTCATCACATACAGCAATCATGTACACGTGAGACCGAGAGCATTATAATTCAAACAATTAAACCAAGCTATAAAAATGCATTCAAAATGCGGGAGTAGTAAAATAAGGGTGGATTTAATCGTGATGGGGAATGTACATTTAAGTTTAGGAATAGCCAAACAAGGTGTTTTACTGGTGGAAGAACTTGTCTCTATAGATCGTCTTATGATTGAACAATCTAATCTTCTGTCGAAACCAAATTTAAAGTGAAAACAGTCAACCTCCAACAAATAAGCACTTCATCGGGAAGTTCAAACTGCAAATTTCGAAATCCTTCGCTAATCGAACACTCTCCAAGATAAATTATCATTGCACCACAGTCAAAGAACTCAATGGCGATTTCTCCGCATTACCGGAAAGAGCTATGAAATACACAATTCTCTTAAAAAGGAAAACACGGAAGAGAGATTTAACGCCTCAAACAAGTAACAAACGGAACAAAAAGTCATGAGGATTGCACGGAGCTGGTAAAATTTTACTTGCTGAACACATGTAGGAGGGAAGCAGATCTCCATGGTCATAATTCCTTCATTCTTTGCTTGGCGAGACTTTTTGAGTTGTGCAGATCAAATTGACAATGAGATTCGCACTAGTAGAGCAGAGATTAGGTGGAAGAAGGCAAGGATTTCATCGTTGGTAACGAAGGAGGAATTGGGGGGGGGAGCATGCATTGAGAAGTCGGGGGAGTTGCACCACCATCTTGTCGACGTCAAGATGACGACGACAGGGAAAGAATGTCGAGATGATGACGGGGAAAGCTCCGACGAGCGGTCACGTTGACAGTAGAAGAGAGCAAGGGAAGAGAGGTCGGGAAGGCGATAGATGAAGAAAGAGAAAGATCCGGATGTTGAATGAGGAGAGGTCAATGGAAGGATCGAGAAAGAGGTTCCCGATTTTGCCATGTGGACAAATAAACAACTTTTGGCTAGTAAAGCTCAATAAGAGGCTTGATTCATGGCATTCTGCATAAAAATCCAAAAACTAACCCTTATAAAATAGTTTCAAAAATATTAAACAAGTCATATATACTTAACTTTTTTTGTGAGTAAGGTTTTTAATCTATAGCTCAAAAAAATTGTTTTTGTATAGTTCTGTAAGTAACTTGTTGTCAAGGACAACCACCATCCAATAGGTAGTTTAGAGTTTGTAGTACTAGTTGTGATGATATTTTTGGATTCCCCATGTTCCGTATTGTTTGTCGAAAATGATAATGGATACATGTTGAAGGGTTATCAAGACCCATCTGAGTATAGCGAAGTCAGGATTGTCCACGAGAGTTAGAAGAATCGATAATCTAATAATCAAACTATGAAAATAAAGCAAAACAAGGCAAAACCAACACGTTCAGAGAATGGTCGGGTGCGGCCTGAGGAAGGTTGTGCACGACCACAACTAGGCACGAAAAAAACTTTGCAAAAATATGGGAAAAATATCTAGGACCAAGGATCCACTACAACATAATCATGCATGAAAACAACAATCAATGATCAACTTAACCTATTATCTCATGGATGACTTTCGCCACAAATAAACACATCAAAATCTCAACTTTCATAAAGATATCGACATGCAATCCTACTTGTTATCTAAAGTTTTAACTTTCGCTTCAAACCCGAATTGTAAATTCACAACCTTATCTTTCAATTCAATTGCAAACAAGAACATGCCTAACTTTCATCAAGGAATTACGCACAACAAATTGGATCAAAAGATAGAGATTACAAGGTTAAGTATAAATCAAAGATTCAATTTTCATCATGCATTCTTATGTTCGGTTTCACCCCAACCCTAGAAAAGGTGACTACTCACTCATCATCATGCAAACATTCAACATAAGAGAAGAAGAAGACATGATAAAAAGCAAACAACTTGAATTAGAAAAGAAATCCAACCTTACAAATCTTGCAAATCCACAAACTCTTCCTAACAAACCTCTCCTAAATTGTCCAAGAGCTTGGAGAATAAAGCATATCTTTAGAAAAGAGACCCCTAAGGCTCTATATATAGAGGTACAAGAGTTCTAAAAAGGAAACAACCTCTATTCATAATTAAAACACCCTAAAAGATAGTTACTTGAGCGGCAAGTTTCGTCCGCGCTAGGCTTCGGGAAGGTCATGGCCGACCTATGTGACTCTTGGCCGACCCCCTCTATCCAAGGCTCAGGGTCGTGCCCGACCTACAACCTCTTCTTGCGTTTTCTTCTTGCCTTTGCCTCGAACTTGCTCCAATGATTGATCTTTTTCCGGTGTTTCTTCTTTTGCGTTCCTTGATTCATTTAGGCTTCTTATAACTCCTTCTAAGCCGCCTCTTATTTGCAAATCCGTCCCTTGAAATCCTTGAAAAACTCTTCATGACTTGACACTTGAAAACTGCTACAAGACACCACCTCTTAGAATGTTCCAAATAGCTCGAAAACTTCTCCTAAACGCTCCAAACACCTACAAAACACAAAAACAACCACAAATGACTCCAACCTTCAAAAGAGAGTTGAAATCTCATGCAAAACACACAAACTAATAGGAAAATATGCAAAACAACCTAGAAAATGACCTATGAAAATCAACTAAAAAGCATGATATCAATACAGTTTTTAAGGAGATCAAAAAGTTAAAAAAAAAAGAATACATTTGTGTCAGTACAAAATTCAGATATTAATATAAGTACAATAAAAGCATATTTGGACAGATTTTCATCAGAATATTTTAAATTACATTGTTGTGCACAAAATTCATAATTTAATATAAATATGGTAAAAGTATATTTGGACAGATTTTCATCAAAATATTTACGTATGAGCGTAATTCTCCATACCAAACATTAACCAATAGAATGCCACCATTAGGATCACACAGATCCCGCCATTTTCTTGTTAAGTAACTTCCAAAAGCTTCATTACATTAACACAATAACCCACCATTTACACCATTCAGCCAAAAAGAGAGAAGATTCTGAAAAAATAAAGAATTTCTTTTAGTATTGCATCGCTGCTTGGCCACATGGCTTCAACCTTTAATCTAAATGAAGCCCCATGGTCAGAAGAAGAGGCATTCAATGAGCAGGGACATTTCACATTTGACCCCAACAAGCCACCAAGGGACATGGAGCAACATGACTTTCTTCCTTAGACTCAAATATGCATCAAATATTATTAAACTAGCATCATCATTAACCATAGAACACTAGGCTCAATAATCAAAAGAAGCTCCATACTTTAATGAAGCTTCTACACTTGATAGTGGGGGGTGATTCGGGCTATTTTGTATGGTTTAACTCTTGTATTTTAGGGCTATATTGAGTGTGTTTAGGTTAGAGTTGTGCGTAATTGTAATATCAAGGCCGAAGACACAAGGATACAAGAATCAAGAGTTTTAAGGCGTTTTGAGGTGTCTACGCAACACCGCTTGATTGCAAAGGCAATATCTTGAGCTACAAAGGTCGGATTGAGCTGCTTCCAATGCCATTGGAAAGCTAACTCGAAGGGCTTCAATTCATATTTTTACACCAAAGTCAGATTCCAAGCTGAAGATGGTCAAAACAGCCCTCGAAGTAACACCATTGGTTTTGTCCCGATTCCGCGACCGCGGATTGGACAACGCGAACGCGGTGGCTGCCCAGAGACTAAGTTCTATTCTGTCGCGAAAGCGCGGACACAGTGGTTACGATGCGACCGTGGTGATTCCGAATCCGAAGCGGGCCGAAATCTTTCTATCTTCTTTCCTTTTCTATCTTTCGCCTCTTTCCTTATCTATGTCGGGGAGCTTGTTCCTTGGGCTATATAAGGAGGAGCCTCCTTAGATTTTAGAAACATTCTACAATCTACCTTCTACCTTCTTCATCCAATTAACTCTTTAGTTTAGTTATGGAGAGCTAGTCTCCTTGGGTTTGTTCAAGAGAGAAGCTCTGATGTATGAACTCGTGAGGTTTTGGTATTTGATTTCTATCCTTTGGTTAATAGTGATTCTCTTGTGCTTCATCTCATGATTGTTGATTGTTTCTCTAGGACTCGCGACCCTATTGAATTGATTAATGTTCTACTGTTTGATTAGGTTTGGACCGTGGACAAAACTAATCTGTGAAAACAACTTAACCTAGACCTGTTGTCTATGCAACTAGGATTAAGAAGAGAATTGATAGTTTTATCTTACAATTGACTCGAATTCTGATTGTTTGATATTATATTTTGTATATCCTTGTTCTCTATGCTAACTCTAGGTTAAGCGTCCTTGCCTAGGGTTATAGAATTGCTTGGACCGTTGATTTGCGATTGTTAATGATCAGAATAGGAATTAACCATATGTGTGAATGAAATCAATGGATGAATCTATGATCGAGTGATTATATTGGAGTGGATCTTTTGAATGAACCTGCTTCTTATCTAATTGTCTATTTGTTTATTCTTTGTTTCTTAGATTAGTTTAATTTAGATTCTTCTCTTAAATCCCCCTTTCTTTAGTTGATAATTATATTAATACTAGAAGTCATAGTTCTCTTGGGGTCGACCACTTACTTGCATGTTATACTAGTTTGTAGTTTGGGTTAATTATCTTTGATCTTGGCACGACGACTTTAGCCGAGTCAGGGGGACATCATCCTAAAAGTGTACCGAGGGACATAGCAGTTTAGTTCAATGTCTCAACACGTACAATAACCAATATATAGAAAATAACCAACCAGCATGAAAATGCAATGGAAAGCCAATGTACGTACAAAATATCACAAGTGTTTATGTGATTCACCTTTAGGATCGGACTCGATTCGGGCTCGAGCGAGTTCATGTTGCTTCTTGAGATCGTCCTCGATGAGATCTCTTGATAAACTTGAGAAATTTTGATAGACATGTTGCAATTTGGGAAATGTGGGACTTTTGGTAGAACGAATTCTTTTTGGTATATTATTTTATAAAGGATAGGTAGTCGATCTCCCCCATTCGGTCAACTTACCAAGAGAGAACAACGAAGGGATACAAGGAATAGGAACCAACCCTTACAAACATATAATCACAAGGGATAAGTAGATGCCTACTGATTCGGCCTATTTTGTATAGGTTAACTCTTGTATTTTAGGACTATATTAGGTGATTTTGTGTGTAATTATAATATCTGGGCCGAAGACACAAGGATTCAAGAATCAAGAGTTTTAAGGCGTTTTGAGCTGTCTGCGCGACACCACTTGCTTGTGAAAGCTATATCTTGAGCTACAGAGGTCAGATTGAGCTGATTCTTGTGCCACTGGAAAGATAACTTCAAGGGCTTCAATTCATCTTTTTACACAGAAGTCAGATTCCAAGCGGAAGATGGTCAAAACAGCCTCCAAAGTGACACCAGTGATTCTGTCCCGATACCGCGACCGCGGCCTGGCCGACGCGAGCGCGGTGGCCGCCGAGACCGACTTGTTCTTCTCTGTTGTGAAAGCGCGGGCGCGGTGAAGGCGACGCGACCGCGGTGATGCCGAATCCGAAGCGGGCCGAAATCTTTCTATCTTGTTTCCTTTTCTATCTTTTGCCTCTTTCCTTATCTATCTCGTGGAGCTTGTTCCTTGGGCTATATAAGGAGGAGTCCTCCCTAGGTTTTATTCATTCACATTCACATTCTACCTTCTACCAATTCTTCTCTTTTAGTTTAGTTTAGTTTTGGAGAGCTAGTCTCCTTGGGTTTGTTCAAGGGAGAAGCTCTGATGTATGAACTCGTGAGGTTTTGGTAATTGATTTCTATCCTTTGGTTGATATTGATACTCTTGTGCTTCATCCCATGATTTATGCTTGATTTTATGAGTCTGGCCAACTTGTTTGATTGACTTAGATCTATCGTTAGATTTAGGATTGGTTGTTGTCTATACATCTTTCCTATTTCTCGAAACAACTCTATTCTAGGACCGTGGACTAGTTTAGGGAAGAGTATTCAATGGTTTAATTGTGCATGAGACTCGTAGCTTGATTGCATGATTTGATTTCCTAATATCCTTGTTCTCTATGCTAATTCTAGGTTTAAGCGTCCTTGCCTAGGGTTATAGAATTGCTTGGACCGTGGACTTGCGATTGTTAATGATCAGGATAGGAATTGACCATAGGTGTGAATGAAATCAATGGATTAAAATCATCGAGTGATTATTAAAGAGTGGATCTTTTGAATGAACCTACCTCTTATCTATTTGTTTGTTATTTGTTTTCTAGTTTAGTTTAGTTTAGATATCTTTCTCTTTGATTTCCCCCCATATCTTTAGTTGATATTTATATTAATGTTAGAAGCCTTAAGTTCTCTTGGGTTCGACCACCATATCTTTAGTTGATATTTATATCTTTCTCTTGAGTCACACCAAGTATAGTTGCCTAAGGAAGGCTAGACTAGGCTCGAGTCTCACGAGCCAAGCCCGCCCTCCAGGCCTCCGGGTCACCCGAAAACCATGGTTGAGATGAAAAATAGGAATGGATAGGCCAAGGTCCAAGTCTCACGAACCATAGCCTATCATCCGGCCCTTGAGTCTCACGAGAGCCTTCGGCCTGAGTCCCACAAGCCGGGACAACCCAAAACCCCAAAACAGGACACAAAGTCTCTAAGTTTAGGTTCAAGCTTAAGTCTTAATCTATCTAAAAACAAAGATTACATCCCTTTATATAGGGTCAAAACTAGGGATTTCAAAAATAAACGACTTGGGCTCCAAGGTGTTTTCTTAATGAGGTGTTGCTTGGAGCGGAAGACATACTTCATTCATGGCTCAACCTTGGCGGCCAAGCTTGCTTTAGGAAGTGGAAGTGGCGTCTTGGGCTGAGTTGAAGGGGCGGTGGAAGCTTGGGCTTGGGCCCGTGCTTGACTTCGTTGGGGAGAAAAGGGCCGGCCCATCTTCGTCTTGAAGGAAGTGCATTTCTTCACTTGGTGCCGTAGGATGAAGCCCGGGGCACGGCTTAGATGAGGGCCCGAGAGAGGCACCGGCCCGAAGAAGCGAGATGTGGCACCGGCGCTTTGTGGCGTGAGGTCGAGGGGCGTGGGAGGAATCACATCATCCACCCCCTTGAGGAGGATTCGAGGATGAATCCTTTGGGTCGCATATGGGAGTGGCGGTGGCAAGGTGGCTTAGCCGCACCGGGCCCCGGCTGAGAAAGGGCGCCACCTCCTCGGGTGCCAAAGGCCACAAACAAAAAACCTCATCGTCGTGCGTGAAGGAATGGGTGTTCAACCTGCCGTTATGAGTGACGCATTGCCACGAACGCCCGAGGATTACATGAGATGTCTTCGTAGAACCACATCATAGTCAATGAGGTCATGATATCCTCCGATGATCAAGGGCACGGAAACATAGTGCGTCACAGGGATGGCGTCTTCATCACCAAGCCACCCGAGAGTATAAGCTCTTGAGCGACGTTGAAGCTTAAGTCCCGCATGTTTTTGCACGCCCTCGGACACTAGATTGGAGGTGTACCCACCATCCACATTCATCAAGCAATCAACAACTAGCACAAAAGCTCGACAGTAGAATAGTGTGTACTTCTGATCGTCGTAATCTTCCTCATCTTCGTCCAGGAGTGGATCCTCTTCTTCGACTACTTCCTCAGCATTTTCCTCCAAAGGAGGATTTTCCTCCTCGTCCATATCCTCATCAACCTGATTTAGGAGCTCCTCGAGCTCGAACCAGTCATCGACCTCCCCCCCCCCCCCCCCCGGAAGGTCCTCCTCGATCATAGGCTTGGCACCGACCACCATCTCTTCCTCAGGAGCCACATGATAAGGCTCCATGTAGAATTCTTCGGATGTGGTAAGGCCCCCAAGAGAATCCACATCATCCATAATTGCCATGTCCTCGTCTTCAGCCTCGGTGGACATTTCACGAACACTCGAGTCATCGCCGCTCGACTCATCGCTAGAGCTAGAGTCGCTCGAACGATTGCCGGTGTTGATACTTGGGTCAGTTTCCTCTTTGAAGTTGGCGTCACTATCTTCTTCTTGGTTCAGAAGGAACTTTTGATTGATACTCGGCTCACTGGTGGCCTTGCGGGGAAGCTCGGCCTCATTGTCACTCATGAGGTCGATCAAGACGATATCCTCTTTTCGGGGAGCCATGCCACACACTCGGCGTGGTCCGGCCACGCCCTTGCTCAAGGTAACCTTCTTGGTGATCATCATCTCGGACGCCATGAGTTTGCCTGAAATTCACAACGCACACACACAAGCCTCGTAAGATATCAAGTCTATCCAGGGCATGGTCCTGTGCTCTCGGTTCTCTCCTTTTTTTCTCGTGGCTCTCTTTCCCTTGGCTAGGGTCGGACCGAGCTTGGCTCAAGCTTTCACCTCACTCTTTTGTTTTTCACATACGAACCCAGCCAAGCTTGGTTTGGTGGTCTTCGAGCCTCAAATTTTGTGACTCGCATCATATGCGTATTCCATCTTATTTCATGCAACATTAAGTATTGAGTACATAAATCACAATTCATGTGTTCAAACTTTCAATGCTCAATCAGGTTTGGTTTTAGGGTTTCAGTGCAACGGGGTCGGTTTCATGCAAGTTTTGGTTCGTTTACCCTAGGAGGAGGTTAAGCTCTTTGGGGCTGATTTGTCCCTTGAATCGGCTTGGATCTGAGCCTAGGAGAAATCGACTTCTACCCATGAATCGGATTGAACCAACAAGATGGAAAGTTGTCGCCACTTACTTGATTTGTTTTCGAAAGGATGGAAGAGAAAAACATGGAATCTAGGCCGGGAACTCACACCAACGCCCCCTTAAGTCTTAAGTGATGAAGGTTCACTCTCTTACACACAAAAATGTGGAAATTTTGAGGGCAAAGATGCAAGAACTCGGTTGGCTTCTTCTTCTTGGAGTTTTCGGATTTCTTTCTTTGGTTTGTGGGTGGAAACAAAAAGACGGCCTCATATATAGGCGTTGAGGGGCTGGAATGTGGCTTGGAAGTGGGCTAGGTACTTAGGCAACAAGGCAGACGTGTTTATGAGGGAGAAGGGGAGGAGTTGCTCAACATTTTTCAGATGGACATTAACCATCTCCCACCCCTTGGATTGCACTCCAAGCTTGTTTTTAATGAGGTGAAAAGACTTAAAGAGGTGGCTGACATTAAGGAAGTGGTGTTGCTTAAATTTGGGCATCTAATGAGCTTCACTCCATTACATTCCCACGCATGAATGATGTCGGAATGGGAGGAGGTTGTGTCTTCGGTTTTGGATGCCCCATTACTTACTCTCCAAGGCGTAAACTTTGGTTACCAAGCAAGGGGAAATTGGTTAGGTGAAAACCGGGCGTTTTAATGAGAGGTAAACGCCATTTACCCTCCACATACTAGCTTGTTTTTGAATGAGATAAATCTCAGTCCAAAGCCACAAGGCCGACTATGGATGTAGCTCAACTCTCGGCCTCTCGGGCTTACTTGGTTTCCAAGACTCGTAGGTTCGCCAAGAAAAAATGCTAGAAAAATTCTCCCACCTTAAATTCTCAAGTAGTTTCGTGTAGGAGGTTTTAGCAAGGCTGATTGTAGGAGAGGAGTGGGTCTTGGAAATTTTCCCACGCCAGCCCTGGATGTTCTCGGACCTTTAATGCTCTAAGGTCGTAGTCGGGTCAAGGTGATGTTTCAAAGTGGTTAAGGTCGCGGGTGGCCAAAATAGGTTTCGAAAATTTGAGCATATAAGAAAGTAAACATGAATAAGCAATTTATATATCCACCACTTACAGAACTCGCCTCGAAAGGCTTTGATACCAGATAATGTGATTCGCCTTTAGGATCGGACTCGATTCGGGCTCGAGCGAGTTCATGTTACTTCTTGAGATCATCCTCGATGAAATCTCTTGCTAAACTTGAGGAATTTTGATAGAAATGTTGCAATTTGGGACGTTTGAGACTTTTAGTAGAACAAATTCTTTTTGGTATTTTATTTATAAAGGATATGTAGTCGATCTCCCCAATTCGTTCAACTCAACGAGAGAGAACAACTAAGGGATACAAGGAATAAGAAGCAACCCTTAAAAACCTATAATCCCAAGGGATAAGTGCCTACATTCGGAGTCACATCAACTATAGTTGCCTAAGGAAGCCTAGACTAGGCTCGAGTCTCACAAGCCAAGCCCGCCCTCCGGGTCACCCGAAAACCATGCTTGAGATGAAAAATAGGAATGACTAGGCCATGGTCCGAGTCTCACGAACCATAGCCTGCCATCCAGCCCTCGAGTCTCACGAGAGCCTTCGGCTCGAGTCCCACAAGCCGGGACAACCCAAAACCCCAAAATAGAACACAAAGTCTCTAAGTTTAGGTTCAAGCTTAAGTCTTAATCTATTTAAAAACAAAGATAACATCCCTTTATATAGGGTCAAAACTAGGGATTTCAAAAATAAACGACTTAGGCTCCAAGGTGTCTTCTTAATGAGGTGCTGCTTGGTGCGGAAGGCATACTTCATTCATGGCTCAACCTTGGCGGCCAAGCTTGCTTGAGGAGGTAGAAGTGGCGTCTTGGGCTGAGCTGAAGGGGCGGTGGAAGCTTAGGCTTGGGCCCATGCTTGACTTCGTTGGGGAGAAAAGGGCTGGCCCATCTTGGTCTTGAAGGAAGTGCATTTCTTCACTTGGATCACCATAAAACGAAGCCCGGGGCACGTCCTAGATGAGGGTCCGAGAGAGGCACCAGCCCGAAGAAGCGAGTGCCTTGATGAGGCACCGGCGCTTTATGGCGTGAGGTCGAGGGGCGCGGGCGGAATCACATCAAGTGTGGTAGGAAGAGGACTGAAATGGAAAGCATTAAAATCACAACAATTGGCATGGGAGATTGATATTTAAACCACAATTATGTAATGAAAAACAAACTAACATAAACCACAATATAAAGCAAGTAAGAGTCAATTCAACAAGAAAACATATTATCTTTCACAATGAAGTTTGTATCAAACTGAAGTAACAAGGGGAGTTTTAGATTCGGTAACACACTAATATGCAAAACCTAACAAGTCAAGGGTTTGAATAATAATACATGGAATTAGCTCAAGCATATCCACATTCGCTTAACAAGTTGATCATCGATTTCAATCAATATCTATGCAATGGAAATTCCAATTTCTTTTCAAAAAATAATTTATAGCACAACCAGATAATAACCCTAACTAGTTAAACAATCATGAAACTATCAATATTCAATCTAACTAGTAGCATTCAATAACAAGAATATTATCGGATACAAAACTAAGATAGAACAATCTGCTTTTACCCTAAAATGCAAATCAATTCTCTTATGCATACAACCAACACAACCAAATTAGCACGAGGTAGTTGCCACTTATGAATTAGAGATGCTCAACCAAAAACACTCTATATCTAGCAATAACCTAATAACAATAAATCCTAGATGATCAGGCTAGAAATTATTGAAACAAGTCAATAGCAATTAAAACAAGAGAAATGATTAAATCCATGCAATAGATAAGGATTTAGAATTCTCACAATTGAATCAAAATGAACACTTCAACTGTCTGCCTCAACAAACGTGCTTAGTTCTCCATAAAAATCTCCAAAAATAGAAAAATCAATATATACTTCTAAACCTGAAGCAGTTAAGGGCAGTTTTGTCATTAAGATTTTTC
Organism: Polygonum aviculare; assembly: GCA_934048045.1. NCBI lineage: Eukaryota > Viridiplantae > Streptophyta > Magnoliopsida > Caryophyllales > Polygonaceae > Polygonum > Polygonum aviculare. The sequence continues at coordinate 12,522,481 of OW204023.1, read as the reverse complement.
TAAACAATTCACCCTATTTTTATTAACTGACTTCTATAATAATTTTCTATCCATTTATATTAAATAGATTTTGTGGATTACAAATTTACAAGTGGATTTATTTACTTGATAGTTTCTATCTTGATTTTCTAGATAAAATATAATTATAAAGATATATCTCAATGGATTACGTACAAGTTGATATTTTACTTGATATCTAACAATCTATCTATCTATTGATATATATTAAAGTGTAATAAATTATAGGATTTGATTTCAAAATTAATAACGTAGTTACATCTATATTATATGAACACAATATTTCAAATAAGATAAAAGATACGTATAAATTACATACACAATCCATGCTTAAAATAATTATATACAAACACAATCCATGCTAAACTATTTATTTTAGTTTACATAAAAGATACGTCATCTCAGCTCACAACATAATTGCGCATATCAGATATAGAGCAAGCATCAGAGATTTAGCACATCATCTCAGTTCTTCAAAGAGCGCAATTCACATATTAATTAAAAGAAAAGCAATAAAGCAACATACCAATCCACTTCACCTTGGTCTCAAGGAGTCAAATATCAAGACAAGGTTAGAGTGGGTACTTAGTCTAGTTGAAGGTAAAATACTAGAGAGTAAGACACAATATTACAACATGTTGATTTTGTCCACATTGGTGAGAAGTTGTTTAACTTGAGCAAGAAAAACGCAATGAGTATATATATCTGACACAAAATGAAAGGGGCAAGTATAGAGTTGCAAAATTCAAACAAAAGGTTATATATGTTCATAATTGCACGACCTAGGTTCAATTCAGAAGGGCAATGTACATTTGATGAAACGATTAGAACCTTTCCATTCACATTTAAAAAAGCAACAAAGAGAAAATCGATGAATTGGGACAAGAGGACCAGTGTCATAAAGCTAGTTGAATCAGTAAACAAACCAGTTACAAAGAGAATGCTTATAGACTAGATTGTGCCAACAATAATGGAAAAATGGCCACAAGATTTAAGGCATAAGGTCATCTTTATCCAATAGGACAATGCTAAAGCACACATAACTCAAGATGATCCAAAATGGCAGCAAGTATACTAACAAAATAGATTCACATTCATTTTAATTCAACAACCAATCAATAATCCAGATTTAAACATATTAGATCTAGGATTTTTCAAAAGCATTCAATCATTGATGCACAAGAAAATGTCAAAGGATATAGACCACAAACTAGATGTAGTGCATGTAGCTTGTTATGAGCTAGAGCAAAGAACTTTAAGTACAATATGTTATAAGTGAAGTACTCAAAGCATTGGGAAGTACTGATTATGATATGTCAAATGTCAACAAGAAGAAACTAGCATCTTAAGGTAATCTACCAATTCAAGAACAAACACCAATGTGAGCTATTATTCAGGCATGAAATAAAGCTCATGTAGATGCACAAGGTTCAGAAACTCATCAAGGGACACAAAATGCACATCCACAGGAAACTCAAACAATCAATGTAGATCAAGACACTGAATATGATGCAATAGATGACAGTCGAGTCATGTAGGTAGAATTAGAAATGTAGCCACTTTTGTAGAAGCATAACCTTTTGTATATATGGATTGGTAAAATGTAACTACTTTTGGGGACTTAATTTATGAAGAAGGAAATTTCATTTATGATGCAATTCCTATAAAGAGGAAACTCTTAATGAAGGCATAAAAATTGGCACATTTTCACATCTAGTAGTACAAAGAATTGAAAAAAAAAATGTTCGCAGATGTCCCCAATTCCATCATAGAAACAGAATCAATCCTCAAAACCATAACATACAAAGGCCACATTCAGCTACATGAGTAGCCGGTTTCTTTATTGTATTATATATATACATATATATATATATATATGAATTATCATATTTTGCATCTCAGGCTTCAGAAAAGATTTCGACATTAAAAAAAAATCTCATATGTCCCCCTTTTCCCTCATAGAAGCAAAACGTACCCACAAAGCCATACATATAAAGGATGCATTCAGACACATCATTCGGACTGCATATTAAGGCATGTCAATTCTCACCATTTGGTCCTCAATCTATGAAAAGTATCATCATTGATTACCTATAAAAAAAAAAGTAACCTCAGGTGTCCACATTTTCATCATAGAAACAAATTGGATCAACATAAACTTGACACACATAAGCCGCATTCAGAAACATTGAGGTTTGATTTTCTAGTGCACATCTAGGCAAGTGGAAATTAAGGTTTTGCTTCTCAAGTACCTAGAGTTTTCTTCATTGATTAAAAAATAAAGAAACTAAGATGACTTATAAAAAAATAAAATAATTGTTAAGCTCTGGTGTCTCCCAAATGAAGAACTAAGTTTCAGATCCTAATGCTTCTCTAAAGTAGTATAGTTGGTTCTCAAATTGTATCACCTAACTAAAAAAAAGTTTCAAATCCTAACACTCCTCTAACGTCGTATAGGTGCTCTTCAAAACCCGTCAAAACTCCACCCAACCCAACTCGTTAGAAGTTTTTTGTGTTGAGACCCGATCCAAAATTAACGGGTCAAAGAGAGTCTCGACATAATCGACTCAATTATTGATTGAATAAAACTTGAAACCCCAAATCTCATAGGTATACCCAAAACCCTATTTTATACAAAAAGTATTCATTCGTAATTAAATATTCTAAATACATTAATATTAAGATCGATAGATAATAAATTGAAAAGAATTAAATCTATTAATAGTTTGGTCAATCCAAGCCCTTACCGAACTCAAAACCGACACTTGTAATAGAGGGAATAATATTTTTTATAATGAAAAATTGGTGGTTAAGTGCAACAACTTGTAAATAAGGGGTGGTTAGTTGTAGGAATAGATATAAAGGGTGGTTAAATGTAATAATTTGTAAATAAGAGATAATTGGTTGTAGAAAAAAAACATAAAGGATGGTTAAACGAATGTATAAAATAAGAGATGGTTAAATGCAATTTCTCCAAAATCTAATTACGAAATACGAGTAGCACAAATCTGAAATCCTTTTGTTCATGCTTCGACGTGACGAACGGGTCAAGTCGGGCAGGTTCGGTTCAGGTCATTCCAGGTTCAAATTGAGTTTGGGTTGGGGTCTATCGGATCATGTGTCAAATTGAGTCGGGTCGTACCGGATTATCGGGCGGGTTTCGATTGACCAACGGGTCAAAAATATTATTTAAAACATCATTCAGCATTAAATTGTATAGAATAAAATAAACTTGACGGTTGTGACGTAATTTTTTAGAACAAATAGATTATAAGAAATAATTGGTCTTCTTTGAATAAATGAGTTTTTTTAACTAAATGGATTATTTGTGTAATCATAAAAATATCATTATATGAAGTTTTCCCTTCTCGGCAATAAGACCTTGAAAAGTGTGCTTATTTGTTAATAAGATGTGCTACCCTTCACCGAAAATTAACATGCTTTGTGGCCTTAAATACTCATATTGACAAAAAATAATAATCAACCATATTGATGAGAGATGATGCACAGTTTTGCTTGTATACTATACATATTCAAATGTTATAGCAACGCAAACTGTGTAACTAACGTATAATGATATAAATTTTGACTCTTTGATTATATTGATAGTTTTATAAACGTTTAATTTTCAAGTCATCCCCTGTTTGAAAGCAAGTCATTATATATACCCTATGTCCATTGTGTATAATATTTTCCTCTCTATTCATGATAGCTAGACTGTAAAAAATATTTATTGATTTTCTTTCTCCAAGATCCTAACAAAGGTGAGTCACCGTTGTGGTTGTTCTTTAAGCTCTAAAGCTACCTACAAACTAGATTAAGGAAGATGAAGTGGCGTGATAAATTGGAAAAGTGGTCTGATTTGTTTTTTTTTTTAGATATTGAGAACTACCTGACATTTCATTATATTAGAGTACATTTGAAACTAAGTTTTCTGTCAGATAATGCTTAGATGGATGTGTTGCCTCACAAGGTTGGATAAGATTAGGAACGAGGAGATCAGAAGCAGACTAGGGGTGACTAGCATAGAGGATAAACTCCGAGAAACGAGACTCCGGTGGTTTGGTCATGTTCAGAGGCGTAGTCCGGATGCTATAGTTATAAGGTGTGAGTGTATGGAGTTAGGGGTGTATAGGAGAGCTAGAGGTCGCCCGAAGAAGCGTTGGATGGAAAACATATAGCAAGATATATATCGACTTGTTAGGTATTTTTGTCGACTTGGCGCAGTGTGGAGAGCGTTGGAGGGAGAAGATCTCGGTATTAGACAACTAGGTTTCTTATTGGTGGAGCTTTGCGTAGCTGTTGTGTGGTTCTATTAGTTGTAGTCTTCTTTTCCTTTCTTTTCATTTCTTTTAATTTCGTTTTAGCTTTAGTATTAGTTGTGTTGTTGTGTTTAGGCGTTCAGCTTAGTTTGTTGAGTGATTCCTCTTGGGTTGTTCTAGGCGCATTCCATCTAGGTTTGGAATGTCCCCATCCTTACCCCCAAAATCCTGCGTTTGCAGGTTTCCCCTAGGTAAATGTTGTTGTTGTTGTTGTTGTTGCTGATTATTCAACACGCACCCTATTAATAGGGTCTAGGTCCTACACAATGCCAACATATGCCCTAATGGCTGACGGTCCATTGGTCATAACGGTTGGAGGTCCACTGGCTTTAACGACAGGCGACCCATCTGCCTTAAAGTTGATCATATTTTTAATTTATTGCATTTAATTCAATAAATATGTCCATCTCACGATATTTATTGTACTCTTTTACCCTCTTTAAATACCATGCTTAACTATAAACAACCTTCAAACCATTTTTCTCCTCTTAAAAAAAACATCTTCACAATAGATGATCAAGAATATTGAAATGGAAACTTCAATGTCGGAGATAACTCTTTTACAATAGTATACAACGAGGTAATTTTGTTCTTTCCAAACTATCTCAATACTTTTGTTATGTTTTGGGTATGGAAAGTCATGTAAAATCTTTATTCTATTTTAGTTATATTAGTTGAGATTTAGACTTGTAGTAAAAGGATAAGTAAAACTTTTAGTAATAACATCATAAAGTAAACAAAATGAGATATAATATTTAAGAGTGGAATTTGCTCAAAAGGTAGAATTTAGTAAATGCATGGTTTGAAATGAGATATTAAGCATGTCCAGAAAACATATTGGAATATAATAGCTAGGAATAATCGGAAACCATTCCCTACAACCCATAGAAGGTAGTATAAAGGATGATCGAAGATAGTGCCATAACGGTAGACGTACCAAGTGCCTTAACGGGAAGCTGTCTTAATGCCTTTAAGGCAAAAGGACCATTTATCACCAAGGCATTTAGTCCTTCTGTTATTGAGGACTTTGGTCCTTCTATCATTTAGGCATTCTTAATGGCTAGTTGTTTTCAAAATTCATGTAATTTTTGACATTGTTTCATGAGGAGAATGAATTATACATTGGACTTGACAACCTTCAATTAAGTGATGCAAGTACATAGCAAAATGTGTTTTCCACAACACTAACATTCGATTTCTGCTCTTATCCACAATCTACACCAACTGTTGGATTTCCAAATGCATCGGTCATGTATGGATGTCTAGGTTGTATACCACTAGATGGGACACGTATAATCAACTAATGTCATGCTTTTTAGATAGATTTCATAGGGTATTTTCTAGGATGATTTGCATATTTTCCTATTAGTTGTGTGTTTTGCATGAGATTTCAACTCTCTTTCAAGGGTTGGAGTCGTTTGTGTGTTGTTTTTGTGTTTTGTAGGTATTTGGAGTGTTTAGGAGAAGTTTTCAAGATATTTGGAGCGTTCTAGAATGTGGTGTCTAGTAGCGGTTTTCAAAATGTCAAGTCATGAGGAGTTCTTCAAAGATTTCAAAAGACGGATTTACAATAAGAGGCGCCTTAGAAGGAGTTACAAGAAGACTAAGGGATTCAAGGAACATCAAGGAAGAAACGCCAAGAAAAGAGCAATCATTGGGAATAAGTTCAAGCAAAGGCATGAAAAAACACAAAGAAAGGTTGTGGGTCGCCGGCGACCTACGCTAGGTCGGACGCGACCTACGCTAGGTCGGCCGCGACCTACACTGAGCCATAAATGGATGAGGTCGGCCACGATCTGACTTGGTCGGCCACAACCTTACCGAGAAGCCTAGCGGGAAATTACTTGCCGCCCAAGTAATTGACCTTTTAGGTGTTATATTTATAGATAGAGCTTGTTTCCTTTTTAGATATCTTATACCTCTATATAAGGAGCCTTATGGGTCTTTTTTTAGGATTATGCTTCATTCTTCTTAGGAGAAACTTGGAAGACAAGGGTTTTTAGAGAGAATTTGAAGATTGCAAGATTTGTAAGTTAGATCTCTTTTCTAATTCAAGTTGTTTGTTTTTTATCATGTCTTCTTCTTCTTCTTTTATGATGAATGTTTGCATGATGATGAGTGAGTAGTTACCTTTTTTAGGATTGGGGTGAAACCCAGCATAAGCAAGCATAATAAAACTTGAATGTTTGATCTATGCTTGACCTTATAATCTCTATCTTTTGATCCAACTTGTATGCTTAATTCCTTGATGAAATTTTGGGGCATGTTCTTGTTTGAAATTGAATTGAAAGAGGAAATTATGAATTGGAATAACAACTCAGGTTTAAAGACGAAAGTTAAAACCTTTAGATAACAAGTAGGATTGCATGTCAATATCTTTATGAAAGTTGAGATTATTGATATGTTTATTTGTGGCGAAAGTCATCCATGAGATTATAGGTTGAGTTGATCATTGACTATTGTTTGAATGCATGATTATGTTGTGGTGAAACCTTGTCCCTAGATATTTTCCCATAATTTTGCAAAGTTAAATTCGTACCCAGAATAGGTCGGCCCCTACCCTGAGTGTGTTTGGTTTTGTTCTTGGTAGTTTTGTGTAGGTCGCGGACGACATGCCTAAGGTCGGGTCCGACCCTTTCTTAAACGTGTGTTTTCGTGTTGTTTTGCTTTGTTTTCATAGTTTTGATTGGTAGACTATACTTTCTTCTAACTCCCGTGGACGATCCTAACTTCGCTATACTCGGCGGGGTCTTGACAAATTTATTTGTTCAAGAATTAACCCTTCAACATCAACCCCAATCATGTTTGGGTATTTGTATAATGCAACCCCATTTCAAACCGATCTTGCACAATCTACACCGAACATGTTTGGGTTTTCGTCTCATGTAGCCCTAGTGCCGACCCAACAAGAACACCCTACACCAACCATGTTTGGGTTTTCGCCTCTTAGCAGTCATCTACAGTTGTCAAATCAAATCGAGAATGTTAAAGAGTTATTAGATGATTATTCAAATTTGTTTACCACCGAAACAATATTTCACAATCGAGAGGATGCCATTTCTTCCGCTAAAGTTGTTGGTATTCAAAATAATATGTGCCTAAAAATTGTCGGGGACAAAAAGTCGAATGCGTCTCACTGTGGGAAGGCTTGACTATATTGTGAGAAGGAAGACACACACACCCCAATTAGAAGTGGAGATCGGAAAGTGCGCAAAGGGTGCATGAATAAGATGTGTGGTTGTCCGTTTAGATTGAAGTGGCATGAGAAGCTTAGAGGATCATGGAAGATTGTTGTTGTAAATGGATTTCATAACCATAAACCTGAATCTAGTTTGTATGGGCACCCACTTGCTGGATGACTCACAATGGATAAGAAAAATGTGGTGAAGATGATGACACATAGTAATTATACTGTGAACCAAGTCGTCCTGGCATTAAATAAATTTTTGTTGAACTACACCAGTAAGAGGCAAGTGTAGAATACTAGATATGCCATAAGGAGGGAAGGGATGGAGGGTAGAACCGTGATTCTAGAGTTCTTCCACAAAGTGATACACTGTATTTAGGATATGTTAACTCTTGTGTTTTAGGCTTTATTGAGTGTGTTTAGGTTAGTATTTGAGTGATTGTAATATCAAGACCGAAGACACAAGAATTCAAGTTGCAAGATTTTTTAAGAAAAATCCGAGAGAAGAGCCAAATCTATAGACGAACGCGAGCGCAGTGGCATCCCATGGAGTTCCATAATACATAGGTGAAGGTTGCGTGCGCGCTTTATGTAAGGTGTGCGCAGTAGAAGGCAATAGAGTGAAGAACAAAAAAATATCGAAGGAGGTTAGTCGCTTGGTGGAGTGAAGAGGTGCATGAAAAGGTTAGGGGCAATACAGTTAGCTTTCAGAGTCTAGGTGAGTTGTCCACCATTGCGTGCAATTTATCACTAAAAATGATAGTCCGACGATGTTTCCTACCATATGTGTTAATCTTTGTCTATGGAACCTGAGCTACATCTCGATCCGTACGTGTTTCACGATGACAATGAAGAATTGATCTACTTGTCTCATCGCGAGTTGAAGTCTGAAAAAGAAAACAATATAGAATTATGCATCGAAAATAATCAATACAAACCAATTGAAAGAGGCCAATGACCCTTCTGCCTTAACGACAGAGGGCATGCCAGCCTTTACGGCCAGCGGCCCATCTACCATAATGGGAGAAAACACGTCAGCGTTACAACCATAGACCCTTCTGCCGTAAATGCTAGCCTGGTTCATCTTCTCCAAAATCCAGACGAAAAAATTATGATCAAACCAGAAATCAATTCAACACCATGAGAAACAAAACTCGACGTTAATGCTAATGACGCCCAATACAATAGAGAGTATCATTAACCCAGTTAGATTTTACATTCTCAAATACTACAAACCCTTAATACTAAAACTCTAATTCCAACAATGTAAAAAAAATTAAACATGGTGAATGAAATGTGTGAATAATTGGTTGAAAGTATACCCCAAGTACTTGTAATCTTTTTTTGGGGGGGTTACGGGTTTCTGGAACTTATGTTCCGACTAGTCCCGCACCTCCACGCACCCTGCCCTAGACCACGTGGAGGGGGTCAATCGCGGGATGTGCAGTAGCGGCGACGAGCCTACTCACAGAGGGCATGCGTAACAAGGGAGCGGTGTCACTTGCAAATGAGAACTCTCAAATGCATGGGATGAGGCTCGAACCCTGGACTTGTTTCACACATGGGAGCTCTCTAGACCGTTGCGCCATATGCCCCAGGGGGCAAGTACTTGTAATCTTGATTTGTGGAAAGATTCATAAATAAAAGTTTGTATTTTGTAGATTGAAAGAAGAGATGATGGAGGAGGAAAAGAAGAGAAGAGGAGAGGAGGAAGGAGAGGGAATAAAAAAGGATGAGAGTAACAATAAGAAAATTTTCAAATTTCAAATTAAATGAAGATTTAGGAGAGAGAATTTATAACTTAACTAGCTTAGCTCATCGTACCATGTACGACTATGTCTTAAATATTAAAACTATTTCGAATACATTATATTATTGAATTAACTTGTTTTTTTCTATATAAGAATTGTAGTAAATTTTCTTATTTATAAATTTCTTCTAAAATTAATACTTGATGTGTCTTATAAACCAACCTAAAATAAAAAATATAATAAATGCTTGATCCAAATATGGTAATTAGATAAATATGATGTATGAAGACTTGATTTGTCTTCTAAACCAACCTAAAAAAAATATGATTTTAGGTTGTGGATATAGATATTACTTTGATGTATGAATGTATGGTAATTAGATAAAAGCATATGCAAATTTTTAAATTGTAATACTAATAAAGATATATAATTGTTAAAGTATAATTTGTTTATAGTTAATTTAATATAAGATAGAATCAGAATTAACGTGGAGACACAAAATATCTCAATTTTAATATATAGTTAGTATATGTCCTTGTGCCTTACAGGTACACTTTTGATTAAATCAAAAACTTATTTTAAAATTTATATAAAGTCATTAAAGTAATACTTCCATTAGTTTAGTTGTATATTTATTTAGAGTTGATATATTATTCTATGTTATTATTCTAATATCCAATTTAGTATATAGTAAAAAGAATTAATTATATATTTAAATAAATTTTATAAATATAATATCAATGACATTATTTTATATTTTATATACATTTTGGAGTTTACAATCCAAATACTTTACATACAGATAAAGGTGTAGTCCGGGTCGGGTGGATTCAGGTTCGGTCTTTTTGAGTACGGGTTGAGTGTGGGTTCGGGTCAATCGGGTTACAAATCAATTCGCGTCAGGTCTTGACAGGTTATTGTGCGGGTTTGGGTCGACCTAACATGTTAAGAATTTGAATTTTTAATGATTATTAAAATAATATTATGATTAAATAATAATATTTGATAATAAAATATTATTTTTAATATATATTTTTATAATAATATTGTATTTATAATTGGCTATATAATAAAATATATTATATATTGAAGATAAAATATATTTATTTTACATATATATAAAAAATCGGGTCGGCTTCAAGTTTCGACCCAATTGGGTTTGTTTTTTCTTTGATCGCTACTATTCGGGTCGCGTTTCAACCCTAAAATTTTCGGTCGATTCGAGTCGATTTTTTGAGTCGGGTTAGGTTTTAACAGCTCTACGTGCATATATCTTGATAATATATTATTAGTAATAATTTTACAATAAATTATTTTGACCCACGGATATCTTCCTAACTATTGCCGTGTTTATTTAAGGTTTGAAAATGGTGGTGCACAACCAGAAATTATTAAGAGCCAAAACCACTTAATTAACTCCACATCAAACCCGCTTTCAACAACATTCCCTTTCCTCAAATTCTGTTTCTCTTCTTCACATTCTAAGATTTTTGGTCACTCGAGGAAGACGAAGTATAATCTCTTCGCATCTCAAGGTACTCTTTGCATCACTAATGAATTTACTACTAGTTTAATCCCTTTGGCTGGTCTACAGTGAACAACCTTAGGTAACGACTTTTCATTATATGACTCTTATGCATAAAAAGATTGGCCTTATATTTCATAAATCATATTGAACCTGAACCCCGGGTTATGATCTTCCAAAATATTGCATCAAATCTATTAGTGTAGTTGTACCAACCCATGATCATATCTCTTATGGGATACTAGCTAGTCTTGGTAGATAGTGTAGCAGCTATGTAAAATTGATACCCTTGGAGATGATAAAAGCACTCCTGAGTCCGGAAAAGGAAGTCGTTTTTAAAATATACTACTCCCTCCGTCCCAAGATATTGTCCCTTTTATTTCATAATTTATGAACGAAAAAGGACAAATATTTTGGGACGATGGGAGTAATAAAGAAATGTTGGGTCATTAACCTATCCCTTAGACAAAACATGACTGGTAGTGTGGTGTGCGATTGTGTCATATGTCGTTGGTGTAGGGGCTTTTAGTGCAAATTGTGTAAATATGGGCCAAAAGTGTAAAGAACTCTAAATGATCGAGTTTGTTACAGTTTAAAAGGAAGAAGTAGCTCGGTTTTTTGCACATCCATTATACAATAACATAATCCTTCCTAAACTCTATCTCTCTTTCTATTATTTTCCATTCTTATCTCTTTTCCTTAATCTCAAATCAGGACTGGAGGGAGTAATAAAGAAATGTTGGGTCATTAACCTATCTCTTAGACTAAACAGGACCGGTAGTGTGCTGTGCGATTGTGTCATATGTCGTTGGTGTGGGGGCTTTTAGTGCAAATTGTGTAAATATGGGCCAAAAGTGTATACAACTCTAAATGATTGAGTTTGTTACAGTTTAAAAGGAAGAAGTAGCTCAGTTTGTTGTGCATCCATTATACAATAACAGAATCCTTCCTAAACTCTATCTCCCTTTCTATCCTTATCCTTTCCTATCTCTCTTCCTTAATCTCAAATCAGGACTGGAGGGAGTAATAAAGAAATGTTGGGTCATTAACCTATCCCTTAGACTAAACAGGACCGGTAGTGTGGTGTTCGATTGTGTCATATGTCATTGGTGTAGGGGCTTTTAGTGCAAATTGTGTAAATATAAGCCAAAAGTGTAAATAACTCTAAATGATCGAGTTTGTTACAGTTTAAAAGGAAGAAGTAGCTCGGTTTGTTGCGCATCCATTATACAACAATAGAATCCTTCCTAAACTCTATCTCTATTTATATCATTTTCCTTTCCTATCTCTCTTCCTTAATCTCAAATCAGGACCGAAGGGAGTAATAAAGAAATGTTGGATCATTAGCCTATCCTTTAGACTAAACAGGTTCGGTAGTGTGGTGTGTGATTGTGTCATATGTACCTTCCGACGGTCGGTAATGCAAATATATAGCATAACTCCACAATGTTTAAAAGTCTGCCATGTGAAAATTGGGAAGAAGTTGTGTAAAAACCCTCACCAACTTAGCATGGGAGAACAAAAAATTTGCATCTACTAAAAAGTAACACACAAATTTTGCTACAAAACCACGTGCTCATAAGGGTACCAAAAGGAAAAACTGTTTCGGTCGGACATCAGAAGAACTAGAGGGTATCAAATTTTTTTTTCTTTTTTTTGAATTTACCAAATGACGTTTAAATTCGGGTTTACAGTGACATTCGAGTACTAGAGGGTATCAAAAACAATTTCTCTTTTTTTGAATTTACCAAACGGCGTTTAAATCGGGTTTAGAGTGATATTCGTCTTCTCTCCACCTTTACTTTGCTAGTAAGCACTAAGCAGTAGTACTGTAGTAGGAGTAGTAGAGCCGTAGAGGGGCTGCTCTTCGGCCATTTCTCTAGAGACGGTGGCTATGCTTTTTGCCTAGTAATCTCAATCAATCAATCAGAGAGAGCATTTTTGCTTTTAGGTATGCGCTTTTCTTCAAACCTCTTTCTAACCCTTTGCTTTTCTGCTTTTCCATGTTTCTTCATTGCTATCCCTAGCACTGACGGTGTCGCTTTGCTCTGTGTAGTTAGAGCGCGGTGTAGCGGGCTTTCGCGTAGCGTTGGACCTGCTTCTGATCTGATCTGTGTGTTCTGAGCTCGGAATGTCCTACGCCGTTGCTGCAGGTTGTGCTTAGTACTAGAGCTGTGCCATGACTTCGAGAGCAGGGCCGTCGGATCAGCCGCCTCAGAAGCGGCTGACTCGGACGCAAACCGCCGGGAATCTGGGCGAAACAGCCTTCGACAGTGAGATTGTGCCCTCTTCTTTGGTCGAGATTGCCCCCATCCTTCGTGTTGCTAATGAAGTTGAGAAGCACAATCCTAGGGTTGCTTATCTATGTAATCTCATCTCTCCTCCTTCACTCTTATGCTCTTTTTGCACCTGTTTTTCCTGCTCTACTTGCTATTCGTGTTGAAGGCGGTGTATTGAATGTTTCTCTTGTGTATGTGTCTGGGCAAAACGTTTTACTAAGCTAGTTTGATCATATTTTTACTTGCTTTTCCCCCTTGTAGGCCGGTTTTATGCCTTCGAACAAGCTCACAAGTTGGACCCAAATTCTAGCGGACGTGGTGTCCGTCAATTTAAGACTGCCCTTCTGCAAAGACTCGAAAGGGTAATGTCTAGACTTCCATCTCTCATATCTTGCTCTTTTGATTAGAGATATTCTGTTGGTGTAACTCTTACTCAAGATGCCATTTTTATGTTTACACAAGCTTTTGCATTGAATTTTGTCAATTTCTCTAGTCATCTATATGTATGGCTTCTTAGTACAATACTATGCAAATGAAATAGCCAATAGATATTTCAAGCCACGGTGTTGGTAATATGATATATAAATAGTCTCCTGAAACTCACGGTAAGGATCAGAAAACTCTCTTTGGATCTATTTTAGTTGGCTACTGAGGTCTGTTTGGTAGACCTAGTTGTACACTATAAGGTAACTTCTATGAACTGGTAAATAACATAACAAATATGGCAAGAATGTGAATCACCCCAAACATATTATGCAGTTCTTCAGGGCTTGTTTGGATCGCCAGAATGCAGGATAATGTCATTATCCCGGTGATCCAACGGGACCTTATATGTAATTGCTTCTGTCTTCAATCCATTTGATACTCAAGCGATGGTTAACTGGAAGCTTTTTCTGGTGGATGGACAAAGGAAATCCTACACCAGTAATATTACATTGCTTTACGGGGTGGATTTCTCGTCACATGTGCAATTGGAGAGTAGTCACTCAATTTGTTACTTGAATATATGTATTTTTCTTATTTGAAGGTAATATTTCAAATGGATAGAAAATGTAACCATGATTCGGCAAACAAGTTGGTGTTTTTAATTGCTGGAATTAATATGATTCTATACTGTTGTCAAAGATTTTACGTCATCATTTAGTATAGTTGCCTTCTTCTCTTTCCCTTCTTTTGCTTGCTAATAATTTGGTTTCTTACTATAGGAGAATGATCCTACGTTAATGGGAAGGGTCAAGAAAAGTGATGCACGTGAAATGCAAAGTTTTTATCAGCACTATTACAAGAAATATATCCAAGCTTTACAAAATGCTGCTGATAAGGCTGATCGGTTGGTCTACTGGTTCTTTTTCAAGGTCTACTGGTACATCTCCTGCCCTGTAGACTACTAGCTTATGATCTGTTGAAAATTTGGTGTTCAGGGCACAGCTAACAAAGGCATACCAGACTGCAAATGTTCTCTTTGAAGTCTTGAAGGCTGTTAATCTGACACAGGCAGTTGAACTTGATCGCGAGGTGAAATCAAATAATATCTATTAACCATTCAATAGCAGTCTCTTTTGTATTGATCCCAATGTTGGATATGTGTGCTTCATAAGTCAAAGCAATGTCATTTATGAGGAAATGTCAATTGTTCCATTGCAGATATTGGAAACACAAGGTAAAGTTGCAGAGAAAACAGAAAGTTATCGCCCATATAACATTCTACCCCTTGATCCTGATAGTGCTAATCAGGCAATTATGAGATATCCTGAGGTTTGGTTTGATATTCGTCATATTCTTATTATAAATTGTTTCTTTTCTATTCTAAATTTATTGATTTGCCTTGGGTTTGATACTTTTTTCTGCAGATTCAAGCAGCGGTTATTGCACTTCGTAACACTAGGGGCCTTCCATGGGCAGCAAAAGACTACAAGAAAAAGCAAGATGAAGATATCTTAGATTGGCTTCAAGTGACATTTGGATTTCAGGTATTATATCTGATTTGGGCTCTCAAATTCGTGTTGATTTGTTTGTATTCTACTAATTTGTAACTTTTGCAATTGGTTTGTATCTTCTTCAACAGAAAGATAATGTTGCAAATCAACGAGAGCACCTTATTCTGTTGCTTGCAAATGTACACATACGACAGTTTCCAAAGCCAGATCAGCAACCCAGGGTTTGTCAGTTTTGCTATTGTTAGCTTTCTTTCATGATTTAGTTACTATGACTAGTCATATCCATTTTTCTATCTTTGAGATGATAGATGTTTCTGGATTTCCTTGATAAGGTATTCTGGAAACATAGTACTTATCTGCAGGCTTATTTTTGGAAATAGAAGCTTACTGACACCTGTGCTTCATGAAAGGAAAAGGACATGTACCTGAGAATTTGAACTGTAGCTGCTCTACTAGTTTCCGAATGTGGATATTCAATGTTATAGTGGTCTGTGGCATTGCTTCATTTGATATGTGTCATTGTTAAATCTTCAGCTTAGTTGCGTGTAGACTTTTGGTGTGTGTGAGAGGCGGTGGAATTTTTTAATTATGTCATTTTGGTCGTGTTGGTGTTTTGCATTAAAGTGTTACTATTAAAGCATGCCTTCTTATAATAGGTTTGAGTGTATAACTGACAGGTTTTACTGACACTTACTAGCCATTTTGTTACTGATTTTTGTATGCTTTTGTTTCGACTAGTTGGATGATCGTGCATTGACCATAGTGATGAAGAGATTATTCAAGAATTATAAAAGGTGGTGCAAGTATTTGGATCGTAGAAGTAGCCTCTGGTAAGTTTGAGAAGAGAGCTTGAATATTCTTATTTTGGAACGACATCTATTTTATTTTTTTATTGGGCCTCACTCACCCCTGAAATTGTCATTTGCCTGATAATTGTCCATTTTTGATGTGTTATAAGTGTCATACTGCCTGTTTAATTTGTGTAAAATTATTACAAAATGGATGAATTGTCATCCTTCTGATGATCAATTTATCATTTAATTTGATGATGTTTGTTTTATGTAAATCCAGGCTCCCTACCATACAGCAGGAGGTGCAGCAGCGCAAGTTATTGTATATGGGACTGTATCTTCTCATCTGGGGAGAAGCTGCAAACTTGAGATTCATGCCAGAATGTCTTTGTTACATTTATCATCATGTATGCTATTGCTAATTTCTCTATACTGCGGTTCATATTTGATGATTCTCTTCCTTTAGTCTTCTAAAAACTGCTTTTTGTAATCGTTCCTTAGATAACAAATACATCTGACTATCTGTCTTTGATATCCTAGAGTTCTCTCATGCCTAGTTTCTTTATAATAATTCAGGTATCATCCTCGTACTGTTTCATTAGTGTAGTCGAGATTATCCATCCTGCATGTTTTCCCAATTTAGATATTCTCTCATGCTCAGTTTCTCCACTTGGAATAACTTGAATACGACTGCTTCTTGCTCATAGACTTCTGTCTGAGTTTAACTAAAAAAGTAGTTACATGCTTGTGCAATGAGTGTTGTAAATTCATTTTTATTAATGCTTTTGTTTTATGAGTGGGCAAGGAGCTACAGAAAGATAACCAAAGAGTGGGCGAGGGTATACTCTTGTTTTTTTTGCAATATATGTTTGATATTTGACTCCATTTTATAATCCCTGAAATTAAGCTTCCCATATCCAACTGGGAGGACAGGGTTTGGTGATATCGTTCTATCTTCGAATGTGGGAAACAGGGGGTTCCCATACTGCTGATAAGGTGGGATAGCTTTGGTCATACGTGTCTCACTTGTAATCCCTGGAAGGTTCGGATGGGGGGATTAGGTTCAAGTAGCGGTGTTGACATATTCAGCTTCATTATTAGGCTTCTTATTTTAATGTATGAAGGTATCTCATAATTTAATGTAGCAGACTAGCAGGAACCACGACTCATTTTTTTATTGGTCTTCTAACCTATGGCCTAAGGTCATAGGTTAAGGGTTGCTCTTTTAGTCTTTTTAGAAACTAAAACCCTGAAAGGAAATATTTAAATCCTAAATAGATACATTCTAACAAATGAACCAAATATGGACAGTTCCAATAAGAGTTCTTGCACAAAAACCTTTTTATAAATATTTCCATTTTAAATGGGCAAATCATCATTTGATATTCTTTGATCTGTTACTGATTGTGTGGTTCAGTAATGATTATTTCTAATAGCTCTTTCTGATATCTGAATGACCAAAAAAAGTTTTTTACCAAGTTATGTGGAGACTGTAGGAATTAAATTTGATGTGCTCTGGATTGCGCAAATCCAAGCTCAGTTTCTGAACATTTGCTTTGTCTTGATGGTATGATGGGAAATATTATTCACTTATTTGCTGATACAATGTCTTCTATGGTAAATAGAACAGTATATCAGAATATCAGCATTGATCAACTACACTAATGAAAAAGATAATTTCTATAGCTATGTTTCATGAAGTGGACCCCATTGGCTAAAAATCCTATGGGAAGCAAATCCTTGCCATTTTAAATAGTTATTTAATTTTACATATATTGCAAAAGAATTTTTGAGTTAAAAAATAACTTTATTCAACAATTTATGCTGCAAGTGTTAATAATCCTGCTTGATGTAACTTCTTGTTTTTGTATTTTTGTAGATGGCGTTCGAACTTTATGGCATGCTGGCAGGCAATGTTAGCCCCACGACAGGAGCGGTTATCAAGCCAGCCTATGGTGGTGATGATGAATCTTTCTTGACAAATGTTGTTAGCAAGATTTATGAAGTTGTAAGAAAGGTATCATGTGTGTCTTGTATGTTTAACACATGATCTTATTCATGAAACCATGCAGTGGATTATATTATTTTATTGTCCAGGAAGCTGAGAGGAGCAAGAAAGGGAAGTCAAAACATTCTACTTGGAGGAATTATGATGATCTGAATGAATACTTTTGGTATCATCTTACCCATGACTTGAGTCTTTCCCTATCAAAATGAAGAAACAGCTGGCAAAACATTTTTCTGTTATACTGTAGGTCAGTTGATTGTTTCCGCTTGGGCTGGCCTATGAGGGAAGACTCAGCTTTTTTTTATGTACCTGAAAACCAGCACTCTTTAGATAAAAGTGATGTAAGTTATGACTCTGATATTATTCGATTTTACCTCTATACTGAAGTAGTTCCAATCTACCTTCAGATAATACTTTAGGATGTAGTGGACTGCTTTTTAAGGTGGTGGAGTATGAGAAATGGTTGCTTATTATGCTTCCCTGTGCTGTATCTTAACCTTCTTCGTATGAAAGTATTCCTCCCTATATATCCTTTGGTAAGAAAGTATTCCTCCCTAAGAAATTGCTCTAGCACTGGAAGTGAATTGAGAAATGTTCCAAGTGTGTCTTCGTTTTAGAATGTTACTTGGAAAGTGGAGTTTCATTTAGGGGTCATTCAGTTTTCAGTTAGAATCATTGGGATTCATTGCACATGGCTTAACGAGTAAAGAAGTTTTGCCTTCAAATTAGGTTTTAGCTAGACTCATTGCACATGGCGTATAACTAGTTAAAGAAGATTTATGAGCAGTGCTTCTTATAGAAGTTTTTCTGTTTTTTAGGGGTCACTCTTCACTAGACCTTTTATCCCAAATGCTTCTTTTTATATCCCATTTATTTGTCTGCTCAAATACAAGCAAAATTGGTAGGATCCCAAGACACAGGTTGACACCAGTTTAAGTATCGGCACTGCACTGTGTCCCTGGAAGCTAAAAACACCCAGTTAACTTGTAATTCAAATGGTATATCCAGCTCAGTTCCCAAACATATAGTCCTTTGAATGTGTGGAATCTGTAACGAGAACTTTTGGTGTTAGTCGGAAAGTCATTTAGTTTGTCTTTATCTGATCTTGGAGTTAAATTACTGAATTTGCCTGTAATCTAGATTCTGGGATGTTATCAATTGTTCTCCTTATTTTTAGTCTTTTAAAATTTTGTTATCTTATTTAGGCTCTCAAAGCTCGTAGAGTTTGATTTGAAACTGCTCACTATATCTATTTTGTCTTGTCATATCTTGTATGTTCAGGATAACAAAACATCTGGAAGAGAGAGGTGGATTGGAAAAGTTAATTTTGTTGAAATACGTACATTTTGGCACATTTTCAGAAGCTTTGATCGATTATGGAGTTTCTTCATATTATGTTTGCAGGCAAGTATCTTCTTTTCCTTTCTTGAATTCATGCAACGTAGCTGTTTTGCTTCACTTCATAATATAAACGTCTTTCTTCAATCTCCAGGCTATGATAATTATTGCTTGGAATGGATCTGGGGATTTATCATCAGCGTTTGACTCAAATGTTTTCAAGAAAGTGTTGAGTGTATTTATAACTGCTTCAATTTTGAAGCTTGGACAAGGTGTGTAATTCAACCTGAATATGATGCCACAACAAATAAGTAGTTGTTTGATCTCTAACTTTTTAAAAACTGATGTTCACTTTCATATAAAGCACTATGTTATGAGCTGAAAAATAAGAAGCTGTTTGATAGACATCCGAGGAAGATTACATGCCACACCACTCACAAATCAGACACAACCTCAAAGTCCAGTGAAACAATCTAAGTCAGTACAATGTCTGGCTAGTTGTGAGAGTGTATTTGGTAGCATATGTACTAATATGTGATAGAATTATCATCCTGGGAGTTATCATCCCAATTCTTAACGGTATCAGCATTGTTTGCATTGTAAGCATGCTTCACAAAAGGCACCCTTACTCACCCTTATGCTAGCATTTTACAGATCAAATTATCCATGATTTGAATCAGGTTTTGCATATCACCATGTGAGTTATTCTACATTGATTCTTACCAGCTCTTAATCTTATCAGCACAGTTTACATTATAGGCATGTTTCACCAAACACACCCTTACCCACCTTATGCAAGCATTTTACATATCAAATCACCCATCATCTGAATGAGGATTTACATACGACCCTGGAGTTATCTTATCACTCGTAGCCATATCAGCACCATTTACATAATAACCATGTTTCAACAAACACTATGGTAGCATTTTACGTATCAAAGCATCCATGATCCGAATTAGGATTAATGCATTGATATACACAATACAACCCTAAATTAGAAATTTCTGAATGTCTCATAATTCAATCATGAACTGTTAGTCACCCTAGAGGACTTAAAACCTTGAACTTCGAGTCACATGACTAAAATACATGCCAAGTTAAGCAGAAGAATGCTAATTCAGGAGTGGATGTCAAATTTTGCAGCTCTTCTTGATGTGATTCTAAGCTGGAAAGCAAGGCATAGCATGTCATTCTATGTCAAGCTGAGATATATCTTGAAAGCTGTGTCTGCTGCTGCATGGGTGATAGTTCTACCAGTGACATACGCCTACTCGTGGGGAAATTCTTCAGGATTTGCTCAAACTATTAAAAGTTGGTTTGGGAGCAATGGAAGTGTCCCTTCGTTATATATTTTGGCTGTTGTCATCTACCTTTCACCAAATATGCTTTCTGGTCTGTTTTTTCTTTTCCCTGTTATCCGACGTGCTCTTGAAAGATCCAACTACAAGATTGTTATGTTGATGATGTGGTGGTCACAGGTACTATGTCTCAAGTGCTACTGCTCATCTTATATGGTGTCTAGAATTGTTTTTAACCTATATGACTTTGATCTTTGCAGCCGCGACTGTATGTTGGAAGGGGGATGCATGAAAGCACATTCTCTCTGATTAAGTATGTAATTTTTAATGTTTGGGGACAAACAAGTTTTGACATATGTTCCGATTGTCTTTGCTTCTTACAGTTTGGCTTTTTTTTCAGGTATACCTTGTTCTGGGTTCTTCTAATTGCTACAAAACTGGCATTCAGTTACTACATAGAGGTTGAGCTGCATTCCATTCTGAGAGGCTGTTTGATTTATTCCTTCTCTAATCTATTTAATATTTGCCTACTTTAATTTTCGTCATGAACATTCTTCTTTTTGGTGGAAGTGGTCATGAATTTCCTCATCACACTATTAGATTTTACATGGACAGGGGTTTGGTGTCGTTATGATTGTCTTTTAATGTCTGCCTCTTCTGGACTGTCAAAAGAAGAATCTTTTGTGGCCTTTTGATGCCCACTTTTGCTTGACAAGGGTGTTGGTGGGCTAAAAATGTAAATATAATCAAAGCTCCTGCTATTATACCTATGTAGTAATGAGATGTCATCAAGTAACACCCACCATTAGTTTCATAACAACACATTGGAAAAAATTGCCGGAAGAATCCTAAAATTACAAGTATTTATTTCAAAACTAAAATTCAAATGACATATCTGAATGGGTGTAACTATTAGAATTTTGGCTCTTATCTATTCGTTTGATTTCCATTTTTTCTGTATACAGATAAGGCCTCTTGTTGGTCCCACCAAAGACGTCATGAAGATTCCAATTAGTGGCTCTAGTTACAAGTGGCATGAGTTTTTCCCTCGTGGTAATTGACATTTCCTTACCCAGTTGAATGAATTATTCTTGTTCTATAGTAATAATTGTTTGGCAATGATCTATTTACAGCAAAGAACAATATTGGTGTTGTAGTTGCAATTTGGGCTCCGGTCATTCTGGTAAGTACTGTTTTATCTTCATTGTAGGCTAATTCACATCAATGAGTAGTATCTTAGTAAGTACATCTTGGCACAGGTCTACTTCATGGATGCCCAGATTTGGTATGCCATATTCTCTACGTTATTTGGTGGCATATATGGGGCTTTCCGTCGTCTTGGAGAGGTATGAGCACCATCAACCTGTCTGCTATCACTCTATATCTCTGGACTCTTTTACTTGCACATTTGAGCTGACAACAATTTCTGAATCTATTTTGACAAGTTTGATTCCTTTTCTTGCATAATAGATCCGTACTCTAGGAATGTTGAGATCCAGATTTCGGTCACTGCCTGGTGCTTTTAATGCAATTCTAATGCCACCTGAGAAGGGTGAGGAGAAAAAAAAAGGATTGAAGGCTACTTTGTCAAGGAGATTTGTTGAGGTGAGATTTTGTAACACATTTTAGAGCAGAACAGAGGCTGTTCTTTACTTGGCAAGATTGCTATAATTACCATGTAGTTGTCATGAACCCCCCTGCCCTTGAATAAGATTCTACATAGCTTAATATTAATGAGCCTAAACTCATCAAAATCTGTTGTTTCATTTTATAACATATTTCAATATGCTACGTGTCAGGTTCCATCAAATAAAGATAAGGAAGCTGCACGATTTGCTCAGCTGTGGAATGAAGTGATCACTAGCTTCAGAGAAGAAGATCTTGTCAATGATAGGTGCTCTTCATTAATATCATGTCTCTTTTTTTATTGAGCACATGTATTGTGCAAATATAAAATTAAATGAATGGGTTGATGGCTAAAAAGCCTAGGAATTTATTGAGCACATTGAGTGTGTGTGTTTGTGTTTATATATACGTACTCTACATTAGACATTTCTATGGAAATGTGACTTTTCAAGCTACGTGAAAACATGCTTTTGCTTTCGAAATGTACTTCAATGTTTAGATATTGACAGATTGCATATGTTTCTTGAATTCAGGGAGAAAGATCTGTTGCTCGTTCCTTATTGTGCAGATCCTGGTTTGGACCTCATCCAATGGCCACCTTTCTTGCTTGCTAGCAAGGTGACAAACATTACTGTTCTTTTAACCCATTTCAGCTCTAGGTAGTCCTTGGTAGAATGTAGGCTGAGCATTTGTCCAATGCAGATCCCTATTGCTGTCGATATGGCCAAGGACAGCAATGGGAAGGACAATGAGCTGAAGAAGAGGATTGAAGGTGATTACTACATGTCATGTGCTGTAAAGGAGTGCTATGCATCTTTCAAAAGTATAATTAAAATCATGGTCCAAGGTGATCGTGAGACAGAGTAAGTTTATAGATCTTTCACGATATCCTGTCGTTTACAATCACTCTAAAAACACAATTTTAAGTTCACAATATATAATTGTTCAGGGTGATTGATATCATCTTTACCGAAGTGGATAAGCACATAGAAGACGGTGATCTTATAACCGAATACAAGATGAGTGCCCTTCCTAGCCTCTATGAGCACTTCGTTGATCTTATGAATTGCCTGGTAATCAATCATGATATATTTCTTCGACCATTTATGTTCATATTTGCAATATGAGGATCAGCTAAATTAGAATCTATTTGCAGATAGATAGTAACAAGATACAGAAGGTCTTAGAAAAGAACCAGAAACAAAGGGGTTTGCTGTTAGAAAATAACCAGAAACAACGGGGTTTGCAGTCAGAAAATGACCAGAAGCAGAGGGATTTTCTGTTAGAAAATAATCAGAAGCAGAGGGAGTTGCTGTTAGAAAATATCCAAAAGCATAGGGATCGAGTTGTGATTCTCTTCCAGGACATGTTGGAAGTGGTTACTAAGGATATCATTACAGAGGATCAACTACCCAAGTAAAGAATGTCTATTTATTCGATTGCTGAAAAAATTTGTCCTTGGTGCCATCCTCACAATATAAAACTCCTTTTTACAAATAGGTCATTAGATTCAATTCATGGAGTGTCCGGGCATGAGGGAATGATTTCCTTTGATCAACAGTATCAGTTGTTTGCATCTTCTGGTGCAATTAAGTTCCCAATTGAGGCAACAGAAGCGTGGAGCGAGAAGGTCTGTTATTGTTTATATGACATTTTTTGTATCTTCTCTAGGTGTTTTAAACCAATCTTCTGGATATCTTACATGGCAGATCAAACGTCTTTATCTTCTCCTCACGGTGAAAGAATCTGCTATGGATGTGCCTTCCAATCTCGATGCTAGGCGGCGTATTTCTTTCTTTTCTAATTCTTTGTTCATGGACATGCCCCAAGCACCTAAAGTTCGCCACATGCTTTCCTTCTCGTAAGTCCTTCCGTAAGAAAATGTCTTTGTTTTGATTTATCTTTTCGAAATGCTCTCAATCTTATTAACCTTACATCTTGTCAACCCTGTGCCCACAATCTGATTAACCATGCATCTTATGAAGCATTTTCTCTGATTAGCAAAATGTTTTCATCTATCTTTCTAATGATATTGTACCTTGATTCTTGAAATATAAAATTATCTTTCCCCTGCAACATGCAATGCTCCACAATTGGATGTGCAGAGGCGGATATGGAACTATTTTCTGTCTAGGGAATATGCACACTTTTTTTTTGTACCATCTCTTACGAAAGCATGTTATTCTTGTCATGTTAATATATATTTTCCTGCTTTTCTGCTCAACCAATTGATAGTGTCCTAGTCAAAAGCATGCCATCTTAAGTACTATTCTTGGTTTCCTCAGCTCAAAGTCAAACCTGTGATACTTTGTGATTGAGTTGTGCCTTTGCTCCACTCAGCTTGTCCTCTTCATGGGGTTAGTGGGATTCTGGTTGAGGGTGCATGTGATAATTGGATTTCCACAACATTAGGAGGTTGTATATTATTATGTTGAAAATTAATTTCCTTGCATTGTTGAAATGTTCAACATATTGACATTTTTTAATCATCTTATGTGTGTGCCTAAGAAACGATTGCTTTGAGCCTAGTAGAGTGAGCATTCTCCAATCAACCTTTCTTTGACCTGGTATCCGAGTGCAAAGATAGATAGATTTTCTTCCCTTCTTCATATAGTTCCAATTCTCTTTCTGCTGGTGGACTGCACTGCAATCCAATGTGCTCTGGTGATCTGTGCCTGATCAACCAGCTTCATTAATGTCCAATAAGAAAGGTACTTGATCTTAGGGTAAAATGCAGAAAACCACCCTTCAAATGCACAAGTTTGCAGAACACCACCCTTTAAACTCAATTTTAATATAAACCACCCCTTAAAGCAAAAACTTTATAACGAACCACGGACCATCAATATTTTATTAATAAATTCATTGATATATTAAATAATAAGGGGTGTATTTCAAATAATAATAATGATCTTGTATATTTAAAGATCTGAATATACCATATGAAGTGAAAAGTTGATAAATGTATTTAGTAATGTGATAAATGGGTTTAATATCTTTTTCTACCAAAGTACCATATGATGTAAAAAATACACACATTAATACAGTATAATATTTTTGTGTTACAATTGGTTTTACCTTTCTAAAAAAGATAAGACTATATAAATACTATTTACATAAGCCTTATCTCTTTAAATCCATGTAATTTGTAAATTAGATTTAAGGTGATATCTTTTGGTTTTAAAATTGTAAGTAAAGAGATGATAAAACCTAAATAAAACTGAGAGAAAAAATATTATATATATTTGTCAATATACTAATTAGCATGTGAAATAATTAAATAAAAAATTAATCACCATAACTTGAAAGTGGAAATACACCCTTGTTATTTACTATGATAAAGAGTTTTCTAAACTAAAAGTTAATGTTGGGTAGTTCTTTATAAACTTTTTGCCTTAAAGGGTGGTTTACAATAAATTATAACATAGTAGATGTTAGCATATTTTGGTAAGCCTTCCCCAATAGGCTGATGTCTTACCTCGACCAGGCACACTCTGCTTCTAGCTGGCTTCCTTAATGCTTTTACTGTTCCTTTATATAGTAGTCTCCTCTCACCAATTATGGTACTGCATAAACTCTTCCCATTTGTGGGAAGAACCATGATGTACTTTAATCTAGTGGTGGAACTCTTCCTGATCTACAGATGGAAAACATGTTCTTCATTAATTCTGAGAATGACCAAAGCATTGTGGCATGGAAGTAAGATGATTATTAGAATACTACATGGAGAGGCATTACTAAGTGAAGGTTATGTTATTATCTGTTTGGAGATACTGGAGAACACAGTATGAATGTATACTTGCATTGCTTGTATTTTCAACATGTTCACTTGCCATTACTAAGAGGATGATAAGTGAATTCTTCCTGGCTTGCATTGGATGTTCACCTCTGTAAATCTTCTTATAAAAGGCATAATTGATATGACTATTTATAAACTGTATAAGAGGAGATGATTCTTCTTCCCAGCCCCTTCCTTTACTTCCAATTCTCATTGACTCCCTTCACATGAAAATTCTTTGTGCAGTGTACTGACTCCTTACTACTCTGAGGAGGTTCTTTTCTCACTCAATGATCTGGACTCGGAAAATGAAGATGGAGTGTCCATCCTTTTCTACCTACAGAAGATCTTTCCAGGTTTGTTAAAAGACCCAGTGCTGGAATTGGTATCATGTTGCTTTGTAAATCTTTCTTCGTGATGATTCTTTCCACTACATAGATGAATGGAAGAACTTCCTAGAACGACTGGACTGCACTGAAGAAGCTATAAAAGATTCTGATGATTTACAAGAGAAGTTACGACTCTGGGCATCATATAGAGGACAGACTTTGGCTAGGACTGGTACGGTTTTATGTTATTTAGCATTAAATAATTGTTCTTAAGTGCATCCATGCTTGTTTGCATCAGTGTGCTACCCCTGTTATATAAGTTACTGGTCAAGTAATTTGTTCTTGCTTATGTGCATTTTCCAGTGTTGTAAAGTTTATTTTGATGCTAACTTAAAATTTTGGAACCTTCCAGTTAGAGGAATGATGTATTACCGGAAAGCTTTGGAGCTTCAAGCATTCCTTGATATGGCCAAGGATGAAGTACTAATGGAGGGCTACAAGGCTATTGAACTAAATGCTGAGGATCATGCACGAGGTGAAAGGTCGCTTTGGGCACAATGTCAGGCTGTAGCTGATATGAAGTTCACCTATGTGGTATCATGCCAGCAGTATGGGATTCATAAAAGATCTGGTGATCAACGAGCTCTTGATATATTGAGGCTTATGACAATGTATGTCTTCCATCTGTATAACTATCTCCCTAGTCCCTAGATGAAAAGGAGAAACAAAATTTGCCAGTTGTACTATGATTTCAACAATATTGATGAAGTTACCTATTTACCTTTTGGTGGCAGAAATCCGTCATTACGTGTAGCGTACATTGATGAAGTTGAAGAGCCTATTGACGATACGTTTGGCATCAGGAAGATCAAGAAGGTCTATTATTCTGTGCTGGTTAAGGCAGCATTACCGAAATCTAGTGGCTCTCAGGATCCTGGGCAGAATCTAGATCAGGTATTTCCTAGGCCGTTTTTGGTTATGTACAGTTATTCTCGAACCATTTAATCAAAAGCATTATCATTTCAGGTAGTGTACAAGATAAAACTTCCAGGACCTACTGTCTTTGGTGAGGGGAAGCCTGAGAATCAGAATCATGCTATAATTTTCACACGTGGGGAGGGCCTCCAAACAATAGATATGAACCAGGTGGATAAATAGTTTACTGTTGGTTCATCTAGATATTGTGATTTGGGTACTGCTGACTTATCTTCTTCTGTAGGATAACTACATGGAAGAAGCTTTAAAAATGAGAAACCTGCT
Source organism: Polygonum aviculare (assembly GCA_934048045.1). Taxonomy (NCBI): domain Eukaryota; kingdom Viridiplantae; phylum Streptophyta; class Magnoliopsida; order Caryophyllales; family Polygonaceae; genus Polygonum; species Polygonum aviculare. Next base: position 12,495,031 of record OW204023.1, on the reverse strand, counting down.
TCAAGAATTTCTAAAAAAGCATGGTGGTGTTAGGGAGCCTACAATACTTGGACTTAGGGAACATATCTTCACTGGAAGGTCCTTTGCATTTTCGAGATGCCCGGATATCTTACATTTGAAATTTTCTTTTCTATTCTATTTCTTACTCTCGTGCATTACTTTGCAGTGTTTCATCGCTTGCATGGTTCATGTCTAGTCAAGAGAACAGTTTTGTGACGATTGGTCAAAGATTGTTGGCTAATCCTCTGAAGTAAGTTTATTTTGATTTTGAATTTCTGATGATTCCATTGTCTGCTCGACCATTCCTAATCATCACTGATTGCTTATCTGTATTAAAAAGGCACTAATCTAATGTTAGATACTTTTTGATAACAGGGTTCGTTTCCACTATGGCCATCCAGATGTCTTCGACAGGCTGTTTCACCTCACTCGTGGTGGAATCAGCAAAGCATCTAAAGTTATCAATTTGAGCGAGGATATATTTGCTGGTATGTTTAGTTCTGCTGGTAGAATATCTTATATGATTTGCACCAGTTCATAAATGGTACCTGTATCACCAATGTAGGATTTAACTCCACTCTACGTGAGGGCAATGTTACTCATCACGAATACATTCAAGTTGGGAAAGGCCGAGATATGGGTCTCAACCAAATCTCAATGTTTGAGGCAAAAATAGCCAATGGCAATGGAGAGCAAACATTGAGCCGTGATGTGTACAGACTTGGTCATCGTTTCGACTACTTCCGCATGTTGTCTTGTTATTTCACCACGATTGGGTTCTACTTCAACACTCTCGTAAGTCTTAGAAAAAACATGTCTCTCATGCTCTGTATTGTATTGCAAATAAAATGGTATGTCTAACTCTGTTGTATTATCTCACAGCTAACAGTTCTCACCGTATATGTTTTCCTCTATGGACGACTCTATCTTGTTCTTAGTGGTCTTGAAGAAGGATTGAGTAACCAAAGGGCATTTAAAGACAATAAGGCCCTTCAAGTGGCTCTTGCTTCTCAATCATTTGTTCAAATTGGGTTTCTGATGGCCTTACCTATGTTAATGGAGATTGGTTTGGAACGAGGTTTTAGGACTGCCCTCAGTGAGTTCATACTGATGCAATTGCAGTTGGCTCCTGTATTCTTCACATTCTCACTGGGAACAAAGACCCACTATTATGGGAGGACATTGCTTCATGGAGGTGCAAAGTATCGGCCTACTGGTCGAGGGTTTGTCGTGTTTCATGCTAAATTTGCCGAAAACTATAGGCTCTACTCCCGCAGCCATTTTGTCAAAGGAATTGAGCTCATGATTCTCCTGATTGTTTATGAGATCTTTGGTCAAACTTACAGAGGTGCAGTTGCTTATATATTGATCACCGTTTCAATGTGGTTCATGGTGGGCACGTGGTTGTTTGCTCCCTTCCTGTTTAACCCTTCTGGTTTTGAGTGGCAAAAGATTGTTGATGATTGGACCGACTGGAACAAATGGATACACAATACAGGTGGGATTGGTGTGCCTCCTGAAAAGAGTTGGGAATCATGGTGGGACGAGGAACAAGAACATCTTCAACATTCTGGTATACGTGGAATCATAGCAGAAATACTCTTGGCATTGCGGTTCTTTATTTATCAGTACGGACTTGTTTATCACCTGAACATTACAAAGCACACAAGGAGCTTTCTTGTGAGTGTTTGAGTTAGGCTTTTTTTTTTTTACCTTTTTTTAAAAATAAATCCCTATTACTTTTCTAATTATCCCTGAGTTCTGCAGGTCTATGGTGTATCATGGTTGGTGATCCTCTTGATATTATTTGTAATGAAGGTGAGTTTTTAAACGGTGTTTACTCTGCAAAACTAGCATAATATTATGTCATCTTAAACTTCTTAAACATGTTTCTTGCCACTTGTATTTCCCTTGTTTTAACAGACTGTCTCTGTTGGAAGGCGCAAGTTTAGTGCGAACTTTCAGCTGGTGTTTAGACTAATCAAGGGGATGATATTCCTGACGTTTATTGCCATAATCGTGATCCTTATGGCAATAGCCCACATGACAGTGCAAGACATTGTTGTTTGCATTCTAGCTTTCATGCCAACGGGCTGGGGTTTGCTTCTGGTGAGCTCTTACGAACAACCTTAATGTTGTGTCATATTATAAAGTTGGTCTTGTGTACATACCTTCTGACTTTACATACCTTCTGGTCTGGTGCAAAGATTTTGCAAGCTTTGAAGCCGGTGGTGAAGCAGTTTGGGATTTGGAGCTCAGTTAAAACTCTTGCCCGTGGATACGAGATAGTGATGGGATTGCTTCTCTTCACCCCAGTAGCTTTTCTTGCTTGGTTCCCATTCGTATCAGAGTTCCAGACTCGTATGCTGTTCAATCAAGCCTTCAGCAGAGGCCTTCAGATATCCCGAATTCTTGGTGGTCACAGGAAAGACCGAGCATCACGCAACAAAGATTGAACATTTTCTCGATTTGGTTGCAAATTCCATCAGGCAATCTAATCTCAAAGTTTATCTATGTCTGTATCAACAAATCTGGATCCCTGTATCAAGACAATTTGCATTCAAAATGCTCATGTGGCATCTGGCATTTGGTGATGCAACATTCTAGGTTGTTCCCTGTATATATTTTTGTATCCGAGGAGAGTTCTACTGGTGCTTTATTCATGAAAATTGAAAGGCCTGCTCTTTACAAGAAGGTTTTCTAGTTTCTACTGGGGAATATTCAATTTTGAAGTACGCAGGGCAGGCTCAATTTCATGAATAAATGGAGCGTTTCAGATGCTTGTGTTTTCAATTTTGATTCAGCATGTCTTCTTCTGGGTTGAGGTGTCATTGCTGGGTGAATCTGTGTTTTTTTTTGTTGCCAATTTTTCTTCTTGGAAGCCTTTGATGAATTTTTGTAAGAATGCGTATGAATTATTCTGTGTATGCTTTTATCATTCCGTTGACTTCTAACTTCCTTCCCTTCACTCGTCCGCCCCAGGCCAATGCCCTCTCATACCTTTGCAAACATTTTTGGTCATCTTGGGCTATGTCTCGCTAAATCTATTAAAACTTAGGGGAAATTGCATTTATCACCCCTTATTTTACATTTGTTGTATTTATCCACCCCTTATATTTACAAATTATTGTATTTAACCACACTTTATATTTTTTCCTGCACTTAACCACCCATAGTTTATATTAAAATATTATTTCCTCTATTACATGTTCCGGTTGGTTCATTTCAGGTTGGTTCACTTTAGGTTCGTATGAATTTGGATTTACGTAACTATTAATAGAACTAATTTTATTTAATTATTATAATAAAGTAAAAAATATTATTTATGTATCCATCTTAATAATAAAGTATATAGATTATTCAATCACGAAGGATATATTATTTTTACAAAACAGTGTTTCGGGTAGACCCATCAGATCTTGGGTTTCAAGTTTTATCCAATAAATGACCTAGTCGGGTGTTTCTTTGAACCACTGATTTCAGATTGGGTCTCAAAAAAAAATTGTACAACGTACGTTAGAGGAGTGTTAGGATTCGAAAATATTTTTTTGTTGGTAGATACAATTCGAGAACCAACTATACAACACTAGAAAAGTTTTAGGATCCGAAACTATTTTTTTTTAGTTGGGAGATACTATATGAGCTTAATAATTCTTTTATTTTTATATAAAAAAAATAAAAATAAGGGTAAATATGTCATTTATTTTTTAGAGAATACCATTTTTGTCAAATGGGTGGTTAAATGCAACTATTTATAAATAAGGTGTGGTTAAGTGTACAAAAAAATATAAGTGGTGGTTAATTGCAACAAGTGTAAAATAAAGGGCGGCTAAATGCAAATTTCCCTAAAAAGTAATATGATGTTCAGGGTAATCTCGACTATAACTCATGCTTCACATTTTATTTTATTTTTCACATTTTATTTTTTTTATTTATTAAAAGGAGATTATTAAGAGAAATCATAAAATGAAAATTTTAGCATATCAGAACGTTAGATTTTTTTAGATAAAAAGATTATTTTTCAGATTTTTATTACCACACGTATCAAATTATAAAACATATTCTAAGTATAGAACAATTTAGTAAATACAATTCACTTTCTTTTTCATCCTCCAAAATTTGTCTCTAATGATTAATAAATATCATTATCCCTATTATCACAACTTGGAGATATTATAACTCAATACAATGTGAAATGAGCTATTTTACAGTCATTTTAAGATACAAGTCAATATAATACAAAATGAGTTATTTTAAGATTTATATTAATATGAAAGATAAAAGCTAAGTTATTATGAACATGATAATATATAAATTTTAAAATTAATAATAAATATAAATTGATTTAATATCAAAGATAAGAATAATAGTTAATTACAAAAAAGAGTTTCCGTTTTAAAATTATTTTTAATTCAAAAATGATAGAATATCTTTTGCAAAAATTTCAAAATATCTTTAACATAAATGATAATAAAGAATGTAATTAAATTCATAAATAGGTCTAAACGCATATACGATCCGAAGGAACTTTAGGTCATCCATGGGGAAATGCGTGAGTCTAGTGACTACTAGAGTAGAGTTAATTAAAATAGCATGAATAAAATTGAACTGTATAAACACGAAAGATAACAAGTAAGTTGTTATGAACATGATAATATATAACTTAACTAAAAGTTAATGAATATAAATTTATTTAATATCAAAGATGAAAATAATAATTTGGTTAGAAAAAAGGGCTTTCAATTTAAAATAATTTTTTCAATTCTTAAATTACTTCTCACGTTAATAGATTAAAAAGGCAATTAAAAAGATGAGATAATTAGCATGTATCTTTTATAGAAGAAAATTTTAAAGATAGATAAAAGCAAAATTGCTTTAAAGATAGTAGATACTAGCATATGACCCGTACCTTGTACGGGGATGTTATTTTTATTTATTTATTGCTTTGTGTTTGAATTTACCATAACAATTACAAATATTATCATATGTATACTTTGTTTTAAAACGACACTTATTTTTTGGATTATAAAATGACATAATTCTTATATATCATCACATATATAAATAAATTTTATTTATATCTTTACTTTTTATACATACATAAACATGTATTTAAATAATTGAGGAAGAATGAAATAAGATAAGATGTATTATCACGTTTTATTAACAATTGAAACAAATCTTTTGGCATTTAAATCAAATTAAGTAAACTAACTTATAAAATAAAATCAATAAGTTTGAACAATATTAAAATTAAAATGTTATATATTGTATATAGATAATATTTAATAAGTTAAATAGAAAAAGAATTATCTCGTTTATATGCTATTGTTTTGTCAAAATTTTTTTAAATAGTTAAATATATAAATATGTAATGAAATGTGAACGAATTATTATCTTAATTAAGAAATCTATCTTTCTTTTCTAAAGTGCAATCAATATGCAATATTAGTAATGAAATGTGAACGAATTACTTTTTTATTGGTATTTTAAAATGATATGATAGTAAGATTAAGATGTATTTAATATATTAATTTAATAGAACAAATATTTGTCTTAAATATAGTGGTAGAATTTGCTACCAATACCATTAATGATTTTAAAAAATACCATAATAAAATTACGAAAAACAATTCAAATTTAATATGACATTTAATTACATGGGTAAAATATTATAGTTATGATTTATAGATTGTGACAAAAATATACCTTTTTAAGTAAAAGATTTATGATAGATCTATGTATAATGAAATATGTATAATGATTAAATAGAGATTTATACATTTGGATAGACTTATTAATTAACCAACACAAATTCTAATATTGAGCTAACATTTAATAAGTATCTATAAGATTATGATAAAATCAAGATTGAATAAAAAAAGGGTGATGTGGTGTAATATAGTAGCAGATTTACTTCCGCTTTAAAATATATAGTAATAGATAGATAGAATAGATTAGATGAATAAGAAACACTGAAACAAGATAAAGTAAAAGGTTAGGTAATTAAATTCTTTTAGAGGGAAGGGGGTGACGGAGGAGGTTTTGGAACATTTATAAAGTAATTGTACCCCTTTTAAAAAAAAGTTATTAAGTAGTCGGTTTATAAGGTCTCATCCCCCTACATTTTCTCTCTCTTCCCTTCTCTCTCCTCTTCTCTCTCCCTTCCCCCTCTCAATTTTCAGATCTGGAACCCTAGATCTGAAAACATCCAACGCTCGATCTACACAACAACCCCGAGCTCGTCGTCATCGTCGACGGTGAACGCCGGAACTTGGATTGGGAAGTCGTTGAGGTGGAGGATCTCTATGCCGACGTCGATTCCTTGGATTCCTTCTCCAGTTCCGTCGGACAAGGAGATGAAGCTTCGGATGGAGTTCACGCCGATCAGGACGAAATTCTTGGCCAAGAACAAGAATCGACGACAATTAGTTCAAGAGGGATGTACTGCTCTGAAATTGCTCCTGACTATGTTCAAGAGGAGGAGGTGGAAGGGAGGAGTTCGGAGAAAGAGGATCGTTTTTTCGGTGTGAGATGGGAGGGAATTTGTCCGGCGGTGGATTAAGGAAAGATTTCTGTTCGTTGTCGCTATTGTTGCTTTTGCCTTTGATTTTGATTTTGCTGTTTGCAGATCGGGAGAGGAGATTCCGTTGTTGAAGGCTAGGGTTTAGCACAGATGGTGGATTCGTTGATTTGATGAAGATCAAGGTCGCAGCTCGCCATATCTCGTATAGGACACTGTTCCACACCATCCTCATTCTAGCTTTCTTGTTGCCTTTTGTGTTTATTCTCACTGCTCTGGTTACAATTGAAGGTGTCAACAAGTGCTCATCATTCGGTACTGCTCTTTTTCTTTTTCTTTTATTTAAATGAACTATTTCTTTTTAGTTTGGTTTGTTTGATGAATGCCGGTTGATTTTGCTTCTGTAGTAATAATTGTGTTTGCATTATTGTTGTGATCTTTGGTTTTGACCATTTGGTTTATTGGAGAGTTAGAAACTGGAATCCTTCTTGTTGGATATATCTGTGTCGGTGGGTTTGAGCTCTATCATCCATTATATAGATTTGATCATAACAAAATCCCAAGAGTACAGTGGCTTAACTTTCAGATTATTTGCTATATGAAAATTCAGAACTAGAGATATGTGATACATTTGCATTGAGGACATTGATTTGTTTTATGAAAAATCGATTTGTTAATTAGACTCAAGTAGTGTTGATTTGTTAATTTAATTAGACTCTAGTAGTGTTGATTTGTTAATTTGTTGATCCGTCATCCACGCTTTGACTTTATAAGTTGGGTTAACGGGTTTTGTGATGACAAGTTGGTTTTACGGTTTTTAGTGATGACAAGTTGAGTTTATGGGTTTTGGTGATGACAAGTTGAGTTTATATGTTTAGGGATGATCAATTGGTTTAACGCGTTTTGGTGATGACAAATTAAATTTATTTTGCATTGTTAAATTTGTTTGTATATTACTTTTAGTTATAGCCTATTAGCTCAAATGGTAGAGCAACGTGCTTAACGCACAATAATGTGGGTTCAAATCCCACATAGGCATACTAATAAATTCTGATGACAAGTTGCATAGGTGATGACAAGTTAGGGTAATGACAAGTTTTGTACGTGATGATAAGTTTTTTGTACGTGACGATAGGTTAAGTGATGACAAGTTTTTGTATGCGACGACACGTTTTGTATGCTATGACAAGTTTTTTGTACGTTATGACAAGTTTTTTGTACGCTATGACAAGTTTTTTTATAAGCGATGACAAGTTTTCTACGCGATGACAAGTTTTTCTATGCAATGACAGGTTTTTAAGCGATGACAAGTTTTTCCGATGACAGGATTTTTGGATGACAGGATTTCAGGTGGGACGCGGTGGCACGCGTGTAATTTTTTTTTGACCAGGGGTATTTTTGGAAAAACGACTAGTTAGCACATAAATTTTCAAGGCCGCCTACCCACTCCACAAATCTCCCCAAATAGCCTACTTACCAAATTTTCTCATTTTTTTTATCCAAAATCTAGATTGACCCGAACCCATAATGATCCAACCTGAACCCGACCCGACCCACTTGATTGACACCCAAACCCTTGATTCACTGGTCAACTCAAATCCGTTTGATAAGCCGTCATAACCTTATCCAGCTTAAGTGCTTAACCCATGACCCAATTAATCAGAATGTGAATTCAACTCAAACCCGAAATGGCCCAATCCGAACGACCTTCGGACACATTTTGACCGGTCTTTTGATGGGTCTATGGCAAGCTTTGAGTAATTAAGATGGGAATCTAGGGGTATTCTCGTCTCACAGTGCGAATATTTATGAGGTTATGCCGGCAAAGCCACGCAAAAGTCCTTGCTTGACACGCACAAGAAATCTCAACCGTCCACGTGGAGGCATAGATCTAACCGTCCATTACCTGCTTTCTGCCTATAAATAAACCCACAGGGCCTGCGAAACACGTCTTTAATCGGTCATCCTTGAATTTGGTTCGCAAGAAAATTTCAGAACTAACTACTCGTGAAAGCTAAACATAATAAATACCGCTTAAAAGCGAAAAATAGGAGGCGAATTGGATTGGATTCTTTATTCTTTTATTGTCCACTCTGTTCTTGGTGATTTGGCCTTGGGCAAATTCGGTAAGGTTTCTATCGACGCTTCTTGTAATGGAATCTCAACTTTCTTGAACCCTGTCGAATAGATCGGAAATTTCAGTTTTGAATCAGGAGTTTACATTGATTATCGCGTGTGTGTTTCATCGTCTTTTTCGTTTCCGTGATTTCTCAGTTTAATTGTTTATTTTTCGTTTAGGGATTCTAGGGTTTTCGCAAGAAGCAATCCAATGAAGGATCAGGCGCAGTTGACGAAGCAGTATCAGGTAATGTATCACTCCCAGCCGTCTTGTGAAATGAATCAATCTGAGCAATTGATCTTGATGTACCAATCACAAGGCTTGAATCGATTTCAGATGGTGAACTCGGAACCCCCTGCGATGTTCGGGCAGACGAATCCGGCGCAGATGATGGTTAGCCAGGCTCAGATGGCTGCGCAGTCGAACATGATGCCCCAGGGCTACGCTAACTGGGCACAGCAGCCTCTCAACATGCCTCCCATGGACAATGTGCAGTTTCCGAACCAGATGAACCCTAAGTATGGGGGTGGGAGGAGCAATTGGAAAGGAAAGAAGCCTCTGGATAATAGGAGGAGGAATGACATGCCTATGCCTGCCGGTTACAAGCCGCCGAGCCTCAATGTACTTGAACACCAGAACCGGTTGAAGGCCGGGAGATTTTTCCACAAGAAGAGGTACAACAGAACCGACGCTCCTAGGAACACGACCTCGTTTCTAATCCGAGCCAAGAAGGCAGGCGGGATTGCTTCTCTGGCTTGTCCTTCCCCTGTGACACCGGCTGTGCTTCCAACCCCGGTTTTCTCGCCTTCCAGAGAAGCTCTGGTTGATATGGCCAAGGAAGAATGGGGCGTCGATGGCTATGGCAGCATGAAAGGGCTGATTCGGCTGCGTTCTTCTCCTGGACATGAGGCTGAGATGGATGATTATGAGGAAGAAGACGATGGACATTCGAGCGAGAGTGATGTGGAGGAGCATTTGGTGGTGGAGAGAAGATTGGATCATGACCTGAGCCGGTTTGAAATGGTGTACCCTGATACTGCCAATGTGTTGGGGAGCCGGGTGGATGATCAAGACACCCACATAGTGCACTTGGAGGAAGAGAGCCTCTGGCTCAAGAAGAGGCTCTATTTGATGGAGAAGGAGCTTGCAGAAATCAAGACGAGGGTGCAATGCCTTGAGGGGAACAAGAATCACAATCAGGGTGTGCAAGGGGTCCGTGAAGAGTTGGCTGAGAATGTGTCTGAAAATGAGAGCCAAGGTGCGGCAAGGGAGGAAGAGAAGCATAAGGAGGCGGTAGACTATGTGGTTGAATGTGACCCAGTGGACAATGAACATGAACAACATGACCTTGGGTCAACCCATGCTGACACTGTAAATGAAAAAGATAATGAATTTCACTATGAGGGTTTGATCTCTGGGCCTGGAGAAAACTTGGCCGAGACTGGCAAAACTGGGAGTAGTCAAGCTGGTGAGGATGTATGCATGAAAGACAATGATCCTGAGACTGAGAGTGCTCCATCTAAGCAGTAGTGATGAGTATTGAGGTGCTGAGAGCCTGAGAGAGTAGCATGGCAATGGGTGACAGTCATTGCTATCTGGATGTCTTCCATGCCAATGCAATTGTCTCATATTAACCCCTTATTTGCAGGATTCCTGGACTCTTGGCAGCTCAGTTTGCTGACAAACTGGCAGAATGCGGAGAGCCTTGATCACACCTCTCTCTCAATGTAAAGAACGGCTTACTGACCTGTGTCTCTCTCAATCCCGTCTCTCCTTCCTGCCCCCTTTCTGATACTCTATTATGTTGGCTTGTTTAGATTTGTCTCTGTAGTTCCGAGTACCAAATGTCATCCTTGTCTGAAATGTTAAGACTGTAAATGAATTGTATGTCACACATTTCCTGTCATGTCCTATATGAAATTTCCTTCTCTACCTTCCTTTTTTTCTAAATTTTTTTTTTGCATTTAGATTGCCCGAATGGTTTGAGATTATTAAGCGTTATTATGTGCTTGCTTTTTGTGGGCTAATTATAAGTCTGGTAAATCTTTATTTGGGTCATGATTTTTATTTTTATTTTAACCTTTCCCTGTGACTAGCAATTTAAAACTAGGCATCGTTAATTTAGCCATCTCGAGGTTTAGTGGTTTTCTCTTTTAGGGTTCAAATTGCAAATCCTTTCACCATGTATTCTAAGCTGAAGGGCCTCACTATGAACCTTGTGTTCTTGTAACTTGTAAGGTTGTTCTACCTAGAGTGTAAAAAACCTTCATATCTATTTCCAAAACAATTTTATTTTTAATTTTTCAATCTCGAAGTAGAATAAGTCTATAGTCTTGTTTCTGATATGTTGAAGTTTTGAGTTGGACACGATCACGGGCGGTTTTGGCTTGTCCCACGGCTTGTACTGTATTGCACTTGTAAAATATGTTTATACATCTAAAAAGAATAGTAAAATATTTAAATCAATAACAATAAGTGGGAACACAAAATAATATAAATAATTTGCGTCGTCGTGACGACATTTGTAATTTTAGATAAAAATCAAGGTTATTTTGGCACTCTTCTATTCACACGTTTAGCTAATCTGCCATGATGATACACTACATCCTAATTACCCTACTCAGAATAATGCATAGTTATTGTTGGACCCTCCAAAAATCTGGCCCATGAGAAATGGACAAAGCTCAAGGTAATCGGCTGCAAAGCAGCTGGATGATTGAAGGCCGAAGATTTTGCCCATAGCAACGACAATATCGGGCACGTTACAACGCCGAGTTTCAACGATAATCACTATGTTCATAAGGGCGAAAATCACGGGATTCCCTTAATTCATCGCCAACGGTCTGGTTAGGAAAGATTGGACATGATTATAAAAGGCAAGGGGCACACTCAAGATGGGCATGATCTGCTAAATTAGAGAAATTCTAAAACCCATACGTTTAAGCTATTTTTCATTTTCCTTAGCAAGAAACATTTCCTTGTATTGGTTCAAACGTTCAAGCAACCTCCAAGCGAGCAATACAAACAATTTAGAGCACTCCATCTATTTTCTCATTTCTATTCAATTTATGCTTGGTATTTCTTTTCGATTTACACCTTACATCTAGCTTGTAACGCGTTGTGATAACTTTGTGGTTAGGATTCCCTCAATATAGCAGGTAACGCGTTTACGCGGTTAATCTGCCGAAAACAATCGGTGCCCACCGTGGGGCCCGAGCCAAACAAGGAGTCACACCGAAGCAGATTACAAAGCCTCTACCAAGATGGATGCAAACCTCATCTATGTAGGAGATCATGAAAATCCCGACAACCAGATTAACGGGAATGACGAAGTCAACAACCGCAATGTTGCAAATGACGGTGTGAATGCTGAAGGGCTCGAGAATGTTGATGGAAACACTGGAAACTCTCAGCAAAAGGAAGGAGGCGAAACCAGTGTCATCGCAGAACTCCGAGCGACTATGATGGCTCTTCAAAAAGACTTAGAAAGCCAAAAAGAGGCTAACACCAAGTTCACCGAGGTATATGAAAAACAGATCGAAACTCTAACTAATGAACAAAATTTGCTTCGATCTCAAGTACAATCGGCTCCGGCTTATCTTCGAAGAGCTAACATGTTAGACGGAGTTGCTAGGCGCTTGTACATGGATGATGCAAGCCTTGTAACTCCCAACGACATCGGACCGTCAACATGTAATCAGGTAAATGGTCATTCCTCGAGGGCCTGATGTTTCCCAATTACGGGAACACCTTAGAGCCCTGGAAGATCGGATCACACAGGTCCTAGGTGCACCTCAACCGATAGCAGTGGAGAGGAAGGATAGTTACACTGTTTCCCCCTTTCTACCCGCTATCGCGAGAGTTGACATTTCCCGAAAGTATCACGTCCTAGATGTGCCTAAATATGAAGGGATCACCGATCCCGACAAACATATAGCCGCAAGCAATGAACATTAGCATCGTTCCCTTTGATATGAAAGAAATTATCATGTGTCGATGGTTCGGGAACACGTTATCTGGTCCCACACTTAATTGGCACTCTCATCTTCCACTTGGAAGTATCTCATCTTTTGCTGAGTTGACTGACAAGTTCAAGATCAGGTTTACGAGTAACTGACATGCCAAGATGCGGTCAAGCAACCTATACCGACTTATCCAAAAGCCGTGGGAGTCTCTGAAGGCCTTCCTCAATCGCTACAACAAGGAACTCGTAACGATCGAAGGGTGCAATGCCACCACAATCGTGGAAGCCTTCCGTAGGGGTATATCAGTACGTAATCAAGAATTATATCGTGAACTAACCAAATTATCCTTGTTCGAACTTTGATGAAGTATAGGTAAAGGCGTTAGCACACGTTCGATTGGAAGAGGACGACCTCTTTGCTGAAAAAACAACCAGGCCTCATCGAATTGATCGTAGGCAAGGAAGGCGAGACACGAGATACATCCCCTACCCTCTTGCGTCGCATACTTCACTTACATGCCAAGCCAACCGTTAACACGACTTATGCAAGGCAGGACAAGAAGTATGAGAATGCCTGGTTACATCCCAAGCTATCTCATCACAACTTCCATGTGGATGCGACCGAGATAGTCCGGACCCTTAACTCCATGGGGGGTGTCGTCAAGTGGCCTCGAAAGAAAGACATACCTGCACATCAGAAAGACAAATTAAGATGGTTTGATTTTCACTTTGATCATGGCCACCGAACCGATGAATGCATCGCGTTACAAAAGGAGGAAAACGAGTTGTTGCGAAGAGGGCATCTTAAGGAGCTAATATCAGAACGAACAAGGGAGCAACTAGATCGCAATAGGGAGAAAGCTAATCCGTCTTCACCTCCCAAACATACTGGAGTGATCAACGTCATTACAGGGGGGTTAGAAATCTGTGGCATAACCAACTCCGCTGCTAAGAGGATTGCAAGGGAAAGCCAAAAGGGAAAGTCCTAAGGCTCCCTCACGAACCGACCATACCGTCATGCCAATCATCTTCGATGATGTCGAGGAAGAGGAAGTTCATCATGATTGCTTGATAGTTTCATTAACTATAGCTAATTTTCTTGTTAAACGTGTAGTAATTCATGATGGAAGCTCCACCAATTTGCTTATGTTGGACGCCTTGTACAACTTAGATTTTTGGACTGGATGACATTGTCAAAAAATCAACAACTTTGGTGGGATTATGTGAAGAGTCACTTAACACGTTAGGGGGAATATCTTTCCCAACTATTACTAGAGGAGTAAACTACCAGGTAAAATTTCAAGTCCTCGATTGTCCATCGCCTTTTAACATCATTATATTCTTGGCAGGCTATGGATACATGGAATGAGGGCAGTTCCATCCACTTATCATCAATGCGTGAAATTCCCGTCTCTCTGGTGACACGTTATCGTGCTATATATTATTTTTAACATCCGCTTTAGTATATAGTTATGATGATACTAAGTTTAATTAATTATATCTTTGCGGAAACTTTATAGATATAACATTGATGATTTATATCTTTTCATATTTTACATACATGTAGGTTCTATAATCAAATTTGACCGTTAGATCAAATCGAATCAATGGCTAATAATTTATACTAATGAGCTAAATGAGTCTCTAAAATCTGAAGTTGCATGCTTAAAAAACAAGCTAGATAAGCTTAAGAAAGAATTAAGTAAGGATGAGTTGAGCGTCCTTCTACAGAAGAGAACAACCCAATTGTGTTCGTTTTCGCTAGGAAGGGACTTGGCTTCGACCCAGTTCCAAATGTTGTTGACTCTTTGCCTAGTGCCTTTGAGGCATGTAAGCGATCTGAATTAACCTTAGAAAAACAGAAAAATAAAAATTTGGAAGAAAGAATTAGAGTCCTTGAAAGTGATAAAACTGGTGAAAAGGACCACTATATCAACTCAAAGAGCCACAAAATCTATATTAAGATTGCTGAAGGGCAAGGCTGTAAATTTGTTAACCCGGAACAAATGAAGACCATTAAGATTCAGAGGCCGCACCCTAAGTACTACCTAGGAAGCTACTATAGGACGTTCTGACACTATGGGAAGCACGAACATTGCCAATCAGAATGTTCTAAGCTTAGGGATGAGGCCAATCATAGTAGAAAGGCTTGGACTCAAAAGAAAAGTTTTGCTAAGTTTAAACCAGTCAAGAATGCCCATAGGAGTATAGGACACATGTTAGTTTCTCTTTTAAATCAAAGAACTCTGTGTCAAACCATGCCACATCTTCCAATGATGTGAATATTTGTGATTAGTTGCCCCATAGAAAACTGCTTTATTGTAACAAGCTATTTAAGAAACACCTTGATTGGGTCGCAAAGAACTCACCTTTCTCTTTAGGTGGAGGTGAGGAATTGTCCATGGATCATCAATAGTGGAGCTTCAAATCACATGACGGAAAGCAAAATCCATCTCACCTTTATCCAAGAAAACAACGAAGAAGAGATTGTCTCTTTCGGAAATAAAGGCAAGGGAAGCATCAATGGAACAGGCACTATCAAAATCAAAAAAAATTCCAAGGTCTCAAATGTCAACTTTGTTGAGGACTTAGGCTTCAACCTCTTGAGTGTCTCCCAAATGTGTGATAAAGAGAAAAACTTGATCACATTTGACTCTCATGAGTGCCTAGTCATCAACAAGCAAACCAACAAAGTGTTGCTCAAAGGAAGGAGAAAGGATAACGTCTACGTCCTTGATAATGGTTTTGAACCCCCCATAAAGCTGTGTCTCTTAGTGTCTCTTAGTGTCTTCAGAGAACGCTGAACTTTGGCACAAAAGGCTGGGTCATGCCGGACTAAACACCAATCTGAAGTTGTTTTAACAAGATCTCGTGAGAGGACTTCATGGGATTGATCTAGACAAGGTTGAAGGTTGTGAAGCCTGCATTCAAGGGAGCAAACAAGAAGCTCCTTCAAACTAAAGAACGATGTAAGCATTAAAAATCCGTTGGAACTTCTCCATATGGATCTTTGTGGACCGATGAGGATGCTAAGCTTTGGAGACAAAAGGTATATGTTCGTTATTGTTGATGATTATTAACGATTCATTTGGATTCTTTTTGCTGTGTCCAAAGTAGATGCATTGAAGGAGTTCACAGTTTTCATCAAGCAAGTTGAAGTTACTCTTGGGACACAACTCAAAGCCATCGGATCAGATCACATGACAGAGTTTGAAAACTCAGAGTTCATTGAGTTTTGTAATCCAAAAGGCATCTCGCACAACTTCTCAGCTCTAAGGACTCCTGAAAAGAACAGAGTTGTGGAAAAGGAAGAATAGAACCTTGGAGAATATGGCCAGAACAAAGATGTTGGAGAGTGGCATCCCCAAACACTTCTGAGTTGAGGCCATCTCTACAACGACGTATATTCTCAACTGTGCTATGACTCGTCTTTTGCTGAAGAAAACATCCTATGATCTCATTAAGGGAAGGAAGCCTAACATAGCTCATATAAGGATGTTTGGATGCAAGTGCTTTATTCACAACAACAACAAGGACCAATTGAGAAAGTTTGATGCAAGGAGCGTCAAAGGGGTGTTTCTTGGTTACTCCCCTCAAAGAAAAGCTTATAGAGTTTTGAACAAAAGGATGTCAAAGATTGAGGAGAGCATACATGTTATTTTCAAAGAATAATCAGTTCTCAGAAAGAAAGTTCCAAGTCCTAAGGAACGCACTCCCTCAGTTCCTTCCAAGGAAGCAAACAATGATGAAGATGATGATGTTCCAAAGAAGAGCTAAAAGGACTACATTGTTAGCTCTTCTGAATAGAATCCAAAAAAAAATGGAAATATTGGAACAAGAGATGAAGTGTCCTTTGAAGTCCCCAGAACTAATGCAGATCGTTCTCAGAATTGGTCACTAAATCAAGGATGTGAATGAAGAAATGAAGAGTCAATCTTTAGGGGGGACTCATAGGAAATGAGGAATCTTAAACTCAGGGGAAACGCATTGAATCTAAGACAAGGGAAAACTCAAAAGAAGAATGTGATGATCCAAAGAGTAATGCCGAAGCTAGGGACGCCATGAAAAGGACGCCCCGGCTTATCAAAGATCATCCAGTTGAGCAGATCATATCTTCCAGAGATCAAGGAGTTTAGACCAGATCAGCTGCCAACAAGTCAAGTGAGGAAAACCAAGCATATTGTGCTTTCAATGCCTTTGTCTCCATGATAGAGCCAAAGTACATCAAAGAGGCACTTCAAGATGCTAATTGGATCATAGCCATGCAAGAAGAGCTCAACCAGTTTGAAAGGAACAAGGTCGGGAAGCTCGTGTCTTTCACCTAGAGAATAAGAACGTCACAGGGAGACGCTTGGTGTTTTCACAACAAGTTGGATGAAGGTGGAAGAGTTGCGAGGAACAAGGCAAGACTTGTAGCTCAAGGATAAAGGCGGGAGGAAGGGATTGACTATGTTGAAACCTTTGCTCCGGTTGCGAGGATTGAAGTCACTCTCCTTCTCATTGCTTTTTCCTCTCACAAAGGCTTCAATTTGTTTCAAACGGACGTGAAGACTGCCTTCCGCAATGGAAATTTTAAGGAAGAAATGTATGTTCCTCAACCCTCGGGCTTCAAGAGCGAGAATTTTTCAGAGCATGTGTACTTCCTCAACAAAGCACTCTATGGACTCATGCAAGCACCAAGAGCGTGGTATGACGGGTTTACATCCTTTCTCTTGTCTCTTGGATACCTTAGGGGATACATAATAGCATTTCAGCCAATAAGAAAAATGCCTAGGGTTAGTCAAAAAATATGTATCTGAAATGCAGCTTTCTCACAATAGAAACAAAGCATATTATTGCCAATGAGAAACCATAAACAAGTAGATGAACACACATCCTTTCAATAATAATAAAAGTAACAAAATTATGAGCCATGAAGGAAACCGGAACAAAGGTTGACAAGTAAGCGTAAAAAGGACTTTACACCTTTACAAATCCTAGTTTTGCATTCTAATTACTCATTTCAATAGCTAATAGTCAAATCAGACTGTGACAAAGAAATCAAAGAATACTGAGGTGAATTGCATTTGCACTGTTACATGGGATTACCATGCTAATTGAATTCCTATTATAAAAAGACACAAACAAGAGGTTCCAAACTTGTATTTCTGTTTGCATCTAGAAGTACACATACACCGACATTCATCCACAGATGTTAACCTGGTTGGCTCTAGTTCTATGTTTTGTTCATTATCATGGATGGCTCAGTCATTTCCAACTCACTGGCCTAATTCAAAATTCAATTGGTATTCTTCTAACTTAATTCTGCTAGAGATTTGGCCTAATTTCGAGCCCTAGCTACTTAATTGGCTCATATCTTGCCTACACAACATCAACAACTTTTCTAGAATCTTACAGCATCCACAATGTAGATTAGCTCCATTTCTTAACATTAAAAAACAGTGTAAAAGTTAGAAAAAGTAAAAAAATGTGGTAGTGTAATTTTTGTCTGCAACCAAAATATTGCTACTGCAAGAATAGTAATCTAAGACTCTCTCCTGCAAAATCAGATGTGACACTCTTTCTTTTTCAACTTTTGAAAATTAAAAAAACCCCACCTACTTTGTTTTTATTGTTATTTGATCCGCACTTCAATTGCATTTTACCTACCCTCTTATTTTCCTCTTTTCTTGTTACCCATATGGTAAAAAATTTACCTACTTTGTTTTGGTCCCCACATACACATTGTTACCTACTTTTTTTTTTTTCATTTGTAGTTTAATAAAATAATACAAAATTCCTAATTCTCATCCTCCCTTTTATGTACGTACTTCTTCTTCTTCTTCTTTTTTTTACCCATCTTCGATATATTCAACAACCATTTGGTAACTTCTAATGGACGGAGTTTCGAATGGGTAATGAAAATGTCAGTCGTCCTCCATTTCAAGGTAACCAACCTCCATTTCCAAGTGACAACCATGGGTTTCAAGGGAACCAGCCTTCATTTTATGGCAATCCACCTCCAATTCAAGGTAATTCAATTCTAACGACCATTTTTCTCACAATCCATATTTTATGCTTGTTGGACAATCAATCCCACCACCTTTTTAAAGTCCAACATCTTCTTTCCAACACCATCATAAACCAACACCTTCTCGACCTTCGATTTCCAAATATAAGCATCCTATAGAATACCCACATTATATAGCATCCAAATTGATTTGGAAACAATTGAAATGAAGTTAAACACAATCCTTGTCTTTAAGAATGATGAAGGAACACGTTGGAGTCCTAAGGAGGATGAATTGCTTATTAGTGTGTGGTTATATATTGGTAAAGATAATAAGATTGGTAATATGCAAAAGTCCAATAGATTTTGGGAACGGATATGTGAATACTACAATGAGCAAGTAGATGAGTGTCATCCTACGTGGGTAAATAGGCGTGCTAACTCGTGTCAACAAAGGTGGTCAAAAAATTTCTTTTGCTATGGAAAAGTTTGTAGGTTTTTATGAAGATGCATGCATTAGGAAGAGGAGCGGGCAAAGTGAAAACGTTGTCATTCGTGAAGCTCATACAATGTATCGATCTCTTCATTAAAAAGGCAAGGACTTCACTATGGAAGTTGCATGGCGTCTGTTGTGTAACGAGCCAAAGTTCACAAATATACATTATGTTGAAAGGCAAGTCCAAGATACCAATATTGATGATACAAATGACGCTGCTAAAAGGACTAGGTTGAATGAAATTGCGCAATACTCTTCTGGTTTGGGCTCTCAACGTTCCCGTCAGAGAAAGTATGTTGAGAGAAATTGAGAGATTGGTCATGCAAAGCTGTTCGCTGATTATTTTGCCAACCCTCTCCGCTACACCGACAATAAATTTCAACGTATGTTTAGAATGAGGAGGCCTCTTTTTAGAAGATTAGTAGATAGTTTACAAAATCAGGTACAATACTTCGAACCCAAGGTAGATGCAACTGTTCGAGTTGGGATTTCACCCTTACAAAAATGCACTGCTAAGCGTGTGTTGGCGTACGGAGTCGCCGCCAATCAAGCTGACAAGTGCATTCGAATTCGTGAAACTACGACAAGGAGATGCCTTGAGGCATTTGTAGATGGAGTAATCTCCATTTTTGGTGAAGAATACTTGCAAAAACCAAATGAAGATGATTTCATGTCGGAGAGCAACAAGGTTTTTCTGGAATGTTAGGGAGCATTGATTGCATGCACCGGAAATGGAAGCAATTTCCCGTAGCTTGGCAATGCCAATATACCAGTGGATGTCACAAGAAACCTTCAATTATCCTTAAAGTTGTTGCCTCGAGTGATCTTTGAATTTGGCATGCATTTTTCGGTACTCCAAGTACGTCCAATGATATAAATGTTCTTGACCGATCTCCTGTTTTCAATGATATATTTGAAGGTAAAGCTCCACCGGTACAATTTCATTGTGAAAGGTCATGAGTATGATATGGGATACTATTTGACGGATGGAATTTATCCACCATGGGCAACATTTTTTCAATCAATTAGCCTACCACAAGGCCTTAAAGCACAGTTATTCACTCGACGTTAAGAGTCGGTAAGGAAAGATATGGAGCGAGCTTTTGGTGTTCTACAAACTCGATTTTCTATTGTTCGTGACCTAGCTTATAAACTTTGGAATCCTTATCTTATTGAGAAAGTAATGAAAGCGTGTATCATTATGCATAATATGATAATAGAGGATGAGCGTGATATGTATGCTAATTACTATGACACAAGAGAATGGGATGAAAATCAAAGTTGATCGAATGACGAAGCAAGATGGAGGGCCTCAAGAGATAAAAGTAATGATATAGAGGAGTACATTGAAAACAGAACTCGTGTTTACGACAGGGCAATAAATCATCGTCTTAAGACCGATCTCATAGAAAATATTTTGGAAAAATTTGGACGGGGTAGCTGAGATATAGTTACGTATATTATGATGTGTACTTGTGTCGATTTTATGAAATTAACTATAACATAATAATAGTATTGTAATTAATATTATTGATATTATTATAAGAAATAATACTATTAGTAAGTAATGGTTGTAGGAATAGTAGTAATAATAATAATATACAAAAAATACGATTATATTAGAAGATATATGCTCATCCTTTTACTAATTGATAAAAAAGTTAATGAATATAGGATTTATACATTGATGAAAGCATCACAATTTAAAAAATTGATAAATAGATTTCTTTATTGTAGACAAAAGGTAGAGAAATTTCCTAATCTTATATGGAGGAGAGAGAAGCTAAGAAAGCAACTTAAGAAATCTCATTCCACACTCTCCGTTGTGGGTGCTCTTAATCAAGCAGATATATGTATATATGTGTCAAACAATAATCATTAGAATCTTTGTGCTTTACAAAATCATGTCAGATCAATAAACATGTCTCGTAGGCATTTACACAGAACCCATTGGCTCTCCTTCAACAACTTGACATAAAAAACATTTTCAAAAATGTTGGAAGACTGAGCTTTCGGCCGGCAATGCAACAAACATCAAAAGAAGTAGTAGCGATGTTGCATTGTGCAAAATTGATAATCAAAATGGTAATGCAATCGATGAATTAACATGTGATGCACTACTTAAAAATGGGTGGTTCAAATTTAGCAGTTTTAATTAGCTAGGTCGAGATAATGATATATTTTACTCCCTTTTTTCTATTAAGTTTGTCAGGGCCAGGTCCCTAAAATTTGGAGGCCCCAAAATCTTGAGTTTTTCAATATATTTAAAACTCGTGCATGTTGCTTTATGCGTGCATATATAACTAGTGCAGTTGGTAAAAGATAACCTTTTTTTTTTTGTGAGCGGTAAAAGATAACCTAAAAGAACTAGCAAGTCCCTTGTTTGAATTTTTGGTGTAGCATTTTTCCAAAACAAGATAGGTTTTTCCTTTACCTTTTCTCTTCCTTGAAATTATCGTGGGCCCCATGCCCCTTTGAGGGTACCAATTCACGAATGGATTTTATATTATTATTATCCGCGGTACATGTTTGTAAATTTTACCGATTTTCTATGTAATTTGATATTCTCTATACTTTTAATTACTAAATTTTATTTATAAGGGTATATAATTTTAATTTTGTTTTGCTACATGTTATCCCTGTAGTTAATCAATAAAGCTAAACATCTTGATTTAGCAAACCCAAAATAATTATATGGTTATGTTTAAGTGGAACCGGGTAGTACGCAAAATAAAAAGTGGAACCGACTAACTAATATAAGTTATTAGTAATATAAGGTGTATAAATGGCCATTAGATGCATTCCAACAGATTTACAATTCAGACTAAAAAGCATTGTAATTTTTATGAATGCACTTAAATTAGGAATGCACTTTTATTTTATAATAATGTATCGTAATAGTTACTCCTTTATGATGCAGTTTATGTTTTACGGTCCATTATTACTTACTGTATATTCACACACAATTTTTATTAGGCATGCGATACAAAATCTATGTTTAAATAGGTTCATTAAGCATAAACTTTTATTAGTTGAAAATTAATAATCAAATTTATATTTAGATGATACATACATAAAAAATTCGCACAAGGCCTCCAAAAACCATTGGACGGCCCTGAAGTTTGTCCACGAAGTACGGTTGGCACGGTAATTAATAAACAGTTGAAAGTTGTAATTTTATAAGGTTACAAAATTAAAAAGTTATAAAGTTGATGAGAAAGGTGGATAATTGAAAGTAATATATAAGATTGAATGAGAGCAATGCTGTAATTTTATAGATAAAGTTGATTGAATGAAGATAAAGGTGTAAAAATATATAGATAAAAATGGAATGATTTGAAAAGTTAACAAACTTTTTGGGACGCTCAAAATGGAAAGACGGACAAACTTAATAGGAAGGAGGGAGTAAAATTTAATTCAAAAGCATATATTCTAGAGATTAGGCTCGCTTTATTATTTTGGCATAAACCGGTTTAGTTAATTACTTATGTAGCTTACTTGCTAGGTTTTTTGAGCGATATGCTTCTCAATTAATGGTTTTCACACATATTTGGAAACTAAAATCCTAAAAATGAATAATATAAATCCATTATAGAAAAAATATTGAAAACATAAATATAAAATCAAGATTTATTTGTAAATATCGCACAATATGTAAACAACGACTATTAAACACGTCTTTAAATTTTAAAAAAATCGCATATGTGAAACAGGATTTTCAAAATCGCATATACTCCCTCCGTCCCATAATGTTCGTCCTATCTCGTTTTTACCGTCCCACAATGTTTGTCCAAAATCCCCCTACTTTCCATTTTTATCCAATACACTTTACCACTTTTTACCCAATTAACTCACTTTTTCATCATTTCAATTTCTTTTTCCTCCTATCACCATCAACTTTTTACCCATTACATTTCATCTAAAAACCTCCATTAAAACACTATTCATTATCTTCTCCCATTAAAATTCATAACTTTGCAAACCTTACAAAAAAAAAATTAAGCGTATAAACAAAAATTTAAGGCAATTGAGAATGAATAATTTGGATTAGTGTGTTGATTGGGCTTCTAATTTCGTTGAAGTCAGAAATGGTAAACGGATGAATTGGGCTGGCCCGATTGTTGTGATCCAAAGACAAGCATACAAAAGGGTGGGGAACCCTAGCTGAGACACATCTCGCCCCCATTGTTGCCCTTCCCTCTTGCGCCGCTCTCGATATCTCTCTCTGGCCTCTCCAAATCTCTCTCTGCCCTCCTCTATTGCGCCGCTCTCGATTCCTCCATTGAAGAGCTTGTGCCCTCTGACCTCCTCCTCCTCCATTGAAGAACTTGAGCCGCTCTCTTTGTGTCCCCCTTATCTCGTGTATCCCTCAAAACCCTAGATCTGTGGCCTTGTTCTCTGGAGATGGCGAATGATGTTCCCTCCGATCCAACACCTGAGTACCTTGATGAGGTCATTCGGGACCTTAGCTCCGATGAATCGGAGGGTTCCATTTCGAGCTATTGCTCTATGCATCCGGAGTGCGAGGGGAGCTGCAATGGGAACCACACCTACAGCCCTGGCCACTTTGAGACCCTTGTGCTAAACTGGTTGAGGGCCAAAAACAAGGCCGCTGAGAAGGCGGACAAACATGGTGAACCGGAGGGCGATGGGAAGGAGGGGCTCGATGAGGCGTCCACATCCCCCACTGACTTCATGGACGCCCTTGTAGTCCCCGATTCTGGCTCCGATTCTGGCTCCGACTAGTAGCTAAGTCCCCCTTTTCTCATGTCTGTATGCTCTGTTTTATGCTTCGTTGTGCTTCCACGCATGCTTCCCTGCTTTCTTGCATGCTTCTTAATCCCCCTTGACTTGTATTGTGACTTATGCATGTGAACTAAGGTTGTTTAATGTTTGGATTGGACCCTGAGATGGTTGTTTTTGTTGTTGTGCGATGAATCTTGAGATGGCTTCATTGTTGTTTTGGTTGTGAGATGTTTCCTGAGATCTATACCCTTGGTGCTTTCCCTCTGTCCTGCTATGTCTGTCCGATCTCACTATTCATGTATACAATTGAGCATGTCTGTGAATGTTGGAGTGTTTGAGTGTTGGTTCTGCTATGTTGGTCCTGCTATGTTGTGGTTGTGAATGTTGGAATGTTGGTTCATGCATTTGTCTGCCTACCTGTGTTGTGGAGTCTCTAGGGTATCCCCTTCCCTCTGCCTTTCTTGGTTTCTGGGTGACTACTTGGGTTGAAAAGCTCAAGCCTGATACCGAAACTATAGAGCTGGAGAGAGGGAAGAGTACTATAGTGATTCTGCTGTTTATGAAACTTAAGTGTCACAAGCTTAAGTTGTAGCTTTGTGACCTTTTTCATTGAACCAAAATAAACTGTGAAGTCTCTGTGACTTGCCTATAGATTCATGCACAGACTTGGTGATTAGCCTTTGCTAAAACAACCTCTGTCGGATCTTATATAATCTCTGCAAAGAGATTTCTGTGTTACTCTTACTCTGAGTTTCATAGCTCAGAGCAAAGAGTTGTAATGACTTTTCATGCTTTTTTGTGATTACAAACTTGTCCATGCATGATTACAGTTAATTCAACAGCCTTTCCATGCTTTTATGTGAGTTCAGTGTTGATTCATGCCCTGTATTTTACATTCGTGTTGAGTTAACAATTATTAATGCATGAATAAAATTATTTATACATGTCTGTATACTTCTGTGTAAACTGTTATGTGAATGTAAACTTGTTCATGCATGATTATAATGAATTCAGCAGGTTTTCCATGCTTTTATACCATGTTTAATGTTGATTCATGCCTTGCATTTGACATCTGTGTTGATTTAAACACCCTTGATGCTTGGGGACTTCATGTTTTCATCTCTGTGTTTGTGTGAACAAAAAGATGCATGATTAGAATGAATTTACCATGTGTGTATGCTTATGTGTGAACTTGGTGATGATGCATAACATGATGTTTTCACACTTGTGTTGATTTATAAAATAAAGATGCATTAATTAACCTATTTCAGCATGTCTGTATGCTTATGTGTGACCTTGTTGTTCTTCACAAATGTGTGTATGCTTCTCTGAGATGCATGAATTAATTTATTTGGGCATGTCTGTATGATTATAATGATGTTTTCAATACTTATTGAAATAAGTTCCAAAAGTGTCTTGCATCTTACAAAAACTGTTGCCCTACACAAAATATATAAACTGAGCTACACCCCCTACTTATGATATTGCTACATTTCACAAAAGTTTAACCTATTGGATATCCCCCTTCATATACTTACATGTCTTCATCTTCCACTTCATGATTATTGTCTTGATCTTCAGTTTCCCCCTGAGTTGCTTGTGTTTGTTGTTGGATCGTTAGTCAGAAATACAAGGGCGTCCTTAACAGAGTTAAGGTCGTCCTTCACCAGGATGTCCTTAATAAAATCAAGGACTTCCTTGGTTCGCAGCGGAAATCAAAAGACTAAACAGGTTAAGGCAATAAGTAAGGAACGCTTTTGATTTATAGAGGAACCACTCAAGTACCAACTAGTCCTTGAGTGTAAACCTCTACCTCCTTGGAGGATTTTGTAATAGCTTTTTCCTTTCTTATTAAGTTTCCTTACAATACACTGGCGAGTGGTTACACTTCTCTGGCACTTAGACTGGCGTCCCTAAGTCCACTAGTAACAACTCCTTTAAGCCGGTAGAGTAACCTAACTTAATCTCTAAAGGAAACTATTACCTCGTCCTTGCAGTTCGTCGTAAGGACTCTCTCACTCTTTTTGTTCTTTTCTATTACAAACAGTTTGTGGTTTTGTTGAACGCTTCTCGCTCGATCTAACACCTAAGTCTCACTTGTTCTTGAGTTTGTTCTTGGTGTTCTTGAGCGACTTGATAAATTCTCTGAATATTCTCTGAAGCGTCACATCACAATAAATACTCTAGGGAGTATTTATAGTGACATTGGGAAAGGGCAACTTTAACTCTGACGATCATGCCCTTGGGGACGTTGCAACAGTAATCGGCTTCCACGTGTTGTTCTGATGATCAAGGAAGCCTACTGGCAATTCCGTTAGGCTTGGATGCGGGATCTTCTTCCACGTGGAGATCATGATCAAAGCTTGTCTGGTGATGTCACTTTGTCGGCCAGCTTTGAAGGACTCCAGTGTAATGATTAAGGACGGTGTCCTTTTTTGTATTTTACCAAGCCGTTCACTGAAGGATGTAGCGTCCTCACTTCCTGAGGACGGCTACCTAATCCTCAACTTGTTGTCCTTTTCAACGTGCGTTCCTGAAACACTTGGACAACTTTATTAGATCAAGACGAGTTTGTCATATCAAAACTAAGGGACGCTAGGCACAATGTTAATTACTGAAGGCGTCCTTAACATTGTCCCAACAGTTTCCCCCTTTTTGATGATGACAAACTCTGGGCAATAAACATTTTGCACTTAAGCTCTAGCATGCTTTGAAAACTCAAAGAGCGTCCTTTCAACACTTAGAAATAATCTATAGGCACAAGTTTTCAATACTTGATCTAATCTTCCTTTTGGATTTTAGGGAAGGGACGGCTTTCTAGATCAAAAATTTCTTTCTTAAATAGCGTCCCTGTTAAACTTAGTTCCTTTCACTGAAATTTCTCCTTAACACTTGTTTATTCTAGATAACTATTAAGAGCGCATCTCTGCAAAACTACACTTCCCCCTTTTGGCATCATCGAAAAGGATAACAAGTTAGCTTAAGGACGATAGCACAAAATCACAATTAGAGGCAAGAATACGCTTAAACACACATATGCACACAAACACAAGAGTTGCCATTGAAACGAAATATAGTCATTACAAACAATCAGACAAGTGTTTGAGAAACAAAAGAAGCACATGCAAAATAATGAGGGAATAAAGGGTTAGGTGGGAGGTGATCCAGCAGGACGGCTTTGATCATTGACATTGGCGTCCGTCGCAGCAGGTTCCTCTTCTTCTTGAGTGTCTCCCTCTGTACTATCCCTGTGAATCGACTGAATTAGCAGCTTAATCAAGTCGTTCTGAGTCTTAACTGCTTGAAAATAGTGGTAGTTCTGTTGCATGGCAGCGTTGTTCTGTTGAATGATGGCGTTCCCTTGTTGCGCTAGAACATTCTGATTGTTAAGGATGAGGGCGTACAGCTGCTTTTCAGAGTAAGCTTCTGTATTTGACGGAGCAGGGGAGCACTGAAAGTAGGACGGCTGTTGAATAGGAGGAAGATGAGAAGGCGAAAAGTTGAAGTCCATCTGATCAGCGTGAAAGAAGGACGACAACTGATCAACTTCAGCATAGCGAGCATCACGTTCTTCCTCAGTGTCAACTATTAGGGGAGGCTCAGGAGCAACAGTCTTCCCTTTCTTTGCGGCTTCTTGACGAGCACGCTCGTCCTCAGTGGCTTTCTTAGCAGCTTCCTGCCTTAGACGTTTTTCCTCAGCCTTTCTTGCAGCCTCTTCTTCTTTCTTTTTCCGCTCCGCTTCTTTTCTTTCTTTCTCAATTTGCTTCCTGATGGAGGGAAGCTCAAGGCTGTGCTTTATCTCCAGGACGCCATACTTTTGATCCCATGGCAATCCCAAGGAGATTTCCTCGCCAGGTGTGTAAGCATCATTTTCAATCAGCAAGGCTTTCACCAAACCTGGGTAGGGAAGAGCATGATTTTTCTTTGTGCACTTAGCCATGTGCTCGATCATTATTCTGGCTAAGTTGATCTTTCTGCCTTGAAGGAAGGCGTCCAGCAGCAAGCAATCGATGGTCTGAACAATAGATTTCTTCTCCTGCC
The DNA here is from genome assembly GCA_934048045.1 of Polygonum aviculare. Taxonomy (NCBI): domain Eukaryota; kingdom Viridiplantae; phylum Streptophyta; class Magnoliopsida; order Caryophyllales; family Polygonaceae; genus Polygonum; species Polygonum aviculare. The sequence goes on along the minus strand of OW204023.1, from coordinate 12,467,153 downwards.
TGGGGACGATAGTCCTGCAGATCAGATAGTGTGCCATAGCACCAGTGTGAGACAGGACGGAGGCGACCCGATCATTTGCATCTGGAGTCTTCCCATTGAAGATTCTCCGGAATAAGTCATTTAGTGCCTCGCCTTCTATGCCAAAACCACTTGCTGGGACTCTGTGCAGGGCCTCAGGTCCAGGACGTTGTTTGTCAAGCCCCATCAGCTGGCGGACTGTCTTCTCAGAGAAAGTAGCAGATTCTCCATTTGCCAAGAACGTCCCTGTACCATTCTCGATGTTGATGTTGAGAGAATCATAGAAATCCTGCACAAGTTTGGGATCAACTTTGACGTTCTCTTCTGAAAGCTTGAGCCACCCTTGAATTTTGAGAAGGTCAACTAGATCCTTGGCCTCAGAAAACTGGCTAAGGAAGGCTTCATCATAGACAAGAGGAGGAAGAATCTGCTCAGACTTCTTGCTTTTCTTTTTAGGCGGACCTGAAGTACCGTCCTCGTTGTCTTCTTCATCGTCCTCTTCTTCTTCTCCATCATTATCTCCTTCCTGGAGATTTTCATCAGCTTGTCCCTCAGATGGACCAACTGCATCCTTGGACGCCTTTGTTTTTCGTGGACGCTTTCCACCTTTTCCTTTGGGAGCAGACTTGTCTCCCGCGTCCATTGGGACGGCTTCCCATGGTGGTGTCTCAAGAGCGTCCGCAGAAAGTTGCTCATCAAGAGAAAGAGCGTCCTCATGTACCACATTGTCGCGTTGATTTGCAATTTTGCGACACAGCTCTTCGTCCTCAGCAATCTGCTGTCTTGTTAATTCATCAAGGACGATTGTTGTAGAGATCTCCTCAGAGTGAGGAGAGCCAAACTCTGCTTCTATGGAGTCGTCCCTTTCAGCTGAGTGGCCCCTTGATATGGGAGTAGGAGGGGCAGAGGGGGAAGGGGAATTTTGAGGAGATAGGGAAGGGGAGATGTCCACATCAGGGAAGGCCTGTTGTAGTTGGAGAAGGGTAGGGTCAGGCATGGACGGGTCGAGAATATCGATTGGAGAAGGGGAGGAGGAAGGGGTGTCAAGAGGAATGGGATTTGGCTTGGCCTTGGCGAGCTTTCGCCTTTTGAGGGGTTTAGAGTGGGGACGATCATGTTTGAACTTTGTTCGCTCCTCCACATTGGTTGGGAAACGGTCAAAGATTTTTGTGGGTTGGGAGGAGGAAGCCTTTTGTGGGAGAGAGGAGTGAATAAGACGAGATGGAGGGGGAGTAGATCGGGGAAGGGAAGAAGGAGAAAAAGGATTGGACTTAGGTTTCACTAACCGTTTCTTTGATGTTGTAACGGGAAGATCCACAAATCTGGCATTTGAAAGGTCGGGGATGGATTCAATCAAGGGGATCCTCCAGTCTTGACCTTGGAACGCCTCCAAGAAGATGTTGGTGCCTCCACAGAAAGGGGCGTCCATTCCCCCTGTCTTCCTTAGAACGGGCACCACAAATCGATCCAAGAACGTCCTCAGATTTCGAAGACGGACTTGATCCTTGCAGTCCTTCATGTAGTTTACTACTGCCACATAGAGAGTGCGTGGCTTTGTGTCGATGAAGTCCTTCAAGATTTCGTCGATCTGAATTTCTGGAGGACCTTCGACGTAAAAACTCCTCTTAGCAAAACGTTTTCGCTTCCTACTCAAGGACGAACCAGAAGAATTCATGACGCTTGACATTCTGATCTGATCTGAGAGAGGTCGTCGGAAACTGATCGGAAACTTAGAGAGATGTTGCCGGAAGTCTAGAGAGAAGTCAGAGCAAAACGGAGCTTTGAGATTTTAGCGTGCGAAAGTTCTGACAGCCGTTTTAATCAATGTATATATAGGAGGTTAGTGAGGGGCACGCTGGTAACTTCCTTATTTCAAAATTCAAACGGCAACTGTTCAACTTCCAAAAAGGGCGCGTTCCGAATGAACCTGTACTGGCGTCCTCAACTCAGATTATAACTGGCGTTCACAGAATTTACACATCCTTCCTGGGATCACCTTAGGAACCAATTTGAAAACTATGCAAGTACGTCCCGTAAAGAAAAGTGAAGATCATAGGACGCTTTTGCAAAGTTCTCGGCTAGGGAAAGCTTAGAGTTCCCATCATTTCGGCTTATAATGAGGGTTGGGTGATCAGGGCAACTCTTTTTCAAGACAAATAGAGAAATTCAAAGGCGTTCTCATGATGTGCACACAGCAGTTTTAGACTAGCGTTCTTGCAAAAGTGATATTTATGCATAAAGTACTTAGCAATTATGTAATCAACTAACCATAGCCAAGCATTGAGGGAATAGCAGAACGGGACTTGCTACTTAAAGGTTATCATCCCTAAGAGCAGCCTGAGATGCTCAAAAGGACGTCTATCAAGTGCTTTCGTAAAAATATCAGCTATTTGGTCCTCAGTTCTTACATGTCCCATGCTAATAATTCCTAGTTCCACATTATCACGCAAGAAATGATGTCTTATATGAATGTGCTTTGTGCGAGAATGAAAAACAGGATTCTTAGCAATTTCTATGGCACTGGTATTATCACACAAAATAGGAATAGTTTCAAGAGATATACCATAGTCCTCAAGTTGATACTTGATCCAGATAACTTGTGAACAGCACGAGGCAGCAGCAACGTACTCAGCTTCCGCAGTTGAAAGCGCCACAGAGTTTTGTTTCTTAGATCCCCATGAGACTAGGCATGAACCAAGAAACTGTGCCATTCCTGAAGTACTTTTTCTATCAATGACATGTCCAGCATAGTCAGCGTCAGAGTAGCCAACTAGTTTGAAGGACGTCTTCCTGGGATACCAAAGGCAAAGATCGTCCCGTCCTTTGAGGTAGCGAAAGATCCTCTTGACTTCTTGCATGTGGGACTCCTTTGGATTTGCCTGGAAACGTGCACATAAGCAAACTGCAAACATGATGTCTGGACGGCTTGCGGTCAGATAGAGCAAAGAGCCGATCATTCCTCTGTATAGTTTCTGATCAACGTCCTTCCCTTGTTCATCTGCATAAAGACGTGAATTTGGGGAACAAGGTGTTGCCATTGGCTTGGACGTATTCATCCCAAATTTCTCCAGCATTTCGCGGACATATTTTTGTTGATGAATGCGCGTCCCATCTTTGAGTTGGTTGATTTGAAGTCCCAGGAAGAAGGTGAGTTCTCCAATTAGAGACATTTCAAATTCACTACTCATTAAGGACTTGAACTCATCTACAAGTTTCATGTTAGTGCTACCAAAGACTATATCATCAACATAGACTTGGGCAATTAAAATGTCTTTATGAACTTTCTTAATGAACAAAGTTTTATCAATTGAACCTCTTGTGTAGCCGTTAGACAGAAGAAAGGACGCAAACCTGTCGTACCATGCACGAGGAGCTTGCTTGAGTCCATAGAGAGCTTTGTCTAAGTAGTATACATAATCTGGATGAGAGGCGTCCTCGAAACCAGGCGGTTGAGCAACATACACCTCTTCCTTGAGTTTTCCATTTAGAAAAGCAGTTTTGACGTCCATCTGAAATAGCTTGAATCCTTTGTGTGCGGCAAAGGCAATGAGAAGACGAACGGCCTCAATTCTAGCAACGGGAGCAAAGGTTTCATCATAGTCAATGCCTTCCTCTTGCTTGAATCCTTGAGCCACAAGTCTTGCCTTGTTCCTTGACACACGACCACTTTCATCGAGCTTATTTCGAAACACCCAGCGCGTCCCTATGATGTTTTTCCCTTTGGGACGTGGGACGAGTGTCCAAACTTTGTTCCTTTCAAACTGGTTAAGTTCTTCTTGCATTGCTTGGATCCAATCAGCGTCCTGAAGTGCTTCTTTGATATTCTTTGGTTCTATCATAGACACAAAGGCATTGAACGCACAGAAGGCTAAATTTGCACTTTGGGACTTGCTTGCAGCTGATCTGGTTTGAACTCCTTGAGCTGGATCGGAGACAATCTGAGAAGTTGGATGATATCTTGAGAAACGGGACTCTCTTTGAAATAGTTGAGCAAACCTAGGATCAACTTCATCTTCTGAAGAGGCGTCCTCGGTGTGTTCCCCCTCAGAGAGAGCGTCCACACCTTGACCTTGCATACTTGATTCAGCCACATCTTGTTGAAATGGAGATTCACTTTGAGAGAGAACTCCTTCAATAATACTAGGAACGTCCACTGAGACTTCTTCAGGATTTGGAGTGGCGTCCTTGGGAACATAATATTTTCCAGAGGACCCAAAATCAGCTTCGTCTTCAGAATCGTCCTGCTGTTGTGAGGAAGAGCGCTCTTTCTTACTTGGTTTTTCTTTATGAGAAACGCTCTCCTTGAACACAACATGAATGCTCTCCTCAAGCTTTAGAGTCCTTTTGTTGAAAACTCTATATGCTTTGCTGGTTAGAGAGTATCCAAGAAATATAGCTTCATCACTCCTTGCATCAAACTTCCCAAGTCGTTCTTTGTCATTGTTGTGAACAAAGCACTTGCATCCGAATACTCTGAGATAATCAATGCGAGGCTTCCTTCCATTCAACAATTCATAGGACGTCTTTTTGAGCAGCGGACGGATCATGGCACGATTGATGATATAACAAGCTGTAGCAATAGCTTCCGCCCAGAAGTACATAGGAACGCTATTGGCTAAAAGCATAGTCCTTGCCATATCCTCCAGCGTCCTATTCTTTCTTTCCACAACACCATTTTGTTGAGGAGTCCTTGGAGCTGAAAAATTGTGCGAGACACCATGTTGATCACAGAAGGCCAGGAACTCTGAATTCTGAAACTCCGTTCCATGGTCTGATCTTATGGCTTTAAGAGACGTCTCCAGGGCAACTTCCACTTGTTTGATGAAGACTTTGAACGCATTGAAGCAATCTGTTTTGGAAGACAAGAAAAGAACCCAAGTGAAACGAGAAAAATCATCTACAAGAACGTAAATGTACCTCTTTCCACCATGGCTCAACGTCTTTACTGGCCCACAAAGATCCATATGAAGGAGTTCCAAAGGTTTCTTTGTGCTGACTTCGTTCTTAGATTTGAAGGACGTTCTTGTTTGCTTCCCTTTAATACATGCTTCACATTGTTCAATCTTCTCAGGATCAATTTGAGGAAGTCCTTTCACAAGATTTCTTTGATGCAGTTTGAGGATTGTGCTTAGTCCAGCATGTCCAAGACGACGATGCCAGAGGTCAGCGTCCTCCTTTGAAACAGATAGGCACAGCTCAGATTTCGGCTTGAACTCTTGATTGAAGATGTAGACATTGTTCTGGCGAACTCCTTTGAGAACAACTTTGTTGGACTTCTTGTTGATCACGAGACACTCCTTTGAGTCAAATGTGACTAAATTTTCACCTTGATCACACATTTGGGAAACACTCAGGAGATTGAAACCGAGTCCTTCAACAAGACTGACATTTGTTGCTTTGATGGACGGATTGAGAATAGCAGTCCCCGTCCCTTTGATCTTTCCCTTGCCCTTATTGCCAAACGAGACCGTTCCTCCCGTGGCACTACTCTGGATAGAAGTGAGATGGATCTGGCTTCCTGTCATATGATTTGAGGCGCCACTATCGATGATCCATGGGCGTCCCCTCACTTCCACCTGCCAAAACAAAGTTAGTTTTTGGCGACCCAGGCAAGGTGTCCCTTACCTGGTTCGTTACAGAAATAAAACTCTGGTTCTGGCATGTAGTCATTTATGTTCACGTCATTTGAAGTAGCATATCTGCGGAAAGAACTCTTAGAACGTCTAGAACGCCTAGACTTATTATTAGGGACGGACTTATCATTTTCAATGTTAGTCCTAGCAGCTTTTCCCTTTTCAATGTCGTCCTTCAGTTTCAAACACTCATACTTGTAGTGATCTCCTTGACCACAATACCAACACGTCCTATAGTAAGTACCGAGGTAGTACTTCTTATTGGGACGTTGGATCCTGTTTTGTTTCATCTTTGGAGGGTTGCAAACTTTAGAACCTTTCTCTTTAGCAATTTTCTTGTAAATCCTATGACCAGTGGAGTTAGTATAGTAGTCCTTTTCACCTTTCTCTCCACTCTCTAGGACTCTAATTCTATCCAGAAGGTTCCTAGTTTTCTCCCTCTCTTGCTCAAGTTCTGTGGATTTACTAGCCTCAAAGTCACTTGGAAGAGAGTTCTTAGAATCAGACTCATATCCTAGTCCCCTTTTGGCTGGGACAAACATCATAGGTCTAACTTCTTCAATTACAGGACTCTTTCCTAGCACTTTGATTTCATCCCTGAGATTAGCGTTCTCTAGCTTGAGACACATTACTTCAGTTTTCAGAGATTTAACTTCTTCACATGAGGACTCTAGTTGAATAGACATAGTGCTGTAATTTTCACATTCAACAGCAATGTTTTCATTTTCAAGTTCCAGTTCATCCATTCTCTTTTGCATTATCACACTTTCTTCCATGATTTTTCCAATGAGTTTTATGAGTTTAGTTTTAGAACAACTTTCTAAGGATTTCATCATAGACTCACGGGTTACCTCATTTTCAGATTTAGGAGCGTCCTCCTCATCAACTGTGGCGTCCTCCATAGCCATGAAAGCCACTTGATCATTTTCGAAGGCGTCCTCAAGAGCAATGTAGGCCTCTTCTTCATCGGGTTCTTCATCATCAGAACTCACATTATCCCATGCAGAAGCAAACGCTCCAATGAGTGCCTTTGTCTTCATATCCTTCGAAGACATTCCTGTTGTACACCTTTTAGCAAAATGTCCTTTCTTGTTACATTTATAACAAGTAAGTTCCTTCATCTCTGCCTCTGTGTACTTGGGACTTTCCTTCTTGGGCATTTTGTGCTTGTTGAAATATTTGCTTCTTTTTCCAAAAGAACGCAGAACTTTGTTAAAAAGAGCAATTCCTTCCTCTTCTTCAAGCTGTTCCTTAGACTTGCTTTCTCTTTCTTTCACAGTTTGAACTCGCATCTTTTCACGGTTCTCATTCTTATTGGCTTCCACCATCATAGCAAGTTCTTGTTGACGACGAAGATACTCAGCGTACTCTGGTGTTGAGGTCATCAAAGCAATATCTGTTTGAGGATTTCTTGCCAATTCAGCCAAATCGGCTTCCCTTCTTGCTTCATAACCCCTAAGCTTCCCATAGATCTCTTCCATATCCAGGGTCTTGTTAGCGGTGTTTTCTTTGAACGTGGTTCTATCAAAGTTCCACTTTCCTGTGAGTCCATCAATGACTATTCCAACTCTGTTCCTCATTGAGACTTCAGCTTCTGGGATACCCAAGTTTCGCATTTTGGTCACAAGGGCTTCAAAGCGACTTGAGTAGTCCTTTACAGATTCATTAGGCAGCATTCTGAAGGCATAGAACTCCTTTTTAATTTCAAGTTTGACATCTTCCTTCATCTCAGCTGTTCCTATGTGATACTTTTCGAGAGCTTCCCACTGTTCTTTTGCCGTAGTCAAGTTGCTGACTCTGATGGCGTCCCTTTCACAGAGAGATGCTTGAAGGAAACATATGGCCTTAGCATTCGTTTCCATAAGCTTGAATTCATCAGGACCCCATTCATCCTCTTTGTCTTTCTTTTCTTCAGGGACTTTAAGATCACCTTTCATAATTACCTTCCAGCATTGATAATTTGTGCTTCTGCAGAAATTCTCAAATCTAATTTTCCAGCGATTGAAGTGGCCGTCCGTCAGGCGTGGAGGCTTTACGAATGAGATTCCAATTGGTTCCATGTCCACCATCTTAACCTGCAACTCAGTAAGAATCTAGAGCGCCTGCTCTGATACCAATTGTTGGATCGTTAGTCAGAAATACAAGGGCGTCCTTAACAGAGTTAAGGTCGTCCTTCACCAGGATGTCCTTAATAAAATCAAGGACTTCCTTGGTTCGCAGCGGAAATCAAAAGACTAAACAGGTTAAGGCAATAAGTAAGGAACGCTTTTGATTTATAGAGGAACCACTCAAGTACCAACTAGTCCTTGAGTGTAAACCTCTACCTCCTTGGAGGATTTTGTAATAGCTTTTTCCTTTCTTATTAAGTTTCCTTACAATACACTGGCGAGTGGTTACACTTCTCTGGCACTTAGACTGGCGTCCCTAAGTCCACTAGTAACAACTCCTTTAAGCCGGTAGAGTAACCTAACTTAATCTCTAAAGGAAACTATTACCTCGTCCTTGCAGTTCGTCGTAAGGACTCTCTCACTCTTTTTGTTCTTTTCTATTACAAACAGTTTGTGGTTTTGTTGAACGCTTCTCGCTCGATCTAACACCTAAGTCTCACTTGTTCTTGAGTTTGTTCTTGGTGTTCTTGAGCGACTTGATAAATTCTCTGAATATTCTCTGAAGCGTCACATCACAATAAATACTCTAGGGAGTATTTATAGTGACATTGGGAAAGGGCAACTTTAACTCTGACGATCATGCCCTTGGGGACGTTGCAACAGTAATCGGCTTCCACGTGTTGTTCTGATGATCAAGGAAGCCTACTGGCAATTCCGTTAGGCTTGGATGCGGGATCTTCTTCCACGTGGAGATCATGATCAAAGCTTGTCTGGTGATGTCACTTTGTCGGCCAGCTTTGAAGGACTCCAGTGTAATGATTAAGGACGGTGTCCTTGTTTGTATTTTACCAAGCCGTTCACTGAAGGATGTAGCGTCCTCACTTCCTGAGGACGGCTACCTAATCCTCAACTTGTTGTCCTTTTCAACGTGCGTTCCTGAAACACTTGGACAACTTTATTAGATCAAGACGAGTTTGTCATATCAAAACTAAGGGACGCTAGGCACAATGTTAATTACTGAAGGCGTCCTTAACATTGTCCCAACATTTGTTCCTCTACATCTTGTGTTGCTTGTTTTGTATTTCCATCCTGTGCATCCCCATGAATAATGTCCCATGCTTGCTGAACAGTCCAGTTTGGTGCTTGAACTTGTATAGGTAGATTGCCTTGACTTGCCAATCTTCTCTTGTTCGCATGTGGCACATCATAATCATTGCTACCTTTTACAATTAGCACCTCATTCATTACATATTGCAATGAATGTCATACATTTCCCAAAGTAGTTGGGTCTAGCTCATAAAATGCTTGATGAACTGCATCTAACATATGATCAATATCCTTTGGCATTTTCTTGTGCATGAGTGATTGAATGCTCCTAAAAAAACCAAGGTCTAGTATGTTTAAATCTGGGCTGTTGGGGGGCTGCTGAATTAGAATGAATGTGAACTCCCCTTGTCTATATACTTGCTGCCATTCTGGGTCTTCTTGAGTGATGTGTGCTTTAGCATTGTCTTGTTGTATGAATATTACCTTGTGACCTTCATGCTGTGGCCATTTCTCCTTGATTGCTGGCACTATCTAGTCAATAAGCATCCTCCTTGTTACTGTCTTGTTCACTGATTCAACTAGCTTTGTGACTAGTGTCCCCTTGTCTCTGTTCTTTGATTTTCTCTTGGTTGGTTCTTGAAATGTAAATGGGAAAATTCCTATTTTCCCATCAAATGTACAATCCCCCTCTTCATTGAATCTAGGCCTTGCTACAGCTGTTGTGAACATTACCTTTGGAATGAATTTACTTGATGCTGCTGCCCTATATTTCCCTCTTTCATTGGCTGCTAGATAGACCCTCTGTGTTTTCTTGCTAAGATGAAACCACTTCTCATCAATGTGTATGAAATCATACATTGTGTAATATTGTTGCTTGCTCTGTGCTGAACTGCCTTCAAGTAGGCTTAATATCCACTCCAACCTTGTTCTCATGTTTGTTGGCTTCAGACCTGGATGTAGTGGATTTGTATGCGCCCTTATTGACATCCTCTTGATCATTCTATGCACTGTGCTCTTTGAGATGTCTAGTTTGCTTGCTAAATCACGTATGCATGATCTTTCCCCCATATTGAGATCTGTGATTTGTGTAGCCTCAACTAGAATCCTCTTTCTGCCACAGTTATGGTACTTTGTACTCACATTTGGCATGTGCATGCCATTATCTGCTCCCCTTACTGTTTTCCATAACCTGCCTATTGTTCTTGTGGACAGATTGAACTCAGTTGCAAGTTGTTTGATGGTGCTTTGTGCTAAATATCCCCCTTCTGCTAGGTGCAAGAGCCTCATTACAATTTGCATCTTTCTCTCACTGCTGAGTCTTGTTGTGAATCTAGGCTGATGAGGTAAATGTTGTGCTATGTTAATACCTTCTTCTGCTTGGTTCCCCCCCTCTGTGTTTTCCTGAGATGACGCTTCATCTCCCTCTAAATCCCCCACTGCCTCATTAAGGTCAAATTGGTGGGGACCAGGCTGGGAGGTGTGAATATGCTCCTCTGTAGGAGGCTCTTCATTTAAGTTGAATGCTGCTGAGGCCATCACAACATGACAATGATGCACTTTAATGCTTTCCTTTCTTTTGTTTAGTTAATGAGGCTCTGGTTTTTCACTGTGTTTATGCTCTGCTCTGGTTTAATGGAGAATATTGGAAGAGGATGTAAGAGAAGACGGAATGTAAAAGTTTAAATTTGTTGTGTTGTGAGTTGAAAAATGTGGGTTAATGTAAGGGTTTGGGGGGTGGATCCGTGTGATATGAATGGTGGCCTCCCATTGGCCAGTTTTTTGAGTTTGTATTGTTCTAATTCGCCACCAACTACATGAGCTGGAATCACAGATAATTAACAAAAAACCCATCATTTGCATCTGACACAATCTGCAACCCAAAAACCACTTTTTCAACTCTTAAATTTTGGATGAATAGTGCGATCGGACAAACATAGCGGGACAGAGGGAGTATTATTTTTGCGCACAATCGCATATATTATTCAGGCCATTAAACAGGATTTTGTTTATAATATATAAACAAACGTGTCATATATATTTTGATGGATTCGTGTGAAAATTTATTAAGCTGTCAACTGTGTGGGGGTCCAGTTATAACACATACGTAAATAGAAGTTTTCCCACGTGTACATAATATAAGAGATAGATACGCTAGGGATCGATGGGTACTCCCCAGCTAGCTTATTCGATGAACAAAAGACCGGCCATATACTAGTAAGTGTATCATCCAACATTAGGCAAAGCACAACATTTATTATACTATGTATAAGTAGTGTATCATCCAGCAGTGTTATGATATGATTGATCCTTTCTAAGCACGGCCACCTCCACTGTAACTAGAACCGGCTCCTTGACCGGCACCCTGCGCAGCTGCACCAGCACCGGCACCGACGCCCTGGGCGGTGCCACCCACTCCTGACTCGGCGCCCTGACCGACACCCCCGGCAGCGGATCCAAATTGGGCTCCGATGCCTCCACCTGCTTGGGCTGCACCTCTGGACACTCCAAATCCAATAAGGTATAGAAACACACCATACATAATCATCCTAACCATCTTTTCCATCAACGCCATGTCGAACCTACAAGATCGATCCAAATGGCTGCTGCTGCTGTTGTATATATTATTATGCGTACACTGGGGAGTGGGGGATTCCAAAACCAGGGTTTATATACGGGATCTAGCGTACGGAGCACGGAACATAACATCGATTTCCTTCGTTAAAAGACGTTGAAGTTAGTTAACGCACTAGCTAGATCAGTAGAGTGGACATACGTAATTAAATGTATTGATAAGTTATTGATATATAGATATTATTTAGATGATTCATGAATAGAATATTATTTTGATAAATTATGGATATAGATATTATATATATATATATATTAATATATGATAATTAGATAATTAAAGACATATAAAAAAATTTAATAAGGAAATATAATTGATTAATATGAGATGAGGTCAGAATCCACGCGGAGATTCGAAAAAAATTACGCATGGACAATTACGCTTGTTGAATTATATAAGTATTCCTCAAGTCCGTCCGACGCAATATTTGTTTCGACCTCTTACTTAGGGCAATGGGCACCCTGTCTCTCACTAGATCCGTCACATTAATGCAAAAAGAAATAAAAAAAATGTAATTTTTTATGAGAAAAGCTCTTCATTATGACATCCCCATTTAAGTTCACTAACTAAATCCTTTACATTATTGAAAAAGGAAATGAAAATATAATTTTTTATGAGAAGTGTCTGTCATAATTTTTTTTAAAGGACTTTAAAAAAGCCTATGAACTTTAAAATATACTAGCTTCACCTGTAACGTCGTACCTGATAACGTGACTTTAAAATATTAAAGTATAGAGAAATTCTTTTTTGTATCCTTGTAGTTTTGACAATTTGTTTTGGTGTTCTAGCAAAAAAGTTATTCCTTTTGGTACCCCTATGGTTTATACGTTATCAAAACTCCATTTAAACCCATTTTTCATCTAAAAATAATTTTTTTTCCATTTAAAATTTAAATGTAAATGAATTTGCTTTTGCTTGCAAAATATACAATTTGTAGACTATATAATATACAATTGGATGAAAATCTTAAATGAAAATTTTCAACAACCTTAATTTTTTGGGATTAATTTGGACCATTCTCAATTTAATAAATAATAGAAAATACTACTAAGCAAATTCACAAAACCCAAAACTCAAAATATTTTTGGACCATTCTCAATATATTTTTGATAATGTGTATATGTGATATTAATAAATTACAAATCCCAAAACTCATTAGTTTTAAATATTCAAAGTTCACAAGTTAATTTTTTTGATGGAATTTTTATATTTAAATTTTAAATATTCAAATATTTTCATAGCAAATCCGTTTATATTTAAATTTTAAATGAAAATTATTTTTTTGATAAAAATGGGTTTAAATAGAGTTTTGGCTAATGTATAAACCATAGGGTTACCAAAAAGAATAACAATTTTCCTAGGACACCAAAAGGAATTGTCAAAACCACAAGGGTACCAAAATGAATTTCCCTAAATTATAATTAGATATTTCATAATCGAATATGGATATGGAAAAATATAATATAAATTTGAGATCTATGAACATGTTTAGAAAAAAGGATGACCTGTTGTTTTTGATGTTCATAAATTCAAAAAATTACATAAAAGACATAATATTTATACTTGATTTCACCGTCTTTTTAAAGCCAAAGGATATTACCATCAGTGACCTCAGATTTCACCGTCCAAAGTCACCCAAGGCTAAATAGGTAATTTAATGCAATGATTTGAGAATAATCAACTTTATTTCATAAATGTAAATCGGATTACAAGTGGGATAAGCTTCCCGTAAGGTTACAAGAATCATTTAAAAGAGTTGCAGCGGAACTTAAAACATGGTCAAAACAAAGACGTTTTGAAGACCTTTTTCCTTCCTTCCTTCAAATCCTGATGTCTTCGGCTTCCTTCTGAACAACCTTCCCTTTAGTAACTAATATTTCCATAAAAGACAGGAAATACCATCCAGCAAAGTTGGGAAAGAAAGAAGGGATGTTAATCTAACGCGAGATTAAGCAAGTGGTAGACTAGGGTTTGGTTCTTAGAAAGGTAGAGACATGAGGGCATCTCGGACCGATTGAAAATTGGCTGATGCCCAACAGTCAAGGCTCTTTAATGCGGAATGCATATGGCTCTTTGAGCGAGAGGCTTTAGACGAGCAAGGCTCAACAGAAAAATCATAGCTTTAGCTTGAGGTTTTATGAGATTTGAGGCTCATTGAGAAATGAGATTTCTCGGAAGTAGGACACTACATGGAAGTAGCACCTAAGAAAGATATGTGTTTAAGATTTTTTGGGAACTTAATTAATTCAAGCAACAGTGTGAAAAACATCCAACACTAATCAAATCGTAATCAACCTCAATATAACACGAAGATGCCGACAGGGAGGTGGCCATGAAGACTCTTATACACTCGAACCCATCTTGTCATTTTTTTAGGAGTTTTAACAACTCGAGTATGCATTCAGATTAGAAAGACGACTGTCAATAAAATGGACATGGAGTAATTTTCCAAGTTGTACTAATCACTCTATGTTCATTAATTAATGTGCATTGTGCACTTATCTTATTAAATCATAAACCAAAGCAATTTAACTAGCGAATTTTAAGTGACGGCTCATCGGAGCTTGGCAATGGATTAATAGAAAAGCAAGCGTCTCCTCAACATTTAGCTAGAGTGTTATAGCCCATTTTAAGGAACGAGCATTAGTCATATGACCTTATTATTACAAGCATGCACTAATTACACCTCGTAACATGAGTTATTAAGAAATAACGAGAGTCTTAAATCTCGCATTCCTAGTCTTAGACTAGTCCATAACAAAGTCTAAAAAAGAGACTTGAAACAATCAAGGTGACACATCAACGGTCATAAGTCCATGTACTAGCGGGTACGATATTAAAACAATGGTCATTAATTCTAAGCATAATAATCCTAATCCAATTATTAGCAAACAAGGTTGTTCCCAACATTTAAAAAGATAATGGAAAGAAGTTTGACGATTATCGAGTAAATAGAAAAGGAGAACCATCCACTTGCCTTAAAGTAGATTTCCTTGGCACGCAAATCGAGTACTGGTCCGGACGTCTCTTCGACAGCGGCGGAGTAAACTAAAGTCGGGTTTGACAATTAATCAAGTAAAAAGAATTAATCTATCTTATTTACTTAATCCAAAGCCCGAAATTCTTCTTGAATCTCTTAAGGGAATGTATCGAGTGTTAATCCTTTAATATCCCTTTTTAACTTTTAATCCTTTTAATAATAATATTAATCCCAAATTTTGGCGATAATAACGAAGTTGAAAATATATCAAAGGGCTTGAAGACAATACCGAGACAAGGTAACGACGAGGACACAAGAACAAGGCAAGGCGAGGCAAGGCAACACTAGGACACAGCCCGGGACTTGGCCAAAGCAAAGGGAATAGGCGGCGGGCGCTGCCCTATGGCGGCAGTCGCCCCCTTCAAGGCGGCGGTCGCTTCCAGCAAACGTGATGACGAGCCGACTTCTTGGCCTTCCTCCGATCAATACCGGCCACCTCACCAGCAACCGGTTGCGACAATAGATAGAGCAACACTTCTACTCTTAGATTGTCGAGGATTTTGAGTGAGAGAGAGAGGAGGGAGAGGTGCCAATTTAGCCTTCACATTCACCTCCTATTTATAGGATTTCCAAACCCCTTTTTGAACCGAAAATGATGATGACTTCGATTGTAATGATGCAAAACATTGATCGTGAGGTGAGTTAAAGAGATTTGAGGAGATCTAAAGCAAAACTTGATCAGAATACAAAACAACGGCTGCCCACAATAAAAGAGTTACGTCAGCCACTTGCAGCTGTTGCAAGGCGGCGCCCACCAATTTCAAGGCTGCAACCGCTGCCGGTGTTGGATTGGGCATCATTTCGGTACAGTTGACATAATTTCCTAGATACTTATCGGAATTGGCTCAAATATTGATTGATAAAACTAGATTCCTTCATGTACCATTAGGCTTTGGATTCACTCGATTCCGAGCTCTAATAAAAGTTTTAGAGCATCTTTATCAATAGCACCTCTAGCATCCCACTTTTTCTCCATTTTTGGATTGGGCATCATTTCGGTACAGTTGACATAATTTCCTAGATACTTATCGGAATTGGCTCAAATATTGAGGGATAAAACTAGATTCCTTCATGTACCATTAGGCTTTGGATTCACTCGATTCCGAGCTCTAATGAAAGTTTTAGAGCATCTTTATCAATAGCACCTCTAGCATCCCACTTTTTCTCCATTTTTCCATTTTCTCTCTCTGCCACATCATCCAAGCATCCCATACCATTTTACCATTTTATCAATAGCATCTCTAGCACTCCAAAATTTACTTTGTTTTCCTTTATATTTAATTATAAATAATACTTCTTCGTTTTATATTAAACTTTTACTTTATTTAACTTATATACATTACTTGTACTTTTAATTACCAAAATACTCAAAAATTACCAAAATAAATTTTAATAACCCGATAAACATACTAATATCAAACTACTATATCAAATTATAAATATACCTATTTATTTTATTTAAAAGTTATACATACCCTATATTGTCAATTACCAAAATAAATTTTATTTCACAAATCTCAAACAATATAATCTCAACAAAATGTACCATAAGAAAAAAAAAATTTTTGGAGGTAAATATACCCAAAATATACAAATATTTTTGAAATAAGTCAAATATAGTCAAAATGGATATCTACATGTAGTATAAAAAAATCTAGAGTTATGGTAAAAATATTTTTTTATTTAATTAAGTGTATGCACACAAAATTACATTTTATTAATACTAGTTAACCCAATTATTTATACCCAAAAAATTAACCTTTATCGGTACCCAATTATATTTTGACACGTGTCAGGGGAATCTCATTGCTTAAAGCCTAGCACCGATGCTTCATTTGCAAAATGAAGCATCGATGCTCATGTGATGCTGCTACCATTTCAATTAAAATATTAATATGTAGTAGCACCGATGCTACAAAGGGAACCGATAAAGGTGCTCTTATGAATTTTTGAAGTTGAGGGTTCCGTTTAGCGTTATCTAACGTTACACGGTTGATCAGGTGACCTTTAACCTTTTCTCTTGCCGTTCCAAAGACAAAGTTGAGTCATAAAACTAAGGAGAATTTCATAATTCATTTTATAAAATTTGCGGATATTACAATAGTACCCCCTTAAAAATAGTTTCAACCCCGAAACTAGTAGAGGCTACCCTAACATGCTTAAAAGGACTAAGTACATAAAGAATATCCGATCTTGAAGAGGAAGTAAAAACTATAGTACCCCCTTAAAGGACTCTGGTTCTTTCTTTAAGTTGACAACAAACCTGGGAAATGAATTTGCTCCTGTTGCACGGCTCCCCATGTTTCTTATTTTGACAATTATGTTATATTTTATTATTAAAATATTTAAAAACAATATTTATTATTTAAATAATATTTTATTTAAATTTTGGTAAACAAATTGATACTCGTGACCGATTGGGTTGATCCAACCCGACCCAAAAACCCGCAACGGTCCAACCCGATTGACCCGTGTTACCGTCCCGAACCCGAGATGACCCAACTAGAACCCGACCGACCCAGCCCAATTGACAGGTCCCGATTGTAATATAATTAAAAAAAATCATATACGATAAATGAAAAATATAATATTATTAAGTATATAATATAAATGTGAAACTTAAATATGGAGATCCATATAATAGTTAAAGGTCCGGTCCTGGTCCGGTCCCCGGTCCGGTCTCTGTCCATAAATTTTGGACAATCCGGTCCCGGTACGGTCCGGTCCGATCCGGTTTTGGACCGGTGCTCACCCCTATATTAGATAGATCTTCCTATAGATTTTTTTGGTCGAAGAAGAGACATCACTTTCCATGCCCGCAAGGGGCGTTTTATTAATAGAAATAAAAGGGCTAAGTAGTACTCAAGCAAGAGATAACCCGACCCCTTACATCATTATCTAGAGCAGAAATAATCCCCTCCGGCGGGGCACACAATACATGCAAGCCTACACTAGAGTTCAGAGCAAGAGAAACAAGGCAATCGGCAACCGAGTTAGCCTCACAATACACATGACGGAATTGGACAAGCCAACACTACTACAATTTAAGCTTTTAGTGGCGGTCAAAACCGCTACCAAATGACCTAAAACCGCCACTAAAGGTCTAAGGTGGCGGTTGCTCAACCGCCCCATCTGCTCGCGTTGCTATAGGTCTATAGTGGCGGTTTTTAAAGCTGAGGTGGCGGTTGTCATTGGTAAAACAAAACCGCCGCAATAGACTCATACACCCGCCACTCTATCATCTAAGGTGGCGCTTTTTAGCTTGCCTATTGCAGCGGTTAATTTGACCTATTAGGGCGGTTTTTAGCCAATGACGGCGGTTTTGAAGGCTATTGCGGCGGTTTTCCTAGTCATTTGTGGCGGTTCACTAGTCAATTGCGGCGGTTCTATTAGTCAGTATAAAACGTCCTTTACCTATTGTGGCGGTTTTGATTATAAACATATTAATATAATATGACATGCTTGTTTTGTATATATACCTGTTAAATTAAATATGATATCATATTTAATGATTTTTTGCATACATATACACAAAAGCAAAATTCTCAAAAATTAATGACGTGTTGTCATTTGTATTAATATTAAACCATTTATATACACTGAGAATATAATGTTAACAACTTGAACTTGCTTTTAAACTAAGTGTTCACTAAAAAACCAAGCAATTTCAAGTTGTGCATGTCACAAGCCAAAAGCCAGTTTGAAGAATAAGCTTGCCCGATTTGAAATTAAGAGCCTAGCCTGCCACAAAATGAGCTTGCCCATATTGTACATCATCAAACCAAAAGCACCTGCACAATGACATAAATCCACTTAGGTATATATGCAGATCACCTTCTAAAAAACAATCTAGATTTCTTGAGTCATTTTCAAAAACTAGAACTCAATTTGCAACACATAATTCCTGAAAAATCAACTCAAAGGAATACTTGGAACAATGAAGTAAAAGGACAACTAAAGAGACGACAAACCTTCCATAATTCAGCTCCAAAGTGAAATCAACAATCAGTTCGTGGTCATGGAAGGTAAGAGATAAAGATTCTATCTGTAGGAAGAAAAGATGAAAAAAACATTAACACTGGGAAAAATAACTAGAGACTTTGACATTCTGGCACAACAACCCTATCCAAATAATAGTCTGATATATCTTTATAAATATAGCAACTTCAACATACACTCGATACCAAGATATATTTTATATAATCTGTTAGACACATACTAGATAAGCAGGACAGAAAAACTACCTACCTAATATACACGCACACACTTGAAATCTATTAGGATGGAAACAAAAAGAAAATTATAGAAAAGATATTAGAATCAAATTCAGAATCTGAAGATTAAAATAAAACTAGCAATACCGTATCGCAGATAAGAAAGTGCAAAAAAAAGAGATCTTTCAGATCATTTAATTCTATTAACATAGATATGCATGTTTCACAAACAGAAAAGAACAAATTTTCATGTACAAAAACTGATTATCTCCACGTTTAGATCTTATAAGTGTTGCTGCCCACACAAACTCATTATGGTGAAAGTCCAATCCAAACAATCAAACAATAGCAGTTCATATGTAAACAATTGGAAAACTTTTCCACGCTAGACAAACAAATAGACCAATTTACGGTCAAATTTCTAAATTCAAACAGCTACAAATCAATAATCCAAATCTCTAACTGGTCAGATTTTATATTGTATTAGATGGCGGCGATCAAAACAAGTAAGGGGAAAAAAACAACCCGAATATCTTTGGATAGAGGATGGGAATAGAGAACATCCGTAGTCCGATCAAAAAGAATAAGCTCCGAAACACCATTGCAGACCAATCAATTCTCATCTTTTTCTATAAGAATAAGCAAGTCTAATTGTTTTTATTAATATTAATATTAATATTAATATTTATTATTCTATAAGAATAAGCATGTCTATTTGTTATTATTATTATTATTATTATTATTATTATTATTATTATTATTATTATTATTTGTTTTACAGTTCTTCTATAATAAAATGAAGGAAAAGGAAAAAGTACCTGTTCATAAGTCTATATTTTCTATTAATAAATGTTTGTCAATCTCATTTGTGGGGCCAGGTCATTGAAATGATACGCATCATTAAGGCAATTACCCTTAGCACTTACTCTAATCACTATTTACATTCTTGGTCCGTCTTGATTGTGAATAAAAAACTACTATATATATATAATTTTTTATAGTGATCAAATTAGAGTGTCCTAATTCTTGAAGGAGCCGTGTTTCATATTGGCACATTGACAATCAGCAGACATCAATAATAGACTACCCCTTCCTCCTCTATCAAAAACTGAAGATTTAATTTGTACTCTCCATAATGTGCTTTGAGAAAATAAAAACTGAAGATATTCTCATTGAGTAATATAGCAAAAACATACCTTTCAAAAAAATCTACAAACTTTCCACCATGCTTCACAGCCAAAAGTCCACCATGCTTCACAGCCAAAAGTTCACGGTTTAAATGAATTAAACTCTGCAAAAGCAATACAATTAAAAAAAAATTCACGGTTTAAATGCTGATAAACACACGTGCAGCTTGCTGTAAAGGTTAACTATTCAACTTGCCACATATAAAAATATGATTTAGTTGGAGGTATGTCTTTTAGTTATTAGTACAAATGCTTAACAAAAAAAAAGCATTGATGATTACACTGTCAGAATGAATTAATATATAGTTTAAACTTCATTACCTCAGCAGCAAAATCTGGACAGCATGAATCTGGACTCTGCATTAACAAAAGATCGTTTAGGGTTTTCATAGAAGATATGGGGGTGTGAAACCAATAGAGAAAAGAGTCACTATTTGATCATAAAATACCATATGAAAGAATCAATTGGCCATCGTTTTGTCAACCGAATACAAGCAATGCATACAATTCTTCTTTGATGCAAATAACTTAGCCCATAGCTCCGTTTCAAAATCCAACTGTGAATGGAAAAGCCTGCCCTATTTTCAATGGAGACTAGTAAAAAAGAAAGCATGGCTGTCTTTTTTGACAATAAAAAGCATTGCTATTAGCATGAAATGATCAAGAACTGCTTTCAAAGTGTTTCCCAACACATATATTCTCATGTTACATTATGGGTAGAAAGCAAAAAATTCACAGTTTTCCAACTTTCAGATGGTTACCACTTGTAAGAGTGGTTGAAGCAAGTTGAAACTCAAAATAATAAACTTGTAAGGGTGACGCAGCAGAATCTGAATCCTTTAAAAAAAATCATGATATTACACTGAGTAGTTAATTACTAGTAACACTTCCAACTAGATGAGGATAACCAACAACAGAAGCTCTTGAAAAAATTGGTGATCTTAGCACTAATAGAGGTGCATGTTGCTAACTCAGCTCAGTAATGCTACACAGAGCTAATATATATATGATATAATTGACATAGTGTTACACAACAAATTGGGTTGAAATAACTCACCAAAAACCAAGCTACTTGTATAATTCAAAACATCAAAGTAGTGTAAAAAGGTTCAGCATCGTCTCAAATAACTCACCAAAACCAAGCTGATCTTTGTAAGAAGAAAAGGGCTCATCTACCCTCTTATTTGGTGTGATATCCTTAATGAGTTCTGCATATGCTTTCCTCTCACCTAGTTCTTCAAGCCTCCTCAATCTTGCTTTCAATTCCTCATTATAAACAACCACGAAATCCAGAATACACAAACAAACGAATTAATCACCGAACACACAAACCTAAATAGCTCACCATCACAAACAAGAAATTTCGAATTCGAGCCTCAATTTCCAACTAAATAAATCACCCAATGGATCTATAGAGAGCGAAAGGAACAGTAATTGACAGCGAATTCTTCTGGAAACCGAAACCAATACCTTTTCCCGGGGCTTAGGGCTGGTCAAGACGAAAGAGGAGCCACGGAGGAGGTTGAAGAGAGGGGGCCTTATGGAGGGATCGGAAGCAGACCACATTGACCGGAGAGATCTGTAGGCGAGGGAAGGCTGCTAGGAGAGAGAGACGGCGGCGTCGTGGTGGTGCTGAGGGATGCGTTCGTCAGCAAGGCGTCGGATAGGAAGGATCGGATCGTTTCAGAGTTCGACAGGATTAGTCCGGCGGAGCTTGTGGCTTCGTCGGCGATGGCGGTCATCTTCTCCGGTCTATGTGCCTCATCAACTTCCTTCGACGGAGGCCGGCGAAGACGGGTAGGAGCGACAAAGCTGAGGCCGGCGAAAACTGGGAGGAGCGACGGAGCCCTATCGTCTCCACCTAGCCCTATTCTGTTGTTCGATCGATGTACAGTACAAACCCTATTTCCTGCCCCTTTGTTCGTACTCAACTAAAAATAAGGCGGACAAAAATTTGGGCCTCCCGCATAAAATTTTGGGCCTCCCGTTCGAATAATGAACCGCCTCCATAGGTCCTTTTAGACCGCCCCAATAGCCTAGAATTAAAAAACTGCCACTTAAACCGCCTCTATAGCTCAAACCGCCACTATAAACCGCCACCATATTTTTGACCGCTGCCAAAACCGCTAGAATTGCCCAACCGCCACCACAAGCCGCTGCCTTTGGCCTGAATTGTAGTAGTGCAATCCCTACCCAATAAGCCATGGCAATCACTTGCCAAGCTAGAGAACGGACTACTCTTACTAATGACAAGGTTTTTATTAATCAAATCAACCACTACCATAGAATCAGATTCAATTATGATTTTCCTCAGCCCTTTGTCCCACGCAACTTGAAGGCCATCTCTGACTCCATGAAGCTCAGCAAACGTAACAGTTCCGGCGCCCAAATGGTGGATGAAGCCCCCTCTCCAGCATCCACGAGAATCATGCAGAACACCCCCGGCCGCCGTATGATGTATCTTCCTATCTATATTGTTATAGAAATTGATGTACGTATAGTGTTATATAATATCATACACGTACATCATACACGTTAATAAAATTAAACTTTTAACAAATATTATATCTTAAATTAAACTGATGTACGTGTATGATGTATCACATTGCTTGATTTTGAAAACATTAATTATATCGGTCGGTCAAATGGAGAGAATATTTCCTATAGTACGAATTATCATATGAACTATATATATATATATATTTTCTATGATATAAATCTTCCTTTTGTTAAGTATTATGTCTTCCTATTGTGACAATGATCGTATGAAAATTATATCTTTTTATAGATATCTTCCTATATGTTCTTTAAAATTATCAAATCATATATATTTATCTCTCTAGTGTGATTAATGTTTTTTTTATATAGGTAAGGGTCCGGTTAATTATTTTAATAAAGATATGACACGTGGCGTAATTTTCTGTGAAAAATTTGTCTCCGCTTTATACTATAGACATTATAGATATTGATTAATTGATTGATTATTCGAGAGATTCAAATCGATCTCTAGCTATGAAGATGTTCTTAGGTCGTTAGAATGCTAATTGCAAATGGAATTAATGTGTTAGTTGAAAAGGGTGACAGTTGACATCGGTGACGGGTTTTGCAAGCAACTTAGATCAAGGCCCAAACCCGCCATTTACGAGGTCTATTTCATTTAGATCGTCCCAAACTTGAATGGGACCATCCTTATAATATAGTTATTGAATATATAAACTACTTCTGTATACTATAAGTCAGGATGGCCGAGTGGTCTAATGCGCCAGACTCAAGTTCTGGTCTTCGAGAGAGGGCCGTGGGTTCAAATCTCACTTCTGACATTTTTACATTATTGTGAGATGCACGTTTGTGTACCCTTATTTTTTTTTATCCGTTTGTGTACCTTTATATAACCCGTAGTGACTATTATTTGATTCAAACGAACACAAAGATTGAAAAGGGAAAACATTAGAGTGACTACAGTAATATGGTCAAGTGAAGCAACATTGCAAAAATGAAGCAAAGGTCGCCATCCGAGGCAGCTGAGCCATCCATTCATCACAAGCGTTTAGGTCTTCTATCCCGACGGAATCATCGACCATTTAGTGTTACTAACAATCTTGTACAGTCAAGTGTTCAATTGTACAGACAGGCGTTTACCTCCAAAAAAAACAGGTTTGCGTTACTAACAATGTGTTGCTCATGCAATCAGCCTCTTTGGGTACACGTTTAGGATGGCAAGCAATACCTGTAAGCTAGAACCCAGTCCAGATGAAGACCAAACCTCAGCCATTTGCAAGCCTTTGCAAAGATTGTGATACAGTGAAGACTAGCTCCTGTTATATATGTTAGAAGAAGTAACTTACATTATCCTGGTTAGTGCTCTGTGTTTCTTTTGCTAAAAGTAGAACAAGGTGATTACACGTACAAAATGAACTTCCTCTTTTTGCAGAGGGACAATAATTTCATCTTTCACTTAGTTTCAGAGAGATTTAAGGAGGAGGAAGAATACAAGTAAACACAAGTAATGACAATCCACCCTGTTCTGATGAGTGATGCCCAAAAGCTCTTGATCAGTTAAGTCACTTCCTCAGAATGTCCTCAGGTAAGTAGAAGAAGTGAATTTTAAATTTGTATCAAGTGTTACAAAGGAAAATTTTGACCACCAATTATGTACCTGAGATTATGAGGAAGGCACCAGCTAATGCTCAATCCCTTAAGACAAACGCCAACTAATTCCACGTCAGCAGTGCTTCAAGATCAAATCAGTGGACTGCAAAGAATTTAGCACCATGGAAACCATCAAAATCACTAATGTGCCCAAAAGCGAGAAACTCACCGATAAACTAACATTTGAGAGCTGGTAAAATGTTGGTCAGGAAATAACCAAAGAATCCCATACAACAGGTTGGACACTCCAAATATTTTCAATAAGCTCCATGTGTTTTGTTAATTGAACCAAACATCCATAGATTTCTTCTGATCTAGGATGAGACTTATCTCTCACAATAAACTCATTCATAGTTCCATTAACCTCTATGGCACTACAACCAGGAGTCTTTTCAACCCCCCTCTGTACCATCATGTATCTTACTTTCTTAGCTTGCTCCCACATACCAGCATCACCATACATATTTGCAAGCAAAACATAAATTCCACTATCTCCTGGATCCAGCTCGAGAAGTTTCAAAGCAGCTTTCTCACCCATCAACAAATTTCCATGCATACGACATGCGAAAAACAAGGCACCCCAAACCACAGCATCTGGCTCAATTGGCATACTCTTTATAACTGCTTCTGCCTCATTTAGTTGACCCGCCCTCCCTAGTAAGTCCACCATACACGAGTAATGCTTAAGCTTGGGTTTAAGTTTATACTTTGAACTCATTTCAGAAAAATATGAGCGACCTTCATCAACAAGTCCCCCATGACAACAAGCTGATAATACCCCAAGGTACGTAACCTCATCAGGTGCCAGCCCGGTTTCAACCATTTTCGCAAAATATGATATGGCTTCATGTGCATTTCCATGTAGGGCAAGACCTCCTATAATAGCTGTCCAAGTCAAAGCATTCTTGACAGACATTTGGTGGAAGACATCCAGCGCCTTCTCTATGTTAGCGCATTTAGCATACATGTCAACCAAAGCAGTTCCTACGGCAACATTTAGGCATAGCGTATTTCTTTCGATATATCTGTGGATCCACACTCCAAAATCAAGTGCTTCGAGCTGTGAGCATGCAGACAAGCAACTAACCATGGTCACCTCATCAGGCGTTACATTGGAAGCCTGCATTTCATCAAAGATAGCCAGAGCCTCCTTAGCCAGCCCAGCTTGAGCATAGGCTCCAATCATGGCATTCCAAGGAATAACATCTTTCTCAGGCATTTCATCGAATAACTTCCTAGCAGCATCTAAAGACCCAAACTTAGCATATCCCAATGACATTGTAGTCCAAGACACCACTGTTTTCTTCGCCATATTATCAAACAAGACCTGCGCCTCCTCAAGACTCCCGCACTTAACATACATGTCCATCAGCGCATTACAAAGAGGAGCTGTCAGCCTTACTTTATTCCTCTGAATATAAAGATGAAACCTTTTCCCACTCGACAAATCCCCCAGCTGTGCACACGACGAAACCAGTCCAATCATAGTCACCTCATCCGGCACAACTCCCTCCTCCGCCATTTCATCATAAAGAGCCAGAGCCTCTCTTGCCATCCCACAACGCGCATACCCATTTATCAAGGAGTTCCAGGTAACCAAATCTCTCACAGGACTTTCATCAAACACCTTACGGGCTTCGACGAGATCCCCACACGAGACCAACATATGAAGCATCCCATTGACAGCATAAACATCGGAGCCCAAACCCATCTTCACCACATGCCCTAGAACCTGAAACCCAGCAGAACCACCCGACAATCGAGCACACGATTTAAACAGCAACGGATAGGTATAGTTATCGGGACGACTGGATCCGCCATGAAGCAGCATCTCCCTATACAGAAGAAACGCCTCGCCAGGAAACTCGCTCTCTGAGCACCTCTTGATGGCGACATTCCAAGAGAAAGGCTTGAGGTTGGGGACGAATTTGAGAATCCTGTAGCAGTGGGCGAGATCGCCGGCGTCGGGGAGGGCGCAGAAGGCGACCAATCGGCTGGAGGCCAGGCCGTCGAGGATGAGGCCGGAGGTGGTCATCTGGCATTGGATCTGCTTGAGATGGGACATGGAAGTGCACCTCTCGAGCAGAGAGAGGATGGGGTTGGAGAGGACGAAGCTGTGAGTTGTGTTCCAATTGGGGGTTGTGGTGGATTTGGGTTTTCGAGGGGAGAGAGAGCGAGTTGAAAAGCCATGGATCCGAGGGTTGAACGCCTCAATTGGAGAAGAAGGGTATTCGGACCGGAGATTGGTGGCTGCCATGCGCCTGATCATCGGCAGTGTTCGTTTCTTTGACTAGGAATGGCGGGAAATGAGCAGAGAGAGGATGGGGTTGAAGATTAAGATAATGACAATTTCTTTTAGCAGAGATAATGACAATTAAATCTTATTAGAAGAAACACTTAAATAAACTTTCAAACAATTGAATCATTATAAGGGAGAAAATTTTAGAGATGTATTTTTATGTACTTTGGTGCCAATTTTACAATTTACCTTTCGATCGTACATGTGTTATGTGTATAAGAAGGACATGTAAGAAAGTTAATCTGTAGATGTGTATATGAGAGTAATTTATACTAGATGATATTCGTAACACTTCCCTATAAACATTCACCTTCTTCCATGTTCTAGAAGATGGGTGTATGATTACAAAAGCACATAGAATTGTTATAAACCTTATAAGGAAAAATTTAATGGGATAAAAACCTGAACGAAGGGAAAAAGAGTGCAACTTGAAACTCATTCAAGTGTATTGTGTAACTTATAGTACATAGAATTCTGCTCGTAAAATACAAATTGGTATTCAATAATATATTCAAAACATGCATAGCAACATTTAGGTTACTACATCAACGATTCAAATCATACTTCATAATATGCTATATCCAAATAATCTAAAAGAACACGCACATGAATCTTTTAAATTCAGATTATACTATCTGTTAGTAATTGATATGGAATCATGTCCGCCTACACTATCCAAAATGGAGGCACTACACCAAATCAAAGCATAGATTCACAACCCATTGTATTCGAAAACCATTCACAATTGAACAGATATATAATCCAAGTAAGGCACCCATAAATTCGATGTTTATCTGTCATTCACATTTTCAATGTTGGCTTATGTATATTCAAATCTCCATAATGAATATTCAAGGTATCAATTAAATACCAAATAATATATATATATTCAATGTTTTATCCTTGTAAATTCAATTGTTCAACATGCATATTCAAGGCTTTAGTTGTCAACGAAAAAGCATGAATATATTTAGTAACTAGTTGTACCCGTCGTGCCATGCACGACTTGTATTTTTTAATTTATTTTTCGATATATAATAAATAAAATATTAATGTGAAATTTATAATAAAAGTTTTAACATAATTTGGTTTCATTTTTATAAGTTTTTAATTGTTAAATGATTGATTGAGATTACATATGTTATTATGCAAATCACATACTTATATTTTATAGTCAACGAAATACATTATTATGCAATTTATAATTACTTATATTTTAATATGCAAAGTACCAGCTTGATATACCCAAATTAAGCATATAATTATTTTAATCATAATATTTAACGAATAATATTTTGCCTCTATATGTAGGAATAGACCAAAATTATAATGACTCGCGCATGTATTATTGGTCTATTTAAAATATAATCGAATATTAGAAGTTTTTAATTGTTTAATTATTGATTGAGAAGATGTTATTATGCAAATCATGTATTTATATTCAATGAAATACATTATTATACAACATATTTTGTCTTATATTTTAGAATGCAAAGTACCAGCTTCATATAAAATTGAGATATAAGTATGAAAAATTACATGCACCGTGAGAGCCATCAAATAGTGACCAATGAGATATATGAAATTGAGATTGTTAATAGGATACATAATAATCGTAATATTATGTTACCTACCAATAGTTGCATATATTGTTAGTTATATATTGTCTTTTTTGTCTAATAGCCACGTACGTATGTTATACTATCACGTCGTGCCATGCACGACAATGACTCACGCTTCACATTTTAAAATGGTTTTTCTTTATTATAAATAAGATATTAATAAGTGAAAACAAATAATGAAAATTTTAGCCTATGAAAATGTTTTTTTTTCTAGACGAAAAAGATTATTTTTTCAGATTTGTAGTACCGCACGTATGAGATTATAAAAATAATAAATGTATTCTAATTATAGAGCAATTTAGTAAATAAAATTTGCTTACTTTTTCATCCAAATTTTATCTCTAGTGGTTAATATATATCATTGTCCCTATTATCACAGTTTTAAGACATTATAAGTCAATACAATATAAAATGAGATTTTTAGTTGATTATTTTGGTTTGATCTTATTTTCTATTTTAATAATATAATTAATTAGTATGAGATATAATTACTATGAATTGTTATTTAATTAAAAATATAAAAAGATAAAAAGATAATATCTAATTTTAGAATTATAAAATGAGTCCAACATGATTCTAATGACTTTATATATTGAATAGATAAAACATATTAATCAACAATTATTTTATTATGAAAAGTATAAGCTAAGTTATTATGAAAATGATAATATATAAGTTAAAAAGATAGTTGTTGATACCAGGAACCGTCAACGCGGTAATGCACCCTATCGAAATATAGTCAAGTATAGACTTCTCAAGATGGCGTCCGGCCCAAAGTCCTACCGTCATCGCGATCAGATACGCCGCCGCCAAGATCACCACACTCCTTACGAGGCAGACTCCTCACAGGCCGGAGACCCGACCCCGGGGTTTTGCGCTCACCGCGCTCATCGCCACGTCCCACCCACGCAAGTGGGTAGGCGGCAACGTCCCATCGGATGAGCGGTGGGCGGCAGCGTCCCATCCTAGCCTTTGATTGGCCAGCTCCGCGGCTGCCGCCCCAGGGGCCAACCATACAGCGACACGTACCTGGGCGGCATCCGTCCCACGTCGGCATCTCGCTCCAGCTCAGCTCGAGCCTCCCCTATAAATAGCGAGCTCAATACACCAGAGCGGGGATCAAAAAACCTCGCGAACCACGTACACTAGATCACGAGCTAAGATCATTGTTGTAACCCGATACACTCAAACGCGATAGAGAATATCTGTCCACTATTATAATCCCAGTCAATACAAAAGCGTTCTTAGTACTACCTCCATCGCGCTAAGCACTTCAAGCGACAAAACACTTTCCATCTCTCAATTCGTTGATTCGATTGAATTCCTACCCCTTGCTCTCATCGCGTTATACTACAAAAGGTGTTTTCGGACCTCAACATTGGCGCCGTCCGTGGGGAACTCCTCAAACTAAGAAGGCACCGTTTTCAACCGACGCCGAGTGATGGACGCCAACAGCAACAACGCTTACTACGCTGATGGCACGGCCTTCGGGATGCAGCCACCACATCCGTGGTATTACGGGTCACCACCCGCGATACCCCAGGCCGCACCTGCACCCGGCTGGGGCCCGCCCCCGCAGCAACCACCGGCTATGCCCGTCTGGAACCCCGGCTTCCAGCAGGGTTTCCAACCGCAATCCCCGTTCCAAGGGTATGTGCACGCGCAATACTACCAAGAGTACGCGCCCGCACAGGAGCCCTACGTAGAGGAGTACTCAACCACCAACGGGAGCTCGACCGGCCAGGAGGTGGACCAGGACGCTCCCAACGCGTTGTCACCTCCAAACCCCAACTTCCAAGGCTACGCTCCCGCGTACCACTACGGCCAAGGGGCATACCCCATGCAGCCCGGCCAGGGCGCCTACCCGATGCCCCACCAGCCGTATGTACCCGCTTACGTCGCGGGCTACGGGCCGGGCCAGGCATACCACACCCCCCCTCCAGGGAGCTCGAGCGAGGAAATGAGCATATCGCGAGGGCGTTCCAGCTCTCGGCCTCAGTCCACGCGCTCCGGCTCCCGAAGCAACATGATGGTGGACGACCACGGCACTTCTTATGGAAGCCCTTTCGCCGACTTCATACAAGAGGAACCCATGCCCAAGGGGTTCCAGAAGCCGTCGGCATCGCTACAATTCGACGGCACGAAGGACCCAGGAGAGCATGTCAGGCAGTTCTTCGCACACATGACGTTTAACACCTACAATGACGCCATGTACTGTCGGGTCTTTCCCTCCACCCTCAAGGCCGCCGGGATGAGATGGTTCACTAACCTCCCGTGGGTTCCATCAGGTCTTTCAAAGAGCTGACGAAGCGTTTCATGTCCCACTTCAGCGGGTCACGAACGCGTATGAAGACAACGAAGGACCTCATGGGCGTGACACAAGGAGAGGAGGAGACCCTGGCAGCCTTCTTCACCCGGCTTGTCAACGCGGCGTCGGAGGTGCCTCACCTCAACGACACCTCCGCCCGCGACATGCTAATCCATAACCTCCGCGACGGAACATTCAAGGTCAAGATGTGTGGGAAAACCCTGCACACCTATGAGGATGCTTGCAATGTCATCACCAAACGCGTCTTCGCCGAAGACGCGGCAGGAAAGCCAACACAAGACCGCGGCAAAGGCAAGGCCAAAACCACACCAGAGGCCCTCACCGTGTCCACCGCACCGACAAAGCCTCAGGGTGGGCTCCGCGGTGGTCACAGCCGCGGTGGGGGCCGACGTGGTCGTGGGTACCAGGGGTACCGCGGTCCGCGCAATAACCGTGGCGGCAATTGGCAAAACAACAACGACCCATACACCGGAGCCAACGCCACGGAGCTCGGTCCGCGCAACGACGGCAATCAGCCGGCCCAGGCTAACGCCTTGGCCGCCGCTGCGCCAACAAGGGGAAGAGTCGACCCAAATGACCCCAATGTCTACATCAACACCATCGCGGGGGGGTCCACCCTCGCGGGGTCTAGCGGCGGGGAGAGAAAGCGTTATGCTCGCGCTTCGACCTCCGGAGGCGCCATCAACAGCTTGGGTGCGGCCGGAGCCCCTCATGCCGACATCACCTTCCGGCCGACCGACTCCCGAGAGCTCATCACCCTGCACGCCGACCCCCTGGTTGTACACGCTGTCATCGCCACCAAAATAGTCAAGAGGATCATGGTGGACACAGGAGCATCGGTGGACATCCTATACTACGACGCGTTCGCACAAATCGGCATCTCACCTGCCATGCTCCTACCCTACGCTGGCAAACTCACTTGCTTCTCCGGCAATGAGGTCGACGTCGCGGGGTTGATCACCCTGGATATGACCCTGGGGGACAGTAAAGACGCCCGCCGGTCTGAGCCCATCGAGTTCACCGTCGTCCGGCTCCCTTCCATCTACAACGCAACAATGGGACGGACCTCATTGATGAAGTTCCAGGATGTCGCCTCCATCTATCACCTGGTCTTGAAGTTTCCCGTCGAGGACCGCGTGGGTATCGCCCATGGCCAGCAGATCGAAGCGCGAAGGTGCTACGAGGCGTCAACCCGCGCTCGCTCTACTGCGTACGTTATCGCGGGCGGCGCCGGCGCGGAGTTGGACGTACGGCAGGAGCGTGAGCGCGAGCCCCTTGGTGACTTTGAGAAGATTGCCATCGTCCCGTTCCCCGACGCGACCGAGAAACTGTTTGTCGGGGACTGCATGACCGGAGCGGACGCCGAAAGCCTGCAACATCTCCTGGCCCGTTCTCGCGACGTATTCGCGTGGACGGCGACGGACCTGAAGGGCGTCCATCCCGAAGTGGCGCTCCATTCGCTCCGCGTGAGTCCGGGGTCCCGACCCGTCTGCCAAAGGCGACGAAAGACCAACGAGGAGCGCGCCACCGCGGCAAATGACGAGGTTGAGAAGCTCCTACGCGCCAACTTCATTCGCGAGGTCAAGTACCCCACTTGGCTCTCCAATGTCGTGCTGGTGAAGAAGTCCAACGGGAAGTGGCGGATGTGTGTCGACTTCAAGGACCTCAACAAAGCCTGCCCCAAGGACAGCTACCCCCTGCCCTCCATTGATGACCTGGTCGACTCCACCGCCGGTCACACCACGCTGAGCTTCCTCGACGCCTATTCCGGCTACAATCAGATAGCCATGGATCCTCTGGATAAGGAGTCTACCGCGTTCATCACTCAGCGCGGGACTTTCTGTTATAGAGTGATGCCCTTCGGTTTAAAGAACGCGGGGGCCACTTTCCAGCGCCTGGTAGACCACGTCTTCCGGAAGCAGTTGAAGCACAGCGTCTCGGCTTACGTCGATGACATTGTGGTCAAGAGCCACAGCGCGCAGGAGCACCTGGCCGACCTGGCCGAGGTTTTCCAAACCCTGCGCGCCCACCGTATGAGCCTAAATCCGGAGAAGTGCGTCTTCGGGGTAAAATCGGGAAAGTTCCTAGGCTTCATGATCAGCGCGAGGGGCATAGACGTCAATCCCGCCAAGGTCGCCGCAGCGTTGGAGCTCCGCTCCCCGGCTTCGCGTAACGAAGTTCAGCGATTGGCGGGTGCGGTAAATTATCTTGGCCGCTTTTGTTCCAAATTGTCGGACAGCGCTCTTCCTTTCTTCTCCTGTCTCAAGAGCACCACCGCCTTCACTTGGACAGAGGAGATGGAGAGCGCGTTTCAGGCTCTAAAAGTCTACCTCACCAGCCTTCCAACGCTCTCACCGCCTGTCCCGGGGGAGGATTTGCAGCTATACATTGTCGTGAGCCAGCATACTGTCAGCGCGGTCCTGACCCGCGATTTCAACTACCCGGTGTACTTCACCAGTAGGGTGCTCCAGCCGGCAGAACAGCGATACTCGCTCGCGGAGAAGATGTCTTTAGCTGTTGTGACCGCGGCAAGGAAGTTGCGCCCTTACTTCCAGGCGCATCCCATCCAGGTCCTCTCGGACCTCCCGCTTCGCCAAATCCTGCATCATCCCGCGTTGTCCGGAAGAATGACCAAGTGGGCGGTCAAATTGTCAGAATTCGACATCTCGTACCACCCGTGGACCGCGATCAAGGCCCAGACCCTCACCGACTTTGTTGTGGAGGTCACTTTCCCCGACGCTGACGAAAGCCCGGACGAGTGGAGGGTCTTTGTGGACGGCTCGCACTGCGACCTAGGGTCGGGCGCGGGGGTAGTCCTTGAGGGACCCTCCTACACGTCCGAACATGCCCTCAACTTCGGCTTCGAGGCCACCAACAACGAAGCCGAGTATGAGGCGGTGATCGCGGGGATTGAGATGGCCCTGCTAGTAGGCGCGCGGAGGATAAGTACGAGTGCACCACCGGGTTTTTGCCTCAATATCGCGCCAAGGTCAAGGCATTGATCGCGTGCCTCGAGACTTTTGCCATTGAATCCATACCGTGTGCGGCAAATGCCAAGGCCGATGCATTGGCCAAGATGGGTTCGGCCCTCCCGCCTGAAGTCGGCAACAAGGTTGTAATCGAGAGGAAGATGCAGCGCGATGTCACACAGGCAATGTTCGCGCTGGCCACGGAGGGCTGGATGACTCCCATAGTCCGATATATCCAAACCGGGGAGTTGCCCCAAGACGATGCCGTGAGCGCGCACAAACTCAAGCTCAAGGCGGCGCGGTACTGCATCGAAGGCGACAAATTATATCGTCGCGGCTACGCGGAGCCCAACCTGCTCTGCGTAGACGAGACCACAGTCTCCGAGGTCCTCGAGGAGGTGCATGAAGGCATATGCGGAGGCCACCCGGGCTGGCGGACGCTGGTCCACAAAATAGTCAGGATGGGGATCTATTGGCCTACCCTGCGCCGCGATGCCGCGGCATACGTACAAAAGTGTGACAAGTGCCAGCGCTACGAAAACATCCAGCACGCTCCGGCACGAGAGTTGCGCGGCATCCAGCTAGCCTATCCGTTCGCGATGTGGGGCATGGACATCCTAGGTCCCTTCCCTAAGGCCGTTAGGCAAGTACAGTTCATCCTGGTCCTGGTCGATTACTACACCAAGTGGGTGGAGGCCGAGGCCATGGCACGAATCACAAGCGCGAAGGTATGCGGCTTTCTCTGGAAAAATGTGGTTTGTCGTTTCGGCGTCCCCATCGCAATAATGACAGACCACGGCCCTCAGTTCGATAGTGAGGAGACGCGAGTCTATTGCGCAAGTTTGAGCATAGAGTTGAAGTTTTCTTCGGTTGCGCACCCTCAGTCCAACGGACTGGTGGAGAATGTGAACGCGAGGATACTCGACGACCTCCGCCGCAGGCTGGATGGCGTACAGGGCCGGTGGGTTGAGTTGTTGCCTCTTGTTTTATGGACAAACTGCACCACGCCGCGCAGGGCAACAAGAGAAACACCTTTCGCGATGGCCTATGGCAGTGACGCCGTCGTACCCGTCGAATCCATGTTGCCCACGGAGCGAGTCGCGGGGTACGACCAGTTCACCAACGATGAAACTCTCAAGGTTGAAATGTACCTTCGCGATGAATGCCGAGAGGCGGCGGAGCTACGCTCAGCCGAATACAAGAGAAGGACCGCGGCATATTACAACAAAAGAATCAAGCCACGCGGCCTCAGGGAGGGCGATCTAGCCCTCCGAAGGACCGACGGAGGCAAGCTTGACGCGAAGTGGGAAGGACCTTACCTCCTCTCCAAGGAGATCGTCCCAGGGGCTTTCAAGCTCACAGATCCGACGACGAGGCAAACTCTCGCCAAGACATGGAATGAGGCACGCCTCAAGAAATACTATGTGTAAATAAGCTAGGGTTGTCACCGCGCGGCGGTCGGTTGTAATGTCTCCATCCTACCTATTTTTATATGAATAAAATGAGACGACTACCGTACACTGTCCAATAATGAATTTGTCGTTACGGAAACCCGAGTTGCCTTCCTCGCTTGGGGTTGTCCGCTAACGCGCGCGATGCGCTTAGGCGCGCTCGAGTTGGGTTTCACCCCTCGCAGTCGCATAATGCCTTAAAACATCAAAAAACTCCACAGTCATTAAGGAAACCCGAGTTGCCTTCCTCGCTTGGGGTTGTCCGCTAACGCGCGCGATGCGCTTAGGCGTGCTCGAGTTGGGTTTCACCCCTCGCAGTCGCATAAAGCCTTAAAACATCAAAAACTCCACAGTCGTTAGGGAAACCCGAGTTGCCTTCCTCGCTTGGGGTTGTCCGCTAACGCGTGCGATGCGCTTAGACGCGCTCGAGTTGGGTGTCACCCCTCGCAGTCGCATAATGCCTTAAAACATCAAAAAACTCCACAGTCGTTAGGGAAACCCGAGTTGCCTTCCTCGCTTGGGGTTGTCCGCTAACGCGCGCGATGCGCTTAGGCGCGCTCGAGTTGGGTGTCACCCCTCGCAGTCGCATAATGCCTTAAAACATCAAAAAACTCCACATTCGTTAGGGAAACCCGAGTTGCCTTCCTCGCTTGGGGTTGTCCGCTAACGCGCGCGATGCGCTTTGGCGCGCTCGAGTTGGGTTTCACCCCTCGCAGTCGCATAAAGCCTTAAAACATCAAAAACTCCACAGTCGTTAGGGAAACCCGAGTTGCCTTCCTCGCTTGGGGTTGTCCGCTAACGCGCGCGATGCGCTTAGGCGCGCTCGAGTTGGGTGTCACCCCTCGCAGTCGCATAATGCCTTAAAACATCAAAAAACTCCACAGTCGTTAGGGAAACCCGAGTTGCCTTCCTCGCTTGGGGTTGTCCGCTAACGCGCGTGATGCGCTTAGGCGCGCTCGAGTTGGGTTTCACCCCTCGCAGTCGCATAATGCCTTAAAACATCAAAAAACTCCACAGTCGTTAGGGAAACCCGAGTTGCCTTCCTCGCTTGGGGTTGTCCGCTAACGCGCGCGAAGCGTTTAGATGCGCTCGATTTTGGGCATCACCCCTCGCGGTATATCACGCCAAAAAGTACCAATAAAATAGAACTTAGTGTCGACCGCGGTCCTAGCACCTAGCTCGACATGGGGTTGGATATGGTGTTACGTAAACTTAGTGTCGAGCGCGGTCCTAGCACCTATCTCGGCATGGGGTTGGATATGATAAGTTTTCACAAAAATCTTTAAATAGAAAGATGCGCAGGTCATAATCAAAAAGCCGCATGGCGGCAAAAACAGTTAAAGACGCATTGACCGCGTCAAACAGTATTACAGCCGCACCGCGGCAACAAACAGTGTTAAGGCCCCAAAGGCTGAGTAAAGCATCAAGTCACAATACAAAAAAAAAAGGGAGAGTTAAAACTTCATGTTCAGCAGTATTCAGGCATCAGGAGCATTGGCCGCGGTCTCAGAGGGAGGAGGGTCATCAGGGGGTCTTCTCTTTTTCTGGATCGGTGGCGGCAGGGAGTTCCGGGTTGACAAGACCCGCGTCATCTGCTTCCACTCCCGGGGGGGGTTTCGCCACCCCATCCTCCCAGATGGCTCCCATTTGGCGATGAAGGTCGGGGGCAAAGTACTTCACCTTGTAGTTTTCGCAGTACTAGAGAGCGGCCGTAACAGTGCTAAGAGCTTGGACGATCCGCGCATCGTCAACGCGTTTTTCCATGTACTCCGGCGAATTGAGGAAGTCGGGTATCGCGCTCTCCAGCTGCTTGCTGGTTTTTTCCAACTGTGAGCTCAGCTCCTCGTTTCGCGCTTTGTAACCCCCGACCTCCTTTTTCAGCGCCGCGGCCTGGGACCTGGCAGACTTAAGCACCGCAGCATCTTTTTCCGCCTGCGCGCGCAGCTCCTGGAGTGCCGCTTCCGCCTCCTCCTTGGCTTTAACCGCCGCCTCCGCCCGCTCCTACTCCTCCACCAAGCGATCAGGGAGGTAGTTTACCCACGCATTGACCTACGAATCAAAGCACAAGTTCTAGATTCAAAGATAGAAACTATGGCAGGTTAACACGAAAAGAGGAGAAGATCGCGTACCATATGGCCATACTTCTGACACTCCCCCCTGACCTCCTTCGCGTTGAGGGTCCGTAACCATTCCCTCTCCTCCTCGTAATCATACTGGCCGGCCTCAAAGGTACCCCAAGCAGGCCCAGGGCACGCAAAGCCCGCCACCTCCGCCCTCCGCGACCAATGTCGGCGGCTCCCGGCGCCTGTGGTGATCTGGGCAGGTCCTTTCGAGGGGGAGAGAGATCGATCCTCAGTAGCGGCCACGTCCTGCCTGGACCTCTTAACCAACACCCCCTCAACGCGAACAGCGTCCTCCGCGCTCTTACGCTTCAAGGCCTCCGCCTGCGCTCGTTTGTCTTTGGCGTCGGCACGGGCCTTCGCGGTGGCCTCAGCCTCCGCCTTCGCGGCTTTCTCCTTGCTGCCCCCAGTCTTGGCGGTTGAGGGAGCCCAGAGGTGGCAAGAGCCGACTTGCCCGAAGTAAGAGCGGCAAACACGTCCATACCTGCAAAGAAAACCATCAGTAATCACAATTAGCGCGGTCCAAAAACGAAAGTAACGTGAAGGCAAAACGAAACCCTGAAAAACAAAAATACCCTCGCCCGTGTGCGCCGGTGATGCGGTGGCCGACGAGGATTTTTCAACCTCCCGAGGAGGCTCGGGCCTCAGGCTAAGCCCCGCGCGCTCAAGGCGCTCCTGGGTTAGCCATGCTTGCTGCTCCCTCTTATAGGGTGCAGCAAAAGTTTTCTTCGCCGCAGCGGCCTGTTTCGTTGCACCGCGCCTGCGCTTGTAGGGGCGGAACCTATCAGCGATAAGAGGGCATGACGTCGCCCTGGAAGTCATGCACGATGAACCATTTTTCCCTCCACCGCGGTCCAACGTTGGAGGGAGTAATGACAAGATTGCAGTTGGTGAGGCTGAAGTTAACAACGCCCCTCTTGTCTGTTTTTATAGTAAGAATCTGTTGCAGATGCGCCGCGGAAGGGGGGTGATTCAGCTCCAAACACCTTATGTGGTACGCCGCGATATAGCTCCAGCAGTTAGGGGCCATCGAGGCAGGGGCGAGCTCGAGGTCAAAGAGGAGTTGGGATACGTAGGGCGGCAGCAGGATCCTAAAGCCCGCGACGAGGCTCGCCGCGTATACCACGTGCCCCGCCTCGTAGGCAGCATAGCTATTGCCCCCGTCCAAAGGCAACAGGAGCTCCACCCCTTCTGGCCAAGGGTATCCTACCGCGATCTCATCCAGCTCTTCGAGAGTAAGGATGGACGCACAACCCTTGGCCAATGTCTCAGGATTTTCATAGTCCGCCATGCGCGCAGGCCTGGTCTGACGGAAGCGAGGAACCGCCGCCCTAACTCTCGTTAAGTACCGCGAGGGAAAGCTCCTCGCGATCCCAGAAGTAGACGCCTCGTCGTCAGGGGCCTCATCATGAGGGTCGTAGGGCCTGCAACGGGCCATAGGTCGCGATGAAGACTCGCTTCTCGTACGAGCCTCGGACACCGTGGTGGGATTGCTTTGGCTCAAACCAGTGGGTTCGCGGAAGTTGTTCTGTGAATCACTAGCGGACATATCCCGGTACTCCAGTGAGGGATCAGGAGCGTAGAAGTCATCCCAGTTGGTTACTTTGTGACCGCGATCCACGCCTGAAGGGCAGGAGTCGCTGGAAAACCCCAAATCCAGGGCACGGAAGCAAAGAGGCTCCTGGAGGAACGAAAAGAGAAATAATGTGCACAGGAAAAGACAATCAACATAAAAGAAATAGCGCGATGAGAGCACAAACAGGATAATTCCCAGCAGAAAACATAAGAGAAGAAAGCAAAAGCCCGAAGTCAGATAAGCACGGTACCCCAGCCGCGATAAGTGCACAAAAGAGGTGATACGCATGGGGAGAAACAATTCATGATAGAGGTGACATTTCGCGATAAACGACAACCATGAGCAGGTACCATATCACAGTAGGGCAGGAAGCCCTGTGAGAGAAGACCTGGGGGCGCGCGAGATGTGTGTCAGAAGAACATTCCGCCGTTCTCGACACGCGTCCCCAGGAATAGGTCGGGGCGACGGGACGTTGACGGGATGGAACGTCGCGCTGAGCGCGTTTTCTTTGCCTCCCGCGA
The DNA here is from genome assembly GCA_934048045.1 of Polygonum aviculare. Taxonomy (NCBI): domain Eukaryota; kingdom Viridiplantae; phylum Streptophyta; class Magnoliopsida; order Caryophyllales; family Polygonaceae; genus Polygonum; species Polygonum aviculare. The sequence continues at coordinate 12,428,241 of OW204023.1, read as the reverse complement.
CGTTTCACCTCCCATGGCGTTTCGCCTCCCCGTAAGGTTTTTTTTCGGCCACTTCGCCACCCCAAAGCAAGAAAGCACGGCGACAGCCGAATCCGAGCCGGGGCTAGGGCGGAAGCATCCGTCGCTCTCCGCCACCCAGACATCACGGAGTACCCTAAGCCCACCCCCCACTAGGCATCTTTGTTTCAGGAAAATCCACCCCGAGCGCCACCAGTACCCAGCGGCGGTGGCGCCGCTGAAACTAGGGCGTACCCCAGAAAATCCCCAAAAAAATGCCCCGAAAACCCAGAAAACGAGAAAAGAAGAGGAAGAGAAAGAAGAAGGGCGTACCTCGTGGTCGGAAGGGCACGGAGGCAAACATGTGACAAGCGGCGTCGCTGGCGTGAGAACGGTTTCCGGGCAACGAGAGCAGCGGCGAGTTCGAGGGCGAAGAAGAACTCTCGAAATGGAAACTGTGGAATGAGGGAGACGAAGGGAGGAACCGCTCCTTTTGTTCAAAATCGAGGCGGGCCTTTGACGAAGTGGGCTTCGTCTTGCGTCGGCCCATGAAAATGGCAGCCCAACGACTTCCCTTGCCATTTCTCTCTTCCCGACGCCCTCGTTTGCTCATCCAACTCCGAAACAATAGCGCGTTCCCGACACCGCGTTCCGGTTCGAGGTACTTTCTTTGGACCCGTCCTCAAAAGGGTGTCGAGTCCCGGTCCATGGGTTTGTGTTGATACCGGGAACCGTCAACGCGGTAATGCACCCTATCGAAATATAGCCAAGTATAGACTTCTCAAGGTGGCGTCCGGCCCAAAGTCCTACCGCCATCGCGATCAGATACGCCGCCGTCAAGATCACCACACTCCTTACGAGGCAGACTCCTCACAGGCCGGAGACCCGGCCCCGGGGTTTTGCGCTCACCGCGCTCATCGCCACGTCCCACCCACGCAAGTGGGTAGGCGGCAACGTCCCATCGGATGAGCGTTGGGCGGCAACGTCCCATCCTAGCCTTTGATTGGCCAGCTCCGCGGCTGCCGCCCAGGGGCCAACCATACAGCGTCACGTACCTGGGCGGCATCCGTCCCACGTCGGCATCTCACTCCAGCTCAGCTCGAGCCTCCCCTATAAATAGCGAGCTCAATACACCAGAGCGGGGATCAAAAAACCTCGCGAACCACATACACTAGATCACGAGCTAAGATCATTGTTGTAACCCGATACACTCAAACGTGATAGAGAATATCTGTCCACTATTATAATCCCAGTCAATACAAAAGCGTTCTTAGTACTACCTCCATCGCGCTAAGCACTTCAAGCGACAAAACACTTTCCATCTCTCCGTTCGTTGATTCGGTTGAATTCCTACCCCTTGCTCTCATCGCGTTATACTACAAAAGGTGTTTTCGGACCTCAACAATAGTAAGTATAACTTGATTTCATATTAAAGATAAGAATAATAATATAATATAAAAAAGGGCTTCTATTTTAAAGATTTTTAAAATTCAAAATTTTTAAATTACTTCTTACATGAAGAGATTAAAAAGATAGCTAATATATCAAAAAGGATAGAATGTCTTATCAAATTCAAAAAATATCTTTTATATAAATTGATAATAAAGAGTGATAATATCATCAATTCCTACCCAATAATATTCACTGCCAAATAGGGCATGTTGGGATGTTCCATAAAATTATTAATAAAATAAAGAGTGATATATATTGGGAAATAATGAGAGTGAAAATTATTTATATGGAAAAAATTAAATAATGTGGGGGCACGACGTTGGGAAAATTAAATAAAGAGTGATATCTTATTAAGATATTTCCCATAAATTGATAATATATAGTTTAAGAAAGTTATAATAGATATTTAATAAGAGAATATAAATTAAATAATGAGAAGTAAAAAATTAAAATGTTTTATCAATTGATAATTTGTTATTATAATTTAATAGATATGGACTTAACGTAAGAGAGGTGCCAAAATCATACCTTAACCTTCAAATTGAAGATGTAAATTGTCCAGAGGTGTTCGGTCGTATATTCGTATATGATTGAAAATATTATGGTTTGTGATTTCCTACCGAATGTATTGCCATCATGAATGCACAAATCTCCTTCTCCAATCAATCTTGGTAAAACCCATTTTGTAACCACGTTAATTAACACTTACACGAATCGTCATCCAATTGATAAAAGCCTGTGTATCAAAATTATTACATAGAAAAATTTACAAAAAAGATATAAACTAATCTTACTAATGATTGTATTGATAATGTATGGATATATAGCAAAATTATTGTATGGATAGATATTGTATGGATAAATATTGTTGAAAAGACAGTACGTTAATCAAAAGATTGAAAATTTACATAGAAAAATTATGATAGTTAATTAAAAGACTTTAAAATTTATTTTGGTTAAATATCTAGTGGGGCCAGAATCAATGTGGTGACTCAAAAACGGTCGGCTTTTATAATATACTAGTTTAACCCCCGTACCACGTACGAGTAATGTGATTATTAATCCAATTTAATATAGATATGTAATGTCAACGATCATCTTAAAATTATAGGATCATATATATTTATCCTCGTATTTTGATTAGTGATTTTCTATCAATAGTAAATCAACTCATAATATAAAAAAGTTGAATTTGTTTAAAAATTACTTTATGATAAATATCACGTTTTATTAAATAGTAATATTTATGGGAAGATTATAACTAATTCTTGGTAAGTGATAATTTATAATTTTCGGGATAATTCATAATTTTTGGTAAATTTTAATCAAGTTTTATTGGATAAGGTTATATTATATTCTAACTACCTAAATTGTATAAAAAAGGGCCCGACTAATTATTTTATTATTGAAATGACACGTGGCGCAAATTTTTGTGAAGACATTGTCTCCGCTTTATACTATAGGTAGTATAGATATTGATTGTTTATGTATGTTCACCTATTTAACATGCATATTCAAGGTCTTAATTGACAGCGAAAAGATATGAATATATTCAGCAGTTGTCCATGTATACTCAATAGTCTATAATGCAATTCAAGGTATCAATTAACTGCCAAATAATATAAATATATTCAATGTTTATCTTTATACATTTAATTGTTCAACATGCATATTCAAGGTAGTAGTTATCAATGAAAAGATCATGAATATATTCAGTACTTGTCCATGTATATTTAAATCTTTAATATAGAGTATGATAAGTTAAAAAACCATTCGAACCCCTAAAATTTGTCTCAAACATCAAAACTAAACAATAAAATTTCTCGAAACTCTACAACAATTTTAAAATAAATCCAATTTTGTTTATTTAATTACACAAGATTATGAAAATTTTGATATAATTCTTAGGCCCGTTAAAATAAAAGGAACATGAATTAATAAGTCAAAATTCTGGTTCCAAATGTACAAACCCTATTAATGATACTCAACGAAGAAGGCGCAAATTGAAGTACGAAACTACAGAAATTCATAGAAATGAATAAATCAAGCATAAATATATCGATATCTGAAAACTATTGGAGGGAACGATCGATTTGATCTTGAATAGGGAGAGCGTCAGGGGCGGAGCGGGGCCCTCAACCCGCCGGAGAGTCGATTACTATACCGAAGGGGCCGAGGAGCGATGTAGAAGAATGCCGGTGCTGAGAAATTAGGGCCGGCGAAGTTCGTGCAAGCATGGAGTCGGTGGATCTGCTGAATAGGTTGAAGAAGATCTATTTTTTTTTATTTTAAAGAAACACCCAAAACGATGTCGTTTTGACTGTCGTTTTGGTTAATTGAAAAAAAAAATTAAACTTCAAAATCAGAACCCATTCTCATGATGGAAGAATACAGTTTTCCCTTCTCATGCCCAATCGCCGATCGCCAATCAGGCAATCACACCTCGCCAGGTAACCACCGCCACACACACCCCACCACCGGCGCTCTTGGCCTCCACCGGCCACCGCGGCTCCATTGCTCGTCCCGGACTCCCGGCTAAATCTGTATTGTCACTTTTTTGCAAATGGATCCCCCAACTTTGAATATTTCCTATTGAACCCTTAAGATTTACTTTTTTTGCCTATTGAGCCCTTTTTTTTGTAAATGAACCCTCTTTATTCGTAGTGTGAATAACACGCGCTGACTGGGGTCGTTTTCATTCCACTCAGCAGCCACGTGACATCCCAAATTTGAAAATGGGGGGATTGTGGATAGGAAGAAGATGAAGAAGAAGATGGGGTTTGAGACTCCACATGGCATATTTTTTTTGCCATGTAAGTAATTTTGGGGAACTTCCACATCCATCTGAAGGAGTGACTTGCACGCGCCCCGTCAGGTCAGCAAAAGGGGCTCAATAGGAAAAAAAATGTTAAGTTTGAGGGTTTGATAGGTAATTTTCAAAGTTGGAGGGTCTATTTGCATAAAAGTTACAAATTGAGGGGTCTAAACATGTATTCTGCCAGAATTCAGTACCTAGAGTTTGAAGACTACTATTTGTTTTTTGATAAAGAAGACTACTGTTAATAACTAGTAAAAGTCTGTTTTTTTTTTTAGAAATAACAAGTAAAAGTTTGTTTGTATACTCCTGACCAAATTATGTAATTTAGTTCATGGGATTTTTTAATTTATAGAATTGCTTATGTGATTGTTTAATTTAGATCATATACTACATTTAATCACATAGATTTTTTTTGGTCGAAATTTAATCACATAGATTAAAGCTAACGGAAAATTTAGTTTGACATTCATTAATACAATGATCATTTAATTTTGTATTATATTATTTTACGTGTGACCCCACTCACGAAAAGCTCTGGCTTCGCCACTAAACAACGTTGAATAGAGAGAGCGAGAAGAAGACAAATTTGATTTTCAGAAAGTGAAAATAGGTTAGAATGTACTTTGGTCATAGGAGAATGAAATCAATTAATTAGATTTGTCTTTTTTAAAGATACGGAGAAAGAAAATGAGAGTAATTTAGTGTTTTTGCTTTAAATTGACCCATATATACATATTTTCTTTTATTCTCGTCCATTCAAAATACTAGATTCAACGCTTAAAATTTGTTCAGCGGTTACACTAAGAGGTGTCAAACAGGTCGGGTCCGGTGGATTTGGGTTCGGTCTTTTCGGGTTCGGGTTGAGTGCGGGATCGGATCATTCAGGTTACAGGTCAAGCCGGGTCGGGTCTTGACAGATTATAATGCGGGTTCAGGTCAACCTAATAGGTCAAGAATTTGAATTTTTAATGATTATTAAAATAATTTTATGATTAAATAATAATATTTAATAATAAAATATTATTTTTAATAGATTTTTATAATAAGATTTTATTTGTAATACGTTTTATGATAAAATATATTATAATATTTATAATATAATATATTTACTCTATGTATATATAATATATCGGGTCGGTCAGGTCGGTCTCGGGTTTCAACCCAATCGGGTTCGGTTTATTTCTTTGCTCGCTATTATTCGAGTCGGGTTTCAACCCAAAATTTTCGGTCGGTTCGGATCGATTTTTCGGTTCGGGTCAGGTTTTGACACATGTGGTTACGCTATAAAGATGGGTCTCATAGGATCTTAGTTCTCTATATATACATAGAGGTGTCAAACGGGTCGGGTCGGTGGATTCTGATGCAGACCAAGCTGATGTCATGTTTTTTAGTTTGATTTCATAGGTTGTTTTCTAGGTTGTTTTGTATCTTTTCCTATTCATTTGTGTGTTCTACATGAGATTTCAACTCTCTTTCGAGGGTTGGAGTCGTTTGTGGTTGTTTTTGTGATTTGTAGGTATTTGGATTTTATAGGAGAAGTTTTTGAGCTATTTTGAGCATTCTAGGAAGTGGTGTCTTATTGCGGTGTTCGTAGTGAAGTCAAGAGGAGTTTCTCAAGGATTTCAAGGATGGATATTCAAACCAAAAAGTGTCTTAAAAGGAGTTACAAGAAGTCTAAAAGGAACCCAAGAAACATCGAGAAAGAAACCCCGAAGGAAGGCTAAGCAATGAAGCAAGTTCGAGCGAAAACAAGAAGAAAACAAAGGTGCTGAGTAGGTCGGCCATGACCTATCCTACACATGGAAAGTAATGGTCGGCCACGGCCATGCCTAGGTCGGCCACGACCATACCGAGAGCTTAACGCGGACGAAACCTTGTCGCCCAAGTAATTGTCCTTTTGGGTGTTTTATTTATGGATAGGGGTTATTTTCTTTTTAGATCTCTTGTATCCCTATATAATGGGTCCTAGGGGGTATGTTTAAGATCATCACACATAGAATCACACATTAGGAGAGAAGGAGGAGGATTATGAGAGGGATTTTGCAAGACAAGTTGAGAGATTTTTAGGAGGATTTGAGGATTTCTTAAGTTGTAAGTTTGGATTTCTTTTCTAATTCAATTTGTTTGCTTTTTATCATGTCTTCTTCTTCTTCTATGATTGTTTGCATGATGATGAGTGAGTAGTCACCTTTTCTAGGATTGGGGTGAAACCCAACATAAGCATGCATAATAAACTTGAAACTTTGATCTATCCTTGACGTTATAATCTCTATCTTTTAATCCAACTTGTATGCTTAATCGCTTGATGAAAGTTAAGGCAAGTTCTTATTTACAATTTAATTGAAAGAGGAAGTTGTGAACTTGAATAACAATTTGGGTTTAAAAACGGAAGTTAAAACCTTTAGATAACAAGTAGGATTGCATGTCAATATCTTTATGAATGTTGAGATTTTGATGTGTTTATTTATGGCGAAAGTCATCATGAGATCATAGGTTGAGCTGATCATTGATTATTGTTTGAATGCATGATTATGTTGTGGTGAATCTTTAGTCCTAGATATTTTCCTAGATTTTTGAAAGCAATTTTCGTGCCCAGAAAGAGGTCGGAGCCGACCCCGCTTAGGTCGTTTGCGACCCATCTCTGTTCTTTGTGATTTGTGTGTTCGTAAGTGGATTCTCGTGGTCGAGCACGACCTCCCTAAGGTTGGGTGTGACCTATTCCTGAGTATGTTTGTTTGGCTTGTTTTGCTTTGTTTTGCTTTGTTTTTCATAGTTTTGATTGTTAGGCTATAGTTTCTTCTAACTCCCGTGGACGGTCCTAACTTCGCTATACTCGGCAGGGTCTTGACAAATTTATTTGTTCAAGAATAAACCCTTCAACACAAGCACCAATGACTCCGCACAAGATCGATAGCCTAGCCCGAGTCCACTTCGATGGACCAATCACTAGAGATCAAGCCAAGAAGCTAAGCAAAGCCATGAAAGTCCTTTTAGTGCGCATTCCAGCTACACTCGAGTCACATGGGCCACAATGGACCACCCTCGTATCGCATGACCCAAATTGATATTTGGGGCATGCCTATTCTTTGAGTTATTTCTAGATTTAGAGAGGTTTGCTATTTTGGCCACTTGCCTTTTTTTTCTCTATTTTTCTAAGTATAGACCTTGCTAGCTCACCTTGACCGAAGGGTGCCCGAGCTAGCCTAGGGCGCACACCCGCGCGTTACACACACATGACCTGCACGCGGCGCACACACGAGGCACACTCGGCGTGGCCGAACAAGCCAAGGGCACGACATTGCCCTTACTTGAGCCGCAAGTTGGGTGTATTCTTAGATAGATAGAGTTTGTTGTTTTTAACTAGTTAGTTTGTTAGTTTAACTAGTTAATTTGTTAGTTTGTTGTTTTTAACTAGTAACTTTGTTAGTTTCCATAACTTCTTTCCAAGCAAAATTCTATCCTAGGACCTTGTTAGAGATATAATTTTGGCTTCTAGGTTGTCTATTTAAACGCATTTTTTTCATTTAATAAAGCAGATTTATTCCTTGGAAATTAACTTGATTAAGTTGATTTCCCAGAAGAATAATTCAACTAATTTGCAATCTAACTTGGAGAATTTTTGACCCTCTTGCTCGTCTTTGCTCTCCTTGGTTCTGTGATCACTAGTCGTTGCATGCTAAAGCCGTCCTACCCTTCCTAGTTGAAGCACCTTTAACCTCCTTGTGTGCCTTGCTTGTTGTGCATGAAACCGAAACTTGCATTGCACCCCTTGTCTTCTGGACCGTACACTAACGTCTTAGTAATTCGCATATCATTATGTGCACATTGTTAGCCTAACTTCTTTGGCCTTTCATGCATAATTGTCTTGCTCATTACTATCTCCATCTTGTGAATGCCCTTTATGCTTGATTCAAGTAGTTGACTTGCAATTGAATTCTATTTGATTTCTTGTCATCTTGCATATCTAATCCATCTCTTTGGGTGCATTTCTAATTGGTCTTTAGGGTCCATAGCTAGTCCTTTCACTCACTAACTGATTGTGGAGTATCTTGTTGCTCCTTGCATTACTTGGTTTCTATACCACATACTTGCATGTCGCTGCCGCTTTTCTCTACTTGTGTAGGAACCATGGCTGAAGACCTCACTTGCTCTCTTGCTCCGGACAACATCGACCCCAACAACGCTACCATTAAGCTTGTGGGTGATGAAGTCGGCACCCAACTCAATGAGCGACTCCCATCAATGGTGACCAAGGCGATAGCCGACGCGGTGAAAATCCTAGAGTCCCTGTTCGAGTCACGCTGGAAGATTATTGAGGATCGCCTCAATGCTCTTATTCCACCGAGTGGTTCTCCTCATAATTATGTCCAACCCAACGTCACCAAGGAGAAGACAACCCCCTCCACCTACTCAAACGGCGTCCGGCTCCAACATTAGAGGCAAAACGCCTCTCGTTCAAGAGCTTCACTCTAATTCTCTTGCTAGCTTCAAGGACAATTCTCCGAGTTATTACTCACATGATCCCAGGTTGCCGTCGGGCCTTCTACACCAACATCAGGCACAACACGACCTGGATCCTTTTAGGCACCAAGTTGCGGTGCGTCTTCCTGGCATCGGGGACCCTCTTGACGGTCTTCCATATGAACAACAAGATGAATATCAAAGACCCTACGACGACTTCTACCACGAACTTGAGGAGGAACCTGAGGCCTTGCCCCGTGCCTAAGGGCGTGGCCAAAGACACTTTCTTCAACAATCGGGTGACTCCTCCCACAAAGGTGATGTGAAGATCAAGGTTCCTCCATTCGATGGTGCTTACAACCTTGAAAAGTACCTCGAGTGGGAGTAAAGCACCGACCACGTCCTTGACTTCCTCAACTATGCTCAATATGAAAGAGTCGGCGTGGTTACCGTGCACTTCACCGGTCAAGCAAAGAGTTGTTGGCTGCTTACCAAGGCGGATCGCTATAGGCAAGGCTTGCCTCCCGTCAAGACTTGGCCACAACTCAAGTTCTTACTCAAGAAGAAGCATGTTCCCGAGGACTATCTAGAGACGATGAGGCTCCGAGTAGCGTCATGTAGGCAGGGGACACGCGACCTTATCTCCTACTTCGATGAACTTGAGGAGCTCACATACTAAGCCAACATCCATCAATCTCAGCGGTCCATCCAATTCTTGGTTGGCCTTAACCAACCAATTCGAGAAGCGCTAGAGATTCACTCCATCACGGACGTGCTCAAAAGGCGCAATTGCTTCACAATCAACTCCAAAGAAGACGAACTCAGTTTTCCACTCAAAAAAGGTACACTCTTAACTCTTCAAGTTCGGGTTCTTTTAATCTTTCTTCTTCTCAGCCAAGGGGTGTTCCCAACACCACCAAGGAACCATCTCAAGGTTCGGCACAAGTATCCTCACGTACCTCCTCTTCCTCAACCTCTAAATCTTTGGAGCGTGTGCGTGACATCCGGTGCTTTAGGTTCCAGGGGCGTGGCCATGTCTCCAAGGACTGCCCCAACGCCAAGCATGTTCTCTACACGGACCAAGGTTACGTCTCAGAAGGCGACGAGTTCCGGGAAGATGTAGGTTTCGTTCAAGTGGAGGAGGAGACGTGCTATGCTGAAGATGGCGGCGCGGAACAAATCGAGCCAGACTCGACCAACCCGCCCTTTGCTTGTGTCGCCATGCGTGCTCTCCATCTACATGAGTCTCCTCCTACCGATCAAAGGGAGAACATTTTCTACACTCGGCTGAGTGTGCAAGGTCAGTCGCTATGTGCCATTATTGATAGCGGTAGTTGTTGTAATTGTAATCAATAAAAGAGTTGTTGACATGCTAAAATTACCACTACCCAAAGATCAACTTCATATTCTCTTAATGGCGTAAATGACTCTAAGGATGATAACTTGATCACACACCAATGTGATGTCCAATTTTCCATAGGTCCCTATAATTTGTGATGTGACCTATATGGATTGTACGCATATACTTCTAGGTAGACCGTGGTTGTATGATAGGCAGGTTATCCATGATGGTTACCTTAATCGATATTACTTTAACCACAATGGGAGGATGATTACTCTTCTACCCATGTCTCCACAGGAAATTTTGCAGGATCAGGTACTTAGAAATTAGGCCAAGGCGATTCAAGAAGCCAATGCGAAAGATGACGCAGCGCGCCACGCGGTAGCTACGCCCACGACACCACGTGAGGCCCCCCGGGCAAATGGTGTCAAAACGACCCAAAATTTGACGGACAACTCCCCTACATCATCTTAGGATCCTCCACTAAGTTTGAGGCCGAATGGAGGTCGACCCTCGTAGAAGCACACCAAGGCACCCTTTTTTCCCCCAAGCGGCGCCGGTGCCTCGTTTGTGCCTTAGGAGCTACAGATGGAGGATTGAGCTCAAATTTGGTGAGTGGCTCAAATTCTGGCAGTTCTAACTCTCCACCAAATTTCAGCCGAAACGCACAACGGCGCTCAGATCTGCCCGCTCCACAGTCCAACGTGCCTATGGAGGCGTATGTGCCGACGACGAAGCGTGCACCTCAAGGACGCCCTTCTACACCTTCTTCCACACCTCCACTCACTACTTGGAGACCCAAAGTTTCTGATTAGGATGTCTCCAAGCGATCCATTGCAGGTGGCGTTGAGCAACGCCCATGCTTCTTGGCACACCCTCGGGATGTGTCCTTGGCTCTTAAGGGAGGTACTTCTTGTATACTTTTTTTGCAGAAATATGTGTTTTTATTGAATATAAATACTTCTAATCTTCCTCCGCAACTTGCTTCTCTCTTAGATAAGTTTCAGGATGTGTTCCCCGAAGAGCTTCCCCCCGGTCTTCCCCCCATTCGAGGCATTGAGCACCAAATCGACTTGGTGCCTGACGCATCTCTTCCCAACCGAGGTTCATACCGCGCTAGAACCGAGCAGACAAAGGAACTAAAAAAAAGTCCAGAACCTCATGGAGAAGGGGTACGTGCGTGAGTCACTTAGCCCATGCGCGGTGCCCGTGATCCTCGTGCCCAAGAAGAATGGCAAATGGCGTATGTGTGTTGACTGTAGGGCCATCAATCAAAAATACCACCACTCTATACCTCGTTTGGATGATATGCTTGATGAATTGCATGGTTCGATTTTATTTTCTAAAATTGACCTTAAGTGACTATCACCAACTTCGGATGAAAGAGGGTGATGAATAGAAAATTGCTTTTAAAACTAAATATGGATTTATGAATGGTTTGTGATGCCTTTTGGTTTAACTAATGGCCCTAGTACTTTCATGCGCTTAATGAATCATGTTTTACGCAACTTCCTAGGTAAATTTGTAGTGGTTTACTTTGATGATATTCTAGTCCATAGCAAAACCTTAGATGATCACATAGGACACTTGCATGCAGTTTTTGTAGGGTTAGGATACTTCAGTTCTTAGGTTTTTTTCAGCCTACCCGCAAGGTAAATTTTTTTTTGTTCGGTTCCTACAAATTTTAGTGAGGAACCGTAATAACCGTAACCGAACTTTATTCGGTTCCTAACTTCGGTTAATTCGGTTAACCCAACTCAGTCACACTCCTTTATTTGGTTTATTTTGTTCCTAAATTTGGTTCGGTTCCTATTACAGTCAAGAGTTATAAGTAAAAAATTCAGAAGCTACAAACTGAGCAAAACAAAACTTCGATTCATAATCTTGGTATCTAATTAAAAATCAAGTTCTCATAAGCATACAAAAATTGTGCTTAACCCATCAATTGTGCACACATAGATGCACAAACACGTAAGACTATAGAATACAATCAATAGATACAACATTCTTTAAGCACCAAGGCCAAAAGCGAAAACCGATCACTTAATTCAGATATCATCATCATCATTCCAAAGCAAAGTCAGTAGTAATGAACTGAACACATAACCAATCAATAATCTACAAAGATAGCCTTAATTTACAATCAAACACCGATTAAGGTTACCCTAATTGAACAGCAAAACGGGTGGGAATTAAGAACGAACTGAAACTAGAGTTGAGAGCAGCGGATGGGGGAGAGACCCAGAAGAAGAACATGAGGAATATGTACAAAGCCCGAGTAAAATTCATTGGAGCTGAGCGAGGATGAGGATGCGGCAAGAAGTTGCAGGCTGTCGACGAGGAGGAGCGATTGGGCGAGAATGTTGGTTAACCGATGATGACTCGCAGGCCGGCGGCTAGGGCTCGGATCAAGAGGGGCGATTGGGCGAGGGTGAGGGCGAGGGCGAAGGGAATCCGGGAAGAGACATCCGAAATTGTGTTACACTGTTAACGACGGCTAGGGTTCGGGGGAAGGGTTTCTGCCTTGGAAATTACTATAATTTCGAGTATTTTGGTTTTTTATTTTTTGTACCCGAAAACCAAACCCGAACTTTATAATAGAACCGAACCATTTTTTTTGCCCTTGGATTTTCAAGAACCGACCCAAACCGACCCAAACTGCTCGGTTTGGTTTGGTTTTTTTGGTTCCAAAGTCTCAACCCTAAGTTTTTGATTGTTTTCGAAAGGAGAAATTTAATGCTAACCTTGCTAAGTGTGATTTTTGCTCATCTTCCACTATATTCCTCGGTTTTGTTGTATCTGGTAATGGCATGCGTGTTGATGATAGTAAGGTGAAAGCTATAAAAGAGTGGCCTCAACCAACCACTCAAACTATGGTTCGATCCTTCTTAGGGTTAGCTGGCTTTTAAAGGCGTTTTGAGTGTGATTTTTCTATTATTGTCTCGCCTTTGCATGAGCTAACCAAGAAAAATGCAGATTTTAAGTGGAAAAGGCAACATGAGACCACCTTTGAAACTTTGAAAGACAGGTTGAGCCACGCACCCATCCTCCAACTGCCGGACTTCACCAAGACCTTTGAGTTCGAGTGTGACGCATCCAATTATGGGATTGGTGGCGTGCTCTTATAGGAGAAGAAACTCATTGCCTACTTCAGCGACAAATTGAGTGGCGCCAAGCTTAATTTACCCCACATTTGATAAGGAACTTTATGCTTTGATAAGGGTTCTTAAGACTTAGCAACATTACTTATGGCCAAAAGAGTCCGTGATTCACACCGATCACGAGGCGCTTAAGTATTTAAAGGGTCAATCTCGCCTCAGCCGCAGGCATGCTCGATGGGTTGAGTTCATAGAGACGTCCCCTATGTCGTCAAACAAAAAAAGGGAACCTAGAATGTGTAGCCGATGCTAGCTCTATCACGTAGGTACGTCCTTCTAGCTCATTTGGATGCAAAGTTGTTAGGTTTTTCCATGATGCGTGAATTGTATGCTAATGATGACTTCTTTATAATTATTGTGTCGCGCATGGAGAATATGATTCTTACCGTGTAGATGATGGTTATTTGTATAAAGTTGGAAAATTGTGCATACCTTCATATATCTTCATACCGTAGGTTGTTAGATCAAGATGTGCATGAGACTAGAGGACATGGTGGGTTAAAAAAAACTTTGCAGGGATTAAAGGAACACTTCTATTGGCCTAAAATGTCAAATTATGTGCTGAAATTCATTCAGGGATGTGTTTCGTATGCTAAAGGAAAATCAAAGTTAACTAACCATGGATTATACCAGCCTTTGCCTATACCTAAGTGCCCTTGGAAGACATTTCTATGGATTTTGTTGTAGGGTCGCCTAGGACTAGGAAGGGCCGAGATAACATCTTTATTGTGGTAGATAGATTTTCGAAAATGGCTCACTTCATTCCATGTCATAAACTGATGATGCCGTGCATATTTCTTCCTTGTTTTCGAGCATGTTGTGAAATTGCATGGTATTCCTTGTTCTATTGTTAGTGATAGGGATTCTAAGTTCTTGAGTTGCTTTTGGAAATCTTTGTGGTCTAAATTGGGTACTACATTGCTTTATTCTACTTCTTGTCACCCTCAGACTGATGGTCAAACTGAGGTTATTAACCGGACTTTGGGCGTTTTATTACCTCCTGATGTAGTCTCAACTGAAGAAAATACCGAAGGAAACAGCGAAGAGGAAAGTCATTATCAAAAAAATCTTTTATCTTATTGATAGATAAATTTGTGTAGAAGCCGCGAGTTTCCTAGCAGAAGAACTAGGGTCCATGGTACATCATGATGGCAACAAGGACCCCAAATCGGAAGACGAGGTTTTTATTTCAATTCCATAGCCTAAGGACATTGCAACAAAAAAAACAATATAAGGATGCAATCAATTTACATAGGAACCCCACTTCGACCAACTAGTCTTAGGGGTAAACCTCTAACTCCGTGGAGGATTTTTGAATGACTTCTTTTACTTATATTATAGAGAGTCCCTATAGCTAGTATAAAAGCAAAGTACAAGCTTCTCTAAAGAACAAAAATCCATCCTTATAGCTCACTATTGCACTTTCTTTTAGTCTTAGATTAACGTAGCCTAACTTAGTAACTAAGTACAAAGAATGTCAAACCCCACGAGTTTCGTACTCCTTAGATAAGTCAACTCTCTAGATTGAAATAGATTGAGAGTTCTTGGTGAACTTATTTTTCTCGAATCAAGATCACTCACTTCTCACTATGTTCTTGGTGTTCTTGAGGCCTTGGGAGAAAATGTGCAGAAGAAATCACATCACCTAAAACACACCAGGGTATATTTATAGGCGATGTGAGACGTACTCTTCCTCTAACGCTTTTAACCTTCCAGCGTCCTCAATAGGCTGCGTCTTTCCCAACGTTGTATAGCTACGGAACTCTTGTCTACTTCCTAGAGTCAATGCTTCCTTCCACTAGGAAGACTCCACGTGTTCCTTGGTATGAGTTTACGAAAGTGGTGTCTTGACTTCATGCATTTTGTCTATGGGTTCTGAAGCTTCTGAGGACTGTTGCCACACACATTTGTTTTTTTGTGCTGAGAGCTTTGACTTTATTTGAATATTAGCATCAATTTCCTTCTCATATAGATGGTCTCCCTACTTCACTGGAAACTCATTCTTGTTCATTTGATTGTTGAATAACTAGGTATCCCTCAGGTCTAGGGACTGCATCCACGTGTTGTCCTTTTCATATTGGAAGCGTTCTTGGGAGAACACTTGGACAACCAATTAGATAATAAAGACTTTGTCATTATCAAAACCGGGGATGCATATCGTTCATTAGTGTTCGTGATTGAGCATCCCTAACATTATCCCAACACATTATCTCTTTTTACTAAGGCGTTCTTGTTTCTTGATGTGTGATCGATTGTTTTTAACTATTATCTCTTTTTGGATGCTTAGAAGATCTTTGTCTACTTTTTTTATTTGTTCAAAGATGTCTCGAAATATAGAATTATTCCATTCCTTGGCTTTCTTTTTGACTAGTTGTGTTTTCTTGGTGTGAGCGTTTGGATTTAGGGGTATTCAAGAGGGAAAGAGGTCGCCAGAAGAAGCGTTGGATGGACAGGATAAAGCAAGATATTAGCTTGTTGGGGATTTCTGTAGAGTTGGCACAATGTAGGCAGAGTTGGAGGGAGAAGATTACGGTGTTAAACAGCTAGATGGCTTGTTGGAGGAGTCTTGTGTAGTCTACTAGTTTCTGTT
Organism: Polygonum aviculare; assembly: GCA_934048045.1. Classification (NCBI taxonomy): domain Eukaryota; kingdom Viridiplantae; phylum Streptophyta; class Magnoliopsida; order Caryophyllales; family Polygonaceae; genus Polygonum; species Polygonum aviculare. Next base: position 12,412,423 of record OW204023.1, on the reverse strand, counting down.
AGTCTTAGTTTTATTTTCTTGTCTTCTCTTATGCTTTCCTTTTTAGCTTTAAGGTAGTTTTCCTTTTGTGTTTTTTGTTTATTGGGTTAGTTTGTAAAGTGGTTGATTTATCTTGGGTCGTATTGGACACATTCCATCTATGTCTGGAATGTCCCCACCCTGACCCTCCAAATCGCGTCTACGAGATTCCCTGAGTATATGTTGTTGTTGTTGTGTTTTCTTGGCTAACTTGAACAAACGAGATCCGTTTGGATTGTATAACCATGCTTGTTTAACCACGTTTTGAAACTCCACTCTGGATATCCATATTTTTTTCGAACTTGAAAGAGCGGACATTGATGGTACCTTCTGTTTGTACGTCACAAGAGATCGGAAAGTGATTTGATAAGAAAAATGCTATTTTTTTGTTAATATAAATGGCTATCATTGGATTTTTTTTTCATTGACCGCAAATTAATTGTGGGCCAAAGTTCCAAACGAGGCTCGAAATAAAGTGTCCGTAAAATTGAAATTTAAAATAAAAAAATGAAGAGGCCCGATCAATTTGTAAACCGAACTTCCGTTTAGGCATGTCATCCACCTTGCGCTATATTGTACTTTTTGGTAAATCACATCCAGTTTATAAGCGAATTCAACCCCATTTCCTATAACTTCCGAATCCCTAATCTTGGATAACCCCGTTAGCATTTTCAATTGAGCTAGTGTAGACCCCGTACCCTGTACGGGTATAACATAGATAAGTAAGGTACGAGATTTAATTTACTAAAATCGAAAAAGGGTTAAAAAAAATTTTGTGTAGTTCCGCTTATTAATTGAAGCGTCCGTTTTTCCGTAACGTACAATCCGATTAAGTATAATTAGTTTTATATTTAACGAAATATATTCAATATGGGTGTCTATGTGTAGAGAAAAAAAATTACAAATTATGGTATATTTTTAATTTTTTTAACATGTAAAACTCCCAAAATGTAAAAAAAATGATTTTTTTACATCTTAAAAGCCAATGTCACGTATCGCTCACAGATTGGCCGGCCATGGTCCTCTCAGGGAGTGACACATGGAGATTCCAGAGTGCACCACCTGGCGCAATCTTTTCTACAACCATTGCTATCAAAATAATATATAGGGAGATTTTTTATTTCCCTCTTTCGCCTGTAAGCGGCCATGGCTACAGCCCAAGAGATCCAATACAAGTTCGCGAAGTTTGGGCCGATAATCTAGGCTCGAAATAAAGTGTCCGTAAAATTGAAATTTAAAATAAAAAAATTAAGTGGCCGGATCAATTTGTAAACAGAAATTCCGTTTAGGCATGTCATCCACCTTGCGCTGTATTGTACTTTTTGGTTAATCCACATCCGGTTTATAAGCGAATTCGACCCCATTTCCTATAACTTCCGAATCCCTAACCTTGGATAACCCCGTTAGCATTTTCAATTGAACTAGTGTAGACCCCGTACTCTGTACGGGTATAACATAGATAAGTAAGGTACGAGATTTAATTTACTAAAATCAAAAAAGGGTTAAATTTTTTTCGTATAGTTCCGTTATTAATTGAAGCGTCCGTTTTTCCGTAACGTACAATCCGATTAAGTATAATTAATTTTATATTTAACCAAATATATTCAATATGGGTGTCTATGTGTAGAGAAAAACAAATTACGAATTATGATATATTTTTAATTTTTTTAACATGTAAAAGTCTCAAAATGTAAAAAAATGAATTTTTAAATCTTAAAAGTCAGTGTCACGTGTCGCTCTCAGATCGGCTGGCCATGGTCCTCTCAGGGAGCGACACATGAAGATTCCAGAGTGCACCACCTGGCGCAATCTTTTCTACAAACATTGCTATCAAAATAATATATAGGGAGATTTCTGATTTTCCCTCTTTCGCCGGTGAGCGGTCATGGCTACAGCCCAAGAGAAACAATACAAATTCGCGAAGTTTGGGCCGATAATCTAGGCTAGAAATAAAGTGTCCGTAAAATTGAAATTTAAAAAAAAATGAAGTGGCCGGATCAATTTGTAAACCGAAATTCCGTTTACGCATGTCATCCACCTTGCGCTGTATTATACTTTTTGGTGAATCCACATCCGGTTTATAAGCGAATTTGACCCCATTTCCTATAACTTCCGAATCCCTAATCTTAGATAACCCCGTTAGCATTCTCAATTGAACTAGTGTAGACCCCGTACCTTGTACGGGTATAACATAGATAAGTAAGGTACGAGATTTACTTTACTAAAATCGAAAAAGGGTTAAATGTTTTTCATGTAGTTCCATTTATTAATTGAAGCGTCCGTTTTTCCGTAACGTACAACCAATTAAGTATAATTAATTTTATATTTAACCAAATATATTTAATATGGGTGTCTATGTGTAGAGAAAAGAAATTAAAAATTATGGTATATTTTTAATTTTTTTAACATGTAAAAGTCCCAAAATGTAAAAAAATGAATTTTTTACATCTTAAAAGCCAGTGTCACGTGTCGCTCTCAGATCGGCCGGCCATGGTCCTTTTAGGGAGCGACACATGGAGATTCCAGAGTGCACCACCCGACGCAATCGTTTCTACAAACATTGCTATCAAAATAATATATAGGGAGATTTCTGATTTTCCCTCTTTCGCCGGTGAGCGGTCATGGCTACAGCCCAAGAGAAACAATACAAATTCGCGAAGTTTGGGCCGATAATCTAGGCTAGAAATAAAGTGTCCGTAAAATTGAAATTTAAAAAAAAAAATGAAGTGGCCGGATCAATTTGTAAACCGAAATTCCGTTTACGCATGTCATCCACCTTGCGCTGTATTATACTTTTTGGTGAATCCACATCCGGTTTATAAGAGAATTTGACCCCATTTCCTATAACTTCCGAATCCCTAACTTCCGAATCCCTAATCTTGGATAACCCCGTTAGCATTTTCAATTGAACTAGTGTAGACCCCGTACCCTGTACGGGTATAACATATATAAGTAAGGTACGAGATTTAATTTACTAAAATCGAAAAAGGGTTAAATTGTTTTTGTGTAGTTCCGTTTATTAATTGAAGCGTCCGTTTTTCCGTAATGTACAATCCGATTAAGTATAATTAATTTTATATTTAACCAAATATATTCAATATGGGTGTCTATGTGTAGAGAAAAAACAAATTATGAATTATGGTATATTTTTAATTTTTTTTAACATGTAAAAATCTCAAAATGTAAAAAAAAATGAATTTTTTACATCTTAAAAGTCAGTGTCACGTGTCGCTCTCAGATCGGCCGGCCATGGTCCTCTCAGGGAGCGACACATGGAGATTCCAGAGTGCACCACCTGGCGCAATCTTTTCTACAAAAATTGCTATCTAAATAATATATAGGGAGAATTCTGATTTTCCCTCTTTCGCCGGTGAGCGGCCATGCTACAGCCCAACAGAAACCAATACAAATTCGCGAAGTTTGGGCCGATAATCTAGAGCGAGAGTTTGACGCGATTCGATCGCTCTACCACCAATACCCCTTCATCTCGATGGATACTGAATATCCCGGCGTTTGCATCGACGACATCGATGGGGAGCCCTACGACTACCGTCTCGAGCGAGTGGATCCGAAGAAGTTTTACAGGTTCTTGAAGGCTAACGTCGAAGAGATGAAGTTGATCCAGTTAGGACATACTTTTTCGGATTCGAATGGAAACTTTCCGGATCTTGCCTCTCACGGTCATCATTATATCTGGCAGTTCAATTTTTGCGATTTCAACGTGTCGCAGTGGACCATTACATACCGGAATCGATCCAGCTGTTGAGGCAACATGGAATTGATTTCAAGCGCCACAGCTTGGTTGGGATCAATTCTGTTGATTTTTCCCGATCCCTGTGGGCTTTTGGTATACTCGATAACCAACTGGTTACCTGGGTGACCTTCCAAGGCCACTATGATTCCGCACTCTTGCTAAAGATTCTAGATCAAGAGCCTCTGCGAGGTAGTATCAGTGATTTCATGGGTTGTTTTGAGTATCTCTTTGGAAGGAAGGTTTATGATGGAAAACGGCTGGGGGATATCAATGGCTTGCATGGAGGGCTGAATAGAATGGCGACCAGGCTTAAACTCCAAAGGGAAGTGGGGCAATCCCACCAGTGAGGGTCCGATAGTCTACTCACCTCCCGTCTTTTCCACACTCTTTGGAGGCGGTTCAAGGAATAAGGCTCGGAGTTGGAGAGTTATGCCGGTATTTTCCACAGATTTGTACATTTGCTACTATTATTCTAGCTTCTTGTCACTCTTTATCTGAATGTGAGATTCTTTGGATTCATTTCTTTTGTTTTGTGCTCATTTATGAAGGTGGAATGTCGCAATTACAATCACCGTCATGAAAACATTGGCAGTTTGGCTTAACACCTTGGTGTCTTCACATAAACTACGTGTTAAAGATTTGTCACTATGTACCTAGGACAACCATAACTATATATCTATATCAGATTGAAACTTCACAGTATGCATATTGAAGTCAACGGTGCTTGTTTGCTTCTGCATACTGAAAAGTCTTGGTGAACTTCTAGTATCTAGATGACTAGTTCTAGCTTTGTATTCAAGATATCACATGCATGCTTTCTTAAAAGTCATAGTGTTCCTTCTTTGATATGATATGATGCAATGCTACCTCTAAGTTATAATAGACAAGAGTTTTGATTGGTAACTTCTTAGTCAGAAGACGATACATGATCTATGGATTATTAGCAAGATCTATCGAATGGAATAGCTGTTGGCATCAATTATATATATGATAAGGTTTGATGACACATGAGCCATCGAGAATAGTGGTTGTGGTTCCAGAAAGCATGTCTGTACGAACTCAGAAGGGGCTTCAGTGCTAGTCTGTGACAGGGTTTATTATCATAGTTATCAGTGGAGGGCTTGAATAATTATCAACACATCTTGTTGACAGTTGATAAACTTGATGAACTTCATATGTGCTTTTGTAATCTATAGTTTAGTAATCTCAGAGAAAACTTATATAATTGTATAAACCTCATATAAAAACCGACATGACCTAGGAAACTCCTAACATCTTATATGGAAGAGAGAGGAGACAATTTTTCAATCAATTCAATTTTTGCCTTATCCACATCAACCCCCCTTTTAGACACAATATGTCCTAGACTCCTAGCACTATTCCTTCTTGAACCATAAAATGACACTTATCCCAATTTAATACAAGATTTGTTTCTTCACATCTTGTAAGGACTCTAGCAAGATTAGCAAGACAAGTGTCAAAGGCAGTCCCATAAACCAAAAAATCATCCATGAATACTTCTACAATGTTCTCGATCATATCGAAGAAAATTGTCATCATACATGTTTGAAAAGTAGTGGGGGCATTGCAAAGCCTGAATCGCATTCTCCTATAATCAAAGGTCCCATAAGAACACAAAGCATTTCAACCAAAAATGCAATAGCTTACACATAGAAATGCACTTAAAAACTCCGTGCAAATAAGTTGTACTCTTTCTCTATACGCTTCTTTAGGTTAAAGTTGTTTTCCACATGTACAAAAACACAAATTAAATTGGCAAAATACATACGGAAGCCCCCGTACTTGTACAAAATGTGCAAACGGACCCCAATATTTTTTTTTGTTCTATTGAGCACCTGTATTTATCCTGTTTTGTTCTATTGAGCATTTGTGTCCTAATTAGTGTTTGCGTGCATTTTACGCCATCTGTTTAATTGTCATGTAATGACCATATAACACGATTTTTGTCATGTAATGTCCACGTACTGCAAATTCAAGTCACGTAACACTGTGTAATGTCACGAAACACCTTATAACACAACAATCAATTTTGTTTTAATTTTTTGTTTACTGTGTTTCGTGGCATTACAGAGTGTTACATGGCTTGAATTTGCATTATGTGGACATTAAATTGCAAAAATCGTGTTTTGTGGTCATTACATGACAATTAAACAGATGGCGTAAAATGCACGCGGACACTAATTGAGACACAAGTGCTCAATAGAACAAAATTGGATAGGTACAGGTGCTCAATAGAACAAAAAAAAGTACGGGGCCCAATTGCATATTTTGTACAAGTACGAGGGCCTTTGTATGTATTTTGCCAAATTAAATTCAGAGTAGCATGCATTAGGGCTGGGCAAAAATAACCGGATACCGGTTAACCGACCGTTTAACCGATATCCGAAAGCTTTTTCCGGTTAACCGTGACGAGAATAACCGGAAAACCGGTTATGGTTAACCGACCGGTTTTTTAAACGGGTTAACGGTTCGGTAATGGTTAGTCATATATTTTCAACCGGTTAACCGTTAAACCGTTTAATAAAATATTAATATATATATATTGTTTGAAAAAAATAATATAAATAGGTTAATTTGATAGTATTAGGCTTTTTTAATAAAAGATATATTCTACATTTGCAAAAAAGAAAAGATATATTCTACGGTTCGGTAATAGTTGTGTTATTGTTTATAACTTTTAGGCATGAGAAAGCTGATGTTAAAGCAACCGTTAATTGAAATCGATGAGGCTATGGAAGAATTAACCGTCGATTGAAATCGACGAGGCTATGGAAGAATGAAGAAATATGTATTAGTGTTTTGGGATTGAGTTATGTATTTTGATCTTAGTGATTCCACTTAAAAGGTTTTTTTTTTTTATTTGTAAAACTCTATGTAATTCGATCGATGCTTTGATATGTAATCCAATTATGTATTTCAACAATGTATTCGACTACGTATTTTGATTATATATTTCGATATTTATCGGTTAAAAATACATGTATTTAAAATGAATAATTTCACTTTCAAATAGTGGTTAACCGACTAACCGACCGGTTTTCATGGTTAACCGATATCGGTTAACCGGTTCTTAACGGTTCGGTAATGGGTATCATAATTTAGTAACCGAATATCCGGTTAACCGATATCCGGTTAACCGAACTTCCGGTTACCCGTCCGTGCCCACCCCTAGCATGCATAACCCATGATGATGATCACATACATCCATATGCGATGCGTTTGGTTCGCGGTGAAAATGATCGCATTGATCGAGCTCTAGTTTCTTTTTTTTTTTGGTCGAAGATCGAGCTCTAGTTTCTTACCACGGAGTAGTTGTTTCACCAATTACCATGGCGTTAAAATTCTTTTGTTTTTAGCCTTTTTCAGGTTCGTACTGTTCCAAAGATTCAGAAAGTGAGGGAGTAATCTGGGTGCGCTCTAAAATTGGGCCTGAAAAGGGTTGGCAGAGACATACAACTCCAAACTGTGTGAACAGTTTCGGTATTAATTAATCATGGGGCCGGGCCCGGGGGGTGAATCCAACAGTTGAAACATCAATCGCATTTGCATTCTCTGCCCTATTTGGTACATCCTTTTACTGTTCCCATTTGCTCTGCCCGGCCCAGATGACTTTTGCTCTCTCTTTCTTTTCTACACCTGGTTAAGATTTTTCTTTACTGTTTTGGATTGTGGTGAACATTCATATGTTTGGCTTTTTCTTCCTCCTTCTTTTTTCCAAAATATATAATAACTTGTAGCTAGTGGAAGGTGTATAGTAGCAAGTTACTTGATCTAGATGGTAGCAAGCAACATGTGTGGGGACTTAGTTTTGGGAATAATGATGCGTCCTATCCATGTTACATTACATCCTCAAGATCTTTAAACATTTACTCACTCAATTGTTAGTGAAGGATTCTATCAATGGGAGCATAATCATCGCTGATTTATGGATTCTACTTTTAGATATTTGACCGCTTGATTCAATTCCTAAGATTACCTTTTCTCAATAACTTACTTCAATTAATAACTTACTTATCTTTTCTCAATGTCTTGTAAATGTCTTCAATTAATATCTTGTACATATTATTTTCATTATAAACTGTCGCTAAATAACTACAGCATCCAGCCAAGTTCATGTTTTAATTGTTATACATTAGATTATTAAATTAAATAATGTGTTCAGCCATCATATCAAGAGCTGCCGAAACCTGACCCGACCTGAAAAATCGACCTGAACCGACCGAAAATTTTTGGGTTGAAACCCGACCCGAATAGTAGAAAAAAGCCGAACCCGATTAACCGGAACCCGATTGGGTTGAAACCCGAGACCGACCCGACCGACCCGATATATTATATATATATATAGAATAAATATATTATATTGTAAATATTATAATATATTTTATCGTAAAACCTATTATAAATAAAATATTATTATAAAAGTCTATTAAAAATAATATTTTATTATTAATCATAATATTATTTTAATTTTAATAATCATTAAAAATTCAAATTCTTGACCTGTTAGGTCGACCCGAACCCGCAGGATAACCAGTCAAGACCCGACCCGGCTTGACCTGTAACGCGATTGACCCGAACCCGCACTCAACCCGAACCCGAAAAGACCGAACCCGAATCCACCCGACCCGACCTGTTTGACACTTCTAATCATATCTATATACTAAAGAAGATGGTAAGAATAATAATTATCTCAACTTCACGTTAAACAACATAGCCTATCTTTATTAAAATAATATAATTGGTTAAAATTTGATTGTAGACCCCACATTTATGTTAAATATGAAAGAATATATATTACTAAAATTATATCTAAAAAGTTTCTATATATATATATAACTAATTAGTCTTACTATATACTAAACTAGAGATTAAAATAATAATGTAGAAAAACACATGTCAAATCTAAATAAACATATAATTAAATTAATAGTAGTATTAGTATATAAAAGATATCATAAATCACATGACCATTTTATCAAATCAATTTGGTTGGTTGACATTTGATTGACTTTTTTTATTGGTTAAATTTTAACTATGGATTCTACATATATAAAATTATATATACATACGATTTAGGTTTGATTTTTTTTCCAAAATAACTATAAAGCAAAAATAATTATTATTACATAAAGAAACTTATTGATAAGTACAAGTAATTCAATTCTTATACAAAAATTATAATCCTATAAAACTTTATTCAATTAAACGAATATGTTATAACAGAAATAATCTATCATTTAAATAAGTCCCATAAGATGCAAATTAAAAAAATGCAAGATTTTATATTAACTATTCTTTTGAGTAACTTTATATAAAGTTTAAAGTGAGTTTTTAGTTAAATCAAAATCATGTCTTTAAAGCACGGGGACTAATACTAGTATTAGACTATTAGATTGGTCATAATTATGAGTAAGGATATAGTGATAATGGATGTTTATTGAGATAAAGCCTTAGTATTATCTTTTATAAGATTTGGTGTCTTATATTATAGATATAATTGCTTTTATTATGATATATATATATACATACATATAGGTTTGTGTTCAAGTGAGGACTACTCTTATGGTAAGGACTACTCCTTATGGTAAGGAGTGATCTCATTCATTAGATTTACCTCCTTATTATATAATGAACGATCCAGATTTTTTTTAAAAAAATATATATATTTTCAGGATGGAGTTTTTTTTTTTATGAAAACGATATTTTTTTTAACTATTAGTTCAATTTTTTGTTCTATGAGTTCAACTTTTATATCTTTTGAGTTCATTTTTTGTATAATTCGACTTTTCACAAAAATAAATTTGTTTTAGTTTAATAATTTATGAATTCAAAATTATTTTTTCTGTAATACATAAATAAAAACTAAAAAAAAAATAAAAAAATACCTTTCTTCACAAATACAATGATTATAACCCTGAAATGTGGTAGTTCAATTTTTACAACAAAAGTGTTCAATTTATTATGTTAAAAGTTCAATTACGTGTATTAGAAGTTCAATTTTGTAATTTGTAGTTTTGTACGGGTTCAATTTTTTGTACAATAAGTTCAATTTTTTCTTAGTGTTAGTTCAATTTGTATTAAAGTAAGTTCAATTTTTATATTATTCGAAAATTAATTAAAAAACTAATTGTTTTTTTATTTTTTGAAAAATACAAAAATTAAAATAATATGGACCATTCATTATAAGGTAAGGAGGTAAATCCAATGGATGAGGTTACTCCTTACCGTAAGGGGTTGTCCTTACCATAAGAGAGTCCTCACCGAAACCTAACTCTATACATATATATATATATATTTTATGTATCAGGTTTAATATCTTGTTCTCCAGTTTATCTCTTGCATAAGTATATACCCTAGGTTAGTTGCCTTTATTATTTCTTGTTGGGTTGAATTCTGTTACTATAATCCTGCTAGGCTTTATTATGGTAAACACACATTATGGTCGTGCCAGGGTGTGCAGTAGGGTGGTCCTCTTGGCCCTCTGCTCTTCGCTCTAGCATTGCATCCCTTGGTATGTAAAACTATAGATACATGTGTATGTAGGCTTGGTATTTGGATGATGGTACAATTATTGGAGATGCCCTTGTTGTGGGGAAGGCCTTGGAGTTGATTATGTTGGATGATCCTCGTTTTCGCTTACATCTTAATGTTGCCAAAACTGAAGTCTTTTGGCCCAAAGAAGATCCGCGCAACAAGCTTGCAAGTGTCTTCCCACCTAATATTGTTAGGCCTCTACTTGGTATTAAATTGTTGGGTGAGCCTGCTAGTTTAGAATCTACTTTTAGCAGTGGGCTTGTGTTGTAGAGAGTTTCAGAAACTGTTGAGCTTATGGATGCGGTTGCTAAGTTTAATTAATAATCCTCAATGTGAGTTGTTGCTTCTCCGTGCTTGTACCGGAGTTTCAAAGCTCTACTTTGCTTGGTCCACTTGTTTCTTCGAGTCTGCTTAGCTCTTCCTTAGAGCGTATTGTTACTGCTTCCGGTTCTGGATTCAGCGATTGGTAGTGGAGGTTGGCAGTTTTACCCTTTGCTTTTGGGGGCCTTGGTATTTATGTTTCGTTTGATGTTATGGACTATGCTCTCCTTGCTTCGTGGTTTAAGTCTATTTCTTTGCAAGATAATTCTCGAAGAGTCGACATGCCATGATCATATCTACTTCCCGCAGTCATAGATGTGTGCCCTAGATCGCGCAACTGCGATTGCGAAGAGCCACCCCGATTGTGGCTGCATGCGATGGGATCTCACTACGGTGACTAGTCTCTACGATGCGCAACGTGAATTGCGATTAGTGCTCAAATTCGTCATGATTTTCAAGATTGCGATTCTCAAAACTGCTAGCCATCTCAAATATGATTCTCGTTGATTTGCATGAAGTGCAAGTGCAATCATGGGTGTGGCTAGGCCATGATCGGTGTCAATCTCGATCATCGTGATGGGGTCGATCGTCGAATGGCGATCCATGATCGTGGGCGTGTGATCACCATCGACGCGGTTAGGTGCATTGTCACCACCATTTCTCGTGGCTAGGGTTTGTGCGATAGCGTCTCAGTGCCGGGAAAGAATACTTATTGATCCTCGAGAATTGGGTATACTGTCGTACTCAAACTTATTTGGGAATTCTCGTGGATCGACAATCCGTTCCCCACAAACGGTGTCAAATGTTAGTGTACAAGATATGACGGTGCACAAGATACGGGGTCTCTTAATCTACCTTTGATGCTTAATCAATAAGAGCAATGTCGTATAGTGTTCAAGATAAACCGAAGACTTGAACTTACCTACACATGATAAAGACATGTGTAATTGTAATGGAAAAAGGGGAGGGAAAAGGATTAACTATTCCCCCTCCGCCAATTAAGAATGACGGTTCGATCAAGTATCGAGTCCAAACAAGACGATTACTCGTTTCACAATCTATACAAATATTCTATTCGCAACTAAGATACATTCCGTAAAAGTCATAATTAAGAAAAACGATCAATGCGAAATTTACCCGGCTTAGGGTGGGTTAGTGTCAAAATACAGATTAATTCAAAACTTCTCCGGTCGTGGCACCCGTTTGATGTTTGCATAATATCTGAATGAGAATAGTTAAAACTGCCAACCTACATATAAATATATATATTTATTGGTTTTACTATCCCTAGCCCCTCACTCTCTACCGGCCATACTTGAGGGCCAAATACGACAATAGTAAAGCAGTGACCATTATTTAATTAATGTGGAATAAATCAATCAAATTCTTTTTAAAAACTTAAAATAAAATACACATAAAATCAATTTATTGGGATTTTCCCACCTCCCCCATCCCCACGGAGTTTGAGCAAACAGATCGACTAGGCCATGTATTAAATGTTAAAATAAAAAAAAAAGAGTAGGAACATAAATTACTAGTCCCGGAGATATGAGAATTGGGAGAAACCAAACACTAGAGAGTTGAGAAGGTGGGAGGGCAAGGGCTAGCAGATCCTCTGTATATTATCCTCTACACTCGTGTTGTCTTGGAAATCTCTATGTTTCCTTATTGTTTACTATACCTGCCTTCAAACTAAAATTTAATATCACCATATACCTAGCTAGTGTTCATACTTTTTTAGTTCTCTTTAGATAACAAAAATGAATCTCATTAACAACACCAAATGTCATTGATGAGACATATATATTATCGCTCTCAATCTTGACATTCATCTGGCCAAGTTATAGCGTTTATATTAACTCAAACACCATCAAACCAACCATATATATTAAGAAGTACGTCTAACTACTTGATCTAGACTTATCAATCGGATCGGAGTCGGATTGAGTTCCACAACTCTATCTACTACTTATCTCGATCTATTGAAAAATAAACCATAGTTTTGAGTCCTTTAACGATAATTTTAACATTACTAATAGTAATAAGTTTGAAATCTTGAAGAAACGTATGTTTAGAGTTTGCCACTTGAAAATTGGACCTAATTATCTAGTTTATGATCTCATTCGTTACTCCACTCATTTTTATATATATGATGATTTTGGGTTTACTCTCATTGTTAGAATAATTAAGCATTAAATGAAAAAAGTTAACATGGGGTAATAATTATAATTTAATGACCATAAGTACACATCCAGAAAGTAAAGAAACTTTTAACATGGTCCATGGTAGAATGTGCAAACTTAAATTGGTTTGAGGACATACCACCACACCCTACGAGAATAAAGAGGCATTTAATGTCCCCCGCCAACCTTCTCCAAATGCATTGAAAATGTGGATCTTATATTTCTTTATTTTATTTTGCCAAACTTTCAAATCCCTAAATAATAATACTAATGTTAATGCTAGTTTTGGGGCATGCATAACTAGTACTAACGCTCTCTCTCTGTGCAACACATGTTTCATTTTCACACTCGATCCATCTATTCTATACGATGCCCTAGCTAGCTAGGTTGTGTCACATTCTTTTTTAATGAATTAATAACAGATTTATAATATAAGGTCGATTTTGCATTGTCTTGTATATCCAAAACAAGCACATTCTTCCTCCCAACAGGCTTGCTCCCAAGGCCAAACTTTCCTTGGTGTCTGTTTCCTAGCCACCATTAATATTTAATTCCTTCGATCAAGCTTGATTTTTTTTTTGTTTTCCTTGTTGGCCGGCCGGTTTTTGATATCATTCAGGCTTTTGCAAAACTCAACAACCACAAAACTTCACCTTAAAATAGATTCACATATACGTCGGTGTCTAAAAAAATAAGAAAAAAACTTACATTCGAATTCTTGTACTCAAATTTAAAAAAAAAACAGTAATTTCTCTAGATAATTTAATAGTTAGAAAGAATAAAGTACTTTAGAAAATAGTTGATACACAGTTATGAGACTTTGACAATCGAATTATTATGTAGGTAACAGTATAAGTATATTCCACTACACACACTATAGTGGAGTATATAAATAATTATATAATTAGAGGGATATTTATTGGGTGAGATGGAATGCATGATTGAATTGTGTGTGCATGGGAAAACCCTAATTTCTGTAACTATCAGAATGGACCCCCTCGGGCATTAATGCAAACTCGGATGATCATGATGTACGTAAGATATATAATTGATGAGTTAAAACTCCGGCCATGAGAGGGAGACACCCCACCAGGCACCAAGAGCCAACACACACACCCAAACTAACACAACAGTACTTTGATGAATTATATATGCATTGTATCCTAACAAGACAAGAAGAACGTCCCTGTTCTACCTCTGATCAAAACAAAACCTATACAGAGCAAAAAACTGTTAGGGAACAGGGATGTCTAACTTACTTCATTAAATGCCTCCTCATCACTTAATACCTTTAAGTGCACATCTTACAAATTAGATATGCATGTAGCTAAAATACATCAAGATCTCAATATTCAGTAACAATTCATGATTACATACATATGTATCAACTTTATTTGAAATAGAAGTTCTGAGCTTTAGCATTACACCCACATTGATTAAAATCTCTCAAACCAATTAAGTTTGGGGGATATTAGTCGTCAGGTTGGGGTCATGTGTATATGCACACAAATCGCTATATAATTTGGACCAATTGTTCCTTATGTGGTCGGGTTGTCTTAACTTATATATGCACGAGGTCGACAAACTAGAAGACTAGGAAAATACCACAATATACATAAGTGGGTTCTGATAACATGTCAATGTCCATTGAACTATTATTCTAGATGTCGGCATAAACCTAGTGCATAAGTCTATCATTTTTCATTCTCAAACTAATTGGTAATACAAGTAATTAATATAGTCCAATAGTCATATATATCAGGCTTTCTTAATCCAAGCATTTTATTGTTGGTGGCTATATTAACAATATATTCTAACACATCCTCATAAGTATCGATATATTAACTGACCTAGGCAGTAGGTCTAACATCATATGAGATCGGACCAATCATACTTTCTACATAACCTACTCCCTCTCATCATAAAACATATATAAGTGACACTTAAGCACTTTAATATTGCTTAACTATATTTGTCGTTTAAGGTTTTATATACGGAATATATTGCAATCAACTAGAAGTGAATTATAGGTGTTGTTATTGAAATTTGTTTATTTGTAAATGGCCAAGACTTTTCATTCATTGAGGCAATAGGTTTCATTCATCGACCCCCAGTGCAAACGATTGGAAAAGAAACCCTAAGATTAATTATGTCCCAATCTATTATAAAACAAATAAGAATATTTTATTATTTAAATATAACTGATTTATAATAAATTTAGTATGCCATGAGACTAGAACTAAAATGGAAGCTAAAAAAATAGACAACTTTAATAAATTGTAAATAGATATATTAATGAAGATATTATTATTTTAATATCAATAGACAGAAAATCATAGAAGTGATATTAAATAAGGCTCATAGATATTATTTTGGTATGAATATATATAAATAAGATAGAAATGCTTTTATTTTTGTATCCTAAAACATATAAGAATATTTTATTATTCAAGTATAGTTAGTTTAACATTAAGTGGGATCGGAGTTAATACGATGGTTAAAAAAGGGATAACTCTAATTTATAGTATAGAATATAGACATAATACTAAAAAATCATATTATATATAGAATGCTGATATTCTTTTTTACCACAAATAGAATGCTGATAAATAACAACTGAATTGATTTTATACATAATAACACTTACATTGATATTGCGACGGTTACACATTATTATTACTCTTACATTTATAGATAGAATTTATATTAAATAAGCATTATATATTACTTTGATATGAACATAAATAATTAAGATATAGAGACTTATGTTTTTTAATGTAAACGACATATATAGCTAGGATAACTGTATTGCAAAAATATAACTAAGTTAATTTGAGCTGAGGTCAAAACTAATGTCATTGCATGAGACAATCTACCCTAATACATAATATAGTATGAAGCGGAATCAAAATTTTTGTAAAACATTATGTCTTATCGTACAAATTGAATAAATTAATCTTTTTTTTTAAAGTATTCTCTAAAAACTAGCCCTTATATCCATTTGATATCATCTAATTTTGATATCTTAAGAATATATTTTTTAGTGTAAAAGAGATATTTAGTAGTTAATAAAGATTCTAGATTACAAAACATTAACTAAAATCTTTGAGATTGTATCCGTTTTTGCCATCTTAAGAATATATAATTTCATTGATTAATGGAAATGTTAGTTTAAAACAAAGTAGATATAATATAATATTTGTAATCATTATAGTAAATTCATATAGGAAGTAATACATAATTAAATAACACCCCATATGAGAAGTAGATCATTTGCTAGTTTCTATCCTATACGTGTAGCAGCTTCAGGGGTTCTGTGCGATAGGAATGGAGAGCAGCTTCAAGGGTTAGGTCTCGGACTTAGAGATGAGGATGTTAGGTCTCAGATTCAGAGAGGTTGGCATAAATGGAGCGCATTTTCAGGGGTTCTGTGCGATAGGAAGGTTCCGCTCAAGCTCAAGGGAAAGCTCTACATAACGGTTATTAGACCTGCGATTCTCTATGGTACAGAGTATTGGCCAACGACGAAATCCCAGGAATATAGAAGCTCGCAGTAGCAGAAATGAGAATGCTCAGATGGATGTGTGGTCTTACGAGGTTGGATAAGATTAGAGACGAGGAAATCAGAAGCAGACTGGCATGGGGTGGTTAACATAGAGGACAAACTCCGAGAAGCGAGACTCCATTGGTTTGGCCATGTTCAGAGGCGTGGGCCTGATGTTACAGTTAGAAGGTGTGAGCGTTTAGATTTGGGGGTTTACAGGAGAGCTAGAGGGCGTACGAAGAAGCGTTGGATGGATAACATAAGGCAGGATATCAGCTTGTTAAGGATTTCTATAAAGTTGGCGCGGTGTAGGGAGCGTTGGAGGGAGAAGATTACGGTCGCAGACACCTAGTTGGCTTGTTGATGGAGTTATGCTTGAGTTACTGCGTGTATCTGTTAGCCATAGCCTTGTCTTGTTTTTTTCTTTTCTTGTCTTTTCCTTTCCTTTTCGTTTCCGTTTAACTTTAGTGTACATTTGTCCAGCTTGTTGTCTCTAGGCTTTTCGGTTTAGTTTGTTAAGTGATCTGGTTACTCAGCTCTCGAGTTGTTTTGAGCGCTTTCTATTTAGGTTTGGATTGTCCAATCCCCTTCCTGACCCTCCAGATCTTGCGTTTATGGGTTCTCTGGATAAATGTTGTTGTTGTTGTATCCTATACGTGTAGCAAATGAAAAAAGAAAGAAAGAATGTGGATCATCCCATTTGTCCCCTCATGGCCATGACATAGATATAATGCCATGCCCCTATTCTATTTAATTCATATTTCCTTTCAAAAAGCCTATTATGATTTTATGCATCCATCATCATCCCCCACTCTTTCTTTTGTAATTCACCGCTGACATAGATAGACCCATCACATTCACCACTTTCATACATCATACACCCTACTCTACCCTCATATAATGGACCCCTCTAAAGTACAAGATTTACTTGGTAAACTCTCTTAGTCCTCATTTTTTAATGTACTACTCCAATTAATTAGCCATGAAATTACGTTAGTAGTTTTAGTGTCTTTATTAGCTTAGGTAAAATCACATAAATACTTTTTTTTTCTTACTAAGGGAAGGAATTAGGGACGTTAGTGATTGTCGAAGAACAAGGATGTTAGCCTCGCTCCTTGCAAGAGATCGTAAAAACTTGTTTCAGCTCCAATTAAGACGAGACACGTTGAAACAAGAATGTGATATATACATATATAGTCTAGAGCAGAATTAACTTTATGGAACATATACTCTTCAAATATGGATGGAATTATTGTGTGGGTTAAAAAAGTAAGGTATGCTTGAACAGGGAAAAAAAGGTGAGTGTGGGTCAAAATTATGATAGTGTTATAAATTTTGTTCATGCAACTTCATAAGCAAGGAGCAGAGAAGAGGAGGGGAATTGCAGAGTACTTGTTACTATTCTCTCTACTTACTAGCATTACTACTAGCCCATATGCTGCTCAGTTATGGTGGCAGTAAAAAAATACTGTAAAAAAGAAGCCATTGATTGAAAATCAAAGAAGAGATGAAATGGCATGGCATGGCATGGATGTCTCCATAAATGATGCTTCCTATGTACTTTCTCCTGTTACTTTTACCCCTTCTTCTTCTTCTTCTTCTTCTTCCTTTTTTTCTTCAACTTTAACATTTTTTCATCCTTAATTCGGTTCCTTCTAAAAAATGTACTGTTCAAAACGCTGTTAAAATACCCTCTTTTTCTTCTCCTGCCATATACAATTATACATAGTCCAACCTGAAAAATTAACCATCCTCCCCCCGTTATGGATTTTATTATTATTTATGGTACTAAGAAAAACTCATTAAAAGCATATGTTTATTAATTTAATAGAAAAGAACAGGCTTTTGCGTTAACTTAGCTAGTTATGGGACATGGAATATTAATGATGATAGTAGCTAGCTAATTAAGCTAAAGAGAGGCTAAGACAATGGGGACGTTCACTGAAAGGTAGGAGGAGCGGGGAAGGTAAAAATGGATAAAGAGATTGACATCTCATAGAATTTGGGATTATTGGATTCTTTTATGAAATGTTAAATAACTCTGAAATGATCTGATTGACAGGAATTTTCATTGTCAACACACAAAGATATTGCTTTCTTATTTATTTATTTATTTTATCATCATTACATGCCCATTGACCCATCAACCCTTTGTACTGTAATAACTAGCAAGTCAGCGACTAATTTCTGTTTTTGCTTTTTGTTTTTTGGGTTTTTGGGGCTGAAAACTCTCTTGCACTTGCACAGACTGGTGATTGATTACACGAAGTGCTGAATTAAGCAAATGGGTTTTTGTAATTCCATTCAACCTCAACCTAGCTAGACCTCATGATCCATATACCATATGTATGCTAGTAGTAGTAGTTTGTAAAAAAAATAACAAGAAAATTATACTCCGTAATAAAATAAAAATAAGCCAGTTACCCTAATGTGGTTTATGTATGCTAGACAGACACTGAGATCAAAGGCCGACAAGTGACTCCTACATCTAAGCAAATGCGGGCAACGATTCAATAAACCCGGCCATTTGCTAGCTTAATAATTCCCAAGAAGAAGAACAATTAAAATGAGTTTTTGCTTAGAAATTCAAACCAATAATGATTATATGAAAAAAGAAAAAAGAGTCTGCAGTTTCAGCGATCTGAAACCACTGAAGGAACAGTATTAGAGAGAGTTGCGTTGCGTGTGGAGGGACTGAACAAGATGGGGAGGAGACAACCTCCAACCCTAATTCCTGACCTTGTCTTTGGCCTTATTCCACTCCATCTCTTTTTTTTTATTCAAATCCACTATTCTCTATATTTATAATTTTATATTTTTTCTGTAGTATTTTCTTTTGTGCAATTTTATAGTATGTGATTTGATTGGAGTTTGGTAGGGGACTATACATCCAACTCCAAGAGTGGTAAAAACTGTAACCTTCCTTTCCCAATTTTCGTTGTCTTGCCATGTACCACTAGAGTGTGTATCTCTTTCTCTTCACGTACACTCGTTTTTATTCATAGGTGAAGGGAAGGTGCACATTTCTTGTCTCATCTTTTTCTTTTTCATTTTGAGCCCACTAGCTATCTAGTTGTCTTTACAAATAGTTGTTGTTAGTTATACAATAATCATGCACCCTTTTTTAATGTCCTAGCTCCCCCTCATGTGTGCTAATAGTAACTACTGAGCTAGTAATAACTGTTTAAAAACTTTAGTATGCGAAAAAGCAATCCCAAGTCATGGTCAAAAGCATTTTGGCATGATTTTTGTGAAACATATATATAAAGTGTTGTTACTATACCCTATCTTTTATACATTTTTTTATACATATGCTCCGTAGATGTGTACAAAGGTATGCTTTTTGTAACGTTTTTCTCTTATTGTAAAATAATGTAGTTAATAAAAGAGAATATTCTAATATGTAACCTTATATTATATGATTACACCCAAATATAATGTTGTTGTCCATATTATAGGTAGATGCTCGAACGCGTATATATCTATCCAGCGTCTTAATTTTTCATTATGATCAACCTTTCAAAAACAAAATCGAACCATATATATCTATCTATCTATTTCTATATACCAAAGCAGAAACAAATTCTGCCACCATATTACGCCACATCATCCCATTAGTAAAAAAGTTATCTTTAATATAGTATATAATCTTAATGTTATACGTACTTAATTAAAATATTAGTTCTATCTTTTACTTTGAGTTGCTTAATTAATAACTCTATCGAAATATATAAATCCCTATCTTATCATTCTATCCTAAATTTTTTATTTAAAAGAAATATTTATTAAAGTCATAATGTATAGATAATATTATTCTACTAAAATATTATATTACTTATAATTTATTTTCGTAATTTTATTAATATTAATTGTTTTTATAAATGATCAATTATAGACATTTCTTCTAATACTTTTATACATCTTCCATTTATTAATATATATACTTTTTTATCATATCATACTAAAATCCCAATAAAAATATTAATAAAAAATTAAATGATATACTTAAAATACTTATCATAAAAATACATTATACATATTAAACTTTAGATAAAACATAGATTTCCTAATTAAGATAATGATTCGTTAGTATTTTGATTAAATATTTATATACTTTTTATTTTAAATAGTTTTTCACACCATAGTTACGTATGCAAATAATCTGGCTCTCATTTATCATCTTTATTAATATTCTCTATATATTTAATATAATACTATATCAATCAAGTTTTTATTTAAAAATATATAAGTTAGTTTGTGCAATTTAAAAAATGCCAAAATATTTTTATCAATTTCAATAAAAATTTATGATGCATTATGTTATTTTTCTCGATCATTTAAATATATATGTTTTTTTATGTGTAAAAATTTAATAGATAAATACAATATATTTATATATTTTACATAAATATTTTTTGATATACAAGAGTTAATATATTTTATAATCTAAAAAATAAGTGTCATTTAAAGCAAAATAAACATACAACAATATTTTTAATCATTATAGTAAATTTATATACAAAGTGATAAATAATTAAATGACGTCTCCGTACAAGGTACGGGTCATTTGCTAGTATATATACTAAATTCTTTAGTCAAAATAAGATAGTCAAACGTGTTTGACTAACCAACAACAGATGAGAAGACATTTAGCCTCAGACGCTCTTTGCTTATACTGTACAGTTGAGGAGCAGTCCTTGTTTCATCTCTTACGGGATTGTGATTCCACTTCCCGTACTTGGGATGATCTTCACCCTCCTCTTACCAGAGGAGTATTCTTTCACTTTGACTTTGCTTTTTTGGATTCGTTCCAATATTATGCATAATTAGCCGAGTTGCAAGGGCCTTTGACTAGGCTGAAATTTTTTCTATGACTTTATGGTGGACTTGGAAGTGGCGTAATCTCCATGTTTTTCAGTAGGAATTTTTTCTAGAAGATAGATCCGTTTTCCTCCAAAGTTATGCTAAGGAGTATGGCAATGCAATGGCGCTTCTCAAATCTGATGGGATTCAGAGGCAAGTAGAGGCGATCGAAGTCAAATGGAACAAGCCGCGGACGGGTTAGGTCAAATTAAGAACGGACGGATCTGTCAAGGAAGATGGCCTTGCAGTTGCAGGTGGAGTGACACGTGATGCAGATGGTAAGTGGGTTTGTGGCTTTATTAATATTATTAGTATTTACACAGTTCCGAATCTTCCGATGGCGGAATTGTGGGGGGTTGTGGAGGGATAACAACTTTCTTCGAGCATGAGCTATATGAGGGTCTCTTTGGAAGTTGATTTACAGTTGGTGATTCTTCTCCTCGGGAGACCTATAGGAGATAACCATCCCTTGGCTAACTTGGTACTCAAGTATCAAAGCTTAATTCGTAGAAACTGAGATGTTCAGTTTTGTCATATTTTAAGGAAAGCAAACTATGTTGCAATTTTTTTTTATCTACAGTAGCTTTTTCCTTTAACATTTGTTTTCATGTATTGTTTGACCCTTTTGAAGGTGTGCTTGCTTTGATTCTTGATGATGTAATGGGTCGGATTATCCTCTGCTTATATACTACTTAACCCCTTTTTGTTATTAATAACACGCCCCGCCTTTCCTTCAACCCAAAAAAAGGATAGCCAAAGAAATGTGACGACGACCATGGATTTTAGTTGAAGAATCTACTAATCAAGCTGCATGACGCACGTACATTAAGCATGCATGATCATTCATCAAGTAACAACTTTTAGCATGCAAATTAATTTATTAAATATGTAAGCGTATCGTTAATCCTTTTTAAGAACAAATTTTGTAGGCAATCAAGGAATTGAATATTTGGTTAAGATTAATAGTAAATTCTATTGGCGACAACGTACGGGAAAAGCTTCAATTTTTATATTAGCTTAATTCATGGGTTAAAGCAATCCACGTACATAGTTACTTATGTCCCTATGTAAATTTACAAAGGCTAAAAAAAAAACTCCGAATTGAAGAAGATGACTGAAATAAAAGAGTAAAAGCCATAAAAATGAAAATAGTGGTGAAATAGTAGCCAACCAGAGTAGTATAGAATAAAAAAAGGAAAAGAGATAGAGTTATAAATAAATGAAGAAACAGGGACTCCCACTGAGTTTGCCCCCTTTCAAGTCCTTTAGTATGGTGATTATGTGCAGTCTTCTTCTCCACCTTTCAATCTCCATCTCCCCCCTATAAACCAACCCTATAATACACGCATCTCCTTTCCTCCCAATACAATTGAACTGTTGTTCTTCAATCTTGAGCTGCTGTTTAATTCCACCATGTCTGATCAGTACCCTTTCTCTTCAAACCACTATTCTGGATGGCTCAACTCCTATTACTACCTCAACAACTATTTCCCTCCTCCTCCTCCGAATCATCCAAATCCCAACAGCACAATCACCTTCTTTTCCCCTTCCTCCAACTCTTTCTTTAGCAACAACAACAACAACAACAGTGTTGTCAACAACAGACCCAATTCACCTCCTCTCAAGGAAGCCCTTCCTCTGCTCAGCCTGAGCCCTGCTAGAAGAAACAACCCACATGATCAGGAGATCAGCCCTAGTTCGGCCATGGACCTTGATTGCAACAAATTCCCTCAAGAGGCCTCCATGCTGTCATCCCATGGGGATGATGAGGAGGAGGAGGAGGAGGAGGAGGAGGATGGGGTCATGGTCGCTCTCCATCTAGGGCTCCCAAGTGCCACCACAGCTGAAATGATGATGCTCATGTCATCACCTGCAGCTGCTGCTGCTCTTGCCACCAATAATAGTTGTATTGGTAGATCCAACTCTAGCTCAGATGTGGTGACTGTTGCTTCCCCTTGTGGGTATGCAAACAATCCTTCTTCTTCTTCATTTTCATCATCATCAACAACAACAACAACAACAACAGCCTCAACTAGCACTCTTCACAAGGGTCAGTATTGGATCCCAACTCCTGCCCAAATCTTGATTGGGCCCACTCAGTTCTCTTGCCCTCTTTGTTTCAAGACCTTCAACAGATACAACAACATGCAGGTATACATCTCTCTATATGTAAATGTGTTGTGTGTTAGTGTTTTGAAGCTACACTTATCACTTATACTTATTGTTGCTGTTGCTGTTGTTGTAATGCTAAGTTTTTGATATAAGGAGGGAGGGGGGGTTGGTTCCTTTTTCTTTTCAGTAGCTTTATCTTTATGTAATATGTGAGTTGAGTTCCATAGGCAATGTAACTAATCCAGCGCCTAAGATCCCCCCTTCAAAAAGATGTCCTTTGCCTTTATCCTCCACTCTCTTATCCCTTTCTGTTTGTGTTTTTAATTTTCCTCTTTGATTTTGTGCTCACCTTTGCCAGAGAAAGAGAAAGAGTTATATATATGTATATGTATGAGTATGATCCACAACAACAACCAATCTTTTTCTTTCCTTTGTTTGATTTTGCTGCACTCCTTTTCTTGCTTCATTTCAAACTTTCACTTTTTCAAATCAGCATATTCATATCACTCCATTGTGTAATTATAAGAAGGTTCAACAACACTATAGTACAACTACTGTCTACCTAGTCTAGCCTTCTGCAGGGAGGGAAAGAGCTAGCTAGAGATGAGAAAGTGTTCTTGTTGTGTCCCTAGGGTTTTTCCCCTTTCCCCTCTTTTTTTAGTAATTAATTTCCTTTTTTATTAATATTACTTTCTATCTAAGATTAACTGAAAATCAGTAGAAATTGAATAACAGCACAAAGTTATGCTTGTATGGAATGATGACATGACTAGTAAGTATATATGTAGATGTCATGTGTAATTAATAATGTGACTGGGCTGCAAGCAATTCAACTGTGTTTTCCTTTTCACAACCCCTTTTGTTTGCATGATTTGTGGACTAGCTTGGGGATTTGAAAACAATTACCCCCCTCTCCCATATAGACTCTCTCATAAATGGCATAAATCCACCCTCTCTCTTTCTCTGGTCCAAACTGTGACCAAAATCTGTAGCCCTCTCTTTATGTGATTGAACTAGACATGCTCAGATTTAATTATATGCCTTTTGTTTTCTCCTTGAAGTCTGTGTAGCTTCTGTTCTGTTCTTTCTCTTCCCCTCCTCACTACTTACTGCATTGGCTAATGTGTTCTAACAACTACTGAGTAGTAAAACAACACCATCCTAAACTAGCCCATCCTCTCACAGATCTTGACCCTTCATCAGTACCCTTCACTGAATTCTACAGATAAAGCCATTTCTCCAGATTGCACTTTCCACACATCAACCAAAACACATCATTTCCTTCCTGCCCACAACTCTAATACCCCTTTACTTGTACCCCTACAACTTCCCACTTTAGCCCACCTAATCATAACATCCCATCAATTCTAGTAATATAATGCTTAATGTAAAACATATGTTATTTACCATACCATAATAGAATCAATCAACTAATTCATCGTATGGTTACAAACGATGATACATGTTTCAGATGCACATGTGGGGCCATGGATCACAGTACCGAAAGGGGCCGGAATCGCTAAGAGGAACCCAGCCGACGGCGATGCTAAGGCTGCCATGCTACTGTTGCGCACCCGGGTGCAAGAACAACATCGACCATCCGCGAGCAAAGCCCCTCAAGGACTTCAGAACCCTGCAGACCCACTACAAGAGGAAGCACGGCATCAAGCCCTTCATGTGTAGGAAGTGCGGGAAGGCCTTCGCCGTCAGAGGCGACTGGCGCACCCATGAGAAGAATTGTGGCAAGCTCTGGTATTGCACTTGTGGCTCCGACTTCAAGCATAAGAGGTCGCTTAAGGATCACATTAAGTCGTTCGGGAGCGGCCATGCTGCCTACGGGATCGATTGCTTCGACCAGGACGATGATGAACCCGCTTCCGAGATCGAGCAGGATTACGAGTCGAATCAGTGATCCATGTGTATGCAACATGGTTTTGAGTTAGCTCTACTATATAGTTTAAGTTCCTTCGGCGTACGTATAATGCAAATGTGTTTGCTAGTTTCGGAATTAAAATTAAAATGGTAACTGTCATGTAACGTGTAGTCATATGATGCCTTTCTAAGTATTATGAATGTCGTTTCAACCCAAAAAAAATGTATTATGAATGTTGTTATATTTTGTAAGTACTTGCAGCAGAATTGAAGCTCAAGTTGATAAATTAGACTCTTTTTTCACGTGTGATATTAATATGATTAATTATAAACATAATGCGTTATATCTAATGTAATGATGTTAGTTAGTACGTAAAAATCCGCTTCCAATTTTATGGTAGAACTAACTTTAGTACTAGCAACGAAACGATATAACAAATGTTGCTTAATAGACAGGGAAACGGAAAAGAAAAAGGGAAAGATGATGTTTCCACGGGGGGACAAATTAAATTTGTGCTTTTAGACTAATGAATACCCGTACCCACATTAAATCTTAATGAATCTCTCATTACAGATAACCATGAAATAAATCAATTTGTCGAAAAGAAATTCACTTTTGTACAGTACTTTGATAAGATCATACGATATGGAATTTTTGTTAGCTTCACATGCATGATATATATAATGAAATTAATGAATGCCAATGATAACCACATTAATTAAGTCGCAAGAGAATATACTAGCTAGCCTAATTTGAGCCGTCAAATATTAAAAGTAGATACTTAGATGCCCAATTACCTTGTTTCATGTAGTATATGTTCATTCCTTTTGTTGAGTAGGGGTACACGTCAACGGTAGCCCGATTGGGGGTGTTTTCATAGGCTTTAAATGTATGAACATGCAATAGCTACTAGGTAGTGCTCACAAGAGACAACCAAAGTTCTATTCACATGTCAAAATTTTGCAAAATTATGCGATGCAATTAGAGGGATCCTAAACATGTCTCATCTATATTATGGGTCCGTAATTAGGAAACGTTAAGTAAAACCATTGGTGGCAATAATATAATGTAAATATCTTATTAAGTTGTACGTTTAGCGATGAACGAGTGCATGCAAACACAAACAAACTCCGATTATCGATTAATATTGCATGTGTGGATCGATGAACTATGTGAATTTTTGGGAAATATGAAGTCCGGATTACACGGCACTTAGTTAGGGGAATTAGGGTTTGTGTTGTCTTCCATGTTTTTGATTGTTGGGATGTTCATTTTGGTTTCTAATTTGGGTAATGTTATAGCAGGTCAAATCCATAAATTGACAATTTGACAAGTAGTTAACTTGGAATGTCCATCATAAATCAAAACATATTAAACTGAGCTAAAAACTAGGGCGGTGTATGATTTAGAACTGATCATAAATTACGGATTGAACCTAAAATAAGGCATGTACACGAACGGAATAAGTTCAATATTTGACACGTTGGCAAATTAGGGTGGATTTAGACAAGAAAATATACAAAATTATAAGGCATTGACTTCTACCCGTTGCCGACCCAGGCCAAATTGTTCACGAGTCACGACTGTCTTATGACCGAGAATTGAGACATGACTGAGACTCATACGGGAGGCAGCAGTGGAAAATTCACGGAAATTAAGTTACAATATATCTCACGAGAAGGTGAGTTTTTTAGGTCTTGTTTCATTTTAGGGTGAGCATATATGATGCCTTGTGTAATCGAATAGGAAAAGTGATGTTATTATTAGGGTGCATAGTGCAGGGCAGCTTTGTTTGCTTTGTTAATAATACAGTATGAAGCTTCAAATGCAAACGAATACGAGAAGTTTTGAAAAGGGTTGACATGTCATGTCACGAATCATAAATAATGACCTTGAGGTTGAAGTTGAAGCTGAGAGAGGTTTTTGTACAGTTTTCATCCTTGGCCTCTCTCACTTTTTAAGATTTTCTCCTATGCACCCCTCAATCGCCACTATCATGTGTGCTCATGTGCATCACAAATTGACTGTGGTCATCCATAATACAACAACGTCCAAGTTCCAAGACACAAATTTACAGATACAGTAATTACCTCTCCTCCGCCAGTTTTTGTATGCAAGTAAAATGCTTTGGTTCATTTTGTCTCATACTATTACCTTTTCTGATCAATAAAGATACTTACTTCTACAGTTCTACCATATTTTTTGCGTCACTATTTTTTTCTTTATTAGGAAAAAAGTTATATTTTATATTATATTATAATATATATACACACACACACACACACTTATATTTCATTTTTCCAAGAATATACGTTTTCAATCAAAATGAAAATATTTACCACCATATAAACAGCTCAAATGCGTGATCTTTCCAAGTTAGCCTCCGTGTTGAATTCACTAAATTTACCACCATACACAGGTCTTATTTTAGAATGTTAAGGAATTACATATTTTTTTGGTTTAACCCCTGTAAGAATCAATCAGATTACATTATCCTCCATCTACCACATCAGCCCATGAGAACAAATCGAGGCTCATCTACAGCAATGAACAATGGTTCGTCTACTATAAGCTCATTTCCTCTGGTAGGCTCATTTCCAGAAAGTATAGGCTGTAAAATATGGCAACCAGTACAAATAATAAGTGAAAAAAAAACGCTGTCAAAAACACACCGTGCAGGTATAGATTGTTGTTTTATTACCTGGCAGACATGAAGGCCATTCCCAGAAACACGGCCTTGACAGCTTGTTTCTGTCCAGCATAATCGAATGCCAACGGTAGCATCTCATGCAGCGTTAGAAAAGCCATTACGCCTCCAACTGAAAAGGGTGGTGCAGATGTTAATCCAAGAATGGTATCACATCGCATTTAAAGGTATGAAAAGGAATTGCTCGGAATTATTGACGAGAATTTGAGAATGCTGAACCTGCTCCGAGAAGGCCCTCTAGAATCTCAGGGTTCAAACTAGAAGGGAACAGATATGCTGCAATGAGAAACGAAAGTCAAAGGATAAAATGTTAAAAGACAGGATAAAGGATACAAAACCACGTAGCCAAAAGATGAACATTCAAGACTTGTGATCCTGCAAAGGTGAGATAGGGCATTTGTTTCTGGACATACCGACAATTATAACACCAAGGGGCTCAGCAAAGCCAGAGAGTGTTGCCAATTTGAATGCTTGCCATTTGCTGACAATTAAACACAAGTGAAAAAGGATAAATTTGTCAGTACTATGATAAGAAGCGTCTTGCAGAAATTGGACTCATTAACAGTTGTTAAAACTGGCAACCATACTTTCAGCAAAGAAATCCAAATTTCTATAGGGCCAAACCATGATGGAGTGTGAGCAGAACCAATAACAGAGAGCACACAAGGCAACTTATTTTTTTACCTCTGTGTTGCAAAGTAGACAGGAAGTGCAACAGCGACACCCTGTCAAATT
Organism: Polygonum aviculare; assembly: GCA_934048045.1. Lineage (NCBI taxonomy): Eukaryota > Viridiplantae > Streptophyta > Magnoliopsida > Caryophyllales > Polygonaceae > Polygonum > Polygonum aviculare. The sequence continues at coordinate 12,383,758 of OW204023.1, read as the reverse complement.
ATAACCAGGCAGCATTAGACAGCGAATGACATTGTCCTAATTCTTAGTAGGAAATGGATGTCCTTCGAAAAGAAGTATAAAATGACATCATTTGTTAATTATCTTACTAACATAAACAAAAGAATGTAATATAGCTGAAGACGAAAATCCAAGCAACTATACCTCTGGAATATTGTGCAAAGCAATTGCCAGTGCCAAATTAATACCAACTCGAAGGCCCTACAAGAATTTCAAAGAAATAAGATGAAAGGTTTATGTAAAATCAATTATATGATTGTTCAGTTAGTGCGACAAAGCAGAATCAGTTTTACAGTTTATTATCATAACACAATGACAAGTACCCATTGGCAAGCAAAAATGACAACAGTTTAAAAGTCTACACTTGATAACATGACCAAAGCTGATAAGGACCCAAGAAAAACTTTGGAATGAACAAGTGGCTCATCCAATATTGGGTAAGATAAGGAAACATAGTTACCTTCATGGACCCAAGAAAAACTGCCATTCCCTCTGGAAAATTGTGCAAGCTGATGCCTGCAAGAATGCCAGTACTTCTTGTCATATATACCAAAACTGGGTGTTTACATAACAATGCCACTATAACAAAACAGTGGAACCTTCACTGGACGGCCAAAAGCACAATAGGTGGTCAATATTTTTATAGCTTGAATGCCAAAAACGATGCCTGGCATGGTATTTTAAAATATTGTATACTTCTAGCAACTGAAAATGAAGTCCGTTTGTTTACCTATAGCAGTGACAATTCCACTGTACATAACTTGACGACGGTGCTTCTTCATCACATCCTTGCCCTTGTCATCCCCACTCCTCTGTGAAGTGAGAATATTGTCAAAGGCAGTTGGACAAGATAACAATCTATGTAACATTAGAATGTTCCTATGTGAAAAAGTAACACCGAACCCACCTTTTTACTTTTCACATCTGAACCAGGAGTAAGGCTGGGTTCTGGGATGAAATTGGCAATAAAAGCAAAGAAAATGACCCCTGCAAAGAACTACCAGATACAGTTGTTTACATGACCACAGGATCATTGAGCATAATACATTCATCCTCTGAGATGAATTTGCTTGTTCCGCTTTCCTTGAAGATAAGAAGATGAACTAACAAAGACATTAACGTACCCAAAGGTTTCCTTTTAAGAAGCCAATAGAGTTGAGAGCATTATGAGCCAAGTCAAAGAACGATATGCTGAGCATGAGACCTGCAGCAAATCCCTGCAGAAAACATAGAAACCTTGAATGAAAACTTTCAAGTTTGGAATGTAGTAGAGAACAGTGATGACTCACCATGGTACACTAGAAACCCTTAATCACAAATCTTGAAGTGCCATTTAAGTATAAATATGTTGGACACTGACATACCACCACAGTGAATTATTACTTATGGAAAAAATGGACTTAGAGAAAATGCATTGTCATAGGATTAAAAGTTATTTAGCTAACATATTTGGCATCTGATGTACGGTTAAAAAGTATAATTGTTTGTCAAGCTGAACAATGTCTCTTTCATGACCAAAGGAATCTCAAGGTAGCTAAGAGAATGGTCTCTGATTATATTGCTGACAAAGCAAGGTCATTGCGTACCTGTAAGAGACCAAGCATCTTCAAGTTTGGGGATTGATTAAGTATCACAAAAAGAGCACCTGTATAGCATACCAAAACAGAAGTAATTAAAGAAGACAACCAACCCACAAGTAAGAACAAAAATTCAATGATATTACATAAATCATACAGAGCAATAGCTAAGTCCTTTATTACAACTCTGTAAATTGCCAGGAGAAAGGCCTTAACTAGAGGAACTCAGAATATGATTGTTCACCATTCAAAAAAGACAATGGTGAGGTTGAAGGGAAAGTGAAATAACTTAAACAAAACGATGGCACGCATGAATAAAATTGGACCTAGATATCATGAACTGTAAGATTCAGCACCAAAATTTCACTAGATAGATATCTTGGCACCTTGTCCTACCCTCAATGAATGACCAAATTTAAATGTAGATAGTACAGACACAGATATCACAGAAAAAAGTTGAAATAACCATTAACAAAAGAATATTTTGTAAATAGCCTATTTAGAAACTTCATGGAATCTACTGCAATTCAATCAAAACTCAAGCTCCATTGACTCATGTAAAGTCAGATCCACATTCCGAAAACACGATCAGATACTTGGTCTAGTTTATTTCAACATAACAATCAGCATCATAGATAGTGAAATTGCTCAGCACAATATACTCTTCAGGTTTGAAGGAAACAAGCAGATTCCAACTCCATGGTATTCGAAATAACAAATGCAATCTCGCATTCACACTGACTACCAACACTTGTTCTACCTCTCATTTGGGGAACACAACGAAAGTATCGATCCCGAATTACTATAACAGCAATTAGTTTGAAGAAGGCGAGTTGGTGTTTTTACCTAGGGAGGTGCTCATTCCTCCGACAAGCGACAACGCGAGAGCCACCAGAACCTGAGAATCCATTGCAAGGGTAAAAAGAAGGCCGCCTACGGAATTTCCCACTTCAGAAATCCGTTCAACTATCGGCAGAGAACTCAAATTGACCTAATCAACCTAAAACCCTAGTTTCTTTGAGGAACAGGGGAAAGAGATTGGGGAAACCGTTTGGTGGGCAGCGTCCTTAAAAAATGGCGATGAACCTAGAAACAGGTTTTAGCAGAGAAAGGATGGAGGAATAACTGAGGAGAAAGAAAGAGATGGTTTGACAGTGTGGGTGAAGAAATGAAGATGTAGGTGACCGTTTGAAGTCAGCCAAAACTAGCTAGTCTTTTCTCTTGCCATGGATTTGGAATACCCTCTCTTCTCTTTAATCAAACTGTTCCCCTACAAACAAACTCCTGCCTTGCTACCCCGACTCCAACTTATCTGGGCGACCCATCTACTACCGACCCGGCCCGATTGTTTGCCATGTCACATCGGCTTCAAGATTGATTAGATTCGGGTTTATTATCAGATGTCGCAATCATATATTAAGCCCTGAATCATACCATGATCAGTATTTAAAAAGATTCCAAACTGTCTGTCCAAATGTTAATGGTCCATCAAAACTTTTTCAAATCAATTAGTCATAATAAATTGTTGTAAGATGTGAACGGAATATCGAAGGCCATAACATATGTATATTAGTTGCATTACCCATTGTTGGATGCAACATGTTTGTGAGTATTCTCTAGCTTACCACGGAATTAAAGTTGCTAAGCATTTTTAAAAAAAAAACTCAAAATTAACCGAAATTTATAAATCAGTACCAACCATAGGAATTATCATAATATACATTTTTGTTGGTGGTGTCGCTCGTTGATCAATAAATCCAACCAACCGGAGCGTGATAGTGAAACAAGTTCCTAGATCTCTTAATAAGGTTGGAGATTGGCTAGCTAACTACTCCATGTTTTATCCCTAGATGTAGATTTTATGATTTTAGAGGAACACCCTGTTGGACCCAAGACTAGGGTCCAAAACTCGTGGACGTATCTAGACAGGCCCACGAGAAATAATGAGAATCGAAGTTGTTACTCAAGATAAAGTTGTTCAAAGAGATTCGAGGTTGTTACATGAGACAATCCATCATATTGAAGAAAATCTTATCATACATGAGATCTTGTAAATCTTTATCTTTTAGACATCCCTATATATACAAAGGGGGGGTCATGCATTGTATACAATATCACGCACGATATTCACACATTGTACGCATAACATCACACATTCACATACATCAATACAAAATTACACGTTTTCTTCTTCAATTCTTTCGTTCTTTTTGCTTTGTTCTAGCCCGATCTAGGCCAAGGGGTCACCGATCTTACCTGGTAGATTTCTGGCTCAAACAATTTGGCGCTCACCATGGGGCTGGGAAAGAAGTGATTCCGAACGAAAGCAAACAACTTTCGATACAATCTACATCATATACTCGTTTTCACACGATCAAACGACTCTACAACCAGAAAGCGATCCCGGGTTGCGTCGCTAGACCTGCGGGAGTGACGAACTGCCCAGATCGCACGTTTGGATAACAGACGAAGAAAGTAATTCCGAACGAAAGCAAACAACTTTCGATCGAATTGACATTCATGTCGGGAGCGGAAGACAACATCGAGAATCAAGACAATGCTGGAGACACCCGGCAAAAGGAACAACAGGAGAAAGCTCGGGGCGTAGAAGATGGCTAGTTATCGACGCCGTCCAGAGATTCTCCAGAAGAAATCAACTTGACATTGAACGCTTCACCACTGGAGACAACCAGTAAGAGATCCTAGACGGAGTATCTAGATGCGATCACAGTTTTTACACGCAATCGGAGTTTCTAGATGCGATCGCGGGTTTTACACGCAGTTGGAGTTTCTAGACGTGATCGAAGTTTCTACACGCGATCGGGGTTCTAGACGGAGTATCTAGATGCGATCGCAGTTTTTACACGCGATCGGAGTTTCTAGATGCGATCGCAGGTTTTACATGCAATCGGAGTTTCTAGACGCGAGATCTAGCTACGACACCCCTCTGACTGCCTTACTTGAGGAGCAAGCCAATCCAGTCGATCGCTGGGTTGCTTCTAGAATACTTCTAGAAAAATCACAGAGACGGTCTCAAGGATGGACCTTGATGGTCGCAAAGAAGCATCAAGAGACGTAGCGGCTTCGACGCCATATCTTGGAGAAACACAACGTGAAGCCAGCCCGGACAAATCAACCTAGACGACCCTTCTGGAGTCAGGATCACGTTCCAGTCCTTCATACACTGGTTTCCTCGTTCCTTTATCTCACAAATCATTCCATACTTTTATTTTGCTAAATGATCATCTCTCTTTCTTATGAGCATCGATCCTTTACGCTCATACATATTTACTGCTCTCTAGTTTCTATTGTTAGACACATTGAGAAATCATATTAACTTCGATAATAAATCGTTTTTTAATGCATGATTGACCGCTCTATGTTTTTGAGGATTTTAGACTCCTCCCTTACTAACGATGTGCATTACTCTTATTCCCAAGAGACAGGAACCTCATAGAGGGAAGTTCACGACCTTTTGTGACAGCAAAGGATCCGTGCCCTCGGGTTATGCGATACCTGAATGACCTAGAAAGGGTTCTACATCTTCAATACTCAGGTAAGAACCCTTAACCAATACTTTTCGACTCTCATGTCAATTTCTTCCTTTTTAGTTTCTGGATCTGATCTGGGGTGTGCATACCCTCTATCCATTGTTGTTCACAAATTATCTAGAGTTACTACTATCACATGACATTGTTTGAGAACTCATCCAGAACTTTCTCTATTTCGGCATCTAGAAATTGACATTGGCTAAGCTTTTCCCTATCTAGTACCCTGCTCTTAATTCTTATAACTTTGAGGATTAACTTCCATAGTCATGGTTATATTGTTCTTTGGTAGGACCTTAAAGGGCAATCCATGCAGATGCTCATATGGTTTCCGAGCATTACAGGTGGAATCCTTACACATCAACTATGCAAGAAAGGCTCGTGCCAACACCAAGCACTAACTGTCCACAATTCTTCAAGGTTCACAAGAAAGTGGTCGGAACATAGACCCAAGACCCTACTCACCAAGCTTCAACCATAAGGCACGAGTACTGCTTTTTATACCAACACTTTATTACTTAGTATCTTTTCATTCTTACTAGATACTCTACCCGCAAGACTTCTTGAGTAACTTAGCAAAGACTAGTTTACACTGCGAGAAATACATTACGGAAGACCTCCTATGGGGTTACACACCTTGTCCAAGGCTTAGTCATCTCAGGGGTAGCTCCAACTGGGGTGGATCTTTCGCCAATCACTACATAAAAAGTTCCTATCGATAGAAACCTAACACTTATCGCTTAAGACGCGAATAAACGCTAACAAAACGCGTTTAATAGGCACTCGCCACGCAACGAGCAATGGCCTAAGTTAGTCTCCTAATAAGCGTGCACGCTCCCTTAAGACAATTTACCACTTGAACGCAAAAAGTTTTTGCTAGGGCACATACCTAGTAAACCTGGCAAGACCAGCCAGGGGAGCGCTAACAAGGCGCATGAAACAGGCTCTTGCCCCAAAGCAAGTAAGAGCCTAACTTCAACATGGATAGTGTCTTGCACAAACAAGAACGACACACAAATTCCTTTCTAGGATACATACCTAGTAGCCCTGATCAGGCTAACAACGGGTTATAACACCACTATACACACATAAACACATATTTCCGCAAAACTCGCGGAAGATATCCCGCAAAACTCGCGAGAAAGGATACCCCACAACCCTCGTGGATGTAACATTTAGGTTCATAAGTCGACCTAGGCATTTATCGTCAGTGTATCCCACAAAACTCGTGGCCATAACGACCAGGTTCATAAGTTGACCTAGGCAAGTATCGCCAGTATTGCAAAACTCGCACGAAACAATGGATCCATAAAACATATCCTACCAGGCAGTCCCCTTGGAACGGTTACAAAACATATCCTACCAGGCAGTCCACCTGGAACTGTTACAAACATATCCTACCAGGCAGTCCCCCTGGAACGGTTACAAAAACATATCATACCAGGCAGTCCCCCTAGAACGGTTACAAAACATATCCTACCAGGCAGTCCCCCTGGAACGGTTACAGACATACCCTACCAGGCAGTTCCCCCTGGTATGGTTGCAAGAACATCCTACCAGGCAGTTCCCACTGGTACGGTTGTAAAAACATCTTGACAAGAGGTTATCCCTAGGGCGGTCTCCTCCTTAACAGGTGACAAAGCTCTAGAGCCTACTCAAATTGAGTAACCACTATTGCGGGACGCCGCATCACACTTACGTCCAGGGTACAATCCTAGACCAAGCTTACAAAAACACTTTCGAAACATGCATCGACCCATACCCTACCGTCGAAGAACGAGTGTACCGTCCAACAAAAGACAAAAGCAAAACAATCATTTCTAGATACAGACTCTAGAAATAACCTCTCTGCTTCGAAATAGGAACCATTAGACATGGCCTATCTACATTACTAGAAGGTAATCATAATACAGATTAACCTTATCATTACTAAGACATCGACTCACTCTATACAACTAGAAAACGATACAATAGAACAAGACCGAACGTTCACTTCTAGATACGGTATCTAGAACACATCTTTCCCGAGTCTCTAGACTCAGTATGCTTACTTATCCAAGACGATGGGTTTTGACATCTATCAAGTTTCCGGTTAGTTAGACAAGCGCAATGGAAACGCCCTTGGCGACACATCGATGCTCACCTTTAGTCTAAGCCTATACGCTAAGACTCTAAGACCATGAAGTACTTTTTAAGTGTCATAAAACACACATACGCATCAAAGCATAGACGGCCATCCAGAGGGCCGACATGGTTAGACATGGAATCCAAGATACATGGGGTGTGGAGCATCACCCCACAACACAAGGTATGGTACAAGTAACACACTAGACAGTGCCTCATCAAGCATCAACAAGCTGGACTCATCAATAGACAGAAGCAAATGATAGCAAAGGAGAACATAAACAAAGTTACGCAAAAGAGTGTCCTCAAGCAGAAGGATTACACTTCTGGATCTTATAGCAAGAACACGAACCCAGAAAGGGGTGTGCAAAAACTCTTACAAAATGAAGACGTCACGACATGAACAAAAGTTCTTGGCTTAGAGGATGCAATACACAATGGGGTCGATTCAAGACCAACGTTCTATAAGAAGGAAGCAATAACCACACAGGGGTACTTGAAGAGTCCAGAGATTTACAACTGCTCGTGGATGTTTCTAGATCAGCAAACTGGAATTCAGTGAAGCACGCCCATCATGATCACAATCTGGTCGATCATCTCTGACCTAAGACAGGGGTTCGAGTACTTTCTAGAAGGCCTCAAACGACACTATACTTGCTATTTTGTCTAGGGTACGTTTACAAGGTACAAGGTTTTACGAAAGATCTTAGTACAGGGGTGCTGGACTAGATATACCTGACAAAGTTTCTCTTATGATCAGTTACATCCTAGTAACCATACTTCCCAACAACCAAATCTCAAGAAATATTCAAGGGGAGGCTTCATCAAATACTAAGCAGCCATGACAATCACCACATTGACCAAACACTAGGTCACCTTCACAGTTTTTTCACAACTTCACTTCCCGAGCGTAGTGCAACTCATCAAGTACTCGCTAGTTCACGTAAAGAATATCCGGAACACAGCTTCAAAGACGTAAGCTCTCAATCTGAGACATATACCTTCGGTTTCTTAAACATCTACCAAGAGTGTTCAAACTCTAGAATCCTCTTTGACGATGGTTCTGGACAAGTCAGCAAGGTTTTAAGACAGCAGAAACTTCGACGACATATTACAAATCGGCTTCCAACTCCATAGCGGGTCTGGATTTACAACCCGATTCGGGGGTATTGTTGGACCCAAGACTAGGGGCACACTCTAGCCCAAAACTCGTGGACGTATCTGGACAGGCCCACGAGAAACAACGAGATTCGAAGTTGTTACTCAGGATAAAGCTGCCATATCAAAGAGATTCGAGGTTGTTACACGAGACAATCCACCATATTGAAGAAAATCTTATCATATCTATCTAGTTATATGAGATCTTGTAAATCTCTATCTTTTAGACATCCCTATATATACAAGGGGGGGGGGGGGTCATGCATTGTATACAATATCACGCACGTTATTCACACATTGTACGCATAACATCACACATTCACATACATCAATACAAATTTACACGTTTTCTTCTTCAATTATTTCGTTCTTTTTGCTTTGTTCTAGCCCGATCTAGGCCAAGGGGTCACCGATCTTGCATGGTAGATTTCTTGCTCAAACACACCCTCCCTTTTTTTAAGAGGTAAGAATTAGGCAATTCTTCCTACGGACGACGACCTAGAGCATCTGACTCGGCTAAAGTCGTCGTGCCAAGATCAAAGATAAATAACCCAAACTACAAACTAACAGATAGTATAACATGCAAGTAAGGGGTCGAACCCAAGAGAACTAACGGCTTCTAGTATTAATAAATCTATCATCAAAGATAAATAACCCAAACTACAAACTAACAAAGATAGTATAGCATGCAAGTAAGGGGTCGAACCCAAGAGAACTAACGGCTTCTAGTATTAATAAATCTATCAACTAAAGATAAGGGGGGGTTTAGGAAAGAAATCTATACTAAACTAATCTAAGAAACAAAGAACAAACAAATAAACAAACATGCAAATATGGGGAAACATTTGATAAGCAGACAAGTTCATTCAAAAGATCCACTCATGAAATAATCACTCAATCATAGATTGATCCATTGATTTCATTCACACCTATGGTTAATTCCTCTCCTGATCATTAACTATCGCAAGTCCACGGTCCAAGCAATTCTATAACCCTAGGCAAGGACGCTTAACCTAGAATTAGCATAGAGAACAAGGATATGCAGGATATAATACCAAACAATCAAGCTACAAGTCAATTGTAAGATAAAACAATCAATTCTCTTCTTAATCCTAGTTGCATAGACAACAGGTCTAGGTTAAGTTGTTTTCACAGATTAGTTTTGTCCACGGTCCATACCTAATCAAACAGTAGAAAGCTAATCAATTCAATAGGGTCGCGAGTCCTAGAGAAACAATCAACAATCATAAGATGAAGCACAAGAGAATTAATATTAACCAAAGGATAGAAATTAATTACCAAAACCTCACGAGTTCATACATCAGAGCTTCTCCCTTGAACAAACCCAAGGAGACTAGCTCTCCATAACTAAACTAAAAACCTAACTTGAGGAAGAAGGTAGAAGGTAGAATGTAGAATGAATAAAACCTAGAGAGGACTCCTCCTTATATAGCCCAAGGAACAAGCTCCACGAGATAGATAAGGAAAGAGGCAAAAGATAGAAAAGGAAACAAGATAGAAAGATTTCGGCCCGCTTCGGATTCGGCATCACCGCGGTCGTGTCGCCATCACCGCGCCTGCACTATCGCAGCAGAAAGGAACAATTCGTCTCGGCGGCCACCGCGGTCGCGGAATCTCGACAAAATCGCTAGTGTCACTTTGGAGGCTGTTTTGACCTTCTTACTCTTGGAATCTGACTTCGGTGTAAAAACATGAATTGAAGCCCTTGAAGTTATCTTTCCAATGACACCGGAATCAGCTCAATCCGACCTATGTAGCTCAAGATATAGCCTTTGCAAGCAAGTGGTGTCGCGTAGACAGCTCAAAACGCCTTAAAACTCTTTATTCTTGAATTCTTGTGTCTTCGGCCTAGATATTACAATAATGCACAACTCTAACCTAAACACTCTCAATATAGCCCTAAAATACAAGAGTTAACCTATACAAAATAGGCCGAATCAGCATCCTTTCGGATGAGAACGTAAAGTTTTGGGTGATTCCAGATGCCGTCAATTGGCCCAACTTGGCAATTTTATCGGCCACAGCGTTACAATTCTTGCCAATGAATGAGATTCTTACAGTCTCAAAAGCATGGAGTGAGACTGTGATGTCAGAGATAATCATATCAGTATCCCATGAGCATTGTCCTAACTTTTTAACCGCATTGATTATGGTCAGATTATCTCCTTCTATTTCTAATTTCTTAATTCCTAGTTCTTTTGCTCTTTTGATTCCTTCTCGAAGGGCAAGAGCTTCAATTTTAGCAACTAAAACATCTTCATTCTTCGTGTTTGACATAGCGATGATTTCTGCATTTCTGCCTCTGATTATGACCCATGTAGATGTTGCATTATTCCTTGCCTTAGAGCCATCAAAACTTAGCTTATAGAATTCGGTGGGCGGTCCTAGACATTTTACGTTTTGGGAGGAAAAACGTGCTCGGGAAGCTAGCTCGGGACCGTGCCCCGACCTAGCTAAAGTTAGGGTAGCTAGCTCCATGCTAGCTTGGGACCTAGCTAGGTAAGCTAGCTTGATATGCTAGCTTGGCACCCTGGTGGACCTACCTTGGGCTGGGCCTTGGGGCCTTGCTTTGGATTGATGTTGGGCCGGCTATGTGGGCCATATGAGGGCACACTTGAGCCTTATCCTTGGGTTAAATATCAGACCCATGTTAGTGTTTAAATTAAACATAATTAGGTCCCCAATCCAGCATTTATAAAGTGGATTAAAGAGAGAGAGTGACGGTTACTTCCTTAATTTTAGGAGGCTTGTTAGTCCTATTGGTAACCGCTTGTAACCTCCATTTCACAACCCATAGCTGCCCCGTTTTGGCCTGAGATTTTCTCTATAAATAGAGGGCTACGGGCGCAAGGAAAAAGGCATCCAAGTGTGTGAAAATCACAAGGCGAATCCACACGAAATTCAAGAGTATTTGGTGGAGAGAATTGAAGATCAATTCAAGAAGTTTGATTGGGAAATCAAGCGGGCACTTCAAAGAGAGCGAGGTATGTATGTGCATCAATGATTTTGATTGCCACTTAATCATTGGTTGGAACATTTTATCCCACAACCTTATTGCGGAATACCCTTGGCAAATATAGGGGCAATAACGTTGAAGGAAAGTGCCATGTGCATGACTTGTATCCATTATCCAGGTCAAGCTATAAAGGATTAAATGAGTCGGTGGTGACTACCCTTTTAAGAGTCTACACCCGGGATTACCCTTTTAGGGTCTACCCACGATATTTCCCTTTTTAGGGTCTACTCACGAGATTACCCTTTGGGGTCTACTCACGAGATTACCCTTCGGGGTCTACTCACTGTTTTGGGCGAATTAACTGCGTAAACGCGTTACTTCGCTACTATGAGGGACTCCTAGTCACAAAGTTGTCGCGACGTGTTAGAGAATATGAACGAGTAAATATTGACGAAAATAATGAGCAAAACAGCAGAGAAAATAGTGAGAATGGTATGAATCGTAGAGCGAATTGTATTGATCGAATCGTTGCTTCTGAGAACATATAACACTTTAGGAATGCACTTGACTTTCTAGAATATAGAAGATCATAATCAACTAGAATAAGGCAAGAATAGTGATATTTTTTGGTAAGCTTTTGGGCGAATCTTGGTGCTCTAAATCATGTATCCTTTCCGTGAGCTTCGTCATTCCTTTTATGCTCCACTCTCCCCCTCCTTTGAGCCGTTGCCGAACGTTTATCAAATCCCGGAGATTTCGCTCCCACATTTACTTCTTGGCGTTGAAACCTCTTCCTCTTGCTACAGTCAAACTTCGTCTTTAATTATTGGAGCGGAAATCACGGGCTCCATATCTCCAGCCGTTAGCAATGATTCTTACGGGCCTATCTGCTTAGTATTTATGGGCTTGAGATTTGGGCGGCCCAACAATACCCCCTCAAAAAGCCCAGGAAACTCCCGCGAGCGGTTTCCTTAGGGTTTTTGAATTTCAATTTTGTTCTGGGAAGTTGTAGCGTGATGGCGTCACGTCCCATCAGTCTCTATTTAAGAGGTGTGATGATGGTTCTGCAGCCTCAACTGTTCCGCTTTCCCTCAAGGTACGACCTTTTCTCCTCTACCTTCTCTTCGTTTTCAATCTTCTTCAATGGCGCCTTCTTGTAAGAAAGCTGCTTTTCCTCCTTGCCTTTCCCCTTCGAAAATCTTGCCCACCGCTTTTCAGAGGAGTTCTTCCTCCGAAACCCCATGGGAATTTGCCGCTTCCGTGGGTTTCCCTTTAAGCGCTGAGATCTTCTTACCTCCCAATGGGATCTTTGCTGACGCGTAGGCGAAGGACTGGGTGTGTTTTTACGAATACCCCTTCCGCATTGGTCACCGTTTTCCTTTATCCCCTCTTGTGACTGATTTTTTGAACAAGCTTGGTGTTTCGCCGGGGCAACTCCTCCCTCAGGTGTGGAGACTCTTGCTTTCCGTTGAAAGATTGTGTTCTAAGCAGGGCCTTGTTTTTCAAAGTGAGGATTTTTTCGTGAATTACCGTGTTTGCAAGGGCGGTCCAGGGCGAATTACGCTCAAGACTCGTCGCACAAAATCTGATTTTGTTTTCAATATCTCGAAATCCGACCGCGGTTGGGCGGATAAGTTCTTTTTTGTGAAGATCTCGTCTCTTAGGGGTGACCCGTCCTCCCTGCGAAGCCGTTGGAGGCCCATAGGTAGTGTTTTACCCTTCTTTTGTTTTTGTTTGCTCAAACTCTAACTTGTTGACTGTTCCTTCCTGGCAGAAGAAGTCGTTTCGTTGGTTCCGCGCAAGGGTTCTGCCGCGATCGTTTCTCAGATCGAGTCGCTCTCCGCTGATAGGTCTTACCCAAATCTGGGTCCTTCTTCTTCTACAGAGTCCGACGAAGTCGAGATGTCTAGTAAGTACTTTTGCCATTGTACGTTGTATTTTTTTCTTTGCGTGTTTGTTTAACGCACTTACGTCTTTTTGTGGCAGGTTCCAGAGCTACACGCTCCACTGCTTCGCTAACCATGGCCGAACGCTTGGAAGCCCGAAAGAAGAGGAAGGCGGAAACCGCTTCAAGTAACGACACTGAGACCGCGCTTTCCCTTCCTCCTAAGGCCCCGGAACCCAAGCCGTTGGCTCAGCCGAAGAAAGATTCAGGTGTTAAGGTGACTAACCTTCCCAAAACCATGATGTCTCTAGATATGGATCCCATGAAATGCCTCCGCTCCCTTGCCGCTTTAAAAGTTGATTGCTTCTCGGGTGGTCTTCAGCACCAGCCCTCTTACTCCGAGTTGTTTGGAGAGATTGTTGCTGCACAATGGCAGGTTTGTACTATCCTAAGCATGTATCCTCCGTATTTTGTGTCGTTTGCTTTTTTTGACTTCAACTTCTTCGCACAGGGTCTTCAAATTTCTTTTGCTGCTTTTGAAAAGTTCAAGGACCTTCCTGACCAATTGGCCATCTGCAACATGAATCTTCAAAACGAGAAGAATAAATCTTCTTTGTTAACCAGCGAGAAAGCGTCTTTGGAATCACGGATCGCCGAGTTGCAAGGGGAATTGAGGTCGGCCCAGCGAGAATCCCAGGTTTACCAGGAAGAACTCGAGAGTGAACAAAATAAATCTGCTGTCCTGGCGAACGAGATTGAGGAGTCCGCCGACTTCTACTCGATCAAAGCTCGAGTAGAGACGATGGAGGAGCATTTTGCAGGGAAGTCCGCAAGCTGGGACGTTGCAAAGGAAAGGGCGGAGTTCGTATCGATGTTCCCGGATGCGGCTAAGGCAATGAAGAATCCCTCCCCCATGGATGATATTGTTAAGGTGGCCAATGAAGTAGCGGAGGCGGAAGCGGCAGGGAAGGATCTTAAGGAAGTTTCTGAAGACTAACTTTGTTTGTTTGTTTAAAGACTTTTATTCTACCCCCAACGTGTTGGGGCTTTTGAACTTGGTCTTACCCCTTACGTACTTGTGGGGTTAGTTTGTAAAAACTTTTAAGTGTTATGGCCGCTAGTTCTAGGGCCTTTTGACTGCTTGCCCTTGGCTTTTTGGGGCCTGTTTAATTGTTATTATTATTATGCGTATTTGTCTTTGTTTTGTCTGCGTTTGTTTTGCAGGTTTGGAGTCAAGCTGGAGACGTAAGAGCCTAGCAGAAGGCTCAGCTTAGTGTAGAGATCTCAATGTAATTTATATAGCGCTAAGTGTGTAAGATGCAACTTATGAGGGCGAAGATGTAAAGGGAAGTCGTAACTTGTATTAATAATGATCAGTTGTACAAGTAAATAAATGAAGAGCTTCTTTGTATGTAAAAAACTCTTGCTTGTCTCGTTTGCCTCGTGCATCTGGTTTTCTTGACTAGTCAATTTGCGTGCACTTGTTGCCTGCTTGTAAGGCTTGGGCCCTTTGTCTTGGCCTGTAACGTCACAAGGCGTCCCTTGTTAGTTTTCATAGAACCATGTATTTCAAGGCGTGTGTATAGCCGTAATGTAGTCGGATCAAATAATTGCGCAATAATGTAAAAGTAATGTCGTTAATATGTACCTTGCTCAGAAATGATAGAGCTTCAAGTTCATCGCGTTCCAGCTTCTGGGCACCGTCTTGCCGTCATGCGACTCTAACTCGTATGCACCTTGCCCTACGATTTTGGTAATCTGGTATGGGCCCTCCCAATTTGCTCCAAGTTTGCCAGCATTCAGTTCTTGAGTATTTCGGAAGACTTTCCTCAACACCCAGTCTCCGACTTGGAATGCTCTAGAATTAACTCGTTTGTTGTAACTTCATGCTACCCCCTGCCTGTATGCCGCTAATCGTATCGAGGCTTCATCTCGTAACTCGTCCACCGTGTCGAGATGGTGTAACAAGTTAGATACGTTGGACTCTTCTGTAGTAAGTCCGTACCGAGCAGTGGGTAGTGATACCTCAACTGGTAACACAGCCTCGCACCCGTAGACTAAGGAGAAAGGTGTGTGCCCAGTTGCGGTCTTAGGTGTAGTGCGATCTGACCATAATATGAGTGGTAACTCGTCTGCCCACTTTCCCTTGGCGTCTTTAAGCCGCTTCTTGATGTTGTTAAGGATAACCTTGTTGCTTGCTTCCGCCTGACCGTTAGCTTGTGGGTAGCGGGGTGTAGACATAACAAGTTGAATGTTGTACCGCTAGCAAAATGCTTTGGTCTTGTCGCTGATGAATTGGGAGCCGTTGTCGCATACTATAGTGGATGGTATCCCGAATCTGCTTAAGATATTTCTGCGGATGAACGAGATAACCTGAGTGTCCTTGATTTCCTTGAAGGCTTCGGCCTCGATCCACTTAGAGAAATAATCTGTCATGGCAAGTAAATAAACGCGTTGCCCTGAAGTTGGAGGGAGCTTCCCAACGATGTTCATCCCCCACTTCATGAATGGCCATGGTGAAGTAAGGGGATGAAGTAACTCTGAAGGTAAATGTGGAATTGGTCCATGACGCTGGCACGCGTCACACTTGCGAGAAAAATCCGCTGCATCTTTATTCATGGTGGGCCAGTAATATCCCATCCTGCTTGCTTTCCTTGCCAGGTTCCGACCCCCTGTGTGGTTGTCACACTCGCCGTCATGTATGTCTCGTAACACCACCTGTACTTCATTTTCTCGTACGCATCGTGCGTAGATTCCTGACGACATCCACTTGAACAAAATGTTATCTTTAATCGTAAATGTGGAAGCTTTTACCTTAAGTCGTTTGGCCTCCTCCTTGTCTTCTGGCAAGACACCTTGCTGCAACCATTCCAGGTAAGGCGTTACCTAGGATGAGTTAGTGTCTGGACTGCTTATTGCTAACACGTCAGCGTCCTTGACTATAGATGGTGCATCGAGGTACACGAAGGGAATCTTGGTATATTCTCGTGGGTCTATGGTGGATCCAAGATTAGCTAAGGCGTCAGCCTGTGTATTAGCGTCTCGAGGGACCTGCTTGATCTCGACATGCTTGAAATCTTTCACAATCTCGCGCACCTTCTCGAGGTATGCTTTCATCTTTGAATCCCTGGCAACATATGAATCTGTTACTTGGTTCACAATAAGTAACGAATCACAGATTACCTCAATTTCTTGCACGTTAAGATCTCGAGCAACGAGTAAGCCTGCTATGAGCGCCTCGTATTCTGCTTCATTGTTGGTAGCTTTGAATGTACATCGCACAGCCTAGGCTATCCTATCCCCCTGTGGTGACTTCAGAACTACCCCCAGACCAACACCAACTTGATTGGACGCGCCGTCGGTATGCATTAGCCACTTGCTATTACTTGTCACATTTAGCATTTCTTGTTCTTCTTCTTGTAAAGGGGTAGGGGTGAAGTCGACCACAAAATCTGCCAAGGCTTGCGATTTTATTGTTGTTCGAGGCTCATATGTGATGTCATAACCATTCAAATGAATGAGCCAACGCGTCAAGCGACCTGAAAGTTCTGGTTTGGACATGATACTCTTCATAGGATAGTTAGTTCTCACGATAATAGAATGACTTTCAAAGTATGGGCGTAGCTTAGTGGAAGCCATTACTAAAGAAAGAACTAATTTCTCTGTAGGAGAATACCTGGTTTCCGCATCAAGCAATGTTTTACTTACGTAATATATTGGTAACTGGTTACCGTCTTCTTCGCGGATTAGCACGGCGCTGACTGCAACTTCTGTAACGGCGAGGTAGATATACAACTTTTCTCCTTGCCGTGGTTTTGAGAGTACCTGCGGATTTGACAGATACTGTTTTAGCTCTTCGAACGCCTTCTCATGCTCTTCCTTCCACTCGAACGACTTATTCTTCTTCAAGACGTCGTAGAATAGCTTGTTTCGATCTGATGAGCGGGATATGAATCTGTTCAATGCCGCTATTATTCCTGTCAACTTCTGAACATCTTTTACACACTTTGGTGACTCGAGCTCCATTATTGCCTTGACCTGTTCTGGGCTTGCCTCTATCCCCCTTTGGGTAACTATATACCCGAGGAACTTCCCTGAGGTGACGCCGAAGGAGCACTTGGTTGGATTTAACTTCATCTTGTATTCTCTTAAGATTTGAAATGCATCTTGTAGATGAGCGATGTGATCTTCTGCTTTCAGGGACTTGACGAGCATGTCGTCGATGTACACCTCCATAGTATCCCCCAGCTTTTCCTGAAACATCTTATTAACCAATCTCTGGTAAGTAGCACCTGCGTTTTTTAATCCGAATGGCATGACTCTATAACAATAAGTTCCTTGATTAATTATGAAAGCCGTTTTTTCTTGATCCTTAGGGTTCATCATTATTTGGTGATAACCACTAAACGCGTTCATAAAAGTTAACAACTCGTGTCCTGCCGTCGCGTCCACCATTGCGTCGATATGAGGCAATGGGAACGAGTCTTTAGGACATGCTTTGTTTAAATCAGTAAAATCGACACAGACGCACCACTTACCATTTTTCTTTTTAACCACTACCACATTTGCTAACCACTCAGGATATTTGACTTCTCTAATCTTTCCCGACTCGAGTAAGGATTTTACCTCGTCGTTGATTACCTGATTTCGCTCGGGAGCGAACTTACGCCTTTTTTGTTTGACAGGCGGCACTTTCGGGTTGACATTCAGAGCATGAGTAATCACGCTTGGGCCTATTCCGATCATATCTTCATTTCTCCAGGCGAAGCAATCTTTGTAAGACCGTAAGAACTCCACTAGTCCCTTTCGCAAAGTTGGCTCCAGATCTGCCCCGACTCGGATCTTTTTTAAGGGCTCGGATGGGTCTAGAGCTACTTCTTCCAGTTCGGGAGCTTCCGGCTTTGCGTAGAAGGATGGAGTCTTACAGTCTTATAATTGCTAATCGGAGGTTTGCTTGCTTGTTCCGGCCTTCGAAGCCGCGGAAGTTGAGGAAGTCGTCGCTTTCATTGTCACTGAGTAACACTCTCTTGCAAGTCTTTGATCTCCTCGAGTCTCTTGCACCCCCCAAGGGGAAGGAAATTTTACGCACTGGTGATATGTTGACGGGATCGCTTTCATTCCATGGATCCAAGGCCTGCCCAAGATAACATTAAAAGGTGAGGGGCAATCTAGTACTTGAAATTTCACTTGATAGTTTACTCCCTGTGCAATAGTCGGTAGGGTGATCTCTCCGAGCGTGTTACGGGACTCGCCGCTGAATCCTACCAAAGTCGTAGACTTTTTGATTATATCGTTAAGTCCGAGTCCTAGGCTGTACAATGCATCCAACATAAGCAAGTTAGTAGAACTCCCGTTATCAATTAAAACACGTTTAACAAGGAAGTTTGCAATTGTTAACGATATTATTAAACAGTCATGGTGAACTTCCTCTTCTTCGACATCGTCGAAGGTGATGGGCATGATTGCGTGGCTGGAGCGTGTGGGAGCTTTGGGATTTTCTCGTCTGGCTTCTCTTGCGACCCTTTTCGCCGCGGAATAGGTCACGCCACAAATATCCGACCCCCTAGTAATGACGTTGATTACTCCTGCATGCTTGGGGGAGTCGGGTTTTCGGGCTCTTTCCTCATTCCGGGCCAGATGCTCCCTGCCGCGCTCTGAGATTAGCTCTTTGAGGTAACCTTTCCTCAGCAAGTCGACGACTTCCTTCCTTAGCGCGATGCACTCTTCTATCGTGTGGCCGTGATCGAAATGAAAGTCGCACCACCGTGACTCATCTTTACGATGGTGTGGTATGTCTTTCTTCCGTGGCCACTTGACAGTGTTTCCCATCGTGTTAAGGGTTCTGACTATCTCTGTTGCGCTAACTCAAAAGTTGTGGTGGGACAGCTCTGGAGGCAGCTGGGAGTTCTCACTTTTCTTCCCATATGACGTGTTAACAGTCGGCTTGTTGTGTGAGGCGTGGTGAGCGGCCGAAGGATAGGGAGCGTAACGAGCCTCCCGCTTTCCTTGTCGTCGATCATTCTGCTGGGGACTCGCCCCCTTTTCAGCATAGAGGTCGTCCTCTTCAAGACGGACATGAGCCAACGCCTTAACCTGCACTTCATCAAAGTTAAAGCAAGGGTATTTTGTCAGTTCACGATATAGCTCGGGGTTCCGGGAGGATATCCCTCGACGGAAGGCCTCCACTGCTGTTGCCACATCGCACCCCTCAATGGTTACAAGTTCCTCGTTGTAACGACCGAGGAACGCCTTTAGCGATTCTCGAGGCTTCTGGACTAAGCGGTTCAAGTCGCTAGACCGCTTCTTCGCGTGCCGGCTGCTTGCAAATCTGGCTTTAAACCTGTCAACCAACTCAGCGAAAGATGAGATGCTTCCAAGAGGTAAATGTGAATGCCAGTTTAGCGCGGGACCACTTAACGTGTTCCCAAACCATCGACACATAACAATTTCTTTCATGTCAAATAGGACGGTGCTAATGTTCATAGCTTGCTTAAAAGCTACTATATGCTGGTCGGGATCGGTAGTCCCTTCGTATTTGGGGATCTCGGGGACGTGGTACTTTCGTGAAATGTTAACTCGCGCGATTGCGGGTACAAAGGGCGAGTCGGTATAACCGTCTCGTCTTTCTACTGCTATCGGTTGAGGAGCCCCTAAGACCTGGGTTATTAGGTCCTCTAGGGCTCTAAGGCGTTCCTTCAATTAGACGACCTCGACATTCCCTTGAGTCGATCCCGACGCGTTAGCGATTACCTGATTACCTGTTGACGGGCCGGCGCCGTTTGGGATGACAAGGTTGGGGTCTTCCATGTCCAGGCGCCGGGCCACATCGTTAATCACGTCGCTCCTCTGATGGTGGGTTGGAGCCGACTGGACCTGAGATCGAAGTAAATTACGTTCATTAGTCAAAGCCTCAATTTGCTTCCCATAGACTTCAGTAATTTTAGAATTAGCCTCTTTTTGGCTATCTAGATCTTTTTTGAGCGCGAGCATGGAAGTTCGGATCTCCGCAAAGGCGCTAGATTAAGCCGCCTGCTTCTCAGAATTGTTGTTGATGGGCGGCTCTTCTTGGAGAGGCAATTCGGGGTTTTGGTCGTCATCGCCACCGCTGTTGGTGGTGTTGCTGGAGTTGTTGTTGTCGTTGTTGAGATTCTGGTTGTCATCGGAGTCGATAGTTTGGTTGTTGTTTGGCTCGAGATCTCCGACATGGCTATGGGTTGCATCCATGCTTGATGTTGGTTCGATTGCTTGCTGGGCCGCGACTTCTTTCTTGGCTAGGGCCCCACGGTGGGCGCCAATTGTTTTGGGCGAATTAACTGCGTAAACGCGTTACTTCGCTACTACGAGGGACTCCTAGTCACAAAGTTGTCACGACGTGTTAGAGAATATGAACGAGTAAATATTGACGAAAATAATGAGCAAAACAACAGAGAAAATAGTGAGAATGGTATGAATCGTAGAGCGAATTGTATTGATCGAATCGTTGCTTCTGAGAACAAATAACACTTTAGGAATGCACTTGGCTTTCTAGAACACAGAAGATCGTAATCAACTAGAATAAGGCAAGAATAGTGAGATTTTTTGGTAAGCTTTTAGGCGAATCTTGGTGCTCCAAATCATGTATCCTTTCCGTGGGCTTCGTCCTTCCTTTTATGCTCCACTCTCCCCCTCCTTCGAGCCATTGCCGAACGTTTATCAAATCCCGGAGATTTCGCTCCCACATTTACTTCTTGGCGTTGAAACCTCTTCCTCTTGCTACAGTCAAACTTCGTCTTTAATTATTGGAGCGGAAATCATGGGCTCCATATCTCCAGCCGTTAGCAATGATTCTTACGGGCCTATCTGCTTAGTATTTATGGGCTTGAGATTTGGGCGGCCCAACACTCACTAAGCCTTGATTACCCGCAAGGGTCTACAAGGGCCGACGTCCTTGAACTTGCTTAAAAGGAATCAACAAAACTAACACTTAATATCGTCCTAACAATTTCCCCCTTTTTGATGATGACAAACTCTTTAAACAATTCGCACAAAAATAAAGCTTTTAGCATGAAGAACTACACTTTAGCGTCCTCTGACGAAGATTAGCATGTAAACAGTTTTGAAGTGCGTCCAAACTTATTCTTGTACTAGTGTTCTTTAGACTTGGCTGAAATTCCCCCTAAACACTGCTTTCTATGATAACTTTAAAAACGAACGCATCGCTGCAAAACTATACTTCCCCCTTTTGGCATCATCGAAAAGGAGAACAAGTGATAAAGCATGCAAGCATAAAGTCATATCTAGAGGAATGAACGCTTAGACAAAAAGAAGTGCAAAGGCAGTGAATGTCATCCATAACAAGTTAGAGTGCAAAAGTAACCAGGGTACGGTTATTACAGACATTCACAAATGAGTTCAAAAGTAGCAAGTTCAAAACAACACAAAGAAACATGATTTTTCAGGAGTGGACGGGAAGGCGTGCTCACTTGGGACGCTTGCCAAGAGCCCTCAGGGTTTGAGCAGCCAGATCATTTGAGTGTTGCATGAGCTCGTTGTTACGGATGAGGGTCTCATGCATCTGTTGAATGAGATCGATGACCATGCACTGGTTGTCAATCATCATCCCTAGCAGTTCTTTGTTGGAGTACCCTTCAGCCATATTAGGCGCGTTCTCAACATCCGGCTCTTCTTCATTCTCAGCTTCTGGCTCAACTGGCGTCCCTACGACTTGAGCAATCTCACCACCTGGCATTAGCAACAACAGCCTCAAAAGCAGCCTTCAACTCTGCTTCCTTTTTCTCCCTGGCCAGTTGCTTCCTTACAGAGGGAAGTTCTTCATCATACCTCATTTTGCCAACGGGTGGCCCAGTAATCTGTCTGACATCCCAATGGGTGCCAAACGTCTTCTCTTCTTTGGGCTCATACAGGCCTTGCTGCGTCATTATCTTTTTGACAAGGGCAGGGCAGAGAAGGGAATGTTTGTTTTTGTTGCACTTCCCCATGTGCTCAAGGACGACTCTCGCAAGATTTATTGGCTGTCGTCTCAAGTAGGCATCCAGTATAATGTTGTCAGTGATCTGGACTATGAACTTCTTCAGTTGACAAGGGACGACCATGCGCACAATAAAGTGATGCGGAAGGACTCCCGTCTTGGAGAGCATGTGAGCGACCCTGCCCTTAGGCAAAGGCTGCTTTCCTTGGAAGATGTTGTCGAAGATCTCTTCTTGATTGAAGCGGCCAAAGCTTTTGCAAGGAAAATCATGAAGAGCTTGAGGGGGCGAGAGACGGAGGCCTAGCATGTTACGGACGGTACCTTCAACAATTGAGTACTCGTCGTCGTTTATAGTGAACGTCCTATGTGGCTTCCCTTTGACCTTAGAAACTTCAATTTTAGAGTATAAGAGTTTTGATGTATGACAAGGTGAGGAAGGGCTCCTTGACGTCACACAATCGCAAACGGAAACGGATGTAGACCTTGCACCAAGTATAAGCCTCGAACTTCTCGTATCGAAAACACAATCAACAATCTCACAAGAACGAACACTTGATCGAATCAAACCAATACTTACATAAACTAAACTCGAGTCACAAGTACATAAGTCACAAAGGGCGCAGGAAGAGAACTCTGTTCTCTTCTCAAAATACACTGAAAACAAATAAAAGGAAAAACTCAAGTATTTATTCTACCCTAGAGAAAGAAACCCTAAATTATTATCATAAGATATAAAGAATATCTCATAATAATAATAATTACAAATCTAGAAAACCAAGATATGGAAATAGTTTGATAATAATAAAAGGAATGCGTCCCTAGAAGGAAACTTGAGTCGCACGCAAGAGAAAGGAGGTCGGTCGAACACGCGCGGAACCAGAGACAGGTCGGCTGAGACCTGGTCTTGGTCGGCCACGACCCTATGGTGGTCGGCTCCTACCATCCAGAGAACAACTTTCCAACCGAACGATCCACTTCGTCTTCCGAGGCTCTTCCATCCTTAAGTAAAGACACTTGAGCGCAATGGAAGTCCCTTTGATGATCTTCTTAGCTCGACTTCTCGTCATTGGACCTTGGATTGGAGCCGTCATCATCTCTTCAACATCTCATGGATCTTCATCACCGTGTTTGCTATCAAGTTTCACTTGGTCAGGGTCCATAATTGCTGCCTCGGCCTCTAGGTGCATCCAGCTCTGGAACTCAAGCAGCTCAAGGAATTTAGTTCTATCATTGGAGCGCAAGAATTCAGCATCAAACAGCAGAGGCCCCAAGATCTTCTTCAACCTCTTGTTCTTATTCCCATTGTCGGTCACTATTACATCACCGTTGGCGTCCTCACCATCACCGCCCTCATCATCGTTATCCTCGTCCTGAGGATCTCCTTCTTCGTCTGAGGCCTCGTCCTCTTGTGTTGTGAGGACTCAGCCATCTCCGCGTCCTTTTCTCCAGACGCCCCCACTTCCACATGGCCAACTGAAGCAGGAGTCTTGGCAAGGGACTCTTGAGGGACCTCCGCCGGGAGCGTCCCTTAGACTTCTCCTTCCTCGATGTCAGCAGAAGGAGGAGGGGGAGGAGATTTAGCTTGATAAGGAGACGGAGAGGGAGAAGGAGTGTGAATCTTAGCATTTGGTGCACTCACTTGGGTAGGAGCCTGAGGAGCTGGAGGAGGAGGCTTCTTAGTTGGGGAATCCTCCACGATTACTTTTGGAGCAACGTCCTTGGCCTGGACCTGCTTGGGAGGAGCGTCCTTTACGACCTTAGGCATTGGTTGCGCCAGGTCGTCCTCGATTTCCGCCTCGAGCGGATCCACTATTGGCGCATCCTCAACCCTTTGTGAAGGGGGAGGAAGTAGAGCCAAAATCTGCTTGCCCTTGGAGGACACCTCAGTCGTGGCGTCCTTTTCAACTTGAACTTTCTTGGCAAGCTGCTCCTTCTCTATGGTGAGCTCAAAGAGCCTTATAGCTGCCATTTATTCATTTGAGACTCCTTCTAGTTGAGCAGAAGTCTTGAGTCTTTTTTTTGGAGCGGGAGGAGGAGTGGAAGGAAGGGGTTTAGGTTCCAAGGAGGAGGAGGACTTGATTTTGATCTTTTGTGTGTGTGTGGGGACTGCCTCTTTCTTTAGGAAGGGACGGAGCCTTCAAGGGAAGCCAAGAACTCCGCTATGTCCGGAAGGACTTTCACGAGGTCCTCAACAGTTCCCCCAAATTCATGACCGATAATGGAAGGCCCGTGGATTGGACGGTAGGTGAAGTTGGTCTATCGGAGACGAGGAGTGACGTACGTCACTGTGAAGTAGTGAAGTAGTCGTTGGACCTTGGGAGGGTGATTTTGGATGACGGCCCTTTGGCAGATGTTGCCTAGGCTCTTGGGCTCTTTCTCTAGCCAGTTCTCTACCAAGGGATCAAGCTTAGGATGGTAGAGAGGTTGGGCAAGCAATCCCATGTGACGTCCTTTGGAGGAAGTCATATCGGGTTTTGGCTTAAAAGGTTGTTCAAGGAATTTGAAGCGTTTTGAGGAGGTGGGTTTTGATTGAGATGGGGAATGTGATTGGTGTTTTTGAGAGGCTGGATGAGTGGTGGAAGGGCGGCGCTACGACTGGGATTGAGGAGGTGGTTGGTTGTTTTTGGTTTGTCCCAGCCTCCAAAACATCGCGCGAGCGAGAATCCATGGGAGATCGCCCATGCATTGGTAAGGGTTTCTTCACCGTTGAAGAAGATGAGGGTTTGGTGGTTTTGGAAGTGTTGCAAGTGTTGGCCATTGTTGGCCATTGTTGAGGATTGGGGGTTTTTATAGAGAACAATTTGTGAAATTCCGGCGGGCCGAGAGAACTGGTGACGTGTCGGGGTAAATTTAACCACTTCGTACATAAGCTCGGGATCCACCTTTCTACCAAAAAGCTTAAGGCAATGAGTAGGGATTTCACCTTATTTATATACTAGTGGGATTTGGTTTTGGTTTCCGATGTGGGATTCATTTTCTATCTCCAACACGCCCCCTCAAGTGGTAACTAGCCTGGCCTAGTTAGCACTTGGACAGACGGGTCTAGCATCTCATTCTTTTTATAGCTAACCCAGAGAACGGGCGGTGGCATCTCAATCTCTTTTTAGCCAACTCGACCCAAAGAACGGGCGGGTAGCTCATAATGTTAAACCCATGCCCAAATAGCCAGGGAGAAACGGACCCGGACCGAACAGGCTTTGATACCATGTGAAATTCCGGCGGGCCAAGAGAATTGGGTGACGTGTCGGGGTAAATTTAACCACTTCGTACATAAGGTCGGGATCCACCTTTCTACCCAAAAGCTTAAGCCAATGGGTAGGATTTCACCTTACTTATATACTAGTGGGATTTGGTTTTGGTTTCCGATGTGGGATTCATTTTACCATGTCGGAATCCGGTGGGCCCGATACCGGAGAGATGATGACGGAGTGGGCGACCGTCGTGCGCACATGCGCGAATGGGCCTGATCACATAAGCCCATGTGGTTCCATCCTAAAACCAATTGGCAATAGGAGGAGTAACCCATGTACTTATATGGTAGGCGGTTTAGATTATGAATTTCAATGTGGGATAAGGTTCCCAACACGCCCCCTCAAGTGGCAACTGGCCTGGCCCAGTTGGCACTTGACACGATAAGACAAGACAAGACAACAACGGGTGGGGACAACCTGGCCCAGACCCGATCAAACCAGGAGACCCATGAACGAACAAGGCTCTGATACCATGTCGGAATCTGGTGGGCCCGATACCAGAGAGATGATGACGGAGGAGGCGACCGTCGTGCGCACATGCGCGAATGGGCCTGACCACATAAGCCCATGTTGTTCCATCCTATAACCAATTGGCAATAGGAGGAGTAACCCATGTACTTATATGGTAGGCGGTTTAGATTATGAGTTCCAATGTGGGATAAGGTTCCCAACACAATTAGGGTTTGATTTTGAGATTTGGGAAGGCAAGTTACCAGATTTGAGCAAGAGGGCGAAAATGGCAAAGAGTTTTTACAGGAGCAACAAGGGGCTATTTATAGGAAGAAGACGAAGGAAAGGCGGGGGCAACAGGGTAATTTCTCCACCTACTGCTCAACATGTGTATTCTTCTTCGCTAAGTAACCAGTTGTTCCCCACCGTTAAGCGGATTCCGAGATTTGCGCCCGAAATTCTCGCGATGGTTCACCTCCATTTTTCAAAATTCAAACGGCCACAATTCAACAAAGGACTTTGACCTGTTGTCCTTACAAAAACCACAAACCTCTTTCTGAGAACTGTAACCCTGCATCCCAACACTGAACTCAACAAGATGACTCTAAGAACTCTGCACAGGCGTCCTTATGACTTTGACAAGATTCCCTTGAATCACTTAGAACCATTTTTGAAAATCAAACAAGCACGTCCCGTAATGTGAAAACAAAGAAGGCTCATAAGACGCTTTTTCAAGATTCTCGGCTTAGGTAAGCTTAGAGTTCCTATCATTTTGGCTTATAATGAGGGTTGGGTGATTAGGGATACTCTTAAGATCAAAAGAGAAATGAAAAACGTTCAACGCAAAAGCAAATCACATGTCTTAGACTAGCGTCCCTTCAAGATGACTTTAAATGCATGACAATCTTTAAAACAGGTTCTCAACAAAATATAGCCAATCATTGAGGGAATAATAGAACGGGACTTGATCATTTAAAAGTTATCATCCCCAGGAGCAACCTAAGATGCTCAAAGGGACGTCTATCAAGTGCTTTTGTGAAAATATCGGTCACTTGGTCCTGAGTTCCTAATATGATCCACTCTAATCAATCCTAGTTCCACATTATCACGAAGAAAATGATGTCTAATATGAATATGCTTGGTTTGTGAATGATGAACAAGATTTTGGACAATGTTTATAGCACTAGTGTTATCACACATGATTGGGACTGTGTCGAGGGATGTACCATAGTCTTCCAATTGGTACTTGATCCAAAGGACTTGTGAGCAGCACGAAGCAGCAGCAACGTACTCGGCTTCCGGAGTTGAAAGTGCCATGGAATTTTGCTTCTTGGATCCCCATGACACAAGGCAAGAGCCTAGGAATTGTGTCATTTCAGAGGTGCTCATCCTATCCACCACATGGCCTGCGTAGTCTACGTCAGAGTATCCTACGAGGTTGAGGGACGTCTTTCTTGGATTAGCTTGAAAGCGAGCACACAAGCATACAGTGAACATGATGTCGGGACGGCTCGCGGTCAAGTACAATAAGGATCCTATCATGCCCCTGTAGAGTTTTTGATCCACACTCCTTCCTTCTTCATCAGCATAAAGGCGAGTGTTTGGAGAGATGGGAGTGGCTATGGATTTGGACAAGTTCATCCCATACTACTCAAGCATTTCACGGATGTACTTCTGTTGGTGAATGCACATCCCATCAATGAGTTGTGTGATTTGAAGTCCTAAGAAGAAGTTGAGTTCTCAAATGAGGGACATCTCAAACTCACTACTCATCAAGTTCTTAAATTCCTCTACAAGTTTCATGTTAGTGCTTCCAAATATTGTGTCATCGACATAGACTTGGACAATTAAAACATCAAGTTCTTGAATTCCTCTACAATTTCCATCTTCTGGAAAGCGACTTCTTTTGAAGTATTTTCACGTGCCCAGACATAGGAAGCTTCCGTCTGAGGACTACGACCGATCGTGGTGTATTCATATTGGGGCGGCCTTGATTTGAATTTGAACTACTGCAGAATTTAGGCGTGCGTCTTTTCTTGATGAGGACGTTGTCCTATCTCGCAGGGACTCCATTCTTTGTTCAACTTTAGATATTCTAACAGAGTGCGTCCCTATTGCTTAGGGACTCTCGTTCACTTTTTTGTCATTTTCACTCATGGGCGTCCCTTGGACTTACCTGAGATAAACACGTGGACAACCATTATATAGCATTGAGTTTGTCATTATCCAAAACTAGGGGCTTCCATTATTGGTTCGATATTAGAGACTTGCGTCCTTAATATCGTCCCAACATTATCTTTCTTAAACGCTACTTCCATGTAGTGTCCTAGTTGCTAGAAATCTCAAATCTCTTAAATCATCAAACTAATGTTACCATCTTGGGTCTTCTATTGATCCTTGCTCATCTAAAACCTCTCGCTCAAAACGTCGTATGCTTTCTGCTTGAAACAACCCTTGACCGTTATGCATCAACCAATGTTTTATTAGTTTATGATGCTCCTCATATTTGACCTTTTCTAAGAATTGATTTATTCTCCCACTTGATTACTCTCATATTAGACCAACATCCATTCTTCCTTTTCCAACTTTTGTTAGCTAATGTTTCTTGTCTTCTATGAAAATATCAAATAGTAAAGAGAATCTTGTTCAGAAGGAAACTGAAGAACTCGGGTTTGAAGGAAGGAAAGAAGGAAGAAGGTTTTCAAAACATCTTTTGTTTTGACCTTATTTTTCGGTCTCAGATGCTTTTACATTCTAAACAATGTCTTTAAAATTCCATTGTAACTCTGTATGTAAGACAGTTAATTTAACATTAAGGGAAGTTCTTCCCAATTGTAATCTGAATCTCGTTTATGAAATAAATTTTGGTTATTATTATATCATTGTGTTAAAATTACCTTATAAGCCTTGAGTGGTTTTGGATGGTAAAATCCGAGGTCACTGACCCCTTGACTTTAAAAATGAGGGTGTTACAAGGTCTAAGCACCGATTACAATGCCTGAGAGATAGTTGTAAGACCAATCCCGTTGAGGGTGATATCAATAGTAGGCAAGGCCTATTAGGCTGTTGTGAACGGATCTATGGCTACATAGGCTGATTGCATGCCAATTGAGCGGATGTTAGATCAAGTTACTAGTTGAAGTGACATGTCCTTAGTGTTGCTTTACTTGTCTATGCTTACGTGCTATTTTATGTATATGTGTTTAATTTTTATGCATGTGTGTAACCATCCTTAGAGTGATATTAGTGTGTGTCTGCAGTGGCGGAGGGAGGGGGGACGGGTGGGGGCGGCCGCCCCCACCGTCGGCCCGGGAAGCGGGACTATATAAGGAGTCGCCCCCATGGATGGGCTTGGGACGGGGGCGGATTCGCAGGGTTTTTGAAGGCGGGGGTAGAGGGCGTCACCGCCGCCCAATTACCAAACGCCCCCTAAAGGGTATACCTATGTTTACCAAGAAGTACACCTCTATATACAAATACTCTAAGGTTTTGTCCTTAATTGTCACTCATGATGAGGATAAGAGGGCTTGTCTTATCTCAAATCGAGTTTCATGATAATCATTGAGCTAATTAAGGGAGAAACATCAATTCAGGGAAGCTTCCATGGGATTGAAGCATATATTAAGATACTCATTTGTTCATTGATCATGCCCTTGATATGCATAAGAAGTCAACAACTTTGTAGAAGTCTATGATATTGAGTCCAATAGTCCAACACTCTAGAAGGCATCCAACTCCAACACTGGCTTGGATCAATCCAAAGCATCAATTCTGGTTGGGGTTAAAACAAATCGATTTAAAAGAGGTAAAATCATCGGTTTCCCATTTACTCAACCTGGTCGTTTAGATTCAAGTTTTACTCGGTTTAGATCGATCCAATTCCAATCCAATTTACTGATTAAAACCGAACTTGCCACACCACTAGTAAACGTTTCCAACATCCACCATACACTACCCAACTTGAATTGAGTTTTCCTTCATTCATCCATCATACCATGTTTCTAAATAACCACGAATTATTTACATGGCACTATACAAAGTCAAAAGACTCGTAACGGGGCAAAATCGTCCATCACAAACGAAATTATGTTGTGATTTTCAATGTACGGGGCCCCATATGGCCCACATTCGCCCCTTCGCCTTTTCCTAAGCCGGCCTTTGATTAATCCCAAACCTCATTTCCACAATCCTTCTCTCTCGTCTCCTCTTACACAAAATCCCCCTTCCCGATCTCCATCTCCGGCGCTCTCAACTCCAGATCCACCCACACCAACCCAACAAACCATGTCTCAGAAGACCGAGAAAGAGGAGAGCGTCGAGCTCAAAGTCCCTTCGGCGCCGGAGACCCTCGCAACCGCCCTCTGCTCAGAAAACTGCAAAATCCCGGCCGTTTCAGCTCCCACCTCCGCCTCTAACGCCGGATCTGCCCCTCCCGACCCATCCAGGCCCGATCCGGCCCACGAAGCTCCTCTCCCCACTCAGGAGGCCGCCAAGGACCGGGCCGATTCGGAACCCATGAAGAGGAAGGCGGTGAATCGGTGCCTGTGCTGTGCGAAACGGGTCGGGCTTACGGGCTTCAGGTGCAGGTGCGGGGAGCTCTTCTGTTCTGTGCACAGGTACTCGGATCGCCACGTTTGCAGCTACGATTACAAGGCCGCCGCCCGAGAGGCCATCGCTAGGGAGAATCCCGTCGTCAGGGCCGCCAAGATATTGAAGGTTTGATCGGGAAGGGAGAAAGAGGGGGTTTCGATTTGGGTTTGATCGGTCGGGCTTGTGGGCGGGCCCCTTGATTTGGCCCGGAGAAGACGATTGGATGACGGACGGGCCGAGCGGGCGCCTGGGGGCATAAAGCGTAAGAAATTAGACCGATTTGGTCGGGGTAGTTTGGTCATTTCACGGGTCTTAATGACTTTGTTGTGGTTGTGGAGAATTTGTACTTTTATTTTTTAGTAATATTTTTCCCTTGATGTTTATCTTCGCTTTCTGCTGATTTCGGGGAATTTGTCACGTTGTGGAACGAATAATCTTATGCTTGATTATATTTTTATAGTATTGGTATTTTTTCACATCCATAATCATTTTGTATGGGGATCTTCTACCAATTTAGCTAACCCATGTGAGTATTATATATAATAGGGGACTCTTTATTTAAAAAGGAAGTTTACAAGAAGATGAAATGTTGATGAATGTGTAATGTGATTAGCAAGTTTACCAACTACTCCACTTAGAGACAGCAGCCCACTAATGGGGACCTTTGGGTTCGACAAATCATCTTGTCAATTAATAAATCCTAATAATGCTCGTGAAGATGAAAACTATCGTATTTTTTGTCTGATTGAAGGATTGAGTTTCTGAGCTGTTGTTTGTCAACTTCCTTTAATTGAACTGCGTAGGTATATTTATTAAAGGCTGGCGGCAGCTTCACCCAACTCATTTTATTTGAGATATTAATCACGTATAAAGGATATTTTTTATGCATATTGGTAATAATATATTTTTATAGGGCTCAATTCAATCATTTGAGCGAATTTAGCAAAATAGCCATAGACCCTAGTGGAATAGAATTTTTTGTAGGTAATGGCTACTTTCTATCTGGTAATAATATACTTTCTATCGTATTTTGTTTGTTTTCCGTTTTTGTCGTCTGAATATGTTTGTCCCTTTCTTTCTTTTTTATATCAATAATTTCTTAACATATTACTCTAATTCAATAGTA
Organism: Polygonum aviculare; assembly: GCA_934048045.1. NCBI lineage: Eukaryota > Viridiplantae > Streptophyta > Magnoliopsida > Caryophyllales > Polygonaceae > Polygonum > Polygonum aviculare. The sequence continues at coordinate 12,352,086 of OW204023.1, read as the reverse complement.
TCATTTTTTATCCTTGATTATCCAATTTTTTCTTCTACTTTAATCATTTTTCCTTTCTATAAAACTACTCATTAGAATTTTAACTTGTACTCACTTGCACATTTTTCAATACTTTATAATTTCCTCAATAATAGCAAAATGTATACTTTGAGAACTATACCTAGAGAAAATGCCCCCTACTCTCCCTTCTCCCCTACCCTAACTTCACGTCCCAAATAGCCCCCTCAACTCAAGCCCCAAATCTTAACCCTAGAAATCGAATCTTAGGCCAAAGAGGCTAAATTTGTTGCATCATTCTACTACAATCATCAATCGATCTCAAAATCGACTATGCTGGCTTAGCAATCCGGAAAATCTCTCCAAAAAAATCTGTAAAACCTAACCGGGAGAAATTCCCAAATCGAAAACGGCATGGGCTAGAAGCCTCACGTAAGCCCGATTGGAGGGATGGTTCTCTCAATCTGACTAGAACGAGGCGTCTTCACAAACAACGCGGGCTGTTCTTCAAAGAACCATGCAATTTCCTTAACCTAAGGTTGGAAATTCGGAGATATCGTGCAAACCACCTGATGCGAGGGGTGCTCGGAGCAAGGACGAGATGGGTGGGAAGGAGGAGTTCCCGAAAAGCGTTCAAGCATGAAGAATCATGGCAGGATTGGCTCGATCCTCTCTGGAAAATCCAATTTGAGAAGCGTCCATTGCAAAGCTACAGGTTGCCTATTTCCCTTTGTGTTGACAAATTATGTACTTTATATGTGTTGTGCTTGTTTGCTGATGTTTTGTTTACACATTTCCTTGGCTTGGGGCTGAGATTGATTCCCTTTATTTTCAATCTCCTGGTAGCCATGGATTTCAAAATATTACTTTCTCTAATTACTTCCTTTTGGGGTAGATGTTTGGGACTATATATGAAAGCACAAATCTGATATGTATGGAGAGTGGGGAGAACTTATATAAATTACTTTTCTGTTGGATTGTTTTTGTTTACCTAGAACAATATGAGAACTTGGACCAATATGAAGAATCTGGCCAACTGACTACTATGGTCGATAAGACCTTAAAGAGTAGTGCAATAAAGAACCAAGTTCAAGCTCGTCCCTCGGTGACAAATTTGTATGTGCACCTCTACTCTGTAACAAGAGTTTTGAAATATCGGGAAAGTAGTCCTCAATTAGATTATCTTTGGTATATCAGCTGGTACATTTTTAAGACTTCTTTTCATTCTAAGTTTCCATACTCGTTTGATAGAACATGTGTAACTCTATTTATGGTTTGCAGAACAGTTGTCAAAAATGTCTCATTCCAGCTAAAGGAAAACAACAACAATGCTAGTCGTGATGACATTAAGAATACCGAAGGAAGGAGTAAGAGGAACATGATGATGACAAATTTTTCAGCCAAATTTGTTTGGATTGAGGATATTTTCTTCTCTGTCAAGGGAGATGCTAGAGCCCCTTGTGCTCGGATGTTTTGGGAGTTGGATATTGGTGTCACACCTTGTAACTTGGTTAGACATGATGTGAGTCAATTTGTGACCTCTTGGTTGATACTTAATTGGATCATATTTGATATTTTGAGCTCCTCCTTTATTGTATTAGTACATAGCTTGACGCACACAATTAGATTTTCATACTTGATAGGGCTTAAACATGAAGACTTAGAACCAAAAAGGGATAAATTTTCAGTGGATTTTGCCATAAATTTTCTACAATATAGGTATACTCATGAATGGAGAGATGTATTTTTTTGTTCGGTTTGGGGCTGGCCAAGCAAGATGATCGAGAGCGATGTTGTGACACATAAAAGGTTGATTATCTTAAATCAAGTAGACCTCTATTTGAATAAAATGTTAAGCAAGGCAAGTGAGTATTATGGAAATAGATTGAGACAATGGTTTTTCTTTTATGTGTGTTTGAGTGTGTTGGCAAATAGGCTCGGCGAGAGCAAAAAAATGTATACAGGGAAACATAAAGAGGTTAAGGCTACATACAAGCTATCTTTGTTGGCTATAATTTTGAATGGGAAAAATTTAAAGAAGCTTAGAATGAGGAGGAAAGTAATTAGGAGAGAGTGGATTGTTGTAGGCAAACGTTTCACAAGAATATAATGGGATACTTACCTAAGAAAATGTAATTGTCATGATATTCGAAAACCAAGTATTAAGGTCCGCGAGGACCTTAAGAATGTATATGTCGGTTGTTTAAAATGAAAATTGCTTTTTGGAAGAAAAGGGGGGTTGGTAGGAAGTCTTTCTGGCCTGAAATAGATTCTTTTTGTAAAATTGAAAGAGTTCAAATAATGGTCATTGCAGAAACGAAGACAGATAAAATCCCGAGTGACCAAGCCTGGAGACGAGCGGGCTTTGATAATTTAATATGGTCACAGCTGATAGAAAACCTGGAGGGATATGTGTTCTTTGGAAAGAATACCAACTTATCAATGAGATAGTAACTATGCTAGTTCAGAAACCTAGATATATCATACGGAAGTATGTAAATCAAACAACAAGTTATGTAATGGCAATCTTTTTTCTTTACGACCCCCCGAATGAAAATAAGAAAAATGATTTCTGGATAGAGTTTGCACAATGTGCAAATAGTATCAAGCTTCCTCTGATTATTATAGGGGGCCTAAATGAGATTGAGGAGCCATGCGATAAGAAAGGTGGAGTATTTCCTGAACCAAGCAGCTTTGTACGAATCGCAAGACTAAAGGATATACGTGATGTAAGAGATATTCCGACAACCGGACATGAATTTACATGGAGAAAAAATAAAACGGAAATTAATAACACATATGAAAAGCTTGATAGAGTCCATGTAAGTGATCACATAATTCAGTGGTTCCCAAACATAAGAACGCATAACCATGCTTTTTGACCTCGGATCATTGTAAGTTTTTATTAGTGTTAGTACACGAAATATGTCGGTGTACAGGTCTCAATTCCTTCTTCAATGCCCTTCTTCTCCAGCCTCCTTCAATGACCTATACCTGCAAAACAATGGACAAAGGGGGCGGGGACCCCCTAATCCACCTCCGATGCCTAAGTCAGTAGAGTATTCACAAGGGTAAACAGTAGAGAGAAAGGCGCAGGGTAGGGCGATCACAAGCGATGATCGGCCCCTCTAGAGTCAGGGCAAGCGATGATCAGCCCCTCTAGGATAATTTGTGTATATCCTTTCCACATGGCCAAGCCATGTATTTATAGTGGAGAGAGAGGGCTAGGGTTAATTCCTTGGAGCCCAATTAATAACTCTATCTTCTTAAATAAGATAGAATCTTCCAACCACTTGGATAACTACCAGGATTTAATAGGCTAATAAAGATATTTATTAGATATGCTTACCTAGCTGGCGAAGATATTATCCTTAATTATGATGGTAAATTTACCCACCTACAATTAGAACTGATAAACGGTACAATTAGCAAGGCACAACCATTCAAGTTAGAAAAGATGTGGATGCAAAGTAAAGACTTTAGAAATGTGGTAAAACAAAGCTTGGAGGGTGGAGTTCCAAGGATCGAACATGTTCCAAATAATGAAGAAAACACAACTTCTTAAAGCGCATGCCAAGCTGTGGAAGAAAAGAACTTTAGGAAACACCTTTGAGCAACTCAGAGAAATTTAGGAAACACTTGCATCACTACAAACGCAAATTATTGTATCACCGCAACCTACGATGGTGCAAAAACAGCTTCGACTATTACATAAAAAGGAATGCATTTTGAACTCCCATAAGACATATTGGAAACAACGAGCGAAAACAAAACATATACCACTCACGGATTCAAACTCATGATATTTTCATAAAATAGCAATAGGAAGAAGGAACCGGAAAATTATCAGATCAATCATCGCAAGTGATGGAACGATGATACTAGGAGAGGAAAACATATCTCGCGAGATTAGGAATGATTATTGTAAACGGTTTGCGAAAGAACCAGTAAATGCCATCCTTACTCAAGAATACTTAACATTAATAAACCAAGAAATAACGCATGAAGATAACACACATCTGACGAAACCAGTTACCAACAAGGAAATTCAAGATGAAGTGTGGCAAATTGGCTTAGACAAATCAACGGGCCCGGACGGGATGCCAGTAGAGTCTTATAAAAAATACTGGGATATAGTAGGACCTTTTGTAATTAAGGCAATCAAAAGTTTTTTCCATTTTGGAAAACTGTTGGAGCAAACTAACAACACTTTCATATCGTTGCTCCCAAAACAGGACAACCCAAGTACGACTAACCATTTCGGACCAATTAGTCTGTTGATTCGCCATCTTTTGTATGCCTTATCTTGATGTTTTTAGGAGGCTTTTGAGTGTTTTAGGCTAAGTTTTAGGCTTTAGTGTTGCATTATGGCGAAAGACTCAAAAGTGTGCAATTTGAAGATTTTATCGGATTTTGCCTCTGCATGGTTTCCGCGGGCGCGACTCCCTTGCCGCGGACGCGGTGAGACTGCAGAGAGGAGTTGTTGAAGACCCGAAGGCCGCGGGCGCGGTTCTCTTGCCGCGGTCGCGGTAGAAGCCGTTTGAAGAATTGTTGACCCGGAGAAGACCGCGGACGCGGCGGGCATGGCGCGGACGCGGTGGCCACCGACTTCACAACGCGCGGAGCCTTCTTTGGATCAACTTTCCTTTTATCTTAGTTTTATTTTCGGACATTGCTTTTATCCCAAGACACTATTTAAGGGATTGTAGGTTGTTTTGCTTGATTGATTCTAAAACCTTTGTTTGAAGACTTGAGTTTTATGAAGATTATGGAGAACTAAACCTCTCAAGGGTTTATTCATCAATGAAGCTTTGATTGATTAGTTTGTGAGATTCTAAATCCTTTTCCTATTCCTTTGGTTATTATTGATTCTCTTGTGCTTAATTACATGATTATTGATTGTTTCTCTAGGAGTAATTAACCTATTGATTTGATTAATCTTCTACAGTTGGGACGGGTTTGGACCGTGGACAAACCTATTCTGTGAAAACAACTTAAATCTAGATCTGTTGTCTATGCAACTAGGATTTAAGAAGAGAATTGATTGTTTGCTTGTGAAATTGACTCGTAGCTTGATTTCTCTTGCATGCATCCTATATATCCTTGTTCTTAATGCTAATATTGATTTGAGCGTCCTCTATCTTTATTAAGTATTTCCTGGACCGTGGACAGGAAATTAGTCAAGATTAGGATTGGAATTAACTATTGGATTAAAAGGAATTGGTGTGAATCAATGATCAAACGACTCTTTTAAAGTGGATTTGTTGAATGAACCTGTCTTTAGTACTTTGATTGATCTTGTGAAACTGTCGATTTGTCTTCTTGCTTTGGTAATTGAATCTCTTGCATAAAACCCCCCTCTTTGTTCTTGGTTGACATTAATATTAGGCTAGATACCTTAAGTTCTCTTGGGTTCGATCTCATACTTGCTCTCTATACTTAGTTTGTAGTTTGGGTTATTTATCTTTGACTTTGGGTACAACGATTTTACCCGAGCCAAATTTTGGCGCCGTTGCCGGGGAACTTAGGTTCTATTTAGTGTGATATTTGTGTTGACTGTTGTGTGGACCTATCTTACGGTCCACACCTTTGCTACTGATTTCTTTGCAAGTGTTGTCGTTGATTTCAGGGGACAAGATGGCTGATCAGTCGATCAGGCAACAATGTGCTCCGGATTTCGCACAACAACACATGACTGTTGAGTATCCCGCATTAGCTGAAGGGGTAGAATTTGTGGTGAAACCCGGCTTGACTGCTCTTTTGCCTCAATTTGGTGGGCAACCGGTAGATGATGCAATTAAACATCTCAGGGAGTTTGAGTATGTCTGTTTGGGCATGAAACCTGCTGGGGTCACCATAGATCAAATCAATCTGCGAGCTTTTCCGTTCTCGCCAACTATTCAGCCCGGGATTGGTATTTGCTCATATCAAGCGGTCCTCGTGCACAGCAGATTACAACATGGGACCAGATGAGGGTTGCATTCTTGGATCAATATTTTCCTGTCCCACTAAGGGCAGCCTTGAAGAGGGATATCTCCACGTTGCAGCAGTAGAAAATGGAGAGTTTGTACGATTACTATAATCGCTACAAAAAGCTTATTGTTAGTTGTCCATGCCATGGGTTTCCAGCTCGTGATCTCGTGTGGTTTTTCATGAGCGGTCTTAATGAGTGGGACAAGAAGCTGATAACTGCGTCATGTGGAGGTTCTTATCTAGACAGAACTCCCCAGGAAGTCTTTAAAATAGTGGAGAACTTTTCCGAGGAGAATAGGAGCCCAACACCTCCTTGCTCGGACGAGTCATCGGCCGAAGATCATCTTTCTAGGAAGCTGGAGGAGATGAATGAGTTGTTCGATAGGAAATTCCGGGATATGAGCTTAAAGCTCGAGAGGAGAATGAGGGAGATTTCTGAAAAGATCAATATTAATCCTTCATCACTGGTGAATGTGAGTGCTATATCATTAAGGAGTGGACGAGAGCTGAGCACAGAAAGAGATGTTTCTGTAGAGATTCCGCGCCCGCGCTCACCTTACCGCGCCCGCGAAATCTCAACAGAACCTCACCATGAAGATTCAGCGCATTCACCGCGTCCGCGCTCGACGAGCCGCGTCTGCGCTTTCCATGCAGAAGACGAAGGCTCCAGGGACACCGAAATCACGGATTCGCCGCGTCCGCGCTCTAGGGACCGCGTCCACGGTTTCGCTGCAGAACCTGTGGATGACTACGTGAGGCCTAATTTTCCACCTCTCAACTCTTACAAGCCACCACCACCATTCCCGGATGCTCTCAAGGATACGAGGAAGCTAGCAAGCGACAAGGACATCTTCGAGACATTCGCTAAATGTGAGGTTAATATTCCTTTGCTCAAACTTGTTAAAAGTGTTCCTCGCTTTGCTAAATTTCTGAAAGAATTATGCACCATTAAGAGGAACCAACAATTGAAAAGGAAATCTAAAAAGGATGAACCCAAAGATCTTGAACATGTGTCAGCTGTCTTTCAAAAACGCATGCCTAAAAAGTGTGGTGATCCTGGAATGTTTGCTATTCCTTGTGTTATTGGTGATACTAGAGTAGAGAATGCTATGCTTGATTTGGGTGCTTCTATTAATGTCATGTCTCATGCTGTTTATAAGTCTTTAGGTTTAGGACCCATGCAAGAAACTGACATAGTAATTCAATTAGCCGATAGGTCCACTATTCGTCCTAGAGGTTTGGTTGAAGTTGTTCTTATCATGCTTGGTTCTTTGATCTTTCCTGCTGACTTTTATGTGGTTGACATGAATCATGATTCGCGTACAACTCCATTATTGCTTGGTAGACCTTTCATGAAAACTGCTAAAACATGCATTAATGTGAGTCAAGGCACTCTATCCATGGAATTTGAGGGTGAAAGAGTTGAATTCAATATCGCTGAAGCAATGAAATTTCCATCTGATGATCCTTTGCTATGCTCTGTTGATGTTCTTGAACCTTTAGTGCAAAACCACTTTGACCATAATCATGAGGATGCATTAAAATCTGTCATTGAATATGATGTGAAACCTTCTAATGTGGAATTTGCTTTGTCTACTGAGATGAGTGATGTGGTTAGTAGCATGAATAGGAATGAACATGATGTATTGGCCATTGGGCCCCCGCTACTAACACCTCAGAAAGAGGAGCTTGTGCCTTCTGTTGTGCAGGCACCTGAGATAGAGTTGAAGCAACTTCCTGACCACCTCAAGTATGCTTTTCTGGGAGAGAACGAAACACTACCTGTGATTATTTCTAGTAAACTCTCTACGGAGCAAGAAGGGCGCTTAGTGAAAGTACTTCAGGAGCACAAGACTGCACTTGGATGGACCATTGCGGACATTAAGGGGATCAGCCCCTCTACATGTATGCATCGGATCCTATTGGATGAAGGAGCAAAGCCATGTCGGCAACCGCAGAGGCGATTGAATCCGCCTATGATGGAGGTCGTGAAGAAGGAAGTTCTCAAGCTCTACAACGCAGGCATGATTTATCCTATCTCTGATAGTACTTGGGTAAGTCCCACCCAAGTAGTACCTAAGAAGGGAGGAATCACCGTGGTGGAGAATGAGGATGGAGAAAAAGTTCCTCAGAGGTTGCAGACAGGGTGGCGAGTGTGCATTGATTATAGGAAGCTGAACGCAGTCACTCGCAAGGATCATTTTCCTTTGCCCTTCATTGATCAGATGCTTGAGAGGCTCGCAGGCCGTGCTTACTATTGCTTTCTTGATGGTTATTCGGGATACTTCCAAATTGCTATTGCGCCGGAGGATCAGGAGAAAACAACATTCACTTGCCCCTTTGGTACTTTTGCATATCGTAGGATGCCCTTTGGGTTGTGCAATGCCCCGGGGACCTTCCAACGGTGTATGGTCAGTATCTTCTCCGAGTACATCGAGAATTTCATTGAGGTCTTTATGGACGACTTCACGGTTCATGGGGATGATTTTGACTCTTGCCTCGATCATTTGACACTTGTGCTTCAAAGATGCGTCGAGACCAATTTGGTTCTCAATTCGGAAAAGTGTCACTTCATGGTTGAGCAAGGGATTGTTCTTGGACATGTAGTGTCATCCAAGGGTATTGAGGTTGATAAGGCCAAGGTTGACACCATCAAGTCGTTGCCTTACCCTACAAATGTCCGTGAGGTGCGCTCCTTTCTGGGTCACGCGGGGTTCTACCGCAGATTCATTCAAGGCTTCTCCAAGATTGCTGCTCCTCTCTGCGAGCTCCTCAAAAAGGATGTTTCTTTCACCTTTACAAAGGAGTGTCGGGCAGCATTTGATACACTCAGGAAAGCACTCACTAGTGCTCCCATAATTCAGCCCCCTGATTGGTCTCGTCCATTTGAGATCATGTGTGATGCCAATGATTACGCTGTGGGAGCCGTTCTCGGTCAAAGAGAAGCGAGAGTACCATCCGTCATATATTACGCTTCTATGACTTTGAACGACGCTCAGAGGAACTATACTGTCACAGAAAAAGAGATGCTTGCAGTGGTTTTCGCTCTTGAGAAATTTAGGCAATACCTTTTGGGCACCAAGGTGATCATTTACACAGATCATGCGGCTCTTCGTTATCTCATGACGAAGAAGGAGACCAAGCCACGTTTGATAAGATGGGTCCTCTTGCTCAGTGAATTTGACATTGAAGTGCGAGACAAGAAAGGTGTTGAAAATGCGGTCGCTGACCACTTGAGTAGGTTGCCAAACGCATCGGAGTCATCAGAGAACCAGGAGCAGATTCGGGGAGATTTTCCCGATGACACTTTGTTCGAGATGCACTCTACATCAATTCCGCGCCCGCGCTCGCCGAGCCGCGTCCGCGCTTTTCATACAGTGGAGGAGGAAGAATTCGGCAACGAACCGCGTCCGCGGCAGCTCAGCCGCGTCCGCGTTTTCCCTGCAGAAGAGGATCATGACTCTGACACCGTGCCGCGCCCGCGCCAGGACTTCCGCGCCCGCGGTACGAGCCCAGAAGCCTCGGATGCTATTCAAAACGAGGAGTCCATCCTCAAGATGCAGAGACTCGAACCGTGGTACGCTAACTTAGTGAACTTTCTCGTCTCGGGAGCAATGCCACCTCACTACACTCGAGCTCAGAAAGATAAGATCCGCAGTGAGGCCCGATTCTATGTTTGGGATGAGCCATATTTGTGGAAGCATTGTGCAGACGGCGTTATCCGACGTTGTATCCCGGATAACGAGGTAAATTCAATCCTTTCTTTTTGTCATTCTTATGCATGCGGGGGACACTTCGGTGTTGATAAAACTGCTAGGAAAGTTCTAGAAGCTGGATTTTATTGGCCTCATATCTTTAGGGATGCTAATGCTTTCTGTAGGTCTTGTGATAGATGTCAAAGGGTGGGAAATATTTCTAGGAGAAATGAAATGCCTCAATCTCGTATGATATTTTGTGAAATTTTTGATGTTTGGGGTATAGATTTCATGGGACCTTTTCCATCCTCCTTTGGGAATCTTTATATTTTGCTTGCGGTGGACTACGTTTCCAAGTGGGTGGAAGCGAAGGCCACCAAGACTGATGATTCGAAAGTGGTTGCAGATTTCCTTAGGAACAACATCTTTTCCAGGTTTGGCATTCCCAAGGCCTTAATAAGTGACAGGGGTACTCACTTTTGCAATAAGACCATCAGCGCTCTCTTGAAAAAGTACCATGTCACTCAAAAGGTTTCTACCGCCTATCATCCTCAAACAAATGGGCAAGCAGAGGTATCCAACCGGGAGATCAAATCTATTTTGGAGAAAACGGTGGCCCCGAACCGAAAGGATTGGAGTTTAAGACTCAATGATGCTTTATGGGCCTACCGTACAGCCTACAAGACTCCCATTGGCATGTCCCCCTTCCGGCTAGTCTATGGGAAAGCTTGTCATCTCCCCGTAGAACTAGAGCACAAGGCATATTGGGCTATAAAGAAGTGCAACATGCGCATTGATGAAGACGGTGCCTTTCGGAAGCTACAACTCCAAGAGTTGGAAGAACTAAGGTTGGAGGCTTATGATAACGCTGTGAGCTTCAAGGACAAGACTAAGGCCAAGCACGACAGGAACATTCTTCGGAAAGAATTCAAGGCAGGAGATAGAGTCCTCCTTTATCAATCCCGCCTCACACTTTTCCCGGGAAAGCTACGTTCTCGATGGGCGGGCCCGTTTGTGATTTCACAAGACTTTCCCCATGGTGCGGTAGAACTCTTTGACCACGATGACAAGCTTTTCAAGGTGAATGGTCACCGATTGAAACCATACCATGAGAGCACACCGCGGGACGTTTTAGATGAGCAGGACCTTGGTGAACCCACTCCGGAGTCAGATTCTTGAAGTGTATCCACGTCGAGCCAACGACGTTAAACAAAAGCGCTGCTTGGGAGGCAACCCAAGGATTAGATAGATTGTTTTTCCATTCCTAGCTTAGTGAAAGGCGGTTCTCTTGCCGCGGTCGCGGTAGAAGCCGTTTGAAGATAGGCGGTTCTCTTGCCGCGGTCGCGGTAGAAGCCGTTTGAAGAATTGTTGACCCGGAGAAGACCACGGACGCGGCGGGCATGGCGCGGACGCGGTGGCCACCGACTTCACAACGCGCGGAGCCTTCTTTGGATCAACTTTCCTTTTATCTTAGTTTTATTTTCGGACATTGCTTTTATCCCAAGACACTATTTAAGGGATTGTAGGTTGTTTTGTTTGATTGATTCTAAAACCTTTGTTTGAAGACTTGAGTTTTATGAAGATTATGGAGAACTAAACCTCTCAAGGGTTTATTCATCAATGAAGCTTTGATTGATTAGTTTGTGAGATTCTAAATCCTTTTCCTATTCCTTTGGTTATTATTGATTCTCTTGTGCTTAATTACATGATTATTGATTGTTTCTCTAGGAGTAATTAACCTATTGATTTGATTAATCTTCTACAGTTGGGACGGGTTTGGACCATGGACAAACCTATTCTGTGAAAACAACTTAAACCTAGATCTGTTGTCTATGCAACTAGGATTTAAGAAGAGAATTGATTGTTTGCTTGTGAAATTGACTCGTAGCTTGATTTCTCTTGCATGCATCCTATATATCCTTGTTCTTAATGCTAATATTGATTTGAGCGTCCTCTATCTTTATTAAGTATTTCCTGGACCGTGGACAGGAAATTAGTCAAGATTAGGATTGGAATTAACTATTGGATTAAAAGGAATTGGTGTGAATCAATGATCAAACGACTCTTTTAAAGTGGATTTGTTGAATGAACCTGTCTTTAGTACTTTGATTGATCTTGTAAAACTGTCGATTTGTCTTCTTGCTTTGGTAATTGAATCTCTTGCATAAAACCCCCCTCTTTGTTCTTGGTTGACATTAATATTAGGCTAGATACCTTAAGTTCTCTTGGGTTCGATCCCATACTTGCTCTCTATACTTAGTTTGTAGTTTGGGTTATTTATCTTTGACTTTGGGTACAACGATTTTACCCGAGCCATCTGTGTACCACGGTCTATAAGATTATTGCAAAAATGTTGACAGTAAGGATGAAACGCGTTATGCCCAAGATAATTCACCCTCTCTAAGGAGCATTTGTGGCAGAACGAGCAATTCAAGATAATGTGCTTATTGCGAATGAGATATTTCACTCCTTTCGAGGAAGCCAGACAAAAGACAGATGGATGGCAGTGAAACTAGATATGGAAAAAGCATATGACAGGGTAGACTGGAGTTACTTATTCGCAGTGATGGAAAGATTTGGTTTTGACAAAATGTTTATAGAATGGATACGAGAATGTGTGTGCTCGGTCTCATTTTCTGTGTTGGTTAATTAAGGCCCTACATAACCTATTAACCCGGAACGAGGCATTAGACAAGGAGACCCCCTGTCTCCTTTCCTATTTGTGATTGGCGCTGAAATCCTAGTGAGAAAGCTTCAACATGCTTGTACAGATTCAAAGAATGCAATTGGGTTCCCAATTACTCGAGGAGGAACTAGAATTCCGTTTTTGGCCTTTGCAGATGATATCATTATATTTTCTAAAGCCACACAGAAATCATGCATAGAAATGAAACGTATAATTGAAGAATATAGTGTTATTTTTGGACAAAAAGTAAATTACCATAAGTTAGCATTTCAAACATCGAAAAGAGTAAATAATCAACAAAAAATGCAGATTCAACATACTTTGGGAGTGAGTACGATGACGAACTTAGAAAAATACTTAGGTCATCCTATTATCAGTGGAAGAACTAACAAAGAAACCTTTCAGGATACGGTGGGAAAGGTGCAAAAACAACTTACTAAATGGAAAGTTAACACGCTGTCCCAAGAAGGACGAACAGTCCTAATTAGATCAAACTTAGCTACGAAACCTAATTACTTGATACAAAGCTTTATGCTTCCAAAGCACATTCATGATGAAATGGATGGAATCAATCAAAGTTTCTTATGAAATAAGGACCGTCAACATAAACCTCTTGTAGGATGGGACAAGATAAGCAAACAAAAATTGTATGGAGGTCTAGGAATTAGGAAAGCTAAATACATGAACAAAGTCCCTCAAATGAAACTCATATGGAAAATTCTCACCGAACAAGATAATGTTTGGGTTAGACAAATTTCAGAAAAGTATTTACGACGAGACACCCTCAACTCTTATAAAGTCAAAACTAATTCGTCATGGCAATGGAAAAGCTAATGGGCCTAAGATCAGAGTTTAACCAAGGTCTAATCTGGCAACTAGGGGATGGAAAAACAATTAACTTCTGGAAGGATAACTGGGTAATGCAAGAACCACTAAGTAAACGTGCTTTGCATCATGAAACCCCTAATGAACATGTTATAGTAGATCAATTTCATCACGAACGATAAGGAATGGAAACTACAAGAATTACAGCAATTACATCCTAGACACAATGTAGAGAAAGTACAATTAATTCAAATTCCTAAAAATCCTATAAGTGATCGACTCTTTTGGGCTTCAAGCAAAAACAGATGGTTCTCAACATCATCTGCCATTAAACTGATAACTAAAGAGGACACACTGAACCCTAGCCTGAACAACTGGATTTGGAAGTTGGATACTTTCTCTAAAGTTAAAAACTTTTTATGGAAAATTGACATGAACGGGCTACCAACAAAAGCAAGACTTAGCGAAAACCATATAGCAACGCCGGGCGGCTGCTTGATATGTAACTGCGTATATGAAGACTTGACTCACCTCCTGATAAGATGCCCACATACTCTTAAAGTAACAAGGAATATAAATCCTAATCTCGAACAAACTCTTCGAAACTATGACCCGGAAAACAAAAGTCCTCGACAAGTACTGTTTGAAATTAGGCGGCAATTAGGAATGGAAGGATTCTCAAAACAAGCGGTGATCTAGTGGAATATTTGGTTCCAATGAAATAAATTAGTTTTCCAGCAAGCAACAAGTGACCCCATTCCAAATCTTGCCTTATTCATACGTACACAAGTACAATCATGGGAACGGTCTAAACGATGGAAAGAGGATGAGGAAGATGATGTTAGAACCAATAACAACCTCTATAATCTTAAGAAAATTTAAAGAAAATGACAAAATGGCATAAACCAGATCAAGAATTTGCTAAGCTTAACTTTGATGGGTCAAAATTGTCCAATGGAAGCACGTCGGCGGGATCGATTTTGAGAGATCGATTTGGTAACCCGATATCTATAATAGCTAGAAAATATGGCGATATTTCAGTCCTTAAAATAGAAGCCCTGGCACTCCAAGATGGTATTAAAGAAGCAGTAAATAAGAATATTCAAAAACTAGTTATTGAAGGCGACAACATTACAGTCATGCAGGCAATCCAAGGATCAAAACAATGTCCCTGAGAAATTGAAAGAATTATTTCTGACATTCTCGTATCCTTACGAGGATTCGAGTTAGTACGCTTTTCTCACGCGGGCATGCTCTGCAACATTGTAGCCGACAAAATTGCTAAAATGGACCACAGTCTCCTAGGAGCAGTTATTGGTAACCTTCAGAGCTTCATGTTCTCATCCGTCAGGATGATCTAAGGTGCCCTCAACAATTGAAGGGTGTCCTTATTCTCACCAATTAAAAAAAATGTGTACTTTGGGACAAACAAAATGGGACAGAGGGAGTGGAACAGAATTTTGTTTTCTTTTTTGCGGTTGAAATAGAACTTGATTTTCTACATGCAAATTTTACTTGAAAATAACATTAAAATTTATTATTTATTAATTTTTTTTCTAACATCTACCTATGTTATTAATTTAAAATAGAAATAAATTATGATTATGTATTTATTTTTTAAAACTTTTTTGTAATGGATTTCTACTTCCCATTATGTTTTGAGAAGAAGGATAGAAAAACCGTTATCATAACTGTAGTGGGCAAGATTAGAGATGGCGTTGCCGACCTAAGAAGAGTGGGCCGGTTGATTGATTCATGTCGTCGTATTAACCTCGGAATATTTCCATGAACATTAGGATGCCCTCTCTGATTGGAATACTCATTCACCGTTTGAAGGGAGTGTAGGGGGCGGTTTTTTAAATTGTGGGAAGCTATTAGGCTGCCCAAAAATTTTATCCACTCTCTAGGCGGTATAAAACCTCCCCCCACCCTACTTTTTTCATTTTCACTCTCTCTCCTCTCTCTCTCTTCTCATACTCTCCCTCCTCTCTCCTCTCTTCCCCCCTTTTCTCTCTCTCACCATCAACTCCATCTTCGGCCACCTCCGCCGCCACCGTCTTCTTCTCCAGCCACCTCCGCCGCCACCGCCTTCTTCTCCGGTCACCTCCGCCGCCTCCGCCTTCTTCTCCGGCGCCTGTTTTCGTCGATTTCAACATCCGGTAACCGATTTTCCTTCCTCTTTGTTCACGATTTCGATGACTTTTCCAGATTTGTTGAGGTTTCGTGTTTGATAATGTAGATCTGAATTTTCTAAATCTAGATCTGAAATTTCTAGATCTAGATCTGGAATTTCAAGATCTAAATCCAAAAATTCAAGATCTAGATCTAGATTTTCTAGATCTACATGTTTTGAAACGATTTTGTTTGAGTTTCTATCTCTCTCTCAAATTTGTGATGTGAATTACATGGTTGATTGATGTTTTGGGATGATTTCGTTCGAGTTTTGTGTATGGGTTTCGTCGGAGACAAATTCTGTGTTTGTGGGTTTTGACGGTGACAAGTTCTGTGTTTTATGGGTTTTATCGGTGACAAGTATCGGTGACATGTTATGTGTTTATGCGTTTTGACGGTGACAGGTTCTGTGTTTATGGGTTTTATCGGTGACAAGTTCTGTGATTACGGTGTTTGACGGTGACAAGTGTTGTGTTTATAAGTTTTGGTGGTGACAGGTTTTTTCCTTATGGGTTTTGGCGGTGACAGGTTTTTTGTTTACTGATTGTGATTCATATATTAAGTTTAACTATGGCCTATTAGCTCAAATGATAGAGCATCTTGCTTAATGCACGGTAATGTGGGTTCAAATCCCGCATAGGCTCAATAATAATTTTTGACAAAGAGTTTTTTGTACACGGTGACAAGTTTTGTGTATGTGGTGACAAATGACAAGATTTGACGACAATTTAACCGATGACAAGGCTAATGACTAATTGGTGATATTAAAATAGGTGATAATACATGAAGAATGACAAGATTTAACCACAATTTAAGCGATTATAAGAGGACGAAAAAAATAAGCGATGACAGGGTTGATAATAGACAAAATTTTGGGATGAACGATTACAGGATGAACGGTGACAAGATGACAAGAGAAACGGTGACATGATGAACGGTGATAGGATAAACGGTGACAGGGATGGTCAGTGGGACGCAGTGGCACGCGCGTAATTTTGGACATGGAGTTGGACGCGGTGGCAGGCCGTAATTTTTTTTTTTTGCCAGGGACAAATATGGAAAATCGCTTAGTTAACACATTTTTTTTGTGATGGGCCTTCCGCCCCATCAACTTTCCCCCATAGGCTAGTTACCCTTTTCCCTCTTTAACAAATGGCACGCGAATCCTTACCGTTTAACAAATACCTACTCCCTATTGGGCCCAGATTGTTGATTTGGGCCCAGACCAATTTAAGCCCAATTGTATAGATGAAATGGGCCACTACGTATAGGCCCAACAATTGCAAACGATACGACATCATTCAGTGGGTTAAACGGCACGCAAGAGGGAAAAGGCTGAGCAATGTCCCGGATCAGGAAGCCAGCTTGCACGCCAACCTCAGGCAACTTATGCATCGAATCTATTTGTGCTCATAACATATAGTTTCACCTTTGAATTGTCGTTTCATATTGTTGGATGAGTGGAACTTTTTTCCAGAACTCCAATCATAACATTTTACATTTCGTGCATCAAGTTTGTTTTTTTGTTTGAGATTTTATTCAATTCCAGATAGCATGAATAACGACTTCGGACATCTAGTTAAAAGATTAAGTCTTGAAAAATAATATCTACAGGTATTCGGTTCGAATGTTACCGTTAGTATCCATGACCAAAAAAAGAATTGAGCATGTCTCATCAAAACTAAAAGAAGGTCGTTTGCATTCCCTATAAGGCTAAAAACATTTGAGTGTAGAGGGCATTGTGCGAAAGCATCTTGATATCTATGAATAGTATAAGTCCAATGAGATTTCAAACAAAAATCATATAACAACCGGGAAATAGATGCTCCATCCTATTAAAAAAAGTTCACATCTTATAAACTCTCTTTTGTTTTCTACTTGGTAAGCAATTTTTTGTCAAAAAACATTCGTTTAGGTGGAAGTTTGTGCGCTCGTGTGTATTGCGCACTTTGCAATTGCAAAATGCAAATCATGAAGAAAAAACAAGGTTTCCAAATTCCACAGCTTTTGCTTTTTGAGGTGGAAGGAACAACAACGTATATAGTATATAGTTTGTAGGTTTTTGCAAACTAGTTTGGCCGTTTAGGAGCCTCCTAAACTTGCCCTTTTAGCGTCGTCTAGAGTTCCATTATCCCTGCTAATTAACCCTTCAAAGCATCTAATGAATTGCCCAAGCATATACACTCACAAAAATATAATTGACAACTAGTGTGCATATATATTGCTAACATCGATATATATAGTTACAGTAGTACGATTAACATTTCATGCATATGTTTGCATTCGGAAGAGCTGAACTCAATTACATTAAAGGATAGAATTTTACGCTTGCAAGATATATTGTGAGATAATAGAGCTACCAATACCATTCAAACCATATACTCCGTATATGCTTTTTGTGATCGAGCTCCTATATGTATATATCCAGTTCGATGATAATGACAAGTGATTACGTGTCATGTCATTATGTGGAGTTATAAAGAAGACAAAAAAGAATTTCCATATTTCTTATCTTAGGAGGAATCATGGCCGACAAGAGTCATCATTCATATGTAAGTTTTTAACATAATATATGGTCCAAATTTTCCAATTCCATCCGGGTGGATATGCATTTAATAAAAGCTATAAAAAAACATATCATATGTTGAAAGGGAAAATTGTGTTAAATACAGATAAAATGGAAGTTATTTATAACTTAGATTATAGTAGTAAGAAAGCAAAAGCAAGCATATCATGCAATCAATATCAATTATATATTATAAAAGCCGACCGTTTTCGAGCCACCACGTTGATTCTGGTCCCGTTTGATTTTTTTTTTTATAACTAAAATAGATAATAATAACTTTATATCTTTTATTTTCCTTAATTATCTTATTCTCAAATTTTATCTTTAAAACCATACTTCCTATCTTTAATCTTATTTTCTTTAAATAACTTTATCCATAACTTTCTTCTATAAAAGATAAAACTATCATTTTGTCTTTAAAACCAATCATGCATACGTGCCATAATCTATTAGATTATTAGATTAAACTAATCTCATACGGACTAATATGAAGAAAAATAAAACGCATACTATTTATACAAAGAAAACTTAAACTAATCTTTAAAACCAAAGGGGGAAATGTTATATGATCTATCTTTTACGAGCATAAAAGATAGCTGTTATTTTATTTTATTCTGGCCCCGTTTGGTTAAAAATTTTATATGCTTTAGTTTTCTTAATGATCTATCTTTAGTTTTATCTGTTTTTTCTCACCCATCTAATATTTATCTTTGAAGGCATACTATTTATCGTTAAAATTTTCTTAAATATATAATCTTTAATTTTATCCTTTTTCTTACTCATGTAATATCTATCTTTGAAACAATATTATCTATCTTTAAAATTTCCTTCTATAAAAGATACATATCAATTAACTTATCTTTTCAATTACCATTTTAATTAAAGTATGTAAGAAGTAATATAAGAAATTCAAATTTTAAAAAGAATTTTAAAATGGAACCCCCATTTTCTAAATAAATTATTTTTTTTCTCTTTAATGCTATATCAATTTGTATTTATTAAATTTTACTTAAATTATATATTATCATGTTCTTAATAACGTAGCTTTTATCTCTCACAACTAAGCAATTAATTTTTTCATGTTATTTTAATTAATCTGATTACATTTTTATCATAAATTTTTATAAAATATATTTCTTGAGTTTTATAAGATGTTTTTATCTTTTTTATATATTAGTTATCTTTTAATCTCTTTATGTAAGTACTTTAAAATTTTTGAATTTAAAATAATTTAATTATAGAAGCCCTTTTTTATAATCAAATTATTATTCCTATCTTTAAAATTAAATAAAATTATATTTACTATCTTTTACTTAACTTATGTATTATCATTTTCATAATAGCATATCTTAATTCTTTCATAATAAAATAACTGTTTATTAATATATTTTATTTATTTCAATATATAAAGTTATTAGAATTATGTTGGACTCATTTTATATTTATAAATTTTGATATTTTTAATTAGATAACAATTCATAGTAATTATATCTCATACTATTAACTTATAGTATTAAATTAAAAAATCAGATCAAACCAAAATAATCAATTAAAACATTTCATTTTATAATATATTGACTTATAATGTCTCAAAATTTTTTGATAATAGGTACAATGATATATATTAATCATTAGAGATAAATTTTGAAGGATGAAAAAGTAAGTAAATTTTATTTACTAAATCGTTTTATAATTAGAATATGTTTTATTATTTTATAATCTCATACGTGCGGTACTACAAATCTAAAAAGTAATATTTTGTCTATAAAAAAATAACATTTTTCACATGCTAAAATTTTCATCATATGTTTTCACTTATAAATATCTTATTTATTATAAAAATAATTTTAAAATATAAAACATGAGTCATTGTCGTGCATGACACGACGGGTAGACTTAGTTAAGCTTAAAATTTAGCCGCATATTCGTAAAGTTTATTTTTATTTTGTGCCCTAAGGGCACACTGTAAACGTACTAAATATGAAAACTAAAATCTAAAAAATAAATAGTAAAGCCGTCACAAAAACTATCAAAAAACCCAAATTTTAAGATTTACTAAATATTTCCATTATTATTCTCTTAAAATTTGGCCACATATTCTTAACTCATCAAATTTTACATAGATTGTTCAATAATCTTAATTTCAATCAATCTTATTTAGAAGTATAAGAATTGAGACTCAATAGCAACCTTTACTCTTATCCAAGATGACGTACTTCATTTCGACGAAAAAAAAAGATGACGTACTTCATTGTGGAAATTGCATAGACATATGTTTAACCTAATTAATTCTAGAGGAATTTGCACAAAATCGCCCGTTAAATAGTAGATATTAGAAATAACCACTCGTTATACGCGAATGTATTTAAAACCATCCAAATATATCCTTCCGTTAACATTTAGCCACCATGGAGTATGTTCCGTCCAAAAATCTATTAAAAAGCATAAAGTTACCCTTTTACCCTTGATTTTAAAAAAAATTTGCACAATACTTCAATTTCCTATTCAAGCTCCATCAATGACTTATTCGGGCCGGATCAGACGGGTTCGTCAGATCCTGGTCGAACAAGACGGCTTCATAAGATCCTGTCCGGACAAGGTCGGATCTAGGCTTGCGGGGGGGACGGTGGCAGACGAATAGCTGGTGCGAGGCTAGGATCTGATCGGGTTGGACAAGGTGGCTTCGCCAAATTCGGGCCGAAAAAAGCCAGATTTGAGTAGAATCAAGCTTGGGGAAGGGCATTATTTAACAACCGGTTTTGTCCATGGCTCGACAACGAGATGTTATCGGCTCAACCACAGTGGGCCAAGTCGCCCCAATATTTGCTAGCAAAGGAGCGCATGCAGACGAATTGGCGGCACGAGGACAAAATCTAGCCCGGAAAGGATGTCGACGAGCTGCATAGGAGTGGTCGAGGAAAAAAAGATGTAAACTATTCAATTTTTTAAAGAAAAAATCAAGGTAAATGTGTAACTTTATCCTTTTTACCGAAATTTTGAACGAAAAATGCTATGGGTGGCTAAATGTTAACGGAGTGATAGATTTGGGTGGTTTTAAACAAATTCGCGTATAATAGACGGTTATTTATAATATTAGTTATTTGACGGGTGATTTTGTGCAAATCCCTCTTAACCCTATTATAAAATTCAATTCATAAATGGAATAGCCTTATTTGCTAATTGGGTGTTTGGAACCTTGGAGAAAAGTAGGTGGAAACGTTGCGTTTTGGTTACCGGCCCAAAAAGAATGATGGCAGACAGTAAAGGATTTGTGTAAAATAATGGGCCAGAAAAAAGATAACTTTTCTCCTTTTTGGGGTGTAGAAGGAATACGAGTGGACCATGGTGTGTCTCCATCTCCAACAAAGCCTCACAAGAGGGCCTAAACAACACAGTTGTTTGCTTTTTTTCCACTTTGTTATAGTGAGCCCTAAAAAGTGTGAAAATTTTCATATAAAAGAGGCTAATAATGGGAGTATTCATCTTTTTACTCTAATCTCCTGCTTTTTCAAGATGAGAAGAGGCTAATAATGGGAATATTTTATAAAATTTTAATTGTTTTGGTTTTTTATTTTTTTTGTGATGGGTTCATTATTGCCTTTTTACAGTTTTAGTTGTTCACTGTTTCCTTAAGGAACGTGATAGAAAAACCGATACAATATATACCTGACTTGTCTAATCTATATCTACCAGATCTATTTAATTTTATATACATAAGGAGATATGTAATACTCTCCTAACACATTCATGGGCATAAATAAATGAATAAAAAAAGTGATGCTTTGAAGGAAAAAAAAGTAGAGGAATTAGTAGTCTATACCATATATCCTTGTTTTTTTTCAATTTGCAAAATTGTCCAAAAATATTGTAAAAATGCTTACAAATATTGCATGAATGTCCAAAATGAAGCTTTTTTGTCGAATAAATGAAAAAAAGTAAATTCTTGAAAAAAATATTTTTTAATTTATGTTTTTCGAAAAATTAATATTGTATATTTTACAAGAACATTTTTGTTCTGAAAATGTATATGGATAAAAAGATTTGACAAAAATTTTATTATTAAACCATATCTTAAAAATATTTTATAGATTGAGAATAAGATTTTAGGAACATTCTATCCATTTTGAAAATCAAAGAGAATAAAATTAAAAAATCAAATCGAATTCTGAAAACAAAAAAGGAAAAAAAATATGCCTTCTTAGATTGGGAGAGATAATTGTTGTATCCATTCACACAATTATTTCTAAAAAAAAATTGAGAAAGTATTTTTCAGATGATGATATGATTTGGATTGTGGATGACATGATTTCGGATTGTAGAAGACGTGATTTCGAATGATGGGTACAAGATGAATCTTACCCATAGCCTGAATTTCAAACAATTCTCGAAAACCCTAGCTTCAAAAATCATAGATATGTATAGAAACGAAAATAATAACGATAATTATGCATACATGTTTCACAATATTATTGGATCAAAATCCTAACCATATTTTTCACAATGACTTATTTTTCCAAAAAAAAAAATTAATTTTCCAAAAAAAATTCTTATTTGTATTCTTATTTTGTATTTTTTCAGAAGTTATGGTTGAATATGTTTAACATAACTATAATGATTTTCTGACAAATATTTATATAAAAACATAAAATAATGTAAAATTTGTTGCAAAATGTCCAAAATAACAAACTTTACTATTTGGTAGTTTGAAGGGTATTTTTTTATTTGAAGGGGCATGATTGCAAATTAGTCAAAAAACTATTGTATTAAAAATGTATAACAATTAGTAGTATTTATTTTCCTATTAAAAATTATATTTCATTTCTTAAAAATACCCTCATGACACATTAATAAGAATAATATATTTTTAATGAGCATTGGTGGTACTATATGTTAATGTTCTAAATCAATGTATTAATGAATAGTTGAAATTTTTTCAAAAATAATGGAAAGAATGAATAGTTGTTATCAATCACGTGTTATGCACGTGATAAATATTTTTTTTTTGAAATTCTTATATTGAATTTTTTTTACTTGATTGCTCAAAATAAAATAAAAATGACCCATAGTGACACATTAAGCTATTTTATGCTATGATACACTTTTAATAATGAATATGATGAAAATATTGTTCTCAGATGAACCATAACATTAAAAAGTAATATAAAATTAGTATTTTATATACCTACTCTTAACTCTATGTATGTATGTATGTAGCTATTTGATCAATTGATAAGATTTATCAAATTTATAATATTTGTTATATTTTTATCCCGTGCATAGCATGTGATTGAACCCTAGTTATGATTTAAAATCTTATACCTATATACTTCAAATTAAATTCCCTCCAAAAAAACGATTTCAAATTCAACTTTCTAATTTGTTTCACCATAACTAGGTTTGAGGTTAATTACTCTATTCATGTGTTGTCTCGATTTACAGAGCACTAAAAACTTGTGTGTGGTTGACAGTATCACGGGGGCGTGGAATTGCCCTTGGGAGATTCAGACAATTATCGATGATATAAGAGGCCTCTTTTTATTTTTTATAAGGAGGTTCGTATTTTTCACTATTACAAAGAAAGTAATAGAGCAGCTGACTAATTGGCAGCAAGAAATGCTAACCCTTAACCTCTACTTCTAAGTAACGTCTTGGGAAAATTGGTTGAAGGCGGTGCTTGAAATGAGCGACGGAAGAATTCGTGAAGCTAGAGATTTTCTAAAATTTATTTAAACAAATGATTTAGGTTGATCTTACTCTGTCTAAGAGGCCTAGTGTTTTCTTAGTGTTGTACAACAAAAATATTAAAACCTTACCCATTGGCAAGCTGCCTCAAACTGTTGCTACCTATCTCAAAAATCATCCCATTCGGGATCTTCATTTTTTGAGCTAGTTTGTGGAAGACAATAGAGCAGATTCACATCTCTCGTACTTTTGCCGAAGTTGAAGATTGATCGATGGCCTCTACGTGGGTTGAAATGCTTTATCTGAAATCCTTACTTAAGTCTGTAGGAGTTTCTCATTCTATACTAAGTCTAATTAAGTGTACTTAGACTTTGACAATCCAGTTGTTTCTACTAGTAACAGTTTTTATATCTTAAAGGTACGATTTTGATTTGATTAAATAAAATTATAACACCTTTTATCTCTTCAAATATCATATATGGAGTAAATAAAAAAGTTTTATACTGTAGAAGGAAAGATTAGATATATAACATATTATATAGATTATAGGTTAAAAATATATTTAAATTAAAATATATCCGTCGAAAATTTTAAAAGAATGAATTTTGACTATATGTACAATTTCAGATACAACATTTGCCCAGAAAAATTTACGCAAGTTTGGAAGTGTTTTTTTTTAAGCTTATTAAAAATTGTGTAAGATATTAGGTGGATATGTGCCTAATTTTAAAGGAAAAATATTTAATTTAATTTAATTTGAATGACATGAAGTGATTTTTTGTACAGATTTGGATTTTACTCCGTGCTGTATTATAGTCTTAATTGTTTTTTATTAATGGAAAAAGAAAAGACACGTGAGTAGCAAGTGAACATGGCTGGCTGGGTTGATCTTTAGGTAAATGGATTGTTTATCGAGCAGTGTAACCGAAAACAGAGACAGCAAAAAGGAGAGCCTGGACCTCTAAGCAGTAAATAATTAGTAGGGGTTTGCTTTTGAGAAAGCTAGATCACTTCACAATTAGATAATTTATCCCACTATCACTGATCGATTTTATTCATCAGCTCATTATCCCAACTATCCTAATCCTAACTCACCCACTTGGCTTAATCACTTTGATTGTCATCAATCTATACTACCTATAGTATAAAGCGGAGACAATCTCTTCACAAAAATTTGCGCCACGTGTCATTTCTATAATAAAATAATCAATCGGGTCCTCCTTCATACAAATTAGGTAGTTAGAATCTCATATAGTCTTATCCCGTAAAAATTGCTTAAAATTTACTAAACATTATGAATTATCCCGAAAATTATGAATTATCACTTACCAGGAATTAGTTATAATCTTTTGATCGATATTATTATTTAATAAAATGTGATATTTATCGTAAAGTAATTTTTGAACAAATCCAACTTATTTATATTATGAGTTGATTTACTATTGATAAAAAAAACACTAATCACAATACGAAGATAAATATATATGATCCTATAATTTTGACATGATCATTGACATTACATATCTATATTAAATTAGACTTATAATCACATTACCCGTACATGGTACGGGGGTTAAACTAGTTTAGTTTATACATATTAGAGGTATTTTAACTAATGTGATGAGCCAAAGTCAAGACAAAAAAAATCAACTTACAACATCTAAATTAAAAATTTAGGGGACATGAGATAATTTTTCACTCTAACAATTTCTCTATCACATTCTCAAATGGGAGGGTATGGTGGTGCAGTGACGCTAAGAACGAGTGGTGCGCCATTGGTGGTTGCGGTGGCGATAGGATGATCTTGATAGCATTGGTACGTGGACTCTCTCAGTTGTAGTACCTATGTCAAACATGCAACCTAATTTGTCTCTCCTTTTCTTATTTAACTAGTACAAATCTCATATTATGTACAGATAATGTGAATATAAAGATGATCTAATTTATCCGAGATTGAATTTTGACTAGGTCGACACAATTAACAACCCTAGTACCTTAAGGATAAATATTTTCAAGACCTATCAATTTTATTAAAACAAAATATAAAGGATAAATTTGTAGAGAATGTATTCTCTTTTAATAATATATATTTTTATAAATAAATAAATTCAATCAATTTGATTAAGATTATTATTTAAGATTAGTTTTCAAGTAATATTTGTAAAATGTTTATGCATTTGTTTGTTTATTTATTTATAACTAATAATATGCCTATTTGTATTTTATCTCTAAATAATTAAAATACAATCACAACAATTATGAAATCCTTTATTTTAATTGATTATCTAAAACCCTTATAAATTTTTTTAAAACAAATATATTTCACCTAAAATAAAATGTTTTAATTATTTGATGAAGCCTATATTTTCTTAAGATATCAAAATTGGGTAAGATATCAAGTGAATATAATGATCATATATAAAATATAACAATTAAAAAATAAAACTAGTAATTTATTCAGCTTGGATGATATATCACAAATTTTAAAAAGCACGAGTTATGATATATACTATATTTAGTAGTAGATTGTCTATTAATTAGTATCTTATTTGGGGGCAGTTTTGTAGCTTAAGATAAAAGGTATAGAATTGGAAACCACTCAAACAAGATAGGATGGAGATTTTATTTTGGAATATATACTATATATTAAAGTCTAGACCTTTCAAGCTTCCACGTTAATTTCGACCCCATCTCATATTAAATTAATTATAAATCAATTATACTTTAACAATTATATATCCTATATTTATTAACTATCCAAATAATATCTATCTATACAATCTATGAATACCATACTAATTAAGAAAATATTTAGATTTTGCCTAAAAGAAACTATAAATATTAGCACATGAATAATTTATCTTAATAAAATGTATAAATTTATATATTTATCTATTTAAAAAATAATTTTAGGTTATATGATAAAGTGATATATTTAGAAACTATGATCTATTAGGACATCAATATTACATTTATTTGTGTAACGTTTGATAAGAAAATATGATCTACTAGGACATCGGTGTAGTATTTATTATATTTTATATTTTAGGTTGGTTTATAAGACAAATAAAGTATTGATATTCACATAAATTCATAGATACGAAAATAGAGTACGGTCAAAATTTATATGGCAAAAACACGTTAACTCGAACTAAATATTAATGTACTATCATGATTTATTTTATTTGTAAGTGGAATTAGATGTACATATATTCAACAATATAATTTATTCAAAATAATTTTGATTTTAACACAGTCTTACATGGGTACGACGGGCTAAGCTAGTAAACAATTAAAAGTAGAGTTATTGTGATATTTTCCTATCGAAAATATGAGAATATTGGCATATAGGTT
The DNA here is from genome assembly GCA_934048045.1 of Polygonum aviculare. Taxonomy (NCBI): domain Eukaryota; kingdom Viridiplantae; phylum Streptophyta; class Magnoliopsida; order Caryophyllales; family Polygonaceae; genus Polygonum; species Polygonum aviculare. The sequence goes on along the minus strand of OW204023.1, from coordinate 12,325,136 downwards.
TTTTTCCCCTTTTTTTAGCGAGGACGTTGATTTCAAATATTTCACTTATTTTTTGAAAATAAAAATACAATTGAAGCATAAGTCTATGAAACTAATAGAGTGAGTTCTCATTTTCAATTTGGCAAAAAATATATCAAAATTTAAATAATTTTCACGCATATTACTAATTAAATATGAATAAATGAAATTTTGAATATTTAGTGTTGAATATCTTCTAACATATTTCAAATTTATTCAGAAGATTATTTAAATTTTATTCAGAAGCTGATATTCACATTCCAATAGTTTACAAGGTTTGAGATCCTAGAATCGTTATATCATCTCAGCTTAAAGAATTCTTAAGGGATACTACTCTCAACCTGACAAACCTAGTAAACTTAATTTTATATGACTATTTATCCTCTAAAACCATACAAATAAAGATCTATTTATCCACTAGAGCTATACAAATGAAGATCTCTTGTTAAGTGAAAGTACATTAATTATCGGGACAGCAGGAACCATGTGTTGAGATGTGCACGAACAAAAGAAGAGAAAATAAGAGATCTGGACCTGATTATGCAATTTATCAGGAAACACGTCCACGTTTTGCATTAAGTTTGCATAACAGCCCCCCAAGTCCCTAGATTTATGGGGAGGCCCATGTGGTACTCCGTATTTTTATTTTTTCCTTCATTACCATAAATTATATGCTTACACGTGTGACTACATTTGCCATTGTCGTCTTGCACACGAGCAAAATCATAACTCAAACTCACTACCTCTCAATATCATCATCACCATTAACAATTTAACATACTCCCCTGTGAATCATACCACCCTCCTGTAATCATCTCCCTCCCCTTCACTTTTATTATTCTTTAATTCCTACTTGCTTAGAGTATTTCTACACCGTTGGATCACGCAAACTCTGACGTGTCACACTATGACGTGTGAGGGTGCAGGAATCATGGCTACCGCGGACGAGCAGCTTATAACTTCTCTCTTTCTAACAGTTTATTTTTCTGGTTTTATTCTACCTAGAGAGTCGAGACAAAATATACCACTACTCCGTAGTCCGTACGTATTTTATCCCGTAACGGCGTAACAAAAATTACTCCAGCTAAGCTACGGCCTACGCCCTTATAAAGCCTCACGCCAGGCAAGCCCATTCTTCTTCAGTTCTTCCTCTCAATAATATCCCAAGAACCAAAAAAACCAAAAATGGAGGGATTTGAAGAACCACCTCTAAAGCAACTAGATCTGAACGTCGTTAAGGCCGTTAAGGTCCTGGGGAAAGGCGCAATGGGCACCGTTTTCTTGGCCTACGACAGCTCCTCGGCCGTTACTCCACCGCCGTTGTTCGCCTTGAAAGCCGTGCAAAAATCCGCCAAACCCGACGCCGAACGCCGGGCCCGCTGGGAAACCTCCGTCCTCTCCGCCCTGAAACCCCACCCCTTCCTCCCGGTTATCGAGGCCGCGTCCTACGACTCCCACGATCTGGTGGCCTGGGCCGTCCCTTACTGCTCCGGCGGCGACCTCAACGTCCTCCGCCACCGGCAGATCGACCGCGTCTTCAGCCCCGCCGTCATCCGCTTCTACCTCGCCGAGATCGTCTGCGCTCTCGACCACCTCCACACCACCGGCGTCGCCTACCGGGATCTGAAGCCGGAGAACGTCCTCATCCAGGACTCCGGCCACGTAACGCTCACCGATTTCGACCTCTCCCGCCGCCTCTCCCGGAGATCCTTCGGATCCGATCCCGGCGGGAGGTTCAGGGAGGACTTCGCCGCTAAGAAACAGCGGCATTGTCCTCATAAGAGGGACTCGAACCTGGTCTCTCGGTTCTTCTCGCCGGCGGGGAACAACAAGACGAAGCCGGCGAGGGTCTCGCCGATGAGTCGGAGGCCGGTGAGCTTCTCCGGCGGGGAGAGGTCGAACTCGTTCGTCGGGACGGAGGAGTACGTGTCGCCGGAGATGGTCCGCGGCGAGGGGCACGAGTTCGCCGTCGACTGGTGGGCCCTCGGGGTCCTGGCCTACGAGATGCTCTACGGGAAGACGCCGTTTCGGGGGAAGAACAGGAAGGAGACGTTTCGAAACGTCTTGGAGAAGGAGCCGGAGTTCGTTGGCAAACGGACGGCCCTCATGGATTTGATCGGACGGCTGCTGGAGAAGGATCCGTTGAAGAGGCTGGGCTACTACGGGGGCTCGCAGGAGATCAGGGCCCACGAGTTCTTCGCTGGGCTCAGGTGGGACCTACTAACGGAGGTGCTACGTCCGCCGTTTGTCCCGTCCACGGAGGACGCCGAGCTGGCAGCAGCGGAGCCGTTTGACGTGGCGGAGTATTTCAAGGGGCTGAAGGTGACGAAGCGGCCGCCGTCAGGTCAGACGTCACCGACGCCGTCAATGTCGTCGGATGACGAGTCGGATAGATCCTTAACAGAATTCTGACAGTAGTAACTTGGATCCGCGATGGGATTTGTACAGGGACAAGAATCTCCAGCTTTTTAACTAGGAAGGAAACTAGGGAGGTGAAAAAAATGGTTGAATAATATTACTGATCCTTGTAGAATGTAACCGTACGGGTGTGTTAATAAATCTGGTAGTGACATAATCTTCTTCTGTTTTAATTTAATTTAAATTGAACATGCAATGATCAATCCAATTCAATTGAAGATGGCAAAAAAAATACTCCGTAGAGCCTAATCGTGGGAAGAACGAGCTAGAAGAGATGAAACCATCCATCGATCGTGTGATACCATGATGAAGGACCAAAAGGCGAATTGTGTGTAGCATCATTTCGTTTTTGACTATCGATTGACGATATAGGGTTTAGTTAATTATATTTATGATGATGGGTATATTTATCTCTCAATAGGCCGGTTAACAGGAAAAAAGTTTCCTACTATTGGTGTTGTAGATGCTGAGAGGTAAAAGTAAAACTTTATAATGATGGATGGTAAAGTAATTAAAGTGAGTACTAAGGCTCCGTTCGGCTGGTCAAAAAAAGAAGCTAGTTGGAGCTTTTTTTAACGTTTTTTTGCCAAAAAAGCTATCCCTAGGGGGTAGGAGCTTTTTGAAAATGCTAAATAAAAGCTCCCACTAGCTTCTTCTAACATTTTCAAAAAGCTCCCATCCCCTAGGAGTAGCGGTAGCTTTTTTGGCAAAAAAACGCTAGAAAAAGCTCCAGCTAGCTTCTTTTTTTGACTAGCCGAACGGAGCCTAAAAGTGCTTAATAAGGCCTCAAACATAATAACGAGTAATCATCTATTCGACTATCATAGACGAGGTTCTCAAATGATACACTCTAATTATATCATTCCTCGTTTTAATTAATTCCATAAAGTTTACTTATTAGAACAAGGATTAAATTAAAATAATTTATAAAATATTATAGAGAGTTGTATGTATTTGATCCAAAGTCCAATCTCTCTAATAAATATATAAAATTTTCAACTGATAAATTTTAGGGATATTCCGTGCGGTAACCACGAGGTTTTGTGAATTCCGCGTGGTACACAAAGGTTTTAGAAATTCCGCGTGGTGACCATGAGGTTTTGCAAATTCCGTGTTATAACCTCGACATATTATATAAAGTTAAAAATATATATAAATCATCCCTATTATTTACTTAAGTACATAAAATCAATCCATATTTTATTGTATTAATAAAATTGGCAAATATATTTTATTTAACTTGTCAAAGCCTACCTATTAAACACCTCGGCCTTGATTAGAAGTGTCATAATAGGCACGCGTTATTACGTGAACATGATTAAGCGGAAAAAAGGCCACGTAATGTCAGATAATGCCTCAAGTGTGTATCACTTGTGCAATGTCACGTTAGGGACGGGGTGTTTAATAGGTAGGTTTTAACAAGTTGAAGTGTTTAATAGGTGATTTTAACAAGTTGGGGTGCTCAATAGGTCCGTTCAAAGGTCAGGTGTTAAAATGATCAAAATGGACAAGTTAGGTGTCTGTATCTGTTTTAAGTCTAAAATAAAAACTTCTTAACATGTATATAAAATTGATAAAATAAAAGAATTTCTAAAACATAATGAAGAGAGTGATTAAATTGTTTTTTGACCTTAAATATAATATTTGAATTCTAGTTAGCTAAAAGAGGGATTGAGTGCTAATGTTTCTGGTAATGATTCGGTTTTCTAAGCTAGGGAGCTTATCTTGCTTCCAAGTCATGCAACTAGCCTTTCTCTCAAAGTTGGTCGTTACTTGTTACCTAAAGGAAATGTAAGGGACATTGTAACTTACAAGAGAGGTCTTATTGCTCTTATATATGCCAATCAACACAAACTCCATCTAATATAAACTTGACAGTTTTTATGCATATTAAGAAAAAAAAATATAAAGTATGTAAAAAGTTGATGGAAAAAAGTGATAAAGTGTTAAATTTGATGGAGAATTAGTTGGATATGAGGGTAATATATGGGATTAGATAGGCATAATTTTGTATTTTTATAGAGAAAAAGTGATAAAAATTGGTGGAAAAATTGGATAATTGAGTAATATAGGAATTGAATAAGGGTAATATTGTAAGACAAATATGATATGGAAAGATGTTAAAGGTGAACAGACAAATTAAAAGAGGACGTTTGAAAAGGAATATTGGACAACAAACATTTAAGAATGGAGGGAGTAATATTTATACCATAGAAGATTCAAACTCTGTTATAGCCGGCTTTTCATGAGAGGCAATTTTTTTTAAAAAAATTCTTCTAAATTCAATAATTGAGAACTATATAAAATCAAATATTAAAGGGTACATTTTTATTACATATATTAGTTTCTATGTAGGATTTTGAGCTACAGATTTGAATCAAATGAAAACTTTCCTTAACTTGTAAATTGTAAAGAGTGAACATGATATAGAAATACGTGAACATGAAATACATATATGTGAACCCAAAAATTAGCTTTATATTTATTATATATTAATAAATTTTTAGTTGAATTTAATATTTTTAGATTTATATGTATGTTATATCGAAAACAATCAACCGTTTCAATAGGTCTATATATATGCTTCTAGAAAACTATCAAACCGTTTCACAATCTCGAATGCAATATTTCATTAGTTTAAGAAAGTGTAACGTTTTTGATGGCTAATGAAACGAGTAAAAGATGAAACGGTTGGTTGAAGCTAATGAAACGTTTGATATGTACAATTATGCGATCGTTTCATTAGCTTAAATCAACCGTTTCATTAGGTCTAAAGCAACAGGAGCACCCGAAACGGTTAACATCCGTTTCATTGTATCTAATGAAACAGTTTTATGGCCTTAATGAAACAAAATTCAACCGTTTCAAAAAGCCTTAATAGTGGTAGTGACGTGAACTATAAAAAAATGTTTGTGATTTTGTGTTAGTATGTGATTATGTATAGTAATTTAGTCCATAACACATAATATTGAGAAATTGTGTTATTACATGTATTAATACGGTCCATAATAAAACTTGATTTTGTTCACATATATCTCCCCGATGTTCACATATTTATGTATTTTGTTCACGTTTTCAGTTTATAGGATAAGAAAGATCTCCGCCGGAATGAAACTTCTTAAAGTAATATGTATTATCACAAGAGAAAGAGTCATGTAGGAATGAGTCTTATGGTAGGAAATAGGAACACATCTCCACCGTCCGTTTTCCCCATCAAAACACACGCGTTAATTCCAAAAAAAATAAAAAACCCTTACTAAATAAACCCTTCCGAAGGGCCTGTGTGTTGGGGTTCCTCCCAAAAAAAGGCCGTCTAAGGCTTCAAAACCGCGTTTGAGTGTCCCAAACCGCGTAGTTAGGTCCCGTTTTGGAGCTTTCCATGCATCTGGGCTCGTCATGGCTCATTCTATAGGTCCGTGTGGCGAATAGGTACTGCAGTTCCCATCAAGACCTTCGAAATGAGTGCTCATTGTAGAGTTGAACAATTTGACATGGATTTGACTCATTTTAATGAAAAAGAACTATTTTGGTAGTCGTTATGGCTAGAAATTTATCTATTAAACCCATCCAGCTATGCAAACTTTTCACATGGAGTTGCACAAACTTGACCATTGAGTTGCACAAATTTGACCATTGAATTGCACAAATATTGACGAACAAATTGACCTTATAATTCAACACATTGGCAATAGAGTTGAACAAATTGACCATTGAGTTGCACAAACGTGATCATTGAGTTGCACAAACTTGACCATTGAGTTGCACAAACTTGACCATTGAGTTGCACAAATATTGACGAACAAATTGACTATAGAATTCAACACATTGGCAATAGAGTTGAACAAACTGACCATTGAGTTGCACAAACGTGACCATTGAGTTGCACAAATAATGACGAAAAAATTGACCATAGAATTCAACACATTGGCAATAGAGTTGAACAAATTGACCATTGAGTTGCACAAACGTGACCATTGAGTTGCACAAACATGACCATTGAGTTGCACAATATTGACGAACAAATTTACCATAGAATTCAACACATTGGCAATAGAGTTGAACAAATTGACCATTGAGTTGCACAAACGTGACCATTGAGGTGCACAAACGTGACCATTGAGTTGCACAAATATTGACGAACAAATTGACCATAGAATTCAACACATTGACAATAAAGTTGAACAAATATGAATGAACAAATTGACCACAGAGTTGCACAAACGTGACCATTGAGTTGCACAAATTTGACCATTGAGTTGCACAAAATTGATCATTGAGTTGCACAAATTTGACCATTGAGTTGCACAAATCGGTCATAGAGTTGCACAAATCGTCGATATAGTTGAACAAATTTTGTACGTGCACTAATAAAATCAAAAAAAAAATCGAAAAAAAAAATTGAAAAAACGAAAAAGGAAAAAAAGGAAAAAAACGCGTATAATTCGCGTATTAAAATCGCATATGATTCGCGTATTATACGCGAATAATTCGCGTTTAATACACGAATAATTCGCGCGTGTGGCTTGTGGGCTGTTTTCCCTCCGCGTGATGGACGGCCGAGATTCATTCCTATTTCCTACCATAATAATCATTCCTACCGGATCCGGACCCTTATCACAATAAGGGTCCATATGTGAGGATACATGATAATGAGAATAGATCCCGGTATTCAAGGCTTCCCCATGATTAGTGTGGATCTAAAAATATGTCACTAGGATATAAGAGGGTTCAATAGGTATGTATAAGACCTGTTTTGCAAAGTGATGGGAGTATTAGTGAAGATGTTAGGTCACGATTCAAAGAGGTTGACAGAAGTGGAGGGTAGCTTCAGGGGTATTATGTGACAAGAAGGTCTCGTTCAAGCTCAAGGACAAGTTTTACAAATTTGTTATAAGGCATGCGATCCTTCCGGATGGTTATAAAAAAGGCTCTTGGTACACTATAATGGCTGATTCGGCCTATTTTGTATAGGATAACTCTTGTATTTTAGAGTTATATTGAGAGTGTTTAGGTTAGTTTTGAGCGTTATTGTAATATCAAGACCGAAGACACAAGTTATGCAGAATCAAGAGTTAAAGAGCTTAAAGACGAAAATTCGCCATTGCATGAAGGCCGCGGTCACGATGTCTATGACGCGGGCGCGGTGGCGTGGAGGAGCGAGCCAACCAAGACCATGAAGGCCGCGGTCGCGTCGCCCAGGGCGCGGTCGCGGTAGTAGCCGACTCAAGACTTGACGATTTGAAGGCCGCCGCGGGCGCGGTTAAAGTGCCGCGGTCGCGGGTTCGACCGACTTCCAAGTTGACGAAGATTTCACCGTTTTTATCTTGTTTCCTTTCTTATCTTTCGGGTTCCTACCTTATTTAGTCCGAAAAGGTTGATCTTTGGGGCTATATAAGGAGGACCTTTTCTAGGTTTCTAGAGATCATCATCCACTTTGCCAATCAATTATATTTCAATAAAGATTAGAGTTTTCTTTGTAATGGAGAACTAACTCTCCTCTGGAGTTTATTCAATCAAGGAAGCTTTATTATGAAGTTGTGAAATTCTGGTAATCTCTTTATTCTTAGGTCTTTATTGATACTCTTGTGCTTCATCCCATGATCTATGTTTGATTTTATGAGCCTGATCAACTTGTTTGATTGACTTAGATCTATTGTTTGAATTAGGATTGGTTGTTGTCTATGCATCTTTCCTATTCTCGAAACAACTCTATTCTAGGACCGTGGACTAGTTTAGGGAAGAGTATTCAATGGTTAAATTGTGCATGAGACTCGTAGCTTGATTGCATGATTTGATTTCCTATTATCCCTGTGCTCTATGCTAATTCTAGGTTTAAGCGTCCTTGCCTAGGGTTATAGAATTGCTTGGACCGTGGACTTGCGATTTCTAATGATTGGGATTGGAATTGACCTAGGCATATAAAGAGGTGGATGAATTCATGATCAACGGAATAATAAAGTGGAATTGATTGGATGAACTCTGCTTGATAACTTTGATTGAAACCAACTTTCAAAACCCCTTTTTGCTTACTTGCATGAAAACACTAAAATCTGAATAAAAACTGATTCCTTTGGGTTCGACCCCTTACTTGCCTACTATACTTTTGTTTGCATGTTTGGGATTTTTTTTTGATAAGGGAACAACGACTTTGCCCGAGTCAAATTTTGGCGCCGTTGCCGGGGAATCTTTTTTCTTGTTTTGATTTTGTGTGTTTTCGGGTTCTGCGCCCAAACCGTGCCCGCGGCCCCCTCGGCGCGCCCGCGGTTCATACGCAGAACCATCCTTTGGGTGCGGACCTAACACATGGTCCGTACCCGGTCTACTAATACTTCCCCTGTTCGTTTTGATCCAGAAATTAGCAGGACTCTCCGGAAGATAAGAAGTGCCCCCAAACCCTCTACATCTTACAACCTTCTTGAATCTCTCTCTCTCTCTCTCTCTCTCTCTCTCTCTCTGATTCTGAACCAGAAGACGCCATGGCGGAACAAACTATCCGCCAACTCACGGCGCCAGATCTTCAGCAACAGCAGCTCGCTGTTCAATTCTCCGAACTCGGGGAGGGTGCGAAGTTCGAAATAAAGTCTGGCCTCATCCACCACTTGCCCAAATTTCACGGGTTGAGCGGTGAGGACCCGAACAAGCATCTCACTGAATTCCATGCAGTGTGCGTGAGTATGAAGCCCACTGATGTGATGGAGGATCAAATCAAGCTCCGGGCTTTTCCCTTCTCTCTTGAGAACACCGCCAAGGACTGGCTCCTTTATTTGGTGCCGGGTTCTATCACTACTTGGACGGCCATGAAGAAGGCGTTTCTTGAGAAATACTTCCCCGCTTCCAAACAAACATCTATTAAGAAGCAGCTCAGCAGTTTGGAGCAAGGGGAAGACGAGAACCTCTATGACTACTATGAGCGCTACAAGAGGCTCATCGCGAGTTGTCCCTACCATGGCTACCAAGCCAAAGATCTTATTTGCTACATCATTGAGGGACTCTGCGACAAAGACAAGAGGCTCGTGAATGCATCTTGTGGGGGTAGTTATGAGAACTTGACCCCCGCTGCAGCTTTTCAGAAAGTGGAGATCTTGGCGGAACAAGCCCGCAATCAAAGGTCAAGGACCAACGTGAGGTCCGTTAGTGTGGTGAATGAGTCCCTGAATGCTGAAGTAAGGGAGCTCAAGGATCTTATGAAGCAGCTGCTCACGAAGAGGACAGCCCAACAAGTCAACGCTTGCGGTCTATGTTATGATGCAAGCCACTATACGGATCAGTGCCCTACTATTCAAGAGACCGAGGAGTCGGTCAATGCTATTGGCAATTATGGTGCGCCCCGACCCCGGAATGATCCTTACTCTAATACCTACAATCCGGGGTGGGCAAAGCATCCTAACTTGAGGTGGAACAACCAGCAACAGCAAGATCCGCCACAACAGCAGCAGCAATATGCTCCTCAGGGCCAGCAACAACAATTTTGGTCCAATAACTATGCCCCGAGAGCGCCTGCTCCGTCTCAGAATGATGCTATTACCGCCCTCTTGAAGGAGAACCAGGAGACGAGAGCTGCTGTAAAGAATCTTGAGACTCAGCTGAGCCAACTTGCCACCATGATCAATAGGCTCGAGTCTAAGGATTCCGGGAAACTTCCTTCTCAACCGCTCAATCACAAGGAGAATGTCAGTGCCATGAATTTGAGGAGCGGTAGAGTATTGGCGAGTCGGGAATCACCCACTGGTGATGAACCGCGACCGCGCTCCCCTGGCCGCGACCGCGCCGGGGCGACAACACATGAAGACCAAGCTTCTGTGGGAATTCCGCGCCCGCGCTCTCCCATTTGCGCCCGCGAAATTCCAACAGAACCTTCGGACCACGAGAGGCGTAGCGACCCGCGACCGCGGAGTCCGGACCGCGCTCCCGGTAAGGAGGCCGAGCGAAATTTCGAGGCTCTACTCGATTATGCTTTCAAGAACTATACGCCTCCTCGCCCGAGCTCTCCTAGACGGAACCGAGCCCCCGCAGCAGAAGAGGACGATGGCTATGTGGCTCAACCCCTTCCACCATTGGATTCTTTCAAGCCCTCTCCTCCATTCTCCGAGGCTCTCAAGGACACAAGGAAGCCGGCACATGACAAGGAGCTCTTCGAGACCTTCGCCAATTGTCGGGTAAATGTTCCTCTCCTTAATCTTATCCAGAGTGTCCCTTGTTTTACTAAATTCATGAAAGAGCTATGCACCATAAAAAGAAAGAATAGGACTAGTCCTAAGATTGAAAAGGTCGCTCTAGTTGAAAAAACGCAGGATAGCAAAATTGAAACTTGTAATTCCCTACTCCAAAAGCAACTTCCTAAAAAATGTTCAGACCCAGGAAGATTCACCGTCCCTGTCACTATTGGAGAAACTAAGATTGAGCGTGCTATGCTAGATTTAGGTGCCTCCATTAATGTTCTTCCAGCTTGCATGTATGATAGGTTAGGCCTTGGTCCTTTAAAAGAGTCCGATATTGTTATTGAATTGGCTGACCACTCTAATGTGCGCCCGAAAGGGTTAGTTGAGGATGTTCTAGTGTAGGTGCGGGGTTTGATCTTTCCTGCAGATTTTTATGTGATGGAGATAGGCGAAGGGCGATACGACCCGGTTCTCTTACTTGGTCGCCCATTTATGAAAACCGCCAACACGGTCATTGACGTTGCCAATGGATCTCTTTCCATATCTCATGGTGGCAACACGGTCCGAATTGATGTTGATGAGGATCCGTATTGATCGTATCCACGTCGAGCCAACGACGTTAAACAAAAGCGATGCTTGGGAGGCAACCCAAGGATTAGATAGATTGTTTTTCCATTCCTAGCTTAGGTTTTGTTTGTTTTTCTAGCTAACATGCAGGTACTAGGTTCGAAAGGACACGCCTGGCGTGAAACCGCGCCCGCGCCTCCTTGGCCGCGCCCGCGGTGGATCGTCAGCGTGCCCCGACGAACAGGTACTAGCCCGTGCTCGCGGCAACCATACTGCGTCTCGGTTTTAGCTCGTCTTTATTATGAAAAAAACAAGAAAGAAAAAAAAAAGAGACAAAAAGAGGACTTTTTGGTCCCATTCTACCTCTATATTTTCCATCCATCTACATCCATTCTATTCCATCTTCTATCTTTCCACCTTCTATTTCTTCTTTCCATTCATCTTTGTAATTCCATTTTGTGGCTATGTGTAAAGCCTAAGTATGGGGGAGCTTTGTTTCCCCGGGAAAGTTTTATTCTCCACGGCTCGAGTTCGAGTATTGATCCATCTTCCAAGAAGACGAGCCAAGATACGAAGATTGCTTCCACATCACGTTTTTCGAGACGAAGTCAAGACATTGTTCCTGCACGAGACCCGCGCCCGCGCTTCATCAGCCGCGCCCGCGGTGAACCCCGACGATGACTTCCGCTCGATCTCTGCATCAATTCCGCGCCCACGCCACTTGTGTCGCGCCCGCGGTTTGCCATCCGACTGGAAATACGAAGCTTTCTATTCTACCACATATGAAGAGTTCTTCCATTCCACCTCTCTTCATCGATTGTGAGTCTTCTGATATATCCTTCTTCCTTGCTTCTATCCTTTCTCTTTGCTTCATTGAGGACAATGAAGGATTTAAGTATGGGGGAGGAAGTACTCGCATTCGCTTATCCTAGTTAGCTTAGTTAGCTATTTGCTTCAGATTTGTGATTTTCTTCTTTTCATGGAGCACTTGCACCATATTTTTTGCATAATAAAGAAAGAAAGAAAAGAAAAAAAATAGAAAAAGCCATAAAGGAGTGAAAAAAGGCATATTAAATCCTGGGATGAGTCGAAAACCCGAAAGGGCGGCTCAGGTAATAAGCAGGTAACCCGGACCAGTATTAGGCTGGGGTAATATGAGGTTCATGAGAGTTGTGAGTTTTTGTGAGCACACCCTTGAGAAAAATGAAAAGAGCGGTTGGGTGAAAACCCGAAAGGGCGCCTAAGCAGAATTGAGCGGAAAAATTTGAGTGTTTTAGGATCATTCTTGCTTGGGGACTTTGGGGCTCACATGTTAGATTTGGGTAGATCCTAGGTTGCTCTACACTTTTTAGAGCTTGAGTGTTATATCTTGTTGTGAGGTGTGTGTTTGAGCTTCATTGTTTTATGCTCATGATTTCTCTATTTTTGGGTTCGGGTTGTGAGTTGAGTGTTTTTATCTTCCCTTGTATTTCCTGAGATCTTAGATGTGCTACCTTGTTGTATTTGTTTTGAGCTTACTCGAGGACGAGCAAGATTTAAGTATGGGGGAATTTGATTCGGCCTATTTTGTATAGGATAACTCTTGTATTTTAGAGCTATATTGAGAGTGTTTAGGTTAGTTTTGAGCGTTATTGTAATATCAAGACCGAAGACACAAGTTATGCAGAATCAAGAGTTAAAGAGCTTAAAGATGAAAATTCGCCACTGCATGAAGGCCGCGGTCGCGTTGTCTATGACGCCGGCGCGGTGGCGTGGAGGAGCGAGCCAACCAAGACCATGAAGGCCGCGGTCGCGTCGCCCAGGGCGCGGTAGTAGCCGACTCAAGATTTGACGATTTGAAGGCCGCCGCGGGCGCGGTTAAAGTGCCGCGGTCGCGGGTTCGACCGACTTCCAAGTTGACGAAGATTTCACCGTTTTTATCTTGTTTCGTTTCTTATCTTTCGGGTTCCTACCTTATTTAGTCCGAAAAGGTTGATCTTTGGGGCTATATAAGGAGGACCTTTTCTAGGTTTCTAGAGATCATCATCCACTTTGTCAATCAATTATATTTCAATAAAGATTAGAGTTTTCTTTGTAATGGAGAACTAACTCTCCTCTGGAGTTTATTCAATCAAGGAAGCTTTATTATGAAGTTGTGAAATTCTGGTAATCTCTTTATCCTTAGGTCTTTATTGATACTCTTGTGCTTCATCCCATGATTTATGTTTGATTTTATGAGACTTATCAACTTGTTTGATTGACTTAGATCTATTGTTTGAATTAGGATTGGTTGTTGTCTATGCATCTTTCCTATTCTCGAAACAACTCTATTCTAGGACCGTGGACTAGTTTAGGGAAGAGTATTAAATGGTTAAATTGTGTATGAGACTCGTAGCTTGATTGCATGATTTGATTTCCTATTATCCATGTGCTCTATGCTAATTCTAGGTTTAAGCGTCCTTGCCTAGGTTTATAGAATTGCTTGGACCGTGGACTTGCGATTTCTAATGATTGGGATTGGAATTGACCTAAGCATATAAAGAGGTGGATGAACTCATGATCAACGGAATAATAAAGTGGAATTGATTGGATGAACTCTGCTTGATAACTTTGATTGAAACCAACTTTCAAAACCCCTTTTTGCTTACTTGCATGAAAACACTAAAATCTGAATAAAAACTGATTCCTTTGAGTTCGACCCCTTGCTTGCCTACTATACTTTTGTTTGCATGTTTGAGATTTATTTTTGATAAGGGAACAACGACTTTGCCCGAGTCAATGGCCTTAGTACTCATGAGCTTCTAGAATTATTTACGGTACGGGTAATATGTAAGCAATTAGACATGTTAAAAGTTGATCCGAACTCTAAATCCGATCCAATTCTTCCGAAAAGTTTAGTATCTTAACCCGAAAATAGAACCCGAACTCATTTTAAACCCTACCCGTGACCGAAAGTTTTTGCGTTAGGGTCGACTCAAACCCAGTGGGTCACGAAACTTATAATGTTGGAAGCTTATTTTAACATGTACTTTAATATAATGAAATGATAGATTGACAGGTAACTGCACACCCAATTCTTAACGGGTTTTTAGCCAAGTTGTCCCACTTATTGTAACACAACAAAACCTGAATCGGGCCACTTTCCTACTTTCTCCAACCTCTCCATCTTCCTTACTCTAGTCTGTAGGCACTTTTAGAACTTAGATAGGAGTCACAACGACAAACTCACTTTTGCTAGTTTTTTTTAATAAGGAAAGTGTAATAGGGTCGTCGTCGCAAGTACTACTTGGGCTCTCGTAGAGCATCCACAAAGGATGAGAACTTGTTACAAACCAACTTTAAAGATAATAGGGCGAACCGCCACCTTGGAGTCTCGAAACCGAGACCTCATGGTACTACCATGAGTGCTCAACCACTAAGCAGATGTGCCAAGCGTCTTCGCTAGTTTCTTTAAAGAACAGAGCGAATAAACATTTTCGAGAGTTTGACTGATAGAGAAAGAAAACATTATACACAATGTACATAGGGCATATTTAATTGTTTGCCTTCAAACGGGGGGATGACTTAAAAATTTGGCATTTATTAAACTATCAATAGAATTGAGAGTTTACATTTTGCACTTTACACTTTGCATTTAAATCTAAAAATAAAATTAATATCATTATATGGCAACTTTACACTTTGCGTCTTTAGTCTAAAAATTATCACCTTTTCGAGAGTTTTAATTAATGCTTTGTTCAAATAAGTGTATACCGCATATTTAATACTTCTCTTATCAATATATCTAACAAGTTTATTATAGTTGTCCGTACATGACGCGTGACTTAAACTAGTTGGAGACTTAAAACACCGATTAGATATCCAAGGACAAGTAACTAGATGTTCTATAATATTATGTAATTAATTAAATTGAAGAAAAGATATTTCTTCCGTTTGCACAAAATTTGTCCTTTCATACTTCTATTTGTGATTTATAAAACCTCTCTTTGAAACAAGTTGATTTTGGGAAAAACGTTGTTATTTTCCATTAACCTCTAAGGGTGTATACATAGGATTTACAAAGGATCTAAATATGATAACAAAATATACAGAAGATATAATCTATCCTAAATTTCAAGATAGGATCTTTAACACTCCCCCTCAAGTTGGAGCATGAGGATCGACAATGCCCAACTTGCCAAGTAAGAAATGAAATTGTGTTTTGCCCAAAGCTTTAGTGAACAAGTCTGCCGGCTGGTTGGAGGTACCAACATGTGATGTAGAAATGATGCCGGAGAGAAGAAGATCATGAACATAATGACAATCGACCTCTATGTGCTTGGTCCGTTCATGGAATACGGGATTAGCGGCTATATGTAAAGCAACCTGACTATCACAAAAGAGACGAACCGGAGCTCGATGAGACACGCCCAACAAAAACAGTAAGGAGCGAAGCCATGTAATCTCACTACATGCAGGGGCCATAGAGCAATACTCGGCTTCCGCGGAGGACCGAGAAACCGTAGGTTGTTTCTTAGTCTTTCAAGAGATGGGCGATTCGCCGAGCTTGACGAAGTAACCAGTGATAGAACGGCGAGTGAGGGGACAAGAAGCCCAATCAGAGTCACAAAACACCGTAAGTTGAAGGGAGCTGGACCGAGAAAGAAGTCATCCTTGGCCGGGGTGAAGCTTGAGATAGCGAACAACTCTGAGAGCGGCATTCCAATGATCAACCTTTGGACTTTGCATGAATTGTGACAAGGTGTGAACCGAGTAGCAAAGCTCAAGTCGTGTGATGGTTAGATAGATTAAGCGACCAATCAACCGACGATAGCGATCCGGATGAGCCATGTCGGAGCCAGCAGCCGTAGCTAAATGATGGTGAGAGTCCATAGGAAATTCGCTCGCTTTCGAGCCTAAGAGGCCAGACTCGGCAATAATCTCGAGTGCATATTTCCGTTGGTAGACGAAAATACCGTCAGAGTTTTGTGCAATCTCAAGACCCAAGAAATATTTGAGAAGACCAAGGTCCTTCATGTGAAAGCAATTGCTGAGATAGGTTTTAAAACCATTGATAGCTCCGGAGTCGTTTCCTGCAATGACAAGATCATCGACGTACACAAGCACATGAAGAGTGACATTAGGGCGATGATATGAAAAAAGAGAATAATCAGCCCGAATTTGAATGAAACCGAATCTCCGCAGAGCAGAAGCTAGTTTGGAAAACCAATTTCTAGGGGCCTGTCGCAGTCCATACAAAGATTTCTGTAACTTGTACACTTTGCCGGGAGTCAAAGGAAGATAACCAGGAGGCGGAAGCATGTAAAACTTTTCGTCTAAGTCACCGTGAAGGAATGCATTATGAACATCCATTTGATGTAACTCCCACCCTCGGATTGCAGCTACGGAAAGAAAGACCCGAACGATACTCATTTTTGCAACTGGTGCAAAAGTCTCAGTAAAGTCAACACCTTCGATCTGCCTATTGCCAAGAACCTACAAGCGAGCCTTGTAACGCTCAATTTCACCATTAGATCGATACTTGATGCGATAAACCCACTTGCATCCACTCGCTTTCTTGCCCTTAGGAAGGTCGGAAAGCGTCCATGTTTTATTTCGTTCTAACGCTTCAAGTTCGGCTTTCATGGCTAGTCTCCATGACTCATGTTTAACCACATCAATGAACCGAGTTGGTTTGTGACCGGCTGTGACTGCAGCTAAGAAAGCAGAATAGGCAGGCGAAAGTTTTTGAGAAGAGACGTGAGCAGATATAGGATAGAGAGTACCTGAGGGCGATGAAGGAGTAGGTGAATTTGAGGCGAGGGGCGGGGGGTCAGACGAGGCGTGACAGACAAACTCCTTGAGCAAGATGGAGGGTTGTCGGGCCCGAGAGGAACGCCGCAATTCAGCAACTGGCGCTGCAACAGGGGATGCGTCCTGATCAGGATGAAGAGCAGGCGGCAGTGGATCAGCCGGGATGACAGTCGGCGACGAGGAACTCCCCCTTACTGAGGAGCGGGGATTCGACGTCGAGGGAAGATCATCATAAATAGATGGATGAACCTGAGCAGTATCCGGGGTGGATGGAGGCGAGCTATCAGACGACGAAGTCGTATATGGGAAAATGGATACAAAGAAAACCACATCCCTGGACACGAAGATCGTATGAGATTCAAGATCATAAAGACGCCAACCTCTTTTGTCAATTGGATAGCCCAAGAAAATACACTTGCGACTTCTAGGGGCAAACTTACCTGAGTTGCCAGGCTACTGTGAAGCGAAACATAAACAACCGAAAACCTTGATGTGAGAATAAGATGGTGGATGCCCAAAGAGAAGCTCAAATGGAGTCTTATTTCCCAACACCGGAGTTGGCGTTCGATTGATGAGATAGCAAGCAGTAAGGATGAACTCGCCCCAGAACTTGATCGGTAAATCAGCTTGAAAACGCAAAGCCCGAGCAACATTGAGAATGTGGCGATGCTTGCGTTCGACCCGACCGTTTTGTTGAGGAGTATATGCATATGTTGTTTCAAACAAGATGCCCTGTTCTCTGAAGAAAGAAGTGAGACATAGAAACTCAGTACCATTGTCAGAGTGAAACCGGCAAATACGAGCCTGAAATTGAGTGAAGACCATTGAGCAAAAATTCTTGATGAGAGTGGACACTTCAGTTTTGGAAGCCATGAGGTACACCCAAGTGGTGCGAGAATAGTCATCGAAGAGAGTCAAAAAATAGCGCCCACCGGAAATTGACGGAGTCCGGTACGGGCCCCATACGTCACAGTGAATAAGATCAAACAAACGAGCAGCTTTATTAATACTAGAAGGGAAAGGAGACCGAGTTTGCTTTGCCTCAAAACAGGTAGTACAAGGCTGTAATTCATCATGTGTGCTAACAAATTTTCCTAAATAAGAAATAGACGACAAAACTGATAAAGGAGGATGCCCCATTCATTTGTGCCAATCGAACAGAGAAGCGGAAGACGGCCCGACAGAAGCATGACAGACTTGTGGAGTGGACGAGAGATTGAGCAACCAGTAGACCCCACCCCTTTGCTCACCTACGCCAATCACCGTCCTCGAACGACTCTCCTGTATAATGCACAAACGACTTGTGAGGGTTCTAGTACAATTGAGATCGAGAAGCAGTTGAAACAAAGACAACAAATTGCACTGTAATTGAGGAATGAACAGAACATGATCAATTTTGAGAGAGTGAGAGAAATTGAAAGAGCCTTCTTCGACAGCCTGAGTAGGTCGACCATCCGGTAATGTGACAGAGACAGATTTTGCTGGTGTAATATGAGAGAGCAAACCACGAGTCCTTGTCATATGAAAAGAAGCGCCGGTGTCGAGAATCCAATGGGAAGAAATACCTGGCTGAGATCCGGGATCCTGATTATAAGAATTGTAGAGGGCCATGACAGAGGACCATTGTGCAGGAGTTAGGGACTGCCCAATAACAGCTCGGTCAGCATCAGCTGGTGCAGAGAAAGGCGGTGAAGATGATCCGATTTGAGCAGCATTGGCCATGCCAGTAGCTGGTGTGCCTCGACCGTTGCCAGTTGAAGGAGAAGGGGATGTCGGTTTCTGAGATGTGGATCCACGTCTAGACGAAGAGGAGTTGGAACCACGCCGAGGGTTTGTGAAGACAAAACCTTCCGGGAAACCATGAATTCGGTAACAAGTGGAAACGTCATGATTCGGGCGTCCACAATGACTGCAGATCTGACGAGATGACTTGGATGACTCAGATGGTTTTGAGGAGTCAGAGGTTTTAGAGCGGGCAGCCAGAGCCATAGCATCGGTGGAGACTTCTCGATCCTTTACGATGCTACGTTGACACTCTTCCTGAACGACGAGAGAGTAGGCTGCACTGAGAGTCGGTAAGGGATCTCGAGCCATGATGTTAGAGCGAACAGAGCCATAGGTATCATCATCAAGACCCATGAGAAACTGATGAAGACGTTCTTCCTCACGGTCTCGAGTGAGTTGAGTCGAAAGTTGTGAACTTCCACAAGAACAACTACGAGGAGGAACATGTGTGAGAAGCTCCTCCCATAATTGCTTGAGTTTGCCGTAATAAGCAGCGACAGATTGACCACCTTGACGACAATTGGCAATATTGGAGCGAAGCTGGAGGATGTGTGGTCCATTACCAACCGAAAAACGTTGCTTCAAATCGTCCCAAAGTTCCTTGGCGATCTCGTAATAGGTGATGGAAGAGCGAAGGGAAGGATCGATGGATTGAACGATCCATCCGATCAGCATCGAATTGATGCTCCACCAATCCTCAAGATCGTCAGAGTCGTCTGGGGGTTGAGTGATGACGCCGGTGACGAAACCGATCTTTCGCTTGGCCCTCAAGGCGTGACGCATAGCGGTCGTCCACTGTTGATAATTCTCCCCCTTAAGAACAACCGGGCAGATCTGTAAACCCGGATGATCAGAGGGATGAAGATAATATGGAGATCGCACGGGATGAGCGTCGGGAACCTTCAGGGTTGGAGCCGTGGGATTGACGGTCTCGGTCTCGGAGTCACTCATGCTTGGAAGCAGAGATCAAAGAGACGAAGAGAAGAAAGTAGCGTGAGAAAAAAAAATCGAAATTTGGAAGAACAGGATGTGAAACCTGCTCCGATACCATGAAACAAGTTGATTTTGGGAAAAACGTTGTTATTTTCCATTAACCTCTAAGGGTGTATATATATGATTTACAAAGGATCTAAATATGATAACAAAATATACAGAAGATATAATCTATCCTAAATTACAAGGTAGGATCTTTAACACTCTTTTTAGATATTTTGTACATTTTTTTCAAGTTTATGGCATGTCTTAAACTAATTAGCTTTTTAGTCATGTGTACTCCAATTTTCTATGCATGCGAACTAGGGATAATTTGATAAATAAAAAATGAGGGAAGGGGTTGGTGGAGCCTGTATTTGTACATTCAGGGAATAACTAGACTCCTTTTAAAAATAAGTCACAAACTAATCGGCATATAAGCCCCTATTCCCTTACATTTTCTCTCTCCTCCCATTTTTTTCCCTCTCCCTTCCCCTCTCTCTCTCTCTCTCTCTCACATTCAGATCTGAAAAAACAAACCCTAGATCTGAAAGGGAGTTCGGGATCTGGCGTCATTCTCCGATCACCACTTCCACCTCGACCTCCTTCTCCGATCCGGCGTCCCCATCCTCCACAAGCAATGCCGGCGAGTTCGGGATCTGACGAGATCTGGATAGTTCGGGATCTGGTCGAAAGCGTCTTCTCTTCCAATTCCTTCGGCTCACTTCGCTACTTGTACGCCGTCGCTAGGGTTAAGCTCCAATGTCTTCCGCGCCGTCAAACGCAAGGGCTACAAAGTTCCGACTCCTATTCAGAGGAAGACGATGCCTTTCATCCTCGCCGACGCCGATGTCGTCGCCATGGCCCGGACTGGCTCCGGTAAAACAGCCGCCTTCTTGATTCCGATGTTCAAGAAGCTTATGCAACACGTTCCACAGTCTGGAGTTAGGGCTTTGATTCTGTCTCCTACTCGATATCTGGCTCTTCAGACCTTGAAGTTCTCCAAGGAGTTAGGGAGATATACAGGTAATTTCTCTGTTGAAATTCGTGATTATGACGAGATTGCTTAACATTGTTGGAGATTTTCAATGTTGAGATGTATTGTTAAGTGTTGTGAAGTGCTATGTGTTTATACAATGTTGAAATTCGTTAGTTTATTGATCTTAGGCTAATAAAACTTGATTTAGATGAGCTGTTGAGGATTGCATAACAATGTACAGGCAATGTTTCTGTTGAATTCCATGTAACTTGTTGATTCTTAACTGATGAGAATTAATTAGAAGTGCTGATGAGAATTGCATAATAGTGTTGGAGATTTGTAGTGTTGGTATGTATAATTGAGTATTGGAAGGTGTTTTATGTTTATTATGCAAATCTTCGTATTAGTTTACTAGTTGGTGGTGATAGTATGCAAATTCAGTTTGAGGAATTATCATAGAGTCCATCTGATGCTTTATCTAGAGGAGTGATTCAAGTTGGGAATAATGACAACTTCACGTCCGCGTACCATGTGTTTGTGATATTGCCTGAATGAATGTAAGTCCAAACCCTGACTTTTTTATCTATTTATTTTGTGTTTGATCGGTCCAAAATTTATATTGTTGAGCTTCTAAATGTCTTTATTTACATATGTAACTGTGTTGCCAATGATTTCCATTGTTAATTTGATATGCCTATAGGTTGAACTTTGCTCTCTTATTGGAGTTTTCTTTTATCTAGTGGAAGTCATTTTCATTGGTTGGAGATGGTTATTATTATTTTTAATTATGGCCTATTAGCTCAAATGGTAGAGCAACGTGCTTAACGCACAACAATGTGGGTTCAAATCCCACATAGGCATACTAATAAATTCTGATGACAACTTGCATACGTGATGACAAGTTAGGGTAATGACAAGTTTTGTACATGATGATAAGTTTTTTGTACGTGATGATAGGTTGGGTGATGACAAGTTTTTGTACGCGTATGCGACGACACGTTTTTGTACGCTATGACAAGTTTTTTTTATAAGCGATGACAAGTTTTCTATGCGATGACAAGGGTTTCGTCAGGGATGACAAGTTTTTCATAAGGGATGACAAGTTTAATACGCAATGACAAGTTTTTCTACGCAATGACAAGTTTTTCTAAGCGATGACAAGTTTTTATGCATGAGGACAAGTTTTTTTCAATTTTTCGGTGACAAGATTTTTGGATGACAGGATTTCCGATGACAGGATTTAACTGGGACGCGGTGGCACGCATGTAATTTTTTTTTTGACCTGGGGTATTTTTGGAAAAACGACTAGTTAGCACATAAATTTTCAAGGGAGCCTACCCGCTCTACAAATCTCCCCAAATAGCCTCCTTACCAAATTTTCTCATCAAAAATTCCTTAATATACATATACTGTATTACAAACTTTATAAGGACAAGTTTTGTAAATGAAGAGAATACAACTAACATTGTTTGGCTGTCAAATAAATTCACATGAGTTTAACCTAAGAAATCGACAAAATATATGTGTTTGGTTAAAGATTTTGTATTTAAAAATCATGAGATTTTTAAATTCTATGAATTCCTCAATTCCTAGATTTCATAAAAATTTAATCAAATATGATTTTCTTTCCACATAATTTCTAGGAAATTAATTTTTAATCAAACAAAAATTCAAAGTTTATGCATGTGAAATAGAAATCTTAAGAAATGAATTTATATTATTTAAATTCATGTGAATTATACTTACTCCGTTTAACCGAATAAGCACTTCAGGTTTTCGAGGTTAATTACATAAAATTAGTAAACTAATACAGCTGCTCGACTTCCAATACGCATTTGATAGTGGGTGTATGTCACAGATATTAAGCAAACAAGGTTAGGTTGGCATTGGCATATACAAATGCAGTACTAGAAATGTCTTACGACTGCTCCAAAAAAAAAAGAAATGCTTTAGAAAATGGCACTTTCAAATCAAGTGTTGGAGAAGAGATCGAGTATTAGATTTGAGCTTTCCTCGTAGACGACAGATCGATCAATCGTACATATCCAGGTTAATACTCCGTTTAAAATTAAATGATTAGGCTAGGAAAGAAATCGATAATTTCAAACTAAGTTGTATAGATTTATAATGAATTCTAATTACATGCATTATTATTTTAAGTCTGTTAATTGCCAGTTCACTAATTAAAAGTTGGGTGTCATCATACGTACCACTACGTTGTCCATTTTGTAGCTACTACATACGTACATATGTGGCCGAATTTTTGTCCTGAAATACGTGCCTCATTTTATGATGATTATAGTAGAGTAATACTTTTCGATCGAATAATTGGATCGACGAGGGACAATGGGAATATATAGGGCTTCTTAAGTTCTTAATTACTAATTTATGAAGGTGGGAGGCAACTACCATGTACTGTATGATTTCCTATTAATTAAGAAGGTAATTAAGTGTCCAATAATTAACAGTCTGGTGCAGACTCTTCTATGTATGATTTCCTATTGATCCAAACAGGGGAAAATAAAATGACATTTGTAGTATTATCCGATCAATCGATTAAGCACTAGACTCAAACCTACGTTTTACCGCCACTGCCACTGTAATCAGTACATCTTAATTACTCTTTTTTTATTATTATATACTCGTAGAATGTACTGTAATTACATGTACAACTCCATGAAATTTTGAATTAAATAATCTGCAAGCTTTTAATATGAAAATTTGGTGATCGATCGGTCAGATGAATAATACAGTACGTACTACTAGTACTAGTATAGTCTGACATACTGACTAGATTTTCATTACCTGGAAGAGTCCTCGAAAGTGTGATATATACTTATATTTACATCATTTAATTTCCTTAGAAAATAAAATAATCAACAGATTATGGTATAAAATGGTCACTAGGAATACTTTTATATATAGTCTTCAAATTAATACTATTGAAATGCTTAATAATAGACTATGGTTGGCTCGGCTGGTTGCACACTTGCACAAGCAAATTAATAGTAATAAACTTACAAGTTACATTCGACACTCAGGTCAGATTTCCATTATTGCAATATCACCATTCATACGAGATTATATATTTTAAAATTTAGTTTAATTCATCAGAGTTGAACAAATCTGTATATAAAAATTTCAGCCAAGTACAAAAAAGGAGATACTACTGTACTATCTATCTATGCAGTCACTAGACACTAAAGTTTTAGTGCAAAAATGAGGGAAACGGCGATACAAATCGAGAAGTTGGCCTTTTCGTCTTCATCTACGGATGTTTAATTATATTTTGGCTCAATCAGAATTCACAACAAATAGCAAAGGAGTATATTAAATTGTTCTCGAGCAACACTAAACCATTACAGAATATTGTTTCCCCTGATCTGAATCGGTAGCATCAACTTAATTTAATTAGTCTCGTCCTATTCCCCACTTTTTTGGTTTATAATACATCCTAAATTAGATTATCGGCCGGCTATAAGATCGACGACTATAAATGCTCGGATTAGTTATTTTGTACTGTAAGTTTTTAGGATGAGGTGATTTTTTTAATGGAACGCTAGATAAGGTGCAATGTGTCAGTGTATGTGTCTATACTCTATATACACATACAAAGGGTCCTGGACACCAACTACCTAAGGCCCCATTTGGTAGACCCGTCGAAATCGGGTTGTGTTGGGATGAAATGTGTATCCCACATCGGGCAAATGAATTAAAATCCACTAGTATATAAATAAGGTGAAACCCCTACCCATTGACTTAAGCTTTTGGGTAGAAAGGTGGATCCCGACCTTATATATGCAGTGACTAAATTTATCCCGACACGTTACCAAGTTCATCTGCCCACCGGAATTTAATAGATTCTAATCAGGAATCGTTTAAAGTTCTTAAGATTTATGGTTTTAATTATGACTCTAAGGGTTTGTAATTTTTTAAAATCATAATTTAAAATTTCGGTGTTTTTGGATTAGAGATATACAATTGGAATCAAATTAGCCAACAAACTTGAAATGAGCCATTCCTGCAAATGAAACCGATTCCAGATTTTTCTCTGCCAAACATTATACCGGAATCACTCATTCCTCATTTTCATGGAATCAAACCAAATGAGCCTTAATTGAATGAGTTTGACTCTAATGGTAGTATCTAGAGGTCAACGGTTCAACTCTCATGAGTATTGTCCTCAGCAAAAAAAAACTAGTTAAGTGAGTAAACCTATAATGCGGGGTGATTTTCTTACGTTACTTTCATAGCATATAGGATAATGATACATTAAATAATAATATGATGGATGTTAGACATATAAACTAGTGAAAGATTCAAAGTTGCATCTTTAGAGGCTTTTAAAAACTCACATACTTGTGGCGCGAGCTCTCGTTGCTCCTCGGAAACGAATCTAGGAGTACCATTCGAACATTTGTAATTCTCAGCATACAAGTGGTTATAACATTCTTACACTTAATTATAAGCAGGTCATAACATATTAAAAGTGGAATTCCAACGAGTTGGTGTATTCATACTCCATTTCCTAGGACATAATCCTTTGTTCCTTACACAATCTCCTACATTTGCGTTTATATTTCCATCGCACCTTAACCATCTAATGCATTCTCTAATCAGTTCAATCAAATCAAAAAGATCACTGCATGCTTCGTGAACAAATAAGTTAACAATATGTGTAATGCCTAATATGTGTAAGTTCTCCATTTAACAAAAGAGACATATGTCTTGTAAAGGAATCAATACATTTAGTGTTCACAGAGGCATTATCGAAGAAAATTGAAAATACTTTTCCAAACAAACTAAATTCCTTAAGAATTCTAACAATATGATCATATATATTAGCTTCGGTGTAAGTTTCAAAAATAGGTTTAAAATTAATCACACATCTACATCCAATAATCATCAATCTAATGAGTAGTATAAGAAATATATGAATCACTTACATTTGAAGTCCCAATATCCCTTGTAATTAATATACACTTGACCATCAAATTGTAGAAAACATTGTTGCATTTTAGATTTAGCTTTTTCAAATTGTTGCACACATCTACATTTTAAGGTCTTACGACCAATGCTACGTACCATAAGCAGGATGCAAGTATAATTTATTAAATTTTTTATAATCAATATCTTCTCCATAAGTGAATGAATTTTTAGCTTTTATAATATATTTAGCCATGCCATCAACCGTTTGATTTCTATTGTAGAGAACAATTACCTGCTCCCAATTGACATCCGACAAAACCGCCTAGTTGTGTTTGAACTCCGCCACTTCAACCACCTTGTTGCGATCCTTTAATTTGATCTTTATGATCCCTCATCAAGTGCCTACTCAAAGTTCTCATTACGCTAGTTTCGGTAAATTTGTACTTTGCAGTTTGACCCTTCGCCTTGCAAATTTGGCACGTACATTGAAAATGATCGGGGTTGTTTTCTGCTTCGATCTTATCGAAGTACTTCCAAACCCATGCGATCTCTTTCTTTTCTGTGTTTCCCACCTCTTGTGTAGCACGTACTAGATTGAGATCGATGAGATTATGCCTACAAAAATAAAATTTTCAAATATTTTAGTTTATAATATTTATTTATTATAAAAATGAAATAACAAATTAATTTAAAATGGGGCATAGATTACCAGGTTCAGTGGGTTGATCTTGCATTTGAGCTCTTCCATGCTCCTCTATCGTTCAAATTCTTCTTTAGTTAGACCCGAACCTTGAGCATCTTTTTTTTTTAAAGAGGTAAAAACTTAGTTACGACCCTACCGGGTTCCCAGACCGCCCCACGAGCCAGGTTTCAAGCCTCCGACCCGGGACCGGCTCATGACCCTACCGGTTTTAGCCCACGGGCTGGACGGGCCAGGCTATATGGGCCTGTTTTTGTGGGCTGGCCCGTCGCTATAGGTCTACTTAAGTACGTACTTGACAAGGGAACCTCACAGGATGGATGTTGTTACCGACACTATATGTCTAAATAAGTACCTAAGTAACCAAAGGGAGTTGGCTCAGGTGATAAGCGGCCTGCTCCACATCCACGAGGTCTGGGGTTCAACTCTAGTGGATGTCAAAAAAATTTCCTTTAGAAGACTCACCCACCAAAGTCAGGTGCGCGACCCGGGTCGAGCTGGATGTAGCCAAGACGAAGCTCTGGTGAACCAGTGGACAACCGAAAAAAAAAGTACCTAAGTACGTACGTACTTGACAAAGGCGCAAAGCAATTCATAAAACTTCGTGTTTTCGTTCAACATCAAACTCAGAAAGGAACACTGTTCTAGTGATGGTTATGTACATTGTTCCAACAACCATTTAAAGTAGCTACATAAGTATCTGTAATACACTTGCCTAAGATGTTATTACCGACAAGATAATGTCATACCGTTGCACAAATACAAACAACGGGTACATTTATAACACATATAGGTCTACCTAAGTACGTACTCGAGAAGGGAACCTTACAAAATTGTGTGGTAAGTTTGTGGAGAAAGAGAGTGGCTCGCACTAAGAAAGGACTTGTGTGAATCTGTTTAATTTTCCTCTTTCTCAAACTCAAATTTGGTATGTGGTCGATGTGTGAACACCAGGCCAGACAACAGCTTGTAAATATATATATTGCGTGTTCTTAAATGTAAAGTTGAAATATCAATGTGTGTGCAGAATATATAATCCCAACGTTACGAGTGTGCACAAAATTAAATGCGATAAACTACTCTAAGTAAGAGACAGACAAGAGCTGTGATCGGTACATATATACACTCGCGATCGAGAGTGTTGGGCCGTCAGGAATCCGAGTCCACAACGCGAGAGTAGAGTGGAAAGGCCCATCAACAGAAACTTTGTCCGACGACAGTTACAAGCACCAATGATTTCGCACATCTTTAATACCGCAACGGGATGATTATAGCGTAACAGCAAGGGCGAGATTTCCGGGATTTGACCATTAATTGTCAAGGGCTAAGTCAAAGGCGAGATCTTAGGGATTGCCTCATTGACTGTCAACGGCTTGATTAGAGCAATAATCTTGAGCATTTATGACAAATATTCTAGCAATTACACCATGAAGATTGAGAGCGAAATCCTTGGGATTTCCTTAATCAATGAGCAACGGTCTTATTAGAAAAATTGCAACATTATAAAAGGCAAGGAAGGCACTCAAGAGAGGGGGGTGAACACAACAACCAACACAACTCTCTACACCCCAAAACACTTCCAAAATCGATCATTCATTTTGCTATTCTTATTGTTCTTAGAATAAGACATTCTTTTGTATCAATTCAAGTGTTCAAGCAATATACATACAAGCAATACAAAACAATCCCAAACATTCTTCGCATTTCCTTACGTTTATTCAATTTATGTTCGTTATTTCTTTTCGATTTACAGCTTATTCGTAACTTGTAACGCGTTGTGACGACTTTGTGATTAGGGTTCCCTCATCATAGCGAAGTAACACGTTTACGTGGTTAATTCGCCCAAAACAGAGAGTACTTAAAATCGATCAATGATACCTGGAATCGGGGAAAATTATAGATTTATATACATACGGTGCTACAGTAACAGGATGTAGTTTTTGTACGTGGTGAACTTCATGCAAGCAGGGGATAAATCGTAAAAATACATAGCGTGCAGAAATGAAAGCTTACAAGTTACAAGTTACAAGTTACAATTGCCAGCGAAATGGGCATTGTTATACTTTTTTTTTAATAGACAATGGGCATTATTATATTATATATGATGACAAAACGAATGCAGATGGAGGATAAGAAAGCACATTGCAACCAAGGCGTTGTCAGATGAATAGATGACGATGATCGTGGTTCACTGGTCAAGTACGTACGTCTTCATGCATGGCAACATATAACTGCTTCAAATATGTGGTCTCAACTCACAACACGTTTACATCAATCTAGTGGGTCGAAAATATTATCACGATGATGGATTATAAAATGTGATATCTATAGGTGAAGATTTAGTTACTACCTACATAGTGGATAATTATGATTTTTTTTGTCAAAGATAATTATGAATAATTAGATCTAAATATAACAATTTGATCAGATTAAATCTTAAAATTATAGAGATCGAGAAGATTTAAAAAACCTCATAATCATAGGAAACTGAAAATAACGTACATATATTAATGATTATATTATATCATATGCATTATTATAACATGTCATATGTAGGATATTTTACTTATTATGTACATACAACCAATAAAATATCATGCATATGACCTTTATAATCATGTATATATCGCATTAAAATCATGCATGGTATTCATGCATGCATAAAAATAGCGTAATTTTAATTTCTATAATGTCGAGATTTTATGATTTTCTTTTCTCCTATAATTTCAAAATTAAATGTTCTATATTTGTTCATAACGTATCATTATAATAGTTATTTCCTTTTTTTTCGGTTCGTGCTCGTATGCATGACATATGCACGTTAGGCTCAACACATAAGTAAAACTGTTAAAGTCAGCGAGACCATATCTGACGTGGAGGATCACATTATTTCGTGCGCGTATGCACAACAGGCCTAATGCATAAACCATGTGATTTTACCAAAAACCAAAAGGTAATAAAATGAGTAACTTAGAAGAACCTACCTCTTTAGTTATATATATATACATATATATATATATATACATATATATATATATGTATCCACCAAAGTGGAAGTATTTTAACACTATAGTGATGGACTATTAGAAGATCAATGTGTTATCATACTTTATATTTTTGTCAGATTGTTATGGTGAAATTCATTTCTAATTTATTATTCTTTAGAGAAAAAGATGAGAATTATAAATCCAAATCCAGGGTGTTGGTTCAGATTCTGCTGGGGTGTCGCTAAACTGGGAATCAAAAGATGGAGGGTACGTACACATGCAAATTAAAAGTTAAGGCTGTAAATTGGGTGTAGGCTGTTGCTTTATGTATCAATACATGTATCATTTCTTTGTTATTTTGTGGGTGTATTATGTGTGTATCCACTGCTTGATGCTCTCTACTCTAATTTCTTGATGTGAAGAGAAAGGAAATGTCATGGGATGGGATCCGATGATCAACCTGGCAAGGGTGCTCCCCACTCAGAAGTACAGATGATAAGTACCGGCTCCTCAAGAATGTGTAGTTAAACTTACAGTAGTTTTGATGGGTTCAAAGTCCAAACACAACAAGACTGATATAACATACAATACAAGTAGATAATGGACTGGGCCAAAGCCCAAGCTGTCCATAGCAACTTAAAACGGTTGTGGCAAACACGCTAATCTTTGAGTTGTGTTTGCTCTTATGATTGTTGTCTTTAACCTGAACTTTCAGTTTCCCCCTAATATTTTTTATTAAGAAAAAGTACCACTTCTTGTTAAACTATTCTATCTTGTGATGAGAAAAATTGAAGACAATATCTAGTAGTAGTCTTGTTCTTAATGATTGCTGTCATTTAACATATTCTACCACATTTTTCCCAAAGTTATACTTGTTAATAAAAAAAAATAATTACATGAATATATAATATATAAATAAAAGGTCTTAACAAGATTTAAGATATTTAAACCAAAATCCTGTAACTGTTATACTTGTGAGACAAATTTTAAAACACCATATATACATTGCTTAGCTCATGGAGTATTATTTTTTATTGAACAAGACATGGTTCTTCTACTAGCATGTGCGTATATCTACTCTTATAATGTAATACGGAGTAAATCAAAAAACAATATCTAGTACTACTATACTTGTTTTTCATGACCAAGTATCATACTACTGTAGTTGGCTAAAAGCATATCTTAATTTTTCATTTGCAACATCGAAATAGTATGTGACATAGTTTGATTAGTGTAGGTGATATAGTGGGCTGGGCTGGCCTTACCTAGTTGGGCTTCCCATACCCAATTGTGTTTTCCTTTACGTCAAGCTCAGCAAATGGCAATGCCAACGACCAAATCATATTGGATTACCAACTTCGTATCTTCTTCTCTGGATTAAAATTGTTGTAACTCTCATTCCACCCATACAAAGAGATGATGGCTTCGTGTTCTGCTCAATTTCACAAACTGAACTTGATTGTCAGTCTTGTAAGTTGCCATTTTGGTACAACAAGCTTTGAGTACAATGCTTTCACATGACATGATGCCTAGCATTCAACAAAGAAGAGAAATCTCTATTGCCAACTAACTGTAGATGCTTTCAGATCAAGACCAAATACCCTATTATATAAACTTTGCTGAGTCACTCAACTATTGTTACATGGTTTTAGATTGAACACGGACGGTGGATTTACACATGCGAAATCTGTAGTTCATTAGTCCATGGAAATGTAAATAAAAAATGTCATTATACAATTGCGATCGTAATCATCAAAACTAGGTTACTACATTTTATTGATAAAGTAAGTAGGATCTGATTGATCGGTCCCAGTTTATCATGTAGCATGGAAGTGGGCATGTGTGTTTTCTCTTATGCACCCTACAACCTCTTGCGATATCCGTCAGATCAAACTCAAGAAAAACTTGATATAGAAGGAAACAAACCTTAATTATTTAAAGATTCTTAGTAGACAATATTAATATGAATACATATACTACTGAGATCAAATCTCGTATTGGTAGAAACTCATTAGTGCTTGTTTGGTTCATTCTCAAAATCATGGGAATTTAAAAAACTCAGGAATTGACTTTAAAAACATATGTTTGGTTATATTTTTTTAACATCAAAATCATGGGAATTTAAATTCCCATGAATTGTACTTCCCCTAAAATGGAGGAATTGCAATTACCATGGTAGGGGTGGGTAAGATTCAATTCTTCCATATATTTAAGATAATTCTTTTTTATTTAAATTACAAATTTCATTTATGCCCTTGATTTACATTATTATTTTTAATGGATAAGGGTTAATGTTGTAATTTTAGTTAAATTCCCATGTTTTTTCAATTCATACCAAACAAAATGTAGAAATTTGTTTACTAGATAATTAATTGTAACCAAACATATTTTTTCAAATCATGTGAAATCCAATATGTGGGAATTAAGTTCATGTGAATTAAATTCCTATGAATTTCAATTCCTACATTTAACCAAACAAGCACACTCATTAGTACATAGTTTTTGGGTGATGCAAATCGTGAAGAGGAGCTAGGGAGGGTCACTCACAGACTTGTATATATCATCATCATCATCAGTTGGACACACGAATTGGCCTATATAAGCCAAAGCATACAATATATATGATTCTATCGACATCTTCCTAGAGGCCTGCCGCAGAGGCAAGCATTATTAGCAAAGGAGGTGGCCTCAAGGCGGTCAAAAGGAGGGCCGTTGGGAATGGGCCCACATAGCCGGTTAAAGCTGAGGTCCAAATGCCCGATGAACGACGCCGACGTTATGGACTTGGGGATGGGCCCGCTGAGCCTGTTATGGGCCAGGTCGAGCATCATGAAGTAGGACCTGGGCCCAAACACGTCCGGGATGCTCCCCTGGAGGTCGTTCCTGCTGAGGTTGAGGATGCTCACTCCGGACTGCATGAGGCTGGGTGGGATCCGCCCCGAGATGAGGTTGCCGTCGAGGTTGAGGGTGGCCAGCACCGGCATCCGGTGGAAGACGTCGGGCAGGGGCCCCGAGATCCGGTTGAGGGAGAGGTCCAGGTCCGAGAGCCGGTAGATGTTGGCGATGGAGGCCGGGACGGGTCCGGAGAGGGCGTTCCCGCTCAGGAGGGCCCGGCTCAGCATCTTAAGGCGGCCGATGTCGGAGGGGATGGGGCCGTGGAGCCTGTTGTTGCGGAGGTCGAGGTGCATCAGGTGGGCCAGGCCCACCATGGAGGTGGGGATGGGGCCGGCGAGCTTGTTGTCGGCGAGGTTGACGACGGTGAGGTCTTTGAGGCGGCCGAGGTCGTGGGGGATGGGGCCGGAGATCTGGTTGCCGATGAGGTCGAGGATGCGGAGGAAGGGGAGGGAGGTGAGGCAGGGCGGGATGGGCCCCGAGATGCCCTTCCAGTCGGCGAGGGTGAGGCTGGCCAGCCGCTCCAGCTTGCAGATCTGGGGGGAGATGGAGCCGGCCATGAACCCGGTCCGGTGGGCCTTTTGGAAGATGGGGTCCTCCGACTCGCCGCGGAGGTTGATGTCGGCGACCCGGTGGGTGAGCGGGTCGCAGCTGACGCCGTACCAGCCCCTGCAGCACTCGGGGCCCGACCAGGAGTTGAAGAGGCCCAGGTGGGGCTCGCTCAGGGCTGCCCGGAACGCCAGCAGCGCTGCCCGGTCTGACGGCGTGCAGGCCCTCCCTGTTGGCGCCGCCGTCGATAGTGCCAGCAAGAGGGTGGCAAATGCGTAGTAATGGACAAGGCCCATGGCCGCCGAGTGACGACGTCTGTTTTAGAGTACGGGAGAGGTTTTGTGGTGGTTTTTTTAATTATTACTGTATGTAGCAGAGGAGAAGAAGAAGAAGAAGAAGGGTACGTTGTTTATACATTCAGAGGGGAGGCGTCGGGGGGTTTATATACAGCGTGAAGTTTGAAAAATGATTAGGTGACGATTTTGCCCCTATACTACACTGTAGGGAAATGGGTTGCGACTAGAGTAAGGGGGTTAGAATGGGAAAAGGAAATTTCTAAATGGAGGTATCCATATATAGGTTATAGCCTAAAGGGCATAAATGAATAATGTAGTAAGTAGTAACCAGTGTGGAATAACCAAAAATACCATTTTGTTACTTTTGTTGAGGGGGTGGTGATTCTTTCAAGTGAATGCAGGAGGAGGAGTAGATATTGTCCTTTTGGAATTACTATTGAATAGAGACCCCAGTTAGTATTTAGTAATAGTACCCCACCACCACCACCGGGTTTACAACCCTAAGGTGCGATGGGCTGTCAAACAGTTTCAAGTACGTCTGAACCATGAATTTTTATTATTGTAAACAACGGACACTTAGGGTGCGTTCGGTAAACCCAAAATAAGTTACTTATTTGTTAAAATAAGTTAAATGATACTTATAAGTATCTGAGAGAGTTGTTCGGCAATTTAAAATTTTAGATACTTATTTGTTCAAATAAGTATTCTGTTACTTATAAGCACCTAAAAAAATAAGAAGCTATACCCCATCTTATTTCAAAATAAGTATGCTTATTTTCTAATAAAATAACTAATCAGCAAATCTTCCTACCGAACACTCATTTTCAGCATCAGTATCATTTAACTTATTAGTACCTTAAATCAGTATCAGCATCAGTACCTAAAATCAGTATCATTTAACTTATCAGTATCTTACTTGATTTGCCGAACGCATCCTTACTTATATCACAATTTTTAATAGATTTTATTTCCCCTTACAATTTATAATACATAATGTACTTGTAATAATTAAGGGGTCTGAGAGGTACTCCGGGCCGGGGGTATTTGGGAAGGGTTTAGCAGGAGAAGGTGGGCGGGAATTGAGTTATTAAGAAGAGATGGGAGAGATAAGATTGAAAGAGAGAATGAGGGCGAAGAAGCAGGCACCCACGTGGGAACCAACCGAGTTTGGTCCAGAATACTTGGGCTATTATTATTATTATTATTATTATTATTATTATAATTATGTTTCCTACATTTCTTTAGTTTTTGTTTTTTGTTTTACATTAGGGATTTCATTCACTATATTGGTATGAAGTGGAATCTAGGTCTTTGTTAAATAAAATAATATTTTTATTTTAACAACTATTAACAAAATAAAATAATTAACCAAATTTTAATAAAATTGTGTACAATAAGTGAATCGCATATCAAAATGGAAAATTATGTTAGCTAGAATGCATATTTTTCTATATAAACAAATCAACCACCTCATATAATTTATACTCCATATATTTTAGATCTTATCCAATAAAGATCACATAAAATTATTATCCAATTAAGATCTCCCAAAAAATTATCTTTTGAACAAATCTCATATAATTTATACAGGATCTTTTAATGTACACATTAGAAATATAAGGATGAAAATTTATCTTTTACACACATCTCATATAATTTATATGTATTAGTTATTAAATTAATCTTCATATATATAATTTATTTGAGTATGAAAAAAATGGTCATGATTCGTACATGGTACGGGTCTTCAACTAGTTCATCTTTCAATTATAATTCTCAAATTACTTTGTGTAAAAAAAAGACTTTTTCTGTAAATATTAAAATATATATCATCTAATATGAAAAGTGATACAATAGGATGAGGTTCAAGGGAGAATAACTCTCTAACAGAGAAATAAGAACAAATCTCAACCACACGTTGCACATGTAATATCCGCGCGCCACACAAAATAAATAAACATAATATTTTTTTTACCTTCGTAGTGAAAGTTTCGAAACATATTATGTAGTCCCATACAACATGACTGTGTAGTCCTATACAAAATAACTAGGTATACATTTTCACTAATTGTGTTTCATATTGCATGTGCAAAAAGTCATACACAATTAGGTACGGTGTTCTAAAAAATAACGCCTAGGCCCCGTCTAGGCGTTAGGCGGTCCCCATCCGTCTAGCATTTTAACTCGCCTAGGAGTGCCGAGGTGTCAGTCTAGGAAACCGTTTAGGCCACCTCCGCCTAGAAGCCGCCTAACGTTTTTTAGAATATTGATTAGGTATAAACATGCGTAATTATGACAAGTACAAATGCACAATCATGTTATGTGAAAGTACACAGTCATCTTATATGAAGAAGACACGGTCATTTATCAATCACACACTTATAATCATAATCATAATAATAATAATAATAGTAATAATAATTATGTAGAATCCGACTTCATCGATCGTAGACTGACACCTAAAATATTATAATTATTATTATCATTATTAAAATATAAACCCGACTTAATCGATCGTAGACTGACACCTAAAATATTATAATAATAATAATTATTATTATTATTATTAAAATATAAACCCGACTTCATCGATCCGAATGTGTTTTTTATCCGAAAATTTACGATTCAAATCCGATAGACTCAAGTTTGGACCTATTATTTTATTAACCTATATATGTATTTTGTTGTTTTAAATTTCAATTGTGAAATCTATTATTTTAATTAATTATGTAGAATCTTCATAAAAATAAAAAAACCATTTTTACCTAAAATAAAAAACATTTATATGAAAATCATACTTTCATATCAAAAAATATCATACAGAATGAAATACAAAGCATGCACAGTCATGTTATTTGAAACTGCGTGTAGTCATGTTACATGAAAGTTCATAGTTATCTTATATGAAAAAGTAGGGTTGGGTAAAACCCGGTTCGGACTAGACCGGCTCTTGATCCGATCCTTGGTCCATGAAAATGAAAAATGTCAGTCCCGGTCCAGGCGGATTTTTATAAAATTTAATAAAAAAATTATATAAGTTTTAATGTTACTTAGTTTACTTTTAATATTTTAGTTCAATATTTATATTATATACTTAATAATATTATATTTTTCATTAATCGTATATGATTTCTATGACTATATTCAAAAAATTTTATTTTTAAAAAATATTTTTTCTAACAAAAATTAGTTTTTAATTTTTTAAATAAAAATCCGGTCCACAATCGGAACGAATCGGGACCGGACCGGGTTTTCCCAGTTCGATCCCCGGTCCATAAGATTGGGGCAATTAGGTCCTAATCTGGTCAGGTTTTGGACCGGTGCCCACTCTTATGAAAAAGACACAGTCATTTGTCAATTACACACTTGAATGCAAAAAAATCACACACAATGAGAGTCCGTTTGGTTGGGCCTTTTTTAAGTGCTTATAAGCACAACAATGCTTATAATTACAAAATAATCACTAGAGGGATCGAGGGCACGAGTGGACGGTGACGTGTGAGAGGCGGCGACGATTACGCTTCTCTTCAATATAGAAGCGGGCGACGAGGGGAGTCGAGGCCAGTGACGAGGGGAGACTCGGGAGAGGGCTGGGAGTCGAGGCCGGCAACGAGCGATCGAGCGACGGCTAGAGTCGAGAGGAAGACTCAGAGGGAGAGGGACATAGATTTGGGAAGCGGCGCATGATTTGTGATTTGGGAGAAATGGCACCTCAACCCTAATAACTAATTAGAGAAAAAATATAAAAAAATACTATTTTTTAAATTTGGTTTAACCGAATTGAGCTGGAAAAACCAAAACCGAACCGAAACCAAGATTTCAAAAAATTGTGAACCAAAAACCGAGCCGATTATCTTCGGTTTCGGTTTGGTTTGGCTTGGTTCGGTCGGTTCGGTTAAATTTTTCGGCTTTGTTGGTTCGTTGCTCAGCCTTAACATGCATAATCATGTTATTTGAAATGAAAGTCATGTTAAGGGAAAATACACAGTCATCTTATATGAAAAAGACATAGTCATTTGTCAATTACACTCTTATATGGAAAAAAATCACCCACAATGAAATATAAAGCATGCACAGTCATGATAAATGAAAGTACGCGGTCATCTTATTTCAAAAAGGCAAAGTCATTTGTCAATCACACACTTATATGATAAAAAACTCACACACAATACAATTTAGATCATGCACATTCATATTAAACGTAAACGCACCTTCATGTCATTTGATCAAGTTAAGAGAAAATTCATAGTCATTCTCGTCTTATTCTACACACTCATTATTACACACTCACGTGAAAATCTCACACAATGCGATTAGGAACATACACGTTCATAACAATCAAAACCACACAGTCATGTTATGTACAAACACACAATCGAGTTAAGTGAAAGTACACAGTCATTTGTTACATCATCATCTACTATCGGTTTGTGGCGCCCTCCTCTCATCTCTCCTTCTTCTTAATCACATCATTTCCGTGCCCTCCTCTCGTCTCCTCAATCATCATCGTCTAATATCGGTTTGTCTTCTTCATTTTGTTTTCGGATTTCTCTCAATTGTAGTCCCTAAATCAATCGAATGTTCGCTTTTATTATGGATTTTCTTAGTTTGTGTGAATTATTTTCATGGAATTCAAATACATGCAAAAGCTAAGTTTAATATTCATTGATTCCGATTTTGAAGTTTTAACCGTTTAGATTTGGGTTATTCTGAGACCAATGACGCAATCTTTGAGATTTGAATTATAGGGTTCAAGTTTGTCCTCCGATTTGTGTAGCGGTTTAACGAATTCGCATTCCAAAAACTTGAATTTATGTTGCATGTTATAGAATTTATATCACAAGTCTTGAATGTATTCAAACTATAGGTCACAATTGGATGATCTCAATGTACTCGGCTTATTATTTTTTTAGTGTACAATTTTACATTTAGCGTTCAAAGATTAACTTTTGAGTTCGAATTTGCACCATCATTGAATTAGTATTTTGTTGATTCTAGCTAGTTCAAAATTTTCGTTTTGGTAATTGACATTTGATACTTTGAGTATGCTCTATGAATTGTTGAATATGCATGCATAAGAAGCGAAATATGCATTTTCAGCTAACTTATAGTGAATATGAGTCTTGAATAGTTGAATATACATGGTCAAATATTGAAAAAAAAATACTTTTTGGTAGTTGATTTTGATTGAGGTTTTGAACATGCATTTTGAAAATTGAATACTTATCGATAAACATTAAATAAGAAATTTTAGAACTCTCCTATATATTGTTAAATGTACGTATGAATATGTGCAAATATAGTTTAAATTCTTAGGTATTAGACCGTGAATATTTATGTGTTGTTTGTTTAATATATAATTTTGAATTGATTGATTGAACGAAAAAGTTTATACAAAACTAATGAATATGAATATCGAATATATATTCTTAATTATGCATACTAAACAATTGAATATACATATCGAGTATATTTTCTTGAATATGCATTTTGGTATCTTGAATATGCATTTTGGTATCTTGTTGGTGGCGGTAGACAGTGGTGCGGTGCGCAGGGACTAGCAGCGGTTGAAAAGTGCATTAGCATACTCACTTGAGAAGAATGTATAAAGAGAAAAAAGGGGAAGTGAAATTGAAGAGAGGAGAAGTGAAATTGGGAGGATGACTAACTTATAAAGTTTATAAATTTGGGGTGTTTTTATTAGTTTTAGTGTGTGCTAAATAGTAGTTATGTATAAAAAATGTATCATATCTACTATAATACAGTATAAAGCAGAACCCAAGTCTGTGTAAAAATTTACGCCACATCATCAAGTCTGAATAAAATAATGTTTTTTTTTGCATTATATTTTCTAAGAATAACTCATTTATCTACTTTATATCTTATCCAATTTCCTTATATATGCTTGATATCTTACCCAATTTTTGATATCTTACGATTTTTTCGTAATTTGATTTTTCTAACAATATATCCTTATATGACTAAAAAATATTCAAGTAATTATTTTTGATAACTTAACAATTTTTCCTTATTAATTAATATTTATTTTTATCATTATTAAATCTTGAAGAATAGTGAAAAAACATTCACATATGTCAATAATCTACTAAATAATAATGTAAATATGAAAAATTGATTTTTTTTTTTTAGAATTAACATTGTATTAATAAAAGTACATGTATAGATCAATAGGTTCGGATTGTGGTCTGTCAAGTTTGGATTGTTTTATTCTCGAGTTAAAAGTGAATTCGTGTCAAATTTCAATCTCGAATCGGCTAATTCGGATTTATACTTACATTAGGCGTACATGGTACGGGATTTGTACTAGTTTATTTGTTAAATTTAAGTGCAACATAATAGCTTTAGGCAACCTCGGACAATGCAATTTATTTGGGTGAACAGGACTAGTGGTATTAATTATATACCAACAGGCAACAACTATATATGAAGTTATGAACATGCGTATAAATTTATTAAGATCGATGAACATTGAAATCTTCTTTTTTCCCCGAATTTCCCAGAATGTACTATAAACTTTCTCCTCTATAGTTATGACATCTAAATTCATACAGATGAGTACATGATGATGATTTATTACAACTGTATAAACATATTAGTAGATCAATCATCATGCACGGGTGTGATCACTCTATATTCTAGTACCACTTTAATTTATAAAAACAAAGAACTCTTGTAAGAAAAACTGTTACAATGTAAATAAGTACTGTATATAAGTTTCTCTTGGACATACATTAAAATCAATAATATTTATACATCATAGTGTACGATATTTGCATTGAGTGAGCATCAAATTTTAATTTCATACATTATATGTAAACCATATTAAAATAGGATTTTAGTTAGAAAAGCTGTGTATATATCAAACATGAATTTCAAACTTTTTACCTACTGAAATGTACTACTTGCCTACAAATTTTGAATTGGGAATTTGGGACTAGCTCGAATTTAAAATTTGTACGTATACTCACTCCATGCGCATTGTACAAAAGGATCGGAGCTGTTGTTCCTTCCAAACAAAAACTGGATTTAGAGAATGGGGCCAAGAAGATGACATAATTAAATGTCCTCTTTTTCTGGCATGAAATTTATACAGATGATGTGCCTCCCCAAAAGGAGCCTCGCCTATCTTGTTTGTATACGTAGACGTAATAATAATTCAGAAAACACACCATATGCTAACATTTATTGCATGCAAACGTGTACACTTCAATTCTATAAGAACTAAAACTTTCACTCATTATCAAATCCCTTTGTACCATAGTATATATGTATATTGAAGCCTTTATAGATTAATAAGATCTGAATCGTAATATTTTGGGGACGGTGTTAGGGACGTCAGTCAATAACACCGAATCAACGATCTCCGTCCCTCGTTTTGATAATGACAAACTTCATGCTAACTAAGGTGTTTGTTCAAGTGTTTTTCCGAGAACGCTTCTAAGGATGCTCATCATGAGAAAATGACAGCAAGTGAATAGCCGTCCCTAGACCAGAGGGATGCACCGGACTTCAACGATCAAATGAACCAAAGCTTGGTTCCTGCGAGATAAGGATCAATTTAAACAAAGTCAAGGTTGTCCGACAAAAATGACATCACTCGTAGCTTGTAGTCCTTAGAAGCTTCAAAGGCAGAGAGAATCTGCATGCTTCCAAGACGTCGTTTTCGACAAACCAATCACAAGGACCACGTGGAAGCCTCCCAACAAAAGAAGAGATGACTTTCACGTGGGGATAAACTTTTGTAGTGGTACAACATGGGAAGGAAAACAACAAGATCTGCAAAGATCTCGGAGGACGCTAGAAGGGTAAAAGAGTCCTAAGAAATGAGCTCTTTCACATCGCCATAAATACAAGTCCAAAGCATTCAATGTGATGTGACTTCTTTCAACTCTCTCATCACAGCATTCAAGAACACTAAAAAGCAAGAGTCCTTTGTATTGTGTGGTCATTGTGTTAGGCTATGAAAGCTAGGGCTTAGAGGATTTTCAGTAGTAAATTGTAGGGATGGAATCATGTACTTTAGGAAAGTGTGAAATTCGCATGTGTAATAGTTGTAGGGACTCACATAATACAAGTGTCATTCAAAATCATCCTCTAAGGTAGATGTTTACCCTTCTAGATTACTTGGTCTAAGTGGGGTTCTTCTATAAATATCTGTGCCGTCCTTATTTGTCTTATTCTTGTAATCGTTATTGCATTTAAGTACTCCGCTACATAGGACGCCGTCCCTTGAGGTGTCCTTATCAGTTACTAACTATTGACGATCCAACAGAATGGATTAAACTCAGGCCTCTAAGGTCTAATGATAAGGTAGTTACCAAAAAACCACCCATGGCCCTCTCATCAAAGCACGCATGTAGTCTTCCTCGATCGAAAATTTAGCAACGTAATATCCATTAGGAAGGTCTGTGATCGAGAATCGGACTACCGACTTCCAGAGTTCACGAAACTTCTTATCAACGATGGCGTGTTGCACAAGAGTACCAAGCGGTTTGATAACTAGTGCAAACTCCTAAGAAAGTGCTAGGGTTTGGAGCATTTCGGTGTTTATGTTGACGACCAGGTCTCCACCTTCCCCATCCAGAAACGACGACATCACAACCTTGCCTCGAACAAGCTCCTCTTTCAAAACAAGACATTCCACTCCCTCCATCACCTTTGACAACTTCTTTCCAAGGCTTAGCTTCAGCGTTAGTTACCAAAGTAGGATCGGAATCACACTTGACTCGTTTATCCCCATCATAATCATCCCGTCACCAACAGGGTCCTCTAACGGGTCACCACCTGCTGTGGCTAACGGCCCACTTATCGAAAAGCAGTTGCGTATCAAAAACCTAAAGCGAACTATTCGTGCGCGTGTACTATCTATCAGAAACCTCTTATAATAATATTATATTTAGACATAGCTGGTATAAATAATTAATCAGATATATAAATTTTTTATCAGCATAATTAATTAATTATATAACGTCCATAACGTACTCTGTTATCAATTGTGACATGACAGTGCAAATAAGATTGGCCACAACATGGGTACGTATATACAAGATTATTTTTTGGTAGGCCAACGTGTGTTTGCTACCATTTCTAGTTTCCACGTTACTTACATTTCTAGATTCAGATCTTATGAACGATTTCAATCGTAATCATACATATAGTGTGACGGAACTTTCTCAATCGAATTGAACTGTTAAAATTCCTTCAATTTCAATCATTGTAGACTTTGTAGTTGCATAAAGATTTTTAGATCTTAGGCTTTTGCCCACATGTGATTAATCAACTTAAAACGGATATTTTTTACCAAAAAAATTCTAAAGAATATATATACAAATAGCATTTGAATCAAACGAAAAGTTTACTCAACCTGTAAACTTTAAAACTGAACGTGAATATGAAATAGATATATGTGAACCTTAAACAAAAATACGTGAACTCCAAAGAAATGTGAGATTTTGTGTTGTTATGTGTAATAATCTGATTTATACCACATGATATTGAAAATTTGTGTTATTACATATATTATTACGTTTCATAATAAAAATTGATTATGTTCACATATTTCTTCAAGTTATTCACGTATTCATGTATTTTGTTCACGTTTTCCGTTTTTACAATAAATTTTTATCCGTCTCAATAAATAGTGCTTTTAAAGAGAGATGTTATACATGGAGTGGCCAAATTATAGGAGGCATAAAACTTGTTAAGAGATTTTATGTTCTATTTTCACCTTTCATTCTTTCACTTAGGTGAACAATAAAGTTTTGAATCTTTTCTTTAAACAATGGCAAGTTGGTCGACGGTAAATTACTATAGTTGGTTTGTGATCTAGCCAATTAGACGGGCAATGAGACTAGGATTTTACCCTACAGTTAGATAGAGTAAAGTTTCGCAAGGAAAAAAAGGTAGATTATCAGCCACTTACTATTTTCTACACATGGTAGAAAAATCCTATTACTAATGATGATTATGTAGCTCATAATGGACAAAACTCTATTTAATTTTCAGTCATATATCCACTCGGCTCTTCCCGTTTCTTGATTAAAAATACATATATATGTTTTCTTAAAAGGTTGGTCGACCTTTTCGAACATTACACGTGCATGGTTTATGCCAGCTTTTTTAGCCTAAAATTCATATATAATGGCTAACTTGATACTGTAGTATGTATGTATGTAGGGAGAGTGTATATTTTGACTTTGTCTCTCCAGCTCGTAATAACTGCGGTAACTTAAATATGAGAATACAACTCCCATATTTATTTAATTTACTAGCGCCCAGATTGTACGCACCTGTTTTAAATTAGATAAAGTCTGAGGATTTACAAACAATCAATAAAGTTTGTTGACTTGAAACTCCGAAGGTTCGGACGTACTTGTCAACACTGAAAGTTCTCAATACATATACGATAACTTCTAATTATGCTGATATAATTTGTCAAATCTCAACTATTGTAGCTAGTTGCAAAATGGATTGTTTGAAGATACTGTCGTGTGTGATTATACTTATT
Organism: Polygonum aviculare; assembly: GCA_934048045.1. Taxonomy (NCBI): domain Eukaryota; kingdom Viridiplantae; phylum Streptophyta; class Magnoliopsida; order Caryophyllales; family Polygonaceae; genus Polygonum; species Polygonum aviculare. The sequence continues at coordinate 12,281,585 of OW204023.1, read as the reverse complement.
TTAACGATACTTACAAAGAAACATTAAAGTGCACTAATAATTAAGTCATAGTACTAATGTAGTATTGGCTTTTATGGTTTGGCCGAAATGCTTAAATGATCATAAGGCAGTTAGAGACAAAAAAGGCTTCTAATCGTGGGTTTTGTATAAATTTTTGACAGAAGAGCAAATCCAAAGCATGTTTATATTATAATCACTACAACTGAGAATGTGTATGAAAAATAATCTTACTAGGGGAATTGTTAAATAGGATTAGGCAGAGGTTTCCCCTAGAATCAAGCTGGTCAGTGGGTGATTAATGAAGAATGGTCTGTATAATCAAGCATTAATTAATGCCATCATATACCCCAAACTCATTAATTGCTTTGTGATTAATTTTGATAGTATAATGGATTCGTTCAAACAAAAAAATTGAGATGGCTGATTATATGCAGATATGGATCATGTGCAATCAGCGATAAACTTTGCACCATGTTAGCGTCCTAACTAATTATCAGATCCTGCATAGGTTGTGGGTTTTATTACACTAAACATAACATCGATCAACCCATTTGCTGTCATTAGTACTACTGTGTAAGCGATAACATGACAATTTAGTCAGCTTTATTGTTAGCGAAATCTAAAGGCAAATGAGTACTGCTAAAAGTCTCTCGTATGTAGTAATATAAAGTCATTTTAGACTCTGTTTGGCTGAACAGGTAGCAGAGAGCTGATGAAAGACAATGTTAGCGGAATTCAGACCTCTTGGAGGTACAATGGTGCTATTTTTTGGAGGATTCGACCCCCACTAGTGGAACACACTACCTATTCAATTCGCTAGTGCCGAACGAAACCTTAATCCCGAAACAAGCTAAAAAGAAGTTTCTTACTTAAGTATTGGCTAGTAACAAACGCTTTTTTCTCTTAAAGAAAATATATAATCTTTCGGTTTCACAATAGTTATCCATAGAGGTATTTGTACATGTTTTTAGAATTTTTTTCATCAACACAATTAAAAAAATATTTTTTTTCCTAAATTATTCCTATCAATGTAGACTGTAGAGTTAATTATCTAAATAAAAAAATAAAAAAGTATATAGGATTATCATAGATTTCATTATTAGGGGTACAAATGGAAAAAATGTTAAATGAATAAGTATTGTAAAATAAGTTTTTAGACAGCTATTGTGAAACAAAAGGAGTAAAAAAATTTGTCTTTTAAGCTAAGATTTACCAAACCTTACAAATTGAAGAAAGTTAGTTCCCAATGTAGTTACAAATAACCTATCCAACTTTCTTTGCCAATTAAAACACTTAGAGATGTAGTGTTGGATTTTTTTTATAATTGGTTAATCTGGATGGTAAGACTATATTGATACAAAATCTCGTAGTTTAACCTCACATGGGTGGCTTAGTAATAGAAGGCATAGGTAACATTAGGTAGTCATAAGTTCTATCTCTACTTCCATTCCAAATTAGATTTCACTGTCCTTTACTTTACTAGGTCAAAGTCAGTCTGCGTAAACCGGTTTGTAAGGTTTATGGTCCTTGTTGGTCGGGTCGTGAGTCCATGCCACCAAAGGTAGATGCTCACTTTTTTACTAGGTCAAGTCAATAGACACAAATCAAACCGATTTACCTGATTCATGATTCTGTTGGGCCAAACCCATATGTTCCAGCCCAAGCCCATAATTGCATCAGATTGCAATTAGGGTGGAGATCACTTGTGCCACATATATATAGTTTTGTGTGTGTGGTGTGTGAGCAAGAAACACAAGAAAAGTGGCAGCCGATCAAACTCCAAAAGAGAGAGAGAAAGCACAAGACAAGAAAGAGGGAGGAAGAAGAAGATAGAGGAGGATTGGGTGAAGGAGTGATCTTCCTTTGAAGCCCGGGTATATTCGCCTCGTCTCTGGGATTCGACAGCGGGTGTTTGTCGATAGGTATTTCTCCGTCTAGAAAACCTAATCTTATTGTTACAAGTGTTTCAGTTCATTGAGGAGTTCCAGAGTAGTTTCTCCTTGTATTGATAATCTCCGATGTGAGATCCGAAAACACTTGTACAAGACTTGTTGATTAGTGGATTTGTGCTCGATCGGGCAAGTGGTTTTTTCCCTCGTTTTGAGAGGGTTTTTCCACTATAAAAATCTTGGTGTCCCTTGCTTATTATTTGCTCTGCTTGATTCCTAAATTGTCGTTGATTGGTTTCGTCGTCTTGGTTGTATCTGGAAAATCCTACAGATTGTTATTTTGCTTCCGTTGTGATTGTCTGTGGGACTAGGAGCTAGTGTCGATCCCCAACAAGTGGTATCAGAGCCTTGGTTTGAGCTCCGTCTGTGTTTAGGTGATATATGGCGACTAAGACAGATGAGTTTGCGGGGACAATGATCAAGCTGACGTCTTCGAACTATTCTCTCTGGAAGTCGAAGATGAAAGATATTCTGTACTGCAAAGATTTGTATGATCCGATTGAGTTGGGATCAAAGAAGCCAGACAGTGTTCAGGATAGTGACTTGAAAAAGACGCACAGAAAAGCAGTCGGAACCATAAGGTAGTGGGTAGACAATAGTGTCTATCATCATGTGAGCAATGAGACAGATGCACAGGTCTTGTGGAAGAAGCTTCAGTCTATGTACGAGAGGAAGTCAGCTCAGAGTAAAGCTTTTGTGATCAGAAAGCTAGTTAATCTGAAGTAAAAAGACGGAAAGTCTATTGCCGAGCATTTGAGTGAGTTTCAAGAGCTTGTAAATCAGTTGAGCACCATGAAGTTGCCGCTTGATGATGAGTTGCAAGCATTGATGCTCTTGAGTTCTTTACCGGATACTTGGGAGACGTTGGTGGTTTCCATCAACAATTCTGCTCCTAAGGGAATTGTGTCCTTCAGTACCGTAGTTGATAGTCTCTACAATGAGGAGACAAGAAGAAAAGACATGGGTACTAACTCTTCGCAGACTCTGACGACTACAGAGAATAGGTCCAGAGGGAGAAGCAAAGAGAGGAAAGGACGCGGAAAGTCAAAAGGGAAGTCACAGAACAGAGGTACTTCTCAGGGTAAAGAAAAGTTCAAATGCTTTCATTGTGGCAAAGAAGGGCATATGAAAAGAAATTGTAATGCCTTGAAGAAGAGCAAAAATGAAGAGAAAAAACAGAATGAAGATGATAAAAACACCACAGTTGCAGTGTATGGTGAAGAAGAAGGGTTGGTTGTTCTGTCTTGTGTGGATGATCACAACGAAAAACTTGACTGTCGTGTAGAATGGGTAGTTGACTCAGCTGCATCCTACCATGCTACACCGAAGAAGGAAATTTTCACTAGTTACAAAGCCGAAGACTTTGGTAAAGTGAAGATGGGGAACAACAGCTATGCAGAGATAGTCGGTATTGGAGACATTTGTGTTCTGACAAAGGCGGGTTGCACGTTGACTCTGAAGAATGTTCGACATGTACCGGATCTGCGGATGAACTTGATTTCTCTTCATGCTCTGGATATAGACGGCTACCAAAGCTACTTTGCTAATAAGAGCTGGAAGCTGACGAAAGGTTCAATGGTGATTGCTAGAGGGAGTCTTAGCTACACTCTGTACAAGACTCAGATGAAGGTCACACGAGATGGCCTGAATGCAGTTGAGGATGAGACATCAATGAACCTATGGCATAGGCGCATGGCGCATATGAGTGAGAAAGGACTGCAAATTTTGGCGAAGAAGTCTCTCATCCCTTCGGCCAAAGGTATGACTCTAAGCCCTTGTGATGATTGTGTTTTTGGAAAACAAACTAGGGTGTCATTTAGCAAATCTTTTGAAAGAAAAAAGAATTTGCTTGAGTTGGTGTATTCTGACGTATGTGGCCCCATTGATGTACCCACAAATGGTGGTCGTAGATATTTTCTGACTTTCATTGATGATGCTTCACGAAAGGTTTGGGTGTTTGTTTTGATGACAAAAGACCAGGTTCTTGATTGCTTCAAGAAATTCCATGTCATGGTGGAAAGAGAGAAGGGTTGTTCGTTGAAGTGTCTCCGTAGTGATAATGGAGGCGAGTACACTTCTAAGGAGTTTCAGAAGTATTGTCTGGAGCACGGCATCAGACATGAAAAGACGACTCCGAGCACGCCACAACATAATGGCGTTGCGGAAAGAACAAACAGAACCATCCTAGAGAAAGTCAGATGTATGCTAAAAATGGCGAAACTTGAAAAGCCATTTTGGGGTGAAGCAGTGATGACTACATGTTATCTGATGAACAGATCTCCATCAGCAGCATTGGATTTTGATATTCCTGAGAGAGTCTGGTCTGGCAAAGACATTTCATACTCTCATTTGCGAGTCTTCGGGTGCAAGGCTTTTGTGCACGTGCCTAAAGAGCAGAGACAAAAGCTAGATGACAGAGCAGTGACTTGCATTTTTCTGGGTTATGGAGATGCTGACTTTGGGTACAAGTTGTGGGATCCAGAAAAGAAGAAAGTGATAAGGTCTAGAGATGTGACCTTTCATGAAGACAAGATTTTGTCAGATTCAGATGCGCCTGAGGAACCTGAAGAGTTCCCACTTTATTTGCCTTCTCAGTCAGAAGGTAGTAGCACTAGTGATGATTCTTCTTCAGAGAATGGCTTTGATGAGATTCCTGAGTCAGATGATGACTTACCAGAAGCTGAAACTGGTGAGGGTTCTAAGCAGGTGGAGCTGGAAGAAATTGAAGAAGAGAATGAGCTCAGAAGATCAAGAAGAGAGCGTCGTCCATCCACCAGATATCCCTCGTTTGAGTATGTTGCAGTTACTGAAGAGGGGGAGCCTGAAAGTTTTCAAGAAGTGCAGAATCACAAAGAAAAAGCTCAGTGGGTAGAAGCCATGAAAGAGGGTTGAGTTCTTTGAAAAAGAACAACAGATATGAGCTTGTGAAACTTCCTAAGGAAAGAAAAGCATTGAGAAACAAATGGGTGTTCAGGCTAAAGACGGATGGAGAGAAACTAGTCAAGTATAAAGCCCGACTAGTTGTAAAAGGCTTCAGTCAGAAGCAGGGAGTTGATTTTGATGAGATCTTCTCCGGTTGTCAAGATGAGTTCCATCAGGGTGATCCTTGGCTTAGCTGCAAGCATGGATTTGGAACTTGAGCAGTTGGATGTGAAAACTGCATTTCTCCACGGTGATTTAGACGAGGAGATATATATGGAGCAACTAGAAGGGTTTGAAGTAAAAGGAAAAGAGCACTTGGTTTGCAAATTGAAGAAGAGCTTATATGGGCTGAAGCAAGCTCCCAGGCAGTGGTACAAAAAGTTTGATAGCTTTATGGTGCATCATGGCTACACCAAGACAAGTGCAGATCACTGTGTTTACTTCAAGCGACAGACAAATGGAAAATTTGTCATTCTTCTTCTCTATGTTGATGACATGCTCATTGTGGGGCAAGATAAGTCTCAGATTGCATAGTTGAAGCGAGATCTGAGCACTTCATTTGATATGAAAGATTTGGGACCGACACGCCAGATTTTGGGTATGCAGATTACTCGTGATCGGAAAGCTAAGAAGATTTGGGTGTCACAGGAGAAGTATATTGAGAAGGTCCTAAGCAGGTTTCAAATGGAAGGTGCTAAGCCGGTTAGTACTCCTCTTGCTAGCCACTTCAAACTTAGCAAGAAGTTTTGCCCATCTACAAGTGAAGAGAAGAAGAAGATGGCTACCATTCCTTATTCATCAGCGGTTGGTAGTTTGATGTATGCGATGGTGTGCACCCGGCCAGATATAGCTCAGGCAGTTGGTGTTGTGAGCAGGTTTCTTTCCAATCCGGGTAGAGTTCATTGGGAAGCTGTAAAATGGATCTTCAGGTACTTGAAAGGTACTTCTAAGATGAGATTGTGCTTTGGAGGAGCTGAGCCTATTCTTGAGGGGTTCACAGATTCAGACATGGCAGGAGATCTTGATGGTAGAAAGTCGACATCGGGATACTTGTTTACTTTTGCTGGGGGAGCTGTCTCGTGGCAGTCCAAGTTGCAAAAGTGTGTTGCTTTGTCCACGACTGAGGCAGAGTACATTGCCATGATAGAAGCTGGAAAAGAGATGCTTTGGGTGAAAAGATTCCTTCAAGAGTTGGGTTTGAGACAAGGAGAATATGTGGTAAACTGTGACAGTCAGAGCGCTCTAGATTTGAGCAAGAACGCTACATATCATTGTCAGACAAAGCACATTGATGTGAGGTACCATTGGATTCGAGATGCTGTGAGCGATCGTCGTATGTGTTTGAAGAAGATTCACACTGACAAGAATCCAGCTGACATGTTCACTAAGGTGGTGACTGTTGAGAAGCATCGGTTTTGCGCCAAGATGGCGGGACTGGTGCATAACTGAAGTTTCGAGCCGGTATGGACGTCTTCCTCTTGGGCTGGAGGGGGAGATTGTTGGGCCAAGCCCATATGTTCCAGCCCAAGCCCATAATTGCATCAGATTGCAATTAGGGTGGAGCTCACTTGTGCCACATATATAGTGTTGTGTTTGTGGTGTGTGGGCAAGAAACACAAGAAAAGTGGCAGCCGATCAAACTCCAAAAGAGAGAGAGAAAGCACAAGACAAGAAAGAGGGAGGAAGAAAAAGATAGAGGAGGATTTTGGTGAAGGAGTGATCTTCCTTTGAAGCCCGGGTATATTCGCCTCGTCTCTGGGATTCGACAGCGGGTGTTTGTCGATAGGTATTTCTCCGTCTAGGAAACCTAATCTTATTGTTACAAGTGTTTGAGTTCATTGAGGAGTTCCAGAGTAGTTTCTCCTTGTATTGATAATCTCCGATGTGAGATCCGAAAACACTTGTACAAGACTTGTTGATTAGTGGATTTGTGCTCGATCGGGCAAGTGGTTTTTTCCCTCGTTTTGAGAGGGTTTTTCCACTATAAAAATCTTGGTGTCCCTTGCTTATTATTTGCTCTGCTTGATTCCTGAATTGTCGTTGATTGGTTTCGTCGTCTTGGTTGTATCCGGAAAATCCTACAGATTGTTATTTTGCTTCCGCTGTGATTGTCTGTGGGACTAGGAGCTAGTGTCGATCCCCAACAGATTCGGGTTGGTTGTGGAAAAAAAATCCCATAGCTTATAGACTTCGATTGGCCCACAAAGAAGGACATGTTTGCAACTTCTTTCAAACGGGGAAAAAATTTTAAAAACACGTTTATAAATCTCAGAGATCACTGTTAACCCTTTTTTCACAATTATGTGGATACAATACAACTACTGTTGTTGCACAAAACAAGAAAAATAGGGCCTCACAAGGAGAGGTTAGCTTGGAAGCTTTCCTGGATTCAGCGGCCAACCATGTGCACAGCGCAAAACATGGTGCACATAAGACCACGCCTGCGCCTGTGTTTATAAACTAATTGGCACTGATTTTATGTCTACATAATACAGTACTGTATTGCAAACCCGCATGATTTATGGACTAAATTGACTCATCTGCAAATCTGGAGAAGATCTGGCAACTCTTTCAAGCTCAGTAGTTTATAGATATCAAACAAACATCCTTCCCAATTCACACCCTGTTTTTTATCCAATTCCCTACAACTCTGCCATCTGAGACCAGTCAGCAATACATATCGCCAGTGCAACTTGCCCATGTTATTTGTAATGTCCACATTGTGATATGTTTTCCCATCTGACTCTTGACCCCACCCACACCAATTTCTTTATAATTAGTTCATTGGGTGGTGCAATTCACAAGAAAAATAATTGAATTTATGAAAAAAAAAACATCAGTCTTGTATCACACCATCACTCCCATTCATTGATGTGGGGTGAGGATTCAAAGGACCACCAGTATGAATTGAACTAACAAAGGAAAAAGGAGAAATAAATGCTTAAACCTATAGCTTAAATTGGCATATGCCAAACTTGATGCTGAGCGAAATTACTGTTCTAGAAATTCAAAGAGCTAAACTCTTGAATTCAGCAAGTAGAGATGACAGGCAATTCTGGGCACTCTGCAGAATCGTGTTTTACAAATCCTTTGCTTCTGCTATTTGCTCAATTTTGCCATGTTAAACCGTTGTAAGACTATTATGAGGTAGTGTGAAGGAATGTACACATGAGAACAAACTCTCAGCTTGTGGAGTCCTACTTACTAAGCTATGTAATGGTACATCAGAATCATTCTGCTTTAGCTGTATTAGTTTTGAAGGCAAGCAAGCGATAAGGAAGATGTGATCTCGTGAACTGATTCAGCCTATTGAGGAAAGTGTTTGTCATGAAGCGAAACATTATGGAACTGAGCTGGAGTCATACCCTGAAACATGGTCATGCTTGGTACCATGTTATGGAACTGCACAGGTAATCCATTTTGCAGATGGGCTGGCCTTATGTTTGTGAGCTCCTGTCAGATGAACAACAAAATTAAGCGTTAGGAATTTGATGAAAGTTATTTCCTATAATCATATTCCTTTGACTACTATTGGGGTGAACAATCACAAACACTAACTGGCCTTCAGATGTGGTCGTGTTTAAACCTGTAACTCATTTTACATTACCAATCATATGTATAAAGATTGGACCGGTACCATTATATAAATTTACAAATAAAGATTCCCACATTGGTCTACCACTTAACTTGCTCAGATCTCTGTGCTAAAACACTTAGTCAGCAGACCAAATGCCCTAAACCCCACACTATATGCTAAACCGCAAGATCTAACATACAACCAATACAGTCCTGGAGCTACATTCCCAATTTTACCCACATTGTACTATGAGAATAGGCAATATTAAGATGACAAGAGGGTGAGAGAATAGGTTAAACATAATTTCCCATACCATATGAGGGAGGACTTCATGTGTCCTAGAAGTCGAAGCCTCTTGCTCTTCGGGTACCTGGAAAATCACCACAATATGTTTTTAGTGGTACATTCATCTTTTACAATCAAATGGATTTTTGACAAAAAGATATATGAAAATAAGTGTATCACGATTCACTCACTTTGCCTCCAATGTTTTGGACATTCCCAACAACAGATAGCTCCTTTCCAGATTCAAGTCTTCTGGGAATTTCTGCTTCATCGTTCACATGAGGATCTGCAACTCCATCATGTGGAATTGGAAGGCTCTCATGGTTATCTGCCTTGTTGCAACTACTGGAAAGAAGATTACAAGGATGGAGTCTTGAATCCATTTTGGTAGAATTATTCAGATTAGCACACTGCTGCAAGGCTTCTTTAATAGAAGATGTTGCTAAGAGAAAACTTTCATCAGACAACGACCCTTCTTCACCTAAGACAACAGCCCGTCGACAAAGATCATTGAACCTGCGTACTTTGGTCTGAACCTGATCAAGGTTTTCACCAATCCCATGTTTGCTTTTAGCAGCATTTGTCCAGCGTTGCAATATGTATCTAGATGGTATGCTGAAAACTCCTGACATCTGAAGAACAATTATCGCATGCCTACATAGATAACCTCGCAATTCAAACGAAAGGCAAGAACAAAATATCTCAGATTTGGTTTCATTCCATTCTACAATAAAATCTTGATCGACTTCAAAATCTTTCACCGAATAGATTGTGCTCATATCATCCTCTTTTTCTTTCTTAATATGGCAAGCAGCTGCTCCTAATACCTCATTTTGGAACTTACCGAAAATCTCATGGGTGTAAACCAAGTGCATCTGTTTCTCAAAAGGCGAAGGAGACCTAAACTCAGGAGTCTCATGCCATGCATCAAATTCTGCTTTAGCTTCTTCTTCACACATGTCCTCAAGCAATGCCTTGTATTGTTCTATTAATTCCCTCAACGAAGACTCCTCACTAATATACTGATCAAAATAGGAGCTCAAACCATCAGAGCGAGCAGTCATTGACAGCCCAGCAAATGACGCACCCCGGATAAATAATGGTGCCCAATGAGACCGATCTTTATACAACGATTGCATCCATTCATTATCTTGAAGTTGAAACTCATCGAGCAACTTCCACCAGTTCTGGTTGAACTGATCTTCTGTCCATGACAAATAAATGCACTTGCTAAATTTTTCTAGAAAACTTTCTTGGCCAATGCTGAGTCCTAGCTGCTTAGGGATGCTTTCCATCACATGCCACAAACAATAACAATGGCGGGAGTCGTGGAGGACTGCTGCAATAGCAGCTTTCAGGGAATCGTTCTGGTCAGTGAGTATAACATTGGGCGGTCGCCCACCCATTGCTATAAGCCATGTTTGCATTAACCAAACATAAGTATACACTGTCTCATCTGCTAGTATTGCAGAGCCAAGCAGAGTAGGCTGCAAATGATGGTTCACTCCAATAAAAAGAGCCAACGGTATCTTATATTTATTTGTAATATACGTGGTGTCAAAGGACACTACATCACCAAAATGAGCATAATCATATATGCCTTTAGCATCAACCCAGAACACATTTCTCAACTGATTCTCCTCGTTGAGATCTACTGTGTAGAAGAACTTAGGATTCTCTTGCTGCATATTCATGAAATTTTCAATCAGCAATTGTGCATCCCCAGATTCTAAAGTTAGCCTCCGCCCTTTAACCTGCTGGTTTCGCATGTAACTCTCCAAGCATTCAACATTTTGATATGCACTAAACTGGCTAGACACTGAAGCCAATATTTTCCTCCTATGCATTCGTACATCACTGTTGACAGGATCAACATCCCTATGGCTTCTGAAGAAATGGGCCTGGGCAGGTAAGAGTTCATGATTGTGCTCCTTCACAAAATTGTACACATACCATTTACCATTTGGCTTTCTCTTCACATGCAAGCTCGCTTTGCAGCCAATCTTTGGAGAAGGACGAGGATTAACAGCTTCATCAGACTGCTGCTTGTTTCCATATCTATAGCATGAAAACTTTGCATCAATGAACTCTTTAGAAGCTCTTGAGCGACGGCTGCTGACTTTTGAAGTTCCAAAGCCCATAGCTTTGGCATAGTCTTTGTAAAATGCATAGGCAGCTTCATTGGAATCGAATTCCATATCTTCACGAGGCTCCAAGTCCAAGTTAGCCAAAACCAGATTGGATTCCATTATGCAGTTAACTATGCAATTTGCTACACTTTTAAGTAGCAGTACACTATCAAAATCCGTTCCAAGTACTATAAGCTAGCCATCGAATTCCCTATATCAGGGCCCATACAGAATTCCCAACGTTCAATGGACATTATGGACAAACTTCAGCAGCAAGTACCTGAAATTACTTACAATAATATTTTTCAGGTGCATACAAAGCCAGATAGAACAAGCTATATGAATTCAAAGCAACGAAATGAGAACAACAAACGGACTAAAGCCAAGCACACCAAAGTTCAACCTGAAGTCATAGTACTTGAGCATTTCCTCATCACCCAACTCCACCAGCTCTACCCATACCACATCCAATCACCACCTATGAAGGGTTTCTAAGATTAATTAGGGTGCAAATGATACAAACTCAAAAATAAGAACGGCGTGAAAAGGGATCAGAAGTGATCATAAACAAACGTGAGCACAAATATACACTGATACTGATGTACTCAACTGCAACAAAAGAGTATCATTTTCGCTCCATGAAGAAACTAATGAACTTAACAATTCCATCTAGGCTTGTGATTAAACCACTACATACTAAGAGCTCCAGGGTGTTTCCTCCAAAAAATAAAAAAATCTGCTGATTTATATGAGAAAATCCACTACAAGATCCAAAGCTGAAATAAAGCAATTGCTTCAAAGGATCCAGCAATATGACTAGCTGAAATCAAGCAATTGCTGCCCAGTGGCAACTAAAAAATGCAGGACACTAAAAAACTGACATAAATTCTCACCTGTCGCCACCGATTGCCGTTGTGCGAGGTTAAATCAACCGTTGCCACCCCAATCAACGAAATTATCCATGGCCATTAACCACAATGTCACACAAATAGGCAGGGAATATGGGCGTTTAAGCTCCTTTGAGTTAGGGTTTCGGTAGCAGGTACGTGGAACTATAAATTAAGCAAATTAGGTCATGAAATTAGAAGCTTGAACAGTAGAGGGAAGGTGTACATGGATTGAATTTTGCAACGAGTTGAACGTCGGCGAGAGAAGGGGATCGGCTGTTGAAGAAGGATATCAGCGGTTTGAGAGCTAGAGAGGCCCGAGGAGGTAATGTTGGAGAGAGGCTAGACCGGAGTCAGGTAGAAGCCAGTGGCGCGAGTCTATGCGATGCAACTATGCAAGGCCAACTCAACAGCGAAGAGTTAGACTCCTGCTTAGAATGGGCTTTTCGGCCCACATTGACAAGCCCAGAGCCCATACTTTTTCAGACTGCCTATTGGAGAAAATCCACAACTAATCAGGCTCTATAGATCTACCACGTAACATTTTTTTGGTCGAAGATCTACCATGTAACTGCTTCTAGCAAAACTACACCCGGATTCAGGAAAGAAACCTTCAAAAGTCAAATTAACGAGAAGATTAGAAATACGAATGAAGATTGGCGGAAGATTACACGATAAACACTAGCAATTCCAATACTGAACTTGATTCGAATTCCCTGTTTTCAGAAAAAGGTAAAAATGGAATCGATCCTCAAAAGAACATCTCCAAATGCAGTGTGTTGAAATCTCTCAAATTAATTCTTCCATTAGATTATCAGACAGATTTACAAAATCCTCCAACGCAACATAACATCTTCAAAGGCTCATACACCAGTACCATTAAACAATCAAAGAGAAAACAGATCCACAGCTAATAGTAAGAACCAGATCCGTATCATGAAACCCTAAGCCCTCTCGCCTCTAATCCTGCGAGCAAGCTGGATATCCTTGGGCATAATCGTAACTCTCTTGGCGTGGATCGCGCACAAGTTAGTGTCCTCGAAGAGGCCGACGAGATAAGCCTCGGCGGCCTCCTGGAGAGCGGCGACGGCGCTACTCTGGAATCGGAGATCCGTCTTGAAATCCTGAGCGATCTCCCTCACAAGCCTCTGGAAAGGAAGCTTCCTGATGAGAAGCTCAGTGCTCTTCTGGTACTTCCTGATCTCCCTCAGCGCCACCGTTCCCGGCCTGAACCTGTGTGGCTTCTTCACGCCTCCGGTCGCCGGAGCCGACTTCCGAGCGGCCTTGGTCGCCAGCTGCTTCCTCGGCGCCTTCCCGCCGGTGGACTTCCTTGCCGTCTGCTTCGTTCTCGCCATTTCTGCAACTTCGAAAGAGGGTTAGAGTGTGTTTAATCGATTTATTTGCCTCTCGGTGAGGTGTTCGCCTTCGCTGTGTTGGTAACGCGATGAGTCTGTGGATTTATAGCTCTTCGGAAACCGGGGAATTGGAGGGGAAAAGAGAGCGGGCATTCAAAATTTTGAGAAATGAAGATTGAGCGCCGTTCGATTAGATTCTTATCGACGGTCTACGTTCACTTGGATTAATGGTACTACGGATCTCCAGCGTGGCAGTATTTAGAGCATCTCTCACGAATTTGTTTTTTTTACATTTTTTGTTTGTAGAGACTAGACACCCATTGGGTTTGGGTCCTTAGATATTTTATAAAAATTATATATTCAAAGATTCTTGAATAACAATTATTTTTAAATATTAGTATCAAATTGTAATTTTTTTTAATGCCAAGAAATCATTTATCAAGTAGTTAAACAACTACAAAATATAGACCAAGTCTTTGTTAAAATCTACATTATAAATATAGTCTCGTCATCTTTAAAAGTAGTAAAATTAAAACTGTTATAAGTATGTACAGCATAAAAACTAAAAGAAACAAAGTAAATCTTTTACCGCTGACACGATAAATTATTGGCTTCAAAAACTAAAAGATGTAAATTAATTATTACAGTATGTTATTGAGTTTTCAAATCAATTTTTATCTTCTTTATATTTATTCATTGATTATCAATTGTCCATAAGTATTGGCGTATTGCTTACAAGTATCTAGTCAAATTGTTAATTCATACATATCCAATATAATTAATTTAAATAAGAAGGTTAAAAGTGATGTGATTTTACCGGGCTCACATCATGGGTTCGAGGCGCCGTCCGGTGCCTCCACAGGGCACCCCACAAATGACAAGGAAATACGTCATGGTGCCTCTTCGGGGCACCCCGCAACCGACGCCGCTGATGTCGGTGCCTCCTCGAGGCACCCCGCATCCGATGCCGCCAACGCCGGTGCCTCGTCAAGGCACCCCACCACCAACGCCCCTCATGAAGTCGGTGCCTCTTCGAGGCACCCTCATGGGCACCCTCAATCGGGTCGGCCACGACCCGACACAAGGTCGGTCCCGCCTAAAGAGGAGTCAAGCCACATTCTCGGGCCTTTAACGAGGGAACGGGCCAAACTTTGGCAAGAGCAACTTCGGGCCCAACTAGCATTGGCCCACGCCTCACACAACGCATCAATTGGCGTGTTTAGTTGCCTTCAAGTGCTCAGCCCAAGTATGGATCATAATAGGCCCGAAGCCCGCTTTGAGGCTAACAAGACAAGGCCCATTTGGGAGATTACTTGGCCGCCACACAACATTAATCAAGGTTGGCCATCAAAATGTTGCTTGGGCGCCACTCTTCTCCACCTCCTCATGAAACTTGGCGCCCACTCCAAGAAGCTTGCCTTAGACGCCACTCTTCGCCACCTCCCCACAAGACTTGGCGCCCACTCCAAGAAGCTTGCCTTGGCCGCCAATCCTCGCCACCTCTTCTTGAAGCTTGGCGTCCACACCAAGTTGGCCGCCTCTCCCCTCTAGTCGTCTTTATATAAACACAAGGAGGGCCTCATATTTTCTTAGATTGAAGTTGAGTAAAGAGAGCTTTTTAGCCCTTACTCTTCGGTCTCTTCTCCTCAAGGGAGAACGGGCCGAGGAAACCCACACCTCGTCGCTATAAGCTCTCGATCTCCTAGTTGAGTTCTTGTTTTCATTCCATCCATTTTGTTCCACCAAAAACGCCTATACTCAAACCTTGTAACCATACTTTCGCCATCTATTTTCAATACAATAACCAAGTTTGAGTTTCTTATACTCTTCTTACACGAACGCCTCCACATAAGCTCAGTCGAACCCGAGATTCGACCGATCCTGGAAGTGAGATCACATCATCTGGTATCAGAGCCTGTCGACTTGAGTTTCTCAAGTTGTGGGGGTACGAATTACTTCCTTACAAATCGGTTTTTAGTTGCTCAAAATCCCTTTCTTGAAAACCCTTTTGAAAACAATTCCATTTTCTTCCTATCCTTTGTCCAAAATCCATTTGTTTCCAAAGCCACGTTTAAAAAAAATAAATTTATTTAAGAACTTGCAATTCTGTTTTCATACTCGAAGCTTGAGTAGGAAACACCAACGATTGCTTTCTTGCGACCAACCTTTTCGTTTTACTCACCCAAAAATTTTCAAACTCCTCAAAGGGCCTTCTATAACCTTTTTAAGTGCATCTTGGTGTCTAAAACACCTCAAGTGCCCGATCAAGCCAAGACTTAGACGAGTGGCAAAGTTTGGTTTGAGTCGACCAAAAAAAAAACAAAAAAACAAAAGAGAGACGAAAAGCAACCCAAAACAAATGGGTATATGAGCTTTTCGTGGGCACACACAAGTTATGGTGCCTAAGTCCGATTGCCTCAAATTTGCATCCGACTCTTGAAAAAAAAAAGATAGTATCTCTCCCTTGAAAAAAAAAAGAAAGAAGAAAGCCAAGCAACAAGAAAGAGATATAATATATCTCCTTTTTTGGCAAAAAAAAAAAGAGAAGGAAAGATCGAGTCTTAGGCTTTTGATTGGTCGAGCCAGGTTCTCATCATCAACTTGTTTGCACTTGTTCACCCCCTTTGTCCTCTTTAAACCCTGAGCAACTAAACTCTTGATTTGTGGGGCTAGTAAATACTCGCCCACAAGCTCTTGTCGCTTGTTCCTGATTACTAAGTCTGTTGTGCTCCGATCTTATGATTGTTGATAACTCTTGTGTTGGTGAAGAGAATCTCTACCTTGAGTGCGTGAGTTTGAGGGCCACAAAAATCGAGTCAAACACGAGTCAGTCCTTCTCTTTATTGCTTTCCGAGTGTGAGTGGGAGACATTGTGTGAGGATTGGAAAACTTGGAGTTGATGACCCGGTTTCTCCAAGTTACCGGAGGGAGTTTGGAGTTGTGAGGGAGTGCACATGAAAACAAACACATCGAGTCAAACACTTGTGCGTCATTGGATTATGGTAACCCTTACTAGTTCCATGTTTGTCGTCTTTTGTGTTGTTAGGTTATAATGGAACACTATCTTAAAGGAGAGCCTACACTCCAACCCTTCCATGGAACTCTAGACTGTTGGGACGATATTAAGGACGCCAGTCATTAATATCTAAACCAATAATAATCGTCCCTTGTTTTGATAATGACAAACTCAAATGTATTTAATAAGTTGTCCAAGTGTTGATCTCAGGTAAGTCCAACAGACGCAAATGAGAGAAAAGGACAACAAGTGAACGGCAGTCCCTAACTCTGTAGGGACGCACATCATCAGAACTTCAAGCGTTGAACGTAATTGGTGAAGTCCCTGCGCAGATAGGACGGCGTCCTCATCAAGAAGGGACGCGCGCCAAAATACGGACGAAGTTCAAATTCAAATCAAGGCCGCCCCAACATGATTACATCATACTCGGCCGTAGTCCTCAGAAGGAAGCTTCCTTTGTCTGGGCACGTGTAGACAATTCCAAAGATGTCGCTTTCCCAGCGATGGTCCCCTATCCACGCGGAGGCTTCCCAAACATCAACAGAGTTGACCTCCTCAAGAGGCTCATCGCACCGTTGATAGAAGATCAAGGATCCTGCAAAGCCTCAGAGGACGCTAGAGGACAAGAACCACTTCCGCTATAAATACCCCCTCAAGGGTATGCATAGCAGTGTGGACTTTGAAGACTTTCTCTCAAGCTCTCCCGAAGCATTCAAGAACACGAACGAGGATCAAGAATATCAAGTGAGCTTGAAGCAAGAGAAAGAAAGTCCAACCAAATCAAATCCAAAACAAACCACAAAATAGTTAGAGTTGTAGTTTGTCTTTCACAACGTATCGTGAAAGACGTGAGTGATAGCTTCCTTATAGCTAAGAGAGTTAGGTTACTTTGTTAGGCGGAAAGGAGTGTTACTAGTGAGGCTAAGGACGGACGCTTAGCTCAGTGAAGTGTAACGACTCGCCTAAGTTGTAAGGACTCTCTCTTAATAAGATAAGGACGGCTATTGAAAATCCTCCAAGCGGAGGTAGAGGTTTACCCATAAGTCTAGTTGGTCTTAGTGGGGTTCCTCTATAAATACTCGTGTCCATTATCTTATCTTGTTTCCTGTTAAGTCTAATTTCCGTTGCACCTAAGGACGCCCTTAACCCAGTTAAGGACGCCTTCACTAACTGATTTACGATCCAAAAATTGGTATCAGAGCAGGCGCTCTAGATTAAGTTTGAGTTGCAGGAAACATGGACATGGAACCTATAGGTATCTAAAGTGCGAAACCACCTCGCCTGACGGACGACAACTTCAATCGGTGGAAGACAAGGTTCGAATGCTTCGTGCGTAGTCAAAGCTACCAATGCTGGCTGGTGATAAAGAACGGCGATCTCGAAGTCCCTGCTGCTAAGAAGGACAAGGAAGCAGAGTGGGGCCCTGACGAGTCCAAGCTTATGGAGGCAAATGCAAAGGCCATCTGTTTCTTACAGACGTCCCTCTGTGAAAGGGACGCCACCCGTGTGAGCAATCTCCCAACTGCTAAGCTTCAATGGGAAGCCTTGGAGAAGTATCATGTTGGGACGCTTGAGATGAAAGAAGACGTCCAACTTGAAGCCAAAAGGAACTTCTACAAATTCAGGATGTTCACAAATGAGACCATCACCGACTACTCCTTCCGCTTTGAGGCCCTTCTGACTAAGTTGAAAAGCTTAGGTGTCAAAGAAACGGAGATCACTCAGAGGATGAAGGTTCAAGTCTTGATTGATGGACTCACGGGACCATGGAACTTCGATAGGATGACATTCAAGGAAAACCAGGCCAACAAGGGACTATCCATGGAAGAAATCTATGGAAAACTCAAAGGGTATGAAGCAAGAAGGAACCAAGATTTGGCAGAAATGGGAAAGAGTTCCCCAAATGAGCTCGCTATAACTCTTGCGGCTAGGACGCTAGAGTATGAGCAATACTACCAAAGGCAAAGAGAGCTGAATTCAATGCTAGAAGCCAAAACCCAAGAGCACCAAGAGAATCTCCGTCTTCAAGCTTCAATAGAACGCAAAGGAAAGACGGAAGAACAAATTTCCGAGGAAGATGAGTGGGCCTTGTTGCACAACACTCTTCGTGCAATGTACAAAAGAGGCAAAGTCCCAAGAATGAAGATGCCCTACAAAAAGGAAACTCGCAAGCCTACA
The DNA here is from genome assembly GCA_934048045.1 of Polygonum aviculare. NCBI lineage: Eukaryota > Viridiplantae > Streptophyta > Magnoliopsida > Caryophyllales > Polygonaceae > Polygonum > Polygonum aviculare. The sequence goes on along the minus strand of OW204023.1, from coordinate 12,263,287 downwards.
AATGTAGAAATGAAGGAGATAGTTTGCTACAAGTGCAACAGAAAGGGACACATGGCCAAGAAATGTACTACAGGGCTTACATCAAAGGAAATGAAGGAAAAGGCGTTGGTTGGTGCATTTGAGAGTGCATGGGACGACTTTGACTCAAGTGATGAAGAGCCAGACAATCAAGTGGCTTACATGGCTATGGAAGACGCCCCAGAGGACGTCTCTGAAACTGAGCCAGAGGTAACCCATGAAATCATGCTAAACTCTCTTGAAAGATGCTCAAAACCAGAGCTCATTAAATTGATAACTCAAATCATGCAAGAAAGCTATGCCATGAAGCCTAGCTTTGAAGAAGTTGAATCTGAGAATATTGTTGTGGAATGTGAAAATTGCAAAACCATGTCTTTTCAACTAGAGTCCTCTCAGGAAGAAGTCAAGTCCCTTAAAAGTCAGATTGTGTGCTTAAAGCTCGAAAATGCAAGTCTTAGGGACGAGGTCAAAGTTCTAGGAAAGAGTCCGATGACCGAAACTGTGAATCCAATAGTCTTTGTTCCAGCCAGAAAAGGACTAGGATATGAAACAAGATCAAAGAACTCTCTCCCAAGTGAATTTGAAGCTAGCAAGACTACTGAACTAGAACTTGAGAGGGAAAAGACAAGAAACCTAGAAGAACGCATAAGAGTTCTAGAGAGTGGTGAGAAAGGACAAAAGGACTACTATACAAATTCTGTTAGTCACAAAATCTACAAGAGTATTGCTAAGGGAAAAGGATCTAAGGTAGTGGACCCCGAGAAAATGAAAGAAAATAAAATTCAGCGTCCTAACAAAAAGTACTATCTTGGAAACTACTATAGGACGTGTTGGCATTGTGGCAAAGGTGGTCACTACCAGTATGAGTGTCTTAAGTTGAAAAAGGATCTTGAGAATGGAAAGAAGGCTAGAAAGGGCCGTGAGAATGCTAAGCCTAAAGTTGCTGATAGGACGCATGCTAGTGTGCAAAATGCTAAATCTCGATCTCCTAGGACGCATACTAGAAGATCAAATGATGTGAATGTTTATGATCATTTGCCTATGAAGAAGTTTTACCCATGTAACGAACCAGGTAGGGGTCACCTTGCCTGGGTCGCAAAGAACTAACTCTTCTTTTCAGGTGGAAGTGAGGGGAAGCCCATGGATCATCGATAATGGCGCTTCAAAACATATGACTGGAAGCCAGATCCATCTCACTTCTATCCAAGCAAATGCCACGGGAGGAACTATCTCGTTTGGCAACAAGGGCAAAGGAAAAATCAAAGGGACGGGCACCGCAAAGTTAAATCATTCCATCAGTGCGTCCAAAGTCATTCTTGTCGAAGGATTGGGTTTCAACCTCCTTAGTGTCTCTCAAATATGTGATCAAGGTGAAAACTTAGTCACATTTGACTCTAAGGAGTGTCTGGTCATCAACAAGAAAACAAATCAAGTCATTCTCAAAGGAACTCGCAAAAACAACGTCTACGTCTTCAATCAAAGGTTCAAGCCTGCATCCAAGTTGTGCTTATTTGTCTCTGCTGTGGACGCCGATCTCTGGCATCGATGTCTTGGACATGCGGGACCTAGCACAATCTTCAAGCTTCATCAAAAGGATCTTGTAAGAGGTCTTCCCCGAATTGATCCTGAGCAAATCGAACAATGTGAAGCATGCATCAAAGGGAAGCAAACAAGATCGTCCTTCAAATCTAAGAATGAAGTAAGCACAAAGAAGCCATTGGAACTTCTTCACATGGATTTGTGTGGACCCATGCAAACCCAAAGCTATGGTGGAAAAAGGTACATGTATGTCATTGTAGATGATTTTTCCAGATTCACTTGGGTTCTTTTCTTGGTGTCAAAAGCAGATGCCTTCGGGATGTTCAAAATTTTCATCAAGCAAGTATAAGTTTCCCTTGGGACGAGCTTGAAAGCCCTAAGGTCAGATCATGGAACGGAGTTTAAAAACTCAGAGTTCCTTGACTTCTGTGACCAACAAGGAGTCTCCCACAGCTTCTCTTCTCCTCGAACTCCTCAGCAAAATGGTGTTGTTGAAAGAAAGAATAGGACGCTGGAAGACATGGCAAGGACGATGCTCTTGGCTAGCGGCGTCCCCAAACACTTTTGGGCAGAAGTCGTTGCCATTTCAACCTACATTGTCAATCGAGCTATGATTCGTCCTTTGCTCAAAAAGACGTCCTATGAGCTCCAAAATGGAAGAAAGCCAAACATTTCACACCTCAAAGTCTTCGGGTGTAAATGCTTCATTCACAACAACGGCAAAGACAACGTCGGCAAATTTGATACCAGAAGTGATGAAGGAATATTCCTTGGATACTCTATCACAAGCAAAGCCTATAGAGTCTTCAACAAACAGACTCTTAAGCTTGAGGAAAGTATCCATGTGGTGTTCAAGGAAAATGCTTCTCTCAAGAAAGAACCAAGTAAGAAGGAACGTCGCTCCTCTCCAAGGGACGATGATGAAGATGATGAAGAAGAACCAAGAAGCTCCTCCGACAAATATTATGTTCCTAGGAACGCCCCTGAGTCTCGCGATGAGGTTTCAATGGGCATCCCTAGTGAACAACAAGAGCCTTCTCAAACTTGGTCGCTAAATCAAGTAGAAGCCGGTGAATCAAGTCAACAAGGAGAAAGGCACAGTGTGGACGCTCCAGCTGAGGGGGAACACACTGAGCCAACCAATGAAGACGACGAATTTGATTCCGATGAATCTGATTGGACGGACCCTAGGTGTACTCCTTCAAGGGACGCCACTCATAGGGGATCCAACCTTTCAAGACTTCATTCCACAGATCAAATCATCTCAGATATGTCAAAAGGAGTTCAAACAAGATCAGCTGTGAATCAGTCCCTCAACGCCAACATAGCGTTCTGTGCCTTCAATGCCTTCGTGTCCTTAGTTGAACCTAAGAACATAAAGGAAGCACTCCAGGACGCTGATTGGATTCAAGCCATGCAAGAAGAACTCAATCAATTCGAGAGAAACAAAGTTTGGACTCTCGTCCCTCGTCCGAGAAACAAAAATATAATAGGGACGAGATGGGTCTATAGAAACAAGCTTGATGAGAGTGGCCGCGTATCGAGGAACAAAGCAAGGCTTGTGGCTCAAGGCTATAGACAAGAGGAAGGGATCGATTATGATGAGACCTTCGCGCCTGTCGCGAGAATTGAAGCCATTCGCCTCCTCATTGCCTACGCCGCCCACAAGGGGTTCAAGCTTTTTCAAATGGACGTCAAGACAGCGTTCCTCAATGGAAAGCTTAAGGAAGAGGTGTACGTCGCTCAACCTCCAGGATTTGAGGACGTTGATCACCCTGATCATGTGTACTTCTTGGACAAGGCTCTCTATGGACTCAAGCAAGCCCCTCGTGCATGGTACGATAGGTTTGCGTCCTTTCTCCTGTCCAACGGGTACACACGAGGTAACATTGATAAAACACTATTCTTAAAGAAAGTCCTTAAAGATGTTTTGATTGTCCAAGTCTATGTCGATGACATAGTCTTTGGAAGCACTAACATGAAACTTGTAGAGGAATTCAAGAACTTGATGAGTAGTGAGTTTGAGATGTCCCTCATAGGAGAGCTCAACTTCTTCTTGGGACTCCAAATCACCCAGCTCAAAGATGGGACGCGCATTCACCAACAAAAATATATTCGTGAAATGCTCGAGAAGTATGGGATGAACTCTTCAAAATCCATTGATACTCCTATCTCCCCCAACACTCGCCTTTACGCTGATGAAGAAGGCAAGAGTGTAGATCAAAAGCTCTACAAAGGAATGATAGGGTCCTTGCTATACCTAACGGCAAGTCGTCCCGATATCATGTTCGCTGTATGCTTATGTGCTTGTTTCCAAGCAAATCCAAAGGAGTCCCACATGCAAGAGGTCAAGAGAATCTTCATATACCTCAAGGGAAGGGATGACCTATGCCTATGGTATCCCAGAAGGACATACCTAAACCTGGTAGCGTACTCTGATGCAGACTACGCTGGCCATGTGGTGGATAGGAAAAGCACATCCGGCATGGCGCAATTCCTTGGGTCATGCCTTGTATCTTGGGGATCCAAAAAGCAAAACTCCGTGGCGCTCTCTACCGCGGAAGCTGAGTACGTTGCTGCTGCTTCGTGCTGCTCACAAGTCCTTTGGATCAAGTACCAACTTGAAGATTATGGTACGTTCCTCAACACAGTCCCTATCGTGTGTGATAACACTAGTGCTATAAGTATTGCCAAGAATCCTGTTCATCATTCTAGGACGAAGCATATTCACATAAGACATCATTTTCTTCGTGATAATGTTGAACTTGGATTAATCAAAGTAGATCATGTTAGGACTGAGGACCAAGTGGCCGATATTTTCACGAAAGCACTTGATAGACGTCCCTTCGAGCACCTCAGGTTGCTTTTAGGGATGATAACTTTTAAATGATCAAGTCCGGTTCTATTATTCCCTCCATGATTGGCTATGTTTTGTTGAGAACTTGTGTTAAAGTGTGTTATTCATTTAAAGTCATCTTTAAAGGACGCTAGTCTAAGACATATGTTTTGCTTGTGTTTTTAAATGTCATTCATTTCGCTTTTCATCTCAAGAGTATCCCTGATTAAACTACCCTCATTATAAGCCGAAATGATGGGAACTCTAAGCTTACCTAAGCCGAGAATCTTGCAAACGCGTCCTATGAGCGTTCTTTGTTTTATCCTTACGGGACGTACTTGCTTGATTTTCAAAAATGGTTCTAAGTGATCAAAGGGACGCATGTTAAGAGCTAAGAGTTGTCCGTACAGAGTTCTAAGCTCAGAGTTTAAGATCAGTGGTTGGGACGCAGTGGTTCAGATCTAAGTAAAGCAGTGTTGTGTGTTGAAAGGACGCCAGGTCAAAGTCCTTTGCAGTTGTGAGAAGTTTGAATTTTGAAGAAGGTAAGTTGAAACGTCGTGGGGAGGTTGAACGCGGATCTCGGGATATGTGTACCGGGTGCGCAACAGCTGTATTTCTTAGCAAAGAAGTAAGCCACGTGCGGGATTGCGGGTGAAAGAAGCCAAAGGAAAATACCCTTTTACCCTTGACCGTCCATCTTTGTCTTCTTCCTATAAATATGCCCCTGCACAACCCTGAAAAACCTTCTTCGCTTCTCTGCATCTTACACCATTTTGGCAAACTCTCAAATTTGCTCAACCAGATCCCGAAATCACCTTCTCAAACCCTAATCTTCCTCTATAAATTCATTCTCTCACAATGGCCAACACAAGAGCATCAAAGAACCCTTCTCCCTCCTCGGCGGCGAAAAACCCTAGCTCATCGAGATCTCCTCCGGTGAAAGGTCGCTCGCTTATGGACTCAAGAGGGCGATCTGCAGGGCGCCATGAACCTACTCGCCACCATTCCTCCTCTCAGGCCACCCAACACCGCCACTCCACCACCCCTCCCCAGCAACAACGCTCCCAACCTCCTCCTCAAAGAGCCCAACCTTCCCGTTCCCAATCCAAACCCGCTCCCAAACACTTTCAGTTTCTTGAAAAGCCTTTCAAACCAGAGCCCGGGTCGGAAAACGTTGCCAAAGGCACCGTTCAAGGCTTCCCCGCCCAACCAAAGCGTCGTCCTCCTCTCGACCCACTCGTTGAGGACTGGCTAGAAAAGGAGCCGAGGACGCTCGCCAACATATGCCTACGGGCGTCCATAAGCGACTACCCTCCCAAAATCCAACGCCTCCTCCACTACTTCATGATCACATATGTCCAGCCCCGCCTCCGGGAAACAAATCACACCAACCCACCTTTCATGGGCCCTGGGATCATCTCCGACTCCTTCGGTGGAACCGTGGAGGAGCTTGCTAAGTTACTCCCCGATATCTTGGAGTTCTTAGTCGCTCCTGCGGGCTCCGTCCCTTCCCAGAAGCGTAAGAGGCCCTCCTCCCCTTCACCTTCTAAACTCCAAGTTAAAGGCCCTCCCTCCTCCTCCCAAGCCAAACCAACTCCTTCCTCCCCGCCTCCCGCTCCTAAGCGACGGTTGAAGACGTCTGCTCAACTTGAGGGCGTCACTGAAGAGCAGATGGTAGCTATCCGCCTCTCTGAGCTGCAAATTGAGAAAGAAGAGAAGGCGCGCCAGGAGCAGGCCGAAAAGGACGCCATTGCTGCGGCGATCCAAACGAGTTTAACGGAAGTCCCTCTCCTCCCTCCTCCTCCACCAAGGGTAGAGGACGTGACTCCTGCTCCTGCGGCTACATCAGATCCGCTCTAGGCGGAAGTCGAGGCGGACTTGGCGAAGCCATTGCCAAAGGTCCACAAGGGAGTCCCTCCACCACATGTCCCGGCCAAGGACGCTGTGCCAATTGTTATTTCTGTGGAGGACTTCCCTGCAAAGCAAATGCCTCCTCCTCCTCCTCCTCCTGCGCCGCTCAAAGTCAAGCCCCTCTCCGTGGCACCCCCCATCTCTTCCTCTGCCCCCGCCTCAAAAGCAAAGATAAGAACTCCCTCTCCCTCTCCTCCCAGAGCTTCAACTCCTCCTCCTCCTCCTCCGCCCGCTCAGGTCGTCGAGAATATTGCTAAAGTCCAGGGGACGGCTTCTGTTGAAGTCCCCATTGAGTCCTTGGCAAGGACTCCAGCGGTGGACGCGCCTCCTACAGAACAGGCGTCCACTGCTGAGGACACTGAAATGGTCGAGTCCCATGAGCAAAGGGACGAGGCCTCAGATGAAGAGGATGCTCCTCACCAGGATGAGGACCCTGAGGACGAGGAGGGAGACGGTGATGAAGAAGACGCCGGTGATGAAGTGATAGTGAGCAACGACAGTAAGCAGAAACGTTTAAAGAAGATTCTGTCGCCGCTCCTGTTCACTGCCCAGTTTTTAGAAGAGAATCAGAGGCTAGAGTTTTTGGAACTGCTTGAGTTCCAAGGATGGACGCACTTGGGCGCCGAGGCCGCAGAAGTTGATCCCGAACAGGTTCTCCGCTTTTACTCCAAATTCGAAATATCAGAAGTAAAAGAGAAGCCTCAAGGGACGTTCGAGATAGATGGGGACGCGTACTCAATTGCTGAGGGTACCGTCCGCAATATGCTAGGCCTGCGTCCTTCTCCGCCAGATGCTCTGCACGACCTTCCCAACAAAAATTTTGGTCGTTTCTCCCAGGAAGAGATCTTCCATCGCATTTTCAACAAGAGACAGCCAACGGCTAAGGACAGAGTCGCCCATTGCCTCTCCAACACGGGCGTCCTTGCGCATCACTTCATTGTGCGCATGGTCGTCCCCCGCCAAGAAAAGAAGTCGATCGTCCAGATCACTGATAGTATCTTACTGGACGCCTTCTTGGAACGCAAGCCTATAAATTTGCCGCGGGTAATCTTGGAGCACATGGGCAAGTGCACAGGCGGTCGCCATTCTCTTCTCTTCCTTGGCCTGGTCAAGCAGATCATGAAGCAGCAAGGCCTCTACGTCCCCAAAATAGAACAGACCTTCGGGATCCATTAGGACGTTAGGCAAATCACCCTCCCTCCAGTTGGCAAATTGAGGTGTGATGAGCCACTTCCTTCCGTAAAGAGGCAACTGGCCAAGGAGAAAAAGGAAGCTGAACGGCAAGCTAAGGCCGCCGCTGCTGCTAGAAGTGCTCAGGGTGATCAAGAGACTGAAAATCTTCAAGTAGTTGGGACGCCGGTTGAGGACGCTGCAGATGAAGAGGACGAGCTCGATGGTATGAGCGTCCCTGATGAGGCTGAGAAGCATTCAACGAAGTATCTAATGGGCATGATGATTGAGAACCAGTGTATGATGATTGATCTAATTCAGCAGGTTCACGACACTCTCCACACCCATACAGAACTCTTTGAACGCAACAATGAGCTCCTTGCGCATAACAACTATCTTCAGGAGCAACATCTCAAGGCCCTCGGCAAGCGTCCCAAAAAATGATCACCTCCCCCCTCTATAACCCTGAAACAGTTTATCGCTTTTTTTTTTGTTGTGTTAAGACTTTGGGACGTCGTCCCCTTTGAACCTTTTATGTAATGATCGTACTCTTCATTATGAATGCATTTCATTACATTTGTGACTCATTTTGTCTAAGCGTTCCTTTCTTTAGTTATGACTTGGTGCTTGCATGTTTTTCAACTTGTTCCCCTTTTTGATGATGCCAAAAGGGGGAAGTATAGTTTTGCAGAGATGCGATTGTCTTTAAGTTGTCATAGAACGCATGTGTTTAGGGGGAATTTCGGCCAAGTCCAAAGGACGCTAGTTAAGAATAAGATAGAACGCACTTAAAAGAATGTGTTGCATGCCAACCTAAGCTGAAAAGAAAATCAAGTGTAGTCTCTCATGCTAAAAGCTTTACTTCTGTGCGCATTGTTTGAAAGAGTTTGTCATCATCAAAAAGGGGGAAATTGTTGGGACGATATTAAGGACGCCAGTCATTAATATCTAAATCAATAATAATCGTCCCTTGTTTTGATAATGACAAACTCAAATGTATTTAATAAGTTGTCCAAGTGTTGATCTCAGGTAAGTCCAACAGACGCAAATGAGAGAAAAGGACAACAAGTGAACGGCAGTCCCTAACTCTGTAGGGACGCACATCATCAGAACTTCAAGCGCTGAACGTAATTGGTGAAGTCCCTGCGCAGATAGGACGGCGTCCTCATCAAGAAGGGACGCGCGCCAAAATACGGACGAAGTTCAAATTCAAATCAAGGCCGCCCCAACATGATTACATCATACTCAGCCGTACTCCTCAGAAGGAAGCTTCCTTTGTCTGGGCACGTGTAGACAATTCCAAAGATGTCGCTTTCCCAGCGATGGTCCCCTATCCACGCGGAGGCTTCCCAAACATCAACAGAGTTGACCTCCTCAAGAGGCTCATCGCACCGTTGATAGAAGATCAAGGATCCTGCAAAGCCTCAGAGGACGCTAGAGGACAAGAACCACTTCCGCTATAAATACCCCCTCAAGGGTATGCATAGAGGTGTGGACTTTGAAGACTTTCTCTCAAGCTCTCCCGAAGCATTCAAGAACACGAACGAGGATCAAGAAGATCAAGTGAGCTTGAAGCAAGAGAAAGAAAGTCCAACCAAATCAAATCCAAAACAAACCACAAAATAGTTAGAGTTGTAGTTTGTCTTTCACAACGTATCGTGAAAGACGTGAGTGATAGCTTCCTTATAGCTAAGAGAGTTAGGTTACTTTGTTAGGTGGAAAGGAGTGTTACTAGTGAGGCTAAGGACGGACGCTTAGCTCAGTGAAGTGTAACGACTCGCCTAAGTTGTAAGGACTCTCTCTTAATAAGATAAGGACGGCTATTGAAAATCCTCCAAGCCGAGGTAGAGGTTTACCCATAAGACTAGTTGGTCTTGGTGGGGTTCCTCTATAAATACTCGTGTCCATTATCTTATCTTGTTTCCTGTTAAGTCTAATTTCTGCTGCACCTAAGGACGCCCTTAACCCAGTTAAGGACGCCTTCACTAACTGACTTACGATCCAACATAGACTTTGTCACATACCTGGTCTGGGAGTGGAAAATCGAGCGCTTCTTCAGTTACTACGAATGTACGGACGAGCAAGAAGTGGCTCTTGCCATCCGATGCTTTGAAGAAAATGCATATGATTGATGGAGAGAGTATGAAGCAGATTGTACCTACTTAGGGTATCCACCGATCTACACTTGGGAGGAACTAAAAACTATCCTCAGAAGTTCCTTCGTCCCTCATGACTATAGATTGCGCCTTGAAGTCAGATGGGATAGGTGTAGGCAACGTGATCGCTCCCCCCTTGCATACTACGAGGAGTTGTCAGAGCTTATATTCTTTTCAAGCCACCTCCACAGAGACAGGTGTATTCTAACTAAATTTATTAATGGTTTGAACTCTGACCTTCATTTATATGTTAAGAAGCATAGGCTTGGGAGCAGAATGCCCTTATCTTATGTCATACAAAAAGTCAACGAGGAGTACAAATATCAACAAAGGAAATATAATGCCAAGGGTTTTATTGGAAATGAGGAGAGGGGCATTCCCCAACATGTGGCCGACATCTCGCCTCCCTCAAGGCAGCCTCCTCCTATGGAGACCCCAATATCAAAGCGAAATCCGAGGGTCCAAGAGTCAAGACATGAGTCTTCGAGGGTTCAACCAGCGGGTCCATCTTCAAGTGTTGATTTGTCAAGGCCTATGGAAGGACAAAGCAAGGACACGACCCCCTAAGCGATGACGAGAAGTCAGATACCTCATTCTCTTGGAAGGAACTTTACAAGGACTTAGAAAATTCCCGGGAGGAGGATCAGGCGGACACCCGAGAAGCCTATGGGCGGATCGGTAATGATCTTCTCCGAGCCTTGGACGAGAAGATAGAGCGGCGCCTAAGTGGGTCACCGGCACAAGGGCACTCCTTGAGCCCAAACTTTGACCCAAAACGAAAGGCCCAAGGGGAATGCATAAGTGAATCGCCCCGTGTGGATACTTCGAAGACTAAGGGTGACGTCACTTCAAGGCCGCAAACCATTCAATTCATCGTAAAGACCAAAGAACTTCCACCAGCCACTCTTCCCAGTTTCTTGAGTTCCATGCACACTCCTTGGTCGGATGCTCATCCTAGACTTGTAATGGCCTTGGCTTCGAAATCATTAGCTGTAAAAGAAGATGAGCCATGCTCCAATGGGACGTTCATATCGCAGGATTCTAACCTGTGTTCCACTTCCATTGAGAGTGTTGCTACCAATGAGCTCATCAAACCAACTCCCATGCATGAAGGGAGTTCATTCGTTAGGGGAGTTTTCTCAAACCTCTCCTTCTTTTATTATGATTATGACTTAGGTGTGACACATGCAGATAGTCAAAGTTATTCTACTTTAATGCATGCCTACGTCATATTTATGAGTAAATACTCATGTATCCATCATAGCTCACTCTCTCAATATGTATCATTCAAGATGCATATGACTCATCTTATGACGTTGTTTTATCAATCTAAAAACTTGATTGATCTGAATCAATATAGGCCCAAAGAGAAAAGCAGTCGATCTTATGCATGCATCATGTTATATCATCCTGAGCTTGGGGATTATGATGTGCTTATATCATTTATATTGCATATATTATCCCTTAGGTCTTCATGTACTTATCTTATAGGCCAAAGGGATTCGAGGTCGAATCCTTCTCAACTGGTGGAGGATGATGTGATTCTACCGGGCTCACATCATGGGTTCGAGGCGCCGCCCGGTGCCTCCACAGGGCACCCCACAAATGGCAAGGAAATACGTCATGGTGCCTCTTCGGGGCACCCCGCACCCGACGCCGTTGACGCCGGTGCCTCCTCGAGGCACCCCGCATCCGATGCCGCCAACGCCGGTGCCTCGTCAAGGCACCCCACCACCAACACCCCTCATGAAGTCGGTGCCTCTTCGAGGCACCCTCATGGGCACCCTCCATCGGGTCGGCCACGACCCGACACAAGGTCGGTCCCGCCTAAAGAGGAGTCAAGCCACATTCTCGGGCCTTTAACGAGGGAACGGGCCAAACTTTGGCAAGAGCAACTTCGGGCCCAACTAGCATTGGCCCACGCCTCACACAACGCATCAATTAGCGTGTTTAGTTGCCTTCAAGTGCTCAGCCCAAGTATGGATCATAATAGGCCCGAAGCCCGCTTTGAGGTTAACAAGACAAGGCCCATTTGGGAGATTGCTTGGCCGCCACACAACATTAATCAAGGTTGGCCATCAAAATGTTGCTTGGGCGCCACTCTTCTCCACCTCCTCATGAAACTTGGCGCCTACTCCAAGAAGCTTGCCTTAGACGCCACTCTTCGCCACCTCCCCACAAGACCTGGCGCCCACTCCAAGAAGCTTGCCTTGGCCGCCAATCCTCGCCACCTCCTCTTGATGCTTGGCGTCCACACCAAGCTGGCCGCCTCTCCCCTCTACTCGTCCCTATATAAACACAAGGAGGGCCTCATAGTTTCTTAGATTGAAATTGAGTAAAGAGAGCTTTTTAGCCCTTACTCTTCGGTCTCTTCTCCTCAAGGGAGAACGGGCCGAGGAAACCCACACCTCGTCGCTACAAGCTCTCGATCTCCTAGTTGAGTTCTTGTTTTCATTCCATCCAATTTGTTCCACCAAAAACGCCTATACTCAAACCTTGTAACCATACTTTCACCATCTATTTTCAATACAACAACCAAGTTTGAGTTTCTTATACTCTTCTTACACGAACGCCTCCACATAAGCTCAGTCGAACCCAAGATTCGACCGATCCTGGAAGTGAGATCACATCAAAAAGTCCATAATTTGCCATAAATCTTATAAATTATAAGTGATAATAATTATTAACATCAATAAAATATAAGAAAAAATGCTATTTGGTATCTTGTGAGCGAGGACCACCTCAAAACTTTGAAGCATTTTCTCTCGAAATATGTTGGTGGGATCAACAAGGTGGATTCATTCAGATCGAGTTATTGAATTTGAATCGTTAAATGTAGTGAAATAGTGTCAATATGTTCCATTATTACTAGACATGTTTGCCTTTGATTTAGATTCTTGTATCGTCATTATGTTCGTAATTGGTGAGGTTGGAAGAACTCTTGCAGTTTTTCAGCTGCATGGACTATTTGCACAAGTGTAGTGATACAATATGGAAAATGTACTTATTCACTATAGACAATTACTTATTCACTGATTTATTCACTGATGCATTGAACTTGATCATTGCTTATTGACTTATTTAATAGCTTATGTACATTTTATTCTAATTAGTATTATAGCATGCAAAATGTCAAATATTTGGTTAATGTAATTCTTTGATATCAGCTATTGACTTATGCAATGATGTATGAAGGTATAATTGATAACTGACTTACGCAATAAGCTCTTTATTTTTATTCACTGTAAATTATATAGTTTGAATATGGTATATGTAAAGAGTTTGTTGTTATTCATCATTGTCAATTGACTTTTTCAATAGTTTCCTTACACTTTTTCAGATTAAGTATTATAGTTTGAAAATGTCACAGATTTGTTTAATGTAATTATCCAATATCCTCTATTGACTTATGCATTGGTGTATGAAAATGTATAATTGATAAATGGCTTATGCGACAAGTTCTTCATACTTATTCACTATAAATTAAATAGTTTGAATATGTAAAAAGTTTATTGTTATTCACCATCATCAATTCACTTATTCATCGGTGCGTGAATTATAGTTGTGACAATTGTTATTCATTTATGCGAGTTTAGTTATTAATAGTTGCGAGAAGTGTTATTCGCTTATGTGTGTTTTGTTATTAATATTTGCAAGAATTGTTATCATATACTTTCATCTTGTTATGCAGTTATTCAAGAATGATGATCAAAGATGTATAGATAAACGAAGGTTGATGACAATGACAATGATCAACTTATTTCCATTTATATGTACTTATTCAAATAAATAAATGTAGTTCTTCAACTTCATTGTATTGTGTATTTGAGATCTCATTGTCTTGATTTTTTTCTTATTCCATGTATTACATTGATACATGTAATGTTTATATACAATCCTCATTTTCTCCTATTCATCTTAATTTGTAACTAGTATAAATCTCTTATCATGTACTGGTAAGGTGATTATAACAATTTATAAAGTTAACGTGTGAAGAATTCTTATTTGACAATATATCGTATTATGTTTTATCTATAAATAAAATGAATTTAAAAAAATACGATCAAAATTATTATGAAAGATTAGTTTCCCAAAGTAATATTTATTAAAATAATTTATATTAATTTATAAAGATTTTTTGTATTTAATAATATGCCTATTTGGATTTTTATTTGTCAAAAAGTAAAATACAATCACTTTCATTATGAAATCCATTACTTTAATTAGTTGTCTAACATGTTCATAAAAATGTTAAAAAAATCTCTTTTACCTACAAAAAAAAAACGGTTGAATTACTTAATGAAAATAATACTATCTTAAGATATCAAAATTACAAAAGTTATCAAATATATCAAAATTAGGTAAGATATAAAAGATATCGAAATGGATAAGATATAAAGTGAACATAGAAGCTTCTCGCAAGAGTGAGAAGGTGAATCAGAGAGCTAGACTAATTTCCAATGAAACCGACGGTGGAGCGATCGAGAAGGCGATCAAGCTTGTTGAAATCCGTGGTGGTACATCCTTGAAGCTTCAAGTTGAAGCTTCTATAGCCTATTGGGAGCCAAAACCCACAAGCTTTCTCTGACCTATCTTGTTCATTGTTCATGGCTTGCTTCAATGTGTTCAGTTTTTCATTTGCTTGCTAGATTGTACCGATTACTCGTGTTGGTGTAGCCGCTCTGTAAACTTGTCTAAAACTTAGTGGATTTGGGACGAGCCTCCCCTCCACGACTCCACAGATGTAGGGATCTAGACTTGAAATAATGTAACCCTAAGTTTATACAAAGTGAGATCGAAACACTAACCTTATTCCATGTTCGAACAATCTTGTTTGCAGGGGAATCCTTGACTACGATTCGTTCTCTTCCTTAACCTTTTCCTTGATTTGGAGTCTGATGGATGAAGCCCCTTTTCTATATCTCAACATTACTTATTATTTTGTCAAAGAGAAGAGAACTCCTTCATTACTCTCTTTGTTCTTTTCCAACGTGTATATGTGTGTGTGTGTAAGTGTGTAAGTGTGTGTGTGTGCACATATATAAATTAGTTTTATATGAGATAATCTATTACGTATAATATATAAGGAAAGGAAGAGGGAATTTAATAGCTTCAATAAAACTCCCAAATTAGTATTTTTAATTGAACCATCCATCACGGTATCGTCTTTTATACTAAAATCATGTTAAAATAAAAAGGATATGTCTTTTGATGATAAATGTGAAAAGAAAGATATGTCAGGAGTTCAATGTTATTATTGTACGTGGGAAGGATGGTCATTTTTCTAATGATTTTCATAAAAAGAAAAGGAATGAGAAAGATAAATCAAAAGATAACAATAATGCTTGAATCCTATTGTCAATATTCTGATGAATTGCTTGCTGTTTTCTCTACCGCTTCTGAGCAAGAATGGACTCTTGTTTCTGATTGTACTTCATGCTACTTCTAGTAGAAGTACTTTTGATTTTTTAACTCTTTGTAATGATGGCATTGTCATGTTAGGAGATCATACTACATTACAAATTAGGTATGGGAACCATTCCAATGAGAATGCATGATGGAAAAGTTAGGATCCTTTAAAATGTTAGAAGTGTCCCCAATCTAAGAAGAAATTTACTTTTTGAGTCTATTTTTGATTTAAATTGCTAGATTATCACCCAAAAGGGAATGAGGGGTGTTATTAGAAATAGTACTGTCCTTATAAGAAGCATTATGAAGGGAGGGTTATACCAGTTTTAAGCTTAATATCTCTAAGGGAATTGATAAATCTCAAAATTTAGATCATGTAATCAGAAACAAGGATTCATTCTTGATAAATTTAAAAATTTGGCATTTTAGAATGGGTCCTATAATGAACAAGGGTCTCTATTTTCTACATAATCATGCTATGATTGATGTTAATCCTTGTACTTTATGAAAACTGCGTGCTAGAAAAGAAAGTCTCTCATGCTTTTAATAAATCTACCTATAATGCGAGTCAACCCTTAGAGTATGTTCATTCGGACCTTTGGGGGCCAACTCAAGTGGATATTATAGGGGGTATAAAATATTTCTTATCTCTAATAGACCATTACTCTAAGAAAATATGGTTTACTTGTTGAAATCTAAAGATGAGGCTTTTGAAAATTTTAAAAATTGGGAAATAAATGGTTGAACGCAGTCTGATCATAAATTGAAATGCCTAAAAATTGATAATGAATTTGAGTTCTACAATATATTTTTGATGAGTTTTGCATAAAACAGGTAATAAAAAGGCATCTCACCATACTTGGCACTCCACAACAAAATGGGACAACAGAGAGAATAAATATAACCCTGTTGGAAAAACTCAGACATATGTTGTTAAGTGCAGGAATTAAAAATTCTTTATGCAAGGGGTGAAGCGATAATCACTACAACCTACCTAGTCAACCGTTCTCCGTTCTCCATCCTCTGTGATTGGGTTCAGGACCCCACAAGAGGTTTAGATAGGTAAAAAGCCCAGCCTAGCACACATAAGACCCTTTGGATGCACTATGTTTGCCCAAGTTTCACACGGTAAACTATAGCCTCAGGCTAAAAAATATGTGATGCTTCGCTACCCCCAAGGGTAAAAAGGCTACAAACTCTTACTTGTGCAACCTGAAGGTTACAAAGTAATCACTTCCAGATTTGTCACCTCTACGGAGAAAGAATTTTACTTTAAAAGCCTACTGACAAATTCCCATGTTCAGTCCACAAATTCTCCACAAGCAATTGCACCATCACCTCTCCCTGGAAACTTTTTTCAACAAAACCAACCCCACAATAATGAGGAAGAGTTTGACATTGGATACTCTTCCGGGTTTCAGTTCTCTTCAAACCAAATCGTCACCGAAGAAGGATCTGATGAGCAAACCCCAGTTGAAAACACTGAAAATATAGTCGAATTAGACTCTCAGATTTAGTAACCTCACTAATTTGGTGGGGGAGTAAGTCACTCTAACACAAATTCCTCAAATTCTTGTAGTCTTACTTTTGCAAATTTTGAAAAGATTGATGATGCTAAGCATGCCTTGGTTCCTTTGATAAGAAAAATCCAAATTATGCTTTCTTGGTTAATAAGTCTATATATGGGTTAAAATAATCCCCTAGACAATGGAATAGAAAATTTTATTCTTGTATGATTTCTCTTGGTTTCTCTATAAGTAACTATGATACTTGCTTATACTATAAGGGTATTAAGTCTAAGTCTCCTATGTATATGCTATTGTATGTTGACATCTTTTTAATTTGCAATTATAAAGTCATTATTTCTGGTGTCAAGCATGATCTACAACAACACTTCGACATGAAGATTTAGGAAATGCTAAAAAAGTCTTGGAGTTACTATTATTAGAAATCGTGATAAGAAAACTATATACCTATTGCAAAATGACTACTTGCTATAGGTTTGCTATTAAAGATACTAAGTTAGCCTCGATACCTCTCAGAGGACATTTGGAGTTGATGAAACAAGACTGCCTTACCACACTCAAAAGAAGATGGGAGGACATTTGGAGCTGATGAAACAAGACTGCCTTACCACACTCAAAAGAAGATGGAGCTAGTTGCTTATGAAGCATGTGGTACTTAGATTTATTAGTATTATATGATTTGCACTAGGCCAGACTTAGCGTTTGCAATTAGTGTATTAAGTAGATACATATCTAATCCAAGTCCTAAACATTAGGTAGAAACGCAATATCTGCTCAGATATGTAAAAGGGATTGTTAGTACAAGGCTTGTGTATGTTGAGCATTGTCCGAGGTCCACTTTTTGTTGTTATGTGGACTTGGATTTTGCTAGTAACAATGATACTAGGATGTCTACTGCAACATATATGTATTGTTGGGCATGAAATTGCGTATCCTAGAAATTCCAACAACAGTCGATTGTGCCTTTTTTCTCAACGGAGGTCAAGTACATAGTTGCAAATAAGGCTTCGAAAGAAGCAGCTACCTGGCTGCGTGGTATTTTGACAGAGAATGAGGGCAAGTCATACTTGCCTACCTTGTATACAAATAGTCCAAGTGCTATGTACCTTTGCAAAGACCCTATCTATCATGAGAAGACCCTATTTATCATGAGAAGAAAAAACATAATGATGTCAAATATCACTATATAAGAAAAAAGGTTGAAGATTAGGAACTTATTGTGAAGAAAGTACCTAGAGACACCAATCTTGCTGATTTTGGGACAAAAGTTGTTTCCACTAACAAATTTGTCTTTTCTAGGCTAGAGCTCCACATCAATGATGTGAGATGTGGAATGAGCTAAGGATGAAGGGTATCTTGTTTCAGATCCACTATAGTTTTTTACTTGTTTTACATTCTTGTACTAGACATGACTTAGGAGGGCATATGTTAGGAATAAGTCATGTTCTATATACTAGATGACATGAGCTAGGCATGACAACATTCATGTAATACTTGCCAGAATTGTGCAAATTGGAAACCAGACTAGAAGCCAAGATTCGGACCTTTCTCGAGCTCGAATCGGTCTTGTGACCTCCCTGGTTAAATCCAGTTTTAAGGAGATAGCTTATCTTGGATTCGAGATAGCGGGATTTGGGCATGGTCTAACAGTTAGGCCCAACACTAATGAGCTTGGCCCATTTCTTGCTTGTTGATGGAGGAGTTAACTGATGTTTTGCGTTTTGGTTGATTCAAGCTATAGCTAGATATATGAGCCTGTGTCTGTACATTCTCACACCATCAGATTGGAGAGCGCCACTGCACACAAACCCTATCCCAAGAGTGAGAAGGTGAATCGGAGAGTTAAAATTATTTTTGGCGAAACGGATGGTGGAGTGATCGAGAAGGCGATCAAGCTTGTTGAGATCCGTGGTGGTTCATCCTTGAAGCTTCTGCAGCCTATTAGGGGTTGAAACTCATAAGCTTTCTTTGACCTCTCTTGTTCTTCGTTCATGGCTTGTTCTTGTGTGTTCGGTTTTTCATTTGCTTGCTAGACTTTGCCGATTACTTGTGTTGTTGTAGCCGTTCTGTAAAGTTGCCTAAAGCCTAGTGGATTTGGGACAACCCTCCCCTTTAAGGCTCCACATATATGGGGATTCTCGAACCACGTTACCATTCTTGTGTCTTTACTTCTTTCTTTTCATTTCTTGGATCGATCTTGTTTATGTGCATATTTTCATATTTGTTTAGTTGAGATTAGTACATTTTCAGATCTACAGTTGTTATAACCCCAAAGGTATATACCCTTCGTATAGGCTACCTCTATGCCTGCGATTGAACTCCCCCAAGGGTATAAGGCGAAATGTTGGGTTGTTCATGTACAACATCTTAATATCACCTCATGCTCTCATATCATTATTGAGACCTACGTGATACCTCAAATAATTGACATTGACACCTAATGAGTCTTATACGGTATAATTTAAATTGAACTTTTTTTAGCGCAATAGTGAACTAATTCTACAAAATATGATAAATCCTATACAATGGAGTATTAATCATCTTAGAAGGATGTTGAAAGTTGTTATTCACGCCTTTCCTTAAAAAAAAAGATTTACTCACGTCTTTTATAACATCACAGTTGTCTTTTTATGTTCGTATCTAGCTATGAAATGCATTGGGCTTAAGCATATAAAGCAAGCATTTTAATTAGTTTTGGTGTGCACTTCAATGCAAAAAGCATGCATGGAGCCAAAAGTAGATTTACACACAACGAAGAATCCTCTTTGCAACGAAACACAACAACGAAAAGAGGACAAAGTTCGACCAACTAAAAAGCTCGATCTTTCTGTCAACACAATATAGCTTCTCCTTTCTACGTGCCACAATGTTACCGTAGTTTTCCTGTTAAAACATTAATTAATTAAGAAGTTCACTAGCCCTTAACACCAAATTTGTAAGGCCTGGCAGTAAACAAGGAATAAGAAGCTGGAAAATGACAATTCATGCAACCCCACAAATGAAAATGGACAAGCAAGCTATCATATGCCTCTATATGACCCCCTTTGTTGTTGTTGTTGTTGTTGTTCTTCTTCATCTTTTGCATTGTTTCAAAAAGACAAAAGCTTTTTGTTTGTGTCTTCCCACTTAAATGTTTTTTTTTCTCATTAGGATTATATCGTGGTTGTCATAAATCCAAACATAATCATTTAATTTGGATTTTCTTAATAGCTGATAATAATCGCATCATTAGCATACACGACTATAAACAAATTTAGTTAATACATATCGTACTCGTACGCAATATATAAATAAACGTTCATTTCTCATCCAGCTAGCTGTACATATTTCATTCACAAATCATAACAAAGAAGACCAAGAAAAAACTATAAATGGGGGGAAAAACCCAGATGTTGGAGACCTGTAAATCTCACTGGAATTCCACTTATCATTGTTTAATCATTCTGTACTTGTATCATTTCCTCCATTTCTTAGGCGGTAAGTTTTTTATATACGTCACTGCTACCAAAATACCTGCATTGACCAAAACGCACATCACTCTGTTATACACACTCCTACATAAAGAGATGGGCATTTCGGTAACTTCATTACTTTGCACAAGCTTTATGTGGGTAATGCAGAGTAATGATGTTCTTATAATGCACGGCATGAGCATATCAGCATGTGCAAACTAGGTGTAAATTCAGTAACTGGTTGGTTACTTACTGGTGTGATGATGATGATAATGATTACAACAAACAACAATATCAAACTCACCACTCACTAACCACTACTGGTAAGTGGCTAATTACTAGCTACCCAACCATGGATGTTTATGTAATAACCCATTAGAAGTATACTTAAAGAAACTTCACATCAAAAACTAACCACCCATAATTAACCAATAACCATCTTCATTCCTCATATGAAAAGTTCTCTAATCTTTTCTATGAAGGAAGGGCAATTTGGTAAATTAAACCCTAAATGCTCTCTACACTCCACATTCCATACTAGGTCCCCTTCCTAGTAGTCTGTCACATGCACTCATTCCTCTTAAACACCCAACAAATACAAAAAAGACCTCATTTATTAAGCTCTTCTCCTCATCTTTGCCCTCTTCTGGCCCTGTCTATTT
This sequence comes from Polygonum aviculare, assembly GCA_934048045.1. Classification (NCBI taxonomy): domain Eukaryota; kingdom Viridiplantae; phylum Streptophyta; class Magnoliopsida; order Caryophyllales; family Polygonaceae; genus Polygonum; species Polygonum aviculare. The sequence goes on along the minus strand of OW204023.1, from coordinate 12,242,608 downwards.
CTCTCCAAATTCCATTCCTCCTTTCTAATTTCTATGGCTCTCCAAATCCCATCACAAGATATGAGCTATCCAGGCTTATTGTGAATCCATTAGTTTCATACCCATTTCATTTCTCTGCTTTTTTCCCATCATTCTTCTTCAAATAAACAAAAAAAGAATCTCTTTGGTCTTCTGCCATCAATGGCTGCCACAACAAGTACACTGAATAGCAACAATAACAGCATGAGGAGTGAATCAAGCAGGCAAGAAATACAAGCGGCCATTGCAAAAGCAGCAGAGCTCAGAGCAATTCATGCCGCCCTTATGCAGGCAAACAGCCCAACTCATCATCATCCTCACATTGCACGCCCTAATCCTCCTCCACAACAACTCCTCTCTGCTCTTGATTACCCTGTTTTCACCCCTGTAAGTCCAAACTCATCTTCCAATTCAGTTAAACAATAAAAAGCTTATTTCTTTTTATTTTCTTTCCCTATCTTTTGGGTAACTAGTGTTTTGGGTTGGTAGGTGGCTTGAAAGGATCATCTTTCAAAGTGCTCATTTATTGCTCATTATCATTGTTATTTCAGCATCTGTATTTCTTGTTGACACATAATTTCATAAATACAAGTACTCAGTGCTTTGTGGTCCGGACGTGTTATTAACTTACAATTTCATACAATAATCCTTTTTTTTTTCTATCTATTATCAACTTGATACATTTTTCTACATTTTATTATGTATGGGTCTCTTGTACTCTCAAGGAATCACCAATGCCAAATACATAAATATATTTACTTAATATTTTGCTTGGACCTGTCAGCTTCTGCTGGTCACTGTGCCGTCCGTGATTGACTGCCCTTCTTTGATAACCTCCTTCTGTTTTCTGTTTAATGTTGTCTCTTTACAAACTGTATGCTAAACTCATGTTATTTTACAAACCTTAAAATTGCATGGATATCAGTGACTTGTTTTGGTTCAGGGGTTTGTTCTTTTCCTTAAACACTGTAAAAATTAATACATTTTCATTTGTGAAGTTCTCAAATGTGTAACAACAAAATCACTGTCCTAATTCTATGAAAACTTCCATCTTCAGAGCTATGAAGATGAGCCCATGCCAGGATACGGCCACATTCATCTTGACAACAGAGTTTGTTCCGAAGGATGGGGCGATTACACTAAGGAAAATGGGTCATCAAGAAAGGAATTACCCTCTGGCCTAGTCAACTTAGACGCCCATTTCCAGCCTGATCACGACGCGAGATCGGTCACGGGCTCTTGCACTAATCAAGTCACTGTCCTTCAGACCTCCCCAACAGCTCAAGCTCTAAGATCAAGAAGAAGAAACAGCTTGGGAGACTTCAAGTACGCCAACGACGCCGATAGCGTTACTAGTAGCACCACTTGCAAGCACTCCAACATTGTTGTGCCACTCACAGACTCACACATGGCACTCCATTCACAACACCAGCAGCCTAAGGCCAAAGGGGCCACCGTCTTCTCGAGGCTGTTTCCGATGCTCAAGAAGAAGCCCAAGGCTGAGAACGCTCTTGCAAGAACTGAATCTGAGGAGGTCTCTCAAATTCTCAAGGATCTTGGTGTGTTCTCAGTTGAGGCCCTGAAGAAGGAGCTTCACGAGGCGAATCAGAAGAGGGATTCGGCGTTGGCTGAGGTGGCGGAGATGAGGTCTTCGTTTGGAGACTTGAGGAAAAAGCTTGAGAGTCTTGAAACCTACTGTGAAGAGTTGAAAAAGGGTTTGAAACAAACGGTGCAGGCGAATCGGAGTCCTCCTGACAATGGAATGCCTGTGAGTGAGGAGGTCATGGTGGAAGGCTTCATACAGATTGTGTCTGAAGCAAGGCTTTCAGTTAAGCAATTCTGCAAGAACCTTGTTGGCCAAATTGAGCAAACAGATGATCAGCAGATCAACAATCTGAACTCCCTTTTAAGACCCTATAAGCTGTCACTGAGCTCAAACCACTCCAAGGCAATCATATATCATCTAGAGGCCATCATAAACAGCACACTCTACCAGGATTTTGAGAACAGTGTGTTTCAGAAGAACGGGCCTCGGAAGCTTCTTGATCCTCAGCAGGATCGCCAAGCACAGTTTTCGTCGTTTGTGGCGTTAAGGAACCTGAGCTGGAACGAGGTGTTAAGGAAAGGGACTAAATACCACAGTGAGGAGTTCAGTATGTTTTGTGATCAGAAGATGAGTTGCATTATAACGACGCTGAATTGGATCAGACCGTGGCCAGAACAATTGCTGCAATCGTTCTTTGTTGCTGCCAAGTGCATTTGGTTGCTGCATTTGCTGGCGTTTTCGTTCTATCCGCCTTTGGTTATCTTACGGGTCGAGGAGAATAGGCCGTTTGATCCTCGTTACATGGAGGATTTAATGATGGATAGGCAGAGAGCACAGCAGGGACAGAGTTCTGGCCATGTTAAGGTTATGGTGATGCCTGGATTTTATGTTCAGGACAAGATTCTTAAGTGCAAGGTTCTGTGCAGGGGAAAATCCACAACATAAGAAGTTTTTGTTCATTGCTGTTACTTTTGATAGGCCAATTTGTATAATAGAATTTTATTACAATAGAGCAAGAAGGTGTTTGACTGTATGGTTCAAATTAGTGAATGCACAAGCTGTCAAATTTGGTTTGTTTTATAGGTAGGGATGAGTAGGTTTTTTCTTGCATTGTAAGTTCACCTGCTAACAAAAAGCTGTTTTGACTGTTTTCCCTTTGTACTACTCAGTAGTTGTTTTGTAGCTAGTGGTGGCATTATGCAGAAGATTCATGCCTCGTTCACATGTCCTTTCATTTTCAACATTGCCTCCAAGAGTCCCTCACTCTCTTGGGATTAAACTTGGTTTGATAATTACATCTAAATTAATTACGTTTATTACTATGCAACTGTCATTGTTGGGTAGTTATGTAATTGTACTCCAAAGTGGTTATTATCGGTTGATATTTATTAGTATATATGTGTCATGGGTTTGTAACAAGACTGAGGAGTCCCGAGTAAGTCGGGGGCGAAGGTATTGTCCTTAGTAATGTAACTGACTGGACGAATGTACTGTCCAGAGAGTTTACACACAAAGTAACGTGTGTGTTTGAAAACACATGTATAAAGCAAATTTACTATGTGTTGATAGTGGTTTCTTCGATATAGTGTTCATATCATTTTGTGTTGATCAATTTCTAGTTTGAGATTTTTACTACACTCAACAACTGCTAAAAGTTGATTTTGCTCTTTGAGCAAGAATCCTTACGTGGGTTTGGTCCAAAGCCCAAAGTTACGATAGGCGGCCCAAGTTAGGTCCACAATTGACAAATAAAGTTGTACTTACTTACAGGCCGGGATTTGGATACATCATACATATTATGATGATGATCATGCTTAGTACAAAATGGGCTTAAAACATGTCTAGCCCCGAACTTACGCAAATTTGCCACTTAGAAACCCCACCTTTGATTTAGACCTATTGGGTACCTGAACTTATATTTTTTGACCTATTGAACCCTTATATTTTTTGACCTATTGAACCCCCATTTGCTGACTTGGACAAAACAAATTGCCACATGGCGCCACATGTATATGCCACCTCATTATTTTTAATTTTAAAAAAAGAAAAACAATAAAAACAATTAAAATACGTTTATCATATAAAATTGGATTTTAGAAATCGGAGGGCTTCTACCGTTGAAATCAGCTCCGGCCCGGCCGACCTCCGCACCCTCACCGGCACCCGCGTCAAGGCCACCATGGACCTCCCTAACCAGCTCCTTCGCCCACACCGTGCGGAGGAGGTCGAGGGAGTGGAGGCGGTCGGAATCGGGGGAGTCGGCGAGATCGGAGAGGCGGACACGGGCGGTTCCAACGAGGGGTTTGGGGGATTCGGAGGGCTTGGAGTGGAAGATCTCTAGGGTTAGGAGTTAGGAGGGGTCCAAGGAGGGGTTCAGGAGGGAGAAGATCTCGTTCCAGACGGGCTTGGTGGATCCGGATCTGTCGGGTTTGGTGGCGATCAAGCGGTCCGGGTCAAGCCAGAAGGTGGCGTAGGGGTCGAGGTCGCCGTTCCGCCAGTTGACGTTCTTGAGATGCTTGGCGGAGATGACAGTGAGTTCCAGTTCCATAGGGTTCGGAGTCGGAGCTCCGGGGACTGCCATTAGGGGTTTTCGTGTTCTGGGGCTTGTTCTCGTGAGCCATACATGGCCCGTCCGACCCAGAAGCCGACCCCAGCCCTCCGGAGCCAACCCGAAGAAGGTATCAAGAGCCTGCTTTGTCATGTTGACTCGGCCATAGAGGGTAATGAGGCGGACCATTAACCCCTCTCGGCGGCCATGGGGCAAGGACTTCTGGTGCTCGAGCAACTGCTCAATGTAATTGAATCTGCGGGCGCCGGCGAGCCAAGAGGCGGAACAGCCTATCCAGATCCCGCTCCTTCTTGAGCCGGACGAGCGCGGGCTCCGGAGGGCGGCGGAGGACGGCGGAGGAAAGTCGGCGGGGCCGCGGGGGAGCTGGTTGGGGACACGGTGGCCTTGATGCGGGTGCCGGCGAGGGCGTGGAGGACGGCCGGGCTGGAGCTAATTCCACGGTAGAAGTCCGATTTCTAAATCTATTTTTAATTTGATAAATGTATTTTAATTGTTTTTATTGTTTTTTTAAATTGAAAGTAATGACATGGCATATACATGTGGCGCCATGGTGGCAAGTTTTTCGTCCAAGTCAGCAAACAGGGGTTTAATAGGTTAAAAAATATAAGTTTAGGTATCCAATAGGTCCAAATCAAATGTGGGGTGTCTAAGTGGCAAATTTGCGTAAGTTCGGGGAACTAGATATGTTTTAAGCCGTACAAAATGGTACTGGGTCGTATTCACATAAATTGTTCAAGAAGAGATCGAGTTGAGGAAAATGGCATGGCCTTTTCGGGCAGTGATGTGTAAACCGTTAAACGTTGTAAAACCAAGGCTAGTTGCGGGCATTGAAAACTGTGGTACAATTTTGGTTCTCATCAGTTTTTTTTTTTTATTGCGGAGCTACTAGCTTGAACAAGTCAAAATTAGGCCACCTTTTAGTTACAAGGATAACCTAAATCATCGCGACGGATGATCTTTAAGAATTCAAACAGCGAGGGATGTTGACTCAACAAACACCTCGACTGCGGTACAGACAAATAAGAAATATTAACAGACGAAGAATGAAAAGGAATGGTTGCAGAGAGACTTTGAAGGTTGACGTTTCCTCTTGCCAGGAAATCAGCAGCAGCATTAGATTCCCTGAAACAATGATAAAAAATAACAGAGGGGATAACCGAAATAATATTTCTCTTCTATAATAGAATAGAGTTCCCAAGGAATTTTCCAAAAACGTTTTAAAGAATTAATAACAATCAAATTGTCACCTTCAATTATGAGGTTCTGAATGTGATCAACTTCAATGTTCCTAAGGGCGTGAAGTAGGGCTGAAGCTTCTCCTTTCACTATTGTCATAGAAGGTAGCTGTTGTCGGCCAATAGATCGAATGAAACCATTGTGATCTCGTAGAACGAAACCAACATGAGTTGTTCCTGTTTTGAGTCTGGATGCATCAAAATTAAGCTTGTACCAATGTGGAGGTGGTTTTTTCCAAACTGTATGATTTTTCCTTTTGGGCTTGTTTGGTATTAACAGTTTAGAAGTCCCACACCCTTCCCAAGCAAGCGCCCCGGAGAAGGCCAAGTCTGAGGGCAATCTTTTGGGGTTGATTCTTGATGGATCAAAAATTTTTGCATTCCTATGAGCCCAAAGAAACCACCATAGGAACGCAAGGAATGTGCTGTTTCTGTTGTTTGTAAGTGTTTTTTGAATATTTTGATGGAAAGTATAAGAAGTTGTTATGTTGAACGAGTAGTTTAGTAGCTTTTGCAGTCGAAAAATCATAGATTTTGTGAATTGGCATTCAAAAAAGAAATGATTCAGGCTTTCATCTTTTAGCTCGCAATGGGAACATTGGTTTGGAACCGAGTTATAGTAACGATTAATTCTATCTGTCGTTGGGAGGCAGTCTACACATGATTTCCACAAGAAATTTTTGATTTTTGGCGGTAATTTAGATCTCCAAATCCATTCAAAATTCGCAATCGATGGGTCAATTGGGGTAGATAAGAGAGATGCTGCAGAATTGACGGAAAAGACCTCATCTGTTGCAGGCAACCAAACGAGTCTATCCGGAATATCGGTTAAAGGGATTCTAATGTCAATAATGATATTAACAATATGTGGTGGTAGATTTGGCTGAGCATAGTAGTATTCCAGGACCTATTCGGAAGAATAAGATCAGCAACCCTAAGGTTCGAAACTTGAGAGTCAATTAAAGGAGAAAGGTCTACATTTGGTACCCAAGGGTCATTCCAAAACTGTATGGTTTTTCCATCCCCCAGCTGCCACCTAAGGCCTTTGGAAAAGAATCTAATATTCATTAATCTACCAAACTGCCATGAGCAGTTGTTTTTATGGTAGTTAAATAAGGAGTCATTGGTTAGATACTTTTCTTTTATGACTTTGACTCAAACATTTTGAGGTTGCGTACAAATTTTCCATAAAAGCTTCATTTGTAATGAGATATTAGTAGTTTCCGCAGATCGAAGGCCTAGGCCCCCCCTCTCCCTTGGAGAGCATATACGATCCCAACTGATGAGAGGGTGGTGATTCGGGATGAATTTGTTCCAAAAAAAGGATTTACAAACGTGATCAATCTGTTTGAGGACTCTTTGTGGTAACATGAAACTTTGCATGAGGTAGTTTACTTTGCTTATAAGACAAGATTGGATAAGAACTACCCGTCCAGCCTGTGAAATGGAATTAGCTTTCCACTGAGACAATTGTTTTTTAAGATTGGATATTGTATCTGAAAACATAGATATTTGAACTCTTCCTTTGAGAATCGGAATTCCAAGAATTTTTTCCATAGAAGTAGTAATATGAATGTTAAGGATACTAGCCAAAGCTACTGCCGTTGATTGGGTAATATTAGCAGAAGTTTGAAGTGAACTCTTATGATAATTAATAGATAATCCCGACACTTGCAAAAATTTATGGAGAATGTTTTTAATAAATTCCATGTTCACTACATTAGCATTTGCAAAGATAATTGTGTCGTCCGCAAAACTGAGGAAAGGTAAGATGGACCCATTCTTAGTTAGTTGGATACCCACGTGGTTTGGGATCATAGAAGCTTCACGTTGGAGGGTTCTAGTTAGGTATTTCATACATAAAACAAAGATAAAAGGTGACATTGGGTCTCCCTGACGAATTCCACACGAGGGTGAAAACTCCGAGCCAGGTTCATTATTAATTAAAACAGATGATGACGAGGTCGTGATACAAGTCATTACAAGGTCAATCCATTTTGGGTGGAACCCAAATTTTGTCGGAACTAGACGAATAAAATTCCAATTGATCTTGTCATAATCTTTTTCTAGATCTAATTTGATGGTCATCCAACCAACACTGCCTTTTTTCCTTTTGTGAAAGGAATGAAAATTTTCATAGGCAATGAGCACGTTATCTTGAATAAGACGTCCTTTAACAAAAGCACTCTGTAGGGGGTGAATAATTGTTGGTAGAATATGTTGAATTCTATTTGCCAAAACCTTAGTAATTGCCTTGTAAATGGTATTACATAAACTGATAGGTCTATAATGGTTTATTGAGCTTGAAGTATCAACTTTGGATATCAATGTAATAAACGTTTTGTTTGCAGCAGTTAGCATGGATCCAGAATGAAAAAAGGCTACCACAACGCGCACAACCGACGCACCTACAGTAGGCCAGTAATTTTGAAAGAATTCTGCGGTGAATCCGTCAGGACCCGGCGTTTTATTAAGAGCTAAATCAAAAATAGCTGCTTTGATTTCAGAAAAAGAAGGTTGCTTAGATATTGCTCTATTGTCACAATCCGATACCAACAACGGGATAATATCTAAATCTTGTGGTGAGATAATGAAATTTGTACTAGACTGAAATCTAGTTGCTTGGAAATATTTTGTATTTTTGTCAATATTTTGTAAATGAGTAGTTTTAGCTCGTTGAGCCCAAAATTTGTGGTGGAAATCCATAAGAGCATTGTATTTATTGAGATGTTGTTGAAGTTTAGATAGAGTAGTCACATTATAGGGATCTCTAAGAAGGATATTTTGTAAATGTTGCAACTGTTTTTCAAAAACTTTTAATTGTTCAAAATTATTATTTATATATTGTTTGGCCCATTCTTTGGAGTATTTTTTAAGGAGTTGCATTTTCATTGTAACTTTGAACATAAAGGATCCTGTCATTTTGTATTCCCACACTTTTTTGACCAATTTTGCATAAGACGGTTTTGCAATCCAAGCGTTCTCAAATCTGAAGGGGTATTTAATAAATTTCGATTTATTATTTAAATTAAAATTTTGGTTCTCATCAGTTGAAGTCTTGTTGACTTGAAGGGTAATAGTCAAATAAATATATCATCGAATTCGGTTCTCGGAAGATTGACGGAAAATGGTAATCAAAATAATCAAATACCTAATATAAATTGAAGGTAAAAACAATAAGAACAAAGAAGATTTCCACATATCATTTTAATTACAATGATCATTAGATTACAATGTGGAGTTTAGGATCATGGATCCAAAATCTTTCGGATGACGCTCTAAACCTCACTAGACGCCGATAGTAATGATATGAACTATGCGGGCTTCTTGACTACAAACGAGAGAGGAAAATACCATGTATTCTCCTAAATTAAGTCTTGGGTTATGTTGGGTGTCATTGTTCTACTCTTATAAGGTTGAAGAAGACTTTGTTATGGTTTATAGGTTAGATGAAAGTGGAGAATAACCGTCTTTAAAATATAGAGATTTGAATAGGTCTTGCTTTTGAATATGACTGACTTGGTTTTATTAAAGAACATGTCTCCTTTGTTGGATAAAACGTGATCAAAGTAGTTGGAACTGACTCTAGAGATCTCGGGATTACGTTGGTATTATGAGATATTCAAATGACCATGGACGTTTGACGGTTCACGATGACAAGTGACGACGGCGGTCATGAAGATGACGACGGACGATGGTGATCTATTGTTCGTTATCGATGGTCCATAATGGAAAGTTATCTTGTGACGATGATTGCCTAGGAGATACTGACGGTTTCGAAAACATCAGTGGTCCAAGAGAAGTTAATAGTCTTGAAAACATTGGTGGTCCTCTAACAATCTTGGATCACACGAGCAAATGTATTTGGAGATTCCGGATCCAATAAAGCCTTAACTCTCTGAAGTAGTATCATTATTCATTAGTTCAAAACGTATGAGAATTAGAATAATAAAAGTAAAAAGATATAATGATACACTTATAAACTATGGCAAAGGAACTCATTGAAAATCCTTTTTAAATGTGCATAATTTACACAATTGTGGAGAAGTCAACCAACTGATGGCTTGCATTTAGTTCATGTTTAGAGTGCACATTAGGCCATGTTTCATAGATTTCGGTTTGCGTTTCTCTCGTTTAAGTTAGATTTTTACTTGTTTTCGGTTTAGTTGTTCGGCTCGGACTCTACGCTTTGTTCTTTGTGAATTTCAGGGGATTTGGAGGTGAATGGAGCGTTAGAGATCAAGAGGACTCAAGGAGGCGACGAGAGCTCGAAGACGGAGTCAAGAAGAAGTCGAGAAGACGCCCGAGAAGCAAGCCGAAGACCGAGCGAAGCAAGCCCGAAGAACCGAGGCAAAGCGAGCCAAACCCAAGGGGCACAGCCTTGGACCCGGCCGGGTCACGGGCCGGGTCCTGGCCCGTGTTGGCCCCTTGCCCAGCTGAGAAGCAAATCAAAGCACCAGAGGCGGACCCGGCCGGGTCACGGGCCGGGTCGGCGCCCGGGTCAAGCTCTTTCCAAGCGTTTGCAAGTGGTGCGGTCTCCAGAACCTGACCCGATCGGGTCATGGGCCGGGTCGGACCCCGGGTCACACCGCCGCGTCCCCTCTTCCCCGTTTTAGCCTTGTTTCCTTTAGGGTTGTATATAAGCCATCTTCCTCCTTTTAGAAAGGAACTTTTACCCAATTTAGGACCTCTAGAATTTCCAAAATTCTTTTTGGTGTTCTTGAGATATTGAAGGATTTTGTTGGAGATTTGTGCCTTTTCAATCAATACAATGTTTACTGGTATGGATTTCCTCATCTCTTCTTCTTTTCTCTTGTTCTCCATGGATTGCTAAACACTCAAATCCTAGGGTTTAGGGAAAACCCTATGGATTCTAGGTGGCCTTCAAATGCTTGCTTGAATTGAGATTTGAATTGTGGTTTGTGTCAATCCTACTTGCTTAATGCCAAATTGCTTGCGATTTGAGGCTTGTTGATGATTAGAACCGAAAGGTTAGGTTGTCAATAGGGAGATAGGCTAGGGACTTGTGTTGAGAGACCTCCTCTCTAGCTTGAACTATAGGATTGATCGATTGATTTCCCTTTGAAATGAGAATTGATTTGAGAATTCTTGAGAGGTTGACCTACCGATAGAGGGTTTGAGTTGGACAAGCTCACTCAAGCCACGACGGTGGATGAGAGGCTTGAACCTATTGAGCCACTATTGAGCCTAAAGGGCCTAGTTTGCATCTCAAGCCACGAAAGTGGATGATTGTCGTAATCTAGGTACGATTTGTTTAATTCAATAGGATTAGACATTGATTCTAGGTAGATGCCTCCAAACCATGATTTGATCTTGATTCATGTATGCTTGCAAAGTGCTACTTTGATCTATAGTGTGAGTACCTAGATCCTAGGATTGCCTTTACCATAGTAAACTTGCATCATTTTGTTGGTTGTTTTCTCCTTTTACTTAGTTGTTATTTGAGTTCTTTTATTTCAATCCCAAATTGCCTCGTATTAGCCTAGCTACTTTGATTGTCGGTTCACCAACTCTACTAAAGTCCTAGAGATTCGACACCTTGGTACTACGCGATCCGTGCACTTGCGGTATTGGTCTAGTAGCCTATCACCAACAACAAGTAGTGAATAAAATTACAATATTTAGTTGATTGTTTTGTTGAAAAACATTCCATTTCATCCAAAACCATGTGTCTTAATCCGGATGTATAAGTTAGGTCAACATTTAAGTCGCCTCTGAAGTTGATGTAATTCTTAATAATAATAAAGGACCTTCGAAGAGATAGCTCCACTTCAAGCGGATGAGGAGGTTCCTACGAAGAGATGAAAACTAAATCTACTTAACTATAAAGTTTTCAACCACCTTTGTACCAAGAGGCGCATAGCCTTGATCAAAGAAAGAATACCTTTCACGTGAAATTTGCAATAAGAAACTTGTTGTATGCACGATTGTTGTTGACAAAACTAAATCTTACAAAGTATTAAATTCTAATGTTTCACATCACTTTCAATTGAAATCACCACCTAAAGGTACTAGTTTCGAGCACAATGGATAAATTATTTAAATGATCCTAATCTAACAACTCATCGATGTACTCCATGTTTACACGAAGCTTATCATGTTGAAATCTTAGCATAAGCATGGATTACAATCCGCTCTTACTTAGTAGACCTTGAATTTGGCGGGTCGAGAGAACGGATGGCATGTCGGGAAAATTTAACCACTTCATTTATAAGCTTGAGATCTTCCTCCTAATGTAATTGTTTAAGTCAATGAGTGAGTTTCACCTTTCTTTATATGTATAGTGCTATATTTACTCATTTAGTCTGGTATAAGAAGGAAACTTCAACACACACACACTCATGTGATAATTAGTGGTATATTTCCTTTCTAACCCAAAAGTTTAATCCAATGGGTAGAGTTTCACCTCATCTTATATGATAGTGGTACTGTACTCATTTAGTCCGATGTGGGAAGTGTTGCATTTGACATGTTAGAATACAGGGGGTGATCCTTGGGGGATCAAAGAACTGGACAACGGAAGCAAACAGGAAACAAATAGCAAACAATGTACTGATTCTTAGCAGGGATCAGACTATCTCGAAACGAAAACAACAGAAACAAAGGACACAATATTTAGAGAGGAAAGCCAAACCAACCAACTAGTCACTTTAGTAAAACATCAATCCAAATTTATCTATCATATGGGAAAAAAAACTCACTCAATCCGATCATATGCCTTTTTTGTATTAAGTTATCAACTATTTTCTCTTGTTTTTGTAAAAGGTAATGGAAATCTTCATTAGCTATCACAATATTAATCTTAAATAGATTTTTGTTTACCCCAAAATCTCCCTACAATCCAATAGATTTTTCTCTTGTTTTCTCTTGTCTAATAAAGCACCATTTTGAGTTTATACAACAACAACAACAACAATTACCCAGGAAAACCCCCGCTTCCGTAGGATCTGGGAGGTCAGGATGAGGCAATCCAGACCTAGATGGAATGCGCCCAATATAACCCAAGAGAAAACGAAATCAAACCACTCGTTTGACTAAACAGAAAAACCCAAAAAACAATCAGGCAAGCTACAACTACAACTAGAACTATACAGAAAACAAAACAAAAAAAGACAAAAAAGCTAAATCTAAAAAAAAACTAGCCAACTAAACGAGAAAAATCGACAGCAAACACCTGAAAACTGGTTCACCAACTATATGGAAAGCGTTTTGAGTGTATACGTAATAGCTTTATGAATCGTCCTTAAATATATAATGAGACTCTAATAAGACCGACAATATTTTCATCCAAATAAGAAGCCTTTACAAGGAACAAACACAACCACAACCTTCGTTGTAACACATGGGCAAAAAACCTTCGGTTATTTGTTGGTAGCACGGTCCCTTTCTAGTTTCACCGGTTAATTTTGAAGTGAAGGAATTGACAAACAATAATTAAAGTTGCTTAGGAAAACGAGCGTGAGTGCACAGAAACTCCACCAACTTGTGGAAATTCAAAAGCAGGTATCCCTGTGGGAGCATCCATGACGCTAGTGGGCTGACTCCACAAATTCATTTTTCCCTCCTCTTTAAATCTTGATTAAGACTAGTTTTACCGACAGATTACAGCACAATCGAGGTTAAGAAACCCCTGTAATGATCTCGTAGTCCAAGCTTGAAGACGTTTTACAATACAGGGGAAACATTATGGCCATAATTCATGGGGATCGTTCACCTCCATTCTCTGCATTTACTCGACAACAAAACAAAGCAGCCCTGCAACCTCGCCTTTATTTTTACCGCTTAATTATTTATTGCTAGTTATGCTCCCCTCTTAAAGCTAAACAATGATTATGATTATAACACCCTCTCATCATACACATCCAAAGTGAAGGGGAAAAACAACCAAGAATCAAGGGGATGCATAATGAAAATTGACACATTCAACATTCATTCATATAGATCATATGGGCATTGCAAAATCCCTGGAAAAGAAAAGGATAGAAAATGAGAAGGGAAAACAAATACAGATTGAGAAGCTGGTTAAACTGATTTGTACATACACTACTCCCTAATAAATTGGGCAAAACTTTTCAAGCTCAAAAAAAAAAAAAAAAAAACTAATAAGAATTGATATCAGTTGATTTCTCAATGATGCCGGTGGTGAAGAGGGTTGGGTCCTGTAGGAACTAGCCTATCTGAATCCTCGATGCTAGAACTCGATACTGATGATGATGATGATGATGATGAAGAGGCTACATTGCCATCTCTCCACATTGTGAACTTGTTAGTCTGCAGTAAAAGAGCCCAGGGAGATCAGTGAAACTAAATTGTGCTTTCAAAATATCAGAAATGGTAAACACTAAACAGCAAAAAAGAAGACATATATGAACCTTGCATGAGGACTCAGGGAGTGCTGTGTTATCGCCTTCAGCTGCTCCTAATAACCGTCGATCTTCAGCAGCTGATAGATTAATCTTCCCCGGTAAGTTGAAATTGACATGCAATATAGAAAGAGACTAAGAGAGAGGGGTAACAAACTTACAGAGACGAGAGCCATGGACGAACAAGGAAGGAATCAGAAGTAGCAGCAACAGCAACAGCAACAGTGCAAAGCATCTTCTAAAGCTTAGGATTCTGCTTATGGACATTTCTTCTTTCTTAGAGCAGCAGAAGCACAGAGATGGGTTGAAATACGTCGTTTTCTGACAAGTCAGTATTTGGCAAGGAAATGGAAAACAAGGATCACAAAGTCAAACCCATTCACCACACGAGCATATGGCGTTTTGTGATATGGGGGCCAAGGCTCGCTCTATCCAGAAACAAACAAAAAAATCAGGAGAGCAGGTTTATTCATAAAGGGTTATGGTTTCATCCATCTATATATACCTGTGAGGCTAAGGAGAAGTGAGTTGCAATTACAAACGTCAACACAGCTACAGCCAAGGACTAGAAAGAAACACACAAGAAAGTGGAGACAGCCTCGAATGCCATAAGCAAATTATTTTATGTGTTGTGGGAATATAAGCTTAACCTACTGTAGTCTTTCTATTATTATATTAATAATAGTAGAAAGCCTCTAACTTAACTCAGACTTCACTTCTCAAGACATAATCAGTAGGCTTTATAGCATAAGACATAGCACAGAGATACTAAGATCTAGAAGTTTTAAACAAAAGTGTAAAAGACGAGGATTATACTGCCACACCAGAACAAACACAAACTCACTATAGGAATTGGTAAGGGTGACAATAAGTTAAAAAGAATGCAATTTGCAAACTCTTCTGCCCTATATGGCAGGTCAACTTCGAATTTATAACCTCTACTTTTAAGCTTTAACAAATCACCTATATACAACCTTTGAAACTTCTTTGGATAGTACAGAGATGGCTAAACATTCTAACATACACTTCCAGGTTTCAAAGATTGGACATGCTATCAACTTTTTCACAGCATGCCAATTTCACTAAGCAACAACCTGAAAAAAAGAAGGGAGAGAAAAAAAAAGGTGTTAAAAGAGAGTAAGAATAAGGGAAATTCCGCCCGGTAACCACGAGGTTTTGCACATTCCGCGTGGTGCCCAAAGTTTTTCGGTATTCCGCATGGTAACCACGAGGTTTTGCAAAGTCCGCGTGGTAACCTTGTCTATTATAAAAAGTTAAAATTATATAAAAACTTACCCATACTTTCTACTTAATTACACAAGTCACCATATCTTTAGTTTTTTAAACTATCAAATCTATTTTTATAAAGCAACTAACTTTATAATTTTCGTATTATATATATATTATTTACTCTTTCTACATGACACTATATATTATTATTTTACAAAATCTTCCATTGTTTATTCTTAAAAAAAGTAATCACAATTTTCAAATTTATATTAAAAAATAAAAATAGATTTGATAGGTTTGTTGAAAAAATAAATAAACAAAATATCATTTAAATAGATTTTTTCAACAAAACTATCAAATCTATTTTCTTAAAATACCTAATGAAAAGTATTACTCAATATATAATTTTTATTGTTTTTAAATGTTACTTTATTATAAATAAAAAAAATTCTAGAGTTGTACATGTCATAAAAAGCCTATAATTTTATATACATTTTTAATATCATGATATATGTACATTAGGTTTACAAAAAACAGTTTTATTATATTTTCAAAACAAATTACTTGAACTAGTGAACCCACTTTTAAAAAACACCCCCTTAAAAGATCAACTATTAATAAAATTCAAGTTTATATTTTGTTAATAAGAAATGGTAGTTTTTTTAAAATTAGATATGATTTTTTTGATTTGAAAAAGGAATTGTTTTTTTTATACATGTGGTTCTTTTTAAAATAATAAAAAATAGAAGATTTTGTAAAACAATAATATATAGTGTCATGGGAAAAGAGTAAAAAAATATATATAATACTAAAATTATAAATTTAGATGTTTTATAAAAATAGATTAGTGGATAGTTTAAAAAAAAACTAAAGATAGGGTGATTTGTGTAACTAATTAGAAAGTATGGGTAAGTATACATATAATTTTAACTTTTTATAATAGGCCAAGGTTACCAGGCGGAATTTGCAAAACCTCGTGGTTACCATGCGGAATACCGAGAAACTTTGGGCACCACGCGGAATTTGCAAAACCTCGTGGTTACCAGGCGGAATTTCCCTAAGAATAATGATGTTTCTGATAAAACACAAAGTCAAACAAAACTTACAGGTTTAACCAGTAGTTTACACAACCAAGATTCTAAGCTCCAAAGTACTGCATAAAATCACCATCATCAAGGATCTCCTCTATTCCAAGATCAAGTGGGCTAGGAAAATCGAAATCCAGGGATAATTCATGGAGAGGAGTTCCAAAATTACTTTCAATAGGTCTGTCCCCCTCGCCATGATATGAATCCACTGTATACTGCCTCAAGCTCCCTCCATGGGGATCATATTCCGTTCTATTTGGAAGCTCGCGATGAGCTTCACCATTCCCGAGCCCAATACCACTTTGGCTAACACCAACATGCAATTGTTGTTCATCAGACCTGGAACCAAACTTGTCTTCACAGTAGCCATAATCACCACTATGATGCAGATTAGTGTTCTGCAAAGAGTGATACGGAAAATGCTGATTGCTTGTGTATAAGTTCTGTGCTGCCAAGTTATTGGTTTCTGGGATGGCAGAGAACAGGTTAAAATGATTGAAACCATTATAATCATTACTTGGAGGTACTGGATGATTTAGAATACCATTCTCCTGCTGGTTTCCAATCAGATTGGCAGTAGATTGGTTTAAGTCATGCACTGTGTTTGCAGGTTCAACAGCAATCCTCTTATTTCTAGGTGGTGCAGATCCTTCTATAGCTTGTAGTTCATAATCAATCAATTGGACAGCATCATTGTTTATATCTGGCACCGTGGTTGCTGTGTTACCAGCCAAATTCATATCTGAATCTGCTACAGGCTGATTTTCTTTAGTTCTTGATTTTACCCGAGTTCTTTTTTTGCTAGACTGTTTTTTCGCCGCTACATCTTTATCAAGTACAACTGGTTGCACTTGTAGAGTTCTCCTATCACCTTTTGACAATGCTGAGACTACAATGTCATTATTACCATCAACATCATAGTCACTATCACTACTGAGCGCAGGTTTTCTCTTATCACCGCGGGTTTTTGGAGGGCCCTCTACAACACCAGACGTGCCATTATCACTGCTAGGCTGCTGCTGATTGAGGGATTCCTCCCCACTCAAAACTCCTAACCAGATCGCACTTTCCTTGGCGGTCATCTTATCTTGTAAGCATTTCGATTGGCGCACAAGCCTCCTTATCTTTGCAATGTCAGGAGACATATGCTTAATCACCGCTGTTAAAACTGCAACTTTCCACATCTTCTTCAAGTCATGGGGCTTTTTATATGGAGGATTTTGACCCTTGGAGAAACCTAATTCTGTCCACCAATTCTCATTCCCCGAAGGCCACCAAGGTGGAGGAACCCCCTTCTCTAGCGGGTATTTTCTCTGGGGAGGAACACAATGTTGCATCAATGAGGACAACAAAGATCCCAACGTGCCATCTTGTAGATCCTGAAGAGTGCTTTGAGAGCTCCCTTTCCCTTTAGCACCCTCAATCATAATCAAACAATCTGCTTCGTACTTGGCTATAGCAGCCGGGCCATTCTTATCAAATTTGACCTTCTCTTTCCACCAGGCTCTCAAGTTATCTGAAGCACCACCAACCGGTTTACCTTTCTCGGGGATTATACCATAGACAAAACCTTTTGCTTTGCAAACCTCCATCAACTTCAACATGTACTTCAAAATCCCGTCTTGTGCGCGAGACATTTTCTTCCTCCTGGCTTGATCAGTAGACGGCTTCGGCTTTTGCTTCTCAGCGGCTTGTTGGGCTGCAAGCTTTTTCTCCTTCTCCTTGAGCCTTTTCAGCTTTACACGGTCTTTCCACATCCGTTTCTCCAAATCCTCTGGCTCAATTTCCTCATCACTCACATCCTTCTCTGCTATGTTCACATCCCTTATCTCATCTATGTCCAAATCCGAGCTACAAGCATTTCACAAAGCAAACAAAAAAAATCCATCAATCACAATCCATACATGAATCGAAAGAACGAATTTTTCCGTAACCAGACATCACATGCAAAGGTAAAATTCTCTTATTGAAAGCGACACAAGTCAGAAATTCGACACCGAAGAATTTGGCGGGTAACAACGAACGAGGTACGGAGAAGCTCAATACCAATACAAAATTAGGGTTTGCAAATTATTGAAAGGCTTACTTATAATCGGCTGCAATCTCCGCCCCAATATCCTCCAACTCGGCCATTGTTCGATAGAAGATGAATCACCAATCTGGAAATCGCACTTTTCGGCAGCTCTGAATCCCCCCAGACGCTCTCGTACTCCGAATTGCAAACCGACAACTTGAATCAGAAACGGAGTGGTGAACCGAATCCAAATTATTATAGTATAATATTTAAGGAGAGATGCAGAGAATTGGATACAGAGGTGGAAAGAGAAAAGTTGGACATGATAATTGGGAATTCGACGGGCCGTCGGGCTTGCAAAGGTCAAATAGGAACAACAACGGAGACGCCTCAGGGTACTGTAGCCATATTTGCGGGTCCGGTTTCCCGTTGTTTACGGTTTATTTGTTTCATGCCCCTGTTTTTTTTCATTTATTCTCTTTCCTGCCCGTTTAATTTGTCATACTACAAAATATGCCCTCTGGCCTCTGCTTCCTTACTTGCCGTTGCCGCCTTTCTCCAGTTTCTTCTAGACTCCTAATTCTCTTCTTCCTTTGTTCGGTTTCTGCTTCTGTGGCTTTTCTGTGTGGTTTCTGGCGATTAACAAATAAGATTACCTCAAAGCCCCAACTCAAATCCACCGATCCTCAACTACAGGTACTCTCTCTTTGAATTCTCTCTTCAATTTGAGTTCGATTTTCAGATTGACCTAATTCCTTGCTGTAATTTTCTTGCTGAAATTCATTCTGCTATTCGATGTTAGCCGAAGCTCACTGGAATACATTGAATTTCTCTTGATTGGCGTAGCTTCATTGAGCAAACATTTCTAAATTGGTCTTGGCTATTACATTGCAAACAAACTGCTGCTCCAATTTCCGTTATATGTTTGTTTTCTTGTCATGTGTTTCCACCAAAACCCTAAAATTTGAACATTTGGGGGCGTAGTGCAGATTTCCCTGTAATTGATGGAGGGGGTGGGTGGTGAGTCCGGAGATAATGTAGCCGCTCCTCCAGGAGTTCTGGTGAGGTGGAGGAGGGATCTTGCTACAAAATTCCAGTACTATTTAGATAGGTCTGTTCCTCAAACTTCAAGAAGATGGCTTGGAACGCTGCTGGTGGCAGCAATCTACATTCTGCGTGTCTACTTTGTTAAAGGCTTCTATGTTGTGTCTTATGGCCTTGCAACCTATGTTCTCAACATGCTGATTGGGTTCTTGTCCCCAAAGGTTGACCCTGAGTTCGAAGGGCTCGACGGAGTCTCTTCCCCGCACAGAGAATCAGATGAATCTAAACCTCGTTTCGTGAGACGGCTACCTGAATTCAAGTTTTGGTAAATCACTGATCTTGCTTTTGTCTTCACTCTATAAGAGCATCCACTATGAAGACTAGCATACAAGATTTCTTAAATTGCTTTTTTCTCTTCTCTCTCTTTCCTATTAGTTGGAGAAAAAAATTGGCAGAGAAATGTGTCAGATTGCATTTCTACTGCAAGAAATTTGTGACACAAATTAGAAATGTTGCTCTGACAAAATCCTGACATTTTCTGATTTTTTACTTTCAAAAATATGTTAAGAAACCTATCTAGTCTCCATTGTGGATACTCTAATATTCTGTGATAGTAGTTGCAGTGTTTGTGAATTTGGAAATGTTTACTGATTGTATCAAGCTGATTATGTATTGGCAGAGAATTGTTCATTTGTTCATTTGGTGATTTTTCAGATGATTATTTTGTTTGTTGATTATTCTGATGGGTCTTTGTAATGGAATGTACTGTATATCAGGTATTCGGTCACAAAAGCTTTTGTGGTGTCTTTCCTTCTGACCTTCATATCAGTTCTGGATGTTCCTGTGTTCTGGCCAATTTTGTTAAGCTACTGGCTCTTTCTCGTGTTTGTCACGACGTGGCGTCAGATTGTACACATGTTTAGATACAAGTACAATCCATTCAGCACCCACAAACCGGTATGCTTGTCTGTTGCCTTGTCTAATATCTACATAAGGTTCTGTGGTGTTCAACTCCATGTCACTACCATTTGTGTTTATATTGAAATAAGTATTCGCCCTATTTCCTGTTTGTTAGAAAATCGAGAGGAAGGATTCATCTGTGGCAGAAACTCATAGGGTTGCTTCTAGAGAGACTAATGCTGCACAAGGCTGACCCAAAATACAGAGATTGTAATGTATAGGTACAAGCTGAACATTTATGGTTGCAGTAACACTTTGTAATGTGTAACGAGTAAGTAGTACCAATTCAAAGGATTCTCAAAATTTTAGACCGTTGTTGTATTTGCTATGCTGTTTGTATTCTAACTGTTGGAAAATGCAAAAAAGAAAGTGTGTATTCAATGAAGATTGGGAGACTGCAATTTTGTGACAAGTGGCTACTTGCACGTGAGTAAATGCAGTAATGAAAACGTCCGCCCTTTGATTTGAGACAAAACTTGGCAGACTAGTTTACTGATATTATCTTGGGATCAGCTTCTTTGTGCAAGTCAGCGGCCTTTAAAAAAGCTTACTCGTTGAATAACAGATCAACATGTAAGCCTACACTATTATTAAGAAGGTTCTGTCATTGATGAACCTGCCTTCACCCCTTTCACCTATTCACCATAAATTCTACTCCCTCTGTCTGTAAAAATCTGTCCATAAAGCAAAATTTTGATGTTCTTAAGAAAATTTGAAAAAGTAGGGTATTTGGGTAACATACTACTAAATATGTGAAAATAGATGATGATACATTTGTAATTTTGTAGGGAAAAAAAGTGAAAAAGTGATAAAGGTGACGTGAAACTTGATTAATGGGGAGTAATGTGTGATATTAGATGAGGGAACTTTTGTAATTTTGTAGAGAAAAGTGATGAAATTAATGAGAAAATTTGATAGTGAGGATAATAATTGAAATTGAGTAGGGTTATTATTGTAAAAAAAATTGAATGTAAATACAAAGATTGAGAAATGGACAATCTTATCAAAACATCAAAAAAGGGGAGAGTAGGAGACTTCTTTCACACCTTTGTCCACTCCTTAGACTCTAACCATTTTTGTTCATCGAAATGATACTTAGGTAGAGGGATCTCCTGGTGATGCTTTAGGTTCAAGGGAAACCTTGACTCCGAACTCAAACCGCCTAAACCCCGAACCTCTGGTCCCAGTTCCAGGCCAGTTCAAGGCTTGAGCAGTTTTGACTCAATTTCAGCTGGAATTTTTGTGCAAAACCACACCAGTTCAATCCCTTATAACCCAACCCCGAACCAGAACCTAAACCATAGAGGGGACAAAACTTCAATTCTTGCTTTCTCCTGGCCTGGTCCAGGGGTAGTAGATCAATACATTTCATCCTTTGCCCATAAACGGGAAGTTCTAACTCCACAAGAAAACGAGTGTTATGACTTGGGAACACAAAGCAAAGGTGAGCTACTATAAACTTACAACCACAGCAATATTTTCAGAAATACAGACACGGCACTGTAAATAATACTGTACGTAATCAATGATTTGATAAAACACCCGAAAAATGGTCTATTCTTCTAACCTCATAACATATAAGCTCTCATTTTTATTATTTATATATCCTTTGGATCTTTTCATCAACTGGGAAATTACTGAGCAGCCTAAAGAAGAAGTCCTATTGGAAGAGTCTGAAAACGAATGCAGAACTCTTGAGGTCAATGAAGCTTTTATTTTCTGCTCCTAATGCCTGTATATAAACGGTGTCTTTGGTCTCCTCACTAGCTCCAGTCTGAGTAGCATACTCAAGAGCCATCTCATAGTCCACCTGAGTTTCATCCGTTACAAAATATGAAAAAATATAGCACTCACAAATTACAGGGCAATGAATTAATTTTCAACGGGGAAAAAAATGGATGATCTCACCTGTTCAACGTGTCTAGCAAGCCTCTCCTTGAACGTCTCTACTGTGACTGCGCAAGTTGCTACCTTCTCCACTATATCTGCATACTCACCCTCAAAACGTCTCTTCTTATCTATATGTTGTTGTGCCAACTCCCTCAAAACATCAAATATAGCATTTGCAGAACTTGGAATGTACCTGTTGAAATTAGATGCGTTAAGTATGTTGAGACCTGAAAAAAGAGAAATGTATAGCTTGCAAAATGAAAAGGTATTTATTTACTTGGTCAAGTTTCGCTTTCTCTCCTGCTGCTCTCTGACTTGATTTCTCTTTACTATTTTCAGCTTCAGCTGTACACAGCATTGCTGGATTGCTGACTGGAAAAAATAGCATGGTTAGAACATAGGAAATTTTCATGCAACACAAAAAGAAAGGGGAGATCTTTCGGTGATTACCTTCACTGCAGCTGTGATTTCACTAATATCATCTCCGATGTATTCCTTCCCAGTTCCTTTGAAGGGGATTTTTGTACTAACGATGCTAACAAAGACTCCAATCTTATCTTGATTCTGGTTTATCTTGTAGCTGGTCCAACTGTAAAGCACAGATAAAACATCAGGGATATCCATGGTGATCTCATTTCTGGTGCTAAAACTGAAAACTTGAGTTTATTTATTTACTTGATCCTCTTCGCAGCTGTTCGGGTGACAACATCAGCTCCTTGCTCAAAAAGAAGAGGAATTCGATTGGCGAAGCGAAAAATATTCAAACCCTGTAGACAAGTAAAGTTTTTACATAAGATCTTCAAACGCAAAAGTAAGAGAACCAGATGCCCTACCCCGGCCCTCTGTCCTAATATGTTTTCCCTTGTGACAAATCGAAGATGTCTCTGGTCCATCAGTTAGATTCTAAAACTGCTTCACTTAACTGGAATATTCATGATGGGGCAATAATTCCACATTATAAACAATCGTAGGTAATTTTGCCCATGTACTTATTGGTGGTTCAATTTCTGTTACATCTAGAAAAGGATGATCAGACCAAAATGTTAGAATTGGGTACCTGTTTAACATCTTTTCCACCAATGCTGACCCCAGCTTCAACCAAAAATGGGTGGCCTTCAAATACTTGAGGACTGCATACGGTTTGCAAATAATATGGTAAAATTATGCCTTAAAATCAGCTGAAAGAAACATGGAAGTGAAGCAAAGACAGCAAGAGCAAGCTGTGGAAAGCTGGAGTCGCTGGACAACCTGCCTGAGTAGGTGGCTACCATATCAGGATGCAACTCCTTTATAATACCCAGCCGCAAATTGTATTCTCCAGCAGGACTGAGACACTGCAATGTATAGTCCAGATGTTGAAGAATTCAATTATAAAAAAAAGCTGCCAACAATTCAGCATTGAGAGCGAGCTTACATTTCCACTAGGGTCATCAAACTTTATCTGTCGAAACAACTGATGAATCCGAACTATTTGCTGAGATGTTAACGATTTTACAGCCATTTTGGGACTAAATTCTGGACCCAATTCTCCTGATAAGGCAAGAAAATCCCAGATCAATAACTAAAAATATCTATTCTTCAAAAGAAACAAAAGGTAAATCTGTTGTAACATCCATTTTAGGTGGATTACTAAAGCATTTCCAACTATATGAGACAGTTAATACACCCACTAAAGTTGTCAGACAAAATATACAGGTCTTTCTTAAAACATTATCAATTCTGTAAACTCCATACATCATACAAAAACATAACAGCTTACCGATTAGGCGCTCAGCATGATTTTTCCCTATATTCACAAACTCATGCTGAAGAAACTGCAGAAGGCCCTGCTTCGATGTTTCTGTAATCAGTGACTTGATTAGTAGAAGATCAACAGCAGATGGATGATATTTTGTTTCCATGGGCACTGGAGGCATTACATCAGTCCTTCGTGCAAATTTCACAGTAACATTTTTGCTGCGTTAAAAAAGAAATTTTAGCTTGAATGTGCAAATTTGTTATTTACGGGTGGTGGTAGGAGAGAGATTGGGATAATGAGCGGAAGAAAACATACTCAGATGTTTCAGAAACAAACTTGAACAGAAACTGAGCATAAGGTGTGATGACAGCCAATTGACGCATATAATGTAATATTTTGGACTGCAAATGCAGAAAGCAAACACAAGAAGAGCATTAAAGTGAAAACAAAATTGTCAAAGTAGATAAATCTTACAGAAGTGTGAAAACAAGGATGGCAGTATGTATATACACGATAAGTTGTCCAGTTCCCCTCGATTACAATTTGAATTTCAGCTCCATGCCACTGTTCCTTGTTCTCACGTTTTTCATGTAGATGAATGTGAGGGGTGTTTCTGAAAAGCATTCAGAATTGGCATCTGTTAATCTTAAGCAAGAAAGTACTTGCAGAAACTTGACATGTGAAACATGAAACGTTCTTATCGTTGCATATGGAAAACAATACTTATGAATGTCAATGTCCAGCCGGCAGAATGTCTGAAAATTTTGGCCCTTCATTGCTGAAGCAATCTCAATAGGGAGCCCGGTACTCATCTTGGACCAAATTAAAGCCTAGTGGAGTTCAGTGTGTCAGCTAAGAATATATAAATTATACCAAAGTTATTAAGGGTCATCATATACTCAACATACTATTTTGACCATGACAGTGCAAGCTGAAGTGCATACATAAGCTAAATTTTATATTGTTATTACCATCTTTGCACCTAAACCAAACTTTCCACGTGTTTGCTTCAACCCATATTTTGTGCCAGACAAAACTGCAAATAAATTGAGAATGTTATAAAAATATAAGCAGAGCAACTTTACAGAATAGTGCCTAAATAAACTGAACAAGTAATAGCTAATCAAGAGTTACAAACCTCGTCCAAACATATTTGGGATGTCATCATGTGGCATTCCTCGTCCATTATCCTAATGAGAGTTGTACTCAGTAAAAATACAATAGGAAAAAAAAAGGATGTAAGGTAACACCTGAAATGAAGTGTATATCAAACCTTGCAAATCACCCTGTAAAACGATGCTTCACCTCGTCCTTTAGCAGCTTTACCAACAGAAGGCTCTTTGACCTTCTTCCCAAGGGCAGCGTTTTTAGCTTGAATTTCTTGGTCCCTAGCTTCCTTAGCAAGGCGTTTCTATTGGTAATGAAGTGGAAGCCATTTAATTCAAAGGAATTAGCATAAAATTGATTACAGACCTATCTCCAAGTTCAATGGCAGGCGTAATAAAATATTATCTTGATTCTATACTGATTTTCAAGCAAAAGCAACACTAGTTCATTGTTCTTGTTGCTTAGCTCTTCTACTTTGTTAGTCTAAAGCCCTAGGTGCATATAGATCACCACATTGAGCGTTTTATAAACAGTTAAGAGAATGTGAGACAATTACAAGCTGCAAATATTCTTTTTAACTAGAAATTGCTCAGGAAGATGTGTTGCATATTGATAATGGAAGAGCAAAAGTAGAAGTACACACATCACGAGCTTTAGCTGTCTCAAAGTCATCATAAAGTGCCTGATCAACACGCTCTCGATCAATGAGACCAATCATGGAGTTGAATCTGCTTCTTCCAATTTCTTCACTGCAACAACAAAGCTGATTGAAGATCAAATTATGCTATACATGAATCACCGGAATGGATAGACTTGCAGTGGCAACTGGCAAGGCACAGTGTTCAGTGACTTACATCGTAACCTCTATGACAGGAAGCTCGGATATGGACTCTGCTGAATCCAGAGAATTCTCAACGAGCTCTCTAACAGTAGTATAGAGGCACTTTCCAGGCTGAACATAGCACAAGAGTAAATAACTAATCAATTGCATCAATCAGATTGCAGTGAGCTTCAAAATTTTCAAAATATTTTAAATATGCAAACTAAACAATAAACAGTACTAAAACTCCATTACAACGACATAGAGGTCGTTCAGTTCTTCATAGCTGAACCTCACCAAATTGCTTCCGCTAAAAATAAAATTTAAACACTCTAGATCTAATAAATGCAATAGAAAGCAAAATCCTGCATCAGCTGAGCAAGCAATAACACAAGCGACCGAGGCAACTCTAGGTAAGCATCAAATGGACACTCACATTGTCGAATCCAGCAATGTTCTTATTCTCCGCAAAGAACTCCGCAGGCGATTCTTGAAAGAGAAAACAGAAATTAGGAAAAGAGGTCACAGCAGTTCGTCAACTGAATTTGACTTGGAACACAAGATTGAAACGGAGCATGTTGTAAAAGAGATTATACTCTGCTTGAGAACGCTTTCTTTGGGCTTTCTCGGAGTCTTCGACTTGCCCTTCTTCGGCTCGCCAGGGCTTTCGCTGCTATCCCCCATCGCTACAGGTCAGAAACTTCTGGTTTGTGGATTTCACAATTTGATCTCAACGCGTTTGCTCTCCAGCTGAATTTGGGGATTTAGGGTTTGGAAGAGCACTGCACCAGAGAGCAATCCCAGCACAAATCTAGTTTCATTTGGTGAGCAGATTTCCCGCCACTAGACACACTGCCTTGATTCTTTTGGTAAGAAGGGAAAAGACTAGGGTTGTGTTGTGTAGCAGTAAGCATTTACGAAGACGTAAAGAGAATCCAACTTGACTCCAATCAACAACGGTCAGTGCAAAACAAAATCAACCAAAATTGTAATTGTAATTAATTCAAACGTTTTTAAATTAATACTCAATGAATTGCAAAACGAAACCAAAACCAATCAGATTTTTATTATTATAAATTGGATTTTTTTGTGGCCGTACCAAATTAGAAAGATTTGATAAATATTAAAATTTTGGATTTTTTTTTTGTAATAGGTTCACTATTTCCTCTTTAAGATTTAATTTCCTGGTTTAGTATTCTATGAATTGATAAAGAGCTAGACAATCCAGATCTAGGGCTTGATACACTTGACCATTGAAAGTACTTTCTTAAAAAAAGTATATTTTCTCTCTCTCAAAGTACGTGAAAACTAGTTATTTTTTACGGATTTCGAGGTAAAAAAAAGGCAGAATACATCTCCAGACCCCCGCATTTTAACGTTTTTTCCTATCAGCCCCCTACTTAAAATTGTTCAATTAGACCCCTTTACTACGCCAATTTTTGCCTATTAAACACTTGTATCCCACGCGGACAAACGCGTATTAATTAAACCCCTATGTTGCGAGTGTTTTGATTTTATTTGCTGACACATAAATAATAAAAACAAAAGAAAAACAAATGTACCTTTTTCTTTCTTTTTTCTTGTCTTCTTTAGTAAAAAAAAAAACAAATGTTCCAAATCCGGATTTCAACATAGAAACCCTTATCTTCTTGAAATTGATCCTCATATCTATTCTCATCGGGGCAAGAGCACCACCACCACCACCCCAATAAGGGTCGGAAGCAGGTCCTCCTGGGGGGCCGCCCAAGATGTTGTGGGTCATGCGAGGAAGACGACGGAAGGGGCGAGGGTTTGTTGGCGGCGGGAGCGGAGGCTGGCGATGTGGAGACCGAGGAGGAAGGCGACGCTCGGGTAGAGAGAACGGAAGGAGAGGCCAACGAGGCGGCAGCGGGAGATGACACCGCCGCCAGCGGCCACTCTGGCGGTTCAATATGGTGGTTCCGACGGCCGGCACAATGGTGGTTCGAGGTGCCTGGCGCAATGGTGGTGGCCGACAAAGTGGTTTCACCAGCGAAGTGGTTATTCCGAGCGCAATAGTGGTGAGATGTGGTGGTGAGATTAGTGTCTGGAACAATGGTGGTGGCCGGCGAAATACGGTTGAGGCCAACGAAGTGGTGGTTCTGCAAAGTGGTTACACCGGTGGCGAAGTTGTGGTTTGGCAAAATTCGTATACATATTAATCTGTATGAAAAGATCACATAAACAATCCAGCCACAACAAATTTCGCATATACATTCCTCAGGTTGTTATATACAAAAGTATTGTACATATCTACACCTTTATCTGTAGCAGTAGGTCACATGAACAATCCAGTCACAACAAATTTTGTATATAAATTCCTTAGGTTATTATATACAAAATAACGGCACATATATACATCTTGATAGGTAGGAATAAGTCAAATAAAAAATCCAGCCATAACAAATTTTGTATATACATTCCTCGTGTTTTCGTATATATTATTACTATACATATATACATCTTGATCTATAGGAATATGTCACATAAATAATCCAGCTGTAACACCCCAAAATTTCTTCGGGAATGCTACACGCCAGTGACCTTGGATTTCACACCCAAAGCCACCCAAGGCTTATATAGTAACACAACAATAAACAAGATAATATCCAAAATTCATAAATAGATCTCAAAACTTATATTCTTACAATCCAAAATAGTAATTGTCAACGATTAAAACTAAAGTGCTGAAGTACTTGGTAACAAATGATCCTTACAATAAAAGTATCTCATTTATCTTCAAATAGGTTCAAATGGAAAATAACCTTGCAAGAATTTCTCCAAGTCTTCAACTCACTTCTCTTGAGACTCCAATGACTCGAATCCTGATGTGCCGCGACGTAAATACGGTTGACACCAACCGACCATGCAAGGAAAGAAAACGGACGGTTAGTCTTATGACAGACTAAGCAAATGAGTTTTAGAAAAGCGGTTCTTATGGTTAGACTCCACTATTAGTATTGAATACCGAATGAAATCCGGTCAATAATCTAATAATGAAGTATCCCCATCGAAGGAAGAAAAGAAATATGCTCAGGAAGAAAGATAGGACGTCACCCGAGGTGGTTCCTTAAGCGAAGTATGCGATTGTTGGGAACTTCTTATTTACACAAGATTTTGAAAAAACCTCCGTCGAGTGATTGGATCTACGACCAACCTCACCGCACAATAATTGTACGAATTCAGATTGGAAAGCAGACTTGGTCAATCGGGAGTAAGAACGGTTTTCCAAATTGTACTAACCGTCATGGTTCATTAATTATGTGCATAGACACTTATCTTACTTACTTCCAAAACGGTACATTCAGGTTGATAGCTTTTAAAATAACGGATTCGACAATGGTCGAAACAAACGAAGGAGATCTCAATAATTCAATAAAGGCACTAGCTAGGTGCAATCACCCCTCATATTCGGATGAGGCGGCACGGTCATGACCAGGCACTAGGGTATAGGTCCATCCTAATGCAAATATTTTAAAGAGGCGTCCAGGGTCTAACCCACACCCCTAGTACTACGCTAAGTCCACATCAAGTCTCAATGGAGACGAAAAGCATAAGACCACAACATCGAGACCTAAGACCAAGTTCTAGCGCAGTCTAGCAATATATACATCCTACATATATAATGAGGTCATTAATCCTATAACAATAAATCCTAATTCAATTATTAGCACACAAAGTTCCCAACAATATTTAAAACAGTTATGCAAGCGAGAACCGTCCACTTGCCTTGATTCGAAGGCAAAAGAGTAGTTTGTCAACGAGGTGAATCCTTACGAACAGGGTTCATTTCCTGTTTCATTAACAACGACAAAATAAATTATACGAATTTATTTTGGGTTTTTTTGTTATCTAGGAAAAGGTTGGATTCAAGAGATATGCTAAAGATCTTAAAGTATTTTATTCATTATACATACCTATGTTCTTATAATATATTTTAAGTATTATTTCGCTCTTGATTTTAATTCTTTAATCTTACACATGCCTTAGAAAAACACTTTTGAAAACCTATCCTTTAAATTTATTAACACTTAGTCATGATAAAAAATTTAGGGATCAAGAAACAATAATTTTATTTTTATGTTCATAAGGTAAAAATACCTTCTTTTTGGCTAAGTTACGATAAAATAGGCTATAATATAAATAAAAATTACGTACATAATGAAAACATATAAGTTACTTAGGAATACTTAAATCTGTTAGTTTTTAATTTCGTAATTATTTTATTTAATTAAAAATTCTATTCTTTTCTTTAATACTCTATATTGTGATAATTGTTTTCTTTAGGCATAAAAAGTTGAATACAATATTCAAAAATACTTTATATAGTTCATAAATCATATTTACAGAACATATATAATTTATAGGAATTTATATAATTAATTTAAAATAGAATACGAATTTATTTCGAAAATCAGGGTGTTTATGTACTCGAATTTATTCGCCAGCTAAATCATCATTATAAATTCTGAAACTTTTATGAAAATTAGAAAACTACATGAATTCGTCATATGAATATTTTAATGATTTATAAGAAACTTTAACTAATTAAAATCGATTTTACAAAAGAAATATGTTGTTCAAAATTTAAAAGGAAGTGAATAGGAGCAGGGATTTACAGTGGCGACGAGGTGTTTTCGGGTGGCTCGTTCTCGGTGGTCCAGCTACGGTTCGACGCGGGCTATGCAACAGTTTGAAGATGGTAGTGCAAGGAGTATTCAGGAGGTGACGGCGTCGAGTTTGGTGTACGGATGGCCGAGATATTGGTTCACGAAGTGGGCGTCGGGCTCAGCTTTCGCTGAAGGGTTCGGTCACTTTGTTTGGGATTTTCGGGCAACTAGATGGGGTGGTTGTGGAATGAGGTTAGAGGGCTTTTATAGAGGGGAACGAGAGGGTTCTAGGGATGCTCTCAATTCCGAATTCCGCTTAGGGTTTTGGGAGATATTGGGCTCCGAATCGGGGGCGGTATTCTAGGGTTTGCGTTGAAATTTGGTATGAGATCTTCATCAATTTGGGCATGGATAATATAAGGGGTTCATATGGCAATGATGATAATATGATATCTTCGACTTTCCTTGAGGTTTAAGCCACGATTTTGGGGGAAAGATCTCGAATAAAATCGTGTCTTGGGCTCCGAATTGGAGGCGGTATTCTTAGTGATTTACTCAGCCCGACTTCAATCTCGTTGCATGCTCTTTCTTTTCGATGATTTGTACAATTTCAAGTCGTTTCTGCTATCTTTTTTGGTCCCTTTGTTTGACTAGCTTACCCATTCACGGCTGCCATTTTTTTAACGGTCTCTCAGACTACCAATTCTGTTTGTTACTCTAAATTTTTACCTTTTCAATACATATATATGCCTATAGGATGTGCTTGTTTGTAGTCAAATTATAAACAATAATGTGCTAAATTGAGTCTATTTTGAAAGAAAGAGTGTGATATTTCTAGAAATGTGTAGAGAATAAAAGGAGATAAGTACAATATGTCAAATACAAGTTTCACAAAAATGCATTGTGATATATAATTTTGTGTATTGTGATTGCAATGAACACGACCAAAGTCAAACCTAGATAGTGGTTGACGAAGATTTTTGGTTATCAAAATATAAAAATCGTTTTCTATCTCATAATTTAATTTTTCTCCTTATTCTCATATTTCACTTTTACACATGTTACTATATATGTTTCTTCCATATGACATTGAAATAAAATTTTCAATTTCTTAATGGTTTACTCAATCACTCTAGTGCCATGTGTCACTATTTGGTAGAAAAACTCAAAAACAATTTTGACCATAGGTATGAGTGTATGACCAACCATCAACCAAATACAAATACTTTTTCCACTTTTTTTTATATTTTTTATTAGTTAGACCAAGAAATGGCCTACTAAAGCGTATTAGAGCATGGAGAGTGGTCGACCAATCTATCTAGTCATAGAATTATAAAAATAATATTTTTGTTGTTGAAATAAATGGTAGGAAACAGCCCCTCAATTGAACCGTTGGAGTTATATATTAGAATATTAATTATTTTCTCTTTTCTATGTACAGGTGTCGTATGGTGGGAGAAAGACCAAAAAGAGAGTCTGTCCTTGGGGAAGGCCGGTCCTCACCAAAAGTCATGCTTATCTAATACATTTATTGCTATTTTATTACCTCTCTCCTAGTTTGGCCAAAAATTGACCAACCGTTAAAAGTCCTTCTAATGGTAGGCCAAAACTTTTGATCATCTTAATTTTATATTGATTTTTTTTTTCTTTTCTTACAAGTAAATAAAATTTTCATGTGTCATGCTCTCCTCAAAAGACCGAAATGAATTTTGGCCACCATCAAGATGCGCCAATTTTCATCATTTTTCCTTCTCTTTATTATTTGTATATTTCTTTCTCCTATCTTTTAAAGATAATATTTTTGTTTTATTTGTATCTGTCTATAGCCATTAGCCACCCATTTTCTATATATTTCGACGAGAAATAAACTAATATATATGCGAAATATATGTTAAAAATTATTTAAAATCTGTCTTAGTATTCTTTAGGGTAATTAAATTTATGTTTTATGCAAAGTAATATAATTGATGAATTAAGATATTAGTTTTATACATTTATTAATGAAATAGATATTTTTATAAAGGCATTATAAGTATAAATTACCACGTTTTGAGGGTTTAGATCGGAATGCGATGCATGATAGAAATATGAGGTTAGATAGAGTGAAAATATGATAATGTGAAGATATTCTTCACTTTTAATAACATAAAGACTTAAACTTATACATATACATATGTATATATATAGGTTCAAGTGAGGACTACTCTTATGGTAAGGACTACTCCTTATGGTAAAGAGTGATCTCATTCATTAGATTTACCTCCTTATTAATGAACGGTCTAGATTATTTTTTTTTAAAATATTTTCAGGATAGAGTTTTTTTTTTACGAAAATGATATTTTTTAACTATTAGTTCAATTTTTTGTTCTATGAGTTCAACTTTTATATCTTTTGAGTTCATTTTTTGTATAATTCGATTTTCACAAAAATAAATTTGTTTTGGTTTAATAATTTATTAATTCAAAAAGATTTTTTCTGTAATACATAAATAAAAAATATAAAAATAAAAAATAAAAAATAAAAAATACCTTTCTTCACAAATACAATGATTATAATCCTGAAATGTGGTAGTTCAGTTTTTACAACAAAAGTGTTCAATTTATTATGTTAAAAGTTCAATTACGTGTACTAGAAGTTCAATTTTGTAATTTGTAGTTTTGTACGGGTTCAATTTTTTGTACAATAAGTTCAATTTTTTCTTAGTGTTAGTTCAATTTTTATTAAAGTAAGTTCAATTTTTATATTATTTGATTTTTTCTAAAATGAAAATTAATCAAAATTAATTAAAAAAATTATTTTATTTTTTTGATTTTTTGAAAAATACAAAAATTAAAATAATATAGACCATTCATTATAAGGTAAGGAGGTAAATCCAATGGATGAGGTTACTCCTTACCGTAAGGGGTTGTCCCTACTATAAGAGTAGTCCTCACCGGAACCTAACTATATATATATATATATATATATATATATATATATAAATATATATACACACACATAAAGCTACTTTTCAGCTAGAGAATTAAAAAAAAACACACAAATACACACATATGAAACTACTCTTCACTTGGGTAATGTAAAAGCATAATGTTATTAAGAATGTTATATTTCTAGGTACAAGCATTCTAATTTTGAGCATGTGCACTCTCATCTAGATGCGAGCATAGTCATCCATCATTCTCTTTGTCATTGCAACGTTTCATGTCTACCCTTTTACCTTTGTGTATGCGCCTTGGGTCGAGATACCTTGATTTTTAAAACTTCTTCTACTATTCCATCCATTTCATGACTTCAGCTCTCAATACCTTGATTCCCCTTCTTCTTTGCAATGTTCCTTTCAAGGAGGTGAATAAGAGCCTTATTACGTGACTGAACACCAATACTCGCTTCCTCGATGTAGTAGGTTGAGTGTCCGAATTGGAGTTGGATGAGTAACTACAAACTTCATCCAACTTGAACCTCTTTTACCCTTCCCCTCTTCTTGCTTCATTTTGCACTACATTGTATACACATACTCACTAAAACAACGTGTTGTTGTGATCGAGACAATAAAACTCCATTGCCTAGTTTTTCCACACCTATGTCGTTCCAACCACTCGCTCTGATGTATTCACTTAGGTCCACATATTTTTGCATGCACTCATGATCCTTAAAACCAATATGGGGGATGTTGTTCTTTTGATTGCTCAGTGCATGTCTTCACATCGATTGATCTATTCAACCATAAATTGTCTGCCAATAATTCATCTTTATGGGATCCACCTTACTATAACATGGGCTCACTACCTTTAGGAGTTGCTTATCATTAGTTAGATGAGCATGATTTTTCTTTTTTAAAAAGCTTTTTTGCGTAGTAGTGTTTTTCCAGATGTATACTCGATTTCAACCAAGCTTTGGACATGGTGATGCGGAATCCATGGTTGAGACAATACAAAAGCACTTCCATAAGAAACAGGGGATGAGGAGAAGTGTATTTGACTTGGATTTTCTTGAGTTACATTCCAAAAAGTCTTGATCGAAGTGGAAGAAATTTTGATGAATTTAGGGATAATTTGGTTCTATTTTGAACGAAAAAGTCTAAATTTACTTTTAGAAAGTGAAGGAGGAGATTGTATGATAAAGTGTATGAGTCTACTTCTAAAATAAAATCTATATACAGGAGGCCAATGACCTATTCAACTTTATGATTCCAACGAGGGCCTCGCAACTATCAAATTGTATCTGATTTATACATCACTCTAATTAAGACAATCAAATTCATTGGTTTATGCATTGCTTTGTTCAAGGTCCTCAATATCGCTATGATCCATGCATGGGTCTGATTGAGACCATCAATCTCACTCTTTTCTATGTATTCCTCTACTTGAGGCTATCAATTTCACTCTAATCAAGACCATCAATTTTGCTATGATATTCGCTTCCTTTTGATCGAGGCCATCAATTTCTCTCTTATCTATGCATCACACTATTTGAGCCCATCAATTTTGTTCTAATCTATACATCTGTGATAACGACCATCAATTTTACTATGATCTATGCATCCCTCTATTCGAGACCATTATTTCACTCTTATTGATGCATTCTTGATCACTATATTCGAGTCCATCAATATTTTTCCTATGTGTACAATCCCTTCTTAAAGGAAAAAAATTATCAATCAGGTTCTTTTAACATTCAAACCACTCACTAACATTTTGTCCTTTGATTTGTTTTAGTACTCCTTTCACATTTTAATCACACATGAATCCATTTCCAAACGTCATAGGTTCATTTTTTTGATTTTTATCTAGATCATCTTCTATAAATCATCATTGTTACACTGCCTAATGTTTATTATAATAATCATCATTGTTACACTACCTAATGTTTATTATAATAATTTATAGAATATGCTATATTTATCATGATAATGTTTTAAAACACAATCAAAGTTGTTTTTAAAATCCCAAATTTTAAACTTTTTAAAAACCAAAAACTAGACACTCAAAGCATCCACAATGGAGAGTAGCTCCATTTCTCAACAATGAAAGAGTCAGAAAATGTCAGATATATGGTAAAGAAGTATTTCTCTACAACCAAAACACTTCTCCTGGAAAAATACTATTCTAACAAATTTCTCTGCAAATTCTGATGTTTTTCCTCTTTCTTTTTCAACTTTTTAAAGTTAAAAAACAAAACTCACCTACTTTTTTTTGTTGCTTATCTTTTAATTGGTCACCACTTTAATTGTATTTTACCTACTCTCCTCATTCTGTAATTTACCCGTATGGTAAAAAATTCACCTACTTGTTGTTTGGTCCCCACATACATTGTTTTTTACTCTTTTTTTTCATTTGTAGTTTAATATTATTATTTAAAATTCCTCTTTATCCTTCTCCCTTTTTTGTACGTTCTTCTTCTTCTTCTTCTTCTTCTTCTTCTTCTTCTTCTTCTTCTTCTTCTTTCCCCATATTTTGTTTGTAGATTTTGTATTTTAAAATAGTTTGGTATATGCTTGTATTGGTGAGTAAAATTAAATTAGGTTTTTATGTAGAACTTTTTAATAAGAAAAATTTTTAAAAATGGATTTGATTGTTTTTGTCCCTAAAAAATGGACACATTAACAGAAACATGAAAGCGGATTTGGTTATACTAGTCCCTAAATATTGGACACGTGAATAAATTAAGAATTTGTGTAGTCATTATAAAATTTGTTCGATTTTGTTCTCTATAGAGGAAATTCTAGTAGAACAACAATTCAATGTCACTTTCTTTTACTCTCTACCATTTACCATCTTCATTCTACTTTCTTTTTGTACTTCAACATTCACCATACATCCAAACAAATTTTATTTTTCATATATTCAACGACCATTTGGTAACTTCTCATGGACGAAGTTTTTAGCCGATAATGAAAATGTCAATTGTCCTCCATTTCAAGGTAACCAACATCCATTTCCAACCAAGTGACCACCATGGGTTTCAAGGGAACCGACCTTCATTTTATCACAATCAACTTCCATTTTAAGGTACCTATCACGATCATTTTTCTCACAATCCATACTTTATACATGTTGGGCAATCAATCCCACCACCTTTCCAAAGTCCAACATCTTCTTTCCAACACCATCATACACCAATACATTTCCGACCTTCGATTTCCAAAGATAAGCATTCTATAGAGTACTGATGTCTGCTTTTTAGGTAGGATTTTTAGGGTCTAGATAAGTTAGTTTAAGTTGTTTTTCGTGCTTGAGTCTTGTGTTTTTTAGTCTTTTTGCATGAGTTTTCGTATTTCCTTGAGATTCGGAAACCACGCATATTTGTGTCGTTTTGTAGGTATTTTGGAGCTTGAAGAAGAGTTTGGAGCAATGGCTAGGAAGCAAGGACAAGCTAGGAGGAAGACTTGAAGTGAATGAGCTAAGGAGAAGAGCCAAGAGGAGCAAAATCAACAAGAGAAGTGAAGAAATCAACCCAAGATCGAGCCAAGTAGGGGTCGTGCATGAGCCAAGTGAAGAAATTGAAAAGAGAGCTCTCAGGACCGACCCTAAGGGGGTCGTGCACGACCCTATTTGGGTCGTGCCAGGATGAAGAAGTGTGAAGAAAAGAAGAGTACTTCTCAGGACCGACCCTAAGTGGGTCGTGCACAACCCATTTGGGTCGATCCTGGGCACCGACTTTCCCTTTGTTCCAAAATCTTGCGAGATATTCTATCTTTGTATTTTAGGAAGGTTGTTTCTTTATGTTTCCTAGTTAGATTATGACTCCTTTTCTTCTATAAAAGGAGGTTGAACCCTTTAGTTTTAATAATTCATTCTTGGGAGGATTGATCATTCAACATTAGGAGAGCTAAAAGGTGACTTGGAGAACAAGTTGGAGACTTTTGTAAGATTTGTCCTTTGTTTAATTTGAATTTTAGTTTGGTTTTTGATGATATCTTCTTCTTCTTCCATGTATCTTCTTGCTATGTGTGAGTAGTCTTCTTAGGTTCTAGGGTTGGGTGAAAACCCAACACAATCATGCATGCTTAAAACTTGAATTCATGACTTGAATGTTTGATGATCATATCTATCTATCTTGTGCTTATTCCTTGATGAAAGTTGAGGCATGTCTTGTAATTAACTATAGAGAAAGTAAAAAGTTAGTTGCTTGATTAGATCTAATAGGATTATTTGCGAAAGTTGATATTCCTAGGTTGAAGGATAGATAGAAAGTTACTTAATTTGCGAAAGTTGATTGAATGACTTGAATTGTTTGTGAAAGTTAACTTTTCTATGATCTAGGGTGCATGATAGTTGTGAATTCTTGTCAAAAGCATGTATGGTTGTTGTTGTGGTAGCCCTAACCCTGGAATTTGCCTTTTGTATTGATTGAAATTTGTTTTTTTGCCTTGATCCCGACTCCCTAAGTCGTGCTCGAGTCGTTGCTTGTGGTTCGTGTGCGTTTTTGTGTGTTTTGCTCTCAGGACCGACCCCCTTAGGGTCGAGATCGACCCTCCTCAGGTCGATCTTGAGTTGTTCTGCTCTTGTTTCCTTTGCTTTTCGTAGTTTTTTGACTAATCTCATCACTATTCTCACTCCCGTGGACGATCCTGACTTCGCTATACTCAACGGGGTCTTGACTACAAATTTATTTGTTCAAGAAACCCTTCAACAAGTACCCACAATATAACACCCAAATTGATTTGGAAACAATTAAAACGGAGTTAAACACAACGTATCCCCGTCTCTAAGGATGATGAAAGAACACGTTGAAGTCCCGATGAGAATGAATACCTTATTAGTGGGTGGTTAAATATTGGTAAAGATTCTAAGATGGTAATATGTGAAAATCCAATAGATTTTGGGAGCGAATATGTGAGTACTACAATGAGCAAGTAGTTTTGTGTCATCCTAACTAGGTACATAGGCGTGTTACCTCATGTCAACAAAGGTAGTCGAAAATTTTCTTCTATCGTGGAAAGTTTGTAGATTTTTACGAAGATGCATGCAATAGGAAGAGGAGCGGCCAAAGTGACGACGATTTCATCCGTGAAGCTTAATGTATCGATCTCTTCATTCCAAAGGCAAGGACTTCACTATGGAGCATGCATGTTACGCAACGAGCCGATGTTCAGAGTTTTAGATGATTGATATGCTCACTTTAGTATAGGTTAGCTCTTGTATTTTAGGGCTATATTGAGTGTGTTTAGGTTAGACAACAACAACAACATTTATCCAGGTATTCCCGCAGACGCAGGATCTGGGGGGTCAGGATGGGGGTATTCCAGACCTAGATGGAATACGCCCAATACAACCCAAGAAAAAACCAAACCGACTCGACAATCTTCAAATGAATAAATAAATAAAAAGATAAAACTCTTCTCTTAACCCGCCCACGGCCCACACCGTTTCCGCTCCAACGACCAGCCGACTAGTTATCCACCACCTTGATCTTCTCCCGCCAACTCTCCGTGCACTGAGCCAAGACTACCGAAATCCCTAGCACGTTGATATCCTGCTTTATGCTGTCCATCCAACGCTTTTTCGGTCGACCTCTATCTCGCCTGAAAGCCCCTAACTCCAACTCCAATCGCTCACACCTCCTAACTATAGCATCCAGGCTCCGCCTCTGAACATGCCCAAACCAACGAAGCCTCGTTTCTCTAAGCTTGTCTCCAATACTAGCCACTCCTAACCTGCTTCTGATCTCCTGATTTCTAATCTTGCCATCCCCGTGTGCCCGCACATCCATCTAAGCATTCTCATCTCTGCGAGTGCGAGTTTCTGTTCCTGAGCATTTGTCGTCGGTCAACACTCAACACCATAGAGGATTGCTGGCCTCATCACAAATCTGTAGAACTTTCCTTTTAGCTTAAGTGTGTTTAGGTTAGAATTTGTGCATAATTGTAATATCTAGATCGAAGACACAAGGATTCAAGTTTCAAGACTTTTGAAGACGTTTTGAGTTGTTTGCGCGACACATCTTTCTTGCAAGAGCTATATCTTGAGCTACAGTGGTTGGATTGAGCTGATTATAGTGTCATTGGAAAAATAACTCGAAGAGCTTCAAATCATCTTTGTACATCAAACTCAGATTCCAAGCTGAAGTGGGTCAAA
Organism: Polygonum aviculare; assembly: GCA_934048045.1. Lineage (NCBI taxonomy): Eukaryota > Viridiplantae > Streptophyta > Magnoliopsida > Caryophyllales > Polygonaceae > Polygonum > Polygonum aviculare. Next base: position 12,203,260 of record OW204023.1, on the reverse strand, counting down.
ATAGCCGCCGAAGTACAATTAGTGATTTTGTCCCGCAACCGCGCCTACGGTGGAAGATCCGCGCCCGCGGTGGCTGCCCAGAGACAAAATTTCATTTTGTCGCGAAAGCGTGGATGCGGTGGAGACAACACGACCGCGGTGATGCCAAATCCGAAGCGGAACGAGATTTCTATCTTCTTTCCTTTTTCTTATCTTTCCTCTTTCCTTATCTATCTCGGGGAGCATGTTCCATGGGTCTATATAAGAAGGAGTCTGCCTTAGGTTTTGAGTACATTCTACCTTCTTCCTCAAATTAATTTTTTAGTTTAGTTTAGTTATGGAGACATAGGCTCCGTTCGTGTACACGGACTGGAACTGGATTTCATAGTTGGAACTAGAACCGGAACTGGATTACTAGCTGGGACTGGAATTGAAAAAACGAGCTGGATTCATGAATATGTGTTCGGTTGACCGAGCTGGGTGAAAAATAACTTGTGGGTAAAATGACTATAATACCCTTTACTAAAGTTGATAGTTAGAATTTTGCCACAACTTAACATATGCATTTCATAAAAAAAATAATAAAAAGAAGAAGCAAATCTGTACGCGTGCATATCACGTGAATTGTATTCAATTCCAATTCCATTCAGAAGCAAATCTCTTATAAAAATATGCATTGAATTCCAATTCCATTCAGAAGTCGCAATTCCAATTCCAATTCCATTCAAAACAAAGCAGCCTAAACACGTACTTTTTATTTTTTGATCAGCCCAAACACAAGTTATTAAAAAAAAAAAGAAATCACAAATACACATGTCCCAGAAACACGATAATTTTGAGTTCGTCCCTCCCGGAGAACGCAGGCCAGCGACCTTTCCCTACCGGCGACCTTCGACCAGCGACGCATTCGTCCTTATCTCCGTTTCATTCCGGCCGGTAAGTCAAGGGGTCCGTTGTTTCGTGTTCGTTTTTGTTGGTAGTAGCGCCATCCGAGGAAACAAGTCTTGACACGAACGATGTATTATTGCAGGCGCTTGATTGACGACGCAGTTGGTGAACCGACGAGAACGACGAGGCTATTAGGGGTCCCTTGATGACAAGACTGTGCCTAAGCAACACCAGCAAAAAAAAATTACACACTAAAATTAGAAAGCACAAACTCATGGAGTCCATAACTACTTGCAGATCATTACTTTTAATGCTATATTCAACGAGTTCTTTTATATAAGATTAAAAATATAGCTTCTGTGTTTTCCATGTTTGTAGAGGTTATTTTGCACAGAAACAGAAGCTATGATTTTCATCAATCAAACATAAATAAAGGAGCCGTTCAAGGACATCTTAAACCAGCCGAACAGTAAAAGTCAACCCTGGATGATAACAAACAAGCCAAGACTAATTCATGTAAAAACAACAGACAACTTTTCTCTTTTTTCGAACCTACATTAGGAAATTAGAAAAAACAATATGTAAGCCCTTGCACAAATACTGGATCAATTTCCATCAAACAAGATTCACTTCTAACACCAAGTAAATAGAGAATAATGTAAATAAACATCAGTACCTTCCATATATCTCTGTGAGTGAGGAGATTTCAATAATGTAAAAAAGTCGATGAATTTGCAGCTGCTGAAGAGCCCCTGAACCAAAGGTAAAGAGATGACTGATGTTGAAATAATCATGTTGAGGTTTCTACTTTTAATTAATAGGCTTTGCTCTTTTTGTTTTGGTTTCTACTTTTAATTAATCATGTTGAGGTTTCTACTTTGAAGTTCATTTAATTAATAGGCTTTGCTCTTTTTGTTGCTTATTGCATGTTTCTGTATCTTACATTTTTTTTTATTTCTATAGCTTGGCTCAACCAGATGAATGCCAAAAGAAAAATAAAAAGAAGAAAGACAAGAGTGTTCCTACCCAAAGCGGGTGAATTTGTATTACAATTTTTTTACAATTTCTATCATATAGTTAGGCTTTGTTTGTTTAATTACGTGGAGAAGGAAAGAGTGAAGAACTTACCTTCTACTTCTTGTTCTGGGAAAGTTCAGAAAGCACCTGCAGGAAAGTCTTCTAAAGTGAATGAGAGACTGATCAAGCCTAGCAAAGTTAGAGAAGCCACCACCAAACCTGAAACAACCACAAGGGAGAATCAGAATAGGAGCAATGCTATCAAGGGTAAAGATTCTCAAGTTACCAAGGTAATTCAAGTTTAATAAGTTTCTAAAATTACTAATCTATGTGATACTCAATAGAACAGGCCTTTGCTAAAAAAAAAATAGAGCAGCCCTTTATACTACTATCCAAACTAACAACTCACATAGGCTAATCCAGCTTAAAGGGTGTTTACTGAGGTTATTGGGCAAATGAATGGATCAATAGCTAATAAGAGAAGCATTAGAAGGAATCAAACACAAAACTTCAACACCGCAACACCTTAATTTCTTGTAGAGCAGGAAAAAGAAATACGAGTAATACATAGAATCTGAAGTCATCAAAGTACTATATCACCACTACACTCACTACCCTTATCACACAAATCCCATCTTTTCCAACAAATACTTCAAATAATTTTTTTTAGAGCTGCAGAAAGATCTGATTTCATCAGGCTTTCTGTAATCAAACCCCAAAGATTCTCCCTTGAATCAAACCCACCTCTTTCCCTCACCAAATAGAACAACCTAAGCAAATCAATGGATCGTCTACTAGTAATGCTGAGATGGGACTAGTTAGTAGCATTTCTCAACACAACCACAAGAACCTGATCAAATAATCCACTCAACATCCTTTCCTAATCCACACATTCACAGAATCAGCACTTAAGTGTAGAATTAAAAGCAGTTCAGGTCCTTCTGCTGTAACAAGGATCATGAATCCATGGGCATTATAGAAGAAGCTTGAATGTAACAGAACAACACGATCAAGAAAACATTGTTAAAGTGATAGCACATTTGTTGAGGTTGTAGAAGAAACACAAGTGTGGCGTTTTATGTGAAGATGTTAATAATGAGTACGTTGTTGAATAGTTAAAATATCCGCGAAGAACGACGGATTCACATCGAAGACGGCGAGGTTGTTACCTGTGCAGTCGCTGTAACGAGTCTTTGTTGGTCGCCACTGAAGCTTTCACCTCACCAAACCCTAAAAACCAAGAACGCACAAGTGAGGAGACTTCGCAAAACTAGAGATGCTCGTCGTTTGGGATTCGCATAGAACAAGGGAGCCAAGGAGATAACATACCTGCGTAATTGCACAACCGAGGAGATGGTCGCTGCTTTCGCTTCCACCTGAGCAACCCTAACCACGAACGCTGAAAATCAGGGGGCAGAACAAATTGGGTTCGCATGGAAGAAGGGAGCCAACGGCAGATCCATACATGCGCACAATCGCCTTCGAAGGAACCCTTAGCCAGGCGACGCAATTTGTTTGAAGGCCAAACCCTAGGGGTATCGGGATGTAAAATTGACAGCCCGTCTGGCTTGTTGGTGGAGAAGCTAGGGGGGAGGAGCTCGAAAATTTCCGGCTGGATTGGCATATTTCCAGCCACGCTCAGCTACTCCAGCGAGTGAGAAGCTACGCCACCGAACGCCATGCCGAAGCTTGGAAATTGCCTACAAGCCACGCTCAGCCCCTAAAAGCTTGTAAACGAACGGACCCATAGTCTCTTTCAAGGGAGAAACTCTGATGTATGAACTCGTGATATTTCGGTAATTGATTTCTATCATTTGTTAATATTAATTCTCTTATGCTTCATTATATGAATGTTGATTGTTTCTCTAGGAGTCGCGAACCTATTAAATTGATTGATGTTCTATTGTTCGATTGGGTTTGGACCGTGGACAAAACTAATACTCCCTCCGTTTCAAAATACATGACCATTTGGACATTGCACATATATTAAGAATAAAATGTTATTCCTATATTATCCCTATAGAATGTATAGTTAATTATTTGTTTAGAGGAATATGAAAAAGTGTAATGATTATGATAAAGTTAATTATTAGGGGTATAAATGGAAAAAGTAGGGAAAAAATATGAAATGGTCAGGTATTTTGAAACAACTTAAATTATCTAAAAGGCCATGTTTTTTGAAACGGATGGAGTATGTGAAAACAACTTAACCTAGACATGTTGTCTATGCAATTAGGATTAAGAAGAGAATTGATTGTATGCTTTTGCAATTGACTCGTAACTTGATTGTTTTTGCATGTATCCTGCATATCCTTGTTTTCTATGCTAATTCTAGGTTAAGCGTCTTTACTTAGTGTTTGCGGGCAAAATTTCACAGATTTATATTAAATCGAGATTTTGTTTGAAATAGTTAAAAATTAACCGAAATATTAAATTTGGTTGATCTATTTTAAATTAAATGCAAATATGATATTAAAGTCGACAAATATGTTATTCCATTTAATTTGGACCCAAATTGAGATTGATTTAAGAGAATTACAATTTGGCCCAAGCAACAATTAAAAAAAATAAAATCCAAAGAAATTAACTATTGGTGGTTATTTACAAGTTATCAGAGTAACTTCCCACCAACTCATTATATAAAAGCAGGAAAAAGAACCGGTGGAGACTTCTTCCAATACGGGTACAAGTTCTTTCAATTTGGACCAAAAGTGAAAAAGTCCGCAAAGTAACCGGCTTCTACAGTTAACATGCACTTCATCTCCATCAATATATATGTATGGAGGGGAAGTTTTTCTTCTGGATCGGTACCAGAGGAAGAAAAAAACTACCACTTGAAGAGAGGCATGAGATCAAAATGCATGGCACCAACAATGTGATAGGCAATGAACCTATCTTTGTGCCCTCCCTCTCCCCTCCAAATTTAAAATGGTGGTTTTTTTTCTCTTCTTGATCGGATGGGCAAATGATCATTTGGATCATAAAGGACTTTGATTCATGGAGAGAGGAAATTCACTACTTTTATTTCCTCCATTTGACCTTGATTCCCCTTTTGTGCAATACATATATACGGAAGAGGGAAGACGTACGATCATAAAGGACTCGTACGTGGAAGAGACCAATTGTGATCCAACACTAGTGCAATAATTACACAGGCTCATGTGTAAAGGAAAGTAATTACTTTCGTGCCCCTATACTATGTGAATGATCATAGTTGATTCAGAGTAATTACTTTTGGATCTCTATGCCATCTCTGGATTTGTAGTCGACTTGGAAGTAATTACTTTCGAGTCTCCATACGGGACAATTAATGGATTTGGAGTAGTTACTCTCGAGTCCTCACACCATAAAAATCAAGCGGGAATTTTCCGGACCATTTTAATAAAAATATTTAAACATGCGGGTCCATTGAAATCTTGCATATCATTGATCATTAAAGATGATAAGGCAATCGGGGGCAACGTGATGAAAATTAATTAAGTAACCAAATTGATGTATATGAACACCTTGGCCTTATTAATTTAAGAGCCTGTAAAATAAATGTTGCCCATATCAATACATATAGATCATGTACGTATCTGTGGCTAGTAATGCTATGCCTGACTAGTAACCAAGTAAATATACGGTTATTGGCCGGTCTTGAAGTCGATCACTAGTTATTACTTGTACATGATGGATTAGTAATTTTGAGAGTATATATACGTGACCATTAAACTTGAGGTCACATATATAGGGTGGGCATTTCCTAGACGTAAGCCATGCAAAAGGTGAAGGTCATGCCATTCTATTATAAGGGTTATATATATAATCCTAAATGTAGGAGATCAATCTGCATGCACGTACATTTAGTATGCGCGTGTGTGAATAAATTGATCTACAAAGTTAGACCAAGTTAATTAACTTGTTTCTTGTAAAAAATAAGTAACTTTTGGTTACTAGAAAATTTTAAGCACTCAAGTTAGAAACAAATTAACATTTTCTAAAGAACTACGTAAAGACTTGATGTCCTTTATGAACTACGTAGGAAACTTGATACAAATTAAATAAATCAAGTTCAGTCGCAAATCTTAAATGAAATAAAATTAAGATTAATCATAGAACTACGTATGATTTGATCCCGTTCATACGAGTACGTAGGAAATTTAACGTGAAATTTGTACGTTAAATTCAATCACAATCTTAAATTGAATTTTAATATGTCATTTAAGAACTACGTGTTGATTTGATGTCTAATAAAGGCTACGTAGGAAACTCAATATATGACAATGTGTCATCGAGTTCAATCACACCCTAGTGTAAATTAACGTGTCCTAAAGAACTACGTAAAGACTTGATATTCTTCATGAACTACGTAGGAAACCTGATATAGATCATACACATATATCAAGTTCAGTCGCAAATTTCAAATCAAATAAAAAAATATGTCCTAGAACTACGTTTGACTTGATTCCATATCATATAAATGGATACGTAGGAAATACGACATAAAATATATATATATATATATGTCGTATTCAGTCACAAATTAAATTAAATCAAATTAATAAACATATATAAACTCTTAAGTCTTATGTTTGATAGTGGAGAAATTATACAACCCTTCCTAGAAGGTGGGTTTAATTTTATTCACATCATGCAGATGATAGTTAGTTTGAGTCCGAGCAACCCTTCCAAAAAGGTGGGTTCGGGTTTGTTCCGCTGATGTGTGAAAATCAAACATAAAACCAAAATAAACAAACAAATAACTCTGAACTACGTAAGGCTTGATTCTCTTGAAAAGGGATATGGACACACGCAAAATCGAGTGCAGCCCAAATCATAAAAACCATTAAATATTTTGTATCGATAGTGCTTTTAATCAAAAGAGTCAAAAGAGATGGTCGAACTAAAATAAAAATAATTATTATATGTTTTGCAATTTTGTGTACATTTTTGCTCAACACCTAGGGTTATAGAATTGTTTGGACCGTGACTTGCGATTGTTAATGATTAGGATAGGAATTGACCATAGGCGAGAATGAAATCAATGGATGAATCTATGATCGAGTGATTATGTCAGAGTGGATCTTTTGAATGAACTTGTTTCCCATATTTATTTGTTTGTTTGTTTTCTTAGTTTAGCTTAGTTTAGATATCTCTCTTGATTTCCCCCCATATCTTTAGTTAATAAATATATTAATACTAGAATCCTCAGTTCTCTTAGGTTCGACCCCTTACTTGCATGCTATACTAGTTTGTAGTTTGGGTTATTTATCTTTGATCTTGGCACGACGACTTTAGCCGAGTCAATGATGTTGCTAAAAGGAATATGCTGAATGAAATTGGGCAATACTCTTTTGATTTTGGATCTAACCCAAATACTCCAATAAACATTGATTGTGAAAGGCATTCTATTACACGTCCAAAGGGTGCGTAGTGCACAAAGAAGAAGGACAAGGGTAAAAAACTAGCATTTAATGTCAATGAGATTGGAAATGAAATTCTGCAAAAATATTAAAGATACAAGAATCAAAAGAAGTGCCTCGAAAAAATAATGATCGTGCCACTCATGATAAGGAAATTATGAAACTACAATTACATATTGAAAAAGTGAAGATGAAGAAAAATAGATCATCAATGATTCGTGTAATGTCCAATTTTTCGCTTTCTTGATCCGCAAGTTTCTGCGAGTCTTCCTAGCCACATAAGTGGTAAAAAGATCCTAAGAGCTCTTCGCAAACCAACAATAAAATTATATAAGTAATCCAAGTTAATTAATTTCCCCAATAAAGATGTTTGAATTTATAAATGATCCTGTTTTTATAAGTGAAGATGATTTCAACGGGGAAAAATATAGTTATAGGCTAATTAATTGGAAAAGATAAAATTTTGAGTGGTTTCAACCTAAGCTATAAAAGAAAAGTAAAATCCGTTTCTTTTCCCTAGGGTGCCATCCTAGTTGTGCCGTCAAACCTCGTTCCATCTTTTCTTTCGATTCGATCGAGCCGTGTCTTTGTCCTTCATGCTGATCAAACACCTTCATCTCTTCCCATGCTTCCAATTTGGATTGCCATAGGTAAGTGCCGCCTTTGCTTTCCTCTGTCTCTCTTCGTTTTTGTAACGATGGGGGCTGGCGTGTAACAATTCGGCAACGTCTTCGGCATCGGGTTCCTTAATTAGTTCATGGTGGTTCGGTGGGTGTGTGCATAAGGGTAGACAACCGGGTAAGAGGGGCAGGTTGATCGAGTCTTAGTGGAGCTGTTGTTGGTAGTACGTATTGTGGGGGTTCGATCGATGTCTTTATGGTCGAGCGTATAGGTCGGGCCTTTGGCGGGGCTCGGGGATGTTCAATGCATGTCTTCTGGGTAGAATTGGTGTGAGTAATTATGGGTTTAATGGGTGTGAGTTATGTCGTCGAACAGGAAGGTTAGGGGTGGAGTGATATTCCAGCAGAATTAGGAGGAAAGAAAAGTGTGGGAATGGTGATTGGCTAGGAAGTGATTAGCCAAAGACTAGCTAATTGAGAAAAGTAAATCAACCCGCAGGAATTGAGTTTGGGTTGAAGAAGAGTACTTTAGTGAGTGTAATGAGGAAATGAGTGCTTGTGCGATCAGGCTAGGTAGAACTAACTAGGTGTAAACTAGTTAGTAGGTGTGTACTGGTTTAGGCAATTGTTTAAATAATTTCCAATGTAGTGGGTCTCATGGTTTCGGTTTGGGTCTCGTATATATGGGTTGCTAATCCGGGTTTGCTTCGGGGCCATGTCGGGTTTTAATTTTCATAATTCATGTAAAGCACGTTTTTAATATTTTAATGAATTATCTTTTATAGGAGATTGATCTTTTCGGACTGTTGTCGTTTCTCATTCGTATAGAAATCCCTTCGTCTTTTAGGTAAGTCGTTCTGCGACTTGCTCGGCTAGGTGGTTCTATTCAATTCTTGTTGGATTGCGTGCTGTGCTGGTAGGATTGGTTTTGGGGAATTAGTCCCTACAATATTATTTTAACTAAAATGTTTTTATTAATATATATATGTGTGTGTGTGTGTGATTGTATGTGTTTATGTGTGCAACTGATTTTCAAAAGGTTTTTATCGTATGAAAAGTTTTCACGTGTTTTCTGTGTGTTGGCATCTACTGGTACGGCCTTGTTCTCGGATTTTCGAGGAGAAGTGGACTTCTAGAGACATGGTCGTATGGCAAGGAGAGCCCCTTCAAAATTTCATAAAATGTTTTAGTGACTGCTCTAGTAGAGGCTTGACCAGGGGTTGAAAGTGTGTTTGGAAAAGGGATTGGCTGGAGGATGCCTTAGATGCGGTGGGTGGAGGCCGTTAACACCCCGCCTAGGAATGTGTGTGTGTGTGTGAATGTGTGGATTTGTGAATGTTTGTGTAAGAGGATTTATTATTGTGATTCTGCTAGTATTGTATGTTTTCTGACTTGGATTAGAATGGTAGCTGACCCCTCGGGGAATTATTTTTCAGACTCCACGTATTCAGGAATCCGTGTAAGGACTTGGAGGATTGGTGGTGCGAAGCGGCGATGCGTGTCATAGAATGATGTGGGTTTAGGGAACGATCGTTGTATTTTGATTCGTGTTATTGGTTGATAGTTTGCATAAATTTATATCGTAAGTTGTTCGTTAATGTACTTGGGGTTTGGGGAAGTTTGTAACTGCTAGTCTTGTATTGGGTTGGCATCATGAAATGTTTTGTGAAAGTTTTATTTCGTAATACAAGTTGGATGTTTTTCAATGTTTTCTCGCCGTGCCCGCGTTGCAAGATCCGAATGTTCTGTTGTCGAACTAGCTTGGTAGCGCCTCGTGAGGTCTACTACCGAGTAACGCCTTGTCGGAAAGACGGGGTGTTATAATTCGGATGCTCATGGGTAAGGCTCAAAGAACTGAAGAAGAGGAAGTAAATTACAAGAATTTGTTGAAGAAGAAAATTAAGACCCATGAGGAGGCTCAAGAGGAAGTAAATTACAAGACTTTGTTGAAGAAAGAAATTAAGACCCATGAGGAGGCTCTTTCCAATATTGCATGCTTGGGAGACTGTTTCCAATGTTACATGTATAGGGGGCTCTTTTCAATGTTGCATGCCTTGAAGACCATTGACAAACTATTTCCAATATTGTATTTATACGGGCCTCTTTTCACCATTACATGCATTGGAATTTTTTTAATGAAGACATCATCAAAGTAGTATGCCTACATATGCACATCTATATTCAAGCATTTTAAGTATGAACACTACTAGAATATTGCCACATACCCATGAGCACAAACGTGTTTCTTTGCCAGGGGAATCCACCTTTCTCACAATTGTTCCCGTGGAATATGATAGCGTGGGAAAACTTTCCCCATGAATAAGGCCGTGCAGTTGCCGTGAAGTTTGGCAGAATGGTGCAACCCATGAATATTGCCACGGCTTCACCCGTTTCTTAAGTCTTATGTGTGTAGACCCATTAACCAGCTCCTATGCCGTGGGAAACTACAACTTTAAGATTATTTTATATAATCTACTTTAAGAGTAGGATTTAATGTTTTTGTTTTGATTTTAATGTCCTGTATCAAATGTCAAGCAATTGCTCTTCTCAAATTACAATAATAAGAAAGCTAGTAAAAAGCTTCAAAACTAATATCAAACATATACATAAAATTTACCCATTCAAACAAAAGTCATTCATTATAAAAGTAACAACATTCATGCTACTATTATGACATACAAAATTACAGGACAACCAAAGTATATACTAGAAGGTTTGCCCATTTAACAAAAATGCTACACAAAGGTGGTAGCCCTAATAGGTACTAGAAGGTTAACTATCCAACAAAAACTACAAGACAGTTTATACTTGATAGCACTAAGAAAACAGATATCTATCTAGCAAAATCAGACCAGTTGTTATTTCTTGCACCCCATAAAAAAACCACATCATCAGCCAAATATATCGCTTTGCTAGATTACCCAAAATGGATATTCTGTTGATCATAGCGTATGGCAGCCACATCACCGCTAACATTAGTCGATCCTTCAACACCAATGTGAGGTCTTTGGGGAGGTAGAATTAAATGATCATTTAAAGAGAAAATTTCACCAATGTCAGTAGCAATAAGAGTAAGATTCATTGAAGGATTAAAGGAAAGAGATTGAGAAACATATTGTCTATTTCCAGCTTGAATAGTGTGAGGAGAAAACAGATTTGAAGTTGAAATCATAGGTCCATCCAAAGCTAGACCCCCAAAGAGAGGAGATGCAAAACCATTTGTCGTAGAGCCTAGGAGTAATAATGTATATGTTGGGTTGATCAATGGAGCTTGTTGTTGCACATATTAATGTCCAATGAAAGGTTGTTGTTGCATGTATTGATGTCCATACGGAGCTTGCATCGGCAAATACTAAGGAGCTAAGGGGGATTGATGTTGTTGATGGTTAGCTCTTTGCATATCCACCAACCTTTGAATCTGAGTAGCATATGCTTGGTGCAATTGTGCTGTTTCAGAATCATGTCGTTGCTTCTCTTGCAACACTTCTGTTGTTAAAGAAGCAATGTGAGCATTTTGCTCTTTTATCACCAGGCTAGGGGCTGCATTTTGCTCACCAGGTGATGGAGAAGACACAAAAGCTGCTGAATTTTTAAAATCTTTCCCGGAGTAGTGCAAAGAACCCTGATAGGATAATCTTCCTTTGTAATCACCACCAGCAGCCTTACACCATAACATATTTTTTTTCCTCTTCTGACACTCCTTCTGAATGTAACTTAGAGTACTCATTATACAATGTTGATATCTTCTATATAAAAGAAAAAAACAATAAATAAGTATCAACTCACATTTATATTGACAATATGATACAAACTATTAGGCTAATTTCTTACAATATTGTTCTTAGGTCCAGGGCCAGTCCATTCCTTGGTTTTCTTTTTCCGAAAAGTAGCTTTCATGAGCTTCTCTTGATTTATCTTTCTGTTATGACGTTTTTTTCTACAAAACAGTAGTTTAAAAACAAAAGTAAACTATACCATATATAACATGTTATTATCAGTATTAAAAAAACAGACTTACAAACTCAGATGCAACTTGAACTGAAGATTTAGAGCCAGACGTATAACTTCCTTCACCAAAACGACCTTCTGATGCTCGTTTTTTTATATTTGTTGTAGATTCTTTTTGTAAGCATCGTCGGTTTTCCATATCTCTAACATAGCTGCCCAGTCAAGTTCTTAACAAATTTTGGTCTCGTTTTTTATCTTCCATCTTTAAATGAAGATCGTAGATGCTGACTACATTTTCTTTGCCAATTTTTCCTCACTTTTGAGCATGATGATCCTTCCAAAAATAAACTTTCTAAAAAATGAAAACTTTAGGAATAAATGGAAATCTTACCATCCAAGCGTTGGAATTACTAAATCCAATCATAGCTCGAAAAATAAGACAAATTAACCCGGATCATCGTTACCCCTTTTCCTTTATGAATGAAGCCAGACAGCTACTCGACCAACCTTAACTCGAACAAGTTATATGCTTGGGGTGGTGTACGTGGTACCTCCGGAACAAGCAGATTTTTGATAACAATAGCCACCCTCAAATGAACCTCAAATCCATTATGGAACTTACCATGAAACAACTAGTTGAATGGAAAGGAGCAATCCAAGCAAAAAAGAAAGAACAATACAACCAAGGATATCAACAAGCAACAAAAAAGGGGAAGTGCATGCTGGACGAAACCCCTGAGCAATTATGTTAAACTTAATTTTGATGGGGTCGTTAATTCTCATGGGGTTTCCTCTTTTGGTTATGTTCTCAGGGACATGAAGGGGGACCCTCTTGCTCTGGATGAAGGTTTTCTCGGACGACGTTCCGTAGTGTTTTTCGAAGCTTTTGCTCTTCGGCAGGGGATTCTTGAAGCCATTCGTCTTGGTGTTCCCCGTTTGCTCATTGAAGGTGACAACCTACAGATCATCAATGTAGTGTTGGGGGATTGGAGCTGCCCGTGGGAGGTCGAGCTAATGTGTACGGACATTCAGTGGCTGCTCGGTCGGTTTCAGAGTTGGGGTTTGAAGCATGCCTTCAGAGAGGCCAATTCGGTGGTGGATCATATTGCGGTCTCGTTTCGTCGTGTGTCGTCCTTTACGTTAGCTTCTGATCCGGTCCTTTCGGACCTCATCCGCAATGATGCTCTATGCTAGGTTTCATTTTAATGAGACTTGCCTAATCTCTTTCTTGTATCAAAAAAAATCATGATCAAGATCATATGTATAATATATATCTATATATATATAACAAAGGAACCAACAATATAGATAGGATTTATGGTAAAGATCAATTCATAGAGAGGCACCAACAACATATATATATGACAACCCCATTTTCTTTCTTCTGTTGTAGTTGATTTTTTTTGTTTTGTTTCCCTGCTTTTTATCTTTTTCTGCTTCTTTTCAATGAGTTTTGTTGAACCACTTGTCTAAGTAATGGAGTAATTGTGTTTTGGGGCTAAAAAAACATAATATATATAAGATGATTCATAGAGCGGAACAATTGTAGAAAATAGATAGGAGCATTAAAGCAAACAAAATAAGAGACATGATTAACATATACAAATAAGAGACAATGTGAAACAGAAAGCACTAACTTGGTGATCAAAGTGTCAGCTATGTGTGTATATATATATCCCTATTTTATTTAGCACTAACCTAGTGATCAAAGCAATAACTTTGATCATGTCTCTATGGTATAGTAGTTGGCATTTGCATACTTCCTTTGAATCCTTAAACCTAAACATGATATATGAAACTAAAGTTATACAATTAATAAAAAGATGGAAATCTTATTACACTGCAAACTTCAGATGCATAATATATATTTAAGGATGCCATAGGAAAGCATACACATGATGACAGGCAGAATCAATTCAAGAGCAGATTCACAACAAAAAGTTGCACACTTGCAATAAACAAGAACTCCCAAATCAGTGTCAGCTAAATAAAAGCCAAATTGCCGAAATGAATCCACAAATTGAAGGAAAACAAGAAACCCAAGAGTCGGGAAATACTTACGTTTTACTCCTTGGCCTAAGTCTTTTTCGATCCCGACAATCAACCATTTCAGCATCTGAACTATCATTAGTATCTTCACCAACAGTGGCAAGACATGCTTGGTCAATCTCCTCATACTCCGAAGAGTCACTACTCGGTTCAACCCCCGCTAGGTCATTATGGCTAAAATCGGTTTGGGATACACCACCCACAGTAGGAGGAGAGGCGGAAATCGGCTTAATACCACTCGACGTGGAGTCTTCATCTCGAATATGGGAGGCTTGGGGTTGTGGTTGTAAAGAGTGGCTGGTGTCTCCAAAAGATGACGATCTGGCATGACTCCCGCTAGGCGACCCTTGGCTTAAATTTTGCGTGCCATGAGAGCTGGAACGAAAGATGGTTCTCCGAGATAAACTAGTCATCACCGATCGAGATAAGATCAAAGAGGATTTGAAGGGTTTTCTGGATTTGAAGGGTTTTTTTGATAAAATGGTTTCTTTGGAGGTTTACAGAGAATAGAAGAGACGAAAAACGGAGAATAGATCAAAGAATACAAGTTTTCTTCTTGTTTTGTGGTACAAGTGGGCTCCACACTTTACCAAATACTACAGACATATACTTGCTTTTTGGTTATTGGTTGAAGAAAATCCCGCTTAATTTTTAACCCCCCGCTTAGTCGCTTACCAAATAGAAGAATAGAAGCGTACAAGTGGACTCCATAAAATTTCAACCCCCATTTAATTTGCTTTTTGTTGAAAAAACCCCGCTTAATGAAATTTGGATTCCCACTCAAATTTCATTCAATTTCAATTGAAAATTTTGAACTTTTAACAAAGAAAACGGTGATAGACTATAGTTTAAATTGACCAAAAAGTATAAGTGTACTAAAATCTTATTTGATCCTATTTAATTAATTACATGTACAGTCTAACTACCTAGTTTTAAATTTTGAACTTTCAACAAAATGAAACGTGATAAAGTATTACATTTTATTACATATTGACATGTTAAAGCTTATTTGATCCTAAAAATCAATTCTACCCGATTAAGTATTAGGGTTAGAATCTGATCCAAAAGTATATTGAATCTTATAAAAATATTTTTTTAAAATATATTAACAACCAATAACAATTGTTGCCCAAATATTTATCTATCTATCTATATACAGTATATTTATATATAAAACATATAAATATCAACTTTTTTATAATCTTATTCTTAATAAAGTATTAGTTTTATAGTTTTTTTAAATAAAATATAGTAATAATATTAAAAATAAATGTTACATTTTGTACATTTGTACATGTATAACCAATCAGGGCAACACAATGGGTGCAGGTTGGATTCGAGTTTCAACTTTCGGGTTCGATTTTTTTCTTTGCCTGTTGATTTTTTAGTCGGGTTTGAACCTTAAAATTATCGATCGGTTAAGCTTTACGGGATAGGTTGAGTTTTGACAGTTCTACCTTTATACATTCTTTTGCGGAAAAATTTAGGGTAAAATTATCCAAAATGAATTGGATTAAGTTCATTAGATAATAAGGTTGAGTTATACCAACTCTGCCTAGTATTCGACAAAAGCATAACGGGATATTAGGAATGTCATTATCAACTGCTCATGAAAATAAACTAATAAAACACATTCCAATTAAAATAATACATGAAGACCGTGAATTAGTCTTGATCATCACACGAAGACCATGAATTAGTCTTGATCATCACTTTCGTCCTTGTACAAGCCTTCCGAATCATTTTCATCTTCTGTATTTTCGGATGCA
Source organism: Polygonum aviculare (assembly GCA_934048045.1). Taxonomy (NCBI): domain Eukaryota; kingdom Viridiplantae; phylum Streptophyta; class Magnoliopsida; order Caryophyllales; family Polygonaceae; genus Polygonum; species Polygonum aviculare. The sequence goes on along the minus strand of OW204023.1, from coordinate 12,187,585 downwards.
TCATTACTAGCAGACTCATCATCAACATAATCAAGGCCTCCACTTGGATCTAGTAAATTTTCTGGAAGTATGTCACCGATTGTTGGCGCCATAACTGTTCTTTCTTGTTGATAATCTTCTTCAATGTTTGTCCATCTTTGTTTAATTGTGCTTCGAGGTTTTATCTTACATCTTGCCCACCAATTAGCACGGTCTCGCCTTGCACTGGCATATGGTGCATAATAAACTTGGATAGCTTGTTGTGCAAACATAAATAGGTCTTTCCCTCTATACATGCGCTTATGATTAACCTCTGCAAAGTTATATTTAGGGTGTATATGCATGCCGTCAATTGGGTTAAACCAACGACATTTGAAAACGACAATTTGTCTTGGAGGAGAGCAATGATACTCCACTTGTATTATGTCTTCCAAAAGGCCATAATAATCGGAATCATTGTCACTATAATTTGACCCTATAACCCAAACACCACTATTCATAGTGGATTTGCCTTCTCCTCTATTCAAAGTGTGAAAGGTATATCCATTTATATAATATGCCAGCAATGTTAAAACCTATATAAATTTCATTAAATAATCCACCAAATAACGTATTAATTGAAATATATGAACGATAATTTTGGCAGTACCTCCTTCTTTGGACCCCATGCTAAACTTTGCATGATTTCATCATTTACATTGTTACTAGGATCTCTAACCTATTCAAATATAATTGACTTAATTATTAAAAATTACGTGATTTAAATAAAAAATTAAATAAATTACTTACATACGATATGAACCAATGAGTGAAATTAGCATCAAAGCAACTGTCATCAGCACCACCAAATTAATTAAAGAATTCTTTGCAAAGTTATATTTAATAACCATTCAATAATTAAAATTTTGTAATAATCAAAAGTTGCTCAATTTATATTAGCAATTAAAGTACTCACTTGACATAATCTTCAACTTCGTCACAATTTCTCAATATATATGCCTCAATTGCATGCAATTCATCTTGTGAATCCAACCATCGCGTTCTTGATTTGCCAAGCCCTCGACCAGGATAGCAAAAAATTTAGCGAGATGAGTCAATTGTTTTGGATATTCCATCACCATTTTTTTAGGTTTCTTTCTTCGAGATGGATGTTTAGATTCAAATTAATGTGTGCCAAATGTTGCTATTTCCTCGTTGATATATCTTGAACAAATTGATGCTTCAATATGTTTTGGATTGCTTAGTTTTTTCTTCAAGTTATGCATGAACCTGGAAAATTGACAGATATCTATATCATGTAAGCATTTTAATAAAATTTAAGATTGTATTACATATACATAAAACACAATGAAAAAATTATCACCTCTCAAATGGATACATCCAACGGTATTGTACTGGTCTTGCAACTTTTTCCTCGAATGGCAAGTGAACCAATAAATGTTTCATGGAATCAAATAATGAAGGGGGGGGGGTAATTCTCTCTAGCTTGCATAAAATCAAACGAATTGGCATTTCTAATTCTTCCATCTATGTAACTAACAATGTCGGTGAGCATAAGGATTGAAAAAACTGACTCAATTCAGTAAGAGGTCCCCAAATTGATTCTGGCAAAATTTCTTTGAAAGCTATTGGAATCAATCTTTGCATAAATATATGACAATCATAACTCTTCATCCCAATAAGCATGTAGTCATCCATTTGAACACATCGCCCAATGTTAGAAACATATCCATCTGGAAATTTCAAAGTTGTCGATCCACTCAAAAATTTGCTTTCTTTGCTCTCTTGTGACCGTATAAATAGCTTTGGGTTTTGGACCAGAATAATCTTCATCAACAGCAAGTTCTAGACGATCATAATACAATTTGATGTTTTTACGAGCATTTAACGTGTCTTTGGACTTCCCCTTGATATCCATTACTGTATTGAAAACATTATCAAAAATGTTTTTTCAATTGCCATAACATCAAGGTTATGATAAAGTAAATTCGTCTTCCAATATGGTGGCAACTGCTATGCTCTGTTTTGTCCACTTATGAAGTTCTATATACCCTTCATCTTCAGAATGAGGGTCCTCCATCACGGTTGAAAAATCTTTTACTCGGTCCCAAATCTCATCTGTTGTCAAACACCGAGGAGGATCTTTCATCTCACTATGTAATCTGCAAAAGGACCTCTTATCTTTTTCTAAATGCATGATCGAAATTTGTGAATCTTCTATGAACATCAAACCATGACGACTTTATACTATGTTTTAACCAAAAGGTTTCAATGTCTTCCATGCAATATGGGCAAGCCATCAATCCAGCAGTGCTCTAACCAGATAACATTCCATAAGCAAGAAAATCATTAATTATTCATAACAAAACAGCTCGCGTGACAAAGTACTCACCTTTGGATATATCAAAAGTTGGCACACCTTGCGTCTACAACAACTTCAGTTCTTCGATTAGTGGTTGAAGACAAATGTCAATTAACTTTTCCGGATTGCGTGGACCTGGAATGATCATAGACAAAAACATATAGGGAGTCTTTAAGCACATTGATGGCGGAAGATTGTACGGAGTCACAATGACTGGCCAACACAAATAATTTCTTCAACATTTACCAAAGGGAGCAAAACCATCTGAAGATAAAGATAGAAGAACATTACGACTCTCAGATGCAAAGTCAAGATATGTTCTATCTAAATGTTTCCAAGGTTCACTATGAGAAGGGTGAGATATCACTCCCTCTTCATTAGGCACATGTTCATTATGCCACCTCATACTAGCTGATGTAGCTATTGGTGCATATAATCTTTGCAATCTAGGTATTAAAGGCAAATAATGCAATTGCTTAAAGGGGACATTTGTATTCTCTGTTTTGCACTTATACCTCTCAATCTTGCAAAATTTGCAAGATTGTAACTTATCATCATCCTTCCAATATAGCATGCATCCTTTTGAACACATATCAATCTTTTCTAATGGCAATCCTAATCCTTTTACGATCTTGTTTGTCTGAGAGTAATTGCTAGGAAATGTATGATCCTGAGGCAACATACTTCCTACCCACTCACAAATGTTGTTGTAATTGTTTTCAAACATGTTGAACTCATATTTGATGGCAAGTAACCCTGAAATAGAAGACAACTGTATTTCCTCTTCACAACCAACATAGAAAGGCGAATCTGCTACTTTTAGTTAATCATAGAATTTCTCTGATAAGGCCATCTGCTCATTCCAACTAATACTTGTCGTTTCTTCATGAATACCAGTTGTATTGGGGTCGATATGAGGATTACTCGATGACGAAATATCATTGGTAAATTGATTTGGAGTAGGATTCCTGTTTTCGGCCCAAAATGGAATAAAATTCGGACCAGATGCATCAGAAACCATCCTTTGTTGGGGATTTAAATTTGCTATATTCTTATCTCATTGGGAAATGATTGATGCCATAATAGGTGGTTGGAATAGAGCTCGGAGAGGGTTCAAAGCAAGACTCTCCATGACAAATCCAATTAGTATAATCTTGTGTGAAGCCTTTTCGATACAAATGCCCCCTGACAGTTTCTGGATCTAGGTACCACTAATTAGCACAAACAGAGCATGGACACCGAATCTCACTTCCAGTTGCATTTGATAATGCAAAATTTATAAATGTATTGACCCATCCGTAAAATTCATTACTCCAACCACCATTTGTATGAAGGTTGTTATAATACATCCAACTCTGATCCATTGAGATTGAATTTGACATTCTGCAAACTGATCAAAATTTTTAAAACGATAGTAAGATCTTAAAATATATATTTATGATAAAATATTACATGCTTATTAAATGCCTAAATGTAAAAATTAATATATAAAAAATTGGCTATCATATTAATTAAAAACAATGCCAATATTTCTAGAATTGTATCGTCTGTTTTTGTTTCTCTTGAAGAGTAGTATTAAAAATAAACTACACAAAGAAGAGACTACACCAATTATTTAATCTTGAGAGTCTATCTTTCTTTGAAAGAAGTTTTATTGTAATAAATGTTTTTTATAATTAACTAATCCATAATAAGAGAAACCTAAACACACGTACATTAGAAAAAAAATGTTTATAGTAATTAACAAAAGTTAGCTTGAAAGGATTTAGTTGATTGTTCAAGAAAAGAAAATATTGTCATATATAATCACTACCAAATTTGAAAGTAACTCGAAGGTAATTAATTCGACCTGAAGAAAATTAAAATACATATTAGTATATATGTAGTAACATGTATGAAATAATACTACATAATTTATCTTTGGAGTGAAAGACAAGTACAATTACTTAATAACAATTATAATATAATATCACTTATATTTCATACGTACCTTTGAATTACGAGAAGATTCAAATAGGAAAGAAACTAACTAGAGCAATTGTGAGCTTTTTCATACCATGTCTACAAGAGATCAATAGAATTAATTAATGACATCAGACCAAAAAAATAATAAATTAATACCAATTATAACAATTATAAAGATGAGTACAATAAATTAGTATTAATTATCAAATAATATAACTTACATTGCATGCTTACCTTTGAAGTAGAAGAGATGAAGAGAAAATTCAAATGGAAAGAAACTAAGTAGAAAAATTATGAGTTTCTTCAGAGCATAACATGTATATATACAAGATGAGCATATGAGATCAAGTGGGTATAAGTTTTAAAGGGTCAAAATAATTAAACCTTCACATGCTCCTGCAAAGTCTTCTTGAGAGCACATGCTCCTGCAAAGTCTTCAAGGCATAGCATGTAATTAAAGCAGCTGGGGTAAAGCTTTTGCAAAGTCTTTTTCTTCTTTTTCTTTTTTTGTTAATTCTAAATTACTGTGTAAAACCAACGACCCATTCATTCTACCGTGGAGGTCCTGCAACTTTCAATAAATACTACTTTATTTAGATGTTTTCATGGTCCAAAGCGTGAAACTTCCTTTTACACGTTCTAACCCATGGAAAATGGACATGCACGGTGCTTCCCATGGTTTTTGACCCGCGGCAATATCAGAATATTGTAGCAGTGGAAAATCAAAGTTCTACCATACAAAATGTGTGTGTGTGTGTGTGAGAGAGAGAGAGAGAGAGAGAGAGAGAGAGAGAGAGAGAGGTTCTTCATTTGAGAGTGCATTGTCGCCTTTATCGAATGATGATATGGGTCAGATAATGACTTTCAAATGCAAAGTCATATGCACTCGTTGATGGAAGATGAGGAAAGTTATGATGAGGCACTTCAATTGTTGAAAGAATATGCCACTAGGTGCACTGAAAGCTCTCAAGGTTCTCGTTAGAGAAAGTATTTTGAGAGAAATCGAGAGATCGGTCATGCAAAGTTGTTCGTAGATTATTTTGCCGACCCTCCCCGCTACATCGACAATCAATTTCGACGTAGGTTCAGAATGGGGAGGCCTCTTTTTAGACGATTCGTAGAGAGTGTACAAAATCAGGTACCATACTTCTAACCCAAGGTAAATGCAACTGGTTGGGTTTGGATTTCTCCCTTGCAAAAATACACTACTACTATGCATGTGTTGGCGTACGGGGTCGCCATTGATCAAGTTGATGAGTACGTTCGAATTGGTGAAACTACGATAAGGAGATGCCTTGAGGCATTTGAAGATGGAGTAATCTCCATTTTTGGTGAAGAATACTTGTGAAAACCGAATGAAGATGATTTACGAAAATTACTTCATGTCTGAGAGAAACAAGGTTTTCTTCAAATTCCAGAGGGTATTGATTGCATGCACTGAAAATGGAAAAACTCTCTTGTAGCTCGGCAAGCCCAATATGCCACTAGATGTCACAACAAAGCTTCAATTATCCTAGAAGTTGTTGCCTTGAGTGATCTTGGATTTGACACGCATTTTACGGTACTCCATGTACGTGCAATGATATAAATGTCATTGACTGATCTCTTGTTTTCATTCATATATTTGAAGGTAGAGCTCTATCGGTACATGTTATTGTGAACGATCATAAGTATGGTATGTGATACTATCTTACGGATGAAATTTGTCCATCATGGGTAACATTTGTTCAATCAATTAGCCTCCCACAAGGCCCTAATGCACAATTATTCGCTCAACTAAGAGTCGGTAAGGAAAGATGTGGAGCGAGGGTGTTCTAAAAGCTTAGTTTGTTATTGTCCATGAACCTTGTAGACTTTGGAATTCTTATCTTATTGAGAAAGTAATGAAAGCGTGTATCATTTGTATAATATGATAGTAGAGGATGAACGTGAGGCATATGCTAATTACTATGACACAAGAGCATGAGATGAAAATCAAAAAGATCGAATCACGAATCAAGGTGGAGGGTCTCAAGAGATAGAGTTAATGATATAAAGGAGTACATTCGAAACAGAACTCATGTTCACGATAAGGCAACAAATTGTCTTAAGGCCGATCTCATAGAAAATACTTGGGAAAAATTTGGAGGGAGTAGATGAGATAAAATTTTGTATGTTACGATGTGTACTTGTGTCGATTTTAATATTTAGATAAATTCGGATATGTTTAATTTCTAGTTTATGTGAACCTTGTAATCTTCACTGTATCAAGTTCTCTTACGTGTGATTGGGGTGGGGCTTTGCCTGGTCTAGATCTCAAAGAGTCATACTTCGACTAATAGGAAGCCACTATAAGAGTAGGAATATCATTCCCTTAATGGCCTTCCTCGTTCTCCGTTCGAGATAGAGTAGGCGCGAATAAGTGTTATGGAAGAATGTTTAAGAGTGAAGGGTGGTCTACGATCTGGTGCAATAGATGGAAAAAAATTTGAAATAAGAGAAGACTGTGTTCTTGCTAATGGTTTAAAAGGGCTTTCCTCCCTCACTCTATCATCCAATGCATATTAGGGCACCAACCCTTCTTTTCTTTTTTCTTCCAAGAGCGCTTCCTCTTGCATTGCAGTAGATATTCAATCACTAGCAGCTTAACATCCTTCTTTCAAATAGTCTATTCTGATAGTCCCACGGCCATCTATCTTTCGTTCCTCTCCTCAAATAGTCACCCCCTCCTCTCCTTACAGTCAAGTTACTACGTTCCTCACCAATGCTCTTTCGCTCCTTCTTCTTTCTTCGGGTTAGCCCTTTCTAGGATAATTCTTCTTTATTTTAAAGTAAAAAAATCGAGTTCTTTTCTTCAAAACATGCCTTTTATAAAAACTCGAAAGGCGACTACCCCTACTATCTACAACTTCAGACGCGACAAAAGTGCTTATTCACAAAAAAGATGAATTCCCTTTCTTTTGACCGGTAATTCTTTCTAACAGCTCCATCTGAGAATGATACCCTTATGGGATAGGTTACCCCTGTTCGTGGGATCTTTTATCCTCTCCTTCTTCCTAGGACAGTCAGAATGGAATTGCCTGAATGATATCAATCAGATCCTGATCTACTCCCACCCTTCCTTCTTCGGCGCAAAGAACTGGAAAGATGCATCTCTTTAGCATCCTAAAGAAAGTGAACTAGTGTGAAAATCGTCCGCTATTACAATTTTCCTTTCCCGGTATTCCCTCAAAAGACAACAAGGGGATTTGATAAAGAGCTAGAACAGAAATGTGGAAATCGATTCTCCGGTGAAATTTGAACTAGATTCAATAGCCTAGAATCACAAACTCCAACTAGAAGAATGAGTCTGCAAAGTGGTTTAACCTTAATAGACAAAGAGCCAAAGAAGGGTGGTCTACGATTAGGTGATTTTCTATTTCAAATTTTAAAACCACTAGGCATAGAAGAGACTCTTTCCCGGTGGAAGGTTCTCAGGAATCCACTATAGGAATAAGCCCCTCCAGTCTTTTCGCCAAAGAAGGTCTTGGAGGAAGAACCACTCAAAACGTCAGTGCTGCATCGAGATTTGTTGCGGTCTTTTATTTACCGCTGCACATGTTATCAAGCTCAACCAGTTGGAATAGCCTTTACCCTCGAAAGGGCTTTAGCGCTCTTAGTTTGTGAAAACAGACTCGTACTTAGTTAGAAAGAAGATGCTTCCTCAACAACTCTTTTTATAATGTCCTCTATCTCTTCAACGCTTTAAAATCAGTTAGAAGGTAGAGCTCTCCGTTATTAGTAAGATTGGATTGAGAACTTCTCGGTTTAATACAATACGATAATAAGAAGTCATAATTGAAGACTGATATATTTCGTATAGAAAGAACAGACTTTGGATTTTAGGGTCGATGAAAGAAAGGTAGTAGCCTAACCTAATATTGAAAAAGAAGCTCCAATCATGTTACGCTAGCTATATGCTTAACACATGCAAGTCTAACATTGTTTTCGGCATGCGAGACTGTGCGAGGGGGGATCATTGCGAGTCATACTTCGTACGAAATTGAGTTCTCATTTTAACTTCTCTTACATTCTACGTTCCTGAAACGGATTCTATCCAATATTTTACATTTTCTATGATCATCTTTATTTCAGGTATTCGGGAAATTCTCCTTAGTAGACGAAATATTCTTATTATGTCAATGTCAATTTAATCAATGTTATTAGCTGTGAGGGGGGGCTTTTTTTGGGGATATTGAGGAGCCTAGTCTATAACTAAAACTAATTAGCTAGATAGTCTTTCCCCCAATATAAAAACCCACCTTTCTCACTTCTCTCTCTCTCTCTCTCTCTCTCCCTCTCCAAAGGACCAAATCTCCCTTTCTCTCCTCTCCATTTGTTTCATCTAGGCTCGTATGAGTCAGATTTGGGCTCGTGTATGCCAGATCTAGACTCGTACGAGTCAGATCTAAGTTCCAACCACCTCGACGACCACCTCCGCCTACACTGCCACCCTTGCCGACGACCTCCGCTATCGCTACCGCTGCCGGATCTGGCGAATTTCAATTTTTTTCTTATTCTTCGACTCCTTTCGGTCCCGTTTCTTCTCGATCTCCCTCTTTTCTTTTGATACGACTCAGATCTACTGATTTGCTCTAGTTTGTATGGTGTAACTCTTGTATTTTAGGTCAATATTGAGTGTGTTTAGGTTAGAGTTTGTGCGTAATTGTAATATCTACGCTGAAGACACAAGGATTCAAGTTTCAAGAGTTTTCATGGCGTTTTGAGCTATTTGCGCGATACCTCTTGCTTGCGAAGGATATATCTGGAGATACAGTTGTCAAATTGAGTTGATTTTGGTGTCATTGAAAAGCTAACTCGAAGATCTTCATTTCATCTTTTTACAATGAAGTCAGATTCTAAGCCGAAGAGGGTCAAAACAGCCTCCGAAGTGTTGCTAGTAATTTTGTCCCGATTCCGCACATGCGATGGAGGATCCACGCCCGTGGTGGATGGACAGAGACTGAGTTTCATTTTGTCGTAAAAGCGCACCTACGGTGGAGATGACGCGGGCACGGTGGTACGCGATTCAGAGCGGACGAGAAAATCTATCTTCTTTCCTTTTCTATCTTTCCTGTTTCCCAATTAGATTATGGGAGCATGTTCCTTGGGTCTATATAAGGAGGAGTCTTCCTTAGATTTTAGGCACCTCTTATCTTCTTTCTCATCACCAATTCTCTCAAATATTTATTTAGTTTAGTTTAGTTTTGGAGAGCTAGTCTCCTTGGGTTTGTTCAAGGGAGAATATCTGATGTATGAACTCGTGAGGTTTAGGCAATTGATTTTTATCATTTGGTTAATATTGATTCTCTTGTACTTCATACCATGATTGTTGATTGATTTTGCATGTCTGGCCAACTTGTTGAATTGATTGACTTTCTACTATTTGATTAGTTTTTGAACATGTACGAAACTAATCTGTGAAAACAACTTAACCTAGACCTGTTGTCTATGCAACTAGGATTAAGAAGAGAATTGATTGTTTTATCTTGCAATTGACTCATATCTATATTGATTGATATTATATCCTGCATACCCTTGTTCTGTATGCTAATCTAGGTTAAGCGTCCTTGCCTAGGGTTATAGGATTGCTTGGACCGTGGACTTGCGATTATTAATGATCAGGATAGGAATTAACCATAGGTGTGAATGAATTCAATGGATGAATCTATGATCGAGTGATTATTTCATGAGTGGATCTTTTGAATGAACTCGTTTCCCTTAGGGTTATAGGATTGCTTGGACCGTGGACTTGCGATTATTAATGATCAGGATAGGAATTAACCATAGGTGTGAATGAAATCAATGGATGAATTTATGATCGAGTGATTATTTCATAAGTGGATCTTTTGAGTGAACTTGTTTCCCTTATTGATTTATTTGATTGTGTGTTCTTTGTTTCCTAGATTAGATTAGTTTAGTTTAGATATCTATCTTGATCTTCCCCCCTTATCTTAAGTTGATAGAGTAGAAGTCATAGTTCTCTTGGATTCGACCCCTTACTTGCATACTATACTAGTTTGTAGTTTGGGTTATTTATCTTTGATCTTGGCACGACGACTTTAGCCGAGTCATCTTTGATCTTGGCTCATACAAGCCAAATCTGGGCTCCTAAGAGCCATATCTAGGCTCTTAAGAGCCAGATCTAGGGTTGGGTGCTAGTCGGTTTCGTTAGGAGGGTAGAGGAGGTTGGTTTTATGGTTTTGGGATGACAAGTTGGTATTATGAGTTTTTGGATGATTTTATGGGTTTTTGGGTGATTTTATGAGTTTGGGTAATGACAAGTTGTTTTACATGGGTTTTGGTGATTTTAAGTTTGTTTTATGGATCTGGGTGATGACAAGTTTGTTTGAAGGTTTTTGGGATGATCTTATGGGTTTGGTGATGACAAGTTCGTTTTTATGCGTTTTGGTGATTTTAAGTTTGTTTTACGGATCTAGGTGATGACAAGTTTGTTTTAAGGTTTTTAGGATGATTTTATGGGTTTGGGTGATGACAAGCTATTTTTTATGGGTTTTGGTGATTTCAAATTTGTTTTACGGATCTGGGTGATGACAAGTTTGTTTTAAGGTTTTTTGGATAATTTTATGGGTTTGGGTGATAAATAAAATAATTAATAAAAGGGAAAAAAGTACAAATAAAATACATATATAGGTTATTAGGCTCGAACTTGAGTCTATCGGGTATGGATTGCACATTCTCGAGTAAAACCACGCTCGAGTAAAAATTCAATCTCAAATCAATTAAGTCGGGTTTACATTCATATTACCCTTACATGGTACGAGATTTGTACTAGTTTTCCTAATTGATAAAAGTTAGTGAATATAGACTTTATAGAGTGATGTAAACGATTTAAGATATTGATAAATTGATTTCTTAGTTGTAGACAAAATTAACCTTATGTACCTAAGAGAAAATAAAAAAGCAACTTAAGAAATCTCATTCCAAACTCTTCGTTGGATGTTACAATCAAATCTATCTATATACATAAAACCCATAAGCTTTAGAACCACAACATTGTGCCACGTAGGATTTTTCTACATATTGTCCCTATATTTCACCACCTAGGTTTTTGCCCCCTGTTGATCTATCGTTGCTTCACATCATATGTTAATTTTTTTTATGCCAGATTATATCTATATATTCGTGTCATATATATTTGTCCAAATAAGAATTATATTCCAACCAAATAAGTAAATGCGGAGATTTTTTTTCTTCCAATTAAATAAATATAGAGATTTCTTTATACCAAGTAGTAAAGTTAGAGATTGCTCATATAACATTTTTTTTGTAGTAATACAAATATTATCTGTAACATATTAATTAAGATACTACTTAACAAACGAAACATTTGGATAATTATGTATCTCAGAATATATTTCTATCAAATGGTTAAAATCTTTCATTTCTTAATTAATGTATTAATTAGTCTTTTTTCTTAATTAAATATTTATAGTTGAATTTTATGTTTCTATAATTAGATACAAGATTTATTAAATTATATTTTTCATCACTTAAACATGATCAATTATAATACTATGCTAAAAAGTAGAATACCAAAGATATATCTAAATTTAGAAAATATATTGAATTTAAATTGTAGTATTCAAGAAAATCAATATATATCATAAAAGCCAACCGTTTTCGAGCTACCACGTTGATTCTGACCCCGACCACTTTATTTTTTGATTTTAATGTTTTCTTATTCAATTCAAATGGATATTAGCAACTTTATATCTTTTATTTTCCTTATTTATCTAGTCTTTAATTTTATTTTTAAACCTATACTTTCTATCTTTAACTTTATTTTCCTCAAACAAAGATATATCTTTTATCTTTGTAATTTTCTTATATAAAAGATAACCAATATATATTCACATACACCATTCAAGAATTGATTTTCTTCTATCTTTAATCGAAGGTTTTGTGTTATTTTGTGTACATACTACGTTGATTGACAATACGAGTTGATTGAAATATTATTTGTGTTGATTGACACGTACTATATCTTTAATTAATTACATAATATTATCTCTATTCTAACAAGATTGTTATTTTAGCCTTTTAATTTTGTTAAGATTTATATGATTTGTCATTTTATAAATTTAAAGAAAGGAACGGTTGATGAAGTTGAAGTACAAGTTTTTGTTACTGGAAATCAATATATATATATATATATGTATGTATGTATATTATAAAAAATTCCACCATGTTGATTTTGACCCCACCACATATTTGATAAAAAAAGTTGTTTTTATTTATGTTATTTTAATTAATCAAATCAAATTCCTTATTATCTATTTATGTAGAAGATATAATAAATTTTTTGATTTTTGGTAAAAAATACTATCTTTTTTAATATATCAATTATTGTTGAAGCTCGAAAACACGAAGTGTGGTGAACGCGATGAGAGTGGTGAAAGTTGGTTTCCACCGAGTCAATCATCAAAGAGATGAAGGTTGTTTTATTCTCAGCCAACGCGAATTGTGTGGAAGGACTAGTATTTTGAGCTTTGAGTGAAAGGTTAGAAGTGTGGGAAGACTCTCTTTATCGTGCTGAGTGTATCGGGTTACAACAAGGATCTTTTACTCGAGATTTGGTGTTAGCACACGAGGTTTTCGGATCTCTTTCTTAGTGTACAAAGCTCGCTATTTATAGCCGAGATTAGAACCGAGATCTAGTGAAACGCCGATGTGGGATAGATGCAGCCCACACACGTGTTGCGCCCTAATTGGCCCATTGGGGCGGCGGCCGCGGTGCCGCCCATTAGCTGGCACGGATGGGACGTTGCCGCCCGCACACTTGCCTGAATGGGACATCTCTGACCTGGATGGGACGTCGCCCACCCGCGATCACGCGTAACGCGATGACGGAGTCATCGAGGGACTTTTACACCAGGTAGAATTTGTTTTGGAGGGGGTCCACTGTCTATGTGCTCAATGCAGTGACGATTCCTGGTATCAACAATTATTTGTTTAACATTGATTCTAACCCCATATCATATTTACAAAACAATTAATTTTGTCACTTTATTATTTGATTTCCTTAAATACATTTATCTTTTTATGCCTAAATTGTATTCTACTCCCTCCGTCCCATTGAGTTTGTCTCGTATTCTATTTCGAGCGTCCCCTTAAGTTTGTCCACTTTCTAAAACTTTCTATTTATATCATAATTTATTCCAATAATACCCCCACTCAATAACATAATTTACCCACTTTTTACACATTATCTCTCCTCATTATCTCTCTTCAACCCCCATTTTTCCATTGAATTCCAAAAACACCCCATTCAATTCACCTGTACGTTTTTTTTTATCAAACTTGTACGTTTGCAAAAAAAAACCCCATTGAATTCCAAAAAACCCACACTTTTTTTAAGTTTGCAAAATTGCAATTGGTGATTTCATCCATTTTGGTAGGTGTGGACGGGCTCCATCTTCAACATTGGGCCTGTATATTTTTTGCTCAAATGATCGAAAGAGATGATAAATAGTGTTGCTCAAAGTTGGGCTTGTTTGGGGGCAATCCAAAACCTCTTCAACCTACATATTTAACCTCTCTTATGGAGCTCTTAACCCTAAATTCAGCCGTTCTTCATTTGTGCCCCTCTCGAAACCTTTTTGAGCTCCCTCTCAAAACCTCTCTGAGTTCCTACTCATCTCTCTCGTCTTTTCTCTGAGGACTCCATTGTTAGGGCTCGAAAGCTCCCTCTTGAAACCTCTTTGTGCCCCTTTCTTCGTCCCTAACTATGAGTTGCGACTCTATTTTCAAAGACGAGAGTGGATCCGAAAGTGAGGATTCTGGATCCTATGAATGCTCCCAACCTGAATGTGATAGGCCAGGTGATTGCAAAGGCAATCATACCTACAACCCCGGGAGATCACCTGGCTCGATCGGAAGGACTAACCGAGCGAGAAATTTCATGCTCCCTGATGAATCTGACTCAAACGAGTCCCCAGATCGTGCTCCTGATGTCGTTGATGAGGCCCTTGACGCCGACTCCCTTCATGGCCTTATGGCCCCTGACTCGGATCCAGAAGAGTAGTGAAGACTTCTTCTCTCCATGCATGTTTTGTTTTCTTGATTTGTTGACTATGGTATTGTTGATGATGGATGGATCGGTTGCGTGTGCTTTTGTTGATGATGAATCTGTTGTGACTTGCTTGTTGATGATGGATTTGTTGTAGCTTGCATGTTGATGATGAATATGTTGTGTTTGGGCTTCTTCATGATGCATCTATTTATTCTATATGTGTTTAGGATGGATCTGTTGTCTTTGGATTTTGTGGTGATAATTTGTTGATGTTGATGTGTCTGGATTGTTTGTTGATGGTGGATTGATTTTTTTTTGTTGCTTCTAATGAGTCTTTTGATGATTGTTTACTCTACTGGATTTTCGAATTTTTGTTGGTGTTGTCATTCTTCATGTGTTGCTTCTAAAAAGTTTTTGTTGCTTTTGAATTTTTTTTGTTGATGGTCATTATTGACTCTACAAGTTGTCTGAATTTGTTTGGTGTTTTCATTCTTCATGTGTTGCTTCCAAAAGGTTTTTGTTGCTTCTGATATTTTTTTTTATGACCATTATTGACTTTACAGGTTCTTTGAATTTGTTTGGTGTTTCCATTCTTTATGTGTTGCTTGTAAAAGGTTTTTGTTGCGTCTGAATTTTTTTTTGTTGATGGTCATTATTGAGTCTACAAGTTTTCTAAATTTGTTTTGTGTTTTCATTCTTCATGTGTTGCTTCCAAAAGGTTTTTGTTGCTTTTGAATTTTTTTTGTTGATGACCATTATTGACCTTACAGGTTCTCTAAATTTGTTTGGTGTTTCCATTCTTTATGTGTTGCTTGTAAAAGGTTTTTGTTTCATCTGAATTTTTTTTGTTGATGGTCATTATTGACTCTACAAGTTTTCTGGATTTATTTGATGTTTTCATTCTTCATGTCTTGCTTCCAAAAGGTTTTTGTTGCTTTTGATTTTTTTTGTTGATGACCATTATTGACTTTACAGTTTTTCTGAATTTGTTTGGTGTTTCCATTCTTCACGTGTTGTTTCTAAAAGGTTTTTGTTGCTTCTGATTTTTTTTTTATGGTCATTATTGACTCTACAAGTCTTCTGAATTTGTTTTGTGTTTTCATTCTTCATGTGTTGCTTCTAAAAGGTTTATGTTGCTTCTGAATTTTTGTTGATGGTCATTATTCTCTACAGGTTTTCTAATTTTTTTTGGTGTTTCCATTCTTCATGTGTTGCTTCTATATGTTTTTGTTGCTTCTGAATTTTGTTGTTCATGGCCATTATTTACTCTGCAGGTTTTCTGAATATTTTGGGTGTTGCCATTCTTCATCTGTTGTTGTCATTGTTCATTTGTTGTTGCTAAATGCTTGCTGATTTTGCCATTGTTCAATTTTTTTTTAATCTATGATGAGCACTAATTTCCTGAGATGCATATTATGTGTGATTGAAACCTCTGTACTTGCATTGAGCCACCAGTCACTCATGTGACTTTTGGAGGCCATTGCTTGTTATGTTTCTCCTATATTATGCATCTATGATGGATGAGGGAGCCCTGGGATTTTTTTTCAATGAGGATCTCACATTAGCTCTGTAATTGCATGTTCAGTTTGTTTTTGGAATGCCTTGACATAGCATTAGGCCACCAGTCACATGTTTGACTTTTGGAGGTCATTGCTTGCTAAGTGCAGTTCAATGACATGCCTTTATGATGGAAATGTGAGATCTGCGATTTTTTTTCTTTTTTTTCAATGATGAAGTCCTATAAGCTGAAATACATGTTATACTTCTGAATTTTGTGGATGTCTTGATTAACAATAGGCCACCAGCCACTTATGTGGCTTTTGGAGGCCATTGTGTGGTCATGTACATCTCCATAACATGTCTTTATGATGGATAAGGGGCAGCTGAGAATATTTTTTTTTCATGCAATATGCTGTGACTTGTGAGCTAGGCAACCATTCCAAAAGTTAGTTCTTCCATTTATGATCCCAAAAAAACATGTACATTTCACATAATCAGCTTTCAAAATAACATTACATGCTTAATAATCTAAGCCCTTAAAAGAAATTTGCATCTTCTTGACTGTCTTGTTGTTCCATTGTTGGCTGAGTCCCTTGATCTGCATTACTTGTTGCTTGATTTGCATGTGAACCTTGAGCATTCCCATTAACTAAATTACATGCTTCTATTACAACCCACATGGGTGCCTCTATTTGGATGGGTAGATCATTCTGAGCTAGCAGTTTTTTTTTTGTTCACATATGGCAAGTCATAGTCATTACAACCCTTCACCTTTAGTATTTCATTCATGACAAATTGCAAGGAATACCAAACATTATTTAAAGTAGTGGGATCTAGTTCATAGAATGCTTGTTCCACAACTTCTAGCATTGCATCAATGTTCTTAGGAATCTTTTTCTGCATAAGAGATTGTATACTTCTAAAAAATCCTAGGTCTAGGATGTTTAAATCAAGGCTATTGGGTGGTTGTTGAGTCAAAATGAAAGTAAACCCATCTTGATTGTATACCTGTTGCCATTCCGGATCTTTTTGACAAATGTGAGCCTTAGCATTATCTTGCTGTATGAAAATAACTTTATGAACACCCTCATCTTACGGCCATTTAGCTTTAATTGCTAGTACAATTTGGTTGATTAACATGCTCCTTGTAACTTTCTTATTCACCGATTCAACCAATTTTTTTATAACTGTCCCTTTGTTTCTATTTTTTGAGCTCCTCTTTGTTGCTTCTTGATAAGTGAAAGGAAATATTCCGATCTTTCCACCAAAAGTACAATGCCCCTATGAATTGAATCTTGGTCTTGCTACTACCGCTGTAAACATGACTTTAGGAATAAATTTGCTAGAGCTTGCATCTCTATACTTGCCCCTCTCATTCTGAGTTAGATAGACTTTTTGTGATTTCTTACTCAATTGAAACCACTTCTCATCTATGTACACAAAGTCATACATGGGATAATATTTCCTTTTACTTTCTAGTGTATCTCCTTGCAATAGACTTAATATCCATTGTATTCTTGTTGTTTTGTTGGCATCCTTCAATCCAGGTTTGAGTACATTACTATGTGGCCTTATGATTCCCCTCTTGATGAGTCTGTGTGTTGTGCTTTTCGAAATTTCCAGCTTGCTTGCTAGGTCCCTTATGCATGATCGGTCTCCCATGTTTTTTGCTGTTATTTTTGCTAGATCCACTTCAGTCCCCTTCTTACCACAGTTGTGGTACTTTGCGCTTACATTTGGTCTTTGTTGTGCTGCAATTTGTTGCTTGGTTGTTGACCATATTCTGGATGTGGTCCTTCTTTACACATTAAAGTCATCTGAAACTGATTGTATTGAGTTCCTTTTCAATGCTCCCTCTCTTGCTAAGTGCAGAAGCCTCATTAAGATGTGGACCCTCTTTTCACTACTGAGCCTTGTCCTTGAAAGCTGATGATGAATATTTATTGGTGTTTGTAGACCTGCTGCTGTTGTGTGGTGCCCTACCTCTTCCTCCATGTCTAGTAAAGGTTCATTGAGATCGTACAGATACTCTTCTTGATGTGGGGCTTTCTCTTCTGCTGGTAGGTCTGCATTTAAATTGAATCCTGAAGCCATAAAGGCCTGGCGATGATGCAAGATGCTGAATTTTTTTTTTCACTTTGTTTTTGTTTTCTGATTTAGGAATGTTATGTGTAAGGAATAACAGTGTGTAAGATTTATGTAAGAGAAGCTTTTAAATATCAAACCCTCTCAAATTGTCCCAAATTGTTCCAATCCGTGTGAAAGCTATTCTGCTTTCTTATTAGATGGTTGTAAAACATGTATGAGTTGTGATTGGTTGAAATTAAATGAGCAGGATTACTCTTTTACTTGTGGCTTCCTTTACTTTTGCTACTGTTGTTGATTAGACTTGTCTTAAATAAAGAGCTTTTTGCTCAATGAGACAATCTCAACGGGACAGAGGGAGTATATTTTTTTTACTTTATATAATATGATCAAATCTTAGTAAGATATTATCTTAATAAAATTGTTAAATATTATTTGTGATTAAATCAATATAAGATATTATTCAGATATTATTTTATTAAAAAGTTATTGGGTGTACAAATATTGTCAAACATCGTAAAATATAAAGGTATCAAAAATATATTATTTGGTTCACTTAGATAAACATATTAAGATTATATCTAAATAGTTAAATAGTGGCAATATAGGCTAATTTTTTCGACCAAATAAAAACATATAGACTAATTTTTATTAATTTCAGTTGACAACAGTGAAGGCAAATGATCACATGAATTTTAACTATAAGGTATATCAATTTAGATTATTATAATAAGGTTTTAGAAATTAAATGTAATCAAATATATATATTGAGTCTTCTATGTATTTTTTGAGTTATACGAACTTCAAAAAAATGTCACTTCTTTTTAAACATGTATATACATTAAAACTTATACTCCGTATTATATTTTAAAGTTAAATTGTCGGTGCATGGCTCAATATGTAAAACTACTTTAAATAAAGTGTGTTTTTTTTGTATAGGAGGACGACTCAAGTTGATTTTGGTTCACTTTCTGGTCCGCCAAAATTATATGCGCGACTTTGCGTTTTGTCGGGCTTTTGCAAATCGTTTTGGCGGGTAAGTCGTCACTTCCTCATTAGCTTTCTACTAAGCATAAACCCTAAATTTCTATGGCCTTTATAGGTGACTGTCAAAACCCTCCACTTCAATTCCAAAACGAAATCCGTACGGAGTAAAACCATGCCGAATTACACAATCAGAGGAATTGATGTCGATTTTCCATACGATGCCTACGATTGCCAGATTGTTTACATGGAGAAGGTCATACAATCTCTTCAAGAGGTAACTTTGCCGTCTTTGTTTCTCCCTCTTTTGAATTAACCTTTTATATTGTTAGAATGCTGTTTATGACTTCTTTCCTTTTCTCTGGCTTTTTTTTTAATGAAATTCAGCCTTAGTTTTTTTTTATGTGCTACTACATGTCCATCTTGTATTTGTTCTTAGTAGCTGTTATGCTTTATGTGACATTATGTTCCAGAGAAATATATGGTGGGCATTTGTTTCACAGTTGATTTAAGGTCAAGAATCGTGTCATCTGGATTGAATTTGTCATGCCATTTACATAGTTCCACCAGTGACTGACTGATGGTATGTGGGCTCACAATCTTAGGTTTGTTAAGTGGGCTAATCCTTACATTAATGCCTGTTATGTTTGGTAATTTGATAGTATTTTTAAGCCGAAGTTGCAATTGTCCTATTTTTCTTAGAGTTTATGATTAAGAAGAGATAATAAAAGGTGTTTATGAAAGTCAAATGTAAGAGAAGAACAGGCAATGTGCTATGCCCAATTCATGTTTGTTTATGTAATTTGCTCTTATTTATCTACAAACTTGTGCTCATTATTGTTTTCTCCTTGTTGGTGCAATTTGAGTATTATTTGAGGTTTAAATTCTGATGACAATCATATTATAAGTTTTAAGCTATAAAATAATTTTTTCCAAGGAGTTGTTTACTGTTATCTATAGCTATCTGTTTTTAATGCTCCCCCCTTATTATCCCCATTGTGAACCGACATATCAGAACTGCAATGCATTGTTGGAAAGTCCCACCGGAACGGGTAAAACTTTGTGCCTTCTTTGTGCTACTCTAGCATGGAGGAAAAGTTTGGGTCCATTCTCAACTAGCAATGTTCCAAATCAAGGTCATGATGGCGCAACGTTACCATCATCACAGTCATCTGGGCCAACATTACCAACAATAGTGTACGCATCACGCACTCACAGCCAGATCCGGCAGGTTATTCAAGAGCTAAAGAGAACGAATTACAGGTGAGAATATCATGCTGGATCTTTTTGGAGGTCATAAGTAGTAAATACACGCTATGCTGAATTCATTAGTGTATTTTTAGTGAATGAATAAAAAATGTAGGTGAGTATTTTGCAAGTTATGGTTGGGATCAGTTGGGAGAGCGTGTTCATCCACCCCTCGAGCTATTTCCATAATGGGTGGGATCAGTTTTGAAAACCGCCAGCTTCCTTTTTGTATATAAACAATTTCTTATTATGTACTCTCTTGAGTTAGTGTTTATTTTGCTGTTTTTTAAACGTGATAAATTCACTTTGGTTATGTTTCAGACCCAAAATGGTTGTCTTGGGATCTCGAGAACAACTGTGCATTCATGATGATGTCAGACAGCTTCGTGGCAAAGCACAGACAAATGCCTGTCACCATCTACGGAAAAGACAGAGAAAGCGCTACTGTAAACACCATTCCTTGGTTGGAGGTAATACGTTATATGGAGTACATAGGCTTTTGGTGCATGAACTGGTATTTCAGTATGCTGTGGACATGCTAAGTAGCATTTATGTTGATTTTGACGAGCTCTATTTTTAACCATTGTATTCTATTTGATTACAACATGAAAGGTTTTTTGTTTATAGAAAATCTTGATAAAGTTTGCTTCCAGAAGGTATGCTATATAAAATCTTTAACCTTCATTTGCTAGGATCAATATGGTTTCTATTCCAATAGGTCTCCTGATCGTAGCATTGACAATTATTTTTACACTTGGTTTCATTGTTAACGTTGTTATTGCACATAGATGAGTATATGTACTCATGTCTGTTTATACGTTTCATGTTGCAGATTTTGTAAGTAAAAATCCCCATCTTGGAGTTGATCCTGTTGACATAGAAGATCTGGTAAATATTGGGCGAACTTGTGGACCGTAGGTTATCTCGTTTTCTTTAGAGTGTGAATAATTTTCTTTTCATCTGGAGGCATTTCTGTGTAAAGTTAGCAGTGCTTATAACTATAAGATTTGGTTTTGCTTTCTTCATCAGACATTTCTGGTTTATTGGCTTCATGTTTATGCAGCAATTTTAGGTACTTGTTCATTTTCTAACTGCAAAGGCATTTATGTTGCATGCAGATGCCCTTACTATTTATCAAGAGAGCTACACAAGGTTGTGGACATACTATTTGCACCTTACAACTATTTTATTGATCGTGGATATAGGGATTCACTTACCATACAGTGGCAAAACAGTGTACTTATATTTGATGAAGCACACAACTTGGTAAGTCGTAGACTCAGGGAATCCTTGTTAATTATTACACAGTTTATCTGCTATATCACGTACACTATTCATTGCTATAGCAGCATTTTTCTTTATTTCATACTTTATTTCGGAGATTGCAAAGATCTACTTCTAATTTGTAAGAATATAATGATAGATTTTCCTAGAATCTAGTGCTAGAAGATAGTCATATCTGTAAATTTATCTAGTTTCAATAATTCAATCTGAAACACATCCGGCCATTGTTTGAAAAGGCGCACCTGGGCTGATCCATCACTTTCCTAGGCTCGGATTTTCTGCCGTTATCAGGCAAGGGCTAGGTGCACCCAGGTGCTAGGCTTTTTTCCTTGTCCAGCCTATCTGTACATTGTATTTCGTGATCTTTTTAGTGTATGTGTTATTTTTTCAATTATTACGTTCTCTCTAGCGAACATTTATTTGCTTGTTATATTTCCAAGTTATCTTTTTAATGCTATTATATATTCACAAAATCTTTCTAAGTCCATTGCCTCTATATAGTCAGCCTAGTTTACACAACAATGTTTATAGTTTACATGACCTTCATAGCTGATACTTCATAGAGTTCTCCTGTTTTCTCTCTTTCTGTCCTTGCCTTGTTGTCTCACTGAATTCATCAACTACAAGTGCGGCTGTCCCGGCGTCTTGTTTTCTCACTAAATATGATGTATTTTTATTTGAAAAAGACTTGAGCTTGTTATTTTGTTTTAGTAGTAGCTTAGATAAATAAAATAAAATAGAGTTAGAAATTTCTAAAAAGTTATGAATAGGAACTAATTTCACTTTGCTTTAATTTTCATGGAACAAGTGTGGAAGCCTGGATGAAATTGTAAATTGAGAAAAAAAATGGGTAACAATGTAGGTTAGAGTTTTTTGTGAAACTCACATGAGAACTTTTAAAAAAAAACTGGTTCATTTATCTTAATAATTTTGGAATCTAGATCTTCCTCAAAAGAGGGGGTTGCATATTATGAGGGGTCATGATCAAATTTGGATTTGCGTTTTTTTGCTTTAGCTGGGGCAAAGGTCAAAGATGTGCTCTTGTACAAAGTAATGATATCTGGCTGCTTTGTTGCCTTTGACTAGGAAGTTGTATAGACAGTCTGGGAACATGATTTGACTTGCATTTGGAATTTGAAACTCTGTTACTGTAGATTTTAGTTTGCTTTTTCTTTTGCCCCTGGGTGGTATTAGATACTCCTGTTTTTTTTTCACTTTAATGCAAAAACTAATATGTGTCCCACTCATCCCTCCTGGCTTCTTGATGTGGTTGTGAAGTGTATAACTGTGCTTCTAAAAGTTTCTATCCTATGTTTTGCACACGCAGGAAAGTATTTGTGCTGATGCAGCCTCCTTTGAATTGCCTTCTGCTCTCTTGACAGCTTGCATTTCAGAAGCAAAAAGCTGCATTGATCTCTCCATCAAAAGGAGGAAAATAGACAACTCAAATGACAAGAATTGTGACCCAGATAATTTCGCTATTCTTAGAGGTAAGTTGTCTAAAATGATTGCAAGTTTGAGTAGTTAAATTGTAGTTTTATCAGGTAATTAGTAGGATGGCTGACGCTCTTGGTGTGATCATCAAATCACATCTTTTCTGATGTGATTTTAATTTTATAATTTGATAAATTTCTTCAGCATAATGCGAATTGTCGAAATTAACTAATTTATCTTCCTCTTTTGTCACCTCCCTAAAATAGTGCTCTATGTTCAAGTGTACAACTATAACAAATATAAGATGTTTGGCAAATCTATACTGATGTTGTCTGTGAAAGTGCAAATTGAACGTTAGTAGGTGTCAATTTCCTTGACCAAGTTGTAACTCTATTGTAAAAAAGTTCTGTACTTTTATCAGTAAGTTGAAAGACATCAGGTTCACTGGATTCAATATATTTGCTTTTTGTTGATCTGGTATACACTTCTTTTGCAGCTCTTTTGTTGAAGCTTGAGAAGCGAATTGCTGATGTGCAGATCGATTCCAGTGAATTAGGATTTACTAAACCCGGCCCATACATATATGAATTGCTTGGCGATTTAAATGTAACAAGTAAGACGGCAAACAAAGTGATGGGCATCATTGAGGAAGCAGCTTTGCTTCTTGAGGAAGGTGAGATAACATATATGCTAATCCTTGACTCATACTAATAAAAAGAAATAGCACATCCTTAAGAACATTAGGGAATCATAAGCTATTTGAAAGCATTTCAAGGAGCGAATGATGCCAAGAAAGCCACTTTGCCAGATGGCATGACCAAGATTTCCACCATTAATATAAAGGAAATGGGGAGAAACTATTTGATAAACTTTTTCAAAGTTTTGCTGACTTATTGTTGAGATAAGCTTAATGATCATTAGCAAAACATCCTCATTGAATGCCTTTCTCCCCTTTGAATATTGTTAGACCTTTTGCATGTTTTATCGGGAAAATGCATGTTATATTATGGGTTTCGCCAACTTGGATATTTGTATTCGAATCATTTTACCAACATATTGCTTTTGCTTGTGATCCTCCTATGCGGAAAAGTTTGTGCCACAATGCTGTTTAAAAACATTCTCTTTTACTAGATGCGAACGGTATAGGAAGTAAACAGCCGCAGCAGGTGAAAGGTAGCTCCTGCAAGTTGGATAGCATGGGTGATATTCTGCGGATAATCTTCAGAGATGGTGGCATATCTCATGCACGCTACTATCGTGTATGTTCAGTTTGAGATAGTGCAGCATATAATACATAGTCCAACTTTGGTCCAGCCTGTTTTGCTGATGCCATAAATCATGTTTATCCTATAAATTCTCTTATTTACAGTACGATAATGTTTATCTGAATACTGCAGTCTTATTTCTGATGGTTTCAGGTTCATGTGCAGGAGTCCAAAATCGGTGGTACGTATTCAATTACAACTTTTTCCTTTTCTATAGAATATTGTGTACTTCGACCATGGTTTTATATTTTGGTGGTGATCTTCTCAATTTTTTTTTAATTTCGTGGATATGTAAGTAGAATCAAATGGCCAAGATAGGGATCAGTGGAGGGAAAAAAATTGGGAGAAGATGTCTAGATACGAGGGTGTTTTTTCTAGGGTTGGAGATGTGGAATTTTAGGGTGTAGGGATGAGGGCTTAGGATGTGTGTTTCTGTTTTTTTTTTCTGCTTTAGTGTAGTTTTTGTGTTGTGTGTGCTCTTTTGATATGATTTTTTTTCCTATTTTTGTCCCTCTTGCTCTTTGACTTTGCTTTCTATGGTTCTATCAGAAACATCCTCTCCTCTTGCGTACTACTCGCCCCCTACATCTTGCAGGACACAATGGGTATATTTTTTGTTGTAGCTGTTGATGTTGTTTGATATGGTTCATTATTTGCAAATGTAGTTATCTGAACCATTCGATATATATCCTTACGCAAGTATGATATTTTCTTGTGGTTATTTATCCATCTTTCTTTTTTTCTTGTGTACCATCATCTTCGTAGAGTAGTGGGTTATATTGTATGAGATAAAAGAAAACTAAGCCTACTGCATTATTACTAGTTTAACTATCTCAACCATTTTGTATTGATATTTCTGTTATTCTGGTTCCCTGAAGTGTGTTGGTGTCAAAGACCTATATCTGTTAGATCAGTTACATTTTTTTTTAATTCAATATTCACATGGACCCTCTCCTTGATGTTCAGGTAAGGTGTCTAGATCCTTGAGTTGGTGGTGTTTTAATCCAGGAATTGCCATGGAGGACTTTTCCAGAAAGGGTGTTGGGTCTATAATTTTGACTTCTGGAACTCTGTCTCCCATGGAGTCATTTGCTCAGGAACTGAAGTTGTTAGTAATTTTTGTAGAATTTATGTATATTTGAACAGCATTCTATGTGCTACCGAAAATTGATTTTTGACCATTTTAGGGAATTCCCTATACGACTCGAGAATCCTCATGTTATCTCCTCGGATCAGATCTGGGCTGGTGTTATACAAGCTGGACCATCTGGCTACTCTTTGAACTCATCTTTTAGGACTCGTGATTCTCCAAAATACAAGCAAGACCTAGGCAATGCTATTGGTAAGAAATATTTGGCCGGAATTGGTTGCTAAGTGTTATCTTTCTGATGCGAAATTCTATCTGATCAAGCTAATTTTCTGAATCCTGCTTTTTTGTTCTATATGAGTTACTCTTTCTCCAGTATCCATCTCTAGTCAGAGAATTTTCAGTGAGTTAAATGCATGTCTTCTTTCATCATGTTATTCTGACATGGAATTATCTTCATATTGGGTTATTACCATTTCTGGGATCATCTATCCTAGAACATCATAGAAACTAAATTTCTATTAAGACTTTTAGTGCTTTGCGAAACCATAGAAACAACAGCTCATAGAAATAAAGTTTCTGATAACTGATAAAAGTGTGGGATAGGGAAGGTATCCCCATCGGAGGCAGGGATAACCTCAAATCTTTTTGGAATTTATTTCAAAACTCGGGTATTTCTCACACATGAGGAGCTCCAAGAAGCATCAGAGGAACTGAACTCGATCCTCATAAGATGAAATCTCTAGTTTAGGTCAGAAGGTGAAGGTTCAGATGATTTCCACAAAGTTGATTTGCTGAAATTATGGATTGACTTAAGTTTTTTTGGTGAGGTGGGAAAAAGAGTTCTTTAGAAAAGTGCATTTCTTATGAAAATACATCTATATGACATGAATCCCAAAACAAACGAAAGTACTTTCCTATTAAAAATGTATTTTTTTTACACCACCAAACAAACCCTAATGATATAATTTTAAAAAATTGAGAGTAGGCTAAAGTATTGTATGAAAATGAGGAAATTGGATTTTTCGGTGCTCTTGTTCATGGAAGAAGGATGATCTCATTCATCTAGTACATTGTGGGATGATCTGCAAGGTTCTCACGAAAGCAGTTAGACACTATAATTTTCGAATGTTATTAATTAACAATTCAGTAAGATAATTGAAGTATACCTTAGTTATAAAATATTTCATTCACCAGCAGAAATATGTCATATAATTTCTAGCCTATTTATAGAGGAAGGCGAGGGAGCATAAATAAGGAATTCTCTTGATCTACAAAATATGTGGTAAAAAATGTCTAGGAATTCTATAGATAGATTTACTGCAGGAAGGAATATCTAGTCTTGGATAAGGATGACAATTAACTTAAATAGAACTAGAACTAGTACTAGAAAAGGATGAATATTACCTGAATTTAATTTTCTAGAACTACCAGTTAAGGTTAAGGTTGAATTTAATTTTCTAGAACTCCTTGTTGAATTTTTTGCCATGAGGACAAGGCTGTGGTTAAATGTATATTATGATATTGCAATGATAGCACCCACATTGTATTTATTCTCTTGACCATGTCTTGCTCCTTTGTTAGCCTCCCCCTACCTTGAACACGAGATGAAATTTTTTCTAAAGGTTGTTTGGGCAATTGTACTCTCCTTATACAGTCTCTGCTAGTTGTTGATCAGATCTACCAATATTCTTCTCTGTACAAGGCTCCATTTTCTCTTCTATTGTTGTCGATGAAGCAATCTTCTATTGTTCCAGCTTATGAAGTAACCGGCTTTGGGGTGGGTGAGAGACTAGATGGTTTGCTACTCGAAGATTCTCATGTAATGGATCTGGCTCTTGGTCAAGTAGATTACATTGATGATGGATTGTAATCGACCGTAGTGTGCCTTAAGTGCAGCGGCATTGGATATTGTTGCATCGAAACCACACCTGAACTGGAGACAATCTTTTCTAGTAATTGGGACATTGTGTCAGGAAAGGTGTAAGAGATGATAGTGGCAAGTGGGTTGAGTAGCATATTGGATTGACATGGTCAAAAGACCAAACTGTTAGGATCAGAGGATAGGGGTTGACTTAGGGATCTCAGAAATCAGTAGGATAATTGAAGGGTACATCAAGTATGAAATAATTAATTCATCATTCAAAACATGTTGTATAAAGGAATTACGTAGCCTATTTATAGAGGAATGCTAGGGGAGCTTAAGTAGGGAATTCTCTTGATCTAGAATAGTACAAACATCAATATAAAGTAAATAGTACCAAATCCAGGAATAGTCTCGGCAGAATGACTGTTATTGTAAAGTGGATTCCAGAACTAGTACTATAAATGGATGATTATCAAATGATTTGCATGTTGCTTCATTCAATTGTCTAGAGCAGCTAATTAATTGAATGTTGTGGCTTTGCATCAGAATAGACATCTGATAACAGTCCATATATGATTCTTTTGGTTTTACTGCTATTTCTCTGAAGTCTTATATCTAACTTTTACTTGCAGTCAACTTTGCTCGAATTGTACCTGATGGGTTGCTCGTATTCTTTCCATCATATTACCTCATGGACCATTGTATTGATTATTGGAAGGACAGTGTAAGCATCTACAACTGCTCTCAGTTAGTATACATTCAAAAAAATTTGATGGTATTTTTATTCCCTGCAGGTTCATATCAATTCAGCCAGTTCAAGCACAGTCTGGGAAAGAATGTGCAAACATAAACTTCCTGTTATTGAACCTAGACAATCTTCACTTTTCTCTGAATCAATTGATGTGAGCAGCCTATCTTAGATGCCAATTTACTGGTCTTTAAAAAAAAGTTGCCCATGTGGATAATCTGACTGCTAAAGATTAATTTCAGGATTATATGTCAAAGCTGAACGATAGTTCTACCTCTGGAGCAGTCTTTTTCGCTGTGTGCCGTGGCAAGGTACAGGTGTACTCTATAAATTTTAGATATATAGATAAACAGAATTTATTTAAAGCCTTCCGTTACTAGCTAACAACTATCTGAAAATCAAAAGCCAATTTTTTTTACATGAGACAACAAATTTTCTCTAGTCTCTCCCATCCTTCAGGTTGTTCACTCTAGTCTCCAGTCACTGCTATGCAAAAGCTATATCAACATTTTCTGTCATTCTGTGGCTCAAAAATCAATATTATATGTGTTCCGATTCCTTGATCGAAATTCACAGCTCTTCAGGTCTATATAAGTACACTGTTCCTTCCATTGTTTACCAGGTCAGTGAAGGATTAGATTTTAGCGATCATGCTGGCAGAGCTGTGATTGTCACTGGATTGCCATTTGCTACTAGGACTGACCCCAAGGTTCGATTTGCATCTTACTCATTTCTGTGAAACTGTTGTCCATGGTAAATTTCTGTGGCCTGATGTTTCAGTCTTTAGATCATTAGCTCTCATATGGAAGCTTGTCAGAATACAATCATCAAGACTGAAAGATGCTAATCTGACAGAAGGCTTAATTTACCTGTTATGAGATCTGTTGATATTGTTTGAACACTTTTATAGCGCTAAGGTCAAAATTAACTGGCAAAAAGTAATCAAGAAGCTAATGTCTTGTAGCATGATGCAGTCAACAGTCCTTAATTTGCACTTTACCTTTTTGCTTCGGGGAAGAAAGACATTATGTAAGGCTACTTTTAGCTAGAGTGAATCATATCCATTGATCTATTTTTGTCAATTAGACAATATATGTAAGAGACTAAGAGTGCTAACATCTCATAGTATAATGTATTCAGTGGTCCTTGCTTTACCTTCATTTTTTTGCTTTGTTAGGAAGAAAGACTATTTTTCTATGTTACTTTTAGCAAGAGGAAATCATTTCCAAGGATGTATGTCTGTCCATTAGACACAATATATGTAAGAGTGTAAGAATGCTAACGTCTGATAGTATAATGTTGTCAATGGCTTTCATTCACACTGGTACCGTTTTGATTTTAGAAAGAAAGACTATAACAGGAAATCATATTTAATGGTGTATATCTTCTCTGAGCACATGGTATGCTGGGAACCTCTGAAGGATTTTTCTTGTAAGAAGGGGCCTAAGATGTAAACAGCTCTGATGCAACTCAAAATTTAGGCCATGGAAAGCTGATTTGGTTCCTTTTATAGAATAAGTACGCTGATTAGCCTAAAAAATGTGAATGATCAACACAGGAGAAGCTGACTAGCAGCCCTAGTTGGACATGTATGCATGGAGAACTTTCATCAGATCTCTAATGCCCTAGCAAAGATGGTAAAAGAAAGAGGAATTTATCTTTCACGTATACTTGGTGTAAGGTATTAATCCACACGATTTTATCAGATCTCTAATGCTAGCAAAGATGGTAAAAGGGGGATGTAGATTAGACCTTAGCACAAGGTACCTCAGTGAAAATGTAATTAGCTTTACAAAAGATGCACTATATTCTTGGAGCCTTAAAAGCCCTTTTTTTAGCATATGTTAAATAATAATTTTCCATTAGTTAACATCTCCTGTCGATGTATATTTCTAGAAGACAGTAATTGCTCCTTAAAATTGAACACACCATGTTTAACTTCTTTCTTGTCTGTAGTTGTATTCTTTTTTTTCCACCATGGTATTGATTGGTTTTCCCTTATGAACAAAGGTCCGCCTGAAGCGTGAATATTTAGATGAACTTGTTCAATCACAAAAAGGAGGAAATAAGGTAAATTTCTATTGGAAAGCACTCTGTTAAGGTGATTTCATTCATCATCATTGAAGAATTTTCCACTGAAGCAGATGCTGATTTACAGAGTTTAACAGGAGAAGAGTGGTATGATCAACAAGCATCTCGAGCGGTTAATCAAGCTGTTGGCCGTGTCATTCGACATCGCCATGATTATGGAGCAATACTATTTTGTGATGAAAGGTAATGGATGAATTGTCATTTGTATGCTTTGTTGGTTTCCGACTTATTCAGCCATGTGATTAATGTTTCACTAAATCACGGAGGGTGTGGAGCATGCACAATGAAATGTAGAATAAAGGAATTGTGAAGTATTCTTCTGTTAAACTTCTCATGTTTTTCTGAAGCTGTGAGCATTTTATAATCTTCAGTTTCCACTGGATTCAGAAGAACTATATGTTCTTCCCTATCAAGCTTCCTTAATCAGCTAGGCCATTTTTTGTAGTATAAAGTTGTAATACACGCCTGAACTCTAATGATTTGGCTTTTCTGCTTATGCTTGTGGGTACTGTAGGTTTACATCTTCACATCGTCTATCCCAGATTTCCCGCTGGATACAACCACATATTAAGGTTTGCATGTCTAATTGTTGAGTGTTTCTAAAGCCAATTGCCTTCATCCTTCGAACATTTTCTTTTAACATTCTTTCTCTCTCTTTTTCTTGGTCTTAAAGAATATTTTTACTTTTTACTTGTCTTTGTAGACTTATCCTAAATACGGGGATGTGGTTTACTCGCTAACACGATTTTTCCGGGACAGAGGAGCTCAATGTGGTAAAAAGAGTGAGCTATCCAGTTCTGCATGCAAAGGTCAGTTGAGATTTGCTTTTATGTTCCATGTGGCTTGCATCTCCAGTCAAGGACATTTCAATATTTTGAAGTGCCAGGATTCTAACTAACCACCTCTTAAAGTTTCATGCTAAATTTATATTATTCTTGTTATCTTACATAACCACCTTAGGCAATTTTACCAATGTAGATATGCATAAAGTGACTTGAATTCTCTTGCATGTGCTTCACGTGCTATAGTTAAAAGTTGGGAGGCACATGCAAAGGAAAATAGGCAATCTGTTGGTTTTTAGCAATCGCCAGTGATAAGCATAATAAAAGGTGGCTTCATAAAAATATCTACCCAGTGCATCTCGCAACTGCATGGTCTGGGTTATGGTGTTTGAATGCTCAAGTGTGTCATTATTATTCAGAATGATGTGGACTTTTTCATCGAGGGATATCCCAGTGGGACATTTATGGGAAGATGGCTTATAGATTGTTGCACCATGCTGTGTCAAGCTCTGTAGATTGTTGAAGCACTCATGCAGGAGATTTGATATTAGCCTGTACTGATAATAAAAAGAGATAGCTCACTTGTGATTTGCTGTTGGGTGATAGAGGATGTGCAGCGTTGTTTTTCTGGCATATACGTTGGTTTTGACTGGGTGCAGACTCTTGCTAACACTTGCATCATTTTCAGGAAAATTCAAAGAAAATTCTTTAGCAGCTCTGGATTTTGTTCCTGCTAGCTTAACTCCTCCGGTAACTCCTATTTTGTTACTTGTGTGTTTGCAGAAACTGTTGGATACGTAAACTAAGCATTATGTATCCTTGCAGGATATGAAAGTAGAAAACAAAACGTGTATGCCTTCATCATTATCTGAATCCAAAACAAGCATAACTTCTGTTCGTTTGGAAGATATTCTTCAAGCTAATCGTGCATCTCTTGCAAATAAAAGATCAAGTCAGTCCCTCACACTGAAACATGGAAGTCATCTGCTCCAAAATGTAGAACCATATCGTGTTAAAAGGACACTATCTGAGCATAGTAGCTCTCCAATAATTGACCTTACTGTTGACTCACTTCTTGTTGGAAAAACAAATGAAGTTATTGCTTCATGCTCTTCTAAGAGGGCAAAGTTCCTAATGCCTGAACCTAGTAGCACCCAGTCCTTTGTAACTGATCAAACGTTGGTAATTGACACACAGCTTCCACGTCAAGGAAAGCTTTTATCAGAAGCTGAGTCCGTGAAAGAAAAATCTACAATTGGTAAGATCGTGGAAAATGCACAGTATAATTCTATGACTAATATGTCAAGTACCACGAATGCCCAGGAAAGGGATTCTAGTAAAGTGGATAAACTTGTTCCAAACTCCCATCCATCTAGTCAGCAGCAAGAAGCGAAAGGATCGGCATTCCTAGTTCAGGTAAAGTATCATGGTTCATTTATCCTTCCTGAGCTGATGCTTTCATGACATTAATATTTGCAAGACCTTGCTAAAGCAAATTGCTTTTTTCATAATAAGAAACTCTGATCATCCTTAAAAGAGTATATGGGAGAAAATGGGAGAATTAGGGGTACACACTGGTTTTGAGAAGGGGATAGGTAGGAATAATTGGGATAGAAGAGGAGAAATTAAAAAGTAGAGGATGGTAAGGTTTGTTGGTTTTGCAAGAATTCACGATGACTAGGATCTTTGTTCTGTGACTAACTAGTTCACAGAAGCGGATGAAGTCAAAAGAGGTTAGTAAATTATACATGACTATTTGAGTTTCTAGATGTTTTGTTCTTAGTTTTAGCAGATATTGTCTTCTTTCTGCTCAATGAGAAAGGATAGTTTTAACATCTTGTAATTATGCATTGTTCTTCGTTTATCAATTCCAAGAAAAAACTTGTCTATTTTGAAAGTTAGATGTGATAAATCAGTGTGGTTTTCTTGGAAGCATTCCAGAAGATCTTGTGCTTTAGCTGTTTGTTTTATTTTGACTATAGTAATATGTTTCTATTTGTTGATGTTCAGGTTAGGGAAAAACTTAGTTCATCAGAGTATGGGGAGTTTGTTGGGTACATGAAAGCGTTGAAGTCAAAAGCAATGAAGATTACCTCAGTTATGGAGTCCATCGTGCGCTTGTTTTCTACTACAGAGAGGCTTCCGCTTCTTCGGAGGTACTATTTATATTGTCCTGAATGCATGGGCATGGCAGTCTCTAAATATGGTAGCAGATATGATATAGGACTATATGTATTTGTTCCAACAAAGAATTTTTATCATGTAATTTAGTGGAAAGCCTATTCGTGCATGCTCTACTAGGCACATTGTCTATTCAAAACTGAGAGTTAGGAGGTATTTATTTAGTACTAACTAGGAGGGTGGTGGCTGAGTTCATTTAGCAGATCTTGTGAATAGAAAAATTGTGTCCCCAAGTGTAGCATGTTGGTGAGGGGAACTACACATTGCTGGTTGCATACGCAACATGTTGTGTTGAATGTTGTATTATACTATTATGTACCAACTTACAACAAAGAATGACTACCGATGTGTAACTCTGCTGTGTTACGTTGTATATTTGACAGGTTCAAGGATTACATCCCTCAGAAGTACCGTCCTCTGTATGAGCAGCATGTTGCCTCTTCTGAGGAACATGTCGGCAGAAAAAAGTAGGTTTGGTTTGTTTCCCCACAACACAACTTTAGTTAACTTGTTTGTCTTTGATCTCTATTGTGTTGAGAAGATTTGCATATGCATATGGTTTTGGAAACCATTTCAATACAAATCATTTGACTTGATGTAGCCCGTCTCCATGCAGGAAAAATGGTGGTGAAGTCTTGAAGAGCTTTCTCTAATGGAAAGGAATAGAAAGAATTGGATGTCATGTCCCATGCCTATAACTCTAGGTTGGGAATACTTGAACATGGAGACGGATCCGCAGAGCTTAATTGAAACTTGAATTTATCTAGACAATGGTTGTATAAACAAGACAAGGCATTCAATACAGTTGCAATCTTCTTCTAATTTGGTGAGTTGTCTTCGATCGATTTGGTTTGTGGCTCAAATCCATACAATCTGATATGCACTTGTTTTAGCGTATATCTATATTCACCAATTGTGTAACTCGTTAATGTCGACGATTGTACGCGATGTTATGGACCATGTTCCGGACTGGCGCAGCCCTGCATGGCTGCATGCACATATGGTCCCGTACTGGACCACGTTCATACCATTCTTGGTTGATTTGCATATGGTCCATTTCCTTCAAATCCTTGTGGTACCTACCTTATCATCCATTTCTTCACGCTGCATCACACAAGATGATCAATTTTTTTCCCCTTTTCTTAACAAATTAATGGGTTTTTAAGTAAAAAATTGTGTGATTCCATTCTATGTTCCATTATTTATTGTGTAGATTGAATTTAATATTTTATTATGTTTATTAACGGAAACTCTTCTGATTTTTTAATTTCAATTTTGAATTGTCCAATGTAAAATATTTCGAGGTCAAAACTCCCAATATTCCCTAATCTATATGGGTCAAAATTTAATTAATCCCTGTTTGCAATGAGTGACCAACTCACTATAGATCTTTGAAGTTCTTTTTTTTTGCACACGATAGAATAGTACATGAAGCCTTCCACTAAATCCACTGACCCTCTTTCGTGGAAATGCACTTGTATAAGCCCAGTGAAGTGAACCAACTAATCTTTTTTTTGGTTGAACCAATAAATCTTTTTTAGTTAAGTATACGGGTATGATTTGCATAAAGTCATAAAGAGAAAGGTTTCATAACAACCGGAGAGGAATTCGAAAGGGGTCCCCGTCGTGCTGGATGGTGGGTTTTTCGGCCGTCGTTCTGTCGTCTTTTCTGAAGCCTTTGCGCTTTGGCAGGGGATTTTGGAGGCCATTCGCCTCGGCATTCCCCGTCTGCTTATTGAAGGTGACAACCTGCAGGTCGTTAATGCAGTGTTGGGTGATTGGAGCTGTCCGTGGGAGGTGGAGATCATGCGTGCGGACATTCAGTCTCTGCTGGGTCAATTTCAGAGTTGGGGCATCAGACATATCTTCAGGGAGGCCAACTCAGTTGCTGATTTCATTGCAGACTCGTTTCGTCGTGTGTCGCCGACTACTCTGGGTTCCGATCCGGTCCTTCGGGACCTCATCCGCAAGGATGCTATAGGATAGTTTTCTTTGTAAAGCTAGCCTAATCTCTTTCCTGTATCAAAAAAAAATAAAGAGAAAGGTTTCAGTATAACTTTTCTTATGATGTAACTACATAATGATTCTTAGATATAGGATTATAAGATGAGTATGATTCGATCTATAATATCTTGTGCATTATTTGGTCTTATAAATAACATTGGCCTGGCTATACTTTCTAATAGAAAATACTTTTTACATGAAAGTATACTTTCTTGGTCTTGAAATGGGTGAAAATAAACTACATTTCACAAATTTCAAGATAAAAAAGTATACTTTCTACATGAAAGTATACTTTCATGATAAAGTGTAGCAATAAATATTCGAAGTTTTTTTGTTATTCATAACAAATAGTATTGATATTGGTTTGGCATAGATGTGTTTTAGTCGTTGTATATCACAAATTTGTTTATCATATCATGTAGAGTTATTCAAAACTAGAACAAAAAAGAGTGGTTTCGAAAAGGGGCATCGACCACACATATGAATCTCCGATGTATAGGTTGTATACGAAAAAGCTATTGTTGTCTGCTTTAGCACAAGCTAACTTGTTTGATGACTCCAGAAGCAACTCATTATCGTATTGTTTATCGAGTTCAATAGGTATGCGGCGTACCTTGTAGGAGTTGTTGTCATTGTCGAATCCGAAAAGACAATTGAGTTTGTTTCCGGTAAGGAAGAAGGTCGCCGATTTGTTACGATAGGATCTGATGAACATGGGATCCTTGATAAGCTTATTCCATTCTTTGGAGAGAAGTTTGCATTTTAGAAAGGATTGTAATGGAAGTCGTAGTAAAATTTGTAATATTAGGTCAAGTGGAAAAGAGGTTTTCATGGTGTTTGAGATGAAAAGATGAAAAGGAAGCTAAACCTCCTGTAGCCTTAGTTAAAAAAAGCTTAATTTGGTTATTGTTGGTGAAAAAGTAGATAGCCCACCACCCAAAAAAATAAGATTCCCTTGGTATCCGATGAAATTAAGTGTTGAATTTGATTATTCTAATGAAAGATATTGATTATTGTTGACGTATTAAGTGTTGACCTAAAGATTTGACATCATTATTGAGATATGATTCCGACATAGTCTATCTTTTATTTATACAAGTGATGATGACCTGTGTGTATGCACAATACAAATTATTTGCTTAAACATATCAATATAATGCAAATTGCACACAACAATAGGGTGTTGTAAAGCCATATATATATATAGAGAGAGAGAGAGAGAGAGAGGGACGCTCAAGAAAACTACAATTTAGAGAGGACTAGAGAGCCTTAATATTGATCGTTAGATCAAAATAAATCAATGAATGATAATGGGGGTCTATAATAAGGAAAATTGAGGGGAGTATGAATTTAGAAGTTCCGAACATTAAGGGTGTGTTTAGTTTTGGATAATTATTAATAATTAACATAAAATAATAGAAAAATGAGGAAATTAAATCTGATTGGTTTTAGTTTCAAATTCAAAATTAAAATTTGAATTTTAACTAGCAGAATTTTTTATACGTATTTTCCGATTTGACTAAGAATGTATGACGATTTGAATAAGTGTTTATAATGGTTTAAATAGCAACAACTAAATGTTGATTTGAAATTTATAAGGTTGAATAAGTACTCATTTTACCGTGAATAACGTTTCATCATTATTTGCATAATTCTTGATTGCATATCATATCAACATTACATATATTAATGTAATAAATTGAATAAGAAAAATATGAGGACCATTACATCTCAAGTACATATTACAATGAATTTGAATAACTAGTACTATATCTATTTATTTGAATAATTACACATAAATGGAAATAAACTGATCATTATCATGGTCTTCGACACCGCCTATCTATACATCTTCGATCATCATTCTTGAATAGCTGCATAACATAACGGAAATACATGAATAACAATTCTCGCAACTATTAATAACAAAACACATATGATATAAGTGAATAACAATTCTCGCAACTATTAATAACAAAACACACATAAGTGAATAACTAAACATGCATAAGTGAATAACAATTCTTGCAACTATGATCCATGCACCAATGAATAAGTCTATTGACGATGATGAATAACTATAAACGTTTTCCATATTAAACTATTTAATTTATAGTACATAAGTATGAAGAACTTACTGCATAAGTCAATTATCATTTATACCTTTTCATACGCCAATGCATAAAACCAACACCACTATTGCAACACAAGAAAAAAATAAGAAAGGCATTACGCAAATTTGTATCAAATATGTGGCTAATGCAATGGAAGCGGAAAAAATAGACAGAGAAATGGATAGATGGATAGATGGGAACGAGAAAGAACCTCATGATTTATCATCATCATATACCGATTTGTTATTCACAAACTCACATGCCTCATTTTGTTTTGGATGTAAAGGTCCTAATTGGTAATGGTTGTAGAACACAAAGTAGAATATAAGCATATTATGTGCACAAAGCTCACCTTCTTCAGCGGGTGTATGGGCATTTCTTGATGATTTTCCTGGTAGTTGTTATCAAAAACAATGTCCAGCAAACACAAGTCATTTCCATGAACAATCAAACAAAAGAAAAAAAGAGGATCAACATTTGTCTGAAAAGCACCACCATAATCAGAATAGAAATAAATAAAAAGGCGCTTGTCGCATCAGCTCACTGGTTGAGCACTCATGGTAGTACCATGAGGTCTTGGGTTCGAGACTCCAAGGCGGTGGTTTTCCCTATTTCCTTTAGAGCTAGTTAGTAACCAGTTTTCATCCCTTGTGGATTCTCTAGGCGATCCCAAGTAGTACTTGCGGCGACCCTAATCCTTTCCTTATAAAAAAAAGAAATAAATAAAAAGGGTCAAGGACATTTTAGGAAGTCCATACTTTTATTGTTGCCAATGAAGGCTCTAGTTCAGTGGCCAATGCATCCAGATGCTCTTTTGCATCCTACACCATTATTCAAAATAAGATAAGAGCATAAAAGGATCAATCATAACGACATATAGGTTTCTTATGTACATTGACTTGAATTTTTTTCTTAATCTAATTCAATTCTGAGTGCAATCAATAAATTTGATTCAATTAAGATATTAATTTGAGAGTAGAAACATCAAACCTTATAAACACCAGCTACTACATGAATCGATATCATAAGACCCCGCAAACATTTGTATCAATTCCTACGAAACGCAAGTCGTCGACTTTCCTCGCCACATCTCGCCGTGGACGCTTGTAGATCTTAACTTCCGTTGGCACCAACGAGGAGCATGGT
Organism: Polygonum aviculare; assembly: GCA_934048045.1. Lineage (NCBI taxonomy): Eukaryota > Viridiplantae > Streptophyta > Magnoliopsida > Caryophyllales > Polygonaceae > Polygonum > Polygonum aviculare. Next base: position 12,149,405 of record OW204023.1, on the reverse strand, counting down.
CATCGTCGTACGAGATTTGCCACTTACCGAAGGGGTTACACATGGTTGCAAAGAAGGCGATCGAGATTGACGATTGAAACGAAGAGAGCAAGAGAGACGGTTATGGAATTTTTTAATATACGAGAGATATGGATTGAGATTGAAGCAAATCAGGTCCTTAAATTACGGTTGAGAGATTTTCTCAATTTGGATTTAACCTAGTGCATCTAAACTTTCAATTAATTTTGCACTCTTTTTAATTTACATAGCCAACAATTTAATTATTACTAATCACACGATTTAGATTGAGACTTTTAGTACACCATATATCATAACTACATACTAAAGCGGAGGTTAAAAATAATAATTTCATATTAATTTTTTCCTAAATAAAAAAATAAACTGCAAATTTTATACACAATCTTTATAGAAATCTTCTTAACTAATAATTTCTATTTTAATTTTTTATAAAATTAAACTTCAAATTTTATACATAATTTTTCTATAATTCTTCTTAACTACTAATTTTAATTTCATTTGAATCTTACTTTTTTTTAATAAAGTCATACCTTGATCAAAATCTTGATTTCAATTCAACGCCTTTTATTAGCCACAATTATATTATTTTAATAAAATTACATAATTACCAATATATCCAACCACATAGCCATTTTATCAAATCAATTTGATTTGTTGATAGTTAATTGACTTATTTTTTATTAGTTACAAAATTTTATTATAGATTCTCAATATAAATAAATTATATACATATATACACATATAAATATACATATGAATTTGATTTTTTTCAAAAAATAACTATAAAATAAAAATATTAATTATAAAATACATAAACTTACTGATAAAAACAAGTAATCAATCCTTATATGTCAAAATTACAATACTGTTAATCTTTGTTTGATTAAAAGAATGTTTTATAACATAAATAATGTATCATTAAAATCAATCCCAAAAGAAGCAAATTATATAAAATTTGTATGATTTTATATCAAACTATTCTTTTGAATAACTTTATATAGAAGTTAAGTAAGCTTTAGTTACATCAAATCATGCCTTCAAGGCACGGGGACCGACATTTTCTATATATATATATATATATATTGAGCTTCAATAGAGAACAATTAAATATGAAAGAACAAGAGAGCAATAGGCCTTTGGATGAGATTGATTTTAATGGTTAAGATTGATCCCCAAAATAGACAAAATAATTATGATAACACACAACCCCTAATTGTAGGAACAATAAAAACAAATTCAATTTTTTTAAAAATCAAAAAAGGAAACACGAGAATTTTGGAAAACTTGCACCGTCGTCAGGACACCCTCTCATCGGGACGGTTACACCGCTGCACAACCCTCACTCTCGTCGTCACTCACCTTGCTCTCGTCGCCAAAACCTGGGTTGTCTCCGACGCCGGATATCGTCCTCTCCTGTCGGAAAACTTTAACCGCCAATCCTCGTCGATCTCGTCACCGCTCGTCGCTCGCCTCTCGCTCCTCATTGCTCGTTGCGCTTTGCCGCTCGCCCATCACCCCCAAATCCGAAATCGCCCCTCGCCGATAACAATCGCCGCTCGCCCATCGCCCCCAAATTCACCGCTCGTCCATCGCCCCTCACCGTTTTCCCTCACCGTTCGCACCTCGTCTTCCCACTGATAATCGCCTCCAGTCCGACTGTACAAGCTCGCTCGTTACCCTATATTTAAGAATACCGATTGTATATAAGATAACATTGCATGTATATAGACATAAATACAGTGTATACAATGAACATTTATACATGTTTACGAAATACAAATAGAATATAGATTAATAAAGATCTTTTATACAGAGTTTAACATATATATATACACATAGTGTGTATAGATCACAATTGTATGTAACATAGAGGTCATGGGTATAGAAATGTATGTAAATTCTAATAATTGTATATAACAGTATAACTATTGTATATTGAGATCAATATAAACACATCATACTCATTCGTGTATAATTGGTATATTAATTTTAATAATTGTACACATATATTAAAACGGTGTATATGCTCAACATTTATACAATTTTTTTGATTCAATGTAGAATTAAAAATAGTTTGCATATAAGTCATGTATATTAACTATGAATTACATGTATATACGCTAATAACGAATGTATACATAATTCAAATTGTACATATAAAAGACATGTTTTGATTAATTGTACATACAATAATGCAAATAGTATCCAGCTACATCAATTTTGTATATACATTTATTAAGTTGTTGTATGCAATATTATAGTATATATATATAGAGGATCAACGCTTGCTTGACGTGGTGGCCGGAATTCAACCGAGAGTAGTTCCGATGTTCAACATGCAGTTCCGAGAAGTTCAACGTGGTGATTCATAGTGGTTTTGGCGACGAGGTGGTTCGAGCAGTTCCGACGGCGTTTCCAACGCAATGGAGGTTGCGGGTCTCCAGCGACGGTGGGTTCGGTGGTGGCCGGGTCTCCAATGACAGCGGTTTCGGTGGTAGCCGGTTTCAACGTGGCCGGCGCAAGGTTTCAACATGGGCGGCGGTTTCAACGTGGCGGGTTTGGTGGTCGTCGTCGATTGAAGTGGTTGCGGGAGTTTTTTTGGACGATTGAAAGTAGCTGCAATGGAACAATGTAGCAAAATCAAAACAAAATTTTAATTATTGTAGTTAGAAGGAGTAAATCATAGGGAGAAGATCTCTCCTATTTTTTGATTTTTTTAAACTATTTTCCTATTTTTTGATAATGTAGGTACCAATCTCACTATTCATCCCAATCTCATCCAAATGTTCTGTTGTTTTCTATACGATCTTGTTTAGTGTGTGTGTGTATATATATATATATATATATAGAGAGAGAGAGAGAGAGAGAGAGAGAGTTAGGTTCTAGTGAGGACTACTCTTATGGTAAGGACAACCCCTTATAACCCCTTACGGTAAGGAGTAACCCAATCCATTGGATTTACCTTCTTATCTTATAATGGATGATGCATATTATTTTTTTTTATTTTTATTTTTCAAAAAATCATTTTTTTAAAATTTGTTTTTTCAATTTCGATTTATTTTCATCTTCGAAAAATTCAAATAATATAAAAATTGAAGTTACATTAATAAAAATTGAACTAACACTAAGAAAAATTGAACTTATTGTACAAAAAATTGAACCCATACAAATTAAAAAATTGATCTTCAAGTACACGTAATTGAACTTTTAACATAATAAATTGAAGACTAATTGAATTACCACATTTCACGTTAATAATCATTATTTTTGTAAAGAAATATTTTTTTCATATTTTAAATTGTTTTATTTTTATTTATGTATTACAGCTGTTATTTTTTGTAGGAAAAAGATTTTTGAATTAATAAAATATAGAGGATGACCTAGACGGATATTAGTTTTTTAGGTTTTTTTTACTATTAGTTCAATTTTTTTGTTTTATGAGTTCAACTTTTACATGGTTTGAGTTCATTTTCTATATAATTTGATTTTCACAAAAGTAAAATTAGTTAAGTTTAATATTTTATTAATTCAAAAATATTTTTTCTTACAAAATAATAATTGTAATACATAAATAAAAACTAAAAAAATTTTAAAAAGATAAAATTTTTTTATCTTTCTTCACAAAAACAATGATTATAACCTTGAAATGTGGTTGTTCAATTTATGTAACCGAAGTGTTCAATTTATTATGTTAAAAGTTCAATTACGTGTACTAGAATTTCAATTTTGTAATTTGTGCGGGTTCAACTTTTTCTTAGTGTTAGTTCAATTTTTATATTATTCGATTTTTTCGAAAATGAAAATAAATAAATAACAATTTAGAAAAATAATTTGTTTTTTATTTTTTGAAAAATAAAAAAATTAAAATAAAATGGATCATCCAATAGATGGGGTTACTCCTTACCGTAAGGGGTTGTCCTTACGTACCATAAGAGTAATTCTCACCGGAACCTAACTCTATATATTACTCCATGATAAATATCAAATTTTATATAAAAAACAATTATTTTGTCGAATATAACTTAACTTTAATCAGGGGATCTATCACCATTCACGGTTCACCGTCCATTCCTTGAACTCATACAGGCTGACATGTGCATTGATCTTCCATTTTGCAAGTTTCAGATAAATCAATTTGACATCTCATGATCGTTATATTTAACCCTATGCTGAATGATTGGAAGATATATTGGATCGATTCTATCAAAAAAAGGAAGATATATTGGATTTTGCCTCTGCATACATGCCTTAGATAGCATGAAAGCGTAGTATAGATAGGATGGTTCATGCACAAGGCCCATGGGGAGTCCACATGTATAACACAACAATTTTTAAGTATGGGTTGTCGTTCGATCAAGAGGCCGGGACCATTGAAATGTACAGTATGGACCACAAAATTTCATTCACACATGGAAAAACGTTTTACAACATAAACATATGTTTGGTTAAAATGAATTATATAATGCATTTGAATTAACTTAAAACTTTCTTTAACCTATAAACTGTAAACCGTAAACATGCAATAGAAATACATGAACATGAGATAGATATGTGAACCCAAAACACAAATACATGAATTCTAAAAAATATTTATGATTTTGTGTTATTATGTTATTATGTGTAATCTTGTCCATAACACATAATATTGAGAAATTGTGTTATTATATGTATTAATATGATCCATAATTAAAATTGATTATATTCACATATTTCATTCCGATGATCACATATTTATATATTTTGTTCTTGTTTTCAATTTATAGGATAATAAAAGTTTTCGACTGAATCAACCTCTTATACAACATCTAGGGATACGTGGGAATTAAAATATATCAATTTTTTCAAAGCTCGTAATATTAAATTATGTTCTTTTCGATTTTTTTAAAATGCATTCATTTAAATCCTGTCCGAGAAAACCAAGAAAGTTCTGTTTGCTTGGACAGGCGTCTCTCTAAAGAGGAAATAAGGGGCGTGATCCGACTTATGGGTAGCAGGAGAGCAGTTGGGCCGGATGAAATACCAGTGGAGGTTTGGAAGTGTTTAGGAGAAAGAGGTATAGAGTGGTTAACAACCCTCTTTAATGTTATTTTCAGGACAACTAAGATGCCCGAAGAGTGGAGGCTAAGCAAGTTGATTCCGATTTATAAGAATAAGGGAGATGTGCAACAGTGCGGCAACTACAGAGTTATCAAGTTGCTCAGTCATACAATGAAGGTTTGGGAAAAAGTAATCGAGTTGAGGTTGAGAAGTTTAGTTAAGGTGTCAGAAAATCAATTCGGTTTCATGCCCGGGAGGTCATCTATGGAGGCCATCCACCTGCTGAGGAGACTGATAGAGGAGTTCAGAGAGAGAAAGATAAATCTGTACATGGTTTTCATTGACTTGGAGAAAGCGTATGACAAGGTACCGAGAGATCTGATTTGGGACTCATTGGCAGCGAAGGAAGTGGTAGAGACGTTCACAAGATTAGTTAGGAATATGTACGAGGGTTCGATGACCAACGTGTGCTCCCCGGGTGGGGACACTAATTACTTTAAGGTAGAGGCAGAACTGCACCAGGGTTTAGCACTGAGCCCATTCCTTTTTACCCTGGTGATGGACATGTTGACAAGGGATATTCAGGGGGAGATCCCGTGGTGTATGCTGTTCGCAAACGATATTGTTTTGGTAGATGAGTCCAAAGATAGTGTCAATTACAGACTTGAAGCTTGGAGGGATAGGTTGGAGTCTAAAGGTTTCAGACTGAGCAGATCCAAGACGGAATATATGGTGGTCAGGTTTGGGCAAGGTGTTGACGTAAGTGAAGAGGTTTTGTTAGGAGGGGAAGTTATTGCAAGGAAAGAGAGTTTCAAATATTTAGGGTCCGTCCTGTAGAGTGATGGTGGTTTCGACGAGGATGTTACACATCAGATCCAGAGGGGTTGGCAGAAATTGAGGGCGGCATCATGTGGTTTTGTGCGATAGTAAGATTCCGCTGAAGCTGAAAGAAAAGTTTTACAGAACGGTGATCAGACTAGCCATACTCTATGGAGCAGAGTGTTGGGCCACCACGAAGGCACAAGAACAGAGACTTTTAGTGGCCGAGATGAGGATGCTGAGATGGATGAGCGGTCACACACTGTTGGACAGAATTAGAAATGAAGTGATCAGGAGTAGGGTGGGAGTGGCTAGCTTAGAGGATAAGCTTCGTGAGTCAAGATTGAGGTGGTTTGGGCATATCCAGAGGCGGGGCCCCGAAGAGCCAGTCCGAAGGTGTGAAAGTTTGGACTTGGGAATTATTCGCAGAGGGAGAGGTCGACCGCGGAAACGATGGAGAGACAACATAAGACGGGATGTCAGCCACTTGGGGATTTCGACAAAGCTAGCTTTATGTAGGGACACGTGGAGGGAGGAGATTCGAGTGTTGGATGGCTAGACCCTGTCCTGACCGGCAATGTTTAGTTATTGGTTTTGTTTGTCGTTTTGTTTCGGGTTTTGTTTTGTTTCGCTTTCTGTGTTTGGTGCCTTGTGTGTTTTTTTTTGTCATGTTCTGTGCTGGCCTTTGTATGCGTCTTCGCTTTTATGTTCTACTGTTGGGTCTTTTGGACGCTCCCCCTTTGCGTTAGCCAGGGGTGCCCCCATCCTGACCCCCCAGATTCCCCGAACGGGGAATTGCACTGGGTTATTGTTGTTGTTGTTGTTTTGTTACATCATTACTGCGCTTGAATTGCAATGTTTATATACTTGATACAAATATTTATAGTAGTTGAAACAAATAAAAACTCTACTTCTTTTGAAAATTGTTTTTTTAAGGACATTAGCATTTAAAATGAAATTGCTCTAAAAAATAATTACGGAGCTGAACAACATATGGGTGTGAATAGTCACGGAAAAGTACCTCAAAGACGACGTAATTTTCACATATAAAAAGAAAGCAAACACGTCGTGACAATGGTCACAACTGATGAAACTTCGATCTGAGTTCTTTGAAGGTGTGACTTGACAAGTGAGTGACAGAGAAACCATTAATTTCTGGACAGATAACCGGGCGCTCAATGAACCACTAAAGAACCATGCACCTAGACGGAATAATTAATCAAGGAAAGGAAGGTGCATAGATGATGATAAGAATTGGAATTGTGATGAGCTCGCCCAATGGCTCCCACAAAATGTAGTAGACAAAATCACTGAAATCTAAATACCAGACAATCCCTAACGTGACCGCCTATATAGTGCCCCGAGTAAAAACGATTGGTTCTCGACAACCTCAACCGTTAACCTAGTAGCAAAAACAGACACGTACACTTAACCCAAGCCAAAATAGTTGGATCTGGAAAGTAGACACACTCCTCAAAGTTAAGAACTTTCTTTGGAAGATAGACGTGAAAAGCATCCACTTGATTTCAGAAATTTTGAATTATATCTTCTAATTCTCGATTGAACATATGCTCTTTTCTTGTTTTACATCAATGTACTCTCGACATTGAACTCTTCTAACTTAGATATTGAAGGTGGGGTAGAGAGACCCAAGTCCTCTTATCTATTGTTTTACATGGCTCAAGGAAGAAGACGATTTGTATTAAAGGAAAGAGATTGAATCTTTATAATTATATATTAAAGTGGATGTTCATATAAAAATTAAAATAGTATGTCTCAATTTCATGTTAAATCACATATAATATAAAACAACACGTATCATCTCCAAATCATTCTAATTGTTTGAAAATTAGTTTAGTAATGTTTTATTGGTTAAAGTTTAATTATAGATTTCACATATAAAACAAAACTTATATTTATAAGATTTAATTTTGGATTATTTTCACAATAACTATAAAACATAAAGGGAAATTCCGGATGGTGCCCCTCAGTTTTGGGCTTTTTCTGATAGTACCCTCAAAATAAACTTATTCCGCAAAATGCCCCTGAGGTTTCACAAAATTCCGGAACGTGCCCCTTCTCCTTCTCCTCTTTGAACTCTGTGTATATCAGTCAAGATCTGATATCCCAAACTAAGCATTTAAGCGTTCATCGAGCTCGAGTTTGGTTCACGAACTGCTCATCTAGTTTGTTCACGAGCAAAATAATCGAGCTAACATGTTTGCATATAATTTGTTTTGATCAGAAGTGGGGAAACCCCAATTTATTAAGGCCGAACAGAATTCACGAGACGTGGGGTGGCCCTACCTGCGACATCGTCGTACAAATTTGGAGAACATTCGAAGGAGTCTCCAAATCAAAAGGAAAGGAAAAGGCAAAAGCTTAGTGATGGAGTCCACGACCATGTTCGCTTCCCTGAAGACATGAGTGAGTCGGGCATCACCGACCTACATGTTTGCATATAATTAAATGCAAGGAATTATGTTATATCTTTTACGATTTTATATAAGGTTATAAAAAATAGTTTACTAAAAAAATCTAACAATATTATGTATATTTTAGATGAGAAATTTACACTAAACCACCCGTTAAATAGGCGAATTTACAAATAACCACCCGTTATACAAAAATTTGATTTAAACCACCCAAAATTTCAATTCCATTAACAAATAGCCACCCAAGGCCCCATTCCGTCAAAAAATCCGTTAAAAAGTGTAAGTTTACCATAATGCCCTCAACTGTTCAAAATTAATTACAAGAAAACCAATGTGTTTGGACAGGATTTTGAAAACCAACCTGTTCACTTCAAAAACAAATAAATCAAACCCAAAACTTACAAAACCCCAAAATTTACCCTATATCTATTTTATTTTTCCTTTTTCCTACCCAATCTACTATCCACACCCCACAATCTCTATCTCACGAGACCCACTTCCTCACACCAAATTTCTTTCTTTTTACTTTGTGGCCCCACTCAGATCCCTTTCTAGTTTCTTCAACCCCGTTCCCCTGAACTCACGCACTGGCCCTACCCTTTTTTCTACCTTTTGCCTCCGCCTGCTCACCCGAATCCAGATCTGGGCCTGCACAATTCGCCGGCCAAGATCCGACAGCCACCAACCCCTCCGCGCCCACACTCACCTTGCTCCCTCACCTCGGCCACCACTCCGCCACTCCCTCGCTCGCCTACTCTGTCCCACCGGAGTCGTTCGAGCCACCAGCCTCCGGCCTCCCCGACTCGATCTGCCCGTCTCCCTTACCCAGATCTCCGGTTCGCAACCTTGCCCCACCGTTCTTCCCGATCTCGGATCCGCCCATGGCCCTTCCCGACGCCATTGCTTCCCTCTCGACTCACCTACTCCGACCCGACGGCTGACTCCCGATACCCCTTCCCGGCGAAAACCCAAGCCCGACCCCGACGACGCTCAACCCTGTCCGGTTTGGGGCAAATTTTGGGGTTTTTTAAGTTTTGGGTTTGATTTATTTGTTTTTGAAGTGAACCGGCCGGTTCCGAAAAACCTGCCCAAACCCATTGGTTTTCTTGTAATTATTTTGAATAGTGAAGCACATTATGGTAAACTTACACGTTTTAACGGATTTTTTGACGGAATGGGGCCTTGGGTGGCTATTTGTTAACGGAATTGAAGTTTTGGGTGGTTTAAATCAAATTTTTGTATAACGGGTGGTTATTTGTAAATTCGCCTATTTAACGGGTGGTTTAGTGCAAATTTCTCATTTTAGATTGTTTATGAATATTTGGACGATCTTGTTCACGAACATATAGTTGAGCTTGTTCATGAACAAACGAATCGATCGAGTTTTCATGTGTTCGTGTTCGGCTCGTTTATCTTTTCGAAGTGTTTGAGCTCAACTCGTTCATAAATCAAGCCGAATATGAACAAATTAATTTTTACTGAGTCGAATGTCGAACTAACAGGGGGGACAGTGTGACAAACATGTGCGGTGCGTACAAGGTGAAGTAGACTTGTCAATCACGAAACGTAGAATATAAAAGAGCCCTAATTATACTTCAATATAATTCATCTTGCTTTCTTTCTATCAAGTGCTTGAAAGTAGAAATTGAAACGATGCAAACAAAAAATATAAAAGTCGATGTGTACACACAGAGAGAGCGGGAGAGAGACGTAATCTCTCTATTAGATTCAGATTGATCATGCCGTTCATCTCCATCATCCGGATCCGGCTCATTAGCTGATCTATCATCATCATTCATGAATTTTACATTTTCGGATGATTTTTTTATAATGTGTTGTAAGGATATAGTGTATATCAGTATAAGATATATTAATTTTAAATCTTAAATTTAAGTTTTTTAAAAAAATTTCAGCTAGTTTAATTTATTAATTCTATAATTTTAGTTTCTAAATTGAATCTATGTTACAACACACCATAAAAAAAAAAAATCAGAACTCTAGTCGGCACTAGCAAAATGGACAAGATAGTGGGGAAGAATCCTCTAAAAAATAACACCCTTGTACTTCGAGGGAACTAGATTCTGCTAGCGTTTTTGTTTTTCTACTCTCCGATGCATCCCGAGCCGAATGGAGCCTAAATCGTAATAATATGTACAAATCGGAGTGTCTCACTATCCCGCCCCGCCCACTCCACACGTTTTCCTACATCCTTCACTATATATATCCGCTCATCATTTCATATCATCATATAAACCTATTTACTTAGTAACCCTAATTCTTGATCTATACATCATCATCATCAATATAATAATAACAATAAAATAAATAAAATGCTGAGCACACAGGTTTACAGTATAAACAGCAAGGCGACCTTGGTGGCGGGGAGGCTGCCGGCGGGGTTGGTTTCCGGCAGCGTTCCGGGAGTCGTCATCAGGGCAACTCATCCGAGAAGCCAGCCGGGGGCCAGGCGGCTCAGACGTCGATGCGCCACCAGGGCAGAGGCGGCGCAGCAGGTGGCTGCTGAGGTGGCGGAGACGGCCAGCAGCGTCAAGGCTGTGGTCACCGTCCAGATCAGCCTCGGGGGTCTGCTCACAAACGTGGGAATCACACGTGGCCTCGATGACATCACCGACTTACTCGGCAAAACGCTCACCTTGGAGCTCGTCAGCTCCCAGCTCCACCCAAGTATGTCCACTTTCTAGTGTATTCCGATTAAGCATAAGGGTTAACTTTAGTCTTGTGCAATAACACCTTTCTTTTTTGGGAATCGACTAAGTGTAGGTAATCCTACCTAGCTAGCTATATTTTAATGATTTTCTATATTTTAGAGAATCAAATGGAGAAGTTGTTTGGTTTATAAAACAAATTAAAATTTTAAATTTACCAGTTTCAAAAAACATAGGGATTCTATTAAAGGTGCACGCTCTTAATATATCAATTTTTCTATAAGATGTCTTATAATCAATAAATTATATAAAAAAACTAATTCTGAAAAGATTTGTTAAATCTTATATTTCTAATAATTTAATCATTTTTTGACAACTTTATTGTTATCCTATGGTTTAGTTCCTAAACTTAGTAGTCTTATACACGTAGAACACACTACAGAAAAATCCAGGTTCGTTCAATTCCCATGGAGCTAGTTTATTAGGAACTATGGGTAAAATACTAAAATCCAATAGGAAGGAAATAGTGAATCTGTGGTGATGATGTATTATTATATGATCGCTTTATAAAGATATTAATAGTATTAGCGGAGTATCTTTGTTCCATTGTTTTGTCATTTAATCTAAGTTTTCATACAATATGTATATGTTAATTTGATCTGCGTGAGAAAGTTCTTTCATTGTTTGCTTAAGATGTTAGGGGTAAGTTATCTCCCATTTTTTTTTAACTATTTAACTCCTTTTTAATCATTAACAAAACGTCTATCGCTTATTCTTTTATATAAAAAAAAATACATTCGTATATATGGTTTGTTTTTACACTAGCCGTGAACGTTTCTAACTGTCTACTTCTTTTAGTGATCGATAAATTTCATGTGGTGGAGACTGCATTTCTTTTTGCAAGGGATGCAATATCTCTACTGTGGACCAAATGTTTAAGACCAAATATTACCTAGCTAGCTAGGTACATCACGTGTAGTTGTGAGCAAAACTAGTTAAGGTACAATTTGAATAATGGATGCTTGCTTGGCTATATATATTATATATAGCTAGCTAAAGACAATTTAAATAATTAGCGAGATGCGAACTTTATACTATGTACTGTAGTGGTGGGTTCGCACATTTTCCTTGATTATCCTCGTCGATCCAAATGCTTCTTCCCCAATCAAATTCTGACACCTTTTTTTGGGTAGAAGTAGTATGCATGACAAACTTGTGTGGTTAAACAAGAAATTAACAACAAGTAATTAACAAAAAAAAAGGAAAGAATTCAAGTCAATGATCTAGAAGAAGCAAGTCATAATGTATATTTGTTAATGAAATTTGATAAGTTAAGTGCAATTAAACAAAATTAAGGTGGACTCAACCAAAAAAATTAAAAAAATTGAGGTGGAATCTTTGATGGTTGATATTGTTGATATTGTGAATTAGTATATAGATTAATTGTCAATTTTTTTTTGGTTGAAATTAATTGTCAATTATTGGTATGTAGAGAATTTTTTATATTATATATATATAAAAAAATTCAACATAAGGATAATTTCAAGTTTTCAACCAAAAAAATAAATCAATATAAGGATAATATACTATTAAAATGTGTGCACTGAGTGAGTAAATAGATAAATGAGATTTTGACATCACAATAAGTACACAGACAGTCTATCTTCGATCCCACCATTTTGAGGTTGTTATATTTTGTACGGACTATAGGTGTAAATTATTTTAAAAAAGCATTACCGAAATCGACTGATCGACCCATCCATTTCATAGAGTATGTAAATTTCGAAAGATTAGCTTTCAACATCGTCTTCTCCATTAATTATTTATTTATTTCTGAATGCACGAGAATTCATCCATTAAGATAAGTGGACACGATATCGATGTCGAGTCCTTTCGTCCGTTGAAAGTTTAGTAATGAAGACAGGACTGTAAATATATTGTTTCTGGACCACCTAGCCAGCTAGCCAGCTAGCTTTAATACACAACATGAAAATGATGAAAGTGATTAATCATAATCGTTTTTGGACTCTCGATTCTAGATATAAGTAATATACGATATATTTAATCTAATAAACCAAAAAAAAATGAAGATCCCAGTCCCAGAATACCACTGTGGAAACTTTTTGAGCCCTTGTTCTCAAAATCTATATATCGAACCCAGCTTTGTGTAATAGAATAATTTAAAATGAACAAGTGGCTATAAAATGAGACATTACGTGTGTGTGTGAAAAAAATACGAAGAAAACAATTAATTAAAATCCATCGAAAAAAATAATTAATATATATTATATCAAAAAAACAATTAACATATATTTGCGTTTGATGTGTGTGAAGAAAGCGGAGCGGAGAAGGAAGCAATTAGGGCATACGCACACAGGTTAAGCCAAGATGGAGACAACGCAAAATACGAAGCCGACTTTGTGGTCCCCGCCGAGTTCGGAGAGGTCGGGGCCGTTATCGTTGAAAACGAGCATCACAAGGAGATGCACCTCACCACTATTCTTCTCTCCGGCCTTCCCTTGGGCGACGTCCACATCTCTTGTAATTCTTGGGTCGCCTCCAAATTCGACGACCCCAAGAAAAGGATTTTCTTTACCAACAAGGTACGAATATCTTTCTCCTTAACCAAAATGATGGTATTTGAGTGAAATTCTAATTTGAAAATTTAAATTACGATAATATCCTTTGTATATAAATGTATGGGCGGGGTCGAACGGCAGTCGTACTTGCCGTCGGAGACGCCTGCGGGGCTACGGAGCCACCGAGCGAAAGAGCTGGAGATCGTGAGAGGCAACGGACAAGGCGAGCGCAAGAGCTTCGAGAGGATCTATGACTACGACGCCTACAACGACTTGGGGGATCCCGATAGCGATGTCAATCTCAAACGCCCTGTCCTCGGCGACGCCAAGAACCCCTACCCCAGGCGCTGCCGAACCGGACGCCGTCCCTGCAAAACAGGTACTTCCGATTCCGCGCTCCTCCTCCTAACCCTAACCCTAATTTCAGAGCATCAGTTTCACCGATTCCGCTCCTTTAGATCCGCAATCGGAGACGAGGAGCAGCAGCGTGTACGTGCCGAGGGACGAGCAGTTCTCCGGGGTCAAGCAATTGACCTTCTCGGCGACCACTCTACACTGCGTTCTGCACGCCGTCTTGCCTTCCCTGGAGACGGCCATGATCGACTCCGATCTCGGATTCCCCTATTTCACTGCTATTGAGTCGCTGTTTGACGAAGGCGTTAAGCTGCCCGCCCTCCCTAAGCAGCTCGGCCTCAAGGATGTCGTCCCACGCCTTGTCAAGGCCTTTAAGGACACCGAGGAAGGGATCCTCCGCTTCGAGTCCCCTGCATTGTTCAACAGTACGCGCTACTCTGATCTCCGTTCTCCTCTGATTAACACGTACACTCATGATCCGGCTTCTGTAGCATTTCTATTCACTCAACTGTGTATGCTGTGTCTGATTGTGATCCCTAGGGGATAGGTTTGGGTGGATTCGAGATGAAGAGATGGCTCGCCAAACCCTTGCCGGTCTGAATCCTTGTAGCATCAAGCTGGTCACGGTGTGGTTTGCTCTTCTGTGCACTTAATTAGAAGAGAACACTTTTTCTAGCATTCTCTAGTTTCCAAGATGTGTTGGTTTACCTGTGTTAATGATAATCGGTGGTGATTTAATAACTTGTAGGAATGGCCTTTGAAGAGCAACCTTGATCCAGAGATCTACGGTCCACCCGAATCAGCCATCACTACGGACCTTGTTGAGAAGCAGATTAAAGGCTTTAGCACTGTTGATGAGGTATTGCATTCTCTGAAAATATTTTTTGGTGTTACTACTTAAAAGATAAGCCTTTTCCCCTGCTGAATCTTTATCGGTGTTGAGTCACTTGTAGGCTATAAAACAGAAGAAGTTGTTCATCATAGATTACCATGATGCCTTCTTGCCCTATGTGAACATAGTGAGAGAGCAAAAGGGTACAGTCCTGTACGGTTCTCGCACTCTCTTCTACCTAATGCCAGGTGATTCCCTAAGACCTCTTGCTATTGAGCTTGTTCGACCCCCTTGTGATGGAAAACCTCAATGGAAGGAAGTATACACCCCTATTGGAGATGCTACTACCTGCTGGCTCTGGAGATATGCCAAGGCTCATTTCCTTGCACATGATGCCGGTTACCACCAACTTATCAGCCACTGGTATTTGTTTACTAATTACCTCTTCGGCTGATCTACATTCTTTCTCATTAGACATTATATATGCTAGAATTGCAAACCATAGTTTCTGTTTTCAACCTGTGGACATTAATCGTTTTAGTATAACGGTTCTGGTTATTTACTGTGGATCCTTCCCTAGGTTGTTTTGAGTTTGATGAGCCTGCTTTTTTGTCAAAATCTTATTCACAGGCTTCGAACTCACTGCTGTGTAGAGCCTTACGCAATTGCCACAAACCGCCAACTGAGTGCTATGCACCCTATTCACAGACTTCTGCACCCTCACTTGCGGTACACCATGGAGATTAATGCACTTGCTCGAGAAGCCCTCATTAATGCAGGTGGAATAATCGAGTCTGCTTTCGTGCCTGGCAAGCATTCCATTGTGCTCAGTTCCGCCATCTATGGCCAGGAGTGGCAGTTTGACCTGCAAGCCCTACCAGCTGACCTAATCAACAGGTACATATACAACACATGATACTTGTAGTATACATGTTGTTCTCTTATTCAGCATAATACGCCCTCCCATTTGCTAAGTGGTGTTTCGATCACAAGTTTTAAGACATTATAGTAGAATGTGTTATTGAATAATGAGGCAAGGATTAGTTTACTAAAAAAGTGATTATTAACTAAATGTGTCAATAGTACATTAACCAAATATCACTCAAACTCCACTCTATGTATGTATTAGTATTACACACACTGGAATTAATGTAAATGCCACAATTTTATTGTGTGAAATGCGTAAGTTCTTTGTAATGCATGACATCCTAACATTGATTTACAATTTGATTTGTTGTATAGGGGATTGGCGACAGAGGATCCATCTGCACCCCATTGACTTAAGCTAACAATTGAAGATTACCCATTTGCCAATGACGGGTTACTCATATGGGATGCAATCAAAGAATGGGTCACAGACTATGTCAGCCACTACTACAAATCACCAGAGCTTGTAAAAACAGACCAAGAGCTCCAATCATGGTGGACCGAGATCAGAACCAAGGGCCACGCAGATAAAAAAGACGAGCCGTGGTGGCCAAAGCTCGAAACTAATGACGACCTGATTGGGATCCTAACAAACATAATCTGGGTGGCATCAGGCCACCATGCAGCTGTCAACTTTGGCCAGTATGCTTACGGTGGCTACTTCCCCAACAGACCTACCGTTGCTAGAACCAAAATGCCCACAGAAGATCCCACCGAGGATGAATGGAACTTTTTCTTGGACAAGCCCGAAGCGGGTTTATTACGGTGCTTCCCATCTCAGATCCAAGCTACCAAAGTGATGGCGATTCTTGACGTGCTGTCTTCGCACTCACCGGATGAGGAGTATCTTGGGGAAAAACCCGAGCCGTCCTGGGCCGAGAATCAGGCTGTGAACGCGGCGTTTGAGAGGTTTTCGGGGAGGTTGAAGGAGATAGACGGGATTGTGGATGGAAGGAATGTTGATCCTAAGCTCAAGAACAGATGCGGGGCTGGAGTCGTGCCTTATGAGCTGCTCAGGCCCTTTTCTAAGCCTGGCGCAACTGGAATGGGGGTTCCTAACAGCATTTCCATTTGATCTGATCTGATTCCAATTTTCAACTACGTGCGTTTGTAGTTGTGTCACACAACTATCTGACTTGTGTGTCTACAGATTTAAGACTTTGAATGATGGTTTAATGCTCTACATGGGCTCTACAAATCTGAGACTTAATGCAAGATGCTGTATCTATAATGGTTCAAAATATTACCTTCAATTTCTACCCAAAAAAAAAAGTTAGCTTCAATATATGATTGGTACGTCCGAGAGATTGAAATTTGCGAAATTGAAATCCTTCACGGCACTGTATATACAGACAAAAATGTCAACAATCAAGTGGGTTCACAACTCATATAGACATGGATGATGGTCCCTTCATATATGTAAGGTTGCAATCCTTTCTCAGTTTCCGGTCCCTTCACGACTGTGCAGATTAGATTCCCTTCCTATCCCATAAAAACGTGCATACCTTAATTAAACGCTGTTTTCAGGCCCACTGGCCTTGAAAGGTCGCTTTTTGCAATCTCATCACTCATCACATTTGGCTTAGGGCTCGTGTGTTATTAATCTCTTATGTACAGTAAAAAGTGCACGGATGTTTTTTCAGAGAACAGATACTGACCTCATTTCATAAGTTTGTCCATAGAACATACGTACGTTTTTTGATATTGACCGGAGATAAGTTGGTCGTCCTCAATTTGTTAGTTTGTATTGAATTTATTATAACTAAATTGTTGTCCGTACCCCGTACGGGATACGATAGATAATATTTTTTTGATGTATTATTCAATTAATAAAAAAATTAGATATTGATATCGTCTTTTTTTATCCAAAATCGTGATTTGATGTTAAAAATAAATTTAAATTTTACATAATATGGACTAAATGAAAAGTATAGATAAAACCAGTGACGGATCTAGAACTGGTTCAATGAAGGGGCGGACTTTAGGCCGGCACGTCGCTCAGTCGTGATTGCTTCCTCGTCGTTGAAGGCTCGGAATCGCACATCTCATCGAATTTGGCTGCGAGCTCTCGTGAAAAGACGCAAATCATGATTTACACTTATGTTGTAAACACTTATATACATATTTGTACACTTTTTAATGTTAAAATTCCTATTATGTAGTTTTTAAAAAATAAAAAGGTAAAACACTTATACTCAAATCACCATTCTAATTTTAAAAAAATTTATACTATGATTTTTATTATAAAATTTGTATACATTTGTATTTAGAGGTGTATAAAAAAATATAATTTTTGAAATTTTTTATAATAGAAATTCAAATCTTAAAATGGAAATAGAACACCGTAAGGTGGAAGTGTAACCGATTATTTGGTTCGCTCATGAAAACCCCTTCGTTCAGCTCTTGCTGACCTCAAAAACCTTGTTTTTTTGTTTTAGCCCATAATGTTTTTTAGAAAAATACAAAACAGCCCAATTACTTTTTTGTAAAACGACGTCGTTGGTTTTGAGGGTTTAAACCCTTCCCTTTTTTCTTCGGTCTTCTTCCCTAGGCACTCAAGTCCGACGTCGACGGCGACGGTCGTTCCTTCGGCTCCGGCCCTTGTGTTTAAGGTTCATCCTTCCCCGGCCCCGACGCCTAATCCCGCCCCAACCCCGGCGCCCAATCCCGCCCCGCTTCCGTCACAGCGGTTGCCCGCTCCTCGGTACTTTACAGTGGCGCTCCGGCGCGATGGGGGGCATCCGCCCCCTAGATCCGCCGCTGGATTAAACATAATCATATTATTTCAATATGTATTTGATTAATTTAAAAAATCATATTTAATACGATATGAAATCTCAAGTGAAATGTCAACAATCACGTTGGTTTAGAATTCATAAAGACTTTTGATGATGGTCCCTTTATATGCAAGGTTGCGATCCTTTCTCATTTTCCACTTCCTTCATGACTATGCATATTAGATTCCCTTGCTATCCCATAAAAATGTGCATACCTTAATTGACCGTTGTTTTCAGGCCCACTGCTCATGAAAGGTCGCTTTTTTCAATCTCATCAATCATCACATTTGGCCTAGGGCACGTGTATAGAGCTTGATCTAGTTCACTTTGAACCGCCAAACCGAACCGAGCCGGAACCTAAACTGTGAAACCGGCCTATTATAGGTTTAAGTTTAAGTTCGACGCGAACCTAGATCGGTGGTTTAGGTTTTTTTTTTAAATAAAACAAATTTCTTTGTGGTCGTTGGGCAGGTGGAACCAACCAAACCGTCGATTCAACGATTAGTTCCACATGGGTAAATTTTTGTCACTCCTATAAATACTTCAATGCTCTTCTATTTGAATGCACGCCATCTCTCATTATCTCTAAGTCTCATACTCATATTCTCAATCTCTCTAAGTTTACGTTTTAGAATCTTTGTGTTGGATTTCGGTTTTATATTACATACTTTTCTTTAAAATTTTAATTCTTGATCCATTCTATTTAGCCGTCTTGATTACAAATTTTTCTACAAAATGGATGGATAATATGATCAAATTTTGGGATACAAGAGAGTCATGCTCAAAACGTTAACGATGCTAGTGTGCAATATACAATGATGCCCCCTCCCATTCCAAGCCAATGATATGTGGGAGATGGAGAATCATCTCAAGCACCATCATCCTCTATCGCTCGAGAGCTTTCTTCTGATGTTATTACAAAACATTTTCGAAAAGGAGAGTTTGATCAAGCTACTAAAAAATATATTGTTCATTGTAACTATTGTGACAAGAAATATCAATGGAAATATAGAGGAGGCTATGGAGCAATGAGGACTCATACAGAACAACATCACCCCAATAAGATGGGAATGATGTGAGAGCAATGAGGACTCGCCGGTTTTGCAACTTCTACTTCCCATACTTGTAGTTTATTTACTTACAGCCATAATGCCTATATGTATGGTGATGAACACTTTTATATCGTGGTAAAAACGTTATCAAAGAAAAAACCTAATTTCCAAAATCAAGTATAGTGAAAAAGGGTCGTACCACATAAACTTGGATTTCTCATACTTATTTAGTATGAGGAACGCCCAGGTGAGATAGTTATTAGGGTACAACATGAGGTATGAGGGGAACCGTTACATCAACCTAAATAGATGGTGAGATTTGAGGGTACACAATAGGATTAACTTTAGGAGAGGATTTGATTATTTCTACGTGGCTCCAATTAAGGTAAAAAACGTGTTTTATGGGATTTGATTGGATAGAAAATTGGGAGGGGAAATCTTTTATGGAAATGATTGAGATGAAAATATTTGGTTGCATTTTTTAAAATAGGAAGTTGCTAAATTTTAGGAATTGATAAAGATGAGATTGAAGATCTTTAGAAAAAATAAATAATTTTACGTAAAAATAAAAGTTCACTAGAAATCATGGAATAATGGAATATCTACTAGTCAACGTTCGAAAAACTCTGTGTGATGATTTGAATAATGATATTGTTCAACATGTTTTATAGTTTACTTTATTTAGGTTGAATAATTACTTGTTTACAGTGAAAATCAATTCGTTATAGGTTGAATAATTAGATGGATGCAATAAAAATAAGAATCTTATATGAACCTTGTATAGGTAAATGTAATACATTGAATAAGACAAAAATAACGATTGTTACATCTTGAATAAATACTACATTGGATATGAATAAGTACATCTATTTTTTGGAATGTACACTGCTATGAAAAAAAAACATTATCAATGTCTTCAAACTTCATCCATATGTACCTCGCTGCCATTGTTGAAGAACTGCATAGCAAAACACACATAAATGAATAACAATTTATGTATAATAGTACACACAACTAATATTGTTGAACAAGTGTTCATCATATAATGCAAAACTATCAAAACGAAAAATACACTATTGTAAAAGTTGTCTTATAATCATTGAAAAACACTATTGTATAACATGAAAAATACAAAACAGTTTAAATCTGTTACTTCAAAAATTGTTATTAGTATGTTGAAAAACACAATAGACATACATAAAACAGAAATGAAATCATTCGTTTTATCTCGTAATGAATAAGTTCGCGTAAATAGTTGAAAAAGATTCAAAGCGAGAAACCATTACGTATTTGAAACTAATATGTGAAAACGTTGTCTTATAATCATTGAAAAATACTATTGTACAACATGAAAAATACAGACCAATTAAAATCTATTATTTGAAAAATTATTATCAATATGTAAAAAAACACAATAGATACACATAAAACAGAAATGAGAAGACACTCTTTTCATCTTATAATGAATAAGTTCATGTAAATATTTGAAAAAGATTCAAAGAGAGAAACTATTGCATATTTGAAACTAATATGTGAAAAGTTGTCTTGTGATCATTGAAAAACACTAATATACAACATGAAAAATACAAAACAGTTTATATCTGTTACTTGAAAAATTGTTATTAATATGTTGAAAAACACAATAGACATACTAAAAACAGAAATGAAATCATTCGTTTTATCTCGTAATGAATAAGTTCGTGTAAATAGTTGAAAAACATTCAAAGAGAGAAACCATACCTGTCTTCCCGACGATCTCTTCCCGTCGATCTCATTCAAGCTGCATCCATGCACGCCTTTGTTCATGATCTGTAGCAATAAATCGACAAATCTTAGTTAAAACCTAGTTTTGAATTTCAAAAACAGCAAAAAACCCTCAATCTAGGAAAACCGGATTGTTACCATCGAAATTCACATAAACCCAAACTACTACATATGAGCTTCAAATCGACTAACTGCATAGGTTGTTGTAGACGATTAAAACCTAAATTAAAACAACCGAATGCACAAGCATATCGATGTTCTTGAACTGAAAAAACTACTTCGAAGCCCTAATATATCAAATCCAAGTTCGTCTAGGTGTAGAATGAAAGAAATTCAAAAAAAAAAAAAAATTGAGGCGTTATGAATGTTTACCGAATCAAAGGAATTAGTCAAGGTTGAAGAAGATTGCTTCAATGGAGTGTGTCACTTCTGCTATGGTGAAGATGGAACCAAATTAGGAGATAAGTTGAAAAGGGGGGGGATTTGAAGGGCAATTATAGCAAAATCTCACACAAAATCTTTTTTTTCCCCAAAAAAATCGGGATTGAAAAATAATTAGCTTCCTAGTGGGATTATAGTAATAATCTTGTGTTTCTCACCCTAATCCCATAAATACACCTTCTTTTAGATTAATCCTGACCGTATAATAAATCTCATCAAAAGACCATCATTAAACCGCATGTTACACTCTAAGAGAGTGTTTTACTCTAGCATTAATCTATTTAGTATTACTAAAGTAAAAAGGGGATTTTAAGAAGATTATCTCAAAATCTAACTATAATATGAAACAAAACAAGAAAATTTATATAAAATCAAACAGACAAAGACATCCAATTAAGTTGTTTCCGTTATTGAAGTGGTCATTGATCATTGATTATCATCATTCTCTTTCACCTTGAGTAATGTACTATGGTTTTGCGACTTAAATGCATGAAATCTTAATCCAAACTTAGAACCTAGTTTAGTCAGTAGAGTCGATCGATGCTACCAACCCTTATCACTAAAAGTCCTAGAAGATCTTCTAGGCTCGACTTAGCAATAACAAAGTGCATCAAGTATCAATAGAAACAAAACATATATACAAAACAATCAGACATTTATATGAATTGTGGTTAAATTTGCTCTTTAATCAATTAGCTCAATGGACTGTACAAGGATTAAAGTGTCTTACTTGTGATCAAGTTAATTCCAATCGGCTAGTAATTAAAAAGATCTAAGAATAATTCAACTTAGATTTTAAATTAGATGACCAATCTAGCAAAACCCTAGGTTAAATTTGATTCAATTAAGTATAAGAAAAACAATGTAATCAATGTTTGATAGAGGTATTTTAGTCGCCTTTAATACCTATCAAAGTAAACCAAACAACCCAACTAGTGTAGTAGGGAAGTAAGGATCGATCCCACAGAGACTTGTGTTTTTGTATATTGAATTTGAATACTCGAATGAATGTAAAACGGGGGGTTTTTGAGTGTTATTCTACTAGTTAATAAATTGAATATGCAAAACTAAAGATGATTTATCAAATATGAGAGAAGTATGCTTAACCAGTTAATATCCATTGCGAATTCAATTATTGATCGTTGATTATCAAAATTCTCTTTTTACCTTGACTAATCTATTGCGGAATGCTAATAACCCAACTTCATGGAATTATTAATCCTACTTCAATTCTAGTTATTAGCCCGACCAGTATTAACAACCCTAATTATCAAATAACCTAAGAGACCTCCTAGATTCAATTTGACAACATCATTAAGATTCAAGCATCAATAGAAACATGCATTCAGAGCAACCAGATATCCAAATAACATGCAATTGAATTCTCTTCTCTAATCAGTTAGTCCTACCAGTCCTAGATTGATTAAAAGTTCTACTTATGATCTAATTAATTCCAACCGGTAATTAGAAAGATCTAGTTGTACTACCCTAAAGATTCAATTAGATGGTCAATCTAACAAAACCCTAAATCAAACTTATCCAATTAAGCATAGAGAAAACAATCTAGTCAAGGGAAATTAAGAACAGTCAAATCTCACAATAATTCTTAGTTCACAACTTCAATTTACTAGTTAAGCAAAAGAGGTTTAGTTGTTCAAAGACATTGAAAAGCTTACAATTCTTCCAAAGGATTCTTGTTCTTCTCAAGCTCCAACAATATCCTCAAAGTCAAGAGTTATGAGAATAATAAACCTAGAAACTAATATCCAAAAATATATCTAAGAGGTTTCTAAAAATATTATCCAAAACAAGTTTCAACCCAAAAGCCCAAGCCCATACAAAAATACACTTCTCACTGACGCGGGTGAAAGCGCGGGCTGTGTCTTGGAAACGCGGGCGCATTTTCGTGGTAGTGCCCGAGTTTTCACGCCAGACGCTCAGATGCCGAAACGCGGCCTGGGACTCTGAAGCGCGGGCGCGCTTCCGGTGTCCTGCCCGAGTTTTCAAGCTTGTATCAACGAGACTCTCAATCACTTTGGGCACTTGATTTCTTCTTTAGCCTTCATCCATGCACACTCCTTTGGCACCTTCAAGCTCACTTCCGAGTCCACCATCACCATGATTCCGGCACTCGGTCAATCATATCTGCAAACATCAACCAAACGAGTGTAGATTCCGAAACTTCCAACACTAGAGCTAAACTACAAAATAAGGGAAAATCTACCTAAAATGCATGAAAAACTAATCAAAACATGTCCTAAATACTACAGCCTATATGCTCTATCAATGTTCAATGGGAATCATCAAATCTCATAATGATTCAATTGAACAACCTCAACAAATTAATTGAATAAAAGAAAAATAGCTAGAATCAACAATAAGAAAACTTACAAAGGGTTTTTTGGAATTTCTTCCTTCAAAGATCTCTCTTGTCTCATCAAAATAATAATAAAAAAATGCTTCTAACCTAAGGAATATCAATGCATTTATAGGGAAAATCACTATCACAAAAGATCCGGTCAACACATCAAAGACGACCTAATATATACTTCTTACGACACAAGGGTGAAGCAGGACCTAGCTAGGTGAGGCGCGACCGCACCTTGGAATCGTAGCTCGCACTTCAACAACTGAGAATAAATGGTAAGTCGCGACCAAAATGGCTGAGGTGCGATTATGCCTTGGTGATTCATGTTGCGCATGTGTTGATTTCCTTAGCAGTCTTCACTCGATGCATGCACTTTCTTAAGTCCTTTTCACTTGAGTCTTCATCCCTCTACAAGTCCACTAACTACATGCATCACCACTTGTACGTTCTAGGCTCATGATCAACCTACAAATCATCACAAAAAAGTGTAGATACTGCATAATGAGGAGAGCTATACTACACTATATACAAAGACAAATCTACCTAAAATGTATTCAAAACCGAATAAAACATGCTCTAAAACCTATGTCCTATATGCACTATCATATGGTCTTCCGTTAGAATGTATTCAAAACCGAAAACGATTTTCCCATAACTCCTCCGTTAGAATTGATGATGTGGTAAATGGAAAGATGAGATGGCAAATTAAAACATTATATTTTTATTTATTTTGTGACATGTCACTCAAACAAAAAAAATCAAATGCCATATCATTATATGGATGAATTACCTTCATCTTTAATTCATAAATAAAAACTAAAACATTAACCCCTTCAAAAACGAAATTGAAGATGAAGATATTTGCAAATCACGGATTGGACTTTACAAGTCCTTCGACGGTTCGACCCACTCTGCGCTTGCCCAGATTCGTCCGCCGAATCTCGCCTCCGACTTCACTGGCCTCGCTCCATCCTCCGCCATCACGCCGGCCTCGCTCCTCCTACGCTCCGGCCCCGCTCCGCCTTCACGCCGGCCTCGCACCGCCCTCGCTCCGCCTTCGCTCCGGCCTCGCTCCATCCTCTAACGGCTTTGATCCGCCCCCGACGGCTTGTTCAAGCGAGATGGAGATTTGAACGGCGAGGTTCTTGTGGGGTCGAATGGCATCGTCTTCGGCCGCTCAATTCTGCCGATGACCCCAAGAGCCGCGAGTTTCCGTTCGCCCAATTCGCAAGCTCCCAATTCGGCCAATTCGCGAGCAGAACCCTAGCGCTACCAGCAGTGGATCTCCAACAACCACCAGCAGATCTCCCAATTTCAGTTCATCGTTGTTTTCGTGCGGCACTGGTTTCTTCGATCGGGTGGCTGGCTAATCTTCACCATTGTTCTATTTCTTCCGTCTTCAATTTCGTTTTAATTTGAAGGGGTTAATGTTTTAGTTTTTTATTTTTAATTTTTTTTTTGGTAGAAGAGTTTTTATTTTTAATTAAAGATGAAGGTAATTCATCAATATAATGATATGGCATTTGATTTTTTATGTTTGAGTGACATGTCACAAAATAAATAAAAGTCTAACGTTTTAATTTGCCATCTCATCTTTCCGTTTGCCACATCATCAATTCTAACGGAGGAGTTATCGGAAATCGTTTTCGGCTAATATTTTAATAGTTCGGATCACTGGTGGTGATTTCTAAACTTGAGATTATTTTTGTTCAAAAGTCGATACTTGGGATTATTTTGGTCCAATTTTCCTTTAGCAAATAGATTTGACTTAAATATAATTCTTTTTTATCTTAATATTTAAATTAGATGTACTTTTGTTTCGTCTTTTGAGTTATAAATAAAATAGAAAAAAACCGCAAATCCATAAACAAAGTATCAAAAGATTCGAAACTAAATAACCGCGATCGCGGCTAGTTAAGAAAGTAAAAAAAAAATAAACGAAACCGGATCATACCGGACTGGAACCGGCAACGAAACCGGTCAAAACCAGAACCGGTAAACCGGACCCAAGTCTACTCGTGTGTTAGTAATCTCTTATATAAAGTAAAAAAGTTTAAATACACCGTATGTATGTTTTTCAAAGAAAAGATACTGAATTCGTAAGTTTGTTCATAGAACATATGTCTATTTTTTTGATATTGACTGGAGACAAGTTGGTTCTTCTCAAGTTTACCTATTTAGTACTTGTTTCACTTTTGAAAACTAGCAAATTAAATGTCCCGGATGTTATTTATTTATTTTTTAGTTTGCAGCTGAATTATTATAATAATTACAATATTATCATATGCCTTCTCTGTTTTAAAATGGCGTTTATATTTTAGATTATAAAATAGAATAACACTCGTATAATATCAAGTATTTATAAATGAGCCAATGATTTAAAGAAAACCTCGGAGTAATATAGTTGTATCTTATATATAGAGAATATTTAATAAGACAAAAAAGGAAACTAAATTATCTTGTATATGCTATTATATTGTGAAAATATAATTAAATAAAAAATATTTAAATGTCCAATACAAATATTAACGATAATTATCTTAATTAAGAAACTTATCATTTATCTTAAACATAATCAGTATGTAAATTTTTAAAAAATATTTATTGGGATTTTAATATAGTATTATAATAATAATAGATTATGTTAACAAAAGGAAGATAAGGTGTAAATATAGTGATAGAACTTGCTATTACTGATGTTCTTTTTTACACATCTTATGATAAAATAATGAAAAATAACCTATAACTAATCTATTATTTAGTTAAATGGGTAAAAATGATAAGATTATGATCCCTACATTATTAGTTAAATAAATAAAATGTCATTTTTAAATATAATTTTTATGACGGATTTATTAATTAAGTAAAAATAGTATAATGATAAGATCTAGATTTATATATTAGGATAGAACTTTTAATTAAACAAATCAAAGTATAAGATGCAAGTATATAGCTAGTATTTTAATTAAATAAGTGTAAAATTAATACTATACTATAAGACAAGGGTATCAGATAATGATTTTAAATAAAAGGTGATGTGGCACAATATGGTTGCAGGATTTGCTTCCTCTTTAATATATAACTAGCAAATGGCCCACACCTTGTACGGGGTTACTATTTTTTTTCATTTTTTTTTAATGAATTTACTATAATAATTACAGTTATTATGATATGTTTAATTTCTTCTAAAATGATGAATATCTTTTAGATTATAAAATAACATACTTCTTGTATATCATCAAAAATTTATATAAAAATATTTTATTTATATATTAATGGGTTTATACATACATAAAAAGTGATATAAAAGTTGAGAAATTTAGATAAAATTGCATAAAATAACGACGATTTTGGGTAAATGGACTCAGATGGTGACAACAATAGGGGAAGTGGACGGCGCGGTGAAATAATGAGGTAAATAGACTTTTTTGGTGACAACTACAAAAACATCCCAGAGCATGACGTCATCACACCCGAACCTGTCACCACCAAACAGTGGCGGAGCCAGAGAAATCTCAGTGGGGGGTCACGTTGTCCAATTACGAAACAAAGACGATTATTATTATTGCACATTGTTCAACTACGGAACAAAGACGATTATTATTATTATTATTACGGTTTTTCTATTGTGTGATCTAAAATACACTCTAAACATATTAAATGTAGAAACTAAAACCCTAAAATGGATAAAGTGAACCCGTTACAAAAAAATTAAAAATCCAAAATGCAAGATTTACCAAATCTTTTCATTAGTAGTTTCTTATAGTGTGTCCTCATGGTACATAATTGAAAAATTCTTATTACTATTATTATTTTTTTTTAAATGAGTATGCTAATTTAGAAATTAAGTTATTTTAAATTTCCAATCCACTCACCAACCCATATATATCTCTTATATTACTTTTTTTTGGTCGAAGTCTCTTATATTACTTATTAACAAACAACATTAACGAAATTTAATTACGTAAAAACAAAATGTAGTCTCACCAAAATAAATATGCATACCTTAAATTAGTGATTAAATTAATCACATATATGTTAATTAAACTAGAAAATAAGAACAAAAAAATAAATATGCATACTTTTATTTAAACTAAGTAAAATAAGAACAACAAAATTCTACAAAGAAAAATACACATGTAAGAATAGCAAAAAAATATTACTGATATTACAAAAAATAAAAACTACAAAAATAAATATTACTGTTATTACAAAGAATACCGTAAGTAGCAGGAGGGGGCACAATACCCATGTAAGAATAGCAAAAAAACAAAAGAGACATATCCGGCATGTATGGGGTTTCGAACACAGCACCTCTTGGTGAAGGGGGGTCCCAATACCCACTATGCTAGCCAAACTTTGTGTTCAATATATGATGATATATGTAAGATATCTTTCAGCTGGGAGGGTAGAAGGGTCACCGGACCCCTCAGGACCCCCCTAGCTCCGCCCCTGCCACCAAACATGTTAACGTATATGAACTTGTCACCGCATACAGAAAATTCCCCTCCCCCATACAAAACCTTGTCACCACGTACAACCCCCCCCCCCCCATACAAAACTTTGTCATCGCGTTTACAACTTGTCACCTCTCAAACTAATATCACCAATATTGCACTCTAATTTGTTCATCACGTACAAAAACTTGTCACCTTACCTAGAACCACCCCCAAATTGCACTCAAACTTGTCATCAAAATTTATTAGTAAGGCTATGTGGGATTCGAACCCACATTATCGTACGCTAGGCACGTTGCTCTACCATTTGAGCTAATAGGCTATAATTAAAAGTAATATATAAAAACTTATCATCACCTAGCAATCAAAGTTGTCACCAAGCACAAATGTGGTGACATGTTTAACCAAACAGAGAACCTATATCGCATATAGATTTTGTCATCGCATAAAAAACTGAATTACATTCAACATGTCACCGCGTACAGATTTTGTCACAAAACTGGAAAACAGAAAACCCTAGATCACGCACAAAACTTGGTGACAAAACAGAATACCCTAGATCACGCACAAACCTTGGTGACAAAACAGAAAAACCTAGATCACGTACAGATCTTGTCACCGTAAAGAAAAATTGCTTACATTCAACATGTCACCGCGTACACATTTTGTCACCAAACTAAAAACTTGTCACCGTTTTTGTCACCGTGACAAGATCCTGATTTTCTCACGTACAGATCTAGATTTTGTCACCTAACTCTAAGGTTTCTGTCACCGTTTTTTAGATCTAGATCTAAAAACTTGTCACCGTTTTTAGATCTAGATCTAACAACTTGTCACCGTTTTTTAGATCTAGATCTAGATCTATAACAAATTCTAGATCTATATCTAGATCTAAAAACATTGACGAAAAAAAAACATAGATCTAGATCTAATTCTAGATCTAGAATTTTCAAAAACCCTAGATTTAGAAAACCTAAAAAAAACCTAGATTTAGAGCTTTTAAAGAGAAACATACCTTGTCCGCCACCTCGTTGGCCACCCCGTCGCTCTCGTCGGCCGCCCCGTCGCTTCGTCGGTCGCCAAGCTAGGGTATCCTCGTCGGCCACCTCGTCGCTTGCCCTCAAAAAGCCGGTTACCGCGGCCTCGTCGCCGTTATCAATAGATGAAGAGGAAAGAAGGAGAGGGATAGATGAGTAGATGGAGGGGGAGATGAAAGAGGGAGATGGAGAGATTAGAAGAATGGGGGGTTTGAAGGAGCGTGAGAGAGAGGGAGAAGAATGGAAGAGGAGAGAGAAGAATGGGGGGTTTGGTTTTTATGTAAAAAAATAGCCCATTTGTTTCATTAATTACCCCATGAGCCCATTTTCTTCAATATGTCATCATTTTCGACCCCCACACTAAATTCCCTCTAAAATAACTTATATAAATAAATAAATCATTTTAAATAAAAGTTTGGACTAATATAGTACTAGAATTTAAAATGTAGAGAATATAAATTAATATAAAAAATAAAAGAAATATATCTTGTATATATATTATTATGTTCTAAAAAATTAGTTAAATAAGAAGTATATAAATATCAAATAAGAATATTTACTAATCTATTTTTGAGTCTAAAACTAATTAGTATAGACGAAAATGGGTTTCTAACCCATGAGGAAAAAATATTGAACAAAATAGACCACAAGGAAAAAAAAAATGAGCCCCCTAGTCTATTTTCCAATTTCGCCCCTACCATTTTTTTTAATTTACAAAATGACGTCATCATATGCCATTGATGATGCCAGCACTCCTTACCACTATCGGCGTTGACCAGTCGTTGACCGGCGTTGACCGCCTTGTCATTAGTGATGGCAAGTAACTTGTCATCAGATGACAAGTTACTTGCCATCAGTTATACGTATAAAAAACTTGTCATCAGATGACAAGTTACTTGCCATCAGTCCACGTATAAAAAAATTTGTCATCAGTGATGACCAGTTTAGATAATACTCATCATTCACGTCCTCAATTTGTCATCTAATGACAAGTTGAGGTAAAAGTCATCATTCACGTACTCAACTTGTCATAATCTGATGACAAGTTGAGATAAAACCCATCATTCACGTAAGAAATTGACCTATGTGGGATTTGAACCCACATTATTGTGCATTAAGCACATTGCTCTACCATTTGAGCTAATAGGCCATAATTATAAGTGATATGTATACAAATTTAACAATGCAAAATAAAACATCTCATTACCCTAACTCGTAAAACAAACTTGTCATCACCCAAAAACATACCCAAACCTGTGAGATCTCGGGTGTCGGGTCGATTCTTTTTTCGAACTTCCGCTAATTCTCGTTCGTTCTTTGGGTAAGTATCGGGACGAAACTTTTCTTAAGGGGGGTGGTATGTAATATTTGGGTCTATCCGATCTTGTTTCCATTTTGTTTTGGGACCCAAACCGTTTTGTTTTTGACCCGCAACTTCTTCGAGTCTTGTTATTTAAGTAAGTGAATATCCAAAATTAAACTATAAGTCAACTATAAATTAATAACCTTTTTCCTAATGTAACTAAGTATATCTAAAAAAAAAAAAGAAAAAAAAGAAGATATATACCTGATATATGCGTGTATACATCAATAAATAAATTAAGTAATGTAATCTAATTTTTCCTATTAATTAATTAACCTAATTATCTATCCAACTAAGATTGTAATCTTAGATTCCCGTGTAGCAACCGAACCCTCGATTATATGTGGTCCTTCTCGTTAGCCAATCTTTTGTTCTCCGATTAAAGCCGGTGTTTGCTCAGGCCTAGCCTTCACTTCCCGCCGGTAAGTTCCGCGAAATCCTTTCCGTTTTACGTCATTGTTTTTTCTGGGGATTAGGCGTCGTCAGCGTTCTGCGTCGTCAGAGGGAGTCGGGTGAGGCCGAGCGGGTTGTCGGATTCGGGTTAGGGTCGGGGCGGTCGTTTTCGTCGGCATCAGGGTGTGGGTTACGGGAGTCGGAGTTCGGGGAAGGGTAACGGGGCCTGAGCGAGGTAAGTCGGGCCTGTGGTCGTGGGTTCTCTCTGGTTTTGGGTGGGCGGTGGCCGAGTCTTTGATCAGAAATTGAAAAGAGACGTGAACAAGAATGGTGTTGTGTTGTGCTGAGCGTGGATTAGAAGATAATCAAGGTGGGAGGGTGACGTGGGTTAGAAACCAAAGTCCAAGTTAGCATATATAGTGGGGTTGTTAGTGTTGTTAATTAGGTCTTTACTAGGGTGGTAGTGGGTTCGCTAGTTAGCGTAAGAGCAAGGTGGTTTGAGCATATATAACTAAGTTAATTAGGTTCGACTATCGGGTCAAGCTGAGTTTGGTTCGGGTTCGATTAGGGTTTGGTTTGGGGGTTGGTCCATCTTAAAATATAATATTTTGAATCAATTTTATCGGTCGTGAAACCTTAAATTCGTTATTAAAATATTCAGGGGTTCAGGGTGATTCTTGTTGATTTTCTCATAGAGTACTTCGGACTCATCGGTTTTGAGGTAAGTCGTTCTTCGACTTGCTCGGCTAGGTGGTTCTATTTAATTCATGTTAGTTTGCTTGCTGTGCTGGTAGGATTGGTTTTGGGGAATTAGTCCCTACAATATTATTTTACCAAAATGTTTTATTTACATATGTGTGTGTGATCGTATGTGTTATTGCGTGCAACTGGTTTTCAAAAGGATTTTATCGTATGAAAAGTTTTGACGTTTTTCTGTGTGTTGGCATCTACCGGTACGGCCTTGTCTCGGATCTTCGATAGAGAAGGGGACTTCTAGAGGCATGGTTGTATGGCAAGGAGAGCCCCTTCAAAAAATTATAAAAATGTTTTGGCGGGTGCTCTAGTAGAGACTCGACCAGGGGTTGGAAGTGTGTGTGGAACGGAGATTGGCTGGAGGATGCCTTAGATGCGGGCAGTGTGGGTGAAGGCCGTTAACACTACGCGGCACAAGACAGTGTACGGTGGAGGCCGTTAACACTCCTTGGCGCAGGATAGGGTGGGTATCGTGTGTGTATATTGTGCGTGTGTGAATGTGTGGACCTGTGAAAGTGTATGTAAGGGGACTTATAATTGTGATTATGTTAGTGACGTGAATATGTGTGACTGACTGGACTTAGGATTGGACTTGTTTGCTAACCTTAGAAAACTCGTGTTGAAACGTTCTACTAGTACTATATGTTTTCTGACTTGAATTAGGATAGTAGCAGACCCCTCGGAGAACTATTTTCAGATTGCAGGTATCTAGGAATTTGTGTAGGGACTTGGCGGATTGGTGGTGCGAAGCGGCGATACGTGTCAAAGCATGGTTTGGGGTCTTGGGAAGGGTTATTGCTATTTTAAGTTATGTCATTGTTTGAATTATCTTGTATAGTTTCACGTCGTAAGTTATTAGTCGATGTGGTAGGGGTTTGAGGAAGTTCGTAAGTATTATTCTGGTGTTGAGTTGGGATCATGAACTAATCTGTAAAAGTTTTATTTCGTATACAAGTTGGATGTTTTTCAATGTTTTCTCGCCGTACCCGCGTTGCAAGATCCGAATGTTCTGTTGTCGAACCAGTT
Organism: Polygonum aviculare; assembly: GCA_934048045.1. Lineage (NCBI taxonomy): Eukaryota > Viridiplantae > Streptophyta > Magnoliopsida > Caryophyllales > Polygonaceae > Polygonum > Polygonum aviculare. The sequence continues at coordinate 12,116,307 of OW204023.1, read as the reverse complement.
TGGTAGCGCCTCGTGAGGTCAACTACCGAGTAGCGCCTTGTCAGAAAGATAGGGTGTTACAAAACCCATAAATTTATCCAAAAAACCTTAAAACAAACCTATCATCACTCCCAGATCCGTAAAACAATTTGTCATCAGCTAAACACATTAAAATCGAACTTGTCATCGCCAAAACCCATTAAAAACAACCTGTCATCACCCAGACCCATAAAAAACAACTTGTCATCACCTAGAACCATAAAATAATCCCAAAACCCTTAAAACAAACTTGTCATCACCCAGACCCATAAAATCATCCCAAAACCCTTAAAACAAACTCGTCATCACCCAAATCCGTAAAACAAACTTGTCATCAGCAAAACACAAAAAAATCTTGTCATCACTCAAACCCATAAAATCATCCCAAAATCCTTAAAACAAACTTGTCATCTCCTCAAATCCGTAAAACAGACTTGTCGTCACCCAAACACGTTAAAAACAACTTGTCATCACCCAAAACCATAAAATCATCCCAAAAACCTTAGAAAACAAACTTGTCATCACCCAAACTCACAAAATCATCCCAAAACCCATAAAATCAACTTGTCATCCAAAACCCAAAAAACCCAAAAAAATCGAACGAGCCTAGATCTGGCTCGTACGAGCCAGGACCGGCTAGATCCGGCTCGTACGAGCCCAAATCCGGGAGAGAGGGACGAGAGGGATCAGAGAAGGAGAGGGCGACGAACCTGAAATTGACGGCGGTGGCGGCGACGGCGGTGGTTGGAGAAATTGGAAGAGGAAGAAGAAAGAAAATGGAGAGGAGAGGAAGGGAGAGTGGGAGAGGGAGAAGGAGAGAGGAGAGAGAAGAGAGAGGAAGGAAAGAAAAAAAAGTTAGGAGAAGGAGAGAGAAAAGGGAGAGAAAAGGGGTTTTTATATGGGGGGAATAGACTAGTTAGTTAATTGAATTTGTAGGCAGATTATACTCTTCAATTTTACCCACAAACATCCCCCTCCCCCCACCCCCACCTCCACCCCAATCCCTCATTAGTATATAATGTTGCAAATATATTTAGGGCAAATATATCATGTAATCTTATTATTAATCTTTTAATGGATTTCAATTTGATACGATAAAAAAACAAAATCTAGAATAGATCCATTTACGAACTAAAAATGTCATCATATAATATAAGATTGAGATTCATATATTAGGATAGAATTATTAATTCGGCAACTCAAAATTTAGTATAGTACTAATATTGTAATTGTATGTGTATTAGATTAAGATTATATATTATGATGTGATAAGATAATTGTTTTTAATAAGGGGATGCTGTGGCACAATATGGTGACAAAATTTGCTTCCGCTTTAATATACAACTAGCAGATGACCCGCACCTTGTACGAGATATTTTTTACTTACTTATTATTTTGTATATGAATTTATTCTAATTTTTTTTGAACTGGTGAGAATTAGGGTAGTCCGAGTAGTACTCGGACTATCCTAGAGTATATGTGAACAGGTGAGAGTTATGCTCTGGAAATTCAAATTTGTGGCTTCGTCGCCGGTGAGGATCGAACCGGGGATCTCGGGTTCTCCCCCCTGAGGTCTTACCGCTAGACCAAATGCCCTTTGACATGTATTTATTCTAATATTATATGTATCTTCTTTAGGATTATGAAAAATAGCATAATTATTATATAACATCAAATAATTATATTAAAATATATTTTATTTATACATTAACTTTATACAGATACATAAACATATACTTTTATGATTGATGAAGAATTGTATAAGATAAGAATGCATTATCTTGAGATTTGTATATGATGATAACTTAGAATCTAAGATATAACTAATATTTTAATTAAATAAGTGTAAGATTAAGATTATATAATATAAAACTAAGGTGTAATAAGATAAATTTTTAATGGGTGATGATGTGGCATAAAATGGAGGCAAAAATTACGGATGATAGAGGAAGAATGACATAAAATAAGATGTGTTATCACATTTGTTAAAAATTGATAAAAATCTTTTGACATTAAAATTAAATTGGACAAACTAACGTATGTAATAAAATCAATAATTTTAAATAAAAACTCACATTAATATATTATTATAGTACATATATAGATAATGTTTAATAAGATAAAATAGAAAACCAAATAATCTCGCATATATTTTAACATTTTATAAAAAATAATTAAATAATTAAATATATAAATATTTGGTTAAAATGTAACGAATTATTATCTTAATTAAGAAATCTAGCTTTTTTTTTTTATCTACAACGTAATCAATATGTAATATTAAAGATATATTTATGATAAGTATAACATCTAATCTTTTTACTGAGATTTTAATATGACTCGATAATAAAAATAAATCTAATATATAACTTTAATAGAATTAATATTCGGCATCAATATAGTGGTAGAATTTTCCTACCATTGATGATTTTCATAAAAAAATTAACATAATAAAATTATGAAAAATAAGTTGTAATTAATATACTATTTAATTCAATGGGTAAAATATTATGATTATGATTTATACATTATGACAAAATAGAAGTATTTTTCAAAATAACAAGTTTATGATAGATTTATGTATGGGTATAATTATAAGATTGAGATTTATATATTTGGATAGAATTATTAGTTAAGCAACTCAAATTATAAAATAAAACTAATAACATAATTAAGTATGTATAAGATTATGATAACAATCAAGATTTAATAAGATAAATTTTTTAATAAGAGAGGTGACGTGGCGCAATATCGTGACAGGATTTGCTTCCGTTTTAATATATAGTAATAGATAATAGAGAGATAGATAGATAGATAGATAGATAGATAGATAGATTGCCTTTTGGGTAAAAAACGGGCGATAAGTTTAACATCTTTCTATCATCATAACTATATACTAAAGCAAGGTTTAAATATTAATTAAAACAATGCATCAACTTTACATTAAATCACCTCACCTATATTATTAAAGCAATATAATTAGATTAAATTTGACTATAGACCTCACATATATGTAAAATATGAAAGCATATATCATTAAGATTCAACATATAAGGTTTTATTAACAATATTTTTTTATAATCCTGTATATTAAAACTGAGGTTGAAATAATAATATAAAAAAACACATGTCAACTCCAAATAAATATATAATTAAATCAATAGTAGTATGTATTAAACGATATAACTCAACCACATAACCATTTTACTAAATCACTCTAATTCTTGACATTTTATTTGACTTATTTTCTATTTGTTAAAGTTTTGTTGTAGGTTCCAAGTATATAGAAATTATTTATATACAATACACATGATTTAGATTTGAATTTATTTTCCAAAATAACTTTAAAATAAAAAAAAGTTTTAAATAAAGAAATTTTTTGATAAAATAATATTCTAATCCTTATACAAAAATTTTATATCTATCTCTTTTTTGACAAATTTATGAAAGGTTTAAAATACTTTTTTAGTTAAATAAAAATCGTGTCTTTAAGGCATGGAGTCTAATACACTATATACTATATGGGAAGCAAATTCTACTACTATTTTGTGTCACATCACACTCTTATCAAAAGCATTATCATACTAAGTCTTAGTTTTACCATAATATATAATCTTAATCTTATATATATTTTAATTAAAATATTAGTTTTATTTGAAATTTTGAGTTTTTTAATAAATAAGTATATCCTAATACTCCCTCTGTCCCCATAAGTTTGTCCATAAAGCACAATTTCACACAAATTAAAAAAATGTGTAAGGAGGAGTAATATGAGTGGTTCAAATGGATAAGGTGAAGATGGATTAAGATAAAAAAAAATGGTCCAAAATGGAGGTTAATAGATTTAGCTCTAATCCAAAAGTACCTTAAATAGGCGTTTTCTTAATGGAAAAAATCCAATAAGTATGAATATAAAAACAATTATTGAAATGGTGTTTTTTTTGGGTTTATGAGACTTTATTTGGAATGCATTTGATGGAGATGATTGGATCGAGAGAGAATTGGAGAAGAAAAGTAAGTAAAGGTATATCAAAAGTAGAATGTATAAGGGTAAAAGTGTAAATATATAGTGCTAAAAATGGAAAGAAATTAAATACGGACAATCTTTTCAAGACGATTAAAACGGAAAGATGGACAAACTTAAAGGGGCGGAGGGGAGGGAGTATATAAATATATATCTTATCATTATAACCATTTAATTAAGAAGTAGGTCTATTTTATATATTTCATTATAAAAATATACTTTTATTTATTTATGTCATAATTAATAAATCATCTATAATACTATAAACTACAGTCGGAATCTGCAATGAATGCTCATCATTTTATCACAATCCTAGAGTTTTTTTTGTCTACCTTGAATGTTATTAAGACAATTTGTTTTCTATGTATATTGTTTGATGCTATTCAATTGACGGGAATGAATGTTTTGAACCCATCCTTTCGGTTTAGACCTTTGGACTGCACTCCAGAATGTGAAAGAGCAGCCCCCTTAAATGGCGCATGTTATCTCTTTGCCTTCCCCCCTTCGCCTTTCTCCCGCCACCCTCTTCCTCTCCTTCCCCACCACTTCCCCTTTCCCCTCAAAAACTAATCACTTGCATCTCCCCAAACCCAATTCCCACCGCCTCAGACTCCATTCCGTCCTAAGCAATTCGTTATTGCTTCCCACCGCGCTCGAGGACACCACCAGCACCACCATTGTTTCTCAGCTCCTCTGCAGCTCCATCTATCCGAAAAGAATGGAATTTGTAGCCGGATCTTCCCTTCTTTGAGACTCGCCAACGGAATCTGCAATGAATGCTCATCATTTTATCACAATCCTAAAGTTTTTTTTATCTACCTTGAATGTTATTAAGACAATTTGTTTTCTATGTATATTGTTTGATGCTATTCAATTGACGGGAATGAATGTTTTGAACCCATCCTTTCGGTTTAGACCTTTGGACTGCACCCCAGAATGTGAAAGAGCAGCCCCCTTAAATGGCGCATGTTATCTCTTTGCCTTCCCCCCTTCATCACCTTTCTCCCGCCATCCTCTTCCTCTCCTTCCCCACCACTTCCCCTTTCCCCTCAAAAACTAATCACTTGCATCTCCCCAAACCCAATTCCCACCGCCTCAGACTCCATTCCATCCTAAGCAATTCGTTATTGCTTCCCACCGCGCTCGAGGACACCACCAGCACCACCATTGTTTCTCAGCTCCTCTGCAGCTCCATCTATCCGAAAAGAATGGAATTTGCAGCCGGATCTTCCCTTCTTTGAGACTCGCCAATAAGCCTAAACCCTCAAGGTTGAGGTTTTCGGCCGAGGATGAAGCCGCCGACGCCGTTGAACCCGTTGCCGTGGAAGAAGCGGCTGCCCCGGCGGTCGACCAGATGGTTTCGGTCCATGTTTCGCCTTCTTGTTGGGACGCTATCAAGGACGCTCGCGTACTTGTTAGTGTGCCCACACGACCGTCCCTCAGTTTTGATATGACAAACTCACTTTGATTCTAATAAATTTATCCAAGTGTTCAGGAACGTTAGTGACTAAAAGGACAACAAGTGCATGGACGTCCCTGAGGCTAAGGGACGCTAGCTACCATGAAGTAAGGACCAGCCAAGTGACTACTTGAGCGAGGACGTAGTCCCAAGCAAGTAGGAACGCAAGCTTCAACTTAGAAGCGTCCTTACTCAGCAGCCGACAGGATGACATCACTCGGCAACATTTGATCATCCAAGACATGTGGAGACCGGTTGCCTAGTCTTTCTCCCCCACCTCCTCAACAACCTCCCAAGAAAATCTTGCCTGCTAAAAGGCCTGCCCCCCCTCCGTCTCCCCTCTCAAAATCTTCCCAACCTCCCTCCTCAAAAGAAACCCAAACTGTGGACAAGTTTCCACAAAGTTTAACCGAGGGACACTCTAAAAAGGCTCATGACAAATGCCTCCTTAAAAAGGCTAAGTGATCCTCCGTCCCCTCCTCCACAAAAAGGCCTAACTCCACAAAAGGCCAGTCCTACCCTGCTAAGAAATCAAAGCTTCTCCTAATCCCTCCTCCCTCGTCCATAAGAATTGAACAACTTCCCACTCCTCCTCCCTCTCCAAAAGATCCCAAGGACAGAGCCCTCATTGCATATTGCCCATCCCCTCTAAATCTTGCCAATTTTCCCTCCGCCCCTGCTCACAAATCCACACCAAAGGACCCCGAAACCCCCAGGTCTCGCCGTCCTTCTTCTGAATCGGCACCAAAGGACGCTGAGAGTCTTCCTGCTCTTGAGTAAACCTTCGAACAAAGGAAATCTGGTGAAGTTCCAAGGGTCCTTGTGTCAGAAGTTGTTGAGCCCGAGCACATCTCCTCCTCGAGTTCTTCCTCCGCTAGCTCCTGCTGCAACAGTAGAAAGGAAGGAACTCCAGCCGTCGAGTCCTCCCCATTGATCGACATTACAAGGGACTCCAATGATGAAGCCGAAGGAGTCGAGAATGCTCAAATGGCGGAAGAAGTGGCCGTTGCTGAAAATGTTGAAGTAATTGAGGACGCTGGCGAGCACCAGGACACTCAACAAAAGAACGCTGAGCTCAGTCTGGAAGAGGAGCTTGAGCGAGATGTTGTGGAAGTTGCACCCTATGACCAAAACATTCCCATCCTTAACCCCCAACCAATAGTCCAAAACCGACCCTCCCCTCCAACCCAAACAGAATCCCATCTTCATGTGGACGCTGAGCCTCCCATAGACAAGCCAACAGATGCTCAGAACGCCGGTGAGCCGTCCTAGGAATAGACTCAAGCCGACGCTGAGAATGCTGCTTCAGGTGGCAACAATGAAAATGTCCAAGGCACAGAGGACGCTGGTTCTAAGGACAATTGTGAGAATGAGTCTGAGGAAGAAGATCATGGCGATGAGGACGATGAGCCTGAGTCCCCAAAGAGGAAAGGCAAGAAGAAGAAAATCGACGACGACGAGTTAGTCAACATTCTTGGTCCCCTGCTATACACAGAGGACTGGCTCGCGTCCTTCAATGACAAGGATGTCAATGAATTCCTTGAACTTCTTCGCTTTCAGGGATGGACTACCCTGGGACTTCAGCCAGCTCAGATTCACAATGATCAAATCCGAGTGTTCTTCAAGTAGTTACGCTTCAAGTCTGTGGAAAGTGCCTTGCACTTCAAAATCGATGACGAGCCCGCTTCTATCAATGAACGCCAAGTCCGCTCTTTCATGGGACTAAGCACAAAGAAGCCGCCGTCCGATGCTCTCAACTCTTTGCCAGAGACAGGATTTGACATGGAGGACGCTAAGGTCGATGAGCTGCTAGAACGCATATTCTGTGGAAAGAAGCCGTATTTAACAGACAGGGTTGCGTATGTCCTTTCAAAAGTTGGGGCAATCGCGCATTACTTCATCTTCCGCGCAATTATTCCGAGGTAGGAAAAGAAAAGTGTCGTCCAGACCCATGATTGCATTCTTTTGGACGCCTTTCTCTCCCGCCATCCCATCAGTTTGGCGCGCATAACAATGGCTCATATGACCAAGTGTGGCAGGAAGAAGCATGCCTTGCCGTTCCCAGGGCTTGTGAAGTAGATACTTATCTCTCAGAACGTCTATGATGCAAATGCACAAGAAGAAGTGATAGGTCTGAACTAGGATAAGAGGAAAGGACTACTTGAGATCAAAATTTCAAAGGAACCGTCATCCATCAAAAAGCAGTTAGAGGCTGAGGCAGAAGCTAAGAAGAAAGTTGAACAAGAACGGCTAGCTCAAGAAGCCGAACAAGAGAGACTTGCTTCTGAGGGTCAAATGACAGCCATTGGTCAGGAGGACGTTGTTAACTATGATGTCCTTGACCAGATGCTCATGTCTAACTCTCCTCCGCCCTCCTTGCCTCATATGGGCGCCCCCTCTTGTTGGGACAATGTTAAGGACGCCTTCAGTACTTAACATTGTGCCTAGCGTCCCTTAGTTTCGATATGACAAACTCGTCTTGATCTAATTAGTTATCCAAGTGTTTCAGGGACGCATGTTGAAAAGGACAACACGTGATTTTATAAGTAGTAGTCCTCAAGGAGTAAGGACGCTACTCATCTGAAAGAACGACTTGGCAAATTCACAATAAGGACACCGTCCTTAATCACTACACTAGAGTCCTTCAAAGCTGGCCGACAAAGTGACATCACCAGACAAGCTTTGATCATGATCTCCATGTGGCGGAAGACCCCTGGTCAAGTCTAACGGAATTGCCAGTAAGCTTCCTTAATCATGACAGAGACACGTGGAAGACGATTATTGTAGCAACGTCCTCAAGGGCATGATCGTCACAGATTGACACCCTTCCGTATGTCACTATAAATACTCTCCTATAGCATTTATTGTGACTTGACGCTTCAGAGAATATTCAGAGGAATTTGTCAAGAACACCAAGAACAAGCTCAAGAACAAGTGAGACTTAGGTGTTAGATTGATCGAGAAGCGTACAACAAAACCACAATTTATTTGTAATCAAAAAGAACAAAAGAGAGAGAGAGAGTCCTTAAGAAGTACTGTAAGGATAAGGTGATAGCATCCTTTAGAGGTTAAGTTAGGCTACTCTTCAGGCTTAAGGGAGTTGTTACTATTGGACTTAGGGATGCCTTCTAAGTGTCAGAGAAGTGTAACTACTCGCCAGTGAATTGTAAGGAAACTTAATAAGAAAGGAAAGAAGATATTACAAAATCCTCCAAGGAGGTAGAGTTTTACACTCAAGGACTAGTTGGTGCTTGAGTGGTTCCTCTATAAATCAAAAGCGTTCTTTACTTTCTGTCTTTTCTTGTTTAGTCTTTTGTTTTTCCGCTGCCACTCAAAGACGTCCTTAGTCTTTACTAAGAACGCCCGAGTTAAAGGACGCTCTTAACTTTGTTAAGGACGCCTTCTGTTTAAGACTAACGTTTCAACACCCCTTCTAGTGTAGGTCCTATTCCAATTCCTCCTCCGGAGAATCCTGAGTTGTACCCACCTCAAGAACTCATGACAGCTATTCTTTACAACCAATGCATCATGATCAAAACGCTCAAAGAGTCTGCTGAATTACACGAGAAGCTTCTTCAGTTCTATCAAGAGTCAAGCGGACGTCCTCAGTGATTGTCGTCCCTCCACTTTAAATCCCTCATCTTTTGTGCCTTTGCTTCTTTTATGTTAAACACTTGATCTTTGTGATCGTTTGGTCTGTAATGACATTATTCTAACTTTTATTTGAATGGCAAGTTCCTTGGTTTGCATGCATATTGATTGTTTAAGCGTTCCAGTGCTTTTAATTGTGTTTTTATGCTACCATCCTTATTCACTTGTTATCCTTTTCGATGATGCCAAAAGGGGGAAGTGTAGTTTTGCAGAGATGCGCTATATATTAGTTATCTAGAATAAGCAAGTGTTAAGGGGGGACTATTAGTTAAAGGTCTAAGGAACGCCATGCTAGAATCAACAAGAGGACGCATAGAAAGTTTCTAGGACGATACTCTTTCCCTATAATCCAAATGCTAGTGAATCAAAGGTTGGAAACTTGTGCTTACGAAATTTCTTCTAAGTCTTAGAGGACGCTCTTAAGTTTTCATGCATGCTAAGTTCCAATGTCAAAACTATTTTGCTCACGAATTTGTCATCATCAAAAAGGGGGAAATTGTTGGGACGCTATCAAGGACGCTCGCGTACTAGTTAGTGTGCCCACACAACCGTCCCTCAGTTTTGATATGACAAACTCACTTTGATTCTATCAAATTTGTCCAAGTGTTCAGGAATGCTAGTGACTAAAAGGACAACAAGTGCATGAACGTCCCTGAGGCTAAGGGACGCTAGCTACCAGGAAGTAAGGACCAGCCAAGTGACTACTTGAGCGAGGACGCAGTCCCAAGCAAGTAGGAACGCAAGCTTCAACTTAGAAGCGTCCTTACTCAGCAGCCGACAGGATGACATCACTCGACAACATTTGATCATCCGGGACACGTGGAGACCGATCTTGTAGTAGAGTTCACCACCACGTGGAGGCTGATCCTGTAGCGGAGTCCATCACAGCTGGATACAGGAAGCTTCCCTCATCACCGCCATACCACGTGGAGGAAGATCCTGTAGCCACGTCCATGAAGGGCATGATCGTCCCAGAGACGTGACGCCTTTCCCAAGTCCTATAAATAGCCCCAAGGCATTTTCTGTGACTCACGCTTTCAGAGAATATTCAGAGAGAATCGGAGTGAAAGCAACCTCGATCAAGAACACAAAGAACAAGCCAAGAACTCTTCTAGACTTAGTGTTTGATCGAGTGAGAATCGTAACCAACATCACAAACTGTTTGTAAACCAGAAAACCAAAGAAAAAGGGAGAAATCCTACGAAGTACAGTAGGACGTGGGAATACAGTCCTTTAGCACATTAAGCTCGCTTAAGTTGTAGGATTAGAGGAGTCCTTTACTAGTGGACTTAGGACGTACACTAAGTGTCAGAGATGTGTAAAGAACTCGCCAGTACAACTGTAAGGACGCTTAATAAGAAAGGAAAAATATATTCAAAAAAATACTCCAAGGAGGTAGAGGTTTACACTCAAGGACTACTTGGTCTTGAGTGGTTCCTCTATAAATTGACGTGTTCCTTACTTGTTATTTTCACCTGTTTAGTTTGTTAATTTCCGTTGCACCACAAGGACGCCCTTATACTTAGTAAGGACGCCTCACTCTAAGGACGCCTTTATCCAAGTAAAGGACGTCCCATTTCATACTAACAATCCAACACATTTCTGGTTGCATACACAACAAGTCTAGGTTCTACGTTATTTTCACAAAATAGGTTTGTCCACGGTCCAAACACAAATCTAACAATAGAAAATCAATCAATTTCAATAGGTTAGCTACTCCTAGAGAAACAGTTAAGATTCATATAAATCAAGCGCAAGAGAATCAATAAAAATTAAACGAAAGAAAATCAATTAACAAAACCTCACGAGTTCATACATTAGAGCTTCACCTTTGAATAAACCCCAAAGGGTTAGTTCTCCATGAAGAGAAATCTAAGCTAAACCAAAACCTAAAAAGAAAAGAATTATTTGAATGAATACTAAAGTGAATGAATATGAGTCAACTAGATGCTAAAAACCTAGAAAAGTCAAAGCTTAAATAGTACTTGGAAGGTAAGCCATCTGAAACTATAAGATAAGGAAAAGAAGAAGATAGAAAAATAAAGCCTTCTCGGATCTGGCACCACCGTGCATACGGCGGCTCCACCGCACTCGTGGTCAACTATGGTCAACATTGCGCGAAAAATCGTGCGCGGTTCGCTAACATCCCTCTACCGTGCACGCCTTTCAAAAACCGCACGCACGGTTTTCTCCAATGTAAAGTAGAACGCCATGAAACACAAACCTAGTACAGAATCGGCTTCTTCTTCATTAAAACACCATGCAAACTCTTGAATCTTGAATCCTTGTGTCTTTGTTATTGATATTACAATTAAGCACAAAACACTAACCTAGAGCACTCAATATAGCCTAAAAATACAAGAGTTATCACATCCTAAATAGAGTATATCAATAAACCCGAACATCAAATCACACACTAAGGGCAAACCATCGAGCCGGGCTCGGGGTTTGACCCACACTAGACGCGAGGGCGCGCTCGAGTTGACTCCAACGCTTTAGCCGCGATAAACCTAAATATCCAAACACTCTAAAGGAAAACCGCCAAACAAGGCTCGAGGTCTGGCCCGTGTTAGATGTGAGGGGGCGCTCGACATGACAATAACGCTCATAGCCACGATAAACCCAAACATCCAATCACACTCTAAAGGAAAACCGTCGAGTCGGGCTTAGGGTTTGACCCATGCTGGATGCGAAGGTGAGCTCGATTTGACTCCAACTCTTGTAGCCATGATAAACCCAAATATCGAAACACTCTAAAGGCAAACTGCCGATTCGGGCTCATGGTTCGACCCACACAAGACGCAAGGTCATGCTTGAATTGACTCCAACACTCGTAGCCATGATAAACCCAAATATCCAAACACCCTAAAGGCAAACCGCCGAGTTGGGCTCGGGGTTTTAACCGCGGTGGACAGGTGGGCGTGCTCAAGTTGACTCCAATGCTCGTTGTCGCGATAATCCCAAATATGCAATCACACGCTAAAGCCAAACCACCGAGCCGGGCTCGGGCTTTAGCCCGCACTGGACGCGAAGGTGCACTCGAGGTGTCCCTACCCCTCATAGATACATTAAGCCTACGAAACCATGAACAACCCTAAAGATCCACTTTTAGGGGCATATTGATCAATCTAAGTAAACTTCACACGTATGGGCCCCTTGTGTAAATATTTCTAGTCTCCCACATCGACACAAAGCAAGGGAAGCAAGTAGCTCTCATCCACTATAACGGGATCTTGACGTGCTCTCGTTGTACGAGATCCAATGTGTTTGAGTCTTCGAGGAGATCCCTCTATTTACAGGAAAGACCTTAAAACATCTTATAAGCTTCCGAAAAGTGAATAAAATTATACGCAGGGGGTGGGAGGGCTCAAAGTAAGAAAAGTCGGCTAAAATTATACACCATGAAGGCTCAACCCATTTGAAATTGTTGGCAAGTGGGCAAATTAGGCCACAAAATCGGTTCATACTTTAGCCACCGTTTGCTTCCTGCAACCCCAAAGATCCACTTGTAGGGGCAAATTGATCAAGCTAAATAAACTTCACAAGTGTGGGCCCCTTATTCTAATATTTCTAGTATCCCATAACCACACAAAGCAAGGAAACCAAGTAGCTCTCATCGACTATATAGATGGAAGTGATACAAGATAAAGAGGGGATCGGAAAATTACCGAGATCAAGAGGTGCTCTCGTTGTACCGAGATCAAGAACTTCAAAAAGCTTATAAGCCTCCGAAAAGAGAATAAAATAATACGTGGGGGGTTGGGAGAGCTCAAAGTAAGAAGAGCCGATTTTTAACGCGTTGTAAGGCCCGAGTGTTTGTATAGTTTAATCTCCTATTTAGTACATGGTTTTTTCGATTTCAACGTTGGCGCCAACTGTGAGGAATATCCTAAAATCGACATACTCTAGGGTTATTACGCGTAGGTCCAACATCCCTTAAATGTAACACGGTGGCTTGATGCCAATAGGGAGATTTTCTTATATTGCGATGTATCCGTTTTAATTTGCACGCTTGGGGCAAATATTTCCTTGGTGGGCCGTGAGTTGGGTTCCAATTCTTATAAATCCCAAGAGCGCGCAACCTGGCTTGGTTCCTGCGAAAACACCAACGTGTTTGGAGGAAGGCATTGGTGTTGTTTCGCCGCAATTCTTCCCGACGTCGTCTTGCCTTCGCATCATTTTCCGACATTAAGGGGTTTTTCCCGCTTTTTCTGGCTAGGTGACCATCCTCGCAGCGTTGTCCAGGCAATGGCCGGCTTCGTGGAGAAGTCACGGCCTAATGGCTTCCAACCAACTCTAACGTTGATTTCGCGAAGAAGTCGTGGCCTGGTGGCATCCTTCCAATTCTAATGACAACGTTTGTTTAGACAGTGTCTGTTATGAGCTTTACTCATTAGGGGCGTTCATCGGTTCAAAACCGAACCGAAGACTGAACATCGAAAATATAAGAACCGAAAACCAAACTGAATTATCGTGGTTCGGTTAGGTTCGGTTTTATTCGGTTTGGTTTGGCTTTGAACCGAATAAACCAATTGGTCAACATATGATTATTTTTATCGAAGGTAAAGAAGAAATCCAATTGATGCCCGAACCAAACAAAACCGAAATCTGAATAAAACGAACAAAATCGCCAAATATTGGGAGAGAGTCAAATGATTCGAAGAGAAAGTCAGATTCGGGAATAGTTTGGGTATTTTCAATATTGAATAGTTTTATTTTAATTTGGGTATTTTAAATATTGAATAATTTTATTTTGATATTTACAAAATATAAATTAGTTCGGTTTAACATAACCGAATCGAAAGCCAAACCAATCCAAACTGAAAGCCAAGTTAACATAAAAAAAACGAATACCGAACCGAACATGCTCGGTTCGGTTTGATTTTCGGTTTTGTTCAGTTTAACCGAACTGATGAACACCTCTATTGCTCACAGTTACCATTAATGCATTAGTGGAACTCTTACTTATTGTAACCCCGAGGTAGCTGTGAGCAAAGCTCAAAACAGACATCGTTTTTTAGCACACTGGACATGAGGGTGCGCTCAAGTTGACTCCAACGCTCGTAGCCGCGATAAACTCAAATGCCCAATCACACTCTAAAGGCAAACCACCAAGCAGGGCTTAGGATTTGACCCGCGCTAGACGCGAGGGCGCGCTCGAATAGAGTCCAATGCTCATAGTTAAAATGAACCCAAATATCCAAACACTCTAAAGGCAAACCGCCGAGCAGGGCTCGGGATTTGACCCGCGATGGACACGAGGTCGTGCTTGACTTGACTCCAACGCTCGTAGCAGCGATAAACCCAAATATCCAAACACCCTAAAGGCAAACCGCCGAGCCGGGCTCGGGGTTTTACCCGCGGTGGACACGAGGGCGCGCTCGAGTTGACTCCAACGCTCGTTGTCGTGATAAACCCAAATATTCAATCACACGCTAAAGCCAAACCATTGAGCCGGGCTCGGGCTTTGGCCCGACCTGGACGCGAAGGCGCACTCGAGGTGTCCCTACGCCTTGTAGCTGCATTAAGCATATGAAACCATGAACATATGCGCCAATAGTAATGGCGCGCTCAAGATAGTTTGATCCATCGTAGCTGAATAAGCCTCCAAGGAGAACAAAAGAAGAACCAAGACAACTTGTTGGTCCTAAAACGCATCAAGTGGTTGCCTCGTTTGTCCTTAAAAAGGTTGAGGACATCCAAGTCATGGGGTTGTGTTGGTACGCGAGATAAATAATAGTAAAGACATGAGGATTAAAACGTTAAGCACGTTTGAACGTGCTAAATAAACAAAGCGGATAAGATACATGTTTACGAACTCGTACGGAAAGCAACAATGCGAGGTCCATATAGTAGCATATCGTACAATTGGGTCAAGGCCCGATCGAAACACCATAAAGGCCCAACCCATTTGAAACAAGTAAATATCTTGCTTGAAGCAAGGTGGGCGAGTGGGCAATTTGTCAAAAATTTGGTTTGTAATTTAGCCTCCATTTGCCTCCTGCAACCCCAAAGATCCACTTGTAGGGGCAAATTGATCGAGCCAACTTCGCAAGTATGGGTCCCTTATTTTAATATTTTTAGTATCCCACAACAACGCAAAGCAAGGCAAGCAAGTAGCTCTGATCCACTGTATAAATGGAAGTGATACAAGATGTAGAGGGGATCGGAAAATACCGGGATCGAGATGTGCCCTCATTGAACGGGATCCAATCTTTAAGGAGATCGCGCTATTTACAGGAAAGAACTTAAGAAATCTTAGAAATCTCCGAAAAGAAGAATAAAATTATACGCAGGGGGTGGGAGAGAGCTCAAAGTAAGAAGAGCCGATTTTTAGCGCGTTAAAAGGCCAGAGAGATTGTATAACTTAATCTCGTATTTAGTACGTGATTTTTCGGGTTTGAACAGTATGATATTCATAGATTGTATTGATGGGCATTATTTGGTAGATTTTAAATCTAGATATATATTATTTTGATAGATTCTTTTATGCTAAATCTAATACTTTCGTAATTAGTACGATATTGATAGATTGTAAAGATATATATTTTATTGGATAGTTTTTAAATATGAGATATTATTTTGATAGATTATGGATATAGATATTATTTTGATAGATTAATATATGATAATTAGATAAATACAACTTTTTATGATGAATATACATTGTATTATAAAATATTATTTGGATAATTCATATATATTGGAAATTATTTTCATAGGTTATAAATATAGATATTATTTTGTTATATTTATATATGGTAATTAGATACAAATACAAACATGTGAAAATTTAATTGTGAAATTAATAAGCATATATAATTGTTAAAATATAGTTGATTTATAACTAATTTAATATGAGATAGGACCAGAATTAACGTGGATGCTCAAAAAGTCTCGACTTTAATATATAGTATAGATATTATAGCGGATGTTAAAATAATAATTAAAATAATATGTGTCAATTTCACGTTGAATCAAATCTTCAGTTTTTACTAAAATAACTTGATTAGTTGAGTTTAAATTATAGACCCACATTATATAAAATATAAAAGAATATACTATATCTTTAAAGGTCTATCTATTAAGGTTTTCATTAATATACAATTAATCTTGTTGCATAATATAAAACAACATGTTTTATCTCCAAATTAAACAACATCACCATTTTTAAAAATCATTTTAATTGGTTGAAATTTAATTTAGTAAATTTTCATTGGGTAAAGTTTAACTATAGATTTCACATATAAAAGAACAATTTATATTCATATGAACTAATTTTGAATTTTTTCAAACCATCTATAAAATAAAAAATAACTTATTGATAAAATAATAATAACTATATACTAAAGCGGAGGTTAGAAATAATACTTAGTCTAACACGTGTCATCTTCTCATTGGAGTGTAGCACTCATCTATCTTAAAACAATTCAATTTGTTTAATTTGTTAAATTTTGATTGTAAACTCCACATGTATGTAAAATATTAAGAATATATATCATCAATATTATATCTAAAAGGTTTCCTTAACGATATAATTATTTAATTAATTTTACTATAGATCTGTTATAAGGCCTGCGATTCTCTATGGAGCAGAATGTTGGCCGACAACTAAGGCTCAGGAGCGGAAACTTGCAGTCGTAGAGATGAGGATGCTTAGGTGGATGTGTAGTCACACGAGAATGGATAGGATTAGGAATGAAGAAATCAGAGGCAAGTTTGGGGTGGCTAGTATAGGAGACAAACTGCGGGAAGCAAGACTGCGTTGGTTCAGCCATGTCCAGAGGCGGAGCCCAGGCGCAACAATTAGGTTATGCGAGCAGTTGGATTTAGGGGCTTACCGGAGGGATAGATGTCGTCCGAAGAAGCGATGGATGGACAATATAAGACAGGATTTCAAACTTTTAGGGATTTCAGAGGAGTTGGTACAATGCATGAAGAGTTGGAGGGAGAAGATCAACATAGTAGACAGCTAGTCAACTTGTTGGTGGAGTCGGGCATTCTTGGGATGGTTGGCAGTTTTTCACTTGGTGGGCTTGCTTATGTATAGCGTTTTCATCCTAGTCTTATTTTTTTTTATTTGTTTTCATTCTTCCTTCTTTTAGCCTTAGTAGTAGTTTTGGTTAGCTGTTGGTTTTAAACTCTTCAGAGTGGGTTGCTGAGTGGTTCGGTCTGGGTCCTTTGGGTTTTTTTGGGCACATTTCATCTAGGTTTGGAATGCCCCCGCCCTGACCCCCCAGATCCTGCTTTTGCGGGAGTCCTTGGGTATATATTGTTGTTGTAATGTTACTATATACTAAATTGGAGATAAAAATAATTATATAGAACAAGATATGTCAACTCCAAATAAATATATAATTAAATTAATAGTAGTATATTAAAGATATAATTAATAAAATAATAATTTTATTAAATCAATTTGATTGGTTGACATTTAATCGGTTTATTTTTTATTGGTTAAGACTTAAGATTCTACATATATAAATAAATTATATATGCATATGATTTAGATTCGATTTTTTTTCGAAAATAGCTACAAAGTAAAAATAAAAATTAGAAAATAAGAAACTAATTTATAAAAATAAGTATTCAATCCTTAATTCCTGATACAAAAATTATAGTCCTACAAATCTTTGTTTGATTAAAAGGATATATTATCATAGGAATAATGTATAATTATAATATATTCCATAAGAATCACATTAAATAAAATAATACAAGATTTTATATCAAACTTTTCTTTTTTAACACTTTATAAAATTTAAAATAATTTTTTAATTAAATTAAAATCGTGTATTCACGGTACGAGGCCCTATACTAGTTATCTAAGAAAGAATATATCATAAAAATAGATCACATGAGATATAAATTTAATAAGAATCGCATATCTATTTCTACGTAGTATTATTTGGAGGTGCGGTAAAAGGTGAATTAGACTTTTCAATCACGAAACATAGGATATAAAAGAGCCCTAATTATACTTTAGTTCATCTTGCTTTCTTTCTATCACGTGCATGAATGTGGAAATTTAAACGATGCAATCAAAAATTAAGAAGTTGATATGTACACGGAGGGAGGGAGAGAGAGAGAGACGTAATATCTCTATCAGATCGATCATGTCGTTCATCTTCATCACCCGGATGAGGCTCATTATTAGATATCACCATTCATGAATTTAACATTTTCGGATGGCTTGTCCGTAATGTGTTGTATGGATATTGGGCCAAAATGCCATATAGGTATTTAAAAATGGAGGTTTAGGACAATTAAGTATTTAGAAACACAATGTCAACTTGGTATAAATAAAAACTCCAATGGAAAATTGGATCTTGTTTGTACGTGAAAGAGTGATTTTAGATCACTTGTTTCGAACACGATCAAATCAATCGGCTATATTAAGTAAAACCCATTAATAAAATAAAAAATATTACCCATGCTCCAGAAAATTTCTTTCTTTCCCACTACCTTTTGGGACCTCTTTCTTCCCCCAAAACCATAGTTAGACAAAGGTGTCCCGATCCAAGACATACCATGCCACCCATGAAATTGAACGAGAACAATAAACCTAAGTTGATCATGATTTAAACCACAAAATTTCATGTTTCTGTGCTTTTTCTTAAGGAAAAGATTCACGGTTTGACAGGATCGGATTAGGGTTTGATTGAGATTTGGTAAGAGCATAATTTGTGATTTAGTGGGTTATAAAAAAACTATAATTTTAGTAATTACAAGAACGAAAGGTTTCTTTAAAATAAAACAACAATGAAATTTCATATCGTAAAGAGTACCACCTTAATTTCGTGCTTTAACCAACCCCAAATGAATATTCATTAAAACTAAGCTTAAATGTTTAAGTTGTAAGCTCTCTTTAGCGCTAGCTTGCTTTCGGGAAGAAAGGTTTAGTGGGAAAGAAAGAAATTTTGTGGAGCATGGCTTAGTAATGTGTTTTTATTTATGGGTTTTACTTAATATGGCCGATTGCTTTGATCGCGTTCGAAACAAGTGATCTAAAATCACTCGTTCACGTACAAACAAGATCCAATTGTCAATCGGAGTTTTTATTTATACCAATTTGACAACATTGTCTTTTTAAATACTTAATTGTCCTAAACCTCCATTTTTATATGCCTATATGGCATTTTGGCCCAATATCCATACAACACATTACAGACAAGTCATCCGAAAAATTTAATTTCATGAATGGTGACATCAAATAATGAGCCTCATCCGGGTGATGGAGATCGATGAACGGCATGATCAATCTGATAGAGATATTACGTCTCTCTCTCTCCGTGTACATATCGACTTCATAATTTTTTGTTTGCATCGTTTAAATTTCCACATTCATGCACGTGATAGAAAGAAAGCAAGATGAATTGAAGTATAATTAGGGCTCTTTTATATCCTACACTTCGTGATTGACAAGCCTAATTCACCTTTTACCGCACCTCCAAACAATACTACGTAGAAATAGATATGCGATTCTTATTTAATTTATTTCTCATGTGATCTATTTTTATGATATATTCTTTCTTAGATGATTATTTTATCAATAAGTTATTTTTTATTTTATAGTTATTTTGAAAAAATTCAAAATTAATTCATATGAATATAAATTGTTCTTTTATATGTGAAATCTATAATTAAACTTTACCCAATAAAAATTTACTAGATTAAATTTCAATCAAATAAAATGATTTTAAAAAATGGCGATATTGTTTAATTTGGAGATAATATGTGTTGTTTTATATTATATAACAAGATTAGTTGTATCTAGACCTGTCAAAAGCTGACCCGACCCGTAAACCCGACCCGACCCGACCCGAAATTTCTAGGGTTTCAACCCGAAAATTTGAACTCGAAACCCAGTTTCAACCCGAACCCAATAAACCCGAAAATTTAGGGTTAGGGTCAGGGTCAAACCCGTTGGGTCAAGAAATCTATAAGGCGGAAAACTTATTTTAGAATACACTCTATTATAACAAAATGACGGATTGACGGGTAATTGTGCACCCAAAGGTTTTAATTATATTACAATATATAAAATTTATTTTATAAAATTATGATAAATTTTATTATTATAATATTTAAGAATAATATTTTGGTATTATATTTTATTATTTAAATAATATTTTATTTAAATTTTAGTCAAAAAATTGATACTCTTGACCCGTTGGGTTGACCCGACCCGACCCGAAAACCCAAAACGACCCGACCCAGTTTGACCCGTAACCCGATTGACCCGAACCCGAACTCAACCCGAACCCGAAACGACCTGACCTGAACCCGCCCGACCCGACCCGATTGACAGGTCTAGCTGTATCTTAATGAAAATCTTAATAGATAGATTTTTAAAGATATAGTATATTCTTTTCTATTTTATATAATGTGGGTCTATAATTAAAATTCAACCAATCAAATTATTTTAGTAATAACTGAAGATTTAATTCAACGTGAAATTGACACATGTTATTTTAATTATTATTTTAACATCCGCTTTAATATCTATACTATATATTAAAGTCGAGACTTTTTGAGCATCCACATTAATTCTGGTCCCATCTCATATTAAATTAGTTATAAATCAATTTTATTTTAACAATTATATATGCTTATTAATTTTACAATTAAAAACTTCACATGTCTTTATCTAATTACTGTATATAAATATAAAAAAAATAATATTTATATCCATAATCTATGAAAATAATATCCAATATATATGAATTATCCCAATAATATCTATTAATACAATATAGATTCCTCATAAAAAGTTGTATTTATCTAATTAGCATATATTAATCTATCAAAATAATATCTATATCCATGATCTATCAAAATAATATCTCATATTTAAAAACTGTCCAATAAAGTATATATCCTTACAATATATCAATATCGTACTAATTACAAAAATATTTACATGTACCAAAAAAGAATCTATCAAAATAATATCTATATTTAAAATCTACCAATTAATGTCCATCAATACAATCTATGAATATCTTACTTTTCAAACCCGAAAAATCAAGTACTAAATACGAGATTAAAATTATACAATCTCTCAGGCCCTTCAACGCGCTAAAAATCGACTATTCTTACTTTGAACTCTCCCACCCCCGCGTATAATTTTATTCTCTTTTACAATATTTATAAGATTTTTAAAGTTCTTTCCCGTAAATAGCGCGATCTCCTCGAGGACCCAAACACATCGGATCCCGTACAACGAGAGCACGTCTCGAAGCGGGTAATTTTCCGATCCTTTCTACATCTTGTATCACTTCCATATATATATATAGTGGATGAGAGCTACTTGCTTGCCTTGCTTTGTGTCGTTGTGGGATAGTAGAAATATTAAAATAAGGGGCCCATACTTGTGAAGTTTATCTTAGCTCGATCAATTTGCCCCTACAAGTGGATCTTTGCGGTTGCAAGATGCAAATGGAGGCTAAATTACAAACCAATTTTTTGACACAAATTGCCCATTAGCCCACCTTGCTTCAAGCAAGATATTTACTTGTTTCAAATGGCCTGGGCCTTCGTGGTGTTTCGATCGGGCCTTGACCCAAGTGTACGGGATGCTACTATATGGACGTCGCATTGTCGCTTTCTATACGAGTTCGTACACGTATAGTGACTCGGCTAAAGTCGTTGTGCCAAGATCAAAGATAAATAACCAAAACTACAAACTACTATAGCATACAAGTAAATGGTTGAACCCAAGAGAAATATGGCTTCTAGTATTAATATAATTATCAACTAAAGATGAGGGGGGAAATCAAAGATAGATATCTAAACTAAACTAAACTAGAAAACAAATAACGAACAAATAAACAAATAGATAAGAAGCAGGTTCATTCAAAAGATCCACTCTGAAATAATCACTCGATCACAGATTCATTCATTGATTTCATTCACACTTATGGTTAATTTCTATTCTGATCATTAACAATCGCAAGTCCACGGTCCAAGAAATTCTATAACCCTAGGCAAGGACGCTTAACCTAGAATTAGCATAGAGAACAAGGATATGCAGGATATAATATCAAACAATCAAGCTACGAGTCAATTACAAGATAAAACAATCAATTCTCTTCTTAATCCTAGTTGCATAAATAACATGTCTAGGTTAAGTTGTTTTCACAGATTATTTTGTCCACGGTCCAAACCTAATCCAATGATAGAACATAAACCAATTCAATAGGTTAGCTACTCCTAGAGAAACAATCAACATTCATAAGATGAAGCACTAGAGAATCAATATTAACCAAAGGATAGAAATCAATTACCAAAATCTCACAAGTTCATACATCAGAGTTTCACCCTTGAACAAACCCAAGGAGACTAGCTCTCCAAAATACAAAAGAAATAAAGATTTAATTGAATCTAAACTAAGATATGAAATTGGATTGGATACCTAAAACCTAAGGAGGCTCTTCCTTATCAAACTCACAAATATATATATATATATATATATATATATATATTATTCACCTAATCGCTCTTTTCATTTTTCTCAAGGTGTGCTCATAAAAACTCACAACTCTCATAAACCTTTTATTACCCTAGTCTAATGCTGGTCCGGGAGAGAAAGCGGAATCTGCACATGCATAGAGAAGGCTTACGACAGGGTCACCAGGAAGTTGATTTGGGAATGTTTGGAAGTCAAAGAGGTTGTAGGCGAGATTATCAGAATCAATCAAGCTATGTCTGAGGGGGCAAGGACGTGTGTCTGCTCGCAAGGAGGCAACACAGAGTACTTTAAGGTTGGTATGGGCCTTCATTAGGGTTCGGCGCTGAGTCCCTTTCTGTTCACGCTAGTGCTAGACGTGTTGACAAGGGTCATCCAAGGAGAGGTTCCAAGGTGTTTGCTGTTCGCAGATGATATTGTCTTGGTCGAGAATTCTAGAGCTGAAGTAAGCGACAAGCTGGAAGTGTGGCGAGAGAGACTGAAATCTAAAGGGTTTAGGTTGAGTAGGTCGAAGACGGAATATATGGAGTTCCTGTTCGAGCGAGATAGTGATTCTTCGGGTGAGGTGTGGCTAGGAGGCGACGTCATTGCAAAAAAGGAGAACTTCGGGTATTTAGGATCTGTTTTGCAGAGTGATGGGAGTATTGTTGAAGATGTTAGGTACCGGATTCAGAGAGGTTGGCAGAAGTGGAAGGCGGCTTCGGGAGTTTTGTGTGACAAGAAAGTCCTGCTCAAGCTCAAGGGCAAGTTTTACAGATCTTTTGTAAGGCCTGCGATTCTTTATGGGGCAGAATGTTGGCCAACGACAAAGGCACAAGAACAGAAGCTCGCAGTTGCAGAGATGAGGATGCTTAGATGGATGTGTGGGCACACGAGGATGGATAGGATCAGGAATGACGACATCAGAGGTAAAATGGGGGTAGCAAGCATAGCAGATAAGCTTCGGGAGTCGAGGCTTCGTTGGTTCGGGCATGTTTAGAGGCGGAGCCCTGATGCCACAGTTAGGAGGTGCGAGCGCTTGGACTTTGGGGTATGTCGGAGAGATAGAGGACGGGCGAAGAAGCGATGGATGGATAGCATTAAGCAGGATCTCAACCTGTTAGGGATTTCAATAGACTTAGCTCAATGTAGAAAGAGTTGGAAGGAGAAGACCAAAGTAGTAGACATCGAGGCAGCTAGTTCACGGAGTTTGTCTTTATTTTTGTATTCATTTAGTTATTTTTGTCTCTCTTTTATCTTCTTAAAGATAGTTGTTTTTTTAACTCTTGGGTTTTCTCGGGCGCTTTCCATCTAGGTCTAGATTGCCCCCATCTTGACCCCCCAGACCCTACATTCGCGGGATTCACTGGGTATGTTGTTGTTATTGTTGTTGTTGTTGTTGTCTAATGCTGGTCCGGGTTAACTGCTTATTACCTGAGCCGCCCTTTTGGGTTTTTGACTCATCCCAGGATTTCATATGCCTTTTTCAATTTTTTTATGTTTTTTTTTCTATCTTTTTATTTTTCTTTCTTATTATGCAAAAAGTATGGTGCAAAGAAAATCAAAAGCCTGAAGGAAATCACTAACTAAGCTGATTAGGATAAGCGAATGCGAGTACTCTCTCCCCCATACTTAAATCCTTCATTGTCCTCAATGAAGCAAAGAGAAAGGATAGAAGCAAGGAAGAAGGTATATTAGAAGACTCACGGACGATAAAGAGTGGTTGAATGGAAGAACTCTTCAATGTTGGTAGAAAGAATGGAAGAAAAGAACTTCGGAATACCGTTCTGGAGGCATACCGTGGTCGCGCTGTGGATGGCGCGGTCACGGAAACACGACAGAGAGCAAAAATCATGGGTAGGCGAACCACCGCGGTTGCGGATGATGTGGCGCGGTCGCGGTACTCGTGCAAGGAAGAGTTCTTGACTTCGTCTCGAACAATGTAATGTGCAAATAACCTTCGTATCTTGACTCGTCTCTAGAAAGATGGATTAATACTTGAACTCGAGCCATGGAGAAGAGAACTCTCGGGGGAACAAAGCTCCCCCATACTTAGGCCTTTACACATAGCCAAAAGAATGGAACTCTAAAGATGGATGGAAAGAAAAATATAGAAGGTGGTGAAAAGATAGATGGAAAAGATAAAATGATGGTAAAGATAGAAAGATGGAAAGATAGAAGGATGGTAAAGATATATAGAAAGTACAAGATAGATGCCCGATTTTTTTTCGATTTTTTTTTTGCTAGACATGGCCACACTTAGGGCGCGGTATATGAGGAGCGGGCACGGTAACTTTTTTTCGAGACCGACTGCATCCCACCGCGGGCATAGTTTGTGGACCGCGACCGCGGTGTCTAGTACATGCGACCGCAGTTGTGCACCGACGGGCGTGGTTTAAGAACAAATCGTTCTTTCGAACCTAGTACTTGCATGTTAGCCCGATTTTTTTTAAATAGTCAATAAAAATATTAATTCTAGAAAGAAACCAAAGTTCCCCGGCAATGGCGCCAAAATTTGACTCGGATAAAGTCTTCGTGCCAAGATCAAAGATAAATAACCCAAACTACAAACTAGTATAACATGCAAGTAAGGGGTCGAACCCAAGAGAACTATGGCTTCTAGTATTAATACAATTATCAACTAAACATAAGGGGGGGAATCAAAGAGAGATATCTAAACTAAACTAAACTAGAAAACAAATAACAAGCTAGCAAATAACCAAAAAGATAAGAAGCAGGTTCATTCAAAAGATCTACTCTTAAATAATCACTCGATCACAGATTCATTCATTCATTTCATTCACACCTATGGTTAATTCTTATCCTGATCATTAACAATCGCAAGTCCACGGTCCAACAATTCTATAACCCTAGGCAAGGACGCTTAACCTAGAATTAGCATAGAGAACAAGGATATGCAGGATATAATATCAAACAATCAAGCTACGAGTCAATTGCAAGATAAAACAATCAATTCTCTTCTTAATCCTAGTTGCATAAACAACAGGTCTAGATTAAGTTGTTTTCACAGATTAGTTTTGTCCACGGTCCAAACCTAATCCAACAATAGAACATAAATCAATTCAATAGGCTAGCTACTCCTAGAGAAACAATCAACATTCATAAGATGAAGCACAAGAGAATCAATATTAACCAAAGGATAGAAATCAATTACCAAAATCTTACAAGTTCATACATCAGAGCTTCACCCTTGAACAAACCCAAGGACACTAGCTCTCCAAAATACAAAAGAAATAAAGATTTAATTGAATCTAAACTAAGATATGAAATTGGATTGGATACCTAAAACCTAAGGAGGCTCCTCCTTATATAGACTCAGGGAACATGCTCCCCTAATCTAATTAGGAAAGGAGAAAAGATAGAAAAGGAAAGAGGAAAGATAAGAAGAAGAAAAGAAGATAGATCGTTGGCCCGCTTCGGATCAAGCATCACCGTGGTCGCGTTGTCTCCACCGCGCCCGCTCTTTCACGATTGAAAAGAACTTCGTCTCTGGGCAGCCACCGCGGTCGCGTCGGCCAATCTCTTGTCGCGGAATCGGGACAAAACCTCTAGCGTCAATTCGAAGGCTGTTTTGACCATCTTCGGCTTGGTCTCTGACTTTGGTTTAAACATATGAATTGAAGCTCTTCGAGTTAGCTTTCCAATGGCATTGGAATCAGCTAGATCCGAGCTCTGTAGCTCATGATATAGCCTTCGCAATCTAGTGTTGTCGCACAGACAGCTCAAAACGCCTTAAAACTCTTGAATCTTGCATTCTTGTGTCTTCGGCCTAGATATTACAATTAGCACAAACTCTAACTTAAACACACTCAATATAGCCCTAAAATACAAGAGTTAAACCATATAAAATAGAGTGAATCATATAGTTTAGCCACATTGTTTACTTAGCGCGTTAAAACATGCTTAACGTTTGAATCCTTAAGTCTTTACTATTATTTATCTCGTGCACCAACACAACCCTGTGACACGGATGTTCTCAGTCTTTTCTAGGGTAAACGAGATAACCACTTCATGCTTTTCAAATCTTAAATTTAAGATATTTTTAAAAAATTCCGCAAGTTCATTAATTCTATCACTCAAGCTCAAACACACACCTCACAACAAGATATATCACTCAAGCTCTAAAAGGTGTAGAGAAACATAGGATCTACCCAAATCTAACATGTAAGCCCCAAAGTCCCCAAGTTAGAATGATCCTAAAACACTCGAATTTTACCGCTCAATTCTGCTTAGGTGCCCTTTCGGGTTTTCACCTAACCGCTCTTTTCATTTTTCTCAAGGTGTCCTCACAAAAACTCACAACTCTCGTAAACCTCATATTACCCCAGCCTAATGTTGGTCCGGGTTACCTTCTTATTACTTGAGCCGCCCTTTCGGGTTTTCGACTCATCCTAGGATTTCATATGCCTTTTTCACTTTTTTATGGCTTTTCCTATCTTTTTCTTTTTCTTTTTTATTATGCAAAAAGTATGGTGCAAGTGCTCCATGAAAAGAAGAAAATAAAAAACCTGAAGCAAATCACTAACTAAGCTAACTAGGATAAGCGAATGCGAGTACTCCCTCCCCCATACATAAATCCTTCACCGTCCTCAATGAAGCAAAGAGAAAGGATAGAAGCAAGGAAGAAGGTATATCAAAAGACTCACAGACAATGAAGACTGGTTGAATAGAAGAACTCTTCAAAGGTGGAAGAAAGAATGGAAGGAAAGAACTTTTGAATACCGTTCCAAAGGCATACCGCGGTCGCGTTGTGGATGGCGCGGTCGCGGAAACACAATAGAGAGCAAAAATCATGGGCAGACGAACCACCGCGGTCGCGGCTGATGTGGCGCGGTCGCGGTACTCGTGCAAGGACGAGTTCTTGATTTCGTCTCGAACAATGTAATGTGCAAATATCCTTCGTATCTTAACTCGTCTCTTGAAAGATGGATTAATACTTGAACTCGAGCCGTGGAGAAAAGAACTCTCGGGGGAACAAAGCTCCCCCATACTTAGGCCTTTACATATAGCCAAAAGAATGGAACTCTAAATATGGATGGAAAGAAAAATATAGAAGGTGGTGAAAAGATAGATGGAAAAGATAAAATGATGGTAAAGATAGAAAGATGGGAAGATAGAAAGATGGTAAAGATATATAGAAATTACAAGATAGATGCCCCAATTTTTTTTTTGCTAGATCCGGCCTCACCGCGGGCGCAGTATACGAGACACGGGCACGTTAATTTTTTTTTTGAGACCGACCGCATCACCATCGCGGGCGCGGTTTGTGGACCACAACTGCGGTGTCTAATACTTGTACGTCAGGAGTTTCTGTATTCGAAACGCGACCGCGGTTGCGCACCCGCAGGCGCGGTTCAAGCATAAATCGTTCTTTCGAACCTAGTACATGCATATTAGCCCGATTTTTTTTTACATAGTCAATAAAAATATTAATACTAGAAAGAAACCAAAGTTCCCCGGCAACGGCGCCAAAATTTGACTTGGCTAAAGTCGTCGTGTCAAGATCAAAGATAAATAACCCAAACTACAAACTAGTATAGCATGCAAGTAAGGGGTCGAACCCAAGAGAACTGTGGCTTCTGGTATTAATATATTTATCAACTAAACATAAGGGGGGAAATCAAAGAGAAATATCTAACTAAACTAAACTAGAAAACAAATAACAAACAAATAAACAAATAGATAAGCAATCAAGTGGTGTTGCGCAGATAGCTCAAAACGCCTTAAAACTCTTGATTTTTGCATGTCTTCGGCCTAGATATTACAATTAGCACAAACTCTAACCTAAACACACTCAATATAGCCCTAAAATACAAGAGTTAAACCATACTAAATAGAGTTAATCATAAAGTTTAGCCACTTTGTTTACTTAGCGCGTTAAAACATGCTTAACGTTTTAATCCTTAAGTCTTTACTATTATTTATCTTGTGCACCAACACAACCCTATGAGAAGGATGTTCTTAATCTTTTTTAGGACAAATGAGACAACCACTTGATGCTTTTCAAATCGTAAGTTTAAGATATTTTTAAAAAATTCCGCAAGTTCATTAATTCTATCTTATAGTTTTAATTTCTAAATTGAATTTATGTTACAACACACTATAAAAAAATATGTTCGGAACTCACGGAATGGACAGTGTGTTCCGTTAGGGGGCGGAATCCTGTAAAAAATAGCACCACTGTACCCTAAGAAGACTGGATTCCGCTGGCGTTTTCTTTCTTGCACTCTCCGCTACCTACCCAGCTGAGCGGAGCCTAAATCATAATAATATATAGGGATCAAAACTCCACCCGGTAACCATGAGATTTTGCAAATTCCGCGTGGTACACAAAAATTTTCGATATTTCGTAAGGTAACCACAAGGTTTTACAAATTCCACGTTGTAACCTTGGCCTATTATAAACATTTAAAATTATATAAAAACTTACCCATACTCTCTACTTAATTATACAAATCAACCTATCTTTAGTTTTTTTTTTAAACTATCTAAGCTATTTTATAAAACACCGAACTTTATAATTTTAGTATTATATTTTTTTTATTTAGCCTTTTTCCCGTGTACTACATTTTATTATTTTACAAAATCTTCTATTTTTTATTATTATAATAACAACCACATTTTGCAAATTTGTAAAAAAAATAGTTTCTTTTTCAAATTAACAAAAGCATACCTAATTTTAAAAAAAACACCATTTTTTGGTCAAATAAAAAAAACTACCATTTCTTATTTGCGAAGTACAAACTTGAATTTTATTAATAGTTGATCTTTTAAGGGGGTATTCTTTTAAAGTGGGTGCACTAGTTCAAGTAATTTGTTTTAAAAATAAAATAAAATTGTTTGAAACACAATGTACATATTTCATGACATTCAAATGTGTAAAAATTATAGGCTTTTTTATGACATGTACAAATTTGGGCAGTTTTTTGTATTTGTAATAAATTAACATTTAAAAATAATAAAGAACATGTGTTAAGTAATACTTCTCATTAGGTAATTTAAGAAAACAGATTTGATATATAGCTTTGTTGGAAAATTTTGTTTTAAAATGCTTCTCATTAGGTATATAAATTATTATTTTTATTTGTTCAACAATCTATCAAATCTATTTTAAGTTTTTTAATACAAATTTGAAAAACATGGTTCTTTTTTTAATAATAAAAAATAGAAGAGTTGGTTAAATAATAATATATATTGTCATAGAAAAAGACAAAATAATATATATATACTATTAAATTTATATAGTTAGGTGTTTTATAAATAAAGATTAGATAGTTTTAAAAAAAACTAAAAATAGGATAATTTGTATAATTAAGTAGAAAATATGGATAAGTTTTTATATAATTTTAACTTTTATAATAGGTGAAGTTTTCCACGTGGAATTTATAAAATCTCGTGGTCATCATACATAATATCAAAAAAAGTTGTGTAACACACGGAATATGCAAAACCGCGGAATTTCCATAATATTTATAAATTGGAGTAGTTTCTCACTAAAGTCTAAACCGCCCATCTCCACACGTCTCCCTACATCCTTCACTATATATATCCACTCATCATTTCATATCATCATATAAACCTATTTACTTAGTAACCCTAATTCTTGATCTACATCATCATCAATATAATAATAATAATAAAATAAATAAAATGCTGAGCACACAGGTTTACAGTATAAACAGCAAGGCGACCTTGGTGGCGGGGAGGCTGCCGGCGGGGTTGGTTTCCGGCAGCGTTCCGGGAGTCGTAACCAGGGCAGCTCATCCGAGAAGCCAGCCGGGGGCAAGGCGTCTCAGACGTCGATGCGCCACCAGGGCAGAGGCGGCGCAGCAGGTGGCTGCTGAGGTGGCGGAGACGGCCAGCAGTGTCAAGGCCGTGGTCACCGTCCAGATCAGCCTCGGGGGTCTGCTCACAAACGTGGGAGTCACACGTGGCCTCGATGACATCACCGACTTACTCGGCAAAACGCTCGCCTTGGAGCTCCTCAGCTCCCAGCTCAACCCAAGTATGTCCACTCTGTACTGTATTCTGATTAAGCAAAAGGGTTACTTTATATATGGTTTAGTTCCTAAACGTAGTACTATTATAACGTAAACGTAGACCAACACACTACAGAAAAATCCATGCTCGTTCAATTCCCATGGAGTTTTTTTTTTTTTTTCGATCGAAATTCCCATGGAGTTCGAAATGCCATATATATAGCTAGATATTTAAAAAAGGAAGTTTTGAACAACTGAGTATTTAAAAACATAATGTTGACAAATTGGTATTAATAAAAACTCTGATTGATCTGACCAAAAAAAAAAAAACCCTGATTGAAAATTGGGTCTTGTTTGTATGTGCAAGAGTGATTTTAGCTCACTTGTTTCGTACATGATCAAATCAACCGCCTATATTAAGTACGATTTTTATTGTGGGCACACAATAAGCAGCTAATAATGGAAATATTTGATAAGTTTTAAATTTTTTGTTTTAAATTGAGTATTTAAGTACGATTTTTCTGTTTTTGGTATGCTTATCATGTGCCCAGTGCCCTTAGGGCACACAATAGAAAAACCGTATTAAGTAACACCCATTAATAAAATAATTTTTTTTTACTAAGCCATGCTCCACAAAATTCTTTCTTTCCCCTAACCTTTTGGGACCTCTTTCTAGTTTCTTCCCATAAAACCATAATTGGACAGAGCTGTCCCGGATCGTAGACATACCATGTTGCCACCCATGAAACTGAAGGAGAAGAATAAACTTAAGTTGACCACGGTGCTTTAAACCACAAAATTTTAGGTTTACGTGCTTCTTTTTTAAGGAAAAGATTGACGATTTGAAAGGAGTAGGGCTTGATTGAGATTTGCTTCGAGTTTAATTTGTGATTTAGTGAGATACCCAAAAGAAACTACAATATAATTTTTATAATTTTAGTAATTACAAGAACGAAGACTTTGTCTAAAATAAAAGAACGATGAAATTTCATATTGTAAAGAGTACAAACTTAATTTCATGCTTTAACCAACCCCAAATGAATATTCAACAAAACGAAGCTTAAATGTTTAAGTTGTAAGCTCTCTTTTAGCGATAGCTTGCTTTCGGGAAGAAAGATTTAGTGGATTGTTGTTGTATATATTGGATTTAGAGGTGAGTTTCCCGTGCCTTTAAATGCTTGTAATTTTAATTTAGTTATAAGAATACTGTTTGAACTTAATATAGCCGATTGATTTGATCACGTACAAAGCACGTGAACAAAAATTGGTCTTTCACATAAAAATTGGACCCAATTCTCAATCAAAGTTTTTATTAATATCAATTTGACAGCAGGGCCAAAATGGCAAATTGGTATTAAAAAATGCCATTTTTGGGCTTGGGTATTTAGAAAAAATATTTGGACAAATAGGTAAAGGCAAAAAATTGTCATTATAGTACAATTCTAAAAAAAATCGAATTTCCATGCAAAAAACACTTGTATATTAATTAAAAAATGTTATAATATGTTGAAATTAGTTTTTTTATTTGCAATTAATAAAACTATATCTAGATTTTATTTGAAAAATAAAAAATAAAAAGTGTAAATGGTTAAACAATAAACATTTAATAAAACATTTAGAAGTATTTTTTTTCATGCTAATAAGAGTTCCATTTTCTTTAAAGCATAATTTGATTATTTCATCATAGATCATAATATACATTGGTAGTTTACGATGCAAATAAAATCTTTGATGTTACTATTCGCAACGACATATAGTACATAAGGTTCATAAGGATAAAGAGTTTATTACTATTACGCAAACAATTAAAAACATATTTCATACATATTTCTATATGACAAGCAAATTGGAATAGATATTTGTTTAATAATTTTTAAATTTTCAATTAATAATACGTGGTTAACTCCATAAGTTTCACACATTTTCCTTCATTATCCTCCTCGATCCAAATGCTTCTTCCCCAATCAGATTCTGACATCTTTTTTTTAATCTGATCTGACATCTTTATTTTTGAGGGTTTATTCGTTCGATTTTCGTCTGACATCTTTATTTTTGGGTAGAAGTATTATGATTAACTTGTGTGGTTAAACAAAAAATTAACAATAAAAAAGGAAAGAATTCAAGTAAATTATTTAGAAGTAAGTTTTAATTTTTTTGGTTGAAAGAAGTAAGTTTTAATTAATGTATATTTGAGGTTTTAATTCATATATTTTTGTTAATGAAATTTGATAAGTTGATTTCAATTAAATAAAATTAAGGTGCAATCTTTGATGGTTGATATTGTTGGTTTGTTAGTATATGAATAAATTCTCAATTATTGATATGTAGAGAAATTTTAAAATATTATATATATACATATAAATAAAGTGAATATAAGGATAATATACTATTAAAATGTGTGCACTAAGTGAGTATATAGATAAATGAGATTTTGACATCACAATAAGGACACAGACAGTATAAATATCTATCTTCGATCCCACCATTTTTTTTTTTTGATCACCGATCCCACCATTTTGAGGTTGTTACATTTTGTACGGACTGTAGGTGTTTTATTTTCAACTCTTACAAATCATTCTATAAAAGCATTACCGAAGTCGACACAACCATTTCATAAAGTATTTAAATTTCGGAAGATCAGTTTTCAACATCATCTTCTCCATTACATATTATTTATTTATTTCTGAATGAACAAAAATTCTTCAATAAGATAAGTGGACGAGATATCGATCACATACTTCAAGTACGTGCTTACTACGTATGGTTGGGCAAAATCCGGTCCGGTCGGTCTATGAAAATGGACTTTTTCGGTCCCGGTCCTGATCCGGATCGAATTTTTATAAAATTAAATTAAAAAAAAAGTATATTAATTATAATCTTATAGAGTGTATTTTTAATATTTAAGTTTCTCATTTAAATAATTATTTTTCATTAATAATTTATACTTTGTCTAACTTTATTTTTTTTCTATTTTAAAATAATTTTTCTGATAACTTTTTTTTAAAAGTAAAAATCCGGTCCAAAACCGGACCGGCTATGGTAAAAAACTAGGGAAATTCCACTAGAAATATTTTGAGCCCTTGTTCTCAAAATCTATCGAACTCAGCTTTTGTATTATAGAATAATTTAAAATGAATTAGTGGCTATAAAATATAACATTACGTGTAATTATCTTTATTTGAGTGCGAATAAAAATAGTATATCATGTGTTTTGGGAAATTCATTAATATATATATATATATTCTTTCAAAAAAAATTAATTAATATATATTTGCATTTGATTTTTTTTTTGGTCAAATATATTTGCGTTTGATATATGTGCATGTGTTTGAAGAAAGCGGAGCGGAGAAGGAGCCAATCAGGGCATACGCACACAGGCTAAGCCAAGATGGAGACATGGCAAAATACGAAGCCGACTTTGTAGTCCCCGCCGAGTTCAGAGAGATTGGGGCCGTTATCGTTGAAAACGAGCATCACAAGGAGATGCACCTCACCACTATTCTTCTCTCTGGCCTTCCCTTGGGCGACATCCACATCTCTTGTAATTCTTGGGTCGCCTCCAAATTCGATGACCCCAAGAAAAGGATTTTCTTTACCAACAAGGTACGAATATCTTTCTCCTTAACCAAAATGAGGGTATTTGAGTGAAATGGAGAAAGTTATGGGCGATTGGTTGTAATTAACCGAAAAATTCTAATTTGAATTTCTAAACTACGATAGTACCCCTATATCTAAATATATGAGCGGTATCGAATGACAGTCGTACTTGCCGTCGGAGACGCCTGCGGGGCTACAGAGCCACCGAGCGAAAGAGCTGGAGATCGTGAGAGGCAACGGACAAGGCGAGCGCAAGAGCTTCGAGAGGATCTATGACTACGGCACCTACAACGACTTGGGGGATCCCGATAGCGATGTCAATCTCAAACGCCCTGTCCTCGGCGACGCCAAGAACCCCTACCCCAGGCGCTGCCGAACCGGACGCGCTCCCTGCAAAACAGGTACTGCCGATTCCGCGCTCCTCCTCCTAACCCTAACCCTAATTTCAGAGCATCAGTTTCACCGATTCCGCTCCTTTAGATCCGCAATCGGAGACGAGGAGCAGCAGCGTGTACGTGCCGAGGGACGAGCAGTTCTCCGGGGTCAAGCAATTGACCTTCTCGGCGACCGCGCTACACTGCGTTCTTCACGCGGTCCTGCCTTCCCTGGAGACGGCGACGATTGACTCTGATCTCGGATTCCCCTATTTCACAGCCATCGAGTCGCTGTTTGACGAAGGCGTCAAGCTGCCCGCCCTCCCTAAGCAGCTCGGCCTCAAGGATGTCGTCCCACGCCTTGTCAAGGCCTTTAGGGACACCGAGGAAGGGATCCTCCGCTTTGAGTCCCCTGAAGTGTTCAACAGTATGCGCTTCTCAGATCTCAGTACTCGTCTGATTAACACACTCATGATTCGGCTTTTGTACCATTTGTATTCACTCATTTGTGTATGTTGTGTCTGATTGTGATCTAAAGGGGATAGGTTTGGGTGGATCAGAGATGAAGAGATGGCTCGCCAAACCCTTGCTGGTCTGAATCCTTGTAGCATCAAGCTGGTCACGGTGTGTTTTGGTGTTTTGTGCACTTAGAAGAGAACAGTTTTTCTAGCATTCTCTAGTTTCTAAGATGTGTTGGTTTACCTGAGTTAATGATAAAATCGGTGTTGATTTTATAACTTGTAGGAATGGCCATTGAAGAGCAACCTTGATCCAGAGATCTACGGTCCACCGGAATCAGCCATCACAACAGACCTTGTTGAGAAGCAGATTAAAGGCTTTAACTCTGTTGATGAGGTATTGCATTCTCTGAAAGTATTTTTGTTTTTACTTTTTCTACTACTTTTGATAAGCTTTTTGATGTGGTTTGAAATAGTACACCACCTACCCCTTAAGTGCACGGGTCGGTTGTAGTACCGGGATGTCGATTCTTAAGGACTACGCAGTAAGGATTGTACCACTTAACTTGTAACTAGGTCGAAAAAGAAAATATGAAGTGATGAATAGAACTGAAATTAGCAACTAACAACTAGAAAGAACAAGCAATCCTAGGGCTACGGTAACAACACAATGATCTCTTGACAAATAATGATAGCATGCATGAATTTCAATTAGTTTTCGATTTGAGACAATTACCTAATGTCAATGCCTAATCCTTGTGGGACTATGCAAATGTACCTAGAATGGGACCTAGCATCTACTTTCGTGGCTTGTAAATCCGTACCTAGGCCCTTTGAGCTCTATAGAGTTTGGGGTTGGGCTGAACCCGCATCCACTTTCGTGGCTTAAGTGATCAATCCAACCTCAAATCTCTATTGACAATTGCTTCTCTTGAGAGGAAACTAATCAACTTTTGTCTTAAGGGACTCTCAAGCTCAATCCTAGTTATCCGGTGAGAGAAAGAGTCTTTCAACCTCAATCCCTTACCCAAGCCCCTACCAACATCATCTCCTTTCGGTCTCAAACATCAATACGACTCAAATTCACAATCAAAATTAGCTTTTATCTCCTACGATTGAATCAAACATAATCCTAATCTCTAATCATGCAAGCAATTAACATCTACCTAAAGATCATTGCCTTTCCCACAAACCCTAGGATTTGGGGGTTCTAGCTAGATATGAGAATCAAAAGAAATGGAGAAAACAAGAGAAAAATCAGACCAATGTTCACCAATGGATAGAAAAGAGGATGAATCCACAATCACTTTCTCAAAGTTTAATCACCAAGTAAAGAGTATTTTTGGAAATGAGAATGACTGCCAAAAGTGTAAAAAGCTCTCTTCTCAAGAACGACTTAAGGTATTTATAGTTCCCCCAAATGAAAATGGCTGCCAAATGAGAATGCCTTGCTCTCTTGGCTCGGTTCTTGTGCCGCCTCCTTGGATCCTCCTTTAAAGCTTCTCCTTAACTCCTTAGCTCCATGATTCATGCTCTTGAACTCCTCTTGATTCTCGCCACCAAATTCTCCTTAACTTAGACATGAAAAGAACACAAACAAGGCGTAGCTTCCGAACAAGACAACTCAACTGAAAAAACGCTAAAGAACTAGCCTAACCAGAGAGAATCAATGCAAACATAACCAAACATGATTTAAAAATGCAACCTAGGCATGCATTAAATGCAAGCCATCACTTTTTGCCCTACTGAATCTTTTGCCTGTGTTGGGTCACTTGTAGGCTATAAAACAGAAGAAGTTCTTCATCATAGATTACCATGATGCCTTCTTGCCCTATGTGAACATAGTGAGAGAGCAAAAGGGCACGGTCCTGTACGGTTCCCGCACTCTCTTCTACCTAATGCCAGGTGGTTCCCTAAGACCTCTTGCTATTGAGCTTGTTCGACCCCCTTGCGATGGAAAACCTCAATGGAAGGAAGTATACACCCCTATTGGAGATGCTACTACCTGCTGGCTCTGGAGATATGCCAAGGCTCATTTCCTTGCACATGATGCCGGTTACCACCAACTTATCAGTCACTGGTATAAATTTACTAATTACCTTTTCAGTTGATCTACATTCTTTCTCATTAGACATTATATCTGCTAGAATTGCAAACCATAGTTTCTGTTTTCAGCCTGTGGACATTAATCGTTTTAGTATAATGGTTCTGGTTATTTACTGTGGATTCTTTAAGTAGGCTGTTTTGAGTTTAATGAGCCTGTTTTTTTGTCAAAATCTTATTCACAGGCTTCGAACTCACTGTTGTGTAGAGCCTTACGTAATTGCCACAAACCGCCAACTGAGTGCCATGCACCCTATTCACAGACTTCTGCACCCTCATTTGCGGTACACCATGGAGATCAATGCACTTGCTCGTGGAGCCCTCGTCAATGGAGGTGGAATAATCGAGTCTGCTTTCGTGCCTGGCAAGCATTCCATTGAGCTCAGTTCCGCCATCTATGGCCAAGAGTGGCAGTTTGATCTACAAGCCCTACCAGCTGACCTAATCAACAGGTACATATACAACACATAATACTTGTAGTAATGTAGTATACATGTCTTGTTATATATGTAGCATGATACGCCCTCCCTTTTGCTTAGTGGTGTTTTGATCACAAATTTCATGACATTCTAGTAGAATTTGTTATTGAATAACGAGGCAATGATTCGTTTTTTAAAAAAGTGTTAATTAACTAGATGTGTAAAGTACATTAACCAAATATCATCCAAACGACACTTGTAAACTATGTATGTATGTATTAGTATTACACACACTGGAATTAAAGTAAATGCCACATTTGTAATTCTATTGTGTGAAATGCATAAGTTCTTTGTAATGCATGGCATCCTAACATTGATTTACAATATGATTTGTTGTATAGGGGATTGGCGACAGAGGATCCATCTGCACCCCATGGACTGAAGCTATCAATTGAAGATTACCCATTTGCCAATGACGGGTTACTCATATGGGATGCAATTAAAGAATGGGTCACAGACTATGTCAACCACTACTACAAGTCACCAGAGCTTGTAAAATCAGACCAAGAGCTCCAATCATGGTGGACTGAGATCAGAACCAAGGGCCACGCAGATAAAAAAGACGAGCCATGGTGGCCAAAGCTCGAAACTAATGATGACCTTATTGGTATCTTAACAAACATAATCTGGGTGGCATCAGGCCACCATGCAGCTGTCAACTTTGGCCAGTATGCTTACGGTGGCTACTTCCCCAACAGACCTACCGTTGCTAGAACCAAAATGCCCACAGAAGATCCCTCTGAGGATGAATGGAACTTTTTCTTGGACAAGCCCGAAGCGGGTTTATTACAGTGCTTCCCATCTCAGATTCAAGCTACCAAAGTTATGGCAGTTCTTGACGTGCTGTCTTCCCACTCGACAGATGAGGAATATCTTGGAGAAAAACCCGAGCCGTCTTGGGCCGAGAATCAGGTTGTGAACGCGGCGTTTGAGAGGTTTTCGGGGAGGTTGAAGGAGATAGACGGGATTGTGGATGGAAGGAATGTTGATCCTAAACTCAAAAACAGATGCGGGGCCGGAGTCGTGCCTTATGAGCTGCTCAAGCCCTTTTCTAAGCCTGGTGCAACTGGAATGGGGGTTCCTAACAGCATTTCCATTTGATCTGATTCCAATTTTCAACTACGTGTGTTTGTAGTTGTGTGTCTACAGATTTAAGACATTGAATGATGGTTTAATGCTCTACATGGGCCCTACAAATCTAAGACTTAATGCAAGATGATGTAGCTATAATGGTTCAAAATATATGCTTCAATATATGATTTGGTACGTCCGAGAGATTGAAATTGGCCAACCTTCACTTGGGATTTGGTATTGGGTAGAGGTTTTAATCTCCACGGCACTGTATATTACAGACAAAAATCTCAACAATCCCGTGGCTTCTGAGTTCATAAAGACATTGGTGATGGTCCATTGAAGAAAAAGTGTATTAAGAGTAGAGTGATTCCTCACCGTTGAAAGACAATCTTTTCTCAGTTTCTGGTCCCTTCATGAATATGCAGATTTTAGTCCCTTGCTATCGCATAAAAACGTGCATAACTTTATTGAACGTTGCTTTCAGGGCCACTGACTTTGGAAGGTCACTTTTTGCAATCTCATCAATCATCATGTTAGGTCTTCTGTGTTATTCCATCTTCTGTCTATGAAAGTTTGTCTGTATTTCCATTTCGGTCATTTTAAAAAATTGTTTACCTTTTTAAATCTTTTTATTTATATCACATCGTATTTATATGATTACCCTTAAACAATCACAAATTTTACCTACTTTTACAACTCTTTTCTTCTTCATTTTTCTCTCCTTATCACTTTATCATATTATCTCTTTTCCTCCTCAACAAAACAACACCATAAATACACCTCCGATTTGTATTTTTTTGTTTGCGTAATTGATGTGCCTTAAGCTACTACAAAATTTGTTTTTTGGAAAAAAAATCTGTTACAAATGGAGCATTAATTTTTTCTTTTATTTTATGAGAATTATTTTGATGATATGTTCATTTTTGGATAAATATTTTATCAATAAGTGCTTTTTATTTATTTTAGAAAAAAATCCAAATCCAAATTATATACGTTTGAATAGTTTACTTTATACGTGGAATCTATAATTAAACTTTAACCAATAAAATATCTATCTATTTCTATATAGTAAGGTTGAAGAAATTTTGCTAACATATTGTGCCTCATCACCCCCGTTTAAAAAAATGTTATTTTATTAAAATATAGTTTTTTCATAATATATCATCCTATTCTTAAAAATATCTAATTAATTAAAATAGTAGTTATATCTTAGATTTTGAGTTCTGTATTTAAAGTTTTGTCCTAATATACAAATCTCTATCTTCTCATAATACCCACTTAATTAATAGATAGATTTATTCTAAATCTTTATTTAGAAACTTACAAGAGCTTATAAAAATCGCCAATGATAGCTAGAGCTGTCAAACAGGCCGTTCAAACAGGTTCGGCTTCGTTCATTTTGAATTCAAATTGAGTACGGATTAGGGTCAATCGAGTTACAAGTTAAGTCGGGTCGGGTCTGAACAAGTTATTTTGTCGGTTCAAGTCGACCTAATGGGTCAAAATTTTGAATTTTTAATGATTATTAAAATAATGTTATGATCAAATAATAATTTTCATGATAAAGTATAAAATAAAACAACAATTTTTAGTGCACAAAATTCGCCTATAATGCATTGATTGATTGCTCCTTTCTTGAACCTCTGCTCTAAGTCTCTAACGTCTTCAATGACCTAGAATCTGCAAAACAATGGACAAAAGGGGTTGGAACCCCCTAATCCACCTCATATACCTAAGTCAAAAGAGTAGTTGTTTGAGTCGAGCATCGAGTGTAAAGGACAAGAATTGCTAGAAAAGCTAAAAGATGCAACGTCCATACATGACGAAGACATGTATTTATAATAGAAAAGGGAGGGTACATGGAAAAAATTCTATCCAAACGATTAGTTGTTATCCAATCCAAGCGAAAATTTTAACTTTACGATAAGATATAACCTTCCGTCATAATCTTTAACCACCATCTTTAACTTTAATAATGAAATACTTATAGATAATAAATAAAAATACCTTTATGACGGAAAATAGAGAAAATATTTATGATGATTAATTTACCCACTCACAATGCCCCACCCTACATTTAGACTGAGTCTAACAAGGGAGGGGTATTGTAGGTCCTACTTGTAGTGATCATGCCGACGCTTGAGTCCCCGCGCGTGTGCATGCGATTGCGTTCTGCATACGCGCGCGCATGTGTAGAACATCTTTAGTCCGATGAACTAATGTCTCTTTAACCCTTAACAATGTCATTTATTGAGAAATTAGGAAAACAAAACGTTGAATGAAAAGAAAAATTCCTGGCCAAAATTTTGTTTAAGAAAGCAAAAGTCCACGAGCGCATGATTCCTGGCCAGGATTTTGTTTAACAAAACGCAAGATTCCAAACAACTCAACATCAAGGACTCATAAAGAGTGCACTGCCAGCGATATCACAATCGCGTTCGACAGTCCACGAGCGTGGTTGATGGCACTGTGAGCGCGGCGATAATCGTAGTCCCGGTTTTGCGATTACTAGAAGAATTTTCGATGTGCGATGATTTAAGTCCGGGGTACAATCTTCCCATCGAGACTTTTTAGCTACAATTCGAAGATTCATGACTCGGGGAAGATGGGTATGCGCTATCGTGCCCACGTGGGTAGTAGTTGCGACTATTTTCCTGAGAGCAAACAACTCTCAATGATTACCCGCGCTCAAAGGATGTTAGATTGCGTCTACGATTCTTGATAGCATGGTCACGTCTTGGTGAACCGCGGTCACTGTTTTGCCCAAGGAAAGGGGTCTTGCTTTCTGGGCCGGATTCATGGTTGCAGTTACACCCTTGATCATTCATCTCTTCAGCTTGGTTTCTTGACTGTGTTGTTCATGTACAGTTTCGATCAATTTAGAGCACGATTCCAGCCTCGGTTTCTAAAGATGAAAAATAGTACTCCTTTTCATCTTTGCAGAGCATCTTGATTTGTCTTGATTGGACAATAGTAGCTCTCGAACGAGCTTGCACAACACAATAGTACAGAGTTGTCACTAAAACGGGACTGTTTGCCTTCAATTGCGATTTCCGATCAGTTCCAATGCGTTTCAGTTCTCTATGTACACAGAGGACTTGTAGTAAAATTTCTTCAGATTTCCATCAATGTAAAGTTCACAACTTTTCAATATTCCTACTTCCTGAACGAAGCGCTAGAATTAGGCTGGTCTGTTTTGCGTACATTGTGCACTATTATTGTAGTATTTGAACACATTTTTATGACCTTTCGAGTGAGATTATGGGGCTGATGTCTAAAGATGATTTGTATCTTTTTTTCCCCTTTCTAATGATATAGGGGTCATCCAAATCCGATAAGCGTAACTTCCAAAAATTGAGTCGGAAGCACGCTCGACGATTCTAACCGCGGATTTTCGCTGATCCGCGCTCGTGGGCGCTTCTGCGGTTTACTTCCGTGTTCGCAGGTGTGTATCCAGTTGTGCGATCCTTGTTTTGGTCCCAAGATTTCAACGTCTTAGGTTCGATCTCTTGCCCCGATCGAGGGACCTTCTTTGGACACTATGCCGCTCAAGGTTCTATTGGAGTCAAGGTCTCCACCTTTTCTCGATGTCTTGGATACTATCAATCATCATGCTCTTCGCTAATTACCCTAAAGTTTAAGGCTTTCTTCTTTGTCAAGAAACGTTCTTTGGACTTCTCCATTGATCGTGAGTTTTGATTTTAGGATTTCGCACTTGTCATACATGGTTACGAACGAGATTGCAAATTAGGGTTTCCTTTGGCTTATAAAGCCCTTACGATCAATATTGGATTTTTGACTTGACAATTATTCAATCCAATTCCATGAGAGTCTTCATTGATCTCCTTAATACAACGTTCCCGCCTACAATATTACGTACGAAACGGATTTGATTGTAATTACTTAATTGCTTTGGACGATTGTGGTGGCGGCGGCGATTGTCGGATCAATTCCATGTTGAACTACACTCTTCCCTTTTGTACGGCTTTATGATGTTTGAAAATTTGACCATAGTTAAATCAAATATCAACTTCCATCTTCAATTGCTATCTCCACCAATATCACACTGTAGTGCCGATTTGCACCTTTTGCAATGTCTCCTTAAGGAGCACGTGATTAATGTCGAAACAAGATTGGATTTTGCTTAATCAAATCCAAGCATGTCAATATTTGTAAATGTGAATGGAATTCTTTTCAAAGTCAACTTCTTTGTGTATTGTGGCCATCTAATTCAATTATGCAGGTACGTTGAATTGATTT
The DNA here is from genome assembly GCA_934048045.1 of Polygonum aviculare. Classification (NCBI taxonomy): domain Eukaryota; kingdom Viridiplantae; phylum Streptophyta; class Magnoliopsida; order Caryophyllales; family Polygonaceae; genus Polygonum; species Polygonum aviculare. The sequence continues at coordinate 12,073,360 of OW204023.1, read as the reverse complement.
TTATTGGATCGATAGTACAAAATAATTCTTGAACTGAGAAACTCCATGGATCGGTAATCCTTGTTCTTGGTTCATTTCGGCCTCTGCGATGCATATTGTGGAATCACATACTTGATCAAACTCGGTTGATCCAGACCATACGGTGCTATGACTCTCGATTCCGTCGCCTGACTCAAGTCCCCGTTGGTCTGTGCAATGAACAGACGCGCTTACGATGGGGATTGGGTCACGATTTGAGTCAGATCCGGGTAAGGCACCGTTCTCGGATCGCAATGTGGTTTGATCTCCCGAGCGAATATCTGGATCAATGTGCGTCGGGATGCACTAATTTGAGCATATTTCGGAACTCGCTAGAGTTCCCTCCGATCCACGATCACGGCTATGCATACCGCGATTCTGGTCGATTCGGGTTTCGTGCTCGATTTCACTTCGCACGATTGCCCCAGGGTCTTCAAGACCGCCTCTTGATTTTCGGGGATCGATTCTAGCACCATAATTATGGATCGATTGTTGTTCCCACAGATGCCGCCAATTGTAAGTGCACAAAAATTCATCTTTAATGCACTAATTGATTGCACTCTTCTTCAACCTCCGCTCTAACTCCTTTAATGACCTTGAACCTGCAAAACAATGAACAAAGGGGGTGTGGACCCCCTATTCCACCTAAGATGCCTAAGCCAAAAGAGTAGTTGTTTGAGTTGCATTGAGGGTAAAGGATGAGAATTGGTAGAAAAGCTAGAAGATGCAACTTACCTCTATACATGGCGAAGACATGTATTTGTACTGGAAGAGAGAGGGTACATCGAGAAAATATCTATCCCAATCGATTACTTGCTACCCAATCCAAGCGAGAACTCTATCTTTACGATAAGATAGAATCTTACATCATACTGCTTAATCGTCAACTTTAATTTTAAAAATAAAATACTTAAAAATAAAAAGCTTAATAAATAAAAATACCTTTATGAGGGAAGATAGAGAAAGTATTTATGCCGATTGATTTACCAGCTCCCAACAGCTAGTCATACCTGAATTTATTATTTAAATTATATCTAGCAAATGACCCAAGCCTTAATAGATTATAAATGACAATTATATATTTATTAGGAAAAATGACTTATAATAATCTCAAGTATCAACATTCAACCAAAAGTAATTCCATGTTTCAAAATCATCACTAGCGAACCGAACTATCGCGATATTAACTGAAAACGATTTTCCGGTATGTTTTCTAATAAGTTCGATGATGTGGTGATCGGAAATATGACGTGGCAATTACTAATTTACTATGTGTCCATGGTCCCAACTAGCCAACATGTAAAATAAAAAAAAATTATGCCTTGCTTTTTCCAGATCCGGAGCATCGTCCTCCTTCACCTGATCGTTCTTCTTGGACTCTCCACCCACCTTTGATTCATCGCCACCGCCGTCGTCACAACGGACCGCCGCCATCGTCTCCAGATCTAAAGTCGTCGTTGCAGTTCTCATTTCCGATTGCGTCTCCGCTCTTCTGATCTGACGTCGACTCGTGGCAATTCCCAAGCCTAGGAATTGATTGTATGACCAATGACAACAACGGTGCAAAGGCGGAAGACGGAGCGGTGGCGACGAGTCGGCGGCCGAAAGAGTGGGCAGAGAGGGTCGAAGGTGAGCGACATTGTGGAGCGTCGTTTTGAGAGGGTCGAGGGTAAGTAACGGCGAGGGCGAGCAAAGGCGATCGATGGCGAGGGCGAGTGACAGCGAAGGCGGTCGACAGCGAGGCAGGTGACAGCGAGGGCGAGTGAAGGCGATCGACGGCGACAACCAAGGTGAGGGCTGGAGAGAGTGACGGCAGGGGCAACGACGTGGCAGAAAAACGAGATCTGAAATTCAGTTCATATCTAGAATGCAGAAGGGAAACGAATGGTGTGAAAAAATATTACTTTTTTACCCCTTCCACGTCATAGGCGATTAGGCATTAATTAGTGACATGACACATTAAAAAATTAAAATAAAACGGAGTAATTACCACGTCATGTTTCAAACTACCACGTCATAGAACTCATCGGAAAACATATTGGAAAATCGTTTTCAATTAATATCGTGATAGTTCGGTTCGCTAGTGACGATTTTGAAACATAGGATTATTTTTGGTTGAATGTTGATACTTGGGATTATTACAAATAGGGTTGAGCATCGGTTCAAAACCGAACTGAACCGACAAAAACCGAACCAAGCCGAAAACCGAAATTGGGAATATGTTGAGCCGAAAACCAAACTGAAATACATCGGTTCGGTTCGGTTTCGGTTTTTATCGGTTCGGTTTCGGTCAAAACCGAAAAAACCACAAGTTTCCCCATTTTCAATGACCGAACCGAATGAAATTTTCAAGTGAAATCGAAACACAAAGTCACAAACGTCAACACAACATATTCCAATCTCCAATTCTTCAATAAACATCAACACAACAGATTCCAATCTCCAATTCAAGCGAATCCCGGCCGATTCCACTTTCCAATAAACCAACAAAGAAAGAAACTGAGACTGCGAGAAGGGGAAGAAGAAGAATCATCAGTAAATTCTCTCGCCGGTCTGACAACGAGGAGGAGACTCGGGAGGAGAAGACTTCAGATCGAGGAGGCGGACCGAGGAGGCTCGGCGACGGCAACAGGCGAGACATCGCGACAACAGAAGGAGACTCGGGAGGACCGAGGACGACACGACGTTGGGAGCTCGGGAGGGCCGAGGACAACACGACAATGGCGACATGCGAGACGTTGGGAGGGTTGGTCCGGCCGGAGGGGAGACTCGGGAGGCACCGAGGCGGTTAAGGCTGAGCACGAGGATTGAAAGAGGCCAGGGGAGTTAGGAGGCGGAAGGGTGGGAAGGAGTAAAAGTGTGAACAGATATACCCTATTTGCCCATTTACCCTAAAATTCCGCCCGCACCACTACTCAAGTACTCAGCACAATTTTTTTTAATTCGGGTTTAACCGAACTGAAAAAAACCGAAACCGAACCTAAACCGATATTTTTGAATTACATGAACCGATAACCGAACCGACTATCGTCGGTTTTGGTTCAGCTCAGTTCGGTTAAAATTTTCCGTTTTTTCGGTTCGATGCTCAGCCCTAATGACAAGTCATTTTTCCTATTTATTATAATACTAATTATATCTTTAAGAAAACCTTAATATATAGAATTTCAACATTTTTCCTATTTATTATAATTTAATTAGTTTAAATTTGAATATAGAACCCACATGTAAGTAATATATGTAAAAAGTATATCATTGAAATTTAATCTATAAGTTTTTTTTAAAGATATAACTTTTTAATAATATATACTTAATCAAAAGTTAAAATGATAATATAAATGTAAAAAGTTAAAATAATAATTTATAACTACACATTTCAAATCCAAATAAATACATCATTATATAAATAGAGGATTAGTAGTATATATTAAACGATATAATTAAATCACATAACCATTTCATTAAATCAATTTGATTGTTGAAATTTAATTGACTTACTTTTTATTGGTTAAAGTTTTATTTAAGAGTCCACATATATAAAACTATGACGAAGCTAGGTTTATAACCCATGGGGGGGGGGATATTGAACAAAATAGACTACAAGGAAAAAAATAGCCCCCATAGGCTTTTTTTCAGTTTTGCCCCTACATTTTTTTTTAAATTTACAAGATGACTTCATCATATGCCATTGATGACGTCAGCACCCCTTATCACCATCAAGCGTTGACCGACGTTGGCCACTCGTTGACCGGCATTGACCGCTTTGTCAGTGATGACAAGTAACGTGTCATTAGATGACAAGTTACTGTTGAAGGGTTTCTTGAACAAATAAATTTGTATTAAAGACCCCGCTGCGTATAGCGAAGTCAGGATCGTCCACGGGAGTGAGGACAGTGCTAAGTTTAGTCGATAAACTACGAAAAGAGCTAAAGAAACAAGAACAAATCAACTCAGGCTCGACCTGAAGAGGGTCGATCTCGACCCTAGGGGGGTCGATCCTGAGAACAGAACACACAAAACGCACACGAAACACACACAATCACAAGCAACGACTCGAACACGACTTAGGGAGTCGGGATCAAGGCAAAAGATACGAATTTCAATCAATATAAAAGGCAAATCCTAGGGCTAGGGCTACCACAACAACAACCATACATGCTTTCAACAAGAATTCACAACTATCATGCCATCTAGATCATAGAAAAGTTAACTTTCGCAAACAATTCAAGTTATTCAACCAACTTTCGCAAATTAAAAACTTTCTACCTATACTTCAACCTAGGGATATCAACTTTCACAACTAATCCTATTAGATGTAATCAAGCAACTAACTTTTCACTTTCGCTATAGTTAATTACAAGACATGCCTCAATTTTCACCAAGGATTAAGCACAAGATAGGTTAGATATGATCATCAAGCATTCAAGTCATGAATTCAAGTTTTAAACATGCATGATTGTGTTGGGTTTTTACCCAACCCTAGAACTTAAGAAGATTACTCACACATGACAAAGAGAGAAGAGGAAGAAGAAGAGGAAGACATGATCAAAACCAAACTAGAATTCAAATTAAACAAAAGATCAATCTTACAAACCTCAAACTTGCTCTCCAAGTTTTCTTCCTAACCCTCCAAGTCTTGATTGATAATTGACTGACAAAAAAAACTAAAGGTTCAATCTCCTTTTATAGAAGAAAAGGAGTCCTAATCTAACTAGGAAACACAAAGAAACAACTTTCCTAAAATACAAACTAGGAAACTTCAACAATATATCCGGATAGGTGAAGTCGGTCACACGGCTCGACCCCCTTAGGGTCGATCTCGACCCCCCTCAGGGTCGATCCTGAGAATTCTGCAATACCCGCTATTTTTGTAAGATGTTATGTAATATATTCTATTGGAAGTATAAGAACAATTCTAATGAATTCGTTTTCGTAACGACAAATTTAAAGCTTTCAAGAAAACATATTAATCGTTCAATATAATTTTAAAGTATAAAATAGAGATTTATAGTCTAAGGATAAAATTGAGTCTTTTCACTCATAATTGTAATTTGAGAAGATTAATATTATTAATTAGCAACAATTAAATTGGATTAATCGTTATAAAATCTAATCAAGTGCTAATCTAATTATAATGAGCCAAAAATAAAAAAATAAATAAAGAGATGGAAGGGTGGAATTTGAACCCTAACCTTTCCTACCCCCTTCCCTTCCTTCCACCAACTAAACTACAAAGACTTTCTGTCTAGTTAAAGAAACTAAATTTTTCTAACTAGAAATACACTTCCTTGGACTATTGGACAAATTCCAATTCCTGCGTTCCATTGTCAGCCTCGTCCTTTTCACTCCATCACTCCAAGGTAATTCTTCTAACTCGTTCGTCCTTAGCCCTCACCTCTACTCTTCTATCCCATCAACCCTAAGATCCGAATTCACGAGCTCGTGCCCGGGATTTCCGCTGCCTTCTCCGGTCACTCACGCAAAGAGCACTCCTGCTGCCCCGAAAATCCGCTGAGCAGTGTCACCCTCACCCCTACCCAGGTTCATATCCATCTTTGAGTGCAAAGTGGAGAAAGTTGCTCTATAAATTGGGGGTTTGCAGTAAATCCAGTTGCCATCATCTCTTCCGCTCCCAATAACCCCTGAGCATTCGGAAACCCTCAATCATCAATTTCATCCCAAAATCCGATCCAAATCAACCCAACTTCACAAGCCTCCAAATCTGATTTTTTTTCGTAAACCCGAACCGCCGGCCACCACCGCACCGCACCCGACGTCCGCTCATCCGCCGTCGCCTGGGAGTCGCCGAGAGCCGCCCAGGAAGCCGGCCGAATCGCTGTGGCTGCCGTCGCTAGTTGTAGTGGTCAACGTTGTACGTGTTGCTGAGTTGTGTCGTTGTAGTGTGCGTACATCCAACAAAGCAAAGAAGAAAGGAGGCAGGCAAGGGTTGGCTGCGTACAAACAAATAGGAAAGGTGGGCTTCTCTCCTAAACTTCCTTTGTTAAGCTAATTAGCCCATTAACCTATTTGTTAATTGGAAAAGGCTCACTTAGTCTAATTAATTAGAAGAAGTATTATTAAATTGAGCTAATGGTATTTTTAGCTAAGGAGCGATGTTAAATAAATTTAAAGACTAATACTCATTAAAATAATTATTTTATAAAGTGATAAAATTTATTAAGTTGATTAAAGGTATTTTACCCATGTGATTAAGTCAATCTCTTTATAAGATAAATTTGTACCTTTTTCTTAATTGAGACTTATAATTATAAAATATTATTTTATTATAAATAATTAATCTTAATTAAGTAATTACTTAATTTCTTTAAGAAGCGTTTTTATAAATAAATTTTATGAAGGGATATTCGTAAACCAATGATTTTATAAAAATCCTAAACTCGCTTCTAACGTATTAATAAACCAAGAGCTTAGATTTATAAACTAACCATTCGAGAGTTCCTAGACTAAGAAATAAATTAATTCTTAATTTATTTCGTTATCATTCCGTGTCTCGAATTAGGTTCAGCTTCTAGGAGCACTCGTTCAGAAATTCCGTCTTGGTAAAGACTTAACGCTCGAAAATCGAAGGCAAGTGGATGGTTCTTTCTCCCTATTCTCTTGGTACTCGATAAATCGTAAATTCCTGTCTTGCTAGCCTGTCCATTTTGTTGGGAACGCCTTGGTTGCTAAATAAAAAGAACCTAGGATTTTTTTTACTGTTTAGAGATAATGACCATGTTGTTATTTACTTTATCGTACTGCGCTAGCCCATGGACTTAGGACCGATGATTGGCCTCTGTTTGTTTCAAGTCTCTTTTTGAGACTTTGTTGTGGACTAGTGTAGGAACAGGGATGCGGGTTGGGACCCTCAACATCTCTTTATAACTGTATTGGGAGGTATAATAATTTATCGTCTCCTGATACTGGGTCATGACTCCACCTGCTCTTCGAATAGAGGGGTGTGACACTCTAGCTAAGTGTCGGGACTTAGTCCCCGTAAGGCCACGTCTCATCCTTTGAGCGGCCAACTTAATTAAAAGTCATCAATGAAGTGCTATGTGTTACGACTTATGAAAGATAAGTGCCCAATGCACATTAATTAATTAATGGGACAAGGAAGGTTAGTACAAGCTTGGACAAACCATCCGGACTCCCGACTTTGAATAACTCTAGTTAGTAGAGACTTTTGTTTTTACTTGATGTGAGTTGATAATGTTCCCAACAAAAACTTAATCATCTTTTGTTCGTAGGAAATCACTTTCCTGTGAATTCCTATTCCTAAAAAAAATCTCGTATTTCTTTTCTCAGCAAAGTCTTCTTTGTTCCTCATCGCTTGAGTTACATTCAAATAAAGCTATTAACTACTTCTACTTTTATCTCTCTCACCGCCAAAGAACCCGACTTGTCGTGCATCGTTCAGTTTCCCTTCGGACTTTGATGCCGACATACTTAGCCTTTTTAAGAACCTAGTTGTATTCTACCACTTGCTTAGTCTCGCGTTAGACTAATACCACTTTCTTTTCATCCCGACATTGGTCGGCTGGTATTTCTTGCTTCTATGGAAATACCAGGTAACAAGGCCAAAACCGTAGCAGATTAAAGACGAAGACTCAAGGATCTGAAGAAAGGAAGGTTTCAAGTCTTTTGGACATTCTGGGTCCCTCATGCTATTTTGTATAATATTATTGTCTTAATTTCCGCTGCACTATTATCTAATGTCGTTTCCATTTCACGCACTAGTGTTTCAGACCTTTTAACGCCTTTTCAAGTGTGTGGTAAACGATGAACCACTTTAATTTAATATAACTATCCTGGTTTATATTACTTTGAACCGTGTTGTGTTACCTACAGCCTCGGGTGGTCTTGGATGGTAAAATCTGAGATCACTGGCGGTAACACCCTTGGGTTAAAATAGGGGTGTTACAAATTCATTCCTTGGGCTACAAGTTTAACAGTTTTGGCACGAGCTCGACCTCCTTGGGCTCGATCCTGGGACTTTTTCCTTCACTTTTCTTCTTGCTTTAGGTCCTCTTTAGCTCTTCTCCTTAGCTTGTCCTCCCGAGATCTTCCTCCTAGCTTGTCCATCCTCTCTTAGCTTTGCTCCAAACTCGTCTTCAAACTTCAAAACACCTACAAAAGGACACAAATATGCGTAGTTTCCGAATCTCAAGGAAATACGAAAACTCATGCAAAAAGACTCAAAAACACATGACTCAAGCACGAAAAACAACTTAAACTAACCTATCTAAACCCTAAAAATCTACCTAAAACACGGACATCAGTTACTTGTCATCAGTCTATGTACAAAAACCTTGTCATTAGTGATGATCAATTTAGATAAAACTCACCATTCACGTACTCAACTTGTCATCTGATGATAAGTTGAGGTAAAACCCATCATTCACGTAAAAAACTTGTCATCGGTGATGACCAGTTAAAAAATTGACCTATGTGGGATTTGAACCCACATTATTGTGCATCAAGCACATTGCTTTACCATTTGAGCTAATAGGCCATAATTTTAAGTAATATATATACAAATTTAACAATGCAAAATAAAACATGTCATCACCTAAACTCGTAAAAAAAACTTGTCATCACCCAAAAACATACCCAAATCCATAAAATCATCCAAAAAACCTTAAAACAAACCTGTCATCACCCCCAGATTCGTAAAACGAATTGTCATCACCAAAACACATTAAAAACGAACTTGTCGTTGCTAAAATCCATAAAAATGAACTTGTCATCACCTAGACCCATAAAAAACAATTTGTCATCACCAAAAACCGTAAAATCAACCCAAAACCCTTAAAACAAACTTGTCGTCACCTATATCCGTAAAACAAATGTAATGTTGGGTCCCGTTCCGGTTTCGTTCCTTCTCCCCCAAGCCAAGATTTTAATTGTTTAATTAATTGGATTATGTCAGATTACATATTAGCCAGGTGAAATAATAAAATCTTATAGAAATTAATTAGGGGCTTCCAAGTTCCACCCTAACCCTATATTTGTCCGCTAGTGATTTCTTTTCAAAGCAAAATTCTTTGTTCTGCCGCCAGCCTCTCGATCGAGCCACTCCGCATGAACGACCAAAATCGTCGGCGAACTCGTCGTCTCTTCAGCCCCGTCGAGTGCCGCCGAGGAGTTCCTCCGGTGAGTCCTCCCTGTCTAGTCTTTCTCTTGCCTCGCGCATTCGGGTAGAGTCGCTAGTAGGAGTCGAATTGTACTAGGGTCGGGCTCGATCTCGGGTGAGTGGGGGTGTGGTCGGGCGTCGTCGCCTGTAGTCGTTATCAAAGTGGTCGAGTGGGTGGTGTCAGTGGACGTCGTCTTAGTAGTGGCCGCCGAGAACCGAGGAGCGGGGTCGGTGTTCGGTCAAGTGAATGTGGGGTCGCCGGAATTCAATATATATACTATATGTATGTATGTATACGTATATATATATATATATATGAGAGAGAAGGTCGGTGGGTAATGTTTGAGCAGTCAAAGTTCAAGATTGCAGGGGATGGAGTTTTGCCGAGGAAGAGGTTGGAAGAAAGCGGAAGGGGGAAGGTAGATGATGATGTGGCAGGAAGTGGTGGGGCCAGGGATGATTGTTTTTTTTTTTTTTTTGAAGAAGGTAAACATTAGGCGCCTTATCTAAAATAAGACCATCCTAGATCATCCTTGCAGATGATTGTACTAAACTCCCTCAGGAGACGGAAAATGTCCGGATTTCGGGATTCCGGGTGTGGGGTTGCAGTACTATCCCGGCAGTAAGTACTGTAGTTTTTGTGGAGCTCAAGGAAGTTGTCTGGAACATTGTTTCTTGCTAGAAAATCCGCAGCTTTGTTGCATTCACGCAAGCAGTGTAGGATCTTGACTGCCGAGAAGTTCCAAAGAATAAGGTTGATATCTTGGATGATGGGCCCAATTTCCCAAGGGACCTTCCAGGTGCGTTTAATGCTATTGATAACCGTTAGATTATCGCCTTTAACGACGATCTTGTCTAGGTGGAGAAAGGCCGCTTGCTTTACAGCATCAAGGAGGGCAAGCGCCTCTGCTTCCAGAGCTGTAAGGGCACGACACGGCCTTCTAGATAGGGCAAGCACCTCTCCATCTGCAGAGCGAAAGATAAAAGAGGAGAAGGAACTGTCATCCGATCTTACTGAGGCATCAACATTGATCTTAATCCATCCAGTGTCAGGTTTGTGCCAGAAATAAGGCTTCGGACCGGATCTCTTGGTTTCTCTTTTTGGTTCCTCCAAAGCGGAATTCCAAGTGAAATACATTTGGAAAATGATATTACTTAAGGAGGCCGGGTCTTTTGCAGTTTCATTGCGAAAGATGACAGCGTTACGTTGGATCCATGTTTGCCACCAAGCAAAGCACAGAATATCAAATTTGTCATTCGCCAACCGAGTCTGGTTCATGTTGGTTCTGAAATCATTGTGAAAGATGAGAGGAACCGAAATCCGGAGTTTCTGTTCAATCTCATGCACGAGCGAGGTAGTGAAAGGGAAATGGAAGAATAGGTGGTTTGAGTCTTCTTCTGCATCACCACAAAGGCAACACTGGCTATAGACTGAGTGATAGTATCTGTTAAGTCTTTCAGTGGTCGGAAGACCATCAGAGCAAGCCTTCCAGAGAAAGGATTTGATTTTTGCCGGCAGCTTAAGGCGCCAGATCCAAGAACTATCAAAGTTGTTGTGGGGTCGTAGTTGGTTCAAAAGTTTTGTTGCTGTCTTGACGGAGAAAGTCCCATCAGCAGAAGGTGTCCAGATGACACGGTCTGCAGTTTCCGATATCGGGATGTGAATATTACTAATCCTAGTTACTATGTCCCTTGGCAGAAAACGGAGAAGCTTTTCAGTGTCCCATTGTTTCTCTAGAGTGATGAAATCAGAGACGACAGAGTTAATGTCCTCACCATTGTAAAAAGGTAGCAGAGAGGTGTCAGAGACCCATAGATCGGTCCAAAAACGAATGTTGTGGCCCGTTCCTAGCTGCCAACGGAGGCCTTTCCCGAAGGTGTCACGTAGTTGAAGGAGGCGGCTAAATTGCCACGAGGTATTTGGTCTTTTATTATACTCCAGGATATTTGATGTACGAAGATATTTCTCAGTAATTATCCGAACCCACATGTTTGTAGGTTCAGTAAGAAGTTTCCATAGCAACTTTAATTGGAGGGAGATGTTCACAGTTTCTGCCGTTCTAAAGTTCAGACCACCTTGATCTTTAGGAGAACAAATATTTTCCCAGGAGATTAAGGGACGATAGCCTGGGGAGTACTTGTTCCAGAAAAAGTCCTTATTGACTTTGTCTATTTGGTCAAGAACTCCTTTGGGAAGGAGGAAGCATTGCATAAGGAAATTTGTCTTGGAGGTTAAGTTTGCTTGAATTAAGACACTTCTTCCAGCTTGGGATAGAGAGTTAGCTTTCCATTTAGCTAGTTGTTTTTTAAGGTTTAGAATTGCCTCATCAAAAACTTGGGTCCGGACTCGTCCTCGGACAATTGGGATCCCTAAGTATTTCTCTAGGTTTGTTGTTAGAGGAATGTTTAGGAGACTGGCCAAGGAAGAGGCAGTTGGTCGGGGGATATTGCTGGAACATTGAAGACTACTTTTTTGGAAGTTTATGACTAGGCCGGTCTTTTGCGCAAAAAAATCAAGGGTTGACTTTATGAATTTCATATTGTCCTGGGATGCATTTGCTAGAATCATAGTGTCATCAGCAAAACTTAGAAAGGGGAGACACGTGCCATTCTTGGTAAGTTGAATCCCAACTCGGCGCGAAGGGCTAGCGGCCTCCTTGTTAAGTAATGTTGCTAAAAATTCCATAGCTATGATGAAGATATATGGAGCTAAGGGATCACCTTGTCTTATACCTCTCATTGGTTTAAACAACGGACCTGGTTCATCATTTACTAAGACAGAGAAGGAGCAAGTGGTTATGCATGTCATGACCCAATTGATCCATTTCTGGTCAAAACCGAATTTTGCGAGAATTTTTTGTAGGAAGTTCCAATCAATTTTATCATAGGCTTTTTCCATATCAAGCTTGAGGGCCATCCACCCGTGCTTACCTGTCTTCTTATGATGAAAAGAGTGAAAGATTTCATGTGCTATTAAGATATTGTCTTGAATAAGACGTCCTTGAAGGAATGCTCCCTGCAGGGGGTGTATGATTCTTGGCAAAATACCTCGAAGTCTATTGGCAATTAGTTTGGTAATAGCTTTATAGATCGTATTACAGAGGCTAATCGGGCGGAAGTGATTTATGTTCAAAAGAGTTTCAACTTTCGGTATCAGTGCAATAAAGGTGTGATTGATTTCTCTAAGAAGAAGGCCTGAGTGAAAGAAGGATTTGACAGCCAAGCAAACAGAGTTGCCAACAATATTCCAGTATTTTTGGAAAAAATCTGCTGGAAAGCCGTCTGGTCCTGGAGTTTTGTCTTCAGCTAATTCAAACATGGTGTTCTTTATCTCCTCTGAGGTGGGCGGTCGACATAGCAAATCGTTATCTTCATCCGTTATTAGTTTGGGGATAACTTCCGGATCCTGTGTTGTTGTCATGTTGTTGCAAGTACTGGCAAAACGCGATTTGAGTTCCTTAGTGATCTCATCCGTAACTTGGTATTGGTCATGAAGGGTAAGACCTTCTTGGTTCTGGAATGAATGGATCTTTTGTCTGTAGTGTCGAATTTTGGCCACATTTTGGTAATATTTGGTGTTCTTGTCAGATAGTCGCAAATGTTTAATTTTTGCCCTCTGTTTCCAATAGGCATGTTGGAAGTCAAGAAGACCTTGATATTTCTTATTATGTTGTATAAGTTTTTGATGAATAACTAGATCATTTGGATAATCTAAAAGGTCCTGTTGGAGTTTACTAAGGTGATCCTCAGTTCTTTTTAATTGTTTAAAATTGTGCGAGAATTTCGCTCGTGCCCAGGATTTGGAGTGTTTCTTAAGGAGTCTTAATTTCTTACAAAGACGAAACATATAAGATCCTTTTATTTTATAGCGCCATATTTTTTGGATCATGGGTTCATAATCTGGCCTCGCGAGCCAAGCATTCTCGAAACGAAAAGGAATGTTACGGGGACGCCTGTCATTTGTTAATGAGAAGGTAATGAGACAATGATCTGAAGTTGTAAATGGGTGGTGTCTGACAATAAAATTGGGATTAAAGAAATTAGGTCTGGGTGGAGAAGACCCGATCCAATTTCTCATAGGTATTGTCTATCTGGGTCATCGATTTCCTCCATGTGAAGGGAAAGCCAGAAGTTGCTGCATTGAGTAGACCAAACTCTTGTCGGAAATCCAAAAGTCGTTCAAAACGGATAAGCTCCGGAATAAGACCGCCGAGCTTATCGTTCGGATGGTCGATTTCATTTAGGTCTCCCACAATAATAACTGGTAGATTGTATGAGATTATCAATCGTCGGATATTTTCCCAATAGGCACCCTTATCAGTCTCTCGGGAGGGTACGTAGAGAAAAAGCAGGAGAATCTCTGTATTCTTATAGCAAATTTTTGAAGCAATGCAATTTTGATTGATTTCTAAGATAGAGAGTTGCGAATTATTTAGAGTGTGAGTCCAGAGGAGCCAAAGGCCACCCCAGGAGCCAACCGATGGTGAAAGAGCGTAGTATGAAAAGCCAAGCTTTTTTAGGATGGTTTCGTGAGGGGGATTAGATGTTTTAGTTTCCGCTAGACAGAGTATATTCAAAGCATTTTGTCTTTTGATAAAAATTAGTTCTTCCCAAAAAGAAGGGCGACGAATGCCCCGAACATTCCAATAGCCGATATTCATGAGGTAATTTTATTGAGTTTTATTGTGTCAAAACCAGGTTTAGGAATGAATGATTGGTTTTTAGACCGAGGGGCCGGATCATGTGAAGACAGATTTTCTAATTTCATCTCATAATGGTAACAATTTCGAACTTGCTGAAGCAAGTATGTCATGTGAGTCAATGTGTCAAAAGGGTTCAAAAGAATGCAAAAACCAAAAGAAATGATAGCAGCCACAGACTTAAGAAATAAAGCCCAACAGTTCCTTTGTATTATAAAATAAGCTTCAAGGGTCATTGTTTCATTTTTCCAAAGAGCCAAAGGCTGTGTCATAGCATCAAGATGCCAGGTCATAAAGGGTGGGTGCCAAATCGTCACCTCAATCACCCTAGCGGCATTCCACCACCCACAGGGGAGGGGATTACCAAGCAAGGGAGAGAGCACACAATCCGGCAAAAAACACCACCCAGAAAAGGGAAAGCCAGCAGCAGAGCAAAGGTCATGCTGAGCAATCCAGACAAAAAAGAAAAGGTTCAAGCAAAGCTTGTCAAGAGCTTTTATCAAAAGGCCAGACATTACAATATGATTCAACAAAGGGTCAATATTCCGCATCAGCTTCAAATAGGCGAAAGAGGGAGAGACGGTGTAGGAGGGGCACCGGCAGGGGGGCCACTGGACCAACCAACTCCAAAAAACCCCGAAAGGCACCCCAAGAAACCACTCCCTCCTTTCTATGGTTGGATTAATCAAGACCTGCCAGAAAAGATTAAGAAAAGACTTGTCAGAGGGGAAGCTTAAAAGATCGAAAAACTCACCGAAGAGGGTCATCGTTAAGAGTTTCAGAGGGCAAGAAGGAGGAACGCCCATTTCATCACTCCACACCACCAACGAGGACATACGCCAAGTCAGCTGGAGATGCCAAGGGGTCGGAGGCTCAGGATTGTCTCCAGATCTGAAGATGAGGAGAGATCTGCAAATTTCAAAGGGAAGAATCCCTAAAAGGTCATAGATCTGATGTAGATTTTGAGTTTCAAAGGGTAGGTTTAAAGAAAAGAAGAAGAAAGAGGGGAGGGGAGAAGAGAGAAACCCCAAAAGGGAGGAGGGAGAAAGATGAACGCTATTCAGAGGCAAGGGAGGAGAGAGAGATTTCTAGAGAGAGGAGAGAGTGTAAGCTATTTCAATCCACGTTCATTCTTTCATATCATGGCCAGGGATGATTGTAAATTGGGTAACCCGTTTGAGTTCTGGAGGAAGGAGGGTTAGTGGGGGTTAGTGGGGAAAGATAGGAAAAGTAGTGAAGAGTGGGTCAATGTGAATTAATTAGAGAAGTGGTCCAATTTGATCAGGGAGATCGAGTCACCTGATTAATAGTTTTGATTGCTTTAGGTAGTCATTTAATCACCACTTAAGTCGGTTGGATTAGTTATGGGCAAGGCGGGGTGTTTTGGATTCGGCTTAGGGTTAAGTCCATTAATTCGAATAAATAGCGTTTCAGTAATTTTAATATTTTTAATATCATACCCAGGAGATCGTTTTCGATCAGGATCACCTATATCGTGTTGTGTCGGTTAAGGAATTTCAGTAAGTCGATTTTCGGCTTGCTCAGTCCTGTTCTAGCCTGTTAGGGTTGCGTGGTAGTTATGAGATTGGTTTTGGGAACTAGTCCCGATTGATCTTTTAAAATGTTTTGATATGTGTGCTATGTGTAAATGATTTGGAAACCTGGTTTGAAAGTTGTTATCTATATACGCATATTTTCGTCGTTGTTTCTCTATGTTGGGCAGCGCTCCAGTGGAGGCTGATTGTGGATGGTTGTGATGGGATGAACGGTTGGAATGAGGATGGATGGTTTATTGTGGATGGTTGTGCTGGGATGGACGGTTGTCACTTGCAGTGTTGATGCAGAGCTGCAGCATAGGTAGAGTAAGGTATGTGGTTTTGATGCAGTGCCCATACCATAGGGAGAGCCTCTGATTGCGTGTTTTGTGTGGAATTGATTGAGTGAATAACTGGACTTAGGACTGAATTAGAGATATGTGTGTGATTGCGGACTTGTTTGCTGACCCTAGTAAAACTGTTTTGAAACGTCTCGTAACTTCCATGTTGACTCTGACTTGATAGGATAGGATCTGACCCCTCGGGGAACTATTTTTCATTCCAGGTAATCAGGATCCCGTGACCGAGCCTCGGCGAAACGGTGGTGTGGAGCAGTAGTGCGCGTGTCATAGTATTGGGTTGGGTGTTATTATTATTATTGCTAGTTTTTATTACTATTTGACTGTGGATTATATTAAGTGAAATTACAGATGTTTGTCTTTTAGGATAAGTTGTGGAACTTGAGTACTTGAATTTGGATTTGTTCTTGGGGCTTAGTGCATGTCAATTTGTTTTAAATTATGATAGTTATTTCATTCAAATACAAGTTGGATGTTTTCTATATTTTCTGGCCGTGCCCGCGTTGCAAGATCTGAATGTCCATTATCGAACCAGCTTGGTAGTGCTTCCTGAGATCTACTACTGAGTAACACCTTGTTAGGAAGACGGGGTGTTACAACAAACTTGTCATCAACAAAACACGTAAAAAAAATCTTGTCATCACTCAAACCCATAAAATCATCCCAAAACCCTTAAAACAACTTGTCATCACCCAATAAAATCATCCCAAAAACATTAGAAAACAAACTTGTCATCACCCAAACCCACAAAATCATCCCAAAACCCATAAAATCAAATTTGTTTATCATAAAAGTTTCTTTATTTTAAAACTATATATAATTATGTATTTACAAATTTTCTAATTCTTATACAAAAACTATAATTATAAAAGACATTATATTATAACAAAAAAAAATCTCATAAGAAACAAATTAAGTTAAATAATATAATATTTTATACTTTTTTTTTCTCAAATTTAAAAAATATTTTAAAAAGTTTTTTGGTTAAATAAAAATCGTGTCATTAAGGCACAAAGACTAATATTTGGTACAATATACTAAACCGGAAATACATTCTATCCCATATTGTGCCACATTATCCTATTATAAAAATATTATCTTATTAAATTTTAATTTATTAATATATATAATTTTAATCTTATACATATTAGTTTTATCTTAGATTTAGAGTTGTTTAATAAATAATAACTATACCCTAATGTCTAATTCTCAACCGTATAAATATACCCATTTAATAAATAGATCTATTATAAACTTTTTATTTTAAAAGTATTTTGTATTTATAAAGTTTATAAATGAGTATATGATAATCTGATTAGTTTTATCAAATTAATTAAGTAGTATATTAACTATAAGTTATTTTTTGTATATTAATTAGAAGAATAAAAACATACAAGAACGAATGAATTAAGATGAGCTTGAGCTTGGTGTGAGTTAGGCACGGGCAATGATGTAGGCCAACAAAACCCATCTTTGGATATGCAAATATGACAATTGACATTTTCTACACTAAGATGAAAGCTCTTCGAAAACCACAAAATACAAAAAAAGATGAAGGCTCTTCAGAAATCATGAAGTACAAAAACGATGATGTCGGATACGGGATACCACTATATCCAAACCAGTCCAAGTTCATTATCCCTTAAATATGTTCCTGATTTGTGTCCTTCCTTGTTGATTGATTAAATTATTAAACTTGAATTTAAAAAATGCAAAAAAGAGATATTAGTTTAAAATTCAAATTTAATAATTAACCAATCAACAACAAGAGATACAAGTCGAACAAGCATTAAAAAAGCTCGAGCCAACATACCAAACAATGAAAAAAACCAACAAAACACCAAAATTAGTATTCCAAATCAACACTCGCAAATATAGGTGTCAAATGGGTGAGTTTGAGTTCGGTCTTTTCGGGTTAGGATTGAGTGCGGATTCGGATCAATTGGGTTACAGGTCAAAACCGGATCGGGTATTGACAAGTTATTGTGGGGGTTCGGGTCGACCTTGCAGGTCAAGAATTTTAATTTCTAAGGATCATTAAAATAATACTATGATTAAATAATAATATTTAATAACAAAATATTATTCTTAATAGTTTTTATAATAACATATATATTATAATATTTGAAAGAAAATATATTTATTCTACATATATAAAAAAATTAGGTTGAGGATTCAACCCAATTGGTTTCGCGTTAATCAGATTCGGTTTTTTATTCGGTCGGTTCGGATCGAATGGACAACTTTACTCACAACCCATCTCACTTCTAGAATAACCATGGGCCCAACCCACGGCCAAAATTTCTCTAAAGAAGATGGGTTATGAAACCAACAAACCACCAACCCATCATAACTATATACTAAAGCGGAGGTTATAAATAATAATTAGCCCGACACGTGTCACCTCTTCATTGGACCGCATTGTCCATCTTTATTAAAACAATTCAATTTGTTTGATTGGTTGAAATTTCATTGTAGATCCCACATTAGATTTTTTCTTATTTACTAATTCTCATTTTAATTAATTAAAATTTAATAAAATAAACTAATGTATGCTATAGAATTTATCCAAACAAAAAACAAATCCTAACATACCGTATGCATATGTAGCCAAATTTTAAAAAACATCTATCTAATATATTGGTTGAAATAAAGTATGGCTATCTAAAAAAAATCTATCTAATTTATTTTAAAAATCCTAACTTACGGTATACACATCTAGCCAAATTAAAAAAAATACTATTTAATATATTGCAAGAATAAAGTACGTATCCCATAAGATAAAAATTTGAAGAAATTGTTTTACGTTTTATCCGACTATTATTTTTGTATGAAAATCCATGCAAGTCCAAGTCGTGCCTTCAAGGCACGGGCACTAATACTAGTTATCCATGAAAATCAAGTGAGAGATCCTAAAGACAATACAAGAGGCAAAAAATCAATGTGCTCCTTCTTCTGAAAGATCCTTCATCTCGGTGGAGGAAACGTCAGCTGTCCGTTCGCACACCCCAGGATGGGTCGACTTGATGCCGGCGGCACTGTATTAGTGCTTTACTCACCCTGATTCCAAACTCCATGTGCTCTTTCTTTTTGAAAGTTTGTCCTTCATTCCGTCCATCCTGCTTGCCATTTGCGGCTCTTTTTGAGTTTCCAAGCCGTTCACGGCTGCCGTCTTACGGCCTCTCGGATTACCAAATTTATTTGGTACTCCAATTTTTTACCTTTTCAAAAAAAAGGCAAAAAATCAAAATAACCAACAAGTGAAAAGTGGCTACAACCCAAAACAGTCTACAATTAAAATCACCGAGATTAGTTATTGCTAGCGCCAACTTCTGTCAAAATTGAAAACGAGAAGGCTAGTCTAGCCAAGTAGTTCATCCCGCCGCAACTAATCTCATAATCAATGTTCTAAAAAACGCTAGTCGGGGGCTGGGTGGTGGGAAGCGATTGGGCGCCTAGACGACTAGGAAGGAGCCTAGACAGATTAGTATGATTTCGGATTATTATTTTAAACTAGTTGAAGACCCGTACTGTGTACGGGTAATGATCATTTTTTCGTTAATTTATGTATCTACTATAATATATACTGTATATTAATTCTTATATATAAATAGATTAAAATGGGAATTGAAAAGTTAAGTTAATTAATATGTATCTTGTATAGATGGAAATTTTAAAAATAGATAATATTGTTTCAAAGATAGATATTAGATGAGTAAGAAAAAGGATAAAATTAAAGGTTAGATAATTAAAGAAATTTGAAAGATAAATAATATGCCTTTAAAGATAGATATTTGATGGGTAAGAAAAAAGATAAAGTTAAAAATTAGATAATTTGGAAAAATAAAACATATAAAATTGTTGATAAATTGGGGTCAGAGTTAACGTGGAGGCTCGAAATTCTCCGGATTTAATATATAGTATAGATTTGTGAGAATATAGAAAGAAGGACAATCTTATTATGGTGTTTTCATATAAATTGGCATCTAAAAAACCATATAGCCCCATTTCGAGCCCACTCAACCCGCCTAGGGGGCTGCCTAGCCTGCCTAGGCGCCCGTCCAACCCGTTCAGCCTGCCTAGCCCCCCGCCTAGCCAGCCTAGGCCCCCGTCTAGCTTGCCTAGTGTAGACCGTTTTATAGAACATTGTTTGAGAATATACCTAATTATTATTTTTGGCCGGAAGAATATACCTAATTATTAGCTTATCCAAATTATTAGCTTGTAATATCAACTTCGTTTTAAGTATCAATTACCAAACAGAGTTTAGGTCACATGTAGATTCCACCTTCAATAACATTGTTTTTTGAGCGAAGTTAAGGAGTTAATTGAAATACCTCACATGTAGATTCCACCTTCAATAACATTGTTTTTTGAGCGAAGTTAAGGAGTTAATTGAAATACCTCTAAACAAATGGCCAATTTTTTTTTTTCAAGTTGTAGTACTCTACTTTTTAACAACTATAATGCAAGCCAAATAAATTATCTGGTATAATAACGTAGCGAAATCGATCTTGATTTCCACAAAGTATTGGGAAATTCACAATTTACGCTGTTCGTGGATTGTACTAAAATAAAAGGTACTACTGACTACCACTAAAATCTCAAAAGTAAAAATGCATGCAATTAAATTGAGGGGCAATGCATTTCTAATACATAAGAGGCAAAGCAGGTGGGTGGGATGGGTCACCTTTTTGAAGCCTAGTCAATTTGTTCACACTATAGCAGTGTTTCTCAAGACAAGAATCATGAAGCTTTAACCCATGTTAAAAGGTCATAAAAGAAGTTCAAAGAATCTACCACCATCAAAGTAAGATTGCGTTATGAAGGCCAACAATATCATCAACAAAGAACAAAAATAACAAAGACGCATTAGCTGCAAAATTCAATGGAACTATGGAGGAAAATCCACCCGAAAAAAAGACCATACAGAGCTCAGACATTACTGCTGATTCCAGCTAGTTGATGAGAAGCCTCAAGACCAAGAAAAATGGTTCCTCGGACGCCCACTTCAGCTGCCCGATGTGGCGTACTTTTCCTTCTACTTCTGATCTGCCGAAACCCACTGGGTTTTGTCAAATCATCACCAGCACTTGGTGTAGAGGCTGAACTATTATTTGCTTCTTTTACTGGACTTGACAGCTTGTCCTTTGCTTGAGAGTTTCGTTTCCTCTTCTTTCGGTGTTCCACTGCAGCCTCGATATTAACGGCCCCTTTGTTATCCTCTTCAGTCCTCTCGAACTCGTCTTCATCAATATCGTCCTTCAAGGGCTTCTGTGGCCTTCCTCTTTTCTTCTGGATCGGAATCTTCTCTTCCTCACCACTCCCTGCGTCGTCGTGGCTTGTGACAGTCAGTTTCCTGCCCTTGCCTCGGCCCCTACCCATAATGACTCTTCAATTACCAGAATGAAAGTGTTGAGCTTCAGCTACAGATGGATACCTGTGGAGGACATGAAAGAACAATTTGATCATCGGTTCAGTACTGCTTCCAGCCTAGGAACCAAAAAATGGCCCCGTTTGATTATTTCAGCCTCAAATCCTATTAAAATCTCAAATGTCACCGGGATTCTCATTAGATGTTGAGAAAGCTGAATTGATTGTAACCACTATTGTGTCTACAACATGTTTTGTGATTGATTCAAGCAATTCTTGGTCTTTACCCCCTAACTCCTATATAAACAGGAAATAGTAGGATTATTTACTATTTAGTCTTTGGAATGAACAGGTCAGTTCCTAGATCTCATTCTCTGAAGTCCAAATTCTTGCACATATCCTAACTATAACAGTGGCTAGTGAAGAAACCAGAGCATTGAAACCAAGTCATTAGTCATATAGATCTGACAGATAATGAAAAGGAAAGTCAAAATGAGGTCCATGGAGTAGCAAGATCCAAACAACACAATCAGCAGAAGATAATCATAGTCATCGTCTTATAACAGATATTGACATCGATAATGAAAAATCGGATACTAGTTCCATCAAATATCGCATTCAAATGAGACAATCAAACCATTAAACAAGCATGCAATCCACAAGCGAAGTGAACAAAAAAAACCAGACCTTGCCAGAAGAATTCCAAACTATTCATCACAGCATAGATGCAAAACAAGCAGAAAACAAAAACAGCGCAAGAACCTCGAAATCAAAACTCTGCATCTTACTTCATAAACCTGGCTTCTCCGAATCTCAATCCGAACGATTCCTCAAAATGAATTGCAATCTTCACCAACAAGCATAAGCCAACTCCGAATTGACAGAGAGCTCAGATCAGGAAGGCACCGAAATCATGTATTCGAAAGCAGAATCTTGCAAGAGACAGAAAAGCAATGGAGCACTATTTGGGGAAATCGATTCGATGAAGTGAAGATTCAAAACTTGAAAACGAGAAAGGAAGATGGAGAGATGAAACCAATGACTTTGAGAGAGATAGGAAGATAGAGATAGATTTGTAGATTGGGTGAGGAGAGTTTTCGTGGACTGCAATGTGTATGCAGAGAGAGAGAAAAGAGAGAGAAGAGAATGGCGTTAGAAAATAGCGCAACTGGCGAACCTGAGTTTGCAACTTGCTAGGTCTTCGTACCCTGTTTTTTATATTATTTTATTAAAAATATTGGAGATGATAAATAGGGCCCATTGTTTTAATTCCTCTCGCTCTCTAGTTCACTTCCAGATTACTCTTCTGCCGTTGGACTCTGATTAACAAGTTGACCATGATAACAACTGGCCAGAGTTACAGCTATACCTTAGTTGCAACTTGCAAGGGACTATGATCCAGAAGGAATCAGCTTGGCCTCTTCTAAGCTGAGCTGAAGCCAGGCCTTTTATGAACGTCCTTGTGCTTCATCAGCTTCCTCACGTTTTCAACCTCATCAAACTCTCCATCAGCAGCATAGATATTTGAAAGAGTCACAAAACCACCAGGCCTCTTCAACTCCATCTGCAACAGATTCTGAGCTACCCTTTTAGCCAGGTCCCTTCTTCCATGAATCTGGCATCCGTTGAAGAAAGCTCCTAGAGCGGATTCGGAGCCCTCTACGGATTCCGCTCTCACCATCAGCTCATAAGCGTCCTCCATTCTCCCGGCTCGGCATAGAAGATCGACAACACAAGCACGGTGTTCTTTATTAGCCTCTACACCATACTTTTCTTTCATAGACCTGAAAATCTCCATCCCCTTCTCGACTAAGCCTCCATGGCTGCAAGCAGAGAGAACACAAACCAGTGTCACTTGGTTTGCTCTTAAACCCTGTCTTTGCATCTGCTCAATGATCTGCATTGCAGAATCAACTAGACCGTGCCTTGAGTAGCATCCTATCAAGGCATTCCACATTGGTACATTTTTTACGGGACTCTGTTCGAACACGTGGTGGGCGTAATCTATGCTTCCGCATTTCGCGTACGTGTCAATCAAAGCACCTGCAATGTATACATTGATCTCCAGATTTAGTCTGTAGATCAAACCGTGAATTTCCTTCACCTTTTCGACTGACCCCAACAACTCACACGCAGGAATTAGTCCAGTTATGGTAACACGGTTCGGTCTGATGCCATTAGCTATCATATCTTGGAACAATTCAATTGCCTTGAGAGCTTGGTTCCCCTGTGCAAAGCCTGAGATAAGTGCATTCCAAGTAACTAAATCCGGAATCAACCCTTCTGTGGTCATTCTCTTAAAGATATGGAAAGCTTGATTGCAGTTTCCGCTCTGAGCATGTCCGGATATAATCGCATTCCAAGTGAAATCATTTGGCTGTATTCCATCCAACTTCATCCTCTCAAACAAGACCATCGATTCTTCCAGCTTTCCAAGATTACAATACCCAGAGATCATTGCAGTCCAAGATGCCACGTCTCTTGTTGGCATTCTGTCGAACACATTACGGGCACTGGCTATGTTTCCACACTTAGAGTACATATCAATCAGAGAATTGCAAACCAAAACATCAGACTCAAAACCCATTGAACTAATCATAGCATGAACTTCCCTCCCCTTGCCTAAATCCAGCAAACCAACACAAGCTTTCAGGACAGTCGAAAACGTGTACTTGTTGGGTACGTTCCCAGACAGCTGAACCATCGAAAAATACCCAATAGCTTTCTCATAATGGCCGCGGAATGCCATGGCCGAAACCATCCAATTAAACGCAAAGATGTTTGGTCTAAGCATTTCGTCGAACAGATGCCCTGCATACTCCAGATCACCACAGCTAGCGTATAAACCCACAAGTTTACTACCCAGAGACAGACCAGTATCATCCATAATCCCACTGCTCACCAACAATGCATGTATTTGCTTCGCCTGTTTTGAGTTCGAGAGCTTCGATTTCAGACATTTATGCAATACCCGGCTGAGATTTTCGTATGACAAGTGACAGAACGGTGATCCCATGGTAATACTACTTCACACTAATTACAAACCACATTTCAAGTTGTTATTTTTCTTCTTCACCTCCCACACGCTTTTGAATAAATAACGCGGTTTGGTGAGGGACAAGTGGACAACATTACTGTAAAACTGGAAAATTGTGACATTGAGTTGGAACTTCATATTTTATTGAATTATATTCATTTTTCCTTCAACAGTAAAACCGCGGAAAAAAATACTAGTACTTTCATATAGAAAGGACAAATAGGGTTCGATCCTCGGTTCGATCCTCACCGGCGATGAAGCCACAAATTTGAATTTTCAAGAGCATAGCTCTCACCTGGTCACAAATGCTCTAGGCTAGTCCGAGTAGTACTCGAGCTACCTAATTCTCACCAATTCAAAAAAAAAACAAATATAGAAAGGACAAACAGGGACGAATGGAGTATACTAGTATTATTCATGGTATATTACACTCTTTTTTTTAATGAGAAAACATAGTATAATATACTCAACTCAAATGCTATGCTGCAAATCTCAATCAAATGACAAACGTCACTACAAACTCTGCTTTATTCATATGTTAAAAAGGCTCCAAAATCTGAATTCATTGATTATTGAGATTGACCATTAGTGTAGCTGAATGAAGATGGATCAGGACAAGGAGGAGCATCCACTTGAACTAACCCTCCAAGCATCTGATGAACCTGTCTCATAGTGGGTCTAAGGTTTGGATCTTCTTGGGTGCACCAAAGAGCCACCTTCACAAACAACTCCAGCCTCCCCATATCCAAGAGAGCCTCCATATCACCATTCACCAATGCATCTAGCCTCTTACTGATATAGCAACCAAAAGTCCAATCTGTTAGGATCGCTTTCTCCTCGTCCATTTCATCGCGCAACACGCTTCTTCTGCATGACACAATCTCTAGCAACACCACACCGAAGCTGTACACGTCTACTTTAACCGTCACGGGTTTGTTCCTGAACCACTCAGGTGCAACGTACCCTTTTGTTCCTCTGATTCCGGTCTGAGTCTGGAACTGGTTCATCATCAAAAGTTTCGACAATCCGAAGTCTGAGATCTTGGCGCTCAAGTAGTCATCCAAGAGTATGTTTTGAGGCTTTATGTCACAGTGAATGATCTGTGTGTCACACTCCTCATGCAAGTACAAAAGCCCACTTGCAATGCCATGACCAATTTCAATCCTATCTTTCCAACTTGGTCTTACTTCTCCAAACAGGAAATCTGCTAAACACCCATTGCTCATGAACTCATACACAAGCAAGTGATGTTCCTCTTCCTTGCAGAATCCAATAAGCTTGACTAGGTTCTTGTGATGGGTTTGACCAATCACATTCACCTCGGTTCTAAACTCTTTCTCGGCTTCCTTTAGCAATGCGCGGTCTATCTTCTTCACGGCTTCCTTTAGAACCTTCCGAGTTTCTTCCTATAACACCTCTGTAAACTATAGCACAAGCCCCTCTTCCTAGTTCTTGTTTAAACCCATCGGTCGCATATTCAAGCTCTCTATATGTAAAGCAATGAACATTATTGTACTCTGAGTGAGCTTTTGTGACCTTAACATATCCTTTGTAATGCCTGCCCTTAATGAACAAGATTCCACAAACAATTGCTACCAGGATGAGAAATAAAGAAGCTGCCAATGAAGAAGCCAAAGCCTTAACCCGCAAACGGTTTGGATTATCAGGAAGATTGCATTGGGGACACTCCACACCATCATCGCCATTCTTCACTTTTAAGAAAGCTGTAGTAATCAATTCAAATCCAGTACTGGCATTCTTCCTGCCATTTGACAACGGATACCTTTTCTTCCAACAGCCTTGGTCTCTAAAAACGGAAGCAACACAAAGGCAATCAACCAAGCAGGAATTACGACATTGATCTACATTGAGAGGTTGCAAATACTCATAATCATTGTATGGCCAGTCGGTGTTTTCCAGGGTCTCCATCCAGTATCCTTCATTCTCTTCACAATATTCCAGCTTGAAATTCGGTTTACACGGGCTAAACCTGTTGTTAGGATCCATGAAAGAGTAGCTACTTGGGCATGTACAATTAGGTCTTGGATAATTACCATCAATAAGGGTGCAAATGCTATTGTACCCACATGCCCCACTGTCCCTGCCTCCAGCCAACTTAACACAAATGTTATCTGGTTGGTAAGTAATCACAGACCAACCAGAGCTATCATTGTTGTCCTTGGGGTGGGAATACCAGACAAGAACACCATCAAAGTTTAGAGTTGCTCTGAAATAATATCCATCTCCTGGGATTGGGACTATTGAATTTTGAAGAAGATCAATTTGTCTCCCATTTTGTGTCACTACATACATGCGGCCTGAACTGTTATAGGTAACCATGTAACCTGAAAATGGATATATTGACCCATATTAGGAATAGTTATTCAGTAAAACATGACATCTAGTTTTAGGTTAGGTTTGATTTGATTTTCTAGCCTTAATGGTTTACTCTGTATACCCATAAATCTATATTACTCTTTCCGTCCCATTACGTTTGTCCGACTCTTCATTTCGATCGTCTCAAAAAGTTTGTCCACTTATCAAGTCTATTTATTTTTCGGAAATTTTGCCCGGTAACCCTATAGTTAAGGCAATTTCACGTGGCACCCACTCATTTACACTATTTCACGTGGTAACCCTGTAGTTTTGATAAATTTTGCCAAATAACCCTACCGTTATCCTACCGCTAACGTTTAAAATTATATTAAAAATGAGCAATTTTAAGTTCTTGTTTATCGTTACAATTGGAGGATTTGGTTTAATTAGTTATTGTACTTAGTTTAAAATATAGAAATTTCTTATGTAGGATCATATGTTGTCAAATGTTTGAAAAACGTAGTTTAAGTCAAGATAAAAATAAACATTTAGAATATCTTAAAATTAATTTTGAATCAAGTTAATGAATAATTTTTGGAAGTGAATCCATGAAAGTTGAGATTGGAATAATATTTATCAAGTTAAACAAGTTTAAGTTGGAATCTCTATATCGCAAACAATGAAAGTAAATATACATTTTTGAATTTGAAGAATTCTTATTTTATTACTCATTAATTTGTTTAAATTTATACAATTAAGAAAATGTAGAAAAAGATATTTTACATGTAATAATGTAGCTATTCTATATAATTATGGCAACTGAATATAAAATGGAAAGCAAATCATAATATACATATATAGATAGTATAATTGTCATATAGTCTTAGCCATAATAACACTACCTAGTAAGGGAAAAAAAAATCATCTATTAATTCTTGCAAGTATGAAATTTTTAAAGAATTATTTTTTAAAATACAATTTTTTCTCAAAATAGACTAAAGAAAAAAAAAGAACCAATTTAACATTTCAGACTAAAAAGTAATGATAGAGTTATTCGACAAAATTTGTCAAAACTGCAAGGTTACCACATGAAATAGTATAAACATATGGATACCACGCGAAATTGCCTTAACTATAGAGTTACCAGGCGAAATTTCCGTTTATTTTTATATATACATTTACCCTTAATTATTTGATCTCATATATTATCTTTATTATCCAACTTTTCCATCAATTTTATCGTTTGTTCTTATAAAAATTATAAAATTACTCTCATCCAGTCTATATTAACCCTCATTATATCCACCTTTTTCACATTAACTTTATAACTTTTTATCCCTATAAAATTACAAAGTTACCCTCATCTATTCTCATCTATTACTTTAATTATTAAGCTTTATATTAACTATCGTGCAAACTATACTTTATGGACAAACAATTTGGGACCGAGGGATTACTATAGTATAAAGCGGAGATTTACTATCTAAAAAACATCATCTTTTCATTTAAGCAAAAAGTCAAGATAAAATCGAAAAGAAATTTCTAAATATAATCCTAAAATAGTTTTTTAACAATTATAATAAATTTTGAAATATAATTCGAATTTTTTTAAACAAATAATCTTGACTATATCACAACTCCAACTTCCCTATCACAACTCCAATGTGATAGGGGAGTTGTGATAGGGGAATTTTTTAAACAAATATGCTTAGCTAATTCACTGCAAAGTGCACTATCACAACTCCAATGTGGAGCTCCTTGCCTCTTTTGTCTATGCCTATAATGACCAAGCCAGGCGGGTCGAGTTGTGGGATTCCATATCTTCGATCGTGCCAAATGCTAATCTGCCTTGGGTTGTGGCGGGAGATTTTAATGCCATCCTTGACCATTCGGAGAAAATCTCTTCCTCCAACTCCCCTATCTCCCTAACCACTGAGCTCCCAAACTGCCTTGACAAAACGGCTCTCTTCGACATGAAGTATGTTGGGGCCAAGTTCACTTGGAACAACAAACAAAGAGGCGATGACCGGATTTGGTGCAAGCTCGACCGAACTCTCATCAACTTTGAGTTGCTCGCTAGCTTCCCCCTGTCCATCACTCATTTTGCATCCCCAGGCTTGTCCGACCACAACCCCATTATCATCTCCTTCCCCGACAATGGTCGTCCCAAGCGTCTTCCCTTCCGTTTCAACAATGCTTGGGCTAAGCATGAGCTTTTCGCGCAGACCGTGGCTAACACTTGGAGCACTCCCATATCCGGATGCTCCATGTTCAGGGTCGTGTCCAAGCTCAAGCTCCTGAAAACTAGTCTCCATCGTTTTAGCTCCGGCAACATTGAGACTATCCAGCAACACCTCCACTCTAACAAAGCTGCCCTTGAAAGCATCCAAAACTCAACCACATCAACCCCCTTCAACAACTCCACTCATCTCCTCGAATCAAGCCTCATTCCCTCCATCCAAGCTGACTCCCTTTCCCTCTTCTCCATGCTGCGCCAGCAAGCCAAGCTAAATTGGCTCAAAGGCGGGGATAGATGCTCCTCGGTGTTCTACAAATCCATTAAGAAAAGACGCTCCAAAAATCACATCTCCACTCTTGTCGACAGCCAGGGCAGCTCCATCTCTAACCCGGATGAAATAGCCAACCACATCGTCTCATTCTTCACCTCTCTCCTTGGTTCCCAGCCTCCAACCTCCCCATACCCTCCTCATTCCCTCGCCGCTGATCCTTCGGTTACTCCCTTCATGCTTCCCTTCTCACTGCCCCCTTCACTGGCAAGGATGTTCAAAAAGCTGTGTTTAGTATCGATCCAAACATAAGCCCTGGACCCGACAGGTTCAATTTCTTCTTCTTCCGCAAAGCCTGGACCTCTGTCGGCGATGATGTTACCCATGCTATCCTGGCATTCTTCCGCAATGGAAAAATCCTTCGCCAAATCAACCACACTATCATCCACCTCCTTCCCAAAATTCCTAACCCCACCTTCATCACAGACTTTCGCCCTATATCCTGCTGCTCTACCCTCTACAAGGCCATTACCAAACTACTCTCTGATCGAATCTGCAACATCCTCCCAGACCTCATCTCCGATGGCCAAGGTGCTTTTGTTCCGGGTCGCTCAATTCGGCACAACATCCTCCTTTGTCAAGAGCTTCTCAAACACTATGGTTGCCGCCACACCTCCCATAGTTGTGCAATCAAAATCGACTTCAAAAAAGCCTTCGACTCGATCGAGTGGCACTTTGTGGAACATGTCCTCTGCTTTTTTGGGTTTCCAGATCAACTGATCTCTCTCATCCTCAATTGCATCACCTCGGCCTCCTACTCTATCGCCATAAACGGTGAGCATAAGGGTTTCTTCGCCGGCAAGCGCGGCATCCGCCAAGGCGACCCCATATCGCCCTATATTTTTGTGCTCGTGATGGAATATCTCTCCCGAATGCTCAAGGAGCTGAAGGGCGATCCCACTTTCAGCTGGCATCCACGATGTGGCAGCATCGATCTCAATCACCTCGCTTTTGCAGACGATCTCTTTATATTCTGCAAAGGTGATGCCTCCTCTGTGGCTGCTACTTTAAAAGTCCTCTCCCTCTTTGGTCAGCTTTTTGGCCTTCATGCTAATCCCTCGAAAACCAGTATTTTATTTGGGGGTGTGGATGATTCCACCCAAAATCAGATTCTTTCACTGACAGGTTACACTTTAGGCCATCTTCCCACAAAGTATCTTGGAGTTCCTCTTGGCTCTCGAAAACCGCTTTGTAGGGACTACGACGACCTCATCAACAAAATGACCTCCCGGATCCAATCATGGATTGTCAAACACCTCTCTTATGCAGGCCGTCTTGAACTTGTTCGATCGGTTCTCTATGGTATAAACTCATTCTGGTGCAATGTCCTCATTTTCCCAAAGGAGGTTCTCGATCGCGTCGCGGCCATTGCTCGTTCCTTCCTCTGGAGTGGGCTTGCCTTCTCCTCCAAAAGCCCGGTTGCTTGGAGTCATGTCTGTACCCCTCATGACGAGGGAGGTCTTGGGTTTAAAGAGCTCATTTCTTAGAACCAGGCTAGCTTCTCGCGCGCCATCTATGAGCTCGCCCGACCTCCAGCCAACATCTGGGCTCGTTGGATCCATGCCAATCCCCTGGTGCAGCTGGATATCTGGACGGTAGCTGCCAAGAATTCTGATAGTTGGAGCTGGAAAGCAATCTTATCGCTCCGTGATCTTCTTATAGCTCGAGGTACGCCATCGATCATCCTTGAAAATCTGTCAACTGAAACCGGCTCTTTCTCCTCTAAAAACGCCTATGAATTTATTCGGCCAAGACAACCCAGTTGGCTGTGGGGCAACATCATCTGGAGCAAGCCTCACACTCCAAAGTGCTCGTTTATAGCCTGACTTGCTCTCCTCAATTGCCTCCCCACCAAGGACCGGATCGGTCGTTGGACTGCTCTATCTAGTTCTGCCTGCGTTCTGTGCACCGCAACTGACGAAACCGGCGACCATCTCTGGAACCATTGCATTTACACCGCTGCTATCCTCTCTGATCTGCTCGATTGGCTGCGCGTCACCTATCGAGCTCCTTCCATCCATGGTTGGCTCGAGTGGGCTCATCACAGTCGTGGTGGTCGCCGCAACCTCAACCATAAATTCCTTGCCAACTGCTTCGCCGCCCTCATCTACTTCATTTGGAGGAGCCGCAACAACCGTATATTCAACAACCGCCTCATCTCTCCTCGAGATTGCGCCAGAAATATCATCGGCCACCTCAAGAATTGCACGGCTGCCCACTCTCAGAGTTACTCTCCTCTCGTTTGAGCATCCTTGTAATTGTTTTGTTGCCAATGTTGGAATTTTTGGGGCCTCTGCAGCCTTTTTGTCGTGAACTTGTTCTTTCTTCCTGCTCTGTAACTCTCCTTTCCTAATAAAATTTGTCATTTCGAAAAAAAAAAAGTTGTTTTACGGATCTGGGGGTGATGACAGGTTTGTTTTAATGTCTTTTTGGATGATTTTATGGGTTTGGGTATGTTTTTTGGTGATGACAAATTTGTTTTACGAGTTGGGGGTGATGACATGTTTTATTTTGCATTGTTAAATTTGTATATATATTACTTATAATTATGGCCTATTAGCTCAAATGGTAGAGCAATGTGCTTGATGCACAATAATGTGGCTTCGAATTCCACATAGGTCAACTTCTTAACTGGTCATCACTGATGACAAGTTTTTTACGTGAATAATGGGTTTTACCTCAACTTGTCATCAGATGACAAGTTGAGTACGTGAATGATGAGTTTTATCTAAACTGGTCATCACTGATGACAAGTTTTTTGTACGTGGACTGATGACAAGTTACTTGCCATCACTAATGACAAGGCGGTCAACACCGATCAACGAATGGTCAACGCCGGGCAACACCGGTCAACGATTGGTCAACGCCGATAGTGGTAAGGAGTGCTGACGTCATCCTGTAAATTTAAAAAAAAAATAGGGGCAAAATTGGAAAATAGCCTAGGGGAACTAATTTTTTTTCCTTGTGGTCTAGTTTGTTCAATATTTTTCCCCATTGGTTAGAAACCCACTTTCGTCAATAAATCTCTCTCAATTTCCTTTTTGAAAGTTTTTTTTTAAACGTAGCTCTTTTTTTCTAACGCCAAAAAAATGTTACTGGTTGATTATGTTGATTATGAAGGAGTAACTTATGGAGAGAATTTATAAGCGGTAGATTTATAAATGGCAAATCTGGAACATAAGGTACATAAAATCTTAAAACATCATATATTTTCTAACAAGTCTAATAGACTGACATTTATTCAATCAATTTGATTGGCTACATTTAGTTGACTTAATTTTTATTGGTTACAATTTTATTGTAGATTCTATATATATATATATATATATATAAATTTTATATATGCATATGACTTAGATTTGAATTTTGGGCTAAAAAAAACGATTTTAATTCTTTTCCCAAAAGAACTATAAAATAAAAATAAAAATAAAATAAAGAAAGTTTGGTAGGAACAAGTATTCAATGCTTATGAAAAAAATATAATCTTACAAATCTTTGTTCGAGTAAAAGAATATATTATAGCTTCAACTAAAAAAAAAAGAATATCATGTAGCAGAAATAATGTAAGAACCAAATTAATAAATTAATAAAAACTTGTGCGGGGACTAATACTAGGTTTTTTCTGTAAAACGTACATGATACTTATCATATGCTCGAAGGTAT
Source organism: Polygonum aviculare (assembly GCA_934048045.1). Taxonomy (NCBI): domain Eukaryota; kingdom Viridiplantae; phylum Streptophyta; class Magnoliopsida; order Caryophyllales; family Polygonaceae; genus Polygonum; species Polygonum aviculare. The sequence goes on along the minus strand of OW204023.1, from coordinate 12,040,659 downwards.
TCATTCGAAGGTAGTAACTACTTGAACGACAAACGAACCTGGATCGGAGGAATTGGTACCACTGTCGTAATAAATAGTGTCATCACCATACGGAGCCGTGTAGAGCGGATTAAGTGGCTTGTCTTAAGAACAAGGTTGCCGTTATCCTCCAATATCAGCCGAAACCTTCCTCTTGTAAAATCCGTCTCAGATTTCTTTGAGCAGACTTCTGACCCTGCAGCTCCAACCATCATTGTTTGAGAGGGAAGAAAAGTATCCCTTGGATGTCCAAAACTTTCCCATAGAGCTGTTCCATTAGAATCAGCAACTACCAAGTTTCCGGTGTCGCTCAAGAAGCAATATCGAGCGGAGCCTTGAGAGAGTGGGCTCCGCCAATAAGTTTTCCCGTTGTTTGTGAGGACGAGCCCCTGATCAGCGGTCAAGGTGAGCCTTGACCCTTTTGGAGCTGAGCTTGGTGTCACGCCGGCACGCGCCCACCAAACGATGGTCACGGGTAAAATGTTTGTGTACCAGATGGCGGGTAAGAAGGCGGTGGTGTTGATTTGGTGAAGCCCAAAGGTGAAATCCCCGGAAGGAGAAGAAACCCATGTTGAGTTTCCTGCTGAAGTTGAGAGTACAGTTCCAATGCCCATCGTTCCATTTCCATTGTTTTTGGCTATGCAGGAGGGTAAAAACAAGCATGCAATGAGAATGGTGTAGAGGTGAAATTGTGTGCAAGCCATGTTTTTAGTAGGTGCTTTTGCTCGGTCGTGTAAATGGGTTAGATTTGTGAACATATATATGCATATATATATAACGAACTTATGGTCAGTTAGAAGACTTTTCAACTAGCATGGGAATAGTCAATGCATGTCACATATATATACATGCTAATATGAATTTTGTTGGATCCCATTTGTCCTCCGGGCGCCATTAACGGTAGCCGTCGAGTCACTTGTTCATATCGTGTCAAATTGAGAGTTGAGAGTGCATGTTACGTTGGAGAAATTACTATTTGATTAGTTTGATTATTCAACGCATGCAATTCGCTTTTAGATATTTTCACAAGCAGTTTTCGGGCTTTTTTTATCAACCCATGGTTCTCATCCCTTCTGAACGGTGAGTTAAATAATACTTCGGACAACCCTAATTCCTTTCCTTATAAAAACAAATCGACCTATGGTTGAATCCTCATGATAAAATGGAATTGTTCTGAGCCCAAATGATAAAGCTCAAAGTAACTACTGCTCTGACAAAAAAACAACGTAACTAGTGCTCAAACTCTCTAGAAAATTCTGATTTCTGGGTGCCATCTCCTGGTCAAAAGCCACATTCAATCCATCTAATTCTCTAAATTTCTCAACGTTACAGTCTACATACAATTCAAACAACTTGTTCGACCAAATAAAGCAATTCAAACAACTTGAAAGATGATTAGCGAAATCCCCGCGTCCTGCAATTTTGTTAAAAGTTTAGTTTAATCTTTAAAATATGGCATTGAATCATATGCGAACTAAAATTAACCTGTAAACTATAAATAAATATCATCCCTTGGATGAAAAAGATCAGATGGCTGATATTAAACCTGCTTTCCTTTTTATTTTTAAACCAGAGGGCTATTTTTGTCCTTTTAACGTCATTTTCTTTCCAAACCCTCTGTAACCCAAATTCCCCTTTCTCTTTCTCTCCGTGCCCTCCCTCTCCCCCGCCTCAATCATTGTCTCCCTCTCCTCCGATTCCACCATCATCGTCGGAAATAGAGATCTCGGCAAGAGCTGGGGTGCGCAGAGACAGACCGTTGATGACCGGCGGCAGAGAATCTCTTCGTCACTCTCGATCGCGGCGGCAGTGGCGATCGGGACTTTGACAAGGCTCAAGCTTCGCTACCAAAGTTGGCGAGAAGCCTTCGATTGGGGCGTTGTTGAGGCGGAAGACGACGGCATGGGAGTCGATCTCGGATCTGCGGTCCAATTCGAGGAGGATTCCGCCGTTTCCGACGACGGCGCAAGAAGAGTACCTTTTCCGGCGGCCGAGGAGGCGGAAGCGAGCGAGTTTGTTGAGGCCGCCTTCGAGGATGAGGGAGATCTCTCGCCGGAGACGGGGCTCGCCGGGATCGGACTTGGCGAGGTGGAGGAGAGTGGAGTTCAATGTGGTGAGATGGAGAGGAGATCCGGCGGTGGAGGAAAGGGAGCGGTGGGAGGTGAAGGTGGCAGCAACGACGACGTGAATCAGCGGTGGGAGTTGAATGTAGGGCGTGAATTAGCAGTGATGAAGAAAATTTTGTGATTGATTTTGTTATGATGCTTGAGGAAGAGCAAACCGTCTTGGATGCTCAGACTTCTACTGCTATTCAAGAATTGAAGTTGTCACTTGTCTATCAATGAGTTGATTGTGGACCTTCTACTCATATTCTAGGAGTTTCCTGATATAAATTACCGGAGTAATTGTTTTCTATTTATGTTTGTGGATTTCTTGATGGGTGACTCCCCCAACTTGTTGTTCATTGCCCCTGAATCTTGATGTGAGGGATCACTATATTTTTTTGCTGTTTTCCAAATATTGTTGTTTTTGTAAATGTTTAAGTGCATGTATGCATTCCTTGTTATAGTTTGTCTAGTATTAGTGAAAGTTGTTTTGACTTCTCTACTACCTCCTTCTGATTTTATTACACTTGCATTGTTGGAGTGAGCCCTAGTTTTAGTTTTTTTAAGTTCAGCACATATTATAAATCAAATTTAAACCAGTTAGAAAGAAACGGTTTAGATCTATGTGACATTTTTATTGTTTAATGAATTTACCTATTGTTGACAATTACAGTTATGTATGTGAAAAGAGTGAGATTTTGTGTATGATGATCCATTATCAATGTAACTACAAATAGCCAAGGAAAAACCTTGACTTTAATTCTACTTCTAAGTAACTATGGATAATAATTCTTGGTGATATTGCATTTTTTTACTTGCTCCAATACTAATGCTGTGTAACGACGGAGGATGTATGTGAATTAATTAGTATCATTAATAATGCGCTACACTACATGTGTGATGTGTGTGCGACTTAAAAAATACCCAAGTACGTCGTGCCTTTGATATTTTTAAGTAACAACTTTCATAGTCTTTGTTGTTAATCGAAAAAGATACATCACATTCTTTATAATTTTACAAAAGTTCTTCGATTTTCTTGTTTATGATACTTGCAATTTTAAGAGACATCGCATTTTTAGTTAACATTGTGTTATTTGATATGTGAGTCATGTAAAAAAGGTATGAAATATATGAACACCTGCATGAAATATGTGAACAGAGACGTGAAATATGTGAACATATAGATATATGAAATATGAAATATGTGAACATATAGATATATGAAATATGTGAACAGAGGCATGGAATATGTGAACGGGATTAATCTGCATTCATATTCCATCATTATTAATATGTGAACCACGACACAAAATATGTGAACAACCTCATCAAATATGTGAACATCCAAAGAAATACGTGAGCATGAAAACATACATAATAAAATATTTCTTCGTTCATGTACAATCTTTACTAATATTTGAACCACGACATAATATATGTGAACAACCTTATTAAATATGTGAACACCCAAAGAAAATACGTGAACATAATGAATTGTTTCACCCATTGAAACTTATTTATGCGCTATATATTACATGGACTTGAATGTATTAGAACTTTAACAATCAACCTACTTGTTATCTCCATCGAATTATCTTACAAATGTAGCAATTATAGCCGAACTTGTCATATTTGTAATTTTATATATAGAGATCATGCTTTATAATTGTGCAAATTCGAAAGCTTTATATATATGTGTGCAAGAGTTTGACAACATTAATCTGAACATACATCTTAAAATACGTGAACACAAATACTCCATATGTGAACGTACATCTAAAATACGTGATACTCAAATACGTGAACACAACTACTTTATATGTGAACGTATATCTAAAATACGTGAACATGATACTCAAATACGCGAACGTACATCTCAAATACGTGAACACAATTACTTCATATGTGAACGTACATCTAAAATACTTGAACATGATAATTAAATACGTGAACGTACATCTAAAATACGTGAACATGATACTCAAATACGTGAACACAACTACTTCATATGTGAACGTACATCTAAAATACGTGAACATGATACTCAAATACGTGAACGTACATCTAAAATACGTGAACATAATCAAATTCATAATGTGAACTATTTACAAAATATCATTTCCATGTTTAAAATATAAATAAAAAAACATTATAAAATATGTAGTCAACTCTACATTAACTTCCTAATACGTCGTAGATCACATCAACTTTCTATTTTATCCATCCTCTACTAGCTAATGCATATCCATTGATTTCTTCTCTTTATCAACCTACTCTCTCATTTTCATTTTTTCTTTTTTGTTTTGTGGAGGAGCGATTTCTTTCCCTGGACATAAAGAAAAAAACATATATGATGATCAAATAATGTTCATCAAACATAAATATAAAATAAAAAAACAAGAAGAGAGAATCATCATTTTTTAACAAAGGAAACAAATATGTGAACATCTTAGTAAAACACGTGAACAAGTAAGACAAATATGTGAACATGCTTAATCCGAAACATTACCAATTTTATTTGTGAACAAATACATAGAATATGTGAACATAATATTTAAAAAAGTGAACATGATCGATAAATACGTGAATGTGTTGTAAGCTTTATGCAATAATATATAAAGGAAAAAGAAATCAGCTTACTATCTGCTTTGACTTCTAGCCACTGTTTAGATCATATTTTAGCTTACTAATCCTACAGAAAGCAACTTTGTTTTGCCAATCAATTATGTCCATGTGTATAGAAGCCAGAGATAATGCAAGGCAATAACACTTTCATAGCAGCATACTATCACATTGAAAAAGCTCTAGTTACACCACTGTAATAACAGTTCTACGGTTTTTAGTAACACTTCTAAATCAGCATATGTAAACTAGTGTGAAAAAGGTGTTGATGTGTAGTCAAATTTGAAATTAAGAACTGCTATAATAAGAGACGTTAATGAGTAGTCAAAGTTGAAAATGTTAAGTCCTAGAGACCCAACTTCTAGCCTTGTACAATTCTAGCTCAAGTTTAAGTTGGTTATCACTGCTTCAGCAGACAATCACCAAATCAAACTCAAATCTAGGTGAGTTTTTGACTTACAGTCAGAACTTCCAATTTGTTTCGTAATTTTCAATGCACAAAACAAGAAATTATTTTGTACCGAATGAAACAAAGATGGCATATTCATCACAGTAGGAGTCTCAGCAATGCAAAACTCCATCATCAAGCAATTAATTCCAGGATTAAGCAGATGTAGTTAACAACAATACACCAAGAACCTCCATCTTTACTTCTACAATCACACAGCTAAAAATGCTTCATCAGTACAATGGTTTACTTTTAGGAGTTCATATATCTAGGTTCAGTTTTCAACTTGAATGATCATCCATGTCAGCATAAATTGAGTCTACTCCATTACAATGACATACAGTTTGCAGAGAATCACGCACTCACCATATGACGAGATAGTCATGGAGAGCACAGGTGCTCTGTGCGCCTGCCAAGACAAACACTCCGTGAAACCGTCTCCACCCGACATCTGATCCAACCTCCAACACCTAATCTTCCCAACCAAGTGCCCACTCTAAACAGTCTTCGTCCCACCATACACACCACACCAGGCGTGGCCACCGACTCCCGAAACGGGGCAGACATCTCATCCCCAGCCCTGGCACTATCCGCTTCATGCGAGCACAGCTCGGAGAACCTCCAAACTCGAAAGTTGGAATCTAACGATTACCTTCCGTGAACTTGCCACCGATCCATTCGTGACCAGAGGAATTCTCTATGGCCTCCGAAATCTGGCGTTGCTTCCTCCGACTGCTTTTCTTCCCCATCAGAAATCAACGAGGGATTGCGAAGCGAACGGCGAAATCGGCGAGGGATTGCGAAGCGAACTGCGAAATGTCACGAAGGATTGCTTTCTCCTGTTTTGAAAGTCCATGAACGATTTTTGACGATTTTGCCCTTAAAGTTCTCTATATCTGCAAAATTGCCACCTTTCCATTTTAAAACCTAAATCTCATATCTAGCTTTCTAGATCAATCTCAACCGTAGATTCGAAAAATATAACAGTTGTTATTTATTTATAGTTTATATCTTAAGAGTTATTTTTATGTGAACCACCCTCTTAAAATATTAACATAAAGGACCTTGAAAAATTGAGCTCCTTCACCTTTATGCAAGGTAAAACGGCACCTCTAAAAAATAAAGGACCAAACATTAGCACTATAGGCATAGCTCTAAAAAGCTAATGTGACCTTAGACGAAAAATCAAGAGCATCAGTTCTCAATTCTCCAAAGGTGGAAAAAGTGTTGGATCGTTAGTCTGAGGGACGTCCTTTACTTTGAGTAAAGGCGTCCTTTGGTCAGGCGTCCCTACGAGGTGTAGGGGCGTCCTTTAGTATTGCAGCGGAAATAAAGACTAAACAGATAATAGATGAACGCAGTGAATTATAGAGGAACCACTTAAGACCAAATAGTCCTTGAGTGTAAACCTCTACCTCCTTGGAGGATTTTTGAATAGATCTTTCCTTTCTATTGAACGTTCTTACAGTTGTACTGGCGAGTCTTTACAGTTCTCTGACACTTAGCTTTTCCCTAAGTTCACTAGTAAAGAACCCTTTAAGCCTACAACTTAAGCTTGCCCAATCTACTAAAGGACTCTATTCCTACGTTCTGCAGTACTTCGCAGAACACTCTCTTTGTTTTTGGGTTTTCTTGATACAAACAGTTTTTGTGATTTGGTTACAACTCTCACTCGATCTAACACAAGTCCTAGCACTGTTCTTGAGTTCTTGCGTCAGTTCTTCGTGTTCTTGAGTGAGTCGCTTTCCTCTGATTCTCTATGAATATTCTTCTGAAAGCGTTGGCGTCACAATAAATGCCTTGCGGTATTTAAAGGACTTGGGGAAGGGCGTCATTCTCGTTCTGACGATCATGCCCTTCAGGTACGTGGCTACAGGATCTTCTTCCACGAGTTTGGCGGTGATGAGGAAGCTTCCTGTATCCAGCTGTGTGTGATGAACTCCGCTACAGGATCGGCCGCCACGTGTTGATGAACTCTCCTACAGGATCGTCCGCCACGTAGTGTTGGACTCTGCTACAGGATCGGTCTCCACGTGTCCTTGGATGATCAAACATTGTCGAGTGATGTCATCCTGTCGGCTAGTGAGTAAGGACTCCTTTCTTGCGTTCCTTCTTGCTTGGGACTCCGTCCCTGCTCAAGTAGTCTCTTGCTCGTCCTTACTTCCTGTTAGCTGGCGTCCCTAAGCCTTAGGGAACGTTCATACACTTGTTGTCCTTTGTTAATTGGGCGTTCCTGAACACTTGGACAACTTTATCAGAATCAAAGTGAGTTTGTCATATCAAAACTAAGGGACGGTTGTGTGGAACACTAACAAGTACGCAAGCGTTCTTGATAGCGTCCCAACAATTTCCCCCTTTTTGATGATGACAAACTCTTTTGCAGAATAGTTTTAACATTGGAACTTAGCATGCATGAAAACTTAGAAGCGTCCTCTAACACTTAGAGAAATTTCAGTAATCACAAGTTTTCATTCTTTGATTCTTTAACATTTGGATTTTAGAGAGAGAGTCATGTCCTAGAAAATTTTCTAGGCGTCCTCTTTTATTCTAGCATGGGCGTTCCTTAGACTTTTCACTTAATAGTTCCCCCTTAACACTTGCTTATTCTAGATAACTATTTTATAGCGCATCTCTGCAAAACTACACTTCCCCCTTTTGGCATCATCGAAAAGGATAACAAGTGATAAGGACGTTAGCACAAACACATAACTAAAAGCAATGGAACGCTTAAACAAACACATGCAAGCAAACAGAGGAATTGCCATTCAAACAAGAGTTAAGAGTTATTACAGACCAATGGTCATAAGTGTTTGAAATTCAAAAGAAGCAAAGGCAAAATAACAGGGGATGAAAGGAGTGTTGGCAATCACTAAGAACGGCTCTGGTCTTGGTAAAACTTGAGCAGTTGCTCTTGAAGTTCCGCAACCTTTGAGAACGCAGAAGACAAGTCCTTGAGAGCAGAGAAGATTAGGCACTGGTTGTCCATAATCGCACCCATGAGTTCTGCTGGAGGATACTGAGAGATGTTCGCAGGAGCAGAACGGAGCAAAGGACCTGTGCTAGAAGAAGGAGCGTCTTGAGGGAAAGCTGGAGGAGAAGAGGGCCCTAAGAGCATTTGATCTAGAGTTGTAAGATCTACAGCAGGCTCTTGATCAGTAGGGGACTCTTGAGACGTAGGAGCAAGCCTTGCGGCCTCAGCCTCAGCAGCTAGGCGTTCTTCTTCTGCTTTCTTTTTCTCAGCTTCTAGCTGCTTTACCACAGAAGGCAACTCTTCATTGTGCCTTATCTCGACCAGTCCTTTCTTTGCATTCCATTTTAGACCAAGTTCTTCCTGAGGAGCGCTCTCATCATAGGCGTTCTGAGAGTCTAGGATCAGCTTGACTAGCCCCGGGTACGGCAAAGCATGTCTCTTCCTCCCACACTTAGCCATATGTTGCATTGTTATTCTTGCTAAGTTGATGGGGCGGCGTTCCAGAAAAGCGTCAATGAGAATTATGTCATGAGTTTGAACAATTGACCTTTTCTCTTGCCTAGGAAGGACGGCGCGACAGATGAAGTAATGAGCGATGGCGCCGACTTTGCTCAGAACGTGAGCCACCCTGTCCAGTCCGATGGGCCTTTTGCCCTGAAATATGTGCTCTACGAGAGGCAGTTCTTCATCTGTTGTTTTGAACCCGCCTTCCGGAAGAGAGCTAAGAGCGTCGGACGGGGGCTTTTGGGGGCTGAGTCCCATGAAGGCGCGGACCTGGCGTTCATTGACGGATGCCTTCTCACCATCTATTTTGAAGTGGAGAGAGCCGTCTTTTGATTTGTACCTCAGGTCCTTGTAGAACGCCTTTACTTGCTCCTTGTCCACCACAGCGGGCGCAGGCCCAACTTTCAGCCAGCCCTGAAATCATAGAAGCTCGAGGAACTTCTGGACGTCATTATCTTTGTGGAAGGAAGCCAGCCACTCTTCAGAATACACAAGAGGGCTAAGGACGTTCACAAGTGCGCCATCATTCTTTCGTTTGCGCTTGCCTTTTGGGGAGTCGGAGTCCTCAACATCATCTGACTCGTCCTTAGAGTCACTATCAGAAGTGTCCTTGGAAGGAGCGTCCTCTGTGCCTTGTTCTTTTTCAGCATCGCCACCAGCTGTGGCTTGATTGGCATCAGAGGCCTGACCTTGGGACGTGCCCTCGGCGTCCTGAGCTTCTGTGGGACTTTCAGTTATTGTGGGCTCAGCGTCCGCCGGGACTTGATGGGTTTCTGTTTGGATTGTGGGGGAGGGGTTTTCTTGTGGAGCTGGGGAGGGGTTGAGGATGGGGAGGGATTGGTTGTAGGGAGGGACCTCTTGAGCATCACGCTCGAGCTCTTCAGAGAGAGTAGGCTCGGCGTTCTCCTGAGCGACCTGGTGCTCACCAGCGTCCTCAATTTGTGCAGGAGCGTTCACCTCTCCTTCTTCTTCATTATTGGAATCCCTAGTAACATCAATAAATGGGGAGTACTGAGCAGGAGTACCTCTTTCGCTCCCAGATGAGCTAGAGGAAGAAGAGGAGGAGGAGGAGGGAACGTGCTCAACCTGCGCAGGAGCTTCCTTGGCCAGCAACACCTTGGGCTTTTCGCCAGCTTTCCTGCGGCGGAAGGTGTGCTCAAACGTGCGTTCTGCCTCCTCGGGGCCACTCTCGGAGGATGGACGGCGGGACCTTGGGGTCTCGGGGTCCTTCGGAGGTGATATGTGGGCCGGGGCAGATGGGAAGAGAGCCAAGTTTAGGGGGGACGGGGGAGGAAAAGGGATTATAGCGTTTTGTGTGGATGGTTGAGGGGACGGTGGAGGAGTTGGGAGTTGGACAATTTGGATTTGGGGGGGAGGAGTGGATTCCTAGGGTCGTGTACTTTCTTGGAAGACCGTTTTGTGGTGCTTGGCCTTTTTGTGGGGGGTTTGGAGGATGGGACGCTAGAAGTTTTGGCCTTTTTGAGGGGCCTAGGGTCGTGTACTTTCTTGGAGCGTCCCTCCTTTAAGTGAGAAGGAAACTTATCTACAATCTCCGTTGGCATTGAAGTGGAGAAGGGTTGGGAAGATTTTGAGAGGGGAGAGGAAGGGGCAGGACGTTTGAGGAGTTTTTTTGTGGTTAAGGTGGGGACGGCAGGAGGAGGGGGAGAGGGACTTGGTACTCGGGACTTTAGCATTTTGTAGGCTAAGGAGTCCTCAGGGTACATGGGAAAGTCCGGGAGGACGGCGTTATGGAGGTCGGGTATAAGATCAAGAAGAGGGCCAAGATTCTCACCTCCGAACTGAGAAAAGAAAAGCACGTCGTCCATCCTTCCGGGTAGATCTTTGAAGTTGGTCTTGTGGAGGCCGGGAATGACGAATCGTTCGATGAACTTTTCGTAGTTCCTGGTCTTTATTGCGTCTCCCTTCACATCAGGATAGCCCATCCGTTCTCTTATCAAGTTGTAGAGGGTTCTCGGCTTCCTGTTGATGAAGTCCACCAACGATTCATTAAGAACGATGGGTTTGGGCTTCTCAATGTAGTGGGACTTGACGAGCTTTCTACGCTTCCCGCCGGTAGAAGATCCGGCCACGTTCTTTAGTTGTTGAGACATAATTCAGATGAGATTTTAGAGTGAGAAAGTCGTCGGAGTTCTAGAGAGAAGTCAGAGCCAATTTGAGAGCAAGAAAGTGGTTGAGCGTAATAAATTCGAGAGCGACTGTTCTGGCCTTATATAGAGGAAGCGGTGGCAGAACTGTAATTACCACTGTTTAACTGTTCGACACGTGGCGAAACTTCCCCCTTAAGCATTGAGCAAAAGCAACAGTAATTGTTCACACTTTCAAATATTCAAATTTCTGATGTTTCAACTGCATCTCAAACACTGAACTGGCGTTCTCCCTTTCATACTTTGGCGTTCTCCCATACTTAGCAAAAAATTACCTCAGTAAGAATTTACCTTCTTCAAGCAAACCAAAAACCAACTTACCGTTCCAGTGATCACCTTTCGAACCATTTGAGAACAAAGCAAGTACGTCCCGTAAAATAAAATAGGAAGCTCATAGGACGCTTTTGCAGAGTTCTCGGCTAGGGTAAGCTTAGAGTTCCCATCATTTCGGCTTATAATGAGGGTTGGGTGATCAGGGCAACTCTTTTCAAGACAAAATAGAGAAAATTTGAATGGCGTTCCAAAGTAGCAAACACATGAAGTTTTAGACTAGCGTCCTTGCAAATATGAATTCAATGCATAACAGTCCTTAAACACTTAGAATCTACTAAACATAGCCAATCATTGAGGGAATAGTAGAACGGGACTTGCTACTTAAAAGTTATCATCCCCAAGAGCAACCTGAGATGCTCATAGGGACGTCTATCAAGCGCCTTAGTGAAAATATCAGCTATTTGGTCTTCAGTCCTTACATGCTCCATACTAATGAGTCCTAGTTCAACATTATCACGCAAGAAATGATGCCTTATATGAATATGCTTTGTGCGTGAATGAAAAACAGGATTCTTAGAAATTTCAATAGCACTTATGTTATCACAACGAATAGGAATAGTTTCAAGATTGATACCGTACTCCTCTAGTTGATATTTGATCCAGATAACTTGTGAACAGCACGAGGCAGCAGCAACGTACTCGGCTTCCGCAGTTGAAAGCGTCACAGAGTTCTGTTTCTTAGATCCCCAAGAGACTAGGCATGAACCAAGGAACTGTGCCATTCCTGAAGTGCTTTTCCGATCAATTACATGTCCCGCATAATCAGCGTCCGAGTAGCCAACAAGCTTGAAGGACGTCTTCCTGGGGTACCAAAGACAAAGATCGTCGCGTCCTTTAAGGTAGCGAAAGATCCTCTTGACTTCTTGCATGTGGGACTCCTTTGGATTTGCCTGGAAGCGTGCACACAAGCAAACGGAAAACATAATGTCGGGACGGCTTGCGGTCAAATAGAGCAAAGAACCAATCATCCCTTTATATAGTTTTTGATCAACGTCCTTTCCCTGTTCGTCTGCGTAAAGACGCGAGTTTGGAGAACATGGGGTTGCAACAGGTTTGGACGTGTTCATTCCGTACTTCTCAAGCATCTCACGGACATATTTTTGTTGGTGAATACGCGTCCCTTCCTTGAGTTGATTAATTTGAAGTCCCAAGAAGAAATTGAGTTCTCCAATGAGGGACATCTCAAACTCACTACTCATTAAAGACTTGAACTCATCGACAAGTTTCATGTTAGTGCTAACAAAGACAATATCATCAACATAAACTTGAGCAATCAAAATGTCCTTGTGAACTTTCTTTATGAACAAAGTTTTATCAATTGAGCCTCTAGTGTACCCATGAGACAAAAGAAAGGGCGCAAACCTGTCGTACCAGGCACGAGGGGCTTGCTTGAGTCCATAAAGCGCTTTGTCCAAGTAGTACACATGGTCCGGGTGAGAGGCGTCCTCAAAGCCAGGCGGCTGAGCAACGTACACTTCCTCCTTTAGCTTTCCATTGAGAAAGGCAGTCTTGACGTCCATCTAAAATAGCTTGAATTCTTTGTGAGCGGCGAAGGCAATAAGGAGACGAACGGCTTCAATTCTAGCAACAGGAGCAAAGGTCTCATCATAGTCTATGCCTTCCTCTTGCTTGAATCCTTGAGCCACCAGTCTTGCTTTATTTCTTGACACACGTCCACTCTCATCAAGCTTATTTCTGAACACCCATCGCGTCCCTATGATATTTTTGCCTTTGGGACGTGGGACGAGAGTCCAAACTTTGTTCCTTTCAAACTGGTTGAGTTCTTCTTGCATTGCTTGAATCCAGTCAGCGTCCTGGAGTGCTTCTTTGATATTCTTTGGCTCTACCATGGAGACAAAGGCATTGAATGCACAAAAAGCCAAATTTGCACTCTGGGACTTGCTTGCAGCTGACCTAGTTTGAACTCCTTGAGAAGGATCTGAGACAATCTGGGATGTTGGGTGGTCCCGAGAGAAGCGGGACTCCCTTTGAAATAATTGAGCAAATCTTGGATCAATGTCTCCATCAGAATCATCACTATCATCTTGAGCATCGTCTTCAGTGCGTTCCCCCTCAGAGAGAGCGTCCACACCTTGACTTTGCCCACCTTGTTGACTTGATTCAGCTACATCTTGTTGAACTGGAGATTCACTATGAGATGGAACTCCCTGAACAACGCTGGGAACTTCCACTGAGACTTCATCAGGATTTGGGGTAGCGTTCTTAGGAACATAGTACTTTCCAAAGGACCAATCTTCAACTTCATCTTCAGAGTCGTCCTGCTGTTGTGACGAGGAGCGTTCTTTCTTTCTTACTTTTTCTTTGTGAGAAGAACTTTCTTTGAACACAACATGAATACTCTCCTCAAGCTTTAGAGTCCTTTTGTTGAAAACTCTATATGCTTTGCTGGTGAGGGAGTACCCAAGGAATATGGCTTCATCACTTCTCGCATCAAACTTTCCAAGTTTCTCTTTATCATTGTTGTGAACGAAACATTTACAACCAAAAACTCTGAGATAGTCAAGGCGAGGCTTCTTTCCGTTCAACAACTCATAAGATGTCTTTTTCAAGAGAGGACGGATCATGGCACGATTGATGATGTAGCATGCTGTAGCAATAGCTTCTGCCCAGAAGTACTTGGGAACGCTATTAGCCAAAAGCATAGTTCTTGCCATATCCTCTAGCGTCTTATTCTTTCTTTCTACAACTCCATTTTGTTGAGGAGTCCTTGGAGCTGAGAAGTTGTGCGAGACACCATGTTGATCACAGTAGGCCAGGAACTCTGAATTTTGGAATTCCGTCCCATGGTCTGATCTTATAGCTTTGAGAGGCGTCTCAAGGGCAACTTCCACTTGTTTGATGAAGACTTTGAACGCATTGAAACAATCTGCTTTGGAAGCCAAGAAAAGAACCCAAGTGAATCAAGAAAAATCATCTACAAGAACGTAAATGTACCTCTTTCCACCGTAGCTCAGCGTTTTCATTGGTCCACAAAGATCCATATGGAGAAGTTCCAAAGGCTTCTTCGTACTGACTTCATTTTTGGACTTGAAAGACGTTCTTGTTTGCTTCCCTTTGATACAGGCTTCGCATTGTTCAACCGTCTCAGGATCAATTCGGGGAAGTCCTTTCACAAGATTTTTCTGGTGTAGCTTAAGGATTGTGCTAGGTCCAGCATGGCCAAGACGGCAATGCCAGAGATCAGCGTCCTTCTTTGAAGCAGATAGACACAACTCTGATTTGGGCTTGAACTCTTGATTGAAGATGTAGACATTGTTTTGGCGTACTCCTTTGAGAACGACTTTGTTGGATTTCTTGTTAATGACGAGGCATTCCTTTGAGTCAAATGTGACTAGGTTTTCACCTTGATCACACATCTGAGAGACGCTAAGAAGATTGAAGCCAAGTCCTTCAACAAGACTTACGTTGGTTGCTTTGATGGACGGGTTAAGAATAGCAGTTCCCGTTCCCTTGATCTTTCCCTTGCCCTTATTGCCAAACGAGACAGTTCCTCCCGTGGCACTACTTTGGATAGAAGTGAGATGGATCTGGCTTCCTGTCATATGATTTGAGGCGCCACTATCAATGATCCATGGGCGTCCCCTCACTTCCACCTGCCATAACAAAGTTAGTGTTTGGCGACCCAAGCAAGGTGTTCCTTACCTGGTTCGTTACAGAAATAGAACTCTGGTTCTGGCATGTAGTCATTAATATTCACATCATTTGAAGTAGCATGCTTGCGGAAAGAATTCCTAGAGCGTCTAGAACGCCTAGGATTAGCCTTAGGAACGGACTTAGTATTTTCGTTGTTAGTCCTAGCAGCCTTTCCATTTTCAACATCTTCCTTGAGTTTTAAGCAATCATATTTGTAGTGATCTCCTTGTCCACAGTACCAACACGTCCTATAGTAAGTATCGAGGTAGTACTTCTTGCTGGGACGTTGAATTTTGTTTTCCTTCATCTTTTGGGGATCACAGACTTTTGAACCTTCCCCTTTGGCAATTTTCTTATAAATTTTATGACTAGTGGAATTGGTGTAGTAGTCCTCTTGTCCTATTTCTCCACTTTCTAGAACTCTAATTCTTTCAAGAAGATTCTTGGTTTTCTCACGTTCAAGTTCTAGTTCTGAAGTTTTGCTAGCCTCAAAATCGCTAGGGAGAGAGTTCCTAGGTTCAGACTCATAGCCTAGTCCTCTTTTGGCTGGGATAAAGACTATTGGCTTGACTTCCTCAACTATGGGACTCTTTCCCAACACCTTCACTTCTTCTCTAAGCTTAGCGTTCTCAAGTTTAAGACACATTACTTCAGTTTTTAGAGATTTAGATTCTTCAAGTGAGGACTCTAGTTGAACGGTCGTGGAGCTACAGTTTTCACATTCAACAACAATATTCTCATTTTCAAGCTCAAGTTCATCCATTCTATGTTGCATGATAACACTTTCTTCCATGATTTTTCCAATCAGTTTAATGAGCTTAGATTTGGAACAATGTTCTAAAGAACTTATCATAGATTCACGTGTTACCTCATTTTCAGATTTCGGAACGTTCTCCTCAACAGCTGTGACGTCCTCCATAGCTATGTACGCCACTTGCTCATCAGGTTCTTCATCATCATCATCAGAGGAAGAACTCCCATTATCCCATGCAGAGGCGAACGCTCCAATAAGGGCTTTCGTCCTTATATCCTTGGCAAACATTCCTGTTGTACACTTTTTAGCAAAGTGTCCCTTCTTGTTACACTTGTAACATGTGAGTTCCTTCATTTCAGCATCGGAGTACTTGCGACTTTCCTTCTTTGGCATCTTGTGTTTGTTGATGTATTTGTTCCTTTTGCCAAAGGCACGAACAACTTTGTTGAAGAGAGCAACTTCTTCCTCTTCCTCGAGCTGTTCCTTAGTCTTGCTTTCCTTTTCCTTCAAAGCTTGAACGCGCATCCTCTCGCGGTTCTCGTTCTTGTTAGCTTCCACCATCAAAGAAATTTTTTGCTGACGACGAATATAGTCAGCGTACTCTGGTGTTGTGGACGCCAAAGCAAGATCTGTTTGAGGGTTGTTTGCTAGTTGAACCATATCAGTTTTCCTCCGTTCTTCGTACTGTCTGAGCTTCCCATAGATTTCTTCCATATCTAGAGTCTTGTTGGCCGTGTTCTCTTTGAACGTTGTCCTGTCAAAGTTCCAGACTCCGGTTAATCCATCAATGACCACTTGAACTCTATTCCTCATGGAGATTTCTGTTTCTGGGATGCCCAAGTTCCTCATCTTGGTGACAAGGGCCTCAAAACGGTACGAGTAGTCGTTCATAGATTCATTTGGAAACATACTGAAAGCATAGAACTCCTTCTTGATTTTCAGCTGAACGTCCTCTTTCATTTCAACTGTTCCTACATGAAACTTCTCCAGGGCGTCCCACTGTTGTTTAGCAATTGGCAAGTTACCGACTCGAGTGGCGTCCCTCTCACATAGGGATGCTTGAAGGAAACACATGGCTTTTGCGTTGGTTTCCATCAATTTGAACTCGTCAGGACCCCACTCGTCCTCCTTGTCAACTTTGTCAGCGGGCACCTTGAGATCTCCTTTCATGATGACCTTCCAACATTGATAATTCTGACCTCTGCAGAAGTTCGCGAACCTTGTTTTCCAGCGATTGAAGTTGCCGTCCGTCAGGTCCGGAGGCTTCACAAAAGAGATTCCAATCGGTTCCATGTCCATCTTTACCTGCAACTCAGTAAGAATCTAGAGCGCCTGCTCTGATACCAATTGTTGGATCGTTAGTCTGAGGGACGTCCTTTACTTTGAGTAAAGGCGTCCTTTGGTCAGGCGTCCCTACGAGGTGTAGGGGCGTCCTTTAGTATTGCAGCGGAAATAAAGACTAAACAGATAATAGATGAACGCAATGAATTATAGAGGAACCACTTAAGACCAAGTAGTCCTTGAGTGTAAACCTCTACCTCCTTCGAGGATTTTTTAATAGATCTTTCCTTTCTATTGAACGTTCTTACAGTTGTACTGGCGAGTCTTTACAGTTCTCTAACACTTAGCTTTTCCCTAAGTTCACTAGTAAAGAACTCCTTTAAGCCTACAACTTAAGCTTGCCCAATCTACTAAAGGACTCTATTCCTACGTTCTGCAGTACTTCGCAGAACACTCTCTTTGTTTTTGGGTTTTCTTGATACAAACAGTTTTTGTGATTTGGTTACAACTCTCACTCGATCTAAAACAAGTCCTAGCACTGTTCTTGAGTTCTTGCGTCAGTTCTTCGTGTTCTTGAGTGAGTCGCTTTCCTCTGATTCTCTATGAATATTCTTCTGAAAGCGTTGGCATCACAATAAATGCCTTGCGGTATTTATAGGACTTGGGGAAGGGCGTCATTCTCGTTCTGACGATCATGCCCCTCAGGTACGTGGCTACAGGATCTTCTTCCACGAGTTTGGCGGTGATGAGGAAGCTTCCTGTATCCAGCTGTGTGTGATGAACTCCGCTACAGGATCGGCCGCCACGTGTTGATGAACTCTGCTACAGGATCGTCCGCCACGTAGTGTTGGACTCTGCTACAGGATCGGTCTCCACGTGTCCTTGGATGATCAAACATTGTCGAGTGATGTCATCCTGTCGGCTAGTGAGTAAGGACTCCTTTCTTGCGTTCCTACTTGCTTGGGACTCCGTCCCTGCTCAAGTAGTCTCTTGCTCGTCCTTACTTCCTGTTAGCTGGCGTCCCTAAGCCTTAGGGAACGTTCATACACTTGTTGTCCTTTGTTAATTGGGCGTTCCTGAACACTTGGACAACTTTATCAGAATCAAAGTGAGTTTGTCATATCAAAACTAAGGGACGGTTGTGTGGAACACTAACAAGTACGCAAGCGTTCTTGATAGCGTCCCAACAAAAAGCGAAACCGAAAAAACCGTACCCATTATCAACACATTTGGAGGCATACTTAGTCTTCATCCGGCGACAACGTTAGCAACAGCAGTCTCGGGGACGAAAGCGTCAACACCGGCACAAGTGAAAGAAGAGACACCTATGACATGACTAGGCGCTAGGCGGTCCCTCTCCGCCTAGTCACCGCCTAGACGGCCTAGACGGACACCTAGTCACCGCCTAGACGGGTTGAATATATGGCTAGGCGGATCGGATGGGGACCGCCTAGCGCCTAGACAGAGCCTAGGCGGGGCTTAGAAGAGATTTTTATACCACTGATCCCAGCCATAAACAAGGAGATCTACAGGCCTAAGGTCGTTGCCTTTTTTAGACAAAAAATCTAGATGCATCTCCTTTTGCACAACAACCCCAGCTTGAGTACATATATCACCCAACACAACTCGGACAAGGTTATGGAGAAATTTAATGCCAATATCATTGTCACAATGCACAACATGATTTCAAAAACAATCCATGATTTTAGAAGAGTACCAAGGACACATAAAATCAGCAGGGTATAAAGCGATCTCTAGACGATAGCATTAAACACACCTGAATTACCATAGATGTATCGTTTGACCCAACCCTTCGATTGGAATTGCTTTCAAGAAGTCTAAAGAGTGCGATGCTTGATTGCTAATAAGGATGGCCTTTTCACAAGCACTAGGATTGTAACGCCCCACTAACCCTCTCTCCATCATGTCAAAGTACACTAAAGCTAATTTTTTCATAAACAGGGGGCTAGTACATTATGACAAAGGTCACGAGGGTCGAAGTTGCACAAATCCAAAAGCCATCCAAGGACGACTCACAAGTAGGCCCCTACTCAGTGATCCCATAATGGCGAAGTAACCTATTGTGGAGGCTAAGCCACTACATCCGTGAAGCGACAAACGCATACTCAGACGCATCGTGCATTGTATAGATCTTAAAGCCACCAAGGCGGAAGGGCAAGATGACACAAAGTCATTGCCAATCACCAAGCTAGCCGCACCTGCCACAATAATCTCTTGGAGAACCTTCCAAAGGACACGATCATAGGTGAGATGAGCGGACCCGAGCATCTGGGGTGGATAAGTCCGAAGAGAGAAATAGAACCAACCAACACCAACACAATTACGCAAAAGAAAGAGCCCCGCCTGGGGATCATTAAGCACCGCGACAGCCTCCATCAGAGCCACCGTCTTGGAAACTCTTTCTCTGATCAAGAAACTACAGAAGTCAGCATTCAAACTGACAAGACAACCAAAGAGCTTGACCCCATCCAAAGCACGAGTTATTTTATGAGGAAAAAGATTGGGATCATTCCACCTTGGGTCCGGCTTTGGCCAAACGATAAACTTAGTTTTGACATTTAAGTGCAACCTCATAGCCAACCCTTCCCTAATAATCAAATGCAAAGCTTCCGAGACCACCGTCGTTTCACCAATTAGGGTCCCATCATCCAAATACCAAGCCATAAAATCTAGTTACATTCCTCATTGATCTGATGAACAAGCCGGTGTAGGGTGAGCGCAAACAAAAAGGGCCCTAAAGGATCACCATGATGGAGACCTTGACTAGAGCAAAGAAGACTAACTCAGTATATTAAAGTCGGGTAGGACGGGCAATTCAAAATTCGACCCATGGAGACAGCGAGGGACACCAAAGCAAGACCTCTCTAAGCATGGTGCTACGATCAACCAAGTTAAAAGCATTACTAAAATACACCTGAAGCATAGACATGTCACGAGCTCCCACCCCCCCCCAAACCTCAACCTCAACCAACTTGTTAACAGCATGCAGAATGATCTCAATGCCGTTAGGCACACCAACACCAAGTTGGAAATTTTCAAGGTACTATCCAACATTCCTCCCCACCATACCATCAGTAACCTCGGAGACTAGCCTCCGCCAAACCGCGCCAACTACAATGGGGTGAATACCTGCTCCTGGCTTGAGCATGGGCATTAGTGGAGCACTAGTAATAAACTCACCCAAGACGGGAGGACACTTAACCGACGAGCAGCAAATTAACAACACTAATAGAAGTGGCTAAATGTCCCGCAACAGCAACAACAGCCCGCCCCAGCGCATTAACAAGGTGTTGGGCCCACAAATTAAATCATCACGCCCACAAGAAGTCCCCTAAGGGAAATTTCTAATCTGGCCTAAAAAAACATTCTTAGTGACCGAAACAACCTCCACAGAGGTATCAAAAGGAGTTAAGGAAGGACACAATGCACGAGGATGCTTCTTCTCTTCCGGTCCATGAAAATGGGTTTTGTTGGTCTCAATCCCGGTCCGGACCGGATGTTTATAAAACTTAATAAATGCTTAGACTTAAATAAATATTATATTAACTTTAATGTTATATAGTTTATTTTTAATATTTAAATTTCATATTTATATCACATACTTAACAATATAATATTATTCATTAATCATATATAATTTCTCTAATTATATTATAATTTTTTATAGAAAACTTTTTGTAAAAAAATAATAAAAATCCGATCTAAAATTGGACCAGCATGGGACCGGATTTTTCTGGTCCGGTCCATGGTCCATATATTTCCACATTACCAGTCCCGGTTCGGTCCTGTCCGGTCTGGACCTGTGCCTATCCCTAGCGGCCAGTGGGCATCTTTCTGAGCGAAAGTCGGGTCATCGTCGGGAGTCCTGGCGGGTCGTAGCGGAGGTGTAGATTTAGAGAGGGAGGGGCCTTGGTTAGCAGGTTGAGTGTGGAATGGCGTCGGGGGTCAGCGCCCCAGTAGAGGTCGTCGGAAATCTTCGAGAGGAGTCGGAAGCAGGTGGGGCCAAAGGTGGGAGATGGTCAAACATTAACAATCTTGTATGGTGGGGTAGCTTCATAGCAATAATGAAGAGTCAATATTTGGTCAAATCGGGTTAAGTCGGATTCGGTCGCGAGTATTCGGGCTTGTGTAAATACTTTTAAATAATAAAAATTGTCTTAATCTAAGAATGTGTTTGATAATACTAATTACTCTTTCTAGTTGATTTACCTTTTAAGGGCATTGCCATTTGTCGTTTGTAGAGAAATTCTTTCGTCTTTCAGGTAAGTCAGTTTGCGACTTGTTCGATTCTATTTAATTCTTAGTTCATGATGTGTTGGTAGGTTTGATTCTTTCGTCTTTCAGGTAAGTCAATTTGCGACTTGTTCGATTCTATTTAATTCTTTGTGGTTGCGGACTTGTTTACTAACCTTATGAAATTCGTTTTTAACGTTCTTTTCGTGCAGTATATTTTCTAACTTGAATTAGGATAGTATCTCAAATCAATATTTTAGATGTATAAGCTTAAGACGGGTTCGGTTTGCTAACCGCGGGGATCTATTTTTTTTATCAAGTTCGCGAGAATCTTTTTGATTTTGCTTTTGGGTTAAATCGGGTTTGGTTTGCTAACCGGGGGATCTTTTTGAAAATTGTGAGTAGTTGGACATGCTCATTAGGGCTGTGAATTTGATATCCGATCCGAGATATCCACCAATCCGATCCGTTTTTATCCGTATCCAAACTAATCCGACTAAAATCGATCCGTATCCGATCCGATCCGCTATTTTTCCGGATATTTGGATCGGGTACGGATCGAAGTTTCAGATAAATGGATATCCGAAAATATCCGTATATATTAAATATATATATATATTAATATATATATTTAAAAAGTATATATGTAAATAAATACATGTTTTTACAAAAAATTATATATGTATATATTTAAAAAATATATATGAAAATGTATATGTATATATTTAAAGAGGGACGCTCAGGTACAATAGGTCTTGTGGTACAACATGCGGATTAAGGAGTGACGTTGGATTAGAAGTAATCAAGGGTGATTAACTAGGCAACATGATAAGAAAAATAGGGAGGGGTGGATTGAATTTATGGGAATAAATTTTTAAATAGGAAGGTGGCGGATTTTTTGGGGGATTTTGAAAGCCACGTTTTTAAAATGGGAAGTTCCTTGATTTTAGGGATTAACAAGAATGAGAATATTTTTAAAAATAATAATTAATTGAGCATAAAATTCAAAAATCGTTTGTGAATCCTAAAAAATCATTTAGTCAGTGTTTGAATAACTCTGTTCAATGGTTTGAAAAATACAGTTGAACATTCGAATTAACTTTGTACGATGGTTTGAAAAATTACAGAGTTGAACATGTTTTATTGCTTTATGCATCTTTTTCTAATTTGGTGTGCTTATATATTACTATAGTTGAATAAGTACTTGTCATCACATGAAAATCAATTCATTATAAGCTTAAATGAAAATAAGGATCTTACATGACTATTGAAAAAGTACATGTATTGCATTGAATAAGATGAAAATCAGAATTGTTACAACTCGAATACATAATACAATAAGTTTGAAAAGGTGCATCTATTTTTCAATATACATTGGTATGATAAAAAAATGCCATTGTCTTTGTCTTCAAACTTCATCCATCATTCATCCCCCTTCTTGAATAACTGCAAAATAAAACACGCATATATGAATATCAATTCATCCATAGTGGTACAAACAACTAATATTGTTGAACAAGTGTTCATCATATAATGCAAAACTATCAAACCGAAGATACACTATTGTAAAAGTTGTCTTATAATTATTGAAAAACACTATTATTCAACATGAAAAATATAGAATAATTAAATTCTGTTAGTTGAAAAAATATTATTAGTATATAGAAAAACACAGTAGACACACATGAAACAGAAATGAAAAAGCACTCTTTTCATCTTATAATGAATAAGTTCATGAAAATATTTGAAAAATATTTAAAGAGAGAAATCATTACATATTTGAA
The DNA here is from genome assembly GCA_934048045.1 of Polygonum aviculare. Taxonomy (NCBI): domain Eukaryota; kingdom Viridiplantae; phylum Streptophyta; class Magnoliopsida; order Caryophyllales; family Polygonaceae; genus Polygonum; species Polygonum aviculare. The sequence continues at coordinate 12,017,766 of OW204023.1, read as the reverse complement.
ACTAATATATGAAAAAGTTGTCATATAATCATTGAAAAACACTATTATACAACATGAAAAATACAAAACGATTTATATCTACTATTTGAAAAAATGTTATTAATATGTTGAAAAACACAATAGGCATACATAAAGCAGAAATGAAAAACATTCATTTTATGTCGTAAAAAAACATGATAATCTGTATTGGTAGAGGTTTTTCAACTATGCAACTACGTTTTTCAACTATAAAATATCATATTGTATTGAAAAACAGTATGATGTAAATTGAATAAAAAACCAATAATCCATATTGATAGATGTTTTTCAACTATCCTACCGACGATGAAACAATCAAAAAACAGTAGACACACATGAAACAACCAAAAAACCCCAAAATCAGACCAAGGGATTCCTACCGACGATGTTCACATCGACAAAATCAGACCAAGGAACAACCAAAAAACCCTAGCTATTGCAAACACTTTTCAAATCTACAAAATCGCATGGGTTGTTTAAGAAGATAAACCTGAATGCAGCAATTTCACCCCAATACGCAATCAAATCAATGTTCATTTACTGGAAATCCAAAATCGAAACCCTAACATCGACGGTAGCGAAATCGGAAAATCGAGTGGGTGTATGATGCAAATAAATCAAAAAAAGTTGCAGAGAAGTAACGAAAACTTACCAAGAACACTTGCTTCAAACGAAATCGTTGATGTTGAAGATGGTTTGCTTCGATGGAGAATAGAAGCTTTTTCGCTTCTTTGAAATAGGAAGGTGGCGGTCTTGCTAACAATCTAGGCGGTCTTACTGTCAACGAAGATGGCTAGGATCACTCGCCGTCCCCGGTCGCCACCGGCTGGGATACTCCGCCTACGTCCCCTACCGAAAATTGGAGAAGAAGATCGTCGTTCAAAATTGAAGAGTTGCAATTATTTTGTGTATGAGAGAATTCGGAAAAAAACCAATATGGAAAGAGAGATTATTTTGACTAAAATCAAGGGATTTGAAAAGATATGGAAAGAGTAATATAATTCTAGCATATTTTAGGATGGGATCTAGTGTTTCTCACTAATTTACAATAATTACACCTTAATTTTCAATAATATCCACCGTTGATTAAAACAAATCTAATGGATGATAATGTGTTGCACGATGCACCTTAATTGGGTGTTGTAGTAGAGCATTATTCATATTTAAAAATATATATATATAAATATAATTTGTAATTTATTAATTTAAGCAAGTTTAATTAAAATGGATCTTTTGGGATATCCGGAATATCCGCCATCGGATATCCGATCCGAACGGATATATTTTCTCGGATATCGGAATAAAAATGGATCGGATACGGATCATGATTTGAGGCAAAAAAAAATTCGGATATCTGCGGATTCGGATCGGATCGATCCGAATTCACAGCCCTATTGCTCACTCCTCACTGCTCACTGCTCACATGCATATTTTACTGAAGTATAATTCATTTCTCTTTTGTAGTGAAACTGTCAATAGCTAGCTCAGCAGTCCTCTACTAATTTGACTTCCTATATTGTGGCTGATAAAATTGCCAAAATGTGACTAGGGATTGACATGCACATCGCGGAGATTTGGGTGCTATTCCGCGACTTCGAGAACATTCGCATCCGTCATGTGACTAGGGATTGCAATATTGTGGCTGATAAAATTGCCAAAATGGGCCACGTATTCCCTATATCCAACATCCTTAACAACCAAGAACTTCGTGTTCTCATCCAGCTGGATGCTCTAGATCGGCCTCCGTAAGGATGGCCGTCTAATTCTTACCTTGTTCAAAAAAAAATAAAAAAAAATTGACTTCCTTTATTGCAAATGCTACTACATTAACCAAAGATGCATAGAGTCCTACTATGCTCTCTTATATATGTTGTGCTGTGAATTTGCAAATGACAAAACTACTTGGAAATCACCTTAGCTCTAATGTAATGCAACAAACAAATACCAACCTCAGAAGAAAATAAAAAAGATATGAACAAAAGATTCCTGACTGAGTATACTTGAATTAGTCATTGAGATTGACCATTAGTGTGGCTGAATGAAGATGGATCAGGACACGGAGGAGCAGCCACTTCAACTAACCCTTCAAGCATCTGATGAACCTGTCTCATAGTGGGTCTAAGATTTGGATCTTCTTGAGTGCACCAAAGAGCCACCTTCACAAACAACTCTAGTCTCCCCATATCCAAGAGAGCCTCCATATCATCATTCACCAACGCATCCAATCTCTTACTGATATAGCAGTCAAAAGCCCAATCCGTTAGAATCGCTCTCTCCTCGTCCATTACATCGCGCAACACGCTTCTTCTGCAAGACACAATCTCTAGCAACACCACACCGAAGCTGTACACATCTACTTTAACCGTCACGGGCTTGTTCTTGAACCATTCAGGTGCAACATACCCTTTTGTTCCTCTGATTCCAGTCTGAGTCTGGAATTGGTTCATCATCAAAAGCTTTGACAATCCGAAATCCGAGATCTTGGCGTTGAAGTAGTCATCCAAGAGTATGTTCTGAGGCTTTATGTCACAGTGAATGATCTGTGTGTTACACTCCTCATGCAAGTACAAAAGCCCACTTGCAACTCCATGACCAATTTGAACCCTCTCTTTCCAACTTGGCCTTACTTCTCCAAAAAGGAAATCTGCCAAACACCCATTGCTCATGAACTCATAGACAAGCAAGTGGTGTTGCTCTTCCTTGCAGAATCCAATAAGCTTGACAAGATTCTTATGATGGGTTTGACCAATCACATTCACCTCGGTTCTGAACTCTTTCTCGGCTTCCTTCAACAATGCGCGGTCTATCTTCTTCACAGCAACAAGATTCTCTTTAGAACCTTCCGAGCTTCTTCCTATAACACCTCTGTAAACAATAGCACAAGCCCCTCTTCCTAGCTCTTGCTTAAACCCATCTGTTGCATATTCAAGCTCTCTATATGTAAAGCAATGAACATTATTGTACTCTGAGTGAGCTTTTGTAACCTTAACATATCCTTTGTAATGCCTGCGCTTAATAAACAAAACCCCACAAACAATTGTTACAATGATAAGAAATAGAGAAGCTGCCAATGAAGAAGCCAAAGCCTTCACCCACAAACGGTTTGGATCAGGAAGATTGCATTCTGAACACGCCACATCATCATTGCCATTCTTCACTTTCAAGAAAGCTGTTGTTTCTAATTCAACACTAGCATTTGTCCTACCATTTGACAACGGATACCTCTTCTTCCAACAGCCATGGTCTCTAAAAACAGAAGCGACACAAAGGCAATCAACCAAGCAGGAATCATGACACTGATCTACAGTGAGAGGTTGCAAATACTCATAATCATTAGATGGCCAGTCGGTGTTTTCCAGCTTCTCCATCCTGTATCCTCCATTCTCTTCACAATCCAGCTTGAAATTCGGCCTACACGCGCTAAACGTTTCCTTAGGATCAATGAAAGAGTACCCACTTGGGCATGTACAATTTGGTCTTGGATAGTCACCAGGAGTAAGGGTGCAAATGTTGTTAAAGCCACACGCCCCACTGTCATTATTTCCTGCTAAGTTAACACAAATGTTTTTTGGTTGGTAAGTAACTACAGACCAACCTGAGCTGACATTGCCTTTCTTGTTCCTAGGGTGGGAATACCAAACAAGAACCCCATCAAAGTTCAGAGTTGCTCTGAAATAATAATCCTCTCCTGGGATTGGGACTACCAAATTTTTCAGAAGATCAATTTGTGTCCCGTCTTTTTGCACAACATACATGTGGCCTGAACTGTTATAGCTAACCATATAACCTGAAAAAGGACACATAAATCATACTAAGAATATTGACCCTTTTAGGATCGGAAAAAGATACATGTACCCACAGATTATAGAAGTCTTGCTATCTTCTTAGGAGACATGGTAGAAAAGTTGTAACAATAAAGATACTACAACAAGCGAGCTATTCGATAGAACAACAAACCTGGATTAGAAGTATTGGTACGACTTGAGTAATAAACGGTGTCATCACCATAAGAAGCCTTGTTGAGCGGATCAAGGCTTCTAGTCTTAAGAACAAGGTTGCCATCCGCTTGCAAGTTCATTTGAAACCTTCCTCTTGTAAAATTCGACTTGGATCTCTTAGAGAAAACTTCTAGTCCTCCAGCCATCATTGTTTGGAAGGGAAGAAAAGTGTCCCTCGGATGTCCAAAGCTTTGCCAAAGAGCTTTTCCATTAGAATCACTAACTACCAAGTTTCCGGTGTCGTTCAAGAAACAATACGCGACAGATCCTCCAGAGATGGGGCTCCTCCAATAAGTGTTTCCCATGTTTATGACAACAAGCCCCTGATCAGCAGTTAGCATGATCTTTGATCCTTCAGGAGCCGTGTTTGCTGTTATGCCGTCTTGAGCCGCCCACCAAACAACGGTTTCAGGCATGTCTGTGTACCAGATGGCGGGTAAGAAAGTGGTGGTGTTGATTTGGTGAAATCCAAAGGTGAAATCTCCGGAAGGAGAAGAGACCCATGTTGAGTATCCTGCTGATGTTGAAAGCACAGTTCCAATGGCCATGTTCCCATTGTTTTTGGCTATGCAGGAGGGTGAAAACAATGATGCAATGAAAAAGGTGTAGAGGTGAAATTGTGTGCAAGCCATGTTTTTAGTAGGTGCTTTTGCTCGATCGTGTAAATGGGTTAGATTTGTGAACATATATATGCATATATAACGAACTTATGGTCAGTTAGAAGACTTTTCAACTAGCATGGGAATAGTCGATGCAGAAAATTTAGTACTGGACAAATAATTTTGGAAACCAAGTTTGGAATTACGCAAGCGTCGACTTCACAAATCACAATCACATATATACATGCTAATATGAATTTTGTTGGATCCAATTTGTCCTCCGGGCGCCATTAACGGTAGCCGTCGAGTCACTTGTTCATATCGTGTCAAATTGAGAGTTGAGAGTGCATGTTACGTTGAAGAAATTACTATTTAATTTGATTAGTTTGATTATTCAACGCATGCAATTCGCTTTTAGATATTTTCATAAGCAGTTTTTGGGCATTTTTATCAACCGATGGTTCTCATCCCTTCTGAATGTTCTAGGTGAGTCAAATAATACTTCGGTCAACCCTAATTCATTTCCTTATAAAAACAAATCGACCCATGGTTGAATCCTCCTGATAAAATGGAATTGTTCTGAGCCCAAGTGATAAAGCTTAAAGTAATACTGCACTCACCAAAAAAATGGTAACTAGTGCTCAAACTCTCTAGAAAATTCTGATTTCTGGTGCCATCTCCTGGACAAAAGCCACATTCAATCCATCTAATTTTCTAAATTTCTCAACGTTACAGTCTACATACAATTCAAACAACTTGTTCGACCAAATAGAGCAATTCAAACAACTTGAAAGATGATTAGCGAAATCCCCGCGTCCTGCAATTTTGTTAAAAGTATAGTTTAATCTTTAAAATATTAAAATAAAGGACCTTGAAAAATTGGACTCCTTCACCTTTATGCAAGGTAAAACGGCACCTCTAAAAAATAAAGGACCAAACATTAGCACTATAGGTATAGCTCTAAAAAGCTAATGTGACCTTAGACGAAAAATCAAGAGCATCAGTTCTCAATTCTCCAAAGGTGGAAAAAGCGAAAGCGAAAAAACCGTACCCATTATCAACACATTTGGAGGCATACTTAGTCTTCTTTCTGGCGACAACGTTAGCAACAGCAGTCTCGGGGACGAAAGCGTCAACACTGGCACAAGTGAAAGAAGAGACACCTATGACATGACATTCAAACAAACATTTTTATCCCTATCCCACCCAGTGTTCTAAAAAACGCTAGGCGGCCTCTAGGCGGAGAGGGACCACCTAGCGCCTAGGCGGCCTATACGGTTGCCTATGCGGCCTAGACGGACACCTAGTCACCGCCTAGACGGCCTGGACGGACACCTAGTCACCGCCTAGACGGGTTGAATATATGGCTAGGCGGATCGGATGGGGACCGCCTAGCGCCTAGACAGAGCCTAGACGGGGCTTAGAAGAGATTTTTATACCACTGATCCCAGCCATAAACAAGGAGATCTACAGGCCTAAGGTCGTTGCCTTTTTTAGACAAAAAACCTAGATGCATCTCCTTTTGCACAACAACCCCAACTTGAGTACATATATCACCCAACACAACTCGGACAAGGTTATGGAGAAATTTAATGCCAATATCATTGTCACAATGCACAACATGATTTCAAAAACAATCCATGATCTTAGAAGAGTACCAAGGACACATAAAATCAGCAGGGTATAAAGCGATCTCTAGACGATAGCATTAAACACACCTAAATTACCTTAGATGCATCGTTTGACCCAACCCTTCGATTGGAATTGCTTTCAAGAATTCTAAAGAGTGCGATGCTTGATTGCTAATAAGGATGGCCTTTTCACAAACACTAGGATTGTAACGCACCACTAACCCTCTCTCCATCATGTCAAAGTACACTAAAGCTAATTTTTTCATAAACAGGGGGCTAGTACATTATGACAAAGGTCACGAGGGTCGAAGTTGCACAAATCCAAAAGTCGTCCAAGGGCGACTCACAAGTAGGCCCCTACTCAGTGACCCCATAATGGCGAAGTAACCTATTGTGGAGGCTAAGCCACTACATCCGTGAAGCGACAAACGCATACTCAGACGCATCGTGCATTGTATAGATCTTAAAGCCACCAAGGCGGAAGGGCAAGATGACACAAAGCCATTGCCAATCACCAAGCTAGCCGCACCTGCCACAATAATCTCTTGGAGAACCTTCCAAAGGACACGATCATAGGTGAGATGAGGGGACCCGAGCATCTGGGGTGGATAAGTCCGAAGAGAGAAATAGAACCAACCAACACCAACACAATTACGCAAAAGAAAGAGCCCCGCCTGGGGATCATTAAGCACCGCGACAGCCTCCATCAGAGCCACCGTCTTGGAAACTCTTTCTCTAATCAAGCAACTACAGAAGTCAGCATTCAAACTGACAAGACAACCAAAGAGCTTGACCCCATCCAAAGCACGAGTTATTTTATGAGGAAAAAGATTGGGATCATTCCACCTTGGGTCCGGCTTTGGCCAAAAGATAAACTTAGTTTCGACATTTAAGTGCAACCTCATAGCCAACCCTTCCCTAATAATCAAATGCAAAGCTTCCGAGACCACCGTCGTGTCACCAATTAGGGTCCCATCATCCAAATACCAAGCCATAAAATCTAGGTTACATTCCTCATTGATCTGATGAACAAGCCGATGTAGGGTGAGCGCAAACAACAAAGGCCCTAAAGGATCACCATGATGGAGACCTTGACTAGAGCAAAGAAGACTAGCTCAGTATATTAAAGTCGGGTAGGACGGGCAATTCAAAATTCGACCCAAGGAGAAAGCGAGGGACACCAAAGCAAGACCTCTATAAGCATGGTGCTACGATCAACCAAGTTAAAAGCATTACTAAAATACACCTGAAGCATAGACATGTCACGAGCTCCCCCCCCCCCCCCCAACCTCAACCTCAACCAACTTGTTAACAGCATGCAGAATGATCTCAATGCCGTTAGGCACACCAACACCAAGTTGGAAATCTTCAAGGTACTATCCAACATTCCTCCCCACCATACCATTAGTAACCTCGGAGACTAGCCTCTGCCAAACCGCGCCAACTACAATAGGGTGAATACCTGCTCCTGGCTTGAGCATGGGCATTAGTGGAGCACTAGTAATAAACTCACCCAAGACGGGAGGACACTTAACCGATGAGCAGCAAATTAACAACACTAATAGAAGTGGCTAAATGTCCCGCAACAGCAACAACAGCCCGCCCCAACGCATCAAAAAGGTGTTGGGCCCGCAAATTAAATCATCACGCCCACAAGAAGTCCGCTAAGGGAAATTTCTAATCTGGCCTAAAACAACATTCTTAGTGACCGAAACAACCTCCACAGAGGTATCAAAAGGAGTTAAGGAAGGACACAATGCACGAGGATGCTTCTTCTCTTCCGGTCCATGAAAATGGGTTTTGTTGGTCTCAATCCCGGTCCGGACCGGATGTTTGTAAAACTTAATAAATGCTTAGACTTAAATAAATATTATATTAACTTTAATGTTATATAGTTTATTTTTAATATTTAAATTTCATATTTATATCACATACTTAATAATATAATATTATTCATTAATCATATATAATTTCTCTAATTATATTATAATTTTTTATAGAAAACTTTTTGTAAAAAAATAATAAAAATCCGATCTAAAATTGGACCAGCATGGGACCGGATTTTTCTGGTCCGGTCCCTGGTCCATATATTTCCACATTACCAGTCCCGGTTCGGTCCTGTCCGGTCTGGACCTGTGCCTATCCCTAGCGGCCGGTGGGCATCTTTCTGAGCGAGAGTCGGGTCATCGTCGGGAGTGCTGGCGGGTCGTAGCGGAGGTGTAGATTTAGAGAGGGAGGGGCCTTGGATAGCAGGTTGAGCGTGGAATGGCGTCGGGGGTCAGCGCCCCAGTAGAGGTCGTCGGAAATCTTCGAGAGGAGTCGGAAGCAGGTGGGGCCAAAGGTGGGAGATGGTCAAACATTAACAATCTTGTATGGTGGGGTAGCTTTATAGCAATAATGAAGAGTCTATATTTGGTCAAATCGGGTTAAGTCGGATTCGGTCGGGAGTATTCGGGCTTGTGTAAATACTTTTAAATAATAAAAATTGTCTTAATCTAAGAATGTGTTTGATAATATTAATTACTCTTTCTAGTTGATTTACCTTTTGAGGGCATTGCCATTTGTCGTTTGTAGAGAAATTCTTTCGTCTTTCAGGTAAGTCAGTTTGCGACTTGTTCGATTTTATTTAATTCTTAGTTCATGATGTGTTGGTAGGTTTGATTCTTTCGTCTTTCAGGTAAGTCAGTTTGCGACTTTTTCGATTCTATTTAATTCTTTGTGGTTGCGGACTTGTTTACTAACCTTATGAAATTCATTTTTAACGTTCTTTTCGTGCAGTATATTTTCTAACTTGAATTAGGATAGTAGCTCAAATCAATATTTTAGATGTATAAGCTTAAGACGGGTTCGGTTTGCTGACCGCGGGGATCTATTTTTTTTATCAAGTTCGCGAGAATCTTTTTGATTTTGCTTTTGGGTTAAATCGGGTTTGGTTTGCTAACCGGGGGATCTTTTTGAAAATTGTGAGTAGTTGGACATGCTCATTAGGGCTGTGAATTTGATATCCGATCCGAGATATCCACCGATCCGATCCGTTTTTATCCGTATCCAAATTAATCCGACTAAAATCGATCCGTATCCGATCCGATCCGCTATTTTTTCCGGATATTTGGATCGGGTACGGATCGAAGTTTCAGATAAATGGATATCCGAAAATATCCGTATATATTAAATATATATATTAATATATATATTTAAAAAGTATATATGTAAATAAATGCATGTTTTTACCAAAAATTATATATGTATATATTTAAAAAATATATATGAAAATGTATATGTATATATTTAAAAAAATATATATATAAATATAATTTGTAATTTATTAATTTAAGCAAGTTTAATTAAAATGGATCTTTTGGGATATCCGGAATATCCGCCATCGGATATCCAATCCGAACGGATATATTTTCTCGGATATCGGAATAAAAATGGATCGGATACGGATCATGATTTGAGGCAAAAAAAATTCGGATATCTACGGATTCGGATCGGATCGATCCGAATTCACAGCCCTATTGCTCACTCCTCACTGCTCACTGCTCACATGCATATTTTACTGAAGTATAATTCATTTCTCTTTTGTAGTGAAACTGTCAATAGCTAGCTCAGCAGTCCTCTACTAATTTGACTTCCTATATTGTGGCTGATAAAATTGCCAAAATGTGACTAGGGATTGACATGCACATCGCGGAGATTTGGGTGCTATTCCGCGACTTCGAGAACATTCGCATCCGTCATGTGACTAGGGATTGCAATATTGTGGCTGATAAAATTGCCAAAATGGGCCACGTATTCCCTATATCCAACATCCTTAACAACCAAGAACTTCGTGTTCTCATCCAGCTGGATGCTCTAGATCGGCCTCCGTAAGGATGGCCGTCTAATTCTTACCTTGTTCAAAAAAAAATAAAAAAAAATTGACTTCCTTTATTGCAAATGCTACTACATTAACCAAAGATGCATAGAGTCCTACTATGCTCTCTTATATATGTTGTGCTGTGAATTTGCAAATGACAAAACTACTTGGAAATCACCTTAGCTCTAATGTAATGCAACAAACAAATACCAACCTCAGAAGAAAATAAAAAAGATATGAACAAAAGATTCCTGACTGAGTATACTTGAATTAGTCATTGAGATTGACCATTAGTGTGGCTGAATGAAGATGGATCAGGACACGGAGGAGCAGCCACTTCAACTAACCCTTCAAGCATCTGATGAACCTGTCTCATAGTGGGTCTAAGATTTGGATCTTCTTGAGTGCACCAAAGAGCCACCTTCACAAACAACTCTAGTCTCCCCATATCCAAGAGAGCCTCCATATCATCATTCACCAACGCATCCAATCTCTTACTGATATAGCAGTCAAAAGCCCAATCCGTTAGAATCGCTCTCTCCTCGTCCATTACATCGCGCAACACGCTTCTTCTGCAAGACACAATCTCTAGCAACACCACACCGAAGCTGTACACATCTACTTTAACCGTCACGGGCTTGTTCTTGAACCATTCAGGTGCAACATACCCTTTTGTTCCTCTGATTCCAGTCTGAGTCTGGAATTGGTTCATCATCAAAAGCTTTGACAATCCGAAATCCGAGATCTTGGCGTTGAAGTAGTCATCCAAGAGTATGTTCTGAGGCTTTATGTCACAGTGAATGATCTGTGTGTTACACTCCTCATGCAAGTACAAAAGCCCACTTGCAACTCCATGACCAATTTGAACCCTCTCTTTCCAACTTGGCCTTACTTCTCCAAAAAGGAAATCTGCCAAACACCCATTGCTCATGAACTCATAGACAAGCAAGTGGTGTTGCTCTTCCTTGCAGAATCCAATAAGCTTGACAAGATTCTTATGATGGGTTTGACCAATCACATTCACCTCGGTTCTGAACTCTTTCTCGGCTTCCTTCAACAATGCGCGGTCTATCTTCTTCACAGCAACAAGATTCTCTTTAGAACCTTCCGAGCTTCTTCCTATAACACCTCTGTAAACAATAGCACAAGCCCCTCTTCCTAGCTCTTGCTTAAACCCATCTGTTGCATATTCAAGCTCTCTATATGTAAAGCAATGAACATTATTGTACTCTGAGTGAGCTTTTGTAACCTTAACATATCCTTTGTAATGCCTGCGCTTAATAAACAAAACCCCACAAACAATTGTTACAATGATAAGAAATAGAGAAGCTGCCAATGAAGAAGCCAAAGCCTTCACCCACAAACGGTTTGGATCAGGAAGATTGCATTCTGAACACGCCACATCATCATTGCCATTCTTCACTTTCAAGAAAGCTGTTGTTTCTAATTCAACACTAGCATTTGTCCTACCATTTGACAACGGATACCTCTTCTTCCAACAGCCATGGTCTCTAAAAACAGAAGCGACACAAAGGCAATCAACCAAGCAGGAATCATGACACTGATCTACAGTGAGAGGTTGCAAATACTCATAATCATTAGATGGCCAGTCGGTGTTTTCCAGCTTCTCCATCCTGTATCCTCCATTCTCTTCACAATCCAGCTTGAAATTCGGCCTACACGCGCTAAACGTTTCCTTAGGATCAATGAAAGAGTACCCACTTGGGCATGTACAATTTGGTCTTGGATAGTCACCAGGAGTAAGGGTGCAAATGTTGTTAAAGCCACACGCCCCACTGTCATTATTTCCTGCTAAGTTAACACAAATGTTTTTTGGTTGGTAAGTAACTACAGACCAACCTGAGCTGACATTGCCTTTCTTGTTCCTAGGGTGGGAATACCAAACAAGAACCCCATCAAAGTTCAGAGTTGCTCTGAAATAATAATCCTCTCCTGGGATTGGGACTACCAAATTTTTCAGAAGATCAATTTGTGTCCCGTCTTTTTGCACAACATACATGTGGCCTGAACTGTTATAGCTAACCATATAACCTGAAAAAGGACACATAAATCATACTAAGAATATGACCCTTTTAGGAAAAAGATACATGTACCCACAGACTATAGAAGTCTTGCTATCTTCTTAGGAGACATGGTAGAAAAGTTGTAACAATAAAGACACTACAACAAGTTATTCGATAGAACAACAAACCTGGATTAGAAGTATTGGTACGACTTGAGTAATAAACGGTGTCATCACCATAAGAAGCCTTGTTGAGCGGATCAAGGCTTCTAGTCTTCAGAACAAGGTTGCCATCAGCTTGCAAGTTCATTTGAAACCTTCCTCTTGTAAAATTCGACTCGAATCTCTTAGAGAAAACTTCTGGTCCTCCGGCCATCATTGTTTGGAAGGGAAGAAAAGTGTCCCTCGGATGTCCAAAGCTTTCCCAAAGAGCTTTTCCATTAGAATCACTAACTACCAAGTTTCCGGTGTCGTTCAGGAAACAATATGCAACAGATCCTCCAGAGATGGGGCTCCACCAATAAGTGTCTCCCATGTTGTTTATGACAACAAGCCCCTGATCAGCAGTTAGCATGATCTTTGATCCTTCAGGAGCTGTGTTTGCTGTTATGCCGTCTTGAGCAGCCCACCAAACGACGGTTTCAGGCATGTCTGTGTACCAGATGGCGGGTAAGAAAGTGGTGGTGTTGATTTGGTGAAATCCAAAGGTGAAATCTCCGGAAGGAGAAGAAACCCATGTTGAGTTTCCTGTTGATGTTGAAAGCACAGTTCCAATGGCCGTGTTCCCATTGTTTTTGGCTATACAGGAGGGTGAAAACAATGATGCAATGAAAAAGGTGTAGAGGTGAAATTGTGTGCAAGCCATGTTTTTAGTAGGTGCTTTTGCTGATGTGAATGGATTGGTTTTGTGAACATTTATATATACACACAACAAGTAAAGGCAGACATTTTTCCAACTCACATGGGTGTAGTCAATGTAGTAAAACCATTACGAAATAAACAAACTTAGATGATCTAATAGGCTAGGATTCTACCGAAACAATGAATGTACTCGATGCACCATATTTTCAAAGTCCAAGTTTGGAGGTTATCTTCAAAGACTATATAGTATGATATAAAATTTGTTTTTTTTTTTTGGTCAGAATGATATAAAATATGTTGATTGGCACTTTCAAGATCATTTTTTTGATCCAGGAGCGATTAACGGTGGCCATTGCGCCACGTACTCGGTCATCGTCTCAAATTGAGACACGAGTTACGCGGGAAAGAAGGCTGAGTAATATCCTACTTAATTTGGTCAAACACACTATGATCACACTTACATTTTATCTTTGTTACTCAATATCCTTTATTATATATTATCTATCTAGAAAAATCAGCAACAACATATGATAAAATAGTGGTAAGAAGAGCAAAAGGAAGAACTAGATACCTTGTATCATATGATTTGTTGGAAGACTTGAAATTCACGTAATAAAAAACACGTACCCTACAACAAAAGAACAAAACTTCACCTCTATGAAACAATCGTGGAATATGAATTTAAAATTTAACAATCGATCATATTCCACGACTGCTTCATAAAGACGATATTTCGTTCTAAACTTTTACTTTTAAAATATTGGAGTTGTTTTGGAAGTGTTCCTCGACTTATTGAAGGTTTATATACACATTAGAGCTTGGAGTCCAAGGTTGATATTTACTTTCTTGGAGGTCACGACAAGGCAAGAAAAACAAGAAAAAATATCTTTTTTATCCTAATACTCTCAAAAACTCAATCACGTACGGTGGATTATGCACATAAAACTTGGAACACAAGGTAAAGAATCATGGAGTGTCAACAATGTTACTTGTTATATCTATAGAATAATGTGGAACCTAAGTCTCTATTAAAATTTACACCACATCATCGAGTTTTAATAAAATAATAATTTTATTTATATTTAATTATACTCTCCAAAATTAATGTTTATACATACTTGATACCTTATTCAGTTTTTGATATTTTTGATATCTTACCAAATGTTGTTATCTTAGGATAATATAATTCTCATTTAAATAATTAAGATGTTTTTCATTTTAGGTAAAAGATATTTTATTTAAATACTTTCATGAAGATTCTAGATAGTTAATTAAATAATGAATTACATAATTAAAGCAATAATACAAATAGCCATATGATTAAATATAAATGAAAATCATAATAAAATAGTACAAAAACTTTATTCACTAATCTTACACAATAACTTTAATCAAATTGAATGAATTATTTATGTATAGAAAAAACATAACAAGATATGTTATCAAATAAGATTTATATTAGTTTTGGTTGTAAATTATCGAGTAAAAATCAAGCACGTGTCAAAATTCAATCTCGAATCTATTAAGTTTAATTTATATTCACATTATTCGTACGTGGTATAAAATTTATACTAGTTATGAATTGGTTTTAGAATGTAATCTCCTATGCTTTGTGTTTGGACCTAATGTGGGTGTGGAGGTGGAGCGACATATGAACCCATATCACGTATGACCCACTAACAATATAAGGAACTACTAGAATCCCGGCATTCCACTATCAATGCTAAACACAATGCTTCAAAGAAAATACATGTTAAAAAAATAATATTGCGCTATTATCTTTGTTTTTATATATATATAGATTAAAACAAGTATAAAGGAGTAGAGTTAGGGTCCGGTGATGACTACTCTTATGGTAAGGACAACCACCCTTTACAGTAAGGAGTAACCTTATCCATTGGATTTACCTCTTTACCTTACAATGGATGATCCATATTATTATTTTTTATTATTTTTCAAAAAATCAAAAAACAATTATTTTTTTTTGTATTTTTTAAATTAATTTTCATTTATTTTCATTTTCGGAAAAATCATGTAATATAAAAATCAAACTTACAATAACAAACATTGAACTAACACTAAGAAAAAATTGAACTTATTGTACAAAAAACTGAACTCGTATAAATTACAAAATTGAACTTCTAGTATGCGTAATTGAACTTTTAACATAATAAATTGAACACTTTTGTTGTAAAAATTGAACTACCACATTTCAGGGTTATAATCATTGTTTTTGTGAAGAAAGATATTTTTTAGTTTTTATATTTTTTAGTTTTTATTTATATATTATAATTGTTATTTTGTAGGAAAAAAATTGAATTAATAAAATATTAAACTAAAATAAAATAATTTTGTGAAAATCGAATTATATAAAATATGAACTCAAAAGATATAAAAGTTGAACTTATAGAACAAAATCTTGAACTAATAGTTAAAAAAAAATTGAACCCATATAATATTGAATATTGAACTCGTAGTGCTCATAAATTGAACGGTTAGTATATTAATTTGAACTCTTTAGAGTAAAAATTTGAACTCTCGTACTTAACTGTTCTAACAGTATTTTTCAGAAAAGAACATGATATCGTTTTCGTAAAAAAAATAACTTTTTCCTAGAAATATTTTTTTTAAATCTGGACCGTCCATTACATAGTAAGGAGGTAACTAAAACTAGTTTAACCCCGTACCATGTACGTGTAATGTGACTATAAACCCAATATAATATAGATATGTTTCATGAACATTTTCGATAGAAAAGAATATAAGTATATTGTTAAATGGAAATCAATCTTATAGATATAGTTATGGTTTTAAAGATTATTACATGATTTTATTTTCATTGGTTGTTTAGTAAGATGGGAAATTTTAATTTAGTTGGTAGGAAATTAGGAAATATAGATATAGCCTAATTATTTGTTTTAAAAAATCCAATTTTTATTTTGAAATTAATCTCAAAATTGTGTTTTCCGATTTTATCTTAATTTTTTATTAAATAATACTGTAATATTTATTATAAGATTACAACTTATGGTATAAATGAGAGTGCAGTAGATTATTTTATTATATACATGTGATGTTGCAAAAACATTTGTGAAGATATCGACCACGTTGTATACTATAATAGGCTAGATTATAAACATATTTACATTTTTGAAAATCAAGATTGTTAAGTGTATATATACACCTAATTGTAGCTGAAAAACTTATCATAAAAGTAATCACAATCACTTTAATTTTAGAGGATCATGATCACGTTAGATTACAAACATATTCATATTTTCTTTGTAGACATGTAACGCCAATGATCATTTTAAAATTATAAGATCATATTTAGTGTTTTTTTTACCAATGATAGTAAATCGACGCATAATATAATTATATAAATAAGTTGGATTTGTTCAAAAATTACTTTACGATAATATTACATTTTATTAAATAATATAGAGGCCGACTCAGATACAAATAATCCTTAAGATACAAACTACAAATAAATACTAACCGTTAGATTCGAGAATCTAACGGTTGAGATTAATTTAGAAAGGTAGATGTGAGAATTGAGTTTTACAATGGGAAGGTGACTTTTTTGTAGTTATGGAGAATTTTAAGGGCAAAATTGACAAAAACGCAAAATAAAGCCTGAGAAAACAATACGAAGGGGAAGGGGATGGGCGATTCAAGATTCAAGATTCTTCAACATCGGGCTCGGGCGATTCGCGATTCTTCAACACAAATCAACCATTGAAAGCTTCCGCCGTTTGCCTCCGTCTTCCACCCTAGTTTTCGCGCAG
The DNA here is from genome assembly GCA_934048045.1 of Polygonum aviculare. Lineage (NCBI taxonomy): Eukaryota > Viridiplantae > Streptophyta > Magnoliopsida > Caryophyllales > Polygonaceae > Polygonum > Polygonum aviculare. The sequence goes on along the minus strand of OW204023.1, from coordinate 12,000,989 downwards.
GAATCTCCGACCAGGGGCGGAACCACTCAGTGCCCAGAGGGTGTTGTAGCCCCCACTGGGTTCTGAATTTTTAAATTTTTTTTTAGATCTGGTATTTGTAGCAAACCCTCACCGATTCACAAGAGGGACGACTCATAGCTTCACACCTAGAGGTTCCAGAGGAGACGATGCCCCGCGGCTGCGAACCCCGTCCGTTCGTAGTTCCGCCTGTGTTGTCGCCGCTGCACACTACGCCTGCCTGTTACTCGCCGCCGACCGCCTGCTGTCCGAAATCAAAGGCCCTTGCGACTCTACGTCTCTGTCGCTGCCTTGCTGACCGCCGCTCCCCGACTGCTCCTCCAAATCGAGTTTTGATTATTGTTAATGACGTATTGAACTTGTTATTGTTATTTTCTAATGACGTATTGAACTTGTTGGCAGCTGCTGCTCTAATTCCCTCCAAATTGTGGTTTCATTTGCCAATTTTCTAGTTTGCTACGCATTTATCTGTAATGGTTGTTATTTCTAATTGCTATTTGACTTGTTAGTTTCTATTGACTTATTGATTTAGGGATTTTAAATTTCTAAATGGATGGAATTAGGGTTAATTTCTAAATGGATTTTGAATTTCTCAATTGAGGTTTGATTTACTACTAACTTGCTATTTACACTTGCTACTTATATGAAATTAGGATTAATTCCTTACTTTTTAATGGTTTGTTTCAAGATATGAATTTTTTTTTTCACCAATTGGATGTAGGGTCTAGTTCTAATCTCGATCCCCATCCATCAATTATTCAGAGTGCATCTAGTGTTGATCTGCCTAGAATGGAAAATTTGTATAGTGCTCAGGTACTAGTTGAACTTGATAATTTAGTCCCCTCTGAAAGGAATTTCTGGTTCCGCCACTGTCTCCGACTAAGCTAATTCGCCATGGGGAAGAAAATCAATTGGAGGAAGCAATCGGAAGAAGCCATAGAATCGATCGGTGAAGGTAATCGTCGGTTTCTTGGGTTTCGTTGCATGTTGTTGCTAATTCTACATCATTGAGTGAATGCTGATTCCGCTTGACGTTGGAATGCTGAGTGACGATTTTTTCCCCTATTTCCCCTTGAATATGCTAGGGCTCAATTGGAAACCACATACGTTTAATTCAGTTTGTTCATTGTTTTTCTTCGTAATGTGGGTTTGATTTTGAGGTCTATGTGGATAAGTAGTTGTGTTGCTGGGATGAATTTTGTGAATAGCGTCTTCAATGAGCAGGTTTTGGCTGATAAGTTGTCCAAACTCAACAGCACCCCAAGACCCATAGAGCTTATCTTTTTCAGTTAAGAGGGAAAATTTGGGATTTGTAAAGATATATCTTTGTTCACATATTTCACACCTTTGTTCACGTATTTTATGCCTCTGTTCACATGTTTCATGCCTATGTCCACATGCTCTATTCATGTATTTCACAAATTTTGTTGAAAACAATTCAACTCTGTGTTCAAATCTTTCATGTATGTGTTCACATATTTCATGCATTTGTTCATATATTCCATGCATGTGTTCACATATTCTATGCACGTGTTCACATGCTCTGTTCACATAATTCAAGTCTGTGCTCACATAATTCAAGTCTGTGTCCAGATATTTCATGTCTGTGTTCACGTATTCTAAGCCTCTGTTCACATATTTCATGTTTATATTCACATGTTAAGGATCTAATTCGTTTTATTTTAAATGTAGATTCTAATCCCAGTGTTATTGGAGAACGACCACTACATTCTCATATCCTTTAACTTGAAGAACCCAGGGATAGAAATCATTGATTTCTTACAGAATGACAAAGGAAAAGAGTTGTATGAGAGAGTGACCCAAGTAGTGGTAAGAACTTATATATAAGTTGTTCATTTATATTATACATATGCTCACATATTTTAACACTTTGTTCATGGTTTTTACATCCTTTCAGGGACAGCTTGTTGAACACTACTTGAAAATGAGATCATTGTATGCTAAGAAGAAAAAGATTATGGATCTCAACTTAAAGCCCAAGATTGTAAACGTTTCATGGAGGGAGAAAAGGAAGTAAGCAACCGGCATATGTACAATGAGGGCTATGGAGTTGTACATGGGAGCATAGCTCAAGAAGTGGGAGACTGAGATAACGAAACATAATGCAGTTGATTGTCTGAAGAAATTGAGGGTTAAATACTTGAACGCTATCCTACACTCTGAGATGAACGAATTGAAGAACCGTGTGGTAAAAACCTTGGAGGAATACAAAAAAGGACGCATAATTATGAGGCCGCTCGTCCATGGATAGGCATTAGCACTATATACTTTGATGATGTCTTTTGACTTACGTTTTGGATACTCTTTGTTGACATTAGAATCTAATGTGTTTTCTAGTCACGTCTTTTCATAGGATGTTCACATATTTTATGCATATGTTCACGTATTTCATGTTGGCGTTCACACCTTAGAAAAAATGTGAGTCTTTGGGAAAAACGGCTCATATTGAAAATGGTTGATGCTTTCATGAATCTCAATGCACAACTCTATAAGATCATTTCAATTGTAAGTTAATTAAAACTCTACACACGAGAATGTACTAATTCAACTACGTATTTGCACATATCACACGCCTTCCACTAATTTTCCTTGTATCATGGGGTAGTTTATTAACACGCTGAGAATGTGTAGCACTCGTGCATTGGTAAGGGTAATGATGTATTATGGGTTAGTTTATTCACATGCTGAGAATGAGTGGCAATCACTGACTCACAAAGTACTATCTGATTTGAGATTGAGCTGTAAAATTCCACTTGAATCGCAACGTTCAGTTGGATATGCATTGGCCAAGTTGTCACCACCCTTTCACTTTTAATTTGAAATACTCCTATATGTATTTCGGACAGGGTGATCGAAATGCACACTGTTTGTTGACATTAGAATGATATTTCGGGCAGGGTCATCAATCTAATGTTAAAATGAGGTATGTTCACATTAAAATGAGGTATGTTCATGTGAAAACAGAGAACGTTCATAATGAGCTAAGCATTGAAAAGTGGAATAAAATCAGTATAAATAACGTATATTTTTATGTTCACGTTAAATGGAGGTATGTTCACATTTAAATGGGGCATGTTCACGTTAAAGCAGACAACGTTCATAATGAGTCAAACTAAAATCATAGATAGACGCATATTTTTATGTTCACGTGAATTGGAAGTATATTCACATTAAAATGGTGTATGTTCACGTTAAAACATAGAACGTTCACGTGTGGTTCACAATTGCGCATAGTGATCATGATTGAAGCACACGTTCCCCGCCCAGGCAATATCATCAAACTCGGTAAATGTCATGAATAACTCGGAAAGGATATCACATCATCAAAAAACAATGTCGTAAACAATTGTGCCAACCCTTGTAAGCTAATGCAATAGTCATCAAATCTCAGTTGTGTATTGTAAACTCATTGATGAAGCTTAGCTCACACAAATTCTTGACTCCTTCCTATTCAATCTACACCCTGATCTCCAAACTGTTAGACATATTTAACTTCGTTAGTTTAACAAGTTAGTGCTCACATATTTCTCTATTCCAACGCTTCATCGATCATTCTAATATTCAGTAAAAAATCAGCAATGCAGTTGCGTGTTGCTAGACCCAAACTGATTAGTTCTCAATCTTATGGAATTCCCTAGTGCGATCCCAGCATATCATCAAAAATTCCTCACAAACGCTCAAATGAGGACAACCTCCTCACAAAGTTTAGCTGAGCAACGAAGCCAGCAAAATCCCCATTTTTGAACGATTTCTCTCTTCCCATTATCATCTACCCATCAATCGGATTTCACCTAGATCAACACATCTCAAATTCGAACCAAAATCCCACACAAATCCGATCAGATTAAAGCAAAATCCCATCGAATTCCAAATCTACAGGCAACCACCACCATTTGGTAATTCAACATAAGGTTCGCAAGCCCATAGTAACCTGGAACTTCCAATCAAGTTCAAACTCAAATTCAGAGGAACCCTAGATCATCAAGCATTCAGAGGAACCAGAGATTTGCAAGTGCAGACACAAAACGTTCGAATCAAGTTCATTCTCGTGTTCTCGATTGAAGGCGAAAACCCTAGATCCACCCACCCAAAGGTGACGGCGGCCGACGGAAACTGAAGGTGGCAGGTGGAGTACTCTACGATGGCGTCGGACGAGAGGAGACAGATTGTGTTGAAGGAGACGGTGAAATGCTCTGCGATGGCGTCGGAGCCGAGCTTGAAGAGCTCGAGCGATGGCGTCCATAGAGGAATGAGGGAGACGACAGATCTAATGTCAAATGAGGCAAAATTACCAAACAACCCCCGTGTCATTAAAATTTAAATGAAAAGCAGCTTCTAATCAGGACCGTTGATATGCAAAATCGGACGATCCAGAATAATCCGCAGTTTTTAGGATAAGCTTGATTTTCATTTGAACCGAATCCTAATAATATTTAGTAGAAGATTACAACTAATTCTTGGTAAGGGATACTTCATAATTTTCGGAATAATTGATGATTTTCGGAAAGCATTTTTATTCGGGATAAAATTATATAAGATTCTAAATACCTTATTTGTATAATGGAGGACCCGATTGATTATTTTATTATAAAAAGGACATGTGGAGTAACTTTTTGTGAGCACATTGACTCCGCTTAAATATGATAAAAATGTATTTTGTGGATAATTAATCTTGTAGCATTCCAAAATAAATTTAATAGAATGAAAAAAATAATATCTTTACATCGTGTAATCATAGAGATAGAATAAGGCAATATTTTGATAAAGATGTATTTTGTGGATAATTATCTTATAACATTCCAAATTAAACTTAATAGATTAAAAAATATTTCACATCGTGTAATCATAAAGATAGAATAAGGCCATATTTTCTAGATTTTTTCTTATGACTTTAAAATAATTATAGATTAAATAAATAATATGTAAAACTTAATTTTGTTAAATATCTATAAAACTAAAATAGTAGTTAATGTGAAAATATAATCCGTTTATAATAACTAAAAAAACATTATTACACATTAGATATTTTCGAGGGATTGGGGTGGGGGGTTGTTTTGGGGTAAATTTGGAAAGGCTAACCTCCCCCAAAAATTAATGAACTACATAGGTTTTTTCCCCCCTATAAAACCCAAAAATTCTACCCACTTTTTCTCTCTCCTCCTCATTTTTTCTCTCCTCCCTCTCTCCTCTCCAAACTCTCTCCTCCTCCCTCTCCTCTCCATTTTCTTTCCTCTCCCTCTCCTCATGCCGCCCGCCCTCCCTCTCCGTCGCCCGCCCGCCCTCCCTCTGTGTCGCCGCCGTCGCCCGCCCGCCCTCCCTCTGTGTCGCCGCCGTCGCCCGCCCGCCCTCCCTCTGCGTCGCCGTCGTCGCCCGCCCGCCCTCCCTCTCCGTCGCCGTCGTCGCGCCGCCCTCAAGTTCGTCTGCCATCTCTCTCTCTCTCTCCATTCTCTCCCTCTCTCCTAGATCCGGGCTCGTTGGAGCCAAATCCGGGCTCCTACGAGCCAGATCCGAGCCCCTACGAGCCAGATCCGGGCTCCTACGAGCCAGATCTAGGCTCGAACGAGCCGGATCTAGCCGGATCTGGGCTTGTACGAGCCGGATCTAGCCGGATCCGGGCTCGAACGAGCCGGATCCGGGCTCGAACGAGCCGGATCTAGCCGGATCCGGCTCGTTCGAGCCGGATCCAACCGGTTGGATTTTTGGGATTTTTGGGTTTTTCGATTTTTGAGGGTTTTGGATCTTTTAGATGACAAGTTTATTTTTCGGATTTAAGTGATGACAAGTTTTGTTTGTGGGTTTAGGGTTTTTGAGTTTGTGGGTTTTTTTGGATGACAAGTTGAGTTTAGGGTTTTTTGAAACGATTTTATGTTTTGGGGTGATGACAAGTGATTTTTTATGAGTTTTGAGCAATTTAAATTTGTTCTACGGATCTGACTGATGATAAGTGCGTTTTAAGGTTCTAGGTGATGACAAGTTGTTTTACGGTTCTGGGGGTGATGACAGGTTTGTTTTAAGGGTTTTTGAATGATTTTATGGGTTTGGATATGTTTTTGGATTTTTTGGATGACAACTTTGTGTTTCGGATTTAAGTGATGACAAGTTTCGTTGTGGGTATAGGGGTTTGAGTTTGTGGGTTTTTTGGATGACAAGTTCATTTTAGTGTTTTTGGGACGATTTTATGATTTAGGGTGATGACAAGTTGTTTTTATGGTTCTAGGTGATGACAAGTTTGTTTTTATGGGCTTTGGCGATGACAAATCCTTTTTTAATGTGTTTTGGTGATGACAAGTTGTTTTACGGATCTGGGGGGTGATGACAGGTCTTGTTTAATGTTTTTTTGGATGATTTTATGGGTTTGGGTATGTTAGATCTGTATATATATATATTACTTATAATTATGGCCTATTAGCTCTAATGGTAGACCAATGTGCTTGATGCACAATAATGTGAGTTCAAATCCCACATAGGTCAATTTCTGAACTCGCCATCACCTGATGACATGTTTTTTACGTGAATGATGGGTTTTACCTCAACTTGTCATCAGATGACAAGTTGAGGTCGTGAGTGGTGAGTTTTATCTAAACTGATCATCACTGATGACAAGTTTTTTGTACGTGGACTGATGACAAGTAGCTTGTCATCTGATGACACATCACTTGTCATCACTAATGTCACGCCAGTCAACGCTGGTCAATGCCGGTCAACACTGGTCAATGTCGGTCAACACTGGTCAACGACGGTCAACGCCGGTCAACGCTTGATGGGTGATAGGGGTGCTGACGTCATCAATGGCATATGATGACGTCATCTTGTAATTTTGATAAAAAGGTAGGGGTAAAATTGGAAAAAAGCCTATGGGACCTCATCATCAACACAAGTGACAATATTCACACCTAATTGTCAACACAAGAGACAATATTCACATTAATTGTCATCACAAGAGCCAATATTTACACCTAATTGTCAACACAAGTGACAATATTCACACCTAATTGTCAACACAAGTGACACCTAATTGTCATCACAAGTGACAATATTCACACCTAATTTTCATCATAAGTGACACCTAATTGTCATCACAAGTGACAATATTCAAGTGACAATATTCAACTATTAACTAGAAGATTATAGTTATCACGCCAAATAAGTATAGCTAAAACAAGACTTATGCACACAACTTCAAATTATCATCACAAATGACAATATATATCATCACCAATGATATTAAAGAATCTTCTTGATAACACATAATTTTCGTTACAAGTGACAATATTCAGCAAATAACTAGAAAATTTCAAGATTATAGCAATTACACCGAATAAGTATAGTTAAAAACAAGACTTATGTACACAACTCCAAACTATCATCACAAGTGACAATAACTGTCATCACAAGTGACGATATATGTTAAATGTATAAACAAGAAAAGTCATTCAATCAACGAAAACAATCTGATCCAAAATTAATTAGTGACACTAATGTGATCCAAAAAATGCCTCTAGGTTATATAGGCAGTAAACATGCAGATCGACAGATAGGTAATACTACTATTTAACAAGATTATGTGTAATCTTGCAGTGACAATTTGACAGGAAGGTGACCGTGATTTTGCAATTGCATTATTATATTAGCATGCATAATAGTCTACCATGTGGCAAGTTAGTTTTGCTTGACCTCCCACACAAACTCAAATCCTCTTAACTGAAAAATGAAGCTCTCTTATACACACCAACAAAAATATATTTCTTCATCCCAAATTGGCAACATCACACACCACTGAACCCTAGAATGAACCTCACACACAAAACGCCCCTCAAAGGATGAGCAACTTAATGCACTTCACTAGAAGCTAATCATAATCATACTTGGAGCATGAAAAAAGCTCCAACCAGAAACAGTAATCATTTCTTAGCAAGCAAAGACAATTGGCATTTCCAAATCTGCATCCCAATCAATGCATAGATCAAATCAAACAGTAAAAATCAGTCACCTCCGAATTACTCTCGGAATCAAACCACCGAAAGAGAGCGTCTCCGTCTACCAGCGCCAATCCGACCACCGTCGCCGGAGCTTCCTCCGCCAATCAGACTCTTTCTGAAGCTGCTCTGCCTAGACACCGACCTACCTCTCCTCTACGCCGCCGCCGTCTCAGACGAGTAAATCTCAAAGCTTCTAAATTTGTACTTGCCTCATAAATTTGTATAATCAGCGTCAGTTGAACAATTCTTTAGGCAAAACACATTTTTCCACATAAAAAAGGAGTAGTGACAGTTCTCATTTATCAAATTGCAATCACAGAATTGGAATTCAAGTTTCAAAAAAGAGATTGAAGCCTAACCTGTACGTTTCGAGAACGATCGTGACAGCGGAGCGCGAGAATCGAGAGGAGGTGGAGGCAATGGCGGTGGTCGCGACGGTGGAGGTGGTGCCAGCGGCAGCCGTTGACGTTTCAGTGCAGCAAAGAGCGAATGACGAGGCTGGAGAAGCCTTTTCCTCCGTCGCCGATGAACTGAGGCTCGAGGAGCGAATCGGAGAAAAGAATCCAGTCCGCACCACAAGCTTCTCTCCGACATCGTCTTCCCGACCACCGCTCCGATCTCCGGCGGTATCAAACAAGCCTTCTTCTCTGCCTCCGGCGCCTCCGCAATCACTGTGAGCGTCCTTTCACCTTCAGATCCTTCTCGAAACCGACATCGACGGTTCAGATCTCCCAATTTCCGCCTCCTCCTCGGTGGTCGTGACGTAGATAGTGGTGGCCAGATCTTCCAGCGGCAGTAGCGACTTGGAGGAGAGAGAATCGGGATTTTAGGAGAGAGAAGAAGACAATAGCGACTTGGAGGAGAGAGAATCGGGATAGTAGGAGTAATTTATTCTTTTGTTTTGTGCTAGTTTTGCAAATTGTCTATAAGACAGCTATTTTGACAAATCCGCCCCTCCAACATGCCGCTTGGTTTACATTATTCTAATATCTATCTTGTTTTCATCACTTATCTATCTTTTTCTACTCTACAAAGACTTTCCTATTTAAAAACAGGAACACACAATTCACAAAACATACTTTTTTTATTCAATTTATGATCCAAACAACTATCTTAGGGATACAAATGTCTACCATCGTTAACCCTTAGGAATCCTAAAGAAATCACTAAACTAACTTTAAATTAACATTAAACAACAAATAGGAATAGATAATGAATACTGGCTAGATAACATATTTAAATTAACAAAAAGTTACGTTTAGCAGTTTAGCTAACTATGTAAAAATATAAAGAGGCAATTGGGTGGGAGGGTCTAATTTTTGCAAATAATGTAGGAAATGGGCTAGAGATGAAAAGTGTGTGGTAAATGAACTAATCATTTTATATAAAAGCCCTCATTTTCTCTCTCTTTCCATTCTTTTCTCTCTCCCAAGATCCATCCTCTCCCTCTCCCTTTTCCCTCTCCCCCTCCATCTCCTCATCTTTCCCTCTCCATCTTCCCTCTTCCTCTATAGATAATGGCGACGAGGTCATGGTGACCGGCTTTTCGAGGGTGCCGCCGTCGACAAAGTTGAAGAAAACGACGGGATACCCGAGCTTGGCGGCCGATAAGGCGACGAGGTGGCCGACGTGGTGACCGATGAGAGGAAGAGGTGGCCGATGAGACATTTCAAGGTATGTATACCTTTGAAAGTTCTAGATCTAGATCTAGGTTTTTGTTTAGATTTTTTAGATCTAGGTTTTTTTGAAAGTTGTAACTCTAGATCTAGATCTACACCATTGTCATCGTTGTTTTTGGATCTAGATATAGATTCAGAGTTGTTTTTTAGATCTAGATCTCGATCTAAAAAAACCGGTGACAAAAATCCAAAAAACCCTAGATCTAGATCTAAATCTAGAAAAATCATAGATCTAGATCTAAATTTATATGTGGTGACAATCTTAGATCTAGAAACCCTAGGTCTAGATCTAGATCTATGATTTTTTAAGATCTAAAGTCAAAATCTATACGCGATGACAAGTTTTTAGTTTGGTAACAAAGTTTTCTTTGCGGTGACAAGATTTGTACGTGAATTAAAGTTTTCTGTGTTTATCACCAAGGTTTGTGCGCAATCTAGGGTTTTATGTTCTGTAAACAAAATCTGGAGTCTAATCTTTACGTGATGACAAGTTTTCAATTTGGTGACAAAATCTGTACGCAGTGACAGGTTGAATGTAGCCAAGTTTTCTTTGTGGTGACAAAATTTGTACGTGGTTTAGGGTTTCTGTGTTTGTCACCAAGTGTTGTTCGCAATCTAGGGTTTTATGTTTTTCAGTTTGGTGACAAAATTTGTACGCGGTAACATGTTGAATGTAAGCAATTTTTCTTAGCGGTGATAAGATCTACACGCGATCTAGATTTTTCTGTTTTGTCACCAAGTTTTGTGTGTGATCTAGGGTTTTCTGTTTTCCAGTTTGGTGACACAATCTGTACGCGGTGACATGTTGAATGTAATTCAGTTTTTTATGCGGTGACAAAATCTGTATGCGGTTCTCTGTTTGGTTTAACATGTCACCACATTTTGTGCTGGGTGACAACTTTGATTGCTAGGTGATGATAAGTTTTTATATATTACTTTTAATTATAGCCTATTAGCTCAAACGGTAGAGTAACGTGCCTAGCGTACGATAATGTGGGTTTGAATCCCACATAGGCTTACTAATAAATTTTGATGACAAGTTTGAGTGCAATTTGGGGGTGGTTCTAGGTAAGGTGACAAGTTGTAAACGCGATGACAAGGTTTTGTATGGGGGGGTTTGTACGCGGTGACAAGGTTTTGTATGGGGGAGGAGAATTTTCTGTACGCGGTGACAAATGCATATACATTAACATGTTTGGTGGTGACAGGTTTGAGTGTGATGACGTCATGTTCTGGGATGTTTTTGTAGTTGTCACCAAAAAGAGCCTATTTACCTCATTTTTTCACTGTGCCGCCCACTTCCCCTATTGTTGTCACCAGTTGAGTCCATTTACCCAAAATCGTCTAATATAAATCAACCCATGACATTCCATACATAATAATGTGATATATGAAAATATCGACGAAAATGGGTATATGGGTTTTGGGCAAGCAAAAATGGAGTAAATAGGCTATAAGGAAAAAAAATGAGGTCCCATAGGCTTTTTTCCAATTTTGCCCCTACCTTTTTTTCAAAATTACAAGATGACGTCATCATATGTCATTGATGACGTCAGCACCCCTATCACCCATCAAGCGTTGACCAGCGTTGACCGACGTTGACCAGTGTTGACCGACGTTGACCGACGTTGACCAGCGTTGACCGGCGTGACATTAGTGATGACAAGTGACGTGTCATCAGATGACAAGCTACTTGTCATCAGTCCACGTACAAAAAACTTATCATCAGTGATGATCAGTTTAGATAAAACTCACCACTCACGACCTCAACTTGTCATCTGATGACAAGTTGAGGTAAAACCCATCATTCACGTAAAAAACATGTCATCAGGTGATGACGAGTTCAAAAATTGACCTATGTGGGATTTGAACCCACATTATTGTGCATCAAGCACATTGCTCTACCATTTGAGCTAATAGGTCATAATTATAAGTAATATATATATATACAAATCTAACATACCCAAACCCATAAAATCATCCAAAAAAACATTAAAACAGACTTGTCATCACCCCCCAGATCCGTAAAACAACTTGTCATCACCAAAACACATTAAAAAAGGATTTGTCATCGCCAAAGCCCATAAAAACGAACTTGTCATCACCCAGAACCATAAAAACAATTTGTCATCACCCTAAATCATAAAATCGTCCCAAAAACACTAAAATGAACTTGTCATCCAAAAAACCTACAAACTCAAAACCCCTATACCCACAACGAAACTTGTCATCACTTAAATCCGAAACACAAAGTTGTCATCCAAAAAATCCAAAAATATATCCAAACCCATAAAATCATTCAAAAACCCTTAAAACAAAACTGTCATCACCCCCAGAACCGTAAAACAACTTGTCATCACCCAGAACCTTAAAACGCACTTGATCCGGCTCGTACGAGGCCGGATCCGGCTAGATCCGGCTCGTTCGAGGCCGGATCCGGCTAGATCCGGCTCGTTCGAGGCCGGATCCGGCTAGATCCGGCTCGTTCGAGGCCGGATCCGGCTAGATCCGGCTCGTTCGAGGCCGGATCCGGCTAGATCCGGCTCGTTCGAGCCTAGATCCGGCTGGTACGAGCCTAGATCCGGCTAGATCCGGCTCCTTCGAGCCTAGATCTGGCTCGTTCGAGCCCGGGATCTGGCTCCAACGAGCCCGGATCTAGGAGAGAGGGAGAGAATGGAGAGAGAGAGAGAGATGGCGGACGAACTTGAGGGCGGCGCGACGATGGCGACGGAGAGGGAGGGCGGGCGGGCGACGACGGCGGGCGGGCGACGGCGGTGACACAGAGGGAGGGCGGGCGGGCGACGGCGGCGACGGAGAGGGAGGGCGGGCAGCATGAGGAGAGGGAGAGGAAAGAAAATGGAGAGGAGAGGGAGGAGGAGAGAGTTTGGAGAGGAGAGAGGGAGGAGAGAAGAAATGAGGAGGAGAGAGAGAAAGTGGGTAGAATTTTGGGGTTTTATAGGGGGAAAAAGCCTATGTAGTTCATTAATTTTTTGGGGAGGTTAGCCTCTCCAAATTCACCCCAAAACAACCCCCCCCCCACCCCAATCCCTCATATTAGTTCTACCGTAGAATTCAAGTTGTTTAATTAATAATTTTATCCAAATATATAAATATGTATCTTATCATTATGTATACACATTTAATTATTACATAGATCTATCATAAACCTTTTATTTAAAAAATATTTGTTTTGTCATTTTATATAAATCATAATCATAATATTATCATATTAACTTTAAATATTTTTTCGTAATTTTACTATGGTATTTTGTTAAATCATCAATGGTAGTAAATTCTACCACTAAATTTAAGCAAATTTTGTTAGAATAATATATAAAATATGTTTTTACTATCATATCATATTAAAATATCAATAAAAAAAGTAGATGTTATATTTACCATACATATCAATAATATTGCATAATGATTACTCTTTAGAAAAAAATTATAAATTTCTTAATTAAGATAATAATTCTAATATTTTCATTACCTATTTATATACAATAACATATATACGAGTAATTAGTTTTTTATTTAACTTATTAAATATTATCCATATCTTTAATATAATAATATATTAATCCGAGTGTTTATTTAAACTTATTAATTTTATTATATAAGTTAGTTTAAGTAATTTAATTTAAATCCCAAAAGATTTGTATCAATTGTTAATAAAATGTGAAAAATGATAATGCATCTTATATTGTGTCATGCTTCCACAATTATTTAAATATATGTTTATATATGTAAAGTAAATATATAAATAAAATTTTATTTATATAAATGATGATATACAAGAATTATGTCATATTATAATCCAAAAAATAAGTTTCGTTTTACAAAGCAAAGTATACATATGATAATATTTGTAATTGTTATAGTAAATTCATACACAAAGCAATAATTAAATAAGTAACACCCGTCATCTGCCAATTATCCCTATTATCACAATTTTGAGACATTATAAGTCAATATAATATAAAATGAGATGTTTTATTTTGTTTTGATTTTATTTTTTATTTTAATACTATAATTTATTAGTACGAGATATAATTACTATGAATTGTTATTTATTTTAAAAATATTAAAATACAATATCAAAATTTAGAAATATAAAATGAGTCCAACATGATTCTAATGACTTTATATATTGAAATAAATAAAAATATTAATCAACTGTTATTTTATTATGAAGATATAAGATAAGTTATTATGAAAATGATAATATATAAGTTAAGTAAAATATAGTATACATAAACTTATTTAATATTAAAGATAGGAATAATAACTTGATTATAAAAGAGGGATTCTGTTTTTAAATTATTTTAAATTTTAAATTTTTTAATTACTTCTTACATACAGAGATTAAAAATATAAATACTATATTAAATAGTATAGAATGTTTTATCATAATTCAAATAATACCTTTTACATGAATTGATAATAAAGCATGTAATTAGATTAGTTAAAATAACATGAAAAAACATTTAATAAATATAAATTGATTTAAAATAACATGTAATTAGATTATGAGAGATAAAATCTGAGTTAATAGGAAGATAATATATAATTAAGTAAAATTTAATAAATATAAATTGATTTAGTATCAAAGATAAAAAAAAATATATAACTTATTTAGAAAAAGAGGCTTCCATTTTAAAAGTATTTTTCAAATTCAAATTGTTCAAATTAATTCTTACATAAATAGTTTAAAAAGGTAATTGAAAATATAAGTTAATCAATATGTATCTTTTATAGAGGAAAATTTTAAAGATAGATCATATTGCTTTAAAGATAGATATTAGATCAATAGAAAAAGGATAAAATTAAAGATTGGATATTTAAGGAAATTTTAAAGACAAATATTATACCTTAAAAGATAGATATTAGATGGGTAAGAAAAAAGATAAAATTAAAGATTAGATAAATAAGAAGAGTAAATCATATAAAATTGTTAATGAAGTGGGGCCAAAAGTAACATAGAGGCTCGAAATTCTCCGGCTTTAGTATAGATTATAGATAGATATTAATTTTAGTTAAAATTTTATAAAGTTATTCAAATGTATAGTTCGATACAAAATCTTGTATTAATTTTTCTTCTTCCGGGATTTATAATATTGATAGATTATTTGTGCTACAATATATTCTTTTAATCGAATAAAAATTTGTAAGATTATAATTCTTTTATAAGGATTGAATACTTTTTTTTTATCAATAAATTTCCTTGATTTACAATTACGATTTTTATACTATTTTTATTTTATATTTACTTTATAATTAAATTGTTCTAATAAAGATGGGTGATGCCGTTGATGCGGTACAGTTAAAAAAAATTGGATATATTTTTTACAGGTTTGGATAGATAAGCTTTTATTAAAAGAAAATAATATATTTTGAAATTTTAGATTTAACAATATGTTTGGTTTCAATACAAATCTTAATTTTTCAAATCTATCTATTAGTGATATTTTTAATTTTGTAATATTGGATCAAGATTTTAATATTTTTAGTAGATAAGAAAAGTTATATATAAAATTAAAGTTTTATTTTTTTAGAAAAAGAAAACAAAATGAAAATCAGTCGATAAGAGGACATCTAATGTGGGGTCTACAATGGAATTTCAACCAATTAAACAAACTAGATTGTTTTAATAATGATGGGTGATGCGGTCCAATGAGAAGTTGATATATGCCGTTCTAAATATTATTTTTAACCTCCGCTTTAGTATATAGTTATGATGATATGATGATGATATAGGCATTGCACACGCCCTTCTTCATTCACATAAGCCATAATCAAGTGACCGAGAAGCTTGATGGTCTTGAGCCTTTTGACCTAGATTTTGAATCCAATCAGCTGACTTTCATCGTGCTAGAAGTCGACGACCATGTCTTCAAGTGATAACTTTTTTTCTTGGATAAAAGGGAGCCAAGAGGATCCATCTAAAACCGACTTGAGGTAACGGACAAGCTTACGTGTTGAGCAAGTTAACGTCCACACTATGCCGTTCGCTTCGACTTCAACAGTCATCACATGCTCACTTAAATGAAATACAGATTTTTTTTTCTTTTCCTTTTCCCATCAATGTCGATCATCAACCTAGTTTCCCCCCTGCAAGCTCTCTTCGATCGACAGTACTACCCTCATCTCCTTCTTCCCGATTTATTTCCCAGATCTCCGATTTAGTAGCCCCGCCAACAACCCGATGTAGAAATAAAACACTACAGAGCAAAGAGTTAGTAAAAATGTTGGCCGATGAATGATGTCGTTGTCGTTGCTGCGTCGTGGATAACCACTGCCTTAGAAATGAAAACGCCCTGACTCTGGTGCAAATCAGATAGCGGCGCTCGCCCCCCAAGGTTAGCACAGCGTCCACTCGAACTGGTGCACACTAGTAAGAATGGAATGGGATCACCACACCGCGACGCGCTCGCCACGAGCCCGAGCCGAGCTGGCAGCGGCGGCGGCTCAGGCATGGGAGTTCTTGCTCTAGCTCACACTTTACCATATGGAAATAGGAGGTTTAATAACCACATGGTATTTGTACCATGCTTCCGATGTGGGAAGCAGCCAGCTGCCCCCACACCACCTTTTCCCATTCCTGTGCATTCACATGGGTAATGTTATCCACACCCGATTCCCACAAGCACCCTGGCTTCCACCTCATCCCGTTTGACCCCCTTCCGCCAACCACGAACCCACCGGAACTCCCACACCCGACGACGGCCAAATCCGACGACCACTGCAACCGCTGACCCAACGCTCGACTCCGACCCCGAAGACAAAAAACCTACCTAAAATTCCAGCCTCGATCCCGACCCCGACCACAGAACAGAGAAAGAAGAAAAGGAAAGCTTACCGGAAATTTGGACAAGACCGGAATGACAAAAGGAACGGTGGAACTCGGCGACGTCCGGCAAACCACACGTCAGTAGTAAGCATTGGCAATGTACAGAAAAGAAGAAATCCCCCGAGAATGCTTTTATAGCTTTTGCCTTTTGGCTAAAATAGGTTTAGATTTGATTCTATCTTTAGAGATTTTCGGTTAAGCTTTAATTACATATTTTAATTTTAATTATTTCTTTTATCTTCTTGTTTGATTTAATATTATTACTATAGATATTTTTTTATCCAATCTACTATACTATCAAAATCCGAAATAATTTACAAACCGAGAAACGGAAAACGGAACGGAATCCGGATATTACATAATCTATAAATCATAATCATAATATTTTACCCATTTAATTAAATATCATTTTGACTTTTAATATTTTTTTTGTAATTTTATTATGCTATTTTTTTAAATCATCAATGTTAGCAAATTCTACCACTATATTTAAGAAAAATATTCATTCTATTAAAATAATATATTAAATATGTTTTTACTATCATATCATATTAAACTATGAAAAGAAAATAGATGTTATATTTATCATATATATCAGTAATATTGCATATTGATTACACTTTAGGAAAAAAAGATAGATTTTTTAATTAAGATGATAATTCGTTAACATTTTCATTACGTATTTATTTTTTCAAAAAACAATAACATATACACGAGATAATTTGGTTTTATATTTAACTTAATAAATATTATCTATACCTTTAATATTATAATATATTAATCCGAGTTTTTAGTTAAAATTATTGATTTTATTATTATATAAGTTAGTTTACGTAATTTAATTTAAAGGTCAAAAGATTTGTATCAATTGTTAAGAAAATTTGATAATGAATCTTATCTTATGTAATTATTCCTCTATTATTTAAATACATGTTTATGTGTGTATTGTATAACAAGTAAATATATATACATGAAATTTATTTATATATACGATGATATACAAGAATTATGTCATTTTATAATCCAAAAAATAAGCGTCGTTTAAAAGAATAGTACACATATGATAGTATTTGTAATTGTTATAGTAAACTCATACACAAAGCAATACATAAATAAATAACATCTCCGTACAAGGTACAGGTAATTTGCTAGTATATTATAAAAGCCGACCATTTTCGAGCCACCACGTTGATTTTGACCCACTTTATTAAAAATGTTATATGTTTTATTTTTCTTAATTATCTAAATTTTAATTTTATCTTTTTTCTTACTCATCTAATATCTATCTTAAGGCATACTATTTATCTTTAAAATTTCCTTAATTATTTAATCTTTAATTTAATCTTTTTTCTTACTCATCTAATTAATATCTATCTTTGAAACAATATTATCTATCTTTATAATTTTCTTCTATAAAAGACACATATTAATTAAATTATCTTTTTCAATTACTATTTTAATCTATTTATGTAAGAAGTAATATAATAAATTTGAATTTAAAAAATAATTTTAAAAGAGAAGCCTCCTTTTCTAGATAAGTTATTATGTTTATCTTTGATACTAAATCAATTTATATATATATATATATTATTTTGTACTTAAAGGATATATTATCATGTTCCTAATAACTTGGCTTTTATCTCTAATAATTAAACAATTAAATTTTTTAATGTTACTTTAATTAATCTAACTACATTCTTTATTATCAATTTATGTAAAAGATATTTTTTTGAAGTTTGATAATATATTGATTCTATCCTTTTTCATGTATTATTTATCTTTTTAATCTCTTTATGTGAAAATTAATTTAAAATTTTTGAGTTTAAAATAATTTAAAAATAGAAGCCCTTTTTATAATCAAATTATTACCCTTTACTCCCTTTAGTGTTAAATAAATTTATATTTACTATCTTTTACTTAACTTATATATTACCATTTCATAATAACTTAGCCTATATCTTTCATAATAGAATAATTGGTGATTAGTATATTTTAAGAAAAATGTCTTTAAATAATACCAAGTATCGCCATTGAACCAATAATAATACCAACTTTAAAAATCCTAAAAAGCTATACAAACTATACAAGTATTAACCGAAAACAATACGGGACTATTTTCCGTCAAAATTTACGGTAGCCCCGCTAACATGGAAGCACTTTGGAGTTGACGATTCGCGAACTCTTCTCCACAGACTGGAAATGGCATACGATGATACGAGCTTTGGTTTCCACAACCTTACATCTCTCACGGGTCGCGCGAGATAGAGTTGGTGATGGGGCGTTGTCGATTGCTCGATTGCAGACGTCAATTGTGTGAGGTGGAGCTATGGTGATATTCGTGTACGTTCTTCCTCTCGAATCTTTTGTTGGTCCTCTAAATTAATTAGGTTTGATATGTTCAGTTTGGGTTTATTTAATTTGATTTGGGTAGATCGTAGACGTACATGATTGTGTTCAATTTGGGTTTAATTAGGTTTTTTTTGAATAATAGTGAGTTGGCATTTAAAAAAAATATAAATAAGGTATAAATTTTAGAGATGCCATGTCACTTTTCCGGTTGCCATGTCAGCAGGGTTACCGAAAAGTTTGATGGAAAATAGTCTCATATTATTTTCGGTTAATACTTTAATAGTTTGTATAGTTTTTTAGAATTTTTAAAGTTGGTATTGTTATTGGTTCAATGACGATACTTGATATTATTTAAAGTTATTTTTTCTTGAAAAATAACAACAAAACGTTTTTTTATGTGATTAATTGAAAAAATTGCTTTCGGGCATCTAGTTATATATTAAAGTCGAGACTTTTCTAGCCTCCACATTAATTATGGTCCCACCTCATCGTAAATCAATTATAAATTA
Source organism: Polygonum aviculare (assembly GCA_934048045.1). Taxonomy (NCBI): domain Eukaryota; kingdom Viridiplantae; phylum Streptophyta; class Magnoliopsida; order Caryophyllales; family Polygonaceae; genus Polygonum; species Polygonum aviculare. Next base: position 11,981,584 of record OW204023.1, on the reverse strand, counting down.
GTTATAATTAAAGAAATTTTACAATTATAGAAATTTCATACCTATGTCTTTATCTAATTACCATATATCAATATATCAAAATAATATCTATATCCATACTGTAGGAAAATCATATCCTATACTGATAAACTATCCAAACAATACCTATTTATACAATCTAGATTTATTCCAAAAAGATTCTTTATCTAATTTCCATGTGTTAATATATCAAAATATTATCTATATCCATAATCTATTCAAATAATATCCTATATTTATAAAACTATCGAAATAATATCTACATTATATTTATTATTTTTTTATATTTTAGGTTGGTTTATAAGACATTTCAAGTATAATATTACAACAAAATTATAAACAGAAAAATATACTACAATCAAAGTTATATGGCAGAAACAAGTCAATTCGAATTAAATACAATAGTACTATCATGATGTATATTATCAGTAAATGGAATAAAATGTGCATAAGTTGAATAAAACAATGTATTCAAAATAATTATAATATTTAAGACATAGTCGTACATGGTATGACGAGCTAAGCTAGTATGCAATAAATATAGGGACGATTAAATTTCGGTTGGACCCGTAAAACTAGATTGAACCGATCGAACGAAGCCGAAACAAATAAAGTTTGGTTCAATTCAAGATTTCGGTTTGATTTGGCTTCAATTTTTCCCTATTTGGTTTAACTTTTTCAAAGAAAAATGTTATAATTATTGAAAATTGAAAAAACCGAACTGAAACAAAGCTTTTTTGTTTGATTTTCGATTCATCAAATTTAAGAATTTTGGCTCGGTTCAGTTTTTTCAGTTCGTGAAGTTTCAAATCGATGCTCAACCCAATTTATATGCATACATATGAGATGACAATGTGTTCAGCTTAATTAAGTAGCTTATTGCAAAAATGAAATAAAAAACATAAAATAATCTCAAGTATCAACTTTCAACCAAAAATAATTTAAAGTTTAATAATCACCAATCACAATCAATGGTACAAACTATCGTAATACAAACTATCGTAATAATTTAAAGTTTAATAATCACCAATCACAATCACAATGCAATTGATGATGCGATGACCGAAAATTTGACATACCAACTTAATGTTGTAGGTAAATGTAGAAAACCACCCTTTAAATCTTCAATTTTGCACAACACCGCCATCTAAACCTGTATTTGTGGCAAACCACCCGTTAAATTTAAATGGAAAGGTCATTGTTATAGAAAATAAACGATAAATAAACAAAATTTCAGTTGAAAACATAAGTTATATAATATTTTTGAATTTATTTACATTATTTTATATTATAATTAAAATTTAACTTAATAAATATAAAAGTACGTCTTTGTTATAGAAAATAAAGGAATTTTAATGGAATATAAGAGAAATTACAAGTAAGGGTACAAAACACGAGGATATTTTCTGAAATAAGTTTTGTACTGAAACACCATTTAAACCATTCAAAAAAGTTAAAAGTTCGAGAATACCCTGCGACATTTTCCTTAAAACCCAAATATAAAATCTCAACCAATCAACCCATGGAGAGAAGTAGGAGGGGGCGTGCAATGGTTTCCATGAGTTCGGAACTTCAGAAAGATGCCGGAAAATACAAGACCATATACGTAAGTATTGATAAAGTTAGGACATATGGTATAAATTTACTTAAAAATTTCCAAATCAGGATCCGGAACTCAAAAAGTATAGGCTAAAATTAAATTCAACATGAAACTTATTTCAAGTCCGCGTTTCCTCTATCCCTCTGTCGATATTCAAACAATTTCCAATCAAATTCACACTCGAGATTTCGTTCTAAACCCTAGATCCAGTCCCGAAAGCCTCAAAGAGTGCCCGAATTCCCAGATTTCCTCTTCAGGATTTCATGGTTTGAGGGGAATTTCGTGTCCACCGGCCTTCCAGATCGCGAGCTGACCTAATTGCGCCCTCATATCTCAATTGGAGCTTCTCAAAGTGACTTCTTTTTGGACTTGGAGATCGGTGTCAATAAGATTGCCATGAACTACGGTTTGTCCGATAGCAGCGGTGAGTTTAACACCACGATTGGATCTCTTGAAGCCTTTTCGATTCCTCTCAAGGGGTTTTGCAAGATCCAATCTTGCTTTGGTTTGGTTAGGGTTTTCTCAGAATTCGAAACTTTACGATTTCGATTTAGTAAAACCTCGTATAATTGCAGGGACGGATGACGACCTTCCACCTTCACACCAGAATAGATTCGCAAGAGCTGGCCGTCTTTCTGGCAATGGAAGATCTATGGCTGCTGGTCCTCCTCCCCTTCCGAGAATGCAAAGCGAAATGGAAACCCAGATCCACCTTATTGAACAAGAAGCTTATTGTTCAGTCTTGCGTGCTTTCAAAGCTCAATCAGATGCCATTACATGGGTATTGACCATGGCTCAGATCTAAATACTCGAAGGATTGTTACATTCATTTAGTTTGAAATACAATTTGCCTTTTACATTACAGGAAAAGGAGGGCTTAATAACAGAGCTCAGGAAAGAGTTGAGAGTGTCAGATGAGGAACATAGGGAGCTTCTATCACGAGTCAATGCTGATGAAATGATCAGAAGGATAAGGTGTGGTGCTAGATTGGATGATTCTTGTATTTGTTGTAATCATAGCCTCAGCTTCTATGGTAAAATTTTTGCTTGTTCAGGGAATGGAGGAAAGCAAACGGAATACAACCAGGCATGTTTGCTGCCCCTCCACCAGTTCTTGACAATGTACCTAGCCCAACAGTGTCTGCATCACGCAAGAAACCGAAAGCATCCCAATCTGCATCTTTATCCGTGGGGGCACCTTCTCCTGTAATGCAGCAGAATGTGCATCCGGCTCCCATGAAACGAGGGCCTCCACCTGGAGCAAGAAGGAGGCCAAAAGCAGTAAGTTGAGCTAGTGTGATGAAGCTGTATTGTGTCCAAAATGCTGATCTTTATTAATCTGTACTGCTATGTGATATTGTTCAATGTAGTTTCCTGCTTCAAATCTTTCTGGGAGGGCCCAGGCTTCTAATCATGGTGGTTTGGGTGGATTTGTGGCTAATGAGCCTGCTAAAACTGCAAATTGTGATCCCTTAATTGGCAAGAAAGTCTGGATACGATGGCCTGAGGATAACACCTTCTATGAGGCTGTGATAACAGATTATGATCCTGCACAGGTATGAATAGGATGTTTAGTTACATCAAGTAAGCGTATTGGTTATGCTGTTTTTCCTTCTAAGTTTGTGAATCTCTTGATTTTGATGCATTGATTGTAACTCAAAATTTCAGGGGCTGCATGCTCTTGTATATGACATGCATACAGCTAATGAAGCATGGGAGTGGGTCAATCTGAAAGAGGTACTTTTATCTTTGTCCTTGCTCAGAGTGGTCTTGGAAAGCATGCCTGTTGTGTTGGACTGGGTTTGAACATATTACTATTAATTTTTTTGCCATATATATTGAGTAGTGACTTCTAATGCAATGGTGCTCAAATGCTCTAATATGCTATCTATCTTTTCATAGTATTTTTTTGGTAATGTAAGCAATAGAGTCGCTGGATTATTGTTGTGGATCCTTTTTGTTGGTAATTGGTGCCATGAATCTGGATAACAACACGATTCAGCTATAAATCATATGCTATTCTTCTTTTCCCCTCTAAAACTAGCGCTCAGGAAATATCCTTTCACTTAATCTAGAATATTCTCTTGCTTACTGCTCTCAGTACATTCAGTTTTTCACATTTTATTCGCAATGCTTCTCCGTTGCAATAACTTAATTTGATGTGATTGTTGGCCTTATTGATTTACAGACTGATTTTTGGCTACAATGTTTGAATTTATGCTTGCTATCCTTAGATGTCTCCTGAAGATATCAGGTGGGAGGGGGAGGATCCTGGGGTATCCCAAAGAGGTACCCATGGTGGGGCCGGACGTGGAACAAAGAAAGTGCCTCCTCGTGCTGCTCCTGGTCCTGGAAGAGGCCGTGGAGCCTTGAAGGGTCAGGTCAAGAATGATTCATTTTTATCACAAAACGGTATTGGAAGGAAAGCATCATCTGGTGATATTGAACTTCTGCATACAGATACTCTTATAAAGGAGGTGGGTAAATATTTTTCAAATGCTCAGTGTTGCATCCAGCTGTTGTAGTGACAGTTTTAATGAGGATTAAAAAGGCATTGCCTAATCGCTGAATTCTAAATTCTAAATTCTGATTCCGTTTCAGGTTGAAAAGATTTTCAATGGTAACCATCCCGACCCCACAGAAGTAGAGAAAGCCAAACAAGTGCTGAAAGTAATACTAAGCTTCCTTTCTTTGCTTTTCCATCCTGACCCTCAACAAAATGTTTTTTTTTTCTGTGGTCAAGTGGAAGCTTATATTTCATTTATAGTTGGGAGTGCTTTTACTCACACTCAAATCAACTCTTGACACAGGAACATGAACAAGCACTAGTCAAGGCAATTGAAAGGCTTGAGGATGCGTCAGATGGTGAAAGTGGTAATCACTGATTGCCTTTACATTGTGAGATGGTGATGTAGATGCTTTAAACTCTTTTTGTTTTCTGTTGGAGCTATGAACTTTATTAAGTTCCATCACCTAAGCTTTAGTTTTATGAGTTGGTGTTGTAGCTATATAACAGTATCCTCTGTATATATCTGTTGATCATCATGCGGAAACCACCAAAAGATATCTAGTCTGCCAATCCGTTTTTGCTCCCTAGCTTTGTTGAAGCTAACTTAATGATAAGATTTCATCTGCAAGTTACACACCATGGGTCATGTCTAATCTTATGAATGATGATGGTCAAATATACATGGGCATACTGTTTGCTGTCTGTGTAAAGCAAGACCTGATATGATCTGTACTTTGTTGTAATAACACTCTTTATCTTGCTTGTACGTCATAATCCCAGACGGAGAACATCCGTTCTCACAAGGGCGTTCAAATGATCAAGACCGAGGTTGGCGGAAAAGGCAGTTCGGGGAAATGGGTGAAGGAAGAGGAAATGAAGGCCCTGATGGTGAAAAGATAGCTGGATGAGTCGGAGAGTTGCATCTGGATTACACAGTCAATGGCAACGAAAATGATGCTGGAAGATGTAATGTAACGTGTAGGAGCATGTCCCCAGTTTGTACAATTGTTTAACCAGCTTAGATTTACAAGCTCATCTCTAGGTTATGGTTAGGAAACTTAATCATAGTATCTATTTATGCAATGTTCGCACCATGTAATCTAAAAAATGGAAGGAGCTTGCCCCCCCACCTTTTTTTTCCCCTCTTGTAAAACTAAATCTGATTGCTGAATCATAAGACGTTTTCCTTGATGGTGTCATTGGTGATTTTCTTTTGGAGGCATTTTGATCGTATGGAATTGTTAAATTCCTTATTCCTGTGCTTAGACGCCTCATTTCTGCACAGATCAGTTGTGCTATGCAGCGTGCTTTTGCTGGTTTTTTAATTGCAGTATACAATAGCATTTTTACCACTCCAGGGAAGATGCTGTCGCAAATTCATCAATCAAAAATCCCCTCAGGAAAAAAAATGATGTGGGGTCTGTCAGACAGACATGCGACCACCTTGGACTCAAGAATGAGCCAAGGACGATCCTCTACAGCTGAACCATGGCTAGTTGCCAAGGGGTGGCCGTTAATCACGCTGAGGATCCACCAGACGTGGTTTCCTGTCTCCTTAGAAACCAAGGATACAGAGGTACGAGCCTATAGAACAGATCCTGTTCAAGTAAGGTCGTGCCCATCTTCCTCAACTTTAGCTTTATATATTGTCAAGTCTTCTGCTGCCAGCTTCGATGTGGGAAGCGTCTTATTGTAAACCACCTTCACCTTGAGTTTTGTGGAGCACAAGGATTGGGCCTGTGGGGTTCATTTTGGGGCTGCATACATACTGGGCTCTACACATCCAACTCACTGCTTAAGTTTTGGTGAGAGCTACGATTGAGCGTTTCAACTTTGCTGTAAACTTCAGCAAACAAGTACATGAATCGCCTTCGTCGTTTGGAGCAGGGTTGATATCAGTCTGGCGTCATAGTTAAGGTATAATTTTTTCGAGGATTCTTAAGAGCTTATCCAAGTGTGTTTGTTTGGAAAAGTCTATCACTTCCATGTCATCAATGTCTATGTATTTTGCCGATCTCCGGTTTCTCTACAAATGTCAAACCTCTAGCTCCAGATTGTACATCGATTTCAAACAAACAACCCCTCCTTTAACTCATGATTCATCTCCTAGGCTTCTTCTTGGCAGTAGTAGATACAGATCTCCGCCCCGAGACCCTCGTCTTTGGCCCTTCATCCATCTTCTTTCCTACCACCGTTTTCTTCTTACCCACATCCATAACTTTCGCCCTCTCTCCCTCCTTCGAGGATGAGTTTTGCTTTGTCCTCCTATTATTCATACTCGTCGGAGTCGTCGCCTTCTCTTGCTCGCCTTCTTCATCCCGCTTCTCGTCTCTCTTTCTCTTAACACCATTACCTTCCTCGACATTAACACTGTTACTACTGGTCCTCAAATTCGACCTCTCCCTTTTCAGCTTCATTGTCGTATCTTTCCCATTGCTCGCTTTCATCTGATGATCAACATTATTCTCGGCTGCTTCAATCTTCTTCGGCGGTGTAATGGAGCTTAAGTTCCTCCTCCTTCGGCACACCACTATGTTGGTGGGTGAAGCTGGCGGTTTCACGTTCTTGGCATCCAGGTCGGGTTTCCAGGTCTCCGAGCCCTGACTAGGCATCCGGGATGCAATCTCCTTGGTGACTAGACTTCGGAGGTCACGCGCAGCAAGGTGTTGGGTGGAGCTCTTGCAGAAGAAGAGGAGGGCGTTCGTGAAGATGAGGAGGAGGTCACGGAAGAACATCGAGTGGCACTCGGAGTAGACGCCTTGCTCTAATTTGGATTTTACTGTTTCCACGTCCATGTGTTGTCGGATTAGCTTCTTGTACTTTTGTGTTTCCTGCAAAAACATACGTCCAATCTTAACACAGCTGAGCACCTGGAGTTGGCTAATTTTGTGCATTTTTAAGCTCATAAAATTAGCTTTGTATAACTGACTAATTTTAACGTGGTTTTTGTGTGATATACCTTATTTGAATTGACCTAATGTAAGTTTATATGGCACGAGTGTCATGTTAGAGTAACGGGACACTCCGCAAACACCGGATAAAGCACGAAAAAAGTGAATATGCCCTCTGAAGATGAGGAGCCCAGCCCATTTACAGCTACTTTCTCTCTTTCTTTTCTTAGATTAGTCCATGTACCTTGACATTTGATCCTTGTACACTTACATTTGTTTTGTTTTAACAAAAACTAGAATTCATGACCCGTGCTACGCACGGGTTTAAAAATTATTTTGAACCTTTATTAAATAGTTTTAATTGCAAAACTGCATAAAATTGCGTGAATGTGAAAAATGGACTAAGGTATGATAATATAAAATATAATAGATTATACTAAGTATAAAATCAATAAAATATTCCATAAGAAATAAATCAATTGAAAATATAATTCACTTGCGAAACATTTATTATTTGCATCTAAATGCAATTACGTACATATGAAAGATATAGAAAACTATAGAAAGTATATGAAAGATTAAAGTAACATTGTTGGCTATTCATAATATTTTATATACATGGTTTAAAGAAAAAAATATTCATATTTTATGATTTAGGGTAAATATATTTTGTAACTTTCATTAAAAAAATGCAAATATTTTATGATTTATGGTATTCACATATTATGTGATATGATTTACGTTAAGAAAATACATATTGAGAAAATATTCATATATACACATAATAAAACAAATACCCAAAAAACACACTCAAAAAAATACACATAATTTATGATTTAGGGTATAAATATTTTTTGTGATATATGTTCAACAAAGAATATGTATGTGAACATATGTACATTACTCGTACCAATATGTATATGTAAGCTTTTAGCATTTAATTTGTTAGTTATGGCATTTCATAATAGAGTTCAACTAACAACATATACATTTTCATATATACATTACCCGTACAAAATGTTGCTATGAAACTTATTTTCAATTGAAAATATAATACACTTGCGAGAGAAACACTCATTATTTGCATCTGAATGCAATTACGGGTATATTGTGCACTAACACTGATTATATTAGTGTTAATAATATTGCCTTTTCGGGCATCTAGTGTATAACTAATCGTATAAGTTTTTTGCGGGATCTAATTTGAATAAATGTAAATCCTGTTCGTAATATGAAAGTAAAAATTACTCTCGAAATGATAATTATGCTGTAGGTTTTAAAAAATATTTGAACAAAAGTGCTGCTATAGAGGATTGAACCCCCAACCATTGGGTAATTATAGGAAGGCTTTACCACTATGCTATTGTAGTTATTTTGATTATTATTGCATGGTGTTTTTTATATAGGGAAGATTGCAACCATAACTAAATAGAGCAATAAATGAGGACACCACCTAACTTTTATATATATATAGAAGTGTTGCAGATTCCATCTATTAAATGCGTAAAGAATTTCCTTTGTTCATAACATGCATACGAAGAATTTTAAATGCCATAAATTATAGTACTTTATGTATGAATACAAATAGCGAACATAGCATCTTTTAACTTATGCAATGGCCCATTATGTTATGTCAAAACGGTACGGAGTACTCCGTATAATTTATGGTTAAAAAGAAGAAGAAAAACAAGGGAATATCAATCTCTTTTTTTTTGATCAAGAGGGAATATCGATCTCTGCCCCCAAACAAGAAGAAAAAGTACAGTTCCTTGTATTAAGGCTAGCCTAATTTTTATCTTATCAAAAAAAACAAAAATAAAAAAAGTATAAGTTGTCTTAATATTAATGGAGTGATGGGACAATAATTGAAAGTTTTCTAAACGCTCTTCCAAATCTCATGATTAATCATAGAAAATTGCATGGCCCTTCCTTAAGAGTAAAACCACGTTCACCCTAGTTGGTTATTTCTGAGTTATGGCATGAGCAAATGGATCACGCCGAAGTTATGGTACCATATTTGTTGGCTAAAAAGTACTGAAAAATAAGAATAACTTCATTTCTATTTATTTAGAAGATGTCAAATTTACCAAACTAGCGCCTAACACCTAACCCACCTCCTAAATCCTAAACATCACGATACTGGGCGCTTTCTACGTCCTTCCCGCAAGATTAGAGTATAAGCCAAATATTAGTTGTACGTCGATAATACATACACCCACCATACTACTCATTTCCTATTTATTTTATATATAATAACTATGAAAGAAAATATTGCAGAAAGAAAGCATATTCGAGTGATAAAAAAGATCGGGGATTATACTTTTGTGATGACAATGACGAGTTTGCAACTTGCAAGTGCCTTTTTTTCTTAATCAAACTTTTCAAGTACCTAAGTTACATTGCCCAATTTTTGCTAATCTTGCTAGCAATATAACTATTTCTATGGATATCTCTGGCGTGACGTGAGCCACCGAATAGTTTATTCATTTCGCTAAAATACTAACATGACAGTTAGTTGTATGATAATGTATTTAACACGACTTGTAACCTAGAGGTGGTAGCACAATTTGTTGGTAATAGCCTTCTTTTCATTTTCTTTCATTATTTATTTATCCTAATTACGTCGAATTCAAATTGGATCATCAAAATAGTTGTAAGCATAATCATTTTTACCTGGCTAGGAAGCCGGCGCTGGAACACCAACCCGTGCTTATGAGACCGTAGGATCTCCAAGAACTTAATCAACGGCTGAGATCTCTCGTTGGCGGGAGAAACCTCCTCCACCTCACTCTCATTCCTGCTGCTACCAACACCGTTGCCCCGTCGCTTCCGCTTCTGCAACTCCCGCTTCGACTCGGACATCGACTCGCTCGTGTTCCCGAGTCGACCCGCTTGACTCGCTCTCCCAACCACCTCGTCCGCTGAAAACTCCTCCCCCGGTTCACGTCCCAACCCCGTCCGAACCGGATCCGGTTCCCGCTCCCCTATCCGGTTCGCCTCCTTTTTCCCCTGATTCGTCGATTTCGACTCGTTCAGCGACCGATCCTCGGGCTCGTCGGACGGTTCGGATTTTCCGGCGACTTCAATTGAAGATCTGGCCGGTCCTCTGCCTCTCCGATCCGCTCCCGTCGACAGATCTGCTTCCTCCCCCGCCTTCAACGAACTCCTCACTCTCTCCTCCTCTAATCTCTGCACCTTCGATTCCAGCGACCTGCGAAACAACCGAAAATCCGTTCAATCAGATCTCGAAAACGATACCAGATTCCAGATCTGCTCATTTCACAGCGGAAATCTCACACGATCGAGACGTCGTGACGCTCGACTTCGCGCCGGAGCTCTTCGACTCGGAGTTTCCTCAACTCATCGATCATGAACGGCAGCTTCTCCCGGAGATCGCGGCCTCCGGCGGCATCGTTTTCTCCGTCGGATTTTCCGGCATCGTCGCTGTCGTTCCGGTCGCCGCCTCCGGTGACGTCGAACCGACACTTCAAGGCGTGGTACCTCTGCTCGCAGTTGTGAGGTGTGAAGGCTTTTGAAAGGCTGCTGTCGTTGCTGCCTTTTCTGTTAGTCGCGTTTCTAGAGGTAGCTCGCTTCTGAACCTCCACGGCTATGAAGTCCCAGCTTGTGGTGCCATGCCGGTTAATAGCGCACGCTAGCAAGAGCTCCTCCAGAGTCCCCCACGCCTCGTTGTCCGCCATCGCCATTTCCCCCCTCTCTCTCTCGCTTTTTCGAAATTAGGGTTTATTAGATTCTTATCGTTGTTCTTTGGTTTATGTCTTAAATCGTTCTGTTTATTGCTTTTTTTTATGTTTGCGCTCGTCTTTAATTTTGGGCTGCTTCGCGGCTTTGGAAGGGATGACGGATTTGGGTTTCGGAGAAGAGCTCTGTTATATATCACCTCTTCTCCGTCTGTTTGAATGACCGATTTGCCCTCAATGGTTTACAATAATTCCTACCGGGCAAATACAGTACGACGCCATCTTAAAAATCCATTTCCCTTCATTCTAGTCCACTTGCGGAGTTGCGGGTTGCTTTGCATCCTAACCGTTCACTTCTGCCTTGACCTCACTATGTATGAATCGTAGTACAAGGTCCCATGGACGGTGTAAATGAGTCGAGGGCTACAGAATTTATGCTTCACCAACGCTCAATACTTGACCTCGACGGGTTTTCCCAATAATTACCTTTTCGGATGAGGGCCGACTAAAAATATTCGATCGTCAACCCGATTCAAAGATTCAGCCGATCCAATCCGTTATTATCGGTGTTCGAGCTTATAAGGGTTTTAGGAAAATGGATATTGATATACAGTGCAGCTGTTAACAAATCTTTATAAAAAGACATTACATAATCTAAATAGCATAGAACATCAAATAAAATCATTGCTTAAAACCTAACCTGACCTGAGATGAAAATTTTACGGTCGATTCCATTCTTGTCTTCAAATACTTGCTCTACAATGAGGTCTCACTTCAAGATCCAAAATTGTCCAATTTCCTGCTTGGGCATTTCATTAGACACCTTGTGGGCGTCTGAATCCTTTTCCAAGTTTCTGACCAATTGTTCAATGCTCCTTCGAGGAATTAAGTGAACTTGTTTATTCCCTTTTTTATTATCATGACATTCATTGGGAAGTGTTTCTTTAATATGTCTCGATCCTTCCTCCAAGTGCACATTTATTGTTCATTGTTCTCTTGCGGAAGGATCACTTGAATATGTTCATCTCTCAATTGATCATGGAATTAAGTCAAAAATGGAAATTCTCGGCGGTAGTCAGTTATGAATTGTTGAATTTGTTGAGCTACGAATCTGGATTCCTTGAGACATTCCTCCATCGTCAATGCCCTAGGATTTTACTGCTTTGATACCAATTATTTGCATTAGTTGTGTGGTTGCAGGAGTTGATGTTACAATTATGTGAATTTTTGCTGAAACTTGCTAGTTCTAATGCTTGGAACATGCTATTGTTGAACTTTGAGTTACTAAGTCTGAAAAAAGGATAAATTTGGTCAATGGAATTTGTATTTGAATTCAGTTGCAGCTTGGTTTGCTATAGGAAATGCTTGCATCTTTGTGGTAGCAATATGTAGATGGTTATGTGGCAAGAAATAATCAAGTAGAAAGGCAACACTTGTTCCGTTACATTGATGCATGTTTCTATCTAGCATCAAAATCTGCCTTGTCAATTGCTAGTATTGAGAAGCAAGTTGCTATATAGTGAGATGTGGAACTCTACAAAGTGATGTGTTGCTTATGGAGCCATTTAGATTCAACTTGCAACTGACAACAAGTTTAATATCTCCATCAGTTTGCAAATGACGGATTTGAAGGATTATTGTAATAGAAGAGCTTACATGGAACCCCATTGCATTCTTTTGTATTTCCCTTTTCGCACTTTTATGTTGTGCAAACTTTAACGACAAAGTTTTAAAGGGAAAGAGTCTTATTGTAATAAGAGGAGATTATCTTTTGGAAATAATAATCATATTACCTCTTTTCTCTTATTTCTCTTTCGCTTACTTTCCTCTTTCTTTCCCTCATTCTTTCCCTCATTCTTCCTCTTTCCGAAGTCACTTTATTCCCCTTAAACTCTTCTCTTCTTACCCTAATCTCTTCGTAATCTCTCCTTCAGGATATGACAATATCCCACTAAAAATGGATAGGATATGATCAGGATTTTGTCTGATTTATTCTGAATGAGAGGTATTTCTGATTAGATTGGATCAATCTGAAAGCTCAAACCTGATTTGGATGTGAAGTTTGAAATTTGGATCAGTTGGTAAGGGTGTGGAGCGAAATTATGCCTAACCATTTAAGTAGAAAATAATTTTATTCTTTTTGATAAATAATAAATATCTAACCAAACCATTTAACTTAACAAGAATGTACAAGAAACTAATAAGAGGGCAAACAATTTGAATTGAAAAAAATATCAGATTTGTGGTGATTTTGTCATCTTGATCCGCTTTCTTGTTTTATGTGTCATTGTATCTTAAGAAACATGCTACTTGGCAAAGTTTGGATTTATAAGTTCATTTCATACTAATATATTTCGTGTTAAACGAGTTTGTATTATGAATCTCATCATATGTGTTATGATAAGACATTATAGCTTATATACCCTTAATAAGAGGTCATTCTAACTCACTGTTGCAGTGTTTTATATTAATCAATTATGGATCAACGTTTCATGAAACTTGAAGCTTGTTGTTTCTTCTCAAAAAGGTTTTTCACAAAGTACAAGGCAAGTGAATCTCTCTCTCTCTCTCTCTCTCTCTCTCTCTCTCTCTCTCTCTCTCTCTCTCTCTCTCTCTCTCTCTCTCTATGTGCACTTTTCATAAATGTGAATTATTAACCCATTTATATGCATATCATTGAGAACAAATTAAACTTGTCTGAATACCTACAAATATAGTTTGTTTATCATATTCGAGATATGATCTCATTGTTAATATACTTCGAATTGTGATAGAACCTGGCTTTAGGTCTGCTATGTCAAATTAAAACTAAGGTCATGGATGAAATATTTCCTCTAAAAAATGCAAGCCGAATAAACATTATGACCATGGATGAAATATTGCCCTTTTTCTCAAATAAAATATGAACCGGATAAGTGAATGGTTTTGGATAAAGTCTTCGCTTTGACCTTGATAGGAAAGCTTGAAAAACAAATTGTTATGTCTGAATTCTGAAATACTTCATTTGTTGTCAACATGGATGTCAAATAAGCAAAGGGTCATGGATGAGTATTCCCTTTAATTTCAAATGGATATTAGTCAAGTAAAAGGTATTAAATTGTTATGGAATGTCGTTGTAAGTATTGTAAGACATGTCTTTTATGCACATTAATGAAATCAATGGGATAAGTGATGAAAATTGAACAATCAATCTCACTTTCAACTATGAAAATTCTTAATCAAACTTAAATAAGTTTGAATAATAAGTATAATTAGTCAATGAACGTTTAAATAAAATATTGGTGTGAATAATATAAGTTGATAACACTCTCCTAGTGGAACCACAATCGTGTGGTGTCTTATCTCCCTATGGTTTGCATCGCTTTTCTCTTCCGATGGAGTGATGTTCAATCATCAACAGATTATGATTAATTGGAGTTTGATGCTAGTATATTTAACGGCTTAAAACATCAACAACCTCCTACTTGTATTTTTTTATCTATCACACCCCTACGAAAATTGTTCCATACCCCTATGCTAGGGGGGGGGGATCTATTGAACCATTCATGCTCATATGGACGAGCATGTGCTCTATAAACTACTCGAACACGAGTTACATTAGATTTCCATGGTGACCTAGTAATTTAACAAAGAAAAAAAAGAATTAAACCCATTCCAACTTCGTCTCTCTCTCTCTCTCTCTCTCTCTCTCTCTCTCTCTCGTATTGTCTACTCTTCATCACACAGATGGCTTATTCAGATGTGAGAACCACAATAAATTCAAACGGGAATCCAAGTTCGAATAGAGGCGGTGAACTGGGTTTCCCAATGTGTATGTGTGTTGTCTCGGCTTCCATCAAAAACTTAAGGACGGTATCGAACCCTGGAAGGTGCTTCTTCGGTTGTGCAAATATATTAAAGGGTAAGGTCTCTAAGACTTATTTTACAATTTGGGTAAACTTTCATAAAATCTTATTTTTCAGGGTTTTGTCGATCATCACGATTGCTCGTCTTTTTTGAGGGTCTTTGATGATTGTAGCTTAATTCATTAAAATGTAAGTGTTTTGATGTGTTTTTTTGTATAGAGAAACGGAAGTTGTGAATTTTGGTGGGTTGATCCACCATTACCATATGAAGCTAAGCGTGTAATTTTAGGGCTTTTAAAGAAAAAAGAAGAAGAGAGGGACAATTCCAAACACAGAGCTATTCTGTTATGGAAGGTTGTATTAGTAATTGTAGTGATTCATGTATTGACATTCCTAATGAATTAGGAATGAGTGGTGGAAGGTTAATGTACTAGAATTTGTAAATTGGCAACCTTCAGTCAATATATAACAATATTGCTCGTTTGATGACTTTGTGTTGATTCAAATGCTCTCATTTTTCGCAATATATTTGATATGACTCAGTGTGAGAACGTATCGATCCTTCGTTGGTCGAAGGGGCGAGTAACGCTCGGTCTGGACGATTGGCTTGATGTACGCACAATGAAAAAAAACACAATTAGGGCAAAAGCTAATTTCTTGATTAGTTCCCTCATATGACAATAAGAGAGTATTTATACCTAAGCCTATACACTTCAAACAAAGCGTCCCGGGAAAGAACCACAAAAAAAACCCGAAAAGAGAGATTAAACTCTAATTTCGAAAATTACAACTAAAATAAAATAATAAAAACAAATATTACATATCATCTCTTCTAGGCCTACGACGATCCCGAACCGGTCTCGTACTCTTGATGGGCTCGTCGGCTCGTACCGTATCAATCTCTCCCCCGATAAGATTCGTCTTGTTCACAAGCCGCAAATGAGGGAAGGACTGCTTCATGGACTCCACTAGTTCCCACGACGTGGCGGATGGCTCTCCGTCGTTTCACTCGACCAACCATTCATGTCGTGGCTGCTCATCTACCAGAACATGGCGCTCAACTATGGCGCGCAACGGTTTAGATATGGGGCGGTCATAAAGGAATGCCGTCGGAAGAGTTACATGCTGGACGCTGGCAACATCAGAAGACAAGGGCCACAACAATGAAACATGGAACATGTTGTTGATGCGGGCCGTTGCCGGCAGCTCAAGTATGTAATTTATAGCGCTGACACACTCATTGATTATGAATGACCTATAGAACTGGTGCGCAAGCTTGGCGGATATAGGGCGTGCCACTGATTGTTGACGATACGAAACAATAGTTACGTCTACTTTTTTCCAATATTTACAAGCTTTTATTTGATCTATTTACTGAACAAAAAAGTTGATTGACGACTAATATCGTTTCACCCTGTCATATTTAACTCGAGATTCTTCGATGAATGCCTTTCCCGATTCTGAACTATTGCGATTAGTAGATCTGAGACTCAATCATGCCAAATCTGGTATGGATGATGCCTACTGGTACTCGAGAGTCGAACTTGAGGTCTTCCAAAATGTTGTTTGTGTTCATCTAGCCACTATTGGCTGGTTAGTTTCAATGTTTCAGTATTTGCTTATGAGCTGATGTTTTTTTCAGTCCAAAATGCTTCTTGTTGTAAGATGTTAATAGTAGTTCTACAATTTATATATATATATATATATATATATATATATTAAGAAAGTTGACCGTTACTGAGTGACCACGTTGATTCTGATCCCGTCTTATATTTAAATAATTAATTTCTATTCATGTTATATGTAGTTAATATAATCGAATTCACTATTATCTATTTATGTAAAAGATGTGTTAATTTTTTTGGATTTTGCTAAGATATTCTATCATTTTTTATATATCACTTAACTTTTTAAATGCTTTTTTAATCTATTTAAATAAGAAGTAATTTTAGAAATTCGAACTTAAAAAATAATTTTAAGTTGAAAGCTCTTTTTTCTACATAAATAATTACTTTTATCTTTGGTATTAAATCAATTTATATTTAATGACTTTTCCTTAATTTTTATATTATCATGTTCATAATATTTTGAGTAGTTAAATTAATTTTCCTTAAATTAATCTTCTAGCCACTAATGATTTTTAATTTAAAAATAATTACTTTTATCTCTCATATCACATCTAAACAGTTAAATTTTAAACAGTTAAATTTTACTCATGTTATTTTAATTAGTTTATATACACTCTTTATTTATCGATTTATGTAAAAGATATTTTAAAATTTTTTAATTTTGCAAAGTTATTCTATCCTTTTTGATATTTTTTTTGTTTTTGATGGTCTTTTTAATCACTTTATATAATAAGTTTTAAAATTCTGGAATTTAAAAAATGAAGACCTTTTTTTCTAATTAAATTATTAATATTTTTATCTTTCATATTAAATCAATTTATATTTGTTATCTTTTACTTAGCTTATATGTTATTATGTTTATAATAACTTAGTTTTTATCTATTGTCATGCAATAACTGTTAATTAGTATATATTATTTATTTTTATATATAAAGCCATTAGAATCATGTATAGTTCATTTTGTATTTCTGCATTTGTACAGAATAGCTTTATATATTTTAGTTAAATAAAAATCCATATTAATTATATCTCATATTAATAAATTATAGTATTAAAATAACAGTCTACGATCAAACCAAAAAGTATCAGTTGAAAAATGTTATATTATAATTTATATCACATTAACTTATAATATCTTAAAATTGTGATAATAGGGATCATGATATATATTATCATTAGAGACAAATGCTAGAGGATGAAAAAGTAAGTTATTTTTATTTACGAAATAATTCTATTATCAGAATACGATTTTATCTTTTTACAATCTAATATGTGTGGTAGTATAAATCTGAAAAACAATCTCTTTTTTGTCTTGAAAAAATAACATTTTGATATGCTAAATTTTTATTATATGTTTACACTCATTAATATCCAATCTATACTGTCTATACTCTATACTATAAAGCGGAGACAAAGTTTTCACAGAAAATTGTGTCACGTGTCATATCTTTAATAAAATAATCAACCGGGTCCTTGCGTATATAAAAAAACACTAATCACAACAGAAAGATAAATATATATGATAAAAATAATCGGTTAGACCCTCCTCTATATAAATTAGGTAGTTAGAATCTCATATAATCTTATCTGGTAAAAATTGCCGAAAATTATGAATTACCCCTTCTTACCAAGAGTTAGTTGTAATATTCAGATAAATATTTATTATTTAATAAAACATGATATTTATCGTAAAGTAATTTTTGAACAAATCCAACTTATTTAAATTATGAATTGATTTACTATTGGTAAAAAAACACTAATCATGATATGAAGATACATATATATGATCTTATATTATTAACGTGATTATTACCGACGTTACATATCGAATTAAATTGGGTTTATAATCGCATTACCCGTACATGGTACAGGGGTTAAACTAGTTTCTAATAAAAATAATTTTAAAACATAAAACATGATAGTAGTGCTAGAATTTGGAGATTTGGCGTTTGCATTGGAGGAGATAACTAAGAACGAAAAGTGGGTTGGGCTTTACAATTACTTTCGGCCTAAATGAATTCAATTGGGCCTTGTAAAAGATAAATCTTACCAAATTTTAAATAGGTCAAAATTGAATTCAATTATCAACCCAAACGACACCAGAAAACGGGAACGAACACTAATACACTATCAATTCCAATTTCTACTTTAAGTAGTTTAGTCATGTCGTACTATATACAACTATGTCTTAAATATTGAAATTATTTTAAATATATTATATTAATAAATTTATGCATATTTAATTTCACTTACTAATAAAATGCACCATGATACTATTATATTTAATTCGAATTTTTATCATATATAAATTTTGATCGTAGTATATTTTCTTTATAAATTTCTCCTAATATCAACACTTGATTTGTCATATAAGCCTATCTAAATCTAAAATATAATATAAATTTTACCGATGTCATAGTAGACCATATTTTCTTATCAAACTTTACACAAATAAATATAATACTCATGTCCTAGCATATCATATATATTCTAAATATATAACCTTACCATATAACCTATATTATGTTATTTTTTTTATAAATAGATATATAAAGTTATAAATTTCATGTAGATAAATCAATACATATGTTAATATTTAAAGTTTCTTTTAGGGTAAGCCTAAATATTCTCTTAATTAGTATGGTACTAGCGAATGAGCCGTACCTTGTATGGGGGTGGCATTATTTAGTTATTACATTGTATAAAATTACGTTTATCTTTTTGATTATAAAATGACTTCATTATTGCATAACATCAAATATTTATATAAAAATAAATTCTATGTATTAAATTTTTATATATACATAAATATATATATAAATAATCGAGAAAGGATGTCATAAGATAAGATGTAATATCAAGTTTTATTGCAAATTGATAAATACTTTGGCATTTAAATTAAAGTACGTAAATTGAGCTATATAAATAAATCAATATTTCAAAAACTCAGATTATTATAGCGTTATATTAAAGTTATAGAGAATAGTTAATAAGATAAAAAAGAAAACCAAATTATCTTGTATATATGTTATAATGTTGTGAGAATTAAGTAATATAAGTAATATATAAATATCTAATAGAAATACTTACAAATTGTTATCTTAATTAAAAAAAGCTACCTTTTATCTAAAATGTAACTAGTATGTAATATCAAAGTTGTATTAAATATATCAAATAATCTTTTTATTTAGATTAATATGATATGATAGTAAAAAACATATTTAATACATTATTTTAATAAAAGGAATATGTTCCTTAAGTATAGTGGTAGAATTTGCTAGCATTGATGATTTTTAAAAAATATCATAACAAAATTACGAAATATAATCTATAAGTAATATACTATTTAAGTAAATGGGTAAATTATTAAGATTATGATCACTATGACTAAATAAAATATTTTTTAAAAATAAATATTCTATGAAAGATTTTTGGTATAACGATGATTCACGATATTTTGTATAGGATAACTCTTGTATTTTGAGATGATTTAGTGAGTGTTTAGGTTAGTTTTGAGCGTTACTGTAGTATGAAGACCGAATACACAAGTTATGAAGAATCAAGAGTTAAAGAGCTTAAAGACGAAGATTCGCCACTGCATGGATATCGCGGTCGCGTTGTCTATGACGCGGGCGTGGTGGCGTGGAGAGACGAACCAACCAAGACCATGAAGGCCGCGGTCGCGCTGTCTGTGGTGCGGTCGCGGTAGAAGCCGACTCAGCAATTTGACGATCGAAGACCGCCGCGGGCGCGGTGGTGACGCCGCGGTCGCGGTGCCGGCCGACTTTCACGCGGACGAAATTCTATCATTTCTATCTTGTTTCCTTTCTTATCTTTCGGTTTCCTTTCTTATCTAGTCCGAAAAGATTGATCCTTGGGGCTATTTAAGGGGAAACTTTCTAGGTTTTTAGGATATTCTATTAATTAGACAATCAATTGTTCTTTCAATAAAGATTGGAGTTTTCTTTGTAATGGAGAACTAACTCTCCTCTTGAGTTTATTCGATCAAGTAAGCTTTATTATGAAGTTGTGAAATTCTGGTAACCTCTTTATCCTTAGGTCTTTATTGATACTCTTGTGCTTCATCCCATGATCTATGCTTGATTTTATGAGTCTGGCCAACTTGTTTGATTGACTTAGATCTATCGTTTGATTTAGGATTGGTTGCATCTTTCCTAATTCTCGAAACAACTCTATTCTAGGACCGTGGACTAGTTTAGGGAAAAGTATTCAATGGTTAAATTGTGCATGAGACTCGTAGTTTGATTGCATGATTTGATTTCCTAATATCCATGTTCTCTATGCTAATTCTAGGTTAAGCGTCCTTGCCTAGGGTTATAGAATTGCTTGGACCGTGAACTTGCGATTGCTAATGATTGAGATTGGAATTGACCTAGGCATATAAAGAGGTGGATGAATTCATGATCAACGGATTAATAAAGTGGAATTGATTGGATAAACTCTACTTGATAACTTTTGATTGAAACCAACTTTCAAACCCCCCTTTGAATACTTGCATGAAAACCATAAAATCTGAATAGAAACTGATTCCTTTGGGTTCGACCCCTTGCTTGTAACACCCCAATTTTAAACCAGGAATGTTACACGCCAGTGACCTTGGATTTGAAGTCCGAAGCCACCCTAGGCTTGATCCGAACAATTAATATAATAATATTTGAGAGTAAAAGGAAAAACAATGTACAATAATGTTTTTTTCTTTGAATTAAACTTCTCTCAAAGAGGTTGAAGGCTTATAACGGAAGATTAGAAAATTTGAATTCCATAAAGGCGTTCATGCTTCCACCTATACATCGTCTAGGAAATGAAAATCATGATTCATCTTTCTTCAAATTGAAAATCAAATTGACTTTATAAACTATCTTGAAAAGATCCAACTGCAGCTTAACTCTTCTCCAACTTTACTTCTTTCGACCTGAAGAATATGATCGTCTGATGTGCCGTGACAAGAAATACGGTTGACACCAGCCAAACCATGCAAAGGAAAGAAGGTGGTCGGGTTAGTCTTGTGACAGACTAAGCAAATGGGGTTTTGAAAATGGTTCTTTTGTGTTGATACCCAGTCACTAGCATCGAAATCCGAATAAAAGCTGGTCGATGATCTAGCAACCCAAGTACTTCCCACGGACGAGGAAAACGATGAGATGCAACGAAAAGAATTAGGACACCACACAAGTATGGTACCTTAGAAGCTTGATCGATTTGTTGGGAACATTTATTATTCACACAGAGATTTGAAAAGCCTCCGTCGACTAATTAGATCCACAACCAACCTCACCGCATATGCGAATTCAGATTGGAAAGAGAACCGTCACTAGCCGGGAGCAAGAATGGTTTTCCAAGTTGTACTAACTATCCTGGTTCATTATTTACGTGCACTAGCACTTATCTTACTTAATTTCAAAACTTCATACTTCACGTTAATAACTTTTAATTTTTATCAACACTAGTCGAGATACAGCAAACAACGGTTTCCGCGGATTTGAAGAATGCACTAGCTAGGTGCAACGTCCCTGATGCACAGTTGAGGCGACATGGTCATGACCAGCATTAGGGTATAGGGGCATCCTAATGCAGTTATAGAGAGGTGTTCCAAGGACCGAAGACTCCACCCCTAATTCTAACCTAAGTCCATAACAAGCCACTACGAGGCTAACAAGAAACAAAGCCACTACGAGGCAAACAACAATCAAGGCCGCGTACAAGACCAACACAGATCGAACCTAAGTCCATACTAGCGTAGCCTAGCAATAATAACTACGCGAATAACAATGTCGTTAATACTAGGAAATAAAACAACAACCTAGTTCATTTTAATTTCACACAGTTAGTTCCCAACAAACTGATAAAAATGAGCATGCTAAAACTGAACCAAACCACTTGCCTCGGATATGACGATTTACTACGGTTGAGAAAAGGTTAACGACGACGGCTCGAATCTTCGTCGTTAATCGAACGATACCGGAAAGAGAATAATTCAAAACAAACTTTAATAATTTATTTTGAAGAAAGAAATATTAGAGTTCATATCCTTCATGACTCTAATGTAATAATAACCCCTTTGTATTTTAATTTTCCTTCCATCATTTTTTTGATAAGTTTCTTAATAAAATCTTATATAATTTCCATATACAATTTGTTCAATGCTTAACCATTCATATACTCTTTACTAATATTATTCTCATATTATCCATGTATTCGAATTATCTTATACATATGTCCATTAATCTAACATGCCCACTTTTCAATTTATTTCTAGGTTACTATATAAATTTTAACATTATTTTCTAAGTATGCTTTATAAATATTTTCTTAGGAATAATAATCATCATTCTAAAATCTTATTATTCCTCAAATTAATTATATAGTCTTATAACCACAATAATAATGATAAAATTAAATTCATTTCTTTTATAATAGAAAAATTATATAATTTTATATTCACATAATCTAAGTATAAGAATATATGCTCATTAATCTCCATAATAGATTACTTAAAATTTTATTAGAAAATTAATTTAATTTTAATAATTCAATTTAATTTAACTTTTTTAAAAACCCAAAACCGAACCCAAGTCGGTCGGGCCGGGTCAGGCCCGATCCACAAGTCGGGTTCACCAACAAATAAACCCAAAACGAACAGCCCATTCACAAAAAAAAACAGAACGCGATGATCTTACTTCACGGACATTTCTGGGCGAAAATTGAGGCAGCGTTTCGACGAGAAGGCTGCAGATCTGGAAACTAGGAAAAGCGATGAAGACGATGGTGGTGACGGCTCGGCGTTTCGTGGTCGGACGAGGGAGAACGAGGCCGTCGAAGTCGGCTCGTCGCAAGCAGAGAACAGCAGCGTTTTCGGTTTTTCCGGCGAGTTTCCGAGCAGTTTTTGACCGATTTTTGGGAGATCTTGGAGTGTTTGAGGTTGTTCTATTGAAGGATGGACAAAACCCCAATTTATAATGGCGATTCGAGGCTCAATTTGGCATAATTCCTCGAAGATTCGATCGATACCCGCGATTAAAACCCCAACTTCAATTCGATTCAATCCAATCGAATTAAATCGGCCTTATCTCCAAGTCATCACACATTAAACTCGTCCTTATCCTTATCTTTGTCCACACGTCCTTCCTTGTTCAAATCGTTCCCAAATCCAAGTGAATCTGGACGACATTTGGGCGAAATACACAAACCCTAAGTTGACTTTTCCACTCGAAACCGTGGTTAATTAACTAATCAATTCCTCCAATTAAATGAAGTTTATTGAAGTCCTCGAAGATAGGAATCCAATGCCACTGGCGGCATCCATTTTCACGGAGAAACGAAGGAGAAATCATGGATTGAAAATCGGGTTTTAGTTTGGGTTGAGTTGGAGAAGAAGATGTTGGGTTTTACCCAAATAGCCCAACATTTTCGAAATGTTGCAATTATGTCCTTATGACATATTTACTTATAAAATTAAACACTTTACTAGGATAAAAACTTATATTATAATTTATTACATAAATTTATACATTATAATAAATCTTATAATAACTTAAATAATTATTAACATGAGTTTATAATCTTATAAACTTGTGTTACCATAACATTGTTCTTAGAATTCATTTAACCACAAGTTCCAATACAATTTATATTGTTAGCAAGGGTTATCATTTTTAATAATTATTAATAACAACTTATTATTAATATTTTTCGATAATTAGGTGAAAATTACCTTTTTACCCTTAGGAAGATATAGGGTTATTACATTGTTGCCTACTATTTTTGTTGTTTGCATGTTTGGGATTTATTTTTGATAAGGGTTCAACGACTTTGCCCAAGTCAAACGATACGATTGAGGTTTATATATTTGGATAAAACTATTGTTTAAACAACTCAAATTGTTGTTGTATTGTTTAAACAGGTCTAGAAATCTAGAATATCCCCATCTTGACCCCCCAGATCCTACATCAACGGGACTATCTGGGTAAATGTTGTTGTTATATTGTTTAAACAATTCAAATTATAAGATAGAACTAATATCTTAATTAAGTATGTATAAGATTATGAAAAAAATTAAGATATAATTAGATAATTAATTTTATAAAAGGGTGATCTGTTGCAATATTGCTCTTTTATTTGCTTCCGCTGTAGTATATATAGTAATAAATAGCTTCCTAGATTGTATCAATAGATATTAGTTGGATAGATTATAAATATAGATAGTATTTTGATAGATTATATTAATTAAGGTAAATCTACATATTTTCTTAATTAGTATGAAATTGATATACTGTATAAATGATATCATTTGTAAAGTTTATAAATATAGGATATTATTTTGATATATTAATATATGGTGATTAGATAACGATATATGAAAAAAAAAATTGTAAATTAATAAGGATATTAATATTTGATTGTAAATTAATTTAATATGAGGTGGGGCAAAATAACTAGAGGCTCGAAAGGTATCGACTTTAGTATAAAGCATAGATTATCTTATTAATGATATCGTATTTTGTAGCTAATTAGCTTCTTGTTTTTTTCCCCCAATTTGTAAAGGTGTGAGTCATAACTTAAGGCTTTGGTTCAATTCGTGAATGGTGATTGTTTATATGTTTGTAAGGATTTTATTATTGGTATTTGTTTTGATAAGTTATTGTTGATTGAATCAAAATGTTGGAATGTTTTTCAAAAGGCAAAAGATTTCTTGAATTAAACTAGCTCCACCAACCTTATAAACAAATGTAGTATAATTTGTATGTTTATGTTAAATTATTTTGAATTTACTTCTTGTATGTTTTGTTGATCAATGTTGTTAGAGGGGAGATGGCATAATTGCCAAGCCCAACTTATAAATTCATGGGGTTTCATCCAAAATGAATTGACAATAGGAGGAGTAACCCATGCACTTATAAGCAAGTTTGTGTTCCTTCCAACTTTCCATGTGGGAAGCACAATTGCAACTTAACAATTTCCCCTCAATTGTGAATCTCTCACAACCGATAATGGCGAACCCTCCCGGTCCCTAAGCCGAATTGAACCATCGACTTTGATACCACTTGTTAGAGAGGAGATGAACCCAATCGTCAAGCCCAACTCACAAGCTCATGGGGTTTCATCCCAAAATCAATTGATAATAGGACGAGCAATACATACACTTATAAGCGAGCTTGTTTTCCTCCCAACTTTTCATGTGAGAATCACAATTACAACCCTAACAAATGTCTCCAAAAACATGAAGCAGTTTCTAGACGTAAAGGAACACCTAAACGGGCTAAGTTGTCGTAGTGGACGTTTGTCCTCTTTCGGACACGTCAAGCTTTGCCATGTGATTCAATTTCTTAATGGATTATAATTGACTTGGAGAGTAGGACTCATGTTTAAACCACATATTATCCATATACCGAACTATATATTTGTAATGTTGCTACTACTAATTATATACATTCTAATTTGACAAGTTATAAATAACTAAGCTACATCACCACTAATGATATACATTCTAATTCGCCACTATTTAAATTGTAGTTTTTTGGGTTGAGGAAACTACCCATAAGAGCTTAATTGGTGACCTCTAAGAGGTTAACCATTTAACTAGACATGCAAAATCAACTATTTCTAAATATAGGAGCGTTTTATATAATATAGCAAAGCTTAATTGAAGAGTAAAGGAGTGCGTACTACTTAAGTGATCATCTCTTTCCTTCATTTTTTCCTCTCAGTCTTGAATATTTTTGTTTGGTAGGCGACGACTATATGACAGTGGAACTGTGGAAGACAGCTTATCAGGAGATAAGTGCTCATTTTAATTCAAACAAATTTGGAAGCGTCTGAATTTAAAATGGTGTTTGAGGTTTGATAAGTCGTTTTTCATGTGCTTCAATGTAACTATAGACTCTATAGTAGGTAATCTACTTTTTCATAATTTTATTTATATGCACCTTTCCTTATCATCCTACAAGGATGTAGGTCATGTAGCCACAATGGAGACCAACTCCGCTTTTTCTTCGTCCCATTTTTTTTTTTTTTTTTTTTTTTTTTTTTTTTTTGATTAGGTAAGAATTAGGATCCCCGCTTACGGGGGACGTCCTAGAGCATCCTTTCGGATGAGAACTAACAGTTCTGGGTGATTCACAATGTGGTTGGTAGGGAGGTCGTGGCCCAGTTTCGCGATTTTATCAGCCACAGAATTAAAAACCCTACTCACATGCTTGATTTTGACTGACTCAAACTCGTGGAGGAAGCCCCAGATGTCCGAGATCAGTAAATCAATCTGCCAAGGACACTTTCTCGTGCCCTTAGCGGCTTCAATTACCGTCAAGTTGTCGCCTTCAATTTCAATCTTTTTAAACCCCAATTCTTTGGCCCTCCTCACCCCATCTCGAAGTCCGAGGGTCTCAGTGTTTAATATTGAGTTATGGTCGTATTTTCTTCGTCCCATTTTTTTCTACTTCTACATGTTTTATTGGAAAATAAGTAGTAGAAATAGTGAAAATAATGACTTCATATAAAATCTATTTGAAAATATAGAGGAATTTGTTGAGTATGGAGCCTGATTCAGTCAGGCGGGAGAAGACGGTGTGAGCCAAGAACCGAAGGACGAGGAAGAGAAGTTGAAGACGAAGGATCGGGATCGTCGCGCAAGAGCTCGGGAGCGGATGCATGGAACGAAGGCAGGGCAGGCGGGACACGCCCGCGTCTCGGGCGTGGCCAGGTCGCGTCCCGCGTTCTGGCGCACGAAGCGCGGGCAGAGGAGCAGGAGACGCGCCCGCGTCCCGGGGACGTCAGGCCGCGTCTCGGGGCCGTCGCATGCCGCGGATTCGGGTTTGTTTTGGAGCGTGTACGCGGTTCTTTGACTAGGGTTTCCATATTTTTCGGGATATTATTGTTTCCTTGGGGAAAAAGATATTGTATGGCTCTAGTCCTCTATTTATACTCAACTTTGATATTGTAATTGGTGCAGTGTTACCAAAACCCTACAGAGAGAGATCCTGAAAGTGAGATTGAAAGGTTAGGCTTAGGAAGATCTTGATCAGGGTAGATCTGAAGATCAGTGTCCTTGTAAACCATTGAGTCCTCTAATCTAGTGGAGAATCCCTGGCTTGGTAGTGCCCCCAAACGTAGTCCTTGTGACGAACTGGGTCAACAATTGCTCGTGTCTTTGTCTTGATTCTCTTACTATCCATTGATTTGCAGGAACGATCCGGGGCTTCCGCGTAATTTTTCCCCAACAGAATTTGCACAAAACTACCCGTTAAATAGGCGATTTTACAAATAATCACCTGTTATACAAGATTTTGTTCTAAACCACCCAAAACTCTACTTCTGTTAACAAATAGCCACTCAATAGCTGATTCCGTCAAAAATTCCGTTAGATTGCATAAGGTTACCCTTTTGCCCTCCATTGTTCAAATTATTTACCTACAAATCAGGTGTTTTGGGGGCATTTTTCAGAAATTATTCAAAATCATTGGTTTGGGGTTTTTTATACTAATGAAAGTAAATCAAATTTACCCAAATTCATTTTCATCAAAAAAAAAAAAAAAAAAAAAATTTACCCAAATTCACACTCTTCGATTTTGATTTATGATTTCTAGGGTTCCATTTGGGAGATTTCACATTTAATCAAATCCAATAAAGTAGGTCGGCTGTTTGTAGCCGTCGACCAGGCTGATGTCATAGAAGCCCTAACCGATAGTTCCGAGTGTGAACTCGGCGAGCGTCACAGGAGGTTCGTCGTTGGTGTCATTGCATTCTGGCGGAGCCACAGCCGTATTCACGGTTGGAACATGAGCTTGAGGTGGTGGAGAATTGGTGGCTCGTTCGGCCATAGAAGCGGCCGGACCGCCGCCCGTCGGAGCTTGGTAGGAGCGGGAGGTTTTTGATGGGAGCTCGAAGAAGGTGGACCCAAGAGTTGGAGTTCCGGCGTTTGTGATGATTCCTAGATAGGCTGTATACTCGTATTTGTTTAGGACTATAAAGGCTGTCCTTGAAAACAAAACCTAGACTGTCAATGTTGTCGGAAAGTTAGGGATCGAGAAAAAATTGAGTTGGCTTTGTTGAAATTTTGCAAACCATTGGAGAACGGGATGAAAATGGCGAGGTTGAGGATGAAAGTGGCGCAAACCCAGAAGGAGAGATCCATTCTTTCTTAATTAATTTTTTATTGCTTGTTCTTCTCTCTGTTTTTCTAGAATGAGTGGTTTGTATGTAAATAATTTGAACAATTGAGGGCAAAAGGGTAAAATTACGCGACCCATCGGAATTTCTGATAGAATCTGCCATTGAGTGGCTATTTGTTAACTGAAGTAGGGTTTTGGGTGGTTTAAAATAAAATCATATATAACGGGTGGTTATTTGTAAAGTCGTCTATTTAACGAGTGATTTTGTGTAAATTACTCAAAAATAGAACATTTTTTTATTGATTCATATATCTTTTGACATGATGATCTTATTCCTATCCCACGGGTTATCTAATCATGAATCTTGTTTCAATCTATTACGCTATTACACCATTGAAATTTGTGATTCAACTTTCACTAAGTCTTACATCCATGAAGGCATTAGGCCATCCGCAACGGTGAATCCATGAATTCTTAACCCCCTCATATCAACTCTCTTACTCCTCCAACTCATTTAAAAACCCATTTTTACTTTATCCCAACAACTCACATCTTCACATCATTCTTTAAAACCAACAATCTTTATTTATTTGAAATATAATGAGTATTTTACTTAATTAAAATATGAAATTTAAAATAAATATAACGACAAATGATATATTTTATTTACATAGAATTAAAAGAATGGGAATACATTGAAACAATATAATGAAATATTACAATAAACACGTTAAACAAACAAACAATTAAAACTCACATGAAAAAAACATAGAAAATAAAAACATCAAACAAGTACATATGAAATAAGAGAAAACTAGCTATGAAGATGAAAATGTCCGAATTGTTGCCACAAATGCTCAACCAAATCAGTTTGTAGTTGTTTATGGGTAACCCAATTTCAAAGGTCCGTTCAAGCTTTTATGTATATTGACGTTAACCTTGATCGATTTGTGGAAAATGTGCGGTCCATAGTTGGCCATACTTCATAACGAGATATATCACAATAACCACTATAGGTATCTAGTTCATACTCTACGATCATGTTGTGCAAAATTATACAAGTCTTCATTATCTTGCCTATGTCATTAGCATGCCTTTTCGAGTTCGATAAAAAAAAATTGAAAAATAAATAAATTTCGGTGATCTTTTTGCTTGCTCCTTTCTTCATCGCTACCTAGCGATTCGCCATGGAGAGGTTACTTCTTCTTCTACTATTGTCGCCCCTACATCTCTATTCATAAGTAGTAACTGCATCGTGTCAATATCTAGTTGTGTTATTTGTATGGATAAGAGAATTGATTTGCATTCTAGGATAAAAATTGGTTATTTCATCTTAGTTTTGTACCAATTATATTTCTGTTATTGAATGTGGATAGTTAGACTGAATTGTGATAGTTTCATGATTGTTTAGCTAGTTATGGTTAATAATATCTGGTTGTGCTATTAATTATTTTTGAAAAGGATTTGCGATTTCCATTACATAGATAGTGATTAAAATCAATGATCAACTTGTCAAGCGAATGTGGATATTGAGCTATTTCCCAAAAATTGTTATTCAAACCCTTGACTTCTTAGGTTTTGCATGCTATTGTGTTACTTGAATCTAAAAACCCCCATTTGTTACTTCAGTTTGACACACACTTCACTGCGAAAGATTATATGTCTCCTTTGAAATCCACCCTTACTTGCTTTATACTGTGGTTTAAGTTAGTTTGGTTCTCTTTGCATAATGCGATTTAAAACGACTAAATCACGCTTATCAGATCCCAAGCAAGGGCTGGATTTTACTATAGCAAATCGAGCTTGCAAAACCCCGAAAGCACGCTCCACTTTCTGATATGCCTCTTGATCATGAGAAAAACTATTCGCCTTCGACCTTGTGGAAGACTAATAGCAGGTATAAACGTAGCCCACGAAGGGTAACTCCGTCGGTGGAATAATAAGCCATATTGTACTCATGACCGTTTATGGTAAAATTCACAAGCGGTGATCTCCCTTCCAAAACACCATTAAAGACAAGAAAACGATCAAGACCATTAATGTCATTACATGAACCTAGCGTTCCAAAGGATGCATGCCAGATCCACATATCGTGTGATGCAACTGCTTCTATAATATAATTGACCTCGTGCAAATTTCCCTTGCTATGTAGTTAGATAATTCATCCATTCCGAGTGCATACAGTCGATGCTGCTAACCATTCTAGGGAACCCGCGCCCTTCCGCATATTGAAGAAGTTGTTGCGTTAGGTCTACAGAGGTATGTATTGCCATATAGAGAAATGATACCATCCACAAAGTGTTGTAGGCTCGTGCAGTACTTTACCAATCCAAAGGTACTCATCCACTTGGTCTGCACACATGTCGTATGCCAACATGCACATATTTGTAGTGCATTTTCGTAGTGGAGATAGGCCTTGCCTACCTGTAGCATCCCTGTGTTGATGGAAAATATCAAATGTGGATGAGAGTTGATCAACAATGCGTGAAAATAGAGGTCTTCTCATTTTGAACCGCCAACAAAATTGCTCATCGGCGTACACCGAAGGTGGGTCTTCAGAGAAATAATCTCTAATAAGTTGTTGATGACCGGTTTCATGATTTCTCTCAATGTATCTTCGCCTTCTCCTTGGCTGAGAACTTACCTTAAGATAGTTCTTCACGTTGTTGTGTTGCTAGGGCCACCAATCTCTCTAACCTTTCATTAATAGCATCTTCAAACTCATTAGGAAGATGAGCTAGATCCAAAATTAAAAAATGACCCTATGCCGTTTTGAAATGGATCCATGTGTGATTGAAATATGAAATGAGTATTACAACAAACTGAAGTGTAAAACTTAGGAGAATGATTTGAATGTTGAAAGAGCTTGCTTTGTAATGTTTACCTTTAAGAAGGGATTGTATATGTAGGGAAAACATTGATGAACTTGATTAGAGCAGTTCATAGAGAAGGGTGAAATTGATTGTCTCGAACAAAACAATTCATAGATAAGAGCGAGATTAATTGCCTCAAACAGAGTGGTTCATTGATTAGAGCAAAAATTTTGTTTAGCTTTCACATAAGAGAGAGAGAGAGAGAGAGAGAGAGAGAGAGAAGAGGGTAAGTTTAGGGGTAATTTCATCCAAATTTCTATGACAAGTTATATTGACCTAATTGATAGAGAGGGATACATTATTTGGATGAATTAGCGAAACCAGACTAGTGACATCTTTATCATCTTCCATCACCTCATTTTTTTGATAAGGAAAGGATTATGGTCGCCACAAGTACTACATGGGGTCGTTTAAAGCATCCACAATGGATAAGAATTGGTTACTAACCAACTCTAAAGAGAATAAGGTAAACCACCGTCCTAGAGTCTTCCTTCACCTTATGATTTAGATTCCAACAAACCTTCATCATATCCAAATTTCTTTTTCTTCTTCTTTCAAGTCTCATTTTCTCCTCATTCTTCATTTTCATTAGTAGGGTTGAGCATCGGTTCAAAACCGACCCGAATCGATCAAAACCAAACCGAACCGAAACAGAGATTTCGAAAAATTGTGAGCCAAAAACCGAACCGAAAATGGTCGTTGATTCGGTTCGGTTTTGACTTTAGGCGAGTCAGTTTTTACACAAACCGAGCAAAATCGAATCGTGGTCTTCCTCCAATCTACCTTTCTTATTCAAGTGCAAATCCCTCCATACATTTCCACTCATTGTTCAACTGCACATCGGCCACCAAAATTAGTACAAGGGTGAGAGGAGGAGGGGAGTAGAGAATGTCGGAACTAGGGCATGAGTGGACGGTGAAGCCCAAATTGGTCCGTCTCGACGACATCCGAACTGGACAAGGGCGAGAGGAATGTAGGGCGAGCGGTCGTGGGGACGATTGGACGGTGAGAGAATGATGGCGGTTCGCCGGATTCGGTTGTCAGGTGAGAGGCAGCACTGATTGGGGGTTGGCGAGTGGGAACACAGGATTGGCAGATTGAAGAGAAGCAGGCGACGAGTGGGAACACAGGATTGGCAGACTGAACCGAAACCGAAAATTTCATATTACTTGAACCGATGTCCGAACCGATTATGCTCGGTTTTGGTTTGGTTCGGTTTGATTAAAGTTTTCGGTTTTGTCGGTTCGATGCTTTGCCCTATTCATTAGGGTTAAGCACTCGTCCAAAACTGGATAGGATCGGGACCGAATTCCCCTAAATCTATGGACTTGGGATCGGATTTTCAGTTTTTTAAAAATATTATTATTTTAAAGTAAATTTTATGTTTTTATTGAGAAAATTATAATTTAGTTTTAAAAATTAAATAATTTTTAAATTATAATATTATTAAATATATAATATAAAAGTAAAACTTAAATATTAAAAATATATTTTATAACACAAAAATTAATACTAATTTTTATATAATTGTATAATTTTTACTATGTTTTAAATAAAAAGTCTGTCCCGACTAGACTGGGAACCCGATTTTAAAACTTATAGATCAAGGGCCAGACCGAAAGTACCGCGGTCCGGGATCGTTTCTGTTCGGATCGATTTTGCTTAGCCCTAGTTTTTATTGGATACGAAGTCATCACCTATTTCCAACTCTGCCTCGAATACAGTAAGAGGAATGGAAACATACTTGGGGTGAGTATTTCAATATGAATTTGATAACATATGCATTGGCATCTTGGGCGCTTAATCAATTTAGATACAAAATCAAATCTTAGTTGAGAATGAGAGAGGTTGAGGCGGGAGAAGACGAACAAAATGATCCATATTGGTAAAAACTCGTAGCATTTCGAAAATTCAAGAGTATATACACGTTTGCAAACCTTATAATGGAAAATCACCAGGAGAGAAGGGTGATTCATCGGTTTCTCGTAGAGAGGTCTTAACGGGTTGCTAAAAATTAGTACGAATATAATGGATAGTTTTTTTTACAAATACGATCATGTAACGAGTAATTTGTCGCAAAACCTTCTTCTAATTAATACGTACGCGCGTTTTGCTCAAAAATTAATACGTACGTTCACATTAGCAAAATGAAAAGATTGAAATAAACAAAGAGATGTATATATGTAGACAAGACAAATACAATTCAATTACGAACTCCGGGTTTGAAAAAACAAGCTGTCGTCGGATTTTGCATGAACAAAAGCGAGAGTTTGCGGCCAGAAAGCAAAAGGTGGGTCATCTATCTCCACCAACCTTCAACTCAATAGTTGGACCAACTTAATTATTTACCAAATCGATCTACTACTGTACATACATATACATATTGTTTGAATAATTACTCACTTTACAACTGTAATCGAGTGAAAACTGTTACTTTACACCCAGCTGGATCACCACAAGTTTCACAAGAGAACAAGCTTAAGATCATGATCGAACAAAGAAAGAGAGAAAACAAACAATGACCACCAATATTCAATGATAATGGCTTTTCACCAATTTAATTTATGGCACCACTACAAAGTATCTCAATAAAATTAGTAGTTTGCAAGTTTAACGTGAGCTCTTAAGCAGAAAAATGGCAAATTACGTAACATTTCTCCTAGTCAAAACGCAAATTTCAGAAATATTGAATTTTAATATATATATTTATATAGTATGACAGATTTGATCATTGATGGGACTGAAATCGGAATCGTTTCATTACAGTCGTATAAACTTAATTAATTAAAAGCTGGCTATTAGTTCTTTTCTTGTCCTAATTCGCGACTTTATTATACTTGCAAAGCCTTCAATATACGAATGTAACGAGCCATGCAAAGCCTTCAATAATGATAGTTTTTATTTCCCATCAGTATTTGTCAATTCCTACCAACGTTACACGCTTCCATACAAATATATTAGTTATAGAGTTTACTTGTTGCCAGTAAGGCTTTACTTAATCAATAACAGTCCATTAAGCCACCATTGCGCAATTGTAGAACTACTAATTGCGTCTCAATATAAAACATGCACATTAACTTATCATCACAAACTGTTAGCTAGCAAAAATTTCCTTCGATTGTACGAATTCTTGTAATTACAACTAATATATGTTTTCTCCCTTTTTTCCCATCTCTCAAACCATTGTGTCAGGAAATTCTACTTATTACATGTACACAATCTCAAGTTCAACCCAATGACATCATCTCATTATATTCAAATATGTGTGACGCTGATGAAAGAACAAAAGACCAACACATACAAGTAATCTACATGTTGATTGTAGAACCAAAAGTTCCAAAATGTACATTGAAATATCTAATATATGTATGGGCAATTCAAAAAATTACTAATTGACAATTTAAAATGTATGTTTTGTTTTTTTAATCTCATTCAAATAAGTTACCAAGGAAATTTCAATTCTTAATGACTCGTCTAGGTCACACTTATCAAGTTAGTTTCAACTCCAATTCCTTAACATTCTAAATGATCGACCTTGGTTGTCTACCTTATTAGTTTATTTTACAAACTGAGGATGAATCAATTGGCAAGTATCTATTTTATCTAAAAGTAGCTTATTTAATTAAGTTAGATTTGATGTCCATAACTCTTTGTTATACGGAGTATAAAAATTCAAAACTTAATGCTGGTTACCAAACAATATAACAAACTTGCTGTCTTTCGATGAACACGAAACAATTACGTACCTATCTTGTCGCCTTTGGTGTCGAAAATTTAAGATATAACGAACTTCTCATGTTTCGACGGATCATATATAACGATCTTGTTCCTTTTGGACATATAAGTTATTACGAACTTGTCATCTTTTGAAGGATCATATATAACGATCATGTTCCTTTTGGACATATAAGATATAACGAACTTGAAATTGTCAGCTTTCGACGTACATATCAAATATAACGGACTTGTCGTCTTTCGACGGATCATTGTATAACGAATTTGTCATCTTTTGACGAATCAAATGTAATGCACTTGTCTTTTGCAACGTACTCTTCGCTATATTAGAACATAACTAAAGCCTATACTAACCACTAAACAGTTAACGAACTTGTCATTTATCGTCGGATAAGATACCACGAATTTCTTGATCGCATTCCGGTTGTTTGATTGAGGACTCGATTCTGAGTAATAGTACTATTGAGTTTTCTCATAAGAAGAAAGGGCATAGATCTCGGAGGGATGTTTGGACTTCCATAATTAGCTCTTGATCTACTTAAAAGTCGTGGAAATTAGTGTGGATTAGCAATTTAGCACAAATTCATGACCAATTTTTGAATACCAAAATACTTTTTGTTACTTGTTTGCTTATCACTCGGCAACTTTATTGCAGCCTCTATACGGTAGATCGGAGGAATCCTCAACGACACAAGTATTTTGTACCACACAACACAACGTAACACACTTAATAAATTTATTTATCCACCTTTTTTTCACCGCCTCCAGAATAATAATTGATTGGTTAAATTAATTAATCAATTCCACATGTAGCACAAAAGGGTAAACGAATTTGGACTTTTTATCCTCCAATAATAAAAATATTTAAAAAAAAAACAAGAAAAATATCTAATAATCTGAAGAAAAAAAAAGGATAAATAAATTGTTTGTTCCGCAGAGTGAGAAGAGCTTAAGAGTATAAGAAGGAGAGTTTGTTACGTGACGTAACAAATTTGTTTCCCTAAACATACATAAAAGGAGGTGGTCTTACCTCTGTTTTGCATCCATCTAAGATTGTAACGTGTCTTGGGAGTTTCCTTTTGTTTATAGCAAACAAGAACACACACCAACAATACACTGTCTCGCCCTCATCCAAATCCGAGGATCGTATAAATCTCGGGGAGCACGCGGTCGATCGAACACCACCCCCGGCCGGGTCATTTCCCACCATAAATGACAACATTGTTTGTTGATCATCCCATCCATCTCGTCTTCAGTCGCCTCGCTTTCGGACTCATCATCGCCCCCTCCTCCTCCTCCACATTCTCCGTC
Source organism: Polygonum aviculare (assembly GCA_934048045.1). Lineage (NCBI taxonomy): Eukaryota > Viridiplantae > Streptophyta > Magnoliopsida > Caryophyllales > Polygonaceae > Polygonum > Polygonum aviculare. Next base: position 11,945,351 of record OW204023.1, on the reverse strand, counting down.
GTCGACACCAACTCCTCTCCTTCCCCAGAGATCGCGGACGAGTTTCGATTCGGTATCAACGCCAAGGAAAAGGTCCGTCCTCTTTGTAATATTTGTACAACATATGTGTGTGTGTGTGTTACCTAATATAATTAACGTCGGTACTCTATCTTGGTTTTAATTAGTTTGAAATACGACATCTTAAAATTCGATGCCCGCCCAATAGAATAATAGAATATGGTTCATTTGTAGGGTGCATCAACTGTTGATTGAGACTGATGAGAAGCTGTTGATAAGGTGCATAGTATAAATTAATAACAGGGGTGATAAATAACTTGTTCACAATTAATCAGCCAAAAAAAAAGAACTTGTTCGTGATTGGATCCATAACAACATTATGTCGACCTAAACTCTATCAAAATGGACTAATGAAACGAAATTAAATAATAGACTTCATTGGAACAAATTTGTAATTTTATTCTTATGATGAGTCTTCTGAAACGGCAAGAATAAGGAGTTTGTTGGGACTTGTACCATTATAGAAACACTTGGAATTGCATTTTCATGAGCATTTACCGGTACATACTATTATTACTAAAACTTGTAGCTTTCCATAAGATTTAGTAACCCACAGCAACAAGCGACATTTATCCCCAACTCAAACTCAAACTCAAATTAAAGCTTTGCACCATGCACGTGAACAAAAACGTACAATGCTTATTTTGTGCTACCTTTCTTATATAAAACATTTATTAATATATAGTTAGTGCTGGTTAGTGGTCACTATACGATCGGGTAGTGTATACTATTAGTGTGACCAGTGACACTGTAACACGTGTGTGGTGTGTGTGATCCTCAAAGTATTATTATTATTCCCAATTCTAGTTTTGTGTGAAATGTTTTAACTAAAAATAAGCAAAGAATAATAATATTTTTTTTGGTAATCTTACTAGTGATCGATATAGTACACGACGTATTTGATATCAATCTCATGCATAGTATTTGACACACGACGTGAAACTTCATAACTCTCTTAGCGTCCACACAAGTTTTGTTCATAATTCAATTCCTTGGATGGAATTAATGTGCAATCACTCAATGTCCTAATGCAATTCTACATATATAGCCTAGCTTGCTCTGTGGATGAACAGCTCAGTATATGCCTTATTTACGAAAGCGACCGCTCCTTCGAATCCTCGTCCCCTCCCTATAAATCGACTCGTTCTTTGCCTTATTCTTACTCAAGTTTTGCTTGCTTATTTTCCTTTGCCAACGTGCTCTCAAACACCCTCTTTCACATACGACTTTCTTGTAGTTGGTAGCTTCCGTTGCTTTTTCTAGATTTGTTTTGCTTGATAATTTCTTTGGGTTACTTGAAAATAAGGATGTTTGTTTAATAATTTCAAGGTTTACTAATTGAAACGTTATAATTGTGCAGGGTTAATATAAAAAATGACAGTATTGAATTCTCCAGGCCACCAGGCTCAGGTGCACCTTCGTCTTCCAACCTCACATTATTTTTTTAAATTCACTGTTCTACTAACATGAACTTTACTAGTGTTTCACTTTTCTTGTCTATTTCTAAGGCAATATAAGTCAAAATTGATGCATACTTGATACAACCATATATATATTAAAAAAAAAACTGTTTGGGCCAATATTTTGTTTTGTTTTTTTGTAAAAAGGCCCACTTGGGAAGCAGGCCCAGCACATGCCTGGACATATTTGTGCTAAAAAATTATATGTTTGGTTGAAACTTACCTGTGCTAAAAGATCCCACAGGCAAACGAGCAAAACAGCAACAACAACAGCTCACAAAACCATCTCATCAACATCCCACCTGGGGACTCAAATAACCCCTCTGAAATAGTCCCTGCCGACCCCAATAACAACACTCCAACCATCAAAAGAGGCGGCCAGAAATGGGCATTTCTCCTACTCGGTACACATCACAAATCTAGCTCACAAAAACATACATAGCGTTACAACACTTTACGTTACGAACTAATATACATGTACAATATTTTTCAACTGCATGCAGCAAATCAAGGGCTTCAAACGCTGGCCTTCTTCGGCGTGGGAGTGAACCTGGTCCTCTTCCTGACCCGAGTGATGGAGCAAAGCAACGCGGACGCCGCCAACAACGTGAGCAAGTGGACCGGCACCGTCTACCTCTTCTCCCTCCTCGGCGCCTTCCTCAGCGACTCCTACTGGGGCCGCTACCTCACCTGCGCCGTCTTCCAAGTCATCCTTCTCCTTGTAATCACCCTACTAATCATCTCAAACCAAATACGTACCATAATAATATACTTATACTCAAGCTATACTAATCGGACCGATGTTGACTTGTATGTCAGGGACTGGTGGCGTTGACCCTAGCGTCATGGCTCTTCCTAATCCATCCAAGCGGCTGCGGGAACACCCACCTAGCCTGCAACCCCACCACCACGGCCGCCACCTACCTCTTCTACACCTCCATCTACATGGTGGCACTCGGCTACGGAGGCCACCAGCCGACTCTCGCCACTTTCGGAGCTGACCAATTCGACGAGTCCAAGCCCAAACAAAAGGAGCAGCTCATGCTCTTTTACTGCTACTTCTACTTCGCCCTCAACGTCGGCTCCCTCTTCTCCAACACCATCCTCGTGTACTACGAGGACATCGGGTTCTGGACTGTTGGCTTCTTCGTTTCCGCTCTAGCCTCTCTCGTTGGGCTCGCCTCTTACTTGATGGGAACCAAGAGATACCGCTACGTTAAGGCCACCGGAAACCCTGTTCCTCGTGTGGCTCAGGTGTTTGTCGCCGCCTTTAGGAAGTGGAAGCTGAGTCCCGCCTCCCCCGAGCATCTCTACGAGATTGAAGGCGCAGAGTCCTCCATCAAGGGTTGTAGAAAGATCATTCACAGCAATGAATTTGAGTACGTACATGTTCATATACATTTCTGTCCTACATATAAACCCTACTAAGGTGATTGACCCAAAGTGCTAGTTAACACATATGGTTCAGGTTCTTCGACAAGGCGGCAACAGTAGTGACAAACGTAGAGGAGGAGAAGCAAAATCCATGGAAGCTATGCTCAGTAACACAGGTAGAAGAAGCGAAATGCGTGCTGAAAATGCTACCCATATGGCTGTGCACCATAATCTACTCGGTCATCTTCACCCAGATGGCGTCGCTCTTTGTGGAGCAAGGCGACGTCATGGACACGCAGCTAGGGGCCCTGCACCTCCCAGCAGCCAGCATGTCCGTTTTCGACATCTGCGCCGTCCTCATCTGCACCTGCCTCTACAGGAAAATAGTGGTCCCGGTCTCCGGGAGGATTACCGGCCACCCCAACGGCCTGACGGAGCTTCAACGAATGGGCGTGGGCCTCATAATTGGGATCCTTGCCATGCTGGCCGCAGGATTCACGGAGCTCAGGCGACTGAGCTACGTGATCCCCGGGCAAAGGAAGAGTACCCTGAGCGTGTTTTGGCAGGTGCCCCAGTATGCCCTGGTGGGCGCGTCCGAGGTGTTCATGTACGTCGGGCAGCTGGAGTTTTTCAACGGGCAGGCGCCCGATGGGATCAAGAGCTTCGGGAGCTCCCTCTGCATGGCGTCGATCTCGTTCGGGAACTACGTCAGCAGTATTCTTGTGAGGATGGTGATGAGCATCACGGCTAGAGGCGAGAACCCGGGCTGGATACCCGAGGATCTGAATTCGGGCCATATGGACCGGTTTTACTTCTTGATCGCGGCGTTGACCGCCGTTGACTTTGGGGTGTACCTGATCTGTGCTAAGTGGTACACCCCTATACACTTCGGTGGGGCGGAGCATAACAAGGGGAAGGACATTGAGATGATGGATCATGATTTGGCCCATGACGGCGCCGGCAAAGGCGATGGCAAAGAGAAGAGCTCGATCGAGGCCGAAGAAGCTAAATAAGAAGGGTCGAGGATTGGAAGAAAAAAAAAGGTTTTTGTTTTGCAATTAATATATGATTCATCAAGAGATTGATGATGATATAGTGATGGTTGGGTGTCATTTAAATTTCGTTCAGTGTTATGTTTTGCTGTACGAACGTCTTAATTTGCAAAATTATGCTGCGTAGCAATGTCTATCGCTCGATCTTGTCATCGAGACAATAAAACTGGCAGTTGATCGGCCGTTTCCTGTTTGAACGTTGCATAAGACTTTTATTAAGAGCCTAGATCGATCAATGTATGAACTATGAACTGTACTGTAATCAATGGTGTTTTGATATATATATATAACTAGTATTTTCGGGCGCTCTTTTTATACGGCCTTCATGTAAGTTGAGTTAAATGTAGAAACACATTTGATAGAGTTATAGTGTGTCTTAAATCTTAAGTCTTTCTTATTACGGTACATTATATGTATGTATGGAAGCCATTCAGAAATAATAACTAACGCGTCAACGGGTACATTGCATGTTACTGAGAATTTGTTTGGATATATAAGTAAGAAAGTATGTAGCATAGTAAATAATTTTCGATGATGATAAAATATTTCACTTGAGATTTCATATGGTATCACATATGATTTTTTAATTGATCAAATATATTTTGAAATAAAATGATAGTATTTTATTTATAATTTTTATTTAAGTCATATTATATAAAGTTCAAATTCAAATTTATTTTTAACATCAAATCATGATTTTGGATTAACAAAATATTGTAATGATTTTGAATTAAAAAGGAGATATCAATGTCTAATTCCTAATAATATTATTATACATTTCTTTATCAATTGAATAATACATTGAAAAAATATTACCATTACCGATCGTGTCCCATACAGGTACGGACAATAATCTAGTTTTATTTATACATACTATGGATGTGTGAATATCAATATATAATAGAAGACTAATAATCATTTTTGTGAAATATCAAAACAAATTTGAATATTTTGAATACTAATTGTATCAAATAATTTTGAAGAGTTTTGTAACGTCTATAGGAAGAATGTCTGGATGGAAATTTTCGTGTCATTTAAGTTGACCCCAACTCTCTTAGATCATTAACTCCTTAATAGGATGAGGCATCTATGTCTATTTATAATGTGTAGAAACTTTTGCTTATTAGTTCTTGGCTTGGGAGCAATATTACGAATGTCAATGTATTTATAACGTGTAGCAACTTTTGCTGCTGACTTAATCTAAGGAATTATAATTTTAAAGGTCAATATTATAAAAACTTTTCTCTTCCACGTAAGTAAATTCCTCCAATTACACCAATTGGACAGGATACATACGAATTCATATTAATTTGAACCCGGCCATGGGAAGGTAAAAAACCTTGTTTAAATTTATATAATGTTATTCAAAATGATATTTTATTTTAAAAAAAAATAATTAACGTGCAAATATTATGTGGAGTTTTGGGCATAAAACATGTAAATTATGATTATTTTATGATTGGGCTTTTAATGAAAATATAACAGTTTTTTAAATGAAGGTACGTTTTCTATGATAGCATTTTATTATAATATTTCCTTAATGTAGTAAAACCAAATATTATCATAAATACCGTGTATGTTTTATTAAGGAGAATAACTAAAATAGAAATTAGTAGATAAGAAGATTTATAGAAAATTTATGTATATAATATAAAGTTCACTTTTTAGAAAAAATCTAAATGGAAATAAGTAGATAAAAAGATTTGTAAATTTGTAAAATGTGTTCCTTTTATAAAAAAAATTAAGATTGATATTGAAATTAGGAGATAAGAAGATTTCAAAAAAAAACTATGTATTTATAGTTTACATTTTTAAGAAAAAAATTAAAATGGAAGGTACATAGATATGCTAGTCTTGAAACCAATTATATTTTTATATCAATCAAATACTTCACCTCATTTGACAACATCATCATAGCATCATATAAAGCCAAACCTTCGTATTCCATTCCAACTTGAAAAAATACCAATTTAACATTTTTGCTCAACATAAAAAAACTAAGTCACACAAAGATCGCAATGTAATTTATTACAAAAGATAGAAGGTCACAAAACCAGACCCTTTGTAACAACAAATTTATTTCAAAAGAAGCTGATTAAAAGAAAGAGATTACTGGTGCATAAGACCACAAAATAGAGTCTCACCGATTCTCCATCATCTCGAGTTGTTCTAATATAATTGATGTATAGATAAATTGGTTCCTTTCCATCCACATATTGCAGGTACATCAGTTCCACTACAATTAAAGGAAAAAATCTATTGGTACAAAAACATTCCACTAAATGAAGTTTTCACAACATCCTGTATTTAACAGTTATTACAATGAAAGCAATAAGAACCAAACTTGAAGCTGCTTAATTCTAATGATAATGGTATCAATAGCATCACGACACCAGAGGCGAACATCTGTGCAGACTTGATAGTTTCTGCTGCGAGCAGTGTGGAGCTTCTTTGCAGGCTCACCAACCAACTCGGTCAGAGCAGCTTCAATGTTCATGTGAACATCTTCTCTATCAGCCCTCCATTTAAACTCCACGCCTTCTATCATTCTCTCTATCTCAGTCAAGCCTTTCAATATGTTGTCCTTCTCACCTTCACTCATCAGCCCGTACGAAACCAACGATACAATCCATCTCACTACTTTTCACATCCGTGCAGAAATGAATATGATTTTCAGCATACATAAGTCTTATGACATTTCTAAGCTCAACATTCATAACTAATAGCATGCAACACCATAAATATAGAAATGAAGAGGAAATCCATGCAAATGGTATGAAGTATCTAGCTGAAATCCCCCATTCTTGGTTTGCATACCAATAGACCCCTTCTTATCAGCCGGTAGAAGAAGAAACACACTCCTTATATAAATCAGAAAATTTTCAAAATAGTTTGACCCAAAAGAATACACGATGTCATCGTTTAGAACAACACTCCACAGCCAACACAAATCTTATTATTCCTATCCATATAAGCCAAGATCTTATGCCATAAGTCAAGAACAGAGAATTTTGGAAGAAAATGACAGCCAGAACCCAGCTCATGTAGACATATAACCACCATTCCTTACTCTAATAAAGAATCATGTCAGTATAACTACATTTGCATCGTCAAAGGTATACATATAACCAAATGAAACTCTAACAGCACCAGTTGGCTTCCAATTTACGATCTCATTCTCATCCCAGCATACATGCCAAGCCTGGAAAATAGAGAGCCACTTGCATATTTAACAATCGTATGTTCAGTGTATAGCTCCCTCAAATTTCAACTGTCATCCAAAATGAATCACAGATTTGAAAACTTAATCGAGTGTTATCTATTATCAAGCTAAGTACCATGTCTCACAAATTTTGAAACATTTCTAGATCCACTAAACTAAACTCAATTGGAATTCTACCGTTCAAATTGAGCAGCTTAGGAGGTCTTCCAGGCTCCTTTTGTTCAATATCCTCTAGTTCTTGACTCTTCCAAAACTTCTTATCAATCTTGTGTGTTTAAGCTAACAAGCACAAGGTCAGAGAATTGAACCGGTTACGTTAAGAACAAGCCTATCAATGACATCAGTGTCAGTCTTTGGGTATGTCATTGGCATTACAGCTGACCTCAATAAGAGTTCATTCAGTAGAGTTTTATGATCACGATTCCACCACCCGTGTGATTCTGGTTCTCGTCGATCCTCCTCCTTGGACAAAACTGAATTTCGATAATAAAAGCATTATCATACCAACATTGCCCAAGTAAATCTTGTGCAACATTGCAAATTCAGGCCTAGCAAGATCACCTAGACACTTTGACCTGAAGAGATCAATACTGTTTAATGGGCAAATGTGGTGATCAACCAAATTCATATGCTCAAATACCAACATTGCCCACACCGATACAATCAACCTAATAAGCCCAATGCTCAGCAACAATGAAAACCTAACTTCAAATTAATCAAAAACAAATTCGAGGAATTGGAACAAATGTAGAGAGAGAGAGAGGGGATACGTACAGAGGAGCGAGTATCAAAAGCGAGCCAGACGGTGGAAAATTGGCCCCAACCGAGCTTCCTCTGGGCGATATATCGTCCTCCATTGAAGGAATCTCCGACTCTAACGGCATGATAGCCCCCCTTTCTGTAGGATTCAAACTCCTCCTCTTCCTCCGACCCAGACGAAGATGAGCACGACATCCTTCTTCTCCAATCTGGATGGTTTTGGAATTCAATGCACGATAATCGAACGGGAAAAAACCCAGCTTTGTTGATGAAGAAATGGGAAAAGGGAAAGCTGGGTTCTTTGGCAAAACCAAGGGAAATTAGGGAAATGGGGGTGATTATAATGGCAAATGAAGGTGTAATATTAGAGGCAATGGGGGAATTGCCTGCAATGCCCGTTTGGGAAGAGAGAGAATTTGAAAGGATGGAGAAGAAGAAAGGGGAGGGAGGAAAGTGATTGCAAATTTATATGGTTTTGGATGCAGGTCTCCTCCCACTTTTTTCTCCCAAATCCCAAATCCCAAATCCCGAATCCCAGATTCTTTGGGTTGTCATTGTGCGACAATCGAACGACTTTTATTTTGCATGATTGATTATATATTAATTTCCAGCTACTGTAGTTATTTAAATAAGTTATTTTTAATGTCTACTCAGTGATATAATGGCGATTGCTTCACCATTTTTGAAAAGCTAGAGATTAATTTAATTCAATAATCAAGTTTAATTTTCACTTATTATTTTTAGGTACATGATTGTCCTCTAAACAAGTTTTTATTACTTATGCATGTCTCTTATATCAACTCATAAGAAGCTTTGGGTAATATTCATAGGTTGTTGGTTCGATTCCCACGGGGCACGGGTATTGCTTAATCACCATCGGGGTATCCGAGTGACCGGATTAATGCATGTTCATATGGTCACATTTCTCTATGGTCTTTGGGGCCCCCCTTCAAAGAATGAAGTAATGCCCAAGCTTGTAAGAGGACAGGTAGCGTTTGACCAAGTGTGCTGGCCTTACAATTAAAAAATAATACTACTATTGATTTGTTTATTAATTGAAATCTTGCTTTTTCACTTTTCTTATACGTGGCAAGTCCACGTTGAAAGACCAAATGTGTGTTTGGTCATGACGGAGACCAAAACCACATTGGCCATACAATAAAAAAATCAAGTTGTTCCTTTCCATCATTAATTTAATACTGTATTATATTCATCCGAAGGTCAAGAATAAGAGCACACTCATTAGTTGGCCAAAATGTTAGTCATCACATTATTTTTTGTAGTTTATATTAAAATAATAATAAAAAGGGTAGTTTGTCCATGGTGACCAAAACCATTTTTGGTCTTTGCATGAGGTTGTGACACCTATACAAATGTGTCACTTTTTATTTTTATTTTAAGCCTATGTAATAAAATAAAATAAAGTGGTATAATTTTTTAATGTGGTGGCCAAAATAGTTGGCTAACCACTAAATATGCTCTAGGTCTACTTAAAGGGAGTGAGTTAAGAGCCGTACTTGTACAGTCCTACAAGCGCGGTCATCATGAGATTAGTCGAGTGCTAGTAGTCCCGGATATCTATAATAAATTTTTAAAAAAGTTTTTATTACTTTTGGCAATAATTGTTTTCCTTTATGTCCCCATATCAGATTTAATAAGTTCTTTATGACATCATCAACTACTAACTCTCTAGTCTCTCCCACACCTCTAGTGATGATGATATCACCAACAAACAAATCTATTGGTAGGTGGTTAACTGATTAAGTCAATTATTGTATATCTTTATGTGGTTTCATTTTATAACATACTAAGTTGCATGGCATTTTTTTAAAATTACGTACATACATTGAAGGAAAGGATATACAAAAGTGCAATATCAGCAAAAGCTATCACCGACACTACATGGGTAGATCAGGGACAGAATAAATGTATGTAGCCCTGAGCCCCTGAGTGCCACAAAATCAATCTAGTTTTCTACTATATAATATTCAACCCAATTAACATGAATCTCATACATGGACTTTGCCATGAAGCTTTACTCTACAAGAGTGGTTCCTTAAAGCCAAGAGGATATACCAAAATGGTAAAAACAATCTAGGTAAAAATCATTCAAATCAGGCTTCCACATCAAAATTCTCATCTTACTCCAATTAGGCGACATATATCTCCCTTCCTCACCGTTTCTCTCAAATCAGGCACCATAGTATTGGAGTCAATGACTTGAACATTAAACCACTGAAAAGAGACTCATTGATCCAATCCTAGCTACAGACAAATACCATCTTCTGGCAACCCTATCTTTTAAATATTTTACATTGCAAATTTTACAATATTGGAACAAAAAGCAACAATTATTACAGCATACTCAATATAGCCCTGAATTTAGTCAGGCAGAAACAACAACGATGGAAAAAAAATTAATGTAGATTGAGAATGAGCCTTACCCAGAGTGAAAAGAACAAACTTCATATCACACCTTGGATTCTGGATTACAATGAACACCAAGGAGATGTCAATACACATAGAGTTTAAAGAAGGGATGAACACATGAAACGTCAAGGGCTAGAAAATTCACTCACTCCAAAAAGAATGACTGCTTCAGGGGATGAGCTCACTAAAACCGAAGAAGCGAACTCTCTAATATCCAATGCAAATGGATCTATCAAAGGCCCCTGTCATTGAAGGAGCATATTCAACATTCAATATGTCCATTTCACTGTATTCATCAATTTCATACTCACATGAACAAAATCTGCAGTCCAACCAAATTAAACCACTCGATTAATCCCCTAGATGAGTTTATGACTATCCTTGTGTGTGAATCGCGAAAAAAAAATAAGCGAATCGAAATAGCAAGGAAAGAGAAAGTGAAAGACCTCGGAGGATTTCACGGAGACATTGGCAGAGGGATTTCACGGAGACCTCGGAGGATTTCTGCGGCTTTCGATCTCGGACGATGGAGTTGAGGAGGAGCTTCGCGTGCTCGAGATCGTGGACGTAGTCGGAGGTCGGCTCGTGAGCTAGGGTTTAATTGGCGTCGGCAATTCTTTTAGGGGATCGGCAGGCGGCGAAGCGTTGGAGGTAGTACTCGGCGAGGGAGGATTGGGGAGCGGGGTTGCAGCCATTGAAGATTTAGGAGACGTTATATTGAAGATGAATCCGGCCCTTCGTTTTCAACGGCCCCTAAAGAAGAGGAAATGAAACGCCAAAATAAATGGGTTACTACACCGAGATTTGACCAAGGAGGCAAAAAGTCGACATTGAAAGCAATCGTACCCAATGAGAGCAGGGAGGCCATATGCTTATCCAAATGCAATGGCAATAATGGCAGGAATGAATGCCCGTTGACCTCACCACATTCAGCGCAAACAATTGGAGCACAATGAATTCATTCAACAGCCGTTACACAGTCATCATGGCGTAAACTTTATGGGCTCCTTAAAACAGTGTGGTGACCGGTAGTTTTGCCACCATCGTAATTACAACGGTTGAAATAGAACAATGTATACGTATCCTTCTCATCCAATGCACATACCAAAGATTAAATTAGGGCTGAAGACTATAGAAATTTGTATAAAATGCTTAGCATTCATTACGCCCCAAAACCTTTCTTTATAGGTTTACTAGTATTTCTGGCCCCTGCCTACGGCAGGGGGAAACACTCTTTTTATACGCCCTTCATGTAATTTGATTTAAATGTAGAAACACATTTATAGAGTTATAGTGCGCCTTAACTCTTAAACCTTTCTTATTACAGTACATTATATGTATATATGGAAGCCATTCAGATATAACTAACTAACGGGTCAACGGGTACCTTGCATGTACTAATTATTTTACTGAGACTTTGTTTGGATATATAAGTAAGAAAGTATGTAGCACCGTAACTAATTTTCGATGATGATAAAATATTTCACTTGAGTTTTCATATAGTATCACATATGATTTTTTTTAATTGATCAAATATATTTTGAAATAAAATGAAAGTACATTATCTATAATTTTTTATTTACATCATATTATATAAAATTCAAATTCAAATTTATTTTTAACATCAAATCACGATTTTGGATTAACAAAATATTGTAATGATTTTGAATGAAAAGACGATATCAAAAAAATATTACCGATCGTGTCTCATACATGGTACGGGAAAATATATTTTCTTGTAAGAGTATTTGCTGCTATATTCAATACTCAACAACGTCCACAAAAAATCAGGATACCTCAATTTTGTATTCTAGATAAAAGAGAAAATCTGGGGTTATAGCAGCAGCTTACACAAACTGGGTGAAGATATCATTACATCAAAAATACTTCTGAACAAACTCGGATCCAACAACTCTGATAAAGGATGAAGTGGTAAGATTAGCTATAGCTTTAGCCAACATAGTTTTTCCAGTTCGAGGAGGACCATAAAGCAAAACACCTCATGGAGGGTCAATTCCAATTTGCTTGTAAAGATCATGATGAGTCAAAGGCAATTCTACAGCTTCACGGATTTCCTACTTTTGAATATCAGATCCTCCAATATCCTAACCAGAAAATTAGAACATATACAAAGCTGTCAGTTTTACTTCAATATTTGAAAGCAATTAACACCAAATTTGAAAAAAACATATTTTCTTCAATTGATCTCCCTCTGAAACAACCAGAAGTATGTGACAGACTGATGCCAAAAGGACACCAAGCTACAAAGGTTCTTGCAGTATCAAGAACAGGAAGTAGTCATTAGACAGATACTATCATGCCACATGGATACAAACTTCAGTAAGAGCAAAGCAACACATTTATGATTAAGTGAAATCATAATTCCTTATGGAACAACATGACCCAGATCTCAACATAATAAAAGAATTTCGTATGGAATATTAGAGTTACCCGGATACCTATAACTTCATGTGCCAATTTAACATACATATTTTCACCATTGACCATTGGAATTGTGGATGAGCCATCTGGCCTAGATGTAAGGATGGGCAACCAAAAAATGAAAATTGGAACCATGAGAACTACATGATACCACAGATAAGTTTGCCCTACATCTTGGGCAACAAAAAATAAAAATATATGCAAAAACAAACTAAAACTATGCAAGGATGGGCATTAAAGCAGACGTGTGTTTCAAGTATGATTCGTTCACCAGTAACCCGGGGTTTGATTCCAACAGTACAATGCCTAGCATTTGCTCTACTCTCCCTTTAATTTGCAATGCAAAAGGTGGCAACATGCCTGCACAGAATTGACTGTCAGAAACATCCAATTGATAGGATTTCAAACGGTTTACATGTGCACTATAAATTTTTTTCCATTCTAACTACAAATGCAATGCAAGTATATATGCACTCCTTAATGGTATAATTCTAAACTAAAAGACCAAGATTTCAGTTCACACATTAGTTTCTACAACCACACTTGTTCTGAAACTTCAAATAACACTGAGCATGAAAAAGTGTTGATCACACATTAATTTCTACTACCCAAAATCTCTTCATTATATCAGTTACACAAAGAAGAAACCTTTTACCTCTCATTAATCTTGCACCTCCCCCGCTACTTGGTGACCAAGTGCTTTGAGCTAATAGCAGTTGCCCTATCATCGCTCTTTGCATCTGGCAATTTGACATGGAAAAATTGAGCGACAGAACCCGACCATAGCACTTCAATATTTGAAAACAATATACACAAAATTTCAAAAAACATATTTCCTTCAATCGATATGGGATCTAATAGAAACTGATGTGAGATTCTCGAACCTTTGGAATTGGAAGTCCCCTCCTAGAGCATCAATTTTCTGTTCAATTTCCAAGCGGTTTCTACCAGCAGCCATGCCTCCAATGAAGATCCAGCCGATCAACTCTCCGACCATGAGAGAGTCGGTTCGAGCTCCCGATTTTAGCAAGCCTGTGTTCAAGTCTCGGCTCCGACGGCTCTTCGATCAGCAATTCCCTGGCGTTCTCCGCATCTCCATCGCCGAGAAGCAGATAGTCGCCAACGGCGAACCTCACATTTCCAAGGATTGTGCTGCTGGCGCTGAATTCGGGCCGAGCTCCTTGTGCCTGGCAAAGAACATTTTTAAATACTAAAATACAACTCTCTTTCTGAGATGCTAGGTGCTAAAAAAGATGTCCCACAAGCAGCATCTATTGGAACATACATTGTATTAGGTGCTGTTACCAGCAGATTAAAGAAGCCGACAATTTTGTTTTCATTTTACTACACCTTGATGTATTTTCGTACATAGTTCAAGTGCCACATGTTGGCGAAATTGGGAGCATGTCACAGTCTTACCTTGCTGAGGCAATCATGAAATTTCACAATTTCAATTCAAATGAAACTCGACCAAAGATCAGGGATTTCCAATTTCTTACTCACCGTATCTATAGTCTATTAATGTCACCCAGAAGCCAACAAAGGGAGCAAACGATTTTTACTACAGTCACTATTGAGATATTATACAATCACTAAAAAATCAGCAATAGTCATAAGCTACACATATAATCCTTATACATGTATTCTTATGATGTCAAAGCAAATAATAAAAATTGTAACCTCAGCACTGGAAAAGGCAGAAAGCATAAGGAATTATACCTTGAGGATTCCACGTTCTACTATAAGCCGCCCAGCAGCTAAGGTAGTTCCACCAGTAAGAAAGCTTGAATGATGAAACTTTCCCTTCTTTTTCTACAACATTCCAAAAATTACAGTTACTTAAAACTCAACACCAGAAAGTGGTCAATCAAATTGCATTGCTTAATTCTTCAAAATAAAACATGAGAGGACGAATTTATGCAAAAGAGACAAAGCTTTCCTAGACATATATGTACCTTCAAACCCTGCAATAAACCTTATGAGGCAAAAGCAACAGCAGGAGAAACACAGAGAGCAAAATGAAGTCTTCCTTTTCTGCAGCATGTTTCTTCACCATGCTTTGTAAGCCCTCCAATCTCTCAACGTGAAAGCACCTTGCATACCTCCCTGTGATAGACCAACCAAAATCCACCATTTCATCAATATCACAGGCACTGGAAACATTAACATTGAAAAATTGATCAGATAACATTTCAACATCATCAAGAGTGGGCAACTGAAGCTAATGGAGAAATTGGGGGAGAGCGAGTGTCTTACGGGGAGGGAGATCAGATCGAAGGCAGTTTCGGAGCAATCGATGATCTTGATACCATGGCAGGCGTCCACACGGAGCTCCTTCTCGACAGAAGCGACGGTGACATGAGCACCAACTCGGCGAAGGATGTTGAGGGTGATCATGGCCTCCATGGGCTCCGTGCCATTGGCCACCGGAATCAAAGCCTACGAAGCATCGGGAAAAACGAAGGCCAACTCAATGAAGAGCATAAACATTTCTAAAACTTTGGACATAGATTCAACTCCCTCCATCTGTTTGTCCATTCAATTGAAAAAGCGAAAAGGGCTAATACACATAAAATCGGATACCTTGAATGCTAGGGCTAAACTCAAGCCTCCTCCACCTTCACCGGTCTCCTTCCACCGGAAATCCGCCGTCGGATACGCCGCCGCTCTCCTCGATGCCGCTCAGTTGGTTAGCGCCGAGTTTGGAGTTGTTCTGCGGAGATCCGGCCGGCGGTGCAGAAGAGGGCGAGAAAGGGGGCGAAGGGAGGGGGCCGGCGTAAGGGCAAAGATTGATGCTCGACACCAATTTGAGTTGGAATTCGTTCTTCCTCCTCCCCCGTGAACAGAAGAGGGTGTGGCCCATGGTCTTTTGATTTTGACGGTTTCGGGGAGGAGCCATTGCTTAATTACTCAGAGGAGTAACCGGTGGAAAAGAGTAACGGATGGATAGTGCTTAATTGCAATTCAGGATTATTATCCGAGCGTTTTTTTTACACCTCAATAACAACGTTTCTTCATGACAGAGGTTACAATCCAATACACCAATCAACATTCAATTACACCCCATTTCATACACCACAAAACTATAGAAAAGTGTATAAAATGCTTAGCATTAATTACGCTAAAAACCTTTCTTTATAGGTTTATTGATTGATTGATTGATGATTGATTGATGATTGATTGATGGCTCGCAATGTGCTAGCTGAAATGTTGAAACCAATTTCACACATTAACTCAAAGTTGCACAATAATGAAAGAAAAAAAATTGTTGGAGGTTGGACGACATGTGTCACATTCTCATTGGACCGCATCACATATGTTAATAAAAAAAATCAATTTATTTAATTGGTTGAAATTTCATTGTAGACCACACATTAAATTTCTTCTTATATTTCCATTTTAATTAATTTCTTAAAAAAATAAACATTAAAATTTGATTATAGACCTCACATGTTTGTAAAATATGAAAGAATATACATCACTGAAATCATGATTACAAGATTTCCTTGAATATGTAATTAATTGTTACTACACTAAATTGGAGATTACAATAATTTATGTCAACTTCAAATAAATATATAATTAAATTAATTATTATATAAAAGATATAATAAACCTCATAAACATTTATAGATTCTACATATATAAAAAGTATATATACATATGATTTAGACTTGAACTTTTTTCCCAAGATAACTACAAAATAACAATTATTATAAAATAAAAAACTTATTCATAAAAACAAGTATTCAATTTCAATCCTTATACAAAAATTATAATTCTATAAATCTTTGTTCGATTAAAATAATATATTATAACATAAATAATATATTATTAAAATAGAACCCATAAGAACAAATTAAATAAAATAATAAAAAAATTTGTTGTTTGTTTTTGGTCGAAATACAATACTTTGTATCAAACTATTATTTTGAAAAACCTTAAATAAAATTAAAATAAGTTTTTAGTTAAATCAAAATCGTGACTTCAAGACGCGGGACTGATACTAGTTATATACCAAAAATCTCGACCACTAATAATCCCCACAAAGAATAAAAATGTGATTAATCTATTTTCTGGCAACCACGGGTGGACCTAGCCCCACTAGAATTTCATAAAGAAAAATTGTTTACCGTTGATACTGTAATATAATACTCATTTTTTTTTGAAATATTTGTTCAAATAGTATTTTTAAATATATTAAGAAAGAAATATTTTTCTTATTTTATCCCTATTATGTAGAGTTAAGTGTTAGTATAAAGAAATATGAAAAATTGTATATAATTATGATAGAGTTAATTATTAGGAGTATACATGGAAAGAGATGGAAAACTTGTGAAATGGATCAGTATTGTGAAAGAAAAAAAAAAGTGTTCATATGAACAACTATTTTAAAACGGATGGATTATTAAAAGCACACATATATACAAACATATTAGTCATATAATATGATTGAAATCAAGTTATTTTGGCCATAAAAAAATTGTAAGAAAAAGATGGTGAAATATATGGTTAGGTAAAAATATTAAATAGTAACTAATTTTAAAAAGAGATGGATTTTTGTGTATAATAATAGAACAAAATGTATACAAAAAGGGTTTAATACATCAGGAGACCCCTGTACTTTAACATTTTTTTCCAACAGATCCCTCTACTTAATAATGTTCTATGACCCTTCTACTTAGTTAAATTTGTTCTATTAAACCCCCCCCCATCATTGATCTTTCGTTACATAAGACAAACTCATGCTGACTTGACTCCCATAATTGATGAGTAATCATCATGTAATCCAATTTTAAGTCACATCAGACTCTGTTAGTCACAATTACGGCAATATGATAGGCTCAATACAGAAAATGAACCACCGTATCTGATATATTATGTTATCATACGTGATTTATATAGCTAGTGAAGTCGTATGTAATATAAAATTGGATAATATAATGATTAGTCATTAACTATGAGAGCCAAATCACTGTTCGATTGTTTTACGTAACAAATGATTAGTGATGACGGGTTCAATTAAACAAATTCATATTAGTAGAGGAGCCTAATAGAACATTTTTAAGTAGAGGGGTGTGTTGGGAAAAAAGGTTAAACTACGGGGGTCTCCTGATATATTAAGTCTACAAAAAAGGGCTCTTGAATAGACATGTCAAATGGGTCGTTCGGATCGGGTCATTCAGATCGGGTTCGTTCGGATCAAATAGTTATTTCGGGTCTTGTTCTGTTCGGTTCGGATGTTGTTCGGGTTCGAGTCTAGTTCAGATTCGGGTCGTTTCGGATTAGGTCGGATAGGATGCTGTTCGGATTTGGGTCTAGTTTGGTTCGGTTTTCGGATTGCTTCGAATCGGATTATTTCGGATCGGGTCTGCAATTCGAATTTGGGTGTTATTTGGATTCAAATTTTTTTAGAATTATAAGACCACCCGCAACGGTGAGTTTTTAACATAGAATAATATTGAATCTCTTATGTACAGTAGTATTGACCTTAAAGCCCAAAATCCGGACTTCTATTTAGAGCAACCCAAGAGTTTTTCCAAAATTTTCTCCAAAATGGGGAAACAAGAGACATATTCTTTAAAAAAAATGTGATCAAACTCTAACAATTTCCCTATTATGAAGAATACTACATTTATATTCTCTAATCAAAAGCCTAGATTTATTTTAAAAGAAAAAATAAATAAAAGTATAGTCAATGAATAGCTTTGGAGAAATTTGGAGATATTTCCAAATTTGGAGAAGGCCACTCTAACTTTGGAGATTTTCCCCATTTTGGAGAAGTATTTAGAGAATCTGTTGGGGCTAAAAAACACCCACAAATCTCCAAATTTGTAGTTTCCAAGAAAATGGAGCATCTGTTGGAGATGCTCTTAGGGCATCTCCAAGAGATGCTCTAAAATTTTCTCCAAAATGGAGAAACAACACCCCTTTTCTCCAAAAAAATTTTACACCAATTCCAACAGGTTCTCCATTATAGAGATCTATTAGGAACAACTTTGCATTTATTTCCTTTGAAAAAAAAAGAGAAAAATAAATAAATGAATGAAAGAAGAGTAAAACACAATTTGAAGATAACCCCAAATATGGAGATGCTCATCCTCATTTTGAAGATTTTCTCCATTTTGGAGAAGCAAATGGGGATACTCTTAGGGCTAAAAAACACTCAAAAATCTCCAAATATGAGTTTCCCAAGAATATGGGGATACTCTTGGAGATACTCTTAGAACCCCAAATCTTGAGATTTAACCCATGATAGAATAACGCTAGTTAGGTAGATAATTCTAGTTTTGCCCAGTTCAATCCAAAAGAAAACATAAACAGTGCATTTTCTTTCCTTTTCCATACAAAGTACATGACATGTGGCACATACTGCATGACCGCATGTGGTTGTCAATGGATCGTTGATGGCCTCTCGATCCAATGGTCTAAAAAATTCACATTTTTAGTATATAAAACTTGTTTAAGCAATTATTAATCAATAAATCATCTTATTGGTTTGAAAAGTTGTTTTTGATATTCTTATTTTGGTTTTATCTATTCGTCAACACCCATTTTGCATGTGTTTTTTATTTAAAAAGAATTGATAGATATACAATACAATAAAAAATCATATAAAATTAATATTTGTGATTTCTTCGGGTCAGATATAGTTCAGGTCGTTTTGGATCGGGTCATTTCGGATCGGATAATTTCAGGTCAGATTTAGTTCGGATCAGTTCAGTTCGGATGGTTTCAGATTATATTAGATATGTTCGTCTCCGACCGCTTCATTCTACAGTTCCACCTAGGTCCACGACGGCGACGCCATCCGCTCGTCCAACCACGGGCCACCTATGTTGTTGCGCGAGCCAACTCTGTCGACTGGAAAAAAAAGAGTTCCTCGCTGAAATCACTATCGACGCCAATAAGAAGAAAGAGTTGCCTGCCTCGTGGCCCTTGTCAAAGCAAATTCGTCTCCAACATTTATCGATTTGAAATTTTAACTTGTCAATTGAATCATAATGTTTCCTTAAGTATACTTTTGGTTTAATAAAAACTTATATCTGTTTCATTTTCTTTACTCAGATTAGGACTAATTTTATACTTACATTAAGCTATTTCGGGTTTATTCCAAGTTTTAATGATTAACAAAATGATCAAATTTATAACTTTTTCCAAGATAATAAATTAATCTATTTATCCCCTCTGAGGTAACTTTCTAGTCGGCCACAAACAAAGATTATTAATCTTAAGCTTTTCACAAATTAGTTCCTATTGGTAAAATGATTCATCATACTATTGTAGGTAGGAGCTATAGAATATTGATAACGTGATGGCACTAAGAGAGTTGAAAATCGAATATTGATAAACTGAGCTATAGAATATTGGTCGTGGCTAATTCGTCTTAGGGAACGAAGAGACCCAAGGATGACCGTCCGGAGATGTACGACACAAATGTGATGACTACGATGTCGAGCCCATGGATCTGATTTGCCCTCGTTTCCAATTGACTTCAGAAGAAAAGAAGGCACTGAAGAAGACATTGGGTGCGCTCACTAATCCTGAACTTCTTCGATCAGGGTTCGGGTTACATCACAATCATGAAAAATCTAGATAAGAAATGGTCTTTGTTGGTGATTTTAGTGTTATCACCTACTAATACCTAGGGGTAACAGTGCCATTTAATGTGGTCGGGATTCATACGACACTATGAAGGACTCACTTTACTATATCACGGGTTTGGGGGTGCGGAGTGCACGCTCGTGTAAGCTTAGTTGAGATCTAGAGGCAGATATTAAGGAATTATGATGTTACCTATAGGGTAACAGTTGAACGGTGTCTCTAAGACACGAGTTAGACATGATGTTCAAGCTGATTGATAAGTGTTGTTACCTGTTATGGAACAACGACTTTGATGTCTAAGATGATTGCTAAGTGTTGTTACTTGGGAGGTAACAATGACTTCATTGTCTTAGAAGAAACAAAGATGTGTTTGATAGATTGTTCTATTTGATGAAACAGTGATTGTTTCCTTGTGGATCAGATGGTGTAACCGTCATGTAACTGACGTTAAACCACTTTATAACTTCCTTAATATGTTGTTAATTAATGGTGACATGGATATTAATATGCCTTCCACATGTTGTTGTTGGTAATCACCGATAACCACAAGTGACTGCTAGTAACGGCTAGTAACTGCCATTAACCGTTCCCTGTAACTGCTCATTTGCCTATATATAAAGGTTGTTGGGACGATAGTGTTGGGGTTAGAAGTTTTGGTTCTTTTGGTTCGGAAAATCATTGGAATAATGTATTCTCCATGATTAAACATCAATGACGAGTCTAAATTCCATTTTACATGAACTCTTAGGTTCGATTCATTACAAGAGTCTTGTATGGATTGGAGGGTTTGTCTTATCTCACTTCAAATTTCATGGATTCCCTAAGGCTCGAAAGGGATGAAATATTGATTTCGGAAAGTGACTAAACGATTCAAACCTATATTGGTACAAGTACATATGATTGATCTACTGAAGAAAGTTCATCTTCAACAACTTCCACGAAGAGGCGTTATACAACAACAACAACAACAAAGCCTTGTTTCCTGGTTCGACAGAGTTGTTGTTGCGGGGGGAACAACGCCAGCCACCAACAGATTGAAGATCTTCGGTGGGAACAGCTGTTATAGAGAACCCAACACCAACATACGAAATCAAGTTACTTACAGTCTTAAGGGGAAGTGTTACTCTACTCGACATTGACTCTCACTATGTAGCCAAGTTTACAAATGTCAACGGTTATCACTATGTCCTTACCCATGTGCATTGGATGATTAGACAATTATCTAATGATATAGAGAAACAAAGCAAACTTTGACCCATATTTTTTTTATAAAAAAGGTAAGGATTCGGAATACCAAACAAGCTTGGTAATCCAAGAGGTCGTAACAAGACGGCAGTCGAAGACGGCCACTGGAATCAAAAAGCAAGCAAGAATACCTAAGAAGAAAATACAAATCTCTGAAAAGCTAGAGCTAAGGCGCGCACGGGATCAGGGTGAGTAAAGCACTATATACATAGCGCCAAGGACAACAGGTCGACCCATCTTGGGCGTGCAAAATGGATAGCTGACGTTCCCTACCCTAGATGAAGGATCTTCAGAAGTCTCCGAGCATAAAAGACCTGGCCAAGACAACTCGGTTCAATGCCAAACACAGCTCCACCTCATCGAAAATTTATACGCAAGAAAATTTAAGCCATCCTGCAAGCAAAGTCAAGAGAACCTGCACCGCAAACAAAAGAATGTTTGCAATTCAAGTATTGTTCAATAAGGAGACAAACTTGGATTGCAAGCGTCAAGCACTTGCAACACAAGTATCGGTCAACTTCTTGCCTTGCAAGAAGCAAGGGAAACAATTTATTAAACAATACTTTCTCTATTTCTATAATTTTCCTTTTTCCTTTTAAAAAATTATTTTTCGTAAAAAGCCTTCCCAAAGGAACTTTTTAATTTTTTTTTTCAATCCTTGCGTTGCAAGGAGTTGACTAAAGAAATGGTCAAATTTCCTTTTTTTCTTTTTTCCCCTTGCGTTAAAAGGAGAAATTGAATCGCATCGACTGACTCGGACATAGTAATTCATTGAGTCGGATCAGCGAGGTTGGAATGATCCAAACAACGTGGTTGTTGAAGCCATCCCAACGCGTTCAAAAGAATCAGAATCTATCCTGATGAGCTCATCTCTAATTCATCTTCCTCCAATCGAGATCGGAGGGAACAAATCATCAGAGGCTTCTCAAATTTCTCCTTGTTCGAGAATTGGGGCACAAGCGAAAGAGGCTTGCAAAGCAAGCTTGGCAAAAGATCTAGGTTCAATTTTCAAGCAAAAAAAGCTCAGTTTTTGGGTCAATTTCAACATATGAAAATTTGTTAATCACAATCATGAAAATTGTGAATAAAAGCCCAAAATAGCTTTCTCAGCCAATAGGTTTGTTTTCTTGTTCAATTTTCCATCAAAGAAAGAAAAGGGGTCATATCATGAAGTTCATGTGGTTAATCAAGGAGGGTCACCGGAGTTGTCAGAACAGAGGGATGCCCCAACGCCGGACAATTTCGAGTTTAGCTGCCATGCCAGCATAGA
This sequence comes from Polygonum aviculare, assembly GCA_934048045.1. NCBI lineage: Eukaryota > Viridiplantae > Streptophyta > Magnoliopsida > Caryophyllales > Polygonaceae > Polygonum > Polygonum aviculare. The sequence continues at coordinate 11,922,434 of OW204023.1, read as the reverse complement.
GAAGCACAAGATTCATTACCCAAAGAGGGTTCTCGGGATTTGACATCAATTGGGACTTTAAATTAACATAATTGGAAAATTAGAGTAAATTTGCAGGTTGTGAGTTGGCCGGGGTTTGAGGGGTTCGGAGTTATTGTTCAATCTTTAACCCATATGCTAAAGAGAAGAAGGTGCTCACGGCCTAGTTCGCATCTCGGGCATAAGTGTTGAGTACTTGAGAAAGTTTTCATCAAGTGTGTTGCACAATTCATAGGCGAAGTCACTAAAAATCATAACATAACCCTTGTTGCAAACACAAGATAGTTTGATCGGTTTGCAGTTGAGATCGATTCTACCAAGAGGGGGGAAGAATGGCCGATCCAAAATGAAGGCATCCACGTGCTTTATTACAAATGTGGATTTGTCGGCCATGTCAAGGTGTCGTGTGTTTTCAAAGAAAAATGCACAAAGCACTCAAACGTCCTTTGATGGAGGTCGATAGTCGTAGGTGTACAATTAGGTTCGGTTGTCGGGAGACCAAATAGAAAATAATAATCAAAAGCGATGGAAAAACGATATAAATCGAATAAATCACAACACAAATGAAGAGAATTTCATATCTTTTATTAAACTGGTCGAAAAATTACAAAGCTAGAGTTTTGGATCTCGAAGGATGCTCGGAAAGTTGTTGCATAATAGTGGTCTGGCGGCAATCTGTTGAGGCGATCGGCGGCAGTGAACTTAGCTATAAGGCTATTAATTACAAACAAGAGGGAGAGTTACAATTGTAGGTCGTTTTTGATGTGGTGTGTCGTGTGAGAGATCTGAGAGATGCGTTCTTCTATGGATGAGAATTTGTATTTATAGCTATCAGATATATCAGAGTTAAGGATAACTGCTCCTAAAACGTAGGCACGATAATAGGTAACACCCTTGACTTTTTCTTACTAAATAACAACTCTTCAATCATGAGGAAAACGCGCTCAAATTTGGTGGAACAGTTTCCAGAGATCTCGGGATTTCACTGGACCTAAACGTGGTCAAATCTGGCGAAAACTGTTTCCAAAGATCTCAGGAGCTCACTACAGCTACCGAAAAGCCAAGGGACAGAAGACAACGGACATTTGACAGATGCCTGATGGGTGACGAGTGAAGACGGCTGATTGGCGATGAAGGACGATGACTATTGATGACTAGTGACGATGGGCGATGATTGGCAAAGAGCGTGACTATCTGTCCCCTCTTTCTGTAAGAGTTGTCCGTGAGAGATTTTCGTCGTCGATTTCTCGTCACTGTTGTCTGTTATGTAGGGCTTGGAAAAATTGATGAAGAATTAGGGTCCAACAATACCCCAAATTCATCTCGGTCGTTAAGGCAATGAATGAGACGGGCGAGATGAATTTCATGCCTTTCATCAAATTCTTCGACATTTGCAAGTTATCCGCTGATGTGCGCAAATTAATTTCTGGCTAATAGACGTTAACATGATGGAAATATCAGCCATAGGCACGAACTTGATCAAAGTCGTCACCTATAGACACGGACCTAACCGAGGTTGTTAACAGCTAGAGTTTGTTTGATCAAAGTTGTGTATCCTTAGGCGTTTAACTTGATGAAAACCACAAGCCTTAGGCGTTAACCTGATCGAAGTCGCTAGTTGATAGCATAGACTCGACTAAAGTCACTAGCCAAGAGCTTAGACTCGTTGTCATGCAAAGGTGATGCCTCAAAAATTGAAGTTGTATGTCTCAGACTGAAAGTCTAAGTCTCGGAAATTGAGGATGTTGATGCTTCTTCATCTCGAATATTGAGGATATCATCTCGGAAGCTAGGGATATTGATGTTTCTTCATCTTGGAAATTGAGGCTACTGATGGTCATTTGTCTCGGAAACTAAGGATCTCGTCTCGAAAACTAAGAATATCGTCTCGGAAATTGAGGTATCGGATGGACAACGAAACCTTGCAGAAAGTGCTTGTGATGGTAATTGGCAAGAAATGACTTTATGGTTGTGATCATGATTGGCGATTTGTTGGATCGTTAGTACTATGGGACTGCCTTTACTTTGATAAAGGCGTCCTTAGGTTAGGCGTCCCTATGAGGAGTAGGGGCGTCCTTGAGTAATGCAGCGGAAATTATGTACTAGACAGGTAAGTAATGAACGCAGTGAATTATAGAGGAACCACTCAAGACCAAGCAGTCCTTGAGTGTAAACCTCTACCTCCTTGGAGGATTTTTGAATAGTTCTTCCTTTATATTGAACGTTCTTACAGATGTACTGGCGAGTCTTTACAGTTCTCTGGCACTTAGCTTTTCCCTAAGTCCACTAGTAAAGGACTCCTCTAAGCCGACAACTTAAGCAAGTTCAATCTACTAAAGGACTCCTATCCCTGGGTTCTGCAGTACTTCGCAGAACTCTCTTTCTCTTTTGATTACAAACAGATTTGTGATTTGGGTTACAAGTCTCACTCGATCTAACTCAAAGACTTAGCACTGTTCTTGAGTTCTTGAGTTTGTTCTTCGTGTTCTTGAGTGAGCCGCTTTCCTATGATTTTCTCTAAGTATTCTTGAAAGTGTTAAAGTCACTATAAATGCCTTGGGGTATTTATAGGACTTGGGGAAGGGCGTCTTTCTCCTGGGACGATCATGCCCTTCGAGGACGTGGCTACAGGATCTTCTTCCACGTATGATGGCGGTGGTGAGGAAGCTTCCTGTATCCAGCTGTGTGTGATGGACTCCGCTACAGGATCGGCCGCCACGTATGGATGTACTCTGCAACAGGATCGTCCGCCACGTAGTGTTGGACTCTGCTACAGGATCGGTCTCCACGTGTCCTTGGATGATCAAATGTTGTCTGGTGATGTCATCCTGTCGGCCAGTGAGTAAGGACTCCTTCTTTGCGTTCCTACTTGCTTGGGACTCCGTCCTTGCTCAAGTAGTCTCTAGCTTGTCCTTACTTCCTGTTAGCTAGCGTCCCTAAGCTTATGGGACGCTCATACACACTTGTTTTCCTTTTAGTCATAGGCGTTCCTGACCACTTGGACAACTTTTATTAGAATCAAAGTGAGTTTGTCATATCAAAACTAAGGGACGGTTGTGTGGCACACTAACAAGGACGCAAGCGTTCTTGATAGCGTTCCAACAATTTCCCCCTTTTTGATGATGACAAACTCTTCAGCAAAATAGTTTTGACGTTGGAACTTAGCATGCATGAAAACTTAAAAGCGTCCTCTAACACTTAGAGAGATTTTGAAAGGCACAGGTTTTCCATCTTTGATTCTCTAGCTTTTGGATTTTAAGGAGAGAGTCGCGTTCTAGAGAAGTTTGTAGGCGTTCTCTCTTATTTTTAGCATGAGCGGCGTTCCTTAGACTTTTCACTTAATAGTTCCCCCTTAACACTTGCATATTCTGGATAACTAAATTGTAGCGCATCTCTGCAAAACTACACTTCCCCCTTTTGGCATCATCGAAAAGGATAACAAGTGATAAGAACGTTAAGCACAAAAACATAACTAAAGGCAGTGGAACGCTTAAACAAACACATGCAAACAAACAGTGGAACTTCATTCAAACAAAGAGAGTTATTACAGACAAAAGTCATAGTGTTTCAAGTTCAAAAGAAGCAAAGGCAAAAAAAATAGGGGATTAAAGGGGTGGAGGCAATCACTGAGAACGGCGCTGATCCTGATAAAACTTGAGCAACTGCGCTTGAAGTTCAGCACTCTTGGAGAACGCAGAAGCCAAGTCCTTCAGAGCTTGAAAGATAAGGCACTGATTGTCCATAACTGCACCTAAGAGTTCTGCTGGAGGATGCTGAGAGATGTTAGCAGGAGCAGAACGGGGCAAAGGACCTGAACTGGAGGACGGAGCGTCTGTTGGAATAGCTGGAGGAGTCCCTAAGAGCATTTGATCAAGAGTGTTAAGATCTAAAGCTGGCTCTTGGTCCTGAGGAGACTCGCGGGACTCGGGATTAAGACTTGCAGCTTCGGCCTCTGCAGCTAGGCGTTCTTCTTCCTCTTTCTTTCTTGCTTCTTCTTCTTCAGCTAACTGTTTAAGCACGGACGGCAGCTCTTCATTGTGCCTGATCTCAACCAGTCCTTTCTTTGCATTCCACTTGAGACCGAGTTCTTGAGAGGGAGAGCTATCATCATAAGCATCTTGGGACTGCAGAATTGCCTTGACTACTCCCGGGTACGGCAAAGCATGCCTCTTTCTTCCACACTTAGCCATATGTTGCATTGCAATTTTGGCTAGGTTGATGGGGCGGCGTTCTAGGATGGCGTCTATCAGAATGATGTCGGATGTTTGTACAATAGAACGCTTCTCCTGCCTTGGAAGAATGGCGCGGCATATGAAGTAATGGACGATGGCGCCAACTTTGCTCAGAACGTGAGCTACCCTGTCTAGTCCCATAGGCCTCTTGCCCTGAAAGATGTGCTCAACTAGCGGCAGTTCTTGGTCTGTTGTTTCAAAGCCGCCTTCAGGAAGTGAGCTCAGAGCATCAGATGGAGGCTTGCGAGAACCAAGACCTAGGAACGTGCGCATTTGGCGTTCTGTCACGGAGGCCTTCTCACCTTCAATTTTGAAGTGAAGGGAGCCATCTTTGGCCTTGTAGCGCAAGTCCTGGTAGAACGCCTTGACCTGATCTATGTCAACTGTGGTCGGCGCTGGTCCTACGTTCAGCCATCCTTGAAATCTTAGGAGATCGAGGAACTCCTTTACATCTTCATCGTCGAAGGAGGCGAGCCACTCTTCAGAATAAATAAGAGGGCTTAGGACTTTAACGGGCACACCAGCGTTCTTCTTTCTACGCTTGCCCTTGGGAGTTTCAGAGTCTTCATCCTCTGAGGAACTGTTTTCTTTCTCGGAGTCGCCAGACTCATTTTGATCAGCGTCCTCTGTGCCTTCATTGTCAGCATCGCCACCAGAAGTGGCTTCAATGGCACCAGCAGAGGTTTGCCCTTGGGACGCGCCTTCAGCGTCCTGAGCCTCAGGTAGTTGTACAGTTGTTGGCTCAGCGTCCTCAGGGACTTGGACGGTATCAGATTGGATTTGGGGGGAGGGGTTATCTTGTGGGGGAGGTGGAGGGTTGAGGATGGGGAGGGATTGGTTGTAGGGTGGAACTTCTTGGGCATCACGTTCAAGCTCTTCTGAGAGAGAGGGCTCGGCGTTCCCCGGAGCAACCTGGTGCATACCAGCGTCCTCCACTTGTGAAGGGGCGTTCACCTCCTCTGCTTCGTCATTGGAGTCCCCAGTGACATCGATGAATGGGGAATCCTGAGCAGGGACGTCTTCCTTACTTCTAGATGATCTTGCCGAGGAAGAGGAGGAAGATGAGGAGGGAACGTGCTCAATTTGCACTGGCGCTTCCTTGGCCAGTAACACCTTTGGTTTCTCGCCAGCTTTTCGGCGGCGGAAGGTGTGCTCAAGTGTGCGCGAGGCCTCCTCTGGGCCACTTTCTGAAGATGGACGGCGAGATCTGGGAGTCTCGGGGTCCTTGGGGGGAGAGATGTGGGCCGGGGCGGAGGGGAAAAGGGCCAAATTAAGCGGGGACGGAGGAGGGAAGGGGATGATGGCATTTTGAGAGGATGGTTGAGGGGACGAAGGAGGAGTTGGGAGTTGGTCGATTTGAATTTGAGGAGGGGGAGTGGATCCTTTTGAGAGGATGGAAGGCCGTTTTGAGGAGCTTGGCCTTTTTGAGGGAGGTTTGGAGGATGGGACGCTCGAGGTCTTAGCCTTTTTGAGGGGCCTTGGGTCGTGAGTCTTCTTGGAGCGTCCCTCAAAGACATGAGGTGGAAACTTGTCCACAGTTTCTGTTGGATTAGAGGAGGAGAAGGGTTTAGATGTTTTTGAGAGGGGAGAGGATGAGGCAGGACGCTTCATGAGCTTTTTGGTGGTGATGGTAGGGACGGAGGGAGGAGGAGGAGAGGGACTTGGTACCCGGTTCTTTGTCATTTGAAAGGCAATAGAGTCCCTTGGGTACATTGGAAAGTCCGGAAGGGTAGCATTGTGGAGGTCAGGGATTAATTCAAGTAGGGGACCCAGATTCTCACCTCCGAACTGAGAGAAGAACAGTACGTCGTCCATCCGTCCAGGAAGGTCTTTGTATTCTGTTTTGTGGAGGCTGGGGACGACGAACCGCTCGATGAACTTCTTGTAGTTCCTGGTTTTAACTTCATCGTTTTTAACCTCTGGCAGCCCCATGCGTTCTCTGATGAGGTTGTACAGCGTCCTGGGCTTCTTGTTGATGAAGTCCAAGAGAGATTCATTGAGAACAATTTGCTTGGGTTTCTCAATGTAGTGGGACTTCACGAGCCTTCGGCGCTTCCCGCCGGTAGAAGATCCAGAAGCGTTCATCTGCCTTTGAGACATACTTCCGGTGAGTTTTTAGAGAGAGAAAGTCGCCGGAGTTTTAGAGAGAAGTCAGAGCTGTTTGAGAGTTCAGAAGTTGTTGAGCGTAATAAATTTGATGGTGACTGTTCTGGCTATATATAGAGGAAGCGGTGGCACAAATCGTAATTAACCCTGTTTCTCTGTGCGACACCTGGCAAACTTCCCCCTTAAGATTTGAGTAAAAGCAACGGTCACTGTTTACACTTTCAAATATTCAAAATTCTGACTCTTCATCTTATCCTCAAACACTGAACTGGCGTTCCTCCACGCAACCACTGAGCGTTCTCACAGACTTAGCAAAGATTTTTCCTCTTCAAGCAAACTTCTCCAAACAAACCAACAACCAACTTACCGTTCTTGTGATTACCTTTCGAACCAGTTGAGAACAACGCAAGTACGTCCCGTAAAAGAAAATATGAAGCTCATAGGACGCTTTTACGGAGTTCTCGGCTAGGGTAAGCTTAGAGTTCCCATCATTTCGGCTTATAATGAGGGTTGGGTGATCAGGGAAACTCTTTTCAAGACAAAATAGAGAAAATTTGAATGACGTTCCAAAGTAGTAAACACATGAAATTTTAGACTAGCGTCCTTGCAAATATGGATTCAATGCATAACAGTCCTTAAACACTTAGAATCTACCAAACATAGCCAATCATTGAGAGAATAGTAGAACGGGACTTGCTACTTAAAAGTTATCATCCCCAAGAGCAATCTGAGATGCTCAAAGGGACGTCTATCAAGTGCTTTAGTGAAAATATCAGCTATTTGGTCTTCAGTTTTTACATGCTCCATGCTAATGAGTCCTAGTTCAACATTATCACGCAAGAAATGATGCCTTATATGAATATGCTTTGTGCGTGAATGAAAAACAGGATTTTTAGCAATTTCTATAGCACTTGTGTTATCACAGAGAATAGGAATAGTTTCAAGATTGATACCGTAGTCCTCAAGTTGATATTTGATCCAGAGGACTTGTGAACAGCACGAAGCAGCAGCAACGTACTCGGCTTCCGCAGTTGAAAGCGCCACAGAGTTCTGTTTCTTTGATCCCCATGAAACTAGGCATGAACCAAGGAACTGTGCCATTCCTGAAGTGCTTTTTCTATCAATTACATGACCCGCATAATCAGCGTCCGAGTAGCCAACAAGCTTGAAGGACGTCTTCCTGGGGTACCAAAGGCAAAGATCGTCGCGTCCTTTGAGATAGCGAAAGATCCTCTTGACTTCTTGCATGTGGGACTCCTTTGGATTTGCCTGGAAGCGTGCACACAAGCAAACGGCAAACATAATGTCGGGACGGCTTGCGGTCAAGTAGAGCAAAGAACCAATCATTCCTCTGTACAGTTTTTGATCAACGTCCTTTCCCTGTTCATCTGCGTAAAGACGCGAGTTTGGAGAACATGGGGTTGCAACAGGTTTGGACGTGTTCATCCCGTACTTTTCAAGCATTTCACGGACATACTTTTGTTGGTGAATGCGCGTCCCTTCTTTGAGTTGGTTAATTTGAAGTCCCAAGAAGAAATTGAGTTCTCCAATGAGGGACATCTCAAATTCACTACTCATGAGGGACTTGAACTCCTCTACAAGCTTCATGTTAGTGCTACCAAAGACTATATCATCAACATAAACTTGTGCAATTAAAATGTCCTTGTGAACTTTCTTTATGAACAAAGTTTTATCAATTGAACCTCTACTGTACCCATGAGATAAAAGGAAGGACGCAAACCTGTCGTACCAGGCACGAGGGGCTTGCTTGAGTCCATAGAGTGCTTTGTCCAAGTAGTACACATGATCTGGGTGAGAGGCGTCCTCGAAGCCAGGGGGCTGAGCAACATATACTTCCTCTTTGAGCTTGCCATTGAGAAAGGCAGTTTTGACGTCCATCTGAAATAACTTGAATCCTTTGTGTGCGGCAAAGGCAATAAGAAGACGAACGGCTTCAATTCTAGCAACAGGGGCAAAGGTCTCATCATAGTCTATGCCTTCCTCTTGCTTGAATCCTTGAGCCACAAGTCTTGCCTTGTTCCTAGACACACGTCCACTCTCATCAAGCTTATTTCTGAACACCCAGCGCGTCCCTATGATATTTTTGCCTTTGGGACGTGGAACGAGGGTCCAAACTTTGTTCCTTTCAAACTGGTTGAGTTCTTCTTGCATTGCTTGAATCCAGTCAGCGTCCTGAAGTGCTTCTTTGATATTCTTTGGTTCCACCAAAGATACAAAGGCGTTGAACGCACAAAAAGCTAAATTTGCACTCTGGGACTTGCTTGCAGCTGACCTGGTTTGAACTCCTTGAGACGGATCTGAGACAATCTGAGAAGTTGGGTGGTCCCTAGAGAAGCGGGACTCCCTTTGAAATAGTTGAGCAAACCTTGGATCAATTTCATCATCTGAAGAAGCGTCTTCAGTGTGTTCCCCCTCAGAGGGAGCGTCCACACCTTGACCTTGCAAACTTGATTCACCCACCTCTTGCTGAACTAGAGATTCACTATGAGATGGAACTCCTTGAACAAAGCTAGGAGCGTCCACAGAGACTTCTTCAGGATTTGGAAACGCGTCCTTAGAGACATAGTATTTTCCTGAGGACCAATCTTCTACTTCATCTTCAGAGTCGTCCTGCTGTTGTGACGAGGAGCGTTCTTTCTTACTTGATTTTTCTTTGTGAGAAGAACTCTCCTTGAACACAACATGAATACTCTCCTCAAGCTTTAGAGTCCTTTTGTTGAAAACTCTATATGCTTTGCTGGTGAGGGAGTACCCAAGAAATATGGCTTCATCGCTCCTTGCATCAAACTTTCCCAGTTTTTCTTTATCATTGTTGTGAACGAAACACTTGCAACCAAAAACTCTGAGATAATCGATGCGAGGCTTCCTTCCGTTCAACAACTCATAGGACGTCTTTTTCAGTAGAGGACGGATCATGGCACGGTTAATGATGTAGCATGCTGTGGCAATAGCTTCCGCCCAGAAGTACTTGGGGACGCTTTTAGCCAAAAGCATAGTTCTCGCCATATCCTCAAGCGTCCTGTTCTTTCTTTCTACAACTCCATTTTGTTGTGGAGTCCTCGGAGCTGAGAAGTTGTGCGAGACACCATGTTGATCACAGTAGGTCAGGAACTCTGAATTCTGGAATTCCGTCCCATGGTCTGATCTTATAGCTTTGAGAGGCGTCTCCAGGGCAACTTCCACTTGTTTGATGAAGGCTTTGAATGCTTTGAAACAATCTGCTTTGGACGCCAAGAAAAGAACCCAAGTGAAACGAGAAAAATCATCTACAAGAACGTAAATGTACCTCTTTCAACCGTAGCTCTGTGTCTTCATTGGTCCACAAAGATCCATATGGAGAAGTTCCAATGGCTTCTTTGTACTTACTTCATTCTTGGACTTGAAAGACGTTCTTGTTTGCTTCCCTTTGATATAGGCTTCGCACTGTTCAACCGTTTCAGGATCAATCCGGGGAAGACCTTTCACAAGATTCCTTTGGTGCAACTTGAGAATTGTGCTAGGTCCAGCATGGCCAAGACGACAATGCCAGAGATCAGCGTCCTTCTTTGAAGCAGATAGACATAGTTCTGATTTGGGCTTGAACTCTTGATTGAAGATGTAGATATTGTTCTTGCGAACTCCTTTCAGAACAACTCTGTTGGACTTCTTGTTGATGACGAGACACTCCTTTGAGTCAAATGTGACTAGGTTTTCACCTTGATCACACATCTGAGAGACGCTAAGAAGATTGAAGCCAAGTCCTTCAACAAGACTCACGTTGGTTGCTTTGATGGACGGGTTAAGAATAGCAGTTCCCGTTCCCTTGATCTTTCCTTTGCCCTTGTTGCCAAACGAGACAGTTCCTCCCGTGGCACTACTTTGGATAGAAGTGAGATGGATCTGGCTTCCTGTCATGTGATTTGAGGCGCCACTATCAATGATCCATGGGCGTCCCCTCACTTCCACCTGCCAAAATAAGGTTAGTTCTTGGCGACCCAGGCAAAGTGTTCCTTACCTGGTTCGTTACAAAAGTAGAACTCTGGTTCTGGCATATAGTCATTAATGTTCACATCATTAGAAATGGCATTTCTGCGGAAAGAACTTCTAGAACGTCTAGGACGCCTAGAATTAGCTTTTGGAACGGACTTAGCATTTTCATTGTTAGTCCTAGCAACTTTCCCACTCTCAATGTCTTCCTTTAGTTTTGCACAGTCATATTTGAAGTGGTCACCTTGTCCACAGTACCAGCACGTCCTATAGTAAGTACCGAGGTAGTACTTCTTGTTGGGACGCTGGATTTTGTTTTGTTTCATCTTTTGGGGATCGCACACCTTTGAGCCGTCCCCTTTAGCAATTTTCTTGTAAATTTTATGACTAGTGGAATTGGTGTAGTAGTCCTCTTGACCTATTTCTCCACTTTCTAGAACTCTAATTCTTTCAAGGAGATTTTTAGTTCTCTCTTTTTCAAGTTCTAGTTCAGAAGTTTTGCTAGCCTCAAAATCACTGGGAAGAGAGTTCTTAGAGTCATCTTCATAACCTAGACCTCTCTTAGCTGGGACAAAGACTATAGGTCTCACTTCTTCAACTATGGGACTCTTTCCCAAAACTTTCACTTCTTCCCTAAGCTTGGCGTTCTCAAGTTTAAGACACACAAGTTCAGTTTTTAGGGACTTAGTTTCTTCACATGAGGACTCTAGTTGAATAGACATTGAATTACAGTTCTCACATTCAACTACAATGTTTTCATCTTCTAGTTCATCCATTCTTCTTTTCATGACAAGACTTTCCTCCATGATTTTACCAATAAGCTTAAGGAGTTTTGGTTTTGAACATTTTTCTAAAGAACGCATCATAGAGTCATGAGTTACCTCTTGTTCATTATCGGAGGCGTTCTCAACAACAGTTGGGGCGTCCTCTACTGCCATGTACGCCACTTGATCATCGCGTTCCTCATCACTTGAACTGAGATCATCCCAAGCAGCTGTACATGCTCCAATGAGAGCTTTCTTCTTTTCCTTGGAGGACGTTCCCACAGTACATTTCTTGGCAAAATGTCCTTTCTTGTTGCATTTGTAGCATGTGAGTTCCTTCATTTCATCTTCTGTGTATTTGGGACTCTCCTTTTTGTAAGACTTGTTCTTGCTACTATGCTTGTTTTTCTTGTTGTAGTATTTGAGAGCCTTGTGAATAAGAGAGAGTTCCTCATCTGAGTCAATTTCTTCCTTTGACTTTCTTTCTTTCTCTTTGGGACGCAAGCTCTCAAGCTTTTCTTTGTTTTGCATCATCAATGCCAGGTCTCTTTGTCCACGCAGGTATTCAGCGTACTCTGGTGTTGTGGACGCCAAGGCAAGATCAGTTTGAGGGTTCTTTCCTAGCTGGGCCATGTCAGTGATTCTACGTTCTTCGTACCCCCTGAGCTTCCCATAGATCTCTTCCATGTCTAGAGTTTTGTTGGCTGTGTTTTCTTTGAAAGTTGTCCTATCAAAGTTCCAAACTCCAGTCAATCCATCGATAACTACTTGAACTCTGTTCCTCATGGAGATTTCTGTTTCTGGAACGCCCAAGTTCCTCATCTTGGTGACAAGGGCCTCAAAACGGTACGAGTAGTCATTCACCGTTTCATTTGGCAGCATAGTGAAAGCATAGAACTCCTTTTTGATCTTCAGCTGGACGTCCTCTTTCATCTCTGCAGTTCCCACATGAAATTTTTCAAGAGCTTCCCATTGTTGTTTTGCGGTGGGAAGATTGCTAACTCTTGTAGCATCTCTTTCACAGAGGGACGCTTGAAGAAAGCAAATAGCTTTTGCATTGGTTTCCATCATTTTGAACTCATCAGGACCCCAATCGTCCTCTTTGTCAACTTTGTCAGCAGGAACTTTAAGATCACCTTTTCTGATAACATACCAGCATTGATAATTTGTGCTTCTGCAGAAGTTCTCAAATCTAATTTTCCATCGGTTGAAGTTGCCGTCCGTCAGACGCGGAGGCTTTACGAACGAGATTCCAACCTGCTCCATGTCCATTTTTACCTGCAACTCAGTAAGAATCTAGAGCGCCTGCTCTGATACCAATTGTTGGATCGTTAGTACTATGGGACTGCCTTTACTTTGATAAAGGCGTCCTTAGGTTAGGCGTCCCTATGAGGAGTAGGGGCGTCCTTGAGTAATGCAGCGGAAATTATGTACTAGACAGGTAAGTAATGAACGCAGTGAATTATAGAGGAACCACTCAAGACCAAGCAGTCCTTGAGTGTAAACCTCTACCTCCTTGGAGGATTTTTGAATAGTTCTTCCTTTATATTGAACGTTCTTACAGATGTACTGGCGAGTCTTTACAGTTCTCTGGCACTTAGCTTTTCCCTAAGTCCACTAGTAAAGGACTCCTCTAAGCCGACAACTTAAGCAAGTTCAATCTACTAAAGGACTCCTATCCCTGGGTTCTGCAGTACTTCGCAGAACTCTCTTTCTCTTTTGATTACAAACAGATTTGTGATTTGGGTTACAAGTCTCACTCGATCTAACTCAAAGACTTAGCACTGTTCTTGAGTTCTTGAGTTTGTTCTTCGTGTTCTTGAGTGAGCCGCTTTCCTATGATTTTCTCTAAGTATTCTTGAAAGCGTTAAAGTCACTATAAATGCCTTGGGGTATTTATAGGACTTGGGGAAGGGCGTCTTTCTCCTGGGACGATCATGCCCTTCGAGGACGTGGCTACAGGATCTTCTTCCACGTATGATGGCGGTGGTGAGGAAGCTTCCTGTATCCAGCTGTGTGTGATGGACTCCGCTACAGGATCGGCCGCCACGTATGGATGTACTCTGCAACAGGATCGTCCGCCACGTAGTGTTGGACTCTGCTACAGGATCGGTCTCCACGTGTCCTTGGATGATCAAATGTTGTCTGGTGATGTCATCCTGTCGGCCAGTGAGTAAGGACTCCTTCTTTGCGTTCCTACTTGCTTGGGACTCCGTCCTTGCTCAAGTAGTCTCTAGCTTGTCCTTACTTCCTGTTAGCTAGCGTCCCTAAGCTTATGGGACGCTCATACACACTTGTTTTCCTTTTAGTCATAGGCGTTCCTGACCACTTGGACAACTTTTATTAGAATCAAAGTGAGTTTGTCATATCAAAACTAAGGGACGGTTGTGTGGCACACTAACAAGGACGCAAGCGTTCTTGATAGCGTCCCAACACGATTGGTGCCATGACCATGATGAAATGATCATGATCGTGGTCGTACTTCGTAGTATCGTGATCAAATCGGATTGTGACTGTAACCGGTGGTTAGAGCCTTCTGACTGTACGTGATCAAATTATGACCATGGTTGTAGTATCGTGTGTTACTAGAAGACAGGATTAAGAAGCTATACGGGGTATCGTGGGTTACCAAATGACCCTTCAATGCTCGTGTTAGTAATCTGTACTTAAAAATCATAAAGGGAAAGCATAATGTAAAATAATATAAGATCTTTAGAAATGATACGGATGAAACCTGCGTTGCTTGCGATCATGAGCAATCGGATTGTGATCGTGACTGTCTTGGTCGTCATTATCGTCGTCATCAGGGTTGAGTTTGGTTTTGTAGAGGGTTGAGTTTGGTCTTGTGGAGGAGGATTGTAGGAGTAGTTAATTCGTGGGGTGGGTAACGGTATTGTTGAGTGTGGTTTTAAGGAGAGTTGGCGTACCAGTGTTGAGGAGGGTTCATTGGAGATGGCTGAGATTGCCAATGCATGGAGTTTGTTAGCACTTTGTACTTCTAGTGGCCCTTAGCCTGAGCCGTGCGTGCAATTGTGGGTGAGTCGACGTGTTGAGCCTTGACTTTGAGATTAGTCTCATGATTTAGTAGCTTCTCATGAAGTTCTTCAAAAGGGATACGAGCATCTCTCATGCTGACCCCATCAATGATTGGCTTGTAAGCCTCGCCGAGACACAAGATATTCTAAATATAAGATGAGTATCAAAACACATCCTGTTGACCTAAATTAGACGTGCACAATTCATTAGTTGCCTAAGATAATAATGTGCCAATATGGTGGTGGTGGTGGATTGGAGGCTCTACAGAGTCTACAAGAAATTGAAACCCGCTTTTTCTTACTCTTTCCTTTGACCTCTCTTTCTCCTCACGAACAACCTTTGGATTTCGCTGCTCGTATCTCTAACACTACACCCCAAAATTGCCCTTTGGTCAGCTCCTCACCAATGGATTTGACGTCGTGCAGATTTGGCAGTAGATTGAGCTCCAATCTTAACCCTTGATTTCTTCCATCCATCGCGAAATCAAACGGTTTAAGTAGGAGTTATGTTGCATTTCCAATGGTTTTGATACCTTTTTGGGGAAAGTAGATTCAAGGATTGAGAGTGATGAGGGAGTTGCGGATATGGAGCAAGATGATGATATTGAAGTTGATGAGTTCGATCGGGGATGAAGATGATGATGAAGAGTAGGATTGAGCATGCTTGGATCGAAACCGAAAAAATTAACCAAAACCGACGGAGCTCGGTTCGTTTCTCGGCTCAAGAAATTTCAAGATTTCGGTTTTACTTCGGTTCGGTTTTAAAAATTTGTTGCAATAACAATAATATAGAGAACTGTAACATCTTGTTGTTACATCGAAACATATAAATGTTGACTAATCTGGCTAACGTTGAACTTGGGTTTCAGTAATTTTTTATTTCGGTAAATTTTTGGTTCGGTTCATTTTTTTTAAAGAAAAACATTATATTTATCGAAAATCAAAAAAACGAACCAATTTTTTTAGTCAGTTTTCAGTTCACCAGGTTCCCGAATTTCGGTTTCGTTTCGATTCGGTTCCATTTTAAACCGATGCTCACCTCTAATCAAGAGGCGGAGAAAGAAGGGGATTTGGAGTAGTCTGGGTAGGAACGGCGAGCTGGAAGAGGGGCACGTGAAAGGAAAATTTGTTTATTTTTCATTTTATTTTAATTTTTTTGGTTAACAAAAATTAGAAAACTAGAGTAGTTTGTGAATGCGCCAGTAAGTCGACTACGAATAGCGGTGCTCAATAGGTCAGGTTGGGTCGACCCGCAGCCCGCAATGCAAGTTGCGATCCTACCCATGACCTGTAAGAAATTTAAAAAGTGACCCGCGGGTTTGCGGGTCGGTTTGCATGTCGACAAGTTGACCCTAAATAGAGTGATTTTTTTTAAAAAAAAATAATATTTTAATACTAATCAATATATATTTTTTCGTACAAATATATTTTAATACTAATAAAACAATAAATATATGTATTTATATAATGTAATGGGTCGCAAACCCGCGGGTTGGATTTAACTCGACCCGTGACCCGCAAACTTAAAAAATATCAACCCGCGACTCGACCCGTTATATGCAACGACTTGACCCGTTGAACACCCTTAACTACGAAGGTTTAGTTTCACAAAGTAGAGGGGTACTAAACGAAAACAAAAAAAAATTAGAATACCAAAAGGAACTATCAATACATTAGAAATATGAAACAGAAAATCACTAAATTATAAGGCCAAACTCCTAATAGTTAAAGGTCGGGCCACTATTGAAGGTACTTTGAGAGATGAAGATGGCAGTTGGAACGTCGGGTTTTCAAGCAACCTGGGCGTCGCCTCGATCCCAACTTCGGAGCTATAGGATGGTACTTCACGGCCTGAAACTAGCCTGGAGTAAAGGCTACTCTAGAGTGATTGTCGAGTCGGACTCCTTGCTCGCCATCAAGCTCCTCCAATCCAAAGTCTACAGTAATCACGTCCTCTCCAGCCTAACGCGCCAATGTCAAGGCTTTGCTCGTAGGGACTGGATCCTCCAGTTTTGACTGGGGTGTTCATAACTGGAGTGTAAACGAATCGGATATCTAGGGAAAAACTTTTCTGTAAATTGATGTCCATATTTCGTTCGGATAAGCCCGAATATCTTATACGAATAGCTCGGATCGGATCGGATCGGATAATCCGACCAGATATTCGTTTATGTATAAAACCCTTCAAATTAAAATTGAACATGCCAATTAAAAAAATCCAAGTTACAATTATACATACAAAATGAATAATACATGGGATTATAGCACGCTAGATTCGACCTCTCAAGATTTAGATACCATTGAAAAGATAAATATAGTAAAATTAATTAACTTAATTTGAAATTATGTAATATATTTCAAATAATATATACTGGATATCCGTTGGAAAATATATTCATTCCATATCCGGTCCATCAATCTGCTAACTTTTATCATGTTAGATCGGATTCAGACAATTATCCGTCGGACTCGAATAAACTCGGATCGTATCGGCCGGATCATTGGATCGGATCGACCAGATCGGATATGTTTGAACACCCCTAGTTCTGACACACCTACAGAGAAGCCAATAAGATTGCCGACAAGCTCACTCGCTCCCTGTCGGTCATCATATTGTGATCTCACCCTCAACTGATACTTCCACTCTTTTGACCGATGATGATGTTGGGTTGGGCCACACACGTTGTATTGTAGCCTAGGGGTGAGCACCGGGATCGGATTGTCAGAAATCCATGGACCGGGGTTTTCCCGGTCCGGTCCGGTCCGGTTTTGGACCGGATTTTTATTTTTTTAAAAAATAACTTTTTATATAAAAAATTGTAATATAATTAAAAAAATCATATATGATTAATAAAAAATATTATATTATTAAGTATACAATATAAATGTGAAATTTAAATATTAAAAATTAACTATAAAAAATTAAAATTAATATAATTTTTATTTAAATTTATTTTTTATTTATTTTTTTTATAAATATCCGGTCCTAACCAGTCCGAACCGGGACCAGACCGGGGACCGAAATTCTTATTTTCATGGACCGGGGACCGGACCAGTGGCGGTCCGGTCAAAAAATCCGGTATGGATTGGTTTTTGCTCAACCCTATTGTAGCCCGCTACATTAATGAATGATTTGGGAGCCGCCTCCCACCAACCGAAAAAAAAAACCCTCGTGTAGTTGATGATCATGGGTTGAGAAAGGTGGACAAAACCCTTGAAGAAGGGAAGATGGTTATGACGTTTAGCTCAATCCAAACAGAGCAAGCCAATGATGCGTGTAAGCTTGATGGAGGTCAACAGGATGTGAACCTTGGCAAAGAAGAATGCTTGAGTAAGGTGCAAAACAAAACCTCCTTCCAAGATGCGTTAGTAAGGAATAGGGTGATTTTAAATGGGAAAAGGCTTTCGTTTGTTCCGGGCTACAAAGATGGCATCATCAGGTTCACGAAGAAGGATGTCGAGAAAAACTTCGAGAAATGGAGATTGACTTTGTCATGGATGGTTGTAGGAGAAAGAATCCCGTTCTCAATTATGCAAGGCTTTTTGAAAGCAAGATGGCCGATCTCAGAAATGCCAAAGATTATCTTGACCGATTCTGGAGTGTTCCTTTTCAAGTTTGAAAAAGAGGAGGATCTTAACTAGGTTTTTCAGCAGGGGCCTTGGTTCGTAGGAGGAATTAAGCCTCTGGTCTTGAGGAGATGGAAGGAAGGTGTCAAACTGGACCCTTCATGCTTTGAAACCACACAAGTTTGGCTGCTTTGTCAGACCTTGATGTGCGTTTTTGGGATGAAGATTTTTTCCAAGAAAGTCGGGAGTGCAATAGGTAGCCCAGTGTTTGCAGACAAGGTCACAGAAACACAAGACAAGCTCTTCTTTGCTCTTGTATTAGTTGAAATTTCTGCAGTTGAGGAGTTGAAAAAAGAAGTTGCCTTTCATGGGGAAGATGGAGAAGTGGTTGTGCAACCCATTCACTATGAATGGATCCCGGATAGATGTGAAAGTTGCAGGGTTTTTGGTCATGCCTCAGGTGACTATCACAAGATGGGTGGTTTTTCCTTCAGATGAAATCAGTTTTCAAGGCCTTGGAGGAAACTAGCATAACAGACTAATCAGCGTATTTGGGTGAGGAAGAATAATGCAAGACCTACTCTAGTTGCAACAGTAATGCAGTACTCTAACCGGGTGAAGGTGAGAAGAGTGTGTAACTCTCTGTATTCAGTAGAAGACACTCAAAGCTCTAGAAAGGAATGTGTCAATGTAGGGAATGCTAGAGAGAATGTCTCTAGCTCAATCTAGCAGAAGACATAATGGATCACAGTGCCAAAAGGCAAACAAGCTTGCTCACCAGAAGGTGGAAGAGGGCCCGATAAAAAAGTTATTGATGGGAATAGATCCAGGTTTAAGGCACTAGGAAATGATGTCACCGAAGGTGAGGAGATCTAAGGGATAGGAGTGGATCTAGATTCAATCTTGGTTAATGACTAAATTAGTATTATCTAGTTGGACCATTAGAGGATTAAATGATGCCTCTAAAAGAGTTTTTGTGAATAATTTTGCAAAAAAGTATAAAGTGGATATGGTAGCAATTTTGGAAACAAGATTTAGATTAAACAAAGTTGATTTAGTTTCTAGTTCAATCTTGAAAGGGTGGTGCGGGTTTACTAAGTGCCTAGGTCACAATGGGCACATTTGGCTATTTTGGAATCCGTATGTAGTTAGTAGAGTCGATATTTTGCTTGAAGATGCTCAGATTCTCCATCGTGCCATATCGTCTCCTAAAGTGCTCAAGCAGTTTCAAGTACCTTTTGTCTATGCCTCTAATGATGCAAATGAGAGATCTCTTCTCTGGCAACTTTGTGATCAAATTGCAACAACGCACCAAGCGTCGTGGGTACTCTTAGGGGACTTTAATGCTATTCTAGATGCTAGAGCAAATGTTTGTTGAAAATGGAAAAGTTTTCTCGGTGAATCTAGAATTTAAAGAGTGTGTGGACAAAATAGGGTTGATGGACTTGAATTTCTCTGGTGCTTTTTTCACCTAGTCTAATAAGCAGATGGATGGGAGTAGAATTATTTACAAGCTTGATAGGGTTCTCGCGAATCAAAAACGGATGGATCAATTCCCCTTTTACTTGGTAAGATTTTCCTTGCCGGTGAATTCAGATCACTCTCCATCTCTGCTGCAAATAATGTTGTAATACAACTAAAGAAAGTCTCCTTCAGATTCAGAAATTCTCGGTGCCATCATGTTGAGTTCATGTCTACAGTTGAGAGGGTTTGGCAACAACCGTGTAAGCCTGATGTGACATGCTTAGATTGGTTCCGGATTAAAAGCACTAAAGAAACCACTTCAGCAACTAGGGGGTAGAAGCATTGATGCTGAAGAATTTGTCATTCAAGAGATTAGAAGCAAGCTTCATATGGTCCAAAATGAAGTTCTAGCAAGACCTTTGGACCCTAGTCTTTTACTCGTAGAGAAGAAGATTCCTGCAGGTAGCAAAGCTCCATTGGCTAAAATTCCAAGATTCCCGCAGTAGCTTTTTCTACAACTCCATAAAGATGAGAAAGACCAAAAATGCCATCACTTCAATTCAGAATGAGACGGAAAGCATCATGACAGATGAGGCAGATATAAAGAAGGAATTTACTGTCCACTTTCAGAAGTTACTAGGAAGCACGATCAGTTGTGAGCCTTGTGACACGAGCCTCTTTGTTGAAAGTTCATTGGTCTCAAATGAGGAGAGCCATGCTATGATAGCTCCTTTTAGCAACGAAGAAATCAAGCAAGCATTGTGGGATATAGGAGTGGACAGAGCTCTCGGGCCATATGGGTTCAATTCTATGTTTTTTCAAAAGGCTTGGCAAACAATGGGAGGAGACTTCACACAAAGCATTGAAGACTTCTTCAATTGTGGTAGGTTGTTGAAGGAAGTAGGGTAAACTGTGATTCCTTTAGTGCAAAGAAGGAGCACCCGGAGACTGTTCATGACATCAGGCCTATTTCTTATTGCTTAGTTAACTGTAAAGTCATCTCCAAGCTAGTAGTTCAAAGATTACAAGTTGTCTTGCCTTCGATCATGAGGAAAACACAAGGGGCCTTCATTAAGGGTAGGAAAATCAAGCACAACTTGGTTGTCTGCCAGGAGATAGGCAAGAGTTATGCTAGAAAGTTCATTAGTCCTCGGTGTGCAGTGAAATTGATCTTCAAAAAGCGTACGACACAATGGAGTGGAACTTTCTATTTCAAATTTTAGAAGGTTTTGGGTTTCACTCACAGATGATTTGTTGGATTAAAGAGCTGGTTCAAAACAACACTTACCCTATGAGAATTGATGGTGAGCTACATGGACACTTTAAAAGAGCTAGAGGGCTAAAGTAAGGAGATCATTTGTCTCCCTACTTATTTGTGCTAGTTATCATCTGGATAGAAGGCTAAGGCGAATGAGTACAGAAAGAGGGTTCAATTTCCAGCCTAATTGTGGCAGATTAGGGATTACTAATCTCACCTTTGTTGATGATCTCTTTCTGTTTGCCCATGAGGATCAAGAATCTGTCTCAAAGTTAAAGCTTGTCCTTGATCAGTTTTGTAATATGTCAAGGTTGAGCATCAATTACATCAAATCCAAAGTCTATTGTGCAAGTGAAGCATATAGTGAGAGAACTTGCAGGAGTGATGGGGATGGAAATAGGTGAGCTTTCAGTGAAATATCTAAGAGTTCCCCTCTGTGGAGCGATGGTTGTAAGTAAAAACTATAAGCCCTTGCTAGATGACATCACCTCTAACATCAATTCTCGTGTTGCAAGAAAGTTGTCGTATGCCGGAAGACTTGAAATTGTGAGAGCAATCCTGTACAGGGTTCTTCACTAATGCTCAGATATTCATTTTTCCCAAAGGAGTAGTAAAGAGAATTGTGGGGTTGCTCAGAAGCTTTCTCTGGTCAAGAGTTGCTCAAGGAAAGAAATGGGTCATAGGTTGAAGATGTGTTTGCATGCCTAAAGAAGAAGTAGGTATTGGACTTAAGGAAGTTATTTTCTGGAACAAGGCCAACTTTGCAGACCTTATTTACGCTGTTATGGCTGGTTTTGAGTCTTGCAACAAACAAGAAAACAATTGTCGTTCGAATGCAAGTACTCGAAGCAAGTTTTGAGGATAGTTCTATATACAATAGGCAAAATTAGGTAGAATGTACTCTGATGTTGATGATTGGGCAAACGCAATGAGCTCGGTTACAAGGAAAGGAAGTTTCAGCTGCAAGCTTTGGATCGTTTGCATGTGTGCATCAATGTACTACATCTAGATTGCTAGAAATAGAAAGATATTCCAACAAGAAGTCTGCTCAGTGGAAGAACGTGCAAAGGTTATCATCAACCAAATAAGAAACTGCCTTCTAGGTAGATGGAGGAAGCACAATAAAGACTCTAGGAGATGATTTGTCAAGTTTGACATTGGAATGTAATGAGTGGCTTTGTTGTGTTCATGAACATATAGGTTATCCTAGAATTTTGTAACTATCTTTTTTAAAGATTAGAATGAATCACCATTTCATTCAAAAAAAAAAACTCCGAGTACTTGATCCGGATATTCAACTAATTACAATTGAAGCCCTCGTATACTCCCTAATAAGAAGGGATCAGCCATAGTGTTTTGGTTTCCACTTTTGGCGTAGTAGTAGTGTCTTGTTTTTGGTTGGCCACCAATCAATCAGCGTAGGTAAGCAGCGTCATCAGTCCATGAGTGACCGCACGTGACTGCCACTCTCTCAGTCCAGGTATTTCATTCGCGAACACGAGACAGCTCATAATAAACTGCATTTAAACCTATCTTTCACATCCGCTCCCATTTCTGCCTTCCCAGATCCGTATCCCGACTTTCTCCCCTCTCTGCGCCGTCTCTCCTCCAAATCGATCGGGCCCCGACGCCTTTCCTTTTTCTTCCGCCTTTCCTTTTCCCTCTCTTGCTCTTCGGCCTCTAGGTTTCCCTTTTCGGCTGCGAGTTCTCAACATGGAGTTTGGAGGAGCTCGCAAGAGAGGCAGACCCGAAGCTGCTCTCAACGGAAATGGCGGCCATAAGAAGTACAGGCAGCAAGGTAACTTCTCTTTCACTTCTCTGCAATGTTGGACGAATCTGTATCTGTTGTAATTATGCGATCCCGAAATCCCTGTGTGTTTCTTTGTTAGGGCTTCTTTTGTGTGTTTCCCCCCCCCCCCCCCCCAATTTTCTATGTTTGCGTACTAGATCTGATTCTGGATACGTAAAATTCAACCCTCTTTATTGAGAACCAACAACCCTGGTAAAGTGAGAGCTAGGCGAAAATGTTCAATCTTGCTTATTTACCAATAATTCGTGGTCCTGACTGAATTCCTGTTGATAAAGGGGGTAGAACGCCCTCGTTAGCCATATTCGTTCTTAAACTTGTAATTTATTTAATTTCCCCAACACATATGGTGAAAGTAGGTTATAGATTATTGTGGAACTTTAAAAACTAGCAATTCACTAAAAAGAGATAATTAATGCTCTGCAACAGAATCGGACTCCTTTCCAACTGGTGTAGGAAGCAAATCGAAGCCTTGCACAAAGTTTTTCAGGTTAAATTCTTGTCTAAAACACTTGTTTAATCTTATATGGGTTAATTCCGTGAATATCTTTAAAAACCATTCCTTTGCACTTGCAGTCTATATGTTGGAACATGCAATTTTACTTTGACTAATGAATTCAACATCTAAAGTTGTGATACAGGTTCAACTTTAATCTTCTAATTATGTTTACTGAGGATTGAGAGAAATGTGGTCATCAGTGTACTTAATGGATTCCACCATGATAAGTAACCAAGATAAAGATGTGGAGCAAAGTTTTGGATCCAACTCCGCACACAATACTTTACTGTAAATATATATATGAGTATGAAATGGGACTGAGCAAAGTGGTATTTAACTTCTTGATACGTTTTGTCTGTGCAAGAACTATATCAAGGAATGTTACTGAGAAAAAATGCCCAATTCAGTGGTTTAGCTGAGTACATTTGGGCTATATTCAGCAAGCCATCTGTATATGATGAATAGAGGATTCAATTACTACCCTTTTCTCATGCCAATTGCTTTCTTCTTATTAATAATCAAAAGGCCTGTCTGTTTGATAAGTGAAAACCACTTCAAATTTGAAAGCTGAGTGGGGTAAATGCATGAAGAGCTCCTCTGAAGGATTCTGGTTAATTGTATTTACTATACATGAGTGTACTTTACTATATAGGCCTGAATGGGAGGTATTAATGCTGGTAAGATATGCATGGAATTGCTAATAATTGGGTTGAAGCTTCTTTTGCCTCTATGATATTCAATGGAATCATTTGAACCATACTAAAGAATGCATCACTTGTGCTTTTTACAAGGGGCTGAAAAAGATGTCGCTGTACTGACTAGTTGGATGCTATACTTTTTAATTGGATGTTACACTTTTTAAATATGATTTGAAGTTTTGAACCTCATGTCTGGCACTTTCTATGCTGAATTAGCTGTCTTCATAGATTGTTACTGGGCTTTCTGTAGAGGTATCATCACTTTCACCTTGGATTTAGAACTAATGGAGGATGTTTGCACGAATAATTAG
Organism: Polygonum aviculare; assembly: GCA_934048045.1. NCBI lineage: Eukaryota > Viridiplantae > Streptophyta > Magnoliopsida > Caryophyllales > Polygonaceae > Polygonum > Polygonum aviculare. The sequence goes on along the minus strand of OW204023.1, from coordinate 11,898,688 downwards.
AGAGTCATGTGAACTATCTGTTAGTTTCACATTTCTTAATTGGGAAGGCAGATTTTTCCTGCTGAAACAGAGTTATAATCATACAGTCATATACTATGCTACACATTCGGAGTTCTGTGCCCTGCACAACTTTTCTTCTTTACTTGTTTCTGGGTTGGCTTAAGTAGTATGCTGACATTGTTGAGCTTAACATTCTTGGTAGACTTGTCAATTTTACAGAATCTGTGAAACATCATGGATATTTTTTACCCTTTTTTGTATGTAAAGGAAGGAACTCTAGGATGCCTGATGCAATCTACTAAAGGCTGAAAATTAAATGAGGCATAAATATTTGTAGTGTGTGCTAAATGAAGGGTTCCTTATCATGTTAGTGGCATATTTTGTAGGTTTCATTTAGAATAGTGCTTTAGAGGATGTCACTCCAGCATTGTTATAAGTAGGCCAGATTTACTGTTACAGGCCTTGTGTCCTACCTCTAGCTGATATCACCTTTACTAGCTTTTGAGATTTCATGGAACGTCTTGATCAAGTAGTTTGATAACCCAAAGAATGATTCTTCTTTGCAAAATGTTGTCTCTGCTGGTTGTTACAATTGGTTGTTTTGTATATATCTTTATTACCAGGAATGAATGATGTGAGAATTGAGTCCATTCCTCTTTGCTGCTAAAGTGATGTCTGTGGGGTCTGCTGTGACAGCGCTGTTATTATATCTCTCTGCTGGTGCAATTTAGATTAATGTAGTAATGGTAGACCTAATAAATAAGGTTAAACACTAACTGCTTAACTTGCAGTTTTTCCAGAAAGTAGTGTTTTTTTGTCTTTTCTTCTTTCTGCTCAGGGACACTCTAAAGGCTTTGCAATTGTTACCTGCAAAATAGCTTTTCACAATCCACTAGTGTAGAAAATTCTGCCTTCTTTTGCATTCTTGAACTGCCTTCTTTTGCATGTATCTTAATTTTTTCCATCAATATGCAGCACGTCAGGCTGCCCATTTGGTGAAGGCTGCCATTTCTTGCACTACGTCCCTGGTGGATACAAAGCAGTATCTCAGACGATGAACCTCAGTGGTGGTGGGCCAACTCCAGCACCTGCAGCTAGGATGCCACCGCCTCCTTTCCCTGAGCCTCACCAGCCTTCTACTGTCAAATCCCGTCTCTGCAACAAGTACAACTCTGCCGAGGGATGTAGATATGGGGACAAATGCCACTTTGCTCACGGAGAAAGGGAGCTCGGGAAGCCTAGCTTCCAGTCTCATGAAGACCCTCGTTTCATGGGACCCGTTCCTGGGATGAGGGGTGGTGGAGGTAGGATGATGGAACCCAATAATAGCATGGGCAGCTTTGGGCTCTCATCCACTGCTAAGATTAGCATAGATGCTTCGGTGGCTGGAGCCGTTATAGGCAAAGGTGGTGTGAACTCAAAGCAGATATGCCGTGTCACGGGGGCCAAGCTTGCTATAAGGGATCATGAAAATGATCCAAACTTGAGGAATATTGAATTGGAGGGCACATTTGATCAGATCAAACAAGCTAGCGCTATGGTTCACGAACTCATAATGAATTTCAGGGCAGGATCTGCAGCTCCTAGTCAGGGGCCCCGCTCGTCTGGTGGTGGTGGAGGGGGTGGTGCAAATAACTTCAAGACAAAGCTCTGTGAGAATTTCGCCAAAGGGCTGTGTACGTTTGGTGAGAAGTGCCACTTTGCACATGGAGCTGAAGAGCTGCGGAAGAATCCAATGTAAAACCCTTTTTTTCACCTGCTTGTTTGTGGTCTCTAGCTCTTTGTTTTGTGTTTTGGGTTGTGTTCAATTGTTTTTAGCCGCCTTACTATTGCTTAGACTGTTGGTAGCTTAATTGAGATGCGCTTTAGATTTTGACCTCTTGTTTCTGTTAATCGGTTCATGGACCTGATTTTCCAAAGTTTTCTATCATCATTTGGTTTACAAGATAAGTAACCTAATTTCTAATGTCAAACAAAGCCGTTGCATGGATAGGGTCGATACTCTATAGCTAACATCTAGTGCGTTCACAAAGGTGTGTCCATTTTTGGAATCTTCAGTTATCATTTGAACGTTTTCTTTCTTAGTTTTCATTTTCATCTTCCATTTCCTTGAGAGGGGTCTCATTTGGGTCATCCGCTGCTTGTATTCAAGGATCATATTTGCACGTGAAAATACTAAGCCATCGTCATTAGATGGTTTGGAGATCTTATGTTAGGGCCGGACATTATCCGTGGGTAACCGGTTCACCCGACCCAAAAAAACAGGTGAACAACTGCAAAAAAAGTGGGTGACGCGGGTGATGGGAGAGTCGGATGAAAGGTGAAATGGTTGACGGGTCGGATATAGGTGAAATGTTATATTTGTTTCATCCGACTTATTACCCACCACTCATTTCACCCGTTTACAACCCATACAAATTACACAAGGATATCACTTTTTTTGTTCATGAATGGTGATTAAGATGTAGTGGGATGCAAACAACTTTTTAATTTTTTTTATGCTTGTATTAATTTTTAGCATTAGTACCTCCAACCTTACGTGGTTTATGTCGGACATTATTATTTTTTGGTCGAAACATTGGGATATTACTTTAATTAAGCATAATATTTGCATTAATTAATTTTTGGGAAACTTTTCTTGGTACCCCCGAGATATCGACTATTCCTTTTGGTGTCCCGCGAAAATTTATTTTTCTTTTGGTACCCCCGTACTTTATAAATTTGCCTTTCCGTACCCAAAAGTGTTTAAAAATCATATTTCCATCCAAAATAATTATTTTCCGTTTTTTTAAAAAAGGTAAATAAAACTACTTTATATTATTACTATTTTATTACTAATTACTAACATATGTATATACCCTTATAAATAAAATAAGAAAAAAAGTAAAATAAAAACAATCTTCTTTGTGTAATAAAAACAAGAAAAAAAATAAAATAATAACAATCTGATTTGTATAAGAAAAAAATAAGAAAAAATAAAATGAAAACAATCTACTTTATATTATTACCTTTCCCAATCTCCATCACCTACAATGGTACAAAGTAGATTCTTTTTATTTTATTTTTTTCTTATTTTTATGTATAAGGGTATATACATATGTTAGTAATTAGTAATAAAATAGTAATAATATAAAGTAGTTTTATTTACCTTTTTTTTAAAACAGAAAATAATTATTTTGGATGGAAATATGATTTTTAAACACTTTTGGGTATGGAAAGGAAAATTTATAAAGTGCGGGGGTACCAAAAGGAAAACAAATTTTCGTGGGACACCAAAAGGAATAGTCGATACCTCGGGGGTACCAAGAGGAATTTCCCTTAATTTTTTAGTTAATTTTAAAAATTATAATTTTGTTCTGTAATTTAAAAATTCACGATTGATAGGTGAAGGGTTTCGTGGGTGATGGGTGGGTCAGATCATCTATTTTTATTCACGGATCGGATGGTGGAAGTAGGGCTGTGCAAAATCCAGTCCGGACCGGATTTTTGGACCGGACCGGGAGGTCCCTGGTCCATGATATTGGAGGTTCCCGGTCCCGTTCCGGTCCGGACCGAATTTTTTAAAATTTTAATAAAAAATAAATTTAAATAAATATTATATTAACTTTAATGTAATATAATTTATTTTTAATATTTAAGTTTCGTATTTATATTATATACTTAATATTAATATATTTTTAATTAATCAGATCTGATTTCTTTAACTATATTATAATTTTTTATATAAAAAAAATATTTTTTAATAAGAATTCGGTCCTATCCGGTCCAGGACCGGACCTGGACCGAGATCGGACCCCGGTCCACACTTTTTCATGTTCCCAGTCCCGGTCAGGTCCGGTCAGGTCTTGAACCGGTGCCCAGCCCTAGGTGGAAGTACCTCACCTACCCATAACCCGACCCATGACTAGCAGTTACAGTATGATTAATTACTATCCATGTGATTATTCGGTGTGGTCAACTTTTTCCTTTATTTATCTCTAATGCATTTTTCAATTTACATTGTTTTTCTTTTAGTTGTAAGGGAACGTTAAACTTATGAATATACTATTTATTGTTAAGCATTGAAAATAAAAGAAAAAATCATGTTTAAAAATTATAATCAAAATGACATAGTAAAATGAGGTCGGTGAGTTCTTTGAGTACAAAGATTTAAGCTCTTACTCAATTAAGATGCTCAATATTACTCCATTCTACTTAAAATCTATTCACATGAATTGTGATAAGGCCATGACTAATCAAATGCTTTTTATGAAAAAAGATTCAATGTACCAAACATCCCTTCTAGATGAAGAGTCTGGGAGCCAAATACATTTTTATTATACATAAAAGTTGTTTTCCTAAAAAATAAATTCAATTATTAGTTGTTCACCATGAGATCCTAAATTGCACTCATTACTTGATTTTCAGCAATTATAGCCAAAATTAATTGGGCAATGTATTCATTACATTCAAAAATGTGCACTTAATGACATTCAGTTACGCTATAAAACTCTGTATAAGGAGAGGCTATTGTGGCCTCAAGTTTATCACATTTTTCCTCCATCCTTCCAACATTAATTTTCTCTCAACTTGCTTCAATGGCCTCCCCTTCCTCCATTGCTCCAAACCAGAGAAATGGCTCCCCTTTGACTGGCCAAAATGCTCCAAAAGACCACCCAAATCTTCTTGATGGAGTTGACAAAGCCTCACTGACCAAACGAAAGGGCCTTTTAAGACTAAACCAAGTTAAGAGGCTGGCAAGGAACCAATGCCGTCTGCCGCGTCCTGATCTTGAGCAACCAACACCGGCTCAAGTACCGGACTTCATCAGCATCGATGTGGAAATCCCCCGTGATCTGCTTCAATCTCCCAACACCGTCGTCAACTTGAATGTACGTTCCACCAAAGAAAAAGATCCAATTAATATCTCTCTTGGTTCAACTAAACCGCATTGCCAATCTGTGAAATTTCCTTTTGCAAGTGCTCAATCTAATGTTGGTGCAATTTTCACCATTTCACTGCCTAATGGCAGCCTTCCAAACCCCACAAACAATTTACTAAACCCTCCTCAAGAGCCAAACACCATTCCAACTCCACCTGAAACGCAAACAATCTTCATAACCGACTCTCAAGGAAGTAACCGTGGTGTGCCAGATTGGGGTAGTGTGTTTGATCCAATTCCCGACAAGCCCAAATATGTGATGTGAAGATGCAAGCTAAATGTTAGAGGTGAAGAATAACATGGTATTGTGGTGATGATTTCTTTTTCGGTTAATTGCGTAAGGTTTAGGGTAGTCCAAATATTAACGACCTTAACCGTCGAACTATATGCCCGAAGGATAGAGGTTATTACTTATTATGAAGGGGAGTTTATGGGGCTTTTATTTGTATTTCCTTTGTTTGCTATTTGGAGAATTGTTAGACTTTTTTTATCAATAAAATTGTACTTCGAGTTTGTTGTCATCATCATCTATTAAGAACCAAATATTAACGACCTCAACCGTCGAACTATATGCTCGAAGACAAGAGGTAGTTTATGGCGCTTTTATTTCCTTTGTTTGCTATTTGGGGAATTGTTAGTTTTTTATCAATAAAATTAATTGTACTTTGAGTTTGTTGTCATCATCATTTATATGCCCGAAAATTAACGACCAAATATTAACGACCTTAACCGTTGAACTATATGCCCGAAGACAAGAGGTAGTTTATGGCGCTTTTATTTCCTTCGTTTGCTATTTAGTGAATTGTTAGTTTTTTATCAATAAAATTGTACTTCGAGTTTGTTGTCATCATCATTTATATGCCTGAATATTAACGACCTTAACCGTCGAACTATATGTCCAAAGACAAGAGGTTATTACTTACTATGAAGGGAACATATGGCGCTTTTATTTGTATTTCCTTTGTTTGCTATTTGGTGAATTGTTTGTTTTTTTTAATCAATGAAAGTGTACTTCGAGTTTGTTGTCACCATCATTTATTAACAACCAAATATTAACGACCTCAACCGTCGAACTATATGCTCGAAGACAAGAGGTAGTTTATGGCGCTTTTATTTCCTTTGTTTGCTATTTGGGGAATTGTTAGTTTTTTATCAATAAAATTAATTGTACTTTGAGTTTGTTGTCATCATCATTTATATGCCCGAAAATTAACGACCAAATATTAACGACCTTAACCGTTGAACTATATGCCCGAAGACAAGAGGTAGTTTATGGCGCTTTTATTTCCTTCGTTTGCTATTTAGTGAATTGTTAGTTTTTTATCAATAAAATTGTACTTCGAGTTTGTTGTCATCATCATTTATATGCCTGAATATTAACGACCTTAACCGTCGAACTATATGTCCAAAGACAAGAGGTTATTACTTACTATGAAGGGAACATATGGCGCTTTTATTTGTATTTCCTTTGTTTGCTATTTGGTGAATTGTTTGTTTTTTTTAATCAATGAAAGTGTACTTCGAGTTTGTTGTCACCATCATTTATTAACAACCAAATATTAACGACCTCAACCGTCGAACTATATGCTCGAAGACAAGAGGTAGTTTATGGCGCTTTTATTTCCTTTGTTTGCTATTTGGGGAATTGTTAGTTTTTTATCAATAAAATTAATTGTACTTTGAGTTTGTTGTCATCATCATTTATATGCCCGAAAATTAACGACCAAATATTAACGACCTTAACCGTTGAACTATATGCCCGAAGACAAGAGGTAGTTTATGGCGCTTTTATTTCCTTCGTTTGCTATTTAGTGAATTGTTAGTTTTTTATCAATAAAATTGTACTTCGAGTTTGTTGTCATCATCATTTATATGCCTGAATATTAACGACCTTAACCGTCGAACTATATGTCCAAAGACAAGAGGTTATTACTTACTATGAAGGGAACATATGGCGCTTTTATTTGTATTTCCTTTGTTTGCTATTTGGTGAATTGTTTGTTTTTTTTAATCAATGAAAGTGTACTTCGAGTTTGTTGTCACCATCATTTATAACGTGAAATTGTCATCATCATTTATCATTCTTCAAAGTGTATTGATGCATCCTAATATCTGGGGCATGTGTTAAATCTGTGTTGTGTGATATCATCAACTTGCAATTTTGATCTATTTTATGATGAGCACAAGATTAAGCGCAAAATTTTCATATAAGAATGAATTTCAAAGTTAGATGAACTGGATATCTTAATTAGCCTTGCCAAACACTCACAATATAGACTCTGGTGAGTGGTGAATCTTGGCATGAGCCCCCCCCAAGTATGATGTTAACACAAGATAGAATAATACCTTATACAAGATAAAAATAACTTCCTAAAATATAATCAAAATATATATATATTATAAATGTCGAACGTTTTTAAGTCATCACGTTGATTCTGACCCCACCGTATATTTGATAAAAAAACGTTTTTAAACTTACTAATATTCCTTTTCCATGTACATTTTCTATGTTTATCCGTGCTTTTTTTTTGGAGCTCTTATCTATGGTTGGGAAAACGATTTCCTAATATGTTAGTGGATAGAAAGAATTTTCAATTGGGAAATCAAATCTTATTAATAATAAGTTACACTAACTAAAATTTTTAAATAAAGACATAACTAAAAATTAAATATTTTTAATTGAAAAAAAACATAAAATCAAAATCATTTTTATATATTTTTTCTTACTTTTTTTGGTATATCATCTACCTTTTTAGTTTTCATAGTATGTTTTTAGTTTTCATAAAATGTTTTTATCTTTTCTAATCAATCCTTATATTATATAATAAAAGCCAACTATTTTCGAGTCACCATGTTGATTCTGACCCCTCTACATATTCGGTTAAAAATAGTTATTATTTATATTATTTCAATTAATGTGATTAATTTCCTTATTATGAATTTATATAAAAGATATAATCACATTTTTTTATATTGGTAAAATATTCTATCTTTTTTTAATATAACACTTATCTGTTTAACATTGGTTCTGACCCCACATCATATTTAAAAAGCAACTGATTTTGTCACTTTATTATTTGATTTGTTTAAATAAATTTATCTTTTTTATGACTAAGTTATTTTTCTATATTTACAAGATCAACTATAAGTTTTTTACCTAATACAATATTATCAAATCTTACTATAAAGATATCGAAAAGATATTATCCGATCTTATTTGATTTACGAAGATATTAATTTAACAAAATTATTAGATAAATTTTGTAATTAAATCAAATAAAGCTATTATTGAGATATTAGAATAATTTTATTAAGGTATTGTTGGGTATAAAGATGTTATCAAACATCGGAAAACATATAAAGATATTACTTGATTTACTTAAATAAACTGTTAAGACAATCATTAATAATTAAGTAATGGTAACATATAGGCTAATTACAAAAATAATATTAGTTGATAGCAATAAACTCGAATAATAAACATGAAGTTTTAATATATGAAGTATATGAATTTAGATTTTTACAACAAGATTTAGAAAAAAAATGTAATCGAACACAAATATTACGTCTTCTACTTATATTTTGAGTTATACGAGCTTCAAAAAATAATGTCACTCTTTCTTTTTTAAACATGTTGATACATTAAAACTTATATTATATTTTTTTGTATCAATATTCGAGTATAAAATACTTAATTATAATATAATATATTAAAATCAAATTATCGTGCATGGCGCGACAAGTAAAACTAGTTAAAGTAAAACCTTAGTCTTCGTTTAGTTCATGTTTCACATCCCAAGAAGTATAAATATTCAAGAAATTCATTTGCCCCGGTTCATGTTTCATTTTTTAGTAATATCCTAAAAATTCATCTTATGTCATTTATTTGATTCATAGTAAAGTTGCGGGGATAGAGTTTGCTGGTTATCTCGCAAAATTGGCAGGGTGTGGGTCTTGCACCGTCGAAGAGTCAAAGGAGGGCGTTCAGATCTGGACTAAAACATAGCTTTAATTGTTTTTTTTTATGCTGGTTGAGTGTGGGTCTCGCCACATCCAGTTTTGTGAGACAACCAGCAAACTCCGGTGGGAATATACAATATTCTCCCAAATAAGACGTTGCAATTCCTCCTCACCGTAGTTTGCACTTACCTTACTTGGGTAGGTAAGATTAAATTCCTTCCTAGGAGATACCAAATTCCCGGGAGGTTAACTTCATTCGTTCAGCCACACGAGGGATATTAATTCGGTTGAAAATGAAACATTACGGAACTTGTTATCCGTTGGATGGAACAAGTACGGTTGTCAACGTACGAAATACTTAAGAAAGACTATATAATTAATAATAATAACCTGAATTATTATTAATATACATCAGTAAATATGATTGATTATAAGATGCTTTTTAATTTTAAAATACTTACATAACTGAATATAAGCAATAAAAATTCACAAAATTTATTAAAAAGTTTTATACTTGTAATTAGAGCACTATCAAAATCTAACCCAACCGGAGAAACCGACTACGAAATTTTTGGTTGCATCCGACCCAAAAAGTAGCGAACGAGTAACGGAAAAAACCAAACTCGCGATTGTATTAGCGTTTCTTTCTCTTGAAAACTCAATTAACAAAGTTACTGTCTCAATCGCAAGAGCGTGCACAATCACATAAAAGGCCATGCACAATTGTTTAAAGTGGTCATGTACGCACACTCAGTTATGGTAGTGCATACTCATATATAAATTACGCACATTTAATTTTGATATCTTTGTACTCGTATAATTTGGCCGTGTCCAAATTCTTCAAAAATTGCATTTTAATGAAATTTTAGCAGGACTATATTTTTTTCCAAGATTCAATAATCATGACATATTTTCAATCGCACAACATCCATGTTTGGATAATTTATGACAATATATAGAAAATTGGAAAATTGGAAAATTGTACGTTATCATTTGTATACGTGTATTTATCAAGCGAATCAGCAAGGGTCAAAATCGTGGGAAGTCCGTGGATAAGTTTATATAATCAGCTAATCAAGTATACAGTGATGGTGAATTGGTGCATTGTTGTCCACCTAACTTGATTAAAGTCAAAAGTAGGCAAAATTTTGATCTCGCTTTGCTTTCCACAAAACCTTACACGTGTATTCCATAGAGATTTCTCAATCATTTAACTTGTACAGTATGATTTATCATGTCATATTAATCAAGAAATGAATCTTTTTGAGCATGTGTCCTTCCAAAAAATAAGCATTTTGGTAATATAAACTTATCAAGACAGAGACGGGTCGTACTCTACCAATGCCACTATGAAATGGATTCAGGATAATAAAACAAGTCCTAAAGGCGATCTCAAATGGATATGGAAATTAACATTCCACTAAAGCAGAAATACTTCATTTGGAAAGTTTGTCGTAATTGATTGCCTACTAAATCCAGACTCGTTGCTAATCAAATTGCAGTGCCGCAAGGTTGTAGTTTCTACTCTTCACAGAATGAAGATGCATTTCACCTATTTGTAGACTGCAGCCATGCTCGCCATGCTCTCTTTGTGCTTAGTCCCGCAATTGATCGTGTGGTGGGACAACTAGATGCTCAGAATCGCTACCCGCTGGACTTTGTTAATGAAATGCAATCTAGACTCAGCACAACGCAAATAGAATTTGTGTTCAACCTCTGGTGGTGTACATGGTTTCTTAGAAACAAAAGCATTTTTGATGGGAACAACCGACCCCACTTGAATCCCATAGAAACACTAGAACTTGCATCCAAACAAATGGCTGATTGGAAGAGAGAGATATTCTCGAAACAATCGGACAGAGACGATAAAGATGAGGGCCCTAGTTATGTGGCCCAAGCCAACAAAAGAAGGAATGTTAGATGGGTTAAACCCCCTTGTAATTTTTTCAAGCTAAACTTCGACGGTGCCGTCATTTCTTTTGGTTCTGCTTCGTATGGTTTTGCTATCAGGACTTATGCAGGAGGCATTGATGGTGTTTTTCTAGGACGGTGATCCGCGGGTTTTTCCGAAGCTTTTGCGCTTCAGCAGGGGATTCTTGAAGCCATCCGGTGTGGCATTCCACGTCTGGTGACTGAAGGTGACAACCTGCAGGTGGTTAATGTAGTGTTGGGAGATTGGAGTTGCCCTTGGAAAGTGGAGCTCATTCGGGCAGACGTCCAGCTGTTGCTCGGCAAGTTTCAGAGTTGGGGGATCCGACATTGTCTTCAAGGAAGCCAACTCTGTTGCAGATCACATCGCTGCTTCGTTCTATCTTGTGCCGACTTGCTCGCTCAGTTCTGATCCGGTCCTTAGGGACCTCAGCCTTTTGGATGATATATGATAGTTTCTCGCTTGTAGAACTAGCCAAATGTCTTTCCCGTATAAAAAAAAAACATTTTGGTAAATCCAAGAGGTCATGTGAACACAGCGGTCGAGAAGTTACAGTTTCTTGAAAAATAAGAACTTAGATGAGTTTAGAATTTAGTTGAGTAAAACGTTAATATCATTATATCACCACGAAGAGCATGTCAACCTCTCTTGGATGTGTCAAATGGAAATTTGATGTTCCCTTCACCAAAATAAAAGATTTTTAAAAGTTTCGGATTATCAAATGACCTATCATAAAATAACTCGGTCCAATGCGCAAACCAACTCCAATTCTCTAGAAAATAGTACATGAAACAAGTCTCCATCTATACTATAAGTAAAAAAAGTCCAACTTACCACACAGATAAACATACCCGAGTTTTATTAATAGGGCAAGTAGAGACAAACATGCACTGCAAGCATACGTACAATTGTATTCTCTGTAGGAGTACAGACATACAAGTCTCATTAGAAAGATATTTGTCTTGCAAGCAAAAACCAAACTTATCATGCAAGTAACACTCAAACTTGCGTAGTAACTACATGCATGACAGTTCAACGCTTCCCCCAATTGTCTATTTTACATGGTTCTATTCTCCAAATCAAAATGTTTCGGAAGGACGTCGTTCTTGACGACATTAGCCATCAAAACCGACCATCTCTAACCACTAAGCATTTTCCAAATCAAAATGTTTCTATTAGTAATTGGAATCCAAATAAAAAAAGATTTGTTCAAATAGGAAAATCATGTCACCATTGTCTTTGGTCTCGTCAACCTAGATGGTGGTTTGTTCAGTTCTTTTTAGAGAGTTTAATAGGTTCATTTTCTTCATAACTTATATAAGTTTTCCCTCAGAAAGACAAAGAATTTTCAACAACAATAAAGAAAAAAATAGTTACTAAAATACCAGCTTATATGATTACACGCATGTCTAATGTATAATAGTATAGTTACTAAAGTTACTAATCATGGTTGAAGAATGTAAGAAGGCACCATATGTCACCGCAACCCAAAAAGCATTAGAAAGATGAGTTAGAAGACACTAATGGTAAGACCATACCATGACAAAGGAACATAACTGGTCTCACCTCAAAATTTTGCATAAGATGTTCCCGTTTTATCCCTAACACCTCCTCTTCTTCCTGACATAAGATGTAGAGATGTTCTATTTTTTCATAGTAACCAACGTATTTGGCAATGTATTCAGTATACATATTTATTAATTTTAATCATATGCATTTTGTCGTTTTGTGTTGTTTCTTTTCTCATGATTGCAAAAATGTCGAGATAAAGTGATTAACAATATTGAATGACCTGACTTCTAAGTTCAAGTGGGACTTAATGCAATCAACATTGATCACCCGTTTTTTAATGATTACACGAACGCCACAAGACAAAACGATTAACGACATTGAAAGACACAAGTTTCCTACTAAAACGGGACTTAATTCAACCATCATAGGTCAGACAAATGAACTTATTCTCTAATGGCGGTGAAGGAGCTTGACTTGGGAAGGACCGCGTCCTTGACGGCATTAGCCATCAAAACCAACCATCTCTTACCGCTACGCATTTTCCTAATCTAAATGTTTCTGCTAGTTAATCCAAAAAAATAGATTTGTTCAAATAGGACAATCATGTCAACATCGTCTTTGGTCTTGTCAACCTAGATGGTGGCTCGTCTAGTTCTTTTTAGAGAGTTTAATGGGTTAATTTTTTCCATAACTTATATAAGTTTTCCCTTAAAAAGCCAAAGAGTTTTTGACAACATGAAAGACAAAAAAGTCACTAAAATGTCAACTCTTATGATTACACACATATCTAATGCATAATAGTATAATTACCAAAGTTATTAATCATGGTTGAAGAATATAAGAAGGCACCATATGTCACCAGAACCCAAAATTCATTAGAAAGACGAGTTAGAAGACACTAATGGTAAGCACATACCATGACAAAGGAGCACAACTAGTCTCACTTCAAAATTTTGCGTAAGATGTTCCCGTTTTATCCCTAACAGCTCCTCTTCTTCCTGACATAAGATGTAGCGGTGTTCTATATTCTAACAGTAACCAACGTTTTTGGTAATGTATTGTATATACATATTTATTAATTTTCATCATATGCGTTCTGTCATTTTGTGTTGTTTCTTTTTTTATGATTGCACGAATGTCAAGATAAAGTGATTAACAGTATTGTATAACTTGACTTCTATTAAAGTGAGACTTAATGCAACCAACATGGATCAACCGCTTTTTTAATGATTACACAAATGCGGAGAGACTAAATGATAAACGACATTGAATGACACGAGTTCCTTACTAAAACGGGACTTAATGCAACCACCATAGGTCAGACAAATGATTATATTCTCTAATGGTGATGAAGGAGCTTGAATTGGGAAGGACCTCGTCCTTAACGGCATTAGGCATCAAAACCGACCATCTCTAACCGCTAAGCATTTTCCTAATCAAAATGTTTCTATTAGTACATGAAATTATTGAGAGAGAGAGAGAGAGAGAGAGATTTTCAAATAGGAAAATCATCCCACCATCGTCTTTGGTCTCGTCAACCTAGATGGTGGCTTGTTCGGTTCTTTTTCGAGAGTTTAATGGGTTAATTTTTTCATAGCTTATATAAGTTTCTCCCTAAAAGCCAAAGAATTTTTGACAACAAGAAAGAAAAAAAGTTAATAAAATACGAGCTTATATGATTACACACATATCTAATGAATAGCAGTATAATTACTAAAGTTACTAATCATGGTTGAAGAATGTAAGAAGGCACCATATGTCACCACGAACCAAAAAGCATTGCGAAGAGGAGTTAGAAGACTCTAATGGTAAGCCCATACCATGATGAAAGAATTCACTCCAAAATTTTGCATAAGATGTTCCCGTTTTATCCCTAACAGTTCCTCTTCTTCCTGACATAAGATGTAGTAATGTTCTACTTTCTAATAGTAACAAACGTATTTGGCAATGTATTGTATATACATATTTATTAATTTTCATCATATATATTCTGTCGTTTTGTGTTTTTTTTTTTTTATGATTGCATGAATGCCGAGATAATGTGATAAACAACATTGAATGGCCCGGCTTCTAAGTTAAAGTGGGACTTAATGCAACCAACATAGATCAATCATTTCTTCACCGATTATACAAACGCCAAAAGACAAGACGATAAAAAGGCGACATGAGTTCCTTACTAAAATGGGACTTAATGCAATCACCATGGATCGGACATCTGAAGCTTATAGGCCTTTATACTTTCTTCAAGATCACATTCACGGCAATAAAAATTGCATCAGGCAGAACAACTTCATGTCCAGACATTTCGCCCCCCTATCTGTTCCTCCGACAAAATTCAATATTCCGTGGTCCAAGAACTCTACAGATGTCTCCTTCCCCTTCAAAAAAACCAAAAAAATGGCCCATAATTTTTGGGATCTTTTTTCAAATTTGGTAACGTTGCGTGCGGGTTATGTCAAGCGAGCGATGACTGCTGATGACCAGTAACGAGCCACAGAAAACCCGACCCGTTCCGATGCCCGAAAAAAATTGATATCGGGGGGCATATTTGCAAATTTCAAATCTTTCGAGAAGGAAAAAAAAGAAACAAATATTTGCAAAATTGAAGAAATTCCCAATGAAATGAATCCATGGAACTCAGACAGAGACCCTTTGTTTATCATCCTCCCCTACACAGCTACACGCTCTAGCCTGATTAATTGGAGACTTTTTTTTACTGATAATAGAAGATACGACAAGAGATTTCCATTCTTGGCTGAATTCTCTCGATTTAGCCGTTGTATCTCCATTCACGACCACCACCACTTTGCGCAAATTGGGGGAATTTGCGGAAGAAGAAAGAGTGACCCACAACACAAAACCACCCCCTCGATTGCAATTGCCATCAGTTTTCTCCTCGTTTGCAGATTTCCAGAAACGGGTTCTGATTATACTAGTTGATGGGTCACCCGAAACCTAAATCGGATCTCTATTAGATCTTCCTCTGGTTTCCTGCTCTTGTTAGTCTAGGTGCGTTTCTTCTTCTGCTGATGTTTCTTGCGCTTGCTTCTGAACCGTGATTTGCTCTTTATCTTTTGCTTGTTCAGTGCTTCTGCTTTTTGTTTGTAATTGCTTTTCTCTTGTGGATGAAGACAAAGCTAGACCCTTTTTTTCTCCATTTGACTTGGGGGCCTGAAATCCTGGTCTTTTCACATCTTGGAAGATAGCTCGCTCATTTTATCACCAATTCCTCGCTCACCCCCCAACAAAAGAAAAGTAGGGAAATTTTGCTTGAGATCTCTGTGTAGTGCACCGACAGATGAATTCAGTCATGGTGTTTGCTCAAAGAGTATCTGTTCATTTGTACAAGTTAATTTGATTGGAAATGTTTCTTGCAAGTCTGGTTTTATACAGAAGTTAGGTTAGTCTTCCCAATTCTTAATTTTGTGGATTAGGTTACTGCTCTTAGAATAGAGGCTTTCTTGATGCTATTATTTCCAAGCAATCCCTCTTTTGTTAGATTTGGTGTGCATCAGAAGTCCATTTATGCCACATAGCATGGTCTTACTCTGGTTGCTATTGCATAGCTTTTCATGTTTGGCTTAATATGTTGATTTCTGCTTCAATTTCCAATTTGGACCCATTGCTATTCAGCTAACAGTACAATTTTGTACTGTAAGCTGACCAGAGAAGGTGTTTTCCTTTACATGAAGGAGCTATTGCTAAAATGAATTTTGGTGGTGTATAGCAGGTCTTGTCATCATTTTGTTTTGCTGAGGAAATGGTAAAAAGGGAGCTACTCCATTAATACTCCTTGACAAGAAAGAAGCTGAAGTTGTAGATTCCAATTTAAAGCATGGCTCCCGGTGGTGGTCACTGTGATGAGCTGTTTGAGCCACGTAACGTATTCGCGGATCTCGAAATATCAGCTACCAACCTAGAATTGAGAGGCTCCCCTTTCAAAAGGGGGACTCATAGCGTTGGTGGAAGGTCAGGAGCATCGTCAACCAATGATGTACATGAACTTCTCGAGTGCCCGGTTTGCACAAATTTGATGTACCCTCCTATACACCAGGTACTCCTCTGCACTTTAAACAGAAGGGAATTGAATGAATTGCTTCGCGAAATCAATTTTTGTTACTTTTGCCTGGATATGGTGCTATCTTTTTTGATGAAATCACCTGGCCAAAAGGCAAATCTGGCTATGTAGCTTAGAATGGCTCGAGGTCAAGTATTGAAGCTATGCATACATACATATATAGAAGGAATCCAATGACTAGCGGAAAATACTCATCTGTGGTGTTGTATCTCAATTTCCTTTTCGGGACCCTTGAAATTATTTTTTGGACCATTCTTGATTTGTGTGTGTCATCTATGCAATGCTAAACTTGTATGTATCGTTCCAATTTTATCAGATGTCTCCAAAGAGAATTCTCATTTCTAGGCCTTTTGTTGCTTATAATACTAATTTGTTAGACTTACCACTATTTAGAGGAGTTGCTGGAAGAAGATTCCAGGGGCAGAAATATATATAAATAGTAACTTACCAAATCCAAACGCTTTTATCGATGTAAATTATGCAAGGTCATCCTGAGCAGATTCATTTTCTAATTAGTGCTAATTTTAGCAACTTTTAATTTTTTGGGCAGACTGACAGACAAAATCTAGGACTATTTCAATTCATCTAGCTCTTGCTTTGAAAATTGTTGTTATTTTAGGGCTGATCTGATGAAGTAACTTTAATGATGGTAAAACACTTTTTATTAGCGTGCTACATGATTGGATGCTTTACGAATTCCCCTGTTTGACTATTGACATGCATAAATTCCGAGCTTTTCTATGTCTAGTGTGATAATAATGCTCTGGTCTTTTGCCGTAGTGTCCTAATGGCCACACCTTATGCTTCCACTGCAAAGCAAGAGTCGGGAACAATTGCCCTACCTGCCGTAATGAGCTTGGAAACATAAGGTGTTTAGCCTTGGAGAGAGTAGCAGAATCTCTGGAACTACCTTGCAGATACCAGAACATGGGTTGCCATGACATCTCTCCTTACTATAGCAAGCACAAGCACGAAATGAACTGCAGATTCCGCCCCTTCTACTGTCCTTATGCGGGATCCGAATGTTCTATCAATGGGGATATCCCTTTCCTTGTGGCACATCTCAAGGAACATCACAGAGTTGATATGCATGATGGGTCCTCTTTTAATCACCGTTATGTTAAGTCCAATCCTCAGGAAGTTGAAAATGCAACTTGGATGCTCACTGTAAGTTTGCTTTCTTCTTTTTCACATCTTACTCCATTGGCTTAGGCCTTAGGGTGTGTTTCTTGGGTGCTAAAAACCACTTGAAAAACTCCAATTACTTCTCTCAACTTCTATAAACATTGTATGCTAAACACAGCAAAACTAGAAACTAGTTGGAAAACTAGTCTATCTTAAAATTTATACACTTTCTAGCCTTTCTGAGTTTTTGGTAGTTCATATAAAATAAAGCATATTTTTCTATAAGTTTCACACTTACCTAATTTAGATATACAATTAACACTAGTTTACAGTAGTCATGGTAAATGTTTCAACTTGTTCTTTTAAGAATCTATCAAACTTTGATGCATCAAGTTTAAATTAGCCTATGGGCTCTCTTCTAGTAATTTAGCCACCGGATTCTACTGAGAATTGGTGGGGGGTGCGTTATAATCCTGATGAATTAATATAGCAGTTTTTTGCAAGAATTACTTGTGTGCTATACGCATTTCATTTTTTAAATTTAGCCACTGGTTTCCATTCCTTCAAATATTGAACTCTACTGGGATTCGGGCGGGCTGTATAATCTCATTAATTGATAGTTTGATACAAGTAGATTTTGGCAAGAGATTTTCTTAGCTATGCATTGTGTGTAACTATTCTTACCAAGAAACCTATACATAACTAAACATGGACAATATGATGTGCCAAACAAAACCTTATCTAGTTGTGGAACTGAAAATCGGTGCAGGTTTTCAATTGTTTTGGGAGACAGTTTTGTTTGCACTTTGAAGCCTTCATACTAGGAATGTCTCCAGTATACATTGCATTTCTGAGATTCATGGGTGACGAGCATGATGCAAAGCAGTTCCGGTACACTCTAGAAGTCAGCGGTGAAGGAAGAAGGCTATCGTGGCAAGGAATCCCGAGAAGCATCCGTGACAGTCATAGGAAGGTCAGGGACAGCCTGGATGGACTCATCATTCACAGGAACCTGGCATTGTTCTTCTCTGGAGGCGACGGTCAACAACTTAAACTTAAGGTCGCCGGTCGAATATGGAAGGAAGAATAGGGCTATAAAACGTTAGGCACAGGAGTTCATAGAAACTCAAAAAGAAAGCTCATGTCTGTGTGTGGAATATGTAAATTATGTCAAACTGTTGACTCTTCAAGAATGTAAGAGAGCATGTCATTTTCTAGCATCTTACTTTAGCATATGGTGGTCCATTTGGGGAAAGGATACACCTAGATATTCATCTTTTGTACACCACATAATTCATAGCCCTTGATTTTCTCAGTTTTGGTGCTTTTTGTTATTGGGTGAGGCAGAACTCATTGTGAAGGGGTCTAGCACTCTAGCATGCAAAGATCAAATTTGGTCCCAACTAAACATTGTGATGACTTATGAGAGAAGAAGGGTAGGTGTTGAAAATTGCAAAGGTAAACCTATCAACGGATCTTCTTTATCCTTCTTTTTTGTCTGGTGATCTGTTAACTTTATGTTTAAAATACTCGACCACAAAAGGCATGCAATTATGCAAGCATATGGTATATTGAAATGTTGTTTCAGAAACGTGACTCCCACCATGAATATTCAATGGGTCCTATAACTATTCCTTGTGATACAGTGTGTCTTCACTCTTATTACTGTCTCTACCTACCTTGTTACTCCGTTTCCCTAAGACATACAAACCATTTTTTAATGTTCTGTTCAACAGCATTTCCTAATTATTATTTAAATAGATAGAACCTGTCCTACATAAATAATTAGCAACTAGACATGAACCGGTCAAATACCACTAATTAGATGACATGAACTTGGGTCTGTCTGTATATATATTACAGCCTGTTCTGTACTATCTATCTTGGAAAGGGAGTAACGAACGTTCCATTTGTGGAAACACGGAGAAGCCACGTCCACTTGTTCTCCCCAACTCAAGTGCTGAGGAAAAACACAAACCCCCCAATGGACGGAAACAACAGCTCCGACCCCAGATTGCCGTTGCTGGGCAGCCCAACCAATCGGCGGCTGGGCTCCGGCCACCGGCGTAACTCCGTCAGCTCTCTCCGGAACCGCTTCGCTTCCAGCTTGCCCGATAAGCTCCGTTCTGGGCTTGACCCTGAATTCCCCTTTGACCTTGACCTCTCCAAGGCCTCTCACTTAACTCAAGGTAACATCTTTGCTCACCTGTTGCTGTGTAACCAAAGTGTGTATCATGATGATGGATTGATGGGTTGCTCTTTTTTCAGGAGAAAAGGAATACTATGAAACACAATTTGCGACCCTCAAGTCTTTCGATGAGGTTGACCGGATAGTGCAGGCAGATTCCAAAGAAGATGAGGGAGAAGAGGATGAAGAACAAAGACAGGCGGAGTTGGCTATGAAGATCTCAAATATTGCCAATGTCATTCTTTTGGCTTTCAAGGTGCTCCTTGCTAACTAACTAAAATCTCGTCTTGCAAGTGTTCTTTCACTTGTTTTGTTAATGGGTGGGTTGGTAAAACAATGAGGGTTTTTAAATGATGTGCAGATCTATGCTACGGTTGAGAGTGGTTCAATTGCCATCGCTGCCTCCACACTGGATTCATTGCTTGATCTAATGGCGGGTGGTATACTTTGGTTTACTCATCTGTCCATGAAGAATGTCAATATCTACAAATACCCAATTGGGAAACTAAGAGTTCAGCCTGTTGGTATCATCATCTTTGCTGCCATTATGGCTACTCTGGGCTTCCAAGTTCTGATTCAAGCTGTGGAAGAACTCATCAAGGGTGGGGCCTCTGATGACTATACAAAGGATCAGTTGATATGGATGTGTTCAATCATGCTAGGTGCAACCGTGGTGAAGCTCGCCTTGTTTCTTTACTGCAGAACCTCAGGGAACAAGATCGTCCGAGCCTATGCCAAGGTACTACATTATCATGCCAAATTGATGTGTGATTGAATCTTTTTAGGAGGTAGGGAAGTTGACATTCTGGACTTTGGGCTATGTAATACTCAGGATCATTATTTTGATGTTGTGACGAATGTGGTCGGGTTGGCGGCTGCTCTTCTTGGAGACGCGTTTTACTGGTGGATAGACCCTGTTGGTGCCATACTTCTTGCTGTTTACACCATCGCAAACTGGTCTGGAACTGTTATAGAGAATGCAGGTGAAGTTCAACTTGGTTTTTGCATCTTTGCTCGTATGGAATGGTTACTTTCTTGTTCAATTAGACAAGGATAGATTTTATCTGATATTTGCATTTTCATCCTAATCTGTTACACATTCACACATCTTTTCTTCCTTCCTTTTTCCTGTTAGCCGAATATTGGATTAGCTTTCACATTGTCTTTCTGTTTTTTTCATTCACTCTTTTTATTTTTTCCTTCACTGTGAAGTTAGACCATGTTCTTTGTCTTCTGCAGTTTCACTTGTGGGACAAACAGCTCCTCCTGAAGTGTTGCAGAAACTGACTTACCTTGTTTTGAGGCACCCCAAAGTGAAGAGAATTGACACAGTTCGCGCCTACACTATTGGCGTGCTTTATTTTGTTGAGGTTAATATAAAAAGTCCACAGATCAAAAACATGCAATTATTGGCAAATGGTCTGTTGTTAATGGAGGCTTATGTTTTCATGGTTCCTTCCAACAACAGGTTGACATTGAGCTCCCGGAGGATACTCCATTGAAGGAAGCGCATGCTATAGGAGAGACCCTGCAGGACAAGCTAGAGAAGTTGCCTGAAGTCGAAAGAGCTTTTGTCCATCTCGATTACGAATGTGATCACAAGCCAGAGCACACTGTTCTCAACCGATTGCCTAATAGCGATGCTTGATCTTGCAGCACAGATAACTCTTTCAGCAAGCAGATCTTGTGCTCCTCACCTTCGGCTTTCTGGGAGTATCCTGCAAATATATGCATAGCTAATGGTTTCAAAGTATCTAGCAAATATAGCGCGGGAATCGAATGGTGTTGCTGTCTATCGCCCATGGGGCTTTTAGCTTTACCGGGTTTGTAGTACCCGCTAAATTCTGAACCTGAAGGTCCTAATATCTTCCCTACAGCGGCTAAGTACTTTCAAAAAGGAAAAATGCATTTTGAATTAGAAATAATCATACAAAATTTTGATGGCATAATCAAAGCAGCTCTTTACAGAATGCTTCTATCAGTCTGCTCTACTACATTTATCAAGTATGAACTACAAGTGGGATATACGGATTGTATATAGCTATACTGAATAATGCAGCACAGTTTATATCAGATCTGTGCACGACACCGCACTCCATGTTCACTTTCTTCGCAGAAGCCATCATGAAAATATGTTCACGTTTGCCTGCTCAGAACACGTAATGGCACATCGCTATCAACTGCTCGTCTGCATGTAAGAAGTAGTGACAGAACACATGTAAACATCAAGCATGCAATTATAGTGTTAATTGCAACATTCATCTCAGGAATGACAAAGATAAATCCTAGACTAATAGCACAGGAACTCCAATGATCTAACCATTCAAAAGGATGAAGCTTGGAGGCATATGAGAACAGAGAAACCAAATGCCTATGATTAAAAGTAGACGAGGTGAAAATGAAAGAGAACTTACTTAAGAATTTGGCAACAGTCGCCCATTGTACATTTTGTCCAGTAATTTCTTTGAATCAGGTCTTCTGAGTAATCCTTTATTGTTTGGCAACCCGGTACCCAAGCATACAGGGCAAACTAATTTCCCTCGTCCTGTGTTCAAAAAAGAAAAAGAGACTAACTATAGCCGTTGTTTGAAAGGAGTTCAATTAACTTGCTTATGTGTAAGGAAATGCATACCATAGCAATTAGGACACTCTGTGAACTCATACACATCTTTAGCACGCTTTCGGTTGAGAGCCTTCCACTTTCCTGTACCACCACACATATCACCTGAATAAAAGCAACAAACACTCATCTTAATCATCTTATAATCTTGCCTTCGATTTGCAATGCCATAAAACCCTAAACTATATTCATCACGTGTTGCTAGCGAACATGGCAAAGGAAGTACAAACAAGAACACAAGGATACATATTTAACTCCATCCAATGTATATTGTAAAACCCAAGTTCATCGACATGATAATCAGGCAAACTATCGTGCAGAGAGCACAGAGATGGGATAGAGCTGAAGAGGCATTCGTTTCATATTAATTGTTCCCATAATCACCTCATATAAAGCCAGATTTCCGAAGAATCTAACAAACTTCCCTGATCAATCATACTCATAAGAAAAAAACAAAGAACAGCTGTACTTACAAATAATGGCACCACTACCACCACAATTTCGACAACCAGCTCTTTCTTGTCCCTCCATAGCATCTACTCCTGATGTCGGAACAATCAAAGCTATGGTAGAACACACACATTTCATACACCCACGCCTAGAGATTACGAAAGGAGGAGCCTGCATTTCAGATATTCAGAGTACAAATCATTAGCAAAAGCCAAGTGATGATATATGGTACTCTCAAACAATCACAGCCAAATCATGCAAACCTATCACAAAGAAAACAAGAGCTACAATGTGCATAATCCTTGTATTTCTACTCTCTACTGCCTAGCTGGTCCATTTAACAATTCAATTCATTTTATGCTCACAGAACTGGTATAACAAGAGTATATTTAAATTTACAGTAGTATGAAGGTTAATGAACTGTTTTTGACAATATAATCAACAGTAAGCAGCAAAACCTTAGAATCCGCGGGTTTTGATGATTCTTCCGAATCATTTTGCTGCAAACCACTTCTCACTCTAAACCGAACTCGCGATGATTTCACTGTCAAATAGAGCAAGAAATTGAAACCCAAAAAATCAGAGTGTTGAACGATAGTAATCCATCAATTCGAATATTCCTAAAACCCCAATTCAGCTTCCAATCGGCTCAAAGAATGCCTCAAATGGACAAACACTACTGCAAATGCTAGTGGCCGACTTCATCCATGGCCGAATTTCACTTAAGATGATACAACGGCTTAGAGAAGCTCATATTCTACTGATTTAAGTTCGTAACATAATTTTCCCATTTTTTTGGTTGCCTATTGCAAAAGGAAGAATTGAAAGATAAGACGGAAAAGAGTAGATGCTCACAATTGAGTGGAAGAAATGGAGATGGAGGAGAGGAGCAACAGAATGAAGTCGTCATGGTGGTTGAAGGCTCCGTCTTCACAATTGTGGCCTTTCTATCTGTTTATTCTTCCATATCTGTCTCAAGGAGAGTACACGATAGTCGATAGGATAAATTGCACAGAAGTTCTGTTAGGGAGGTCTATAAAAGCAAAAATTACACAAACTTGCCTATAAAATATGTACGTACATAAAATTACCCATTATCGTAGATAGGGGGTTAAACTTTGAAAATAATCCTCTGTTTCGAAAGTATCTTCCGAAATTGTGTTTCCCATCGCAAATGGCATGGGGGCCCTGCATTGAAAATGTGGTGGAGAGAGGAAAGCACACCCAAACACAATTTGGGAACATGAAATCGGAACAGACGATGTGCATCCGTTAAACTTGGCCTACAAACGTCTTCAATGACGGGAGACAAAAATCGGATGAGATCCTCTGTCCCCTCTTGGTGTTCTTTCCTTATATCCCCTTCAATTTGATTGGTTAATCTATATAATTTTATTAAAACAAAATCAATTTTGGATTAGTTAAAGGGGATGTGAATCAATGGGATTCAAGGGACATAACACCAAGAGGGGACAGAGGATCTCCACCGGACAAAAATTTATAATCATTCATATTAGCTTTCTTACAACAAAAAATCCTAACTAACTCCAAACATGTTTACAGTAGCAACGGATCAATTTAATTTCTCATAAGACTTTAAAGAAAATATTATCTAACTGGTCTTTTAGAGTTTCAAAAGGTTATGACAATATAACTAAGGATGTTGGTAAAGATGAACTCAACCTATGATGGATACTATGAAACTATGAATCATCATTAATTGAGTTAATTACAACAAGATTATCTCCCTCTATACCAATTCGTTGGAGCCTTAGATTCTGTGTCGACCACAAAACTTACATTAGGGCCAATTAGATAATGCACCATCTGACTCGTTGAGTTTCTCCAATTTAGAAGTCACATTGCTCAAAAGACCAAGACAACTTCCAAGACTTGTCTCTTCAACTGAGCCCCCGTGCAACTCATTTGACTTTGAGAGGATTTTGGAGTATGAATTTTGACATAATCATCATGTAACTTCTTTGCATTAGGGCTTTCCAACTATGGCTAATTCTTCTTCTTCTTCACCACCATAAGTTTCTTTCAATGTCAGCCCATGAACATATTTATTTCCTCTAATTGACCCTAGTATTTATGATGAGTAATAATAGCAACAAACACGAACATATTCATCTTCTCTAATTGACCTTGATACTCCTCACAATTTTCATTCACAAGGATACCCATTGAGCGACAAATCAAATCATCACTTTTAATCCATTGGTTCAACAATACCATGATCTCACCTATTTATAAAAATACATTACTCACTATCATGAAAGATGAACTCGATACCAAGTTAGTGAAGTCATAAAAATATTTCAAGTCCACAATAACCTCAACTATAGCTCACTCCTCTATAGTTGTACGCCCTAATGAAATCCCTTTTGAATCTCTTGGAGTCTCTAGCCGATTAAACACTTGTTTATACATCAAAGCAACCTCTAACATCTCATAGGCCGAATTCCATCTTTGTGGGCACACGAAGAATCAATGGGGAAGTGAACTTTGTTCCTATAGTTTTAAGCTCTTCCTTAAAACTATTATCCGAAGCAAGATAGCTCCTTTTGAACTTAACAACGACCCTAAATCTTATCAGCACAACCAATATGCACATTTAATCCAGCTTGGACAATTACATTACAAACATAAGTTGTACACTACATATGTAAATACTTGGCTTCACAAA
Source organism: Polygonum aviculare (assembly GCA_934048045.1). Lineage (NCBI taxonomy): Eukaryota > Viridiplantae > Streptophyta > Magnoliopsida > Caryophyllales > Polygonaceae > Polygonum > Polygonum aviculare. The sequence continues at coordinate 11,873,215 of OW204023.1, read as the reverse complement.
TGCTTTTACCAATTACATCATAACTTCTTTCAGATATTTGCAAGCTTAATCATTAGCACTAACATTATCTACAGTGACGGTATAAATCTTCTCACGTAAACCCCAACTTCTCATACAACCTTCAACGTCTCTAGCTATATCATCTCCCTTGTGACCACAACTTGGACAAAAGTTCAATATTCTTCTTTGTGAATTTCCCTCATTGTCAATAAAGTGAATAGTCAAACTCATATGATTCACTACTTGCCAGGAAGTTCATGTATCGGTAGTCATGATAACTCTTTGACAACTTTGGTGTAAATAAGTTTTTCAGTTCACTTGTTAATTTATTTCTAGTTTATACCCTAGAATCGTTCTTTTCCTAAAATACTACTTTATGGACAAATAACACATCATTAATGATTTTGTAATTGTAATATACACATCTACAAAAGAAAATTTTAATGACTTTTTAAATAAACCCTATATAGACTAGCTCACCTTAGTTATATATAGCCTCACTTGTTTTGAAAGGATAACAAGATAATCTTGACTTTTAATATAACAAAAAAGCTATTACATACTTGGTAAAGAATTTTTAAAGATAATTTTGATTGAGCTTTTTCAAAATGATTTTATAACCTTAATACGATAATCCCGACTATTAATTTTAACAAGTTCTTGACTATGAGAAAACCTCAACAATTTTTTTAGGATTTTTCAAGGTAATATGAGAAAATCTTGACCAAAAATTTAAAACAAATTTCTAACTCGACTAGAATACACTAAGTCAATCCCATCATGATGTCTCAACTTTAAATATTTCCACATAACTCTAATCTTTAACTCTCTTGATGATAACATTTCATTCTATCCCTAAAAACTCTCTACAAATTAAATGATTTTTTATTAGTCTAGTGTAATGTCTAATGTCAAAGAATAAATAATCTTTTAATCTATCTTAAACTAAACAAAGCTCGTCAATATTACTCAAACTATTTTTTTCTATAACTTTTCATTATTTATTTTCATTTATGTAGAATAATTATGAATAATCATGATATAAAATCAATTAAAGTAAGATTTTAATAAATGAATTTTAAATATGATGCATTGTAAATGTGCTCAAAAATGTGAATTTTTAATAACATCCGCACGTAGAGTGTGAAACTACACCAATTATATATGATTTGTTTAAGTCTTAATTTAAGGGTCTCAAGTCCCTCAAAATTATCATTTAAGAGATCTATGTAGAATACCATTCTCTATCAAAAATAGTAATAAATAACTGAGAAAAGCATTCGACAAAGCTTTATTAAGGAAGTTACACAAGGTGAAATGTGTGACTAACAAACATATAGTCCATCTTTTGCAATAGCCAACAAAGAATGCGGTTAATGTCGCTCACGCTTTGCTTTAACCAATAGAGTCCATCTTTATTTAACTATTAATAAGCTTTATTACTATATAATTTTTGTAATTTTCTCATTTTGAGAGATCTAGTAGTCTCGTAAAACAATACATACTACTTTCTCGAAAAAGTATAACGGTCATAACAGCTATAGTAACGCCAAAGAGTACCCTCAATTCCACTAAATTACTCACCATCTACAATATCCAACGCCGCAATAGAATCCATCTTTATTCGGCTATATATTAATGAATTTTATTATTGTAGTATTTTTTCCATTTTTTCATTTAAGAGATCTAGTAGTCTCGAAAAACAATACATACTACTTTCTCAAAAAAATATAAAGTTCATAACAACTATAATAACGCCAAAGAGTACGTAGCCAACGCCGTAATAGAATCCATCTTTATTTGGCTATATATTAATGAATTTTATTATTGTAGTATTTTTTTCATTTTCTCATTTAAGAGATCTAGTAATCTCGAAAAAACAATACATACTACTTTCTCAAAAAACTATAACGGTCGTAGACACTATAATAACGCCAAAGAGTGCACTTAATGCCACTAAGTTACTCACCATCTGCAATAACCAACGCCGCAATATAATCTATCTTTATTCGGCTATATATTAATGAATTTATTTACCGTAGTATTTTTTCCCATTTTCTCATTTAAGAGATCTAGTAGCCTAGAAAAACAATACATACTACTTTCTTGAAAAACTATAACGGTCATAGCAACTATAATATCGCCAAAGAGTACACTTAATGCCACTAAGTTACTCACCATGTGCAATAACCAACGCCGCAATAGATTCCATCTTTATTCGGCTATGTATTAATGAATTTTATTTCCATGGTATTTTTTTCTGTAGTCTCATTTTGAGAGATCTAGTAGTCTCGAAAAACAATACATACTACTTTCTCGAAAAACTATAACGGTCATAGCAACTATAATAGCGCCAAAGAGTACACTTAATGCCACTAAGTTACTCACCATATGCAATAACCAACGCCGCAATAAAATCCGCCTTTATTCGGCTATGTATTAATGAGTTTTATTACTGTGGTATTTTTTCCGTATTCTCATTAAATAGATCTAGTAGTCTTGAAAAACAATACATACTACTTTCTTGAAAAACTATAACGGTCATAGCAACTATAATAACGCCAAAGAGTACACTTAGTAGCCAACGCCGCAATATAATCCATCTTTACTTGGCCATGTATTAATGAATTTTATTACTGTGATAGTTTTTCCGTATTCTCTTTTAAGAGATCTACTAGTCTCGAAAAATAATGCATACTACTTTCTTGAAAAACTACAATGGTCATAACAACTATAATAACGCCAAAGAGTACACTTAATGCCACTAAGTTACTCACCATCTGCAATAACCAACGCCGCAATATTATCCGCCTTTATTCGGCTATGTATTAATGGGTTTTATTATTGTGGTATTTTTTCTGTAGTCTCATTAAAGAGATCTAGTAGTCTCGAAAAACAATACATACTACTTTCTTGAAAAACTATAACGGTCATAGCAACTATAATAACGCCAAAGAGTACACTTAATAGCCAACGCCGCAATAGAATCCATCTTTATTCAGTTATGTATTAATGAATTTTATTACTGTGATATTTTTTCCGTGTTCTCTTTTAAGAGATCTAGTAGTCTCGAAAAATAATGCACACTACTTTCTTGAAAAAGTACAACGGTCATAACAATTATAATAACGCCAAAGAGTACACTTAATGCCACTAAGTTACTCACCATCTGCAATAACCAACGCCGCAATATTATCCGCCTTTATTCGGCTATGTATTAATGAGTTTTATTACTGTGGTATTTTTTCCGTATTCTCATTAAATAGATCTAGTAGTCTTGAAAAACAATACATACTACTTTCTTGAAAAACTATAACGGTCATAGCAACTATAATAACGCCAAAGAGTACACTTAGTAACCAACGCCGCAATAGAATCCATCTTTACTCGGCTATGTATTAATGAATTTTATTACTGTGATAGTTTTTCCGTATTCTCTTTTAAGAGATCTACTAGTCTCGAAAAATAATGCATACTACTTTCTTGAAAAACTACAACGGTCATAACAACTATAATAACGCCAAAGAATACACTTACTGCCACTAAGTTACTCACCATTTGCAATAACCAACGCCGCAATAGAATCCGCCTTTATTCGGCTATGTATTAATGAGTTTTATTACTGTGGTATTTTTTTCCGTATTCTCATTAAAGAGATCTAGTAGTCTCGAAAAACAATACATACTACTTTTTTGAAAAACTATAACGGTCATAGCAACTATAATGACGCCAAAGAGTACACTTAATAGCCAACGCCGCAATAGAATCCATCTTTATTCGGCTATGTATTAATGAATTTTATTATTGTGGTATTTTTTCCGCATTCTCTTTTAAGAGATCTAGTAGTCTCGAAAAATAATGTACACTGCTTTCTTGAAAAACTTCAACGGTCATAACAACTATAATAACGCCAAAGAGTACACTTACTGTCACTAAGTTACTCACCATTTGCAATAACCAACGCCGCAATAGAATCCATATGCGTTCGGCTATATATTAATGAAATTTATTACCGTAGTATTTTTTCCATTGTCTCATTTAAGAGATCTAGTAGTCTCAAAAAACAATACATACTACTTTATCGAAAAATCATAACGGTCATAGCAACTATAATAACGGTTATAACGGCAAAGAGTACACCTAATGCCACTAAGTCAGTCTCCATCCGCAATAACCAACGCCGCAATAGAATCAATCTTTATTTAACTATTAATGAATTTTATTAGTTATTATTTTATTATTACTATAGACTTTTTTCCCCCATTTTCTCAACATAAGAAATACAGAGTGTAATGTGTCCAATTTTTGTTGATAATGTATCACCCTATGGAATTGAATGTAAAATATTATACTTTTTGTGATTTTTTTTGGTTCATGTACAACTATATCAAGCCCTAAATTTCCATTTCTTATAAGGAAATAATCCATAAAATATACACATGTAAATATATACATGCACTGAAAATTTCACCACAACGTTCAAATTTTAAAAATAACCCCTCATACATTGAATGTCAGCGGAGTGGTGAGACACACGCCCTCCCGAAATATTTCGTTTTCCCGCTCACGTTTTGGGCTCCCCCCTCCCCCTTAAAAAACCCCTCTTTTCCCCTTCAAACCCTTCATCTGCTTATTCTTCTTCTGAATCTTCTCCCTCTGTCGCTCTTCGGAAACCCCCCCTCTCTCTCTGCCTCCTCCGTCCTCACGATGACTTCGAAGCGTCGTTCTTCTCCATCCGGAGCGAAAGCTTCCAACTTCAAGAAGCCCAAGGCGGAGGAAGTGGTCGAGAATGTCGCCGACGGAGCCGATTTAGGGGCGACGTTCGTCGGAGACCCTATTCCTGCCGAGGAAGCTAGCCGGCGATGGCCTAATCGTTACCGACCGGTTCGTTGAGCTCATTTTCTTCTGGGTTTTTGTAGATCTGTACGTTTCGTGTCTTCCATTCTCTTCCTGGGTAAAAAGATGTGATCTTTTTTTTTTTTTGTTAAACTTGCCTGCAGAGGAACAGGGATCAGGGGGCCGGAGCTCAGGGCCGTAAAAGGTTGGTATTGTGGAACTTCTATTGCGGTTACACTGTTACTTTAGTATAATGCTTGGAAAAAATTGCTGAATTTCGGTTGCTGTGGAAGTAAGGTTGGTCTCATAAGTTTGGTCTCTTCTTGGCACAGCTTGGATAATCCAGATGAGGAGGTTATGCAAGCCAGGCGACATTTTTCTAAAGCAAAAGTTGATGGCCAGCTTTACGATTTAAACGACTGTGCATATGTGCAGGTGATTTTCCCTATGCTATGCTGGGTCTTGCTATTCTAGCTATGTTCATCTTCAGTAAAATAGGTTAACCCTTTGTAGTAGGCGAGTAGATGATGAATCTTGAACTGAGAAAGACGGGGGCCGATTGATTTCATCAAATGCTTTACTACTTGAGTTTCATATGGTCCAAGAGCTTGCTTTGCAATTTTGGCTGTGTTGATTGATATTGGATACCTGTACTAAATTTCCGAAATTTGACCTTTCTGGATACATTGCTTTTGACATGTTTATAATACTTTAATATCACCAATGTCAATGCTTTTTCTTGATCTGGCTTTAGTTATGAAAAAGTGCCTAAAATGTAGATGTTTGTTTGGACTTTGGATGTTTGCTGCCTGCTTCATTGTGCGGTGGGGTTTATACTTGAGCTTGTGCCACCCCCTTGTCGTATTGTCGTATAGTCGTATAGTAAGAATTATATAACTAATTCCGCATGCTGCTAAATCCTTTACCCTCAATCTTAACTGCAGTAGATATCATAGTTGTTTATTTCACTGTAATGATGTTATTCCATATTCCTTGTTACCAAAGTTTTTTCCCTCTTTTTTTAATGCTATATTGTATTTTCGTCGACAAAGTGCGAGACTACGACTTTAATTGTGGACACTAACATTAATGTTTATTTTTGAAGAGTGAACCGGATACACCGAATTACATTTGTAGAATTATTGAAATGTTTGAAGGCATTGATAAAATAGCCTATTTCAGAGCTCGGTGGTTTTACAGATCCGAAGATACAGTGAGTTTAAATTTTACATTATTTTTCAGTTTTGAATATTGATTATCAAAGCTTAATGCTTATTTAAATTCTTAACAGCCAATTAGGAAAAGCTTTGAACTTAAGGAAGATAAGCGGATTTTCTTATCAGAGGTCCAAGATGACAATCCACTCGACTGCCTTGTGAAAAGATTGAATATCATCAAATTGCAAGCAAATGTAGGTCTATATGTTTCGTCAACGGAGATCTATTTTTTATTCTATGTTATTTTCATGACCTAGGATGTACTATATGATGCTGACACTTTCTCTTATTGCTTTATAGTTAGATCTGGTTACCAAAGTAGCAAAGATCCCTAAGTGTGACTACTACTATGATATGATATATGAGCTGCAATATTCAAGCTTTGTAGATGCCTCTACAGGTAATAAAGTTTACTTGAAACACATAGCATTGTAATATACTTACAAAAATTGTACTCATCTACAACACTAACCATTTTGGAATATTTTAGAAGAAGATCGTGCGGTTAGCAGTGGAGATATTTCTACCATCTCCACTGATGATGTAGAGTTAGTACCTTCCAATGAAGTTAAACGTTCAGAGATGAGATTACTTGATCTATATTCTGGATGTGGTGCCATGTCGACTGGTTTGTGTCACGGTGCAAACTTGAATGGCGTTAATCTAATAACAGTAAGTACATATATTGTTATGACTTTACAGTTTACAGTCTTATACTTATGATATTTCTTTTGTTTTATAAAGTATTTTCTCTTATTGTTCTTTTGTAGAAATGGGCTATTGACTTGAATAGCTTTGCATGTGAGAGTTTACAATTGAACCATCCAGAGACAAAGGTTATAATTGAATATTTCCTATGCATTTATATCTAGTATATTCTAACTTTTCATTGCTGAATATCTTTTAACTTCTCATTTGTAATTTCAGGTTAGAAATGAATCTGTGGAGGACTTTTTGTCATTGTTGAAGGAGTGGGAGAAAATGTGTATGCACTTTTCATTGATACCTGGTAATAAGACACATGAAGCATTAGAAGTTGGACCAGATGAAGAAGAGGATGAAGAAGAATCTGATGACAATAATGAAAATCAGGAGGGTGATGAAGATCCAGAAGAATTTGAAGTAGAAAAGATACTTAAAATCTGTTACGGTGATCCTAAAGAAATGGGCAAGCCTGGTCTGTACATGCAGGTATGCTTTGTTTGTAAATATACTAGCTGTTTTTTACATGAGTATGTACTGACATCTCTTTGATAAATTTGTTCCTGTTGCTTCAATTAAGATTTAGTAAGACTTATTTCTTTCATTGTTAATGCAGGTCCGCTGGAAGGGCTATGGACCTGATGAAGATACATGGGAACCTATTGAGGGATTACGGTAAATATTTATCAACTTTTTCCAAAATATTTTTTGCTGAGTTTGAGTTGAAACTTATTCAGTCATGAACTGGGACTAAATGTATTAAGTTGTCCAGTGATTGTCGGGAAAAGATAAAGCAATTTGTGACAGCAGGCTTTAGGGAAAACTTGTTACCTTTGCCTGTAAGTTCTTCATGCTTATTCTCTGGTCTCTTATACACTTGCAGCAATCTAGTTGGATTTAGCTTAATATCTATGATTAATCGTTGCCTTGTAGGGTGATGTTGATGTTATCTGTGGAGGACCTCCTTGCCAAGGGATCAGTGGCTTCAATCGTTTTAGGAACATGGAACAACCTCTAAAAGATCCAAAAAACAGGCAGCTTGTTGTGTACATGGATGTTGTGGATTACCTAAAGCCAAAATACGTGTTGATGGAGAATGTGGTAGATATTATGAAGTTTTCTCAAGGATTCCTTGGACGCTATGCTCTTGGTAGGCTTGTAGATATGAACTACCAAGCAAGAATGGGCATGATGGCTGCAGGTGCCTATGGATTACCTCAGTTTAGAATGCGTGTTTTTCTATGGGGAGCTTGGCCTTCTGAGGTACTTCTTTTTGATAAATTCATCGTTCTTGATCAGCTATAATGTCTTCTTCCTTTGCCATGTTCATTGCTTACTTGAGTTTTCCTATGTATTTTTTTACAGAAATTGCCTCAATATGCTTTGCCTACACATCATGTTATAAACAGGGGTGTGGTGCCAACTGACTGCGAGGTACACTTTTCTACTAAAAGGTGTGATTCATTGTCTGGCTGGCTTAAACCATAGACCCTAAAATTTTAGTGATTCAATAATTTGTAGAAAATTCTGGTAGCATATGAAGAAGGACCTCCTGCACAATTGAAGGAGAAGCTTTCCCTGAAAGATGCTATATCCGACCTACCTGCGGTATTGTGGGATTTCAAGATGACATTCTTCTTGTTTGTAATTGGATTTTTGACTTACTGTTGCTTGTTAATCTTATGAATATAGGTGGACAATTACGCATCATATGATCCAGTTCCATTCACAACTCCACCAAACACAGAATTTCAGCATTTCATCAGATTGAAAAAAGATGGTAATTTCTGTCTATAGATTTGTTTGTTCTTTCATTAATCATGACTAGTCAGTTGTTGGTCTTTTTGCATAAGCAGGTCACATATAATAAAAATTGTTCATTTGTTGTTTACTTTGTTTATAGGCTCTTTCACTGCAAACATGGGTGACCTAACCCAATACACACCGAAGTTGTATAATCATTTTCCATTGAAACTCAATAATGATGATCTTGAAAGAGTTTGTCAGATTCCCAAGAAGAAGGTAATACTGTGATACCCATACTTAACAATACTGTTATGATCGTACTGATCTTGAAATTGTTTCAATAATTAATCTGTGTCATTTTTTTTGGCAATTTTTGCAACCCAGGGTGCAAATTTCCGAGACTTGCCCGGTGTGAGAGTAAAACCAGATAATAAAGTTGAATTTGATCCAAGTATTCCTAGAGTGTACTTGAAATCTAAGAAACCACTGGTAAATTTGGTTTAGTAGCTGTGCAATTTGAATCTTGTAACTGCTTTTTGTGCTTTTTTGAATCACTGGAATTTGTTAAAATTTCAGGTCCCAGATTATGCAATGTCTTTTGTTGGCGGGTCTTCAACTAAGTAAGTTCTGTGCAAATATGTTGCCTCAGATTTTGTTCATTTTCACGAAGTGTTAATAATGTAAATATTCTGCACAGACCATTTGGGAGATTATGGTGGGATGAGACGGTGGCAACTGTTGTTGGGAGGGCGGAACCTCATAACCATGTAAGACAGTCTTGTTTTTCTTATGTTTTTCAGAAACTTCTTGAAGAAAAACCTTTAGTATTTACGAGACAATGTTGTCTTGTATAGGCCCTCTTACACCCTGCTCAGGATAGAGTTCTTACTGTGAGGGAGAATGCAAGGCTTCAAGGATTCCCTGACTACTACGAGCTTTGTGGCCCGGTCAAGGAGATGTATGTTTATTCAATATATCTGCTGTCTGCTTAAACAACATGATCCTTTACCGAAAACAGTGCAATTATACTAGAGTGTAACAATTTCCTTGTGCTATGGTATAGGTATATTCAAGTTGGTAATGCTGTCGCAGTTCCGGTTGCTCGGGCTCTTGGTTATGGCTTGGCGAAGGCAAGCCAAGGTGATGTTGACAAAGGAGCTGTTTTCACTCTCCCGCTAGATTTCCCTAAAATGGCAGAAGCTGCCTCTCCAAGCACTTCTGAAGACCAAGCTTAGCTTTGGGTGTAGGCTGTTAAAGTCTCATGACAGTATTCACTAGCCTGATGTTACTGTTGTACTACTGAGTCTATTTTGATTGTTGCTTGAATCTCTGAACTTGGAGGAGCAACCCTTCATAAAATTAATTTATCCGATTCAAACTGCGATTGAAATGTTCAATTGTACTGCCCCTGTTATGCCCTATCCCTTCCTTATTGGCCAGCTCTTGCTCTTTGCACTGGTAAGTTACTAGAGGTTCCAAAATAAAAATTTGATTGGTCTTAACGTAGTTTAAGGGTGAGTTTTGTGACCATGTTTGGTATTTCCTTCAAACAATGCCTTAACCGAGGTACATTGGCTATATACTTCAGAGTTTATACAAGAAAAATCTGATGCCAATGTACTAATAACCATTTTGGAGGACTTCAAAACGGACACTTTTTTCTGCAGTTCAGACACTGAATCAACTGTAGGCAGCTGATGCAATTTCCATTGAAAATGAGCCAACGTTGAAAGTTGATACTCTACAAGTTTGAAGGTCGAAACTGTACAAGGGTATTGAACTTCAAAGGAGTACGAAGGGTGTTGAACTTCAAAGGAGTACGAAGGGTATTGAACTTCAAAGGAGTACGAAAAGTTTTAATCTTTAAAAAGTTTCATTCTGATCACACACGATTTCCACGTACATCTCTAGTGCAAAATACATCATAGTTCATCTGAAAGAAGAAGCTAAACAAATCAGAAAACCCTAGCCCATTTTTGGAGCAGATCCGGCTACTGGAAACGGCGGCAATCGGAGGACAGCTTCCTCGGCCTGAGTCGGGTCGGATCTCCATAGCTGCGATTTCCATCCCCAAAACAAATCAAACCACATTTGCATTTCTATAATCAATCAAAACCATAATCAAAGAGGAAGAAAATGCAGAGAACTTACAGGGTCTTGTAGCACAGGTTTGGTATCGTCCTTGGCCATTACAAATGGGGGCTTCGTCCCCCCTTTCAATTGCTTCTCTTCCCCCTTCTTCAACGCCGATTCCATCTCTTGTCCTGGCTCCTCGTATTCTAGGGTTTCAATTTCCCCCCTTTTCAATCAGTTTCAAACGGGAAGGGCCTTTTCGTCAATTAAGTAATATTAGCCTATTAGGGGCTCTCCTTCTCGGGCTGTTGAATAAAGTTCAGAACTTTGTAATGCCTTTTCTTCCAGCTCTCTCTAATCTTCTTCATTGGGTTTCAGCTGTCTCGTTCAGTTCAAATTGATGATTTCGCGCCAAGTTCTGACGATCTTGGAACGATCCAAAACCACCAACGACCTCCTCCAAATCCGCTCTCTGGTATTGAAAACCAGTTTGGATCACCACCCATTTACCATCTCTCGTTTCATACTCACCTCCTGCTCTATTTCACTCGATTTCACCCGCCTCTTCTTCGACAGCCTGCCTGTTGTTCCTCCAATCTTCGCATGGAACACGATCATTAGGGCGTACACAAGTAGTTCGGCTTCTTCCCCCATTGAGTCTGTCAAATTGTTTGGCAGGCTGCTCAGGACTGGACTTAGACCAGACAATTTCACGTACCCGTTTGCCATCAAAGCTTGTGGGCTTTGCTCTCTGGCTGATCATGGCAGCTCGCTCCATTCGTTGGTTTTGAGGGATGGATTGGGCTCTGATAAGTTCATTGGGAATACCCTTTTGAGAATGTATGGAGCTTGCAATGAAATGGTCCTTGCAAGGCAGGTGTTTGATGAAATGATTTACAGAGATGTGGCTTCTTGGAGCTCTATGATTGCAACATACGTGGCTTGGTAGGTTTTTTTGCCTCTCTAGATGTGCTCATTCTTCAACTTTGACATCTCTATGTAGAATGAACTTTATCTGGACAAATATGGTGTGGTGTTGTGCTGTTGTTTGATGGTTTATTGCTTTCTTGTACAGTTTAAGGTTCAACATCAACACTGACTGATAAATAGACAGATCATATTTTGAGCTGTTAGTTCCTTAGTAAATTCAACACCTTGAATGCTTGAACTTTGAATGTTTTGCTATTTAAGTCTGTTGCTTCCCTTTTAGTTTGAATGATTAGGTACATCAGCTGGTTGTTATATGCTCTGTTAGACACGAATGCTTATGTACGCCCCTTTTGACGATTCTCTTTTTGTTGTGCAGCGACTACCCGGCTAAAGCCTTGGCATTGTTTCGCAAGATGAATCAATCACTTGAGACACCGAACTCTGTCACATTGGTAAGCGTGCTCTCCGCTTGTAGCTCTGTGCTCAACCTAAGTGTTGGCAGATGCATTCACTCCTACATCATTGTCAATGGCATGATACTAGACGTTGCACTCGGAACCTCCCTCCTTGAGATGTATGCTAAATGTGGTCTAATAGACAAAGCCGTACTCTTATTCAACTCAATGACTGAAAAGAACCTGCAGTCTTGGACAGTCATGATCTCCAACCTTGCGAACCACGGTCATGAACAAGACGCATTTGATTTATTTACCAAAATGAATGAATCAGGCTTGAAGCCAGATAGCATGCCATTTTCTGCCATTTTATCCGCTTGCAGTCATCTGGGTCTTGTTGAAGAGGGGAAAAAGTACTTTGATCAGATGACTAGGGTCCATGGTATCAGGCCGACAATGCATCACTATGGGTGCATGGTGGATATGTTCGGACGTGCTGGTATGATTCAAAATGCTTATGAGCTGATTAGTAATATGCCAATGAAGCCCAACTCTGTTATTTTAAGGAGCTTCATTGGATCATGCAAGAACCATGGTTTTGATCTCAGTCAAGGTTTGGAGGAAAGTTTGGTTCAGATGGAGCCGGAGGTTGGAGCAAATTACGTTATTGCGGCTAGCTTGTTTTCTCAGTCTGGTTCACATGAAGACGCCGCAGGTCTGAGGGTGGCGATGCAGAAGAATCATCTGAGGAAAGTTTCTGGTTGCAGTTGGGTGGAAGCAAATGATGATTGAACTGCAACTGATTGACTTCATACCAGTGTCAAGTCTGCTGAACTCAGGAAACATTTGCTCGGAGTAAACTATTACGGTTCATTGGGTTTAGGCTTAAAGCAGGTGGGCCGATCTTGAACATTACAAGTTACACAGTGTTTTGGAGTCTAGGGGACAAGGGCTCATGGGAAAGAGTTGAAACATGTTTTAATAATTCCAAGAAATGGGTGGCCTTCTGAGTGCATCTGGGCGTGTAAGTCATCAAAAACTGAAGCCGACCCGACAAAAAGATGTCAAGAAAAATGGAAGGGTGTGTGTTTTGCTAGGATTTGGTTGAGACTTGACATGTGCAAAATATTAATTACCAAAAACACTGTACTCTGTGTGTGTCTGTTCTTTTTGTTAGGTAGGTACTGACCAAAATGTTGACAAAATTGCGCCTGCTGATTATCTTTAAGTGCCTACTTCTTGAACCCAAAAGGTCTCAATGTGATTCCAGGATACGGTTGGGAACGGTATCAGTTATTATGGGTATTGATTTGAGTTATATACTTTGGTACCGATATGAAATTGATAGTTGAATTTAGCTCTCTTTAGACTCTGCACACGCAGGTTTCTCCAGTGGATGGTAAATTGTGTAGTCTAAATGAGCAAACTTTGACAATATAGATGGAAAATTGTTCAGACAATTGTATCTCACAAGAGTTGCAAGCAAACATCAAACTGAACATTATACAACAACAACAACAACTGATACATATACACATCACAGAAAATCCATTCATTCACTAGCCATACATGGATACAACAGGAGCACCCTGATTAAGAAAAATACGGTTCAGTTTCGATCATGGATCATCGCTTGGCGAGGAGTGGGAACCAGCGCTCCTGAAAGGAGGTCTGGAAGGAGATCATATACATAAGAAACAGGAGCAACAGGCCGACTCCCCAAGGCGACCCGCCTGCACGATGAATCGAGTCCTGCTCAGGCATCGGGATCTCCAGGGGCGAGCGCTCGGACGAGAGGCAGTGCACGACCAGGAGCAAAACCACAGGAAAGGCCATGAGCACGAGCTTCACCTGGTCCATGAGATCCTCGTACACCGACTCGTAGTTGATGTACCATGAGAAGCCCAGCAGGAAGAGCAGAACGAACAGCACGAAGCAGAGCTGGATCGGAGGCGGCGACAGGTACTCGCTGTACCAACTGTTGTATCGATCCCTCGACATGGCTCAACTCTTTTGATTGATCTGTTGGTTAGTTTGAAGAAAGCTGGGAAATGAAGAGAGAACTTTGGAGAAGTAATTATTGAGTGGTTGATTGTTTGTGCTGACTAACAGAGTTTCCAGATGTTGGTGGAAGTTTGTTTGTGTATATATATAGAGTATAGACTGAGGAATATGTGAGTAAAGTTTAATTGAAATTGTGGGAATGCATTAAGGGTGGTGATTATTGTAGTGTTTCAAGTGGAAATGGTGCTTTGAATCAGGTAATGATCCGGGATTTCAGCTTCCTTGAACAACGTACGCCTATTATTTATTGACATTTGTATGGATCAAAGTTTAATCAACTGTCTTTTTCGTAGAAATAGTTTAAACATAAAGCTATCGTATTCTAAAGAGCTACTGTATCATTAATTATATACAATCCGATTAAATTAATGGAAAGCAGGAACGACATTCACCACCACTAAACATGAATTGTAAAGAAGGAAATGTGACGATGGCATGCTAGTATACAGTAGGATGTACCTACAATTACCTAATTTCGATCACCTTACTCATGCAATATCTCAAATCAACTATTATACGCAAAATGCGTATTTTTCTTTCTATATTCACGGATCCGAATTCAATAATTTGGAAAAAATATGGGAAAATAGAAAGGACGGTGTATCACTTTTTTCAATGGTGGAGGTGCTTTTCTGGTTTACTTGCAGGAGGAGGAAATTCCACTTTATTTTTAAAATTTTATTTATTTATTTTGGAGCTGAAAAGATAAATATAATTCCACCTCCCCCTGCTTGGTTGTCGGTTGTCCTGATCCTGATGACTCTCACAGCCAATGGAAACGTGCCACGTGCTGCCGACCCATTTGCACCTTGTTATGGGTAAAGGAGTCCGTCCATCCTATTTCGGTTTCTGCGGTTACAAAATGTTTCTCTTTCTTTTTATATAAACGATTTCTTCCAATATTATTCTCAGTTATTTTTACTTTTTACCCCATTATCTAAAATTTTCTTCCATTTTATTTCTTTTCATTTTTTTTACTCATATAAAATTATAAATTTATCTTTATCTATACTGTCTACAGTATAAAGCAGAGACAAAGTCTTCACAAAAAATTGAGCCATGTGTCATATCTTTATTAAAATAATCAACTGGACCCTTGCGTATATAAAAAAACACTAATCACAATAGAACGATAAATATATATGATTTGATAATTTTAAAGAACATGTAAGAAGATATCTATAGAAAGATATAATTTAAGGTATAACACATATGAAGATCTATCATTTATAGGAATATCTATCTAATATATATATGTATATCATGATTTAATAAAACATGATTTTTATCGTAAAAAAAAAGAAAATATAGATATAGTCTATTTATTAATTTTTTAAAATTCAGACTTTTTCAAAATTATAAAAAAAATGAAAACTCTTAATTGTATTTCCCGATTTTATCTTAATCTTTATTAAATAATAATATTTACTAAATCAAATCTATATTTAATTGGGGTTATAATCACATTACCCGTACATGGTACGGGGGTACGGGGGTTAAACTAGTTTACTTTTAACCTTTATTCATATTATCCAACTTTCTCTTGTCCCAATACTATTTTATACCTTCCTTAATAACTGCAAAAATTAGTGTATTAAGACAAACATAAAGGGACGGAGGGAGTATTCACTACTGTGTTATTCACTTATTCTTGCACATTCTTCAGTGGATTTTTCACTATGTGTGCTAAGGGCACACTATAAGAAGCTACTAATTGAAAGATTTTGTAAATCTTAAATTTTTGGGCTTTAATCTTTTTTTGTGACGGGTTCATTATTTCTTTTTTAGGGTTTTTGTTTTTGTTTTTGGTATGCTTACTAAGGACACAATAGAAAATCCGTTATTAAATTATAATTGAGTCATTAATAAGGCATTAGATGCACCAAGTAATGTTGAATGTGTCCTCGAATTTGAACGAACCAGTAGAATATGTCGGTAGCGGAACCAAAAATTTCGGTCAGAGGGGGCTTAGGAGGAAGACGATGATATGAAAGTTATTAACACATATTTTAAAAATAAAATATTAAAATATATAGTGGGAAAATATTTTAAATAATTAAAATAAGTAATTAAATTCAACCACCTTCCGAAATAAATAATTAATAGTCTTTTATGTACAAGAATGAACAAGAATAGTAATTATATTATACTTATATTGGTAATGGAAATAGATGAGAAAAATGAAGTTAGTAGGATTTGAACCCTGAGGGAGGGCCCAATGAGGACAAATATATTATTTACAATCAATTGCACTAATTTAATTTTATGTCCTGCTTAATTCCAAAAAAATATGTAAAGTATTAGAAGAGACAACAACCCCCACTCGTCTCTATGTAGTTCTACACCTGGAATATATTAGTTTTTTTTCAATTCGACTTCGTAAAATCAATAAACATTCTTTACACAACATACAATAGTATATCAAATAAGGTTAAGAGCCCATTCTAAGATTAAAATTTAATGAGAACACCCAAAAATCTTCGCTTCAATAAAATCAATCAATCAAAACTTTAGAATACCCTATGTTGACGATTACCTGGTTAGTGATTTCTATTGGAAAATGCATTGTTGATTGTGGGGAGTGAGGACCGCATGGTTTTGCTTTTCAATTTGCGGCTATCCCACGTCGGAAGTCTTTGAGGAAAACTAGCATTTGTATACGTCCTTAGTTGTGTAGAGGAGGAGACTCTCCTATGCGCGCATCACCGCCGTCATGCCGACTTAGTCTTAAGCATCGTGCGCGGGCAGTGGGGCCAAATGTTACGAACTATATTTACTTTTTGGGTGTTTGGTGTCTCGGATAGTAAATCGATCGTTTATTCATAACTTTTGAATTACTTTTAAAATTTTAAATTCAATTTTAAAAGGAAAAATGACTTGGAATAATCCCAAGTATCAACATTCAACCAAAAATAATCTCATGTTTTGATATTGCCTTTAGCAATCCGAACTATGCAAATATTAACTAAAATTGATCCGTTCCGGCGAGTTTGATGACGTGGCGGTCGGAAATGTGACGTGGCAAAGAATCATTTTTTATTTTAAAATTTTATGTTGCATGTCACATGCCACCTGGTATTCACTTGCCCTCTCAGCATAATATCACAAACAATTAAAACAGAAAAATAACAATTGAAAGAGAAAAGAAAACAAATACAGTATCCTGCAATGAAAGAACAATGAACAAAGTAAAGGAACGTACAGTAGAAAAAGATGAAGAATAAAGAAACCCTCATCAAACTCAACAACCCAAAAATCGATCGATTTTTTTTTTAATCTGAACATCGATCGAAACTTCGCCTCCCAATACCTCAACAATACCTCAACTCTAGAGAAACCTACTTCTCCAATCGCAGCTGCCGATAGAAATTCGCTATGAACATTTCCGCTCGATCTACATCTTCGTCTCCCTCCTTGCCTCCGGATCCGGCCGACTCTGGACAACTCGCAATCCGGTGAAGAACTCGGCCGCCGGGAGGACTAGAGCCGGTCGAAGCAGAGGCGGCGATCGAGTTCGATCGGCGAACGGACGACGCTGATTCCGATTCCGGCTCGTAATCGGAGGCGACGACGATTAGTCCGGATGAACGACGATCGGTGAGGCTGAGGCGGCAATAAGGTTGCCGACGGCGGAGGAGAGCAGCGTAGGATCAGAGATTGGAGATGAGGCGCCATGAGGAGGAGTATTGAGGAGTGGCGTTGCGGAGGAGGAGGCGGAGTTTGCCGACGGCGGATCGGAG
The DNA here is from genome assembly GCA_934048045.1 of Polygonum aviculare. Taxonomy (NCBI): domain Eukaryota; kingdom Viridiplantae; phylum Streptophyta; class Magnoliopsida; order Caryophyllales; family Polygonaceae; genus Polygonum; species Polygonum aviculare. The sequence goes on along the minus strand of OW204023.1, from coordinate 11,855,512 downwards.
GCGGCCGAGCAAGGTGGAGTCGGTCGGAGACTGGTTAGGGTTTGGATTTTGTTCTTTGATTGCAGGATATTTGTTTTGATGTTTTTCTTTCAATTTTTTTTTTGGTTGAAATGTTTTTCTTTCAATTGTTATTTTTCTGTTTTAAGTTGTTTCACTTGTTCGTGATATTATGCTGAGATGGCAAGTGAATACCACGTGGCATGTGACATGTAACATAAAATTTTAAAATAAAAAAGAATTCTTTGCCATGTCATATTTCCGATCATCACGTCATCAAACTCGCCGGAATGGATAAATTTTAGTTAATATTTGCATAGTTCGGATTGCTAAAGACAATATCAAAACATGAGATTATTTTTGGTTGAATGTTGATACTTGAGATTATTCCAAGTCGTTTTTCCATTTTAAAATGGTCAAAATTTATCTTCAAGTAATCTTATCTCTTCCGGATTTTCCTCCACGTTTTATTTATTTTGAGATTTTTGCTTTGGTTTTGATAACTGATTGGAAAATTCGTTCATAAATTGTAAGTCAGCTTACTCTTTAGAGCACTTCCATGAAACCTTTTCTCGTCATCCCCTATGTTCTAAGCAATATTGTTGATTCCAATCTCTCTTTAGCGAGTGCACGGGATCGAGAGAAGTTGTGTGACACTTGGGGGCGGTGCCTCATCGGACTTGCACCATTGGTCCGAACGAAATCGCTTCTAAGGTAGCAGGGTCATATCGCGCCACAACAGTCCGTTTTCAAGCTTTTGTTTTCATTGGCCCAACATTCCATCGGCAACATAGTCATTCCGGTTATCTTTCATTGTTTTACTAACAACTTAGAAGCGATTTTTGTAAGTTTTCAGAATGACTATCATTCCGTGCTTCAAGCTTTTGTTGGATCTGTCAAAACTTGAACCGCTCGATGTGACGAACTACAAGAATTGGTCCCAAAAGATGCTGATTTTTTTCGAGGAGTTGGAAGTTGATTACCAAGTTACCAACTGCTCCAGCTAGATCTGAAGATCTCTACTCCAGCTGCTCAGATCTCCTCTTTGGACTCTCAAACTCCAGATCAAGTCACTCCTCACTCAGAAATGCAACATGATGGTAATAGGACTGTAAGTGACGATGTTTTGAAAAAATATGAACCTGATAATAAAACAATACGTAATCACATACTCAGTCATGTTACAACTTCGATCTTTGATTTACTGGCTACGCACAGGTCTACTAAGTTTATGTGGGATCTTTTGGAAACTAAGTACTCTACTGATGATGCTGGGAAAAAGAAATATATTTGTGGGAAGTTCTTGGAGTTTAAGATGGTGGACGACAAGCCTATTATAGAACAAGTCCATGAATATGAAAATCTAGTGATTGATATCCTATCTGAGGGGATGAAGATGTACGAGGTCCTTCAATTCAAGCAAACTTCCTGATAGAGAAGTTGCTTGAATCTTGGGCAAACTACCATAACGATCTTAAGCACAAAAAGGACATGACCCTTTTTGAGCTCACTAGCCACAAAAAGATCGAGGAGGCAAATCGCCTCAAAGATAAGCCTAAACCTAAGTCTCTTGAAAATTTGGTTAAGGCTAACCTAGATGAATCTTCTTCCAAAACTGACAGGTTCAAAAAGGGGGAGTCCTCCTCCAACCCAAAAAGACAAAATACAACATAAGAAGTCTTTCAAAAAGCAAGGGAAACCCCAGGAGAAAAAGCTAAGCGGCTGCTATGTTTGGGGAAAGCCAGGTCATCGCACATTTCAATGCTACCGTAGGGTTGACAAACAGAAGAATGCCCCTAAACCCAATGACGATCAACTCAATTCGCAGGCCAATCTGACAGAAGAAAACCAACAGCTGGTTGTAGTGATCTCTAAGGCGAATATGGTGGGCAGCAAAGCTGAATGGTTGCTAGACATTGGAGCCACAAAGTTGAATGGTTGTTGGACATTGTGAGTACACTTATTCCCATTTCTATGATGTCATGTATGAAGAGGTTGAGCATTATCTCTTAATGAGATCATAGCCCAAGATATGGATGGTCCTTTGAGACGGACTTTATGAACTCACCGATGAAAATGAGAGGTTGAGTTATGAACTCTTAATGGCTTCATAACCCAAATATGGGTGGTCCTTTGAGACAGACTTGATGAAACCACCTACTGGAGTGTGAAGGGCTAGCCTCTTTCTATGAAAGAACTTGGGCGATCTTTCTAAACCACTCCTTAGCATTCCAATGTAAAGTTGGCTAATTGTGAATATATTGCGGAATCACTAGAACCATAGAAGCAGTGTGTGTTGTTAGGGGTAACCAAGAAGTTTAATACCCTGTTCACTTTTTGATGAAATAATTACCTTACTTCACAATGCATTGGTTAAAATCATAAGATACCAATACTTAAACATCAATTCTAAAAATTGCTTAGAATTTTGTTTTTTACCCGTTTTAAAAACTACTCCCTCCATCCCGATATGTTTGTCCTATGTCACTATTCATGCGTAGATTAAGGAAAAGAAAAAGTTGCTTTTGTGAAAGAAAAGATTGATGGGTGAAAGGAGGAAAGAGAAAAAGAGATAAAATATGAGTGTAAAAAGGTTGATGAGTGTAAAAAGTTGATGGATGATAAGAGGAAAGAGAAATAAAGAAGTTGAAAAGGTAGATAAATAATGTAAAAAGTGATAAAAGTGTGGATATAAAAAGTGAAAAAGTAGTAGGTTAAAAAGGAAGAAGAGGAAAGTACGACAAACATTTTGGGACGAAAAAAACGACATGAGACAAACATTATGAGACGGAGGGAGTAGTAGCTTGTATTGGGGGGGATTGTTGGAAAATGCAGTGTTGATTGTGGGGACCATGTGCTTTTGTTTTTTAATTTGTGGCAATCCGTCATCGGAAGTCTTTGAGTAACACTAGCATTTTATATATACCTCTTTCATAGTGTATGGTTAGGTGTGAAGAGGAGGAGAATAACCCACCCGCGTGCCACCGCTGCTCGGCCGGCTCGGTCTCGTGCATGGTATTGCAAGGCCGAATTTTATGAGCTATATTAACTCTTTGGGCTTATTGGGGTCTCGGATAGTAAATTAGTTGATTATCCGTAACATCTGATATACTTTTTAAATTTTAAATTCAATTTTGAGATGATCAAAATTTTATCTTAATGTGATCTTATCTCTTTATGATTTTCCTCCATGTTTTAATTATTCAGAGATTTTTGCTCTGGTCTTTGTAACTGACTGGAAAACTCGTGCATAAATTGGAAGTCAGTTTTCCTCTTCAGAGCACTTCAACAAAAACTTTTCTCCTCCTCCTCTGTGTTCTAAGCAATACTGGTGAATTCAATCTCTCTTTGGCGAGTGCACGCGATCGAGAGAAGTTGTGTGACCCTTGGGGGGTGGCGCCTCATCGGGTATGCACCAACGGTCCGCGCAAAATCGCTTCTAAGACACCGACCTTCATATCGCACCACAATAGTATGTTTTTAAGCTTTTTTCTTCGTCAGATCAACATTCCATCGATAACATAGTCATTCTTGTTATCTTTAATTTTTTACTAACAACTATTGATTCATACATGATACATCCAATGCAACAATTGAAATAAATAAAAAAAGCAAAATATACATATCCTATGTAGACCTGGGTCCGGTTCCATTGGAACCGGGTCAAAACCGGAAGAAATCGGAACTGTACGGAACTGGAATCGGAACCGGACTGGCGGTTCCGGTTCCAAGGGCGGTTACAGTTCCGGTTCCCTTTCCCCCGGAACCGGGAAATTAACCGGTGGTTCCATCCGGTTCAAACCGTCGGCTCGGAACCGCCGGTTCCAAACCGTCCCAAACCACCGGTTCCAAACCGCCGGTTTCTCCTCTTTTCAACACTAAAAATATACATAAATTATATCAAATATATTAACAAAAATACAAACTAGGCATTAAATGTTTATATATAATAACAAAAACCAAATTTGTAAGTCAAAAGAAATTAAATATATCCAAATTTGACAATATTTATTTTTTAAAATATTAAATAAAAAATAATTTCTCAAAATTTTAATTTTCAGCCGGTTCCAAAACCGGAACCGGAACCGGAACCGGGTGGAACCGGCATCGGAACCGCCTAGCCTGGAACCGGAACCAGAAAACCGGCCATGAATCAGTTCCGGTTCCAAAACCGGAACCGGAACCGGGTGGAACCGTCATCGGAACCGCCTGGCCTGGAACCGGAACCGAAAAATCGGCCATGGATCAGTTCCAGTTCCGGTTCCACGAAATTTAGAACCGGAAACCGGCGGTTTTGAAACCGGACCCATGTGTAATCCTATGTATCACAAATGCTCTAGTAGATCTTTTAATGTGTAGTAAAGCTTCTGGTCTTAATGGAATAATGTGGCCAATCTGATCCCTCTCGAATTTTGCTTTAGCTAAAGCCTAAAATTTTCAATTTTTAAGTCGAAAATTGTGACTTTTATTTTTTCAGTACGAAAATTGAATATACTGATATTATTTAGGATGAGTTTCGAAGACGCATGTGCAATAATATTGTTGAATACTAACCCATTACCTGTTGACTTTTTTTGTTTGTTTGTTCTTCAGTCTGTGTTTATTTCGATCGATATTACTAAATCGGACAACGAGCACTAATGTTATGATATTACTAAACGGACACGGAGGTGCAAATGCGGTAACATCCTATTTGTCTTTGAGGCTATGATATAGTAGAGGATTATTGATTGATGACAATCAATTAAAGAACAATAGCACTACATAGTGAGTGTAATCTAGATTTAATGTTATGATATGACGAGACGTTTAGCGATTATTAATAATCTTACCTTTGATTTGGAATATTAATCAAATGAATTATATAGAGATAAGCCGATTAATGAAGCCCTACCACCACCATTCACCACATGCCACACACGGCGCCATTTGCTAGCTCGTCGTTTGCCCACTCGTCTTTCCTTGATCATTATAAAATTAATCATGCCTCATTTCCTTATCTTATTTGTTAATAACTAATGAAAATATCTGCACCTATTGTCACGTTTACATTGTTACAAGGCTTTATTATACGTACGTATGTCACAGAAAATATAAAAGTTAAGTTTTTATGTCAAGATGCTCGTTGAAATGGAGAGGAAAAAAACAGAGGCTAAATTGTTCTTCCATTCTTATTCGTCACAAATACAAAGGGTAAGAAGATACTTATATTCTGAATTCTGATCATAAAGAAGATGCTTATATACCATATGATCGGTGGAAGCTTTTTAAAATTTTGACAGCCGAAAAAGAAGCCGAATTTAAATTCCCAAATTTATGAAAATTTAGGATAAAACCCAATTCGTATATAAATGAAACACATAAAATGACCAAAAGGTTATAAAGATTAGGTTCAAAGATGAGTTGAAGGTGCAAGCTAAGCTAGTGATCCTTAATCACAACCTTTTGTCAAAAAGATGGGTTGCATAATGCATTGCATGCATACGTAGTTAATGGCCAGTTGGTTTGTAGCTGGTAAAAAGAAAGGGTACGTACTAGCTAGGTGCTCTCTGCCTTTTGCTTTTTCTTGACATTTATCATCAACATGACATTAACATATACAGTCAGTCCCTACTTTGTTTGTTCCCACTCAAAAAACTAGTCCAGAATCCTAATCCTGACCTCAAATGCATTGTTAAGGAATCAAGGAAGGTGCCACCCACTTCTTCGCCTCTATCCTAATTCCTAACTCCTTAAGATTCTATGCTTCACATGCATAGTGGGCCTAAAGCCCTCTTAGAAAACAAGATGGGCCGGCTACATGAGTTAGCCCAGCCCAACAACATTGCTTCCCGGGCCTCCTCACTCATGACTTCTACATGCATATGCAAAATCGTGAACCGTAACTCAGCTTGTACACCCAAAACATTCTTGGTTCGGTTAATTAACCTAAACAAATAATCGGTTTTTCAGTTCAGGTTTTGTACTGGAATAATAAAACTAGGATTATAAGATGGTGAATTGAATTTAGACATTTCCTTCGCCTTTTGTTTGTGGGTCAAAATGTAGAGCTTTTCTCCTTGGTTTCCTGCTCAGTGCGCCTAGTTTTTCTTAAAACGACACGTAAATTAAATTTGACGTTTGATAATTCGCAGAATGTTCTAAACAAGTAGACAACTTAGTTGAGAGAAATTTACGTGGACATACACACATACTAGTCAGTAGTCAGTGGCTGAATTTTGAGTACCCGTAAACACGCAATATAACTATACAGACAAGTGGATCGACAGCAAATCATGGGTTTGGTTATACCTTGTAAATCAATATTGCACACCCCTACATCTATATATGTTCATTAATTTTTTCATTGATATTATGGACAAGCTACTGTAATTGATTACTATTCTTAATAATTAAGAGGAGTCTTGCATGTGCTCAAAAAAAAAAGAAAAAGAAGAGTCTTGACTAAGAAATTGTGAGTGGATGGACCACCTAAATTCCACAGTAATTTGTTTGGAAAGAAGCTTACTTTCGTGAAAAGAAATGGATGGATGGATGGAGCAGGGCGGGTAAATTATAAGAAGAGGACAAGTAAGTTTGGGACTTCACTCCTCAACCACCTACCAACAACCACTATACGTACTACGTGCTTGTTTTAATTTGTTGATGGTCACCCAACCCCTCTATGTTCCCATTATAATTCTAGAAGAAAATATGCCGACAATTAAAAAAAATATATATATAGATTTAGGCTCTATTAATATACTAGTTTGTAATGCTATACTATAAATAATAATTATGGACCATTAGAATTAAACATAATAAATGAATCAGATTTAATCTTAAAATTACAAAGAGAAAATATTTAGAAAATACCATAATTATTGGAAACTTAGAATCACGTATGTATATGCATAATTATATTATGTCATATGCATTATTATAGAATTCATATGCATGATATTTTACTAATTGTGTATTCGTGTATACAATGAATAAAACATCATGCATATATCCTTTCAAATCATGCATATAATGTGTTATATTCATGCATCTATAGCGTAATCTTACTTTCTATAATTTTGGGATTTGTGTAATTATGTATACAACAAATAAAACATCATGCATATGGCGTATTAAAATCATGCATATAGGTAACGAAATTTTAGTTGCTATAATTATGAGGATTATGCTAATTTTTTCTGTCTCCTATAATTTCAAGATCCAAAACTCCATATTTGTACATTATATAAATAAATACATAAATATATATATATATATATATAAATATAAGTATATACGGAGTATATCGCATGACACTAGACCGAGATTATATTCGTATTTGTTTTTTAGAGCATATGTGGTGGTAGACCAACTATTTTCGGTCTTTACAATATAATATGATATATTTTTTGAATTATTTTTATTTAAAAATTCCTTTACTTGACATGCCACATGGCACCCCTACAATCAAAGGCCAAAACTCATTTTAGCCTCCGGAAAGTCGAAACCCGGACCTTCTTTCTCTCCTGAAGGAGTTTAGTGCAATCATCCGGAAGGACGATCTAAGCTGGCCCTATTATAGAAAGGGAGCCTAAGGTTTACCTTTTTCAAAAAAAAAAAAAAACTCATTTTAGCCTCGTCCTTGATTGTTCATAGTCTTTTTTTCTCCAAATGATTCTCCATCTTCTCTCTTTATTACTTTTATATTCCTATGGCCAAGTTTTAGTTTACCACTAACATTACTATTGCGTGTACATCTATTAGTCAAAATTTTAATATACTAGAATTTATGACCCGTGTTACGCACGGATTTAAAAACTATTTTGAACCGGTTTTAAAAACTATTTTGAAACTTTATTAATCAATTTTAATTGAAAAGTTGTATAAAATTGCATGAATGTGAAAAATGGACAAATGTATGGTAATATAAAATATAATAGATTATATTAAGTATAAAATAAATATATACTCCATAATAAATAAATCAATTAAATATATAAATAACCTGCAAGAGAAGTACTCATTATTTGCATCTAAATGCAATTACGTACATATGAAAGATATAGAAAAATATAGAAAGCATATGAAAGATTAAAATAATATTTTTGGCTATTCAAAATATTTTTATATACATGAAAACTATTGAAGTTTAAAGAAACAAATACCCATATTTTATGATTTAGGGTATAAATATATTTTGTGATTTTCGTCTAAAAGAATACACATATTTTATGATTTATGGTATTCACATATTTTGTGATTTACGTTAAGAAAATACACAAAAATAAAGTACTCATATATACACATAATAGAACAAATAGTCAAATACCTACAAAACACGCTTAAAAAAATACACATATTTTATGATTTAGGGTATAAACATAATACAATTGATTTATTTATATACTTGAATCATATATACAAATAATACAGGAAATACACACAAAACACGTTTAAAACAATACACATTTTTTATGATTTATGGTATTCACATTTTTAGTGATTAATGTGAAAAAAAGTACACATTAAGAGAATATGTAAATAACACAAAAATATTACTAGAGAGGTTTGAACCCCAAACCTTTCGGTAATTAGAGGAAGGGTTTACCACTATGCTAATGTGGTTGTTTTGATTATGATTGCATAGTGTTTAATATATAGGGAAGATTGCAATGTAAACTAAATGAAGCATTTAATGGGGACACCACCTAACTTTTATATATATATATTTATATATAGATAGTATAAAAAAAACCTGATATCGTATTTATTTCCTGGGTTGTTTGGGTGTGCGGTATGAACTCATACATATACACGCCCTCCGTTCCAAAATGTTTGCCCTTTTTCCTATACAAATTACAAAGGAAAAGAGACAAACATTTTTGAGACGGAGGGAGTAAGTTTTTTAGGTTTTTTATTCAGGTTGAGGATACTGTCCATGAAAGTGGACCTGATGATCTCTGGGTACTACGTTTAGAGGCTTAACTGTTTGACTAGATGTCCGAAACCTAAGCGATGACTTTTAGTTTTTTTTTTGGTTGAGGGCATTGTTCAGAGTCGAACCGGTGACCTTTGGATACTACCCTTGGATACTTAACCGTTTTGACTAAATGTGCGAAGGCATGACATATAGTTTATTTACCCATAAAGTTTAACAATATTTTATATTAATGGTGATTTTCCAAAGTCATGAAAGTAGTAGCGTATGGGCCATATGAATGGGCAAGTATTGGTTCAAGTCACGGTCACACAATCGTGAAATGATCGTACCATGTTCTTATTAAAAAAGAATCCCATCTAACCAATTTCTGATAACCTTTAATTTCAAAGTTTCTACATTTGAAGTTTAGGTACGGATAAGTAGTAGCTCTCCGCATGCATCTTAATTTTGTGTTATTGATTAATTGCATTTGATGTTTGTCTACAATCAATTATTCAATTCGATGCAATAGCACTTAATTAGCTCTCCGCATGCATCTTAATTTTGTGTTATTGATTAATTGCATTTGATGTTTGTCTACAATCAATTTGATGCAGTAGCACTTAATTAACCTCTTGCACATTTTTGGACATACTATGGTTTTTCACTAGCTTCTAGCTCCGGCCATCAAAAAAGTTGTGTACAACCAACGCTCAATCAAGAAATTAAGGGGAACATAATCATGAAAAGGATATATATTAGTATGAATTTAAGAGTGTACGAACGCGCTTTATTATAATTATAAAATCAAAACAACCCCACCTAATACAAATCTAAAATAGCCACATGTATATCATGGTGATCGATGATCTATAGCAAAATGCAATGATAATTAATTATTATTACATATTAATAATCATACATAGTTAATTCTCTGATTAACTAAATAGCAATCGATTAAAAATGCAAGACATAACAGTCGTACTGGACGGTGGCATCTCCGGTCTTGAGGTCAAAAGTGTGGGTCCGGGCCTGGACGTAGCCCCTGGCGAACCTAAAGAGCCCGGAGCCGCCGACCACCGGCATCTCCCGAACGTCGTTGAACACCATGTTCCGGCCAAGGATGGCGATCGAGCTGCCGTTGTACTTGCCGTCGACGAAGCCGAAGTTCATGGCCATGAGGAGGCCCACCTGCTCCTGCGACGCCACCCCGTAGAACCCCTGGGCCCGCCCCACGAGCTTCGAGCCCACGTCCGGGGACTCCGTGATCGGGTTGTCGATCATGTTGACGCCCCCGAAGAAGGAGGGGATCGACGCGTTCGGGCTCGAGGGCGGGGGCTTCACGATGGGGACCGACGTCGGGTGGGCCCCGCTTACGATGTCGTGCCAGTAGACTCGGAAGTGGGTCAGCTTCTCTTTCTTGTAGGAGGCCGCGGCCGAGGTTGCGGAGAAGAGGAGGTGGAGGGACATTAGAGTGACCAGTGCTAGGTTGGTTTGGGAGGCCATGGTGATGGAGTTTTGTTTGTGATTGGTGTTGATATGTTGTAAGTAGAACGGTATAAATAATGGGAGTGTGATAAAGTGTTGTAGTTATGGGTTCACTAGAGCTCGGAATGAGAATAATATTAAAACAACAACTAAAGAAGACATGGGTTGGCACAGTCGCGTTGTGGTTCTTTGTGTGGACCCCAATATTGACGTGAGCCTTACGGTCCATGATGTTGCTAGCAATGTCTACGTTGTAAAGAGATCGAACGAGAACAATAAAGTAAGAACGACATATGGATTTACGTAGTTCGGTAACGGTGTGTTATCTACGTCCATGCACAGAGAAACCGTATATTATTATGTAACAGGGCAATGGGCTTGTATATAAGTCTTGCAACAGGGCAATGGGCTTGACTAACTCATCAAATTCTTATTTTCTTTACGGTTCTCTACGGTTTCGGCTACGTAGTTAATTCGGCCTACTGATCACCAGATCTGTGACCCATTATGAACCAAAATGCGGAAAGCCCCTATTTTAGCTAGAATTCAACTATGGTGATCGAGAGTTCTAGCCAAGATCGGGCCGGAGTGAAAGTGATCCGAAACTGATTTTGTGTGAGGCGAGTGTTTGATGAACGAGTTTGCTTTTTTGGAAAAGAAATTAAGTCGTTCGTGCATTTTTTTTTGAATAAAAAGGGTTATTTTATTCACATACGCGGCCGAACAACATTGGTAGCACGAGGCTAGTTAGTTACATTGTTTTCGATATCTAGTTCGTGTATTCAATTGTGCATGAGATGATATTTTTCCATAGGCCTCTTTTACAATATAAACTAATAAAAATCCTATGCTCTAGATCACGTAACCATTTTAATCAGAATCCTAATTTTAATAAAAAAAATCTTAATTTCCAACAAATCCAACCACATAACAATTTTATCAAATGAATTTGATTTGTTGTTAATTGACTTATTTTTTATTGGTTAAATTTTTTATTGTAGATTCTCCATATAAATAAATTATATATATACATATGTAAAACCTTTCGGATTTCTTTTAATAATATTAATTATATATAAAAATAAGAAACTTATTGATAAAAACAAGTATTCAGTCCTTAGAGCATCTCCATGAGATACTCCAAATACATTGGTATTTGTGAATTTGGAGATTTTAAACTCCAAATGATGCTCCATCCCATTCTCTAAAATGGGAATAGAGAAAAAAACATGGGGTGTTTTCTCCAAATTTGGGGAGTTCTCCAAATCCATTTGGAGAATGCATTAAATGAATTAGTATACATGCCAACAATTCATTGGTTATATTGATTTTTACAATATTTTACAAAAAAATTTAATATAAAAAGTAAAATAATAAATATGAGATTGCTCAAATTGGGGAGCCTCTTGGAGTTGAGGTACATATTTTTTTTGGAGAATATAGGTTTTGATTCTCCATATTGAAAGAAATTATGGAGAATTTGTTGGAGATGCCCTTATATGACAAAATCATAATACTACAAATCTTTGTTCAATTAATAGAATTTATTATAACATAAACCGTATATCATTAAAAAAATCCCAAAAGAAGCAAATTATATAAAACAATACTAGATTTTATATCAAACTATTCTTTTGAATAACTTTATACAAAATTTCAGTAAGTTTTTAGTTAAATCAAATCATGCCGGCCTTCAAGATACGGGGACGGATAATAGTTACTATATACTAAATCGAAAGCAAATTTTGCCACCATATTGTTCCATATCACGCTCTTATTGAAAACTTATCTTAGGGTTAGGCACCATTTCAAAGCTAAGAGAGGGCTTAGGCAAGGTGACCCCATGGCCCCTTACCTATTTGTTCTTATCATGGAGTACCTCACCAGAGCCCTCAAACTCAAGATTCAACCTCAAGATTCCACTGTGTGTGACCATTGAAGATTGGAAGAAGAAGAAGTAAGACCATTGAAGATTGGATTGATTCAACCTCAAGATTCCAGGGACGAACAACATTCAAGTTTAATCAGTGGAATCATTGCCACTGTGTGTGTATTTACTTCATATGGAAAGCTAGAAACTCAGCTGTGTTCAACCAACAAAATGTTAGCAATGATGAGTGTGTCCTTATGTGTATTAGGCATATTAGAGATAGCTGCAAAGCTAGATGGAAAGTTCGTTCTTGTGAGCTAAGGAAGTTTTTGGAGAGAGTTGAGAGTGATGTTGATGTAAATAGCTAGTATGCTAGCGTTTTTGTAATCGTCCCGTAGTTTCTAATACAATTAACCCTTTTATTTCCAAAAAAAAAAACTTATCTTATCAAAAGTTTTATCTTAAAATTTTTGTTGCTTAATTAATATTCTATCCTAATATATAAATCTCATTCTTATCATTATATGATTACCTATCTAGTTCATGAATGGATTTGTCTAAATATTTTTATTTTAAATATCTTTTTCACCACAAATTAATTAAATAGTATGTTAATAATATATTTTTTTTCGTAATTTTGTTCTAAGATTTTCTGTAAATTATGAATAATAGCAAACTCTACCCATATATTTATGCCACATTTTTTATTAAATTAATATATTAATTTTTTTGCTAAAGATCAACTACAATATACCGTACGTATTAAGCAAAAAAAAGAAGTAACAACAAACAACCCACTACATAAAGCTAAAACAGACCCAACAAAACTGGGATCCGATCCACATCATATGTAGAAACAGTTAGGAACTGACAATTGCTTTCTTAGTGGGTTGATTCAAGCACGACGATTGTAAAAAATCATAATTACGTAGCATTATTTCCATTAACTAAAAATGCAACACATAACAGTCATACTGGACAACGGCATCTCCAGTCTTGAGGTCAAAAGTATGGGTCCGGGCTTGGACGTAGCCCCTAGCAAACCGGAAGAGCCCGGACCCACCGACGACCGGCATCTCGCGGACCTTATCGAATACCATGTTCCGGCCAAGGACGGTGAAGGAGCTGCCGTTGTACTTGCCCTCCATGAAGGCGAAGTTCATGGCCATGATGAGGCCTATCTTCTCCTGCGAGTCCAGCCCGTAAAAGCCCTGGGCCCGCCCCACGAGCTTTGAGTTGACGTCGGGGGACTCCGTCATCGGGTTGTCGATCATGTTGACCATGCCGAAGAAGGACTTCGATTTGGGAGTGGCTGGAGGCTGCACGATGGTGATGGACGTCGGGTGGGCCCCGCTTTGGATGTCGTGCCAGTAGACACGGATGTGCGTTAGCTGCTCCGTCTTGTAGGCGTCGACGGTGGAGACGAGAAGGAGGAGGAGGAGACCGGAGGTTAGCGCCATCAAGTGGAGTTGGGAAGCCATGGTTTTCTTAGTGAGAGGGTTTGGTTCTATATATTTTGGTGGTGGTGACAAGGGAAACTTGAAGTGGTATAAATATTGTCAAGTGTAATGTAGTAATGATTATGGTTTTGAAGCTTTGAAATGACAATGCTGCGAACACAAGCATTGATCGGGAAATGATGGTGTACCTTTCTCTGTGGCCTACTCTTTCTCCAATCATCGTTTGTGTTCCGGTACATTGTGCCTAAAGTACGTCGATAAAAAATGCTTTGAACACAAGCATTGTTCGGGAAATCACGGCAAACTCTAACTAAATAAGGTCACTAATGCAAGATGCCATTCCTTAATGTCGACAAGTTTGACCGTGTCTTAAGACCCATACACCCTAATCAATCAAGAGTCAGATGCACTTGTAACCGACTCCAATCCATGAGGATGCCCATTTATGTTCATCGATCAAGTCTCGTGTAAAAAATATCCTATTTAAGGCCCGAGTCTTTAGAAACACTATCTCATGTCAAAGCGAGAACTTCTCAAGAGTCCATCCATCGGCCAATGATACTCTTGTCCTAGCATATATACTTAACTCCAGGGTTCTTTAGGAGTGATCGCATCGGTTCAAAACCGAACCGAACCGAAAGTCGGGAATTTGGTGAACTGAAAAAATTCGGTTCGGTTTGAGTTTGGGTTTTTGATAATTATGAGGTTTTTCTTTGAAAGTGAACTGAACCGAAAAATAGCCAAAACTGAAATCCTGAAATTTATTGAACCGAGAACCGAACCCAACTTTGTCGGTTTCGGTTTAGTTCGGTCGGTTCAGTCTATTTTTTTTGGTTTCGATCAAACCATGCTCAACCCTACGGTTCTTTGCCCTTTTAACCTATGAAAAAGGAAGAGTTCTTATTGGTATTGAGAGCACTTCAATCACTTGTAAATTATCGGGGTGTTACATCATTAATTAAGACGACGTCAAACAAGTCATCATTCAGTGTTGTCAACATATATAAATTGGCATCGCCTAAAGCATTGCATACATTAAGTGTCATCAATCAAAACGATATCAAAAGATGTCACAAACAAGTCAAGGAACCTTTTGCGTCCTTTCTTCCTTCCTTCTCAATGGGACTTGAAACTCAGGCAAGAACACAGTGAGGAGCAAAGGAGTGACTCAAGAATCTCAAAAACCCTTATAAATTGCAGCGACACAAAGCGGAGTAGAACAATAGTGAAATGAAAACCCTAAAAAGCTTTGGGTTCCGTTTGACGAGATCGAGGCAAGAGGCCCAAAACTCGAATAAGCCAAAGAGATTGTTGTGTTAGATCGATTTAAACTAAGACCAGCCTCTACTACAAACACATGAGATTCCATGCACCAGAATCAAGCCAAGGCTCGAGATCCAGGATCACCATGGCTCGTGTGGTGTGAGGAGGAGCAGCCAATGGTTCAACTAGTAGCTAGAAGATCCTAATCTCTACCTAACATAGATGTAATGCCTTGTTGTTACAAGCCAATATAACTTGTTCACCAAGTGACTGTCCGACACATCTGACTATCTCACGTGGTACACCGACCATACAAACAGTACGTAGAACACAAGGAGGAAGGATTAACGTGGGAGAAGTAGAAGGAATAAAGAAGTAGGAGAGATTAGAGAAGGAATGGAATTAGAACAAGGAGGCAGACGTACGTAGAAGAGTAGTAGAGAGGGGAGAAGGGGGCTAGAGAGAATTAGTGTAGAACTGATTTTTCAATCGTTGCTTTCCCCTTTAACAAGATATAATATTTATAGATAAATTATAAACCGTAACCCTATTCCTAATCCTAACGGTTCAATAAAAACGATTCAAGAAAGAACCGTAAAGAAAACGTATGAAGAGGTAATAAAATCCAATTAAAAAATTACAATTAATTAACGAATATAAAAATATACTAATATTAACGTATCGATTACTCCATCATCAAGGCGGAAATTAGAAGAAGAAGTCGGAATCAATGTATACGGCATATATAAGATGTGGCACACGCCTTGTCGAAGACGAGACTTGTACTGTAAAGCCTGCAATGTGGACACTCGAGAAGGACGCTATCCATATTGACGATTGCTAACAATAGTTACCTCGCTAGTAGGGGATGCCAAAGGAACCCAAACCAAAGTTGACCTCGGTAATGTCGGTGTGTTTCACATCAAGTGGAATGTCGGTCACACCTTCGATTGAAGTTTCAGTATCATGCCTTTCCAAAGTGACGCCAAGAATTTTAGGGCTTTAATTTGCAAGCGTCAGACGCGGGTACACGGTGGGCGCGATCAAGGAAGGGCCCACTGTCAGGCGTGGGTTTCTTAGCTGCGGTCGTGAGTCTGATTGCCGCAGGCGCGGGTCCGGTGGACGAGGGTACGGTGGTGGCTACGGGCATGGCGGCGACCGTTGTCGGCTTGCCGACAATTGAAGTTGACGTCGACGGCGACGGAAACACTTCTAGTTGACAACAACCGTCATAGATGCACCTCATGTAGGGAGATTTAATCACCTTAAGAACGGAATTATGAGTCCGAAATTGGATTTGCCAATAAAATTGAGACCCATAACCTACTCTTTTGAATGCTTTCCAAGTCTTCAATTTGTGAAAATACCGCATTCAATACTTGATCCGAGATTAGGTAGTATTCACAATGAATGATGACAAGCAACGTTTGATCATCCTCGTTGTTGGCCATGGAAATGCAGAGTCTAGGGATGAAAGCACCAATTGTTACTGGCCAATATAGCTTGTTCATCAAGCGACCACACAAACGTACAATACGTAGAACACAAGTAGGAAGGATTAACGTGGGAGAAGTAGGAGAGATTAGAGAAGGAATAGAGTAACAACGAGGAGGCAAATGTCCGTAGACGAGTAGTAGAGAGAGAGGAAAAGGGAGTTAGAGAGAATTAGGGTAGAATTGATTCTTCATTCCTTACTTTCTCCATTAACAAGATACAATATTTATAGCTAAATTATAAACCTTAACCTTAATCCTAATTCTAACGGTTCAAAAAAAAGATTCGGGAAAGAACCATAAAAGCTGAGAAGAGGTAATTAAACCGAACTAAAAATTACAATTAATTGACGAATGTAAAAATATAGGCTCAAAACATATATAGACACCTGAACTTGTTCGTTTTGTTCATTTGAACACCCGACCTTTAGAACGGACCTATTGAGCACTCAAACTTGTCAAACAAACCTATTGAGCCCCCAACTTGTCAAAGACTACCTATTAAACACCTAGTCCCTTTTTTTTGATAAGGAAAGGATTAGGATCACCGCAAGTACTACTTGGGCGAGCTTAGAGCATCCACAAGGGATGAGAACTGATTACTAACCAGCTCTAAAGAAAATAGGGCAAACCGCCGCCCTGGAGTCTCGAACCCGAGACCTCATGGTACTACCATGAGTGCTCAACCAATGAGCTGATGCGACAAGCGCAAACACCTAGTCCCTAGCTTCACATTGCACTTGTGATGTACACTTTATTTGAGAGTGTTTTCACTAAAAGTTAGATGTTTTTAAGCTTACGTGTATAAAAAAATTTGCTCGCCATTGTAGTATAATGACGGGTTTAGCTCACAGTTAATTAAATAAGGAGACCTTATTTGGCATCATGTGACCTTTTTTATGATTAATCATATTCACGTAATAGCGCGCGCGTAAAAACTGCACTCAGTAATTAGGGACGAGGTTGACAAGTTGGGGTGCTCAATAAATCCGTTTCAAAGGTCAAGTGTCTAAAGGACCAAAATGGACAAGTTCGGGTGTTTGTATATGTTTTGAATTAACGTATATGTATTATTAGATCGATTTCAATTTCAAGTTACAACTAGAAATTACAACTCACAACATGAACTTTAATACAATTAGGATGTTTTGTTTTTGTTTTGTCGGTTAAGTAGAAAAGTATTAAAGCGGACCAGACAGTTAACTGCTCTTTAAAGTTACGCCATATGTTTTTTGAGTAAGCACTTGTTTAGTTTCTTATACATGATGTTGAATTTTTGCTACAATGGCATCTTTATTCTACCATATATATGTAGCTGAGAAACTGCGACATTTTTCTTAAGTTGGAATTAGTGGCGTTTGTTGGTGATTTTAGTGGCGTTTGTTGGTGACTTTATGAGGTCTCATATAGCTTATCACAGGTCTGGGGGTGTGGAGTACACGCTTGTGTAAGTATATTTGGGATCTAGTGGGAATACTAAGGATATGTTACTCTGGGATCAGTAGTTTACAGAACAAGAGTTCTGGTGGACTGGTACCAACGGGATCATTCAGTCTAACGGTTTGAATATTGGTCACGTGGGTTAACTACCAATATAACCGTTGTTTAACTACTTGAGTAACTCCTTTTTATCAATGGTTTCAGATGGACCACGTGTCTCTCCAAGAGAGAGCCGTTGGAGGCAAAGGATCAGCGGTAACCGCCCTAGTAACTGCCCATAACTTGTAGAAACCGCTCCCAAGGTTTTCCTACGGCCTATATAAGGACGAGAGGGAGATAAGGTCGTGGTTACTTGGTTGTTCACTTGGTTGGCTAATTTGGTTACACAATCTCTCTGAAGATTAAACCAATTCGAAGTCATACATCCATCATACATCATTCTATAGTTTGATCCTTACCACAAGCCTTGGAAAGGATCAGCAGATTTGTTTTATCTCACTTCAGTTTTTGCGGATTCCCTAAGGCTTATAAGGGGCAAAATACTGATTTCGGAAAGTGATTACACGACTCAAATCTTATCCGAAGACAAACATCATTGATTGTTCCCCAGGTGTTCTGCATTGAAGTGAAGATGGATCAACAGATGCAGCAGCGCTCGCTGGATCAACGCAGGGATCAACACCAGAATCCAACAACCGAAATCAGTATTTTCTTGATCAATGACGTCTGTGTGTGAGATGACAAACGGGTTGAAATTGAAGGGGACCAATGGTACTTTGATCGTCCTACAAAAGAACCCAAGATCCGATGGATATTGATTCATGGTTTTCTCAAGTTTGATTTTGAGAAAAGAAGCCTCTTGGTCTTGATATTATTTTGAAAAATAATATGTAATGATGGATTTTAAGCCATGCATGATCCTGTGGTCATGAGATAAGAAAATCACATGTATGGAAGTGTTTTGAACACAAGTTCATGTTTTCTTGTTACTTCGTAATGAGAACGGTTAAATGTGATACCTAAGGGTGTGATAATCATATATAAAAGATTATTGTATGATTATGTATGACCAAATGAGATTTTTAGATCAAATCAAAATTCGGATGAATGTTCCCGAGAAGGGATCGATGGATGTGGTTCCCTAGAAGGTAATGTGTTCGTTTTGCTCATAAAAACGGAACGAGTGTATTTAAATGATATGTTCATCATTGGACAATGATAAGAAATGTTAATTTGCATTGACATACTGTATGACTTCACGTAAGTCAAAAGGGTAACAACGATAGTGGTATCTACACCACT
The DNA here is from genome assembly GCA_934048045.1 of Polygonum aviculare. Lineage (NCBI taxonomy): Eukaryota > Viridiplantae > Streptophyta > Magnoliopsida > Caryophyllales > Polygonaceae > Polygonum > Polygonum aviculare. The sequence continues at coordinate 11,836,297 of OW204023.1, read as the reverse complement.
GTTCCCTCGAAGGAAACTGATAGTTTATCAAAGATAAACTACAAATGAATAATATTCCTCAAAAGGGGGAGGTTTCCTAATGGGTCTACTATACCTCGTGTGTAGATTACTCATGTTAAATTCAGATTACTCAATAGAAGTCTACTGTTCCCTGTTGAATAGATTACTCTCTTGAGTCTATTGGTTAAGGACCTACTGTGTTTCACAGTTTGGCTTTTCGACTCTACTGTTCCCATACAGATTAGTCGGTTTTATTTCATTTTGTTGAAATATTTTGTTTGAGTTTTATACTTACATTTGATTAACTGCAGGTTAATGATGAAGCAATTTGACATGGTTAAGGTTCATAACCTTGTTTGGATCAACAATTGTGAGAATTGCACACTGTTGCAAGGTTGATCTCATAGGATCAAAGAAATTTGTTCTACAATTATTTCCTAAAAGGGAAATGAAGCAAATGTCTATTTTGACATGCTTATGCTAGGAACAAATGCATAAGATGACATATTGATCTTTAGAACGGATCAAGGACAAGTAGAACTTGTGAAGAAATTTTTGTTATCATATTCTCCATGAAAGACATGGGAGAGACTGATGTTATCTTAGGGATTAAGATAAAAGGGGAGGAAAAATGAGTTTTATCTTGATCCCAGTCTCATTACATTGAGAAAGTGTTGGGAGACGAGGTTGAGGGATCAATGTCCCTGGATAGGACTGGAAACGTGTCCTTCGGGATCGATGTCTTTTGACTGTCCTTCGGGATTGATGTCTTTCGACATGAATACTTATTTCTTGTTTAGAAATGTATCCCTCAACATTCCATGTTGACAGTGTCATTATTTTCTTGGATATTAAGGAAATATTGAATGCAAGTTGGATCAAGTTTAAGAATTGTTCCTTGAAAGGTGGATGGATATTTCTACTTGGGATCAGTTCCAAGACCTGAATTATGGAAAAGGATCTAGCATTCTGATATGACAATGGGAACGAGGCTGGTAGGATGAGTTGTACCCTGGATTGAGGTAACAACTATGGATGTAAATCTACCATGTTTCGTTAAGGCCGAAACTAATTTCATCTATGTGAGTATAGTAACTCTGGCCAGAGGGGATCGATCATGCTTGTTGATACCAGGTCACGTCTTTGATGTGAGGTATAGCATGTTTCGTAAAATCGTGACACATAGTGTGATTTTGGTTGAATCGGTGAACAACAAGGTTGGCTGATCACTTGACGAAGTGGTTGGTCCTAAGGAGATGAGAATGAAAGACCCATATTGCTTTCTAGGGGTGGGACACCCAATTCCTATCTAATGAAAATTAGAACAGAATTTAATGTGGAAAGCCCATTTCTAGAAGCTGTGAGCACAATGTATTAATCCCCAATGTGTGCTCTGCCCTATAGGATCAGAGGTTGAAGATTCTATCTTCTTAATAGTTCCTTTGAAAAAGTACAATGTAGGTGTACGACTAAAGGATCTACCTATGTGGACGTGGAGTTTTTGGTCGCTCCATGAAGCTTGGGTTGGCTTCACATACGTTCATGAATGGATAAGGACTCAAGGACCATTAATGGAGTCAAGTTAGACTATAGAAGTGTATAGTAACTTGTGTGTGTTATCTTTATGCATCTAAAGAGGTTGATTGGTTTAATCCTTAGGACACCATGATTCCGAGGTGTATATGTGTAATTACACTAAGACACAAATTCAATCGTCACGACATTTGTGTTTATGCATGAGTTTGGGATGAAGACTTGCTTATTTTGTGAATCAAGGATTACACTAAAATGGGGGAGGATTGTTGGTGATTTTAGTGTTATCAATGGATTGATCCCAGAAGAACTAGTGATGGTTTCTAAGGGATCAATGACCATTTAGTGTTATCGGGATTCATGTGACTTTATGAGGTCTCATATAGCTTATCACAAGTCTGGGGGTGTGGAGTACACGCTTGTGTAAGTATATTTGGGATCTAGTGGGAATACTAAGGATATATTACTCTGGGATCAGTAGTTTACAGAACAAGAGTTTTGGTGGACTGGTACCAACGGGATCATTCAGTCTAACGGTTTGAATATTGGTCACGTGGGTTAACTACCAATATAACCGTTGTTTAACTACTTGAGTAACTCCTTTTTATCAATGGTTTCAGATGGACCACGTGTTTCTCCAAGAGAGAGCCGTTGGAGGCAAAGGATCAGCGGTAACCACTGGTAACCGCCCTAGTAACTGCCCATAACTTGTAGAAACCGCTCCCAAGGTTTTCCTACGGCCTATATAAGGACGAGAGGGAGATAAGGTCGTGGTTACTTGGTTGTTCACTTGGTTGGCTAATTTGGTTACACAATCTCTCTGAAGATTAAACCAATTCGAAGTCATACATCCATCATACATCATTCTATAGTTTGATCCTTACCACAAGCCTTGGAAAGGATCAACAGATTTGTTTTATCTCACTTCAGTTTTTGCGGATTCCCTAAGGCTTATAAGGGGCAAAATACTGATTTCGGAAAGTGATTACACGACTCAAATCTTATCCGAAGATAGACATCATTGATTGTTCCCCAGGTGTTCTGCATTGAAGTGAAGATGGATCAACAGACGCAGCAGCGCTCGCTGGATCAACGCAGGGATCAACACCAGAATCCAACAGCGTTTGCACTTGCACATGCGGATGCGGTTGTCGACCAAATATTGCACATTTGAGCTGTACACTTTTGGTTAGCCAAACAAAACATTGTCATATATGGTTGAAATTCACAGTAGAAAGTTACCGTGGTTGGAGAAACAACCAAGTAGGGGTGTCTAACGGTCCCGGTTGCCTGTGATCCAGACCGACCCGACCCATAAAGGGTTCATAAAATTTTCATTTACGGGTTACGGGTCGGGTTAAAGGTTGACCCGTAAAATTAAAAAAATGTATATTTATATTTAAATTTTTTTTTGGACTATGGATTGTATATTATTTTTATTTTGCTTTGTGAGACAAATTTCGATAATTATACTGCATTAGAGGTTACAAATTTAATAATGCACAATCACAATTTTTTTTAAAGGGTCAAAAACAATATCGATATACAAAATTATATAATCGGGTCAAACGAGTTTTACGAGTCAAAGGAGTCAACCCGCGACCCGACCCGTAATTTGACCTGTAAAACCCATTTGACTTGGTCAAACGGGTCGACCCATGACCCGACCCGTAACTCGTAAACCGGGTTAAGGGTCGACTCTCAGGTCACATTTCAACTGATTATGGGTCAATGGGTTGACCCGTGACCCGTAAACCGGGTTACAGATCGGGTCAGGTCGACCTGTACAGTACCCCTACAACCAAGGTATCAAAGAGCGGGGCCATGCAAAGGCAGTGGCAATAGCGTTGACAGCTTTTTTTTTAAATTTAAGATTTTTGTCGAGGATAACTTGATACCATGATAATTTTAGAGAATTTTAGAGTGGGAAGTAATTTGAAAGTGTATGTTGTGATTGGTATAAAGCCACCCATAAAATAAGGATTTTTGCTCAAAACACAACAACAACAACATATACCCAGGGACTCCCGCAAGAGCAGGATCTGGGGGCCCAGGGTGGGGGCATTCCAGACCTAGATGAAATGCGCCCAATACGACCCAAAGGACACAGACCGGACCGCGCAACAAAGTAATCCGAAAAATTTTAAAAAACCAACAGCTAACCAAAAACTACTACAAAAGCTAAAGGAAAGAAGAAAGAAACGGAAAAGAGTAAAGAATAAAGAAAAAAGGGCTAAACTAACTAGCTGTCTGCCACGCTAATCTTCTCCCTCCAACTCTTTCTGCACTGCGTCAACTCTTCTGAAATCCCTAAAAGGTTGATATCCTGTCTTATGTTGTCCATCCAACGCTTCTTCGGGCGCCCTCTATCTCTCCGGTACGCCCCTAAATCCAAACGCTCGCATCTCCTAACTGTAGTGTCTGGACTCCGCCTCTGAACGTGACCGAACTAACGCAGTCTTGCTTCACGCAACTTGTTTTCTATACTCGCCACCCCAAGCTTGCCTCTTATTTTTGCTCAAAACCACCTGCAAAATAAAAAATTGTACATAAAACCACTCATTAAATCCGTAATTGCAGAAAACTACATTTGAAATAGAAGTTTGTGTATAAAATCACCCGTAAATCCAAAATTACTTTAAACCATCCTTAAATCGCATAATATGTGAAACCATAAATTATAAAATATGTGTATTTTTTTTAACGAAAATCACAAAATATATTTACCCTAAACCATAAAATATGGGTATTTTTTCTGTAAACTTCTATAGTTTTCATGTATATAAAAATATTTTGAATAGCCAACAATGTTATTTTAATCTTCCATATGCTTTCTATATTTTTCTATATCTTTCATACGTACGTAATTGCATTTAGATGCAAATAATGAATGCTTCGCAAATGAATTATATTTTCAATTGATTTATTTCTTATGTAATATTTATTTATTTTATATTTAATATAATCTATTATATTTTATCTTATCATATCTTAGTCAATTTTTCACATTCATGCAATTTTATGCAGTTTTTCAATTAAAATTGATTAATAAAGTTTTAAAATAAATTTTAAACCCGTGCATAGCATGGGTCATCAAGTATCTTCCTGTATAAATACCCGTGCATAGCATAGGTCATCAAGTATCTTCTAGTACCATTAATAACTTGTGACCTAATCAAGCGAATTTAATTGTTAGGGCTTGGGCATCAAGTATCTTCCTGTATAAATACCCCTCTCGACGCATAAATGAAAGATACACAAGTTTTATACAATCCTATTCTCTCCATAATTCGTACAATCTTCTGTAGCTCGTTCGTTTCAGGATTTCTTCGCCATCGATCTTGGTAAGTTCTAGATTTCCGATTTCTCGCTATCCATTCAGTACTAATCAAGCGAGTTTTAATTGTTAGGGCTTTTGTTCCAATTTTCTGGATTAGATTTTCGATTGATTCGTAGTTTCTGCAACGTTTAGGGAAGACGAATTTTGTAAATCGCTAGGGTTTGGTGAACCGCGAAATTGAATCCTGTGTGCTTGCTAGCTATTTTGATCGAGGCTTGGTTGCCAATTGATTATTACGTAATCTGACAAGTGAATTCTTGATGGTTACTAGGCCGGGGAAATCAGGCAGATTTGAAGCTCAACATGTCTGCTCTTGTGTGCGGAAAGAGATCCTACTTTGAGGAAGCGGCGTCTCCTTATGCGTCTCCTCCTCACATTTCAAAGCGGATTCGCCGTTGCTCTTCTCCGAGACCGAGTCACAAATCTCGATCTAGGTCTGCTTCAGGGTCAACCGATGTAGCATCAATAAGTCCTTCCTTGCTGTTAGACCATCTTACTAGTCTCTTTCCTGAGGTGGACAAGAAGGCTATTGCACAAACATTTGAAGAGTGTGATAAGGATCATGATGTGGCAATCAAAAAGTTGAATGAGCTTCAGTCTGGATTTGCAAATCATCATATGGGTGCTGATGCCAATCAGTCTGATTATTCATCAACAACAACCAATCAAACACGAGTGCCTTCCGAGAACTTGCCCAAGGATGGTGCAGAATGGGTGGAGTTATTCGTCAAAGAAATGACGAGTGCAACTAGCTTAGACGATGTCAGGGCTCGTGCTGCAAGCGCCCTTGAGTCCTTGCAAAAATCTCTCTATGCTCGTGCAAGTGCGGAGGCAGCCCAGAATTTCCAGCAGGAGAACGCGGCCTTAAAGGAACAAGTTCAAGTGCTGAATCACGAAAACACAATCCTGAAAAGAGCTGTCACAATCCAACATGAGCGCCAAAAGGAGTTTGATGTTAAAATCCAGGAGCTTCAACATCTTAAGCAGCTGATTCCTCAGTACCAGGAACAAGTGAGACTATTGGAGGTCAGTCCCTTAAACTTATTCCCTATACAACTCTCCAATTTGCTACAAACTTAAATGATAGTCTTCTATTGTGCAAATATTCTTATTTCTTGATTTGTCTCTATAAAATATGGATCAATTTGACCCTCATTCAAGCAGGCCCAAGGTGGGTGAGGGTTAAGTTCTAAGAATCATGTGGACATATATAGAACCTGTGAATAGTGATCCGTTTTGCACGAGTGCACGATTAGCTGATTAATTAAGTACTTTGCCTAACAAGTTATCTGAACATAAAGCCTGTGAATAAGGGTTTGTTTGGCATGTCTAGCTGATCAAACTTAACCTTATAAGTTTTCTTTAATGTCATGGAAAACGTCACGACAATGTGACTCTAGGCCAAGCGTTAAGTTGTACTAGTAAAATGTGTCAAGACTCAAATATACAGCGTGTGGCCAAGGGTCCGTTTGGCGTGTCTAGCTGATCTTTTGCTTTATTTTACTATAAGTTATTTGAAATGTCATGGAAAGCGTTATGCCAAACAGACCGTAACCAAAATGTTCCTCGTTTGTGTGTGTGAAACAGGTGAACAACTATGCGCTATCTATACATCTTAAGCAAGCCCAGCAAAGCAATTCAATTCTAGGAAGGTTTCATCCTGACATCTTCTAGTTACGCCAAACAGATTGTAACCCAAAATGTCATTTGATGAATCCATTTTATTTGTAGGTTTAAATGTAAATTATAAATTTTGATCATAATTTTTTTAATTTTTTAAAATAATAATATATAATAACTTTCTAAAATAACATTATCTATCCAATAAGACCAAAATTGCATGTACTTTGTAGATGTCTTAAAAATCATTTATTTTGGATAGTATCTACATATGATTAATTGCATATTATAAATATAAATTTATAAGTTATTATTGTATAACTTTATTTAGTAATAAAAATATGATTTTATTCAAATAAATAATAGGATAATTAAATTAAAACACAATATATTTAAAAACTAACATTACACACATTAAACCTCAAAAATTACATAAAATAACCAAAAATTTAAAATTTACAAATCATCAATATATACTATAAAAGCCGACCGTTTTCGAGCCACCACGTTGATTCTGGCCCCACCAGATATTTAACCAAAATAATTTTTAAAGTCTTTTAATTAACTACCATAATTTTGCTATGTAAATTTTTAATCTTTTAATTAACTACCTTATCAACAATATCTATCCATACTATCCAAAAAAAAAAAATTGGCTACATAAATTTTCAATCTTTTAATTAACTACCTTATCAACAATATGTATCCATAAAAAAACCAATTTGCTACGTAATAAGAATCTGGCTTCTCAAAAAAAATCTGGCTTGGCATCGTAATGGGTAAACCATGTGATTATTAATATGTTTGATATGGTATACATACGTACATCCTAATAGGTAAACCATGTGATTATTAATATGTATTTATACGTGATGTATTATTAATATTACGGGATTATTAATATCATATTATTATTAATATTATGGGATAATATTATTACGGGATGTGTATGTTTACATAATATCATACTCCGTATTATTTTTAATAATCTATACTATATATTAAAGTCGAGGAATTTCGAGCCTCCACGTTAATTCTGGTCCTACTTTATTAAATTTTATATGTTTTATTTTTCTTAATTATCTAATCTTTAATTTTATCTTTTTTCTTACCCATCAAATATCTATCTTTGAAGGCATATTATTTATCTTTAAAATTTCTTTAACTGTCTAATCTTTAATTGTATCCTTTTTCTTACTCATCTAATATCTATCTTTGAAACAATATTATCCATCTTTAAAATTTCCTTCTATAAAAGATACATATTAATTAAATTTTCTTTTCAATTACTATTTTAATCTATTAATGTAAGAATTAACATAAGAAGCTCGAATTTAAAATAGAATTTTAAAAATCCCCTTTTTCTAAATAAATTATTATTTGTATCCTTGACACTAAATCAATTTGTATTTATCAGTAACTTTTACTTAAACTATATAGTATATACTATCATGTCCCTAATAACTTAGCTTTTATCTCTCATAATCAAACAATTAATGTTTCCATATTATTTCAATAGTCTAATTACGTTATTTATTATCAGTTTATGTAAAACAGATAAATTTCCTATCCTTTTTGATATATTAGTTATCTTTTTATATTAAAACATCTCATTTTATATTATATTGCCTTATAATATCTCAAAATTGTGATAATAGGGGCAATGATGTATATTAACCATTAGAGACAAATTTTGAAGGATGAAAAAGTAAGCAAATTTTATTTACTAAGTTGCTCTATAATTAGAATATGTTTAATATTTTTTATAATCTCATATGTGTGGTACTACAAATCAGAAAAATATTTTGTTTTGTCTAGAAAAATAACATTTTCATATTTTAAAATTTTAATTATATGTTTTGATTTATTAATATCTTATTTATAACAAAATTATATTTAAAATGTAAAGCGCGAGTCATTGTCGTGCATGGCACGACGGGTACAGCTAGTTATTCCTATTAATAGGCTCTTATAGTGTGCCCTAAGGGCACATTGTAGAAAAAGCGTAATAATAATACCAAACATCATCCCCCACATAATCCTTAGATTTGTTGTTAATACTATATTTTTTCTAATCGCATGAACTAATATTGTTGAATAAGTACATGATTACTTAATAATTACTATAATTTATTTATGTATTATTTGAGCATAATAATTTATTTAAGTTATTAAATAATTATTTTTTCATTAAAATAACATATATAATATATAATGATATTAACGATATATTTATAATTTTGGTATGAAAACTTAAAGGTAGAAAAGAAATAAGTGGGTGCTTATAAGTACGTATAGATTGCTCCATTGGATTGAAAAAAAAATAAGTACTTGTATAATGTTAAAAGAAGAAATAATAGTATAAAAATACTTAGGAACTCCTTAAGTACCCTTAAGCCCCTAGCCATTGCACATGGTCATATGGTACTTAACAGTGCCTTGTTGGTACTTAAGAGTGCCTTGCTAAGAAAACATTGTAGAAGTGCCTATATAAGCACCATTCAAGCATCCATTAAAGCCAATAATTGTGCCATGTGTCTAAATTTAATAAAATTATATATTTTTGTATGTACATATTCCATTTAAGTAAGGAACTCTCTATTGGAATGAAAATTTTAAAAGAGTGTTTAACTAGTACTAAATAAATAAAGGGAAATTCTTTTTGGTGCCCTTGAGGTTTTGCCAATTTCTTTTGGTGTCAAAAAAATTTTTGAATTCCTTTTGATACCCTTGTACTTTGCAAATTATCCCGTTCGTGACCAAAATCAAACCTTTTCCCCATTTTCGTTAACTCTGTTAGCTTTTGGGCATAAAAAGGCAAAAAAGAAAAAGAAAATTAAAATCATATGACTGAGTTAGGCATCGGAGCTCGGGAACTCTTCGGTGATCCTTTGGATGATGGAGGGCCCCGATGGCGGGGATCTGGGAGATGGCAGGGCCGGAGAAGACGGCGGTGGAGAAGGAGAAGGAGAGGAAGACGATGACGGAGAGGGAGCAGAAGAGGAGGTGCCGCCAATTCAGATCGGAGATGGGCCTGCTGAATGGGAACTCCCGTTTCGGGCTCCTTTGCATTCTCCTCAACCTGCCTTTGTTCTGCTCACCAAATTGATTGATCTTCCTCCTCTGGCCAGTCCGAGATGTTTTCAAGAAGAATCTTTGAGCTGTCGATCTAGAACCGTTTCTCGCTCCCCCTATCCATATAACCGGTTATTTTGGGATTTTTGTTTTAGTTTCCCTTTTTTTTTTTGCCTAGTTAACAAAGTTAGGCTATTTGGGTAAATTAGCTAATTTGGTTACGGAAAGGCAAAATCATATAATTGAGGGTATCAAAGAGAAATCAAATTTTTTTTGGACACCAAACGGAATTATTAAAACCACGAGGATACCAAAATGAATTTCCCATAAATAAAAAAAATATTATAGTACATGTTAAGAACTCTCAAATATTTTTTTTTAAGCACTACCATTGTACATAGCCTAATGAATGGATGGATTTTCCTTCATAACCTTCAAAATATTCGAGGCCGGCCATGTTTATGGATATATGGATTGTGAGGGATGGTTAAGGAACAATAATCCTTGATTAGAACATGTAACAGGTTAGAACGCAACGTTTTGGCCACACCTAGCAGCCACATAGCTTGTAAGACAACAGTCGAATCAATGATGCATCCAGCATCCCCTTTTAGTGGTTACTAAATTCCATTTAATACCTTTTAGTGGTTATTGATGCCCATCACATATCAACTAGATAGATGAGAATTTGTTATAAGTTATGAGAGAAGAGAGACTATTGAGTAGCGTAGAATGTTTTATGCGTATTTCATTAGGGTTGCTAGGGGACTCTTTATATAGATAATATAATGAGGAGATAAGATCAAGAGAGTACAGGATAAGATCAAATCCTGGAATATTCTAGGTACATCCACTAAAATATAATATCATAACACTCCCCCTTGGATGTACCTTACTAACTGCCTCGTTAAAAACCTTGCTTGGAAAAACCCATTGGGATAAAAACCAAGCAAAGGAAAAAAGAGTGCAATTGTACTACTCCCCCTCACTTTAACAAATATCCCTTAAACGCCGCATGTCAATGTCATGTATGAGTTGCTTGAAGACTCTAGTAGGTAAGGCTTTAGTAAGCAGGTCCGCCAAACTCTTGCTCAATTGGATCTGTTGAACATCGACTTCGCCTTTAGCTTGAATCTCATGAGTTGAGAAGAACTTTGGCGATATGTGCTTGACTCAATCACTTTTGATATATCCTTCCCTAACTTGAGCAATACAGGCTACATTGTCTTCAAATATAACAGTTGGACTTCCAACATCAGACTTCAATCCACAAGATGTTTGAATGTGATTTATGAAAGATCTCAACCATATGCTTTCTCTTCCCATTTCATATAAAGGTAATTAACTCCGCATGATTTGATGAAGTAGCAACTACGGTTTGCTTCATTGATCGCCATGAAATAGCTGCTCCATCTGATTCGGCCTATTTTGTATAGGTTAACTCTTGTATTTTAGGGCTATATTGAGTGTGTTTAGGTTAGAGTTATGCGTAATTGTTATATCTAGGCCGAAGACACAAGGATTCAAGAATCAAGAGTTTTAAGGCGTTTTGAGCTGTCTGCGCGACATCACTTGCTTGCAAAGGCCATATCTTGAGCTACAGAGGTCGGATTGAGCTGATTCCAATGCCATTGGAAAGCTAACTTCAAGGGCTTCAATTCATCTTTTTACACCGAAGTCAGATTCCAAACGGAAGATGGTCAAAACAGCCCCTATATGTCCCACTGGGCGTGCCAAAAATATGTTAGGCAAAAATTGTTAAACTAAAACAACTATGCACAAACACATCTTATATAATTTTTGAGTTCGACCCTTATCTGTACATCCTTACAACTCTGAAAATAATACAGATACATAGAGAAAATTTGGGGTTGACTTTCCATACATCAGAGAAACAAGCATAGACCCACCTTCTAGGAAGGGTTGTCTAAGCTAGTTTCCACTATCATTTGTATGGCGTGGAAAGAGAAAGATACACCTTCTATGAAGGGTTATCTAACTTTCACACTAAGGTTTTTGGGTTTGAAGTTTTGATTGAACACGACGAGCGTTTGGCTATATGTCAAGTTTCCTACGTAACCCGTTGAAGGGGATCAAATCACACGTAGTTCTTAGGAAACTTCATTTTGCTTTTATTCTTGTGACTGAATTCGAGGTCCGCTTGGGCTTGATGTCGAACTTCCTACGTATCCGTTTCGTACGGAATCAAGTCTACGTAGTTCTTGAGAGACTTCATTTTGCTTTTATTCTTGTGACTGAATTCGAGGTCCGCTTGGGCTTGATGTCGAACTTCCTACGTATCCGTTTCGTACGGAATCAAGTCTACGTAGTTCTTGAGAGAGTTTGATTTGGAGTATGTGACTGAACTCGAGGCTGATTTGAGCTTGATCTCGAATTTCCTACGTATCCGTTTGAGACGGAATCAAGTCTACGTAGTTTTGTGGTAGTGTTTGATTTTAGCTTGATTTGACATTTGGGCGACTGTACTCGATATTTTGACATCGAGCTACCTACGTAGCCTTGTATTTGGCGTCAAGTCTTGACGTAGTTCTAAATAATGATATGTGACCCATTTTAATTGTCTAAATTTATATAAGACAAGGAAAATCATTTAGTCACATTTAGGCCGCTTCTACGTACACTTTTGATGCATGCTTCCTCTTTTATGTGGCTTGACTTGATCTTGGAGCACTTTCATGTTTCCGTACATATATACGTACGTCAGCCACTAGTGCACGAATTTTGCATATAATCTTAATTCTTGTATGTACGTACACATGAACTACTTGGAGCTAGAAAAGGCAAGACAAGGCATGCAATATTCTCCTTTCTGTTTTATCTTCATATGGGAATCAACCCTTGTGTATACATGGCGGCTCCTAAACAAAGGTCGATATTTTTGCTTCCCCCGTATCAAGCTACGATCACGGCAACATATATTTGCTCACAAAACAAAATATTTTGTTTGATCTTGCAATATTGTACGTGAAATATATTTGCAGCCCATATCTTGTAATTTTGGAAGGGGGTGGATATTTTCATGATCTTCACATTGCATACACACGTACGTATATATTCAGCCTGGTGCAATTCTTTGTTCCATGTTTGAGAAGCCCTTCAGTAGGCTATAACTCATTTGAAGAATTGAGGTACGTGTTTTAACTTTTGTACGTATACACCAAGCCATTTAAGTTGTCTTGTATAAGCCATGGATTCATGTATGCTCTTCAATGATGTATATCTTGATCATGCCTTTCCTTCTTCCATGTGTGATAGGTGCCTCTATCCGGTTGATCTCAATGACGCTCGCTCGTACTTGATCGAAGCTTTGGCCATTGTTTTTGAACTCGATCGAACCTTGGATAATTGTTTGAACGCGATCGAAACTCGATCACTTTCTTTCTTCACTGGTAAGCCTTCCCTTTCTTGGCCTTTGTTATATAACTTCAAAAGGTGTCATTTTGATCTAGCATGTACCGATGTACGCACAATATATATGATTTGCAACTCCGCATTGAATCCATACTTTTAAGATACTTCACAAATCTCCATACATATATTCTCGTACATATACAGATGTATACTCTCCTTTCAACAAGGCATGATTTTCATTGATCCGTATGTGTTCGGTACAATATGAATGCTCGATCGAGATCGGTTTGACTTTGTTATTGATCACTTCTTTTGATCGACCCATGCACTTCTTGCTTTGTATTATTGAAGATGACTCAATGCTTCTTCCTTTCTCAAATGACAGGAGCTTGTCATATTTGTACTGGGTTGAACATCAGCAAAAGTCACCACCTTTCTCTCGCGTACGCTAGCTAGTAAGGCTCATCTCCTTATGATTTGCTTACTATTTTGAATAACACCAACTGTACCATGACATGCTTTTGATATGGCAGGTTTGTTTCTCTCTTTAGGTTGATTTGCTGGAAGACACCTCAAGCCATAATTAATCTCATGGTGGGTTGGCTTATCTCGTCATATGCATATAGCTTTCTTCATTTTTTTTTTATGACCTCAGTGTACATGATTTTTTTTCAATGTACATACTTGATTTGTCTAGATCGTGTCTTTTATATACTTTGTGCATGTCTTGATACCGCCATTTTGTGCATCTTCATGGAAGCTTCGCTCTTGATTTTAGCTTGCGTTCCCGTGCTTTCTCGGCTTTGAATCTTGACCGTGGGGTAACGGAGGCCCGACATAGGTCGCGCTCGACATCCCCAAGTCTAACCGTATTGAGGAGAAACACTCCGTTTCGGGCCTCTTACGGACCTTCGTTGTAGCGGCGAAATAGAACGTTTCGAGCCGACCACTATTGCCGTTGAAAAAAACCTCAACCATGGTGTCGGAACAAGCCCACTATAAATCACCGTCATCGCCGCGCCCGGATCGTTTTGAGAAGAAACACTCCGTTTCGAGTCTCTTACGGACCTCTGTAGCGGCGAAACAGAACGTTTCGAGCCGACCACTTTTGATGCAGAACGAGCCTTTGATGGAGTGTTGAAACGGTGTGTCGCGTCAAGATTATCCAATCATGGGTGTTGGCGGTGGCTTCTTACCGATCAAGCCTCACCCAACATGGGTCTTTGAATCTCAAGACAGTACCGGTGTGTCTGGAAGGACTAGAGGAACTTAATTAGCACAAAAGAAACAAAATTAAAGAGAAAGAGACCTACCACTTCACGATTGCTCTTCTCCAATTCTCTACTTGGTACTTCTGTTCTTCAAGTTCGTCTTCTCTGCTTCACAATTTCCTTGGAAATTTGTACGTCTTTTGTTTTCCTCCTCCTAAAATCTCTGCGGGTATATATATTCGCTTCTCCCAAATCCCTTGTCTCTTCTACCCTTTGATCAGCCGTTTACAAATTGAATTGGAGGAGTCATTTTGTGTCATTACTTTGGCAGTTTCTGCACTAATGAGGACAAGGGCGTTTGCAAGAGAGTAATTTGAGCTTGGAGGCCACTCAATCGGCAATTGGACCCGTTGACTAAATGGATTAGAAAGTTAATGAGCTTGTTTAGCCCATTCCAGACTTAGACATTTGTTTACATGCACATCGTACATAGTATACATAATATAACTAACTAGTGTGGTGATGATCACACTAATTAATTTTCCCTTTTTCTTATTTTTTTTTAAATTGAAAATATGAATGAGCATATGCAACACATTTAAGCTTATTTTAAATAAGCCCTTAAATATTTATATGTTTATGTGTGCAATTTTATAATTCAAATTTTCATTCAACAGATGCCCCCGAACTTTGAACGTGTGAATTATGATGAACACGTTCGAAGTTCGTTTATTGTCTTGGGACTTAACACACATCTTCTTCACTTTGCAGGCTGCATGTATGTATGTCACTGGAGAAACTCAGTCTGAATATGCATTGGGAGCAGATAGTCAACAAATTCGTCGAGGTCCGTTGTACAAGAGATTTGTATCTCTTAAGGAATTGAATGTGGTTGAGAAGAATGAGCTCCAAGTGACATGGACCCACAAGGAAAGAGCTAACGAGGGATTTCTCAGACTTGTATGATAGGATGTCAAAGGATGCCTTCAGAGTGTTTCTGGCGAATCCTTTTTGGGCATGTTTCTTGAGAAGTCAAACCCGGACAAAGATTGTGCTAGAAGGTTCAAGGTTAATGAAGAATTTTACCATGCACTCCATGGAATGCTACAGAGTTCCAAGGGTTGGGGTCCAGAATTTACCTTCCATGGTTTGGCTACCTTTATGCCCTCCTTGATCGAATGGACCAATCAGGTGTTGCAACGTCATGAGAAGATTCTTCGCCAAGCTGACATCTATGGTCTTGTTGCTGTATCTTCACTCCCCTATATGTATCACAAGGATGTGTGGAGAGCATTCTGTGAGCTTTGGGGACCCTTGTCAAATACTTTGCATCATGGTGGGGGCGAGCTGGGCATTTCTCTAAATGACTTGAAGCATATTGGAGGTTTGCCAATATTAGGTAGCAAATATGAAGAGTTTTTGCCATCTAACAAGCAGCTATCTGACAGGCAGAGGCTCCCTGCCACTGCTTCTGAACTTCTTCGCATTCACGCTGATCTTTGCGTGTACCATGATACTGAGAAGATTTCTTGGTCACAATGGCTGGCCCATTTTCACAGGGAAAAGCCAATATTTGCTGCTTATGGTCAGAGTTCCTCTAGTCGGCGACGTCAGAAGAGTGGTTTTGGGAAGCATACCCAAACAACTCCATCCTTACCAACCCTTCATGTGAGCAACAAAGGGGGGTTAGCTGCTTTCCTAGCTTTTCTCTTGAGCAGATTTGTCTTGCCACTTGGTGACTGTACTGTCCGTCCAGGGACTTTTGTGATGGCTAGTCTTATGGCTGAAGGTAAAAAGATCTCATTGGCTCCGACTACTTTGGGGCCATCTTTATCATGGTTTGAATGAGATAGCAACTCACAAGTGCCCATGGAGAGCTGCCCCGAGTTTTGCAATCCACTTTGTTATTGGTTGGATGGCAGAATACATTCCGGGGCTATATGATTGTCGTCCTGGTCAGGACATTCCGGCGAGCCATCCGCGTTTGGCGTATTATGCAGGTGTAAATGGCAATCCCTTGTCCATCCATGAAGCTCGTGTGGCTTTTCGTCATCCAAGGAATGTCGAGTATCGTCGTATTCCCTTTGGTGACAGGACCGAGTCGAAACATCTCAACTTGCGGAGTACTTCAGATGTTGAGTTTGAAAGCCTATTATGCATACGCTCTTGTTTTTTGCCAGTACGAGTAGGGTCAGAACTAATCTTGGAACCTTATTACCCAAACCGGTTTTCTCGTCAGCACGGATATGATCAGGCTGTCCCGACCAACTCTCTGAAATTCAGCATCCCCTTGAGAAGTCAGAGATCTCTGGAAGACATAGCTCGTTTTTATGCTCGTATGCTCATAAAGCACACTGGTGGTTTATTTGTCATTCCTCGATCCAGCTATCAAGGAAAGTGCAGTGAGAGCTATTGTTCATGGTGGGTGATTACCACTGCTCCCTACCTTCGCCAAGGCATAGAGAAGGTTCATGCTTCTTTAACAGGCAAGAGGATTCGCTTGAGCGATGATGTTTATGCCGCTCCCCGCTCAAGAAATGTTGTTAAGGACTTGAAGGGAGCTGTAAGGACCTCTGAGCTCTCACCACCATTTTCCAAAGAGCCTTCTGTTGAGCTGGTTGCTATTGCTTCATCAAGCAAGAGAGTGTCCTCAGACAGATCTGTTGAAGATATGCATTTCAAGAGAGTCAGATATCATGAGCGAGACCGTTTAGCTGGGCAGAGCTCGAGACCTCAGATTGATGCTTCTAAGGATGCTTCTCAGCCGGTCGTTGATGTAGAGGAGGATGCTCCTATTACTTTATCTGGTGCTAGTGAGTTTGCGCCAGAATCTCTTCAGAGTTTAATTCCGGCTTCCACACATAGTTTGTTTCGTCAGCTTGTCATAGATGCAATGAAGTTGGTCTCCAAGGATATTTCTGAGATGCAAAATCCCCAAGCTCCATCAACACAGCGAGCCAAAGTTCTAGAAAGCCTTGAAGCAATGAAGATGGCTGCCAGAACTGCTAATGTGTGTGAGAAAGGCATGACTTGGATTGCCTCCCAGGTCCATGAGTTCCTCGAGGGTGTAGACTTTGTGGCCAGATTAGAAGATGATATTAATGTGACTTCTCCAGACTGCTCATCCACTGTCTCTATTGAAGCTGAGTTAGTGCAATTGCATGAAAAATATTTCGCGATCGAGGAGCAAGAGAAAGACATCCAGGAGCAAGAAGCCAAACTTCGCATTATGAGGGAAGAGTTAACTGCTGAGAAAGAGAAGCTGAAGAACGACATATTGGAAGGGGAGAATCTGATTCAGCTCAAAAAATCAGAAGGACATAGCCTTGAAGCTAAACTTGAGAAGTTAAGCTCCAAGAAGACTCGCCTCCAGGCCGTGGTTGCAACTCTCACTTCGTTTGTCTCAAGTGACCCATAGTCTTATGTTTCCCATGTTATTTTATTTGAATGAGTTAGCCCTCTATAACTTGCAGTCTTCGGACTTTTGAACATTGTTTTGCTCTTGCTTTATGTTTGTTGCACCTTCAATCATCATGCAATATATTTTGATTACAATTCTGATAGCAAGGAAGGCTTTTATCATCATTTTTTTTTGATGCGGCTGCGTCTAGCATATATATATATATAGTAGACTGCCTACGTACCCTCTTTGTGAGGGATCAAGCCATCGTAGTTCATCGGGAACCCATTTGGTTTTAACCTTTTAATACGCATCACCAAGACAACTTGAACCCACCTTCTAGGAAGGGTTGCTCAAATTAACTCGACTATCATTTGCGCAAAGGTATTTTTGTTTGTTGTGGCTGCATCTAGCATTTTGATTACTAGATTGCCTACGTACCCCCTTTGTGGGGGATCAAGCCTTCGTAGTTCGTTTATCTTCAACTCATCAAAGTTATGCGAAGAACTTCTTCACAAAATTTCCGTTCACGCAGGTATACACCACTTCGCCTTCTTCATTTGAGAGTTCATAGGCGCCTTTAGGAAAGATCTTAGTGATGACATACGGACCTTCCCATTTCGGTTCAAATTTTCCTTGCGACTTTCGGTTAATGACAATTGGCCTCCTTATCGTAAGAACCAAGTCACCAACCATGAATGAACGGAACTTGACTCGTTTGTTAAATGCCCCAGCAACCTGGGCTTGATAAATCTCGAGTCTTTGTTGAACTGATAGTCTGTGCTCATCCAAAGCTTCAAGCTCAGCTAAGCGGATTTTAGCGTTTTCATCTGGATTTGTCAGTTGAACTGCAACCCTTAAGGAAGGCAATTGTACCTCAAGGGGTAATACTGCTTCAGACCCAAAGACCAAATTGAAGGGTGTACATCCGGTTGATGTTCGGACTGTCGTACGATATGCCCATAGTGCCTCGGGCAAACGATCATGCCAATCTCTTTTTGATTTTGAGACCATCTTCTTAAGGATCTTTGTAAGCACCTTGTTAAATGCTTCGGCCTGGCCATTCGAAGCGGGATTATAACTTGATGAAAAACTGTGTTTGAATCCAAACTTTTCAGCTAATTTCACCAACATTTGATTTTTGAAGTAGAGGGCGTTGTCTGAAATGATCTTTGACGGAACTCCAAATCTGTATATCAACTGGATCCTTATGAAATTTGCAACTTCTTTCGCCCCTACTTTCTTCAAAGGCAAAACTTCGGCCCATTTAGAGAAATAGTCCGTTGCGGCCAAAATGTATTGATGACCACGAGATGAAGACGGATTAATGGGTCCGACCACATCGAGACCCCATGCATTGAACGACCATGATAAAGTGGTCGGATGAAGAAGCTGTGGAGGTTGGTGGATAAAGTCTGAATGAATCTGACAGGCGTGACAAGCCTTTGCGAATTCCATAGCATCTTTCACCATTGTTGGCCAATAGTAGCCTAGTCGCTTGATTTGATCGGCTAACTTAGGACCAGCTTGATGTGCCCCACAGACCCCCGCATGAGTTTCAGCTAGGATGTATTTAGCTTCTTCTTTAGACAAACATCTGAGCAATACCCCATCAAAAGCTCTTCGATACAGTGTATCACTTTCTATCGAGAACCTTGGTGCTCGTCTTTTGACATCTACCTTCCTTCTTGAATCATCAGGTAGAATCCCATGCTTCAAGTATTCTAAGATGTAAGCAAGTGGCGTTCTCCAATGGTGACTTGGATCTCTCTTTCGTCAGGAAGTGTGAGAGACGAGGCTAATTTGGCCAATGCATCTGTCTTAGCATTTTCTGATCTCGATATATGCTCGATCTCAACTTGATAAAATTGGCCTAGAAGGTGTTTTGCCCTTTGATGGAGAGGAATTAGACTTGTATTTTTCACCTCATATTGTCCATTTATTTGTTTGATGGCCAATTGAGAATCACCGAACACTTTTAATGGATCAACGTGCATCTCTAAGGCAATTTCAAGACCAATGATCAAGGCTTCATATTCTGCCACATTATTTGTACACTTCTCTAAGAGGGAGAAAGAGTATGGCACCAACCCGCCAGAAGGGGTAATCAGTACAATTCCAACACCAGCGCCATCTCTTCTTGAAGCGCCATCAAAATACAACTGCCACGACTTTTCCTCAACTGTGAACACCTCCTCATCGGGAAAGTCATCGAGCAATTCTTCATTGTCGGGAGTTGGATGAGCCGCCAAAAAGTCAGCCAAGGCTTGTCCCTTTACCGCCTTTTGTGAGACGAATTTAATATCAAACGGGGTTAAGAGCATAGCCCATTTAGCTAACCTTCCAGACAGGACGGTCTTTGATAAGATGAACCTTAGAGGATCAGCCTTAGAGACCAGTGTTATTTGATGGGATAAAAGGTAGTGTCTTAGCTTTTGAATGACAAAAATCAATGCCAAACAAACTTTCTCCATGGCGGAATAATTATGTTCTGCCCCCACCAACGTTCGACTGATGTAATATAGGGCTATCTCTTTTCCATCATCATTTTTTTGAGCCAACATAGCACCTAAAGATCGTTCGAGAGACGTTGTATAGAGGATGAGAGGCCTTCCTTGCACGGGTGCCATCAAGACAGGCGGATTTGTCAAGTATTTCTTAATGTTTTCAAGTGCATCTTGACATGCTCGATCCCAAATGAACGGAGTTTCCTTTTTCATCAGCCTTAGAAAGGGTTGACACCTCCCTGTGAGATTAGATATGAAGCGACGGATGTAGGCAAGCTTGCCTTGTAGACCCCGAAGCTCACGAAGATTTCTTGGAGGTGGCATTTCCATGATAGCCTTAATTTTATCAGGGTCGATTTCAATTCCTCGGTATCGCACAATGAAACCAAGAAATTTCCCTGATGTAACACCAAATGCGCATTTAAGGGGATTCATTCTGAGTTGATGCTCACGCAATCTCTCAAAGATTTTACGAAGATCATTTGGGTGATCCTCTCTTTCTTTTGTCTTAACTACCAGGTCATCCACATAACACTCAACGGTATTGTGGAGGAGATCATGGAAGATGATAGTCATAGCTCTTTGATAAGTTGCCCCAACATTTTTCAACCCGAAGGGCATCACTGTATAGCAAAAGGTGCCCACGGGGGTTCGAAAAGCTGTGAACTCCTCATCCTTTGAATCCATCTTGATTTGGTTGTAACCAGAGAATCCGTCCATAAAGGACAAAGCCTTGAATCCAGTGGTGGCATCAACTAACAACTCAGTAATGGGTAGTGGGAATTCTTCTTTAGGGCATGCTTCATTTAAGTCCCTAAAGTCCACACATATCCTCAGCTTGCCATTTTTCTTTCTGACTGGAACAATGTTGGCTAACCATACAGGGTATTGAATCTCTCGAATAAAGCCTGCTTCGATGAGCTTGTTGACCTCACTCTTGATTTGAACCATCAACTCTGGGCGAAAACGCCGTTGGGCTTGCTTAACGGGCTTCTTTTCTTTACAAATATCCAATTTGTGGACGGCCACCTCTCGATCCAAACCAGGCATATCTTGGTACCCCCAAGCAAACACATCTTTATATTCTTCAAGGAGTTGCTTATATGTCACCATCTCTTCATTTGTTAGTAATGCACTAACAAAAACCGGCTTAGGGTCAACGAGGGTTCCAAGGTTGATCTCTTGAAGATCGTCCACTGTAGGTTGTCCACCATCTTCTAATTCTGGTGGAGCAGGTTGGACCGTGTTGAGGAAATTTGAGGGATCATCCTCGTCATTTGACTCTTGAGAGGAGCTTGCCACATTCGAGAAAGTCACTACATTGACTTCTTCAATTTCAAAGTCATCTTTTTCTTGGTAAAAATGTCCAACCCGTTTTTCCTTGTTGACCTTCCACTTCTTGACATTTTTGACACGGACCTTCTTGGCCTTTTGTTTGTCAACCCTCTCAAGCCGTTGGAACACAGATGGTCGAGATGCCTCACTAATCGATTTTGTATCGAGTCTTTGAAAAACAGACACTCGGGGAGTGATTACTTCTTCCTTGGAGAATAACTCTTGTTCCATTGGTGTCAACGTCATAGGCTCTACAACACTTACTGTCAAAAGTTCTCCTTCTAGAGAAACTTGCAAGTTGTCGAGAACCTCCTTATTGAGATGCTTTCGTTGAGCTTTTACCTTTGGAGGAAGGTTTCAACATTTTCACCTTATCTTGAGGATTCCTTTGAAATAAGGAAGATTCGTTGGAAGAGTTTGATGCTCCTTCCCACATCACGACTCTCTTGCTTTCACTTCCATCTTCTCCAAAAACTTTATGGATAACCAAAGAATCCTTTGGTAAGGATTGATTGATTTTACGAAGAGGGCAAGTGTAGCTAGTCATTAAAGGCTGCATGGCTTTATCAACTGAGATCATGGGTTTTTGCCCAACCTTCCTCTTGTCTTTTGGTGTATACCTAAACAAGATTTTAGGTTGTACCTCTTTGCTTTCCTCAAGAGAGATGCCTGATGCTTGAGCAACTCCGGGAATTTCCTCATTCTTTTTAATATCCTTGGAGCCATCACTTCCTTTCATGGACGTTGAGGCGGAAAAGCTAACTGATTTAAACTTGGCATCAGCATAGTTCACATCTTCCCCATGGAAAGGGTCTTGATCTCCTTTAATGGTCCTTTCATTGCCATCATCATCAGTATATTTCAGACACTGATGAAGTGTAGAAACAATGGACTTGCTTAAGTGAAGCCAAGGCCGCCCTAACAAAGCATTGTAGGAGGTATTGGCGTCTATCACATGGAAGAGAGCATCTTTGTATAGATCCTCCATCATCACCTTCAAGGCAATAGTACCCATGGCTTTTTGCCCCACTTGGTTGAAGCCTTGAATTGTGAGTAATGTAGGGGACAAATGCGATGTCGTCAACCCTATAGCCCTCAAGGATTTTAGCGGGAGAAGATTTACCGCGGACCCACAATCGAGAAGAATACGATTGATATTTGTGTCTCCAATAGTGTCTGTGACGTATAGCGGCCTATTATGATACTCCTCACCTAATTGAAGATCATCATCAGAGAAAGTGATAGCGGCCATGCATGAGGCACATTGCATTGGTGGAGACAAGGAAACCTCGTCAACCTCAATTGGATCCACTTGATCTTTGTAATCTTCGGGGTCCATGAGTGCTTGGATCAACGCCCTCCTTAGGTCCTTCGACATTTGCAAAGCATCATAGACACTCAATCGCGCTGGAATACGCTTGAGGTGTCCAATGACATCATATCGGACCCTCTCTTTGTAAGGAGCATTTCGGAGAGACATAGGAATCCTTGGTGGGAAATCATCTTTAGATCCAGACTTGTCACCCTTCTCCTTTTGTGGTGATTTAGGAGCTTGGTCATTGATTTGATCTTCAACATTTGATTCTTTCTTCTTCCCTTTATCTTTTTCTTGTAGGGGAAGTAATTGACGACCTGAACGGAGAGAAATTTCATCAACCTCGTCTTGATCTCCTTCTCCATTGACAGTAGAGACCATGCAACATTGCATGACTTCCTCTTCCCAAAACATGTCTTCATTGTCATCTTCTTCAAGGGAATTGTCCTTTAGAAAATCCTTGGGTATGAAGTCTTTTAGAGTGATAGGAAATCGTCGAGGTTGCGCGTACTCGTCTTCAGCGTCTGCTTCGGGCTTCTTTCCTTTACTACTCTTCTTTGCCTTCTTCTTGTCCTTCTTGCTCTTCTTCTTGTCAGACTTCCTCCCAATCATTCGGAAACCTGGGGGTTTGGAGCTTTGAGGGACTTTTTGTCGAGGGCTATTTCTTTTTGTGGAAACTTGCCACTGTGAAAGACTGCCATCATCTCCTTCATCTTCAGAGAATAGGTCGTCGAAGTCAGAGCATGTCATGATTTCGTACAAGGTTGGTTGACTTGGCCCAGACCTTGGCATGTCAGGATATGCCCACACAACTCGAACATCGTTGTCCACTCGGAATTCCACGGGAATTGCCATATGGGGTAATGAAACCGTAGGCACATCTTCTTGTTGGGGAATTTCAAAAGACGCTTGAGAAGCTCCTTCTTCATGTTCGGGTATGGGCGAGGGTAGCACGTCTATGATTTCCATCATTGAGATCACATTGGAGGAAGCAGACGGCCCTTTAGATTTTGTTCCTTCGACTTCAATTTCTCCTTTGTTGATCATTCCTTCAATTACGTCTTTTAGGACATAACAATCCTCGATTGTATGGCCAAGAAGGCGATGGTATGGACAATACTTCGGATCATCCGTCATACCCATTTGGTTGGGTCTTTTTGGTTCGGGAAGCGTGATAGCCTTAGCAGCCAAGAGTTCATCGAAGATCCCTTGAACGTCATCATCATCGAACGGGTACTTCTTTTGCTTCCTCTCTTGAAGTGTAAGCCTTTTAGTAGGCTCCTTGGCTTTACCCCTATCTTGGGTTTTGGAGTTCACTTCCTTTGAGGGTTTGCCACTTGTTTTGATGAAGGTTGTCATAGACTCGGTCTTCTTTTGTGGCCTCTTGTTGTCCTCTCTTCAAGTCTCATTTATTTGAGGTCGGGTTGTAGTTGCTTTTCTTCGAGCAAGTTGGCGCTCTACATTAGAGGCCTTTGAAACTAGTGCGTCGAACGATAGTGGCTCAGCACTACCAACATGCACTGCTAGCTCGGGAAGCAAGTTATTGGTGCACATTTGTACACAAGCTAACTCACTTAGCTTTTCCGGACATTGAAGCCTTAGACTCCTCCACCTTGCAATAAAGTCGTTGGCAATTTCATTCGGCTTTTGATGAGTGTTTGCAAGGTCCATGATAGAGACCTTCGCCTTTGTGCTCACGAACTGAGCGAGAAAAGCCCTTTGCAACTCATCCCATGTTTCTATCGAGCCAGGTTGAAGTTGGGTATACCAAGTAAACGCTGACCCTTTCAAGGATTGGACAAATTGGCGTAGAAGTAGGGCATCACTCAAAGCGGTTTCACCACACGCTGAGTAGAAGTGAGCAAGGTGCTCATGCGGTGAACCATGAATCCCATCAAACTTATCGAAGGTGGGCCTTTGATATCCCGGAGGGAAAGGCACAACGTCAAAATGTGTTGGGTATGGCTTCCTATAGCCCATTACTGGTGGGTTTTGGGCAACTTGAAACTCCTTGATGCTTTGAGCAATCATCTCGCGGATATCTTGGGGAGAAATGCCCAAGGCCCCGTTCAATCCTGAAGTACCACTTGGGCCTCCTTCTTCATTTGTCCGTACTTGCTCATGCCTACTTTCTTGGTGATGACTCGCAATTTGAGCCGAGAGAGCGGCAATCTGAGCGTCTTTTTCCTCCATTCTTCTTTGCATTTCTTGGAGTTGTTCTTCAACGCTAGTAGCACCAGTCATCATCACTGGCATATCGTCCTCTTCATTTGCATTGGGGGAGCTTTCTTGACTCCGATCTGTAAATATGGATGGGAAGTCATCCTCCTTGAAAGGTGAGCCATCATCCCCATACAATGGAGATCCTAAGGAATCTTCGGTTGTCCTTTTCTCCTTGGGCGTGGAAGGTGATGGAGGAGTCGATGGTTGAGAAACCACTTCAGCATACATCATCTCCCTCGCTCTTGACCTTGTGATGGAACCCGTATAAGAGTGAGATGTGGCTCTTTGAGGCATTGGAGCGTTTGAAGTGGAAGAACTCCTACTCTTTGGTCGGACTTGAGAACCTTTAACGGCCTCTTGATCTTTCTTGGGTGGTGGCGGTTTCACGACTTTCACGACCTTTGAAGGCTTGGGTGGAGCGACTTCCTTCCCTTTCTCGGTGTAGGAGGCCATGTTGACCTGCTCCACATGATCAAGGTTGACAGGAATAGATCCGATCAAGATTTGTCGCGGGACGGAAACTTGAGGAACGGCGGTTGGCCTCGCGGGAGTTGAGAGGTCCTGGGCCGCCTCTCTTAAAGTAGCCTTGGCCAACTCCAAAGCTGGAGATGGAGCAAGTTGTGCCAATGGGTTCGCCTTGTAGCTTTTGGACCCATTCTTGCGGCCTCTTCTTGTTCGAGATCGCTTGGTCTTGGAGTTTGTTGAAGTGGCTTGGATAGGTGCTCCCGGGGGAAACCTCCTAGGAGTCTTGATAACTTGAATAGTTGGTCGTCCTTGTCACTCGCTCCCCATGGGCCTTTTTCCTTGTTGACGAGATGAAGAAGCACGCACCCCACGTGCTCCATTAGTGGTCTCCCCTTCTCCTAGCTGTTGAAGAGGTCCATACTGGTTGTCAAGGGGAATCTCAGCGGTAATGGCATCTCGCTCCAAGTTGAACACCACCTTGAATTTTCTTTGGCGAATGAACCGCCCGCCCTTGACAATGAAAGTAGCTGGTAGTTGGCTGAACTTGACTGTCGCTCTTGGTGCCCTTTCTTGAATTTCTTGCAACAAAAGAGACATAACATTAGTATCTATATTAACCAAATCGATAAAGAAAGAGAAGGGTCCCACCGGGCGTACCAAAAATATGTTAGGCAAAAATTGTTAAACTAAAACAACTATGCACAAACACATCTTATATAATTTTTGAGTTCGACCCTTATCTGTACATCCTTACAACTCTGAAAATAATACAGATACATAGAGAAAATTTGGGGTTGACTTTCCATACATCAGAGAAACAAGCATAGACCCACCTTCTAGGAAGGGTTGTCTAAGCTTGTTTCCACTATCATTTGCATGGCGTGGAAAGAGAAAGATACACCTTCTATGAAGGGTTATCTAACTTTCACACTAAGGTTTTTGGGTTTGAAGTTTTGATTGAACTCGACGAGCGTTTGGCTATATGTCAAGTTTCCTACGTACCCCGTTGAAGGGGATCAAATCACACGTAGTTCTTAGGAGACTTCATTTTGCTTTTATTCTTGTGACTGAATTCGAGGTCCGCTTGGGCTTGATGTCGAACTTCCTACGTATCCGTTTCGTACGGAATCAAGTCTACGTAGTTCTTGAGAGCGTTTGATTTTATCTTGTTTTGACATTTGGGCGACTGTACTCGATATCTGGCTTCGAGCTACCTACGTAGCCTTGTATTTGGCGTCAAGTCTTCACGTAGTTCTAACTAATGATATGTGACCCATTTTAATTGTCTAAATTTATATAAGACAAGGAAAATCATTTAGTCACATTTAGGCCGCTTCTACGTACACTTTTGATGCATGCTTCCTCTTTTATGTGGCTTGACTTGATCTTGGAGCACTTTCATGTTTCCGTACATATATACGTACGTCAGCCACTAGTGCACGAATTTTGCATATAATCTTGATTCTTGTATGTACGTACACATGAGCTACTTGGAGCTAGAAAAGGCAAGACAAGGCATGCAATATTCTCCTTTCTGTTTTATCTTCATATGGGAATCAACCCTTGTGTATACATGGCGGCTCCTAAACAAAGGTCGATATTTTTGCTTCCCCCGTATCAAGCTACGATCACGGCAACATATATTTGCTCACAAAACAAAATATTTTGTTTGATCTTGCAATATTGTACGTGAAATATATTTGCAGCCCATATCTTGTAATTTTGGAAGGGGGTGGATATTTTCATGATCTTCACATTGCATACACACGTACGTATATATTCAGCCTGGTGCAATTCTTTGTTCCATGTTTGAGAAGCCCTTCAGTAGGCTATAACTCATTTGAAGAATTGAGGTACGTGTTTTAACTTTTGTACGTATACACCAAGCCATTTAAGTTGTCTTGTATAAGCCATGGATTCATGTATGCTCTTCAATGATGTATATCTTGATCATGCCTTTCCTTCTTCCATGTGTGATAGGTGCCTCTATCCGGTTGATCTCAATGACGCTCGCTCGTACTTGATCGAAGCTTTAGCCATTGTTTTTGAACTCGATCGAACCTTGGATAATTGTTTGAACGCGATCGAAACTTGATCACTTTCTTTCTTCACTGGTAAGCCTTCCCTTTCTTGGCCTTTGTTATATAACTTCAAAAGATGTCATTTTGATCTAGCATGTACCGATGTACGCACAATATATATGATTTGCAACTCCGCATTGAATCCATACTTTTAAGATACTTCACAAATCTCCATACATATATTCTCGTACATATACAGATGTATACTCTCCTTTCAACAAGGCATGATTTTCATTGATCCGTATGTGTTCGGTACAATATGAATGCTCGATCGAGATCGGTTTGACTTTGTTATTGATCACTTCTTTTGATCGACCCATACACTTCTTGCTTTGTATTATTGAAGATGACTCAATGCTTATTCCTTTCTCAAATGACAGGAGCTTGTCATATTTGTACTGGGTTGAACATCAGCAAAAGTCACCACCTTTCTCTCGCGTACGCTAGCTAGTAAGGCTCATCTCCTTATGATTTGCTTACTATTTTGAATAACACCAACTGTACCATGACATGTTTTTGATATGGCAGGTTTGTTTCTCTCTTTTGGTTGATTTGCTGGAAGACACCTCAAGCCATAATTAATCTCATGGTGGGTTGGCTTATCTCGCATATGCATATAGCTTTCTTCATTTTTTTTTATGACCTCAGTGTACATGATTTGTTTTCAATGTACATACTTGATTTGTCTAGATCGTGTCTTTTATATACTTTGTGCATGTCTTGATCCCGCCATTTTGTGCATGTTCATGGAAGCTTCGCTCTTGATTTTAGCTTGCGTTCCCATGCTTTGTCAGCTTTGAATCTTGACCGTGGGGTAACGGAGGCCCGACATAGGTCGCGCTCGACATCCCCAAGTCTAACCGTATTGAGGAGAAACACTCCGTTTCGGGCCTCTTACGGACCTTCGTTGTAGCGGCGAAATAGAACGTTTCGAGCCGACCACTATTGCCGTTGAAAAAAACCTCAACCATGGTGTCGGAACAAGCCCACTATAAATCACCGTCATCGCCGCGCCCGGATCGTTTTGAGAAGAAACACTCCGTTTCGAGTCTCTTACGGACCTCTGTAGCGGCGAAACAGAACGTTTCGAGCCGACCACTTTTGATGCAGAACGAGCCTTTGATGGAGTGTTGAAACGGTGTGTCGCGTCTAGATTATCCAATCATGGGTGTTGGCGGTGGCTTCTTACCGATCAAGCCTCACCCAACATGGGTCTTTGAATCTCAAGACAGTACCGGTGTGTCTGGAAGGACTAGAGGAACTTAATTAGCACAAAAGAAACAAAATTAAAGAGAAAGAGACCTACCACTTCACGATTGCTCTTCTCCAATTCTCTACTTGGTACTTCTGTTCTTCAAGTTCGTCTTCTCTGCTTCACAATTTCCTTGGAAATTTGTACGTCTTTTGTTTTCCTCCTCCTAAAATCTCTGCGGGTATATATATTCGCTTCTCCCAAATCCCTTGTCTCTTCTACCCTTTGATCAGCCGTTTACAAATTGAATTGGAGGAGTCATTTTGTGTCATTACTTTGGCAGTTTCTGCACTAATGAGGACAAGGGCGTTTGCAAGAGAGTAATTTGAGCTTGGAGGCCACTCAATCGGCAATTGGACCCGTTGACTAAATGGATTAGAAAGTTAATGAGCTTGTTTAGCCCATTCCAGACTTAGACATTTGTTTACATGCACATCGTACATAGTATACATAATATAACTAACTAGTGTGGTGATGATCACACTAATTAATTTTCCCTTTTTTTTATTTTTTTTTTTTTAAATTGAAAATATGAATGAGCATATGCAACACATTTAAGCTTATTTTAAATAAGCCCTTAAATATTTATATGTTTATGTGTGCAATTTTATAATTCAAATTTTCATTCAACAGGTTAACTCTTGTATTTTAGGGCTATATTGAGTGTGTTTAGGTTAGAGTTATGCGTAATTGTTATATCTAGGCCGAAGACACAAGGATTCAAGAATCAAGAGTTTTAAGGCGTTTTGAGTTGTCTGCGCGACATCACTTGCTTGCAAAGGCCATATCTTGAGCTACAGAGGTCGGATTGAGCTGATTCTAATCCCATTGGAAAGCTAACTTCAAGGGCTTCAATTCATCTTTTTACACCGAAGTCAGATTCCAAATGGAAGATGGTCAAAACAGCCTCCGAAGTGACACTAGCGATCCTGTCGAGATTCCGCGACCGCGGATTGTCCACCGCGACCGCGGTGGCCGCCGAGACCAACTTGTTCCTTTCTGTTGCGATAGCGCGGGCGCGGTGAAAGCGACGCGGTCGCGGGTGTGACCGACTTCCAAGCGGACGAGATTTCACCGTTTCTATCTTGTTTCCTTTTCTATCTTTTGCCTCTTTCCTTATCTATCTCGTGGAGCCTGTTCCTTGGGCTATTTAAGGAGGAGTCTCTTTAGGTTTTAAAAAAATCTGAAACCTTTGTTTGGAAGACTTGAGTTTTATGAAGATTATGGAGAACTAAACCTCTCTAGGGTTTGTTCATCAATGAAGCTTTGATTGATTAGTTTGTGAGATTCTAAATCCTTTTTCTATTCCTTTGGTTATTATTGATTCTCTTGTGCTTAATTACATGATTATTGATTGTTTCTCTAGGAGTAATTAACCTATTGAATTGATTGATTTTCTATTATTGGGACGGGTTTGGACCGTGGACAAACCTATTCTGTGAAAACAACTTAAACCTAGATCTGTTGTCTATGCAACTAGGATTTAAGAAGAGAATTGATTGTTTGCTTATGAAATTGACTCGTAGCTTGATTTCTCTTGCATGCATCCTATATATCCTTGTTCTTAATGCTAATATTGATTTGAGCGTCCTCTATCATTGTTAAGTATTTCCTGGACCGTGGATAGGAAATTAGTCAAGATTAGGATTGAAATTAACCATTGGATTAAAAGGAATTGGTGTGAATCAATGATCAAACGACTCTTTTAAAGTGGATTTGTTGAATGAACCTGTCTTTAGTATTCTGATTGATCTTGTGAAACTGTCGATTTGTCTTCTTGCTTTGGTGATTGAAACTCTCTCATTGAAATCCCCCTCTTTGTTCTTGGTTGACATAAATATTAGGCTAGATACCTTAAGTTCTCTAGGGTTCGATCCCATACTTGCTCACTATACGTAGTTTGTGTGTTTGGGTTATCTTTGACTTTGGATACAACGATTTTGCCCGAGTCAAATTTTGGCGCCGTTGCCGGGGAACTTAGGTTCTATTTAGTGTGATATTTGTGTTAACTATTGTGTGGACCTATCTTACGGTCCACACCCTTGCTACTAATTATTTTCCAAAGTGCTGTCGTTGGTTTCAGGAGATAGGATGGCCGATCGAACGATCAGGCAACAACATGCTCCGAATCTCGAACAACAACACATGACTGTTGAGTACCCCGCGCTAGCTGAGGGGGTGGACTTTGTGGTGAAGCCTAGTCTGATCGATCTGTTGCCTCGGTTTGGTGGGCAGTCTGAGGAGGATGCAGTCAAACACCTTACGGAGTTTGAGTATGCTTGTCTAAGCATGAAGCATGCCGGAGTCACTATGGATCAGATCAATATGCGAGCTTTTCAGTTTTCTCTGACCGGATCAGTCAGGGACTGGTATTCCTACATACTAAACAATTCACACTCCCAGCCAATCACAACATGGAGTCAATTAAGGGTTGCATTCTTGAATAAGTACTTCCCTATTTCAGTGAGGGTAGCCCGGAAGAAGGAGATCTCCGATTTTAAGCAACAAGATGATGAAAGCTTGTACGATTGCCATGAGCGTTACAAAAGGCTCCTTGCTAGGTGTCCATGCCATGGGTTTCTAGATGCCGAGATCGTATGGTACTTCATGAATGGTATTGATCGTCAAGTCGAAAATCTGATACTCGCTGCATGTGGAGGTTCCTACCTAGACAAATCCCGCCGTGAAATCTTTCAAATAGTGGAGAAATTTGCTGAAAGTACTCGAGATCGGGAACCTCCTCGCCTTAACATGCCATCATCTGAGGAGATTCTCACCAAGACTTTGCAAGAAAAGAATGAGGCTCTCGAAAGGCAAAACCAAGACTTAACCTCTGCTCTCGAGATGTTAAGAAAGGAGTTGTCGGAGAAAGCCAACATCTCTCCTCCGGCGCTGGTGAATGTCAGTGCTATTTCATTGAGGAGTGGACAAGAGCTAGGCATGGCAAATAACTCCCCGGGCGAATCACTGCGACCGCGCCAGCCATCCCGCGGCCGCGAAATCCTTACAGAGGCTCAAACTGGTGATTCAACGGATGATCCGCGACCGCGCCCATCACACCGCGCCCGCGGAATTCCCACAGAGGATGAGTTTGATTCCTTGGAATGTGAACGCGACCGCGGTGCACCAATCCGTGCCCGCGCTTAAGGAGATCCCGGAAATTCCGAGAAAATTGATTCACCGCGCCCGCTTCAGCCGGGCCGCGACCGCTAAATATCTCCAGTAGCTCATGCTGAGAAGCCTGTGGATGAGACGCGACCGCGCCCAGAAGACCGCGACCGCGGTATTACTCCAGAGCCGGTGGATGATTATGTTAGGCCGTATTTTCCACCACTCAACTCTTACAAGCCACCTCCCCCATTCCCGGATGCTCTCAAAGACACAAGGAAGCTAGCAAGTGACAAGGACATCTTCGAGACGTTTTCCAAATGTGAGGTCAATATCCCTTTACTCAAACTTGTTAAAAGTGTTCCTCGCTTTGCTAAATTTCTAAAAGAACTCTGCACCATTAAAAGGAACCAAAAATTGAAAGGGAAACCTAAGGAGTCTGTCAAAGAAACTGAATGTGTGTCTGCTGTCTTTCAAAAGCGCATGCCTAAAAAGTGTGGTGATACAGGAGTGTTTGCTATTCCTTGTGTTATTGGTGATGCTAGGATAGAAAATGCTATGTTTGACTTGGGTGCTTCAATTAATGTCATGTCTCATGCGGTATATAAATCTTTAGGTCTAGGGCCTTTGCAAGAAACCGACATTATAGTGCAATTAGCTGATAGGTCAACTATTCGTCCTAGAGGCTTGGTTGAAGATGTTCTTATCATGTTTGGTTCTTTGATTTTTCCTGCTGATTTTTACATACTTGACATGAATCATGATTCGCATGTTACTCCATTATTGCTTGGTCGACCTTTCATGAAAACTGCTGAAACATGCATTAATGTGAGTAAAGGCATGCTAACTATGGAATTTGAAGGAGAAAAAGTTGAATTTAATATCAATGAAGCAATGAAATTCCCATCTGATGATCCCTTGCTATGCTCTGTTGATATCCTTGATCCTTTAGTGCAAAATCACTTTGATCACAATCATGAGGATACATTAAAATCTGTTATAGAATATGATGTGAAACCTTCTAATGTGGAATTTGCATTGTCTGTTGAAATGAATGATGTTGTTAGTAGCATGAATAAGAATGAACATGATGTATTGGCCATTGGGCCCCCGCTACTAACACCTCAGAAAGAGGAGCTTGTTCCTTCTGTTGTGCAGGCACCTGAGATAGAGTTGAAGCAACTTCCTGACCACCTCAAATATGCTTTTCTGGGAGAGAACGAAACACTACCTGTGATAATTTCTAGCAAACTCTCTACGGAGCAAGAGGGGCGATTGTGAAAGTACTTCAAAAGCACAAGACTGCACTTGGATGGACCATTGCGGACATTAAGGGGATCAGCCCCTCTACATGTATGCATCGGATCTTATTGGATGAAGGAGCAAAGCCATGTCGGCAACCGCAGAGGCGATTGAATCCTCCCATGATGGAGGTTGTGAAGAAGGAAGTTCTCAAGCTCTACAACGCAGGCATGATTTATCCTATCTCTGATAGCACTTGGGTAAGTCCCACCCAAGTGGTACCTAAGAAGGGAGGAATCACCGTAGTGGAGAATGAGGATGGAGAAAAAGTTCCTCAGAGGCTGCAGACAGGGTGGCGAGTATGCATTGATTATAGGAAGCTTAACGCAGTCACGCGCAAGGATCACTTTCCTTTGCCATTCATTGATCAGATGCTTGAGCGACTCGCAGGCCGTGCTTACTATTGCTTTCTGGATGGTTATTCGGGATACTTCCAAATTGCTATTGCGCCAGAGGATCAGGAGAAAACAACATTCACTTGTCCCTTTGGCACTTTTGCATATCGTAGGATGCCCTTTGGGTTGTGTAATGCCCCCGGGACCTTCCAACGGTGTATGATCAGTATTTTCTACGAGTACATTGAGAATTTCATTGAGGTCTTTATGGACGACTTTACGGTTCATGGGAACGATTTTGACTCTTGCCTAAACCATTTGACACTTGTCCTTCAAAGATGCGTTGAGACCAATTTGGTTCTCAATTCGGAAAAGTGTCACTTCATGGTTGAGCAAGGGATTGTTCTTGGACATGTAGTTTCATCCAAAGGTATTGAGGTCGATAAGGCAAAGGTTGACACCATCAAATCATTACCTTATCCTACTAATGTCCGCGAAGTGCGCTCTTTTCTTGGTCACGCGGGGTTCTACCGCAGATTCATCCAAGGCTTCTCCAAGATTGCAGCACCTCTCTGCGAGCTCCTCAAGAAGGACATGTCTTTCACCTTCACGAAGGAATGTCAGGTAGCGTTTGATACACTCAGGAAAGTACTCACTAGTGCTCCCATAATTCAACCCCCCGATTGGTCTCGGCCATTTAAGATCATGTGTGATGCAAGTGACTACGCTGTGGGAGCCGTTCTTGGTCAAAGGGAAGCAAGAGTACCATCCGTCATATATTACGCTTCTATGACTCTGAACGACGCTCAGAGAAACTACACCGTCACAGAAAAGGAGATGCTTGCAGTAGTCTTTGCTCTTGAAAAATTCAGGCAATACCTTTTGGGCACCAAGGTGATCATTTACACGGACCATGCAGCTCTTCGTTATCTTATGACGAAGAAGGAGACCAAACCACGCTTGATAAGATGGGTCCTCTTTGCTTAGTGAATTTGACATCGAGGTGCGTGACAACAAAGGTGTTGACAATGTGGTGGCTGACCACTTGAGTAGGTTGCCAAACGCGTTGGAATCATCAGAGAACCATGAGAAGATTCGGGGAGACTTTCCCGATGACACTTTGTTTGAGATGCACTCTGCACTGATTTCGCGCCCGCCTCACCCATACCGTGGCCGCGCTTTCGATGCAGAAGCGGAGGAAGAAATTGGCAACGAACCGCGACCGCGCCAGCCGGGCCGCGACCGCGGAACTAATGCAGAAGCAGGTATTGATTCTCGCAGCGAACCGCGACCGCGCCAGCAGGACCGCGACCGCGGTAATTGCCTAGACCCGGAAGAGGACACCTGGAATGAGGAATACGTGCTCGGGATTCAAGATTTCCAACCTTGGTACGCCAACTTAGTGAACTTCCTCGTCTCGGGAGCATTTCCACCTCACTACACCCGCGCTCAGAAGGATAAGGTTCGAAGCGAAGCACGGTTTTATGTCTGGGATGAGCCATACTTATGGAATCATTGTGCGGATGGAGTTATCCGACGGTGCATCCCAGATAACGAGGTAAATTCAATCCTTGTTTTTTGTCATTCCTATGCATGTGGGGGGCACTTTGGTGTTGATAAAACTGCTAGGAAAATTTTAGAAGCTGGATTTTATTGGCCTCATATCGTTAGGGATGCTCATGCTTTCTGTAGATCTTGTGATAGATGTCAAAGGGTGGGAAATATTTCTAAGAGACATGAAATGCCTCAATCTCGCATGATCTTTTGTGAAATTTTTGATGTTTGGGATATAGATTTCATGGGACCTTTTCCATCCTCCTTTGGGAATCTCTATATTTTGCTTGCGGTGCGCTACGTTTCCAAGTGGGTGGAAGCGAAGGCCACCAGGACTGATGATTCAAAAGTGGTTGCAGATTTCCTTAGGAACAACATTTTTTCCAGGTTTGGCATTCCAAAGGCCTTGATAAGTGACAGGGGTACCCATTTTTGCAACAAGACCATCAGCGCTCTTTTGAAAAAGTATCACGTCACTCAAAAGGTCTCCACAGCTTACCAACCTCAGACGAATGGGCAGGCGGAAATGTCTAATAGGGAGATCAAATCTATCTTGGAGAAAACGGTGGCCCCGAACCGGAAGGACTGGAGCTTAAGGCTCAATGATGCTTTATGGGCCTACCGAACAGCTTACAAAACTCCCATCGCCATGTCCCCTTTCCGATTAGTCTATGGTAAAGCCTGTCATCTTCCTGTGGAACTTGAGCACAAAGCGTACTGGGCTATCAAGAAGTGCAACATGCGCATAATTGAAGACGGTGCTTTTCGGAAGCTACAGATCCAGGAGTTGGAGGAACTACGGTTGGACGCTTATGACGATGCTGTGAGTTTCAAGAACAAGACCAAAGCCAAGCATGACAGGAACATCCTTCGGAAGGAGTTTAAGGCGGGCGACAAAGTACTTCTCTACCAATCCCGCCTTATACTTTTTCCAGGGAAACTACGTTCTCGATGGGCTGGTCCGTATGTGATCTCACAAGTCTTTCCACATGGTGCGGTAGAGCTCTTCGACCATAGTGGCAAACCTTTCAAGGTCAATGGTCATCGATTGAAACCATACCACGAGAGTGTACCCCAAGAAGTATTGGATGAGCAAGACCTTGGTGAACCAACTCCGGAGCTGGACTCATGAGCATATCCACGTCGAGCTAACGACGTTAAACAAAAGCGCTGCTTGGGAGGCAACCCAAGGCTTAGATAGATTGTTTTTCCATTCCTAGCTTAGGATTTGCTTGTTTTTCCACCTCTCTTCATCGTTTGTGAGTCTTCTAATATACCTTCTTCCTTACTTATATCCTTTCTCTTTGCTTCATTGAGGACAATGAAGGATTTAAGCATGGGGGAAGGAGTACTCGCATTCGCTTATCCTAGATAGATTAGTTAGAGATTTGCTTCAGATTTTGGATTTTCTTCTTTTCATGGAGCACTTGCACCATATTTTTTTGCATAATAAAGAAAGAAAGAAAAAGAAAAAGTTAGAAAGAGCCATAAAAAGTGAAAAAAAGGCATATTAAATCCTGGGATGAGTCGAAAACCCGAAAGGGAAGCTCAGGTAATAAGCAGATAACCCGGACCAGCATTAGGCTGGGGTAATATGAGGTTAATGAGAGTTGTGAGTTTTTGTGAGCACGCCTATAGAAAAATGAAAAGAGCGGTTAGGTGAAAACCCGAAAGGGCGCCTAAGCAGAATTGAGTGGTAAAATTCGAGTGTTTTAGGATCATTCTTGCTTGGGGACTTTGGGGCTTCATGTTAGATTTGGGTAGATTCTAGGTTGCTCTACACTTTTTAGAGCTTGAGTGTTATATTTATGTGGTGAGGTGTGTGTTTGAGTTTCATTGTTTTATGCTCATGATTTCTCTATTTTTTGGGTTCGGGTTGTAAGCTGAGTGTTTTATCTTCCCTTGTATTTCCTGAGATCTTAGATATGCTGCCTTGTTATATTTATTTTGAGCTTACTCGAGGACGAGCAAGATCTAAGTATGGGGGAATTTGATTCGGCCTATTTTGTATAGGTTAACTCTTGTATTTTAGGGCTATATTGACTGTGTTTAGGTAGAGTTATGCGTAATTGTAATATCTAGGCCGAAGACACAAGGATTCAAGAATCAAGAGTTTTAAGGCGTTTTGAGCTGTCTGCGCGACATCACTTGCTTGCAAAGGCCATATCTTGAGCTGCAGAAGTCGGATTGAGCTGATTCCAGTGCCATTGGAAAGCTAACTTCAAGTGCTTCAATTCATCTTTTTACACCGAAGTCAGATTCCAAAAGGAAGATGGTCAAAACAGCCTCCGAAGTGACACTAGCGATCCTGTCGAGATTCCGCGACCGCGGATTGTTCACCACGACCGCGGTGGCCGCCGAGACCAACTTGTTCCTTTCTGTTGCGATAGCGCGGGCGCGGTGAAAGCGACGCGGTCGTGGGTGTGACCGACTTCCAAGCGGACGAGATTTCACCGTTTCTATCTTGTTTTTTTTTCTATCTTTTGCCTCTTCCCTTATCTATCTCGTGGAGCTTGTTCCTTGGGCTATTTAAGGAGGAGTCTCTTTAGGTTTTAAAAAAATCTGAAACCTTTGTTTGGAAGACTTGAGTTTTATGAAGATTATGGAGAACTAAACCTCTCTAGGGTTTGTTCATCAATGAAGCTTTGATTGATTAGTTTGTGAGATTCTAAATCCTTTTCCTATTCCTTTGGTTATTATTGATTCTCTTGTGCTTAATTACATGATTATTGATTGTTTCTTTAGGAGTAATTAACCTATTGAATTGATTGATTTTCTATTGTTGGGACGGGTTTGGACCGTGGACAAACCTATTCTGTGAAAACAACTTAAACCTAGATCTGTTGTCTATGCAACTAGGATTTAAGAAGAGAATTGATTGTTTGCTTATGAAATTGACTCGTAGCTTGATTTCTCTTGCATGCATCCTATATATCCTTGTTCTTAATGCTAATATTGATTTGAGCGTCCTCTATCATTGTTAAGTATTTCCTGGACCGTGGATAGGAAATTAGTCAAGATTAGGATTGAAATTAACCATTGGATTAAAAGGAATTGGTGTGAATCAATGATCAAACGACTCTTTTAAAGTGGATTTGTTGAATGAACCTGTCTTTAGTATTCTGATTGATCTTGTGAAACTGTCGATTTGTCTTCTTGCTTTGGTGATTGAAACTCTCTCATTGAAATCCCCCTCTTTGTTCTTGGTTGACATAAATATTAGGCTAGATACCTTAAGTTCTCTAGGGTTCGATCCCATACTTGCTCAATATACGTAGTTTGTGTGTTTGGGTTATCTTTGACTTTGGATACAACGATTTTGCCCGAGTCACCATCATACATGAATAAGTAACATGTTTGTGAAATAGCTTTATGTGGATTAGATAAATAACCGGCATCACTGTTGCCAATTAATCCACCAACTTGCCCTTCTTTGGACCTTTGAGAATATAACCCCATATCACTTGCTCCACATAAATAACGTAGAATGTGCTTGACACCATTCCAATGTCTTTTTGTTGGTGCCGACCTATATCTTGCTAATAGATTTACACCAAAAACTATATTGGGTCGAGTATATGTAGCAAGATACATTAGTGCAGTCATCGCACTTAGATAAGGCACTTTAGGGCCTGATATCTCTTCATCTTAGGATCTAGGGCAAAATGGATCTTTCTCCATATACCTCCATTGGATCTTCTTCAATTTGCTTTGATGTACATAAAAATCTCGTTCTTTCGCATATCTCGAACTTCAGGCCGAGATTGTCCCACTATGGACCTTGCATGACGAACTGCCTCATTAAAAACCTTACTTGGAAAAACCCAATGGGATAAAAAACCAAAGTCAAGGGAAAAAAAGAGTGCAGTCGTATAATAATGTTCCCCCTCAATTACATATACATTCTTCATGTGACACATATATGCCCTCATGTGTCTTTACGAAAGATTTGGTACTTCTGGACCAACATTCTTTATTGTATGTTTGGGGAGACAAACAATTCATTGCCACTTCAAATGACTTTACTGAGGCAATGAGGCGAGATACATCAATGGCCATATTGCTTTGAGATAAGGTGTTTCAAGACCTAATATCTCTTCAATTTCCACTAAGAGAAGAAGACAATCATTTCCATACTTAGTTATCTTACTACTATATGTGGACTTTACATTTGTGCTTCAACCAATCCAAAGAGTCCTTTACCCTATTCTATGTATGCTCGAACTACAAGCCGAGACAATACTTAGTGTTTCATAAGTCATTCATATCAAATTCTCTTTTCATGTAATTGGTTAAGTCAGACCTCTTCTGGAGATCAAGTCATCAACAAAAATGATTACATAAACGTAAGACTCATTTGAGCTTAACGGAATCCACATCATGTGGTTTTGATTCAAATGCTTCAACCAATTTCAATCCTTGTGGGATTGTTCATGTATATGCTGGTACTTAATGACCCACATAGACGAGTCATTACCACATTCATGAGTTGCAACTTAAGTCGCCCATCGACTAAAGCAACAAGAATGTGAGTGTTATCACTCATCGACAATCCCAAATTGTCACCAATGTTATTCTCTTTGCTTCTAGAGTCTTTAGATAGAATTTCTTCAGGAAATCTATGTTCATGTTTGTGTGTAGTCAACATATATCATCGCCCCTTTGTGATGTTATTGGCTCTTTTCTCTTTCGAGGAATGATATCTTTAGAGATTAATTGTCTCTTCACACTGCCGGTGTGATTGAGAAATATTTGTTATGTTCGAAGTTACTTTTGGAATCTTCAAACGAGGTGGTGCAGCCTAGGCTGGTATATGTGACTTAACTTTGTCACTTTCACTTATATCATTACATATATTTGGTAGCATACTAGCTATATCATTCACTAAAATTCCAGTTTAGTTACTTTTGGATTTATAATAGCAAATTGCATCCCATGCAATCGCTTTAACTTTTAGTCTCACTTATATTCTCCCCCTAAAGTTGGGATTTTCACCTCGCCATAAGGTATTCTTTAAACGCCAAGGACCCAATCCTCTCATTAAATCCCAACTTTCCTTTTGTGTGGCATTAATTAAAAATTATCTAGGGAGATGGAGGACATCTGAAGCAGTTAATCTCTTCAAGAGATAAGCTTCAAGTAGGAGAATTTTCTATAAGCAGTCTCTCCACATTGAATTAACGACTTCATGACCCTAATGGATCAATGACTCTTCCAAGTCGTGTATGTTATGCATAAACCCTTGCCTAGTTATCAATTATGACTGCATTATTGGCGACTCTACTTGAGTCGTTTTGTGAATTTGTGTGAGAGCTACGCAATGCTCAACCTCTACATTGAATTGATTCTCCTCAATATTCAATGGAACCAATGGCTTGAGGCATCTTTCAACAATGATATGATAATCCATAATGGTTCACATGGCGATGTGTTTAGTCCTCACATATCACTTGAACCCAGTCAAGGTGTATAGGAGACTTTGTATTGACATACAACATATCGACTTTGCTACTAATCTGCCAAGAGCAGAAGCCTTTCATACGTACAAGGTCACTTTTAGGAGAAACTTCAGGTCTCAAGATCTTTTGGTCCTAAACCAATCATGGGTGTAATTGTTTCGCTTGAGTGACCACATTAATCATGCCACAAAAATATCTTATTATCAACTAACTTCTAGTTAGTGATACTGCACTGTTCAATGGGATATACTCTTCAAGAGCCATATAAACCTTCACACCCAATTTGTCATCCTCATGATTGTGAAAACTTCTGATTTTCAAATAATAGGTGTTGCGACACCGTTGACAAATATGGTTTTCTACCGTTGAACATGTCGGTGATCTATACATTAGTTTGAGAGTTCATCAACTCAAATCATATAAACCATTATCATGATAGTAATATTACATGCCTCATAAATGATTGCATTCTGAACTTTGCTTTAGATTGACCGGTCTCCACACTTTTACTCATAAGTTGTGGTTCTTATCACTTATGGGATATCCCTTATCTTATATGTCCTTCTCGACATCAAATTTACCCCTAACGTCCTAGCTATAAGTCATAACCATGACTAGCGGCCGCATGATTAATATATTATGACCTCTTTCACACCCTCTTCTGGAGGAGGCATGCTTCAGGCATGCAA
The DNA here is from genome assembly GCA_934048045.1 of Polygonum aviculare. Lineage (NCBI taxonomy): Eukaryota > Viridiplantae > Streptophyta > Magnoliopsida > Caryophyllales > Polygonaceae > Polygonum > Polygonum aviculare. The sequence goes on along the minus strand of OW204023.1, from coordinate 11,795,121 downwards.
GAGGTTGGTCAACCTTGACCTTGAACTCCTAGTTCATGCTAGGTACGGGTTTATTTAGGACTAGTCCTGAATATAACATAAACTCATGTTTCTTGTACTACTTCTGGAGTACATGTGATATTTGTTGTACTACTTCTGGAGTACATGACTGGTATGAGATCTTCTAACTCCTCAAGAGTTTACAATGATCTCTTCTTATCCAAAAATCGTGTCTTCAGGCTCGTATGGAGTTGATGATGATAACTGTAATTATAGTTTAGCACAAATTATCCTAGAATTTCAAGTGCATGCATAATCCTCCCAAACATCTCATTTGTCAACTTCAGGTAACAATGAATAATTTAGCATCATTATGTTCAAGAATGAATTTTCACAAATATTTCATCTGTCAACTCCAAGTGACAAGAAATAGAATATATTTTGAACCATTTATCATCTACTTCGGGAGATGGTATGTTCATCTACTTCTAGAGATAATACTCCTATCACTTTCTCCAGGAAGTGATGTTTTCTATCATTACTCACTTCAGAGAGTAATATGCTTTATTATTTCATCTCTTCGGGGATGATTGCAAAATTATCTCTACGAGGACAATGTCATATATCCGCCCGCTTCAGGGGATGATACGTTTTACCTTTAAAAACAAATGAAAAATATATGTAAACAATAACATGAATAATAAAATTGAGAAACATAAATAAAGAAATAAAATATAATAAAAGATTGTCAACTTCTGGTGACATGAGATTGAATGCAAAGTCTTCCAGACCCGAGACCTTTCAATCACATACTTCGGAATGTGATATATAAGACAACTTTATTATTCACATACTTCGGGATGTGATAAATGAGGTCATTTAATTGATCACATACTTCGGGATGTGATTTAGACTTTTATTATCTACTTCAAGAGATAATATTTATCTTATAAACCTTGACATCTACTTCTGGAGATGATTTTAGTTTCACCAATTATTATCTCATCCACTTCTGGGGATGGTTTTATGTGTTTCATCCACTTTTGGGGATGAGAAGTATCGATTAAAGTATAGTATATTGATTATCGCTTCACGGATAATCGTATTCAAGCAATCACTTCAGGGATTGTCTTTCCAACTCTTCGGGAGTTGAATCAAATTGTACATCTCTTCGAGAGATGAAAGTGTATAATTTGTCACTTCAGGGACAAATTTATTTATGAATACATTCACTTCAGGGAATGTATTGTATATTACTTATCAATATAACTAAATGGTTAACAAATACACACCGAGAGATGAGCACAAAACACATGAATATAATTGAATACTACGTAAGCAATTTGTACGCATAAAAATAGTTTACACACGTGGGCTCAAAGGGCTTATTTTTCTTCTTTTCTTAATCATGAACTATGAAAAACAACCAGACATGATCAAATTATATGCATACATCAACGAGAATTTTAAAACAGCCAATCACGAATGATAGTTTGATGATTTTCATACGAATCATATATAAACAGAATAATACCAGAGTAATATATGTCACTAAAAGCAAGATAGCCATGAAGTGTGATCATAACAGAAGCTTTAGCAATATATCAATATACAGATTGTACACCGAACACATGTATAATTGATAGGAAAATAATACAGCAGTTGGTTTTACCAGTTCAATTACATAAATGAAGCACATATATTATTGATCGGAACTTGTATACGATTCAAGCAAACCAGATTAAACTACATCGGCACATATATATCACATATATCATATGCATCACACGGATATATATATAGATATGCGATCAGGTGAGATTGGCCCATACGGTGTAAAATGCAAACAATTTCTGGTCGTTGGATCTTGGGGAATTAACAGACAGATTTAACACGCGGATCTTAAATTGCTTTTATCTGTGAGGGGTATTTTCGTCTTTGCACATTTGTACTGTTCATTCTTCTTCTCCACGCTTGTGCAGATCGCTCTCTTTGGCTCCATCTGTTCGTCGATCGAGCTCTTGTTCGTCGCTCTCTTTGGCTCTTCGGATGTCTTCTCCAACACAATTCAATTGTTTTTCATTCCCTAAACTAATTTCTCCGACCTTCAAATCCATTTTTATGGATATAGGTAAACGATTTGGGATTTTAGAAAGTGATCCTTATGCTTAGCTAGTTTTAGGTTTTCCTGAGTAAATTAAGTGAGAACTTGTGAATTTGAGATAAGATTTGGGTGTATGATTGGTTTTACATGAGTTGATTGCATTATAATGTGATTTTGAAGTTTTCGATTGAACATAGAAGTTGATTATGTACGTTTTGCCTGATTGCCTACCATGTGTTCGACAAAATGCCTCAACAAACGTGCACTAATTTACATGAACTGTTTAATGGCTTCCAATGTACCTTTACTTGAACATTTATGAACCATAATGATATTCTTTATGAACCAAAAGAATTCTCGTATTTGCCCATTTGTAGTACTCATTATGTGTTTTATGTTGCTTCACTCATAACTTTTATGTTTCTTTTGTAGATTATTTATGTATTTTACATTGCAAATTGACAATTTCGATTGAATAGAAAGGTTGAAAGCGTATGCTTATCTGGTTGTCCACCATGTGTTCGACATAATGCCTCAACACATGTGTCTTAATCTACATGAACCGTTTTATGGCTTTCAATGAACTTTTCCTTGAAAATTTATGAACCATGATGACATTCTTTGTGAACCAAAAGAATAATCGTATTTGCCCATTTGTAGTACTCATTACGTGTTTCATGTGCTTCATACATAGCTTCTACGTTTTTTTGTAGATTGTTTGTCTTTTACATTGCAAATTGACAATTTCGATTGAATAGAGGTTGAAAGCGTATGCTTGTCTGGCTGCCCACCATGTGTTCGACAAAATGCCTCAACACATGTGCCTTAATTTACATGAACCGTTTTATGGTTTTTAATGAACCTTTCCTGGAAAGTTTATGAACCATAATGACATTCTTTATGAACTAAAAGAAGAATCTTATTTGCATATTTGTAGTACTCATTATGTGTTTCATGTCGCTTTACACATAGCTTTACATTTTTTTGCTGATTGCTCATCAAGCTCGGGTCATTCTAACATGTCTCATTCAAATGGTGATGCTAGTACTGATGAAGTTTCATTGAACGATTTCCATAATAATACTAGTATAAATCATGGAGCCGCATTGGATGATGATGAGAACGATAACGAAGCCTACATTCTTCACTTATCGCAAGATTGTTCCTATTTCATTACTACTTGTACGGTTGAGTATAAACTTCAAACAATGTTTTGTTATGTGTGTTTGAGGATTAAGTTATCTTCTATGCACTTTAACATTAAATGAAACGAGTAATTCAAATTCTTTTCTTTTACACAATTTACGCATTTTGTCATATATGAACCGAGTGATTCAAATTCATGAACCATTATGTCGAATCTAATGAACCATATAAATAAACTTCATGAACTTAAAAACAATGAATTCAATATTTTTCTTTTATACAATTTACGCATCTTGTCATATATGAACCGAGTGATTTGAATTCTTGAACCACCATGTTGAAGACAATGAACCAAAAGATTAAACTTCATGAACCTACAATTAATGATTCAATACTTTCTATTGCACAATGAACCTTACAAGTGGAACGCAATGAACCTACAAGTGGAACACAATGAACCTTCGCATTCGATAAAATGAACCCTATTCAACAAGGATTTAAGGATTAATCATTTACATTGCTTGAAGTGTCTAATCTTCTTCAAACCATATCGGAATCAACTCAACAATTTCAACCAACGCTATTATTGCATGAGCTATGTTCATCTTCGCTCATCGAACATTTGAATTCACTCATGCATAAACATAAATGAGATCAAACTTATGAACTGTATTATTGTATACAATGAACCGTTAAATTGAATAACACGGACGATATTGTTGTATAGCCAAAGAACCAAAAAAAGACTAGTATGTACCAAAAGACATGTACCATAAGTAGAATTAGCCTACGTGGGATTTGAACCCACATCGATGTGCACAAGCACATAACTCTCCCATTTGAACTAGTAGGCTTACCAAACACATTCCATTTACACAATTTTTACATTTTGTCATATATGAACCAAGTGCTTTAAATTCATGAACCATCATGTCGAAGATAATGAACCGAAAAATTAAACTTTACGAACCGTACATTTGAACCTACAAGCTTTTATTGTTTACACAATGAACCTTCAAGTGATTATGCATAACAAGATTTAAGCATTTTACACAATGAACTAAAACACTCCAGGGAAAGCAATAATATAACTAATTTAAGAAAACTACTCATACGTTCACGTTTGGGACATTGAATGATCTCTAATTTCTATTTTAAAGCAAGAAAAGCTGCCAAAATGAGTGACATGTAAATCTGGTAGCTCATAATCGTTATGCCTACAAGGGAGTATACCAGCAAAAAATGCATCTTTTTTGAGACTTTAATCATTCAAAATGCATCTTCAATATTCTCAGGCTATGTTGAAGCTAATTACAATACATTGGAAAGATTCCTAAGATGATAATCATTGGCCAAGATGGTAGTATATGAACAACCGAACAGATCACTATCAATTCCATCAAATACATAAAAGCTAGTATCATATGACTTGCAATGCAATTCAGTATCATTTGTGTAGGCTTTTTTGCAGCATACAACACTCCTACCCGCATTCAGGGTTTCTATTCATACAAATCAAATCATCAAGAAAGTTCACAGGCCATGTTTCCTCACAATAGCTAAACTTCCGGCCACACGATGACACACCTAATCAAAGTCCAACACAAAAAAATGGGAAAAGTGGCTGGAGGACACATTTCGTTTTATGAACCGACAAGTGTTTTTAAATTAACCAATAAATTGAGCATAATGAACCGATAACAAAACCAATCAAGCAAAACAATATCATGAACCGACAAGTGATTTTGAATGAACCAGACGAAATTTCGTCATATGAACAAAAGTGACGACGACGAGATTCTTACGAGATTTCGCCATGGCTAGCGGCAATGGCGATGGCAATGGCCGGCGACAGCGAGCGGGATCTGGCTGACGGAGGGAGGAGCAAACGTCGAAGGGAGCGAGTAGGCGACGGAGGGACACCAGAGCGAGCGGGCGACGCCGGAGGGAGCAATATTGCGACGGAGGGACACCAGATCTGGCAGATCTGGTTGACGGAGGGAGGAGCGAACGCCGGTGAGGAGAAAAGCGAGCGTCGGACATGACGGAGATCTGGTTGCTCACACGGTTGTTCACGCCGGTGAGGAACATATACCGAAGGAGCGCCGGACCTCACAAATGGCGGAGGGAGCGACGGAGGTGGGAGCGCCAATGAGGAGCAACGGGGAGGAGAACGGCGGATGAGAAATCGCCGGTGAGCAAAATCGCCCGAGCAAGAGAGATTGTGAGGAGTGAAGGCGGTGGAAGAGTAATGAGAAAGGGGGTTAGGGATTGTCCCTTTTGAGTGGGGGCTTATTTGTCTTTTTGTATTAAAATCATTTTATTTACGAATTTGCCACCTTGTCAGCCCTTTTCCTTATTTCCTTCTTTCATCTCTACCGTTAGATCCTTCGGATCTAACGATAGAGATTGTTTCTCATTTTACACTATAAGGATAAATTGCACCAAAACCAAACTCTATATAGATATATATATATATAAACAAATATTATAAAAGCTATTAAGTGCTTAAATATACTTAATTGCTTTATAAAACTGCATTAATGATGCTGGCATGGCCGTATACACAGAGGGCATATACATAGATAGGCATGCAACTATGCAAGCTTGATATATCCAGAGAGCATATGGAATGAAAGAATTAGTGTGGAGCGAATGTAGGTCAAAAGCAAATCATGCCGATTGAATAGCAAAAACAATTCGATCACGTTACCTAATCAATATAGTAATTCAGTTCGAAAAAAATGTATCATTGATCGGTACTTGTTCATCTATTAATTAGTGAACAAGCTTAGATCTATGCGGACCGGGAACGTGATGAGGAAGAGCAAACTTGTGATGATAACGTGTTATAATTTATGAGAGAAGAGAGACTATTGAGTAGTGTAGAATGTTTTTTGCGTATTTCATTAGGGTTGCTAGGGGACCCTTTATATAGATAATACAATGAAGAGATAAGATCAAGAGAGTAAAAGATAAGATCAAATCCTGGAATATTCTAGGCACATCCAATAAAATACAATATCATAACAGAAGTGACATTTTAATGCATTTTTACTTTAAAAACTCATTAACCAACATCCGTTCATCAACACTTCAACAAACTGCATTCGAAAATGGCCCTTTGTCCAACATTTGTTCATTATGCACTTGACTTTAGATTTCCAAACGTTGTTCTTCTTACAAATTTGTTAGATAGGATCGAATCGAAATCATAAACCGCTGCATGCCCCATCATCTTTTCAAACCTACTATATCTTTAAAGCAAATCCTGTTCCAGCCATCTCCTTCCGTCACGTGTCAAACAATTCAGACCAATTTTTTTTTTTTCAGCCTAAAACTCTCTCTTCAAGTCATCTCTTTCCACACCCACATTCTCCAGACCATACCCTAGAATACCGTCAACTGCGTCCCATAACTGCTCTCTTCTGCTGGATCTTCAAGCTCTGAAGTCAACCCATGTTTTCCATCCGTCAACCGCTCGTATCATAACATATATATATATATATATATACTGCTCTCTTCTACTGCTCGTATCATCTCGGAATCTCAATTACTCACGTGCACAGGTTCTCCTCACCGTTGTCGCTCTCTTTTGCTGCTCGGAATCTCAATTCTTCAAGAAACGAAGGCGGTACAATTGAAGATCTAGGTCATCTTTCGTTCTATATTGCCGTCTTGTGCTTGATTTTTTCTTTAAATTCAATACTTGATGGAGACTAACCACATTAAGATTTCCCTTCATCCTCCTCTATTAATGTCATCGTTTCTGCCACAGGTACACTTCCACTCGATTTGACGACTACATTAATTCATAAGCGAAATGCATCTACAAGCCCTCGAACTTGCACATTTTTGTCACTCAGGCCCCTGTACTATGAAATGTTCAATTAGGGCCAAATACATATACAAGACGCCGAACTTGTACCAATTACTCATTTAGGACCTTCAACTTCAAAGTTTGCCAATTTGGCACTTTAACTCATTAATTGTGACCTATTGGGTACCTGATCAATGATTTTCACACAAATTCTATTGCAGTGTATAACACGCGCGGTGATACTTGTCACATGGACTCAATTAATCCACGTCACCCAACAAAGATAAAAAAAAATAAAAAAAAATTGAACACGTTGCCATATCAGGTTTGAAGAACGCTTCACAATTCAGAGTTGATGTTGAAGGTGAAAAAAAAACCTGCTCATATCGTGGAAGCTACAGGCTTGAATCGCACAAGTTTGCTGAGCATGTATAATCGGTTGCAGATACAAACCAGAGACTGGGTATATCATGGTAGGGCGTGTCATTGAGGTAACTTTTATACAGTAACTGTGGTTACGGAATTGGAATTTAGGCTAAATAGCTGAAAACCACCCCTATAATATGCCATATTCCCAGTAACCACCCCTTTAATGCGAAATTCCTGTAAACCACCCCTTTAACGAGCTCTGTTACTAACTCACCACCCATTGTCCCCTTTCCGTTTGAAACCGTTATGAATATCTGGTGTGGCATGTTTTTTTCGTTTTTGTGGCTTGCTTTGCTTACGTGGCATACAAAATCTGGCCACCTAAGCTCCACATAAGCTTAATAACTTACCCATTTAATTTTTACCACCCCTCTTCACCAGATTAAAATTTGGGGCAAAATTTGGTCAAAATTTGGGGCAAAATTGCCCATCCCCGTCCTGCCCATGAATGCCACACACCACCGCCTCCGCCACACCACTTCCTCCTCCACGCCTCCGCCTCCTCCATGCCGCCACGAACCCGAGCCTCTCTGCCATCACACCGCAACCGCCACCGACCACAGGCGCTCAGATCTGATTTCTCCATCCTCCGTCTCGCGTCGACCTCTGCCACGCCATTGGCTCAACCACAAGAAACCGCCACCAACCATGGGGGCTCAGGCCTCGAGGAGGGGCTTGAGGAAGACGGAGACGAGGTCGGTTTCGGGGGATTGGCCGTCGAGGTAGGTGGCGGAGAGGGAGGCGAGGGCGGAGCGACAGGCGTCGTGGAGGCGGCGGGAGAGGTGGGAGGCGGTGTTTGAGCTCCACCATGGCCAGGTGGGTCGAGAGGAAGGCGGATGGGGAGCGGGAGCTGGTGGTGGGTTTGGAGGCCGAGGATTTGGGGGCAAGGGCGGCTATTGGGGGTGTCGGAGGAGGAATGGGGGCGAGGGCGGCCATTGGTGGGTCTGGGTCTGGGTCTGGGGGGAGATGGAGTGAGAGCTAAGCTTGCTGGATGGAAGGGGTCGCTATTGAAGAAAGCAGAGTGATGCTCTGAATTTGTTGTGCCTTTATTATTTCCGCAGGCAACCAGTTCTTCAATGGCGGAAATTCAATTCAGACAAAGAACACCACTTCGTGTTTGGTTTGCCAAATAAATGGTAAATTGTATAACATAAAAAAAAAAAAGAGATAGGTAAAATGGAGCTGAGGTGGAGCTTGGGTGGCCAGCAAATGGAAGCCACATAAGCAATTCTCGCAAAAAACGCTAAAAAAACAAGCCACGTCAGCTATTTTTGACGGTTTTTGACGGCAATGGGACGATGGGTGGTGAGTTGGTAACGGACCTCATTAAAGGGGTGGTTTATAGGAATTTCGCATTAAAGGGGTGGTTATTGAGAATATCACATATTATAGGGGTGGTTTTCAGCTATTTAGCCTGGAATTTATCTACTGGCAATGTGTTTTTGAGTCCTTGAACCATCATGTTTCATCTGGATTGGAGCATGGGGAGCTCTTTATATGGCCATCTTAGTCAGGGTATAGGTAAAAAACAAAAGCAAATTGAGTGTTGTGGCAAATGGTAATCTTTTCAGGATTGAAATTAAGTTACACATGAAGTTGTGAATTAGTACTTATTGATACTTGAAGCTGCAAATGATCTCTATGTGATTCTTCATAATCTTGATCAACTATGGGTGCATTCTATTTGGTCAAGGGTTTTAGAAGCTTTGTATGATGACCGACCTTTGCTGCCTAAAAGTTTTGTTCTTGATGTTGCTTAAGTAGTTATCATTGTAGGAGGGAAGGAAGGAGGGAAGGAAAACTGATGTTGCCTAAAAGTTCTGTTCTTGATGTTGCTTAAGTAGTTATCATTTTTTTTGGTTCAGTTTTGCTGAATTTTTTTATTTTTGGGGTAAATTTATGTTTAGATTTGAAGGAGGGAAGGAAGGAAAACCCATCTATTATTTTGAGAAAACAACCATCTTAACAATATTAGGTAAAAGCACAAAGTCCCCAATTATCTAAACTATCTATTTCTTTTCAAATCATAATTTTCTTCCCCTTTTCTAAACCCATGTCCTTTGATAAAAATAAATTCTTTTTCAAATAAGAGATTTACCTCGATAGACAATGGATGATATTTGTTTTCACTTCACTTAATGTGTTTGACACAGGTGAAGAATGTAGCTGCTACATAGATCAGCAATCCAATTTCTATGTACATAGGGTATTCTTATTGTTTAATTAGCTCCATTTTGTCAATTTGTTTGATCTTGCTTATGATTGCAAATGTGCACTTCACATTTTGTTGTATGTGATTTGGATGCCTCTTTTTAGTAATTATTAGACAATGTGCACTTCACATTTAATTTCTTTACAACATCAAAAGGTGGCTTGTGGGAATTGGGACATAAGATTAGAACATAATATAACTCTAAAGGTAATGATCAAGTGGGGGTTTCGGCTATCCATGATTGTGGACTAAGGCTTGATGATGGTTGGTGACATTCACATTGTTTTGGGTCCTTTGCAACACACATGAGCTTAAGTGTTTAACAAATTATTATATCCAGGTTGGGTTATTTGATGGTCAAGCAGCCTTTGTAGTGACATATATTCGGAAGGCTTGAAATTTTCCACAAATAGTCATATGTTGTTGGTAAGACTCCGTTGATGAACGAGTAATAGTGGATCCATCAGTGTTATGCTAAAATTAATCCTGATGAGTTTGCAAATGAGACATAGTAAATTAGTCCTGATGAGTTTGCAAATGAGATATGCATCACTTATGAATCTGCAAATGAATCACGTTTATGACAAATAGTATAGTGATTTTCTTTTTCTTAGACAAGTATGCAAGGAGACATTTAGTTTTAAGTATCTATGTGATTTTATTATAGAAATGTACTTATGATATGATGCCCACCTGTATATAACTACTAGGGCCAAGCATCGGTTTGAACCGAACCGAAGCCGAAATTCTTAAATTTAGTGAATAAAAAATCGCACCGAATCCAAAATGCTTAAATTTAATAAAACCGAAAACTGAACCAAAAAAAATTCTTTTTTGTTCAATTTTTTCGGCTTCCGATAACTATAATTTCTTTGAAATTTTTGAACAGAATAATAACCGAATAAATTAGTAATTGTGATGCATGTTTTTTGTGTCACGTGGGTTCTCCAAATCTTGATGTAATAATATGTGTATTTGCTTTTGTATGATCCATAATACATATAACTATTTAGTTTTTTTTGTTTTGTAATAAGAATTGTCATAGTGCAAATTCCAATTGCAATTTAACCACTTATCTTAGATAATTAAAAAGGGTACCACCACCACCACCCATTTACTTTTAATGGAAAGAACAATTAATTAATTTAGAATTTTCAATAATTTTTGGCTCTCATCGTGGTAAAAAACATATTGAGAAATGGGATGACGATAAAAATCACAAATTTTATAAGCTGATTTTTATTTATAAGCTTATAAAGTGAAAATGGGATAACACAAAACTACCAACATAATTTATAAAGTGAAAATGATTTACATAGTAATAATAATGAAGATACGAAATAAAATATGATCATTTAATCGAAACTTGTGCCTTAGGCACGGGGTACATGCTAGTTTCTCAACAATCCAATATCTCGTTTGCAGAGGAGATAACGCGAAAATGTAAATTTGTGCTTCTCTCGGCTTGCCTCTTTCTTTGTCACCTCCAACAACGCAACTCAACAATCCATCTCTTTCCTCTTTTCCTCTCTCTCTCCTTTATCTTTCTTCGCATTCCTTCCTTTCCCATTTCTCTATCCTCACGAAACCCTCCCTTTCCCCCCTTTTCGCCAGCGATCCGTTCCCGCATCCGACGTTTCCCATCTCCGCCGGCCTCCTGCTGCTCCGTTCCATCCTCATCGGCGGCCAATTTCAAGGTTTTTCTACGCCTCCTTCTTGATCGCTTTCCTCGTTGTAAGAAGGTGCGAAGTCGTCTTTTTTGTTTCATGTGATCTAGCCTTTGTAGGCTTCCGATTGACTTGCCTGTTTCGTTATTACATGCTAGTTCTTTATAAAACCTATTACCAAAAACAAAGAAAACAAGCATTAGAAAAGAATTGTACATAAACATTGTTGTCCTTCGTATATTTGTTTTAACTCTTACTAGTCCATTTGTTGCACACCACACGATTGGCTTATGGAGTTATGGTGAGGTCTCACTCACACGAGGGCAAGAACGTACAAAGTTACCTTTCATCCCTCACATTCTCATAATTCCTATTGGTTGCATGTACTTTGGTACATACCTTAATAAATTTATGAAAAAATTGATTTAGAATCCTCGATTTTTTTGCTTTTTTGAGTGATGTCTTAAGAGGAAAGTTATTTCAGATGGTATCCCTAATATTTATATAGCATATTTAATCACGTCGGCTTTTTATGATTAGGTGTATCATTATAGGTGAACAACTATGCTCTATCTATGCATCTGAAGCAAGCCCAGCAAAGCAATTCAATTCCAGGAAGGTTTCATCCTGACATCTTCTAGTTTGCCTACCCCCAGTGTCATTCTTTGGTTGCTTCACCATGCAATGTCAGCTTTGTTTCTTTCTCTTCTGCATTTTGTTTCCTGATTTTTACATTAGTTTGCACAATGCGCATGTGAGTTGTGGCTGCATGATTGGAGCTATTGGGCCCATGCTCAATGAATTGGATGGGACTATTCACGTTCCTGGCAGCGCAGTTTGTAGATCACTCACTTATCCAAATCAAACGACCCAGAGAAGGCCAACCATTTTTTGGGATTTTACTGGTAAAAATAATGGAAATTGCTAGCCATCTGATGAGCCAGAGAATCGCCTATGTCTTGCTCACTCTCGCCTTCTCCTTCTGTTTGTTGCCATCTTCTTCGGCTTGTTCACTCAGATCTAGATCCAGATCGTGTTTGCAGGTGAAGGCGGAGGGGACAACTGTTTAGAGCGCGTGGAGTACTCGGTGTCGGCTAATGTTGAGGGGTCGTCGGAGAAGACGACGACGATGGCGAGGACGGTGAAGAACTCGTCTCTTTCGACCCCTATCTCGTCGCTTCCGACCCCGACCTCTTTGCTTCTAGCCAGATTAGGGCCTTTTAACAATTAGACGAGACCTAGACATGACCCATAGAACAACAATCTCAATATACATTCAGCACTAAAAAAAACCTTCTACAACATGTCATTCCTATAGTTAACTTTGTCTACATGTCGATCTATGGATGATATTGACATCACATCATTAATAAGTATTTATAAAAGAAAAAGATTTAACATCGGATCATGCTAGCTAATTCAACTGATTCATCTTTTAAATTTATATACATTCATTTTGTTGTTTCCGTTACTTATTTTCTCAGATCAGATTAAACCAGTTCGTGACGTGCGTGACTGAAGGTATACATGTGATATTTTCAAAGTAACTATTGAGCAAGATCCTCAATGCACATTATGCATTACATAACTTCATAAATACAAAGGTGAAAAAATTACACGGGTCGGGTCGTGTAGATACGATTTTGCTTATTGGGCCTCATTCTAGAGATGGGGAATGTCACGTCTGATGGCCTCATTCTAGATATGAGGAATGTCACTGATAGAGCATATAGGTTGTAGTATTTAGGACATGTTTTGATTAGTTTTTCATGCATTTTTAGGTAGATTTTCCTTTATTTCGTAGTTTAGCTTTAGTGTTGGAAGTTTCGGAATCTACACTAGTTTGGTTGATATTTGCAGATATGAGTGATCGAGTGCCGGATCATGGTGATGGTGGACTTGGAAGTGAGCTTGAAGGTGTCAATGGAGTGTGCATGGATGGAGGCTAAAGAAGAAATCAAGTACCCGAAGTTATTGGAAATCTCGTTAACTCAGGCTTGGAAACGCGGGCAGAAGCACAAAAGTGCGCCCGCGCTTTAGAGGTGTACCCCGCGCTTCGACTCCTGAGGATCTGGCGTGAAAACTCGGGCAAGCAAGCCAAAGCGCGCCCGCGCTTCAGGGTCATGGCCGCACTTTCACCCGCGTCCGCGAAGAGTGTTATTTTTGTATGGGCTTGGGCTTTTTGGTTGAAACTTGTTTTGGATATTATTGTTTAGAAACCTCTTAGATATATTTTTGGATATTAGTTTCTAGTTTATATTCTCATAACTCTTGACTTTGAGGATTGTTGTTGGAGCTTGAGAAGAACAAGAATCCTTTGGAAGAATTGTAAGCTTTTCAATGTCTTTGAACAACTAAACCTCTTTTGCTTAACTAGTTAATTGAAGTTGTGAATTAAGTATTATTGTGAGATTTGATTGTTCTTAATTTCCCTTGACTAGATTGTTTTCTCTATGCTTGATTGCATAAGTTTGATTTAGGGTTTTGTTAGATTGGCCATCTAATTGAATCTCTAAGTTGAATTACAACTAGATCTTTCTAGTTACTGGTCGGTGTTAATTAGATCATAAGTAGAACCTTTAATCAATCTATGACTGGTAGGACTAATTGATTAGAGAAGAGAATTCAATCGCATGTTATTTGGATGTTTGGTTACTCTGGGTACATGTTTCTATTGATACTTGAATCTTAATGCTGTTGTCAAATTGAATCTAGGAGGCCTCTTAGGTTATTTGATAATTAGGGTTGTTAGTGCCGGTCGGGCTAATAACTAGAATTGAAGTAGGATTAATAATTCCATGAAGTTGGGTTATTAGCATATCGCAATAGATTAGTCAAGATAAAAAGAGAATTTTGATAATCAATGATTAATAATCAAGTTCACAATGGATGTTAACTAGTTGAGCATACTTCTCTCATATTTGATAAGTCAATCTTAGTTTTGCATGTTTAGTTTTGATAGTTATTAGAATCACATTCAAAAACCCCCTTTTTCCTTGAGTAGCGTAGCAATAAACATTGAAAACCTGAGTCTCTGTGGGATCGACTCTTACTTCCCTACTACATTAGTTGGGTTGTTCGGATTACTTTAATAGGTATTAAGGCGACTAAAATACCGTTTATCAGTCACGTCTGGTGGCCTCAAGAATCTCGTGGTGAAGCGTGAGTGTCTCAGATATCAAAATAGAGTGACTTCCTAGGAATCCTCTATTGATGTGGGTAGGTGCACCAATGTGAATATGTGATCCTGCAAAAGTGCAGAACGAAGTCGAAAGAAAGAGGTTTTGTTGTTTAGGTGTTTGACTAATACTACTACTACATACTACAGTAGCATTTAGCGGCTCAACATTTAAACCACTCGTTCAATTATTTACACTACCAATTGGTTGACCTACTACTAACTACTCTGCCCATGCCATGCTAATATAATTGAACCGGTTAATTATCGTGTTGGGTACGTAGTACCAAAACACGCGTTAACAAAAAATTTGTACGTACGCAGGCGCTACTTTGAAATTGATCGATCAATGCGCACAAAATTACATATACACACTTCATGCCATTTCAATTTCAACCTATAAACTTTCACGCTATACGTACTATAATGATCTTAATTAAGAAACGGAGTAGTTGTCCTGGACTCCTGGTGCTCAATCATTGAGTAAATCACAAAGATACAAAACCCACC
The DNA here is from genome assembly GCA_934048045.1 of Polygonum aviculare. Lineage (NCBI taxonomy): Eukaryota > Viridiplantae > Streptophyta > Magnoliopsida > Caryophyllales > Polygonaceae > Polygonum > Polygonum aviculare. The sequence goes on along the minus strand of OW204023.1, from coordinate 11,780,076 downwards.
ACTACAAGAAAATGCATGTACGTGATTCAAAGCAACAATTCATATATAGGAGTACTAAACAGAAACATAATCCCCCCAAACCGGGATCGATCACAAATTACAAAATGCAACAATTAATTAGCCTCAACGGATCGATTTTAACGTCACCATCTCGAAATAACAAAAAGGAAGACCAGTTTAACTTAATCCGTGATCAATACTCGACCATAACTCTAATAATGCAATACATAACAATTATACTCAACGGTAGCATCTCCTGTCTTGACGTTAAAAGTATGCGTCCTGGCCTGCACGTAACCCCTCGCAAACCGAAACACGCCGGAGCCACCAACGACCGGCATCTCCCTCACCTTATCGAGCACCTCGTTCCTCCCCATAATCGCGATCGTGCTGCCATTGTATTTGCCCTCCAAGAACGCGAAGTTCATGGCCATGAGGAGCCCGGAGCTCTGCTGGGCCGCTAGAGCATAGAGCCCCTGGGCCCGGCCCAAGAGCTTGGAGCCCACCTCAGGCGCCTCGGTAAGCGGGTCGTCGATCATGGCCACCGCCCCGAAGAAGGACGGGGCCGAGGAGTTTGACTTGGGAGGGGGTGGCTTCACTATGTTGACCGCGGTCGGGTGGGGCCCGCTTACGATGTCGTGCCAGTAGAGGCGGAGGTGGGTCAGCTTTTCGGCTTTGCGAGAGGTGTGGGCCGTGGTTTCGGCGTATGGGGCGGCGGAGGCGACGGCGGTGGAGACGAGGAGGAGGGAGATTAGAGATACCAAGCTGGTTTGGGAAGCCATGCTCGAGTGGTGTATTATTGACTTGGTTCTACTTAGCAAGGAAACCTCTACCCTATAAATAACGTACGTATTACGATTATTATAACTTTTTTGGTCGGAAATTATGATTAATATATGAAGTCTCTTTTTCTTTTTCTTTGTGGTTTCGGCGTGAAGCTTACGAACTTTTGTTATATGGCATGATGCTAGCACGGTGTGAGTGGGATGTATTGTGGGTTGAAAGTTATGACAACGAGTTTTTCAAAAATGTGAGGAGAGTTAACTAGGCTTGAAAGTCACGTTATTATTTCTAGACGTTTTTTTATTTAAAAGGAGTTCATTAGTTTAGTGGCACATGTGTCCCCATGAGCTTGCAAATTCTGGAAAATGGGATGAGTTTTTGGTGTGGTTGGTGGTTGTGGAAAAGGAAAAAGGTTCGTGGAACTATCACTATGGGTCAATAAGAAGATCGTAATTTTCCATGATCATTATTCTTTTCTTTTTTGAGCACCATTCAAGATCATTATTCATGGGTCCAGGCTCGACCGAGAAAATATATCATTGGGCCCATGTCGACGTACAATTTGGGTTAGCTAAATGCTCTCCCGATCTCTTTGACCAAAAAAAAATGTTTTCCCGATCAAATTTTGAGAAAAATGTTTACATGATTTAATAATCGTAATATGGTTTGTCTTGTGCCATACAATAATAAGCTGATTTTTGGAAACCAAAAATTCAAACTACTCCCTAAAATAAAATTGATGAATCATAGAGAAAGATATTCAACTAACAAACAAATCTCATGTTTTGTAAATTTAGTCATATTAATGTATGTGTAAGAGCACATTAAAAAGGCGGTCAAAAAAAGAGCACATTAAAAAAACCCTTATAATACGTGGAATACAGAAACTCTTTGCACATCGGAAATTAAAAGAGAAAGTATACTTCATATAAGTACATGGTCTACTCTCTCTATTGTTAATTGATTTTAGGGTGCAACCCCATGAACTGATGTGTTAGACCTATTACGTATGTTCGCACGAACCGACATGTGAACCCCACGCTAGATATAGCCATCGAGATTTAACATAATGTGAGAAGTCAAATCTTACTTAACATAGGAAAGGTCCGACTGTCCTGAATCAGGGAATCAACATGGCTGTTGGTAATGGGGCGACAACTTTCTTTTGGGAGCATTGTTGGCTTTTACCGAGACCTCTTAGCTCCGAAGCTATTTGTACTCTGTCAGACGAAGAGCTTGGTGCTACGGTTGAGGAGTATTGGGCTGATAACTCATGGGATTGGACTACGCTGAATGGAAAGCTTCCGCCTTCGATTCTCAACCATCTTCGGGCAGTCACTATCTTCCGTAATGAAGAAGACGCGGATTCCTTCTTTTGGCATCCGAACCCGAATGGCGTCTTCACCACCCAATCGGCGATGAAGCTTCTTAGAGACCCTGATCCGCCGCTTCAGCACCGCGTGTGGAAGTTAATTGGCGAGTTAATGCCCAACAGAGAGCTAAGTACTTCCTGTTCTTAGTGGCTCACGAATCTTTCTTGTGCAATGCCGTTCGGGCTCGCAGGCATCTGGCCACCTCTTATGCGTGTCCCCGTTGCAATCAGCCGGAGTCACCTCTCCATCTTCTTCGTGACTGCCCTGCGATTCACCTTGTCTAGCAGGCCCTTGCTGGAAACACCTTGCCGACTGGCTTCTTCGAGTTGATGGAGGTCCGGGATTGGATTGAGCGGAATATCTGCAGGGGTGATGAGTGGGCTGCTATGTTCACAACAATGGTTTGGTTCACATGGAAGGTTCGCAATGGTCTGGCTTTTGAGGGGAAAGATGATCAAGGCTCCCTATCTCATGTGGTAGTGTCTGTTACGAATGCCTACCGGAAGGCCAAGGGCTTGCTCAGCACTCAGGTTCAGCTGCACTCCTCTGCACCCGATAAGAGCCCAGCAGGGGCTTCTCTACACCCGCCAGATGCTGGTTGCCTCCAACTTTGCGTAGATGGCACGTCAAAAGGAAATCCAGGGCCTGCTGGTGGCGCCGGTGTGCTGCGAGACGAACATGGCACCTTCATTGAGGCCTTTGTTTTCTCGTGTGGCAACTGCGACAGTCTGCGGGTTGAGCTCCTTGCTCTTTTCCATGGGCTGCGAATGGCTGCGCAGAGGCCGAACACATATACCATTGTATGCTCTGATTCTCTCACTGCCTATCACCTTTTGACAAAGCCTTCCATCTCTGCACACCGGGCCAAGTTACTTATCAGTCAATGTCGAGCTCTCCTCCTTGCTCATAAACCTCACATCCAAGTTTCTCACATCCGAAGATCCGCCAATAAAGTAGCTAATAGACTTGCTAATTTAGCTTTCGATTTTGTTGATGATTTTAGTTTACTTTCTTTTCCTCCAGATTGTTTAATTGACCTCCTCCATGAGGATTGTGTAGCTCATTCTGAGCATATTTCTGCTTTAGCAATATAATTTCGCAGGGGGAAACCCCGTTTTTTTATCCAAAAAAAAAATCTTACTTAACATAATGAGGATGCACTACATTAAGAAAAAAAATGTCAAAGGTCACAACGTCATAAATGACAACCTCATTACTTTCTTAGTGATCAATATTTAAGAGGATAACTTTTAACGTGGAAGTGTAGGGTAGCAAAAATTCATCACCCCATAGACATGAAATGAAGTGGAAAGGATCGACTTTAAACGTTAGTACAGTTAACCTCAATGTGAGGTTGGTTTAGTGGAGCATAATATGGTATCGGTTTGACACGTTGTAGGTCCAACTAAGGCTGTCAAAACTTGACCTGACCCGAGAAACCCGTCCGACCCAACCGACACCGAACCCGACCCGACACCCGAAAAAGAGGAGGAAATGCGTGAACCCGAGATTTTCTGACCCGAACTGGTTTGACCTGAACCCAAAATCAACCCGAACCCGAAATTAACCCGTAACCGATTATATCCGGGTTTACTAACCCGATATTACCCCAATCCCGGAAGTAACCCGACCCGAAATCATCCGAAAATCCGAACTTACCCGACCCGATAACAACCAAAAACCTGAACTCTCCTGAATCAATAGCATTTCACCTGAAATAACCCGTAAATTTGAAGTTAATGACTATATTTTCACGAACTATCTCATACATATACTTGTAAAGAAACATAGTATCATTTAATAAAATACTTTAGATATATTAAATATATGTTTACACTCAAATAAATATTTTATTTAAAAAAAGTTAAAATTAATAATTTTTATTAAAATTATTTTTTTTAATTTAATTCGTACATTTAGTATTTAGTGTTAAAGGTAATGATATTAGGATAAAAATTATCATTAAATATATGACAAAATCGAAACCCGACTAACCCGAAACCCGACTAAACCGGAAACCCGACTAACCCAAAACCCGACTAACCCGAAACCCGACTCAACCCGAAGTTTAGTTGAACCGAAACCCGAATGACCCACCCGAAATTGACCCGAAGATCAAGCTTTACCCGACTAATTGTATACCCGACCCGAAATTGTTCAACCTGATCTGACCCGATTATTAAAAATATCCGAATTTAACCGGAACCTGAAATGATCCGACCCGAACCCGACCTGACCCACCCGATTGACATCCCTAGGTTCACCCCCTCCCTACTCTCCTTAATGTGAGGCATATGTAAATCCTTTTGTAAGAGCTCTTGAGCCCTTGCGTGATAGGCACGTACTACCATATATATATTAGGAGGGAGACCCTACAAGGTTGCCGAATGAAGTACATCAAACGCACATTTAGCTAATTCCCTATTGTTGGGTAGTTGTGTAAAACTATTGCATTTCAATGTATGGGCTTAACTCTTGGGCCCAATTTCACGCTAGCCTAGTTGATGATTATTGTCCCATCGCTTGCGTTGATTTAAACTTTTGGGTACCAATCTTGGTTGGAGGGGTTTAGCTAGACCCAATAAAAAGTGATCTGAATTCGAAATCTAATCCGAACATACCTGAATCAATTTTGAAATCTGATCCCGAACTATGGTAAATGAACAATTCGAACATTACCCGAATCCCGATGTGAATCCGATCCGAAATTCAACCGATCCGAAATAACCCGAATCCCAAGGTGAATCCATCCGATCCGAATGCATCCGATCCTAAATAACCCAAACTATTCCTAACCCGAAATCATCCGATCCGAAATGAACCGAATGAAATCGGATCCGAAATCATCCGAATCAAATCTCAAGATTAAATATGCTCTAAAAATAAAAACAACAAATAAAAAGTAACGATGTAGGATATTAGAGTAGTGCACACAAACAAGATATAACAAAGCCTTAGTTGATATAATATATATATATATATATATATATATATATAGTATAAACCTACATACAAGAGTTCTGAAAATGTTCATCTTTTTAATATGTCTGCTTAGTAATTACACTCCTATTTAAGTGTGTATATATTTGACTTTTTTTTGTAGAAACATATATGTTTGACTAATTGTTTTTTCATCAATTAGTTTATATATGTTTTTTTTTATTTAAACTGTATAGACTATATTGTTTTCAAAATTATAGTATAATTGCCGTAACATTTCATAAATTTAAGGTCTGGCAATAAGACTCATGTTTATCATCCAAAAACACGAATAGACTCAATCCGAAATGACTTGACGAATTATAATCCGATAAAAAACTTATTCTAGATAACATCTAAATCCGAATTGACCCGATCCAAAATGATCAGTTCTAAGCAATTCGAAGAGAAACCGAGCCGAACAACATCCAAATCAATTCGAAATGTTTCAATCCGAAAAGGACCCGAACCCGAACTAGACTCAAATCTGAACAACATCAGAACCTGAACCGACCCGATCCAATCACAACCCGAATTAACTATTTGACCCAAAGTTATCCGATCCGAACAATATGATCCAAATCCGATCCGAACGACCCGTTTGACAAGTCTAGGTTTATCCCTTTTCGTCTTTTCTTTATTGATGACGGAGTGATCTACTACAATTTGTGGAAGCTAATCTTGATCGAGTTTCTACAGCTATACACATACATTAATGTAGGTTTCCTTCAAGTGAGAATGGATCTCCAAGAAAGAAATAAGAATAAATTTTAATCAATAATTATACGTGCAAAGTCGTGTGAGTTTTTTTTTTTGTCATTTTGAAGTGCAAGTGTTGAAATATGACTTTATAGTCTCATACAACATGATTGTGTATTTTCAATGAACAAGTAAAAATCCCGTATCATGTACAAATAATGTGATTATATAAACCCGACTTAATTGATTCGAGATCGAATTTTGACTCAAACCTATTTTTTCCTAGGTAATGTATGTATAACCAAAACCCGACGGGTCCAAGTATGAACCTATTGTACTTATTCACTTTAATTTTGTATTCAATTATGGAATATATCATTTTAGGTAATTATTTAGAATCTTAGTAAAAGAATAAAAGATCTCTTTTACCAAATATGAAAAACGCTTTAATAACTTAAATGAAAATTATATTTTCTTAAGATACCAAAAATAATTAAGATATCAAAGATATTGAAAATTGAATAAAAAATCAAGTGGATATAGAGATCATTTTAAGGGATACAACTAAAATAATAAAATCATTATTTTATGACGAATTTGGGCAACTAGCCCAATGGGGAAAAATATTGAACCATATAGTCTACAAGGAAAAACAATTAGCTCCCCTAGTTTTTTTTCCAATTTTGCCCTTTTTTTATATTACATGATGACGTCATCATATGCCATTGCTGACACCAGCCGCCCTTACCACTATCGGGGTTGACCGGTGTTGACCGCCTTGTCATTAGTGATGACAAGTAACTTGTCATCAGTCCACGTACAAAAAACTTGTCATCAGTGATGACCAGTTTAGATAAAAACTCATCATTCACGTACTCAACTTAAATAATAAGTTGAAGTAAAACCCATCAATAACGTAAAAAACTTGTCATTAGTGATGACCAGTTAAGAGATTGACCTACGTGGGATTTGAACCCACATTATTGTGCATCAAGCACATTGCTCTATCATTTGAGCTAATAAGCCATAACTATAAGTAATATATATACAAATTTAACAATTCAAAATAAAACATGTCATCACCCCAACTCGTAAAACAAACTTGTCATCACCCAAAACCATACCCAAACCCATAACATCATCCAAAAAGCCTTAAAACAAACCTGTCATCACCCCTAGATCCGTAAAACAACTTGTCATCACCAAAACACATAAAAAACGAACTTGTCATCGCCAAAACCCATAAAAACGAACTTGTCATCGCCAAAACCCATAAAAACGAACTTGTCATCACCCATACCCATAAAAAACAACTTGTCATCACCCAGAACCATAAAATCATCCCAAAAACCTTAAGACAAACTTGTCATCACCCCGATTCGTAAAACAAACTTATAATCACCAAAACACATAAAAACGAACTTGTCATCACCCCAAACCCATAAAATCATCCCAAAAACCTTTAAACAAACTTGTCATCATCCAGATCTGTAAAATAAACTTATAACCACCAAAACACATTAAAAACAAACTTGTCATCACCCAGACCTATAGAAATGATTTGTCATCACCTAGAACCTTAAAACAAACTTGTCATCAACTAGATCCGTAGTTAATCTTAAATTGCTTAAAACTGGTCATCCAAAAAACCCTAAAATAGACTTGTCATCCAAAAAAACCCTAAAATCAACTTGTCATCCAAAATCCTAAAATGAACTTGTCATCCAAAACCCAAATCATAAAATTGTCCTAAAAACCCTAAAATCAACTTGTCATCCAAAAAATCCAAAAAACTCAAAAACCCAACCCTAGATCTAGCTCGAACGAGCCTAGATCTAGCTCCAACGAGCCTAGATCCGGGAGAGAGGGAAGGGTGGGAGGAGAGGGAGAGAAGGAGAGGGCGGACGAACCTGAATTCGACGGCGGTGGCGGCGACGACACTAGCGGAGTTCGTCTCAGACGACGGCGGAGAGGAGATGGAGGGCGGCGAGAGGGAGGGACGGATTGGGGTGGGCGGCGAGAGGAAAGGGAGGGAAGGAAGAGAGGAAAGAAAATGGAGATGAGAGGGAGAGAGGGATGAGTGAAAAAAAATGAAGAGGAGAGAGCGAAAAAGAAGAGAAAGTAGGGTTTTATAGGAGAGGAAAAAACTAGTTGCCTAATTTATTTTTTGGAGAAATTACCCACTTTAATATTCCCTCAAAACCTCCCCCCCCCCCCCCCCCCCAATCCCTCTTATTTTATTCAAGGTGGATGATGTGGCATAAATTTTAACAAAGACTTGGTTATGCTTTATACTGTATTATAGTAGATGATTGTCTATGACAAAAAGAAATAGTAGATGATTGTGTATGACAACATTAAAGACTGTATATATATATATATATATATATATATATATATATTCACTAATGGTACATTATCTTACATGTGAAAAAAGTCATACAAAATTAGAAATAGACATGCCCACGAGTCAAGTTAAGTGCAAATGTATATTCATGGTAAGTGAAAATACACAGTCATCTTACTTGAAAAAGACATAGTCATTTGTTAGTTACACACTTATATAAAAAAATCACACACAAAACGACATGGAGCATGCAATAGTCATGTTATTTGAAAAGACATATACAAGTTATGTGGAAATAAACAGTCATTCTCATCACATTTTACACTCTTAATATACATTCATATGAAAAATCACACATAATGCAATTCGGAACATGCACATTTGTATTAATCCTAAACGCATAATCGAGTCATTTAAGTTGAATGAAAATCTATAGTCATTCACATCACATTTTGCACACTCATCACACATTCACATGAAAAATCAAACACAGTGCGCTATAAAGCATGCACATTCATATTTAGGTATAGACAAAATTTGATCCGGACCGGATTTTTAGACAAGACCGGCACGGACCAGGACCGAACCGGTATCCTCCCGGTCCGGTCTTGGGTCCATGAAAATGGATATTCCCGGTCCCGGTTCAGACCTGATTTTTACAAAATTTATTAAAAAAATAAACTTAAACAAAAAAATATTAATTTTAATGTGATATAATTTATTTTTAATGTATAAGTTTCACATGTAGATTATACTAGCAGATGACCCGTACCTTGTACGGGGATTTTATTTATTTATTTATTGCTTAGTGTATGAATTTACTATAACAATTATAAATATTATCATATGTATACTTTTTTTTTAAATGATATTTTTTTGGATTATAAAATGGCATAATTCTTATATATCATCATATATATAAACAAATTTTATTTATATATTTACTTTTAACACTTAAATAAACATATTTTAAAAGAATTGAGGAAGAATGAAACAAGATAAGATGCATTGTCAAATTATATTAACAATTGATACAAATCTTTTGGAAATTAAATTAAATTACGTAAACTAACTTATATAATAAAATTAATAGTTTTAAAAAAATTTGGTCTAATATTTTATATATTAAATATATAGATAATATTTAGTAAGTTAAATAGCAAACCAAATTATCTCGTATATATGTTGTTGTTTTCTGAAAAAATAATTGAGTAATAGATTAACAAATATGTAATGAAAATGTGAACGAATTGTTATCTTAATTAAGAAATCTATCATTTTTTTAAGTGTAATCAATATAAAATATTAGTAATATGTGTTAAATATAACATTTACTTTTTTTTATTGATATTTTAATATGATATGATAGTAAAAATGTATTTAATATATTATTTCAATATAATGAATATTTGCATGTCATAAATATAGTGGTAGAACTTGCTACTATTGATAATTTAAAGAAATACTATAATAAAATTACGAAATTAATTAATTTATAATATGAAATTTAATTAATGGGTAAAATATTATGATTATGATTTATTGATTAAATGTGTATAATAATAAGATAGAGATTCATATATTTGGATAGAATTGTTAATTAAACAACACAAATTTTAATATAGAATTAACATTTAATTAAATAGATATAAGATCATGATAAAATAAAGATTTGATAAGATAGATCTAAAAAAAAGGATGATGTGGCGTAATATGGTGGAAGAATTAGCTTCCGCTTTAGTATATAGTAATAGATACTTAATAGTATTATATTTTTCATTAATCATATATGATTATCTAGCTATATTAGAATTTGTTTATATAAAAAAAGTAGTTTTTTCTTATAAAAAATATTTTTTTAATAAAAATAAAATCCAGTCCAAAACCAGATCGGGATTGGATCGGATTGAATTTTTTTGGTCCATAAGCTTGGGGCAATTCGGACCCGGTCCGGTCCGGTCCGGTTTTGGACTGATGTACACCCCTATTCATATTAATAAAAAATATACAATCATTTATTTGAAAATGCACACTCAATTTAAGCGGATATACAAAGTCATTCTCATCACATTTTACACACTCATTACATACCCACATAAAAAATCACACAATATGCGATTAGGAGCATGCACATTCATATTAATCGAAAATGCATAGTCATGTTATTTGTAAAGACACAATCAAGTTAAGTGAAAATACATTAGAATTCTCCCACCAAAAAAAATACATTGTCATTCTCCTCACATTTTGCACACTCATTACACACTTACATTAAAAATCACATACATTTGAATTAGGACCATGCACATTCTTTTTTTTTTTAATGCAATCATGCGATCTCAATCCTTCATATAATGCAATAAAGTGGACGTGATTTTATTCTCATTTCTCTCCTTAAATATTATTCTCCCGTTAATATGAATGTGCAGTTGTCTCCCAGAAAGCCGTGGCGTTAATGTCAAGATATTTATGTACAATCCAGATCACCTATTGCAACTTGTATTCCGTTCCCTATTCCATTGATGTTTTATTGGTCAACATGGATTTTTAAAACCTAATTTAATTATATTAATTAAAATCATTGGTTCTAAGCAAACAAGAATGGAAGAACAGTGAAAACACCAAAACAATACACTTCATAATTTTTAAAAGACAAGTAACAACTAGAAGGCTTGCCCCGTCCGATGGACGGGTGCACGTCAGAAATATATTAGAAAGTTAGAGATTGTTCTTCATAATAAAAAAAACAAAAGCATAATAACAGTCGTGTCAAATAAACTCACCTAGCATACTTTTGGGATTCGAATCCTCCGTCCCACTCCCACGTCCCATTTCCGTCTCCCTCCCTCCCTATTGGCCAAAATTATTTATTTCGGCAGAATTAAAGGGAAAATATAGGGGGTACCCATACTTTCAGCCAATAGGAAGGGAGGGACACGGGAATGGGACGTGGGAGTGGGACAGAAGATTTGAATCCAGCATCTCGTACCTTAAATCAAAATTTCAACTAAGCTATATATCAAAAACTCCAACACTCTAACCTCTATCTAAATTCTAGTGTGAGAAACACATTGAGATAATGAAATCCTAAATCTAGTCCAAGATCCCCAAATCAAACCAACACCCAAATACACCTCACTCCCTTTCTTTATCAATCTTAAACCTCTAGTTTGCTTGAACATGGCCGAGAACGCCGCCCGACCCATGGCTGAGAAGGACGCTTGTTTCTTTGTCGAATCTCTTATGTCAAACGGTCTTTTACTTTTTTTTGTGTAGACAATGGCGTTACATAGCGGTCGTCGGATTCCATTTGATGGTTAGCAAATTTGATTTTATCTTCGTTAATAGTAATTTCTTTCGGTTTTAGGCTTGTCGACCACTTTGAGTTTCAACCATCAATGTTTTTCATTGACAACCCACCTCTTGAGACATTACTTACGAGACAAGTTTGTTTTACTTGCTAGTCAAGTTTGATTTTACTTGTGGGGCAAGTTGTGCTTTACTTGCTATGCACGTATGGCCTACTTACCTTGCAAGTTTGATTTACTTGCGCTGAAAGTATGAAATACTTGCGGTCCAAGGTCTGGTTTTTTTTTTGCAGGATCGCTCATTCTTCAATCATGTACTAATCTTTTGAAGAATTGGAGCAATGGTTGACATCGGACCGAGTTGTATTAGGCGAGGTCGTTTAGTGCTCTAAGGTCCTTCATTTTTGTGGAGAGAACGTAAGATGTCCATTTCGTACACCCTAAAATGGGTTGATCTGCTGCTTGCGGCGCTAAGATATTTAGTGCTATACTCACCCCGATTATGCTCTCACTTTGTTCTTTCTTTTCAGGGATTCGTACTTTCCTTTTTCGATTCCGTTAGCATTGAGTGTCTCTTTTGTTGACTCTTTTAGCCGTTTATGGCTTCCGTTTTAAATGGCCTTTTGGACTACCAAATCTGTTTGGTACTCCGAATTCTCACCGTGCTCAAAAAAAAAATAAAAAAAATAAACCCACCTAGCTATCTTTATAAACTAAATCATGTCATATATATCCATATACACATCAATAAGTTAAGAGTCTCCTGTTGCACTATAGCCATGACAAAAAGGAATTATATATACCGGAGGTTTTCCATTCTTTTGATTTGGGATCAAACCAAAACAGAGTACAAACAGTGAAGATATGCTTCACTTTACCATGCACGTTTCTTACAACCTAGTTATAGCACAAGGTAGGGTGTCGAACACTCGGAAGTTCGTGCGATGAGTGTACCAAAAAGATTGGGAAAGAAAAGCTAAAACAAAGGAAAGTCAAGAGAAACCACTCGGGACCGACATGGTCACTTCGGGCCCGAGGTGGATCGACAGAGAAATGCACAGGACCGACACTAATGTAATTCGGGTCCGACATCTGGGAATGTCGAACTTGCAAAAATAGAGAGATAGATCTTGGGTTTTTGGGTTCCTCCTCTAGTAGATGTGGGTAATTCCACCCCAATTCAGCCAATAAGTGTTGATCCTCGTGAGATCGAGGTTGTTCGCCTCGGCCCCGCCACTTCTACACATCGACCCTAGGGAATTTTACCTCCCTTTCGATGCAAGGTCAAGTGATAGGCAATCGATCGCTTCTGTTCACTCTTGCCAATCACAAGCCCTTGATCCCTTGCTTCCATAAGAGATTGTAGCTTTATGTAGAGTGGGTTCCTAGATCAATCACTTAAGGCTATGGAATTGGGGGTTCAAACCCAACCTAGCTAGAGGTTTCCCCCATAGCCCAAGATCAATGGAATCTACTCCATATGGCTACAGTAAAAAACAATCAAATCATAAAGCAAACAAGTCTCAATCATCCAAATCAAAGCAAAGCCAAATTTCATTCAAAGCAAAGGAAACCCACAAACTCTAATCCAAAATCCACAAATTGCAAATCAAAATAAGAACAAACTCACAATTCCTCCCTAGATCTATCCTTCTCCACCGATTTTCTCTTCCTTCTCCCCTCTTCTCCTTCTCCTTGCTCTCCAAGTCTTCCTTGAGCCTTTGAGAGTGATTAGTTGTGTGTAATGATTGTCTACTCTTCTCTAATTATCCTCTCTCCTTTTAATTAGAAGCTAAGAATACCCAAAATAGAAGAGGGGCAAAAGTGGTAGATCACATTCCTGTGCCTTGGTGCCCAATCCACACTTCCGCCGACTTGGACCAACACGGGTGTACCTCGGGCCCGATGTGCTGGCACCTCGGTCCGACGTCCTGGAGTCGATCTTGGGGCCGAGTTTGCTGGGGAACTCGATCCTAGCCTCGGTCCAATCCTCTTCTTGGCTTTTCTTGTACTTCTCTTCATGGTTTGCTCGGCTCTTCCGCTCCTTTATGCTCGTGTTTTTCTCCTCCTTGGGGTCTCCTTCCAAAACATCCTCGAATCATGCCAAAAACACCTACAAAATGCACCAAATTCGCATAGTCTCCAAATCTCATAGAAAATCGGAATCTAAGCTAAAAAGGAACAAAACTCACAAGAACGGAAACAAAAGACACATATTTACATAGGAAAATAACCTCTGAAACACCACCAAATTGTGAGACATCAGAGACAAACTGAACAAGTTAACAAATTTTCTTGACAATTTGAAGAGTTTGGCCAAAAGCATGAATTGCACATGGATTAAGGCTCATCAAGCCCTCAACAGGAAACAATACAGAAGCATGATTACACAATTATTCTCAGTTAGCAAAAGCTTAGCCTAGATAATATGTACCAATCCATGAGATCATGCAGATTCAATCTAGAAGGCCAAGAGTAGCAAACTCACACATGCAGATTGAACAACAACAAAAGGGATTATCAATAATCAAGCATCAAGCATACATGGCACCCATGTCTATCCAGGATCTCAAACAAAGAACAACACAGAACAATTCATCACAAAACTGACATACAATCACAACAAACGCAAGGAATGACAACATCAAGCATCAGGTTTCAATAACAAGCCAAAACAAACACAAAAAAAAAAGCATGCAAGCTCTCAAATCCGACAATGGGTTGCCATCACAAGATGGTACCCGGCTTGTGTAACACCCCGCCTTTCGGACAAGGCGTTACTCAGTAGTAGACCTCACGAGGCACTACCAAGCTGGTTCGACAACGAACATTCGGATCTTGCAACGCGGGCACGGCGAGAAAACATAAAAAACATTTAACTTGTATTTGAATAAAATAACATTTATAATTTAAAACAAGTTAGCATGCACTAATCCCCAAGATCAAATTCGAATCCAAATACTCAAATTCCAAATCTCATTCTAAAGGACAAACATCTGCAAGAACACTTAATATATTCCAAATCAAATAATGATAAAACTAGCAATATGATGATAACCCAACCCCAACACTATGACACGCGCTACTGCTCCGCACCACCATTGCGCCGAGGCTCGGTCACGGGATCCTGATTACCTGGAATGAAAAATAGGTCCCCGAGGGGTCAGATCCTATCCTATCAAGTCAGAATCAACATGGAAGTTACAAGACGTTTCAAAACCGTTTTTCTTTCTAAGGTCAGCAAACAAGTCCGCAATCGCACACATATCTCTAGTTCAGTCCTAGGTCTAGTTAGTCACTCAATCAATTCCACATAAAACACGCAATCAGAATCTCTACCTATGGTATGGGCACTGCCTCAACACCACATACCTTACGCTACCTATGTTGCAACCCTGCCTCAACACTGCACGCGACAACCGTCTATTCCATTACAACCATCCATCCTCATTCCAACCGTCCATCCCATCACAACCATCCATAATCAGCCTCCATTGGAGCGCTGCCCAATCATAGAGAAAACAACTACGAAAATATGCGTAGATAGATAGCAACTTTCAAAAGCAGGTTTCCAAAATCATTTACACATAGCACACATATCAAAACATTTTAAAAAAATCGATCGGGACTAGTTCCCAAAACCAATCTCATAACTACCACGCAACCCTAACAGGCTATAACAAGACTGAGCAAGTCGAAATTCGACTTACCTGCTGGATGAAGGAATTTCGCTATGACGGAGGAAGCTAACGGCTCAGGAAAATAAGTCACCTAAGAAAAAAAAATGATAATTGACGCGTCCTTAGCTTAAGGAGGTTATTATTATTTAAGAGAATTAAAAGAAACCCGTAATCTAGGAACCGAACTCGACTTAGCACTGACCCACCCGAATAACTAGAATTTTAATCCACCTAATTAAACGAAACCCACCTAATTAACTCTAATACCCCCATCCCATTATACGTACCCACAAACCCCAATTCCATCTTTTCTTAAGAGGTAAGCGGGCCCACCGGACTTTGTTTCTATCTCCTAACTCTCATGGCCCCACGGCTCCTTCTTTCCACAATTCCCCATGGACCCCACCACCTTTCTTCAACCTCTCGCTTCTCACAACCCAAAATCCCGATCTATCCGGCCTCCACTAAAACCTGATGTACCATTCCGGCGCCCTCACTCCCTCTCACGCCATTCCCTCGTTCTCACACGACAAGCCCCGCCCGAACTTCGCCAGCCCAGTTCCGCAGTTTTCCTCGTTCGCCGCCGACCCCAACGAAAACCGGATCTAAGTCTAACCCCTTCGCCGACGGCCTGACCCGATGCCGTTACGGACTCGGACTCCCGACCCCGACGCCCAACAACCCAATGCAGAAACTAAAATAAAGGAAGGCAACCGACGATGCTAACCGAACAGAGGAGACGTTGACGACTCCGGCGGAAACGGTCTGGACAACGAAGGGTACACCAATTCTGGAGAAAAGTAAACCGAGAGTTCGAATGGGTTGCCGGAAAGAAAGGGAACCGAGGAAGGCAAGGAAGAAAGTTCTTACCGGTGAGCCACGGGCTGAGGGATCGTACGAGGACTCCGGCGACGAAAAAAACAACGGAAACGGTCACGATTGGAGGCTGGCAAGGGGTTCACGGTCGATGACCGCCCAGAAGATTAGCACGCAGAGAGTAAGAAGAGGCGAAAGGCACGAGAACAGAAAGAGAACGGAAGAAGACAATGGGTTAAGCTTACCGGAATTTGAGAATGGACGGAGTCGGACGCGATCGAGAATGATAAGGCACGGTGGATGTACTGCGGAAGTTTTGGTCTTTGGGAACGAATTGGATATCAGGATATATAGCACTAATTACGGATATTGATTTGCTTGGAACAAACTGGAGATACGTTAAACTTTTCTAACTAATTGCTTGATTTCCCAAATTCGAACTAACTATCTTCTAGTTAGAGATAAGTCCGAATCTATCTTCTTGTTAAAGATACCCGATATTCCTAGTCTCTCCAACAACGTTAGCATACCCACACTAAAATCAACCGGGCTTGAATCCCTAAATATCTTTTAGATAGCTAATTACCCTTAGAAAGACTAAATTATTTATTTGGCTCGAAAGAGGTTAACGGTTTGCTTATGGACAAAAACGGGACCGATAGAAATAGCTTGCGGGTCAAGAAAACGGGACCGATACGAGATAGATTACGAGACAGATTAGAACCGAGTATTACAGCTTGAGCGTGGATCTCAAACAACACAGAGATAGATCAAGGCAATTGGAGACAATTACAATAAAAACGGGTGTCCGGATTCAACAGGCAAATGAACAAGAGCAAACAAATTGAACATGCAACTAAACACATGGGATAAATCACTCAAAATGCAATCGGAGCCAAGGTGAAAGGGGACTTAGCTACTCAGATTCAGATGAATCTGGGACGATTTCGCCCTCAGAGCCCTCAACGGGTAATGGATCTGAGCCAAGAACGGCTGAGGGGGGTGCCGAGGCAGACAGAGTGACGTGCTTTGGCTGCTGCTGCACAGCGCACTCAAGCCCAGCGTTGGTGCCGTTATTTGTAGATAGAGTTGCATTTGGCAGGAATCGATTTGTTTCAATTGGAAACCCTAATTTGTTTTGGAATTGACTAGCGTTTATCTAGGCTAGACTCTTGGATATATATAGGATAACATTTATATATGATGATTGAGGTCTTGTTGTCAATTCACGCTGAATGAATACCGTAAGATTGAGTTGAATTTCAATTGAAAATTTGCATTGACCTTTGGTTCAGGTCTTGCTCAGTGGTAGCAATAGAGTCAGTGGTAATGCTTTTGGCTATTGGATTGAAATTAGGGACAAGTTCAGTTATGGCCTATGGGCGAGAAAGATGATACACTGGGGAGGGGAGGAGATGGGATTTGTTACCAAAAGGTGAGATGGAATATGGGTTGTCTTCAAAAGGTAGAAGAAGGGAACCATGGGTTTCTTTGTAAATTTTGTATATTTTTGGGGTAAACTTGGAAAAAATATGGTGATGTTTTTTTTGGGTGACATTTAGCATCCCATTGGAACTAGCTTTGTTAGTCCCGTACTAAGTACCCGATAAATCTCAACAATTTTGAAGGATTATAAATAATTAAAAATATTTTTCGAGATCACGATAACATCATTTCTTAATTTATGTTTGGAAGTATTAATCTTTAGATAAATAAATTCATCAAATTTAATTTTGATAAATTTCACCCTATATATTATTTTGCCAACTTAGATTTATTTTTAATATTATCAGTATATATATATATCTTATAGAAGTGTAAACCGCTTTTTTAAATGGTCAATGTGGTAGTCCCCAAGAGTTGAAAAATTAAAAACCATTAAATGCAGAAGTGGTAGTTACTAGAAGTTGAGAATAACAAAGTGTCTATAAAAGTAAGTTAGAGAAAGGTTGAAAAAGAGTGGTATGTGAAATTTAAAGGGATTTGAGATGGTTGAAAATAATTTTATTTTATTTATTTTGGCAAAACAAAGGATATGAACATGAAAGTTATGATAGAATGGGCGGTTGGAGAATTTTTTAAAAATATATTTATTAAAAATTTGCAAAAGAGGGGGTAAAAGTAATGATGGTGTGACTTAAGGAGAAAACTCGAAAAGTTTTTATTTTAAAGTATAGAAGGACAAGTGTATACTATACTAAATATGAGAAAGGATATATAATTCGATATATTTTATAAACATAAAAAGTATAGACCCGGCAATAATCCTATGTCTATTCTATTTCGAAATTATTTTATTATATCATATAAATGATAATACGTAACAATCAAGTGAGATTGAAATAAGTTTTTACAATGATGTTTAAAGAGGGTAAGAGTGAAGTTGAAAAAGGTTGAGAAAGGTTTTAAATACAATATAGAAAATGGGGATCTAATGTCATGAATAGTTGATAACAATTAAGAGAGGTTAAGAAAAAGAAGTTGAGAAAGCTTAAAAATGAGAAGGAAAAGTGAGCATTGATAGAGAAACATATAAATAAAATTTCTTGAAAAAAATGTTAAAGGAATTGTGACATGGTTGAATGTGAAAGTTGAAAAAAAAATTATATAAATTTAGCAGCATAGTATTTAAACTTCACTATAATCAATATTACCTAAAGTTATTGCTTCATGAAATAAATTATACATTTATATATATGTAGATTCCGTTCCTGACAATTATTTTTTGAATTAAACTGCATACATTTAAGAGTAGTTATAAATTATAACATAACTTAATTGGTTTAATTATTACATAGTTCATAAACTAAAATTTCTTGTGTAAATATATCGTACATTATTAGATCACTTATTTTACTCGAATAAATAAAATATATGGAATGGAACTATATCATTGTTGGTGAATGTAAGAGATATAGAGACCACATTCTCAACTTATAAAGAAAATTATAAATGAAATAGTAAAATAAATTTATGAAAAAATATTACAAGGAATTTATGAAAGTTAAGAAAGGAGTGGGTTGAAAAAGAAAAATGTGGAAGCTGTGAAATTAAAATTTAGAAAACATAAAAGAGATAGAAAAAAATTAATAAAAAAATTGAATATTAGAGGCCGGGAGAGATTGACATGTGGTTGAAGGAGAGTGTTTTAAAGATATAGGATGATTTGAGCATTTTAGAAGTTATATTAGGTGAATTACAACTAAGGTTGTTTTCCACATATTTATTAGTAAAATACTCTTTTTAACTATGAATAGCCTTAAATTTAATGTGGCATAGACGAATGTAACTCTAGTGTTGATGTACTTCTTCTCCTAGCTTTATTGTATCAACCGCTCACTCCTAAGGAATGAGTGTCGTTGCCCACCTCTCAACCTCCCCATCGATGGTATGTAACCTAATCTCATAACCTCTCTTACCCTACCACCGCTATGATTGGCGACAACCCTCCTAACAATCTCATCTCTGACAGTTAGAACATCGACAAGAACATCACCTCTAGGACAAGGTTTGCCATTGAGACCTCCAAATCAAGTTTTCACTTAGCTTTCATTGTTTCCAATGTGAAAACTTTGATACCCCTTGTACTTGATTTCTGCAACACCTAATACAACTGTAGGGGGAAACTTTTTTAGGTTGTTGCCCGCCTCTTAGTCTTTAATCATATCGACAACCCACAATACCTTGTCTCTCTAAAATCAACAATACTTTATGAGATCAACTCGATGCAATTATATTACAATGGATTTATCCTACAATCTCTCAACATTTTACGCTCACCATTCTTAAAATGAACTCCATCGTCTAATCTATGCGGAACCACTGATAATACGACGTTTCGTGCAGTGTATCTTCAAAACCAATTTGCTCGATGATGGTTAGAAATGTTCTCATCCATCTCTATGTAGTGACAACATCTAAAAAACATTGTCGATTAATTGTTTAATTTTGATGCCAAAATCTCTAATCATGCAAATGTAATTCAACTTTTTGCCAATCATACCCTATAACTTGACATGTTGTTATTAATGAGTTTGAAGCTTCACTAGATCAATCTAACAAAAAAGTTTACCTCTCTTTAACAATGCAAATCTTCAAGTTCTTCTCCAAATTGTGAATGATGACTTATGTCTACAAATAATCCTATAAGAGTATTTATTATATCCTAATAACTTGGGGCAAAAGATATAATAAAAGTCAATTAAAATTCCAAGTCAGTGAAACACTCCAGACCATTCAGACGGGTCTCTCCTGGGATAGAGCGCTCCCTAGGGTTTAGCGCGCCGTCTCTGTGAGTTGTGGGTCTAGCAGCGTGCTAGCTAGGTCTTCCGCAGTGAAGATAGCAACTTTTCACCTGGGTTTCTCTGGGACAGCCTTCTCTGGCCTGTCTTGCTTTCCGTTTTCACTCTTTTCACGTTTTCCCGTTTGGTTGATTGGTGCGAGGTTTCCTGTTTGGATGTTTTTGAGCTCATCAATGACGTCGGGTTTAGAAGAACAGTGGAGCAGGCTTTCATTGACAGAGGAGGAAAGCCACGTTGCTGAAATAGGTGGGCTACAGGATGATGCTAAAAAGGCTAAATACCAACTAGCGGTTGCAGGAAAGCTGATGACTCAGAAATTTGTAAACAAAAAGGCTATGAAACGAACTCTGGAGCTTTTATGGAAACCAAGGAAAGGTCTGGTTGTAAAGGAGGTTGGGCCAGATACCTTCATCTTCCAGTTTTGGAGCGAGAATGATAAAAGATGGGTGCTTGAACATCAACCTTGGAACTTTAATGGAAATCTAGTTCTCCTACGCGAGATAGAGGGGGATGAGAAGCCGGGAGAGCTGCGTTTTGAAACACTGCCCATTTGGGTGAGTGTCTTGAACTTGCCGTTCAATCAGAGGAATGAGGGAGTTGCAAGGATTATAGGGGATAGAATGGGAAAGTTCTTAGCTTTGGAGGAGGAGTCTTCGCTAGGATGGAGTGAAGCGCTGAAAATCCGGGTTGAAGTCCAAGTTGAGAAACCATTAATGAGGGGTTTGAAGGTTGGGCTAGGCAAAGGGGAACCTTCGTGGTTGGCCTTCAAGTATCATCACCTCCCTGATTTTTGCTACAAGTGTGGGCTCCTGGGTCACACAGATAGGGATTGTGAGAAGGGGGAGGATGGAGATGAGGAGGATGGCTATCAATACGGGCCTTGGTTGAAGGCGGACGTCGTGAGAAGCTTGGACAGAGATAAGGAGGAAAAGGAGGAGGAGAGGAAGAAGTTTGACAGGCTGCAGTCGAGACTCGATCCACAGGCAAAGAAGGGAACCTCTAGGAGGAAAGGCGAGGCTAGGGATGGGGCAGAAGGCGGTGTGGTTGGGCCGGGGTTTAGAATTGAGGGACCTCCAGTAGACCATTCCAAGAAGCAGATTGTGGAGGAGAAGAGAGCTGATTTGGAGAGGAAGGAGCTGGGGAAAGAAGGGAGTGAGCAGAGTTCTGGGTCAGCCAGGGGAGGCGACAGTTCAGTTGATAAGAGGAAAGCTCCCATGGAGAAGGCAGAGGGTGGGAAAGAGGAGAGACCACCACGGAAGTCGTTCAAGAAGCAGGCAAGGGAGAAGATTGCGGAGGCTGGCGAAGTGGGTGGGGGGGAGAGCAAGAAGAGGAAAGAATGGGAGGTTTGTTCAGAGATGGAGGTTGATGATCAAGGCTTGTTTGAAGTTCCGGTTAAACACCAAAAGACTTCTGCAACCTTGGTTCAACTGCCAATTCAGGCGGAGGTTGGAGATGTCCAACCCCGCCGAGAGCCATGAGTTGCTTAGGATTAAACTGCCGGGGCTTGGGCAACCCCGGGGCAGTCTCATCCCTGAAAGAGTTGTTGAAAAGGGAGGCCCCAAGTTTGGTTTTTCTCTCTGAAACCAAGCTTGTGTCACATGAATTTAAGAGAGTTCTGCAAAGGTGTGCTGGTTATGATGGAGTGGCGGTTGACTGTATGGGAAGAGCTGGGGGATTGGCGTTCATGTGGAGGTCGACTGTGAAAGCTTCTCTGTTGTCTATGTCGGCTCACCATATTGATATGAGGGTGGATTCAGAAGATGGGTTTTGGTGGAGAGTGACTGGGTTTTATGGATGGCCGGAGGTTGAGTTAAGGAAGAACTCTTGGAGTCTTATGAGATTACTCGCATCTCAACTTTCAGGACCTTGGTTATGTTTT
The DNA here is from genome assembly GCA_934048045.1 of Polygonum aviculare. Classification (NCBI taxonomy): domain Eukaryota; kingdom Viridiplantae; phylum Streptophyta; class Magnoliopsida; order Caryophyllales; family Polygonaceae; genus Polygonum; species Polygonum aviculare. The sequence goes on along the minus strand of OW204023.1, from coordinate 11,757,911 downwards.
GGTGATTTCAACGAAATTCTAGAGGAGCACGAGAAGAAAGGAGGTGCGGCTAGGAACAGGAGACAGATGGATGAGTTTAGAGAGGTGGTGGAGGACCTCGAGCTTCAAGATCTAGGCTTCACTGGGCATAAGTACACTTATGACAATGGGCGAGTGGGGGCTAACAATGTTCAATGTCGCCTAGATAGGTTCCTAGCTTCTAAGGATTGGGTTGAGCTCTTCCCAGAGGCGAGGGTGGTGCATTTAGTTAGGGAGAGGTCAGATCATGCTCCCATCAAGTTGGAGTTACAGAAAGTTGAGGGAGCTAGGAGGAGAAAAGTGTTTAGATTTGAGGAGAGATGGGCTGAAAATGAAGACTGCAGGAAGATTGTTGAAGAGGTGTGGAGGATGGAGGGTGAGGGTGCGTTGGAGGCTGTGGATGTGTGTGCGGCTAAGTTCTCAGCTCTGGCTATGGATGAGAGGAAAATTAGGAGGCTGATTCAGAAGAAGAGGAAGCAATTAGAGGCGCTAAATCGGGGGAATCTCAGTAAGGAATTATGGAGAAGAAGAGGTCAGTTAGTGAGGGAGATAGAGGCTCTTGTGAGGGATGAAGAGCTCTATTGGAGGCAGCGGAGTAGGGCAATTTGGATCGGAAAGGGTGATAGAAATACTAGCTTTTTTCACAAGTCAGCCTCAATCCGGAGAGAGTGTAATAGGATTGATAAGTTGTTGGGGGAGGATGGGGAGTTGTGCTCGGGTAAGGAGAAGATTGAAGGAGTTGTTTGCTCTTACTTCTCGAGTATCTTTTCCAGTAGCCATCCGACAGAAATTGAGGCTGTGTTGGAAGATGTGGATAGGGTGGTGTCGAGTGAAATGAGGGAGGAGTTAGAGAGGAGCTTTAGAAGAGAGGAGGTGGATGAGGCGCTCAAGGAGATGCATCCACTGAAGGCCCCGGGTCCGGATGGCATGTGTGCACTGTTTTATCAAACTTTCTGGGATGTTGTGGGGAATAAGGTGGTAGGGGAGGTGCTCGATTTTCTTAATGGAGGGGTGCTGAACAGGAGATGTAATAGAACTTTCATAGTGCTGATTCCGAAGAAGAAGAAGGCGATGGAGATGAAGGATTTCAGGCCAATTTCCCTTTGCAATGTGTTCTACAAGTTAATCTCCAAGGTTCTTGCGAATAGGCTGAAGCGTATTCTTGAAAGGATTATAAGCCCTAGCCAGAGTGGTTTTGTCCCTGGAAGAATGATCACTGATAATTTCATGATTGCTTTTGAGATCTTCCATCATCTTTCCAGTAGAGGGAAGAATTTAAGGCATCTTGCCTTCAAGCTTGATATGTCAAAAGCCTATGATCGAGTCGAATGGGGATTCTTGGAGAGGATGTTACAGCATTTGGGTTTTGGAAGCCTGTGGATTTCCAGAGTCATGGAGTGTGTTTCCTCGGTTCAGTATTCGGTGCTCATTAATGGAGAGCCTTCCAATAGCTTCTTGCCGCAGAGGGGACTAAGGCAGGGGGATCCCCTGTCTCCCTATCTTTTTATTCTCTGTAGTCAGGCTTTGTCGGCTTTGATTGAGAAGGCGGTGAGTAGCAATTTGCTATCGGGAATTCGGATTGCTCCTCAAGCCCCTAGTATTACTCATCTCTTATATGCTGATGATTGCTTGCTGTTTGCGGATGCCACACCAACCCAGGCTTCGGAGGTGAAGAGGATTCTAAAATTGTATGAGAAAGCCTCGGGTCAGGTGATTAATTTCGACAAGTCGGAGGTTTGTTTTAGCAAGGGGGTGCCTTCTCAGGTTAAGATGGAGATTCAGGATATCTTAGAGGTGACTGGTGTGGAGCACTTCGAAAGGTACCTTGGACTCCCAACCTGGGTCGGCAGGGCTAAGAAGGAAGTTTTCGGGGCTGTTAGAAGAAGAGTTGAGAAGAGGTTAGGGGGATGGAAGAGCGCGCTGCTGTCTAAGGCTGGAAGAGAGACCATGATCAAGGCTGTTGCGCAGTCAATTCCTACCTATTGCATGAGTTTATTCAAGCTGCCATGTTCCTTTTCGGATCAGTTGCAAGCTTTGATAAGGAGATTTTGGTGGGGCCAAAAGAAGGAGGAGAGGAAAATTCATTGGTGTAGCTGGGAAAGATTGTGCAGGTCTAAGGCGGTTGGAGGTTTGGGATTCAAGGAGATTGAGCTTTTTAACTCTGCTTTGCTGGGAAAGCAAGGTTGGAGACTTCTGACGAACCCAAACTTGCTTGCTGCCCAAGTCATGAAAGCTAAATATTTTCCTTTCAAATCCTTTTTGGAGGCTGATCTGGGGGATCGGCCTAGCTATGTGTGGAGGTCGATCTTTGGTGCGAGGTGGGTTGTTGAGAAAGGGGCGCGGTGGCAAATTGGGAATGGGGAGTCAGTGTATGTTTGGAAAGATCCCTGGATTGTGGGTAATTCTAATTTGAAGGCAATTTCTAAGGGACAGCCGAGTGAGGTATTTTTTAGGGTCTCAGATCTTATTGTTGAGGGTGGTGGTAGGTGGAAGGAAGATTTGATTGATGCGCTCTTCTTGCCTTTTGAAGCCCAGAGAATTAAAGCAATACCTTTGCCTGTATTGAGGATGGAGGATAGAATTATATGGAATCTTGACAAATGGGGAAAATTCACAGTCAAGAGTGCTTATGCAGCAATCAGAGATGCTGAGGGGGAGGATGCTGCTCCTTCATCTAGCTCTCCTGACTTGCGGATTTGGAGGAGAATCTGGACTGCTAAAACGCTTCCAAGGATCAAGGTGTTTGCGTGGAATGTCTGCAGCGAGACTCTTCCGACGATGGAGAGGTTGATGAGAAGAGTGGGGTCTGGGGATGGCTTGTGCCCGTGCTGTCAACAGTGCTTGGAGGATGACATTCACTTGATTCGGGACTGTAAGTTTAGCAAGGAGGTGTGGAGGAGGAGTGGGCTGGTGCCAGAGAAAGCGGCTCGTAGGGGCATAGATCTTATGGAAGTGATGGCTAATAGTCTTGATGAGGTCGATTTCTCCAAGTTTCTTTGCATCTCTTGGAAGATTTGGTCAAGGAGGAATTCTTGGGTGTTTGAGAATTCTTTTAAGGAGGTTGAGTTGTTGTTGGATGAAGCGCGTTGCCTGATGGAGGAGCTGTGGCGGGATGTCGAAAGAACAGAAAATGTGGTTTCCCCTGCTGTTTCTCCGAAGTGGAAGGCGCCGGATGTGGGATGGTTCAAGGTGAATGCTGATGCAACCTGTATGGAGGGGAAGGGTACAGGCTTGGGGGCGGTTGTGAGAGACTCTTGCGGGAGGTTCTTGGCTGGAATTACTGAGCAAACGCGAGTGGAGTTCTCACCTGGTGTGGCTGAAGCAAAAGCTCTTCAGAGGGGGGTGAGTTTGGCAATGATTCATGAGCTGCAGCACGTAGAAATTGAGGGAGATTGCCAAGAGTTGATTCTTGCTTTGCAGGGAGTTAAGGAGTGTCCAGCTGAATTTTTCTGCATTGTCCAGGACATTCTACTGATGTGTAGAAGCTTTAGTTCCTGTCGTTTTGTGTTTGTTAGGAGGCTGTGTAATGAATTAGCCCATGTTTTGGCTAGGTGTGACCCTTGGGTCTTTGGAACTCGGGTTTGGGATCGTTTTCTCCCACCTGCTGCTTGTAATGTTTGGTTAAAGGAGTTGAATGAAGAAGGTTAGCCTTGGGGCGCCTGTTTCTCAAAAAAAAAAAAAAAAAAAAAAAAAAAAAAAGTCAGTGAAACACTCCTTTCTCGCAACAAGAAAATGCATGACTAGCCACCAAAGCGGTATTGTGCTTCGTTGTGACACCATACTGTGGTTTACTGCGGTTGGCCTTTTTCGAAGGTTGCTTTGACCCCTATTTCAAGTCGGTATATAGATTTTCATTTCAGAAAGAAGGAATAAAATTGCTAATACTATACAAAATATATCTAAAGTAATCTAATCTAATGTGCATTAAGCATCTTTAAAATACTAAGTTTAGTGGAATTAAAATTACTAAGTTTGTGCTATCAACACTTTGTTCGGTTGGATCTCGGTTTTGACCAATAATCAACCACTATGGATTTTCTGTACTTAGAATTAGCATCTATGCCCTTATCTTAGTAATTGGACAACTCTTGGCTCTACATTGCACTAACAATAATCTCAGGCTAATTTCTCATACTTTGATCCCGGTTATGGTTTCGCTGCTCCTATAGATCCTGTCTACACTTCAGACACTTTGACACTCAATTTGCTGGACATATGCATCATGGATACAAGAGCGTCCTCTAATATGCCTAACAACTCCTATATGCTCTCGTCTATTACTTCTAAGGGCTCCTAGAATTTGTTAATTTTTGACAAGTATACGATGAATATGACTTAGTCTAAGACAAGCCCAATTATCCACCCCAATCGCCCATCGTATCTTCCAAATGTCCTTATAACCCTAAATATAATTAAAATTTTTGTGTCTGCAAGAAAATTTACATCAGATAATGATGTATATCTTGCATTTGACTTATTTACTTTTACATGATCTTGTAAAGGGAACCAACCGTCCGAGACATAACAATTTTGGCATACTCTACCCTGACACTGTTGTGTTGTCCTCATCCTCACTTGTGTCATAAGGAGTCATCCCAACTCTCACATGTTCATTTGGAGAAACATGTTAGGCTACCATTTCATAAACGTGTCTAGGTCACACCTTGTTAGTTCCGAAATACATAAATACTATGTCATACTTTTGGATGATTTTTCTCACTTTCTCTGGGGTTTTACTTTCAAATATATATATGTCTCATGAGTTTGACCATGTTTCATTTCCATCATACAATAAAAATACAATTTCAAGTATATTATTAAATCATTCCAATGTGATATGGGTAGAGAACTTGAGATTGATGAATTTCATATATTGTTTCAACAAAATGATCTAGATTAATTTTAGGCTTTGAAGTCCTCTAACTTCCTCTCAAAATGGCAAATCAAAGCGCATGATATGTACCATTAACAACATGTTTAAAACAATACTCCTTTCGTGGATCCATCCCACTCTTGTTTTGGCATTTTTTCTTTTGGCATGGCTACCAACCTAATCAACATCTTGCTATCATCTTCCTTTCATAATAAGTCCTACTCAAGCTCTATACAACACAATTCCCACGTCTAATCACCTCCATGTTTTTGGGTACTTATGTTTTCCTAATCTCTATGCTTATATCTTCTCATAAACTCCAACCTCATTCTTCCCCGTGTGTCTTCCTCGGGTAACCTAAAGACCATCAGAGCCACGTTTCTCTTGATCTTAAATCTTGGAAAATTATTCTCTCCCATTATGTAACATTTGATGAAAGTGTCTTTCCCTATGCCAAAACTAGTCCATCATTATCTCATGCCTATGATTTTCTCCATGATGATGACTCCATCTTGCCTCTAGTCTCCCATCACTTAGCGAGCTCACCAACTCCTTGGACACTGAATAACCACACCACTCCTTCTATTAGGAGTGACAAATTCTGACCCGATCCGAACTAACCGACCGAATTATCCGTTTCGATAACCGACCGATACTCGTATAAAATATTGATAAAATAAAATCCAAAACGGACTCAATCCAACCGAATTTGATCTAGAGGTAAAAATGACCCGTTTAAAAATAACCCGAATCCGATTACATCTAAAAATCTCAATCTGGTTTCAAACCAAAACCTAAATAACCAGATCCGAAATTACCAGACCGAGATATATCCGAAACCCGAAACAATCCAAACCCGATTATACCCGACATCCGAAAGAACCCGAACCCAATTGTACTCAATAATTAACAATTTAATATTATCATTCATTACTAACGATATATTTGTTTTACAAAAAATATAAGATCTTATTTATTGGTATATGAATATGATCACGACAATGGATATGATTTTGAGAATGTATAAGATCTCATAGATATTAATATCATTATATTGGTATATGTTTACATTGTACGCTTGAAATTAATATAGAAAAAAGTACATTATTTAAAAAAAAGTTAAATCAAAATTAGATTGATTCACTATTCGAACTATCAAAACCTAATTCTATAAATACAATTCTATTAAGACCCAATTCAATCAAAAATTGACTTAATAAAAACTGATTCAGTCGAAACCCATCCGAAACCGATTCAACTGATACCGATTTAATCGAAAACCGTTTCAACCGAAATCCGATTCAATCGAAAGTTGAAAAAACCGACTCAACTCGAAACCAACTGATAGAGCATATAGGTTGTAGTATTTAGGACATGTTTTGATTAGTTTTTCATGCATTTTTAGGTAGATTGTCCTTTATTTCGTAGTTTAGCTTTAGTGTTGGAAGTTTCGGAATCTACACTCGTTTGGTTGATATTTGCAGATATGGGTGATCGAGTGCCGGATCATGGTGATGGTGGATGTGGAAGTGAGCTTGAAGGTGCCAAAGGAGTGTGCATGAATGGAGGCTAAAGAAGAAATCAAGTGCCTAAAGTGATAGAGAGTCTCGAGCTACAGGTCAAGAAACGCGGGCAAGACAGTGAAAGCGCGCCCGCGCTTCAGAGTCCCAGACCGCGTTTTGACACCTGAGCATCTGGTGTGAAAACTCGGGCAGACAGTGAAAGCGCGCCCGCGCTTCAGGGTCATGGCCGCGTTTTCACCCGCGTCAGCAAAGAGGTATATTTTCGTTTGGGCTTGGGCTTTTGGGCTGAAACTTGTTTTGGATAGTATTTTTAGAAACCTCTTAGATGTATTTTTTGGATATTAATTTCTAGGTTTATATTCTCATAACTCTTGACTTTGAGGATTATTGTTAGAGTTTTGAGAAGAACAAGAATCCTTTGGAAGAATTGTAAGCTTTTCAATGTCTTTGAACAACTAAACCTTTTTTGCTTAACTAGTTAATTGAAGTTGTGAATTAAGTATTATTGTGAGATTTGATTGTTCTTAATTTCCCTTGACTAGATTGTTTTCTCTATGCTTGATTGAATAAGTTTGATTTAGGGTTTTGTTAGACTGGCCATCTAATTGAATCTCTAGGTTGAATTACATCTAGATCTTTCAAATTACCGGTTGGAATTAATTAGATCATAAGTAGAACCTTTAATCAATCTAGGACTGGTAGGACTAGTTGATTAAAGAAGAGAATTCAATTGCATGTTATTTGGATGTCTGGTTGCTCTGAATACATGTTTCTATTGATACTTAAATCTTAATGCTGTTGTCAAGTTGAATCTAGGAGGTCTCTTAGGTTATTTGATAATTAGGGTTGTTAGTACCGGTCGGGCTAATAACTAGAATTGAAGTAGGATTAATAATTCCATGAAGTTGGGTTATTAGCATTCCGTAGTAGATTAGTCAAGGTAAAAAGAGAATTTTGATAATCAATGATCAATAATCAAGTTCACAATGGATATTAACTGGTTAAGCATACTTCTCTCATATTTGATAAATCATCTTTAGTTTTGCATGTTCAATTTATTAGTTGATAGGATAACACTCAAAAAACCCCCGTTTTACATTCATCTGAGTATTTAAATTCAATACATAAAAATACAAGTCTCTGTGGGATTGACCCTTACTTCCCTACTACATTAGTTGGGTTGTTCGGATTACTTTGATAGGTATTAAGGCCACTAAAATACCTCTATCAAATCGGCGCCGTTGCCGGGGACTTCGTCGTCTTTGTGTTTTAATTTGTTTACTTTGTCTGGTATGAACCTGTCATATGGTTCATACCCGTGCTACTAACTCTTCACCCTTGTTGTTTGATTTAGATATTGACAGGACTTTATTCAGGTTGAGGAAGGAGATTCGCAATTCCTTTCACGAACTGCCTTTTGCTTCTAAGTCTGAGTCTGACGAGATGGGTGACGGTGATCTGAATGCTGTGGCATAGACTTTGAGGCAGCTGACTGCACCGGATCTGACCCAACAACCGTTGGCGGTGCAATTCCCTGAGTTGGCCGACGGAGTCAATTTTGAGCTGAAATCGGGGTTGATCCACCTTCTTCCCAAGTTTCATGGGTTGAGTGGAGAGGACCCAAATAAGCACCTAAGTGAGTTTCATGCAGTCTGCTCAAGCATGAAGCCTAGAGAGGTTACTGAGGATCAGATCAAGCTGAGGGCTTTTCCTTTCTCGCTCAAGGATTCAACCAATGACTGGTTCTATTATCTGGCACCTGGGAGTATTGACACTTGGCACAAGATGAAGAAAACATTCGTGGAGAAATACTTCCCAGCTACGAGGTCTAACAGCATCAAGAAGAGCATCAGTAATATTGAGCAGGCATCTGATGAGACCTTGTACGAGTATTATGAGCGGTTCAAGAGGTTGATTGCTAGTTGTCCTTATCATGGTTATTCTGACGAGGATCTCATATTGTATCTCTTTGGAGGTCTTCTGGATGATGAGAGGAGAATGGTTAATGCTGCTTGTTGGGGTTATATCCTTAATAAGACTCCTGCAGAAGCATTCCAACTATTTGATGAGCTATCTGAAGGTTCACGGCAATTCAACAAGTCTACCAGATCAGTGAATTCTACAGTTACTCAGTCATCTTTGCATGAGGAAGTTTCAGAGCTGAAGAACATGGTGAAGCAACTCACAATGTCTGGTGGGAAACAGCAGGTTAAGGCATGTGGAATCTGCTTAGATGTTATGCACCCAACAGATGCTTGCCCTACACTCCAGGAGCCGCAAGCTGAAGTTAATGCAATGGGTGGATATGGTCCACAAAAGCAGAGATATGATCCCTTCTCTAATACTTACAATCCTGGATGGAGGGATCATCCCAGCCTTCGATATGGAAATTCCAATCAGCAGCAGCAGTACAATCAACAAGGTGGTCAACCTGCTTACATGCCTCCTTTCAATCCGAAGCCTCAAGCACCTGCTTCAAACTCGATGTCAACAAAGGACATGATTCGGGCTCTTGCTCAAAGTGTGACTACGATACAAGGTTCCATGACCCAATTTCAGCAGGAGACCAAGTCAAGTGTCCAAAATTTGGAGAAGCAGGTGAGCCAAATTGCTAATGCTGTAAGCAAGTTGGAGGCCAAGGATTTTGGTAAACTGCCGTCTCAAACCGAGCTCAACCCGAGGCAAAATGTGAATGCCATAACTTTACGATGTGGTAAAGTGCTTGAAGATGCCCCGGGAAAAGCTCCTCATGCTACACAAGAAGAGAAGCCCTTGGAAGAAGAGGACGCAGGAGAGAACTCTAATTCGGGTGTACAGCTACGAAAACTCGGGTAAGACAGTGAAAACTCGCCCGCGCTTTCCGGCACCACCCCGCGCTATGCCTCTTGGGACGAATCCTCAGAAACGCGGGCAAGCACATCCCAAAACGCGCCCGCGTTTTGAAGTGGTAGCCCGCGGTTCTCCGCCCGAGTTTCAGGTCCCGAAACGCGGCCTATGACAGGCGAAAGCGCGCCCGAGTTCTCGAGCCAGCCCGCGTTTCCGATCGCAGAGGCGACTTCTCCTAAGTCTTCACCGACACCTCATATTTCACTTCCACCTTTTCCAGAGGCTCTCAAACGGACCCGAAAGCTTGAGAATGACAAGGAGCTCTTCGAGACATTTAGCAAGTGCGAGGTCAACATCCCGCTACTCAAACTCATCAAAAGTATTCCTCGCTATGCTAAGTTCTTGAAGGAGCTCTGCACAATCAAGAGAACTCAAAAGCTAAAGGGACAACAAAAGGTCAAAGTGAGTGAACACATCTCAGTTGTGTTGCAAAGGCGTATGCCCAAGAAATGTGGAGATCCAGGTATGTTCACTATCCCATGTGTGATTGGTGAAACAAAAATTGATAAGGCCATGCTAGATTTGGGTGCTTCCATCAATGTTATCCCTTATTCTCTGTACAAATCTCTTGAGCTTGGACCTTTGCATGATACTAGAGTTGTGATCCAATTAGCTGATAGATCTAATGTGTATCCTAAGGGTATAGTTGAAGATGTGCTTGTTATGGTTGATAAGTTGATTTTCCCTGCTGATTTTTATGTGCTAGATATGGAACATGATAAGCATGCCTCACCTATTCTTTTGGGTAGACCTTTCTTGAAGACAGCTAAAACTAGGATTGATGTTTGTAGTGGATCTCTCACCATGGAATTTGATGGGGAAAGGGTAGAGTACAATATATATAATGCTATGAAATACCCTGCTGATGTGAACTCTTTGTGTGCAATTGATGTGATTGAACCTCTTGTTCAAGAAAATTTTAATGTAAATGGCATACATGAGTTGCAATCTGCTCTTGAAAATTCTTTGGTGAACAACATGCTGGATTTTGAGCTTAATGCTAACCTGCAGGAAATTGTGGCTGATCGAGTTGAACACTCACTATGAGCGTCCACTCTTACCACCGGGCTCCAAGCCCATGCTACTAACCTTGCCAAGCGAGCAACTTGTTCCTTCTATTGTGCAGGCACCAGTGATAGAGTTGAAGCAACTCCCGGATCATCTTAAATATGCCTTCCTAGGTGATGGAGAGACCTTACCGGTGATCATTTCTAACAAACTAACGAAAGATCAAGAACACCAGTTGATTGAGGTTTTGAGGGAGCATAAGACCGCCATAGGATGGACTATTGCAGACATAAAAGGAATTAGCCCCTCTACATGTATGCATAGAATCTTATTGGAGGAAGAAGCAAAGCCCTCAAGACAACCTCAAAGGAGGTTGAATCCGCCAATGATGGAGGTGGTGAAGAAGGAGGTTCTCAAACTTTTCCAAGCAGGCATGATATACCCCATCTCTGACAGTCAGTGGGTGAGCCCTACCCAAGTTGTTCCCAAGAAGGGCGGTATTACAGTCATGGAGAACGAGCAAGGTGAATTGATTCCCACCAGGATCCAAACCAGATGGCGTGTGTGCATCGATTACCGCAAGCTCAATGCGGTTACTCGGAAGGATCACTTCCCCTTGCCTTTCATTGATCAAATGCTCGAGCGACTTGTTGGTCGCCCTTTCTATTGCTTTTTGGATGGATATTCCGGATATTTCCAAATAGCCATTGCACCCGAAGATCAAGAGAAGACGACGTTCACTTGTCCGTTTGGTACTTTCGCTTACCGAAGGATGCCATTTGGGTTGTGTAACGCGCCTGCCACTTTTCAAAGGTGTATGGTTAGTATCTTTTCCGAATACATAGAGCATTTCAGTGAGGTTTTCATGGATGATTTCACCGTACATGGGGATAACTTTGATTCTTGTTTAAATCACTTGACACTTGTGCTTAAAAGATGTAAGGATACTAATCTTGTTCTAAATTCTGAAAAATGTCACTTCATGGTTGAACAAGGAATAGTATTAGGTGATATAGTGTCCGCTAGGGGTATTGAGGTCGATAAGGCAAAGATTGAAGTAATTCAATCCTTGCCTTGTCCTGCTAATGTCCGCGAAGTGCGTTCTTTTCTTGGCCATGCAGGTTTCTATCGCAGGTTCATTAAAGACTTTTCAAAGACAACTTCACCTCTATGTGATTTACTCAAGAAGGAGACAGCCTTTGATTTTGGTGATGGGTGCAAGACAGCTTTTGATGAGTTGAAATTGCGTCTCACCACCGCCCCTATTATCCAAGCCCCAGATTGGTCTCTACCCTTTGAGATCATGTGTGATGCAAGTGACTATGTAGTGGGGGCGGTATTGGGGCAAAAGGTTGGGAAGGCATCTCATGTGATCCACTATGCCTCCATGACTCTGAATGAGGTGCAGAGGAACTACTACACCACCGAGAAGGAGTTATTGGCGGTGGTATTTGCTTTGGAGAAATTTCGGTCTTACTTGCTAGGGACCAAGGTGATTGTATACACCGATCATGCAGCCCTTCGTTACTTGTTGACGAAGAAGGAAGCTAAGCCCCGATTGATACGATGGATCATGTTGTTGAGCGAGTTCAACATTGAGATCAAGGACAAGAAGGGGGCTGAGAATGTGGTAGCGGATCACCTTAGTCGCTTGACATGTGAAGGGGAGAGTGGTTCACAAGTTTCACCTATTCGAGAAGAGTTCCCGGATGATACCTTGTTCGCAGTGCGTGTTGTTCAGCCTTGGTATGCAGATTTGGTGAATTCTCTCGCTGCGGGTGAGCTTCGATCGGTTTTGACCAAAGCCCAAAGAGACAAGCTTAGGAGTGAAGCAAGGTACTATGTGTGGGATGATCCATATCTTTGGAAGCATTGTGCAGATCAGGTCATTCGTAGATGTCTTCCCGAGAATGAGGTAACCTTTGTTTTGACCTTTTGTCATTCATATGCTTGTGGGGGGCATTTTAGCGCTAGAAAGACTGCTAGGAAGGTATTGGATGCAGGATTTTATTGGCCTACCATCTTTCGGGATGCAAACGCTTTTTGTAAATCCTGTGACCGATGCCAACGAGTCGGGAATATATCCCAGAAAGATGAGATGTCCCAATCTCCCATGATTTTTTGTGAAGTTTTTGATGCTTGGGGCATTGATTTCATGTGACCTTTTCCTAACTCATTTGAGAACTATTATATTTTGTTAGCGGTGGACTAAGTTTCCAAGTGGGTGGAAGCGAAGGCCACCCGTACTGATGATTCCCGAGTTGTGACAAATTTCTTGAAGACTCACATCTTTAACAGATTTGGGATCCCTAGAGCTTTGATTAGTGATAAAGGAACTCATTTTTGTAACAAGACGGTGAGTGCACTTTTGAGGAAGTACCATGTCACACACCGAGTCTATACAGCGTACCACCCCCAAACAAATGGTCAAGCCGAGGTGTCCAACCGAGAGGTCAAGTCCATTCTTGAGAAGACGGTGTCACCAAACCGGAAGGATTGGAGTATCCGGTTAGATGATGCACTTTGGGCCTATAGGACAGCTTACAAAACACCGATTGGAATGTCTCCTTTTCGGTTGGTGTTTGGTAAGGCATGTCACCTTCCAATGGAGATCCAACACAAAGCATATTGGGCAGTAAAGCACTGTAGCATGAAATTGGATGAGGCGGGTGCATTAAGGAAGCTACAGTTGCAGGAGCTAGAGGAGTTAAGGATGGAAGTCTATGACAATACCGCCATTTACAAAAGAAGACCAAAGCTTGGCATGACAAACATATTTGGCGCAAGCACTTCAAAGTTGGAGACAAAGTTTTGTTATATCAATCTCGTCTTAAGCTTTTCCCAGGAAAACTAAGGTCGAGATGGACGGGACCATTCGTTGTGACACACACATATCCACATGGAGCGGTTGACGTCTACGATAGTACTACTCACTCCACCTTCAAAGTGAATGGTCAGAGATTGAAGCCTTATTTCGATGGGTTTAGCAATGCTATACTTGACGAAACGGATTTACAGGAACCCGAGCCAACGACATGAGCAGCGGACCGTCGAGCTAACGACGTTAACCAAGTGCTTCTTGGGAGGCAACCCAAGCATTAGGATAGTTGTTTTTGATTTTTAGTGTTAGATTAGTTTAGTTTAGAGTAGTTTTGTTTTGTTTTTTTTCTCTTTGTTTTGTGTTTTTCAACCCGGCGTACAGGTCCAAAAGCGCGGGGAAGGGCCCCGAAAACGCGCCCACGTTTCGGAGCCCCAGACCGCGTTTCGCCTCCTGAAACTCAGTTTCAGAAACGCGGGCAAGTAGGCAAAAACGCGGCCGCGTTCTCGGGACAGCCCGCGTTTCCGTTCTCTCACAGCACGAGTTAAAAACTCGGCCGGCCCTTCTTTTCCTCATTCTACATCAGCAAAAACGCGGCCTCCCCCTAAAGAGCTCGAGCCTCCCTCCATTGTTGAACACTCCAAGCCCCAAACAACCCCAAATCAAGTGATTCTTCTCCCTAATCCACTCCTCTTCATCAATATCAAGTAATCTCTTCTCTACTCTTCTCTTTTCCTTGATTAATTTGTGATTTTTGAGCTTGAAATTCTAGACCTAGGTTTTGCCTAATTTCTCTAGATTTGTCAATTTCAACTCAAATTTGCAAGATTAATTGCTACTTGTTAGTTCCTTTGCATGATTCTAGCATGATTCCTTGATTTCCTTGCTTGTTCTTGTGAAATTTGGATTGTGATTGATTTTGCCTAAAACTAACCTTGGTAGTGGGGGAAGAGAGTGTTTGAGAGTTTTATTTGCTCCATTGTTGGATTGTTGTTGGATTGTTGTGAGATTGTCCTTGCTGGGACAATCAAATTTGCTTCTGGTGTTGTTTTGTTGATTTGTGGTGCAGGAACAGGTACAGAATGCCTCCTCGTCCAACAACCCGTAGAGGCTCTTCTAAAGCTTCATCTTCTCGTGCCTGTCCACAATCCGCTCGTCCCAGCTCGTCTTCTGCTCGCCCCCGGGCTCATCTCTCTCCGCCTACGGTTGTAGGGGAAGTGACCCCATCTGAGTTTGGGTTCAGTTTGAATGACCTTGTGCACTTTGAGCGATTTAGGCTCCTCCGTAAACGACCAATACATGCTCCTCGGTACTTGGATTGGGATTTTCTGACAGAATTGGGGTTGAAGGATGAGCTTAGGAAATGTGAGAATGCCCAGCACTTGAGAGATTTTCTCCGGCTACAGCAGCCTGCGTACAAGGGTCTTGTCTTGGAGTTTCTGAGCACTCTGGACACACGTATCCTTTCCGGGGCACATTCTAGAGTGGGGGAGTGCACCTTCCAGCTTGGGGGAGTGGGAAGGAGAATCGCGTTAGATGAGGTCAATGCAGCATTTGGTTTCTCTAGTTCTGGTGAGCAAGTGGAGAGATGGGAAAGCCAAGCTTATTGGCTCGGTGATTCACAGTGGAAGAATATGACAGGCAAGGAAGAGTACAAGGCCTCTAGAGCAAAGGCGTCTTCTCTTACACACCCTGTACTCCGTGTGCTGCAACGCTATTATGCTCTTTCTATTACAGGAAGGGGAGAAGGAGAGGGTAATGCACCAAGGAAAGATGTGATGCTCTTGGCTGCGTTCTTAGAGAAGAGGAGGGTGAACTATGGTGCGGTCCTTATGAACAATCTGGCTCACATCAGCAGGAAGGGTACAGGACCTATTACTATTGGAGCCCTTTTCACTGTTTTGGCTCTGTATTACCAGCTTGATTTGACTCGGTTTGGCGGGAGGATTGAGCCTGCACCAATGGACTTCGCTTTCTTCAACAAGATGGGTGCCCTGCATTTCCACTATGGTCACTATTACTGGACAATCGGAGATACCAAGAGGGTGATGCGGCTTCCGGATGCGCAGAGAGTTGTCTTAGCAACCGGACAAGAGAATGCTGCTACTTGGATGATCACTCCTCAGGATGGTGATCTCCCGCTTGAGGCAGTTGAGAGCCATCGGGGTAAGAGACGTCGGGTTCAGAGGACTGTTGAGGAGTCTGAGGATGAGGCTACCGCTGATGATGATTCTGAGGGTGATGAGGATTTTATTGCTAAGGAGGAGCTCGAGCCAGAGATTCGTGATCAGGATGAGGATGCTGATGCAGAGGATGTCCAGGGTGTTGGTGGTTATCCTCAGGGCCAATTTGACCAGTTGGTGAGCATGATGGGAGGGCTCACCACACAGATGACTCAGTTCAGGGCCCATGTGGATCAGAGATTTGATTATCAAGAGCAGAGGATGGACCATTACAGGCAGTACCACGACGAGCAGCTTCATCAGCTTCACACTCGCATGGATGGTTAGACTCAGGAGGGTGGATTCCCAGCGTATCAGTATTATCCATATCCGGGCTACCCACAGCAGTTCCCACCACCACCACCACCACCGGAGTAGATGCCACTTCCTTCCTATCTAGATGACTCGGTTAGTATTTTTTTCTTCTTTCTTTTATTTTACATTGGGGACAATGTAAAGTTTAAGCTTGGGGGAGGGGATTGTTGGTTGAGTCATCTCATCTTTGCATTCATATAGTTGCATTTGCATGTTTAAATTATAGTTTTGCATCGATTAAAATTGAAAAAAAAAATAAAAAATCAATCTAAAATCACAAAAAAAATTGAAAAATTGAAAAATCACAAAAGTATTGCATTTTAGGAACCAAATTTCCCTACTTGTCCTCTTGTCTCTCTAAGTTAAGAGTATTATCTAACCCATGACTAGCTTGTTGGTTGAAGTTTCCTTGGATTGAAGAATGATTCTTAAGTTATTAATCTTGATTATAAGATTGAGCATGCATAAGAAGTTGAAATTTTGGATTGTTTATGAAGTTCTAGACATTTATGCCTTGTGAGATTATTTTGAGCCTTTTATTGCATATTTGCATATCTTTCTTGAGTGTATCGCTTTGATTGCTAGCTCTAGAACTTGCGTTTAGATATCTTTTTCAATGCTACATTTACATGATTTGAATGCATGACATTAAAATGATTGAGGCATTTTTATTAGCTCATTATACCTTTATCTACCTTATGCATGATATCCTTTGTTTGATAGCCCAATTTTGAGCCTATAGCCTTATTTTGTAGCTCCACAAAATTTCCTAGCCTATATAAGCTTGACCCTTTCCGGGAATTAGGATTTAGCTAGGGTGTTTTTGTGTAGTTGAAGATGATTCTTGGGTGAGTTGGTTGAAATGAAAGGATTTGTGAACTGAAAGAAAAAAAAAAGATAAGGAGTTGAGAAAAAAAAATGATGAAAAGAAAAAAAAGTGTTTGATTGAGGTAGATTAAAGTGTGAAATCAAGTTGAAAAGCCTCAAGTCAGTTGAAAAAGAAAAAAAGAGCAAAAGTGTATAAAGAAAAGTGATGGAGAAAAGGTGAAACAAGTTGGTGAACATATGAAGAGAGGTGGTTAAAGTTTGGATAGTTAGCTAGTTCTATTTCCCGGATTTAGCACCACATGACCAAAAATTTCCCTACCTACTTGTATATACCTTGGCCCCATTACAACCCTTTGAAAAGTCCTCATGATTTTTGTTGTGTGTTTGATCATTCGTAGTGGAGATTTAGAACACTGATGCAAGCCTATGGTAGTCTAGTTTTCAAAGTTGATTTTGAGTGAAACACATCCCTTAAACACTTGAGTGAAGAGTGCAAAACACATTGCATTGGTGAGGTCTAGAATGGATGAATGGTTTGATTTTGAAAGCTTCTCATACATGTGTGCAATGATGTCTTGGTCAAGGTTTAACTTTTTGATGAAATGTGGATTGATATTGAGATGGATGCTTTGACTTGCTAGTTGTGGTGTGATCTTGATTTTATTTCTTGCTTGAGGACAAGCAAGGTTCAAGCTTGGGGGAATTTGATAGAGCATATAGGTTGTAGTATTTAGGACATGTTTTGATTAGTTTTTCATGCATTTTTAGGTAGATTGTCCTTTATTTCGTAGTTTAGCTTTAGTGTTGGAAGTTTCAGAATCTACACTCGTTTGGTTGATATTTGCAGATATGGGTGATCGAGTGCCGGATCATGGTGATGGTGGACGTGGAAGTGAGCTTGAAGGTGCCGAAGGAGTGTGCATGAATGGAGGCTAAAGAAGAAATCAAGTGCCCAAAGTGATAGAGAGTCTCGAGCTACAGGTTCAGAAACGCGGGCAAGACAGTGAAAGCGCGCCCGCGCTTCAGAGTCCCAGACCGCGCTTTGACACCTGAGCATCTAGTGTGAAAACTCGGGCAGACAGTGAAAGCGCGCCCGCGCTTCAGGGTCATGGCCGCATTTTCACCCGCGTCAGCAAAGAGTTATATTTTCGTTTGGGCTTGGGCTTTTGGGCTGAAACTTGTTTTGGATAGTATTTTTAGAAACTTCTTAGATATATTTTGTTGGATATTAATTTCTAGGTTTATATTCTCATAAGTCTTGACTTTGAGGATTATTGTTAGAGCTTTGAGAAGAACAAGAATCCTTTGGAAGAATTGTAAGCTTTTCAATGTCTTTAAACAACTAAACCTCTTTTGCTTAACTAGTTAATTGAAGTTGTGAATTAAGTATTATTGTGAGATTTGATTGTTATTAATTTCCCTTGACTAGATTGTTTTCTCTATGCTTGATTGAATAAGTTTGATTTAGGGTTTTGTTAGACTGGCCATCTAATTGAATCTCTAGGTTGAATTACATCTAGATCTTTCTAATTACCGGTTGGAATTAATTAGATCATAAGTAGAACCTTTAATCAATCTAGGACTGGTAGGACTAGTTGATTAAAGAATAGAATTCAATTGCATGTTATTTGGATGTCTGGTTGCTCTGAATACATGTTTCTATTGATACTTGAATCTTAATGCTGTTGTCAAGTTGAATGTAGGAGGTCTCTTAGGTTATTTGATAATTAGGGTTGTTAGTACCGGTCGGGCTAATAACTAGAATTGAAGTAGGATTAATAATTCCATGAAGTTGGGTTATTAGCATTCCGCAGTAGATTAGTCAAGGTAAAAAGAGAATTTTGATAATCAATGATCAATAATCAAGTTCACAATGGATCTTAACTGGTTAAGCATACTTCTCTCATATTTGATAAATCATCTTTAGTTTTGCATGTTCAATTTATTAGTTGATAGGATAACACTCAAAAAAACCCCGTTTTACATTCATCTGAGTATTCAAATTCAATACATAAAAACACAAGTCTCTGTGGGATCGACCCTTACTTCTCTACTACATTAGTTGGGTTGTTCGGATTACTTTGGTAGGTATTAAGGCGACTAAAATACCTCTATCACCAACTCAACCAAAACCCGAATTAAATTAACCGATTATTACCCGCTAATCTGAGTTATCCGACAAATTGAATATCCGACCAGATCTTACCCGGCCCATATGCACCCTGTTTATCCGTTTATATCTGAGACTGTTTACATCCGAATAACCAGAAACCAAATTATCAGACCAAAACCCGACCGATTATCCGAATTGCCACCCCTACCTTCTTTGGTTTCGTACATAAACCTTTTTGCTTAAAGGCCGCCAACCAATTGTCATTATCTATCCTCCAAACTCTAGTCTTAAATCCACCATCCAACTACTCATTAGCCCATAATCCTCACCCACCTAATGACAACTAGGGCTTAAGTTTGTATCATAAGACCACGTCGTCTTATGACCATCTTATTATTGCGTTTCCCAACATCAATATTTCCCCGCTCCCTATCTCCTATATAACAACTCTCTTAGGCCCCGTTTGGTACGATTCCCTGGGAATGAGGAATGGGAATCGGGAATGACTGATTCAAGTATCCTGTTTGGCAGAGAAATATTTGGAATCGCTTTCATTCCCAGGAATGACTCATTCCAAGTTTGCAGGCTAATTTGATTCCAGCAGAAATTGGAGGGTATCGTCCATTCCAGACATTGCAATTTTTCATCTTGAATCTTAAAGTTTATAAACCTTATTTTATAAGTTCTAATAACTATAAACCTTTAAAATCATAAGTAAGGACTCTAAACTTTAAGAATTTCGAACCGATATATCTGGAATGGTTCATTCCGACAGTATACCAAACAACATGCCTAAGGAACGGTTCATTCCGTTTCCTGATTCCATTCCGATTCCTGATTCCAATCCGATTCCAACAGCATACCAAACGAGGCCTAAGATCCAAATTGGTCCTTTTCCATGCACAATCAATATCAAACACTTTTAATTAATAAGACATGGGTGTTGGTGTGTTGCTTGTCTAATGCTAATGTGGTACGTTGCATGTGGCACTTCCTCCATAAATATCCCTTAGTGGATTACGAATGGGCGTTGGTAGGAAATTGGCATCGATTGCGATGAGGCTTTCAATTTGGCTGTTAAAGCCGACAACAATTTGGTTGTTCTTCATCGTGTTGTCTATCGGCTTGATCGATTCACCATTTTGATGTAAATAACACATTATTCTATGGTTCTCTCTAGGAGACTATTCATATATTTCAACCCTATAGATTTATTGATCTTGCTCATATGAAGCATGTCTACTTGTTCAAAATATTATGGTATGGCTTGAAATATTAAAAAAATACGACGAAGGTCCAAATCAACCATAGAAAACTCCTTCATTGAGAAGAGAAATAATGACGGAGGGCGATACACCAATGATGATTCTCTGTGAAATATGAAGAGTGATGTAACACACTTATTAGTGGTAAAGTGATGTCGAGCTAGATAGGAAATGAACCACTTATTGAAAGCCATTCAGCAATTTTTTCAACAAGACGCGCGGCATGCTTCAGATGAGCAATGTCAATTGAGCAGTGTCATTGTAATCATGTTTTGCCAATTGATCACGTTTTTAAACTTAGTTTTGACACTAGTCCCACTATTTCGGACCCTACTCTATATCGTACCTTAACATGAGCATTGAAATATCTTACTTTTACTCGATGTGACATTCCTTATGTAGTGCAACAAGTCTGCCTTTTCATGCATGATCCTCCCGAGTTACACTTTGTTGATCTTAGGCGAATCATTCACAATCTTCACGTCAACACCTCCCTTGGCATCAATGTCATTAACCCGAAATTAGAGTCTTATAGAAATGTTGATTGGGTCGGCTGCCCAGAAACCAATGAGCTCACTTCTGGCTATTGCATTCTTCCTCAATGGTTCTCTTGTTTCTTGTGGTGTGCAATGCAACGATCAATGATTTCTCGATCTAGGACTGAGATGGAATACCGCGGGGTTTTAAATGTCATGGATGTGTGTTCATACCAATGAAATCTGCTTCTCGAACTATTCAATGCCCATTATCTCGTGTTTCTCTAGTTTATACTAACAATGTCTATGCATCTTATTTGGTAAATATATAATTCAATACAACACTAGTGTATGAAGCATATTGAGCTTGATTTTCATTTCTTCGAGAGAAGGTCTCCTTGGGTCATATTCGAATTCTCCATACACCGTCCAATTATCAATACACGGATATTTCTATGAAAGGGTTGTTTAGACATTTGGTTTTAGACTTTAGAGATAGTCTTACGACTTGAATATAAGAATTTGCAAATTGTCTTTGAATCTTTGACCAAATGAAAACAATAGCTCAAGATCGCTTTATTCGCCCTTCAAATTCGACAAAATATAAATACAAAAAATCCTCTATTAAACAATACCTATCGCTTTTGGATTTGTTGTAAAAATTAAGTCATAATTTTACATATCTATCATCAATATTGTGAATATCGTTTACATTTTCAATATAAATTTATGTAAATAATTAATGATCATAATGTCAAAACAAAGTACAATAAAATATCAATAATTATGTTTAATTAATAATGATAAGTATTATTGAAAAACATCAGGAAAAACAACAAGTATTTTCGAGCATGGAGAGTAATGCTTAATTTTTAGAGAATAAAAACAGCAAAGGCAATAACGTGCTGTTTGATTTTAATTCTTAGGGCACATGATGAGCCTTTTTAATATAATAGTGGACTACTTAACAAGCATTTCGTACTTGTGGTTGAGTTCATTATTGTTTTTAGCTAGTTCTTCAGGCCATATGACATCCACAAAGATTAAGAGCGATAACCTTCAATTGATCAAAGTCGTATAAGATGATTAAATCTACCTCGGGAGGCAAGAGCTCATAAGTTTTTATCGATCAATAGTTTGTCTATCTCTTATTTAACTTACAGCTTTGCCCGGTGAACATGTTTTACGATGTATATGGTGCTTTTCTTTCTCATTTCATAAGCATAATGTGTCTCATCATAGTTAACATAATTGTTCCCCCAAAGTACTTATAACAGCTACTCATCCTACCCAACACCATTGTCCGATAAGACTTGATTTCATCAACTATTATAAGAATATAATATTAACATCAATATCATAAACATTAGCTTCGACTTCAACTTTAACTCTGATAAGTTTTGATTTTCCAAACCAAACCTGTTACTAGTAGTTACCGTAGGCTATGCCGAATGATTCGACTACGGATTTGTTTAGTCCCTACAATTTCGTGTCATATGTATTTTCTTTTTGAAAAAGGTGAACCTAAGGTTCCCCTTTTAAAATAGGGCCAACCTAGATCATCAATCCGGATAATTGTCCCAAACTTCTTCTAGAGGGAAGAGAGGTCCGGACTTCCGGGTTCCGGGTTTGAGGGACTTGCATATCCTGATTGATGGTTGATGAACCTGTTTTAGTGGTCTAAGAAACGATCTGGGGTTGGTTTTTTAGCCAAAAAATCCGCTACTTAATTGATTTCATTATCTAAAACAGTGGTATATCTTGACTAGCTTCGGAGGGTGAAACATATGTCTTGGATAATGAGCGCAATTTTTCAAGGGATCTTCCAAACATTTTTTGGGTTGAAGACTGTTAGGTTATCACCTTCGATAACAATTTTGTCTAAGTGAAGAGATGCAACATGTCGTACAACTTGAAGAAGTGCAAGCGCCTTTGTTTCCAGAGCATTCTACGCACGACAAGACTGTCTACACAAAGAAAACACCTCACCTCCTGCAGAGCGAACAACAAAAGAGGTGTGAGAGCTTTGGTCCGGTCTTGTTAAGGCGTCAAAGTTTCTTTTTGTCCATCTTGGCTCTGGCTTAACCCAAAGGAGTGGTTTGGTGTGGGAGGTCTTGACTTTTTTCCTTGGCTTGTCTATTGAAGCTTTCCAAGTCGTGTAAGTCTTAAAGATTATATTGTTCACAGACATCGGGTCCATTGTTGTAGTGTTGCGAAATATTTTGATGTTTCGCAGCATCCAGATCTGCTGCCAAGTGAAGCATAGGAGATCAAAATGGTCACTTTGCACTCGGGTCTGCTCTAGGTTAGTTATAAAGTCATTCAAAAATATGAGAGGGATCGACACCCGGCCCGAAACTTTTGTTATATTTTTTCTATTAGCGAAATGGTGAAGAGACAATGGAAAAAAAAGGTGGTTAGTATCTTCTTCTGCCTCATCACACATGCAACATTGGTTGTAGACCTTATTAAAATGTCGATTAAGTCTTTCAGTGTTCAGTAAGCCATCTGAACATGCATTTTTGTCATATGTTGTACACCAATTATGTATCTTTGTGACTAAAACATGCATTATGTCATGTGTGACGGGTCATATAACTCCTTTTACAAGAAGCCTTTTGAAGATCAAGCCAAAGTATATGAAAACAAAAGCACGGCAGTAAGGTCTTGATCTAAGCACGACCTGACGCAATTGCATAAATAATGAATTTGTGTCTTACATAACACGCAATGAGTTTTATTATTTCGTTTCTGCGCAAGTTCCATGTTTCTTAGCTTGCACCACTATACAATGTTGCGACAGAATTACAAAAGCATCAAAATACATGTTTTCCAAACCGTCTAAGCTAAGCTATAATACCATCATGTGCCACGCAACAAATTGCGAAACAAGTCAAACAACCCCCTCCCCCAACCAATATTTTCACTTTTAGCCTCCGCAGAGCTAATGGAATAATGGTGGTGGTCAAACCAAATTGTAGTTCTAACCCTGTGGGGTACATAGAAAATAAATAAAATAAAATAAATAACAACACTTGAATTCACACACCTTAATTTGCTAATCCAATCTGTACGGTTCATCGTTCTACCTTTCCATATGGTCAATCACGGCCACGGAGTTATTCTGAAAGTGCTTGAAACGCTTCGTTTCACCAACAAACTTGCTCATCCGCTGCGCCTCCACGTCCTCGTCCTCGTCATCAACCTGATCCACCTCGACATACTCCACGTCATCAGCATAGACCCAAATCCCGACCAAATAAAACGCCACTGCGAAGACCGCGAGTCCAATAAGGAACCAACTGAACCCGATGTTGACCAGCGACTTGGCGCGGTGTAGCGACTCTTTGCCGTCGCACCGGACCACCTCGTGCCCCTCCTCCAAGTTCAAGAAGCACCCCTTGGGAATCAGCGACGGGGTCCAAAGCATGATCCCCATGATCATGAGCCACGCGCCCTGAAAGAGGATCGAAAGCGAGCGCGCGTAGCTCACGACGAAACTCAGCGGCCAGGCGATCCCGAGGAGCGTGGTGGCGAGTGAGGTGGCGATGACGAGCTGCAGTAGCCAGTGGTACTGGCCCTCGACCCCCATGTGGTCGGCGGAGTGGAGGTGGAAGAGGAGGAGCTGTTGGGCGAACGCCATGGCCGCCACCAGCTGGAGGACTTTCTCGGAGGCGGCGGCGTGGCGGCGGCGCGTGAGGGTGTCGAGGGCGAGGGCGGAGGCCGCGTAGACGAAGAAGAGGAGGGAGATGGAGGAGTGCTCGAAGTTGTGGAGGTGGTTCGACGGGATGGTCCCGTCCGGGTCGAACGGGGTGTGGCGCTCGGGCCCGATGATGAGCTCCATGGAGACGGAGGCGGCGGTGGCGGCCATGATCACGTAGAGCTCCACGTGGCGGACGGAGGCGCCCGGGAACCATGGCCGGGATTTGTAGAGCCTAGGGTTGAGGGCGAAGAGCTTGGTGTGGTTGAAGAGGTGCCATAGCCCGATTAGGAAGAACCCGAACCCGGGCGCCACGTGACCGACCAGGGTGCCCATATATGTGATTAATTGGTCGAGCTGTACGTGTTGAATAAAATTTGAGGATGTGTTGTTGTGGTCGGGCTTGCACTTTTGCGGGGTATTTAAGGTTGAGAGGACCACAAATGTGATTAGCACATGAGGTTTGTTTAATGAGGGAAATTAATAAGAATATTCAACGGGAAGGATTGTCTAGAGAGTTCCAACAGGTTTGAAGATTGAAGCTGTAGAAGAAGTAGAGAAGAATCGTAGTCGTCAGCCCGTAATGGTGGCTGCTGCTAGGCTTAATTCGATGGGCACGCCGATTAAGTAAGCCGTGACGAATTTGGGTATGTGAATTAAGGTTATTGGGGGTTGACCAATATGGCAATAACCTAATAATTCATTAAAAAGTGTGAAAATGAAGCTATGAAGAAAGCCATGTGGAGGATTGGTATTCGAGGTGTGTGATCAAGAAGAAAGGTTTTTTTTTTTTTGTTTTGTTTAATGATCTAGAAGTCAAGAGTACTTGAACTTGAGGATCAAGGTACAAGGACATGTTTCTTGTGTTTCAAATTTAAGCTCTACGTTAATGTTTATCTTCTAGCAGCCGTCAATGTCAAGCTTGGCTTCCTAATTCAAGATTCAGCATTTTACCATTCAAATCATTTCTAGAAATAACATATTTTTTTTTAGATAGATCTTATAAATCATATATATCCATTTAGTAAATTTTTGCAGATGGGTATTTTGTCTATTTTTTTTTGGGATACCCATCAGATGAAAACGAGATTTGAAATAGTACAATGTTGAGTTGTCACGGAAATTTTAACTAATAGGGAATTGTTAAGATGATATGAAAACAAAAGGAAAATTTGCCAAACCTTGTTAAATCTTGTAGGTTCAAATCAACTTAACTATTCCCTATTTGAATGATATTGATGTGAAGGTTGATGATGACACATCCTTTCTCTCGTCTCTTGTATTTTAAAAGATAATTTTATAATATTTACATTTTTCTCGTATATAGGAAAACTCATGCGTTTATGAGTTAACACTAGGCCTACCAATCAGGTCGGGTCAGGTTGAGTTCGAGTTTTAGTCAATATTGGATGATGAGACAAACTTGGTTGGGTCATTTTGGGTTATTGGGCGGGTTTGGGTTGACCATCGGGTCAATATCGCGATTTTATAAAAATATTCACCATTAAATTATATAAAATATATATAAAAAAATGAAGGTTTGAGCAAGAATTTTGTGGAACATATGGAGTATAAGAAATGGTTGGCATGTCTCCTTTAAATAAACTAGCGTGATTTCCCATGCTACGTATTTAACATTTTTTATTTTTTACTATTTTAATTATCATTTATTTAATTTATAGAAAATAATTTTGAAACATTCTTAAGTTTTAACAAAATAGTTTGCTATTTTTTTGCATGAATATTGTATTTGTAATGTTTGAAGTTTATTGTTTTTTTATCGTTTCAACCAATACTATTATATAAGTTAAGACAAATATAAAGATTTTTATTTTTTTCGGCCATCGATGAAGAATTCTAATTTACTTTATATGTCATCTTTTTAGTTTTCAATTACTAACTAAAAACTTTAGTATGGAAATTGTCATCCTATATGAATGCATATGTATATATATGAAATTTCTCCAATTTGTTTTTATACTTGCATTATTGCCCGTCTAAATTTGTCATCTAATTTGTACTCCATCCGTCCCACAATATTTGTCCGTATTTCCATTTCGGGCGTCCCATATTTTTTTTCCATCTTTCAAATATTTCCATTTATATCACATTTTTACACTCTTACCCCTACACAAACACCTCAATTACCCATATCTTCCAACTCCTTCTTCCCCACTAATTTCTCAACATTTCCTTAAATACATAAAGTCAAACCATTAAAAAAAGTTTACCCAAAATTAAGCACAAAATTACTTAGGATGTGAATAATCAAAAATTTTCTTTTTTTGTTTTGCTATCAAATGAAATCAGTGTTTATGGGCTTTGGGCCGATTTTTTTGGGCCGCAATTCAGCCTTTGTATGAGGTGGTGGCCTCCATTAATAATGGGCCTCTTCTTGGTGTGTATGCATTGATGGCGACCCAATTCCCCCACATAAAAGCTTGTGGAGACCGAAACCCTAACCCCATTCTCATTGTTGTGCGCCGTTTCCCTTGCTCCATTCTCTCTCGTTTGAAAACCCTAGCCTCTTTGGCCGAGCTCCATTGTTGAGATTGCTCCTTCCTTCTTGCTCCTCATATGCTCCTTCCTCCATTGTTGAGAACCCTAGCTCCTTCCTTCTTGCTCCTCTCGCATCCATCTCTCTCTGTTTCGCCTTGAGTGAGCGATTTCCCTGTGTGTGGCTTTGTTGATCTTCAAGATGGCTCGATTATGTGTGGTTGGAGCTTGAGGCATCAAAGGTTGGCTCGATCTCGTGCGCTCCTCTTGAGTTGTTGTTGGTCTTTGGATCCACACCTTTGTCCTTCCTCTAGTGCGTTTTCATTACTATGTAACGCTTGTTTTCCTTATTCTTGAGTTGTTGTTGGTCTCTCCATCTCGTACTCTCCTCTTGAGATGTTGTTTTACTCTATAAATGACGATTTGTTGTTTCGTATGCTCGATTCATCATCTCTGTTGTTTTTTCTCTCTTGAGTTGTTGGTTTTCATGCTCGATTTCTCTGTTTCTGGCATCCAACTCTCTATTTTGCTTTCCATTTATCTCACTCGAGTTCTCTGTTGTTGCATGCATGGTTTGTAATCCCTGGATTGAGCCTTGTTAAGCCTCCTCTGGTGCGTTCTTGTTACTTTGGTGAGCTCCTCCATCTTAAGCCTCTTTTGTCCTTTGTTCGCCTTTTGTTTTGCTTAATCTGACCGGTTCTCTACTTTGCATGTTTTGTTAGGCCACCGATTGGTTGTTGTTTCCAGTGCTTGGTGAATGCATGCTGGTTGCTTGAAGTGATCTCCCCTGAGCTATCATTTGGTGAGTTTCTCTTCAACTCCTCTATTCTTACTCCTTTGCTTTTGGGTTCTGCTTTTGGGTTTTTGGCATATGTCTAATGTTTATTTGTGTTTTGCAGATTCCAAATCCTTTAATCTTCATGGACCCTGATGAGATCTTTGGGGCTGATTATACTCCCAAAGCTCAATGGAATCATATGTTCCTGCTTGCTCTAATGAGGGCAATTGTGAGTGGGGACCTGCTTGCAAGGGAGAGCATTCATATAGTCATTGGTACTTGGAACCATCTCCTCCACGATATGTGAAGCCCCCACCCCCAGTGACCCAGCCTGCTGAGCTGAATGGTCCAAAAAGCTCCTCTGATGGTGAAGTGGCCCTTGATTCCGAGCAGAGCATTGCTGATTCTCCTTGTCTAGATGATGAATTCCCCCTGTTTCGCTAGGGGATGATTAGTTAAGTACTTTAAGCTATCCACTTTCATTTAAATAATTTTGTGAGTGCTGCAATTTCCTGCCTTGATCTATGTTTTTAGTTGTGTTTATGTTTCATATTGTGTTGTCAGTTGTGTTTATGTTTGATATTGTGTTCTCCATTGTGTTCTCAGTTGCATGTCGTGCCTCTGTTTGATTCTCCTTTGTCATATGCTATGTTCTCAGTTGTGTTTATGTTTGATATTGTGTTCTTAGTTACATGTTGTGCCTCTGTTTGATGCTCCTTTGTCATATGCTGTTGTGTTGTCACTTGCTTGCCTTATGCTTGCCTTTGTTATTCTGACCCTGCATCATCTGCATACCTCGTGCTTGCTTTTGTTGTTGTGTTGTTTTGCTTTCCTGTTTTTTTATTTTTTCCATTTGATCAATGATGAAATCTTTATAAACTGAGATACATGTTCCTTGAGGACTCATTTTCTCTGACATTTCAAAGGAAGCCAGCCATGTTAATGGCTTAAGCATGCCATGAGCTGTCAGTTTTAATGTGAGGGGAGCATGCATTGATGATGTATGAGGAGCTTTAAGATTATTTTTTAAGTTTTTTTTTATCAATGATGAAACCTTTATAAACTAAGATGCATGTTCTTTGATGATCCATTACCTCTGACATTTTAAAGGAAGTCAGCCATGTTAATGGCTTAGGCATGCCATGAGTTGTCAATTTTAATGTGAGGGGAGCATGCATTGATGATGTATGAGGAGCTTTGAGATCATTTTTTAACTTTATTTTTTTCTTGCTTTACACACTACATTGCATTCTTCTAAGTACCTTTTCCATTCCAAGTCAGTTTTGCTCCCAAAAATCTGCTTTCCAACAACTGTTTTAACAGTACATTACATTCTTACATATACAAAATATTCTAATTGCCAAATCAATTTTACACACTGCATTGCATTCTTACCCACACAAAATATTTGTACCACAAAAAACCACACTTGCCCTACGTTTAGTTCATTTCTTCAAATGGATCCTCTTAACTTTCTTCTTCTGCTTCAATTGCCATATTGTTTTCCTGCATTTCTGGTTGTGGTTGCACTCCATGTCTGTTTGCATGAATGGCATCCCATGTTTCTTGCAAAGCCCACATTGGTGCTTGAACCACTGTTGGGAGATTTCCTTGGGCCTCTAGCCTTTTCTTGTTCACATATGGTAGCTCAATCATTCCCCCCTTTAACTTTCAATACTTTATTCATGACATATTGTAGTGACATCCATACATTAGCTAGAGTCTTAGGGTCTAGCTCATGAAAAGAACCATGCACAGCATCCAACATTCCATGAATGTCATTAGGCATTTTTGTATGCATTAGAGAATGAATGCTCCTAAAAATAGCCCAAGTCTAGAATATTTAAATCAGGACTGTTTGGTGGTTGTTGAACTATGATGAATGTAAAACCTGGTTATTTGTAAACCTGTTGTCATGCTGCATCTTGTTGAGTTATGTGTGCCTTTGCGTTGTCTTGTTGTATGAAAATGACTCTGTGTGCTGCACCATCTTGTGGCCACTTTGCCATGATTGTTGGCACAATTTGCTCTATTAACATGCTTCTTGTAACCTTTTGGTTGATTGATTCAACCAACTTGGTCACCATTGTACCTTTCAATCTGTTTTTTGAGTTCCTCTTTGCTGCTTCCTTGTATGTGAATGGGAATATCTCAATTTTACCATCAAATGTGCATGCTCCTCTTGAATCAAACCTAGGCCTAGCCACTGCAGCAGTGAACATAGCCTTTGGTATGAGTTTGCTAGAGCTAGCTGACCTGTATTTGCCCCTCTCATGTTGTGCTAGATATACACGTTGTGATTTCTTGCTTAAGTTGAACCACTTCTCATCTATGTGCACAAAGTCATACATGGGATAGTAGTGGGTCTTTGTTTTTGGTGTTGCTCCATTAAAACGCTAATAATCCACTCTATCCTTGTGATTTTATTTGCATCCTTGAGTCCTGGCTTGAGAGCATTGGTGTGTGGTCTTATGATTCCTCTTTTGAGTAACTTGTGTGTTGTGCTCTTTAACATTTCTAGCTTGCCTGCCAAGTCCCTGATACATGTTATGTCTCCCATGCTCAACGAAGTGATTTTTACAATATCAACCTCTATTTTCTTTCTACCTCCATTGTGATATCTTGTGCTCACATTAGGCCTCTGGTTTGCTGTAGTTTGTTGTTTGACCATGTTCCAAATTCTTGTTGTTGTTCTTGTTGAAACAATAAATTCTATGGCAACCCCTTGCATTGCTCCTCTTTTAAGATGCCCCTCTTTTGTTGGAATTTAATGTAGTTTCATCAGAATTTGGAACCTTTTCTCGCTGTTGAGCTTTGACCTTGATGGCTTATGATGCAAATGTTCTGTTGGTTACTCCTGTGGCTCCTCTGTTGTGTTGTACCTCTTTTTCCTCCATATCCTGTGCTAGCTCATTCAAATCAAAGTTGTGCTAGCTTTGTTGTTGTGGGACTACCTCTTCTAAAGGTGGATCTTCATTGAAGTTTAAGCCTGAGGCCATCAGGTTGAAGCAGTGATGCTTTAATTTTTTTTTCCGACTTTTTCTCCATTGTTTTTTTTGGTGGAATTTATGGCTCTGTTTTGTAAGTAAATGTTCTCTTGCAGTGTAAGCTTTTGTGTAGGCAGTGTATTTATACTGCCATAAATTGGCTTTGTTTAAGCCTTAAATCCCGCTCCTCTATTGTGTAAGTTGTGTAATATGTGTGTAATCAGTGCGCCTTAAATCCTGCTCCTCTATTGTTCCAATTTTTTTCTTTTCCTGAATTCTGATTGGTTTAGATGAAAGCACATGGATTGCCTTTTGTATTCAACTTTTCCCTTTCTACATTCTGACACAGCAATAGTGATGCATAAATAACAGTGCGAAACTGCTTTATGGACAAATGTAATGGGATAAAGGGAGTAATGATGATCAAATATAATAAAAATATCATGATTATAAATTAATAGTATCTAACATACTTATATGGCATACTTTAGGGACCTATAATAACAAAATATCTTATTATAAGATTATACAATAAAAATAAAATGATAAATACTAAAATGAAAATAAATAATTAATATGTCTTCTTAATATATTTATAGTGATGGATGAAACAATTATTATAAGACATTAATTAAGATTTTCTATAGTGAAAAAAAAGAATCACAAAATTTATTATTGGTATATGTTTCAAAACATTATTGCTACAGAGTTTTGAATCTTAGACCTATGAGTTATTAGGCAACACCACAACAACTAAGCCAATGATGTTTCTTGGATTTTGATTTTAATAATGATGATTATATAGATAGGATTGCAACCAACACTAAATGGAACATTTAATGGGGACACCACCTAACTTTTATGTATATAAATGAGTTTCTTGAACAAATGGGTTATCTTTGTAATCATAAAACATATCTTTATATCAAGTTTTTCTTTCCCGACCTGAAGACATCGAAGAAGAAGTGTATGTGTTTGTTTGTTGGTAATCTGTGCTACCATGCACTACCAAATTAAATTATCATGTTTTGTGGCCTTTAATACTCATATAGATACGAAAGGAAGACAATTGTATGAATAGCAGATGATGCACAACTTGTTGTATGAAAGAAGGGCATCGCGCTTGTTGCCCAACATCATCAACGCGATGTACGTTGCCGGTGACAATTTCGTCCCGTTCGGATAGTGTTAGTGAAGGTGGTGAAGTTTGGTAAAAATTGGAGTTAAAGATGAGGGAGGAGGAGGAGCGCATTGACTCTCCTCTTGTTGTTTTGCGAAACTACCATGTAAGCGTTTCTTTGTCAAGTAGCACACGTTGTAAAACCACGCACCAACAAGATGGGCTACATATCTCATTCTATTGCTCAAAGAAACAAAAAATAGTAAAATTGTGTAGTCAAGGGCTTTAACAAGATGAACGGCAATTTCACTTCTTACCCATTTTGGCTTAGGGTTGAAGTTCCTGATTGATATCACCCTTGGGTAAATCATGTTGTTATTGGTTGCCGAGCAATGGATAACGTACAATTGAGAGCAACATGATGTCTCCAAAGGTGACGTTAGGAACTTGGATGAATCATGTTGATCTTAGAACCGTGTCTTAAGTCGGTCCAGCATTCAAGTGATACTGCAGAGGCTGTTTTGACCCACTTAGAGAAAGAATTTGAACTCGGAGTACAAACATGAGTTGTAGGTCTTTGAGTTAGCTTTCTAATGACACCAAATTGACCTCTATACTATCATCATAGCTCCCTAAAGAAGCATTGCAAGATAAGTACGTTGAAATAACATCTTCAATATATAGTTCGGATCCAGGTGTTCTTTTCCCATCACTTCTTGGGGCTTAATCCTCATCAAATGTAGGTTGAATAACCTTAAAATTAGGCATATGAACATCTCAAATCTCCGGTCCTCTAACTCGAAATCACTTAGAACTTTATGCACCGAATCCTTGCTCGTCGGAATGACCTGAAACTATGCAAAAACTAGTGTAGATTCTGAATTTTAAATAAAATAAACAAACTAAGAAAAACTCTGTAACAACTAGTCTAGAAGCAAGAAAACAATTCTAAAAATACATGCTCTAATTAACACTACCTACATGTTCTATCACGTAAAAACTGGATGAGGATGTACGAAACTTGAATTGCGGACACGCACATGGGGATTATATCACCATAGTCACATGACTCGGGCAAAGTCGTTGTTCCCAAAATCCAAACATGCAAACAAAAAAGTATAGTGAGCAAGCAAGGGGTCGAACCCGAGAGAATCAGTTTCTAGTCAGATTTAAATAGGTTTTCATGCAAGTAATCAAAGGGGGGTTTTGAAAAGTTGTTTTCAATCAAAGTAGAGTTCATCCAATCAATTCCACTTTATTAATCAGTTGATCATGAATTCATCCACTTCTTTATATGCCTAGGTCAAATCCAATCCCGATCATAAACAATCGCAAGTCCACGGTCCAGGCAATTCTATAACTCTAGGCAAGGACGCTTAACTTAGAATTAGCATAGAGAACAAGGATATTAGGAAATCAAATCATGCAATCAAGCTACGAGTCTCATGCACAATTTAACCATTGAATACTCTTCCCTAAACTAGTCCACGGTCCTAGAATAGAGTTGTTTCGAGAAATAGGAAAGATGCATAGACAACAACCAATCCTAAATCAAACGATAGATCTAAGTCAATCAAACAAGTTGATCAGGCTCATAAAATCAAACGTGGATCATAGGATGAAGCACAAGAGTATCAATTAAGACCTAGGCATAAAGAAGTTGCCAGAATTTCACAACTTCATAATAAAGCTTCCTCGATTGAATAAACTCCAGAGAGATTAGTTCTCCATTACAATGAAAGCTCCAATCTTTATTGAAAGAACAATTGATTATAAATTAATTGAATGATATCTAAAAACCTAGAAAGGTTCCCCTTAAATAGCCCAAAGAACAACCTCTTCGAGATAGATAAGAAAGGAAACCGAAAGATAAGAAAGGAAACAAGATAGAAAAGATAGAATTTCGTCCGCTTGAAAGTCGGCCAGCACCGCGAGAATTTCGTCCGCTTGAAAGTCGGCCAGCACCGCGACCACGGCGTCACCACCGCGCCTGCGGCGGTCTTCATTTGGTCAAATTTTGAGTCGGCTTCTACCACGACCGCGCCATCGACAGCGCGACCGCGGCCTTCATGGTCTTCAATGTCCGTCACCTTTACGCCACTGCGCCCGCGTCACAGACAACGCGACTGCGGTATCCATGTAGTGGCGAACTTCGTCTTTAAGCTCTTTAACTCTTGATTCTTCATAACTTGTGTCTTCGGTCTTCGTATTACAATAACGCTCAAAACTAACCTAAACACTCTTAATAACATCTCAAAATCTAAGAATTAACCTATACAAAATAGCCTGTATCATCACATCATGCATGTGAGGAGGTGTTTGACGAGTTTAATGAAGCGGTTGCTCTTTAGACCGCAACGCGCTACAAGTAGGACAAAGGCTCAAATGAGGAGATAGACGACCAGACTCGTATGTGTTCACTTGAACCCGGTCAACATCATTGACAGGTCCGCTATCCACTTACCAATAATGCCCTCCATTTTGCAGTCCTACATAAACACATATCTTGCAAGAAGATTAGCCTCTAGCATGTGTTTATCAATACTTTTGGTTCCAAATGTTACACTATATATATGTAGCTACGACAAAAATAATATAGCAAGAGCTGAACTGAAATCACCTCCAAGTGTAGGAATGGATTCGTCGATGGTGGCATAAGTGCCAACAAAGACCTCGTATCTCAGGAGTTTCATTAATCCACCCTTCCTTCCTACAAATCATATTGATAAAACCGATCGCCAACATTTATATGTAGACAACATATACAATGGGAATTCAAGGAAAACTTATGCTCCCACCAGATAATGATTCGACACGTTTTGGGACGGGTGAAACAAAAGAGTAGAGAGAATGGAGAGAGACCACCTTTGAGCTTGACTCTGATGCTAAACCCTTTCGCCACAACCAACACAATTGTAGTTATTAGTTGATCCCCACCGTCACCATCACAGTCACCATTACCACCTTACCGATTCATGTACCAGTCTTTTTATTTTCCATTTGCGTCCGTGCGTATGTACATATTTCAAAATTAGTATTTTGAGAGATCGGTTAAATTAGTTTTGAACTTGCAATGGATTCGGCTAGCTAGCTACATGTATTGCAGCCTAGACTGGCGAGTATACATAACATGTACGTATATAATCGACTACTGCCTTTTATCATAAAGGAGTGAAAACATGTCCAAAAAATATAATTGGGAAGCAAGCTATGGGAGCATATAATGGTAAAATGAAAGCAATCTGTCTAATTAGAATATGTGTTACTCAAGTTTTTGTAACAATACATAGCATACTATTTATTTGAAAAAGTGGGAAAACCAAAGAATTTGGCTACAATCCCAATATAACATGAAATAGTAATCTAATACCCCTTTCAAGATGGGGGTGCGTTCTTCATACCAATCTAGGGAAAAAGGGATCTAAGGTGTGATCTAGTCAAGTTCTTAGTCTAAAAACTGCCAACTAGTTCTGTGTCGAGCAATGCTACACGGATATCATCCCTTCAAGCAATTCTCTCTTGCGAAGTGGTAGTCTAACTCGGTGTGTTTCATTCTCTCGTGGAAAACAGGGTTCTTGGCGATGTAAATTGCAACCTAGTTATCACATTAGTTTAGAATTGGGGTGAGGTCTCCCACTGTTAGCCCATGAAGGAGGTGGCTCAACCAAGGTAGTTCTGCACAAACCCTTCTTAAAGACGTGCACTCTACTTTTTCTGACGATAAAAAACACTCTACTTCTGTTGATGATAAGGAAACACTCTATTGCATGAGTGGGGACAAGTCGCCCAGTTCGCATCACAAAAGGCATCTAGCTTGTAGTCTAACTTTGCATTGATGAGCAAAGCTTTAGTTTGAGTGCCCCTTAAGTATGATAAAAGATGGAAGGTTGCCTTACGGTGAGGTTCCCTCGGTGATTGATTGAATTGGCTCAAAACTTGAACTACGAAGGCTATTTTTGGTTTGGTGATGACCAATAAATTCAATTGTCCAATTAGTCTTATATAGATGGTTGTGCCCGGTAAAAGCTCGCCATCTCCAGAAAACAGCTTCACTCTTGGGTCAAGAGTACTGGCTACAACATGTTCCTTTTTGGATGGAAAATTGTGCGGCAACTCAACAACAAATTTCCTTTGGTTCATTATTAGCCCTTGAGGAGTTAGAATGAACTCTATTCCCAATAAATAATTCAACGAGCCTAAGTCTTTAATTATGAACTCAGAGTGCAAGTTTTCCTTCAAGGTTGTCATCTCTGTAAGATTATTTCCTGAAAGCAGTACATCATCAACGTACATTTCTATTAAAATCACTGAGATAGCTATTCTTTTACTGAAAAGAGAGTAGTCGTTGAGAGATTGCACATACCCGTTGAGTCTTAGAAACGAAGATAGCTTCACATACCAATGTCTTGAAGCCTTTTAAATCCATAAAGAGACTTTTCAGGTGATAAGCAAGAGAAGTATCCTCAACGAGCATTCCCGAGGGTATCTTCATATACACTTCCTCATCGAGCACTCCATGTGCGAAAGCATTATTGACGTTCAACTGAAAGAATAGGCCATTTTTTTTCAAAGCAACAGAAATCAAAGTCCTCACTGTCGTCATCTTTATGACCGGATATAAATTTTCATTGTAGCCTATCCCTTCTCTTTGTGTGAAGCCCCTTACGACCAGCCTGGCTTTATACCTCTCGATTACCCCATCTGCTCTTCTCTTAACCATGAAAACCCACTTGTTATTGATGTTTTTTTCCTGGTGGCAGCTTCACCCCTTCCCATGTGTTGTTCAGTTTTAGTGCATCAAATTCGTCCTTTATGGTTGTCCTCCACACATCATACTTGCAAGCATCTTCATTAGTCAAAGGCTCAAAATCAGGCCTAAAACTTTTGTTGTCGGTGTGCGAGGGAAGGTCTATGGTGAACTTCAATGTGTGACCATAGAATACGCTGTTGTCAAATACTGCTAAATAGACATAATCTGACAAGTGTGTAAGGGACCATGTGTTCTCTGGTCGATCTTGATTGGTGGATCAACTTCTTGGCTCCCATCCCGCCCTTCATAAAATAAATCTGCAACATCTCCTACTGGCTCAGCTGTTGCACTTTTTGGGTAAGTTTTAGGGTCATCATTATTCACACACATTGGTACAGGAGACATAAGAGAGGGAGTTTTTTGAAAATCGGGATTATGTAATAGAAAGATTTTTTTTTGGAATTGGTATTATGAATAGACTAGAAGGGAGAATTTACAACTCAAAAACTTCAACAGAAGTAGAGTTTCACAAGGAAAGCAAGAACATATGGGGCATTAAATCACAAGAATGCTACGCCAAGAGTTAAGATCGCGACTGTTCTTTGTCCAAATTGTATGGGCTTGCGGCTTCATGGCCTTGGTAATCATTTCGCTGCACTCACTTGTAGAAATTGCATGATTTTGGTAGATGAGGTTGTTGCGCGCTCTCCAGGTGTAGTAAACAAATTGAGTGATGGTGTTGTAGCAAAGTTGGTAGACGAAGGAGTTTCTTCGCCTCTGTTTCAAGATTACAAAGCTTACATGTCACTTCTTGGATAAGACCCCATTGTTCGAGCTTTGTGAGAGTTGGAAGACGCTTCAAAATAGCCAGCATGCTATGAAGCTACAATGCGGAGGATTCAGACCACCCCAAATACAACTTGTCCAACTTAGAGTTTCTATTGGTTCCTTAAGAATGAGGTAGACCTATTTGGTAGAGACCTTCCCTGAGTTATTGCACATAGTTTCAAGAAGCTCCCCAGGGGAAAGATTGTTTCATGAAAGACAACGTCTCTTGACAAGACAAATTTTCTTGCTTTCATGATTAAAAACTTAATAAGAATTATTCCCAAATGGGTAGCCTAAGAATATGCATAAAGATGCCCTTAGTTGAAACTTGTCTCCCCATGTTTCAAGGTTAACACAAAAGATAGGCAACCAAAGGTTCTAATATGGTTGTAGATGGGCTCTTTGTCATAGAGGATCTCGAAAGGGCTTTTGTTTTTGAGGAGTTTATAGGATAGCCGATTTCAAGGGCTATCTCAAGCAAGTGGCTATGCTTTCTCTCCATAATTCCATTTTGTTGGGGTGTTGCCACACAAGATGTCTGATGTAGAATGGCTTTTGAGCTCGCATATTCTACTGACTCATGACTGGATTCCAATTCTTGAGCATTATTTGGCCTCAAAACTCGAACAGATTTCTAAGATTGCCTCTCAAACATTGCAATGAAACTCTTGAGAAGACTGAATGAGTTGCTCTTGGTGGCTAGTAGGTGTACCCATGTTGCTCTCATGAAGTGATAGTGCATATTGGACATAGGATTTAGAGCATATTTTATTCAGTTTTGAGTGCATTTTAGGTAGATTTGTCTTTGTTTTATGGTGTAGTATAGCTCTCCTCGTTTTTCGGTATCTACGCTTTTTTACGATGAAAAGGATTGATGATGAACTTGGAGTATGGAGTGGTGAAGAATGGAGTTGATGGACTCATACGAGGTCAAGAATGGAAGGGCAAAGGATCAAAAGAAGAGAATACTCAACGAAGTGCATGACTCATGTGGAGTGTGATATAAAATTGACACAGGCCTGGCCTAGAAGCTCAAGGCGCGTCCGCACTTCACCTGGCTAAGTCGCACTTTGTCCTTTCCTCTCAGTTGGCATTTTGTAACCCTAAAGTGTGATCGCACTTCATTTGGAGTACGTCGTGCTTTGGTCTGTGCCGGGAATAGCCCTTTTTCCTTTGACTTTGACCGGATCTTTTATGATAGTTTTCTTTCCTTATTTTGGGACATGTTGTCCTACAAATACATTAATAAACTTATTAAAGAAGGATGCTTGATTATTAATTTTGAAGAGAAAAAAAGATCAATGAAGGGAAAAAAACCCTTAAAACCCTTTGTAAGTTTTCATATGGATTATTCTAGCTAATTTCTTTTATCCAACTAATTTGTTGAATTGTTTAGTTGAATTATTGTGAGATTTGATAATTCCCATTGAACCTTGATTAGGTTGATTCTCTTGTGCTTCATTGAATAAAATTTAACCTAGGGCTTTAATATATTGACCATCTAATTGAACTTCTAAGTTGAATTAGTTTTAGATCATCTTAATTACCGGTTGAAATTATCTTGATCACGTGTAAGATAGACACTTTAATCCTTTTGGAGTCGATTTAACTAATTGAATTAAACAAGAAAATCCACCGCAATTCGTATGAATATTTGATTGCTTTGTATGTTTTGTTTCTATGGATTCTTGATGCTCTTTGCTATCGCTAAATTGAGCATAGAAGATCTTCTAGGAGGTTTACTGATAGGGGTTAGTCGCATTGATCGGTTTTATTAACTAGACTAGGTTTGAAGTCTGGTTTAAGATTTCATGAAGTTTGATTTTGGTTGAATTAAGATTTCATGAAGTTGGATCTTAAAATACCACAGTAGATTAATCAAGGTGAAAGAAAATGATGACAATCCATGGTCAATGACCAATTCAACAATGGAAGCAATTAATTGGATGCTTTTCTTTGCTTGATAAATTTGCTTACTTTGTTTCTTAGTATGGTTATATTTTAGATAATTTTCTCAAAAATCCCCATTTTACTTTAGTAATACAATATAATTACAAACAATTCGAGTTTGGAAGTTATAATTTTCTTTGACAACGCTTTTACTGCGACATAAAAGTGCTCGTCATAAAGTCATCCACAATCATGATGAAGTACCTATAACCACTGTAAATAGGAGTGTGGAAGGGCTGCCACAAATCGACATGCACCATTTGGAAAGTAAAAGTACTAGAATATCATACTCGTGGGAAAAGGCAAGCGAAATTTCCCTTATTTCGCACACACTGTGCAGGGAAAGGCTCTCTTATTGAAACTGAAAGTCTTAGTAACATGTAGAACTTGAAGTTTGTAAAGTGGCAAGTGTCTCATCCTAGAATGCTATGTTTGAAGAATAACATTACTAGAGAACTAGTCACCACCATATTTATTCTCCTCAACCTGTTTTAGTTCCCGTTGAGGCTTAGGAACCATGAAGTATACGTCGTTATCAAGTTCACCAACCTCCACAGGCATTCCAATGGAAGGAGTAGCTTGCAAGAGACATTTAGACTCGATAAATATAACATTGTATGTGTGATCCTTTACCAACTTTGCAACATACACCAGGTACCACTTAAATGTGGGAACAAGTAGAACATCTTTGAGAGTAACATCAGGCAAAACTCGAATTGTCCTTGCAAGTTCAACCCTAATTGTTTCCTCATTTGGCAAGGATATGATAACTGGTTTTGGCAATTTCTTATATGTTTCAAACAGACTCACATCATTGTGCATATGGCAACATGCTCCACTATCGATAATCCAAGTTGCTTTCAGAAAAAGATTGGAGGTGAATGATGTACTTGCAAAGCTAGAAAAGTTGTCATTTGTAATCTCTTCTCCCTTTGAGGATTTTTTCTCTAAAAGACTAAGAAGGTTAGCGATCTAATCAGCACACGTCTCTTTTGTTCCTTGGTTGTTGGAGTTACTTGGTGGTTGCACGTTCCTAACAAATTTCTCGTTTGTAGCAAGTTTCTTCTTGTTTTCTCTAAAATATGGAGGGAAGCCAATCAAGTGATAACATCTATCAATGTTATGATTGGATTTCTTACAATTATTGCAATAGAGGTTTTTTCCTTCACCGTTCCCCTTCTATTGGTTTTGAGTGTTTTGAGAACTCCTTGAGTTAACGCTGATGGAGGCCGACTCGTTGAATATTTGGGACAATTTCTGCAAATCACATTGTTTTTCTTCCTGTAAGAACATTGTATATGCCTGATTTATGTCTTGAAGCGGCTTCATCATGAGAATATTACCCTTGACTGCAGTATATCTTTCATCTAAGCCCATGAAAAAACTAGTCAGGCATTGTTCCTCCTCATGAATTGTCATCTCATTCATAGAGCCACACGTATAATTGGGATACTTTCAAAAGCTATCTAATTCATTCCACAAAGACATGAGATTAGTGAAATAGACGAAAATAGCGTTCAAACCATGTGTGAGGCTGTTAAGCTCTTGTCTAACAGAGTACAAATGTGTTCCACTTAGTTGTAGCGGGTCTGCATTGTTAGTGTTGAAGGAGAGATGCAAAAGCTGATGTTTATTATTGAATAGAGAGCTTACATATATAGGGTACAGAATATAGAAAGCTAATAGTTACAGAAGTTGAGAAGATCAAACATAAATGAACAAACTTATTTATTCTTCCTTAACACGCCCCCTCAAGCTGGACATCCCTTCGGTAAGTCCAAGCTTGGAAGACAACAACTGAAACCGAGATCTCATCAGCGGCTTGGTGAGAAGATCAGTGAGCTGGTCACTAGTAGAGATGTAGGAGACTCGGAAAACACCACGTTGCACAATTTCCCGAACAAAATGAAACGCTAATGCAATATGCTTCATGCGGGAATGAAAGACGGGGTTAGAACTCAAGTGCTTGGCGCCCATATTGTCACAAAAGAGAACAGGTTGATGCTGCAGCCGAACACCCAACTCAGACAGAAGTGAGAGAACCCAAAGAACTTCAGCACTATAGTCAGCCAGAGCACGATACTCAGCCTCGGTAGATGACCGGGCAACTGATTTTTGCTTCCGAGAACTCCAAGAGATGGGAGTGCGACCAAGATAAACAAGATAGCCTGTAGTAGAATTGTAATCATCCTTATTCCCGGCCCAATCAGCATCACTGAAAGCATGAAGTAAGAAGGTCGGATCCTTGTAAATGAGAATGCCTTGCCGAGAAGTACCTTTCAAGAACCGAAGAAGACGCTTGAGAGCACTCCAATGGGTGGTAGAAGGAGCATGCATGAACTGTGAGAGCTTGTTCACAACAAAGGCAATGTCAGGATGAGTGAGAGACAAGTATTGAAGACTGCCGAGAACCATCCTGTAATCAGTGGGAGACTCTAGCTGGGTGTCGGATGTGCGCTGAAGAACCTGAGACGAACACATAGGAGTAAAGATCGAATTGGACTCAGCCATATGAACTCGACTCAGGACATTTGAGATATATTTATAATGACACAAGAACAAGCCCTTAGAATGTTGCTCAACCTCGACACCGAGAAAATAAGACAGGGCACCAAGGTCTTTAAGAGAGAACTGATGAGAAAGCTTAGTGATCACATCTTCAAGCAGCTTTGAATCACTCCTTGTAATAATAATGTCATCAACATAGACCAAAAGATAGATTGTAGCATGCTGGTGTCGATAGACAAACAAAGACGAGTCCGCAACAGAATTGACGAAGCCGACGTGAACCAAGAAATTGCGCAGCTCATGGTAACACGCCCTCGGTGCCTGTTTAAGACCGTAAATCGTCTTCTTGAGCTTGCACACATGACTCGGATAATCCTTGCTTGTGAATCCCGGTGGTTGAGTCATAAAGAGATCTTCATGAAGAGTCCCTTGTAGGAACGCATTGTTGACGTCTAATTGACGGAGAGGCCAGCCGAGAGACACGGCAATAGAGAGCACCGAGCGAACAGTCACGGGTTTGACAACCGGACTAAAGGTATCCGTGAAGTCACACCCGGGTCTTTGGTGAAAGCCCTTGGCAACAAGCCGGGCCTCATACTTGTCAAGCGACCCACCAGGATGATACTTGATGCGATAAACCCATTTGCAACCCATCACATTCATACTGGGCATGGGCGGGACAAGCTCCCAAGTCTCGTTTGAGCACAAAGCTATGTATTCGGCAGTCACGGCCTGACGCCAATTAGGATCTTTAAGAGCTTAGGTGATGGTTTGGGGTTCTTGATGCACTCGGGATTGGGCTAAGAGATTTAGCTTTTGGATGGGTTTGAAAATTTGGTTTTGGGATCGGGTCACCATTCTCGGGAGAGGAGGAGGAACCACGGGATCAGGCAAGGGAGAGGGGGAGCGGTCAGCCTCGACGAGGGGAAGGGAACTAGGGCTGGTGGAAAACGCAGAACTGTGAGCGAGTGTGAGCAGACTAGGGTTGGGCGTGCCACTTGAGGACGCAGGTTGAGAGGAAAGCGAGGGGGAGTGGGGCGGGTCCGGTATAGTAGGAGATGGAGAACGTGGCAGCAAAAGCAAGGGGGGAGGATTAAGGTGTGCGGGGAGATTAGGGTGTGCGGGTAGGTTAGGGTTAGGGTGTAGTGGGGCATGGGAATCCGAAAGAAAGGGCAAGAGGAGCACGCCCCCATGGTCAGCGGAAGTAGATGGCGAGGATTGGGAGGATTTATTGGTGAGAAAGGGAAATTCATGTTCAACAAAGGTCACAAGCCGGGAGGTGCAAACTTTGAATGTATCGGGATCAAGGCAAAAATAGGCACTTTGGGTGAGGGAGTACCCAACAAACACACATGGGACAGATTTGGGTTCCATCTTATTAGCAGCATATGGTTTCAACCATGGAAAACACAAACAACCAAAACACTTTAATTTTTGATAATTGGGTGGAGTTTGAAAAAGCTCATGAAACGGAGACATATTTTAAAGTGTAGATGTGGGCATGCAATTACCGTGGTTTTGAAAGCAAATGGCCAAAGAGAGGAGGGAAGACCCGAAAAGGACATGAGGGAGAGACCCGTCTCAACAATATGCCGGTGACGCCGCTCGGCAAAGCCGTTATGCTGAGGGGTATGGGGCGGTGAGGTGAGATGAGAGACTCCTTGGGAGGCAAGAAAGCAGTCTAAAGCAATGTACTCACCCCCGTTTTCGGAATACAGGATTTTGATTTTGTTGGAAAAATAGTTTTCAACAAGGGCCTTAAATTGAATGAATGTGTCTTTTTTGTCCGATTTTTTTCTTAAGGGATAAAACCAAATGTATCTTGTATAATGGTCAACAAAGATGATATAGTATTTGAATCCATCATGTGAAAGGACCGGTAAGGTCCAAACATCGGAGAAAACAACTTCAAGAGGATAAGACGACGTGATGGAAGTTTGATTGAAAGGCAACTTATGACTTTTGTTTATTGAACAAGAGGTACAAAATTCAGCCTTAGATGGCGCATGGCCTAAGCTGTAATGGGAAAGCATAAACTGTAAAATTTGTGAGGAAGGATGCCCCAACTTGTGATGTCAAGAAGGAGCGACAACTTGAGATTTAAAGACTTGAGGGGAAACCGACGCTGGCCAGGAGTAAACGCCATCAAGACACGGACCACTAAGAAGAACCGCTCCCGAAATTGGATCCTTCACAAGAAAACAAGAGGGTGAGAACTCTACTGTAAGATTGTTTTGGGCAACAAGTTGAGACACAGACACAATATTGGATGAAATTTTGGGCACGAAAAGGACATTATCAAATTTAAGTGTTCGGTTGTTTGAATTAAGAGTAAAGCTGCCAATACGAGAGATAGAAAGACCCTCACCATTACCCACGCGAAGTTCGTCGGGACCTTCATAGGGATAGTGCAGGCTAAGGGCTTGAAGGTCGTTGGTGACGTGGTGGGAAGCTCCACTGTCAAGGAGCCAGGGCTGATTTGTGGTGGTTACGGTAAGGGCTTGGGGCGGTGGCGCACGCGGAGCATATGTGGGACGGGGCTGAGTGGGAGGGTGAAGGGACGGCGCAGTTTGGCGAAAAGAGGGGCAGTGGGCAACGACATGGCCAGTTGTGCCACACCATTGGCACTTACCAAGGAAGGGACAGGGCTGATGCATGGGAAAAGTAGAGGGATTAGGGTTAGATGGGTTCGGGGGGGTCCATGGTCGCTGGGCGGGTCGTGGGATATAGGGAGGAGAAGGCGCGGGTGCATTTTGTGGGGTTTGGCTAGGCCAAGAGGACTGCGAAGGGCCAGACTTTGGTCTAAACCGAGACTTGGATTGCATTGTCATAGCCGACGCCGGAGACGAGGAAGAACCACCGGCCTCAACCTTGAGTTGGAGTTCTTTGTTGATGAGCTTTTCGTGAAGCTCTTCGAAAGAGATAACCGAGTCACGAGCCCGGACACCATCAACTACAGACTGATATGATGTATCAAGACCTTCAAGAACAAAGTCGATGACATCCTCCGGATGTTGTTCCTTGCCTAGAGAAGCAAGAAGATCAGTTCACTCCTTTATTTGAAGCATGAACTCAGCAATCGTTTGGGACCCCTTCTTCAAGCGTTTGAGTTTGTCCTTAACCTGATGAATATGCCCCCGAGAGGGCTTGGCATACGTATCCTCAAGTACCTTCCACGCATCCTGACACGTTGCCGACCACGTGATGAGAGGCGCAACAGGAGCGGAAAGGGTAGTAACCAGGGCACCGAAGAGGAGCCGATCTTGACGAAGCCACGTCGTATACGCCGGATTGGGAGTGGTGAGCGACGCATCAAGAACGTTGGGCGACGTCGGGGACGGAGACGGATGCGACCTGTCCAAAAACTTGAACAAGCCATACCCCTCAAGGATCGATTGAATTTGCACCTTCCAGGTG
Organism: Polygonum aviculare; assembly: GCA_934048045.1. Lineage (NCBI taxonomy): Eukaryota > Viridiplantae > Streptophyta > Magnoliopsida > Caryophyllales > Polygonaceae > Polygonum > Polygonum aviculare. Next base: position 11,713,032 of record OW204023.1, on the reverse strand, counting down.
ATGTAATTGGTGGACGTGAGTTTGATGGGATTGTGAAATTGAACAATGACAAATGGTCAAGTAGGCTCAACCTCGTTAGGTATGGTGTGGCTTGGAGACCCAGCCATGAAGAAAGCTTGGGTTTGTGGCCGAAAAAAAAAATTAGGGTTTGGAGAATGGATCTTGCTCAGATACCATGTTAGCGTTGAAGGAGAGATGCAAAAGCTGATGTTTATTATTGAATAGAGAGCTTACATGTATAGTGTACAGAATATAGAAAGTTAATACTTACAGAAGTTGAGAAGATCAAACATAAATGAACAAACACATTTATTCTTCCTTAACATTCATCTCTTCCCAAATATCATGAGCAGCATCAATATAATGGATGCTACATCTTTTCTGGACCGAGGGAGTTTAAAATCCACGACTTTACCATGTCGTTACACATCAAATCCACCGCTTCATGCTTTGCATCTATTTTTCCTGGTCTCCGATCGCATACATTAAGCAAGCTTCGTTCTTCACTGATAGTGCCATATGCATAAATCTTCCACTCCCCAAAACCTATCCCATCGAAGGCTTGAGAAGTGAGGCTCAAGCCTGGGTTATCGTTGGAAGCCAATAAAAGAGGGTTGTTGCTATCTTGAGAGCCTTTTATGTTGGCTATTTTTGAGGTTTTTCTGTGAAAGTTGATTCCTTTTGAACAAATCTAGCTTCCTTCTAAGTCTTTAAGCAAGGATCGACTAATTTATAAGCTTCGGTTTGCAACCCGAACTCTGATATCATGAAAACGTAGGCAGAAAATATACTTGGGAAGCAATGTTACAGCAATTTAGCTTCTTATAACAGAATAAATCAAAGGGTGTAAAAGTGGACATGTGTCTTAATCTTGTAAACCTTTCAATTTGTTTGTTAAGCTGAGCTTTAAATAGGTCGAGCAGATTTGTAATCAAACATCCAGAAATACAATCTTCGATTCCCCTTTTCTCTCAGAATTCTCTCTCGTTCTCTGACTTTGCTTGTTGATTGTGATTGTTATTTGATCAATCATCAAGTTAGTTGTTTGACTTGTTGTTCTTAATTGGAACATTAGCTCAGTTTATAGTCATTGTCGTTGAAATCCAAATTTTAAGCAAGCCATCGCAGCAAACGGTACATAAGAAGACAGCAATCTGTTTAAATGGAAAATGTGCTTTTCAAGTTTCTGCAACGATACATTGCATACTATTTATATAGCAAATTAGGGAATGAAAAGAATTGGGCTGCCGGCCCAAATATAACATGAAATAGTAATCCAATAAGGAGGGTTATTAGCCCTTTTATAGAATAACAATTAAGCTATACATAATATAATTTCATCATAATGTACTTGATTGGATGTTTAAAGCGTCACTTTAATCAACGGCTGCTTGCTTCTTGCGGGTCCATTTTCTTTTGTCCCGCCACCATTTTAAAACAAGGAAGTTTGATCAAAACAATGGGATTAAATCATATCTTGCTCCCAGAACTTGCGTGAATTTGTCATTTAAGCATCCCATTTTTGATTTGGACCTATTGTGTACTTCAACTTATGTTTTTTTATCTATTGAACACCTGTTTGCTGACTTCTGCAAAAAAAACTCCACCGTGGCGCCACGTGTATACTATGTGTATGCCACTTCATTATTTTTAATTTAAAAAAAACAATTAAAATATATTAATCAAGTTAAAAACTGTTTAGAAAAATACGAGTACACAGTAGCCAGGAATCCTCGCCAACGCCGGCACCCCAACCCTAGGCTCCACCGGCTTCAAGATCCAATCGGGCTTGTCCGGAGGAGCTCAAGGCGGCGCCCTTGCCGAAAATGACGGTCTAGAGTCCCAGGCGGAGGAGATCAACGCCTCGGCCTCGGACGGGGACACGGTCTGGTGAAGGACGTCGGAGGGGAGGTCGAGGTAGCACCCGCCGGGGCGGCCCAAGACGGCCTGATCGAGGACGTCAAAGACGCAGGCGGGGATCACGTGGATGGAAGTGGCCTTGGCGGAGAGCTTGGAGAAGGGGGCAACGGCAGCGACCTGAACCAGCTCTTGGAAGTCACCGTGGCCGAGGTCGCGCTGGTCGCAGGAGCCGGAGATCGTCGTCCACTCCCACGTCGCCGGCATCGACAAGGTAGCCATAAGAATTATCGACGGTTTCCAACCCTGCAATCTTTGCAATTTCTTTTTCTTTCTTTTTCTTATTTCCCATTAGTTAATGATATTTTTTCTTTCGTTTTTTTTCCCAATTTTCAATTTTCCTATTGTTTTTCTTTCTTTTTTAAATTAAAAGTAATGAAGTGGCCTACATGTGGCGCTATGGTCGACAAATTGTTTTGGCAAACAGGTGTTCAATAGGTCAAAAAAACATAAGTGCAGGTACACAATAAGTCCAAATAAAAGATGAGGTGCCTAAGTGACAAATTCGCGTAAGTTCGGGGGGCAAGATATGTTTTTGCATGATCGAGTGGTTTGTTATTTTCATAAGCGCGCAATATGTGCATACAAGTGCATACATGTATGTATGGGCTTAAATTAGCTCACAAACTTAACGAGCATTCATCTTAAAATCTAGGAGAAATCTAAGAATAACTTAAATACTAAAAAGTTTATGTTCTAGCTTTAAATATGAGAAGAGTTTTTATATTTTGACCTAGTTGGTCTTAAATATTTTATTTTTGTTGTTTTTGGATACGAGGGGTGATAGTTCAAGTCAAGATTTGACGAGACTAGAAAAAGGTAAGGTTCCTTTGTGGAATGACATAAGCCCATACGTTTTTTTTTTTTAACCTCAAGGGTTGGTCTAGTGGAGCATGACAGGGCATCGGTCTGACAGGTTGCAGGTTCGATCCCCCCTAGTCTTCTTGAGGTGAGGCATATGTAAATCCCCTTGTAAGAGCTCTCTGAGTCCTTGGGTCTTCCCTAACCTTGGACTGGGGCACCATCCCCTCATCCTAAATTTTCCCGACCAAAGAAAAATAAGCCCATACGTTTTTTCCATATAATTATCTTCGTATATACTCTCTCCGTCCCCGAAAGTTTATCCATAAATCATATTTGCACGAGAATTAATAAAAAGTGGAAAAGTTTGTTAAATGATAGAAAAATGTGTTAAAGTTGATGGAAAAGGTATAAAAAAAGAGTAATTTATAAGATTGGTTGGGGATAATTCTGTAATTGTATAGAAAAAAATGATAAAGTTGAGAGGAAAGTCGGTTAATGAGAGTAATATATGAGATTGTATGAGGGTAAGATTGTTAAAGCATAGTGATATAAATGGAAATAAAATAGAGATGGATAAACTTTCCGGGACGCCCGAAAAAGAAAGGCGAACAAACTTTCGGGGACAGATGGAGTAACATAGTACATAATACATCATTCGATCAGGAGGAGGTGGTCTAATCTAAGATGCAATTGGTTCTAAACTTTTGTATGCGGAGATTGCTTACTTCTTCTAACAACTACAGTAAAATCTTGGCTGTAGCCTGTAGGGAATGACAACTTATAGGGCATGTCATTTAACTATTGAAACTGATTGTTTGCATTTTGTCCCTACTCCATATTAAATTAAATATGTTTTATCAATAAAAGATGTTTATTTGTTTAAGATAAAAATATATATTTTATCTATGTTTATTTATGTCAAAACAATACCTATGCTCCATATTTAGTATCCTAATTTAGATAAAGTATAATTACAAAGTAGATGAAAAAATAATGAAGAAACTTTATTTCTTATAAAAAGTGTGAAAGATATAACTTCAATTTCTAATAAAATGAAAAATGTCTTATGTAATAAAGATATAACTTCAATTTCTAATATATTACTTTATCTTATATTGTTGTTGGATCTTTTAGTTGTTTATAGACAATGATCGATTTTATTTCAATGAGTAAACAAACTAATACGGAGTAGTATGTTTTAGCCTTAATACATCAAACGACCCCTGTATTTTAATGTTTTTTCCCAAATGACACTATACTTAAAAATGTTCTATTAGGCCCCTCTACTAATATAAATTTGTTCTATTGAACCCCTCATTACTAATCATTTGTTACGTAAAACAATCGAACACTGACTTGACTCTCATAATTAATGACTATTCATTATATTATCCAATGTTATATCACATACGACTTCACTAGATATATAAACCACGTATGATAAAATAATATATCATACAGTGGTTTATTTTCTGTATTGAGCCTATCTTATTGCCGTAATTGTTACTAACAGAGTCTGATGTGGCTTAAACTAGATTACATAACGATTACTCATCAATTATGAGAGCCAACTCAGTTTGTGTTTGTTTTATATAACGAAAGATCAATGATTGGGGGTGGGGGGTTAATAGAACAAATTTAATTGAGTAGAAGGGTTTAATAGAACATTTTTAAATAAGGGGTCTGTTGGGAAAAAACGTTAAAGTACAGGGGTCTCCTGATGTATTAAGCCGTATGTTTTATTATCTTCAACTTGTTTAAGCTCGTAAGTGATATTTCATGGAAGTGTTGCCGTAGGGTTCTTCGGCTCGTATAAATATAATAAATTTACTACCTATATTCGTAAGAAAAATCTAATATAAGTTCACTTATTTTAAGAAAAAGTTAGTTAAAAGAATTTATAAAAATATTTATATATATGATCCAAAGTCTAAACTTACAAAGTAAATATATAATATGTTCAACTACTAAATTTTATTATATAAGGTAAAATCCTTGATATTATTTAAAATTTAGCTACTTTTTTTTAAAAGATCATGTTTGATTGATATAGATATAGATTTTGTATAGAAAAGTCTATACATATATAGCTTATATTATTTATTTTTAAAAAACAGAATTATATTTCAAATACGATACAGTTTATATAAAAAAGCCTATACATATAAGATATAGTTTCGATTGGACGATGAATGAGATAAAGGAATTTTCATGTAATATTTAACCGTTGATATTGATATTAGATTATTATGCTTATCATAGACCTGCAAAAAGTTATCCGATTTCGAAATTCGATATGAACCAAATTCGAAATTGGACGTGAACTATAACGACCATGACCCGAGATCCAATCTGAATCCGATACAATCTGAAATGACCTGAATTAAATATGATTTAAGATCATCCGATTCGAAACCATCTGATCCGAAATGACCCAAATTGAATCTGACATGAAATCATTCGATGCAAAGTGAAGTGACTATAACTAAATCTGACCCGAACTAAATCTTATTCAAATTAAGTCTCAAGATTAAATATGCTCCCAAAGAATAAAAAAAACAGCAATAAAAAAGTAATGATTTAAGATATTAAAGTAGTGCACACAAACAATATATAACAAGGCCTTAGTTGATATAATATCAAATATAAACCTACATATAAGAGTTTTCTTATTTATATATTTTCATCTTTTTTTATTTGTGTATGTACTTAGTAGTTACACTCCTACGTAAGTGTATATATTTTGAATTTTTTGAAGCATATATGTTTGACTAATTGTTATTCCATCAATTAATTTATATGTGGTTTTTTAATTTAAAGTGTTTAGACTATATTTTTTTTTCAAAACTGTAGTATATTTGTTGTAAGATTTGAATAAAAATTTAATGTCCGGCAATAAGACTAATGTTTGTTGGGACGGTGTTAGGGACGTCAGTCATTAACACCGGATCGACGATCTCCGTCCCTAGCTTAGAGGACTTTCACAAGCTATAGGGACGGAATCTTATAGTTTAGGGAAGTGTGAAATTCGCCTGTATAACAACAATAAGGACTCATATAATACAAGTAAAAGAGGAGTCATTCAAAATCCTCCTCGGAAATAGAGGTTTACCTATCTAGACTAGTTGGTCTAAGTGGGGTTCCTCTATAAATCATTATGTCTCTTACTTGTCTTAATCCTACACTTGCTCTTTTGAGTATACCGCTGCTTAAGACATCGTCCCTTGATGCATTCTTATTTGTTATTTAACAACTTACGATCCAACAATTTTTATCATCCAAAACCCAAATAGGCTCAATCCTAAATGACCTAAAGAATTATAATCCGAAAAGAACTTGAATCTAGATAAAATCCGAATCCGAGTTGACCCGATCCGAAATGATCCGATTCGGAGCAATCCGAAGAGGACCCAAACTGAACAACATCTGAATTCGAACTGATCCAAAGTATTTCAATCCGAAAAGGACCCGAACCAAACTAGATCCGAAATCAAACAACATCCGAATCCTAACCGATCCGATATGATATGATCCAATCTGATCCGAACACAGTCCGAACTAACTGTTTGACCCGAACTAATCCAATCCGAATAATCCGATCCAAATTCGATCCGAGCGACCCAATGATAGGTCTACTTATCAATTTGCTTAAAAAATTAAATTAAAGTTCATGTCTATATAAGTACACAGCACCCGAAATTTTACCTGATCCACTCGATAATATGGGTGGATTGAATTTGGGTGACTCATGTCAACGGATCGGGTCTGGTTCAAGCGGAGAAAATTATAATGCGGGTCAAGTTTAGAAACGGTCCACCCACCCAAAAGTCAACCCATTGGTATGTCTATTGATAAAAGAAGTGTCAAAAATCCTTAAAGAAGATGATCTAGCCATGTGTGGAGCATCCATGTTGTCAGCAACATTTGTAGTTCTTTGAGTGACCATGTTGAAGGGTATTCTTGAACAAATAAATTTATATTCAAGACCCCGCTGCGTATAGCGAAGTCAGGATCGTCCACGGGAGCGAGAGTAGTGCTGAGTTTAATCGATAAACTACGAAAAGCAAAGAAAACAAGGGCAGAACAACTCAGGCTCGACCCAAAGAGGGTCGATCGAGGGTCGATCCTGAGAGAAGAAACCCACGAACACACACAAATCACACTCAATCACAATCAAGGGCTCGAACACGACGAAGGGAGTCGAGATCAAGGCAAAAGATACGAACTTTAATCAATATAAAAGGCAAATCCTAGGGTTAGGTCTACCACAACAACAACCATACATACTTTTAACAAGAAATCACAACTATCATGCAATCTAGATCATAGAAAAGTTAACCTTCACAAACAATTCAAGTTATTCAATCAACTTTCGCAAATAAAACAACTTCCTACCTATCCTTCAACCTAGGAATATCAACTTTCGCAAATAATCCTATTAGATATAATCAAGCAACTAACTTTTCACTTTCGCTAGGGTTAATTGCAAGACATGCCTCAATTTTCACCAAGGATTAAGCACAAGATAGGTTAGATATGTTCATTAATCGTTCAAGTCATGAATTCAAATTTTAAACATGCATGATTGTGTTGGGTTTTTGCCCAACCCTAGAACTTAAGAAGACTACTCACACATAGCAAAGAAGAACAAGGAAGAAGAAGAGGAAAACATGATCAAACCAAACTCAAATTCAACCAAAAACCAAGGATCAATCTTACAAACCTCAAACTTGCTCTCCAAGTCTTCTTCCTAATCCTCCAAGTCTTGATTGTTGATTGATTAAAGCATTAAGCCTCCATAAAAGCTATAGGTTCAACCTCCTTTTATAGACAAAAAGGAGTCCTAATCTAACTAGATAACACAAACAAAACACCTTCCTAAAATACAGATTTGGAAACTTCAGCTTGTAATCTGGAATAAGGAAGTTCGGCGCGAGGTTCGACCCTAATAGGGTCGATATCGACCCCCTCAGGGTCGATCCTGAGTAGTTTATTCCTTGCGTTCCAAGTTTGGTCAAATGGCTCAAGATCGACCTCCTTGGCCTCGATCTTAGGGTCGATTTCTTCACTTCTCTTCTTCATTTTGCTTCTCTTTAGCTCTTCTTCTTGGCTCTTCCACTTGAATCTTCCTCTTAGCTCATCCATCCTCTCCTAGCCATGCTCCAAACTCGTCTTCAAGCTTCAAAATATCTACAAAACGACACAAAAGCGCGTAGTTTCCGAATCTCAAGGAAATACGAAAACTTATGCAAAAAGACTCAAAAACACATGACTCAACTACGAAAATCAACTTAAACTAACCTATCTAGACCCTAAAAATCTACCTAAAACGCGGACATCAAAACACCCCATACTTAGACTTGCTTGTCCTCAAGCAATAATCATGCAAATCAAGACCAATAACACAATCTTCAAGCATAGCCCTTGTCAAAACATTTTAAACACATGTGGAAAAAGAAAAAAAAAGTAATTTTAACGTCATCACAAATGTATAAGTCTCAAGCTAGGCAATCACAATCCAACCTCACAAGGGATATAAATGTGTTTCACTCAACTCTCATGTGTTTAGGCTTTCAAATCAACTCTCATCTCAATCCTTATGCAACATCTAATTTATCATTGAGACTTATATCACCAATCTCTCTACCTAGAGAAGTCAAGACACATCAATCTTCATAAGAACTTAGGCTCAATGAAATCTTCATAGAAGACTCCATTCGGCCGGGTTGTAATGGGGCTTGGTAATAACAATAGGTAAGGAGTTATTTGGCCATGTGGTGCTAAATCCGGGAATCAAACTCCTAAATACAACACTTCAAACCAAAACAACTCACTTCTTCTCCTTTCAACTCATAACCAAACACTTCAATGAAACTCACACCCATCAATTTCTAACCCAAACTTCCAAAATACAACTTATAAACACTAGGAATTCTTGGCTTTGCACTTATATTATTTTTCCTCTTTTTTTTTTTTCTCTTTCTTCTCTTTTTTTTCTTTAGCTCGAGCATAGAGGGGGTCGAGGTCGACCCCTGGGGGGGTCGAACCTGAGACCGTGTTTTACATTGGGGTCCGAGATCGACCCACAGGGGGTCGATCCTGAGTAATTTGCTTCGAGCTATCTTTCTTCTTTTCTCTTCAATTTTTCAACAATGTGCATTCCAAGCCAAGAATCCTATTACAATACACTTCAACAAGTTGTTCTCTACCCTTTAACCATGTCACCACTTTCAAACCCAACACAATCTTCACTCAACAAAACTTATTCCCAACACTCATCTAAGTTCAATTCCCGGAATAGGGTCAAGCTAATATAGGTTAGGGATAATTTTTGTGGAGCTTCAAAGAAAAGGCTAAGGCTAGAATGGGGCTTCAAGCAAAGATAATTCAAGGTAGGCATGGAATAATATGGGCTATAAATATAAGTTCTTAATCACAATCAACATGCATGAACAATCTCATAGCGGTTTCAAGAAATAGATAACCATATCAATGACAAGAGACATATGCATAAAGAGAGCAAAATCACACAAACAAGAAGAGGGAATCAATGAAGTTCTCCCTATAAGGCCAAAATTCTCACTAGGTAACAATTTTGTTGGATTGCAATTACTTTCACTCAAAACACATATGCTCAATTTCATCACAAGTCATATTCACAATCAAAAGCAATTTCTCATAAACATGGGCTACACTATCCAATTATGCCAAAGGAATTACATGACAAACATGAAAATTAGTTTTCATCATAGGACATCTAAGATGGAATGCTCTTCTATGTTAAAGCAAAACACACAAATATTTTTTTGTTTTTCGACATTTTGCAATTTTTTTTTTTTTTGACATTTTCCTAATTTTTTTGAATTTTCAAGATTTTTCTCTTAACAAAGCAAACTAACAATCAAACAAAGCAAGACAAGACTCAATTATATACAACATGTGAGATTTCTTCTTCCCCACCCCATACTTAAATCATGCAATGTCCCCATTCATGAAAAGATATGAAAAAGTAAAGAGAAAAGAAGAAGAAAAACTACGAAAAGTTGGTTTATATTCGGCAACGGCGCCAATTTGTTGAAGGGTTTTCTTGAACAAAAAATCTAATCTAAGGAAGGTTAGAAGAAACAAAAATCTAGTCTAGAAATTGAAAAATCAAAAATGAAGAAAATAAAAAGGAAAATCTAATCTAGAAACCGGGTTGCCTCCCGTAAGCGCTTTTTTAACGTCATGAGCTTGACGAGAAGTTCCTCAACTAGTTGGAGGATGTGAGTGCCAAGGTGGCTCGGATGTCCTCATCGCCACCCCATACTTAGAATGAGAAGAGAGGGTGGAAGAAGGTGTAGAGAGAGTTGTACCACAAAGCGTGCAAGTAGAGTGAGAAGATTGACCTGTATCAACCGGAGGACGGGTCGGTGTTGAGTTTCTTTGTCCGGAGTCAAGCTTCTCTTGTACATGAGGTGTGGTCGGTCTTGACCCAGAACTGGTCGTGACCGAACTTGTATGGGCGATATCGAGCCTTAAAACCTCGCCTTTCCAAAGGTCCTCTTCCGGATGAAAGTTGTTGATGGGTACCTCGTCTCTAGACTCCATGATGCCTCCAATAGGTAGCCGAAACTCTACCACCTCATCACCAATTCCGAAGGTAAGAAGACCCTTCTTCACATCAACCTTAGCTCCGGCGGTTGCTAGAAATGGTTGCCCAAGGATAATTGGTACGTCGGGATCTTCCGGCATATCCATGACAATAAAATCATTAGGCACGACAAACTTGCCGACTTGGATAGGAAAGTCGTCAACTACACCGGTAGGCTTCACACACGATCCATCCGCCACGTATAACCTCATGTTCACCGGTACTAATGGCCCCATGTTGGTCTTGGACCAAATTGAGAGTGGGAGCAAGCTAGCACTAGCACCAAGATCACACAATGCCTTGAAGCGATAAGCCCCAATACCGATGGTAATAGCAAACTTTCCGGGATCACCGAGCTTCTCGGGAAGGTCCAACGACCTCACCTCATCCGTTAGTTCCGACATCGATCGCTTCCTAGATAGAATCTCCTTCAAGAACTTGGTGTAAGCGGGCATTTCGTTCAAGGCCTCGGCGAAAGGAATAGAAAGATTCAAGCCTTGAAGCAACTTAACAAAGCATTTAAACTTTCCTTCCGTTGCGTCCTTGGGCTTCTTCGAAGGGTAAGGAAGTATTTTAGAGGAAGGAGTGGGATCGGGAATGAGTGGAGGAGAAGGGTTGGAAGACGTTCCGGGTGCAGAATGGTCGATCTCGACCTCAGCGGGGTCGATCGCCCCTTCGTCCTCATCATTGGCGGTCTCAGGCTCGACCATGGAGGGGGTCGATCTCGACCCAGGTGGGGTCGATCCTGAGGCAGCTTCTTTCGCCGTTTGCTTTGGTGGATCGGGTAATGCTTTGCCACTCCGAAGGTTCATGGCTCGGATTTCACCATTGCTTGCTCGGCCTCTAGGATTCTCCTCGGGTCGGCCCGGGAGTTGTCCTTGAGGTCGTGGGATTTGAGCCGCTAGATGACCAAGTTGGGAATCAATATTCTTTTTCCATGAGTCGAGGTCTCCCAACCTTGTATCCAGCTCGGTCCGCACTCCTCGCATGAGTCCTTCTTGCAACTCTTGCACCCATGATGGCTCCGCTTGATACCCGGGAGGTCTATAAGGAGGGGCCCTTTGCTCTTGTGGAGGAGGAGGATAACCTTGGCCTTGCCCATTGTTACTTCATTGAGAATAGTTGTTGTTGTTCCTCCCCGCATAAGCATTGTTTTGGCCTCGGTAGGTTCCTCGCATATAGTTGGCCTCCGCATATGCCTCAGCAGCCCGAACTTGCTCCACATTTGTGCAAGAAGCGGTGGTATGAGATTGAGAACCACATTCTTGACAAGTGGGGGCAACGGACTTGTAGTAACTCACTTGCTTCTCGAGCCGGTTGATCTTATCTTGCATGAATTGGAACTTCACATCTTGATCAATTGGCTCGCTATTCGGATCATAAAGCTTCTTTGATTGAATCCGGATGGGTTGTTGGGTCCCATACATGGCATCATAGTTGGTGAGTTTGTCCAATAGAGCTCATGCCTCATCGGGATCCATCTCAATGAAACCGCAATCGGTGTGAAGATTGATGCGGTCCTTTGTGGCGGCATTGATCCCTTGGAAGAATATCTCTTGAAGAACATAAGGAGGTTGTCCATGAGTAGGACATTGCCGAAGAAGCTCCTTGAATCTCTCCCAAGTCTCAACAAAAGTCTCATTAGGAAGTTGATGATAAGAAGTGATGCGCTTCCTTAGCTCGGTAGTCTTGGCCGGTGGAAAGAACTTCGTCATGAACAAGTCGTGCAAAGCCTTCCATGTAGTGATGGACCTAGCGGGTAAACTTTCGAGCCAATGAAGTGCCTTCCCGGTTAGAGACCACTTGAACGCCTTGAGGAGCACATATTCAAGTGACACGCCATCGGCGGCGATGGTGTCACAAAGATCGGTGAAATTTTTGATGTGTTTCATGGGGCATTCGGATGTCTTGCCTTCATACTGAGACCTCTTGATAAGAGTGATGAAGTGGGATTTGATCTCAAAGGCACGCTCAATATCCGGGAGCAGAATAGCGGACTCGGGAACTCTAAGCTCCGGGTGCATGTATTGCTTAGCGTTCCTCGGAATAGCATCTAGTTGTTGTTGGAGACGGGCAGCAGCCTCTCTCTCTCGGGCAGCAACCTCTCTTTCTCGATGCAAAGCAACATCTTGAGCAGCACGCTCCATTTGCATACGCTCCATCTGAGCACGGAGTTGTTCCATCTGTTGAGCAAGAGCCTCAGCGTCGGCCATTGCTCGTCGCTCTCGTAGCCTACGATGAAGGGTTCTCTCTATTTCAGGATCAAAGGGAAAATAGTCGATTTTCCTTCGTGAACTAGAGGGCATACACCTGCGATCACAAACACAAGAAAACGAATTAGTAACACACAAGGGGTATGGGCTATTCCCAAACCCAAATATCAACTAAACTCGGCACTATTGCACACTCCCCGGCAACGGCGCCAATTTGTTGAAGGGTTTTCTTGAACAAATAAATTTATATTCAAGACCCCGCTGCGTATAGCGAAGTCAGGATCGTCCACGGGAGCGAGAGTAGTGCTGAGTTTAATCGATAAACTACGAAAAGCAAAGAAAACAAGGGCAGAACAACTCAGGCTCGACCCAAAGAGGGTCGATCTCGACCCTAGGGGGGTCGATCCTGAGAGCAGAAACACACGAACACACACAAATCACACTCAATCACAATCAAGGGCTCGAACACGACGAAGGGAGTCGAGATCAAGGCAAAAGATACGAACTTTAATCAATATAAAAGGCAAATCCTAGGGTTAGGGCTACCACAACAACAACCATACATACTTTTAGCAAGAAATCACAACTATCATGCAATCTAGATCATAGAAAAGTTAACCTTCGCAAACAATTCAAGTTATTCAATCAACTTTCGCAAATAAAACAACTTTCTACTTATCCTTCAACCTAGGAATATCAACTTTCGCAAATAATCCTATTAGATACAATCAAGCAACTAACTTTTCACTTTCGCTAAGGTTAATTACAAGACATGCCTCAATTTTCACCAAGGATTAAGCACAAGATAGGTTAGATATGATCATCAAGCATTCAAGTCATGAATTCAAATTTTAAACATGCATGATTTTGTTGGGTTTTTGCCCAACCCTAGAACTTAAGAAGACTACTCACACATAGCAAAGAAGAACAAGGAAGAAGAAGAGGAAAACATGATCAAACCAAACTCAAATTCAACTAAAAACCAAGGATCAATCTTACAAACCTCAAACTTGCTCTCCAAGTCTTCTTCCTAATCCTCCAAGTCTTGATTATTGATTGATTAAAGCATTAAGCCTCCATAAAAGCTATAGGTTCAACCTCCTTTTATAGACAAAAAGGAGTCCTAATCTAACTAGGAAGCACAAACAAAACACCTTCCTAAAATACAGATTTGGAAACTTCAGCTTGTAATCCGAAATAAGGAAGTTCGGCGTGAGGTTCGACCCTAATAGGGTCGATATCGACCCCCTCAGGGTCGATCCTGAGTAGTTTATTCCTTGCGTTCCAAGTTTGGTCAAATGGCTCGAGATCGACCTCCTTGGGCTCGATCTTAGAGTCGATTTCTTCACTTCTCTTCTTCATTTTGCTTCTCTTTAGCTCTTCTTCTTGGCTCTTCCACTTGAATCTTCCTCTTAGCTCATCCATCCTCTCCTAGCCTTGCTCCAAACTCGTCTTCAAGCTTCAAAATACCTACAAAACGACACAAAAGCGCGTAGTTTCCGAATCTCAAGGAAATATGAAAACTTATGCAAAAAGACTCAAAAACACATGACTCAAGCAAGAAAACCAACTTAAACTAACCTATCTAGACCCTAAAAATCTACCTAAAACGCGGACATCAAAAAACCCCATACTTAGACTTGCTTGTCCTCAAGCAATAATCATGCAAATCAAGACCAATAACACAATCTTCAAGCATAGCCCTTGTCAAAACATTTTAAACACAAGTGGAAAAAAAACAAGTAATTTTAACGTCATCACAAATGTATAAGTCTCAAGCTAGGCAATCACAATCCAACCTCACAAGGGATATAAATGTGTTTCACTCAACTCTCATGTGTTTAGGCTTTCAAATCAACTCTCATCTCAATCCTTATGCAACATCTACTTTATCATTGAGACTTATATCACCAATCTCTCTACCTAGAGAAAACAAGACACATCAATCTTCATAAGAACTTAGGCTCAATGAAATCTTCATAGAAGACTCCATTCGGCCGGGTTGTAATGGGGCTTGGTAATAACAATAGGTAAGGAGTTATTTGGCCATGTGGTGCTAAATCCGGGAATCAAACTCCTAAATACAACACTTCAAACCAAAACAACTCACTTCTTCTCCTTTCAACTCATAACCAAACACTTCAATGAAACTCACACCCATCAATTTCTAAACCAAACTTCCAAAATACAACTTATAAACACTAGGAATTCTTGGCTTTGCACTTATATTATTTTTCCTCTTTTTTTTTTCTTTCTTCTCTTTTTTTTCTTTAGCTCGAGCATAGAGGGGGTCGAGGTCGACCCCTGGGGGGATCGAACCTGAGACCGTGTTTTACACTGGGGTCTGAGATCGACCCACAGGGGGTCGATCCTGAGTAATTTGCTTCGAGCTTCCTTTCTTCTTTTCTCTTCAATTTTTCAACAATGTGCATTCCAAGCCAAGAATCCTATTACAATACACTTCAACAAGTTGTTCTCTACCCTTTAACCATGTCACCACTTTCAAACCCAACACAATCTTCACTCAACAAAACTTATTCCCAACACTCATCTAAGTTCAATTCCCGGAATAGGGTCAAGCTAATATAGGTTAGGGATAATTTTTGTGGAGCTTCAAACAAAAGGCTAAGGCTAGAATGGGGCTTCAAGCAAAGACAATTCATGGTAGGCATGGAATAATATGGGCTAAAAATATAATTTCTTAATCACAATCAACATGCATGAACAATCTCATAGTGGTTTCAAGAAATAGATAACCATATCAATGACAAGAAACATATGCATAAAGAGAGCAAAATCACACAAACAAAGAAGAGAGAATCAATGAAGTTCTCCCTATAAGGCCAAAATTCTCACTAGGTAAAAATTTTGTTGGATTGCAATTACTTTCACTCAAAACACATATGCTCAATTTCATCACAAGTCATATTCACAATCAAAAGCAATTTCTCATAAACATGGGCTACACTATCCAATTATGCCAAAGGAATTACATGACAAACATGAAAATTAGTTTTCATCATAGGACATCTAAGACGGAATGCTCTTCTATCCTAAAACAAACAAGGAAGCAAATATATATATTTTTTTCGACATTTTTTTCAATTTTTTTTGAATTTTTGAACTTTTCTCATTTTTTTGGATTTTTTCAAGATTTTTCTTAACAAACAAACTATCAAACAGGCAAAGCAAACAAACAAAGACTCAATTATATACAACATGCGAGAATTCTTCTTCCCCACCCCATACTTAAATCATGCAATGTCCCCATGCATGAAAGCATATGACAAAGTAAAGAGAAAAGAGGAAGAAAACTCACAAAGACTCTTAGAAGCTTGAATTGGAGGTGAAGGTGGTGTGCTGGCACGACCCTCTTTAGGGTCGAGATCGACCCTAAAGGGGTCGAACCTGAGAGGTGTATGAAGGAGAGGCAGAGCAAGGAGGAGGTCGTGATCGACCCTCATGGGGTCGGTCCTGAGGGCTCATGTATCTCGTGTCAAGTTGTCTTCTCCCATCCTTTTTGAGCCCGCATGTGAAGCTTAGCACCTTGCAAAAATCCCACAAAGATCCTATCCAAACAAATGTATATCCTATTCTAATCTAAG
This sequence comes from Polygonum aviculare, assembly GCA_934048045.1. NCBI lineage: Eukaryota > Viridiplantae > Streptophyta > Magnoliopsida > Caryophyllales > Polygonaceae > Polygonum > Polygonum aviculare. The sequence goes on along the minus strand of OW204023.1, from coordinate 11,696,860 downwards.
GAAGGTTAGAAAAATCAAATCTAAAAAATCAAAAACAAAATAAAAACAAAGAATCTAATCTAAAAATCGGGTTGCCTCCCGTAAGCGCTTTTTTTACGTCATTAGCTTGACGAGAAGTTCCTTAGCTCAATCCCTATGATCGGACATCGTCAACGCTCTAATTAACCTATCAAAGTCTTGTGAAGACACCTCATGAAAGCATATGTAGCATATTGATAAATTGAAAACAAATGATATAGTTTTCAAAGAACGTTTCAACTTATCAAAAGCGCAAGAATAACTTTCGTGAGAAGGGTTAGAATAGAACCAATTTGGTGGGTGTGGTGGTGCCTCACAATACTCGGCAAAGGGATCCTTGTAGGTCCATAGCTCCTTGTGTCCTAGCTTGAAGGGAAAATGATAGAACTTGTAGACACCCTCAAGTCTATGGACCATGATTGACTCAAGAAAGTCGGAAGGAACTACGGTGACGATCTTCATCTCTTCATGCTTGGCCCACTCTTTGCTAGCATCCGGGGTCAATGAAGGTCCAATCCCGACCACCTTTTCTTCACATTCCTCCACGAGTGGGTTTGGTTTCAACATTGGTAGCAAAGACCTTGTCCATCCTTCATCCTCTTGGGCCTTAACCTCCTCAATTTCACCTTCTCCTAGAAAGACACTCCTGTCCTCCACTTGGGTCTCGACTTGGTTTTTCTTGGCCTCATCTAGCAAAACAGTCTCTTCCGGATCATCCTCCAAATCCTTCATCTCCTCTTCACGGTTCTCCTTCAAAGTATTGTCGAAGTAGACCTCTACTTTCTCTTCACCATTAGAATATGATACGAGTCCCTTCTTAACATCTATGATAGCTCCGGTCGTGATGAGGAATGATTGGCTTAGAATGAGTGGAGGGCATGACTCGGATAGAGACTCAATATGCACAGTGGAAGGCTCCATGGCCATAGAAGGAGGGTCAAGATCCAACCTAAGAGCCTCGGGAGGAGAACAAGCATCGTTGAGAAGCTCACTTTTGCAATGAAGGTCGATAACGACTCTAGGAGGCTCGCTAACGAGCTCTTGAAATTGATATTGAGCCAGAGCGTCCTCTTGGAAGGCGTTGAGTTGTGCTTGGAGGTATATTCGGGCTTCTCGTGCTCTTTGAGCCTCATAAGCCTTGGCATCTATTTCTCTTTGGAGGATTAGCATTTCGAGACGAAGATCGGCCAACTCTCTAGCAAGGGCCTCATAGGTCGCCATGGCTATATCTAACCTAAAGACAAAAACAACACAAAACAATCAAAAACACACAAAGGGTTTGGGCTAGTCCCTCACCCAAATATCAACTAAACTCGGCACTATTGCACACTCCCCGGCAACGGCGCCAATTTGTTGAAGGGTTTTCTTGAACAAATAAATTTATATTCAAGACCCCGCTGCGTATAGCGAAGTCAGGATCGTCCACGGGAGCGAGAGTAGTGCTGAGTTTAATCGATAAACTACGAAAAGCAAAGAAAACAAGGGCAGAACAACTCAGGCTCGACCCAAAGAGGGTCGATCTCGACCCTAGGGGGGTCGATCCTGAGAGCAGAAACACACGAACACACACAAATCACACTCAATCACAATCAAGGGCTCGAACACGACGAAGGGAGTCGAGATCAAGGCAAAAGATACGAACTTTAATCAATATAAAAGGCAAATCCTAGGGTTAGGGCTACCACAACAACAACCATACATACTTTTAGCAAGAAATCACAACTATCATGCAATCTAGATCATAGAAAAGTTAACCTTCGCAAACAATTTAAGTTATTCAATCAACTTTCGCAAATAAACAACTTCCTACCTATCCTTCAACCTAGGAATATCAACTTTCGCAAATAATCCTATTAGATATAATCAAGCAACTAACTTTTCACTTTCGCTAGGGTTAATTACAAGACATGCCTCAATTTTCACCAAGGATTAAGCACAAGATAGGTTAGATATGATCATCAATTGTTCAAGTCATGAATTCAAATTTTAAACATGCATGATTTTGTTGGGTTTTTGCCCAACCCTAGAACTTTAGAAGACTACTCACACATAGCAAAGAAGAACAAGGAAGAAGAAGAGGAAAATATGATCAAACCAAACTCAAATTCAACTAAAAACCAAAGGTCAATCTTACAAACCTCAAACTTGCTCTCCAAGTCTTCTTCCTAATCCTCCAAGTCTTGATTGTTGATTGATTAAAGCATTAAGCCTCCATAAAAGCTATAGGTTCAACCTCCTTTTAGACAAAAAGGAGTCCTAATCTAACTAGGAAACACAAACAAAACACCTTCCTAAAATACAGATTTGGAAACTCCAGCTTGTAATCCGGAATAAGGAAGTTCGACGCGAGGTTCGACCCTAGGGTCGATATCGACCCCCTCAGGGTCGATCCTGAGTAGTTTATTCCTTGCGTTCCAAGTTTGGTCAAATGGCTCGAGATCGACCTCCTTGGGCTCGATCTTAGGGTCGATTTCTTCACTTCTCTTCTTCATTTTGCTTCTCTTTAGCTCTTCTTCTTGGCTCTTCCACTTGAATCTTCCTCTTAGCTCATCCATCCTCTCCTAGCCTTGCTCCAAACTCGTCTTCAAGCTTCAAAATACCTACAAAACGACACAAAAGCGCGTAGTTTCCGAATCTCAAGGAAATACGAAAACTTATGCAAAAAGACTCAAAAACACATGACTCAACTACGAAAATCAACTTAAACTAACCTATCTAGACCCTAAAAATCTACCTAAAACGCGGACATCAGACCATCGTTTCCTTAATATTCTTTAAACTAGTCAGGATATCCATGGTGTTTACAACATGCATCCATAGTGTGAATTGGTTTTTGATCAAAAAAAATAGTGTGAATTGGTTTTTGATAGCGTGAACGGGTATTTTAATTTTCATATATATTTTCTCTATCTTTCGCCATAAAGGTATTTTTATTTATTAATTTTTTTATCTTTAAGTATTTTGTTATTAAAATTAAAGATGGTAGTTAAGCATTATGATGGAAGGTTCTATCTTATGGCTATGATAGAATTTTCGCTTGGATTGGGTAGCAATATATCGTTTGTGGATAGAATCCCTTTACCCTCTTTCTTCCATTATAAATACATGTCTTCCATTATAGAATCGATCCTCGAGAACCAAGATGTGGTCTTTGAAGACCTTAGGGGAATTGTGCGAAGCAAAACTGAGCACGAACCCCGAAGCGATCAAAACAATGAGCGTCATCTGCATAGCCATGACCGCTGATTGGCAACCCACGAGCGCGGGTCTAGTACCCGCGAGCGTGGTACGGAGGGTGATCGAGCGAACTTCGAAATTCGCTTGGAGGGACGAATCCTGATGCATGTTGATCCTGATAATCGCTCAGGATCGGACTCAAACCGTGATCCAATCCCCTCGCAAACGTGTCTGTTCATTGCACAGACCAACGGGACTTGAGTTAGTCGACGGTATAGAAAGTCATAGCACCATATGTTTTGAACCAATTGAGTTTGATCGAGTATGAGATTCCACAATATGCATTGCCGAGGCCGAGTTGATCCAAAGGCCAGAGAATCGTAAGATGTCTAGAAGTGCAACCGCGATCGCGGGGCACAATTGTGAACGCGGCTGGGCAAACCGCGACCGGAGGTTGCGAATTTTCGAGTATACGGGAGTACCTGATCTACGCTATTTCATATGTTGTAACTAAAGTTTTTTAAATTATGAGAGTTTTAGGCTAGTTTAGGGGATTATCATAACGACATTCAAAAGCTTACCGAAGTCAAGATTATGAAAATAAGTACGTTCATAAAAGACCGCGCACGGGGATGCCAGGCTGCGCTCGCAGTAGAGCTACAGAGACTTACAGAGCGTTACCGGAGAAGGATGTGACCAAGGTTGACAAACCGCGTCCGTGGTAAAAGAAATGAGAACCGGTTACGAAATATTGTTGATCCGCGATCGCGGGTTGAGTCGGCCAAGGAATTCCGTTGTTTCAGTTTTGCGATATCGTTTGTTTTATTTTATTTTATTTTCTTCTTTTTGGGTAATTGTTTTTTCTGAAACTATTTAATAGGTTTTGAGTTAGAGTTTTTAGGGGATTCATTCATCCAATTCTTAACTTTTTTTTTAGACTTTTTAGTTTTAGACCGATATTTCTCTTATGTGTAGAACTAACTCTTTAGGGTTTGTCCAATTGAGAAGCTTTGATTTATTAATTCGTGAGATTTTGGTAATTGATTTATATTATTTGGTTGATATTAATTCTCTTGTGCTTCATTATTCAAGAATGCTGATTGATTTTTCTTGTCTGGCCAACTTGTTGAATTGATTGATTTTCTATTGTTAGATCTGGGTTTGGACTGTGGACAAATCTGTTCTGTGAAAACAACTTGATTGCCTAGGATCGTGGAATAGGGAGTTAAGGAAGAGTTTTAATAATATATTTTTTGCAATTAACTTGTAGCTTGATTCCTTTAATTTTTATGCTACATATCCTTATTTGCATTGCTAATATTGATTTGAGTGATCGACCTTTGTCAGTATTCAGATCTTCTTGGACTGTGGACAGACGATTAAATAAGATTAGGATAGGAACTAACTTAGGTGTAAACGGAATCAGTACATGAATCTATGATCGAATGATTGTTTGAAAGTGGATCTTTTGAATAAACTCATTTCCTAAGTAATCTTTTAATTATTGGTAATATGTTTCTTAGTTTAGTTTAGTTTAGTTTAAATCTCTTTAATTTCCCCTTTTCTCTTTAGTTGGTAGAAATATTAATTCTAGTAGTCGCAAATTCTCTTGGGTACGACCCAGATTTACTCACTATACTAGCTTGTATTAGGGTTATTTATCTTTAATCGTAGCATAACAACCTAGGCTGAGTCAGGCCCCGATTGTGAAAACCCTAATTCGCGATACGAAAGGGGTCAATAGAGTCATGCCAACCCAAACGGCAAGAATGGGGTATCGACCACCGCCAAGAACGAGCAGGATGATGAGGTTGTCCGCATTTTAGCCTCCATTTTAGCCATGAGATTAGCCCAAAGAGGTGATGGGAAAAAAACACTGGGGTCCGAACTATGTATTGGAGTTGTTGTCTCGACACGCTTATCTTGCAATGCTTCTTTCGGGAGCTACGATGATCATATGGAGGTGTATTTGGTGCTATTAGAAAGCTAGCTCGAAGAGATACAATTCATCTTTTTACTCCGAGTATAATTCCAACTCGAAGTGTGTCAAAACAACCTTTGAAATATCACTTGACGACTAGTGCTCAAAGCGCGGGCAGGAGGCTCAAAACTCGGCCGAGTTTTAGGGGGTTTGCCAGAGTTTTGAGACCTGTGTCACAGCGTTGAAAGCTAGGGTTGTGCATTGAAAACTCGGCCGACTTTTGGTTGGTTTAGGTCGTGCTTTGGCCCGTGTCCGAGTTAAGACGAGATTTTGTACGAGATCTTTTTGGGCCTTTTGGGTTGTGTTTTTGGATATATTTTTTGAGACATTATTATATATAGGTATCCTTAGTTCTAGGGTTTATTATCTTGATGATCTTGTTATCTTGACTTTGGTCAATGGAGGCTTGAGAAGAAGAAGAAGAAACCATTGCTAAACTTTGTAAGCTTTTCAATGTCTTTTAGTAGCTAAATCTCTTTTGCTTGACTAGTTAATTGAAGTTGTGAACGAAGTATTATTGTGAGGTTTGATTGTTCTTAATTTTTCTTGACTAGATTGCTTTCTCTGTACTTAATTGCTTAATTTCAACCTAGGGTTTTATTAGCTTGATCACCTAATATGATTTCTATAATGAATTACAACTAGATATTTCTAATTACCGGTCAGTGTTAATTAGATCAGAAGTAGATACTTTAATCAGTGTAGGACTGGTAGGACTGGTTGATTAGAGAAGAGAATTCAATCGCATGTTATTTGGATGTGTAGTTGCTCTAAATGCATGTTTTTATTGATACTTGGATCTTAATGCTATTGTCAAGTTGACTCTAGGAGGTCTCCTAGGTTATTGATAATTAGGGTTGTTAGTACCAGTCGGGCTCATAACTTGAATTGAAGTAGAATTAATAATGCCATGAAGTTGGGTTATTTGCATTCCGCAATAGATTAGTCAAGGTAAAGAGAGAATTTTGATAATCAAGGATCAATAATCAAGTTTGCAATGGATATTAACTAGTTGATCATATTTCTCCCATATTTTACAAATTATCTTTACTTTTCCATTCATTAGTTAATTTAGTTTTTAGATTAATACTAGTGTAGCCGTGTAGGGCACAGGTTCTAAATAATCTTTTTTTTAGTTGTAAAAAGTTGAATATATTTTTCAAAATAAATATTTTTTATCATAAATTACCAATCTTATAGATAAAGATAGGAATATCAAAAATATGATTATTTTTTAATTTAAGGGTATTACATTTCTATCAGTACTTAAACATTAAAATATTAAATACTATTTAATAAAATAGTGTTACGTTTTTTAAATCAAAATTAGAGCAAAAAATCAATAATTTAAATGTTGGGCACTATATGAGATTTTAAAATTATAGAGCATCTACATAGATAAAAATAACAATAAACCAACGTACAACTTCAATTTTCATAAATTTAATTTACATAAACAGATAAGAACCTTAACAAAGTCTCAAAAAGAAAATGGTTTGAAATACTGGATAAAAATAGAGTTGCCCTTACAAATTTAATGGATAAAATAAAATTTAAAGTTAAAGAAAAATATAACTATTAATTAAATGATTGAGGGTAAAATTAGATATTTTTTGTTAAAAAAATTTGATATTTTACTATAATCTATTTTATTGATTTAAAATATTAAGTATAATCTAGTCGCTTTGATATATAGAAATAAATAAAAGATTATGTATAGAGCTAATAACTATATCTCCCTTAGAGCCTAAGTCGGTGTATAAATAAAATTCACTTGGATATTTTTTAAAATGTATGTGGGTCAAAAATATATTTTAATGATTTTGAAAAAAGTAAAAAGTAAATATTTATTAGTTTAAAGGTGACAGAACTATGATATTGATTTGGTATTAGTTAAGCAAATCTCATATAGTAGAACCTCTATAAATTAATATCGATAAATTAATAAACACGGTAAATTAATACATTTCTCCGGTCCCGACTTGGGCCAGTGTAAAATTTGACGATTTTCGATAAGATAATAAGATAATAAATTTTCAAAACACCACTATACAAATATAAGGTCCCAATAAAATCATAAACTAATAATCTACTATAATACAGTATAAAGTGGAACCCAAGTCTTTGTTAAAACTTGCGCACGTCATCAATTCTGAATAAAATAATGATTTTAGTTTTTGCATTGATTTTCAAAAAATAACTTATCTTTTTGCATTGGTTTTATATTTACATTACCCGTACATGGTACGGGGTTTCTACTAGTTAATATACGAGGAGCGTACAATAATACCAATCATCCAAAATTTGGTCAAAAATTGTCCATGACTTATTTTTTTATAAATATGCTAACATTTTGGCTATGCTTTTGTGATTTTTGTAGTTGATACTATTTTTGGTTCAATAAAAGTACTTGATATTATTTAATTGGAAATGTTTCTATCACTAAAATCTCTATAAATTAATAAATATTAATTTATCAATGAATAAATATCTCTATAAAATAATAAAATATAACGATCCCAAACCTATTAATTTATAGAGGTTTAACTTATGTATAAATAGATAGTATCAAATCTAAAAGATAACACTCATTAAAAATCACATTAAAACAGAGGCTAAAATTTCTTAACAAAATTTTATTACGTACAACTAAGTAACTAACTATGGAAAAAAATCCTCTAGTTGAACTCCAATAGAGATATTAATGTGAATTAATAAGTAAGTGTTTCAAAATATTAAGATGATAAATATTTTCGAGTATATAAGTTTGAGCAGATCAACATGGGATTAACTTTCCTTATTGTTTGTAAAATAAAAGTATTATAAAAAATAGGTTTTTGGAATATATTCGGTATAATAATGGATATTGTCTTTACTTGAATAAATTATACATGTGATTTATGTCATTTTACATTATTAAATCCCAAACTTCCTTTTGTAGTATTTCAACAAAAACATCATGTTCCGATTTAAATCAAAAGATCTTAATAGAAATCACAAAATATAAGATTGCTTTCATGGATAAAAAAACCTCGACAAAAATTACAAATCGCGTTTATCTATACTACCTATAGTATAAAGCGGAGACAATCTCTTCACAAAAATTTGCGCCACGTGTCATTTCAAGAATAAAATAATCACTCGGGCTCTCCTTTATACAATTTAGGTAGTTAGAATCTCATATAATCTTATCCAGTAAAAATTGATTAAAATTTACCAAAAATTATGAATTATCCTAAAAATTATAAATTATCACTTACCAAGAATTAGTTATAATCTTCCCATAAATATTACTATTTAATAAAACTTGATATTTATCATAAAGTAATTTTTAAACAAATTCAACTTATTTGTATCATGAGTTGACTTACTATTGATAAAAAAAAATCACTAATCAAAATACGCAGATAAATATATACGATCCTATGATTTTAACATGATCGTTGACATTACGTATCTATATTAAATTGGATTTATAATCACATTACCCGTACATGGTACGGGGGTTAAACTAGTTAAAGTCAATAAAAACAATTTGGTTCAATAGTGTATTAAAGTCAACCCAAAAATAGTTTATAAAATTAAAAAATTATAGCTACCAAGAAAAGAAACTTTACTCTTTTTCTTGCATTAAATTATATGTGATTGGCTATGATATTTTTAATCCATTGAATCTGGATATATAAGAAGAATAATCTTCTATTTTCCAAATCTTCTAATGATATTTTTTCCATGATCTACTTAATGGTGAAATATCAATTAAAATTCATATATATCTTACAAACAAATCTTCAATTTTCCTTATTTGTTTTTCAATCTATTGGGTTTTTATTTATATGAATTATGACATGGACAACATTATACGAAGTGGCATTATTAATGACTAAATATATATGAGGTGGATCAAGAATATAAGGACACGTGTCAAAAAATCAAAGGTGGCTTAACGTCGGATCGTCATGTGAAAAAATCCTAGGTGGCGCATTATGGTGGCTCCAAACTTTACGGATTATATATATATATATATATATGTATATGTATAGGTTTTGGTTCCGGTAGGGACCAACCTTATGGTAAGGAGAGGTGCTTATAGTAGGGACTCATCTTAGCCCTTGATTTTATTAAATAAACGGTCCAGATTATAAGGATAGTAAAAAAAGAAAAATTCTTGCTGCACCAACGCGCGTTTCTTTCGTTCTTTCGTGCGCTCCAAGCCAGACAAAATCGAGAGATTGCTTCAACTCCAGTGACGAAATCCAGACGAAATCCAGGCGAAATCCAGACGAAATCCATGACGAATTCCAGAGATTAGGGCCGAAATTGATCGATTTTCTTCAAATCCAAACGAAATCTAGAGATTAGGGCCGAAATCTCTATACTGCGATCTCTGGACAATGTCTGAAGGTTAGGGCCGAAATCCAGAGATTGCTTGATCTCTGTAACGACGATTGCATTGACGAAATTGATCGATTACATTTGTGTGCTGAATTTCATGGAATTCTGTGTGCAGAGATTACACTGAATTTGTGTGCTGAATTTGAACGAATTGATGTGAGAAGACGATTACATTGAACAAGTTTTGTGCAGAGATTACACTGAATTTGTGTGCTGAGTTTGGAATCTATACACTGTGTTGTTGATTTCTATTGAACGAATTGCTGAATTGTTGTTGATTTCTATTGAACAAGTTTGTGTGCTGAATTTTCTACTGAGTTTGGTTCTAGAGAAATTGGAATTTACCACCATGAGTTTACCACATTCTATCAACTCACTTCATCACATTCTGATGAGTTTACCAAGATCAGAGTATGTTTGCTGAATTTGTGTGCTGAATTTTCATGTAACCTACCAGCTGTTTGATGAAATGCTTGATCTAAATCATGAAACAATACATGTTGTGTGGCATTTCAATGCCAATTTGTAATTGCTATGATTCAGACTACAGCTTATACATGTTTTCTATGTAAGTTAACTGTATTTTATTTAGGTCTGTATGACATGCGTCAAGTGTGATTTAATTTAGGTTTGTATGACTTGCTCTGCTTGTATGAAATGTTTTTTGAACTCATATCCACTAGTTTTTGAACTCATACCACTATTTTCTGAACTCTGTGTTTGTCTTTTATAGATATTAATCGGGGTCCATCAACGATCAATGGTGATGACACAGTAGCGCTCCCCCTAGTGATGGTATGAACTTTGAGCTGAATTTTAAGTGTTTTGTACCGAACTTGATTGTTACTTTTTATGTTCAATTTCACTTTGACAGCAAATTAAGTGTTGATTTGTTGATATTCAATGGTGCCTTTATTTTCTTACTTTGTATGATCTGATTGTGTGATCAATTTGGTCATGTTAGATTTAGATTGGTGAATTTTGATCTTCTTCTTTCATGTAAACCTACCAGCCGTTTCAAATTGGACATGTTAGATTTAGATTTGGTAAACAGATTCTGGACAAACATTTATTATTGTATTGGGCTTGTAGAGAATGACAATGGTCCTTTGCAAGAATTTGCAGAATTGATCAAGGGGCTCAAGGAATCATTGAATTCTTCTTGTGTAAGTGCACCAAGTAAGGAGGATTTAGTTGAGAGCTTTGTTGGGGTCAGGGCTTCGAGTCAAGTTACTGTGTTGCCACCAGAACAGACCAAAAATAAGGGTAGTGGAAAGCGCATCAAAGGTGGTAAAGAGAATAAACCGGTTGAAAAAAGGGACCGTCCAAAAAGGAAGTGCAACAGGTGTAATCAGTATGCTAATCATGACAGCAGGAACTGTGACAAAATGCAGAGAAAGAACAAGAAGAAGACATCTGAATGAAATTGATCGTCAGAAAATTTTGAACTCATCTCTATAAATAATTGAACTTTACTTAGTAGATTATTGAACTTCCATTCAGAAAATTTTGTCCTTATGTTTAGGTCGTACGCAGTGATGTTTATATGAACAGCTCACACAAGATCAACAACAGTATTGTATTTCTTATCATTGTTTTCCCCTTTTTTCTTTCTATCTAATATTAACATGGAGCATGATTTTAAATGGTCATATAATAACAGGATAAATCCCTAACATGGAGCATGAGTTAAACTAAACAATTTAACTCACTATTTGTATATCACACGATTCTAGCCACAAGTAATAAGAATTGGATATTTGTTTTGTTTCTGGTGTACAAGTAATGAATGATACGTCTAGCTTGGATGCTCGTAAATACGACTCGTAATGGTGTGTAGTTGTTTGGATAGTCTCATAGTACATTTGAACTCTTTTGAAATGAGCATGGTGTGACTCATAACTTTGAACTACTGATAGATTAAGCCCAATCACTTGTGACTCATTTCTGTCTGGTGTACTCGTATTTTGAACTACTCATGTTAATTTTTTGAACTCATAACCTAAAAATTTGAACTTGTCGATAAAACATTTTTGAACTGCTCATTTTTTAGTAGCGCCACTTAATTTCCTGATACAAGATTTGCACAATATAGCAGCCTCAAGAATTCAAAACATCAACCTGTTCATTTGATCATTACCCAATTAGTATTCTAGTAGCCTAGTAGCATATATGCATCCATAGTAGCCTATATGCATCATGGGTTACATTAGTATCCATAGTAGCCTAGATTTGCACAATATATGCAGCCATAAGGTGTTTTAACCTTACCATGTCACCAACAGTAGTGTTTTAAGCCTAGATTTACAAAAAAAAATCAAACAAAATGCTTTCTAAAGTTTTGCAGCTTGTTCCATGGACCCCAAACTACTCGTCTTCTTCTGGAATATTTTGCAGCTCGTTCAATGGAGATGAAAGTATTGCTAATGCATAATGCATTCTCAATGAAGCTGATGTTTTTGGTGCTTGATTCCTTGAAGTCACATGGCCATTTTTTTCAGCCTTGTACGTCTCTAGATGCCTCATAGCATAGACCCCAGAATCAACAAGGTTTTGTGGGTTCGTCCATTTTATTTCCATCCAAGTTGGGTTTGCATTTCTCACTCCAACCTTCTTGAAAGCTCCTCTCTCAGACACAAACCGCATAACCATTTGTTTCTGCACATGAAGAGATTACCCCATATAAATAGTGAGCCTATTATCTAAATAAAATATTAAACTTTCCATATGAAATATTGACCTAAATGCTTAGAAAAATTGAACTTTTACCAGATCATTAGGGATATCATCATATTGCCTCTCTAAGCTCTCTCCCAAATTCGCTTTTGGAGCATGATCAATGATGAAAGTCTCATTGAGGTTGAAATTGAATCTGATGACATAGTGACGGTCGTCCGAGTTCAAAATCGGGAATAACATCTATAATTTTTACAATGAGTTTTACCATGTCAATATCACACTAAATAGCAACGTAAGTACAAAATCGGGAATCAATAGCAATTTTTTGAACTTCAACCCATAAAAATTTGAACTAGTCCCTCTTCAAAAATAATGCATCTAATTATAACAAGCAAGCATCTAATTTTAACTAGGATCCTACCAAAGTGAATATAAAGTAGAGCACAAATTCAAAAATACGATCAACATCTAATTATAACATCAATTCACCTCAATTCACACGCAGGCAATCTGCTCACACACAGGCAAAGATAGTCAAGCATACAGAGACAGTCAAACTCAGCAAACTCAGCATACAAATTCAAAAATCATGAGCATGTTTTAGAGATGATTTTAGAGTTTACCTTTGGGGTCTGAACCTGGGCTAACTGAGTGTACATTGCAGGATTCTTAGAGGTAAATTCAATAACAGCTCCTGTCCCAAAAAACTTTGTCTGCAATAGAGGAAAAGTACGGCTTAATCAAGGAATATAAGCTAACAAGTAATGAATGATTTTGTCTAGCTTGGATGCTAGAGACAACAATGTAGATCAATTGAATAATGTACCACACGCAGGAATCAATATCAATTTTTTTTGAACTTCAACCCATAAAATTTTGAACTACTCACATAACAATTTGAACAAGAGCAAGACAAAGAAAGAAAGAAATCTTAGGACAAATTTCACAGAACGACAGGAATGCTGATCATGACTTACGAGCACAGGAACACAGAAAAGAAAGTGAACAAGAGAAGTAGAAAAGGTCTGATGCCAACAAGAAATACAAATTCCAAAAGCATAAAATATGTAAAAACAAGGATGAAACGGCACACAAAAACTGTAGTATTATCTAAATTGATACAAGAATCCATTCCAACTTTGTTGATTACAGTTGCATTTCGGTCATAGATTCAAAAGCAATTTAGCTTGTAACTTGGATCTTGACAGAACATTTAAAACGAACTTTTTCAGTAGCATACTTGGAAACAACTAAGCATACATACATACATACATCAGTATAGGAGAATCGTCATCATCGGACATCCTTCGAAAACATAGCACCTCCTTCGATTTGGCTCCTGCAAACTGTGAATGACCAACAACTGTCAAGCATTATATTGGGAAGGAGCATGCTACTAGTAATAGAGTGAAGAATTCACAGCACAACACAACACAACCTACCACTCCATAAAAAAAACTACGTAATGAAATACCCTGCATCTAGTAGGAGCATGCTACTAGTGAAATTGAAGAAATAATACACAACACAACAGCTACACAAACTACGTAATGAAATAACCTACATGAAGAATTCACATCAGCTATAATCAAAGCTAGAGAAAATGTGTAGAGTCATCATCACTACTAACTAATTAACACATCACTCTAGTCATTGAAGAATCATCTCACCACACATACAAATCGTCATTGAAGAATCATCTCATCACAACCATTGAAGAATTCGGACTGAAATCTGAAATTCAGCAAGAAAAATAACAACCACAAACGAAGTTTGGACAGAAACACAGCTAATCTAACCAATTGCAATCAAACAGCAGCCAAAGCAGCTTAGTTCAGCAAGAAACCAACCAATTACAACCAAGAGAGAAACACCAGCTCCAAATTAGGAACCCTAATCTGAAGTCGGCGTAACACGTAAAACTTATTACACAGCCAATCCTCCATATGAACGAATGATTAAGAACTGCACTTACCTAGCCGGATTCAACGGCGATCTGCGACTTCTCTGAGTAGTGGCCGGAGATGGAGAACGCAGATCTGCTCACAGAATTCAACAGACACGAACCCTAGCACACAAGACCTTAAAAATCAGCACAAAATCGAAGAAATCGATGCAAAAAAACGAAACCAGCACAAAAATCAGAACGAGCATGTACTTACTTGTTCGAATCGAAGAACGAATCGAAGAAACGAAGGAGATTGAAGGATTTTCGCGAGCGATTTTGAGAGCGATGAGATGGTTTTTGCGTCGCAAGGGTTTTTTGCCCGACTGAGACGAGATTCAAGGATTTTCGCCAAATTTACAACATTGCCACTAAAAAAAATTTAAATCTTATTCAGCGCGCTAGTGTATCTTCTAATCTTGTCCGTCCGTCTCTTTTGCATCAACGGTGGATATCAGTCCCTACTATAAGCCTTCTCCTTACTATAAGGTAGTCCCTACCTGAACTCAACTCTATATGTATATGTATAGATCCAAAACTCCTCTTTTTACTTTGAGTAGCATAACAATAAACACTGAAACCTGAGTCTCTATGGTATCGACCCTTACTTCCCTACTACATTCATATTTGGGTTATTTGGATTACTTTGATCGGTATTAAGGCGACTAAAATATCTCTTATCAAGATGCAAGTAGATTATGAAAATGATCGCAGAGCACCTAGGGGCCAAAAAAGAGACAATAATCACGAGTCGCTCCCGCAAAAGAGAAATCTAACCGTGGATCACCCTCAATCCAGAGAACTAATCTCGGGTGACTCGTAAGACTACGATGATCATAGACATCGTCGCGATCATAACAACTACAATTGCGAGCGTAATAGGTCGACCCGCAACCACGATCAAGGCGATCAGCGAGAGAGATTGCGCAAACGCGACGACGATCACTATGGTCCTTTTGAAAACCCCAAGTCGACGAGTGACTGGGGCAATAAGGAGAAGCATGAAGGAAAAGACCGAGCTTTTGAGTGCGTTGTATGAAGATTACATCATCTTTTAAGATCGCAAGGAGGAGCCATGAAATCAATGCATGAGCGGCAGAGCACAAGTTGGTGATGGTGACATCAAAACCGTTTCAGAGAGACATTCAGCGAGCCTAGCCCCCAACAAATTTCTCTCTACCAACTTTTGATCTCTACGATGGGCATTCGGACCCCATAAGCCACATAGCCGCTTTCTCTCATATATAAGACGACCCTATGGGTGTCCGACGAAGCAATAATGTGCTAGATGTTTCCTAGTAGTCTCTCTAAAGAATCGCTTAAATGGTTCCAAAACCAGAAGCCAAGCTCAATATGAGCTTGAGACCAGCTCGCCAGAAAATTTATGAAACACTATATAGTTAATAGCCAAGATACAATGTCTCTGGACAAACTCTTTGGCCTTAGGATGGATAAAAATGAGAGTTTGTGCCGTTTCTCAAATCATTTCATAGAGTGATAAGCCAAAATTGAAGGATGCGATGATAAGATTGCAATTACCGCATTCAAAAAGGCAGTTCCATTCGAAAGCAAGCTAAGGGAAGAGATGACGCTCGGTCATCCTTCCACTATAGCCGAGTTTCAAGAGTGAATTTCTCAATACATACGTCTAGAAAAAGACAACTCCAAAGTGAGAGGGAATTCGCCCTCTCCGCCTCCAGGATCGCACCACTCCTCGCACAAGAGTTCCAAACACAAAGATCGGCTTTCGTAGGATGAGAGAAGAGCAATTCAACACCTTCAACAGTCCGATCTACAAAATCTTATCATGCATAAAAAATGTGAGTTACTTTCACTATCCCCCAAAAAGTGAATGCACCGAAGATGACACCCTAACCAGAAATATTGCTTGTGCCACAGAGTTTTGCAACATATGACTGAAGACTGTGAGTCGTATGAGAAGTTCCTTGAAATTTTGGTCCGAAAAGGATACTTGCGTGAGTACCTTGACAAAGATGAGCACAAAGATCGCAAAGAGCCAAGAAATAGGCAGATTGAAATTGTCCAGATGATCTCAACGATATATGAACATGAAGACGAGCCATACGACAACAACCAAAATCACAACCGCGATTGCGGGCCCTAAAACTACGACCGCAGATCTGGTCCAACAAGTGAGACCACGTTTCTACGGCAGAACCACAACCGCGGAAGGGAGCAATCAATTAATACGTGAATTAGAGACAAATTGTTGTGCTTAATAGATAACTGTTGAACATAAAAATCAAATAAGGTATGCTAGTTGATGTCCGCTTTTTAGATAGATTTTTAGGGTCTAGATAGGTTAGTTTAAGTTGTTTTTCGTGGTTGAGTCTTGTGTTTTTGAGTCTTTTTGCATAAGTTTTCGTATTTCTTTGAGATTCGGAAACTACGCATATTTGTGTCGTTTTGTAGGTACTTTGAAGCTTGAAGACGAGCTTGGAGCGAGGCTAGGAGAGGATGGACGAGCTAGGAGGAAGATTTCAAGTGAAAGAGTCAAGGAGAAGAGCTAAAGAGAAGCCAAAGCAAGAAGAAAAGTGAAGGAAAAAGTCCCAGGATCGAGCCCAAGGAGGTTGAGCTCGAGCCACATCGTCAAACTTGGAGCCCAAGGAAAAAGTTCTCAGGATCGACCCTGAGGGGGGTCGAGATCGACCCTATTTGGGTCGAGCCTTGTGACCGACTTTCCCCTATCCGGATTTACTTGTTGAAGTTTCCTAGTTTGTATTTTAGGAAGGTTGTTTCTTTGTGTTTCCTAGTTAGATTAGGACTCCTTTTCTTCTATAAAAGGAGGTTGAACCTTTAGTTTTAGTTGTAAATTAATCATCAACATTAGGAGAGCTAGGAAGAAAACTTGGAGAGCAAGTTTGAGGTTTGTAAGATTGATATTTGGTTTAATTTGAATTTTAGTTTGGTTTTTGATCATGTCTTCCTCTTTTTCTTCCTCTTTTCTCTTTGCCATGTGTGAGTAGTCTTCCTAAATTCTAGGGTTGGGCAAAAACCCAACACAATCATGCATGTTTAAAACTTGAATTCATGACTTGAATGCTTGATGATCATATCTATCTATCTTGTGCTTAATCCTTGGTGAAAATTGAGGCATGTCTTGTAATTAGCTATAGCGAAAGTGAAAGTTAGTTGCTTGATTAAATCTAATAGGATTATTTGCGAAAGTTGATATTCCTAGGTTGAAGGATAGGTAGAAAGTTGGTTGATTTGCGAAAGTTGATTGAATAACTTGAATTGTTTGCGAAAGTTAACTTTTCTATGATCTAGATGGCATGATAGTTGTGAATTCTTGTTGAAAGCATGTATGGTTATTGTTGTGGTAGCCCTAGCCCTAGGATTTGCCTTTTATATTGATTGAAATTCGTGATTTTGCCTTGATCCCGACTCCCTCCATCGTGTTCGAGCCGTTGTTTGTGTTTCTCGTGTGTTCGTGCGTGATTGATCTCAGGATCGACCCCCTAAGGCTCGAGATCGACCCTCCTCAGGTCGATCCTGAGTCGGATTGTTTGCGTTTCTTTTGCTTTTCGTAGTTTTTCGACTAATCTTAGCACTATTTTCACTCCCGTGGACGATCCTGACTTCGCTATACGCAGCGGGGTCTTGAATACAAATTTATTTGTTCGAGAAACCCTTCAACACTAGTGCATAGTTGCTTTATTTTAACAACTTTTGTCCGACAATAAAACAAGCCTCCATTGTATGACTTGGCTTTTTGACAACTCTCACACTTTTAGTCTAGCCTCTGCTTCTTAGCCTCTCCGAGAAATCCCTTTCTAGAAGAACCTTGGCCACCATTAGACCGATTCGTCTAACCAGAACTGTCATTGTGGCTAATCACTCCATTATATTGAAATTTAAACCTCTGATTATCATGTCTTCTATTTGCATTCAAAGCACTTATATCGATCTTGATTGCCTTTTAACCTCTCTAGTCACATTCCTCTGATTATCAAGTAAAAGGCTCTATTAAGCGTTGGCAAAAGATCTATGCTGAAAATTTATGTACGAACATCTTCATATCCCTCGTACAATCTCACAAGGAACTAAGCAACTATGCATAGTAGAGTTACAATCTAGCAATTAGGCATGCTCATACTTGGTGAGTTGATGTGTTCCGCACCAAAAATTAGAGTTTTAATTTGAACACTTAACGATCGAGTAAATTGATGGAATTAATGGCCTTGCCGAAAGGTGCATGTAAAATGTGCCATCTACAATTTTGGTGATTTATAGACTAGTGATTTACGGATTGATACATGAACCCTAAACATTGATTAAAAACAACTTTTTTCCTATAATAGTGTTTAAAAGCAACCGAAATTTGGTTGTATGTATCATATATTCACTGATTTCGTCATTCGTTGCTAAGAGTCTAAGACAGAGTACAATACGAACGGGTTGATCTTATGATAACCATAAAAGTAGTCGTATGATATCGTAGTTATTCTTCATGGTTTTTGTATCACCTTAGCTGTTAATCGGAAATTATACATGAATTGCTATCTACCCAAAATTTGTAACTGAACGATGACCAAAAAAATATTTGTAAGTGAGCACAAATACTGCATGGATGAGCATCACATTTTGAGGGAGAACAGATAGGTAGGGATCATTTGATAAATATGTCTATAATTGATCATGTGAAACTCATTATATGTACATTATCGATCAAAATCTCTCTTTTAATATATGGAGTATTGAACGAGATGGATCATAACAAGATAGCAAAAAATGCATGTAGTTCTAAATTAATGATGCAAACAAAGAAGTTAGGTTAATGAGGATCGAATGACAAGAGGACATCAATTAAGTACGTAGTTGAAGTTGATAATCAATGGACCATAAACTAATTACAATTAATGAAATTGATCCACCTCTTATAATAAACTGACAATTTGCACTGATCGAAAAAATAGAGACCTAGAGTGCTCAAAAAAAAGAAAAAATAGAGACCTCGATATGCGAAGTTTCATTCATTTAGAGTTTGTTGGCAGTTGAGAGTTGAGACATCAATTTCCAAGATGATCATTTAGTGATCATGAACTCGTTAATCACAAATGTGGAAATAGGATGGGTACTATTAAATGAAGATCCATATCCATCAACTATACAGAGGTATTAGGTAGATGGTCTCTATTACGTACGGGGTGTTATTGATTAGTTTTTATATAATTTATAAGAATTTATATTTTTTCATATATTATTTGTCCATATATTATGTATAATGTTATTTGTATATCAATGTCATGTATATAAGTTTATGTAATTAAGTCATTATCTTGTCAAATAAGGTTTTTTTTTATGAATAATCAACTCTTAAATTAGCAAAACTTTCCTTCTTTTTTTTTTTTTTTGAAATGGCAAGAGTTAGGCCTAGCCTTATGGCGGGATACCTAAAGCATCCTCTTGGATGAGAGCTGAAAGCTCGAGATGGTTTCAGATAGATTCTTGTGAGAGAGTATGACCCAAAAAAGCAATTTTATCAACGGGCCTAGGGGTGGCAAATTCTGACCCGATCCGAACTAACCGACCGAATTATCCATTTCAAGAACCGACCGAGATCTGAAAACAAATTATCAAATAAATCCGAAACCAACTCAATTCGACCAAATTTGACCCGGAGGTTTAAACAACCCGTTTAAGAATGAACCGAACCCGATTACATCCGCAAATCTCAATCCAGTTTCAAACTGAAACATGAATAACCCGATCCGAAAATACCCGACGTGAGTTGTATCCGAAACCCAAAACAATCCGAATCCGATTATACCCGACATCCAAAAAAACCCGAACCCGATTGTACCCAATAATTATATATGATACCCGAAACACTCCAAACATAATTTAAAATAAATATACACCATGGATTATTTTCTTCCATTAAATTATTTTCACATCATGACTCTTCTATGTGAATGGGTGACACAATAACTAATAAGGATTAAAATGAGATAGATACACATAAATAACATATGACACTTTAAGATCATTTGATTATACAAAGGACAAAACCACATATCCGACTTCCAAACAATAGTTCATATCAAATAAAAATTAAAACACCAATCTAAGATATAAAGTACAAAACCATATCTTATACTCCCTCTACCCTGGTTTGTTTGTCCAGTATTCCTTTTCGGGCGTCCCCTTTTCATTTATATTCACTATTTTATCCCTATTATTCCACTCTCTCACATACTTTATCTCTTTTCATCCCAATCAATCACATCTTTTACTCATACTATTCAACTCTCTCACCTATTTTATACCAATTTTTCCACTTACCCATATAATTTTATATCGTTCTTAAAACCCGCGCAAATTGTGCTTTTTGACAAATAAAAGTGGACAGAGGGAGTAGAAGCCATCTTATGTTATTTTAAATCTATTGATCATAATTTGACAGATTTTAATAATTTAATATTATCATTCATTACTAAAGATATATTTGTTTGACAAAATATATGATCTTATTTATTGGTATATGAATATGATCATGAGAATGGATATGATTTTGAGATTGTATAAGATCTCATCGATATTATTATCAATATATTGGTATATGCTTACGTTGTACGCTTGAAATATAAAAAAAAATACATTATTTAAAATATAGTTAAATCAAAATTAGATTGATTAACTAATCGAACTATCAAAACCTAATTCTACAAACACAAATCTATTGAGACCCAATTCAATCAAAAATTGATTTAATAAAAACTTATTCAGCCGAAACCAATTCAACTGAAAACTGTATCAACCGATATCCGATTTAACCGTGTTGGATCGTGAACGATAGTAGTCAAGTAGGGACATCCCTTAGGAGGATTCCCTTGGCAACGGAAAATAAAATAAACTTAAGTAGGTAAAACATATAAGATAAGGACTTTGGGATTTATAGAGGAACCCCACTAAGACCAAGTAGTCTTATGGGTAAACCTCTACCTCCGAGGAGGATTTTCGAATAACCTTCCTTATCTTATTAGAGGGAGTCCTTACAGAGTACAAGGCGAGCCGTTACAATTCTTTGAGTCTAAGTGTACGTCCTTAGCCTCACTAGTAAACACTCTTTTTAGCCTAACACCGTAACCTAACTATCTTTCCTATAAGGATGCTAAACACTCACGTCTCTCATAATAGCTTCGTGAGAGACAAACTTTCTTTCTAACATTTGTGATTTGTTTGTGGTTTGTTATGGTTGGACTTCTTCTTTCGATTCAAGCTCACTTGATCTTCTTGATCTTTGTTCTTGAGTTCTTGAGTGCTTCGGGAGTGAGCTCGGGAGAAATCTTCAAAGTCCACACCCTATGAATAACCCTTGAGGGGTATTTATAGTGGTAGTGGCTTTTGTCCTGGAGCGTTCTCAGAGATCGCTGCAGATACTGTCGCTTCCCTTCGACAATGCGATTTTCATCTTGAGGAAGTCAAATCTGTCACCGCTTGGGAAGCCTCCACGTGGTCAGGAGACCATCTTTAAGATAACAACTTCTTTGGAAGTATGTGCACGTGCCCAAACATAGGAAACTTCCTACTGAGGACTATGGCCGAATATGATGTAATCATGTTGGGGCGACCTTGATTTGAATTTGAACTTCTTCACAGTTGTGGCGCGCATCCCTTCTCGATGAGGACACTGTCCTAATGTCGTAGGGACTTCATTCTTGTTCAGCTTTGGATATTCTTATGGAATGCGTCCCTATTGCTTAGGGACTCTTGTTCACTTGTTGTCCTTTTCACTCAAGCGCATCCTTGGGACTTTCCTGAGATAAGCACTTGGACAAACATTAAATATCATTTGAATTTGTCATTATCAAAACTAGAGACTTTCATTATTGGTCAAATATTAGAGACTAGTGTCCTTAATATCGTCCAAAAAACCGAAAATTAAAAAAACCGACTCAACCCCAAACCGACTCAACCGAAACCCGAATTAAATTAACCGATTATAACCCGCTAAACCGAGTTATCCGACAAATTGAATATCCGACCCGATCGGACCCGACCCGAATGCACCCGATTATCCATCTATATCCGATACTGTTCATATCCGAATAACCCGAAATCGAATTATCCGACCGAAATCCAACCGATTATACGAGTTGCCAACCCTAAGCGCGCCAGAGAGTTACGTACACTGTCTACTCCCATGATAAAATCAGACTGAATCGAAGGGACACGAGAATGTTGGCAACAATTCTTTCAATAATCCATGGGCATGGAATTTGCCTCATTATTGCTTTGATAACTGTTATACTATTCCCTTCTATCTCTAACTTTCTACTATTTATCTGCTTCATTTTTCATACGCCATTCTATAATGCCAATGTTTCTGCCACTAGAACCGACACTTTTCCATATGTTCTGACAGATCCACCAATTGGTTTTCCATCATCATCCCTTATTATTGAACCTCCGAACACATTACCATTGCTAAGCTTAGACCCATCCAAGTTTAATTTTGTACTTCCTTTGGCCGGTTTCTTCCAATATTATAATTTATTTCACGTTCTACTTGTAGGGTTGACTCGCTTGTTCAGACTTTTTTCTTCATCATCATTCTAGTCTTTTTCCTGTCTCCATTGCGCTAATTGATTGCGGACATAAATGCTAAGATCTTGTATGATGTCACTGGGTGTTTGCTGAAAGAGTACCTTATTTCTCCGATGCTAGATGCGCCACCATGTCACTGATAGCTCAACAAAACTTTCCTATATATACATATATATACTTGGTTTGACAAACTTCTTGTATAAGTAAACGTATAATTAGCATTTAATATCATTTACTATAATTTAATCAATTTTGTGGAATAATAATCATCATTCTCATTAATATCAATTTTTAGACTAAGAGAGGTTACATTTTCTTATCTTATTCCTATTTCTTTTGAAAAATAATTAATAGAATTATGACTATTAGGTAGTCTCGTTTAATATGGATTATACCATTTTAACTTCTTTTTTTAATTTTCTTCAAATTACGTATTTTGATAGGAAATAATGGTGAATATTCCCATTATATTTAGAATTTCAATCAAATTTTGTAAAATTTTTGTTATCTTAGATTGTTACAAATTGAAAATTTAAGAACATAAAACAATGAATGTTATTTATTACTCCCTTTATCCCTAAATGTTTATCCAAAATGATGGTCTTTTGGCTATTAAGTAAAATTATAAACTATGTGAAAAGTTGATGGAAAAAAATAAAAAAGTGATTAAGTTGATGGGAATATTGGATATTGAGGATAATATATGAGATTAGATAGGGATAATTTATTTCTTTGTGGAGAAAAAGGGATAAATTTGATGAAAAAGTTGGATAATGGGGTAATACAAGAGATTGAATGGGGTAAATTGTAAGAAAAATACAATACAAATGGAAAGATGGTAAAAGTGGACAAACAAAAAAGGGCATCCAAAAGGAATATTGGACAAACATTTATAGACGGATGGAGTAGGTAGTTATCATCCTAATAGAATCATGAATATTGTGCACATACTATTTTGGTGAAATCGAAATTATTCTCAAATAAAATCAATCCAATTCATTTTAGATAATTTTACTCTAAAGATTTTAGCAGAAGATTGTTTAAAGGTAGAATTGTCATAACTCAACCTGCAACGTAAAGCTGAACCAACCGAAAATTTCAAAGTTTAAACCCAGCCCAAAAATCATCAAGCAAAGAAAAAAATTGAACCCGGAAGTTGAAACTCAAATCCGACCCACACCCATTGCGTTAACCTGATTGGTTATATATGTAGAATATATATTTATATTTATTATATTATAATATAAAATACTACAAAAACTAATATTTGATGAACCATAAGATCATAAAAAAAAGTTGATATTCTTGACCGGTTAGATCGACACGAACCTCCCACTAACACGTCATGACCCGACACAGCTTGACCCGCTATCCAATTGACTAGAAAATGTAACCCACCCGAACATGAAAAATTCAAACTTAAACCTCACTGAACCAACCTGTTTAACAACTTTATATAAAGGTAATTGACTTTTTGATTACCTAAATGATACAAAATGTTAAATGTATTAATTAAAGATCAATACTTGTGGTTTTTTGGTCGAAACCATCTATTGAACTTTGATTCAATAGTTAAGATTAATAAAACGTACGTGTAGAGTTTTTTCTTCTACCCCACCAAAACTGAATCACTAAAATAGATATCATAATGGAGTAAGTGGCTAAGCAATCATACGCTCACAAGAAATTTAAGTGTCATGATAGCCATAACAAGCACCAGTCCACCGGCCAATAAACACAGAAGAAATGTGAAAAGAGAAAACGGGCCTTGAAACAAATTACAACCGTCTGTAATTCAGCTCAGTACAGCTCACGATGCACAGGCACAATAATGTAGGTACTCAATACGAGATTTATACATACTTTGGATTAAGATATGATAATTTATTATTTTCACCAAAAATAAAATATGATAATTTATTAGATTGGCCATGCTGATAGAAGAAAGAAGCAAGCAACAGCAACAACAACTCCATAAAGCAGGGCAAGTGCTCTGTTCTTCGATGAGCCCCCATCGCTCGCCGTAGAATCACTGCTCGTGTTCGTTGGCGTGGCTGAAAATCATCATTACCGATGATAATATATAAGTACAAATTAATAATCGGTGACTATTTTGAAATAAAAAAATAAACGAGGGCATAATCGTCCATAAAGCAAACAGTAAAGAATCGATTAGTTAGTTTTACCAGTGGCATTAGCAGAGGTAGTAGCACTAGTTGTAGCATTGTGGCCTTTCACAAAATCAGTAAAGACCTTGGCATCAGGAGAATTGGCCGCCAGGTGCAACAGGGCTGCCCAAAACCAGTCAATCAATCAGTCAGTTCATAGTACTAGAATTATAGTAGGATTGCTGATTTTTTTTTTAATAGAAACAGTGTTCTAAAAAAACAGTGGTTGCTGATTTTTAGAAGAGTGGGTGGAAATAAAATATAGAGATGGGAAAGGGAACCAGGGCAGTCGGAGATGTTGGAGACGGCGTGGCAGGCGGCGGGCAAGCCGAGGGCGAGGTTGGCGTCGATCTTGACGCCGAGGCCGGGCTGGTCGCGGTCCTTGACGAGGAGGCAGAGGCACTTCTTGCCGTTGAGGAGGACCTGCTTGAGGTTGGTGCAGCAGTCCATGGTGGGGGCCTTGGCGTTGCCCCCCACGTACGCCAGGCACGGCGCCAGCCCCACCAGCTGCGGCGCGCACTCCTGCTTGTCCTTTGCCAGCTGCTCGTCTCCCGAGGCCGCCGACGTCGCCAGCGCCACCAGCGCCGCCGCCGCTATCGTCCACCGGAGCAAGTGTGCGGCGGCCATGTTTGTTGATCGAGTATTAGTATGTGTGGAGGGTTTGAGTGAGGTTGGGGCTTGGGAGGAGGCTATGTCCTGTATTTTATATGAATAGAGTGGGAAAAGATGGGAGCATCCGAGCATTTAATGTAATTCAATAGTCCCTATTAATTATTGTTTTTTATTGTGGAAAAAGATGGGAGCATGTAATTCAATAGTCCCTGTTATTTGTGCCGTTGAGCGCGGTTGGTTGGTAGGACTAGTACATGAATTTGGAATGGCGATTCCATGTAGTGTGCTCCAAGTGAGTTGAGTGGTGTGGTGTCATATACGGCGCATGGTGCGTGTGAAACAGTTGTAACTTTGTCAAGGAAACGCGAAAGTGGAATTAACATGTATCCCACAGGTGTCTCTTAATCGTAGTCTTAGTCTTCGTCTTGGTCTTATCTCATCATCACGGGGGAACACACTACACTAATGTAATAATACTTCACTAGTTCACCCGTGGTTACGGTTTGGATTTTAGGGACTAGTAGCCCTTACCTACCTGATAAAGGGGTAGTTCAATGTCTTTATTATAAACGATAAAACGGGTCTGCATGTTTTTTTATTGTCACATGTGTTGGGCCTGAATATATAATGGGAGCCCATATTTCGTATTGGATCCGCAAGCAGGAAAAAAAAGCCCATGAAGAGGAAATTTGTTAGCAGATACGTACTACTCCCTCCGTCCCATAATGTTCGTCTCATCTCGGTTTTACCATCCCAAAATGTTTGTCCAAACCCCCCACACTTTTCATTTTATCCACCACTTTATCACTTTTCATATCAATACCTTATCACTTTTTTACCTAATCAACTTACTTTTTCATCATCTTCATTTCTCTTTCCTCTTATCACCATCAACTTTATACCCAATATATTTTACCAAAAAACCTTCATCAAAACATTATTCATTATCTTCATCCCATTAAAATTCATATCTTCCATAAAATAAAATTTGATTTAAGCATAACCTTTTAATTGAGTCTAAGGAAAACAAAACCCACAATTTCATTAATTTCCGATTAAGGCCTCATTGAGGCTGCTAATTGTGCGATGAAGTGGGGGGAATGAATTGGGTTCAATTATGTAATTGTAATGGGGGGATCCGTGTGAACTGAATGAGGGATTCTCATTGGTGGTTGTAATTGTTCTCTTTCATTTCATTGGCCTAAAGAGAAGTGAGTTGGATGCTTTATTTGCAGACCCAAAAACTGGGAAAAGTGAAAAGGAAAAAAAAAAAAACTCTAACTTTTTACTGCAACTATCTTACACGAAAAACAACTTTTAGACTGCCTTAATAAACGTGTAAATAGTGGAATCAGACAAACATAGTAGGACAGAGGGAGTATATGCTATCATATCTGGGAAAGATTCTATCTAGAGTATCTTTGTAAATATCTACTCCCTCTGTCCCAAAATATTTGTCCGGTTTCATATCGGGCGTCCCAAAATGTTTGTCGTACTATCCCTCTTTCCATTTATATCTACACTTTACCCAATCTCTTTCCTACTTTATCTACACTTTATTTACTCTCTTTCCTACTTTATCTTTTTCCTTCTCTCTTCTTCTCTTTACTCCATTAAAACAACCTCCATTAAAACATCCCCCATTAAAATCATTTGGAGCCCCATCACAAAATTGTGAATACGTTGATATCCCCCATTAAAAATTTTGTGTGTTTGTCTGGTTATTCTACCCATGAATATGGAGCCCCATTTCATGCATTTGGCAGCCCAAAAAAATTGTAAAGATGCAGCCCAAAAAAATACCCCATTATAAAAGCGTTAAGGATGAATGATTTGCCCCATTTCATTCCATTTGTACGCTTGCCTCTCTAAACACTCTCACAAACCCTAAGAGCGGCGCCTGAGAGCTTTGCTTGCTCTTTGAAATCTTCCCTTGGTCTCCCGAATTTGTCTTCAACAGCACTCAAATTCCTTCGATCTCGGTATGCTTCCTTTGATTGCGCCTTGATTTCTTCCCTCTTCTTTCTTCCTCTAAATCTGGGCTAATTAGGGTTCAATTTCTATGTGCAGATGGATCGCAAGTGCCCTTTCCAGGAAGTGGGTCCCAAGTGCTTTCACACCATGACCGACGAGGAAGTGGAAGCCTTGTTCGCCCATTCTGATGGTGATGATGATTGTGACTCCCAAGCTCCCTCCGACTCTCAGACCTCCTCCGACTCTGTCTGCTCCCAACATCCGATTTGTGAGCGGAGCTATGGGTGCAAGGGAAACCATTACTTTAGTTGTGGCTAGTCCCAGGAATCTGTTGAGGGCATCTTGCGGTCCGAAGGTGGGGAGCCTGTTGACCAAGTGCGTCTTCCCTTGTCTCCGGGGAATGGTGTGAAAGTGGGAGCTCAAGCTTCAACCATTGATGACCCTAAAGAGCTTGATGGTGTGGTAGCATCAGATGTGAAGCCTGATGCTTAGATAAGTCCCCTCTTTTCACTTGTATTAGCTTCTGTTATTTGTATGATGTGTTGGACATGTGTCTTCTGTTGTGTGTCCCCTTTTGAATGCTCTCTGTTGATGTTGTGGATTGAGACTGTGTTTCTGCTGGCTTGTTGTATGTTGAAACTGATGTTGAGATGTTATGTGGTTGGTGCATGTTGAAACTGATGTTGTATGTGTTTCTGTTGGCTTGTTGTATGCTTGATTATGTGGATGATGTGGAATGACATTGAGTTGGTGATCCCTGTTGGGTGAATGTGTTGGATGAATGTGTCTCCTATGAGTTAGAACTTGTGCTTACATGAGAATCAATGACGAGAACTTGCTATGTGTTCTCAGAGAATTTTTTTTTGGTAATCGATGAAGAAATTTTTTTGGGGAGCCTGAGATTAAAATTATGATTTCATACTACCATTACATGCATTTGGAAACCGGCCATGATTATGTGGCTGAATTGAGGCCTTTGTATGTGAATGTGTTGTGTGGAATTGAATTTTAATCAATGATGCAAAAGGGGAAAACTGAGATTGCCTTTTTTTTAAATCAATGATGAGTCTTTTATAAACTAAGAATACAAATCACATATATCTACAAATTTGTTGTTATACTATAGGAAATCGGCCATGAATTTGGCTGAATTGAGGCCTTTGTATTTCAATGAGTGCTGTGGATTGGTTTGAATTCAATGATGGTTTAGGAGACACCTGGGGATTTTTTTTAAATCAATGATGAGTCCTTTAACTGAGAATGACTTTCTTTGCATTCACATATGCATGAGTTGCAAAAGGAAACCGGCCATGAATATGTGGCTGAATTGAGGCCTTTGTAATTCATTGTTTTATGTGGAGGAGAATTTCATTCAATGATTGAATAGGGGACAGATGAGATTGTCATTTTCATTACACACTTGGTCATTAAGATTCCAAAAAGCCACATATTTTCCCTTAACCATTTATACAAAAGGCTAGTAATTACACAAAAGTGGATGAATGTTTAATTACATCCTAGCTGAATTGACTATCCTCTGGGAATTCATCTTCATTGTCTTGGTCTCCAATGTTGGGTTGATTCCCTTGTGTTTCTGTTTCTGGTTGTTGAGCTGCTTGGCTTGCTTCTACTTGGCTTGCTTCTGTTGCATTTCCAACTCCATGAATTTTGTTCCATGCTTCAATAACTGCCCAGCTAGGTGCTTGCACTTGTTGTGGTAAATTCCCCTCATCTCTTAATCTGTTCTTGTTGACATGTGGGACATCATTGTCATTGCTCCCTTGTGCTTTTAGTATCTCATTCATGACATATTGTAATGTCATCCACACATTAGCTAGCGTTGTTGGTTGTAGCTCATAAAATGCTTCCTTCACTGCATCTAGCATGAGATCAATATTCTTGGGCATCTTTTTATGCATTAATGACTGGATGCTTCTGAAAAACCCAAGGTCTAAGATGTTTAAATCCGGACTGTTTGGTGGTTGTTGAATCAATATGAATGTGAAATCCTCTTGCCGATACACTTCTTGCCATTCTGCATCATCTTGAGTGATATGAACTTTTGCATTATCTTGTTGGATGAATATGACCTTATGCCCTGGATGTTCTGGCCATTTTGATTTTATTGTTGGGACTATTTGGTCAATTAGCATCCTTCTAGTGACATTCTTGTTGACTGATTCTACCAGCTTTGTTACAACTGTCCCCTTCTCCCTATTTTTTGATTTCCTTTTTGCTACCTCTTGATAAGTGAATGGAAAGATCCCTATCTTTCTATCAAATGTGCATTGCCCCTCTGCATTGAATCTTGGTCTGGAAACTGTTGCTGTGAACATCACTTTTGGTATAAACTTGCTTGAGCTGGCAGCTCTGTACTTGCCCCTTTCATTTTGAGCTAGATATACTCTTTGTGTCTTCTTGCTTAAATGAAACCATTTTTCATCAATATGGACAAAATCATACATGTTGTAATATTGCTTTTTAGTTTCTGCAGTAGCACCTTGCAAGAGACTTAAGATCCACTCTAAGCTGGTTCTCATGTTTGCATCTTTGAGGCCAGGGTGGAGTGGATTGGTATGTGGCCGTATCATTTTTCTCTTGACCATTCTATGAGTTGTGCTTTTTGACAGTGCTAGATGGCTGGCTAAATCTCTGATGCATGATCTGTCTCCCATGTTGATTTCTGTGATTTTTGCTGCTTCCACTTGTATTCTTTTCCTACCACAATTATGATATTTGGTGCTGACATTGGGCACTTGTGATGCACTTTCCTGCTCCTTGTATGTGTTCCATAACCTGGATATTGTTCTTGTTGACAGATCAAATTCCAAGGCAAGATCCTTGAATGCACTCTTTGGTAGATGTCCCCCACTTGCCACTTGCAGAAGCTTCATGAGTATGTGCATCTTTCTATCAGAGCTGAGTCTAGTCTTGTAGCGTTGAGGATGTGAACTTGCTACTGGTTGACTTTCTGGTGTTCCTTGATGCTGACCTGCTTGTTGGCTGTCTCCATTAATGGAAGGTTCTTCTTCCATGCCTCTGATTGGCTCGTTAAGATCAAGTAGGAAAACATGCTGGTTAGTGTCACAGCTTTCTTCTTCTTGAGGAAATTCATTTAAGTCAAACACTGAAGCCATCAAGGCCAGACAATGATGCAGAAAAAAAAGATGCCCTCTCTTTTCACTAAATGCTCTGTTTTTTTTTTGAGTAAATGTGCTCTGCTGCTCAGAAATGGAAGGAAGGAATGTGCAGAAAGGTTAAAGAAGAAGAAGACTCTATAGTGCAAGATTTGAATTCCATTCGTGTGTATTGTTTTTATTGGTTGATTATGTATGAGCTGCTCTCTGATTGGCTGAGCAGAAGTCACACGGATTATGCCCCTTTGAATTGTAAAGATTTGTTTGTAAATTTAGATTTTGCTCTCTGTTGTGTGTCAGATTGTACAGTTCATTTTTTGTACTTTAAACCCACTACATTGAGCTCCTTAAATGTTGTGCCCTCTGTCCTTTTGGACAAACATATTGGGACAGAGGGAGTATTTTTTAAGCAACATCCTTATAGATAAAGGGGGTACCCAAGTTTGTACACAACTTCATATACGATCAATACACACGCTTTTCTTCTTGAATTATTGAATTTGATTTGCTTTATTCTAGCCCGATCTTGGCTAAGGATCGTTGATCATCCTGAACGATTTCTAGCTAAAACAATATGTTCGAAAAAAGAACACAGGTAAGATCATCTCCGATGGTGAGTCTCTGATTAATATGTTTATTGTTTTACAGTAGAGACTCGTTACCTCCATTAGTAGAGATCCATTTGGATCTCTCATATATTTTCTTTTGCATTTAGTATTTAGCCTAAATTAGTTTTATACTCTCAAATAATATTATAATAGGTGAGAAAGACTCCTAAAATAAGGAATATTAGGGTAAGAAATAGGAATATGTATCATTAGTTTCCTTGGGCGTCTTCACCATGTTCGGGCCTCAAAAGTCAAAACAAAGACATAAGAATCAATCTCTACCCTAACTCCTCCCTCTCTCACATCATCTTCTCATGGCCGTCCCCGACCCCAATCTTCTAATCCACCCCTTCCGCGTTCACCTCCGCCACCTCCTCGTCTTCGTCGTGTCAGTCGTCCTTCTCGTCGTCAACGCCATCGATCCGCCACTACAAGCACTTGGGATTGCACCTCGTATATATCTCTTCCTCTCTCTCCTCTACTTCTCTGCCATTTCCCTCTTCTTTGCCTTTTCCCTCTTCCAGTCTTCTTCTCCCACCGCCACCAACTCTGCCGATCTATCCCCTCCCCAAACCCTAGCTGGCGATATCACGGTGGTTCAAGTCGATTCCGGCGACGGTCACTAGCAACCAGTGATGGGCACTGTTATGTCGTGGTTAAAGCGTGTCAAAGAATACCCTAACTTTCAAGAAAACAAGTATAGTGAAAGTAAGGGTCGTACCACAAAGAGTCATATTTCTTATATTTATTTAGTTTTACTAATGTAAAGGGGGGATTTGGAAAGAGTTATCTAAGATCTAACTAAACTATGAAACAAAGCAAGAAAATTGTTGTAAAATCAAGTAGAGAGAAGCATCCAATTAACTTGTATCTGTTATTGATTGGTTATTGATCATCGGTTATCATCATTCCCTTTTTACCTTGATTAATCTATTGTGGCATTATAAGACTCAACTGCATGAAATCTTAAACCAAATTTTGAACCTAGTCTAGTCAATAGAACCAATCGGTACTACCAACCCTTATCACTAAACGTTCTAGAAGATCTCCTAGACTCGATTTTGCAATAGCAAAGAGCATCAAGTATCAATAGAAACAAAACATATAAAGCAATTAGACATTCATATGAATTGTGGTTGAAATTTCTCTTTAATTCAATTAGTGCAATCGACTCTAATAGGATTAAATATTCTTACTTATGATCTAATCAATTCCAATCGGCAATTTAAGAGATCTAAGAATAGTTCAACTTAGAAGTTCAATTAGGTGGTCAATCTAACAAAACCGTAGGTTAAACTTGATTCAAATAAGAACAAGAAAAACAACCTAATCAAGGTTCAAAAGGAATTATCAAACCTCACAATGATTCAATTCAATAACTTCAACAAATTAATTGGATTAAGAGAAACTAACTACAATAATCCATAAGAAAACTTACAAAGAATTCTAGGATTTTCTCCCTTTCTTCTCTTCCAAGATAATCCAAAAGCATAAGATATAAGGTCTCTCTCTAACCTAGGCAAACCAATTTATTTATTGAACAAGACATCTCAAAACAAGGAAATAATTCTATTCTAAAAAGATCTCGTATCAACACGTCCAAGCACGGGGCCAAAGCGCGGCTAAGGACAGGTAAGGCGCGACCACGCCATGGGGCATCATCTCGCACTTCACCTCCTGAGACCAATCGGCATGGCACGGGCAAATAAAGCAAAGTGCGACCGCGCTTCAAAGAGCCACCCCGCGCTTCAATGAGCCACCCCGCGCTTCGCCGGCTGAAACCGAGTGACACTTCATAGGCTTTTTTGACACACTTCGAGTTAGAATTTGGACTCGGAGTAAAAACATGAATTGTAGCTCTTCGAGTCAGCTTTCCAATGACACCAGAATTATCCCAAATCCGACCAGTTTAGCTCCAGATCCAGCCCTCGCAAGCAAGAGGTGTTGGGACAACAACTCTAATACATAGTCCGAACTCAAGTGTTCTTTTCGCATCACCTCTTGGGCTCGAGCCTTTGTTCCTCTCCACATCCGTCTACACATGCATCACCACAGCTACGCTCTAAGCTCGCATCATCTTGCAAATTATCACAAGAGAGCGTAGATACCGAACTACAAGAAAGAACTACTCTACATTAGGAAACAAAGGCAAATCTACCTAAAATGCATTCAAAACCAATTAAAACATGTTCTATAACCTATTTCCTATATGAACTATCAACCGGTTGTACGGAGTCGGAGCACAGAAGACGCCGATGTATTTGCACACACCGGATCCGACCCAGTTGGAGGTGACGCTTTTCAGAACTGAAATTAGGGGATGGATCGATGACAGCGCCACGTGGCCTACCACCACAATCGACGAGTTTGAGCCGATCCCCCACATCTACGCCCTAATTCTCGTCGTCTACGAGCGGGATCTGGCATCTTCCCCTGTTCTCCAATCAAGGAAATCTCCACTGGTGCTCAATTCAATGAGATCGTTCGATTCAAATTCGGAGCCTAGTCTGAAAAATTGGGGGTTTGAATGGCGTCGGAGTGGGAGCAATTGATCCCCGGAGCCAACAGCGCTGACGACGATTCGACACCTCGATGCGTGCAAATGCAATCAGAGCCGGCGAGTAGTACACCGGGGCAAGTGATCTTGTCATTTAGCCAGTGGGGGCCTAAGGCAAGGTCTATGACGATCGTTGTTGTTGTATCTGCAAAAATGAATGCAATATCGTCTTCGTCACCAAGGTTTTGCTTTTCTCCTTTTTTCTTGTTGCTTACGATCTGCTTCCTTTGCTATTTTGTGTATCATCTTCATGATATATTGCCTTTATGGTCCAGTGATCTTCTTTCTTTTTTTTGTGTTTTTTTTTTGAAAAGGTAAAATTTCGGAGTACCAAATAAATTTGGTAGCCCGAGAGGCCGTAAGACGGCAGCCGTGAACGGCTTGGAAACTCAAAAAGAGCCGCAAATGGCAAGTAGGATGGACGAAATGAAGGACAAACTTTCAAAAAGAAAGAGCAGAGGGAGTTTGGAATCGGGGTGAGTAAAGCACTAAGGCAGTGCCGTCGGCATCAAGTCGACCCATCCTGGGGTGTGCGAATGGACAACTGACGTTCCCTCCACCGAGATGAAGGATCTTCAGAAGTCTCTGAGCACCAAGCAACTTGTCCTTGACAAACTCGGTCCGAAAAATCCAAACGAAACTCCGACTTTTCGAAAATTTATACAAAGAGGAACACAAGTCATCCTACAGATCAGTGCAGCTCGGCAAATCAACCAATCAGATTGATTGGAGGGTAATACTCAAGGAGTAGGCTGTCGTCAAAGAACCAACTATAAACTTATGAACATCCTTGATCATTAGTAAATCTGTACTGGCTTAATGTGAAAGGATTGTTCATAGGCTCATATACACAAAAGCATGCTGTTTGAGATTGCTTCCACACATTTCTTTTGATCCAATGATTTAAATGTCATGCAATATTTGCCGAGAGCATACTCTCAATTTGGTAAAGTAAAGTTGTACTTTATATCTCCACACAATATTCCAATGATTTGTGGTTCATTTCCGGAAATCATTCGTTTTTGATTTCTCATAGCTCATAAACTGGATTTCTTTAGTTAGAGGAGCTTTCATGTCAAGATCCATTTTTCCAACACTAGTGATGTTCAAATTAGCAGCACTACTTAAGGTCTCCTCGACCGTAGTGATCAGGGATTCATAAGAGGTGTTGTTCGACAGTGTTCATTGTTCAGAGTTCGATTTGTTCCTGGAGCAAGTGACAAAAGTATTCCTACCTTTCTTATAGGTTCCAAGTGAAGAGCATATAGCACTCCAGAGAGAGCTACTGCAAACACAAACCTTATTATGGATGTGAGAAGTTATGCATAAATTTAAGCCACAGGTTATCAAATTATAGGCTATAAGCAAAAAGTTGCTCAAGATTAATCATCAAATCAGCATAGATTAAGGAAAGAGGACACAACACTCCAACCACAACGGCGTACGGATCCCAAACCTCTCCATTTTCGTTCATGAAGCTTCCTTCCCGAACGCTTCCACAACGAGCGTGGCTCCACCAGCAAGAGCCCACGCCTCTTCTTCCGCCTCCTCCTCTGTAGGGGGATGGGCTTGTCGATCTTCTGTTCCTTTCCAGCGGCGACGAACGGCGTAAGTATTAATCCGCCGTCGCAACCCGAAAGTTGCCCCCGATCAGAAATTTGGTGTGATTTTTCCCGAATTTGTTCCCAATAATAGCTTTTTCCACCATTGCTAAGAGTTTGTGAGAGGGGAAATTGGATGAATGTGCTGATTGGGAGTGTTGATTGAGATCTAGGGTTGGAGATTTGGGGTTTTTTCAAGTGTTCCTGTTCAGTGTTTGGGGTCGAGGGTTTGAAGTTTATAAGAAATTACGGATATGCATAGCTACGTTACATCGTTATAAAGCTATCAATATATTCCAGATAGATTTAATATTTTTTTTTTGTGTGTGTGTATGATATAATGTAATGCTAGCTCCCTATTGATTTGTTTTCTATTCTTCTTGTGTTACTTGTTTATTTATTTTTTCAAATGATTTGGCTGCCCTTAACTGATGGTGGTCTTTTAATGTATATTAGAGCTAGAAACCAAGAAGATTTTGCTTGATATATTCAAGGAGAAGTGACAGAAGAATGCTGATACAATACCAAGCGAAGAAATTGTACAAAGAATAAAAAGTTCATGCAAATTTTTTTTATAAAGAGCTTAACCAATTGACCTTAGAGGTGAACAAATTGCCGATAGAACTAAACAAATTATACAAAGTTCTATTACTATAAAATATGGATGAACAAATTGATCATAGAAGTGAACAAATTGGCAATTGAGTTGAACAAATATGGATGAGCAAATTGACCATAGAAGTGAACAAATTGCCAAAGAGTTAATTAAACAAATTATACAAAGTTCGATTGCTATAAAATATGGAATGAACAGATTGGTCATAGAGATTGAACAAAATGATAATAGAGTTGAAGAAATATGCATGAACAAATTGACCATAGAGGTGAACAAATTGTCGATAGAGTTGAACAAATTATACAAAGCTCGTTTGCTATAAAATATGGATAAAGAAGTTGAACATAGAGTCACAAATTGGCAATAGAGTAGAACAAATGTGGATGAACAAAATGACCATATAGGTGAACAAATTGCTAAAGAGAAACAAATTATACAAAGTTCGTTTGCTATAAAATATGAATGAACAAATTAAACATGGAGTTGAACAAATTGGTAATGGAGTTGAAC
This sequence comes from Polygonum aviculare, assembly GCA_934048045.1. NCBI lineage: Eukaryota > Viridiplantae > Streptophyta > Magnoliopsida > Caryophyllales > Polygonaceae > Polygonum > Polygonum aviculare. Next base: position 11,660,308 of record OW204023.1, on the reverse strand, counting down.
AAATATGAATGAACATATTGACCATAGAGTTGCACAAATCGGCATAAAGTTGAACAAATTGACTGTAGAGGTGAACAAATTGCTAAAGAGAAACAATTATTCAAAGTTCGTTTGCTCTAAAATATGGATGAACAAAATGGCCATAAAGTTGAACAAATTGGCAATAGAGCTAAACAAATTGGTCATAGAGTTGAACAAATAAGTAATAGAGTATAAATTTTGGGCATACGTTGTATCCATGTTTTTCGAAAAGTGCGCAAAAATTCGGTTGTGCCGTTTTTTTCCTTTTTTCCTGAGCGCTTGATCTCGCCTCATCCAACGACTCTTGTTTATTCTTATTTCCCACCCTAGCGCCTATTCCCACTGGATCCGGACCCAAATAATAGTTATTGTATTAATAAACCATTATTAGTAACTTTTGGCTTTTAAAAGATATATCATTTTTTACTTATTCAGTTTATTATAATAATTAATTTAAAATAATAAATATATTCATTAATTAATCAATACTATACGCAAATCTATCTTGGGTTAAATCTTAATTATTAAATGTACAAATTAAAAACAAATCACTTAAACATGCAAAGTGGGTGTCTATAGATAGATAATTTTATTTTATGTATTTTAAAAAATAAAAAAATAATTTAACTAATACCAAAAATTAATTTTTAGTTTAAGATACAAAAGTATGAAATTAAAATAAACAATAGAAAATGGGGGCGACCATATGTCTACTTGAGCAAGCTCTCAAGGGGCTCTCTTACGAGAGACGTCCCTCACCATTTTTTGGATTTTCTTTTCATTTCCTTTTCTTTTGGGGTTTTTTGAGATGAGAGACTCTACTAAGAGAGCCTCCCATAAGAGATGCTCTAAAAACTTAAGTTTATAATATTGTTTAAAGTAAATAAAGAATAGTAATTAATTATACAAATGTATAATAAAATATATTGTACTATTTAAAAATAAACACAAGTCAAGTTGTACTATTTAAAAATAAACACAAGTTATGTTTTTATAATAAAATATATTGTACTATTTAAAAATAATAATTTATTTTATAGATATTATAAATGGGTCAACTCAATAGACACAAGTCAAGTTTTGCCGTTTGGGTTTCAAGCCAATCATGTACATGTCAATTGAGTTTTGTTTTCTATCAACTCACTATTTTTCATGTCAAGTTGAAATCCTAAAATTTTTGATCAATTTTTTGAGGTATTTTAGTTTTGACAGCTTTATATACACCCATTTTTTTGTTGGAAAAAAACGATGTACGTACCCACTTTTGCTGGAGAATGAAGATAAACAAACTTGCGGGAATAGCCCTTCCAATAAAACAATTACAAAACCACCCTTCAAACTACCAAATTATACAATATGTCGTTTTGGACATTTTTGCAATAGAATTCACTTCATTTTGTATTTTTTTAGGAAAAACAATTTGTTATAAATTTATTATAATTATGTGAAAAAAAATTAAACATAATTTTGAAAATCTTATTTGAAATAAAAAACTGAAAACTACAAAATTAGAAATTATTTTTTGAAAAATAAGATATTAAGAAAGATATGACTAAGATTTTTGTCTAACAATTCTATGAAATTATATTTATGATTTTAGCTGTTTGTTAGATATGTCTATGATTTTAGAAGTTGGGAGAATAACAAGGCCATGCTACTATGTTCCTACTCGAATATATTGTGTGGAGTTATACAAAATTGAAAAAGAAACCCGCTTTAATTTAAATTAGTGACATAATTAGAAGTTTGTGTTTCAAAGCTCAAAATTTCATATAACAAAAAATATCATAAAGAAAAAGAGAAAAACTTCGCTTCTATGAAACAATCGTGGAATATGAATACAAGATTTAACAAATGACCATATTCCATGATTGCTTCATAAAGACGACACTTTGTTCTAAGTGTTACTTCTTAAATATTGGAGTTGTTTTAGAAGTGTTTCTCAATTTATTGAAGGTTTATATACACATTAGAACTTGAAGTCCAAGGTTGATATTTACTTAATTGAAGGTCACGACAAGACAAAAAAAAATTATATCCTAATACTTTTATCGAAGCTTTTTTTTTTAATGTATATTGTTTTTTAAAATAACCCAAATACTTTTACTATTTCAAAATTTGAAAATAAAACTATTCTTTTGGTCGACCATATAACAAAAATATGACATTTTTTTTTCAAATGTTTTATAGGTTTTTTAGTATATGTTAAATTTGTGTTCTATTTAAGTAGCATCTTTACTACATATAAAGCTCCCCATTCTCACATAAATGCTTCATTAACTAATATCAATCCCGTACCATGTACGTGTAATATAAATATAAATTCGAATTAACAGATTTGATATCGAATTTTTACGCAAATTTGCTTTTAACTTGAGAATATGTAATCTAAACACGATAGAACCAAGTCTGAACCCATTGACCTATATATGCATTTTAATTAATGAAATATTAATTTTGAAATAATTCTATTGAAATTTTCATATTTATATTTTTTATTTATTATATTATTGTTATCTACGAACATTTTTCACTATTCTTCAAGATTTAATAATGAAAAAATACATGCTAACTAATAAAGAAAATTTGTTAAGATTTAAAAAAAATCAATTTAAAAAAATAAGTTTGGAAACAAATCTTAAGATATAAAAAAATGGATAAGATATCAGAAAGATATAAAGAAATTAGTTAAGATATTAAGTGAGTATAAGAATTTTGTTTTAAAAATCTAATGCAAGAAAATAAATGATTATTTTATTAAGCCTTGATGACGTGAATGCGTTTTGTTTTAAAATAAGTTTGGAAATCACTTTAAAAAAATAAGTTTGGAAACAAATCTTAAGATATACAAAAAGTGGATAAGATATCAAAAAGATATAAAGAAATTAGTTAAGATATTAAGTGAGTATAAGAATTTTGTTTTAAAAATCTAATGTAAGAAAATAAAATAATTATTTAATTAAGCCTTGATGACGTGAATGCATTTTGTTTTAAAATAACCCCCCTCCCCCCATTTTCACATGAATGCGTTTTTTGAAGAAAAATTATGTAGTGAACAAAACACATGAATGGAAATCTTCTTGAAATTTAATCATTTTCCTTTGCCATTTTAATTATAGAAGATAATGCGGTAACTAAAAGTATACATTTATTTAATTTCAATCAATATGTGATATAACATAATATCTAACAAAAGTTTTGGAAACAAATTAAATTATATATTTTAAAAATACAAATGAATTTTATGTAAGGAAATTTATATATGTTAAATTTGGTTACACGAAATTTATGCATGATAATTATATGCAATATAACTTTAACTCGATTAATTCATGAATGCTAATTTTGTTACATAAATTTATGTAGAGTAATTCATCCGATTAACTTGTTACATGAATTTTGTATAACATATATCGTACATATTAATTTATGTAGATATATTTTTTTACATAAATATGTACCGATTAAATTTAATTATATGAATTGTTGTTACATAAAATTTTATTATATGAAACTTGTGTAATTGTAAAACAGTTGGAAAAGGGGTTGAACAAATAGACAACAGAATTGTACAAACATTGATATCAGTTGAACAAAAAAATAGAATAGGTTGAAGATAGTTTTAACAACCTCTTCTTATTGGAGGGGGCAACTCTCCAATAGTCATTCTTCTAAAAGTAAGATCTTGTACAGTTTGTTTTGAAGGTTTTACTTGTTTCATACCTAATTATACAATATTAAACATTAGTTGAACAGATTACAGACTTAGATGGGCAAAAATCAACACATGATTTTTTGAAGACATATGACACACAGTTGAACAGACTTCCAGATCATTTGAACAAATAGATAAACCAATTGAACAAACGTGTACATCAGTTGCACAACAATAGCAAACACAATTGAACAAACAAATACCCTGCAAATATTGAACAAACATGCAATAAATTACATAAAACCTGTAACACAATTGAACAAATAGATAACATGGATGAACAAAACGAGATAAACAACTCAACAATTTTCAGATCTGAACAAATCAACCAACCAAATGAACAAAACACCAAAATAGGTTAAACAAATTTGAAAATTAAGTAGAAAACGAACAAATCACCACACATGCACACAGATAAACTTGAAAACTTGAAGAAGAAAAAACATGTATCCAGTACGTATAAACACAGATCTAGACCGTTATGCAAAGAACCACCAAAAAACACACATGGATTCGAAGGAAAACAAGCAAACGACTCCAAAATACATGAACTAGAGCGACAAATCAACTAAAACACAATCTAATCGCTACTAACCCCTTCGAAAAGACTTCAACAACATCATTCATCACCAAAATCCAAGCCAAAACAAGCGAAATTGCAGAAAATCAAAAATCTAGGGTACGAAACAAGCAAAAATCTAAAAAACCGAAACCTAGGATTCGAATGAAGCATACCTCGCTTGTTTGAGGGAGACGGCTTCGATCTCACCATTGTTGAGAGTAGTAATCGGAGTTTGATTGTAGAAAAACGAGCGCAAATCGAGTAATTTTGAGGGGGAGACGAGCGGTTTTCGTTTTCACCTTGAGAGAGAGAGAGAGAGAGAGAGTGTTTTGGGAGAAATTACGAAATGAATGGAAAAGTGGCAGAAAGTAGGTCCCAGCCATGCGCGAAAACAAAAAAAAATTGGTACAATCTCAGCCGTTGGATCCATTAGATCAAACGGTTTAGATGCATTCATATTTCTCACTATAAGACTCTTTCTTATAGGAGTCTTTCTCTAGTATTAATCAAAACTATTTTTTCCAATACAAGTGTAGGCAGACCCTCATTAAACCCTTTCCACAACTTTTCAAGTATGTTTTCACCATATGATTTGGTGGTTGAGACCTTGGAGTAATACCTTAAGGTCATTGAATTTCACGGGTGGTAATTTTCCCTTTTCGTGTAAACGAGCCCAAATAATACCTACGACAATCCCAATCGTTAACCTAAATAAATAAATAAATAAATAAAGTAAATTTCCCCAAGGGTGAGTAATGATGTCACGAGTCACCGGCCCATCCTGACCCAAGCTAGGTCCCAGGCGGCAGGCATCCACCACCGCCTTCGCATCTCCGACAAGTATTCACCGAAAATCTGCCCCGCTCTCTTCTTATAAATACCCCTCTCTCCTCTAGAAACTTCCCCAACTTGGATAAGGATTCGATCAAATTCGCCATGGCTAAACCTTTCTCACCTCCACCAACCCTGTCTCTCTTCTTCGCTTTCTTCCTCCTCTTCCTCTCACCCCTCAATTCATCTGCTTCTCCCACCGTCTTCGAGATTCTCCCACTATTCGGCCTCCCGAGCGGCCTCCTCCCCTCTTCCGTCCACTCCTACACCCTCGACGACGACGGCTCCTTCGTCGTGGAGCTCGACAAGCCCTGCTATCTCCACTTCGACTACTTGGTCTACTACGACACCTCCATCACCGGCAAGCTCCGCTATGGCTCCATCACCGGCTTGAAGGGGATCAAGGTCCAGAGGTTCTTCCTCTGGCTCGACGTTGACGAGATCAAGGTCGATTTGCCTTCCTCCGATTTCATCTACTTCCAGGTCGGCTTGTTCAACAAGAAGCTCGATCTTGACCAGTTCAATTCCGTTCGTGATTGCGGGGATGGAGTTGAGGTTGCCGATTCCTCCTTCAAAGACTTCTTCAAGGTAATCGTCTCTCTGTCTGTTACTCTGAGTCTCTGAGATTGTTATTCGTTGGTAGAATTAGGGTTTCTGTGAATCTTGAAGCCCTCATTTGTGTGTAATCTGATGCCCTTTTTCGTTGGATTCATTGTGCTTTTTATTGTTCATGTCATTAGGATATAGAAATTAGCACCAGAACTAGGATTCACGGGGGGTAATGGGCTTTGGCTTGCGTTTGAGGCTGTTTTAGCAATCTCGGTACGAATACAATAAGTTGATAGTAGCTCACTATGTCCATCAATTTGTATGTACTATCTATGCACATTCTCCATGTTTGCCTGTAATAATCCGGCTAAATGGTGGACATCCCATTTGTAGGCACAACAACAAGGTACTTGATTGGTTCAATTCATCTAGTTCAATTGTTTTGGGGATTTCATCTTTATTTGCCGAAGATTTTGCTGATTGACTTAACTTGCACTTGAGGCTGTTCTAGCAACTACAAAACTTGAAGAGTTATTCACAAAGTCATATCCTTTACCTGTAATAATTTAGAATAGACAAAACAGAAAGGTACTTGATTGGTTCAAGTGAGTTAGGCACAGTAAGCAAGTAATTGAGCTGATTCATTTAGATGCATGATTTGTGTGGGCATGAAGCTCCCAAAATTGGCCAATCTAGTTCATGTGTCGAAGAAAAATCTAACTCTGTCCATCTGTAGCATTGATTAGTTGATAGTGGTTTCCAGCATGTGGCTCATGAGCTTCTTGAATGGGATATTTTGCAGTGTTAATACGTATGAGCTATGACATAATGAATGTAAGCTTCATACTTGTTTATATGCTGCTGGTATTTAAACAAGTCTCTCCCTTTTTCATGGTTGCAGATACCAACCCCAGTGGAGGAGGAGATACCAATGCTATTGACTGAATAGATTGCTTTGCTCTTCTTACTCACACGCGTCTCAGCAGCAGCTAGGAGCTTGTTTCGTCTGGCTTTGTTTTTGAGCCCTGAAAAGAAGCACAAGAGGCTTAGTTTTAAGTTCCTCTATGTTGGGTAGGGGGAGTATAGTATAGTGTGTATAATTCTCATGGAGTCTTGGGATTAAGACCCTAGAACCCAGATATATTAGTTACTACTTACTACTAGTAATATAGTAGCAGTAAATGCTGTCATGGTAAACGGTACTGTGTAATGCCTGAATGACATTTCCTGGTGTGATGAAAATTTACAGCTTCTGGTTGTACTGTACTATCTCAAAACTGTAACGAATTGAATGAATTGCTGTTTGCTGAGATGATATATCACAAGAGATGTGGCTCTCAATGAGCCTGTAGAAGAAGATAAATAGGAAATTCAGAGTTGGCCTTGTGCCAAACTACACGACTGACGACACCCCCCACCTAACGGGTTTAATTGACACTTTTGCCCCTCACAGTTGATACAAATTCCTGGTCAATTCTCTCTCCCTTCTTCCCTTGAATCGCACATACCAACCACCAGCCATGGCGATCTCCCAATCCCAGAGGCTCTCCCTCCCCTTACTCTTCCTCGTCTTCTCCATTCTCCGTCCGAAAACAGCTTCAGCTTCTTCATCAGCGGCGGCCGACGAAGCAGGCGAAGACATCCATGAAATCCTCCCAAAATTCAATCTCCCCAAGGGCTTGTTCCCGGACGCCCCCAATTCCTACACACTGTCCTCCTCCGGCGACTTCTCAGTCCACCTCCGGCAGCCCTGCTACGTCCACTTCGACGATCAGCTCGTCTACTATGGCTCCCGGATCACCGGAAACCTCCGGCTGGGCTCGGTCTCCTCCGTCTCCGGCATCCAGGCCAAGAAATTCTTCCTTTGGGTCCCTGTTACGGGTATGGATCTCGATCAGAATTCAAACTCGATCCTCTTCCATGTCGGGGCTTTGTCCCAGAGTCTCCCCGCCGATCGATTTCAGGACGTCCCTCACTGTATGAGCAAAACCGGTCAGCGCCTGGATTTCAGCCCCCTTTCTTCCTCTTAAAACACGCCTTCTGTTGTTTGATCCTGTAATTACGTTTCCCACAATCCGTATCATACTGTTGTTTGATCTGTGATTCGATTTGATCCTCCGTGTACAAAAGCATCAGCTGTAATAAAATAGAATGTGATTTGGGGTTGACTTCTGGAGTGGATGAATTCATGATGCTAATTCGTATGCGAATCCATTGTAAACCCTATATTTAGCTTGTATCTTTTCCTGTCTTTACTTACAAGTTACAAATGAATTCAAGCCCTTTTACTCTTCCATGCCGGCCATTAGTACCAACTCGGATACCATGGTATTAATCCTATATGAACTGAGCAAGTATCTACTACATCCATGATACCGACAAATCGCAACTGAGCACGCACTGAGGGTTCTAAATACTTAGATGCCAATAAAATTACGGCTCACAGTAATTGACAGATGGAGTTGCAAACAGGCGGGCAAATCAGGGAGATGAAGCCGGGCCTAGCTTATTATATAATCAAGGAGAAGACCATGGACAAAGCTGTAGCGGGAACCACAAGGCATAGTCAGGTTGATTCTCAGTTTCCTCATTCATATGGATGGCAAAGCACACCTGGATTCAGAGCCAACATGCGAAATAACGCACAGGTAACAGGCAAAGAGGAAAAACTATACACGCCTTGGAAGCACCACTCGGTGCGAGTACCTAGCTGCCAAATGGACAGCCTATGGACATGATCCGATCCAAGCTCGCTTTGGATCTCGCAGTATATGACGGGGTTTTCATCTCCAGAATAGACCAAACTCGAGTTGGAAGACTAGCCGGCATGGGGCAGAGCGATGCCCTTGTGGGAAAGCCGGCAAATGGGGCAGAGCGACGCCCTCTGGGGAAAAGCAGTTGACAAGTAGCCCCAACACCGGTATCCGAAGAGAAAGTTGCTACCATCATTGATACAACAACATCATCTCTGGTCTCCCTCCTATCATACTTATACTCACGGCTAACAACAACAACTCTGTATGTTAAGAAGGTTGCGCTCTTCTCGTGATCATGAACATGATGATGCCTTGTTGCAATAAAACAGCCGTGGAATCGGAGAGGCATAAAAGGGATACCTGCTGCAACAGAAATGGAATCGGAGGCAGGGATCGGGGATTCGATTACAGCGGGAGAGGCATACCGGCGTTTCATCTTCAACATGCTGCTAGTTAGGGGATCGGAGGAGGTTAGGGATAAAATTAATTCACTAATAATCATATCTTGTATATATTTATTGTGTTGTGAAAAATTCATTCAATAAAAAACTGCCTACTATCTAACTATTGTTCTGACGCTTTATTGTTAGTTGTTACCTTTCAATTCAAAACAATTTGCTACTTCCTGGCAAATGGCAATGCACGTTGTGAGTTTGCAACTCTTCAAATCGATCACCTCTACCAGCACTACTCTGACAACAATTTGTTACTATTCTCTACATGCTACATACCCGAATGACTCGAAGATTTCAATCGAGAGCAGCAATGGCAGCATCTTCCAACACCTTAGTAAGCCGCCACTCGTCTTTACAATTCAAGACATAAAGCTAACGATTCCTAGAGGCGTGTTGATTATGGTGTTACGCAATACAAACAAGGTGGAGGGAGGAGTGCAGTTTTTTGTAGGAGTTTGTTGCCTTATTGAGTTCTTGTTTCTGTGTTCCATCATGATGATTGATAGCAGGCTGAATGCATAGCTTTGATCCTGAGAATGAATTGCTTGTCCCAACAACTGCTATCAAACCTGTGTCTGCCTAACACCACACGACGATAACTATCAAGCCTGTCTGCGATTACTTTCACTTCTCATTTCGGCTGTTTAAAGGGCCTTATGTGCAAGTCGAGCTCAACTAAGAGAAGCAAATGTCACAAACTCCTTGATCATGTATGTGTCTTTACAACATATTCGTCGACTGGGCTAGTACACATATCTGCTAATGCAATTGAGCAGCCCGGAATCAAGTGAAGATAAAGCGCCTCAGACAGGCTTAACAAACATCTTCCATAGAGGCTGCTGTAATGGTAGATTGGTAGATGTATTCATTCCTCTATCTTGCAAAAATATGATCATTCTCAATCTTAGAAAGGCAAATATTTCCAGATCTATTTAAGAGCCATACAAGTACTGAATTTACCTGTTTACTCAGCCAACTTTGTAGTGAACCAAGTTTAGGCAATCTTTATTATTCTATTCAGAAAACTGACATCAAAGTGGCTAGAATCTATCCACTAAAATACCATGAAGAATCCAACTTTACAGAATGGACGAACAGCTCACTGATTTTTGCTCATGGTTTTGTTTATTAAGCAAAGCCAATCAGCAAATAATGATAACTATAAAGGCACTATGGACAAACTGTGTTATCCTGCTTGCCTCCTACTTCTTCTTTTGGATCACCCCCATAGTTACATATAGAAGGAAAAAAAAACTCAAAAAAAAATACAAGGAAATAAAACCTGCAAACTTGCATCTCAAATCTCTGACATTTTTTCTGAATATCATTTCATTTTTATTGAATTAAAAATAAAGAATGTCAGAGATTACATGCATATCGAGTTCAACCATAACAATATTAAAACATGCTGGCCGGTTTTGTTATTACAGAATCGGACTAAGGTGCCATCACTTTAATTACAAACTCTTGGCTCTTGCTATAGAAAACAAAAAGCTTTAGTTATTAACTTATTATATATCATCAAGTTGGATCTTGCTTAGGCCAACCCTTAGATTACAATAGCTAACTGGGATTAGATGTATAGTTAATGCCACATTTCTAAATACCCAAATGCACGTAATTTATCTAACCTCCGTTTGTAACAAATAGAAATATCACATTTAAAATATCTTATATTTTGCTTACAGAAACCATGAGATTAGTAGGATTAGTTGTTTGTTTTCTTCTGGTTGTCTTGTGCAGGCGTGGATATGACGGTGTGTGAGTGTGCGCCCCATTCCGTTGTCAACTGTCGTGCAAATGGCCCCTATTCACCATCAAGCATTCAAGCGATGGCCGTTGTCATTCTTGTCTGTTTTTCTATGGTTTATGCGTTTGGATTACAGATTTGTAAAATAGTTGAATCAACAAGTACACATGATGTTTCCCACAACAAAAGGGAAAGAAAAAGAAGGTACAAAATGTTGTATTTTTACGTCTCAATTATCAGTTTACCATCACACAAAATAATGAATTTTACATTACTTATGTTATTGTTATAAGCAAGGTTTAAATAAAACTATCACGTATCCAAATTTGACTTTCTCCTGATTGGTTTTAGGCTCCGTTCGGTTACATTAGTTGGAGCTAGAACTGGAACGAACTGGAACTGGAGACGTGACTGGACTAAATATAGAGCTAGGACTAGCTGAATATAGAGCTAGGACTAGCTGGATTAATTAGTTTGAGTGTTCGGGTATAACGCGCTGATTATAATTGAAAACGAGTGAAATTACCAAAAGGGTATTGAATTAAATAATTTTTATATAACTTTTATACAAAGCTCATTCTTCACTGTCCTCCTCCAAACCTCCTTCCCCACTGTCCTCCGACCTTCTTCTCCATTGTCCGTCCTCCGACCTCCTTGATTCCATTGATTTGGTTTTCCTCCGCCCCCGTCGCTCCTTTACTCCGCACACATTGATTGCCATCGGCGCTTCCTTTGCCCAGATCTGGTTCTCCGTTATTTTCAAAACCTCCGCAACACCCTAGATTGGCCAGATTTCGATTGTCCTTTGGCGTGAATCCGTGGTATCCCAGATCTGGTTTTGCTCTGCCACCACCACAATTTCCAGATCTGGTTTAGCTCCACCACCACCGTAAATTTTCAAATCCGGTTGTCCGCCGTCACCGTCGACCATCGTCGAAACGTGCTATTGTGGTATGTGTTATTGTGCAAATCAGATGTCGTCAGCGTTGTTTGATGATTGGGGCGGCGATGGTGGAATTGGGAAGAGATTGAGCTCTTTGAAGGTGAATGATGTTGATGGAGAGAGTAGAGCAGGTGAATAGTCCATTGAGAATGGTGGTGCATTGATAGGAGGATGTTGAGAAAGATACTTGTACAGTGCAAATAAAAGAGGGCAAATTGGGGGATAAAAAAAAAGCTAAGTAAACTAAAAAAAGCATGGGGGGAGGAGCTTTAAAAATTGAGCAAAATTCAGCTTTGTCAAGCCACGGTCAGCTCCTCCTTTATTATGTCACCGAACGCTCATAGGAGCTGGAAGAAGAAAACAGCTCTGCCAAGCCACAACCAGCTATAACAAGTTCGATACCGAACGGAGCCTTAAACTTGATAAATTTGGAAAAATAAAGCACGAGTCAAATGTTAAGCCTTCGAAGGAGTATTCAAACTAGTTCGGCTCTCACGAGCAGGATAGTATCCTCAATAAAAAAACATTTTATTTTTTATAATTTTTCCCCTTAATCCATTTAGTGATGACCCACTTCATATCGTGTATGTATTGACTAACAAAACATTCTACCATAGGTTTTTAATGCACTTTATTGAAGTCTAGATCTCTGATTAAGACAATGTGAATGACAATTATTTAAGCAGTTCTAGAATTAAGAAACACGAAGCGAGGATGATGGAAGCTCTTGGAATAGAAGTTGGATGGACGGTGTGAATTTCCTGACGTGATGGACACCCTACAAGACCAAAGTGATGGTCTTAGCGTCACTCGGATCCAATGTGATGGAAACGAGTGGAATTCGATAGCAAGAACACAAGATGAAACATTGGATGCACGAACTCAAATAAAGAGGATTAGTCTCTCAACTTAAACTTGAATTAAAAGTGTGCATGAAAAGTTTACAATGGAAGCACACCCATATCTATTAGCAACTTACTCTAGCTACTAAAATTGGTCACTTACTCATGCAAGAAAAGAGACACATCCTTACTAAATTAAGCAAGAAACGGTAATAGAAAAAGTCTATAAATAACAATACTAAAAATAGGGAAACTATAGATAGACGTTTGATAAGGACGTGTCCTTGTCAAATGGAGACTTGCAACCCAAGCTACTGAATCTCAAGTTGGTTGAGACATGACATAATGGTTGGTCGCTAGGCTGGCGTGAGGTTGGGTGCTATCGCAAGCGCAAGGGCGGGTGCGCTAGGAAAAGAAGGCATGAGTGCGCCAGGCACTTCCAACTGCTGGGAAATCGGGCACGACTATAGGTCGATGTTAAGTTGCGATAGGCACACCGTGGCACTTGGATCTTCTATGGGGCTGGGGTTGACCAATGAGTGAGCCACAAAGGAGGTCATGGCCCTTGTTTACGGCCTTAACTCTAACTTGAGTGGTGGGGCCATTCGAGCGAAAACTAAGAGCGGTCTCCTCCTCCTTGACGGTCATGAGTGAGGGCGCGTCACTTAGGGTACTACTTTGAGACCTTAATCATATAATTAGACGACCTAGGGCGATTTATAGCCAATTTTGATTATAATTGAAGCGTATAAATATTGATAAAGTTAGAATGGTGTATGTAATCAATGTAATATATATTATATAAGCCGACCGTTTTTTAGTCATCATGTTAATTCTGATCTTACACGTATTTTTTTTATGATTTTGATTATAATCAATTTTGATTCCTCTCATTTTCGAGACATTCTTCTCTATCAACATCATAGGAATTGTTTACCATAGAAACCAAAAAAGTAAAACTATATCTTTGCCCTTTCAATCTATTATATATTTATATATATGTGTTGTAGAGTAGGGAGCGTGTTTTCCCTTAGTTTTAGTTCTAGTTTTCGTTGTACTAGTTATAGCTTCCTTTGTGGTTTTTATATTTTTTGCTCTAAGTATAGTTTGTCGAGATCACATCAGTTTCCAGTCAACTGGTATTTAGACTTATCATCACATCAGTACCTCATAATGATCATGCTATGTCAAATTCTGCTTCAATATGGACATTCATTTTTAACAATAAGTATCGCATATCTTTCTTCCTTTGAGCTTGTCCTCATGTGATCAATCTATTCGAACCTGTAGTGAGCTGGTACTTAGATTATGAACTTGTCATCAGTTCGATTCCCTGCCCCTAGCCTATAATGTTGTAGGTGGTGTCTGTAGATGGAACTTTCCTGCATAGCAAGTATGGTGGGGGGACTCTAGTGACAGTTGTAGCTCATGATGTCAATCATCAAGTGTATTCTCTGGCATTTGCTATAGTTGAATTAGAAAATGATATTGAATGGATTTGGTGTTTTGAACATCTACTCAATGTGGTACCAAACACTCCAAGGTTGATGATACTATCAAATAGGCAAAAGAGCATAAAGAAGGTAGTATCCACCATGTACAACTCAGCTAAGCACATCTGTTGCACAAGACATCTAAAACAGAACCTTAAAACCAGATTCCATGAGAGTGGGTTGCTAACATTGTTCTCAAGTTGTAGATGCTTACACTACAAGAGACGAGTTTGATAGTTATTTCAATGATGTATGTAACATAAATCCTGGAATGGGGAAGCTCATTGATGTAGGGAGCATGAGCTGAGATCCAAACATGATGAACCCTGTCATCAAAAAACTTGTCATCAATTGTATATTTCCATCAACATAGCATCTAGAACAATGTATAATAACACTTGTCATCACGTTAAAACTGTGAAACGTAGCAAGCAACAAAGACACACATGTAATATTATTGTCATCACCAAAAACAACTTGGATGCATTTTCATCATAATACGGTACTGGGATGAACTTGTCATTACTTAAACTAACTGAAAATCAGCATAACGCGACAACACCCATACAAACATAAAAAAATGAGACCTAATGTTTGCAAAACGGATACGAAACCTAAAAAAACATCACCATGCAAAATCATTTCAGTAGAACAACAACCCTAACCTAAAACAACATGAAGAACACAACCCAAAATGCGTAGAATTCCACACAAAAACTAAACCGCCATTAGACCTACACCTTACAAACAGAGAAAAAGCAAGAAATTGAAACCTAAAACCAAAAAACCGCAATTGAAACCCAAGCATTCTTACGAAATCGACAAAACTTACCAAAGGGAGTGAGAATCGAGAATGCAATGTTCACCAACAACGAACTCGACGGCGATTGCAAAGCTTTTCCGACACGAACTCAAAGCAATAAGGAAACAGGGGAGAAGAGAGCGATGGAACAAAGCAAGCAAGCGAGTGAGGGAAGGGAGGGGAGATGCAAGCGGAGAGAGAGGGAGCCGAAAAAAACCAAAATAATCAAAACAACGCTTTTATATTTTGACTACCGAGCTAATTAATTTTTTCGGTAGATTAGCCTCTCTAATATCCCCCCAAAACACCCCCCTTCCATCGTCTTCATTTATTTGTAGCCCTGGATTTTTTAGATCTAACGGCTGACTTGAGTTCGCATTTTACACTATAAATCCAATTCCCATCCCTTTGCGAATCTTTCCTTATATCTAGTTAATTTTTTACCCAATTTTTGATATCTTAAGATTTTTTCCTATCATGATTTTTTTTAAATTATATCTTTATATGAATAAAAAAAATGTAAGTGATTTTTTTAATATCTTAACAGTTTGTCTTATTAGCTATTATTAGCCCTATCAATTGGGTCGGGGCGGGCGGGTTCGGGTCGGGTCTAAAAGGTTCGGGTTGAGCTCGGGTTCGGGTCAATCGGGTTATGGGTCAAATTGGTTCGGGTCGCTTTGGGTTTTCGGGTCGGGTTGGATCAACCCAACGGGTCAAGAGTATCAATTTTTTACCAAAATTTAAATAAAATATTATTTAAATAATAAAATATTATTTAAATAATAAAATATTATTTAAATAATAAAATATATCATACTTCTCTAAAATAAATTATATATATTGTAATATAATTTAAACTATAAAAAATCGGGTCTGACCCTATGGGTTCGAGTTTAACCCAACGGGTTCAGGTTTCAATCGGGTCGGGTTGAAACTGGGCTATGGGTCTAAATTTTTGGGTCGGGTCAGCTTTTGACAGGTCTAACTATTATACATTGGTGTCATTATTAAAGCTTGAAGAACAATAATTTTTTTTTTACAATGGTCAATAGTATATTAAAAAGTAATATATATATGAAAAATTAAGTACTGTAAAATTATTTTAAACTTAACATTGTATTAATAAAAGTATACACATAGGTCAATAGGTACGAACTTCGCTCTATCGGGTTTTAATCATAAATTCTCGAGTTAAAAGCGAATTTATTTCAAAATACGATCTTAAATCAGTTAATTCGGGTTTATATTTATATTATCTATATATGTTAAGGGATTTGTATTCTTTATAAACATTTTGGAGTGATTGGATGAATAGTCGAAAACAGTTGTGCAAAATGAAATATATAGAGGTTTAGGGTGGCCGAACGAAATACCTCAAAAAGTTTGCAAAAAAAGCTGAGCAAGGATTTTAAAATTTAAAAATAAGAAAAAAAAGGGAAAAAAAAAGGAGTGGAGAGCGAGGGTTTTCCTTATTAGCATTCACACCCCCACCCTGTCTCTTCTCTCTCTCTTCCCAATTTCATCATCCCTTTCGAGTTTTCTCTCCTCCATTTCTCCCGATCTCGGGCGCAACCACACGACGGTGACGGCAAATTACGAGAAAGCGAGGATTAGATTCGATAGATCTAGGGTTTGCCAAGAGCGCAAGCATGAGTTTCGATCCGGTTCCTTCTTCCAACTCCCATAGCAACCTCGATGAACAGATCGCCCAGCTCATGCAGTGCAAGCCCCTTTCCGAGCAAGAGGTACTTTCCTCCCTCTTCCTGAGTCTCTCTTTTCCCTTTTTTATGCATCGATTTTGTGATTTCGCGGCCGCGGATGCAAGTTCTCACAGATCCATGGGATTCGCTTAGGTTTTGAATCTAGGGACAATGTTTTTGGGCATTTTGTTCCAAGTTCGAACCGATTTCGCTGTGTTTTCATTTCTTGTGCCTCCTTCACCCTCGGGGGGGGGGGGGTAAATTGACCAGATTTGCCTCAGATTTGTTATGGTTCTTGGATCGGATCCTAAATTGGTATTAATGTGACAATGTTTATATGTTTGTTTCGTTCACAAGGGCCCACCTTTTTCCTCTTTTCTGCAACCCGGTTTTGTTAACTTAAATTGTTCAGGGCTTTCTTTGGTATGAATCTTTGCTATGGGGAGCCTCAAATATGGTTACTATTATGCTGATATGTTACAATTTATGTTAATTAATGGATGTTTTTTTGGCTTGAGATAGGGTTAATGAGGCTGTGAGATGTATATATTTATGTTTTCTGCTAAATAGATCCTGACCAGCCTTTCGTATTGTTCGGGCATTATTATCGGTCTCTACATTTTTCAGATCAATTTAAACACGTTCAGCTACAAGATACTGGATCAGAAGCCTATTATGTGTACATTTGTTTCTTGAATATAAGAGAAATTACTTGTAAAGTAACATTTGTCAAAATGGTATGATTTTCATTGAGGTAAGGTTGTGGAAATTGGGAAAAGATCATGTAAAAAATTCTTTTGTAGTCATAATATTGTTCTTGAAAAGAAGCTCATGTCCCTTTGGTACTGAGTTGCCAATATTGAGTCCATGTCATTTATTTGCCAAAAACGTGAGTTTGGACGAAGGCAATGCATTGCATGTATCATTTATAGTAATGGAGTATTGGGTCCTGGCAAAATGGTTTTATGATGTCAGCGTAATGGCCATATTCTATCCCTTTTGTAGTAGGAAGGTGTTAGATTGATATCCTAGTGTTTACACTTCTATTTTGTTTCTTTTAAAAAATTTGTGCCAGTTTTACATTCATATGAGTCTTGGTATTAAATTTTTCCATTTGTTTTGTAGGTGAGGGGTTTGTGTGAAAAGGCGAAGGAGATTTTAATGGAGGAGAGCAATGTGCAGGTATATAATTTTCCCTCCCATTTCTATGCCTTACTTTGAACATGGTATTCATGTATTGTTTGTCTCATTGTAGCCTGTGAAAAGTCCTGTGACCATATGTGGCGATATCCATGGACAGTTCCATGATCTTGCAGAATTATTTCGCATTGGTGGCAAGGTATAATGTTTTTAATGAGAGTTTTGCTCCTTACCTGAGGGTCCTTGTCATTTTCCTGACATTAGTGGATTTCTAACTCCTGACTTTTTTTTTCTATATGTAGTGTCCAGATACAAATTACTTGTTCATGGGTGACTATGTTGACCGAGGCTATTATTCAGTTGAAACTGTTACAGTGAGTACTCATTGCTGGCTTTCTTTTTGCTTCTTTATGCGTTGTTAGAGTTCTGTGCAAATGGTAGCTGCTGGTTTTGGTCAACTTTGTACTGTATGTGAATGTTACTTTGACCAAATCTATTTTGTTTTGTGAAGTGCTTCAGAGCACACTGCAGTCTCATGGATCTCTGAAAATATATATAGAGCTGGTGTTCTCGAATTGAGGGAAATGCACTGAACTATCTCCTGATAAGCCAAGTAGTTCTGCAATTGACGGGGAGGTACAACAGGTGTTTTCTTACACCTGGTCCCCCAAAGCCATAGGCTACCTTTCCCTGGAAAACTAGTATGGAAGAAATGGTGGGGTGTTTGGTGAGAAATATGCAATTGAAGGTGGGGTACAACATGTGCTTTGTAGCACCTAGTGTCCCCAAAGCCATAGGCTACCCTCCCCTAGAAAATCAAATATAGAAGGAAGGGTGAGGAGTGAGAAACATGCAACCCTCCCATCCTTATTGTGTTCTAGATTTTCTGCTTTAGTATATCAAATTAGTACTAGTTTCTTGTTTGGTCAATCTGCTGTGGAAGCAGTTTTCTTACGAATATGAAATGCTTATATTTGACACACAGATTAGATTTTCCTAAGCTATGAACACCAAATCTATTCTCACTTTACTTGTGATGTATGCAGCCTTTGTGTCTTCTGTGTATAGAATTAATGACCTATTATGATCTACCTTCCAGTTTTTGGTGGCACTCAAAGTTCGATATCCTTCAAGGATCACCATTCTTAGGGGCAATCATGAAAGTCGTCAGGTACTTTGTTATTTTTTATGGACGCAGTTCTACTAATTTATTATCTAACAGTGTCTGCAATGTTTGCCTTAGAGCTGATCATGTCTACTGCTGAATTGTTTTGTTTTTGTGATTGTCATTGCAACCTCAGATTACTCAAGTTTACGGATTCTACGATGAGTGCCTACGAAAGTAAGTATAATATTTTCAAAAGCTTATAAGTGGTCCTTGTAAAATCATGGATAATAATAATATAATGAAAACCAGACGTATAACAGCTCAATAATTGCAGTGCTTATGCATTACTTTATGTGTTCAATCCTGACTGTAGGCAGCTTGCTGCCTGCCTTTTGTTTGGCTACAGAATTTGGATGTAACATCTTGTTGGAAGCGATGTTGAATATATGTCTCATTGATTTACTTGTTCTTGAGAAGCTAGAGTCATTTATTTTCTTGTCAAAAAATGAATGTCAAACAAAAGGAATGATGACTGTGCAATGTTATTTAAAGCCGTAAGTGGAACATCGATGCTGGTTTTGGTCTATTGTAATAATTATATTCAATGTCCTAACACTGCAATGCACTGTTATGAAGGTATGGCAATGCTAATGTTTGGAAGACCTTCACTGATCTATTTGATTACTTCCCACTCACTGCTCTGGTCAGTATGAAGCATCCTCTTTCTGTCATCGTATTTGTTCTTGTGTTCACTGTTCAATGGACTTAAATGCAATAATATTTTTTCGACATCTTAACTAATATAAGTCCTTTCTCTTACTTCGAAGGTTGAATCTGAAATATTTTGTCTACATGGTGGATTATCTCCCTCCATTGAAACACTTGATAACATAAGGAACTTCGACCGTGTTCAAGAGGTTCCACATGAAGGGCCTATGTGTGATCTCTTATGGTCTGACCCAGATGATCGATGTGGATGGGGTATCTCACCAAGGGGTGCTGGATACACCTTCGGTCAAGTATATATTTGTCTTTTTGACTCCACATATACAATTTTTGAGGTGCTCTTTCTACAGTGCTCTGAAATTCTGCCTGTTGTCTTTTATGTAGGACATTTCTGAGCAATTTAATCATACGAATAATCTAAAGCTCATTGCTAGAGCTCACCAACTTGTTATGGAGGGATACAACTGGGGCCATGTGAGTATTCATCGACTAGTTTTCTGCATTTGTCTAGCTGATGCTTGTTTGCACATGTAGCTTGATTGTGATTTGTGATCGTTTCTTGTAACAGGAGCAAAAGGTGGTAACAATATTCAGTGCTCCTAATTATTGTTATCGTTGTGGAAATATGGCATCTATCTTGGAAGTTGATGACTGCAATGGCCACACATTCATTCAGGTATTGTTCTGGGATACATATGCTTGATCTGTTGTGTCACATGGCATTATGCAAGTGCTCAAGTTAGATTTGAACCTGTTTGCAGTTTGAGCCAGCTCCAAGGAGAGGGGAGCCAGATGTAACGCGTAGAACCCCTGATTATTTCCTGTAATTTGATTTGCCCATATGATGTTGGATTCGGAAGCCTACAGAATTACAAGGTTGAGATTACTCATGTCTCTTATGGTGGTTGGGGTTGGGCTAAGTTCGATCAGGATGGGTGGGCAAAATTTGGTTTCTTTTGGTTTGTTGCTTCATGACAATGTCTGAGCTTCGCAAAGAAGAGAAGCCCCTGAAAAAATGGAGCTTTGGTAGCCTGCATATGTATCAATTTCCAGTGAACACTTTTGGTATCCTTTATTCCTATATTTTTTTGTTGTCCTTTTTTTTGGTTTATTTAAAGCTTCTTTAATTCACCGTAGAAGAAAGATGGTTTGGCTCGGTGATATGGAGGGTTGTAGAGAGACGATGAACTAACTTCTAAACGGTTTGTTTATGAACCTTTGTTTCTTCATTCCTCTATTTTTTGCCACAGATGGTCAACATTGTCGATGTTTATGTGCATTTCCTTTGGTTGACAAAAGAAAATTGTTTTGTGGTTGAATGTATTGGCACTCCTGTTACGGTGTGATTTTTAAAAACTGCAAAGCATCTTATGAGTGTTTTGCTAATTCCGAGTTTTCTATGGTGTACGGTTTTCAAAACATAAATATTGTCTCTTTTTATCGAGCCTTGTATCGTTTTTACATTTTACTAACCAATGCTTTTTACAAACTATAACTGTGCAACCAACATGAAGGATTCAAGGTTGCAAATTAGCCAATACATTAGTAAAAGTTTGTCATTTTGAACGAGCCAAAAGCGAACTTTGTTTTTTAATGAAAATCACGCTACTATTTCACACAAGTAGGATACAATGTAAAATCGCCCCTCAAATCCATTAAAAACCCTGTTAATTGATCAGCTAGATTATCAAAGAACAGCTATGTACTTTGTATGCATTCCCTGAAATTGCATATATACAATGTCTACTATCCATCTTTTGTCAGTGGTTACAACGTGAACCACCAATTTTTCACAGTTCTGTAACATAGAATCCTTCTATATGTTATTATATACATCTGTTTCTACTTGGAATTCTGAGGCACATTGCTCTCTTGCAAACTCCATCACTCTGCATCTTTCAGACCGATTGACAAAGGCTTGAAAGCAGCCAGTAACACAGCGACTTTACATGCAAGAAACCCCATCATCCCAACCACAATCTCCTTGGGAGACAATAGCACCGTATCCGCTTCCATGGATCCGCGTTTCGCCACAAGAATGGCTAAACAAAAACTGAATGCCATTATCAGCAACGGAACCTTCAATCCGACAAACCCTCTGCTGATGTCATCTTCTTCTTCCTTCCTCTGTAAAATTGTATCGGGAGCCTGTATCCCATCAACCGATCTCTGCAGCAACAGCAGATACAAAAACCCGCCAATTCCTCCCGTTAAGAAGGCAAGAGCAGAATTCTCACCAGCTGTGAAGGATGCAATTGATGTACCAGAAAATACAAGTATGGCATCATAGAGTAACAATGAGAATTTAAGGTCGGTGTATTCTTGCATGCTTTCTTCCTTTGTTAACTCCTCTCCATAAAATGTTGATCTTGTAATGTCCTTGTTTAGCAGTTGGGACATGTCGGTGTTTGAATATTCAGTGATTTTGCTGGGTATAAGTTCTATCATAGAGATTTCACCTCCTTCTCCGAGCAAGATGTCCTCAGCTTCAAAATCATATCTCACACTCGTATACTCACTATTATACTCAGTAGAATCTTCTGACTGAGGCTTAGATCCATTTATGACGGTCAAATTTGCACCACCAAGCCTCCATCTACCTGAGCTTCAAGAGAAGCAAAAATTAAAGATTGATGACCACATAGCTTCATACTTAAAAGGAAAGTACACAGTTCAATTGATAAATCAGTTAGGGATTATGACAAGAATGCTGTTTTCAGGAAACTATTCCCCAAAAACATATACACTAACAAAAACCTTTCAAAAATCCAAAATAATTAGAATCTATACAAATCCTTTTGTTTTTTTAAAATTTAGTCTATAAGAATTGCTTAATCCAAGATGCATCATCTAGTCTAAGTGAGCTCTTTCCCATAAGTAGACGAGCAAAGGGTCTCAACATCCTAAATCTCAGGTAGATTTAGCCATATCTATAGACACATACTCAAGAAAACATATGAAATGCTAAGCTAATAAGTGGACAGCTTTCAGATAAAAGAAAAATCAGTTATATCCAATCTTTGCTACATAGATTATAAATTGTGGAATCTCCAAGGTGTATGTGGGAGATCAAACAAACCTGATTCAACACTGATCCATACAGCTTCAATGTTCCCAAGCCTAGGCCCTTGGAATATAATCTCATCAGTTGAGCTTCTCTTGAAACGGAAAGCATCTTGAGTGGCAACATCCTCTGACTCTTGAACATGTTCCTTATAAAATGAAGTTGTTGCAGGTATTCTCTGCAATATGGAGTCGCCGGTTTCACTGATAATGCAAACGAGTATTCCCGCACTCATATCAGTCAGCTCAGATCCATAGAAGGGGCTTGTTCGTAGCAGAATCCTATACAAGGACTGCGACTCCACCTCGTCGATGGATTGAAGTGTTTCCTCTGGCGAGACAATTGTGCACTCATTCACTTGAGTAGCTGGAACTAGTCTCAAAGGCTTTGAATAGCCCTGAAAGTCTAGGCAGGAGAATTGCTGTGAGCATAATAACCCTTAAACAGACTTGATGTAAAAGACTTAGATGCACCTATGAAGCAGTGGTTACCATTTACTAATACAGATTCTGAAATTCAAAAGTACTCGAAAGATTTGGCTTGATTACTCTCAGTCTAACATTATTAAACAGAAATGGCCTAAAGCAGAAACTTCAAACACTTCAAAATTGCAGTGAAATCGGGAAAAACGCAGGTCATGGCTTCAGCCAGTTTCATCAATCATCGACGGGAAAAACACTTCAAACACTCCCAAAAACGCCAAATAGAACAGCAAATAGCATAAGAACGAAAAAGTTAAGATCGAGTTTCAATTGATTTGGAGTTGCTCCATCTGCAACAGCTAAACTGCACAAATCCAGCCGGAAAAAGGAAGAAACTTGAAGAGTACAACTCTACCTTGAATAACCGATTTCTTAGAAGAAACGAGCAAGCGGTGTGGGCGGGGTTGGGCGCCGAATCGGGTGGATGGAGAACGGCGGAAGGGGATTCCAATTGCATATGAGCAAGGAGGAATTGAGTGAGTCAAACAGAACGACTCCATTTCTTCTCCCAGAAACACAAACCCTACAATGGACACAAAATGGAGGTTGGGAGATTTTTTCTGCTTTGATGTACTTCTCCAATCAAGCACGCCTCTAAAATCAACAACAAATTGGTTTTCTTGCCGCCTAATCAAAAACTAATTCGATATTTTGTGTTGTTGAGTCACACAAAAAAGTTTAAATCTCGAGATATATACGAATCTAGTACAAATCTCGTACCATGTACGGGTAAAGTAAATATAAACTCGACTTAATTGATCCGAGATCGAATTTTGATTTAAGTCTGCTTTTTATTTGAGAATTTACAATTAAAGTCCGATAGATCAAGTTCGTACCATGTACGGGTAAAGTAAATCTATTATTTTAATTAATTATGTAGAATCTTCATAAAATCATAAAATCACTTTTACATAAAATAAAAAACATTTAAATGAAAATTATATTTTCATATCAAAATTAAGGAAGATATTAAAGATATCCAAAATCATTTTTTTTATTGATTTTAGTAAGATCTGTTATTGATTTATATTAGAAAAACAAATGAACCTATAAAAAATTGGATAAGATATTATGTTAAATATAAATGTTAGTTACCATTGTTAAAATAAAACTGTTATTTTATTTAACATTGATTACGTGACGTAAATAACATTTTTTATTCAACGTTGATGAGGGGATGCAAATTTTAACAAAGACATAAGTCCTGCTTTATACTGTACTAGTTTTACCTGTCGCGCCATGCACGACAATTTGACTTTAAAATATTAAACCATAATTAGATATATTTATAATCTAATACTGATGTGTAAAAATATAATATAAGTTTTAATTAAGATAATGGAAAAAAAATCGATCAACATAAAGTATTGATATTATCATAAGATATTAAACCAAAAATAACTTTATCATAAATAAAGTTAGCCATTGCCTTCGTGCATTTAGTCAAACGGTTAAGCCTCCAAGGGTAGTACCCAGAGGTCACCGGTACGACTCTCATGGAGTAGATTTTAATAATTCATGTTTATATTTAAGAGGTTGTACGTACCATGGCAAAATCAAAATCATAATCTCAAAAGTCAAAATAAGAGATTAGATAATATGAATACCTATTGGGTATCTGATAACGTACCATGGTGCATGTGAATACCTGATAACGTATGTAGAAGAAAATTAATCCTTCAATGGTGTATGTCGGGCTCCTTCCACTGAATTGGCTCGGGCCTAAGTGAAAGTGAAGTGGTGGGCCTACCCATCCCAACCGGGGGTATGCTGGGATTTGCGAAGAGCAGTACCTTACGATGTTTATGACGAATTGGATTTTGACGTACCAGTAGGTACCAGAGGAGATCGCTATGATCGTTACTGTATCCGTATCGAAGAGATGCGACAAAGTCTTCGGATCATTGTACAATGTCCTATTCAAATGCCTAGTGGCATGATCAAAGCCGATGATCGTAAGTTATGTCCTCCATCACGATATCGAATGAAACTATCCATGGAATCGTGCGCCGTGTGAAATGTAGATCATCGCCGTTCTTAACCGAGACTCCGGTTAAGCTCCGTCTCGGAACCCTTAGGGGTTAGGAGTAAAGCATCCCGAGGTTGGGGCATCTCGTTGGGCGTGGAGAAGCATTGGGTACCTCAATTTCTTTCTTCAGAGCCCTTTCTTTTCTCGTCCCCCCGCCCTGGCATAGCGCTTCGCTTCCGGTTCTTCGGAAGAGTCAACGAACTTCTTTCTTCATTGATCTGGGGGAAAAGAAAGCAAACCGTCTACCAGTTGGAAAGCTAGACATCAAGTAAGTGGCTTGATGAGGATAACTAAGCTGACACGCCGGAGTTGGCTGCTGGCACAACAGGGTGGTGCCATACTGCACCGTAGGCGGACGCGCGGTAGCGTTCGTGGTGGTGCTTCAGGATTCCAGTGTACTGTGTCCAAGATCAGAACGAGCTTGCCGGCGGACCACTGTCGTCCCATTCTTGAGTGAGCTGGAGCGCAGCCATCTTATCCACTGAATTAGCTAGAAGCTATCGCTTCGGGTCGAAGCACTAAAAGAAAAGGACCGGGAAACCCGGCGGCATAGGATCCACGGGACCCCCTACTAGTAAAGGAAAAACGGAAGTTTTCCTTTGTATAGGTTGGGTTGCTGGATATACGGGATCCTTGTAGTAGGCTGAGCCAACATCCAGCCGAGAGAGGGCAGTCTTTAGAAGCAAGAGGGTGGTCTACGATCAGAAGAGTGCCCACCCTTTCTTTTAAGTAGGCCACTTTTTCCGGAACGCAGTCTGGGATAACCATATATATAAATATCTTTGATGCTGTCATTTCAAAATGTCCGCTTCAACCGCTCTTTCACCTCCCAAAGAGCAAAGTTGGTTTGACGAGCGCAGATGAGGAAGCGGGAGCAAGAAAACCAAGAATCTCTTTCTTGTCCTTCTACTTAAGGGGCAAAGAGAAGCGCTTTTCTACTGAGAAAGCGAACGATCAGCGTTCAAGACTTAGCCGAGCGTTAGCGAAGCGGAACGAAGCGTCGGTAGCAAAGCTGACAACGCAACGCGTTAGCAAAGCCTCATTCTCATAGTGAGGCGCTAGCGCCGAAGCCTATGTGCCATAATACTGAGCCAGGGACGCTCCGCCTTATCTATAGAAGCAGTCAATTGAGTTCTGAACGAATCCTTGGTAATGGATCAATCTATAGATAGAAAGCCCTATGATGAGAAACTACCACGTTAGGTTTGGAGAGAGATGATACCGGTTATATAATAAAGAGAGCAGATGCAAGCTTTTTCTTTCAATAGCCGGTGACTATAGGATCATCGGTCTACTCTACCTCAGTTCACCATTTCGAACCTTATACAGAAGGCTTTTCCGTACCAGCTCCTTCTACCTATACCGCAGTTGAAGCACCTAAAGGAGAATTTGGTGTCTTTCTAGTCAGTAATGGAAGCAATCGTCCCTACCGTCGTAAAATAAGAGCACCTGGCTTTGCCCATTCACAAGGACTCGATTCTATGTCCAAACATCACATGCCAGTAGATGTGGTTACTGATTCGGGCTATTTTGTATGGGTTAACTCTTGTATTTTAGGAGTATTATTGTGAGTGTTTAGGTTAGTTTTGAGCATTATTGTAATATGAAGACCGAAGACACGAATGTGAAGAATCAAGAGTTCTTAGAGCATAATTGAAGACAAGTTCGCCACTGCATGATTTCCGCGGTCGCGTTGTCTATGACGCGGGCGCGGTGGAGCAAGGCGACAATGATGAAGACCCTTGAAGGCCGCGGTCGCGCCTCCATGGCCGCGGTCGCGGTAGAAGCCGACTCAGCATAATGCCTAACGGAGATCGCCGCGGGCGCGGTGGGAATGCCGCGGGCGCGGTGCATAGCCAAAAGTCGAGATTCTATTCTACTGTGAAAGCGCGGGCGCGGAGGTGTCGACGCGGTCGCGGTGCGGGCCGACTTTCAGACGGACGAAATCTTTTCCTTTCTATCTTATTTCCTTTTCTATCTTTTGCCTCTTACCTTATCTATCTCGAGGAGCATGTTCCTTGGGCTATATAAGGAGGACCCATGCTTATGTTTTAGGTACATTCCAATTCATAATTAAAATCTTCTCTTTTAGTTTAGTTATGGAGAGCTAGTCTCCTTGGGTTTGTTCAACAATGAAGCTTTAATTGACAAGTTTGTGAGATTCTAAATCCTTTTCCTATTCCTTTGCTTATTATTGATTCTCTTGTGCTTAATTACATGATTATTGATTGTTTCTCTAGGAGTAATTAACCTATTGAATTGATTGATCTTCTACAGTTGGAACGAGTTTGGACCGTGGACAAACCTATTCTGTGAAAACAACTTAAACCTAGATCTGTTGTCTATGCAACTAGGATTTAAGAAGAGAATTGATTGTTTGCTTGTGAAATTGACTCGTAGCTTGATTTCTCTTGTATGCATCCTGTATATCCTTGTTCTTAATGCTAATATTGATTTGAGCATCCTCTATCATTGTTAAGTATTTCCTGGACCGTGGACAGGAAATTAGTCAAGATTAGGATTGGAATTAATCATTGGATTAAAAGGAATTGGTGTGAATCAATGATCAGACGACTCTTTTAAAGTGGATTTGTTGAAAGAACCTGTCTTTAGTACTTTGATTGATCTTGTGAAACTGTCGATTTGTCTTCTTGCTTTGGTGATTGAAACTCTTTCATTGAAATCCCCCTCTTTGTTCTTGGTTGACATAAACATTAGGCTAGATACCTTAAGTTCTCTAGGGTTCGATCCCATACTTGCTCTCTATACTTAGTTTGTGTGTTTGGGTTATCTTTGACTTTGGATACAACGATTTTGCCCGAGTCAGTCACCATCATAGGTACTCAAGATATTGTCTTTAGAGAGGTGGATAGATAGGACTACTAGTTGCTCGATCAGGACCCTAGCTTTATTGCGAGCCAAAACCTTGCCTGATCTACGACCACAGTTCGCTAACGCTCACCTGATCTACTCCCACCCTTCCCTTAACTATTCCATTTTAGTCTTAGCTTTGTTGAATGCTTATGCGACACTGCTTCCTCTGCTCTGATCTTGGCTCAAGAAATCCTACCGTGGAACTTGCTTTCATGGGTTAAGGAGCGGTCAATCTCCCTGTGGAAGGAAGATTTATTCTCGGCAGGGGAGAAAGTAAACCGTTCTAACGAGATATGAGGCTAGTAGAATACTAAAATGAGGACCTCTGCTCAACATATGAAATCAATTCTGTTTTACCGCTCTCCTTTGGACTTTCTTATCCTAATTTCTCTTAAGGATAAAGTTGGTACCAAAAACCAACTGATGGTTGATGTCAGTCCCGGGGAAAGAGATAGAATAAGGCGTGGACGCAAAAGAACTCTAAGCATGAAGTGTGAAAGCCGATCAAAAGGCCTTTAGCCGGACAATAGCTCAAAACCCTATTCCAAAAGAGGATGAGGTGATGCCAGCAGGTGAGACGCATCAGACATTACGGGGACTAAAGATCGGCCAACATAAGAGGAAAATAGGAGTTTAAGACAAATACCATTAGTTCAGACCGAAGGAAGACTTTGTTTATGGGTCAATCCCTCAAAAAGAGTTGCTTCAAAGCTATCCTAATCAAGGGCTATGGAACTTGATAGGGACATTCTAACAGAAGATAAGGTTTTTGCATCCTTCCTACTTTCAGGGTTACCCATTAATGAGCTCTTTGAGGGAGATGAATAGAATTCTTTTTTTTTCTGGTAGGTTTAGTTGGAGCTTTCTATCTAGAAGGGACTGTGTTGCCACTGAACTTTGAGTACGAACCAGGCACTGTAAATGCTTTGCTGCCCGGAATGGTAGGCTTGATCTCCTTCGGGTACGAGGATGGCATCTAATTCAGTTGGAGGACGGGATGAGAGAAGTTCAACTGGCAACGCCGGCTTTGCTTCAGATGTAGTGGATCGGTATTCTGCTATTCTCTATCGCTTGATACTGGGCATAGAACCCTCTCTCTATCAACCCAATTGTCTAACCTTTCTTTCACATCACAACTATCTTACTATGCTCCCGCCTAAGAAAAAGGAATATTTACTGCATGCAGGAACTATTTAGAACGGGGTGCTACTCAAAATGCTAATCCTACCCCCCTTCTTATCCGTTTAGGTTAGGCTAAGGTTGCTATCAAGTCATCTTTTCTGCGTTTGAAAGGAGAAAGACTCCAACAGACTTGCTTGCAGAAGGAATAGAACGAGATGCTCTTAGGTTGGATCAATCGAAACTGACACTCCAATTCAATCTCCAGGGAATGAAACTCACTCAATAGCTCTTAGTTCTGACTTACCCCATCCAAGATAAGCAGAAATGCATTGGATTAGCTTCGCTGCCCGACTCTAGTATGACTTCTTCCCGTTCCCGCGTGGAGCTAGCATGGGCCTCCCCTCCGTCTTACTGCTCGCTTCATCTTCGGGCTTTAATTATGGTTGTTTAGGCATATTCTATAACGATCGTTTTCAGTCCTATAGAGGGACCCACATGGATGGGATTTCTTAATAAACATGGCAGACTTCCTTTTTCTCCAAACCCTAAATAGTAGGATCTTCCCCTGTAACTGTTTGGTATGTAGAAATTGTTCAAGAGCCATAGCCCTTTCAATAGCAGCATTCAATTCCTACTCTGTTATGTACGTCGTAATTAAATTCCCATTTTGATACCTTCCGGGTCTATCTCCTTCTAATACGAGTTATGACCTTTCTCTATCGTTGGTTAGCATCGAATTGGAAATACTAATTCAAACCTCTTGAATGAAAGTGACACCAGGATTCTAAACTAGTAGCCTACAAATAAAATCGTTACTGTTACTAAACTAAAGGCTAAATCAATGGGCAATATCGTCTGATTGTAGACCTGCCTTACTCAAACCTAGTTGAAGGTCAAGCCACGTCAGTCCTTTAGCGAAGAAAGTTCCATCCCACTTTATATAAGGGCCTTCTTGTTGGTATGAAAAAAGGGAAAAACTTCCCCTTTGGTAGTGGATTCCCTTAACAACGAAGGGATGACCAATGCAAGTTCCGGGGATAAAGTCTCTGTGGTAGGGCTTCCAGTATGCTTTTAGGTCCTCAACAAAGCTAAGTCTCGATGAAATAGAAAAGCCCTTTTATCCTCTTTGGTTGTGTCCAAGTGAAGTGAAACTAGGGAATGAAGCGGATAGGTCGAAGACATCCAGCTTTGCCGTAAGAACACTGACTTCGAAGAAAGAAAGACCGGGTGGTCTGGCTCCAGGTGTGCCCCTGAAATAGTATCCCCTTAGAAGGGCTTACACATATAGCCATAGGGGATAGCTGCGCTTACTTTAATTCATCATGGAAGAGGAGCAAAAGAATAGCGTAAGGTGAACTAGAGTGGAATTGAAAATCAGTTTCTTTTCGAGTCTCATAAGGAAAAGAGATGTTCAGCAAGGAAACTGACAGTGTTTGTGTATCTTTTATAAAAGCAAATTGAAGATAAAATTATATAAGGAATATAAAATCAAAGATAGATAATATGACTTTAAAGATAAAATTGAGAATTAGATAATTAAGGAAAACAAAAGTTATATAATTGTTATTATCTATTTGAGTTGGAAAAAAAATCAAGCGAGGCCAGAATCAACGTAGTGGCTCGAAAAATATTGTCTTTTAAAATATATATTGATTTCCTAAAAAAATATAATTTAATTATTTTATTAAGTTGGTTCTGAACAGGGGATTAAAGAAGAAGAGATTGAGCCAATTATTTTATTAAGTTAAAAACTAATTCTAATTAAAAGGTATTAATATATATTATTCAAGGCATATAGACATAGTGCATAAATATTTTTAGAGCCATAAATACAAAACATTATAAATCTTTTTTGAGCATTATAATATTTTCTTTGCTTTGTTTAGTATGCAGCTATACATACATATACTAGTATTAGTCTCGTGCCTTTAAGACAAGAATTTGATTTAACTAAAAATTTAGTTAAAATTTTATTCAAAAGAATAGTTTGATATAAAATCTTGTATTATTTTATTTAATTTATTTTCTATGGAATTTATTTTAAGGGTCCGGATCCGGTAGGAATGGGTCCTAGGGTAGGAAATAGGAATAAATAAAAGTCATTGGACAAGAAAAGATCAAGCACTCATGAAAAGAAGGAAAAAAATGGCACGGCCGAATTTTTCGGAAAACACGGCGCGCGTCCAAACTTTGTTCAACTCTATTGCCGATTTGTTCAACTCTATGGTCAATTTATTCATCCATATTTGTTCAACTCTATTGATCATTTGTTCAACTCTATGGTCAATTTGTGCATCCATGTCATATTTTATAGCAGTCGAAATTCGTATAATTTGTTTCGCTTTGACAATTTGTTCACCTTTATGGTTAATTTGTTCATCAATATTTGTTCAACTCTATTGTCAATTTGTTCAACTCTGCCAATTTGTTCAACTCTATGGCAATTTATTCATCCATATTTGTTTAACTCTATTACCAATTTGTTCAACTCTACTGTCAATTTGTTCAACTCTATGGTCAATTTATTCATCCATATTTTATAGCAATCGAGCTTTGTATAATTTGTTTCTCTTTCACAATCTGTTCACCTTTATGGTGACTTTGTTCATTAATATTTGTTCAACTCTATAGTTAATTTGTTCATTAATATATGTTCAACTCTATTGTCAATTTGTTCAACTCTATGGTGAATTTGTTCAATTACCAGTTTGTTCAACTCTATGATCAGTTTGTTCATCAATATATGTTCAACTCTACAGTAAATTTTTAAACTCTATTGTTAGTTTGTTCAATTCTATGGTCAATTTGTTCAACTATATGGTAAATTCGTTCCTCCAAATCATCAGTGTTGTTACGGGCAACTGAAAATCAACCAAACTTTTTGTTTTTCTTCATCCATCTCCCTGAATAGTAAAACCAAGGCAAACATGACAATACGAGCAACATGAAGGATTAAAACAGGACTAGCGGTTACAAAGACACAGATTCATGAGGCATTCCATTAGTGCATACAAATCAGTAACACTTCAGTGAAAATAGGTAGCACCATGGTGATGGAACTAAGCGTAAAATAACCATTGCCAAAGCAGGATTTATTACCATGATCACAAAAAGAAGTATGCAGCACCCAAAAATCAAACAATGATCAATGAACACTACTTTGTAGCCTAAAATTTGCTTTACCATGGTTCAGTTATTACCATGTTATAACAGCACATCAGTAATTCATAAACCTCGGATACAATGTACATTAGTCAAAATTAAAAGAACAACACAAACCCTAGTTTGTGTGTACTGTTGTCATAATCATCAAGAATCAACTCCAAATGGAAGAAAATCACTAGCCACGCCAGGCTTGTTCAAGCTATATGCTAATATTGAAGGAGTCAACCACACCAGGCTTTTGAGGATTGAACAAATTGTCAATCATGGGATCAAGATCGGAAATATGGCAAGAGGTTCTCGGACTTGAGGTGCTCGTTGGACCGGGCACACAGATCCCCGAGCGTCGCCGTCCTCAGCCGCAGCAGTCACTGTGGCCAGGTGCTGAAGCTCGTCGGAGATGTCACTACATTGGACAGATCGCAAGCTAAGGCGGCGACGCTCCCGACGACCATCAAAACGGCGTCCAGAGTCCAGACGGTCAGCGAAGGCGAACATCTTGTAGAGCGGGACCTTCTGCAACTTCGGATTCACTTTCGCCGACTCAAACTGATCATCAACATTTTCCAATCCTGATCCGCAACTGCTGCTCTTCGTACAGCTCTTGAAATCCGCCATTGCGATCGAGAAGGGGAAAGAAAAGGATATTAAAGTGCAAAAGAAATCGGAGGCCGTCCGGAAATCCAAATGAAGAAACGAACTCACGGAGCCCCTTGCAAAAGATCCGAATCATTCATAGCCTTCATCCTCGCCCTATGAATCGAAAATTCGAACCAAAAAGCATCATAGAAAACAGAAAAATCAAGAAGAAAACCTAGACATGAAATTAGTAGTGTACCTGGATTTTCCGGCGCAAGAAGAGCAAACTAGGACGAGATTAGGAAGACGATTAGGAGGACGAGATTTGGAAACGGCCGGGAAGAAAGAGAGAGCGGCCATTTTTTTTGATAAGGTAATAATTAGGTGTCCCGTTTATGGGAGACGACTTAGAACATCCTTTCGGATGAGAACATTAAGTACTTGATGATTCTCAATGCGATCAATAGGGAGGTCGTGGCCCAATTTCGCGATTTTATCAGCCACGACATTAAGGACCCTATTCACATGCTTGATACGAAATGACTCGAAACTTTGGAGGAAAGCCCAGATGTCCGAAATTAGTAGGTCAATTTGACAAGGACACTTTCTCGTACCCTTGGTAGCTTCAATAACCATCAAGTTGTCACCTTCAATTTCTATCTTTTTGTATCCAAGTTGTTTGGCTCTCCTGACTCCATCTCGTAGACCGAGAGCTCCAATTATTAGAATTGAGTTATGTCCATACTTCATAGCCTCCATGCTAATCACTTCTGCTTTATGGTTTGTTAGAACAAATCTTGTTGAGGTTGATTCATCGTTCAATTTCGAACCATCAAAGTTAAGTTTAATGATTCAAAGAGAGCGGC
Source organism: Polygonum aviculare (assembly GCA_934048045.1). Taxonomy (NCBI): domain Eukaryota; kingdom Viridiplantae; phylum Streptophyta; class Magnoliopsida; order Caryophyllales; family Polygonaceae; genus Polygonum; species Polygonum aviculare. Next base: position 11,626,737 of record OW204023.1, on the reverse strand, counting down.
CATTGCCATGGGCGAAGAACGAGTCTCCCGAATTTCTAACCTTTTTTTTTCTTTTTCTTCGGGGGAAGGAACGAGTTTTTTTTTTTGATCGGGAAAGGAACACGTTAATAATCCAATGGTATAGATTCCTTCCTATTTCTCAGCCTAAGACTCATTGTTTTAGGAGTCTTTCTCTTATTTTAATGATATAGTATTATGGATCATGTGAGAACAAAATATATGGAGTGAAATGAGAACAAATATGATCCTCTAGATCACGTTCAATGGAGCGTTGAGATTTCGCGTGCATGTGCAAAAAAAACATTTTTTTTACCTTTTCGGGGATAAAATATAGCAAATGACTGTTTACTTCACTTAACATGAGTGTGTGTTTCTATATAACATGATTATACGTTTTTTATTAAATGAATGTTCATGTTCCTTTTTTTTTATCAAAAGAGGGAAAGCCTCAATTACGGACCTAAGGAGTTCACCATACGTTGGAGCCTGCATGAATTGAGATAATTTGTTTACACTATATGCTATGTCAAGTCGAGTGATACAAAAGTACTGCAGACTTCCAACAAGAGCACGATAGTCGGTCGGTGACGCCAAAGGTTCGCCAACACCCTTTTGCAAGGACGTCGAGGCGGAAAGAGGAGTGGAGGTGGGTTTAGTGTGGTCCATACCTGCCTTGTGTAAGAGATCAATGATGTAATTACGCAGGCTAAGGAACGCGCCATCCGAAGTAGGCAATACTTCAACACCCAAGAAGTACGAAAGAGCTTTGAGGTCCTTGAGTCAGAAAGTTTTGCCAAGATCATGAATGAGCTCGTTGATAACAGCAGAGCTGCTCCCGCTAATGATAATGTCGTCCACATAAACCACAAGATAGACCACATGAGTCCCACGCTTGTAGATGAACACGGACATATCGACAATGGAGTTGTGGAAGCCATGGTGTAAAAGATGTTGTCGAAGCTCATTATACCACGCCTGGGGCGCTTGTTTGAGACCATAGATCGCCTTTCGGAGTTTGCAAACATGCAGTGGTTGTGCCTTGTCAACAAAACTGGGAGGCTATGTCATAAACACGTCTTCATGGAGAGAGCCCTACAAAAAAGCATTGTTGACATCGAGTTGATGTAGCGAACAGTCACGAGAGACCACAAGGGATAGAACCACACGGACCGTGACCGGCTTAATCACCGGGCTGAATGTCTCATGGTAGTCGCAACCAGGGCGTTGATGAAAAACCTTGGCTACGAGCCGGGCTTTGTAGCGTTGAAGAGAGCCATCAGGTTTTGTACTTGATGCGAAACACCCATTTTCATCCAACAAGGTTTTGACTCGGTGTTGGCAGAACAAGTGACCAAGTGTTATTAGAGTGAAGGGCATCGAACTCTTTTTGCATAGCACCATGGCAATCGGGATCTTTGAGAGCTTGGGTTATGTTTTGTGGTTCTTTGTGTGGGGAGAGATGCGAATGGAGATTGGGCTTATGAACGGGTTGGACAATGCTATTTTGTGATCGAGTAACCATAGCATGCTGTCTCGGTGGGTTGGGGTTAGGAACCGCAGGCGGTGGGGAAGGAGCAGGCAACGGTAGCATAGGGGCAGAAGCAATGGTGTCGGAGTGGGACGAGGGCGCATCCAAGTACAGGGAAGGGGACGCGGCCAGCAATTCGGTGGGGGATGGAGGGTGCGGTAGGGAGCGTTAGGGCAAGATTAGAGTTTTGGATGTTTCGGGCGAGTGAGGGTGCATGGATAGGAGTTTCGGGTTGCAGTTGAGAAGGGTGATGGGAGAGGGGCAGATGAGATGGTGGGTGAGGAAGGGCAACCAGACGGGAAGCGGAATGGGATAGGCTAGAGGACTCGGTAGAGGTAGGGTTAGTTTCAATGTCCGAGGCAATTGAACCCCATGCCCCATCTAAGGAACTGGCTAGAGTAATGGGACAAGGTGGGGAATTTGATATCCAAGGAAGCGAGATTAAACCCCACTCACTCCCAAGAGACACGTCCTTCGGTTGGGCTTTGGTAAGAGATGGGTACGGGAATTCGTTTTCAACGAACTTAACATGCCTAGACGTATAAATCCTATGGGTGGAAGGGTCCAAACATTGATAGGCACTTTGAGACGTAGAGACTCAACAAAGAACAAGTGAAACCATGTTCCGTTGGTGTCAATCAGCTCTGTCAGGGTTCTCGCCAAGAGGTCTAGACTGTGGTGGAACCGGACTACTAGCGAAGAAGCCAACCTTTCGCAGGCATCTCTTAATTTCCAATGTTGCCACCGAAATCAACTCTACTGAACAGGTTTCCGTTTTTGCTCTCGTGTTCTCCTATTATCTTGTTTTATGAATTATGAATTTGATGGAAATTAAGATGATAGTCTTTGTAGTGCATTCTCATATTCTTGGCTTTGTAATAGCTAATTGGTGCCGATCTTTGATTTGTAGTAAGATTCCTAATCTTACTACAAATCAATATGAGGTGTTGTACCTATTTGGGAGGACCGTATTTGCCACTACTACTCGTGACCATCCTTACCATATTTGGGATGCAAGTACTGGTGAGGTGTTGTTCCTTATTTAACTACAAAGCTTGAGAGAAATATAATTTTTTTTCTTTAATTAGGCTCTTAATTCTTTAATTAAGGTCAAATCTATTGTACTGATATGTCCCATTTGCTCTCAATCGGGGATACACATAAATTAGCTAAAAAAACTAAAATTAGTGATGTAATGATATTACAGCCGATACCCATGTTAGCAAAATGGAACCTCCCACCAACTTTGTACAACTCATGAACTCTATTCATGATTTCAGGTGCATTGATTAACTTATTTGAATGGAATCTGACTCTAATATGTAATAACTAACAACATAAATATCTGTAAAAGGATCCCCTATTTGCTGTAGAAAAGTATTCAAACAAATTTCTAAAAATGACAACCAACTAAACAATAAGAAACTCCAAAAGTTGCAAGTTGGCATTTTCTACTACTCTGTTGGCTCTTAGATCATTTTCATTGACATCCTCTTCTCAATCTTACTTACTTTGTACCCTTGGTGTATTTAGTGTGCTCCTTGATTCACTTGAAACTATGTTGTATTATTAGGTTCTGGTCAAGGCTCTTCATTAATTTCAGCAACTTCGTACAAATCCTTGTAGAATTAGGAGGACCGTGTGACTTGCTAACTTTGTATCATCCACAATCTGCTCAAAGAAATATCAAACCATTTCAATGACAGAAAGTGAATACAATTATGCCTTAGATTAATCAGCTACTTTGTATATACTCTTCACCAGAACTGTACCCTGTGAAGTGGTTCCACTAGGACCACCACCTGATATGCCTTATAAACACTTGAGTCTACAAGTGCTTTCCATTCTTCCTGGTTTGAACAGATGTTTTTTTTCTTGCTCCTTCCGCTTCCTTTAATCACACATTTGGTACACCAAAATTAGTATATATATTTTAAATATGAATCATATTTCATTGTTCGCTCAAAAGTGAATCATGCCCTATTAATGGTTGGCTAATAGTTTATGCTTCTGTATCATGAATTGCAGCGGCGTTGTACATACCGAGCATATGATGCGATGGACGAAATCACTGCTGCATTTTCAGTTGCATTCAATCCCAGTGGAACAAAGTAGGCTATTAATTCTGACATGTAGTTCCCTTTGTTGCTTTTCCATAATTATGTTTATATCTACGTATTGTACCACAGTTGCAATAATGCATCCTACTTTTAAACAGGAGAATTTCTTGTAGGTGCAAAAGCTTGCAAAAGAAACCCAAAGACCTCTTTATCCCTTTGCTGCCATAGTAGGACAGGATAAGATGAAGCTCTGCCTTCTATTGAATGTGATTGATCCCAAGATTGGGATCAATGTTCTTTTTCAGGGAATTCTTTATCGGTAAGATTAGTATTTGGGATATGGCATTGGTTTGATCCTTAAAGTTTGGATCTGTAATCTTCTTTTGTTTATAATGTTATTATTAGAGAATTAAGTGAATTGACCTGATCTTTGTATGATTAACCTTTTACTTATGTGGATGCTACTAACCATGAGATAACAACAGAGCATGATTATCAACAAAATGGGAATGGCTAAGGTGTAGAGTTTAGAGAGATTTGTTGAGACATGGGGGGGTTTGATGATGACCGTCACTTCAAGATTGGATGTTTAGATGCTGCAATGGCTTAACAGGTACACACAGCTGGGCGAATGAAGGACGAAGACTTGGATCACCGCAAAATAGTGGCAAGCAAAATAAAGAGAATGAAGAAGGCTGAAATGACAGGCGTTTGTTTGGGTTTCCAGGATACTCTATTATACTATATTATCTTACATAGAGGAGTCTGAATGATGTGTATCTGTAATTTGCTTAGAAGTCTTTGTTTTGAGTTGTGATATGTTTTTGGTTAATGAAGCACGGATTTATGATCGTGACTGTTTACCCTTGCAAAAGTGTTCAATTTTCATGTGTTTGCTGAAGTCATCAATATTCAGTTTCCTTGTGCAGCAGTGATTATTGAAATTGTCAATTTGAATATCCTTTGTATTTTGGAAGGAGCATGTATAAACGTAAAAGTGAATGACAGAGATGTGAGAAATCCAAATAAGCTTATGGCTGACTCTGAGCTATGGAATTGGTCCAAACTTTCATGACCCATTAAATAAGGGTAAAAGCAGCATATAAAATTCTTACCAAATAGAGAGGACATCATATTCTCAGGAATGTGCTGACAAAAGCAAAGGAAAAGAGACAATTAACCATCATGAGACTTTCATATACGTTATAACCTCGGATTTAACAGGAAAATAAGCACACATAAAGATGATACATGAGCCAGCTATTGAATACACAACAATATATCATTTCCAGGGTATTGGTGTAGTCATGATCATAAAGGAAATTGTCTGTTTAGAAGCCGGCTACCAAGAAAGGGTAAGAGCATTTTCATGAGCCAGGAAACCATTGACAGGATATTTTATGTAATAGATTGTGAAGGGGAAATAAGATGATACATGGAACTCAGGAAATTCCAAACCCAGATAGCTAGCAGAAGACTACAGACAGTTAGAAAGCAAATAAGTTGGGAAAGTAATTACAGTAAGCATCAGATCTTCATCGAACTCCGTTCACAACATAAAAGTCTCAGGAATATATAACAACAACCCATTACGAAGCAACACAACGTAAGCCTACGCCCAAAGCCCGTCCAACGGACGGGCACTACTGGCTAGTTGGAATGAGTTTTGCGAAATATGGAATTTTACACGTAAACAAATTAAATGGTGTTCGCACGGGAGTAACAACAGTTTGAACATTTCTTCTTGGCACTTACGCATAGATGAGTTTTTTGCTTTAGATTGTGAATCTGATATCCTTTTCAACTGTTAAGCCAATATTGTCTTACAGAATTTGAATATAGTTTTTATGAGCTAAACGTTTGGTGTGCTTGAATATATGATTGATGCATTATACAATGAACAATTTCTTGAAATGCTACAAGAGCAATGATTTGTGATGTTATTGATTAGGTCATCATTGAGTAGGCCTCATTGTCCATGTATTGATATATGTAATACACCTTAATTACTAGAAATTACATTGCTTGAATTTTGTTAACTATTGTAAGACTGTATACTGGAAGATACAAGTGATTACATCTTTTAAATGTTTATTTGTGGAGAGTTATCACTCAATTTGGTGGATATTATTACTTATGATGACAATTAAGTGTTATTAAGATACTTTGATAACATTGGTGATGACTAAGTGTTATTAAGACCTTTTGATAACGCTCGGGATGACACTTAAAACTTGTTTAAAACTTAGTTGTTTAACGCTCGATAACGCTCAAAGTGATGACTAAGTGTTATTAAAAAAATTGTTTAGTTACACTTAGTTGATTAAAACTTGTTTGATGACATTTGATAATGACACGTACTAAAAATTCAAATGTGATATATAACACTTAGTTGATTTGATATTTAAGTGTTGACACATATTTAATGAAATAGTTGTATGTGATGATATACGTTAAATAATTGAAACTTGAATGGATAAGCTATTTGAATTTCTTATTGAGTTTTCACCGTTGATGTTCTTGTATTACTATTAAAATCAACATTCGTAATGACACTCTTTGATGCGACCTGGTCCCGAGCCCGGATTGATCATACCCAGTCTAGACGTCTGAGACCATGGCATCCCCCTTAGGCCCGATATTGTTAGTTTATTATATATTTTTCTATTTACTATTTTTAGCATATTTATTTTTAAATCTTTCTATTAATGTTCTAGCTTCTTTTAGTATTATGAGTTTGTCTCTTCTCTTGCATAAGTAAGTGGTCCATTAATGAGCTAGGTTAAGTCGTTTGTTTATATAAGGCTAAACGTTTGTCTTGTATTAGATTACACATCATTTTAATTCAAGCTTAAGTTGAGGGATAATTCCTCCTTGTTTGTATCCTTATGTCACCCCAATGTTCCCATTGTTGTACGTCATCTCTTAACGTAGAAATCGAGTGTTGCCAAGGTCATAACGTTGGCCTTGAAGGGTGTTCATAATGTTTTGCATTCCATCCTCTTGCTTCTGCCATCATCAAACTCAAATGGAGATAAGGAACGCACGATCTAGATCAGATTTCACAAAGGTCATGTCCACCCATAGATGAGGTCACATCACTCTTGATGGCAAAACTAGCACCATTTTGTGATGACAAAATGAGTTCCATCACATGGTGAAAAAACGAGTATCATCGATGATGAAAAATGAGTATTATCAATGATGAAAAAATGGGCGTCAAATTTTTTTATGAGTGTCATCACTCAATAAGCGTCAGCACTTATCAAGTGATGACAGTGAAACAAATGATAGAGTGATGACATAGCCGTCAAGTGATCGAGTGATTACATAATTTCGAGTGATGACATTCGTCCGGTTATGACAGTTGGTGAGTGATGACAATCATCGAGTGATTCAGTAGTGACAATCATCGAGTGATGACACAATCGTCAAGTGATGATGGTTATCGAGTGAAGACTGTCGTCCAGTGATGATAGTCAATGGTCAGTCAATGTTGGTCAACGGACGGCCAACATTGTATTTTAATTTGTTAAATTTTCAAATTATATTTCAAAAATTTCTTTGTGAAATTATGAAATTGCAATACAAGTTCAATAAAAATTAGTTTCAAAATATATTTGCGATCTAGGTTTAGAAACATACAACTTTTTAATAAAGTTTATGATTTTCTTGTTTCATTTCTTTGGTAAACTGTAAAGTGTAAACATAGTAAAAATAAACTTCTTATCAAATATGTATTAATTATTCAAATTGTTATCAATTATATGCTCATTTTAATTTGATTTTTCTAACCCCATCAGCCTTAATGTTAATTTTCTTTTATTATTATCTTAATCTTAATGTATATTAAAATTATCTCTTTTTTTTAATCATATACATGTTTCACCGATTGAAACTTAAGAGGTCAAACATAATTTATTTTTTTTCAAAATGGATTTCTCTACTCAAAATAGAAGAGTAAAACATACGTGAGAAATGTAATAGGAATAATTAATTGTATTATTTTTTTAAGAAAATAATGTGATAAAGTCTCTAAATTTAACATCCTATGATAAAAACAATAAAAATTATACAAGTAAATATCTTAATGGCGCTTTGTTTCTAGCACAAAAAATATAATGTGATAAAATCTATAAATTTAGCATCCCATGATAAAATAATGATGCTTTGAGCACTTCGTTCACGAGCGAATGAATACCAATATGCAATGGGGGTTGATACCCTTTTCTATGAGAATCTACAAAATAAATTTAGGATAAAATATATTATACTTATATTGTAATCTACTACATATATAAAAGTCGTAAGCTTTGGAGCCACAATATTGTGTCACCTCATCTTTTTCCACATGTTGTTCCTATATTGCGTCATCTCAATAACTTTCTCTACGTGTCATAATTCCGATGATCCACATCATATAATATTGATCTAATTCATATATATTTGTCCAAATCATATCCACATGTGTTGTCTATATATGTCCATATCGTATATATTTGATACTATCCATGTATATAGGATTTGCTTAATTAATACCAAATCAATAACATAATTTTTTCCATTTTAAACTAGAGAATATTTGTTTTAACCTTTTCAAATAATTATTAAAAACTTTTTTAGTCTAGAGACTTTAGATATATCCAAAGTAATATGCATTGATATTTCTATTATTAACCAAAACTTCTATAATATGCTTTATATTTTAAATCAATACAACTTAATTTCTATTAAGTTGATATTTCTATTATTTCTATTATTTTGTATATGTCCATATCGTATATACTTGATATTTCTATTATTTCTATTATTAATCAATAACATATTGAATTATTTCAACCAAAAAATATCTAATCTTAACTTCAAAAACCATTCAAACCATTTTTATATTTTGATTTACTTTTGAATTATATTTTATCTGTTAAATTAGTAGGAATGACTCTTTATCTAATTTGATCTCTTTATATGAATTAATTTTTGGAAATTAAATTTTTTTGTTAAATAATTTTTTTATCGATGTAGATATGATATAGTTTAAAAATCTAAAATTACTATACAATATTTGAGATATTGATATTTAACTCTAATTTTGATTAAAAAACATAAAATGAGTTATTAAATAAGGTTATAATATGTATATAGTGATAGAAATATAATACTCCATACAACTTAATTTTAAAAGTTATCATACTTTTTTATTACTATTTGCATTCATAAGATTTGGTAATTCATAATAAAATATATTTACTTTTAAAATTATTCAAATTCTTACTACCAATAGAATAAATTATTTAGAACACGTGCAAGGGCACGGAAATTACACTAGTTCAATTAACTATTTATTATATAAAATTACATGAGATGATATTCAAAAATTTAAATGTATACGATAATACATTTATAAAATTCAAACTTTATCTCGTTTAGATCTCACACTTGTGTAACTAGTAGTATCAATGCTCGTAAAAATAAGTAGTAGTAGTATTCAAAAAAATAATTTGATATAAAATGTTGTACTCTTTCATATAATTTGCTTCTTTTAGGATTAATTTGAATGATACATTATTTACGTTATAATACATTATTTTAATCGAATAAAGATTTATAATATTATAATTTTGTCATATAAAGACTGAATACCTAATTTTATTAATAAGTTTCTTCAATTTATAATTAATATTTTTTTAATAGTAAGTTTACCTAGTTTTGGAAAAAAAATGGAAATTAGTAGATAAGAAGATTTCTAAAAAACTACGTATAAATTTAGAGTTTATTTTTTTCATTTTGAAAAAAAAACAAAAATGAAAATCAATAGATAAGAAAATCTCTAACGTGGGGTCACCAACGAAACTTCAACCAATAATTCGATTTATTAAAGATGGGTGCTGACACATATCGTGATATATAATATTTTTAACCTCTGCTTTAGCATATAGTTATAAATAAATAATAACAATAATAATATAATGTAATGATATATGGACGTCTCTAACGATCGAATTAAAGAAATCTTTTTGATCCAGCAAATTTAAGGAAATAAACTAATAGTAAATGGACATGATTTTGGAGTTTACCACGTGCAAATATGCAATTTCTCTTTATCTAACTACCACGAGTCCACCACCACTACTGCTTTTGTAATACGGAGTTATGCAATCAAATAGAAAAAATATTATTTCTTTTGACTCATGTAGTAAAAAACATGAGTCATTCGACCAACAAATGTGAGCTACCGACACGTCGTGATCTATATAAAAATTAGTTATAATGAAGATTAGCATTTGGAATAGCCGCGGGATAGGTCGTAAATCGTTTTGGCCAGAAATTGACTCATTTTGTAAATTAGAAAGAATACAAGTAATGGCGATTGTCGAAACAAAAGCAGAAAAGGAACCATCTGATCAAGTTTGGAGACGCTCAGGATTTGATAACTTTGTGTGGTCTCCTGCCGTGGGAAGGGCTGGGGGGATTTGTGTCTTATGGAAGGAACACCAGCTCATAAATGAAACAATAGAGATTATGATCCAAACACCTCGATACATCATTCTAAAATACTCACATCTCTCAACTCGATATGTAATAGCAATTTGTCTAGTTTATGCACCACCAAATGAAAACAAAAAGGATGAATTTTGGGCAGCCCTAACTCTTGAAATACAAAACCTGAACATCCCGACAATAGTAATGGGAGATCTAAACGAAATACAAGAACCCAACGATAAAAAAGGCGGGGTGTACCCCATCGCCAATAGATTCGAGCGATTAACCAAATTCAAAGATGAGTGCAACCTACTAGATATACCCACAACTGGAAATAAATACACTTGGAGGAAAAATAAAACAGAAATCGACAATATATACGAAAAATTGGACAGAACTCTAGTAGATAGTCAAATAATACAATGGTTTCCAAACATCTCAACAAAAAATTATGCTTTCACGTCATCCGACCATTGCAAGATAGCAATCGAACTGAATAATGGCCAAATTTATAAAGCACAACCGTTTAAATTTGAAAAAATGTGGATGCAGAGAAAAGATTTCAAAAACATAGTAAAACAGGCCTAGCGAGTGGACTATACGGGATCCTATATGTTTCAACTTGTTAAAAAAACGCAAGTTTTCAAGAACCATGCCAAACAATGGAATAAACGCACCCTCGGAAACACATTTGAACAATTACAGAACCTAGAAAATGAACTTTTAAAAATCCAAATCCAAATTCAGAATTCACCTCAACCAGCGGTAATCCAAAAACAATTAAGATTGATAAAGAAGAAAGAATGCATATTAAATTACCACAAAACATATTGGAAACAACGCGCCAAAACAAAACACATCAAACTCTCTGACACAAACGCTGGGTACTTCCATAAAGTTGCTAGTGGACGTAGAAACAGAAAAATCATAAGGGAGATAAGAACCTATGAGGGTGCGCAAATATTTGGTGAAAACAATATAAGAAATGAAATTAGGACAGACTTCAAAAAACGTTATACTAAAAACCAACTAAACAATCAAATACTACATGAATACCTAGAGTTAATAACAAATGAGATATCTCCCATAGAGAATAATGACCTTACCAAAGCGGTCTCCAACGAAGAAATAAAAAATGCACTAATGCACATTGGTTCCGATAAATCCCCAGGTCCAGACGGCATGTCAGCTGATTTTTATAAGAAATATTGGGATATCGTAGGACCGTCGGTAATTAAAGCAGTTAAAAGTTTCTTCCACTCAGGCAGAATGTTGAAACAAGTTAACCACACATTTATATCGCTTCTAGCAAAACGTGACAACCCAGTCTCAACTAACCATTATAGGCCAATTAGCTTGTGTTCAACAATATACAAAATAATTGCAAAGATTATTACAGATAGACTAAAGAAAGTTATGGACAAGATTATACACCCCCTGCAAGGAGCCTTTGTCGCAAAAAGAGCTATACAGGATAATGTTCTTATAGCACATGAAATCTTTCACTCCTTTAAGAGCAAAAAAGATAAGGACGGATGGATAGCGATCAAACTGGATATGGAAAAAGCCTACGACATACTTGACTGGGACTTTCTATTTGCGGTAATGGAAAAATTCGGTTTTAATAGGAAATTCATTAGTTGGATAAAGGAATGTGTCACTACAGTGTCCTATTCAATTCTAGTTAATAACAACCCAACCAATCCGTTAGTACCCGAGCGAGGACTACGCCAAGGGGACCCTCTGTCTCCTTACCTATTCATAATAGGGGCTGAAATTCTGGCGAGGAAATTACAACAAACTAGTCTAACAACGAACAAAACAATAGGATTTGCGCTTTCACGAAATGGTATAAGAATCCCGTTCCTCTCATTTGCAGATGACATCATAATTTATGCTAAGGCAACCCAAAATTCCTGTGTAACAGTCAAAACAATAATTGAAGAATATTGTGCGATATCAGGACAAAAAGTTAATTATCAAAAATCTGCTTTCCAAACTTCTAAATTGGTATCCAATCAACAAAAGAGAGCTATTCAACATACCCTCAATATCTCAACAATGACTAACTTAGAAAAATACTTAGGATGCCCCATCATCAATGGACGAGTGAACAAAGAAACCTTTGAGGAAACAATAGGAAAAACGAAAACGCAACTGACTAAATGGAAAGCCAACTCTTTGTCACAAGAAGGGAGAACAATCCTCATAAGAGCGAATCTTGCAACAAAACCCAACTACCTAATGCAAAACTTCATGCTCCCTACAGGTGTCCACCAAGAACTTGACAAAATAAATAGGTGTTTCTTTTGGAATAAAGACCAACACCATAAACCACTCATAGGGTGGGATAAAATTTGTAGACCTAAATCTCAAGGAGGTCTGGATATTCGCAAAGCTGAACATATGAATAAAGCACTCCAAATGAAATTATTATGGAAAATATTGTTTGAACCAGACAATATTTGGGTCCAAATTATAAAAGAAAAATATTTAAAGGGAGACAACCTATTTGAACACAGAGTTAAATCCAACACATCATGGAAATGGCGTAATCTAATGAAACTACGTAATAACTTTAAAGAAGGTCTAATTTGGCAGTAGGCAATGGAGAAACTATCCGATTCTGGACTGATCGTTGGATAACGAATGAACCTCTAGAGAAGCATGTATCAACCTTAATAACAATCGACAAAGAACAAAAAGTCAGAGATTTTATATCGAACAATAACACATGGAAAGAAGACGATTTGAGAAGAATCTTACCAAACAATATAGTAGAAGATGTGCTATCAACCCCTATCCCAGATAATGTGATCCATGATAGATTATATTGGGCTCCAAGTAGAAATGGATGGTTTTCTACATCATCTGCAATATCTCACATAACAAAAATAGACTCGTACCAAGGAAATGATCATAGATGGATATGGAAATTAAATGTTATCCCAAAGGTTAAAAATTTCTTATGGAAAATGATTAATAATGGATTACCAACAAAAGACCGACTACGGGAAAAACAGATTTTGGTGCCGGGAGTTTGCCTCATGTGCGCCTGTACATATGAAGACACAAGACACTTATTCATTGATTGCAGTCATACAATAGAGATTACAAGACAGATTAACACAAAAACTATGCAAGTACTTCAGCAGATCAACACGAATTCACAAAGCCCAAAAATAATCATTGAGGAACTACGACAAAGAATGACAACTGAAGAATTTTCAGAACTAGCAACAATCTGGTGGGCAATTTGGTATCAACGAAACAAAATGGCTTTTCAACCAGAGTCAACTGATATAATCCCAGACTTAGCTCAATGTATAAAAACACAAATTCACAATTGGTTACAAGCAAAACACTGGAATGAAGAGGATAATCCCCAACCAAATAACAACACAAAAACGCACAAACGACAGAAGAGAAATAAGGCTTGGCAAAAACCAAGTAATGGTTTCTTCAAGGTAAATGTGGATGGATCAAGGTTAGCAGATGGATCGGCAACAACTGGATCCATAATAAGGGGAATTCAAGCTGAGATAATTGATATTGCAACAATTAAGTATCGAAAAGCCTCGGCTCTTAAAGCTGAAGCTCTAGCATTTCGAGACGGACTGAGGAGAGCAATACAAATAGGATTAAACAAAATTGAAATAGAAGGAGATAACCTAACAGTAATCAAAGCAGTTCAAAATATTGGACGATGTCCATGGGAAATAGAAATTTTAAGATCTGACATAATGGTCTCTTTACTAAAATTCGAAACTGTCAAAATTTCTCATGTGGGTAGATGCTGTAACATTGTGGCCGACCTGATTGCAAAAATGGGCCATAGTCTCCCGAGCACTACCATCTCAACATTACCAGAACTACGTGTTCTTATCCGAAAGGATACTCTAGGACGCCCCCCGTAAGGGCGGCCTCCTAATCTTTACCTTTTCAAAAAAAAAAAATGAGCCATTCGACCAAAAAAACACGAGTCATGAGAATTAATTGTATATCCGCCCGTTTACCACATTATTCAACAACTATAATACAGGTCGACATTTGATATCACCGACGGCGACTAGGAATATCTTCTTTCTATTACTAGTTCAATACTCCCTCCGTATTCGAGGGATCGCCTTTTCTTTTTCGGTCGTCTTAAATAGCTTGATCACTCATGGCTTGCATCTAGCTCATGCTTAGAGTGCATACTAGGTCATGTTTCATTTGGTTTTGGTTCGCTTTTCTCTCTTTTAAGCTAGTATTTTAGTTGTTTTCGGTTTTGTGTCTTCGTTCGGACTCTACGCCTTGTTTGTGCATTTTTAGGTGAAAATGGAAGAGTTTTGGTGATGGGAGATCAAGAGGAGCTTAAGAAGACGACATTAGCTCAAAGACGGAGTCAAGGAGAGGGCCGAAAAGACGCCAAAAGAAGCAAGCCAAAAGCCGAGCCAAGAAAGCAAAGCGACGAAGCAAGAAACCGGCTCCCGGGGCAAAAAGGCCATGACCCTGGCTGCAACCCTGCCAGGGTCGTGGCCAGGGTCGTGTGACCCGGCCGGGTCACGGGCAGGGTCACATCCGGGGTCGCCCTATTTTGCCCGCGGCCGAGTTTCCAGGCCCCGACCCGGCCGGGTCACGGCCAAGGTCGTGGCCGGGCTCGGGGCTTTTCTTCGCGTTTGCTTGTGTTTAGCCTTCCCGACTCGGACCCGGCCGGGTCACGGCCCGGGTCAGCCCCCGGGTCGCGCGACGGCGCCCCTCTTTTCCTCTTTTATCCCTCTTTTCCTTTTAGGGTAGTATAAATACCTCCTCTTCCCCTTGGAAGACAATCTTCTTTCCCCCTTTTGGGGACTTTTTCCCATTTTAGTATTTTAGTATCTTGTGAAGATTTGGAGAAAGTGTTGGAGATTCTTCCCTCTTTTCAATCAATTGAATGAAGTTTGGTATGGATTTCCTTCTCTCTTCTTCATTTCCTTTATTCATGTTTAGCTAGGTTCCTAAATCCTAGGGTTTGAGGAAAACCCCATGGATTCTAGGTAGAGCTTTGGATTGCTTGCTTGAATTGAGATTTGAATTGTGGTTTGTTTCAATCCTATGTGCCTAATGCCAAATTGATTGTGATTTGAGACTTGTTGATGATTAGAACCGAGAGGTTAGGTTGTCAATAGGGAGATAGGTTAGGGGTTTGTGTTGAGAGACCTCTTCCCTAACTTGAACTATAGGATTGATTGATCGATTTCCCTTTGAAATGAGAATTGATTTGGGAACTCTTGAGAGGTTGACCTACGGATAGAGGGTTGAGTTAGACAAGCTCACTCAAGCCACGACGGTGGATGAGGGCTTGATCCGATTGAGCCCCTATTGAGCCTAAAGGGCCTAGTCTTGGATCAAGACACAAAAGTGGATGATTATCATATTCTAGGTATGATTTGTTTGATTCGATAAGATTAGACAATGATTCTAGGTAGACGCCTCCAAACCATGATTTGATCTAGATTCTTGTATGCTTTCAAAGTGTTGCTTAGATCCATAGTGTGAGTACTTAGGCTCTAGGATTGCTTTTTCCCTTATTCATATTTGCATTATCTTGTTGCTTGTTCTCTTTGTTTGCTAGTTGATTACTTTAAGTTTCTTCCATCCTTAATTGCCTCGCATTTGCCTAGCTACTTTGATTGTCGGTTCACCAACTCTACTAAAGTCCTAGAGATCGACACCTTGGTACTACGCGACCCGTGCACTTGCGGTATTGGTCTAGTAGCCTATCAAGTTTTTTTTGGCGCTGTTGCCGGGGACTTTTGCTAGTTTTGGTTGCTTCCGACATCCGGTAGTCTAGGTCCTTTTGCTTTTAATTTTGTTTCTTTTTGTTTTTGATTGTAGGTTTCTTAGACCATGAGTATGTTGAGACTTGAGCAATGGGAAGATGAGCACTTCCATGAGTACTTCTCTAGATTTCTACAAGTGGTGCAAGAACATGATGCTTGGGGTTTTCATTACCACAAGTTTGAGTTGTGCAAGTGCATAGTTGAGGGTATGAATCCCGTAACTTTTGATTTGGCAATGTACATGAGTAAGTGGAGATTATGGGATATGGGAAGTGATGAGTGTTGGGACTTCTTTTGCTTCATGAGTGATGAATGTATGCAAGTCGAATCTCCACCGACACCTCAACCGGATGAAACTTCTTATGCTTATCTTGAGAGTTTGGTAGAGGATCTTGCAAACAAAGTCAATAGCTTGGTTGTGGAGCATTGTGATAAGTGTCAATCTTCCCTCCACTCAACAACCACTTGCCCATTCTATGAGTATGAGAAAGCGGGAGCCATCACATTGGAATCCAATGACCATGAATTAGATGTGTCAAATGAAGACATTGTCGTCATGGATGAGCCCTTAGAACTCAACGAGCTTGATGGATCCCGGGGTGATGAGATGGAAAGTTCCGATGGTTTGAAAGAGATGGGTGATCTATGTGAGGATGAGAGGTTCTCTTATTATGATTTAGATGATGAGAGGTTCTTTGATGATGGATTAAAGGATGATGAAAGAAATGAGCAAGATTCCGTCATTGAAGTGTGCCCTTCACCAATGAATCCTCCTCCTATGCTCTCTACTTAGGAACCTCCTCTCTCGATCCTAGATGCCCCTTGTAAGTTTTTCCCTAATTTCTCTCCCATTGTCATTCAAGATGTGCATGATGAAAAACCATGTTTAGAGTCAAAAGTAGAATCTAGAGATTACTATGAGGTTGCCTTTGAGGAAAGTGCTCAAAAGAGATTTGATCCATATTATATATATCTTGAGAAGTCTCCACCCAAACAAAATTGGTTTCAACATATTCCATTTCATGAAAGTAGTGCTAGCCTATTTGATAGGTTAAAGCGGTTTTTAAATGCTATATTATTTATTTTTAAACCACCATTGGGCTACTTACACCTTTGTGAGATGTGCTCACAAAGTTTTGATAGGTTATTGAGAGCATTAACAATGATTGATCTAAGCATTTGATAAGGCATCATGGTCAAGCTATCGACCTTAAACAAGCGCTCCTTAGGAGGCAACCCAAGTCTTTCTTTGTTAGTAGGTTAAGTTGAATAAAGCTAGAAGTGGAAAGATGGGTAGTTGTTGCTAAGTGCTCTTTGTTGCTTGCTTGGTAGTGCTTGATTGCCATGTTGCTTGAGGCTTGCTTGTGGTTGTCCTTGCCGGGACAACATTTTGTTATTGTTGCTTGTGGAATTTCTTGTCTAGTTGTGTGTAGGCACATAGCAAAGATTCTTGACTCATACTTCCGTCTCCAAATTGATGAAATCCTCAATTCCACTTCCCTCTACCTCCTCCTCCACAATAGATACAAGGTGAGTCCTTCCTTCTCTCCTTTCTTGCTTTTATTTTCACATTGAGGACAATGTGATGTTTAAGTTTGGGGGAGGGAATTCATGCTAGATAGATGCATTCATGTTTCAATTCTTGTCTTGCATTCATGTTTACTTTTGTCTTGTCTTTTTATTTGCATGTCCAAAAAAAATTGAAAAATTTGACAAAATGCTAAAAAATTTCATGCATAATAGGATGCCATCAAATTTTCTTAAATGAGAATCCCTTGTCTTCAACATAGTTAAATTCATGACTTGGAAAATTCCATATCTTTGCTTGGATGGATGAAACCCTTATTTCCTTGCATGATCATGGCTTGTTTGCTTGACTTATATTTGGATGAGCATGTGGACTTTTAAAGTCGTAGACTAATGTTGAGATTCTAGGTAATGAGCACCTAGTGAGATTTCATCTTTAGCCTCTTTTTCTAGGACTTTGTCCTCTCTTTTCTTTGTGTGATTTCTCTATGCATCTCTAATTCTAGAACTTGAGATTGTATCTTTGTCAAGGCCGCATTTATGACATTTGTTTGTGACATTAATGTGATAGAGGCATTATTTTGTTAGTCATACTATTTCCCCTATCCACCCTATATTAGTGCCAATTTTTCTTGAAGCCCAAATTTTTTGAGCCTAAAAGCCTATTCTTTAAAACTCCACAAAAATTGTTTCCTTAGCCCAAATGGCTTGACCTTCCTAGAGAATAGGAGTCATGAAAATGAATTTTAAGTGAGTTTGGGTTTGAGAGGAAGATATCATCTTGGTGGAAGAGAATTTCAAAAAGAAAAGAAAATGCAAAAGTGTGGAAATGTTTGGGAGAAGAAAAGAAAAGTGTTAAAAATAGTGTTTGAAAGTGAGTTGGTGACATGAAAATAAATGTGCAAAAGTTGAGAAGTCACAAAAGTTTTGTGAGAAAATAAAAAAAAAGCAAGTGCGCGCAAAAGGGTTGAGTTTCAAATGAAAGAAAAGTGAAAGTGGGAGAGTGAACTCCAAAGTTTATGATGTGTTGAAGTTGTGAAGTTTTCGGGTTTGAGAGAGTGTTCAAATGCTTGAATTGGTTATTTGGTTGTGAAGTGAAAGTTATGACTCTTATTCTCTAGCTTAGCACCACATGGCCAAAAATTTCCCTTACCCAAGTCTTCTCACCTAGCCCCACTACAACCCTTAAAAAGACCTCTTGATTAGTGTCACTTGAATTGTCTTTAGTGGTGGAGATTGAGATCTCTTTCAAGCTTATGGTAGCTTAGAGATCATAGATGAACTTGAGTGATAACTTTGAAACCCAAACACATAGCAAGAGAGAAAACACATAACCCCTAGTGAGGCCTAGAATTGATTCATGTGTCTTCATCTTTTTGAGTCATAAAACATGTGCAATGATTCCGGTTTGTCAAGTTTCAAGTTCTTTGATTATTGATTGTTTTATTTTGAGGTGAATTCTTGAATTGCACTTGATGTGGAATGAAGAGTCTAATTGCTTACTTGAGGACAAACAAGGTTCAAGTTTGGGGGATTTTGATGGCTTGCATCTAGCTCATGCTTAGAGTGCATATTAGGTCATGTTTCATTTGGTTTTGGTTCGCTTTTCTCTCTTTTAAGCTAGTATTTTAGTTGTTTTTGGTTTTGTGTCTTCATTCGGACTCTACGCCTTGTTTGTGCGTTTTTAGGTGAAAATGGAAGAGTTTTGGTGATGGGAGATCAAGAGGAGCTTAAGAAGACGACATTAGCTCAAAGACGGAGTCAAGGAGAGGGCCGAAAAGACGCCAAAAGAAGCAAGCCAAAAGCCGAGCCAAGAAAGCAAAGCGACGAAGCAAGAAACCAGCTCCCAGGGCAAAAAGGCCCTGACCCTGGCTGCGACCCTGCCAGGGTCGTGGCCAGGGTCGTGTGACCCGGCCGGGTCACGGGCAGGGTCACAGCCGGGGTCGCCCTATTTTGCCCGCGGCCGAGTTTCCAGGCCCCGACCCAGCCGGGTCACGGCCAGGGTCGGGGCCGGGGTCGGGGCTTTTCTTCGAGTTTGCTTGTGTTTAGCCTTCCCGACTCGGACCCGGCCGGGTCACGGCCCGGGTCAGCCCCCGGGTCGCGTGACGGCGCCCCTCTTTTCCTCTTTTATCCCTCTTTTCCTTTTAGGGTTGTCTAAATACCTCCTCTTCCCCTTGGAAGACAATCTTCTTTCCCCCTTTTGGGGACTTTTTCCCATTTTAGTATTTTAGTATCTTGTGAAGAATTGGAGAAAGTGTTGGAGATTCTTCCCTCTTTTCAATCAATTGAATGAAGTTTGGTATGGATTTCCTTCTCTCTTCTTCATTTCCTTTATTCATGTTTAGCTAGGTTCCTAAATCCTAGGGTTTAAGGAAAACCCCATGGATTCTAGGTAGAGCTTTGAATTGCTTGCTTGAATTGAGATTTGAATTGTGGTTTGTTTCAATCCTATGTGCCTAATGCCAAATTGATTGTGATTTGAGACTTGTTGATGATTAGAACCGAGAGGTTAGGTTGTCAATAGGGAGATAGGTTAGGGGTTTGTGTTGAGAGACCTCTTCCCTAACTTGAACTATAGGATTGATTGATCGATTTCCCTTTGAAATGAGAATTGATTTGGGAACTCTTGAGAGGTTGACCTACGGATAGAGGGTTGAGTTAGACAAGCTCACTCAAGCCACGACGGTGGATGAGGGCTTGATCCGATTGAGCCCCTATTGAGCCTAAAGGGCCTAGTCTTGGATCAAGCCACAAAAGTGGATGATTATCATATTCTAGGTACGATTTGTTTGATTCGATAAGATTAAACAATGATTCTAGGTAGACGCCTCCAAACCATGATTTGATCTAGATTCTTGTATGCTTTCAAAGTGTTGCTTAGATCCATAGTGTGAGTACTTAGGCTCTAGGATTGCTTTTCCCCTTATTCATATTTGCATC
The DNA here is from genome assembly GCA_934048045.1 of Polygonum aviculare. NCBI lineage: Eukaryota > Viridiplantae > Streptophyta > Magnoliopsida > Caryophyllales > Polygonaceae > Polygonum > Polygonum aviculare. The sequence goes on along the minus strand of OW204023.1, from coordinate 11,606,398 downwards.
ATCTTGTTGCTTGTTCTCTTTGTTTGCTAGTTGATTACTTTAAGTTTCTTCCATCCTTAATTGCCTCGCATTTGCCTTGCTACTTTGATTGTCGGTTCACCAACTCTACTAAAGTCCTAGAGATCGACACCTTGGTACTACGCGACCCGTGCACTTCCGGTATTGGTCTAGTAGCCTATCAATCACCTCTATTTTCTTTTCATTTATATTATTATGCGTTTACAACTTACTCTAATACAATCTCATATATTATAACCGTTATCCAACTTGTTCCTTAATTTTATCACTTTTTCATATAAAATTACAAATTTATCATCATATAATCTTATATATTACTCTATTTTCCTCTTTTTCATATAATCTTATCTAACAAACTTTTCCATCAACTTGTTCCTTAATTTTCCACTTTTCGTTAATCGGTGTACAAATGTCTTTTTATGGACAAATTTTCGGGGGCTGGGGGGTAGTTTATTACTACATATTGATGTAGTCTCTCTTCGAGACATTGTGGTAAAATAAAACATTATAAATATACTTTTATATCCATATGTACTCATATCAAATAATACTAATATTTAATATTGAACAAATTAACACCAGCTCTATATATACAATAATATCAAACTATCACTAGATAATATCTATTTAAGTCATATTATATATAATTCAGTCTCTCTTTTGACCAAAAAAATATTATACATAATTCATATAAATGAAGTTGTATTTAGCTTACCGATAAACTAATTTATTATATATTATTATACGTATAGTCTTTATTACTCTGTACGGGACACGGCCGATAATAATTTAATTTTTTCTAATTTTTTTTAGTAGAGTGGGCTATAATTAACGTAAATAATCGAAAGGTCTTAACTTGTATATATAGCATAGATAGATAGTATAGATGATTGAAGATATACTGATGAGTTGATATATATAGATAGAATTGATATTATTTATGAATCATATACGTTAAGATAAAATAATAATTAAAAATATTATATCTTCTAGCCATATTTTTAAAAAACAGCAGTAACTTAGATATGAAACAATTATGGAAATAAGAATCTAATAATAATTTTTACTAATATCCACATCGTTTATCCAAGAGGTCACCAATTTTAAAATAATATAATATATCAATGCATTCCGGTAAAGGATAAAAAAATATTATATGCTCCCTTTTCTGTTCCGCGTTTCACTCTAACCCCTCATGACAGATAGATTTTATTTTATTTATATCTTTCCAAAACATAAAATTCACATCAACAAGACAACAAACAAACTCCATTCAAATCGAGTATCTCCGGTTTCTATATATAAATTCTGCGTATCACATTGAAGCTCTGATATCCCAAATCTCCCAAACCCCCTTCCCAATTCCGCCCACGGCGAGAGACCACAAACCCCCGAAATCATGGGAACGGGTGCCCTAGAGTCGGTGGCCGCCGACGCCGGCGTCTCCCCTGTTTCCGACGACCACCCGGCGAACAAGTCCGATCAACTCCCGGTCACAACAGCGGCCGCCCCGTCCTCCCACCGGAAACTGACCCTGATCCCACTCGTCTTCCTGATCTACTTCGAAGTCGCCGGCGGGCCGTTCGGCGAGGAACCGGCCGTCCAGGCCGCCGGGCCTCTCCTGGGCATCCTAGGGTTCACGATCTTCCCGTTCATCTGGAGCATCCCGGAGGCCCTGATCACGGCGGAGCTCTCGACGACGTACCCGGGCGACGGGGGGTTCGTGATCTGGGCCGATCGGGCCTTCGGGCCCTTCTGGGGGTCCCTCCTGGGGACGTGGAAGTTCTTCAGCGGCGTGGTGAACATCGCCACCTTCCCCGTCCTGGGCATCGACTACCTGAAGCGCCTCTTCCCGATCTTCGGGTCGGGGCTCCCTCGCAACCTGGCCATCGTCCTCTCGACGCTCTTCCTCTCCTTCCTCAACTACACCGGCCTCACCATCGTCGGCTGGGCCGCCGTCGCCCTCGGCCTCGTCTCCCTCATGCCCTTCATCATCATGTCCCTCGCCGCCATCCCCCACATCAAGCCCTCCCGCTGGGGCAGCCTCGGCCAGCCCGGCCTCAAGAAAGATTGGAACTTGTACTTCAATACCCTCTTCTGGAACCTCAATTTCTGGGACAGTGTGTCCACCTTGGCTGGGGAGGTCCACAAGCCCAAGAAGACCTTCCCTCTTGGGCTCCTCATAGCCGTGATCTTCACCTGCCTGGCTTACTTGCTCCCTTTAATGGCTGTTACTGGCGCTGTCTCTGTTGATCAGTCGCTCTGGGAGTCTGGGTTCTTGGCCGACGCTGCCCAGATGGTTGTTGGCAAGTGGGTCAAGATCTGGATTGAGATTGGGGCCGTGTTGTCCGCCATCGGGCTCTTCGAGGCCCAGATGAGCTCCTGCACTTACCAGGTCCTGGGGATGGCCGATATCGGGTTCCTGCCGCGGTTCTGCGCGGCGAGGTCCAAGTGGTTCAACACCCCCTGGGTCGGGATCGTGGTGTCCTGTTTGATCGCCATCGGGGCCTCGTACTTGGACTTCGACGACATTGTTGGGGCTGCCAACTTCCTCTACAGTTTGGGCATGCTGTTGGAGTTTGCGGCCTTCTTGTGGCTGAGGAGGAAGAAGCCCGGTATCATGAGGCCGTATCGGGTGCCCTTGAACCTGCCTTGCCTGGTGATCATGTGCCTCGTGCCGTCTGCCTTCCTGGTGTTCATCATGGCGATTGCTCATAAGACTGTCTACATTGTGAGTGGGATCATGACGGCTGCTGGCATTCTTTGGTACTTTCTCATGAGGCTCTGCAAGTCCAAGAACTGGTGTTACTTTGCTGCTATCTCCGGCGTTGAGGAAGTCGAAGAAGGATGACATTTGCTAGTGTTATTACCCTTCATCATTCATGTTCTAGCAAGGGTAGTTCTATTTTGCTTGCTATTGAACTCTTTTCTTTTGTTAAAGTTTTTAGGCTTGTTTTGTGATTGTGGGTTTTGCTATGTTCATTCAGGATACGTCTCACAGCTTAATTGTTACAGTGGAAGATTAATGTGGGGCCGTAGGTGCTTTGTAGGGAGTGTTAATACTAGTGGTTGTGTGTTCAGTTTCATGCCAATCTTCAATTTGTACTTTACTTTACTAGCAGTACTTGATCTCTGTGAGCTCGTTTATTCTTTTGAAGTTAGTTACTGCATGAACTAGCTAGCAATTAGGAGCATCGAATCAAATATCACATCGTGTTAATTAAGTGTCAAGTGGCCGGCCAAAAAGAAGTAAGCCGAGTGGAATATATTCCAAGTAATCTGGAGACAGTCGTGTATTCGAATAGGGAATAATATAGCGGTCCCTTTCAGCTTTGGGTTTAAGCAGAACCAGAACCCCTATCAAATTTAAACCGCAAAATTCTTTAAAGATTTGTGAATATTATATACAACATCTATCTATAAAGCCTCTAAGCTAAAGAACTTTCACGTTGAATGTAAATACTACGCTATTTGAGCAGGAGATCATTCTTCAATTAGGAGAAGACGGGGGCATATTGTTATATTGGAGAAAGTTGAGTCAACAAAAACCTTATTCAATTAGCTACTTGAGCTTCATGTGGGGAAATCACCTACTGCTGAATCTTCAACGATCAAGGGTCTATCTGTCATTTTCAATTCGAACAAGTTTTCTCCTTCTGGATTTGTCTTTTTCTGCACAATTTCTAACAAAGGACACTTGCGTTACGGGGTTAATTACGTCATTAATTATATAGCCTTACTTAAATTATGTGGTCGCAAATCATTATTGTTCATATGCTTCCCGCAAGAATCATTGGCATTGACTTGATCAAAAAAGAATCATTGGCATTGATCCTAATTCCTAGTTTCCTATCCTTATAAAGGCATATTAACTTGTCAAAACCTCTGAATAATAAAGTAGCTAGCCTGATCTTTTGTGATCGAAAGTATTCTATAAACACTTTTAAAACTTAACTGGACTCACTTAACCGGACTCGACTCGAAATTTATGGCTTGAAACCCAAAACCCAAAAAAACTGAACTCGATTAGCACGATTATGATTGGGTTGAAACCTAAACCCGATTTGATACATTGGATTAAACAATATATGCAAAATAACTAAAATAAAATATATATTTTTACTAATATTATAATGAAATAATTTTATTATAAATTGTGAATTATTTCAATGTTATTTCACTTCTATTACGAAATAATTTTATATCAACTTTTGTATGATATATTATAGTAATTTTATTTTTATAGGTATTATTATCTAATCATAATATTATTGTAGTAATCATAGAAAAATTGAAATTCTTGATCCGTTGATCAACCCGAACACATAATAACCTGGAATGGCCCAACCTGCCTTGACCCAAACCTGCACTCAATCCAAAAAGACCAAGCCCGAACCCAACCGAAATGCCCGTTCGAGATGTCTAATTCTAACCTATCAATGTATCAAAATAAAGATTAAAATAATACATGGTTGCCAACTTAACATTGAACCACATCAACCACCTTTGTTAAACTAATTTGATTGGTTAAAGTTTAATTGTAGAGTCCACATATATATAAAATATGAAAAAAAATACTTACTATATGCTAAAATGGATGTTAAAGTAATAATATAAATCAAAACATGTCAACTTCATATTGAATGATATCACCTTTTCTTTATAAATATTTTGATTGGGATTAAATTTCAGTGAATCTTTTTTTATAGGTTAAAATTTAGTTGTAAAACCTACCCGACAAAAAAGAGGTTGATAATAGAATAGTCAATCGTAGAAGTTGTTGTAATTACATTATACATATCAAAAGAAAATAACCACATGTATTTAACAAAAAAGATAAACAATTTGTGGTTGTAACCTCGAACAATGTAACTCATATGCCTACACTAGACCAAGTAGGAGCCAAGTGGCTCGAGGGCAGGATGAGCCCCCTAATCGCTCCATCGATCACACACAAGGTCACATGAGCTAGACTTGGTGTCGGGCTCTGGCTCATGGCTCGAGTGTTGCTTGAATTGGACTTGTTTGTGTTGTTGTCTTGTTGAGGTAGATCATGGGCTTTACCCGATTGCTATGTTTGCTTGGGCTTTTTATTGTGTGGTTGAAGGCAATTGCCCAAGACGACCTCGACCCAATTCCCGCCTCTGACGTTCATTAAGTGGAGCGACGTTGTTTTGGATATATGGGCCTCATATAAAAGTGTTGAGTTGAAACCCTAGCTCTCACTTTTGCTCTCAAGCATCCTTTGATGATCTCTCGGAGGGTCACCGGAATCTGAGCTTAAGTTGTCGACGAGTTTAGGAGAAAGGGTGAGAATTAGAGCCATGAGTTCTCTATGAACTCGTATCTGGAGCTCTTACTCCTTGTTGCTTCGTGCTTCTCGTAGATTTATGTCCTTGAGTCTAGCTCTTCCTGATCCATATGTGTATACATGTGGGTTCTCTTTTGTGCTTGCTTTTTTTTGCTTGGTGAACTGTTGGACCGTGAACAAAAAGGCTCATCTTTCACCGGAGTATTGGAGCACAGCCCAAATCACACAAATCAACATGGGATCAAACAATTCAGCAAATGAGTGGAACATCTGATGCTTACACGTTTCCATTCATTCTTGCTTTTATTTCAGATTGTAAGGGTTGGTGACCTACCCAAGAAAAGGGTTCATATAAAAGCTTTCATATAGTAGACAGGAAGTAACTTTGCCGTCACAATGAATGAATAGAAAACAAGCTACAAACTTTCACTTCCTTTTCTCTCGTACTCTACCTACTCTTTACTGTATGAAATTGCTGCTTACATAAAACAAAGACAAATCTTGTCATGAACCTTGGTTGAGCTTCCCAATTGAGCCTCCGTAGAGTAGAGTTTCCCGAATTGCGCTACCAATCCTTGTGTTTAACTTGTATTTCGATTTTGTTCTTGAATTTCCATTGTAGGGTAATAGAGGTAGATTCAAAACACACTGCATTAGTGGACTTTTTCTCGTTGGTTGTCCAGTAGCTCTCCGTCATCGTTTCACTGCTGAGGGGAGGGAAGATACGGTCTCTATATTGTCAAATAACAACGTATACTACGAAGCTTCCAAGATTTTTAATGTTGAAATCGATCTAGGTAGTTTTTTTGAGCGGGACACAATCTCGGAGCATGTGGATTCTCGTTTGCGCATGAGTACAGCGTGTGCAATGCTCTGAGCTAGCTAGATGCCGGCGAATTTACCTGATAGACCCTTTTTTTCCCACTCTAATAAAAAGCACCAAAAGGGCTTTCATGCCTTCACACCGAATGAAGTGAACGGACCACTAATGGAAGGCTATCGGATGTAGAGGTGAATTCGCAGTCATTTCCAAACCGTAGAAATCTTCATCTATATGCAGTAGATCAGATCTCATGCCGCCCAATCTTTTCAACACGTAGAAAACTGGAAAAGGCACAACAATTTGGGAAGGGATCTCCATTGATACTGACACGTGGCTCTGTCCTATATCAGCCCAACCAATCAATCATCCTCATATCGTCAACTCCACCCACCTGCAAAATCCCCATCTTCCTCCCTCCCAAATCCAAATCCCAATTCAATGGCAAACCTTTAAAAACACCTCCACCTCCACAATTCCCCAAATTTCCGGCTTCCCCACTAACATGAAAAAATCAATTAACAACCCCTATCAACCCCTACCAACCCTAATCCAATCAACCTCCACCCCGCCGGCCACCGCCGATCCCATTCCCGACGCCGGAGATGAAGAATCCTTACCACCTCTCGAAACCCCAAAACCCCAGAAGCAAATCGCCCTTATCCCCCTGATCGCCCTCATCTACTTCGAGGTCGCCGGCGGGCCCTACGGCGAAGAGGCGGCCGTGGGCGCCGCCGGCCCACTTTTCGCCATATTGGGATTCCTCATCTTCCCCTTCATATGGAGCATCCCGGAGGCCCTCATCACCGCCGAGCTCGCCACCACTTTCCCCGGCAACGGCGGCTTCGTCATCTGGGCACACAAGGCATTTGGGCCCTTCTGGGGCTCCCTCATGGGCTCTTGGAAATTCCTCAGTGGTGTCATCAATTTGGCCTCTTATCCTGCTCTCTGCATTCAATACCTCAAGTTGGTCATCCCTTCCTTGTCCTCTGGCCTGCCTTACTACTCTTCCGTTTTCGCCTTCACTTCAGCCCTGTCTTTCTTGAACTACACTGGGCTCAGCATTGTTGGTTACACTGCTGTTACACTAGGGATTCTCTCCCTTTTACCATTTGTTATCATGTGTTTGGTCGCCATTCCAAAGATTGATCCTTTGAGGTGGATCAGCCTCGGCGAAAAGGGTGTGACAAGAGACTGGACATTGTTCTTCAACACTCTCTTTTGGAACCTTAACTTCTGGGACAATGCTAGTACGTTGGCCGGAGAGGTGGAAAACCCACAGAGGACATTCCCAAAGGCTCTTTTCTCTGCTGGTGTTTTAACCTGTTTGGCTTACCTGTTGCCTCTTCTGGCTGTCACTGGTGCAATTCCACTTGATCAGGAGGGATGGGTTGATGGGTATTTTGCTGACGCTGCTGAGATCATAGTTGGAAGATGGCTCAAGATTTTCATGGAAGTTGGTGCTGTTTTGTCTATTGTTGGCTTGTTTGAAGCTCAGCTGAGTAGCTGTGCTTATCAGTTTCTGGGTATGGCAGATCTAGGCTTCTTGCCGAGGAGTTTTGGGGAGAGATCAAAGTGGTTCAACACCCCTTGGGTTGGAATTCTGGTGTCTATGCTCATAGCTGTTGCTTTATCATGCTTGGATTTCAGTGATATCATTGCATCAGTGAATTTCCTTTACAGCTTAGGAATGTTACTCGAATTTGCATCCTTTCTTTGGTTGAGGAGGAAAATGCCAGCAGCTAAGAGGCCGTACAGAGTCCCATTAGGAATGGTTGGCTTGATCATCATGTGTTTGATACCATCTGGGTTTTTAATATATGTCATGTTTACTGCCAATATGGCTGTTTTTTTGGTTAGTGCTGCACTCACTGGAGTTGGGATTCTTTGGTATTTTCTCATGAACATTTGTAAGGAAAAGAAGTGGATTGAGTTTAATTCTGGACATGAAAAAGTGGAAGATCAAAGCTAAGTGTGAAAGTCTGGATTATAGACAGATTCATTTCAATTTTTGTGCTTATATATTCAATGGATGGTTTGCCTGTGATTGTAGCTAGTTACATCAGTTGTGATTGTTGTGCAAGTGTTTTTTAGGTTTTGGGTTCAACGAACACTATATTGATGCTGCTTTAAAGAGATCTGTTTCATTACACAACAGTTAGGTATACCAGAATGCAAGGGTTCAGAGCAGCATCCTAATTCACTCCCACAAATCAACATGTTAACACAATGTAGAATTAGTCTGATTTATGGCGTCAAAAACACATTCTCGATCAGTAGTGACAGAATTCTAAAATGTGTTCGAAAGGACAAACTTCATACCATACGACGGTAATTAGCAGCTGAGCTGTGGCATTGCACAAGGAGAGACTAATCGGTCTTCTTCATAAGGAAAAACAACCTCTGGTCCAAATCGAACTTAGATGCTGTAGACTGATCCACCCTCAATAACATCAAAAGGCCACCGTATGAAACATAGATTTCCCTGTGACCCATCAACAAAACAAAAAATGAAAACTAAGCAAATCAACAGCCAAAAAGCTACTTGAAAACGGATTGTGCACCAAAGCTTCCAAGCATAGTTTCATGTAAACATACGCTTTAACCTGCATTCCAGACCCGTACTCTGAAACCCGGTACAACCTCCCGTGCATTACATATTCATACCTGTCCGCAAGATTCTCACGGCCACCCTGAAACAAGTTTTGCAATAATCAGTTTTCTGCATTTACAACGAAACAGCAACATCAAGTTTAGCTACTTATAGCGATGAATAAGTGATCCATACGGGATTAAAGTATCCGGTATCCGGGGTGCCATCGATATCTAAGGTTGTAGCCAGTGCAATCGTGTACCTCTTGCCTATTTGGATTGGGTAGACGTCTGTATTCACGTCTAGCAGCACATATGCATCAAAGTTGACACTTTGTGCTTCAATACGACTGACTGCAAACGTATGTATGCCAATCAACTAGAGATGAAATTGAGCAAGAGTACCAAAAATTGGTAGAGCAAAATGAGAGTTCTATGAGGGAAAGAATGCAAGCAAGTGAAATACCCCTGTCAAACTTCTTGCCGTCAGGGTCCATTTTGGTGACAGTAAAAGTGTCCTCGAAAAGATGTGGTGCCATATCTCAAACTCACTCTCTAACACAATCGTAGAAGCATGAAGAATCATTAATTAGAAGGGGTAATCAAGAGCACGATTTCTTGTAGATAATATGACGGAAGAGATTCGAGCTACCCACAATCAAAAGCACTCATCAATATTTGGTAGAATGAGCAAGATTAATCTCAGCAACGAAGACAAAGAGGAAGGAAGAGTACTTGTTCTGCGCCTGGGAATTTCGCCTTCGTCGTCTCCACACCCAAGCGATTTGCAGGGGCCACCAGATTTCTAGGGCGTCAAACTTCAGGTCTCGACTTTCTGTGTCTATGTGAGGTTTTTTATGGCATATATACTCCTGCGTAATTCCAAGACATTTTTTTAAGCCCATCCAATATTCTTAGGCCGATTCTATGAGCACACAAAAAAAATCCTCCGCGCACAGGAAATACCACTCTTCGTAAAGCGTAACGCTTTATGAAGTGTCAGAGCACCGGGTAACCGTCTTGGGAAAGACCGCAAAGTCCGCTCTCCGTGAGGAGCCACTCTTCGTGAGGAGTGATATAAGCGTCACGCTTTCTAAAGCGTGGGAATGCCGCGCAGGGCACGCCCGCGACCGAAGACCCTTCGTATTTCGTAACTATCTTAAAAATAAAATCTAGGGAAATTCTGCGTGGTAACCACGAGGTTTTACGAATTCCGCGTGGTGGGCAAAGTTTTTTAAGATTCCGCGGGGTGAACCTGAGATTTTGCAAATTCCGTGTTATAACCTCGACATATTTTTAAAAGTATAAAATATATAAAACTCGCCCCTAATATTTACTTAATTACATAGAATCACCCTACATTTTATTTTTTCAACAAAACTAGCAAATCTATTTTCTTAAAACACTTAATACAATAACTATCACTTGATACACATAATATTTATTATTTTAAATGTTATAAAAAATTGCCTAAATTTGTACATGTCATTAAAAACTCCATCATTTTTTTTGCACATTTTTTCATGTCATTGTATATGTACATTATATTTAGAAAACAAATTTTATATTATTTTGAAAATAAATTACTTGAATTAGTGCTCCTACTTAAAAAAAACACTCCCTTAAAATATCAACTATTATAAATTTTGGAAAATGCAGTTCTTTTTATAATAACAAAAATTAATTTTTAAAAATAATAACATATAGTTACATGGAAAAAGATTAAATAAAAATATATGATCGTATAATTATAAAATTAAGTGTTTTAAGAAAAAAGATTTGCTAGTTTTGTTGAAAAAATAGTGTAGATGATTTTATGTAATTAAGTAAATATTAGGAGTGAGTTTTATATATTTTTAACTTTTTAGAATATGCCGAGGTTATAACACGGAATTTGTAAAACCTCATGGTTACCACGCGGAATCTCAAAACACTTTGGGCACCACGCGGAATTCACAAAACTTTGTGGTTACCATGCGGAATATTCCTAAAACTATCTATCTCAAAAAAAAATTATCCATATCATATGACAATCTCTCTATATATTGAAACAAATCATAATACCACCACATTCAGAACATAATTCATTAAAAAAAGCATAAGAAACAATGTCATCTAGTGAATCAGATTCATCGTATCAAGAAAACTCATCCATCGAGTCGGAGATTTCGGATGAGCCCTATGACCTTTAGAATGTTTTTCAGAGGAGGAGTCGCAAACGCAACATGAAGAAGAAGGAGAAGAATCACAAGAAAAAAACGATACAGATGAGGTATGAAATAATATATGTTAATACATGAATGAGAATTTTTTATTATTTAATTTTATTATCTATACTTAACTTAATTAGCTTGTCTTGTAGTTAATAAATTAAAGGGAAACTCCTCTTGGTACCCCCGAGGTATCGACTATTCCTTTTGGTGTCCCAAGGAAATTTGTTTTCCTTTTGGTACCCCCGTACTTAATAAATTTTCCTTTTTGTACCCAAAAGTGTTTAAAAATCATATTTCCATCTAAAATAATTATTATCCGTTTGAAGAATAAAGATAAATAAAACTACTTTATATTATTACTATTTTATTACTAATTACTAACATATGTATATACCCTTATATATAAAAACAAGAAAAAAATAAAATAAAAAGAATCTGCTTTGTACCATTGTACGTGATGGAGATTGGGAAAGGTAATAATATAAAGTAGATTGTTTTTATTTTATTTTTTTCTTATACAAAACAGATTGTTTTTATTTTATTTTTTTCTTGTTTTTATTATACAAAGCAGATTGTTTTTATTTTATTTTTCCTTATTTTTATGTATAAGGGTATATACATATGTTAGTAATAAAATAGTAATAATATAAAGTAGTTTTATCTACCTTTTTTTTAAACGGAAAATAATTATTTTGGATGGAAATATGATTTTTAAACACTTTTGGGTATGAAAAGGAACATATATAAACTACGGGGGTACCAAAAGGAAAATAAATTTCCGTGGGACACCAAAAGGAATAGTCGATACCTCGGGGGTACCAAAAGGAATTTCCCTAAATTAAATCACCAGAATGATCAATTATATGGGTATATGTATAGTCCTAAGGCTTGAATTGGGGGGATTGACGAAGAACAATGGCTGCCTGAACTGGGGGGATTGATGAAGAACGATGGCGGGGAATTGACGAAAAACGACGAGAGAGTAAATGCCATAATTCGCTTCTTACAACGATCCGCTTTATGAGGATACAAATTCTAACGCGTCACGAAGCGTAGGTTTTGGGCTCGGATACCCGAAAATTCTGACTCATCAAGAAGAGTGACTCCTTATGAAGAGTGGAGACCACTCTTCGTGAAGCGTCACTCTTTACGAAGAGTGGTATTTCCTGTGCGCGGAGGATTTTTTCCGTGTGCCCATAGATTCCCCGTATTCTTATTCCTTTTTTCCAAGCGCATCGTTGTCCGGATAAATTACGCTGTTAGTTTTAGTCTTCACACATTTTCTAAATTAGTCCCTAACTTATTAAATTTTGACACCATTAACTCTTTATTAAGATTTCTATTAAAAAATACCGACAATTGTACATACCATCTATTTCATGACTTGATAGTGCATTATTTTATTGATTTTGGGATAAACCTATTAAAAAGCTAAACAATAGAATTTCATCTGGGTTTTAAATTAATAAACTCATTATCTTCAAATAAGCTAATTATGTAATACTCCTATTAACTATAAATTAAAAAAATCCTCACATTTATCATTTAAAAATAAAAACCAAAAGCAATTTCGTCTCTAATATGGTTGCTAAGTCATCAATTAGATGGCATGTAGCTTTCATGTAATGCAATTGATAGCATTTTTAATGGAAATGTTATCAAAGGACTAATAATGTCAAAATTTGATAGATTATGAACTAAGGTAGAAAAATTTAAAGGTTGAGGATTAACTTAAAAGACATGTGAAAGGTTAAAGACTAACAGTGTAATTTAAACTCGTTGTCCCCAAAATTCTACCACAAATCAGACGACACTACAAGTATGGTACAGTACAATAGAGTGAAATCTGTTACACTGTAAATTTTCACTACAAATTGTGCAGCACTGGAGATTTGACGAGTGTGTATTGGTTTTAATGAAGTGAGTCGCAATAATACTACAGTTTTTCAAAACACATTGGCTCAGTTTTTCTATAACAAAAACATTATGTGTAGAATGATAAATGATGTTGAACAAACCAATAAGGCTAAGATGACAAATATTTTCAAACTGAGGGGGTATTACTTTATAATTCGTAGAATGGTAGATACCGTAGATGGCAAATCCTACAGCATCTGGGTTGAATCACATTGTTCATATATGTGACAATATAGTACCTTTAGCATTTACTATACCTCCCAATCACAATAATTTGGTAACTTATTATGCTCATATTCATATAACCAGGTAAATGAGCTCTGCAATATGAAGAAGCACATCCACGCACCAAAAATCTTGAACCTTAAACTGCGTTTCTACATCCTACTTCGAGCTGAAAGTTGTTGCCTGATCTGATCCCTCAAAACCCGCCTCAGCACCTTGTTCGATGCAGTCCTTGGAAACTCAGGTAGAATCTTCACTAAACTTACCTGTTCATTTGCATAAAGCAAGGATCAAGAAATCAGTGTATAAAATCATCACAAGAGTTTTATCTTGAAATAGGACAGTATGTATGATAATGCACCTTAAACAGCGGGTTAAGGTTGCGTTGTATGGCCTTAGTGAACTGTGTCTTAAGTTTGTCTGGGTGCCCGGTAACTCCTGATTTGAGGACAACGAATATAACCAGCATTTCTGGGCCACCTCCTATCGGTGCAACACTAACTGCAGCAGTCTCCACGATACTTTCATCAGCTCGGTCACATACGCGCTCTATCTCTACTGAACTCGTCTGCATAACATTCGGATATGCACCAGTCATGAGGGTTTGGATCCGTAAAACCTTGAGTTAATATTGTATTCTCAGTTCTTACCTTAATCCCTCCAAGATTCATAGTATCGTCTGCTCTGCCTTGCACATAATAATAACCTCCAACAGTTCTCTTTAAAATATCTCCATGTCTCCTCAGTTTCTGCTCAGGTAAATGAAAACCGTAATGTGAAACTCTGTTTTCCTTTATGTTGATGGTCTTTAGGACAATACAAGGGCATATTACAAACAAAAAAAAGTTTCAGTCAGCGCACCATTCCTTTGTATACAGGCATCCCTTTGAAATAAACCTCCTCATGATCAGCGTTTAGCAATCTGTCAGTTGCTCCCATGATTCGGGGCAATAGTGCTGCTTCGCCTTCACATGGTTGATCATCTGGCTGCCAACAGTGAAGGAGAATGTACAGTGAGAGTGAGACACGCCATCATCAAATACAAACATGAAAAAGAAGCAGATATTTTGCGAATACTGTAAACAAGCTTAAAAGAGGAGCGTTCTCACGTAAGGTGTGCCATTTTCATCAAGGATGATTAATCCAGTTGTCATTGACGGGTTACTGAAGGTTCCAAAGGCCTGTGGTAGAAGAAAAGACCCCAGGATGTAGCAAGAAGCCAGCTCTGTTCCCCCACAGCATTCAAACAAAGGTTTGTAGAAAGTTCTTGATGAAAGCCAAAGGTCGTCATCAACATTGGAAGCCTCTCCAGTGGAAGCAAATGATCTGCAAGTCCTAGGATGTTAGCTTCGCACCATGAAAGTTAAAATTACGAATCCAAAGTTTGTATATTACTTAATATTCGACCAATCTAGTCCGTCCATGCATGCGGAGTTCTTCCAAGACTTCACTATGCTTGGCACGGTTCCCAAAATAGTAACTTTTGCATCCTGTAGATGGTAATAATGGTAATTCAGCATTACAAGAGCAATACAAAAGAAAAAAGACAACAATTGAAGCAAGGTTTCCATCCAAGTGAATCCAACCTGAACAAATTTTCCAAAACCTCTTCCAAGAGGTGATCCATGATAAAGAGCTAAAGTTGTACCGGTAAGAAAACTCGAGTACAATATAGTGGGTCCCATCACCCATCCTAAATTTGTGGGCCAGCAGTATACTTGTCCAGGTTGAAGATCAATGTGTGCCCATGCCTCAGCAGCAGTTCGAATTGGAGAAATTTGGGTCCATGGTACAGCTTTCGGGTCCCCTATTTCAATATTAAAGTGAGCAAGACGTGTGTAAACGACATAAACCTGTTGTGATAATTTTTCAAAGAATAAAAAAATATCCTAAAAGTAATTAATGAGACCTGTTGTGCCTGAGGAGAAGAGTATATTGGTAACAGAGTCAGCTGGTTGGTAGATTGGGGTGTAATGGCATGGCCTGTCAATAGTACAAGTGTATTAATATAGTTATAGCGATGTCTATCTATAACTAACATTTCATTTTTTGCACACATGGGATTTTCCAATGATGAGCAGCTTTCCCTTTTTGCATACCACGATAAATCCAGATGAAGAGTACACGAGTTGATGGATTTATTTACACCCGTATCGAAAAATGACACAAAACCAATTTCTTCTATATAATGGAAGTTACCTGAAACCAACATATGCTTAAAGAATAGACCAACTACCTTGAAAGGTGATTGGCCTTGGCAAGAAAATCTTTCCATGATATATCCTGATTTCTTAATGGAAGATCCACATCCTCTCCAGCTCCTGGAAGCACAATAGCAATATCTGGAGCTGCTTCGGTAACCCGACTGCAGAAGGAATGAATAACCGAATTGTTTTGTTAAAAACTACTTACAATGAGAGGATCATGTTGACATGGGTAGTGTAACTAAGGAATTATGCAAACTACTGCGTTAATCATATTTAAAGTAAGATGACAAACTACTAACATTAAGCCTTATGGGTAGAGTTAAGGAAAGGAAAGCAGTTTTACCTGTACAAAGGGAATTTCCTACCTCCTCTCACAATAAAGTCCTGAAAGAAGGCAAGTTAAAATCAGAGCCAATTCTAACAATAACAAACTTATCCGAAAAGGAAGTTCATTTGGCAAAGTGGCTTATTGAATATACAGAAATTTTATGAAGCATTGGATTCTTAACCCCCAACAGCACTTGGCAGTGAATAACCATGCAAAATTAAAATCAATGGATCAAAGTCTAACCTGAGTGAAGATACCCTTAGCTTGTGAAACTCGCAAACGGGTTGCAATTTCTGGAGCCGCAAAGCTATCAGCAATAGAAACGACAATTCGTCCTGAAAGGACAATTCCCAAGTATATGATGACAGCATAAGCAGTCATTGGCATGTCAATTGCAATTGCAAAACCCTTAGGAAACAAAGCATCCAAGGCATTTGCCACTAGCCTGTTACATAAGTTATGATCAAAGGTGTTAAACGACTGGTCAGATTATTTTTAGCATAAAGATATATTAGAAAGAGCTACAAGATGCTGACATGACTTGCTCTCGGAGCTCTTTGAGAGTTATTTTCTTGACAGGCAGATCATCAAAAGCTTCATCTCTCCATACAATAGCAACATCACTATCCCTTTTCCTAGGCCGGCTGGTAGACAGCAAACAACATTCCGCAATATTCAAAACGGCACCAGGAAGCCAAGTTCCTCCATGCTTGGATTTGTCTGAGGTATCCAAGATGCACCTTGGAGGCTGGTGAAACACAGCGGAAATCTCCTTGAGAAGAATGGACCAGTAAATCTGCACACAACAGCATAACTTGCTTCTTGTGATACTGTATAATTTATTTCATCTTAATCAGCATGGAAATTAGTAGTGGTAGTAGAATCAATCACCTCAGGATTCTCAACACTGAACTTCTGGAAACTAGAGAAGCTAGTGACAGGATCCTTATACAATCTGCCTAACAATCTCGGGCCGTGGATCTCCATGACTTTCCCCAAGTTGGTGTCTTTGGAATCATAACTACTCCAAAATTCAAATTCAAGTTCATCAGTCTCTCACTCACTTTTCAATCAATCAATAACATCAAATTCAAAATCGGACTAGCTATCAGGTGCTTGAATCAATGAGTGAGCAAGGAGAAAGATGAGCATACGGAGAAGGGAACCAATAGGGAGGAGGACCAAGGCGAGATTCGTCCCAATTGGAGTAGACGGAGTAGTAAACGAGCTGGTGGAGCGCGTGGGGATGGTCAGGGCGCATCAGCCTACGCGCCACCAGCTCCGCCCACAACTCCTTGGGATTGTCGCCGATTTTGCCGACCACATCCCGAATTGCTCGGTTTAAGGCCTCCGCGTCCGCCGCCGACAGACCGGCTCTCACCAATTCCTCGGCGCCGATCTCGCTTATGCTCTTCCTCCTCATCTCTTGCCCCATTTCAACTCTCTATCCCTCTTTAGCTGATAGGAAAGTGAGCAACTTTTGAAGCAACCATGGGTTTAAAGAAGAGCGGTTGAGGCTGTGAGAGTGAGTGGGGTTTGGGTTAGGTGAAGTTGCGTTTGGTTTGGAAGATAAGCCACGTGATTTGTTGGATTTTAGCAACTTAACAAATTAGTACTACAGTTTTCAGGCTCCGTATATCAGCAAGAAATTTTGAATAACTGAATACAACTATGGTCAGAATCCAATCATCTCAGAATACAGACATGCTCCATATATCAGCAACAAATCAAGCAACCCAAAAAAAATTACAGTGTCTACATTGCTTAGAGAGTGAAGAAGAACAAAATGATTCCAGAAATCAAATAGCTGGTTTCTGGGAGTATCATACTGGACCTTCCTAACATTGGACTAACAGGCCCATATGCTGATGGAGAAAATCTTCTACTGCTACTTTCATTAATGCTGCATTAACAATCAAAACAATCATCAGTAATCAGCTGTGAAAGAAGTGAGCAGTTAACTGTAAAATTGAGCATTTTTACCTTCCAGTGAAGACACATGCACCATAGCCTGCAAAAACACAAGAAGGTACACAAACAAAGTTCAGAGGTTTAACTACTAGTACTCAAATATGGAGCTATTCCAAAGACCATAATCAGGAATACTCACTAGGATCAGCAGTTGTTGTAATGGCAGTTCCATCGAAGTCGCAGGTTCCTCCAGCGCCGTGCATCCTTTGGAAGTAGTCATTATAGGCGTAAGACGCGTGATTCTTTAGAGTGTCAGGATCGTAACAAGGCTTCCCTTCTTGGACAGCACTACAATTAGCATGACCCTGGCCACAAGCCCAATCTAACCCGTCTCTCAGCTTATCAGAATCTGCATCTTCTTTTGCAACACAGAAGACTACAGAAGAAGAGTTCCCCAACATTCCACCCGAACCGCCAACACTCAAAGGAAACACATTTGTTCCGTTGGGGAAGAATACGCCCCAGTTCTTCTCTGAAATGGGCCCGCGTTTCAGATCCTCGTTCAGCAACTCATAAATGTAGGCATTGATTGGCATGGTCCTCTGACTGGGCGGACCGGAGTTATTCAAAACTCTTCTGATTAAGTTGTTGTTGTAAGTCTCAGAGTTATCTAATGTTGCATCAGGCTCATTTGCTCCTCCTTTCCAGGGCCATCCGGTTTCGGTCACAACTATTGGGATATTAGAAAAGTTGAGAGCTTTTATGGAGTAATAGGCAGCATCCACCATAGCATCAAACATGCTATCATAGTGAAAGAGTGTGTTCGGATCAACAATCTGTTTGGTTGGGGAAAGAGGCGTGAAAAGAGCGTAGTCTAGTGGGAAAATGCCATTCCCACTTGCATACCCATAGTAAGGATAAGCATTTAGCATGAAGTAAGAATCAGTGCTCTTAAAAAACTGAAGCATTTGGTAGATAGTAGAATTCCAGCTGGAATTGAAGGCAGCTGCTGATGGAGGAAATGGTTTCAATATAACATCCATGGATTGAGGAGCTGAGATTTTGACCTTGAAGTGCAAGTTAGAAGCAATCAAGGCTTTGTGGAGGTTATTCATTGCGGGGACTAAAATAGGCGAAGCATGAGGGATCATTGTTAAGACCTCGCTTCCTACAGCAATGGCGGTAATGTTGGTTCGAGGTAAATAAGCTGCAACATTTTTTTGTACCCATGATGCTGCTACTGAAGGAGATTCTCCAATTCTCAGGACTTCTTCATTTGTGACACTCACCATTACTTCAATGCTAGTGTTTGATAGAGCTTTGAGCATTCTAGTATCGGCGTCAAAAAGGCGAACGTGGGTCATTCGCTGTTGTTGGAGGATTTTAACCACATCAGAAGCAGATGGCATGTTGGACAACTGAGTTCCAATGTTCACCCCCACATATGCACCTGAGGAAGACATAATATAGAGGTTGCCATAAAGGAATGCAAGAAATTGTAGGCTGGTGAAGCATGGAATGAAAGATAAGTTACCTAATGCTACGGGTAGGACCCCGAACAGAACGAGGAAGAAATGACGAATTTCAGGCATGATTCAATGAGAAATGACTTGTTTGAATATGCTTTTGTGGGTTTCGCTTGTATATTAACCTGGCCCTGTGAATATGAAGACAATGGAGAAGGATGAACAAAATGTATCAAACAATACTTGGGGGCAGGAAAATATTGTGACTGTGAATGCAGAAACCATAAAAATACCAACATTTTTTCAAGTATCAAGATCAAAACTGGACTAAGAAACCACATTCACCTCTCCAGAATTTACAACTTACTGCTATTATATTCAGATTCAGAGATCAGGACAGGATACAGTAAATCCTTTACAGTCACTAAGCTTCCCTTTTCATATGAATCTTATAATTGCATTATTAAAGCTAAATATTACACATTGAAAAGGAGGACGAACCATAAGAAATGTGCCTTAGAGGGATTCAGCAACTTCAAGTAACACTAACATCATACAAGAGCTCAATAGCTTATCAAGCAAACACTGATACATCAGCTGAAATACAATGTAGTTCAAACTTACCAAGTCCAAGGAAAACCTATAAAAGAGCATTAGTTTAGACTAGTACAAATGACAAACTGGCATTATTGAGCTTATACTTTTTTTTAGCAGCTCTCCAAGAAGGCCTGGATATGAAAAGATTAAATTCAATATGAACAGAAGATGGCGGAGAGTAGCTGAGTAGGGATCAAGCAAGCAAACACAGTTGGAATGTGAATCAGCAAAGCATAAACAAAAAGGTATGATGATTCACCTTCAAATTTACAGTGCTTGAAATGCTCTCCAGCTGCAAAAGAGGAACTGAGTGAGAAACGCCCAGGTGTGAACTGAGAAATGCCCAATTAGAGCTGAGGTAGAAAATCTGCAGTCAAATCTTAGAAGGCCCACAAGGAAACTAGCTAGAGCAGACGACAGCAATTATACAGAACCAAGTTAAATTGAAGTCTGTAATAAATACATGTAGAGCATTGTTTTGTTTCTCTGGAATGGAAAAATAGATGCAAAGAAAGAATATGAGAATTTTATAAAGAATAATAATAACAGGAGCTCGTTTAACGTCTAGATAAAAGCTCAGTTTCAGAAAGAAGACGACCACCTGTGAAACCCTTTTTTGTAGTTTTCAATCTGATCTTTGTCTTCCAGCCTTCTTTTTCTTTTTTTTTTAATTACATGGAGATGTGGTTTGCATTTCAAGTTTGAAAGCACAGTGAACTGAAATATGCTTAGTATAATAACAGGTGGGCTAATACATGCAAATGGAGAAATCGAGACAAATCAGCCAATTTTCAGGGAAGCTTTTTCCTTTTGTTACGGTAAAATTGTCCCTCTAAAGGTACTTTTTTTTTTCTTATACATACCCTTTGGAGATCTAGTAAGATTAGTGATATCTGGTTTTGAAACTGGGTCAAGGGAACCCACAAGTGCAGTGTGAAACTGTGACATTATTTATTGGTTTCTATAAAAAGTGAGCAGTGACCTTATAGCCATGGAAAAGTGGACAAAAGGCTTCGGTACACCATCTTTAGTTCAAATTTAAAGATAAAGTAATGATGATGATCTGAGATTTTGAGAGCATCTTTAGCCAGATTTCTACCCTAATTTTCTTGCATTCCCGTTGAAAAATCATTCTCTCTACTTATTTGAAAAAAGAGTGAATAAGATTTCACCATTAACATAGATTCTAATCAACTCCATTAATGAAACTAAACGAAAGTCCTGAGCGCAGGACATGCCTTTTTTATGGGGGGGTGGAAGGACATGGATTTTATGATAGCTTGACTTCCTGTCTTTCAAGGACAACGATAAACCTTCACCTGCAAATTAATGCACAAAGTCACAGACACCAAGGTGAATAAATTATAAATACCTTCTTATTATGCTAAGTTAACCCTAGTTCTCATCTACGGAGGAAAATGCAGAAACAGAGACAAACTGGCAGATGAGGCCCCCTACTTTTTACCATGAATTCAAAGTTGCTCCAGGGTTCACACTATACACAGTTCCAATAAGCCGTGTGCTGACTTCACCATGGCCCAATCTCCCTCTGTTTTTTCAACTCACATGCTAAATCCAACCAACAATTTCAACTCATCCTAATCCATTAAGACACCATTACCTAACCATTTCGTATCTCAACCAACAATTTCAAATTTGCACTAACAACATAAACATGACACCCCATCAAGCACAAACCACATCAATGACGTTTAAGGCTCTAACAACATGAACATATCATCTTATCAAGCACAAACCACATCAATGACGTTTAAGGCAGATTAACAGAGATAGAACAATCTAATTCAAGTTAACAAAACAAACCACGGACAGATTTCTGGAAGATTGGGGAAACCTAAAATCTCCATGGTACAATAGCAATTGTCTAGTTCAAACAGAAACTTGAAAGCAACAGCAGAGTCTTGTCAAACATCTAGCCATCTTCCTCTACTGAGGAGATCCATTCATGTCAGGTTCGCTGGGCCTTTCATGGCGTAAAGCTGGGCTTCTGCTCCTACTCTGAGCCCGGTTTTTGATCGGGCTCCTGCTCCTGCTCCTCGAGTTTTCATATGCAGGGGATCGAGAATAAGACCTCTCTCGACTATGCTTCCTTTCTGGCCTTTCCGGAGGTGGTGATGGAGACCTGTTTCAGAAACATTCACTTGCTCAGTATAAACACACTGAAGGCCAATATAGAAAAATATGGACAGTCAAGAGTGAAATCCATTTGCAATTATAATGAAGAAACAACCCAAAAGTCAATGAACACACTACTCACAACTCAGCATGATAACTAAGAAGTGCAATTTTTAAAATGCAGAGCAAGTGTTTGGGTTAGGTAAGAAACTCAAAAATAAAGATACCTCGAGTACTGCTTTCGTCTAGGAGAAGGAGAGTAGTGCTCATGGCCGCGAGAGCCAGATCTTGCATATCGTGGAGGAGGAGAGCGTGAGTGCCGGGGTGGTGAACGAGAATAGCGAGGAGGAGAGCGTCTTCTGTCATAAGCACGGCCCCTGCAACAGGTAAATAATATAATTCAGCAAATAAGTCCATCATAAAATCTATTCAAACAAGGTTTAAAAGGATAATAATTGCATTCAACATAGACCAAGCAAGCAAAAAACACCAATGACCACTTTCAACTTCCCACTCTATTTCCAACTTCCCAATCCTCATCCTTCATCTTTCACATTCAAAAGGAAGTAAATAATCCCAGATTCTCAGATGATAGCAAGTGAGATATTACATGAAAAATCACATTTGAACGAGCCATTGCAATAATTTATACATGAATATAGAGCCAAGAACAGACAGTATCATTTAAAGCTTCATGATAATCCTATTCAGCATGTACATATACAGCCATCAACTACTGTCAAGCAACATGCTACCAAGAGAAGCCAACAATACTTGAAATCGTTAAAGACATCAAGGTTCACAGAACAATATGGTGCAAAGCTCATAATCAAACCTGCCACTGCCACCACGCTCCCTTGTCCTCATTTCAGTTGGTTTCTTCCGGTTCTCCTCAGCAAAAACAACAGTCAAAGTACGGCCTTGGAAATGTTGTCCATCCATTTGATACTTAGCCTCAGCAGCATCCTCTGGTTCCACAAACTGCACAAAACCAAAGCCCCTAGGCTCACTGCAACATGCAAAAGTAGAATTTTAGAGCAAAGTGGCAAAGAAAACAAAGTAAAAAAGGAAAAGAGGGGGTGCTCTGATAAGCACATTTGTGAAAATCTACCGGAACGAAACCCAAAGATATGGAAAGGTCATGCAAAGAACATAACTGCATGCACTTCAATGCTGACCTTGCAAATGCCAGTTTTAAGTGACTTGAAATTCTTCAAGACTTGGAACATCTTCACAATGAATTCAAACTCTACTCCCTTCAAATCTTCACTATCATTTACAACATCTTCAATAGAACTCTAACTACTTGATAGATCTCTCCATAATATTTATTTCACTGTTCAATCTCAAAAACTTCAATTAACAATCCAGCATTGCTAAAGCAGGGACAAGAGAATTGAACCTCACAACATGCAAAACGCATTATCACTTTACTCTAACATGCCCAGTATCAAGAAAAGCACTGTTTAGGTTAAAATTGATATCTATAAAACTCATGGGCATAAGTTGTTTTTAATGTCCGTAAACCAACACACTTTTGTTAGTGAAAATACATTATAGTATCAAATTAAATGTTTGTCAAAAAATCGCTTGACACTTGAGGGCACTCTACTTTCAGCTTCTCACTCATTAACTTGATATATAATTGTGAATAAAAAAGTCTGATTTGCAACAAAAAGGATGCTGGTTCAAAGAAACAAAAATACTCCTTATGAAGGTTAAGGAGTTTGACAGTCTGTATGGCTCACCCAGTGTAGTAATCCCTTGGCAAATAGATGTCCTTTACATGACCAAACTGGCCAAAGGGTCGACGAAGGTCATCAGGCCTGCCAAACAATGCAGAAACAGTAACTTAGCTATAAAGACAACAAAAAGGGCAGTATAAGGTTAAAGCCATTCAACCACAAGCAAAAAACAATAAGCCCTTAGCATTGCATTAGTCTGAAAGAACATACCTGCAATCATGGCGGAGGTTCCGGACTAAGAGACTAGTCGGACCATCCCTAGTATCCCTTCCACGGCCACCGCCACCACCACCACCATAGCGGCCCCTAGGGCTAGGGCTACGGCCCCTCCTTCCATAACCTCCCCTTGGTGGCGATGGGCTGTAGCTTCTTCCCCTCATTTGCACGGACTAATTAAACCAGAAAAGGAAACAATGAAGAAAACAAACCTCGTTACAAATTGAAATATTTGGGTTTTTCTGTTGACTGAACGATAACAAACCCAAATCTAGGGTACGGACAGGGCATGCAATTGAACGCGAGAACAAAGAGAAACGGGAAAACTTCACAGCATGGAACAGAAGCGGAAGAGAATTGGGAGAAGACAATACCTGGTCAAGACAATCGAGAGGAAAGGATGTCTAATCGGCGGCAGATCGAGAGGTTTTTAATGTACGCAGAGCGGAGCGGAGGGTGAATTTTAGGGTTTCCCTCGATTTCCAGATTTTAGAGGGGCACAGAGCGGCCGCGTCCTCAAATACTCAAATTAATTTGGGTTTTTTTGCATACAACCACCTCGTATTCTTGGGCCTTTTCACTACAGTACTCCTTATCTTTACTTTATCAAAAATCATGCCCGTTATCTTAGATTTTTCAAAATTGACCTCTTACCGTCCATGAGTAGGGTTCAACGGGTCAGGTCATCCACAACCCGCGTTGATACGACTGCAAATATCGGGTCGGGTCGAGTTGTCGGTCGCTTTAATAACCCGACCATTTGAGCATTCATACTCATCCAGAGGTTCAAAAACTTGACCCGATCTGAAAAATTGCGTGATATCGCCCCAAAATTAGTGGGTTGAACTTGTAAAAGTGAACTCAAAACCTGATTAAAAACCCAACTCAATTAAATTGAATGTTATTAGGTTGAAACTTGAACTCGATCCGTTGATCCTATTTTGCTTTATATTTTAAAAATTATGAAATTTTATTATAAAAAATATTTTTTAACTATTATTAAACAATCATGGTAACTTTTTGATAATCATATTTTTTTACATTCTTGATCAGTTGACCCCACGAGAAGCTTCCATGAACCGATCCGAATTGACATGCACCATGATTAACCTAAACTCGAAAAGACTAGACTCGAACCCAACCAAACCGACCCATTTGACATGCTTACTCTTACCATTTCTTTTAATAAAAACTAGTATTAGGCTTCATATCCTAAAGGTACGGTTTTGATGAAGCTATAAAAAATAATTTTTTTATATAAACTTGTCCAAAAAATATAATGTTTGTACAAGAATTGGATAATTGCTTTATAAAACGATTTCTTTATTTTATAGTTGTTTTGGGGAAAAAAATCATATTTATATAAATACTTTTTCTATATGTGGAATCTACAATAAAAGTTTAACCAATAAAAAATAAGTCAATTATATTTCAAGTTCAACCAATCAAATTGATTTTAAAAAATGATGATGTGGTTTAATTATATTTGTTAGTTAAAGTATTATTGATATAATTGTAGTTTTATATATTTTGAAGTTGGTATGTGTTATTTTATATTGTTATTTTAATCTTTGATTTATTATATAATAATATAAGATTAGATTAGTTTAATTACATCTTTACCAAAATCTTATAGATAAAACTCCAATGTTATAAATTTTCATATCTTACATATATGCATGTGAAGTCTATTGTAAAGTTTAACCAAATAAACTATTTTAGTAGAAATGAACGATGTAGTTTAACTTATTGTATTGATATGATATGATGATAAATCTCATATATTTTATGATTGATTAAAGAACATTTATTTTATGATCAAGTATTTGTTGTTTGGCTTGGTGTCTTTCTATTGTGTCTTTTGGACGTCCCCCTCTGCGTTAGCCAGGAGTGCCCCCATCCTGACCCCCTGGATTCCCTATAAGGGGAACTACACTAGGTATTATTGTTGTTGATGGTGGTGGTGATCGGACCGACCATGCTCTATGGGTCAGAGCGCTAGACCACCACGAAGGCTCATGAACAGAGGTTATTAATAGCCGAGATGAGGATGTTGAGATGAATGAGCACACACACATTGTTGTCAAAATCAAAAACAAAGTCATAAGGAGCAAGGTGGGAGTTGCCAGTTTAGAGAACAAACTTCATGAATCCTGACTACGGTGGTTTGGACATATCCAAAGACGAAGCCCCGAGGAGCCAATTCGTAGGTGTGAGAGTCTGGACTTGGGGGTTATTTGTAGAGGTACCGAGGAAACGCAAGAAGGACAATATAAAACAAGATGTCAACTTCTTGGGGGTTTCTGCAGAGTTGGTAGTGTGTAGGGATAGCTAGAGAAAGAAGATTCGCGTGATGGATGGTTAAACCCGGATCAGACTGTCTAAATTTGGTTTTTGGTTTGGTCTGACTATGCTTTGTTTTGTTTGGATTTGTTTCTGCACTTGTTGTGTCTTTTGCTTTGCTCTATGTGCTTTGTGTGTTTTAAGTTGTGTTGGGTCTTTTGGACGCACCTCCTCTGCATTTAGCCAAGGGTGCCCCCAACTTGAACTTCCAAATTCCCCGTAAGGGTGAATTATACTGGATTATTGTTGTTGTTGTTGTGTTACTATATATTAAATTGGAGATTAAAATAATTATGTAGAACAACATATATCCACTCCAAATAAATCTATCTATCCATCTATTGTTATATACTAAAGTGAAAGCAAATTCCGCCACATTAACTCCTTGTTAACAAATTATCTTATCAATCTTAGTTTCTTGTAACATATAATTTTAAGCTTGTGCATATGTAATTAAAATATTAATTTTATCGTAAATTTTGAGTTGCTTAAGTAATTCTGTCATGATATACAAATATCAATCTTATCATTATATGGTTACTTATAGAGTTATTAATTGATTTATCCTAATTTTTTTTAAAATCATCATTAATAGCAAATTCTACCACTATATTTGCACCATATCTTTCTTTCCCGTAAATAATGTGATCTCCTCGGAGATTCAATAAACACGTCGAGTCCCGTTCAACGAGAGTATGTCTCGATCCAGGTTTTTTTTTCCAATCCTTTATTATACCCACCTCCGTTCCTCTCTCTATATATATACGGAACTGCTATTTGTACACTATTTTTTGACTAAATGTACACTATTTTGTGCGCTTAACAAAGGAGTGCGGATTAATACGCCTAAGTAAAGCGCACAGGGGTAAAATGGGAAAACAAATAAATTACCATCTGGGGAACATTGTGCGCCTAAAGTAAACGCACCATATGGTACGCCTAAGGCAGGCGCACCAAGGAGGAACGTGCATGTACGCTTTAATAAGGCGCACATCATTAGTGGGTAGCTTGTAGTCAAATTCTCCCTCCGTTTCATTAAATTTGTCCACAAAGTATGGTTCACACGGTTATTAATAAAAAAAATTAAAAGGTTGAATGATTAGGGTAATATATGAGAATAGATGAGACTAATTTTATAATTTTATAAAGGTAAAAGGTTAAAAAGTGATAAAGTTTATATGAAAGGTGGATAATTGGGGGTAATATATAAGATTTGATGAGTCTAAATTTTGTAATTTTATAGAAAAAGAATTTTAATTTTAGTTGAAAAGTTGGTTAATAAAGGTAATATATGAGATTGAATATGGATAAAAGTGTAAAGATGTATAGATAAAAATGGAAAGATTTGAAAAGTAGACAAACTTATTGGGACAACTAAAACGGAAAGATGGACAAACTTAATGGGATAGAGGGAGTATTTTTTTTTTTTAACGGAGTAGTCTTCATATATGGTTATCCTCGTAATTGGTATATTGACTCATGTACTCGAAACCGTAGTATAGTTTTTGGTGAGTTCAACTTTATAGCGGCATATACCAATCATCGTAACCATATAATAAACCTGAGGTCAAACAATAATAATTATCATAAGGGTCAATTTCACATCGAGCTACATCACCCATCTTTATCAAAATAATTTAATTGGTTAAAATTTGATTGTAGGCCCCACATGTATGTAAAATATGAAAGAATATATATCACTAAAACTATATCTATAAAGTTTCCTTACAGATATCATTAATTAATCTTAATACAAATTAATTTATAGATTAAAATAATATTATATAACAAATATATGTCAACTCCAAATAAATATATAATTAAATTAACAATACTATATTTTAACCAATACGCTTTAGTTAGGCGTCCCAATCCACAATTCTTAGTTAGGCGCACCTAATAGTGTGCAAATAGCTAAAAATAGTGTACTAAATCATGGACCGAAGATCGAACCGAACGTACCTCGGTCCGGTTCGGATTTTGCTCAGCCCTAGCCGAAACTAAGGAATCGAATTGAAATTAGGTCAATGGGCCAATTAGGCCCTATACGATACAAGCCGAATAAAACTCTCGATCTAAGTCAACGTTCTTGAAAGAGTAAGAATAAATAACGATAGTCGAACATGATGAAGAGCCAACACTAAGGAATCGAGTTAAAATTGGGTCTATGGGCTCATTAGGCCCAATGCGAACCAAGCCGAATTGAACTCTCCATTCAAGCCAACGTTCATGAAAGAGTAAGAATATAAACCGAAACCATAGTCGAACGTAATAAAGAGTGGAAACTAAGCAATCAAACTCGAATTGGGCATATGAGCCCATTAGGCCCAATACGGTCCAAGCCGAATATAACTCTCGATCCAAGTCAATCTTCATGAAAGAGTATAAACATAAACGGGAATGACAGTCAAATGTGATGAAGAGCCGAAACTTGGGAATCAAACTCGTATTGGGCCTATGAGCCCATTATGCCCAATACGATCCAAGCCGATTAGAACTCTCGATCCAAACCAACATTCATGAAAGAGTAAAAACATAAACCGAAACGATAGTCAAACGTGATGAAGAGGCGAAACTAAGGAAACCAACTTGAATTGGGCTTATGGGCCCATTAGGCCCAATACGACCCAAGCTGAATAGAACTCTCGATCTAAGACAATGTTCATGAAAGAGTAAGAACATAATCCGAAACGATAGTTGAACGTGATGAAGAGTCGAAACTAAGGAATCGAATTCGAATTGGCCTCACATTAGGCCCAATATGAACCAAGCCATAGATAAAACTCTCGATCCAGGTCAACATTCACGAAAGAGTAAGAACATAAACCGAAACTAAGGAATCAAACTCGAATTGGGCCTATGGATCCATTAGGCCCAATACTAACCAAGCCGAATTGAACTTTCTATTCAAGTTAACGTTCATAAAAGAGTAAGAACATAAATCGTGATGATTGTCTAAATAAATCCCTAAAAAGATGGTTCATCCCATTATTATTCTC
Organism: Polygonum aviculare; assembly: GCA_934048045.1. Classification (NCBI taxonomy): domain Eukaryota; kingdom Viridiplantae; phylum Streptophyta; class Magnoliopsida; order Caryophyllales; family Polygonaceae; genus Polygonum; species Polygonum aviculare. The sequence goes on along the minus strand of OW204023.1, from coordinate 11,577,354 downwards.
ATATTATAGATGCTTACCAGTATTATTCTATGTGCCTTGAGTACACGATTTTGATTTAACTAAAAATTTATTTTAAATTTTATATAAAGTTATGAAAAAAACTAATTTGATGTAAAGTCTTGTATTCTTTTATTTAACTGCCTACTTATGGGATTTTTTTGAATAATACATTATTTCTATTATAATATATTTTTTAAATAAAAAAATCTGTAGGATTATAGTTTTTGTATAAGGATTGAATACTTGCTTCTATTAATAATTTTCTAAAATTTTATTATTATTATTTTTTAATTTATATATTTTGGAAATAAGTTAAAATCCAAATCATATACATATACATAATTTTATATATGTAAGATCAACAATAACATTTTAACCAATAAAAAATAAGTCAATTAAATGTCAACCAAACAAATTGATTTAATAAAATGGTTATGTAAATTATTATACCTTTTAAATAGTATTTTTAATTTAATTATATACTGTTGACATATATTTTTCTATATTATTCATATATTAATTCATAAATATAGATATATTCTAATTACTATTTTCTTAATTCGGGAAATACAATTATGAGATTTTTTTGGACTTTTTTTTATAATTTTGACATAAACTTTTGGATTTTGGTAAGACAAATAACTAGACTATATGTATATTTCATAATTTCCTAGATATTAAATTTAAAGTTTTTTTATCTTTTCAAACAACCATTTAAGATAAAATCATGTAATAATCTTTGAAGTCATATTTATATCTAAAGGATTAACTTAATATAACAATATACCTAAATTATTTTCTATCGAAGAAGTTTATGAAACATATCTATATTAAATCGGATTTATAATCACATTACTCGTACATGATACGGGGATTAAATTAGTATATATTAATTAAATATATAAACTACCTACTATAATGCTATATAATGATGCAACTTGAAATGAAAGCTAGGCACTCTCGTGCGCCTTATTAGAGCGTACACAATCATTGAATTTGTGCACTCTTCTTAGGCGTATCATATGGTGCGTCTACTTTAGGCACACAATGTTTCCCGGATGGTAATTTATTTGTTTTCCCATTTTACCCCTGTGCGCTTTACTTAGGCGTATCAATCCGCACTTCTTAGTTAAGCGCACCAAATAGTGTATAAATAGCCAAAAAATAGTGTACAAATAACCATTGCCTATATATATATGTATATCTTTTGGAGGTGCTTGCTTGTATTTTATATGCTCGATGTGGGATGAGTAAGGTGTGCTTTGCTAAGCAAACTTGTGCGTGATGTGGTGACGTGGCAAATCATGAGTGGACATGGCATGAGTTTGTTGATTGGAGGTTCATTTTCTTGCGTTTTGAAACCAGTGGGCTTAAGTGGGCTTTTAGAATAAGTACGTCCCTTGTCCAGTCCAATGAGTCGAGCCCATGCTCACCTTAAGACCAACGACTGATTTATGTAATTATTTCTACGTACATGCATATTGCCATACGTGTACACTTACTTATTTTAGGCATTCTACTTAGTGCGTTAAAATGAACTTAGGATTTTAATTTTTATTTCTATACTACTCCCCCCATCCCATAATGTTTGTCCACCTTTCCTTTTCCGTTGTCCCAATATGTTTGCCCACTTTCCTTTTATAGCAATAACTTTCTCATCTTTTATCCATCTTATCATAATTTTTCATCTTCCAATACAACTTTATACATCTCCCATAATGTTTGTCCACCTTTCATTTTCCGTTGTCCCAATATGTTTGTCCACTTTCCACTTTTTCAACTACTTTTATCTCTTCCATACCTTTTACACCCATTTATTTACAAAACCACCCTTATTCAATCTCATCTTTTATCCATCTTATCATAATTTTTCATCTTCCAATATAGCTTTATACATCTCGTTAATAACCGTGAAATTTGTCCTTTTGGACAAACAATATGGGAGGGAGGGAGTATTATTTATCTCGCGCACCAATATTTTATTATTATAATAATATATTAATTTTTTTGTCTATCGTATCATATTGAAATCCAATGATAATATTAATAAAAAGATTAGATGCTATATCATAACTATATACTATAGTGGAGGTTAAAGTTAATATTTAGCACGACACATGTCAACTTCTTATTGGACCGCATCACCACATGTAGACCCCGCATGTATGTAAGATATTAAAGAATATATATCGTTGAAATTGTATAGTAATTTTTCCTTACAGATATAGTTAGTTAATCTTACTATATACGGAGTACTAGATTGTAGATTAAAATAATAATACAAAAAAATATATATCAGCTCCAACTAAATGTATAATTAAAATTATAATCCATAAACATTAAAATAAATTATACAAAATCTTAGGAGTATGCTAATACAACAATTATAATCGTACAAATCTTTGTTCAATTAAAAGAATATATATTATAGCAAAAATACAATATTTTTAAAATAAACCCTTAAACAATAAATAAAATAATACAAGATTTTATATCAAACTATTCATTTGAATAACTTTATATAACCGTTAAATTAAGTTTTTAGTTAAATCAAATTTGTGCCTTAGGCAAATACTAGTTTACCCTAAGTAAAAGATAGATTTCTTATGAAGATAATGAATCGTTAACATTTTTATATGATATTTAAATACTTATTATTTAATTAACTTTTTACAACATAATAACATACATTAAAGATAATTTGGTTTTTTTAATCTCATTAAATACTCTCTATATTTAAAATATAATACTATATTAATCCATTTTTTTAGATTATTGATTTATTTGTATAAGTTAGTATATGCAATTTAAATTTAAAAAGATTATATATACATATGATTTTGATTTGATTATTTTTTTCTAGAATGACTATAAAATAGAAATAAATAAATTTATCAATAAAAACAAGTATTCAATCCTTATACAAAACTTTTAATCCCTCAAATCTTTGCTCGATTAAAAGGATATATTATCAAATAAATAATGCATCATTAAAATAAATGCCATAAGAAACAAATAAAATAAAATAATATTTTATAACAAATCTTTTAAATAACTTTATATAAAGTTTAAACTACGTTTTTAGTTAAATTAAAATCGTGTCTTCAAGACACGTGTACTAGTACGTGTTCGGAAACTATTTTAGCAAACTAAATTTAGAAGAATAGACTTATAGAATTAGGATCTAGAAAAATACCGTATTATGGTAAAACCAGTGAACAAATATGGAGCCTTAGATTAGAATTTATGGATGGATGAGATTTAACATAAATAGAGTGTAGGGTCTTATTATGGGTATAATTTATAGAATTAAATTTTCTTCCATTATTTTAGGGATTGAGATATGATTCTCTCCCAAATTACAATTGTCAAAATAAAAATCGTTACAATTACAGATTTCTAGTATTTGAATTCATCCATTCTCTCATCCTCTTACGTACCCCCTCAATTTCATCCTTAATTTCTTTTAGTTGGATTTCTCCATTGTCATGTACCGCCAAAGGTATCACTACATATTTGGCAAATGATGAAAGACGATTCCCCCACATGCAATTGAATTCAACAATTAAAGACTAAAGAGGTTCGTGACTAAACTTTTTTATTACTAATAAATTAAGGTTTTTATGTATTTTCTAATGATGTTTAGTTTAAAGTATTAATCGTTCCTTAGTTGTGTTAGAGAAGCAAACACATAAGATAATTTGGATCAATTCTAGTGAGTATGTACGTATTTATGAATTTCAATTTGCATGTTGATTGATTTTTTTATATATTGGCAATTCCTTGTTTAGTTCATGGATTTGGAATTTTAATCTATATGATACATGGTCTTTGTGTTGCTATATATGATTTGAATTGTGAATGGTTTTTGAATGCAATGGTTTGTGAATATATGCTTTGAATTGGTGTAATACCTGAATTCTGCATAGTATAATATGAATTTTTAAGATATTCTCGTAAATGTTCTTTTAGATTATTTGAAGATAGCATATTATGAAGTATGATTTGAATTGATGATGTAGTAGCCTGAATGTTGCTATGTATGTTTTGAATTATGAATATATGGTTTTTGAATGCAATGGTTTGTGAATATATGTTTTGAATTGATGTAGTGACCTGAATTCTAGCTAGCATAATCTGAATTTGTAAAATGATTACATGAATACTAGTTGTACCCATCGTGCCATGCACGACTCGTGTTTTGTAATTTTTTTTAATATATTATAAATATAATATTAGTGTGAAAATGTATAATATAAAATTTGACATAATTTAATTTCATGGAATATTAGAAGTCTTTAATTGTTCTATAATCAATTAAGAATATATTGTTATGCAAATCAGGTACCTATATTTTCTAGTAAATAACTTACATTATTTTGCAAATTATATTTACTTATATTAAATATAATATGCAAATCACGAACTTGATATAACCAAATTAAACATGTAGTTGTTTTAACCACAATATTTAATAAGTAGATCATATAAAAAACAATGTGCTATAAAAATAAGTAAATCAAAAACAATGTGAAGATCGTATAAGAATATAAAAAAACGTACATGAATGCAAAGGGAAAAAAATTAGTACTTGCATGAATTTGACATTGTACGTGACAAAGGAAAAATCAATACTTGTTATAAAAATCATGTGTTTTATATGCTTTGTACTTTCTCGTGTTTGCCTATCTGTATAGAAGAAACTTTTAAAGATAGATAGTATTGTTTGAAATATAGGTATTGGATCAATAGGAAAAAAAGATAAAATTAAAAATTAGATTATTAAGTTGAATCCAATATGTACTCAATATTCATGGATTTTTTTGAAATTATAAAGCAAAGCCTATTAAGTCATGACTTGTATTTTAAATCAATATTATAACACAACCATAGATGGAGACTATATGTTGGAGAAATACGTACTCAAAATTACGTGAATGTATCAATATTATAAAACAACCATAGATGGAGACTATATGTAAGCATAGAGAATATTATTTAAAGATAAATTAAAATTAAAATTAAAATATGACGAAAATAAAATTAAAATTTAAGGAATATAAATTTAAAGATAGATAGTATGACTTTAAAGATAAAATTAAGAATTAGATATAAGGAAAATAAAAGATATAGAGTTGTTATTATCTATTTTAAGTTGAAAAAAAAAATTAACGTATTGATTAACTCAAAAATTAAAATCAAGCGCGGCCAGAATCAACGTGTTGACTCAAAAACGGTCTGCTTTTATAATATATATTGATTGATTTGTATTGGTTTTGGTAACTGTGTAATTTTATAGAATTGTTTAAGATTTAATCTATAAGATTTGTATTATTTTTATGTCATGTAGTTTTTAAAGCTAACGTGCTTAAAGTAAGCATCCTTAGAATACATTATAAAAAGATGAATTAAGCAATGATCAACTCTTATTGTTGAATTTTATTTAAGTATATATCGATCGATTCCGTTTTTTAAAGCAAAAAATTAAAATGAGTCGGAATTTGTAACATTTTTACTAAAAGTTTCAGAATTTGGTTGTAGTTTCGTTTAGCAGCACCACCCCAAAAATAGTTTGCAAGGGATTTTTGAAATCGAAGTACTTTCGGTCGTTTGATGAATGAAATTTCATATACTATTTTGAAGTATTTTTGGATAATATATGTAATATTCTATTAGGATAATATGGATAGATAATATGCATCTTTGGTTGAAAATTTACGTGGTATATAAGTATGGATAGATATTGTTGATAAGGTAATTAACTAAAAGATTGAAAATTTATGTAGCAAAGTTATGGTAGTTAATTAAAAGACTCTAAAAAAAATGTTTAAATATATGGTGGGGCCAGAATCAACGTGGTGGCTCGAAAACGGTCGGCTTTTATAGTATATATTGATTCTTATTAAGTATGATTTGAATTTCATAAAAATTTGAATCTTAGTTATTTCACTCTGAATATATATGTGTTGTTTGTGGAATATGCAATCCCGAAGGTTGGAATATATCAAAGGCATTGAAGTACATAAAGAAGTTTAAAGAGAATGGAAGAAGCCCGATAAGGATCAAAGACGAGACTGAACACTAAAGAAGCAACTATTACACCTATTTATTTTACGATGTATTCAAATTCAATTCAGTTGTATTCATTTATGAAATTCTAGTGAGAATATAAAATTATCTATTTTTTTGTCAAAATTCAATGTTTGCTATTTTATATCCGGTATAGTTTCACCTCAAATAAGACAACATAATTTGAATTCGAGAAAGTCAATTGCATATTCAAACCACACTAAATTACAATAATCTTGACTAATATTCAAAAAATGTTAAATCGTATTCAACCATGTACTTCATTAATTCAAACTTTTGTTTAGTCGAATATTGAAGCAATATTATCGAATATTGCAGTAGCACAGTTGCATTTTTATTAACTAGCGAAAGCATGTACGAAATTTTTGTGTTTTTCTCCTAAAATGCGGTTTGAATTTTGAAAAAATAAAATAAAATATATACATCCCTAAAATTTAGGAGGTTCTATTTTGAAAAAAATGTAGTACGTATGCATGGTAACTTCTCCCTATAATTAAGGAGGTTGAATTAAAGATACCACTAATGGAGATTTTTCTATAATTTAGCCAATATATTTAAAAATTCAGCATAATCTTGATCCTTGATTTCATCCTAATCCAATGCCTACTATTAATTCACCTGTTTCACTATAAGAGGTGTTTTACTTGAACACGTACTCCTCTAGACTTATAATACCCAAATATTTCCTTCCCCAACTAGAATTTGGTCCTGAGCCCAATTTGTTGCTGCCACTGGGCCCGACCCAACCTCCTTCAACAAAGAAAAACAAATTGGGAATGGTTCAGATTCAAACACACGGAAAGGAAAGAGTTACCCACCCTTTATCGCTAAGCTAGTAAGTACTCTCATAGAAGGCTAAATTCTATTATTTCTATAGGCCAAAACTATAAAACTTTAATTCAAATTAGTACAAATCCCGTACCATGTACGGGTAGTGTAAATATAAACTTGTATTAGCTGATTCGAGATTGAATGTTGGCACAAATCCGTTTTTAACTCGAGAATTTACAATCCAAACACGATAGACCCGAGTCCGAACCTATTAACCTATATATCTATTTTTATTAATACAATGTTAATTTTAAAATAATTATATTTAATTGTTTATATTTTGATTATTATTTAATATACTATTAACATATGATGATATGAGAAAGTTTTTTCACTATTTCTCAATATTTAGTAATGACAAAACGTATACTAATTAATAGGGAAAAATGGTTTAGATATAAAAATTCACTTGATTGTTTTTTATTCATATAAGGATATACAGTTAAAAAAATCATGTTAGGAAAAAAATCTTAAGATATAAAAAATGAGATAAGATGCATGTTAAGTAAATATGAGGAAGTTGGATAAGATATAAAGTAGATATATAAGGAAGTTGGATAAAGGTAAATTTAAGAAAATCTCTTGTACAAAAATAACATCATGATTTATTTATTTTACTCAAGGTTGATGATGTGACGCAAATTTTTACACAGACTTGGGTTGTGTTTTATAGTAGACTAGAAGTTTAACCCCGCGCGATGCGCGGGTCTAGGTCACTATGTTTAATAAAAGTGTATTTTAAATAGGATTTTACTATTGTCGTCCCGGGAGCGATAAATAAGACCCTTGCAACACGAAGTTTTGATAAAGATTGAGTTATTTAATCTCGCTCAATCTTTATCAACACCTTCCTCCAAGAAATTTCTTAATAAAAATATAAATCAATTGTGTATTAAATTATAGGAAAATTTATGATTTTAAATAGGTTTATGGCTTTTAGTTTGAAGCCATGTAAACATATGATTAATGATTCAGTCGACTTCTGTGCTTGAGGTTTGGTTAAGCTTAAGTAGTTTCTATATACGGATTAGAATTTAGTAGGACTTGAGAAAATGCCATAGCATTGCTTGTATTCTTGCCTTGCATTTTGAAAGCCACTGTATGCTTCATAAAGAAAATATTCTTTTTTTATGGAATCAGAATTTGTTCTCTTTTTTAGTCCACCTAATCAAACTTTGGCCAAGGGTACATGCAGGGTCATGAAATCAAAAGCATTTTCAAAGATCCAATCTAGGGTACACGCATCATTCTTTTTTTTTGGAATTAGAAAATGAAATACCCCTATTCAACAGTGTTTTCCCCCAATTTTTGAATGTGAAGCAACAACAATGGCGGCTTCACCTGTGAGGTTTCTGTTTGGATTCTTCTTCGTCACCATCATCCTATGGATCAATTCATCTAGAGACTCCTCTATCCCAAAAGATTCAACCCTAACACCTTTTTGCTCAACACCAACCGCATAAGCTTTCTCTGCATATATCTAAAAAAACAGATTCAAGTCAAGCAAAACTGAACTCTCATGCCAAAATTCAAGAGAAATCAAGACAAAAAAGCTAACCTCGGGTCCATTTCGTAGCCTAAACCGATCGTCGTAACTCCTTCTTTGGATTACAACATTGTAATCTGGAATTTTCCCTTTGTAGGTGCATTTAACCTCTAATCTGTTCACCAAACCCAGTGAGAAACGGTTCAAAATTTGCACCAAAACTGTAGCTGAACACAAACAATCCTGAATTCTTGGTTGTCTTTGCAGTAAAAATTCCAGATCACAATGCTGTAATCCAAATAACCTAGAAGGATCGAACAGGGCATTGAAAGCTCCGAACTTTACTGAGTTTGAACCTGTTGTCTGAGCAAAAAAATGTCGAAAGTGCGCAACAAAGGACCGAAAAGGAAATCGTAACCAGAAAATTGCAGAATAAACCCACAATTATGCAAAGTAAGAACAACAAATTGGTAAATGCAGCTAACCTTTAATTTGTAGTTGGAGCACAGGAAGAGACTGAGAAAAAAAGGCTCTTTCTTCTTAGTGTTGCTTTTACAGGGTGATAACACTGGCATACCAGTTCACTGTAATCTCCATCATGTTCTTTATTCATGTGTTGAAGAAAACTACTGAGGGGAATAGTTTGTTTACACCCAAACCATAGCCAAAGAGGTTTGTGATGGCATCGACTTACACCTTACCTAGCTGAGGGGAAGAGTCGATGTGGCAAAAGCTTTAGTATTTTACCCACTCTTCCATAGGCCTATAAAACCCATTTCTGGCATGTGACCATCTGATGAAAGAGTTTGCAAAGTGATTTCGTCCACAGACATCACAAAGCACACATTTTTCTTTGATGAAAAACTGGTCTGAAATAACAATAAAATGTAGATGAGTTATGCTTATTAACCCCTCCCAGACCTCCCTTCCCCTATAAAGGTAAGGGCATTTGTACGTAAAATTAGATTGATTCGCCTAGCAGAGCAGTTTAACAAATAGGATAATGCTCACAGACTAGTTCTGTATATGATTTAAAAGTTAATTACAGTTTCTCTAACCTCGAACATTTCCACCAAAATCATGTTTCATCCTCGTCAATTCATGATGTCCCCATTGTTGTTCAGATCTTTTACAATTTTGTACCTACGCCCTAGACCCATGATCAAAGCAAGCCCATCTCGTGTTCTCATTACCAAGTGGACCTCACATGAAAGTTTAAGCCTACATATTTTAAGCAAAACAGTAATAGTTGGTATATACTTCTCAAATTATAACAAAGCACAAAATCACATAGCATTCAGGTTCCTATTTTAGATGCCGCCAAGAATATGACAAATCAAAAGTCTTGATTGTATCAAATAACCAACCAACCAAGGCAATTCAATTTAGCCTATAAAGTGGAAGATATCACCAAGTAGTGTTCAATTTATAGACTTTTTAGTGCTCAATTTTCAAACCTGAGCAAATATCAACTTTCAAGCAACTATTCCAACTGAGCACATATCATCAAGTAGAGTTAAATTTCAGATAAAGTTCTACTCTTTCGTGCTCAAGGTTCAAATTTGGGCAAAGACCAACTTTCATGTAGTTATTCCATTTTGCAGAGCTTACCAATTCGTCATAACCATACCTTCAGATACGAAGTAAGCCATGAAAAGAGGGCGGAGAAACCAACACCAACTCCAATCCAGAAAGGCGGAGAGCCACTGAAGAATCACATTCACACGCAATCAAACATAAGCTATATCACGACACAGAGATCAGTAACATTCAAACTCAACAGATAAGTACAGGAAAACCTACAATTGAGTAGACGGGGTTTGAACGGCGATCTGAGGATTGACACCTACAGACGAACCCCGTCGACGGCGGAGTTCAAATACTAAGACGAAATGAGGCGAATTGGTGTACCTTGACGGTGACCTTGGGCTTCTAAGGGCGAGCGGCACCTTGGGCTTGTTGCGGTCGTTGTCTAGGGCAAGGGAGGGCGAGTTCATTGGCGGCCTCGATTCGGTCGCTGAGCTGGCCAATCTGGACGACGGAGATGAAGGACCAGACCTAGGCGAGGATGGGGTCGTTGCTGGCGATGGGAGGGAGCGAGATGACGATGCCCCCGGCGGCATCGCGGTCGAGGATGGTGAGGAGCCAGCGGAGGTCGGCGGCGGAGGTGTCGAGGAGCGAGAACAACTTGCGGAAGTCGGTGGCGGTCACGATGTCGACGACGCGGCAGAGGAAGCTGCGGCGCCGGCACTTGCGGGCTAGGGTTAAGGCGCGATGGAGGTTGAGGGAGACGTCGGCGGCGATGCAGCGGATGGGGCGATCGTTGGCGTAGGAGGTTGGTACGGCGGCGGCGGAGGAGGCCGAGAGGCAGACGGCGGAGCGGAGCATGTGGGAGATGCGGTCGACGTTCTTGGAGAGCTCCGAGCAGTCGAGCTTGAAGATGGTGGCCTCTGGCCCCTGGCCTCGGCGAGCGGAAGGAAAGAAGAACGTAATTAACATTTTAACGGAGCTGGTAGGCCAAAGGGCTTGCATTCTACATATTTTAACATTTTAACGTTTGCCATTATTATACGTTTTATTGAATGTGACAGGCCAAAGGGCGTTGTAATCCGATTCCTCCCTAAACAACATTAATAGAAATGTAATTTCCACATAAATAATGGGGCAGACCACATGAAAACATTGGGATAGTGATAAAATGATGAGCATTCATTGCAGATTCCGACTGTAGTTTATAGTATTACTAGGTGGAAAGCCCGTGCGTACCGCACGGGGTTATCACGGTTTATTATAGAAAAACAGGTAACAATAGGTTGTACCATTTGATTTCAGTATGAATATGTTGTATTGTAGCTACTTTATGGTTCAGTTGTTTTAAATTTTATAATAATTAATGATATGGATTGCAAGCATTATTTTAGTAGTTAGCTGCATAGGAGTAGCATGGGTTTCAATAAATGATTTGTTTTGATTAAAGTTCCACATAAAAATCTAACTTGGAAGTTTCCAATATTTGGTCACGTGTGCCTTATTAAAGTTCGAGCAAGAGTTTGTGCAACTACAAATTTGCTTGCGTGTATCGAGTATTAATAATAAAATCACAAAGCAAGTGGACAAAAATAAACGTTGGTGATTATTTGTGTTTAAAGTCGAGGCCTCTAGTGTGTGTTGACATTGAGAGTTGCTACAGTGAGAGGAAGACTCTAGTGAGCAAATCTCTTGCTATGATAATTAATATTGAGTTATCTCATTTCGGTTACAAAAATCAAAAATTAAGAAATTTAAATTGATCATTATTCATAGCCATTTTTATACCATGTAAGTTGCAAAATAATATTAACACACAACCAAAACTTTTGCTAGGAGTATACATTAATTATATAGTTATCATTTGAAACACGGGGTAGGAATTTAGGGAAATTAATACCATTAATTTCATTGCTACGCAACCAAAATGATATTAATCCGATGGATATGAAACGTGATTTTGGCTAGAAGTATATATTAACACGCAATCAAAACTAATTTATGTATAACTTGATATATAATAAAGTATAATAAACTATATAAGATTTGTAATAATAAATGAAAACAAAAGTGAAATATGAGTAAACTAAGTAGCATCTCGGGAGCAAATTGCCTAGATCGAGTGGGTCATGAACATGCAGGTGAAGCCATATTTATGAACTATATAAGATTTGTATTTAATAGTCCCAGTCATCAATCTTAGATTTGTATTCCTCCATGGAAGTTGCCAGCCTCCAAACCTCTGAATGGTTGCCTGCACCAAACATGTTCTACATAGAGTAAGGCAAAAGACGATTCTACTGCTTATAAAGATGTCGTATCTGTTTGTAGACTTTTTGCTCATATACGGAGAATGCAGATCTCTCTCTCTACTCTTGTTTCCTATCCTATATGGAAATCTAATGATTATACACTTTTTTTTACTAATCTACTAATCAGAATATGGAGAAGAGGTGATGGTTACTAATTAAGTCAAACAAAGCAATGGCTAACGTTCACAGGAAATGCTAGATCAAGTAATAGTGTGGTTTTTTTGTTTAAAAGTAAACTTTGGCTCTACACATGAATCTCATTGGATGTAGAAACAATCTGTTTTGCCTTCCTGAGTATAGTTTTTCATTACTGAATTTCTGACTTCTACACTAACGTGCACCCATATATTCTTTGGATAGGATGATTGATCTGGTTTCCTCTACTTTATTTCTAAAATAATATGCATCATCAAGCAAAACTGAATGCTCATGCCAAAGTTCAACAGAATTCAAGACAAAAAAGATAACCTCTGGTCCATTCCATAACGTCGATCGTCGTGACTCTCCTCTTTCTTGTGCCCGTCTATCTTCCTCTTCCTCAGAAAACGATCAAGCAGAACCGGAAGCGAGTCTCTAGTTGTGCCCGTCTAGTTGTGGCTAACGCTTCACTTGAGGGCATACAAAAAAAGAACTGAAAGCAATGGGGAGGGAAAGACACGGTAAGATCGAGAGCGGAATTAATTAGAGGTAATACACGTTACAATTGAAAGCAGTTGAGGTAATGAATTGAATTACCTGGCTCAGTTTATCGGCCACAAAGGAAAAGTGATGGGGTTAAATTTGCAATCAAACGTGTGTGACAACATCTTCTTAGGCTTGCTTTTTTCTTTCTCATTATTTAAGGAGCCATATGTCCAACGGTCAAAGGTGACTGTCTAATGAGTACCTTCTAATGTTCCTCATTCAAATTAAAAAGGGGCTAAAGCTTATGGTACTTGAGCCTTCTTCATCCTCTACAGTAAAGAGGTCAATTTTTGTCATAGCTTTTGAGCCAATGTGATCCTGTAAGAAAAACTAATTCAAAAATAGTATATTTGGATATGGAGAGATTGGTTGAGTAGTGATAATTTCAAAGCCTGATACTCTAGTTTGTTCAGCTGATTATTCCAAAAGGCATAATAGAGAGTATTAGAAATCTGTAGTCATGGTTCATAACATAAAACCACCAGCTCTCACAAATATAAAACCTCAAAAGCACTTGCCTCAGACATAGTGGGTGAAAGAGATGGCATGCCTATTTCCTTATGTGATCGAGGGCACATCTGAAAGCCAAGTAACAAACCAAGCCTGCAACATTTAAACACGTTTCCTTCCAAAAAGAAGTAGAAATAATTCATAACAAAGGAACAAAACACCCATTAGTAAGACCACAATTTACCTAAAGTTGATGAAAAACTCCTTGGATAAAGCAACCTTGAGCTGCAATTCTATCAAATAAGAAACAATGAATGAAAGTAGACTAATTTTAACTTATCAAAAAAAATACCACAATAGTATGACCCTGTGGGTCAATAAACTTTACTCTCAACAAATTAAAAATGAAAGGTTGGCATACTGCCTAAATGAGACACCAAAGAACTATAGGCAAATGCAAACCTAAAGGTTCTGTTGCTGATTATGGTTCTGTTGTGAGAATACTATTGTGTGTGTTGCATCCTACATGACCAATTAACTTCATTAACATGGTGAACAATAGTTAAAAGCACCTCTGCAAAGATATGCAACCAACTATATTATATACACTTACATTGGCTGCTCCACCAATCCAGTATTTTTGAGCGGATTCACAGGGAGTGTTGATGAAAAACTCCTCGGTGTTTGAGTGGTAAGTTGCTAAAGTTTTGATTCCTCTAACCTAATGGAAAAAAGATCAAGGAGTTATAATTCAGGATACTCGAAAGAAATGCGCTAGAACAAATGTTTCACTCACGTTACTACCGTGCCCCAATGCAGTCATGGCAAAGCATCCTTTGATGGTATAGTCTTCAGGGAACTTCTTCCACTTCTCGTGGTGGCATTGGGTACCCAAGAATTGTATCGCGCTGCTCCTGAAATTCACAAAGAAACGCAAAATCAGTCTAAATGTATCATATTATATATTGAAGAAAGATCAGGAACCTGAAATCAACCAAGGAGCATCTTGACTATCCTTCTTCATTGACCATTTGGTATAATGTAGGTTGTCTCTGTTAAATTCCTGCAAATTAGCCACACAAATCAAAGCCAGGAGCAATCAAATCGGAATTTAACTTACTCTTCTCAACAACCAATCCATGGCCGTCGCCGCTCATCTCCTCCACAGGCTTAATGTTCAGATCCGTCGCCTTCTCATGATTATCCATCAGCGGCTTCTCATCGACAACAACGTCCTCGCCTACAAAATCGGCCCGTACCCATACAATGGAGGCTTGCAAACCCTAGCTTCCTACACCCTCCGAATCCCGTCGCCGAGAAAGTGTCCCTCCGCCCCCAAAACCTAATTGCAAAACAAACACACTGAATTGCGCTCACAAAGATTGAGAGGGAAAGAGAAAAGAGGCGAGTTTACCTGACACAAATTGAGGGGAATTGGGAGGTGGCGATCGGGAGGCGCGAGCGAGGGAGGAAGAGAAGTGAGTGTATAACTTCCGGCGCCCACGGGAGATGAGGAGGAGTCGAATGTGAAGAAGAATTGGAACGTGATTTCAGGCCATTAACGTGTCTTTCCGGCGCCCACGGGGGATGAGGAGGAGTCGAATCAGGCAAGATGAAACCAATAGGCGTTACCGGGATTTTAGGCCATTGATGGGTCCTTATAGCAGAAAATAATTTCTGGCCGTTTCCTACTCTTTATGACCCGAAATCATGTACGCCGTTTGGAAAATCACAAATATGACCGATTAAGTGCACATGACCTTAAAGAGAATAGGGGAAAAGCAAAGTTCACCGGTTAAATCGAGCATAGCATTAAACGCAATAGGAGAAAAACATATTTCACCGGTGAAAATGAAGGAACCGCATGAAAACTATAGGATAGTGATAAAATGATGAGCATTGATTACATGTAAAAACTGTAGTTTATAGTATTATAGATAGATTATAGATTGCTAGTTTTATCTGTTCATTACCTATTTTCCGATAAAATATACTCCAAAATAACGGCTTCAAAACGACTAGCAATTTTATGGGTATGCAATTCATGGTGTCATTTGTGTTCAATTCATGATTGATGTGCACTTTATGGTTTTAATTACAATACCAAACATAAAATTATTTATATATTAAATTTTATACTCGTATAAAACTTTACAACGAGGTCATTACAATAATGATATAATTTATATAATTCATTATCAAAAACATATTAACAAGTAAGAACACACTAGGCGCATCAACTCACTGGTTGAGCACTCATGGGTGTACTATAAGGTCTCGGGTTCGAGACTCCAGGATGACGGTTTGCCCTATGCTCTTTAGAGTTGTTTAGTAACCGGTTTTCATCTCTTGTGAATGCTCTAAGCAAGCCCAAGTAGTACTTATGGCGACCCTAAACCTTACCTTATCATATATATATATATTCGACATGCTTTGGAATGCCATTCATCAAATAGCTTAACAAAATTTAAGGGCTAAATTCGACATGCTTTGGAAGAAGTTGCATTTTTTCCTTGAAATTTGTGTATTTAGCTTACCATGGGTGCATGTGATAAGGTAAATTTAACTTTTTACCCTACGGTGCGAGATCCTCTTAACACCCCAAATGTCAAAGGCTTCTTCCTCAACCTCAAGCCTAACAGTAACATTGAACGACTTGATCGAACATATGTGATTTCCAAGAGCTTACAACGTTGGTTATCCCTAGTAATACGCCCTAGTTTGACCTAGTTGTTTAGCAAATTCGGACAATGTTTTACCTAGAATTTAGGGTTGTCAAGTGTGAAGTTCTCCACCAAAACAATTGTCCATTCTCCTTCTCTTTTTAATCTCTAGAATTCAAGGCAAACATTATCCCTATCATAAAATCAGTCTCAATGTCACAAAGTTTCTGTTGAAGTAGCCCTTAGAAAGGTGTTTACCTTGAACCACCGTCGTCTATCTTGCTTCGCCTACACCGTTGAGCCACCTTGACTCACTAGAGTTTTCCCTTGGAAGCTGCCCGTCGGAGGAAGAGTAAATGTGCTCTTTTCTTTGGGTTATAATTGTGCTATTATTTTACATAAAACCCAGGGAGGAGGAAGCATAAGGAGGACTCCCTCTTTCTATCAATTTGATCGGACATTCTTCTTTCTTACTTTATCTCTTGTGGTAAAAATTTCTCCAAAACCTAAAAAATAATAATTTACTTTTACTTCTTAAATTTTTTTATAGAGAAAAGATTTTTTTATTCTCCATTGTAGATGTTCTTATATCAAATTTCAAACTTTGAGACACATATATGCCATTATAACTATATTACAACATAGAAGTAATATTTTTTCCGATATTCATTATGTTGTACTCAATTTCTTTCTTCCATCCTAGGAAAAAAGGTGGGTGAAAGTAACTTGAAAGATGGGAAAACCTCACTTGTATCCCTTGACTTGGTCTTGAAAATGTATTCAAGATACAAATGCTACACTGCAAGTATTCAAAGTAAATGGGTTTGATCCCGTCAGTGCTCTGAATGTGGCTAATTCCTATAGGAAGACCTCTTAATTGACATTCTTTTCGTGTAAGATTTGGCTTGACCAATTGCAAGTAGTTATGCTAATTTAACTAATAAGTAATACTAATAACCCCCGTCTTGAGGGCCAAACTAGCTAGTTAATTCGTGAAGCATCACGAGCTTTAAATAAGTGTTTATAGCTAATGAGGTGAAATACCTAACACTCTATTCATTAGTTAATTGGAGTTGTCGCAGTCAAAACATGCTTGTGTGTATTTTTGTTCTCACTGCATTTAGCCAGGTGGTCTGGTCACATCCGGTTGGTATGGTTTAAAATTATAGAGGTGTTGGGGTGAAAATGATATTTAAATATATAAGGGATTTTCCTTTTGGTATTCTTAGGGTATTGTCAATTCCTTTTGGTATCTAATTTTTTTGTTTGTTTTCCCTTGGTGTCCATGTGTTTTTAGAATTGGATGCTCCGTAACCCATTTCAAAATTTTGGTCACAATTCTAACTTTCTGTTAACAAAATAAGGCACGGAAAAACAAGAAAAAAAAACCCATAACAACTCATACGGCGGTGGTTTTGTAACCCATTTCACCACATCAGCCTGCTAAAAGTGTTGGTTTCCCGGCGGCCATCCGATGGAGGAGGCCCCGGCAAGCGTCGAGAACACGGGCGTGGGTGAGGGCGTTGAGGGTGACGACGCTGAATTGGAGGTTTCCGTTAGAAAGTCGTTCGTGTTTTGATGGTTCCAAACCGAAGAGGTTGCCGATGAAATCGTCGACATCAGTTTTCAGGCAAAAAGCGTGCGAAATTCCAGGAAAGACAATTGCGCGTTTTTGCTTAAGGCAAGTGCGTGCAGCATATCCAGAAGTGTTTTTAAGACAAGAGCAAGTATGCAAAGAAGGAAAATCATCAAGAGATCAAGGGAGATATTGAAGATGATTTTATCATGGCTAGTGAGTTCATTTAAGGAATATTTTGTGAAGATTGTGTACGGTTCATCTCTCACCCAAATGGAGTGAATCGTGTAGCATTATTCTTAGTTCTCTATATATATTGTCGTGGGCTTATGGGTAGAACTAAGGAGCAAGAGTGAAATATTGTATTGTGAGTGTTGAGTGTAAGAAGATTGTGGGGTTCGGTCTTGTGAGATTGAGTGTGAGCAGAAAATAAAAAAAATTGGGTACCAAAAGAAATTGACAATACCCTAAGGGTACCAAAAGAAAAAGTTTTTTTTACCGGAAACCACCCGTCCAATAGGCCATATTCCCCTATACCACCCCTTACATCCATATTTACCGAAAACCACCCTTCTAATGCCCTCCGTCTTTTTTCCACCCTTTTATGAATTTCCGTTAAAAATTCCGTTAAATGGTGGTTTATGGGAATATGGCCTTGGGAGGGTGGTTTTCGGTAAATAGGCACATCTCCGCCACTATAACCACCAGGTCTGTGGCCGTCGTCGTCCACCACTGCTCGCCGACAGCCTCGCCTGGTCGGAAATCGTCACTCCCAGATCTGACCGTACATTTCATCGTTGTAGATTTCCGCCGATGTATCTCCAACGCTGTAACTCACGACGACAACTTCCCGAGATCTGTCAACCGCAACCACAACCCAGCAGATTCGCACACTAGCGAGCCGGTGACTTCCCCCACCAGATCTGCAGATCTACAAACTTCGTCGTCTTGCTCGCAACGCTGCCCCTCTTGCCTCAGATTTGTGCCGCCGCCATCATCCACGAAGTCTAGATCTATTCTTCCACGGAGGAGGCCGGGAAACCTGTCGAGGTGGCCGGAGAGTAGGAGGGCCGAAAGAATGGATTCGTAGGGCAAAGGAGTACCCGGCGGTGTTAGGGCGGAGCAGAGGGTGAGTCGGGGCTTTGGTTACCGAGGTCGAGGCTGGGTGGAATGGCCGGTGTGCTAGAGGAGGTCAACGAGAGTGGGGCTCCAGATCTGGGCTGGGGGCGGCCGAGGAGGCGGATCTAGACCCGGTGAGGGCGGATCTGAACTCGGTGAGAGAACTGCGAGGTGAGGGTGGCCGAGGAGGCCGGCGGTTTGGCGTCGACAAGGCAGGAAGAAGGAAGGGTAGGAGTGAGCGGAGGGGAGAAAGAGGCAGATCTGCAACCACAAGCTGCGAGGTCAGATTTGGGAGCAACGATTTCCGACCAGGCGAGGCTGTCGGTGAGTAGTGGTGGACGACGTCGGTGACAAACCTGGTCAACCTGGTCTTATAGTGGCGTAGATGTGCCTATTTACCGAAAACCACCCTCCCAATACGCCATCTTCCCCTAAACCACCATTTAACGGAATTTTTAATGGAAAATCATAAATGGGTGGAAAAAACCTAACAGAGGGCATTGGATGGGTGGTTTTCGGTAAATATGGATGTAAGGGGTGGTATAGGAGAAAATGGCCTATTGGACGGGTGATTTCCGGTAAAAATACCCAAAGAAAAATCCCAAGATATAAACTGTAAATGAAATTTATTTATTAAATTAGAAAGACTAATGGTTTAACAGGAATCTAGACTCAATCTATAAAAATAGGGTAAAACATGGGCACAATAATATTTTTTGTAATTATAAGCAAATACATGTTATTTTTTTATAATTCATGTATTTATGTTTTCAATTCACATATTTTTGTTTGCGGTTCACATATATCTTATGTTAGTTCATATATAGGTATACACACAAAATAGGATAATAAAGTGGTATAATCATTTTATTCCCTCCTTTATTAGACACACAAATATTAAAATTTGAAATATGGATAACTTTTTTGTCAAAATATGATGACACGTGTTGAATGAGAAAGTTAGCTCATAACTTATAGGACAAAACATCCAAATAAGAAAACAAATTTATCCTAAAAAATCCCGGTCCTAGTAAAAAATGATATAATTCTTCTTTCAACATGAGGCCAAAGCGCGACTTGATGGGTGCTGAGCTTGACTACGCTTCAGGCTAGTATCCCCGCGCCTTGCCTCCTGAGACGTATTATCATGGCGCGACCAACCGCGACAAAGGTGCGGCTGCGCCTTGGGTTTCAACTCGCGCCTGCATTAGATGCACTTCCTTAGTCTTTCTTCATCGAGCCATTGTCCCTCTTCAAATCCATCAACTCCATACAACACCACTTCTACACTCTAAGCTCATCATCAACCTACAAATCGTCACAAGAGAGCATAGATACCAAACACTGGGGAGAACTATACTAAACTACAAAACAAAGACAAATCAACCTAAAATGCATTCAAAACCAAATAAAGCATGCTCTAAAACCTATGTCTTATATGCACTATCAGAAACTCAACATTAAGACACTAGGAAAGGACAAGTATGTTGTACGAGAAAAGGACAAACAAGCTTGAAACGTACAAGTCTCTCATCCTAGGAAAGGGCAACCTGCAAAGGAACTCAACATAGAAAAGGAACTACAATGATGCATGGAAGAGTTCCCATCCGTACATGGGAGCTCCCAAGTCAGTCCAAATACGACACATTCTACCACCTTTGTGCCTCACAGTTGTAGGAACTCTAGAAGTGCACTGTCCCTTATAAAGCTAGGTTGTCCCCCTATGAAGTTTGAATTTGAAGAAGAGTCACATGCTAAGAAAGTACATACTTGGGGATCAAGAAAAGGGCAATCCCGACATTTCCCCAAATTAAGGACTAGAGAGGAAGGCTCTTCAGTTGAATTGTGAGCAAACCCAAGAGAAAAACTCACCCCTTTAGAGAACCAAAAAGCCTAGAGCATTTAGAGAAAGGAAGGTGGTTGACGGCAAGCGTCTGATCTTAACGACGGTTAAGAGAAGGAGATTTCGATGCTAAAGGAACTGCAACAGAACTGTGAAGAAGAAAGGAAGTACCAATTCAGAAGCTAAAGGAACTGCAGAGGAATTCTTGGTGTAAGGTTTGACTATTCTTGTTCTAGTTAATTTTTGCTGTCTTAGGAGTTTAGGTTGACAACATTTATTAGTGTTCCTAGATAGTAAGACGCTATTAGGAACATAGAAGTTCAAGTTCTCCTTTGTATGCTCTAAGGAGCCGATTTAATAAAAAAGAAAGTCATTCAAAATCCTCCATGGAAGGTAGAGGTTTACTCACACAGCTAGTTGATCATCGTAGGGTTCCTCTTTAAAGAACAGTGTCCCCTACTCTATTTGTTACCCGCATATTTATTATTATTCCGCTGCTTAAGGAACAATTCCCTTACTGTTCCTTACTCTTCACTAACACCTTTCGATCCAACAACTTCTTCTAGTAGTGAAAGTTGTATATACGAGAATCAGAGCTCTAAAACCATATAAGATTACATTTAAAAAATTGTAAACCTCTATTGAATTTCTTCGATAAAGAATGAAATTGTTACTTGTCTCGTGGCTGGTGTTTTGACGCCGCTCTGGCCATGGTGGTGTGTTGACATCCCCAAGTGTTCAGATTTCTCAAGTGATAACTGTCTTTGTTTAGTTAGAACTTAAAAGCTGATGGTGCAATGGATATCAATCAACCAAAGGATGACAGGCAAGTTGTGACCACCGTCATCAGTCCCCTCGCCCAAGTTCCCAATGCCCTCTGCACTAGCTTGTTGGAGGAATTCCTTACAAACCACTTGACTGAAAAACTCAATAACCATCAATAAAACAACATTGATTTGAGCGGCCATCTGCTGGTCGAACCTTTAAAGAAACCCTAGATGGAGTTCAGATCTATAGTTGGATAGCCCCTTCACTAATTGGCAAGAGCGAGTTGATCTGTATGATATAGACGATGATGAATGCATTGATGATGACGACCCTATTTTCTCAGTGATCAATTTGACAACCGAAGAGAAACATAGCTTGCGCATTCCATGACTAAGGTCCTTAACTAACCATATGTTTGAAAAATGCCCAAGATATACCATCATTATACGGTTGGAGCAAAAATGGCAAGTAAGATGAACTAACCATATATCCCCGGATATACCATCTTATCTACCCTAATAAAGTATAAAATAGAAAATCTTTGTAAATATTGTGCTGCATTTTTTTTTGAAAAGGTAAGAATTCGGAGTACCAAATAAATTTGATAGCCCGAGAGGCCGTTAAACGGCAGCCAAAAATGGCTAGGAGGATCAAAAAGAGCCATACATGACAAGCAAAATGTACTAAGGATATCACAAATTCTCAAAAAACAAAAAGCAAAAAGAGATTGGAATCGAGGTGAGTCAAGCACTAAGGAAATCTTAGCGTCGCAGGCATCAAGTCGACCCATCCTAGGGTGTGCGGAATGGATAGTTGACGTTCCCTCCACCGAGATGAAGGATCTTCGGAGGCCCGAAACACCATGCGACCTGGCCTAACACAACTCGATCCCAAAATTTTAATAATGCTCTTGCTCTTCGAAAAATTTATACACAATTAAAGTACAAGCAATTCTGCCATCAAAAGATCAAGCTTTTATTCCGTATTATTCAATTATTAACGTACACTAAAATATTGCTTTTCTCTATCCATGTAAAGTAAGGAAACATGGTGATGATTGTAAGCACCACCATCATATCCTTGCACACAAGGAAGTGTTTCTTTTTCCTAGTTCATAAGCTTTATAACAAAGTTAAATTCGATTAAAAAGGTTCTTACTCTTGGATAGTCATCCCTTTCCTATATGAGATTTCCATAAGAGGCAAGATATACCAACTAACAGAGTTGAGAAAGAAGAATAGATGTTAGTCTAATGCGTGAGTAAATAAGTGGAAGTATGAGGTTCGGAGAAAGAAGGTAAGGCGTAACGGCAATCCTAAACTAAGTGATAAATGGTAGGTGCACGTTAGTCGAGGTTCATCAGGGTGAGAGTGAAACAACATTTTGAGCGAGAGGCTAGGTGCTTGGCTGAACAATGAAAGTTAACGGAGAAAGACAAAACTTGATGCACTCCTACCATCCATGTAGGCTACCGAGAAGGAAGAAGCCTTACAACTTACAAGTGTGCTCGAGTCAATCAATCACCCAAAGTAGAGCTAAGCAAGTCGCCTGAACCACTCAATCCCTCATCATACGAGCCATGACAAGCATTGGGATGAATGAAGCTTCCAAGATGATTACATTGGCGAGCATAGTTTTTCAACCTCAAGCAGAAGCCCTCGACGCCATCGAGCCATAGTGCCCTATCGTAAGGCCAAGACAAGTCCAAATTGAGGTTTTGCATGTGCGCAGTGGAGAAGACCGAGTGCATACACTAGCAAGTGCACAATGCTCCTCTTGGTATATGCTACAAAACGCGTGCACCCAAGAGTGCCCAATGGCTAGCAACCAAGTGCCTTGGCATCGAAGCACCAATATCATAACTATATACTAAAGCGGAGGTTAAATATATAATTAATTAATTTTACCATATACTGAATTGGAGGTTCAAATAATAACATAGAAAAACAAATGTCAACTTCAATTAAATATATAATTAAAATTATAATCCATAAATACTAAACTATATCGTATAAATATTAGGAGCATTCAATTTTTATACAATAGTTATAATCCTACAAATCCTTAATCCATTAAAACAATATATTATAGTAGAAATATTATATCATTAAAATAGATTTCATAAGAAATAAACTAAATAAAATAATACAAGTTTTTATATATCAACTATTATTTTGAATAATTTTATATAAAACTTCAACATAGTTTTTAATTAAATCAAATTCATGCCTTGAAGGCAAAACACTAATACTAGCTCTATCCTAAATTTAGCTCGATTTTTTTTTTCTACATGGGCTGAATGATAGCATAAAAACGTGTAGGAATATTTGCTAAATATGATTTTCAATTTATTAAAAATATTTTGATAAATTAGATTAGGGAAATTCCGCCCAGTAACTAGGATGTTTTGCAAATTCCACGTGGTATCAAAGGTTTTCGGTATTCCGTGTGGTAACCACGAGGTTTTGCAGATTCCGCGTGGTAACCACGAGGTTTTGCAGATTCCGCGTGGTAACCATGGTCTAATATAAAAAGTTAAAGTTATATAAAAACTTACTCATCCTTTCTACTTAATTACACAAATCACCCTATCTTTAGTTTTTTTTAACTATCTAATCTATTTTATAAATCACCTAACTTTATAATTTTAGTATTATATTTTTTATTTAATCTTTTTCCATGACATTATATATTATTATTTTACAAAATCTTATAGTTTTTAATTATTAAAAAAAGAACCACATTTTTCAAATTTGTATTAAAAAATTAAAATAGATTTGATTTGTTTGTTTAAAAAATAAAAAACAATTTATTATACCTAATTTTAAGTATCATTTAAATAGGTTTTTTCAACAAAACTATCAAATCTACTTTCTTAAAATACTTAGTGAGAAGTATTACTTAATACATATTTTATTTTTAAATGTTAATTTATTATAAATACAAAAATTGTCTAAAGTTGTACATCTCATAAAAAACCTATAATGTTTGCACATTTTTAATGTCATGATATATGTACATTATGTTAAGAAAAAACAATTTTATTTTAAAAACAAATTACTTGAAGTGATGCACCAATTTTTAAAGAATACCCTCTTAAAGGATCAACTATTAACAAAGTTCAAGTTTGTATTTTGTTAAAAAGAAATGGTAGTTTTTTAAAAATTAGTTATGCTTTTGTTAATTTGAAAAAAGGAACTATTTGTTTTATACAAATTTGAAAAATGTGGTTCTTTTTATAATAATAATAAATATAAGGCTTTTGAAAATAACAATATATAGTTTCATGGAAAAAGAGTAAATAAAAAAATATAATACTAAAATTATGAAGTTATGTGTTTTATAAAAATAGATTAGATAGTTTTTTTAAAAAAACTTAAAAAAGGGTGATTTGTGTAATTAAATAGAAAGGATGAGTAAGTTTTTATATAATTTTAACTTTTTTACAATAGACTAAGGTTACCACGCAGAATCTGCAAAACCTCGTGGTTACCACACGGAATACCGAAAACCTTTGGGTACCACGCGGAATTTGCAAAACCTCGTGGTTACCGGGCTGAATTTTCCATTAGATTAATTAGTTAGCTTGAGGGAAAAACCAATCTTTTGCAAAAGATAGATTGTTCTTCAAGATAGAGTTAGCTGGCATATTGTTTCTTTTTAAACCAACACTTGTAACCTCTATTGTCACGCATAATTCAATATACAATTGTTTGGTTTAGTTGAGTGTTTCTCCTACTATCAAACTTGTGCGTCAACCTTATTATCTCGAGCCCAAACTCTCTCTTGTCTTCTCATCACGTTGAGGTTGCCTTAGCTAGGGAACATCACATTGATCTCTCAACTTGATCATCACGTTGGTTAAGTCCTCGTTCGATTCCTAACGTGGAGTTGAACCCCAAAACCGATTGCAAGCCACTTGTGATCATATATCAAGCGTCTAAATTTCTTTCGCCAATACCATTGAGACATCCTACCACGATATAAATTGCGAACCCACGTTCAAGGCATAGGCGAGGACGATGAGCGCATTAGAACTTTTCTGGGAATAAGACATGATTTGAAGATAATGCCTAAGAAAAGACTTGTGTTTATGGATTTGTTGGGAGCATGATTATTCAAACAATATTTTTAAAATCTTCTAACGCTGATCGAATCGCGATCAACCTCATCATAGTACAAAGATGCTGACGGGGAGGTGGCCACAAGGACTCTTATACACCAGAACCCATCTTGCGGATTTGTAGGCATTTTAACAACTCGAATATGCATTTAGATTAGAAAGACTATCATTCAGTAGTGTGGATCTAGAGTGATTTTCGAAGTTGTACTAGTCACCTTGTGTTTATTAATTACTAAGCCCAAGACACTAGTCTTTCATTAAATATAAATCATTGCACTTCATTTAGTGTCTTTTAGATTGAGGCAAACCCTTTGCAAGAGTGTGTAGCCTCTCTATTCGAAGAGAAGGTAGAGTCATGAGTATCAGGAACTAATAGATAGATATACATCCTAATATGTTATAAAGTGACATCAGATCGTTATTCCGCCTATCCCTGTCTTAAACTAATTTAGAGCAAAATCTCGAAATGAGACTTGAAACAATCAAAGGCCACACATCATCAAAGACCTAAGGCCAAGTACTAAAATTCGATAATAATTATAATAAGTAATAACAATGGTCACTATTTCTAAGCATAATAATCTCAATCAAATTATTAACAAACTAGTTCGTTCATAGCATTTAATTAGATAACAGAAAGCAATTCACTATTATTGAGTAAGGAAAAAAGAGAACCATCCACTTGCCGACATTCTCGTGTCCCTTTGGGGTTTCGAGTCAGTCCGTTTTTACTATGGGAGTAGACAATGTAACTCTGTGACTGATATATTTGCTTCTTGGGCCACAGTCTCTCATGGGAATCTATTTGGAACCATCACGAGCTTTTAGCTCTCATCCGAAAGGATGCTCTAGGTATCCCGCCGTAAGGCGAGACCTAATTTTCACCGTCTCAAAAAACAAAATCCTGAGCACATTAATCGAGGCAAGGTGTCAATGCAAGGGCACGATATGAGACAATGCACTAGGCAAGGCCCTAGGCAAGGCAACGCAAGCCAAACGCTCGAAAATGTCAAAGACACGGCAAAAGCAAAAAAGCAAAGACGATGAGTGTTGCCTTGGGGGCAATTGTTGTAGCCTTCTTGGCGGTGGGTGTTGTCTTCTTGGCAGTGGTCGCTGCTAACGAGAAATCAATTTCTTGACCTTCTCCGATCAATTCCTGCCACCACTCGAGAAACCGGTGCTAACAAAAGAAAGAGCAACACCTGAACTTTGTGTTTGAAGAGACTTCAGAGAGAGAGAGAGAGAGAGAGAGAGAGAGAGAGAGAGAGAGAGAGAGAGAGAGAGAGAGAGAGAGAGGTGTACGTGATTTGTGTCTTCATATCCACACACATATATAGAACTTCCAAGCCAACCAACAATCATAAAGAATGAGGTGGAGTGTAGAAAGAGCTAAAGGTGTTATGGATGAAGGGAGAGAAGTGATAGGAGAAGACACCAAACAATATTTGCTCAGGTTCGAAAGAATGGACACACATTGAAGAAGTCATATTGAAGCCACTTGCATCTATAGCAAGGCGCGCCTGCCATTTTAAAGGTGGCAGTTGCTGCCAGTAGCTGGTTGTGGTGCATCTTTCCGGTAGAATTAAGATAACTTTGATACTTATCCAGTACTTCTCAGCTTTGGAAGGATGAAACTAGACTCTTTATCTACCATTAAGATTTGGAATTACCCTATTTGGAGATCTATTGAAGGTTACACGAATTTTGGAAGTTAAGAGCTCTATTGGCGTTATCCAACTTTACTCGGGTTAATCGGGTGGTCTAAGTCATTTCTATTGGCATTCCAAAGACAAAGTTGAATCATAATATTAAGGAGAATTTCATAATTCATTTTATAAAGTTTGCGGATATTACATTTGGATTTAATTTAGCTATAGATAAAATACAAATAAGCATATTATTAAATATTAGTGGTAGCCTTAATAAATTGATACGAAAAAGTATTGTTACAATATATATTACTTGAAAAACTAATATTGCATAATATTATTAATAAAATATAGAAATATATATTATTGAATAAGAATAGATTCTTTATAAATTCACTTTATAAATTTAATTGATAGTTATTGAAAAGATTTAATCTACTATGACATTGGACATGGTAATTGGGATGGTTTAGCCGGTTTGGGTTCAAGCGTTTGAGATTTGATTGACTACAAGTTCAACTCAATCAAATTATATATAAATTGGTCGAGTTATGGACAATTCTCGTATGAGGTCGGTTTGACCAATGAGTCAATAATGTCATTTTCTAAATTTTACATTTATTACTAAAATACTTTAAGATTATTAAATAATAATACAAACATGAAAATTGAACAAAAATATCTTAAAATTAAATTTATATTAATAAAAAATATTTATAAATCTCAATAGATTCGGACAGAGGTCTATCAACTTTGGGTTGTACATTTTCGAGTCAAAGGTGAACTCAGGTTCAAATTCAACTTTGGATCGATTAGTATAGATTTATATTCACATTACCTTTATATGATACAAGATTTACACTAGTTATTAATCTAATTTAAGATACATAAGTAGACAATTAATCAAAGATTTACTATAAGCATAAAATATGAAATAAACTTCATTTTACCAACTTAGCAACTACTCCCTCTGTCCCTTATTGTTTGTCCCATATCACTATTTGCAAAATTGTTAAGGGATTCAAAAAGTGTTTTTTTAATGTAAGAGAAACGTCAAGAGTGGAGGAGGAAAATGTAGAGTTACATAAGCATAAAAAAAAAAAGCAATCCAACTTAGTATTTTCCACCAATGGGAGCTCAGGTTTCAGTTTACAACAACCAATAAAAATACAATATTTTGATCACACAATTCCACCCCTAAAAAACACAATATACACCCTTTAAAGGCATTCAACATCTCTTACAAAAACACGTTCGTATGTTTAAACATTCATAGGCCATTAAAAACACAAGAGAACATTCCCATGTTACAACTTTCAGAGTCCATTAAAAGCACAAAAACAGAGTGCACAACTACAACATTTACTCAAAGAGAGGAAAGATAAAGCATATAAGCTTCCTGAGTTGCATCGTAGCCACGTCTTGATGGCTTCAACCAATGATTTAAATGGAACTTCAGATCTAGAGCACAATACTTGACCTACTTTGTATTGCCCTCACACATTTGATCTTAATGCAACACCAGGAGAGGTAGAGGGAGATGCAAATTCAAGTACTTAACTCAGTCAGCAAGGGGAAGACCAATCAAAAGCAAGTGATACCTCAGCACAAGGACTGCATCATCAACCATTCACGACGAGGCTCACCAGTGACAAACAAATGCAGATCTTGATGAGGCTTCTGCATATAGCACAAGGGGGACTTCTGCCACACATCACTATTAAGGAGGTTGCAAGTGAGTTCAATGTCTCAAGAAGAACAATAGGCAGATTATGGAAGATAACAAATGTAAAACAAAATGCAATGCACATGTCAAATGTCAGTACAAAGTACCATAATTGTGGTAGGAAGAGAGTGGTAGTAGAGGTTGCTAAAATCACAACACTTACAATGGGGAGAGATCATGCATACGAGATTTAGTAACAAATCTCGAAGTATCAAAGTGCATAGTGCACAAAATGCTCCAATGGAAATCAACAAGAGCACATACTAATCTACTCCATCCATGTTTAAAGCAATCAAACATGAAAACAAGGTTGGGGTGGATTGAGTCTTACTTCAACTCTTCAAGGCAACACACCATAGAGCAAGAAACAATACTATTCAATGTTTGATTTTTTTCAACATAGATGAGAAATGGTTTCTTCTTAGCAAAAAGATTCACGGTACGGTGTATCTAGTAGAAAATGAAAGGGAAAAATACAGTTCATACTCAAAGTCATGTTTACAATAGTTATTACAAGACCTAGATTCAATTGTGAGAGGACATGCACTTTTGATGGAAAAATAGGAATATTTCTTTCACATGTCAAGAGGCAGTAAAGAGAAAGTCCAAGAGCAGAGATACGTGAACTATGGTGACAAAGCTCATTGAATCAGTCAATAAAACAATAACAAGAAGAATGCTCATAGATCAAATCATTCCAGCAGTCCAATCAAAATGGCCACAACATGAAGGTCACAAGTTGATATTCATTTAGCAGGGCAATGCCAAAGCACACATTACTCAAGATGATCCAAAATGGCAACAGGTTTAAAAACAAGAAGATTTTACATTCATTTTAATCCAACAACCACCCAATAGTCCAGATTTAAACATTCTATACCTAGGTTTTTTAGAAGCATTCACTCATGCACAGAAAAATGCCCAAGGATATAGAGCATATGTTAGAAGTTGTTCATCAAGCGTTTTATGAGCTAGACCCTCTAACTTTGGGTAATGTGTGACATTCACTACAATATGTCTTGAATGAGGTATTAAAAGTAAAAGACAACAATGATTATTACTTGTCACATGTGAATGGGAAAAGATTAGCAAGTCAAGGAAATCTACCCATTCAAGTGGAAGCACCAAATTGGGTCGTTCATGAAGTATGGAACATAATTCATGCAACTGTAGGCACTATAGAGACACAAGCAGCAACTCATAATCAAGAGCAAGAGATACAAGGGACTAAAGAAGCTTATGAGAAGATCAAAATGACCAACCTGATGCACTAGATGAGTTCATGTTATTATTTCTAGGAAACGTTTAGTGTGTCAAATATTTTTCTGTAATGGGAAAACTTGTACAAGTTTATTCCACCTTTGGGGGAGATATATGAAGAAGTACTTTTGCAAATATTGTTGAAAAGAAAAAATGTTACTCTCATACTCTCCTTTAACATCAAAGATGCTCATTCATCCTAAAAACATCAACTTACAATGCCTCCAAAGCCACAAATGAGGGTGGTGGCCAACTGTATATGATTGCAATAGGTTGTGCAAGAATAAGCATCTCAGAATGCAACCTTTTATCATTAAGTTAAAAAAAATCTCAAAGTCCCCTTGTCCTTAATGATGCACACTCAAGCACATTCCATTAATAAGCGTCAACTAAACATGCCTAGCTGAGTGTGCATCTCAGACTTCAGGGAATCATCATTGATAAAAAAAACAAAACTCAATCACGCAGGAATAACGAATCGGTTCAAACAAACAATTTGGATCAGAGGGATGAAGTGACACATCATATAGAATCATGATTAATGAAAGTTTGACAACTAAAATATAGAATCATGGTTACTGAAATCATCAAAATCATGAGTGACTAGTATGAAAAATGAATTCATCATAAACATCATGAATCATGTAAGATAAATGAAGTCAACATAAACAGAACATGAAAGATGAATACAACATATAAATAAGTAAGATGCATGAAAAGTAGAATCATCATACACATCATTTAAAAGCATGCAAAATGAATTCATCATAAACCTATATTAGTGGCATAATTGTGGACATAAATGAAACAAGCAAAGACTTAATTTAGAAGCATAAAAAATGAAAGCATGATGTACATAATTAAGTGAAATCATCATAAACAACTTTCAAAAGTATGATAGGCTACATGAAATCAACATACACATAATTCTGAAACATGAAAATTGAGAGCATCATATACAAATCTTAATTACACAAGAATAACATAATCAAGTCAAACAAACAGGGACAAAGGAATGAAATCACAGATGATACAAATACATGAAATATGAAAGCATCACAAAATGATTCACAAGCAAGATATATAAATGAATTAATCATAAAATTATGAAAGCATCATATACATAATTCACTGAAATCATCATAAACGACGATCAGAAGCATGATAGGATAAATGAATTGAGTATACACTTAATTTAGAAACAAAAATTGAATGCATCATATACATATTTTAGTAAAAGCATCATACACATAATTCAGAATCATGCTAAGATAAATGATAATTGCATACATGCACATAATACAGAGGCATGGCAAAATAAATCATCATGAACATGATTAAGAAGCATAAAAACTCATACACATGGCATCAGTTAGGTTGCAACATTCATGTCAAGATTATACAAAGTCAAAAACATATCATGATCAATCTCCAACATCATTCAAAATCAACATCATGCTTCAACATCATTCAGAATCAAGAATCAAGATCATACAAAGTCAAATCATATCAAAATCAATCATCATGAACATGATTCAGAAGCATGAAAACTCAGAACACAATATCTATACACAACACATTCGCTTGACAAAGTTTTTTACCAGACATCCAAACCAAAAAGTTGGTTAGCAACCTGAAATGGTTAGCAGCTTGCACAATCAACTAATACCAACCAACAACAACTTCTACAAGCATTAACATCTAGATCACTCAAACTAAAAGACAAATCAGATGCATGCAAGGGGATTTCATTCTAATAAGTTCAAACACACATTCTAGTAGAAAGGGGACTCCATCTAGGAAATAGAAACATGCATTCAATTACAGACAAACATGAAAACAACACCACCATAAAGTACGACAAAAAACAACAACTCAACAACAGGTTGCAATTTCATAGGGTTTGAAAGGGGACTTAGCTATTGATCCTCTTCAGAATCAAGGAAGTACAAGCCATTTCAGATCTTCGGGGTCCAGATCCAACCTGTCTCCGTTCGCCCTCGACTCTGAAGGAAGGGGTTGCTCCACACATTCCACCTCATTTCCCCCTTTGAAGCGTCCCTCAACAGAAGCTTTAGACTGACCAGGGGTAAACGAGTGGTTTCCATCACAGTCGGTTCCTCTTTCACATCTCGGGTACTTATTACACAAGTAAGAGGAGTCGTCTTGTGAATCGAGGGAACCATCGTCGCCGAATAGAGCGTTGAGAAACTCAGGGTTGTCATCAACGGGGCCATCGTGAGCCATGGAGAGGAAGAATGAAAGAGCTGAATCGCAAGGGTTTGAAGAAGGGAGTGGAGGGTTTGATGAGGGAGGCGGCCGGACTTCAAAGGAAATGAGAGAGCTCGAATGCTAGGGTTAAAAAAGGAAGCCTTCTTTCTCAGATGGAGGCAGAATGAAAGCAAACGAGGGAGATGTTCTAGGGTTTCCAGTTTTATATGGGGAGAAGGTTGAAAGAGGTGGGCATCTGAATCAGGCCAGTCCAATACACCTCCATTGAAACTACAACTTTCAATTTTTTTGGGTCATTTGTGGAGAAGCCTAAAAATGGGTGTGCAATCTTACTCCGTAGTCCAAAATGCACTACAATTAAGTTGATACATGTAATTGCACAAGGTAAGCATGTTTCGGTTTATTTTTTGATAATTAAATAGTGTTTTGATGGAGATTTTTGGGTTAAAGTGAGGATAAAGTTAATTGGTAGGTATAGGTAATAAGTAAAAATGATGAAAGAGAAATAAAAGAAATGGAAAGGTGATTATTTGGATAAAATGTGATAAAGTATGAGGGTAATTGCGGAAGAAATTTTTTATATATATATATAATAAAGAAAGGGGGGAGATAGAATAAACATTTTGGGATGAAAGAATTTTTGGTGCCTTTTCTTTGGTACCAGGAAGGACAAGAACAAAAGAAACTTGCAGTTGGATTTGTTAGATTTGTTGGCTAAGTTATGTGGTGTGTATGAGAACATTATCTAATTCTTGCATGTTTTCTTCGACTGTCGGTTTGGAACAAAAATGGCATCATGATGTTTGCTTTGATTAAACTCTGTTCTCCTGGTTATTTTGTGGAATAATTGTGAATTAGTGAAATCAATATCTCTATTAGCTTTTAGAGCAACCTGCATACCAGTTGCTTACCTAATTTATACCAAGATAATTGTGAATTAGTGATCAAAAGTAAAATAAAAATAAAAAATAAGTTTGAAATTAAGTCTCATTATCCTTGCATGCCAAGACATGGAATTTCAAAATTCATCAGAAATCCAGGAAAAGGAAACGGTCCTTTGCGTACAAGGATGGTGGTGGACGTATCTTCTATTCATCACCCATAAAATAATACGGAGTAATGCTTTTTGGCAGAATTGCATGTTCTTTAATTGCATATAAATTTTTGAAGAGCAAGAGCTTAGTTGGAATTTTTGGATCGAGTTGTACTAGGCCAGGTTGCTTGGTGCTTGGGGCATCTGAAGATCTTTCATTTCGGTGGAGGGAACGTCATTTGTCCATTTAGCACACCCCAAGATGGGTACGTCGACTTGATGCCTATGACGCTAAGTTTTTCTGAGTGTTTGACTCACCTCGATTCTAATCTTTTTTGCTCTTGTTTTTTGAGAATTTGTGTTATACTTAGTAAATTCTGCCTACCTTGTGGGGATTTTTTTGACCCATTTAGCCTTTCTCGGCTGCCGTTTTAACGGCCTCTCGGACTATCAAGTTTATTTGGTACTCCGAATCATTACCTATTCAAAAAATAAAAAAATTTGGGATGAAAGAATTGAAAATGGGACGAACATTTAGAGACGGAAGGAGTAATAGTCTAATACCAACTCACATGCTTAATTAAAAGAATTGTAAAAAAGAAAACCTAATAATATAACACGGTAGAAATGAGGTAAGTATTTTCCTTAGATTTTACATTACATTAAACTACAACCAACCATAGGCTGTTAATTCGGCCTATTTTGTATGGTGTAACTCTTGTATTTTAGGGCTATATTGAGTGTGTTTAGGTTAGAGTTTGTGCATAATTGTAATATCTAGGCCGAAGACACAAGAATGCAAGAATTAAGAGTTTTAAGGCGTTTTGAGTTGTCTTCCCGACACCACTTACTGTAAGGGCTATATCTGGAGCTACAGAGATCGGATTGAGCTGATTCCGGTGCCATTGGAAAGCTAACTCGAAGGGCTTCAATTCATATTTTTTACACCGAAGTCATATTCCAAGTCGAAGAGGGTCAAAACATCCTCCGAAGTGACGCCAGAGATTCTGTCCCGATTCCGCAACCACGGTGGCTGCCCAGAGATGAAGTTCTATTCTGTCGAGAAAGCGCGGTGGAGACGAGGCGACCGCGGTGATGTTGAGTCTGAGACGGGCCAAAGATCTATCTTCTTTTCTTCCTCTTATCTTTCCTTTTCTATCTTTTCTCCTTTCCTAATTAGATTAGGGGAGCATGTTCCCTGAGTCTATATATGGAAGAGCCTCCTTAGGTTTTGGGTATCCATTAATTTAATTTCATATCTTAGTTTAGATTCAATTAAATATTTATTTCTTTTGTATTTTGGAGAGCTAGTCTCCTTGGGTTTGTTCAAGGGAGAAGCTTCTCTTTGATTTCTATCCTTTGGTTAATATCTCTTCTCTTTGTGTTTAATTCCATGAGTTTTGCATGATTCTTTGAGCCTGGCCAACTTGTTGAATTATCATTGTTCTATAGTCCGAATTGATTTGTTTCATTGTCTGTGTGAGCATCTCTTTTCTAGAAGACAACTTGATTCTAGGACCGTGGACTAGGATTAAGAAGAGAATTGATTGTTTTATCTTGCAATTGACTCGTAGCTTGATTGTTCGATATTATATCCTGCATATCCTTGTTCTCTATGCTAATTCTAGGTTAAGCGTCTTTGCCTAGGGTTATAGAATTGCTTGGACCGTGGACTTGCGATTGTTAATGATCAGGATAGGAATTAACCATAGGTGTGAAGGAAATCAATGGATGAATCTATGATCGAGTGATTATTTCATGAGTGGATCTTTTGAATGAACTTGCCTCTTATCTACTTGTTTAATTGCTTGTTATTTATTTCCTAAGTTAGTTTAGTTTAGATCTCTTTCTCTCAAATCCCCCTTATCTTTAGTTGATAATTATATTAATACTAGAAGTCATAGTTCTCTTGGGTTCGACTCCTTACTTGCATGCTATACTAGTTTGTAGTTTGAGTTATTATCTTTGATCTTTGCACGACGACATTAGCTGAGTCAGCAGTCCTCAAGGTGAAGATGGGAATATCATAATGTAATCTATCCAATCAAAACCAACCTCTTTCTTGAACAATTGTAAATTCGCCCCTACATAGCTGTGTGTTTGGATGTGTGCACCGACGGTGTTTCATAGGTCTTCCTCTTAGAAAGTACTAGTAGTAGTTAAGTATTGACTAATGAGTTGACTTTCGCGTCATTGCTAGCGTCTTCTACTTACTAATCAATTCATCACCCTCCGTAATTAATATTGTTCATTTTCTTTTATTGTTCATTTTTTTCGAAAATTCTGTTTGATATCCTCGAGTTTTTGGCTTTTCTGGATAGTACCTAAGTAAAAAACTTATTTTGCGAAATACCCCCTGAACTTGTAATTTTTTCTTATATTTCAATAAAATTTGTTTGTTATGTATAACAAAGACATATTTTTATATATATATAGTTATAATTCAATTATAGTATAAAAAAATTTAAAAAATTTAAAAATATATTCTCTAAAATTATTATATAGCTTATGTTTTCAAGTGAATTTTTGTTATATTTATCGAATTAAAACCAAACATATTTCAATAAGTATATTAAATTTATATATTATAAAGTAAAAAAATTTCGTGAAAATTTTCAATGTAAATTTTGACAATTTTTAGTAGCAATTCAAACTTGATATATAAATATGAATATATGTTGATAGAATATATGAGTTTTCATTTCTTAAATAATAGGGAAGATACAAAATATTGTTTAATAATAGTAAATGATCTTTCCACATATATATACTCATAATAAAAATAAACTTTTAAAATAAATATTGAAATATTTTTGGTTTTAGTTTGATAAATATAACATAAATTAACTTGAAATCATAGGTTATATAATATTTCTATAGATTATATTTTAAAACTCTATTAAATTATACTTTATATTGTAATTGATTTTTTAATTTATTAAATGTAAAAAAACAATTATTACAAAAAATAAACAAATTTTAGTATAATCTATGAGACATTTACATGTAAGAGTACGATTCAAACTTTTGTAAAAGTTCAGGGGTATTTTTCGGAATAAGATTTTTAGTTGGACACCATCTGAAAAAGCAAAAAAACTTGAGGGTACCAAAAAAAAATTCCTTTTTTGTTTAGGCTGTCTCAATAAGATTAACAATCTTTTAAACTATTTTATTATTTATAGTATACTTTTCTTATAACATTAACTTATTCAATTTCGTATATGTATTATCATTATTATCCAACATTCCAATCAACTCTATATTTTTTCTCCGTAAGATTACTCTCATCTATTGTCATATAATATCCTTCTATCCAATTTATCTATCAATTTTATCGCTTTTGAGTTTATTATCTTTATAAAATTATATTTATCTAATATTAGTACTACCTTTATTATTGAATTTTTCCATTTTTATTAATTGACATGAAAACCTTTCTTTATCGATAAACTGTCCGGAACCGAGTGAGTAGTTGGAGTGAGGATTACGTAAAAAGGGCCGTGTACAACGCACATGTGCATTAAGCGTAGTACGTTTGTACGTACTTAATACAATTACAAGCCGGTGGGTGTGCATGTTCAAGGTCAAGTAAGCGCGTTTTGGACTTTGGACGTTCAAACTCATATCTACCAACTCATCCCACGTACTTCCATTAATTCTATTACCGTCCACGTACTGCCCATGTACCTTTTAAATCGATTTCACATGTACTAATGCACATGCTTTTTTTAAAATACCTAATTAACACACTTATAATGTTGCATTTTGCACTTCATTTTACCACAGATTCATATATAGGATTTGAGAAATTTATTAGCTACGTACCCTTGCAAACAATTATGTATAAATTGATGGAATTGAGGGGTAATCGTTGTTGGAACAATGGTTTCATTTAGTTTTGATGATAACAAGATTTATAGGGTCTCTATGATATTCCATGCAATACTAAACTAACGAGAATAAAAATAGCATAAAGAGATAAGCAATGGATCTACAACAACAATGCAAACGCAAATTGATGTTTGTTTGTTAGAAAAGTTGTATGTGTTTTGATGGTTCCAAATAGGTTGCCGACTAGGTGATGAAGTCGTCGACCTGAGCAAGATCGCCGACATAAAGACTCAATTCGCCAAATTGTATTCCAGGAAAGAAACTTGCGGAATTCTATAAGAGGCAATGTCGTGTTATTTGATTAAGGGAAGTCCGAAGATGCTCCAGAAGTATTTATTAAAGCAAGTTGAAGTGTCCAAAGGAGGAAAATCATCAAGAGATATTTGAAGATATTAAGGATGATTTTATCATGTCGTAGGAGCTATTTTAGGAAGGATCTTGTTATGATTGAACACGATTCGTTCCGCGTCCAAATGGAATGAATCGGGTTGCAATCTTCCTAGTTCTAATTATTCGTTCGTGTGTCTAGTGTTAGAACTAAGGAGCTTGAGCGAATTATTGTATTGTGAGTGTGGTGTTGTAAGGAGAACGTGAGATTCGTTCGTGAGGTTGAGTACGAGTGAGTTGTATTGAGTAATTAGGATTAGACTTAAGCAAGAGTACTTGCAAGAGAGTGTGAGATTCACTCTTGGAGTAAGAACACCTTTGAGATCAATAAAACGAGACGAATTGCTCTTCAAATCCTTTCAAGTTGAAGCTTGCCTTGACAAGTGGTTTTTCCCTAGACAAACTAGTTGGTTTGTAGAGGGTTTTCCACTCTAAATCACCGTGTTAAATCTGGTATGTCTTTCTTGTGTTATTATTCCGCTGCGTAAACATAAATTGTTGACTCTGGTCGTTGACATCGTAGGTGTCGACTGTCGACGACTCTTAAGTACAAATCGTTCCTACATTGTTGTCAAACAAATTAAGGAACTTGTTAGTTTATAAAAATTCGGTGGTCTTATATTAATAACTATTCAAATTTCCTATCTTGAATATGCAACACTTTTTTTTCAAAGAGGAAAAGGGGCTCCCTAATCCAAATATGATACCTAAGTTAAATTAGTTGAATGTCCAGAATGTGTCGAGGTAAAACGAAAAGAGAACGAATACTCAATCGAGAATTAAATACTAATCAATGTGTTTATGGATGAATGGACCCATGCTCTTCCATATGTATTCACAAAAAAAAGAGAAGGAAAATCAAGCACACGATCGACGGTCGAATCCCAAAAGGCCTAGTAAGGTGTTGAGTTACGCTCTTAGCAGGTCAAGATTACATCCTTAATTGAAGATAAAATCCTTGCATATCTTCCCCATTCCTCCATACTTAATGAGCATTAAATAATAAAAAGAGATAACAATAAAGAACTTATCTTATATGAGCGAATTTCATACTAGATTAAATAAGAATAATAAAAATATTATATTTATTCACTCACAATTACCCCTTTGAACTAGATTGCATATCGATAACGTCGTAATGCGTTCAAATGATCAATCATCTAGGATTCACTCGTGAGTGACCATGCAGACTTAAGGCTATTCAGTTATTCATATATTCGCATATTCGTATATATTCGCATATCCGTATATAAACATATTTGTGTATTCATAAATTCATATATTTGTATTTCTATGTGCAAAGAGTATGGGATCGTTGCTCCACCATATGCCTACGGAACCAATCAGACGAATGTTAAGGTGAATATTGGGAGTCGATTGCACTATTCTCAGACGTGGATGCCAAACATCAACCGGATAAGGCCCGAGCGTGATCAATAGGCTTCAACCGAATGAACCCCAAACGCGATTGTTGGACACCGAACAATGACGGCACCTTGAGTGCGGGTGACAAGTGTTGAACAATGATCAAGTGAACCCCGAGTGTGGGTGGACCGCAAATTCCGGCACCGAGCATCAAGCGCATGAATTTGAGAATGGACGACGAGCGTTGGATGCCAAACATATAGTGACGATGTTGAGCACTGATCGGGCAAGCACCGAAAAATAGGTGTCGAGCGTTGAGTTACGAGCAACGATAAGGCGAGCCTGAAATGTAGAAGTCAAGCACCGAGCGCCGAGCAGCTCTCCCTCGAGTCACAAATGTTTGCGCATGTATGAGGGTTAAATTCTTTCAATACCGAATTTTCACTCTACCCGAGTTGTCAACATTGTTCTTGTTTATACAAAATACAATCTAACGCAAAAACAATCGACTTTGAGTAAAGAAAAACTTAAATGTCTTGATATTTAGGACAATCAAGCACTGGAAAAAATGTGACTTCTAAGGGCCTCATGAAAACCAGGTGGGAAATAAAGTGTCATATCCTACATGAAATCCTAAGACTGAGCCCCGTGTGTGAGGAGACCCATCATTGTTGTCACGATCACGATTGGTCTTATGCTCGCTTTGTAAGTACTCTGACTCGATTACCTCACCTAAATAGTCACGCTTCAAGTTGGCCATCCAAAATTTGACTTGTGTCATCCCCATCCATGAACTGGATCTTTTGATAAAGGGTTGATGGTACCGATTTCATTGCATGGATCCACGAGCATTTGAGGATCAAGTTATAAGGGGGATGTCGACGGCGAAAATTTGAACCTCTAACTCATCTTTTGCGAGTTAGACTGTCGTTTTGTATATATCATGTGGAAATGTCGGATAGCCTCCTAATCTGGTGAATTACATGGAGATCAAAATCAAGTTGCTCTTTATTTTTCTGACTATTTTGAAGACTTTGTAGTACATAATGCTAGCCGAGCTACAACGCCACTAACTCCCAACAAATTTCAAAGCCTTTGAGGCCTAAAAGCTACCGACAAGGTCAAGGGGTCATTTTGCGGAACTTGGATTGTCACAAGGTGCTCGTCTTAGAAGACTAATCCATATAAGCGATTGTGGCTCGTTGATTGGAATCTCATCACTTCATGCATATGATACGACTTCTGATGTTGTCTCTTAGCCTACATACCGTCATTCTTGTATGCTACCGAGATGGTTTGGACTACTTCGATTTTCTTTCTCTTCAAACCACCATTTCTCTTTGGCTCTTGTTTCTTTATGAATTATTGGAAGTATACCTTATCAACTAACTCTTCTAGGTAACACTTATAGGGTCCGCGTTCCTTAGTGAGATGGTTGCGAACTTTGTGGTACATGCAATACTTCCTACCCTTGCCTTCATCCTCCGAACACTCGCTTTTTGGTGGATAGAGGAAGTAGCTATCGTACTTAATTCGTGGAAAAGTCCGACAGATAGGTATGTTGAAGACCGTGTAGCCGTGTAGGTGATATATCCGGTGTGGAATTCGACAAACATTTATATTGCCCAATAGGCGCTTTTTTAAGTCCATAGCCAAGTACTTGCCTCAAACATGCTCACTGCATGTGTGCGCTCGCCAGTTGCGGTCGCGACTCGAGGTGTCATGCAATTTCCACGATGGTAATGGTGTTCGAGGCCTTAACTTCAAGTTTACCTCCTAAAGTTGGACGAATTGATCGATGTATCCGCTCTTGCAGATCAACGACCATTGTTGGGAGGCGGAGGATGGAGGACTTCCCATCGCAACCTTCTCTTTCCGAATAGCGCGCAATCCATGAATTGATTCCTAACACATTGCAAACCCTTAGACCAGATCGAATTTGGTTTGAGGCTTTGGAATCAATTGAACGTGCTTTTATAGAGACTCTTCGAGAACATCTTACACATGGTTGGTTCATTAATGACCTAAAGTGTCATCTTATGAGGAAAGACCATCACGTGGTTTATAAGGCTTGGATGACCATGTTATAATGAGAAGGTAGGCGGAAAGAACTTGGCGAGAGGTTTCAATCTCGTTTAGAGCTTCTTTTAACCATGACTCCATTCAAGCCTATTCAACTTGAAAGCTTTCTTTTTTATAAAGCACCAATTCTAGGGCTCGAGCAGACTCCACATCTTCTTCGTTTTCGATGGTGGTTGAAGCACTGTTTCCACTATTGGGTGTTGTCATGTGCGAACTACGGATGAGTTATTAGGTGGTGGAATCACGCTTGCCAGCATGGTGGGCTGAGTTTGGGTGCAACGTCGTTTCAACGTTGGGAATGACTGCTCCTTTAAAGTTCGCTCGGGTATTCAATTGGATCGATAATTCTCCTCACGAATGACGCCAAATGTTAGTGCATAAAATCTCCGGGTGCACAAGATCCTGCTCCTTTAATGCTTCTTCCTCCTTGAAGGGTCATTCCACCTTCTTAAGCTTACAAAATAATGGACACAAGGAGCGAGAGTCCCCCTGATCCACCTTCGATGTTTAATCCAATAAGAGTAATGTCGAATAGCGTTTAAGGTAAAGCGATGAATTCAATTTACCTTCACACGACAAAGGCATGTCGAGTGTTCCCGACTCGAGCCCTAGAATGTGTATTTATAATGAGAGAAGGGGTACGGTTAGGATTGAAAATCCCCCCTGGGGTTGTCGCATGTCGAGTGTTCCCTGGTCCAAACAAGTTGATTAATTGCTACTCAATCTATTCGAATATTCTATCTTCGATTAAGATAGAATTTTTCATAAGTAAATAATCATGAATCCAAATAACTATGATATTAAATAACCACAAGCTAAGGAGGTTACAGTTAAAACACATGTCATAAACAAGGAGATAAGTAGGCCATAATTAACATGGAATCACATAAGATAACATGGATCATGAAATATAGTAAACTGAGATTTAATAAATAAAACAAATTTTTAATTTGTTATTTTATTTTGTTTTCGATCCAAAACCCATAAATGAAAACAAATTTAGAAGACATGATTTAAGCACATGTGGGAAAATAGCTAGTCTGAGATTAAAACGTTAATTTTTTTGATCAAAAGTATATTGAACCTATACATCTACTAAGGTCATATATTCTTGACTTGATCAATGTGAGTAAACTCTCCTGCCCAAAAACCTATATATTTATATGATTTTTGATTGATCATAGGACGCATGCCTCTTACTATTATGGTGTTAATAGTAGTACTTAAATTGGTACTTTTTAAATTAGGAAGTTTATCTGTATGTACGGTCACTGGCCAAGTACGTCGGTCCGGATGATGGGCGTTAACAGTTGGCCCATCCGTATGATCCGCCAACGTGTTTGCGCTTTTCAGCACACTTTGACAGTTCATTCTGTCAGCCCTTGAATCTTGATTCCATTCATTCATCTTGTTGTTTTCTCCTTTTTCCACCGTTTTTTTTTCAAATATAAATTGAGCAAAAACTCACAAAGCCACATTATAATAGAACTAGTACAAACCCCGTACATTTGTTATTTACGTGTTATTTTTAAAGAGTAAAATAGATATCGAGTGTCGTATT
Source organism: Polygonum aviculare (assembly GCA_934048045.1). NCBI lineage: Eukaryota > Viridiplantae > Streptophyta > Magnoliopsida > Caryophyllales > Polygonaceae > Polygonum > Polygonum aviculare. The sequence continues at coordinate 11,534,696 of OW204023.1, read as the reverse complement.
GTTGTTATTTCTCCTTTTTTGAGGGGATAAAAGTAAAAATTCGGTATACTTGACATGTAATGCATAGTTTAGAGACATTTAAATCGGTTAAGTATTAAGACAATGTGCAGAGATTTTTGCTTCGACCCTCGTAAATAGGGGATGAGCCAGGATAGAAGTATTGAGGGTGCCAACTGTATTGAGGGGGCCAACCATGTTAGGTAAACATAGTAAATTTACAATTTATACTAAGTAAATGACTTAAATTGATTTACAAATGTTCAAACTTCAAATATTCATAACTTTAGGATTAAGACATATAATATATCAAATCAAAGCCCTGAAAGAGAGTAACAATGTAGGGTAAACAAAATTGGATTGGGAGGTCCATGACCCCCACCGGCCCCAATGTAGCTCCGCCCCTGCTCGTAAATAGTATCCTGAGTTAAAAAAAAAAAGGCATACATGCATGTAAAAATTATCGGCGTGAAGTTCATATATGTACGTAGGAGGTCATAGTGAGCGCGAAATTATTGATTTACCAAGTTGAGTGCAAAAGTGTGAGTTTATCCTAAGATATGCCGATATGAATAGATTGATTAATTACTGTCTTAAATCTCTTCCTCCTCGCGATATTAATTGTTTGATCATGACTCGTGAAGATTTACAAATTAAGGGAAATCTTTGATTTGATTTTGACGAACAAGAACAATTGAGATCTCAATGACAACTGGCAAGTCGACAGATTGCTTTGACTTTCTTCGTCTTATTCCACGTACCTCTCAATTACGTACACACAATACTAGTACATTACTTACCAACAAACTCCGCATAACATGAGGTCCGTATTATTATATATAGTATATTCATGCAACGCAAACAAGTCTTGTGAAAAAAAAAAGAAGCCAAACTGCCTATATCTGTCGTACACAGATTAAGTTTCCATCATGAACCATTTATATCTTTTTTTTTGGTCGAAATGAACCATTTATATCTAATCATTCCCTTTCAATTGAAACATAATTATTTACATTATTAATTCAACTTAGTTTGTTACTATTAATTAATCTAATAATTATAACCAGCTTAGCATCCACGACAGCACTAAATTAATGTAATGCATGTAATCAACATTGATTTTGTGGAGCATATAAAACTTACGAAGTATCTACAAACCCTATATATTTTGGATTCAATTGGATATGAAGGCTTCCAATTTTTACATGTGGTAGACGCAGAAGTAGCCACGCCTTTCTTAGATATTCTTTTAATAATTAATCATGACTTTCCCCTTGATTAACAATTAATTACGTCCTCCTCTTTGATACTGTACATCTCCTCAGCTCTCATCTGTCGGGTACGGGCTGTGCTCTTTGATTAATACAGTATAATCAAATTACAGATAAGTCAACATTGTTTTTTTTCCCATCCAATAATACTCTTATTAGTTTAGTTCTAGACTAACCTAAATAAACACACAAAAACTCTGACTTAGAGGGTTGTTTCAAGGTAATTAAAGGCAACTAGGCACGTTAGCTGTCCACTTGGATGTTGGATCTGCCTGTAACTCGATGATAATAGCGCCCATGGTTATTCAATTAATATTGGAGGAATATGATATATATATATATATATATATTATTTGCATTAATTACTTGATCATTGCTGTATATATACGTACATATACTCTATTACGTACAGTAATTATATGTGCTAATCATATACAGTATATATGATCATCATCATATGTTTTTTTTTTGGTTGAAATATGATCATCATATGTACGTATAACGGCCTGACTCATCCATATAGTATAAGACGTGGATGGATACGTGTAAATAATTTGGCATGCACGTACATATAATATATAATGACTCCTTTATCATATCATTGTATACAATATATGTGATGCGGAGATCGAGTTGTGTTTGTGTGTGTTATACACAAGGATGAAGTGCGTACTAACGATACATTGAATACAGAAAGTGTTAATTCGCAGTTAAGGATATTAATTTGTAGAGTTTGGTCAACCAACGTATATACAGCAGTGATTACTGATCGATTAGGATTAGAACATTAATAAAGGCGTGTTTCGCAATATAATGAAAAATAAACTAATCTCGATCTCCACTCACATACATATAGAACTATATCTTTTGCCATATTAATGAAATACAAGTTAGATAAATACTATCATGCATTTTTTATGTCTCGATCGAATATACTCCCTCCGTTTCAAAATACATGGCCTTTTAGACACTTTAGGTTGTTTCAAAATACATAATCATTTCATATTTTTTCCCTCTTCTTTTCTCATATGCCCCTCATGATTACCTCTACAAACATGTTTTTTTTTTTTGAAAAAAAACATGCATGACTTTTAGTTGGAATTATTATTATGGTACAAGGGTAGTTTAGGTAATATGAAAATTTCTTAAAATACGTAAAATGTTGAAAAGGTCATGTATTTTAAAACGGATGGAGTATATAACAGAGAGAGAGAGAGGGAGAGAGATGCCTTGTGCTCGATAATAGAATTTTATAAAGACCGGACTTTTTTTTTGAGTAAAGTTGTACATTTCGTGATGTATTATTTTTTCTTAATCAAATAGAAAATAACACATCTCCAAATGAGAGTAAGTTAGCTAGCTTGCACAATCCGCAGTCCTAGGGTAGAAAATGAGCTCAATTTCATCTTGCATACTTTGGTGAGAGCTGAGTTTCGTTTGTTCTTTGTATACATGATTGTAAAGGGAGTTATTTTATAGTGCTTATAGGGAGATCCCAACAGCCTTCGGGCATTTAGTCAAAACGGTTAAGTCTCCAAGGGTAGTACCCAGAAGTCACCGGTTCAACTCTCATGGGCAGTGCCCTCAACCAAAAAAAAGGGAGATCCGAACAGAAATTTAACCAACCAAAGCTCTTATTACTTCATTTCTATTGCGTTAGAGGACCATCATTTTTTGTCATCATAATATATCTTTTCTCTTTTTAAAAGCAAATTGCTTTTTATAAGAGGAGTGTACACTTGTTCTCAGATTGAAAGACCAAACCAATTTTGATCATCCCCATAACTGGCATGCCCTCTTTTCTTCGTTTTATTAATTTTTTATGTTTTTTTTACATGATGACCAACTTTTGGTCTACCAGTGTATATGCTCTTATATTTTGAATATCACATCAAGAATTCAAATTATCCAAGCCTAACATATAAATCTATTTTCAAATTGTGTCGCTAATACCATGAATCCATGATAGTTATATACTTTTTCAAGTATATAACTATCAGCCGCTATGAATGGAAAGATTTGGTAAATCTTAAATATTTGATTTTTTAATCTTTTTTGGGACGAGTTCACTATTTCCATTTTAGGGTTTTAGTTTCTTTTTTTAGTATACTTATCATGTGCCCTTAGGGCACACAATAGAAAAACTGATATATATATATATAGGTTTTGGTTCCGGTAGGGACCAATCTTATGGTAAGGAGAGGACCTTATAGTAGGGACTAATCTCAGCCCTTGATCTTATGAAATCAATGATCAACAATATTTGTCACATCACACCAAAAAAAATGTGCAGAAATCCTTTCTTGCCAATCACGACTTTCTTGTGTGGCACAAAAATCCAACGCCTTCGGGATCGAGCAATGTTTTCTGCTCCTCTCCCCTCCTGATCGATCACAATCCCACAAATCAAAGCTTCCACGAAATTAATCAGTGCCACGAAATCAAAGCTTCCTCTCCCCTTCAAATTCAATTTCAGAGGGATGGTTGGAGGTTAATGAATTCCTTTGATTTTGTGCTGATTTCTCAAGTGATTTCCGTTGAAATTTGATTACGTGTGTTGAATTTCGAATTTGATCTTGTTGATTTCGATTTTGCCAGCAAATTGTGTGTTGAACTTGATTAGGTGTGTTAATTTGCGGTAAACTTGATTAAGTGTGTTGATTTCTAATATGATCTTGCTGATTTCGAATTTGACAGCAAATTTTGAGTTGAATTTCTCTTGACAGTAGATTAAGTGTGTTATTGATGTGTTGTTGACATGTTTCCTGATTTTTCACTTGATTTTGTGTTTTTTTGTGTGCTAAATATCACTTTGACAACATATTGCTTGCTGATTTTCATGTAACCTACCAACTGTTTGATGAAATGCTTATACATGTTTGCTTATACATGTTTGCTGATTTTGACAACAAATTCTGATAGCAAATTGTTTGTAGCTGATTTCGATTTTGATTTTGACAACAATTTCTCTTGTTGAGAGATCTTAACTTGATGTGGTGTTGATTTCTCTTAACTTGATGTGGTGTTGATCGCAAATTGTTGGTTCACTGAAAAAGAATTTCGAAGTAGAGAAGGGAGTAGGGTGTAGAAGCTTAAAAAAGAATCATGGATGTACTTTGTTCATCAGACAAGAACCTTCAACAAAGTGCAAACAGACCAACAAGGGTGAACTTAATCATGTCACAATTTCACTTGTTTTAGTGCAAATCGTTTTAGTGATGATCAATTGTGATTTTTGTTTTATGTTGTTTGTATGTTGTCAAGTGTGATTTTATTTAGGTTCGTATGACATGCTCTGCTTTTATGCAATGTTTTTGAACTCATGTTCACTATTTTTTGAACTCATATCACTATTTTCCGAACTAAGTGTTTGTCTTTTGATTGATTCTATGGTCTGAAATCTAAGTGATTGTGCGCTTAAATTTGCTTGTTTGACTATCTGATTTTCTGATCTGAATTTTAAGTGGTTGTATGATCTAATTGTAAAATTTGTATAGGATCTGATCTAGTTGATTGTATGATCTGAACTAATTTGATCTGATTGTGAAAGTGTATGATCTGATCGGATTGTACGATCTAATTGATTGGTTGGTGAATTTTGACCTGCTTCTTTCATAGAGCCTACCAACTGTTTGATGAAATGCTTAATATAAACATTAATAATACAAGATTTAAGTTCCTTTCCAACACCAATTATTGTGTCATTTCAATGCCAATTTGTAATTTCTATGACTCAAACAAAAAATCAACTTATAAGTGTTTGCTACGACAATCTTATGTGTGCTGTCCAAATCTGATTTTATTTAGGTTCGCATGACATTCTCTATTTTTATGCAATTTTATTTTTGAACTCGTATGACTATTTTTTGAACTTTTATTACTATGTTTTGAACTATGTGTTTGTCCTTTATAAACCAATTTTACAAGTATCAATGGGTGTCCATCAGGGGTCAATGGCGATGATTCAGACAAAGATCAACGGCATATTCTTCAATTATCACCAACTAAAGCAAAAAACAAGGGTAGTGGAAACTGCATCAAAAGTGGTAAAGAGAAATTGGTTGAAAAAAGGGATCATCCCAAAAGGAAGTGCAACAGGTGTAATTAGTATATTGATCATGACAGTAGGAATTGTGAGAAAATGCAGGGGAAAAAGAAGAGCAATACTTCTGAATGGAAGTGATCGTCCTAAAATATGAACTTCTCTCAGTACAAAATTGAACTCCTTTCAGTAAAATATTGAACTTTGTTTTTTCTCATAATTTTTAGATCATATTCGGTGATCTTTTATAGGAACACCCCATCCCATCACATATTCAAGAATTATTGAATTCTTATCATTGTTTTTCATTTTCAGTAGGAATTGTGATACACAATGTAATTATTTCTCTAATTACAATATTCCTTCCATTGACATTCTTTAGTAATTTCTTTTTAGTTGTTCTCAACTACTCAAGCTTTAACTATATTTTTTAGATAAACAAGACACACAAAGTATTTTCTAATAAAACTTTTACGTATAAAATAAAGTGAATAGAAATTTGAACTACTAACATAAACTTTTGAACTAATAACATAAAAATTTGAACTAGTCAATTAAAACATTTTAACTACTCATTTAATAGCTAGTTAATTGTTTAATACTCCGTATAACTTTGCACAAGATAGCATCCTCATGAATTGATGACGTCAACTTGTTAGTTTCATCATTAGCCAAGCTATAAAGATTCATGGGTTACATTAGTAGCCTAAATGCATTCATAAGGTCTTTAATACTAGCATGTCACCAATGACAGTGAGGTTTAGCCCCAATTGTTTAAATCTTTACATATCACGAAAAATCGCCCAACAAAATACTTGCAAATTTTTTTTCAACGCCGGGGTTATATAGTGGTATTACGCCTCTTCTTTTGGAATACTCTGCAACTCGTTCCATGGAGATGAATGTTTTGCTAATGAATAATGTCTTCTCAACGACGTGATGTCCTTGGAGCTTGATTACTTGAAGTCACACGACCAATTTCGTTCACCCTTGTATGTCTCCAAATGCCTCATAGCATACACCCCATCATCAACATATATGGTTGTTCGGGTTCGTCCATGTTATAGGCATCCAAGTTGGGTCAGTAATTTTTACTCCACCCTTCTTGTAATCTTTTCTCTCAATAACAAAACACACAAGCATTTGGTTCTGCATGAAGAGATTACACCATATAAATAGTGGACTAGTTATATAGAAAACGTTTGAATTACTCATAGACAACATTGGAACTACCCACATATAAATTTGAACTACTCATACAAAACTTTGAACTACCATTACAAAAATTTGAACTACTCACAGAAAGGCAAAGGTAGAATGTGAGTTCATATGAAAATAAAAACACATTAGGAAGAAAGATAGAATGTAATAATGAAGATGATGAATCCAAAAACATGGAGTGTAATAAGACATCAGAATTAAATTAGTTTCGACCATATTAATTAAGATAATTTTGTAGGTTTTGAACTTTGAACAACCTCCTCACTGACAAATTAGGACAATTTTGTAGGTCCTAAACCCTACCACTAGAACCCCATAATAGTACACTAGAATTTAAAAACTATAAAAATAGTCAAATTCCATGGGAAACTTGCTACTAAATTAGCATGACCACTGAAATCGAACATGGTAATGCTTCTCGAATACCCCTTGAAACATTCACATTCACATCATGCATTAGTAAGGTGCACCAATCAAACAGGACAAACAACCAACTGAAATCATGCACCAGTCAATTCCTACCAACAAATATCATGCACTAGCAACACTACTAAACAACCAAATTGCAACATTCACATCATGCAGGAATTAAACATGCACCGATCTGCTCATGTTCTGTTTTGAACAACTAATAGAAAATTTTGAACTACCCGTGCAAAAAATTGAACTAGTCATATACAGAAAAACATCAGCAAATGCAAGAGTCAGAGCAGTTCACAACTCGAAATTTTCAGCATATTAGCAGATTTAGCATATAAGATGGAAACAAGGAATTTAGACTTTAATATATGGTTCAAATCAGAGAATGAGCATCCACTTCTACTAGAAACCTTCAATTTCGCCTGGAATCCAACCAAATTAGTATGAGAATTCGAATTTTAGGGCTTCATTAGTCAACGTTTTCGTCAAAACCCTAGGGCTTCATAATTTTGCATAAATCAACAGCTTTACTTCAAATAGAAGCAAATTTGAGTCGTTTAAATGCAAAATCAGCAAAAGAATTCAATAAAAGGGAGAAATCGCAAGTAACAAATGAAATCGCAATTACTTTCTTGTTCGAAAAAGAAAGACAATTAGAAAACGAAAATCAGCAAAGAAATCAGAATGAGTCTACTTACTTGTTCGAATCAGCAAAGGAATTGATAGTAGAGAGCGAATTGAAGTCGTTTGTTGTGGATCTGGTGGAGAGCAAATCGAAGAACGAAGAACAATGAATGCCGAGTTTCTGAGACATGAGATAGAAGAAGATGGCCAAAATTACTATCTTGCCCCTAAAAAAATTAAAATCTTCTACCAATGCGCATCCGTGTCTTATAATCTCGTCCATCCATTTTTTTGTATCCATGGTTACTATTAGTCCTCACTATAAACCTTCTCCTTACCATAAGGTAGTCCCTACTTGAACCCAAAATATATATATATATATATATATATATATATAGAGAGAGAGAGAGAGAGAGAGAGTTAGGTTCCGGTGAGGCTTACTCTTATGGTAAGGACAACCCCTTACGGTAAGGAGTAACCTCATCCATTGGATTTACCTCCTTACCTTAAAATGAATGGTCCATATTATTTTAATTATTGTATTTTTCAAAAAATCAAAAAAAAATTTAATTTTTTTATTAATTTTTATTAGTTTTTATTTTCGAAAAAATCGAAGAATATAAAAATTGAACTTACTTTAATAAAAATTGAACTAACACAAAGAAAAAATTGAACTTATTGTACAAAAAATTGAACCCGTACAAAACTACAAATTACAAAATTGAACTTCTAGTACACATAATTGAACTTTTAACATAATAAATTGAACACTTTTGTTGTAAAAAGTGAACTACCACATTCCAGGGTTGTAATCATTGTAATTGTGAAGAAAGGTATTTTTTATTTTTTTTATTTTTTTATTTTTTATTTATGTATTATAGAAAAAAATATTTTTGAATTAATAAATTATTAAACTAAAACAAATTTATTTTTGTGAAAATTGAATTATACAAAAAATGAACTCAAAAGATATAAAAGTTGAACTCATAGAACAAAAAATTGAACTAACAGGTTTAAAAAAATATCGTTTTTCGTAAAAAAAAAAACAAAAAAAACTCGATCCTGAAAATATATTTCTAAAAAAAAAATCTGGACCGTTCATTATATAATAAGGAGGTAAATCTAATGAATTAGATCACTCCTTACCATAAGGAGTAGTCCTTACCATAAGAGTAGTCCTCACTTAGGGCTGGACATTACCCACGGGTGACCGCTTCACCCGCTAAACCGACCCACTTATATGGGTGAAAACCCATGAAAAAGCGGTTGATGTGTGAGGCGGTTGACGGGTGAAATGGTTTACGGGTCGGGTATGGGTTAAATTTAAAAACCATTTCACCCGACCCATCAACCAACCCATCAACCGTCTCATCACCCATCAACCATTTACCACCCATTTCACCCACCAATTTTTGACCTAGTATATGATATATTAATATATATTCATTTTTATTCTTCTATTTTATCTTCAGTATAGCACTATAGCCCTAATATTTCACCTTCCAATTTTTAACCTATTATATAATATATTAATATATACATGTTTTTTATTCTTCCAATTTTTGTATTCTTCAATTTAATATATACCAATTTTTAACCTAGTATATAATATACTAGTGATGATGTCCGTACTACACACGGGGAAAAAATTCATATAGATTAATAGATATATTAATGTATTATGCTACCGTAAAGGCAAGTCAATGGATAGTAATTAAATTATGTAAGTACAATATCACATATGAGAATTTAATTCTAAAAGAAGAAATACAAAAGCTTTAAATAAAAAATGAATATGCTTGCTAAATTTTATGAGAAATTGTGAAAAATCTACATCATGCTAATAAATATGTACATAAAATTATAATCAAATTAATGACTCTTACAGTAATCAAGTTAAGAATATGAAAGATCAAGGTGGTAGTTATGTAACAATTGATTTTGTTTAGCTTATGTAACAATCAAACAATTATATATAAGTAATGCTTGAAGAAACATATTTCAAATTTCTAACATTTAAATAATACAATGTATTGATTTTGTTTAGCTTATGTTTGGAAATATTTCCTTTATTAATTAATGTATTTGATATGAATTTTAAGATCAATTTGTATTTTTTAACGCTCGTATTGAATCGAGTTTTAAATGATTAGTGATTTATTTGTGATATATTATAATTATAGTCTATAATAGTTCATGGGTGGTGGGTCACCCGCCCCACCCGCGGGTGATGGATGAGGCGGGTATGGGTGAAAGACTCTGCGGGTGATGGGTGAGGCGGGTGGATCATTTTTATTGGTGGGTCGGGTGGTGGAAGAGCTCCACCCACCCATAAACCAACCCATGACCAGCCCTATCCTCACTTGAACCAAAACCTATATATATATATAAGAGGAAAGGAATTAGGCTAGGCCCTATATATCAGAAAAGACACTATCCTATAACATCCTTATGGATAAGATCCAAAAGACCCAAATCAGAACAAATAGGCGAAGTCGACACGCAACGGAAACGGCGAGTTTTAAGCAGCAGCACCTAAAAGTCAACCGGTGGGCTGGACCCCCCCTTGTACCCAGCTTCCCATGAAGCTTCGTTTCCCGCCCTTTAATATTGTTGCACCGGCTCCTCCAAATTTCATTAATTTATAATTTTTTTAGGTAAAGTGCTCCAAAATTCATTATCTAAAAAGTTTCATTTATAGTACAAGATACTGAGTATTATTTTGTTATTCAGGATGATACTGCATAAGTTCTTCAATTTTTAGATTCTAATAATGTCCTTGTCGATCGGACTTTTTTTGTCTTCATAAACTTAAAATTGGACCATTCTGTACGCAAAATTTCTTTCTTGAAATTGGACCAGTATATATTTTTAATCCATGCAGTTGATAGTGGCTAGGTGAAAGCACCCAAAAATTAGGGATTACAGACCAACGCGATTGCTTAGTTTAGAGGTGTTTGAAGTTTGGTGAGCAAGGAATTGGTAAATAAGATTACACAAGCAATGGCGATATATAGCAGAAAGAGTCTCCATCCAAACCTACAGTTACATTATTATACATTTAATTATCGACCAGCCTCTTAAGAATCCATTTGAAATTGACCCTTTTGGTCCAGCTAGCAAATTTCTCACCACTTTCCAAATATTTTTTGCACCTTGTATTTGACTTTTGCTAAACTATACAAAGTTAAATAAATGAGGCGGGCCCTTTGCATTTTTTTTGTCATGGGTACAGGGACGATGCTCCAACCCAAAAATGGGAAAAACCCAAACGTTTAAAGAATTCTTACAATTTACATATATATGCTTCATTTTAAAGAGACGAGATGGGAGTAGAATCTACAATCTGTCAGATCGATACTCTGTCTTACTCCACTAGACAAATTCTCGAGGGTACGGACCCTTTGCATATACTTCCTCCGTCCCAAAATGATCGCCCGCTTTTCCTGTTTGGTCGTCTCCAATAGTTTGTCCAACTCTATTTTCTTTCCATTTATATCACTATGCTTTTACAATCTTACCCTCATACAATCTCATATATTACAACCAATGTGCTTTTATCACTTTGTCTTATAAAATTAGAAAATTATCCTCATTCAATCTTATATATGACTCTTTTTTTTTTACCGTTTTTCATCAACTTTATTATCTTTTCCCATCACCTATCAAACTTTTCCACTTTTCGCTAATCCGCGTGCAAATGCGACAAATTTTTTGAGGCGGAGGAAGTATTAATCCATGCAAATTTCCTTATAATTAAACATTCACGTTACATCTCTACTAAACTCCCTAGCACCGCCTAACAAACAATACATGGATAAAATTCCGCGCCTAAGTAGAAAGAAGAATTCAAAGTTACTGAGGAAGCAAAAGACCCTTTATGCATAAAGAAATGGCCTAAAGTACATCAAAGTCCGTCACAAAGTTTGACCACTTCTTTTGGTTCGTAAAATCGTAACCAGTTACCTCAGCCGGGTCCACCTTAACATCTGAAAATCCTCTTCTTTTCTTTTCTTTTTTCTTTTTAATATTTACGGGAATAGAAGTTTGAACAGAGAAGAAATGTCGGAGGCGGTAGAAAGTGTAAACAGCAAGGCATTGCACCAAACACCCTCTCGAGTCCACACCACGTGGTTTCTTTCTATGAACGAAGCTTCTTATATATATATAAGTGTTAGCTCCTCCCAATTTCTCTGTAATCCCCATTCTCTTCTTCTTCTTCCTTCCTTCAATTTCAATCTCAATCTCAATCTCAATTTCAACATCAACTTGCATAACCCAAATTAGGGCTCTGAAGGTATTAACATTGCATTGCTCAAGGGCATTCCTGTTGTGTGATTGTTGCTAGCAATGCGAGTTTAGGTTTCCCCATTTTGCATTTTGCCCATGTTTTATCTTGTACTGCTAGATCTGCCCTTGTAATTGTTTGCTTTGTTTCACATTCTCTCTGTCCTAAAAATCCTTTTTTTGGGTCAATTTTCTGAATTGAGTTATTGATTTGTATATTGGGCTTATGAATAACAGGGTTGAATACACATCAAGAAAAACAAGTGATTGATTTGCTGTCGAATGGGACTTCCCCTTTCATGCCCTTTTGCTGATCACAACGATTTGGAGTCTGGGCTTGAATCCATCGTTGTGAAATCCATCAGCTTGGGAGATGATCAGGTCAAGACAACTCAAAGATCTGTCAGCTTTGATGGCAAAAGTGATTCCTCAGAGCCCAAGATACTGAAGTCCTTGGGCTCTGGGAAGATGGCTGTTGAAGGCTCTGTTAGCTTTACGCAAGGCGAGATGGAGACCCTGATCTCTATCAATGCTCCTCCTTCTGAAACCGAAAAGGAGGATGTGCTGTGTAGATCAGTTAGCAACATGGAGGATCTTTCCTCGTCTGGTGTCGATTTCGGCAACAACCCCAAGCACAAAGCTGCTGTCAAGCTGCAGAAGGTTTACAAGAGTTTCCGGACTAGACGAAAGCTTGCAGATTGTGCTGTTCTTGTTGAGCAGAGCTGGTATGTGTCCATATCTGTTTTCCCTTTCTTTTCTGTTTCATACATTGAGCCATAAGAAACAAAAAGAGAAGTATGGAAGCTGATTGTAAACTATTATGATTGATGACAGGTGGAAGGTGTTAGATTTTGCTGAACTCAAGCACAGTTCAATATCTTTCTTTGATATTCAACATCAGGAATCCGCTGTTTCGCGGTGGTCTAGAGCGAAAACTAGAGCAGCCAAGGTACAAATTGTTGTTTGTCTTAACTTGTAAGATCTCCAAAAAGTACCTTGTTCTTTATCTTGGGAGTATAGTAATAAGTTTTGGCATGATGTGGCAGGTTGGAAAGGGTTTGTCAAAGAATGATAAAGCTCAGAAACTGGCTTTGCAACACTGGCTAGAGGCGGTAAGTCCTCTACTTCCGAGCAGTTAGACAGTTTTGTTTTCCTCTGATCTTCTGTTTTGGGCTTGTGCTGAGTTGTGTTTCTCTGCTTGTCATCAGATTGATCCGCGACATCGGTATGGACATAACCTACATTTCTATTACACCAAGTGGCTCCAGTCTCAGAGTCGCGAGCCTTTCTTCTACTGGTAATCATCTTTGAACCGTCCTAGCATAACTACTTAATTTTTTAGGATGTAGTTTAGTATAATATAAGTTAGCTGGATGTGTTTTTAAAACATCTATGGTCTTCATGATATGCAGGCTTGATATAGGAGAAGGGAAAGAGGTAAATCTGGAGAAGTGCTCTAGATCAAAGCTTCAACAGCAGTGCATCAAGTATTTGGGTCCGGTGAGTGAGCCTTCTTCTTTTTCATTGCTTTGTTACTGTTTGCGAGTCTTCATTCAATGATGTGAATTCCTGAAGGTGTTTGTGTGTGTTTTGCTTTACAGATTGAGAGGCTGGCTTATGAAGTGGGCGTTGAGGACGGGAAGCTTTTCTACAAACAAAGTGGTGAACTTCTTGACACGACAACCGAACCCCATGCCAAGTGGATCTTTGTTCTTAGTACTTCAAAAGCATTATACGTCGGCAAGAAGAAGAAAGGGACGTTTCAGCACTCGAGCTTCTTGGCTGGAGGTGCCACATCAGCAGCCGGGAGGTTAGTCGTTGACAACGGGACCTTAAAGGCAGTTTGGCCTCACAGTGGACACTATAGGCCAACACCTGAGAATTTCCAAGATTTTGTCTCATTCCTCAAGGAGAATAATGTGGGTCTATCAGATGTTAAGGTGAGCAAGAATTCCCTCTATAAGCTTCTCTTTTCAATAGAATTTCCAGTTTCAAGATACTTAAAAATTGCTTCCTTTTAATGTTATGCAGATGGACCCAGTAGATGATGAGGAAGTGTCCTTTGACAAGCAAAGATCAATTCACCACTTGCGAAGCAACTCATCCGAGGACGATGACATGATTCAGGAGATTCAGTTGAAGAAAGAAGAGTCAAAACTTGAGTTAGCTGAAGAAAAGGGATCAGCTTCATTGCAAGAGACTGTCTTGGTACCTGAGGAGCAGCCTAGTCCCAAGCTAACTAAAATAATCCCAACCACACAGCTCACGCAACTGACCCGTCTCCTGATACCCAAACGGGATGACTTGTTTAGTCAAGTGGAAAGTGAACACACGCCACAGGAAACACATCAACTCGATGCTTCTGATGACGAAGATGAAGAAGTCACAGAGGAATTAATCCTCAAGAGGATAAAATCCCACAAGAAAATGAAGTCATATCAGCTGGGGAAGCAGCTTTCTTGTAAATGGACATCAGGAGCAGGACCTCGAATCAGTTGTGTGAGGGATTACCCCTCAGAGCTCCAATTTCGCGCACTGGAGCAAGTGAATTTGTCTCCAAGAAGTCTTGCCCAGTTGAAATGCACATCCTCTCTACAACATGGGTTTAAGCTTAGCCCAAAGGTGGCGACAACACCGAACACAGCCATATTTTCCGAAGCAAGCATTCTACCTTACCGAACAAGGTCGTCTCCGCTGTGTGAGGTGACAGAAGTTTCATAGTAGTGTTTCTTAGGTGGTTTAGTTTGACTATACACATATTGGTAAATTTTTTCATTCATTCAGATGTAAACAAACACAAGGTCACATAGGCCAGATATGTTCTTTTGTTTAGGGGTACAGGGGGAATTTTTAGTCACCCAAAATGACAGATAAGAAGTTAAAAATGATAGGAAAGGAAGGTCTAGGATTTTTAGGCCATAGTATATACCTTTTCTTACTTGTTCATCTTGTAAAATATGGGATAAAGATGCTGTACAATGGTCTCCCACAGAATGAATACAATCTTAAAGATTTATCTCAGGTAGTTCAAAGTATCTACTAGTAACATTCACTGCTTACTCCAAATTAACTCAGAAAGCCCTGATTTGTTGCATCAGGAAGTAGTTAACCAATCCATAATATGCTCTCTGGACTCTGAACTGCCCTGATTTGTTAATGTTCAGATTGTGATTAGGAAATCATAATTCAGATGCAACACGCGTTGATTAAAAAGAAGTATATAGGTATAAGCTGGCAAAGCTTATCCAATCTGAATGTGGTTGTTGTGTTATAAAGCATTGTTAAACTACAAAGTGCATTGCTGTCCATGGCATGCTCCATGAACGTACAATGCTTCCTAGCTAAGGCCATGGATCAAATAATTGTCATTTTCCTGACATTGAAGGATAGAGTTTTATATACATGTTCAGAAGTCTTACCTGGCATGTGATGTGTAGCATCCATTGCTTGCCCAACTTTTCTGTCTGTTGAGAATTGAAAAATAAGATGGCCGTGTTTCTTGTGAGCCTCAATTATACGGTGTACTTGCATCATGTTTAATTACTATTAATGATGGGCATGCCTGCCAGGATCAACCTGCCCCTTTTGTCCTCATTTGTTTATTGGGTTGGCAAACTTGGAACTTTGATCGCCGGGTCTAGCTTGTTGTAGATCATCTTTCAGCAGAAATTCAAGATCTTGTACACCGACAAGATTGTTTCATTACCATTTAGATCTGTATTTAAGGTCTTAAACTTAATTGTTCAGAACAGTCTGAACCTACAGAGCAAATGTTATGAATTGTGATCGATGGAGCTTGTGAAAGCCTAAACTGGCCCAATCAGATATATCTTGATCGTTACCATGGTTGTTATTTTCTCTCTCTCTCTTTTTTTTTGGTATAAGGTAAGGATTAGGGTAGTCACACAATACTACTTCGAGTCTTCGACTCACCTAGAGCATTCGTTATGGATGAGAATTGGTTATTAGTTGTACCGTCGAACAGATGCGCCGTGCCTTGTGCGTTATTTTCTCATGTTTACTCCTATAGATAACTCATAGAGTATATATAGAAGTCAAAATGGGTTTAATTATACCAAATTAGTTGTTGAGGAGCAGCATATCTAAATCAAGGTCATATTCTGTTGAAATGAGTTTGGCTTCCATGATCTGTTTTACATTACTTCTTTTGCCCCAAACAAAATGAAGGGCCGTTGCTTTGGGCCTTAAAACGGCCACCTCCAATTGGCCCTTCACCAACCATTCATTACCATTCATAAATGAGGACTAATTCTTTTAATACATACACTAATTTATGTAAAAAATAGTGTGATTTTCACCCAACTTTGGGTAGAAGACCTTTAGTCCTTCACCAGTTTATGACTTTTTTGGTCAGCGACCCATGTTAGAATGGTTAGAAACGCACCTTTATTAAGGCATTGAGCTGAAAAAGCCTACAATTCTGATACTTGTGATTGATATATGATCAATCACATCAACTGGAGGGATCAAGAGATGATGATTCTTGACTCAGGTAGGCCAACCAACTCCAATAAATAGCATACGAAGATTCATAAAGGAGCCATGCACTCATTCATTCTCCTTGAGGTCTCATAAACTTCTTCCATGGCTTCCGTTAACGTCCTATCCAAACTATGTCTTCCCATAACAACCACCAATACAAGGCTAACCAATTCCAAAGCTCCTAAGCCTTCATTCGATTCCCCTAGCCGTCGTGAGCTCCAACACCACTTCAGATTACGTGCTACCTCGTCCTCTTCCATTACACCTGAGCTGGCCAAGAAACCGTCCAAGCCGGATGAAAACTTCGACTGGTTCTCGCAATGGTACCCCATTGCACCAGTTTGTGATCTGGACAAGAAAGTTCCCCATGCTAAGAGAGTGATGGGAATTGACTTGGTTGTGTGGTGGGACAAGAACGAGTCGACTTGGAAGGCGTTCAATGACCGTTGTCCTCACAGGCTGGCACCTTTGTCAGAGGGCAGGATCGATCAACGTGGTCGCTTACAATGTGTTTACCATGGCTGGTGTTTCAGTGGGTCTGGGGATTGCAAGTTCATTCCTCAATCACCTCCAGATTCCCCTCCGGTAATTAAGAACCATATTATGGCCTTTGTTCATACTTACTTTTCTATGTTATGTACATTTTCATGCAGAATCAATAGGTATGAATAAAATTGCATTTAATCATCCATTCTTAATTATTTCATCCTCTTACATTACATTTATATTTTTGACATTTTAATCTGTCAACACGTACTATTTTATGATCAAGAAAGCATGATGAGGTTGTGACTACTGTAACAAAGTTTGAACATATATATATATATATAATGATGCAGTTTCATGAATTCAAGAAAGCTTGTGTAGCTGCTTATCCATCCACTGTGCAGAATGGAATTGTGTGGTTCTGGCCAAACACCGATTCACATTTCAAGGACATTCTTACCCGGAAAGCTCCTCCTTTTATTCGCGAACTCGATGACCCTTCCTTCACCCACACACTCGGGACTAGGGACTTCCCTTACGGGTCCGTAAATGTTCTCAACCTTATGTTTTTAGTAGTGTCTAGGTGTCAGTAACATCAAGAATCTTATGTTTCAGGTACGAGGTTTTAGTCGAGAATCTTACAGATCCTGCACATATTCCGTATGCGCATTACGATATATTGAAGGCTTCAAAAGACAACAGATAAGAGATTTCATACATATTCCTGCACATATCTTGTCTTATAGTTATGTTTTTTTTCCGGTGACAATGCTGTTTTGTTTTTGTAGTTTACTAAGGTGAGTGACAATTTGACTCACATTTTTTCTTATCACATTTCAGGCAGAAGCTGCAGACAGAGAAGGAGGAATCCCAATGGAAATAAGTGTACAACCTATGGACATAAGTGGTTTCTCTACCGATGAAAAAAATCATGAACTATTCACAGCCGAATTTGTTGCACCCTGTTTAATTTTTCTGCCATACACCGCTGAACTTGAAGTTGAAGGGTCTTTAGCCTTTTCTAAAGGCACACATGTACAATTGCTTAACTTTTTTGGATATGTGCTCCATGTTCCCTTTTAGTTTTGTTTCTTACAATGATTCTATAATCAATAGTTTTCATATATTTTCACAGGCTACCAAGCCTTCAAATTGTGAACATGAGAAGAAGTTCTTCCTGGTTTTCTTTTGCGTACCGGTTAGTCCAGGAAAGAGTCGATTGATATGGTCTTTTCCAAGGAATTTTGCAGTTTGGGTTGATAAGATTGTCCCCAGATGGATATTTCATCTAGAGCTAAATTTGATTTTGGATTCAGACCTGTATCTCTTGTATAAGCAGGTAACAAAAAAACAGCTTGCTCTTTTTTTAGTTTACATATGATCATCACATGATCGTGTTGTTGTAAAGTGCAGGAGCAAAGGCTAATGGAGATTGGAAATGCTAATTGGCAAAAGGCTTATTTTGTTCCGACAAAATCGGACGCCTTGGTGGTTGCTTTTAGGAAGTGGCTGACTAAATACGCTGGCGGTCAGGTCAACTTTGGTAACAGGTTCGACGACGCCCTCCTTCCGCCAACGCCTCCTCGCGAACAGCTAATGGATCGGTAATTGGTCAACCAACTCCTCTATATTTCATCTGGTTAATAGACGTCTAACTGATGATGTTGTGCATTGGGTATGAATAATGAATCTTGATCAGGTACTGGTCTCATGTGAAGAACTGCACAAGTTGTAGTGGTGCATACAAGGGGCTTACAACAGCTCAAGTCATGCTCCAAGTTGTGTCTCTTGGGTTGGTAGGGTTCGTCGCTATTGCGACAATGCAGGGTGAGGGGTTCAGGGTTTGGCTAGTGTCTTTGGCATTGATTGCTATTGTGGGTTCCAAGTGGCTGTCTCGGTTTGTATACAAGAATTTTCATTACCATGGCTATGATCATCGACGTTTGTAAGGCATGTTTTTTTTTTTTTGTAGAAACGTTTGCAAGGCATTGTGTCATAGGCATCGACATTTATTGGTATGCAAAAATATTATGTTGGTTAACATTGTTATTAGGATATTCGACCAAAATAAATACTGATATAAGGATATACAGAAGTAGGTTCCGGTAAAGAGAGCCCTTGTGGTGAGGAGTGAAAACAACCTCTTATGGTGAGGAGTACATCATCCACTAAATTTACCTTCTTACCATATAATGGATATGATCCAACCTCAAGTGGTTGGTCTAGTGGAGCATGACAAGGCATCGGTCTGACAGGTCGCAGGTTTGATCCCCCCTAGTCTCCTTGAGGTGAGACATATGTATAAGCCTTTGGGTCTTCCCTGACCTTGGACTGGGGCACCATCCCGTCACCCTAAATTTTTTTTTTTACCAAAAAAAATGGATATGATCCAAATCCTTTTTGATATTTTTTATTTTCATTTATTTTCTTTTTCTAAAAAATAGAATAATATAAAAATTGAACTTATAGTAAACAAAAATTGAACTTGTTGTACAAAAAAATGTATACGTAGAAATTATAAAATTGAGCTTTTAGTACATGTAAATTGAACTGTTAACGTATTAAAAATGAACTTTTGGTTTATAAAAATTGAACTACCACATTTAAGGGTTATAATCGTTTTTTATAAAAAAGATATTTTTCATCTTTTTAAATTTATTTTAATTTTAAACTTTAATTTTTTATTCTTATCTAAACATTTTATTTTTAATTGTTTTATATTCATACAAATTCAATAATATAAAAATCGAACTTGTTGAAAAAAAGTAAACTCATACAAAATGAAAAGTTGAACTAATAACATATATAAAATAAAATTTTATAATTAAAAACTCAACTCTTTGTATACAAAAAATGAACTGTCTTATTTATGTATTATAATCATTATTTTGTAGCAAAAAGTATTTTTAATTAATAAAATATTAATATAAAATAATTTTACTTTTGTGAAAATTGAATTATGTAAAAATTAAACTTGAAAGATATAAAAATTGAAAGATATAAAAATGTAAGTGATGATATACTCTATTTAGAATTTGTTAACTCTTGTATTTTAGGGTTATGTTGAGTGTTCTAGGTTAGACTTTGTGCTTAATTTTAATATTAAGACCGAAAACACAAGAATTCAAGATTCGAGAGTTTTCATGTTGTTCCAGTGAAGTAGAGCCGATTATGTACATGAACCGCGAGCGCGGCGACCCTGGTGCGTGCGCGGTTTGGCTATATATGGCGACTTATTTTCTATCCTCTTCTCTTTTCCTTCTCTTTCCCTTATCTTTGGTAGCTCGGTTGGCATGTCGTCCGACTACTACATATGTAGAGGCTTTCCTTAGGTTTAGGTATTCATTTTTCCTTAGTTTCAATTGGTTGTCAAGTTTGTATTATGGAGAACTAAATCCCTTTTGGGGGATTATTTATGAAGTGATGTGTATTTGATGAATTCGTGAAGTTCTAGTACAATTTCTTACCTTCATTAATATCTCTTCTCTTTGTGCTTAATTCTATGAGCTTTTCCTGATTCTTTGAGCCTGATCAGCTGGTTGAATTATCATAGTTTTATCGTCTAAATTGATTTGTTTTATTGTCTGTGTGAGCATCTCTTTTCTTAAAGGCAATTCTTGATGCTAGGATTGTGGACTATGATATATTAAGAGAGAGAATTGATTCTTTTATCTTGCAATTGACTCGTAGCTTGATCGTTTGATTTGATATCTTGCATATTCTTGTTCTTCATGCTAGATCTAGGTTAAGCGTCCTTGCCTAGGTTTAAGTATTGGTTGGAACGTGGACAAGTAATTGTTTATGATTGGAATTGGAACTAATCAAGGAATTCTAAGAAACTACATGAACTCATGATCGAATAACTCTATATCCTAATCTGATTAAATATCTCATGCTTTCCTTTATTGATAAAACCCTCTCTTAAACCCCCTATTTGTCTTTGTTTTGATTAAATTAAAATTGCTAAAAACGTTGATTCCTTTGTGATAAGCGGTATTTTAGTCACCCTAATATGCTAAGTAAGAACGTTGCTAAGTAATCTAAATTACCCAACTAGGAATGTAGTAGGGAAGTAAGGGTCGATCCCACAAAGACTCGGGTTTTTAATGTTTATTATTATGCTACTCAGAAAAGGGGTTTTTGAAATCAATCTAAGATCTAAACTAACTAGCTAATGAATGCAAAACTAAAGATGAGATGTAAAATATGGGTGAAGTATGCTTAACTAGTTAATATCCATGGTGAACTTGATTATTGATCCTTAATATTAATTCTCTCTTTACCTTGACTACTCTATTGTGGAATTTTAATAACCCAACTTCATAGCATTACTAATCCTACTTCTATTTTAGTTATTAGCCCGACCGGTACTAACAACCCTAATTATCAAATAACCTAGGAAACCTCATAGATTTAACTTGACAACAACATTAAAATCCAAGTATCAATAGAAACATGCATTCAGAGCAACCAAACATCCAAATAACATGCGATTGAATTCTCTTCTCTAATCAACTAGTCCTACCAAACCTAATTGATTAGAGGTTCTACTTTTCATCTAATCAACACTGACCGGTAGTTAGAAAGATTTAGTTATAATTCAACCTAGAAATCATATTAGGTGATCAAGCTAATAAAACCCTAGATCAAACGTATTCAATCAAGCACAGAGAAAACAATCTAGTCAAGGGAAATTAAGAACAATCAAACCTCACAATAATATTTCGCTCACAACTTCAATTAACTAGTCAAGAAAAATATGTTTAACTACTGAAAGACATTGAAAAGCTTACAAAGTTTTCCAAAGGATTTATTCTTCTTCTCCAAACCTCCAATAACCAAGATATCAAGATAATAAAACCTATAACTAAGGCTATCTATATATAGTAATGTCTCCAAAAACACTATCCCAAAACACAACCCACAAGGCCCAAAAAGATCTCGTATAAAACCTCGGACACGGGCCAAACCGCGGTCTAGTCACCCCAAACCGCGGTCTAGTCACCCCAAACCGCGGTCGCGGCTCACCTTCCCAACCCGTGCTTCCAATGCCGAGAGCCAGGACACATCACGTGGCCAAAACACTAGGGATGCAGCCGCATCTTCGTCTCCTCAGCCCGCGTCTCGTATCCTAGACATGGCTTCTCTTCGTTCTTTGCTCAGTTCTTCTATTGGGCGACTCTCATGGCTCGGTTTCCTTCCCGCCTCCTCCAATGCTTCGACTTTCACCTCCTCTACACTTCTTGTCTTCACATCTACAATCAAAAACCACAACAAAGTGTAGATATCCGAATCTTTCTAACAAACTAACAAGACCCGCAAAACTAACTAAAACTAAACCAAAAACCATGAAAATCCTAACTAAACATGCCCTAAAACACTACCTAACAAACATGTGTCTATCAAATTCCCCCATGCTTGAACCTTGCTTTTCCTCAAGCAAGAAATAAAATCAAAGTCACACCACAACTAGCAAGTAAAACATCCATCTCAATATCAATCCCCACTTCAACAAATAAGCTAAACCTTGACCAAAACATCATTGCATACATGGAATAGAAGCTTTCAAAATTAAATCATTCATCCAAGGTAATGTGTTTTGCACTCTCACTCAAGTGTTTAAGGACATGTGTTCCACTCAAAATCAACTTTGAAAGCTAGACTATTATAAGCTTGCATCAGTGTCCTAAATCTCCACTACGAATGACTAAACACACAACAAAAATCACGAGGACTTTTAAGGGTTGTAATGAAGCCAAGGTACAAACAAGTAGGCAGGGAAAATTTGGTCATGTGGTGCTAAAAATCCGGAACAAGTGCTAGCAACAGCTAAAATTACACAAAACCACTTTCAACTTCAGAATTCCACCAACTTATTCACCTTTTTCTTATTACTTTTTCTTTCAACTATTTTCATTCATTCTCTCATATTTTTCTTCTCTCTTTTTTTTTTCCTTTCTTAAGAGACATATTTCTTTTTTCAACTCCTTATCTTTTACTTTCTTTCAACACATCCTTCTTCCTTTTCTTCTTTTAAACCATCCCCATAATACCATAAACAACAATTCTAGTTAAAATCCTAATTCCCGGATGGGTCAAGCTTATATTGGCAAGAAATTGTTTTTATGGAGCTACAAAATAAGGCCAATAGGCTCAAATATAAAGGTTATCAAATCAAGGAATAATGCAAGGTAGATAAGGATAATATGACCTAATGAACATGCCTCAATCATCTTAATGTCATGCATTTAAATCATGTAATGTAGCCTTGAAAAAGAGTCGAAATGCTAGTTCTAGAGCTAGGAAATCAAAGTGATACACTCAAGAAAAAGATGCAATTATGCAATAAAACGCTCAAAATAATCTCACAAGGCATATATGTCTTGAACATCATAAACAATTCAAAATTTTAAGAGAAATTTACCGGAAATCACCCGTACGATAGGCCATATTTCGCTAAACCACCCGGATATTTGGATATTATTTTGGACCACCTATATGATGGTCTCCGTTAACAAAAAAACCACCCCAAGCGAGATTCCGTTAAAAAACCGTTAAACGCGTGTGGCCACGTGGCATTTTAATATTTTTTATTTTCTTTTACACGTTTTAACACTTAAAAAATACCAAAAAACCCAAAAAAAAATTTGAAATTTTTATTTTCTTTTATTCCATCTAAATAATTAATTTTCTTTTTCTTTTTTCATTTTTAATCTTTGAAGTTTTTAAAACTCCATTTTCACCAAAAAAAAATAAAATTAAACCCTTTTCACCAAAAACAATTAAACCTAAAACACCCAACACCTTGACCGGCATCGGCCTCCTCGCTCCGGCCTGCGACAACGATGAAGATCTTGTGGCGCGATCCGAGGGTGGCGGATCCCAATTTATGAGAGGAGCACCACCGAGGTATAAGTAGAGGAAATGCCTTGGTCGCTGCTCAAACCTCCGACATGGTGTCACTGAGGAACACAGGGACCGCCGTTCGTGACTCGCAAATCCCGCTTCCCTCACCCCAGCCACCACCTCGCTCACCCTACTCCGCCCCGATTAAAAAAGAAAAAAAATCAAAATTTTAAAGTTAAAAAAAATAATTATTTAAACGAAATAAAAGAAAGTAAAAAAATTTTAAAAACTATTTTTTTTGGGTTTTTTGGTATTTTTAAGTGTTAAAATGTGTAAAAGAAAATAAAAAATATTAAAATGTCACGTGTTCACGCGCGTTTAACGATTTTTTTTAACGGAATCTCGCTTGGGGTGGTTTTTTGTTAACGGAGACCATCATACAGGTGGTCCAAAATAATATTCAAACATCCGGGTGGTTTTGCGAAATATGGCCTATCGTACCGGTGGTTTCCAAAAAATTTCTCAAATTTTAATGCATGCTCAATCCTATAATCAAGATTAATAACTTACGGAATCATGCTTCAATCCAAAGAAACTTCAACCAATAAGCAAATCATGGGTTCGAAATGACTCTTAACTTAGAAAGACATGTGGTCAAGTAGGAAAATTTGGATCCCAAAATGCAATATTATTTTTTTGTGATTTTTATAGCTTTTTTGTGATTTTTTCTAAATTTTAATCAATGCGAAAAACAAGAAATTAAACATGCAAATGCAACTATATGAATACAATGTAAGACTAATTAAGAAAGAAATCTATTCCCCTATGTTTAAATTTTACATTGTCCCCAATGTAAAGTAAAAGTAAAGAGAAAAGAAAAACTAACCAAGTCAACTATTATTCCGGATCTTGAGGTGGGGGCTGATAAGAAGCACTCGAAGCCTAAGACGAAAGGAAAAGCCCGGGCACAAACACCCTGGAACGCGACTCGACTGGACCAAGACACGACCAAGCTATGGCATGTGCCACCCGAGTTATGAGACCTGCAATGTGAGCTACAACACCGACTTCTCCAAAAATAAAAAATAAAAAACAAAATCTAAGCCTAATGATTGGGTTGCCTCCCAAGAAGCACTTATTTTACATCGTTAGCTTGATGAGTCACCGCCAGTGGCGGACTTAGCTTAGGCCCAGAGGGGGCACTTGCCCCCACTCACATTTTTGTAAAAATATTTTATTAGATATATGTATTTGTTAATTATTGGTCTAAATTCGACATTAACCCATAATTAATTATATTTTAGGTGGCGTTTGGTATAAAATGTACGGAAAGAAAACGGAAAGGAATCAAATTTGTATAGAAAATGGTGAGGATCTTCTTTTTTGGGGATGAAAAATGGAAGGAGAGGGGTAATGGTTAGAGGAGTATGAGTGATTCAATTACCCCATGTTGAGGGGGTGGGGAGAAGTTGCTCAAATTTTGCATGTAAAATGGAAGAAAGGGGTAATGGTTATCCTTTTTTATCAATGAACCATAAACTAAATAATGTCTAGATACATACTTTAACCATCTCCTTTCCCTCCAGAAAAGCCAAACGAACCCTTAATGTATTAGTCCAATATAAATAGACGTCTGAGTTTTTCCAATGCAAAATTATCTAAAAAACCAAAGTTACTCAACCCGATATCATTCGGAAAAAAAAAACAAAGTCTCCCAATATAAAAGCACCCGACCCCAAAATAATCCGTAAACTTGAATTCAATGATCAAATGTAAATGAAATTATCTCATATAGCCATATCTACTTATAAAAAAATACAATATCATTTGATAAAGTAATTTAGATACATTATATATATATATATAAATGTGCTTAAATAGATTTTTTATTTTACAACTTAATAATAATGAATATTTGTTATAATTATAAATTTAAATCTAAGTAAACTAAATATTTAGTGTTAAAGTTAATTAAATTAGGACAAAAATCATCATTCAATATATGGCCAGAATCGAAACCCGAGTCAACCCAAAATCTAAATAATTCGATCAAAATTGACTCAAAAACTCAATTTTACCCGATTAAATAAAAAACCGGCACGATATGGTCCAACTCGATTGTCAAAATATTCGAATTTGAATCAAATTCAGAACGGTCTGAACCCAAAACGATCAGGCCTGAACCCATCCGGACCCACCCGATTAACAACCCTAGCTATTCTCATGGCCTTGCTCAAAAAAATTCTGTATTTTGTATATTTTGCCCCCACTCGCTGAAATTCCTAGGTCCGCCACTGGTTACCGCTCATCTCAAGAGATTCCATTCACATAGAACTCGACCTCTTTCCCATCGAATTCAATGGTTAGCTTGCCCTTCCCAACATTGATGATGGCATTGGTGGTCTTCATGAATGGCCTCCCCAACATTATGTAAGGCTCCCGGTTACCAATGTCCTTCTCAAGCACATAAAATCCGGTGGAAACACAAGTCCATCTACCTGCACATAGACATCTTCAACTAATCCTTTCGAACTAATGTTAGAGTGATCCGCTAGTTCAATGATAGTTGAGGACTTCTTGAGTGGACCAATCCCGAGTGAATCATAGAGGCAAGATGGTATGACGTTAATTGATGCACCTAAATTTAGCATGGCGTGATTAATAGTGGTGTCACTAATAGAACAAGGGATTGAAAACATGCTCGGATCATCACATTTTTTAGGAAGTTTTGTTTGAGTCATTAAGGACACATATTCAATCTCTTTTTCTTTGTTCTTAGTCCCTTTATTGTTCTTATTCCTTTTGATGGCACACAATTCTATAAGAAATTTAGCTTAGCGAGGAATAAATTTAATCAATGTAAGCAATGGGACATTCACCTCACAATCGTTGAAGGTCTTCAACGCCTTGGGAAATGGTGGGGGTAGCCTAGCATGCACCGGTGGAGACTCGGGGGATTCGGCGCTAACGGGCGAAGATGCGGCATGGGTGCCTGGAGAGACGGCCGCGTCATGGCCTGCCTCTGCCCGTGGTTTGGGACCTGTTACTTGGGACTCATCACGCGGGCTGTTAACTCTTGCATTTTATGGTTATATTGAGTATTCTAGGTTAGACTTTGTGCTTAATTGTAATATCAAGACCGAAAACAAAAGGATTCAAGATTCAAGAGTTTTCATGTTGTTCCAGTGAAGAAGAGCCGATTCGATACATGAACCGCGAGCGCAGCGACCCTGGCGCATGTGCGGTTTGGCTACATATTCGAGCGGCTTAATTTCTATCTTCTTCTCTTTTCCTTATTTGTCCCCTATCTTTGGTAGTTCATTTGGCATGTCTTCTGACTACTATATATTTAGAGGCTTTCCTTAGGTTTAGGTATTCAATTTTCTTTAGTTTCAATTGATTGTCAAGTTTGTATTTTGGAGAACTAAATCCCTCTTTGGGGGGGTTATTTATGAAGTGATGTGTATTTGATGAATTCGTGAAGTTCTGGTACAGTTTCTTACCTTGATTAATATCTCTTCTCTTTGTGCTTAATTCCATGAGCTTTAGATGATTCTTTGAGCCTAATCACCTGATTGAATTATCATAGTTCTATCGTCTAAATTGATTTGTTTCATTGTCTGTGTGAGCATCTCTTTTCTTGAAGACAACTTGATTCTAGGACCTTGGACTAGGATTGAGAAAGAGAGCTGATTGTTTTATCTTGCATTTGACTCGTAGCTTGATTGTTTGATTTGATATCCTGCGTATTCTTGTTTTTCATGCTAGATCTAGGTTAAGCGTCCTTTCCTAGGTTTAAGTATTGCCTGGATCGTGGACATGTGATTGTTTATGATCGGAATTGGAATTAATCATGGAATTCAAAAACTAGATAAACTCATGATCCAATGATTCTATATGCTGATCTGATTAAATGTCTTCTACTTTCCTTTATTGATAAAGTCCTCTGTTAAACCCTCTATTTGTCTTTGCTTTGATTTAATTAAAATTGCTAAGAACGTTGATTCCTTTGGGTTCGACCCCTTGCTTTGATTTAATCAAAAGTAATATTACTTTTGATTTTGGCACGACGACTTTAGCCGAGTCAGTAAGACTAATCTTGAAAATTAAAGTAATTTCTTTAAAATAAAAAAAAAAATAAAAAAAATCTAGACCATGTATTAAATGATAAGGGAGATAAATCCAATGGATATACTACTCACTATTGGGAGTTATCCTCACCATAAGACTAGTCCTCACTTGAACCAAAATCTATGAGGGTATGGCATGACCTAATGATTTACTTGGGTATTTAATATTTAGGGCCCGTTTGGTATTGATATCTAGATATCAGGTATGGGTATCGATATCACCCATACCCATATCTGTTGTTTGGGATTTTAGATATCGGTATCAATTTGATATCTTTTGATATCTTCCTATATCATTTTGCTATCACTTCATATACCGAAAGAGACACCGGTATGAGCGATATCACAAACTCCGCCTTTGCAGGGCCGTGGTGGGCTAAGTAGGAAGTTGAGGGAGTTGGCCGGAGTCGGAGCGTGGGTTGCTGGAGTCGGTGTTTGGACGGGGCTAGTGACGGGAGAGAGAGCGGAAGTCGGGCGGGGCTGTGTCGTCGCTCGGAGTCTAGGTGGGTAGTCGGTGAAGTTTGAGTTGGTCGGCGAAGACCCAAAATTTGCAGATCTGGATTTGGGTGGGAGCTTTGAGCAGGCGAGAGGTTGAAGAAGGGTGGACCCGCTTCTCTCCTGTGTTGGGTTGGTGGGTTTGGTTAATTAGATTGTGAGTATATTAATTAAGTAGGGAATGGATTTTGAAGAAGTGTTCGATGGGCCAAGTAGAATTAGGGAAATTAATTAGCATGAGATGGATGAGTCATATTGAGCCTCGTTGGGTAGTGTTCGATTTTGAAGAAGGTTTGGGCCAAGTTTTCGTTTGGTATCTGATATCAAAACACTCTAGACCAAACAACGTATATGAGATATCAAGTGGCATCGACAACATACCAAACAAGGATATCAGATATCAACCTCATACCCATACCTCATATCCGATATCCATACCCATACCTGATATCCGATATCTAAGATATCGATACCAAACGAGCCCTTAAAGATATCGATTATCCGAAACTTGTTATTTGTTCTATTGTAAATATAGATACTAGCTTGGCATCAAAGTGATATTAAGAAATTTTAGCTTGAATTTGTGTTCAATTTTCAATATCGGAAGAGTTTATCTCTTCCACAATTCATTTTACCAAAAATAGTAATCGTATTCGTTAAAATATATCATATATTTGTTGTGTGTTACTATGATAGATCAACAACAACGACGAAACCGACAGTTCGGATCACCTTTTTGGAACCATATGAAATCGTCGGTTGCCCAGTTCCTTGTAGGGGAACCGAAACTGGAACAATCAAATATTACTTCTAGTTTAGCCTAGAAGTGCAAAGATATTACCATTTCTTTCTTGATACTATTGAAATAAGAGAACTGTTTTAAGTCCTATCTACGAGGGTGTGCAAAAATAACAATAAAAAAGGTGAAACATAATGTACAATTGATTTATCAGAACAAGCACTGAAGAATTGAATATTACTATATGTAGCGTATTAGTTGAGAGTTCGAAACCCTAGAATGACATTAATTTTTTAACTTGCAATTTTTAAAGAAAAAAATGGCTAAGTAGGAGTTTTGGGCTTCTTTATGGGGCACTTAAACCATAGGCGAATTTAATATATTAATTAGTCGATTTTTTGAAAATGCCCGTGATAAAAAAAAATTGCATGCATGCCACCAAATATCCGGTAACTACCCATCTTGCTAACGCATATTTTGTCACTGGCCAGAAATGTCATCACCCCTAATTTTCGTCCATATCCTGTCACCTTTCATCCTGTCATCACTTAATTTTTGTCCAGTCTTATCATCGCTTAAACTGTGGTTAAATTTTGTCGTTGTTCATAGGTTATCACCTACTTTAATATCACCGAATTTGTCATAAGATTTTTCATCAATTAAATTTTTTCATAAGATTTGTCACGACGTACAAAACTTTATCACCATATACTTACAAACGACTTGTCACCACGTATAAAAAACTTATCACGTCGTATAAAAACTTGTCATCAACAGAACTAGGACCACCCAAATTGCAATAAACTTTTCATCATGTACAAAACTTGTTATCAAAATTTATTAGTAAGCCTACGTGGGATTTGAACCCACATTACCGTGCGTTGAGCACGTTGCTTTAACATTTGAGCTAATATGTATACTTAAAATTAATATAGAAACAAATTAAAAATAGTAAATTAAGTCATCGCATTTAAAACTTGTCATCATGTTTAAAATTTGTCACCACGTTTTAGAGCCTATCACCACGTTTAAAACTCCTCACCATGTACAAAACTCAGCTTGTCATCATCAAAACCCATAAACACAAAACACCAAAATCAAAACTAGGCGAAGAAGTATGTGAAAGGCAAGAGACGGTGAAAATACCCATAAAACCAACTTTTCATCACCAAAACTCATAAATAACAAATTTGCCATCACCAAAATCCATAAACACATAACTTGCACCATCAAAACCCATTAACAAAAAACTTATCATCACCAAAACTCATAAACACAAAACTTCTCACCATCAAAACCCATAAACAAAATATATGTCACCAAAGCGATCCCGCTTGTTTACCCACAGTGGTGGACGGTGTCGTCGGTAGAAGAACGGTGTCGGCTCCCATCTTTCTTGATCTTGAGCTAGAGTTTCTATATCTATCCCCACCGACGCCGCCCACCTAGGCCAACCGCCTCGCTCACCGCCAACCTCGAGTCTGGCTTCCCTTTTTTCGAATTCGATAATTCGGTTCTCGATGACGCCCTTGAAAAGCCGACGGCCAAGACCTTGTCACAAAATTTTTGGCAACTCTTGGGTCTCATCACTACTTTATTAATTTCCTATTTTGATAGTCTTTTTTCTATTTTATAGCCTTTTTAATATATGGATTATTAAAGATGAAGGGCTTTAATTTATTTCAAAAATATATGGCTTTTAACATATGAAGTTTTTCTTATATTTGTAAATTTTAAACTTTTGATATTTGATAAGAATACTTTATAAATACATGTGATATATTATTTGATAGTTGAGATTGTTTTCTAATGTGTTGACTTGATTTTGTAGTTTTAATATATTTAGGACCTCTTATTTTATTTGTAATGGTTATTAGATATATACTTATATATATGGGATTTTGTGATTTTTTCTTATATCTATAATTTTAATCCTTTTACTAGTTATATTTTTTTCTACAATAGTTTTCTCTCATGAAGTTGAATAATTTAAATTCAACAACTACAAACTAGCTAGTATAACTTAACAAGTTTATTAGGTCTAAAACTTTTTTTTATTAAAACTTTAGTACCGGAACTAGTATCAGTCTCGTGCCTTGAAGGCACGCTCGTAGGAGCCACTGATGAACAAAGCATTGAAGACTCGATTTTGATAGGTAAAAACTTATTTTAAAATGTATATAATGTTATTGAAAAGAAAATCTTATTTTTATAAAAAGAATTAACAAGCAAATATTATGTGGATTTTTGGGCATAAAACGTGCAAACTTTCTGGAAAATTTTAATTTTAGAAAACGTGCAAATATTTTATTTTTTAAAAAAAATAAATAAAAAAGGAAATTATGATATAAGAATATTTTTAGAAAAATTATGTGAAAATGTTAATGTACAGTTTATTCTAGAAAAATAACTAAATGGAAATTAGTAGATAAGAATATCTTTAAAACTTTTGTGTGAAATGTTTTGGTATAAAATGTATAAATAATTTTTTTTATAAAAAAAGTTAAGATTGAATTTAAATACACAATTAAATCAAGGTAAAAGGTCAAAATATATTTTTATTGAAAATTATAAAGAGTGGATTTTTATTATGTGTATAACTTTGGATAGATTTTTTTAAGATTTGGATAGATAATCTTAATTTAAAAGAAAACAATATATTTTGTAATTCTAGATTCGGCAATACGTTTGATTTGGATACATTTTATTAATTATGATAAGAAGACATGTAATGTGGGGTCTACAATGGAATTTGAACAGTTAAACAAATTAAATTATTTTAATAAAAATGGTTGATGCGGCCCAATAAAAAGTTGACACATGTGGTGCTAAATATTACTTTTAAGCTCTGCTTTAGTATACAGTTATGATTTATATTCAACCAACTTAATATTTTTATATATTTTTTACACATGGCCTCCTAAAATGATCGGACTCCCTGACTATTTTAAAACTTTTTTGCTTTGTGACTCATACACTAAAAATTCATCTTGCACCTTTATCAAGGCATTGGCATTTTTTGTGGCATGTCAAATCAACTTCCTAGTATTGAGATTGATTTGAAGCTCTCCTATTTTTGATACACATGTGATCGAGTTGTGATGATGATCAATCACCTCAATCAGAGGGATCAAGAGATGATGATTCTTGAATTAGGTAGGCCAACACCAACTCTAATAAGTAGCATATCAAGATTCATAATGAGCCATTCACTTACTCTCCTTTGAGATCGCATAAACTTCTTCCATGGCTTCCATCACCCTATCCACACTAGTTCTACCCAACACAAGACTAACCAATCTCAAAACTCCAAAACTCTCATCCCATTTCCATGGTCACAACTTCAAGCTCCAACATAACCTCAGATTCTACACTACTTCTTGCTCTTCTGTTGCACCTGAACTCACCAAGGAACCTTCTAAGCCAGAAGACAATTTTGATTGGTTCTCGCAATGGTACCCCATTGCACCAGCTTGTGATCTGGACAAGAAAGTTCCTCATGCTAAGAGAGTGATGGGGATTGACTTGGTTGTGTGGTGGGGCAAGAATGAGTCGACTTGGAAGGCGTTCGATGACCGTTGTCCTCACAGGCTGGCGCCTTTGTCAGAGGGCAGGATTGATCAATTGGGTCGTTTGCAGTGTGTTTACCACGGTTGGTGTTTCAATGGATCAGGGGATTGCAAGTTCATTCCTCAATCACCTTCACATTCCCCTCCGGTAATCAAATTATGTCTTTCATCATACTTACTTTGCTATGTTGTTTATATCTCTATACAACATAACAAAGTTTTGACGTCTACATACATGATGATGCAGTTTCATGAATTTAAGAAAGCTTGTATGGCTGCTTATCCATGCACTGTACAGAATGGAATTGTGTGGTTCTGGCCAAATAGTGATCCACATTACAAGAACATTCTTACCCAAAAAGCTCCTCCTTTTATTCGCGAACTTGATGACCCTTCATTTACCAACTCACTAGGGACTAGGGACTTCCCTTACGGGTCCGTAGTATATGCTACCCTTTTGTTTTAATAGCTTGAGTGTATGTTTGTCAGTAACATTAGAGATTTGCATTTCAGGTACGAGGTATTAGTCGAGAATCTCACAGACCCTGCTCATGTACCTTATGCTCATTATGGAGTACTTACTCCTAAAGGCCAAAACAGATAAGAGCTTCTATATATTTGCCTAGTGATATCTTGCTGTGTAATTATGCTTCTTTTTTTCGGTGACAAGTTGCTATGGTTTTGTAGTTTAAGGTAACTGACAGTTAAAATCTCATTCTCTCATCACACCACAGACCGAGATTGCAGACAGAGAAGGAGGAAGGCCATTGGAAATAAGTGTACAAATTATGGACATTAATGGCTTCCTTACCGATGAAATGAACCATGAAATGTTCACAGCAAAGTTTGTTGCACCTTGTTTAATTGTTCTGCCATACACCGCCAAACTTGAAGTTGGTGGATCTATGACCTTCTCAAGAGGCGAACAAGTACAGTTACTTTGCTTATGTTGCTATGAATTTCATTTGTTCCTCTTATATGATTTTGTAATTAACTTGTTCATTTAATTCATAGGACGACAAGTCTTCAAATTCTGGTCTTGAGAAGAAGTTCTTCCTGGTTTTCTTTTGCGTACCGGTTAGTCCAGGAAAGAGTCGATTGATATGGTCTTTTCCAAGGAATTTTGCAGTTTGGGTTGATAAGATTGTCCCCAGATGGATATTTCATCTAGAGCTAAATTTGATTTTGGATTCAGACCTGTATCTCTTGT
The DNA here is from genome assembly GCA_934048045.1 of Polygonum aviculare. Classification (NCBI taxonomy): domain Eukaryota; kingdom Viridiplantae; phylum Streptophyta; class Magnoliopsida; order Caryophyllales; family Polygonaceae; genus Polygonum; species Polygonum aviculare. The sequence continues at coordinate 11,500,856 of OW204023.1, read as the reverse complement.
ATAAGCAGGTAACAAAAAAACAGCTTGCTCTTTTTTTAGTTTACATATGATCATCACATGATCGTGTTGTTGTAAAGTGCAGGAGCAAAGGCTAATGGAGATTGGAAATGCTAATTGGCAAAAGGCTTATTTTGTTCCGACAAAATCGGACGCCTTGGTGGTTGCTTTTAGGAAGTGGCTGACTAAATACGCTGGCGGTCAGGTCAACTTTGGTAACAGGTTCGACGACGCCCTCCTTCCGCCAACGCCTCCTCGCGAACAGCTAATGGATCGGTAATTGGTCAACCAACTCCTCTATATTTCATCTGGTTAATAGACGTCTAACTGATGATGTTGTGCATTGGGTATGAATAATGAATCTTGATCAGGTACTGGTCTCATGTGAAGAACTGCACAAGTTGTAGTGGTGCATACAAGGGGCTTACAACAGCTCAAGTCATGCTCCAAGTTGTGTCTCTTGGGTTGGTAGGGTTCGTCGCTATTGCGACACTAGAGGAGGGATTGAGCGTTTGGTTGGTGTCCCTTGGAGTGATTTGCTTTGCGGGTTCCAAGTGGTTGTCTTGGTTCGTATACAGAAACTTTCATTACCATGACTATGATCATCGACGTCTGTAAGACATTGTGTTGTTTGGTGTTTATGGTAATAACATGCGGCTTATGTAATCGATTATTGTAATGGTATTAGTATGCAAAAAATATTTGTTGGTTTGATGATGGTATTAGGATGTTAGAGTATATGGCCTATGAGTAGGCATGTGGATACTTAGTATCTAATGGTATTTGATCTTAAGGCTTTGTTCGACCCAAATGATATTATGCAAAATTATTTTTGCAAAGATGGTTCAAAACCAAACATGAACAAAAAAAATATATAAGAAAGGGTCCATCTTTTCCATAATTTTATATATATATATATATATATATATTTATATATATTGTTTGGTGTGCATAATCTCTTTTTCAAAATAATATATTGTTGTACATAATATGGTATGTGCCGAACAGATCTTAAAATGTTGCTAAGTTGTTTGGCCTATAGAAAATGGATATGAGCTTTATACAGTATTTTATTTTGAAAATTTTCTAGGTGTATCAAAAACATAGTTCATAATCTTACACGTATCTGTATTCTGTATTCATTGATTAAAGATGTTTTCAGTATCAGTATCAGTATCTCATACATCTATTATCGATAAACTATCGATTGTTTGAGCCAAAATTCTCCCAAGGAGGAACTCTGGCCTAGATCGGGCCTGATCAAGTAAACCTAGAAGAACTTGAAAGAAAATCGTGTGCTTTGTATTGATAGGAAATATGTGAATGAATGTGTCGAACGAATTGACTTTCCTAAGGGTTACATTTAGCTTATATATATAGACCCTAGGAGAATAATTTATTGATTCGGCCTATTTTGTATGGGTTAACTCTTGTATTTTAGAGAATTATTGAGATTGTTTAGCTTAGATTTGAGCGTTGATGTAATACGAAGACCGAAGACACGAGATGTGAAGAATCAAGAGTTTTTAGAGCCAAATTGAAAACAAGTTCGCTACTGCATAGATTCCGCATGCGCGGTGCCCATGCCGCGGTCACGGTGACGCAAGACGACGGCATTCAAGACTCGTGAAGGCCGCGGTCACGCTGCCATGGTCGCGGTAGAAGCCGACTTGACCAACCCGAAGTTTGACCCGTCGCGGGCGCGGTGGGAGTGCCACGGTCGCGGTGGTGCTAGATTCCGAGACGGACGAAATCTTTTCTTTTCTATCTTTCGCCTCTTTCCTTATCTATCTCGAGGAGCATGTTCCTTGGGCAGGAGTTTGCCCTAGGTTTTAGGTATCCAATCCCATTGTTATCCAATTGTTATTTCAATAAAAGTGTTTTCTTTCTTTGTAATGGAGAACTAATTCAATCAAGGAAGCTTTATTATGAAGTTGTGAAATTTTGGTAACTTCTGTATCCTTAGGTCTCTATTGATACTCTTGTGCTTCATATCATGATCTTGGTTTGATTATATGAGCCTGATCAACTTGTTTAATTGGCTTAAATCTATTGTTTGAATTAGTATTGGTTGTTGTCTAAGCATCTTTTCTATTCTCGAAACAACTCTATTCTAAGACCGTGGACTAGATTAGGGAAGAGTATTCTATGATTGTTTTGTGCATGAGACTCATAGCTTGATTGCATTATTCGATTTCCTAATATCCTTGTGTATATTGCATGATTTGAATTAAGCATCCTTGTTCATATCATAGTTTTGCTAGGACCGTGGACTAGCAAATAATTAAGATAAGGATTGGAATTGACCTAGGAACATAAAGAAGTGGATGAATTCATGATCAACAGATTAATAAAGTAGAATTGATTGAATGAACTCTGCTTGTTAAAATTGATTGAAAACCTCTCTCAAAATCCCCCCTTTTGTTACTTTGCACGAAACACACTAAAATCTGATTAAGAAACTAATTCGTTTGGGTTCGACCCCTTGTTTGCTTGCTATACTTTTGTTTGCTTGTTTGGGTTTTTATCTTTGATTTTTGGCACAACGACTTTAGCCGAGTCATTTATCTTAAACAAAGATATGATCTAACGAAAATCTATCTAATCCTGGCTTCTAACGATATAATCCATAAGAATCTATCTTGTTTTCGGATATGGCTCCGGGTCTTCCCTGTTCAACCGACTCTCATCCTACCAAAGATTTGCCGCTTTCCAAACATGTGCTGGAGATTCTCTGGCTAGGTATTGATACTTTTTTGTCTAAAATTCGGGTCCAACAATACCCCTAAATGCAACGTCCAAATTTTGATTTTTAAATTTGAATGGTGCATTTATTTGATGGGACGTTAGGAAGTGCCTAGGTTTTCAGGATTTTTCTCTACAAAAACCCTTCTGCGTCCATCTTTTTTCCATCATTACTTCGTATTCATCTTCTACCTTTTCGTCTTTGATGGATCTGTGTTAGTACCAGAAGTCGCCGACACCTACGATGTCGTCGACCAGAGTTAACAACCTTAGGTTGTGCAGCGGAAATTCAAACACAAGAAAGACTTTAAGTTACCGGTTTCGAACACAGGTATTTAGAGTGGAAACCCTCCACAAACCAACTAGTTTGTCTCGGGAAAAACCACTTGCCTCCCAAGCTTCTCACTTGGTAGGACTTAAAGAGTACTTCGACTCGTTGTATTGATTTCTCGGGCTTACAAAGGTTCTCCTACTCCAAGATGCGAATCCCACGCCCTCTTGCAAATACTCTGCCTATGTACTCAACCCTCACCCAATACAACTCCTCTCGTACCCTCCCGTCCACAGACTCGAATCACACGAACCTGTCTTCTACCCTCTCAGCAACACTCGCACAGTACAATATCGTATCGGAAACTCTCAGAAACCCTTACAGAATAGTGCCTCAGTTTTGCGCCGTTCCCACCTAGTTTCCTAACTCTTCTTCGTTCAACCCCCCAAACTCTCTCAGGACACCGAACTGAATATATAAACTAGGTAGATTGTGGTATAATTCTTCCTTTTTGCCCAAGGAAAGAATTAGACACAATCCTTACAAATCTTTCCTAATTTGCTCCTTAAGACACGATAAAATCTTCCTTAATTATCTCGGAATAATCCATGAAGATTTTCGGCATGTATGAACTTCTTCTTGCCTTAATAGAACCTCCAGAATCCTTCTGCCGCGTTTTCCTTAAATCTGCTACGCGCTTTGCCATTTATAGAGTTCCGCTCGGCTTCGGATTTCTGGGCAACCAGGTTGTCGAGGTGGTCGGCGACTTCTGAGTTTATCTTTGTGACGTCGGCGACTTCTTGTCAGCAACCTGTTTGGAACCATCAAAACACACACACAGATTTTCTAACAGTCTTCGCTCTCGATCTCTTCCAGGTAAACCCTCTTCCTTCTTCTGTTTTCTTTCTCTCTTGCTTTTTCATGGCAAACCGATCGCCCTTTACTTCTTCACAAGCGTTGAGCGCACTTGATCTTCACCCCTGTGAGATGTCTTGGGATGAAATCGCCGAGTGGGTCTCGTTTGGGGGTTTTCCAGAATGAACCCGATTTCACGCCCTGTCAACCGAAAGGATCGATTGGGTCCGAAAGGGTTTGGTTTGTTTTCTCGATTACCCCTTTACTCTTGGCCTCAAATTTCCTTTTTCCGATTTTATCAGAGACTTCCTTGGTACTTTGAAAGTTACTCCTTGTCAAATCCTTCCTACAACCTGGCGTACCCTTGCTCGAATAGATGAGCTCGCTGTGAAGTGGGGGCTCGAGATGACCATAGACGAACTTCTTCTTACTTACAAATTTTTTCCTCAAAGGGCTGATCGCATAACCCTCCATGCCAGAAATGTCAAAAACCCTTTAATCCCAAAGCTAAAAATGCCTTCTCGGCGCTGGCAAGCCCGATTCTTTTTTATCGAATTAGCGTCTTAGGGAGATCTTACTGGTGATGTAAAGGAGGCCTTTCGAGATGGGTGGAACACATCTCGTAAGATGCCCTGATTTCCCTTTAATCTTCCTGTTCTTCTTCTTGAGTTTTCCTTGCCCTAATTGTGTTCGTCTTTTGTTTGTGCAGTGTCGGTGGGTATTAACTCAAGGTGTACGGATACAGGTGTTTGTCGTCGGCTACTGAAGATCAAGGCTGAAAAGCGAAAGCCTAGGAAGATCTGTCCCAAACCAGAAGACACCGGAGACGACGAAGAATCTCCAGAATCAGACGAGGACGAAATTGAGACCAATGTCACCCCTCTCTATTCAGACATGGCAAGCTCATCCAAGAAGAAATCAGGTTAGAAATTCCTCTTTCTAATTTTGTTTCTTACCTTGATAAGATTTTCATGTAATTTGCCTTTAACTTCTTGTCGTTTTCAGGCCCGTTTTAAAGAATTTGGGGGCCCTGTTCTATCTTAAAAATTAGACCCTTATATATTATAAATTTTTAGTAAATTTTAATGCATATTAATATAAGATGTACATTTTTCGGTGACACCCAATTTGAATAAGAAATATATATTCTAAAATAGTATCATGCAACGATAAAATTATATAATATAAGACGTAAATTTCCGGTTGAGAAATCTGGAAATTGAAATGTGAGAGAAGATGGGTAGATTATCCATAAAAATAGGAGAAATTAATAGAAGAAGGTTTGAAAAATGAAAACATTTAAAAGCAAATAGGGAAAATAAATGATAGCTTGAAAATAGGGAAATTTTGATCGTTAGAGAGTGATTAGGTGTAATTAATGCTACCTAGCAAACAAGATTAATTAATGGAAATGTTGGGGAGGAGTACGCGTGTGAAATGTTGAGGTGGAAGAGTGGTTAAACTAGAGAAGCAAACCTTTATTAATGATTTTTTTAATTATAGTAAACATAAAAATATTGGGCCCTTGTATTTTTGGGAGGCCCTGAGCTATTGGGCTTTTTGCACACCCTCATCTACGGGCCTGGTCGTTTTTCCTTTCTGATCGCTTCTAGGAGCTATTGTCGACACCTCTACTGTGGCTATGGTTCGTAGATTGAGATCTGGCGGCCCTAAACTTTTCTCTTCACCGACTCCCTCCTCATAAATTAAGAAACCTTCATCGTCCAAATGGAAGAGGACCGAAGAATCTCTAGTTCCAGCCGCCGAGAAGAAAGATCCCAAGGATCTTTTGGGTGTTTTCGGGGAAACCTTGCTTCCAAGTGTCAAGTCAGACTTTCAAGCCCTGACTCCTGACACCGCCTTCAGTCACGTCGGCACGACCTTGGGAATGGTAAGTAGTATTCACAAAGTCTTAGATATTCGTCATTGTTTTTCTTTGATACGTTTTTGCTGTTTCTTTGGGTTGTTTTTTATTTGCACTTACTTCTTCTTTTCTTGTCCATCTCAGGCTTTCCAGGAATTAATGGCTAGCAATAGCCGTTGCCGGGATGGGTTGTCGAGGTTGGAGGAGCAAGCAAAGAGTGTCGGGGATGCATCTGCCACTTCTTAGAGGAAGGTCCGTAAGCTCCAATCTTTAGTGGATGCTTTGACGGTCCAGGTGGAAGATCATCAAGCTGAGAAGGCATCGCTGGAGACCTGGGCGCTGGAAGCCAAGAAGTCGGCGAAAGATTTCTTTCAGGTGGTGGTGCAGGTGTCGGCGTACTATACGTTGAAATCGCAAGTGGAATTTCTCCAGCATTTGGCTGACGGCAAGGGTGCCAACTGGGACTTGAAGGCCCAGCAAGACGCCTTGGAGGAGTATTTCGCTGCGTGCAACCCTCCACCTGGCAAGGAGTTCCTAGAGGCGGCGGAGCAAGCAGACGAAGGAGGCGCGACCGAAGAGGACCCCAAGCAAGGTGAGGAGGAGGGGACCCCAAAGAAGGCTGCTAGTGAGGTGGATGCTAGATATGAGGAGGAGACTAAAGATGAGGAGGAGACTTCTACCCCAGCTAAGGACAAGTGACCGCTGCCCCTTTTTTATAAGAACTTTTAGCTGTGTTTGTTTTTCTGCCTTTGTTTTGACAAAAAAATTGATGGTTTTTTGGCCTGAGGGCCTAGACTTCTTCGATACTTCTTGGCCTACGGGTCGTAATTGTGGTGAAATTCTGGCCGAGGGCCAAGACTTATTGTGGCGTCATTCGCTTTTGACGCCTCTTGAATGGTGCTTTTATATGTGTTGTTTTGCCAGTATCATCTCTTTTGCTTTATTTAGCATATTTGAGTTAGTGTAGGGCAGTGATCTGGAGATTCTCCAGGAATATGTTTGCCCGTATGTAGGTGAATGCGTTAGTAGATCAGCATTCAGGGGGAAGTGTTATGTGCCTTCCTCTCTAGCGCGTTAGTTTGTTCCTAAGAGGGTCCTTTAAAACTTTGTGCTTTAATTACTGCAAAGGTCCGTGCATAGTTGGTTATGATTAGGCATCCTTTGGATCCTTGAGTTAAGACTTAGGATGTACTGTCATCGCGGCGTCCCGCACATTTTGGCCATTGGGTTATATTTGCTATAGCTTTCCCCTTTCAGTACTAGTCGGATGTTCTACATTGATCGGACTTAGATGGGAGGTGACCGACTTACGGGTCACTTCGCCAACGTTGTATGCGTAACGACATCGCCATTTCTAGGCGGTATAACCATGTATTTGGACAATGGTGTTTTTGTTTTTTTTTCAATGCGTTTCGTTTAGTTATGGAACTTAGAATGGCGTGTATTTTGCATTTTGAGCAATAATTGAGTTATGGGAGAATATATATCTCGCGAAACATCATGCATAAATAGGTGTAAAAATTTCTAAGCTATGAATGAGAAACATCGTTCGACAGTGAGGGCAAGTGCCTTGAGTCGCTTATTAAAGAAAAGTCAAATTCTGATAAAAAAAAGAAAAGAAAAGTCAAAATGTCCTAAAGATATTCTAAGCTAGAGCTAGATAATGACTAGAGAATCACTACGAACAAACCAGTTCAAACGTAGTACTTCTTCAGGTGGGTTGCGTTCCACCTTCGGGGTACGACCTTTCCATCCTTGGATTCGAGTTGGTACGCTCCATTTCCGGCTACCTTGGTGATTTTGTAAGGCCCTTCTCATGTAGGTCCTAACTTGCCAACGTTGGCTTCCGCGGTATTCGGGAAAACTTTGCGCAACACCCAATCTCTCAGTTGGAAACTCTTCGCCCGAACGTTTTTGTTGTAACTCCTTGACACTTGTTGTTGGTACTTCGCAATCCGAGCATGGGCAGCTTCTCTGAGCTCTTGGACTGTATATAATTCTGCTTCTAGCTCTTGCCTGTTGCTGTTGGAGGTGGCAAGTCCGTACCTGGCAGTGGGAACCGCGACCTAGGTTGGGATGATGGCTTTGCAGCCATGTACCAAGGAAAACGGCGTTTGGCCGGTTGCTCCCTTAATGGTAGTGGGGTCAGCACAAAGCACATAAGACAATTCTTCTGCCCACTTACCATTCGATTTTATCAGCCGCTTCTTTAGGTTGTTAATGATGAATTTGTTACTAGCTTCGGCTTGTCCATTGGCTTGTGGGTATCTTGGTGTGGATGTGACCAAATCGATGTTCCACTCTTTACAGAAGTCACGCATCTTCCTGCTTATGAATTGAGAATCATTGTCGCAAGTGATCTCTACGGGAATCTGGAACCTGCTTAGGATGTTCCTTTTAATGAACGAGATGACTTGCTTGTCCTTGATCTCTCGAAAGGCTTCAGCCTCGATCCATTTAGGGAAGTAATTTGTTACATCTAGGAAGAAAACTTTTTGTCCCGTGGAAGGGGATAGCTTGCCAACGATGTCCATTCCCCATCGCATGAATGGCTAGGGGGTGACCGATGGGTGGAGAATCCCTGGTGGTTGATGTGGAATTTGCGCATGGCGCTGACAGGCGTCGCAGGCTTGGGCATACTTGGTCGTGTCTTGGCGAATTGTCGGCACATACTTGTTGGCTATGCTTCGTCCTCTAGTGTGGTTGCCGCAGTCTCCGCTGTGCACTTCACGCATGACCGCATCGGCATCTTCTCTATCAATGCAGCGTTGTAGGAAACCTAAGGCAGATTTATGGATGAGGAGTCCGTCTACAATGGCAAACCGTGTTGGCTTTGATCTTAGGGCTCTGGCTTCATCCTTGTCTTTAGGTACTTCTCCTCGTACAAGTCAATCGAGGTATGGCTTTGTCCAGTGTGCGTTTGGCGTGACCTTTGGATTGGTGGATCTTTGGACAATATCTGGAGCGAGTTGCTCGGGTGGTGATTCATTAGCTTGTGTCACCGATGTTTCCGTTATGGCCGACTCTAGTAAGTGGACTAATGGTACGCTATTGAATTCCTAGGGGTCTAGGGTTGAGCCTAGGCCGGCCAGGGCATCGGCCGAGGCATTTTGATCCCGAGGAATTTGGTCAAATTTCTCGGATATTGTTTTAAATATCCCAAGGTAACTCGCCATTCTATCATCTTTGGTTTCGAAGATGCCTAAGATTTGATTGATGATGATTAGGGAATCGGCAAGTACCTTGATTCTTTTGATAGACAATTCGATGGCCAACTCTAGCTCGAAGATGAGAGCTCCGTACTCTGACTCGTTGTTGGTGGCTTCAAAGTTGCACCTTAGTGCTTGAGCTATCTTTTCCCCCTTTGCCGACTTTAGCACGACTCCTAGACCTGCCCCCCTTGCATTTGAGGCTTCATCGGTGTATAGCAGTCATTCCTCTTGAGCGTCATCGAGAGACGTTGCTAGGACTTCTTCTTTTGCACTTTCTTCGAGAGTTGGGGTGAAGTCGGCAACGAAGTCGGCTAAAACTTATGATTTGATTAGTTTTCGGGGTTCGTATCTGATGTCGTACCCGCTTAGGTGGATTGCCCACTTCGCCATTCTTCCCGAGAACTCGAACTTCTACATGATCTACCAGAGTGGGTAATTTGTCAGGACAACAATGGTGTTTGACTCGAAGTACGATTGGAGTTTATTGGAGCACATGACTACCGCTAGGACCAACTTCTCGGTTGGGGAATAGCGGGTTTTGGCTGACACCATTATTCTACTTACAAAATAGACTGGAACCTACTCGCAATCTTCGTCCTTGAAAAGAACTCCGCTTAGGGAATTTTCAGACACGGCCACGTAAAGATGTAGTACTTCTTCGGGTACTGGTTTGGCCAACAATAAGGGGTTGGCGAAGTACTTCTTTAGTTCAAGGAAAACAACCTTGTGCTTCTCAATCCATTGGAAGCGCTTGTTCTTTTTGAGTACTTCGTAGAATAGTCGGCACTTTTCTGAGGACTTAGAAATAAAGCGATTTAGTGTTGCTATTTTGCTAGTTAGCTTTTGCACGTCTTTCACAATTCGAGGGGATTTCAAGGACGCGATTGCTCGGACTTGGTCAGGGTTGGCCTCAATCCCTCACTTGGTCACTACATGCCCTAGAAAAGTACTAGACTGTACCCCGAAGATGCACTTCTAGGGGTTTAGCTTCATGTTGTATTTTTCAAGGAGTTTGAATATTTCCTCTAGGTGACCCCTGTGCAGGGAGCTTTGTGTGCTTTTCACTACCATATCATCGATGTATACCTCCATTGTCTTGCCGATGTGATCTCTGAACATGCGATTGACTAATCTCTGGTATGTGGCCCCGGCGTTTCTCAAGCCGAAGAGCATCACGCGGTAACAGTATGTGCCCTGCACTGTGATGAAGGAGGTCTTCTCTTGATCTTGTGGTTCCATCAGGATTTGGTTATAATCGCTGAAGACGTCCATGAAAGTTAGGAGCTCGTAGCCGGCAGTTGCGTCCACCATTGTATCAATGTGTGGAAGCGGGAAGGAGTGTCATAAGATTGGTTGAGCTCCCGGTGTCGATCAGGACTCTCTTCATCAGTACGTTTCCCATGTGTAGGGATATCACTAGGACGCCATGGTGCTACTCGGAGGTGTACTCAACATTAGTGTCATCGAATACGATGGCTGGTCCTGAAGATTCCGCGGCTCCACGTCCTGATGACTAAGGTCGACCAAAATTGCTTTCCCTCGCGTGGCGCTTCGTGGCTGAGTATGTTAGTCCACATATGTTCGATCCCCCAGATATGACGTTGACGACTCTGCCTGGTGTTGGGGGATCCCTTCTCCCTTCTCCCGTTTCCTAACATTGTGTTCGTTGATCTGAGGAAATGTTCGAACGGTGGTCTTCTGATGGTTGTATCGATCACAACCCCACGGTGGGCACCAAATTGTTTGAGCCAAAATTCTCCCAAGGAGGAACTCTGGCCTAGATCAGGCCTGATAAAGTAAACCTAGAAAACTTGAGAGAAAATCGTGTGTTTTGTATTGATAGGAAATATGTGAATGAATGTGTCGAACAAATTGACTTTCCTATAGGTTACATTTAGCTTATATAGTCCCTTGGAGAATAATCTATCTTAAACAAAGATATGATCTAACGAAAATCTATCTAATCCTGGCTTCTAACGATATAATCCATAAGAATCTATCTTGTTTTCGGATATGACTTCGGGTCTTCCCTCTTCAACTGACTCTCGTCCTATCAAAGATTTGCCGCTTTTTAAAGATGCGCTGGAGATTCTCTGGCTAGGTATTGATACTTCTTTGTCTAAAATCCGGGTCCAACGTCAATCATTCATCTTATTAACCGATGAGGTGATAAATCAACAATAATAGAAGTTAAAAAATTGTATATGGTCAAATTATATTTCCTTTATTTTATCATATATGGGGTGGGTTTAGGTGAAAAAATTGATTGGCTGAGAACTGAAATATCTATAGGTTGTTCAATCTTGAAAAGTTGATATCGTTGTTAGTGCACAAAATTTTGCCTTTACTATACACTGATTTATTACACATTTCTTCACTTTCCGTTCCAACTGTTAACCTAACCTAGAACCTGCAAAACAATGGATAAAGGGGGTGGGGACCTGTTAGGCCCTAACGCCAAAAGCCTAAGACGCGATCTAGCCTAGCTCACAGGAAGCCCGTAAACTCGTTCGATGGAATTCAAGAATGGAGCCGAATAGTGCCTTACACGTAATACACGGAATATTCTATCACATGTAACCGAATTATATCATACTTAGGGAAAATTCTATCTAGTATGACTCGTATGTATCTAGTAAATATCATATCTTGTAGATACTTTATCTTAGAGACCCCTATATATACACAAAGGGGGTGAACATTGTAAACATTCACGCATACAATCGTTCATACACGAGACCTAATACAAATTTACACGTTCTTCTTAAAATCATTCGAGTTCGTATTGCTTGATTCTAGCCCGATCTAGGCTAAGGGGTCTCCAATTTAGCTTGGTAGATTTCTAGCTCAAACAAGACCCTTAATCAACCTTCGGTGCCTAATTCAGAAGAGTAGTCATCGACCGAGCGTGAAGGGTAAAGAGCACGAAAAGACAAGAATGCTAGATGGTTGAGCGAATATCTGCTTATTCAATATATGGACCCTTCTACATGGCGAAGATATGCTTATTCAAGACTGCTCCTTGCTTTTTAGAGATCGATTCTAACACCATAATTATGGATCAAACGTTTTCCCTACGGACGACGCCAATTGTTAGTGCGCAAAAATTCTCCTTTACTACACTAATTAATTACTCCTTCCTTCCCCTTTCGTTTCAACTGCTTCCTTAACCTAGAACCTACAAAACAATGGACAATCCAACTCTGATATCTAAGTCAGAAGAGCAGCCGTCGACCGAGCGTACGTCAAGGGTGAGGGACACAAAAAGACAAGAATGATAGAAGACTGAGTGAATATCATCTTGTTTAAGATATGAATCCTTCTTCATGGCGAAAACATATATTTATAATGGAAACAAGTGGGCATTTTGTTACCCACTCGAAACGAGAATTTTAGAACCTTCCATATAACGGATAACTATCGCGATTGATTTAACCAAAAAAAATAATCAAAGATAGAAAATAACATAACAAATAAACTTATCTTTATGGCGAACTATAATGAAGATAATTAAGATGATTAAATTTGTCAACTCATAATTATTTTTATGTGGGGAAAAAACCCAATTCTAAGAGTAAATGGCAAATCAATACTTGTTTAGTTGGCTATAAAAACCTGCAAAATCCCAAGAAGTTTCATTGTATACATGTGTTTGGTTGAGAAAATTACAATCGAAAGTTCCATGATTTTCAATTCCTATGATTTTCAATTCCTTCAAATTTGCAATTACCATGGTAGGTAAAATCTAATTCCCCCATTGTTTTTCAATATATTTTTTCTTTTACATTTAATTCCCGTGATTTTCAATTGCTAGACGGCTTCTAGGTGGAAAGAGACCGCCTAGCGCCTAGGCGACCTAAACGGACACTCAAGCACCGCCTAGGCGGGTTAAAAGGCTAGGCGGACGGGGACCGCCTAGCGCCTAGACGGGGCTTGAAAAGGGATTTGGGCTGGTTTTTGGGGCTGTGTGGGTGCTTTTTTGTGCAGGAAATTCAGGGGATGGGTGGAGGTGGCGCGGCTGTGAAGTGGTGGCGACAGGAGCGGCGGTGGAGCAGTGGCTTCCGGCGGCCAAGCGAGTAGAAGAGGGGGAGAGGTGAGGGTCGAGCACAAGGGGGCTTGGGAATGGGGGGTCGGGCTGCTATGGGGGTGGGTGGAGGTATTTTGAATTAAATTTAGGGAAAAAGACATACCTTACATGAAGGGGTAGAGTCGGAATTTCGCGCCTGGGTCGTGCACGACCCAAATGGGTCGATCTCGACCCTCCTGTAGTTGTTGGAAAATTCCACCATTTTAATCTAAAAAGGTCGGCTGCCCCGTGCAAGTAAACGCGGTGAACCGTGAATGGTCCACTCCATCCGGTCCGTAACTTTCCGGGGAAGAGTCGGAGCCATGAGTTGAAGAGGAGCACTTGGTCACCGGCCTTGATGGTTTTTTGCACAAGCTTTCTATTATGCCACTTCTTGGTCCTCTCCTTGTAGATTTTGGAGTTCTCATATGCTTTGAGCCTCGATTCCTCTAGTTCTTGCAAGTCCATGAAACGCTTTGCTCCGGCCGCGTCGAGGTCCATGTTGAGCTTCTTGAGAGCCCATAAAGCCTTGTGTTCGAGCTCGACGGGCAAGCGACATGACTTGCCATTCACTAGATTGAAAGGAGTGGTACGGAGTGGTGTTTTGTAGACGGTGTGGTATGCCCATAGAGCATCATCGAGCTTGGAAGACCAATCTTTTCTTGAGCGTGACACCGTCTTTTCTAGAATGCTCTTAATTTGCCGGTTTGAAACTTCCACTTGGCCGCTAGTTTGAGGATAATAAGGTGTGGCCACCTTGTGAGACGCCCCATACTTGGTCAAAAGCGCCTCAAAGCTCCGCTCAATGAAGTGAGATCCTCCATCACTGATGAGGACTCGAGGGACACCAAAGCGGGGAAAGATGTTGGTCTTCATGAACTTGGCCACCACTCGAGCATCATTCGTCCTTGTGGCTATGGCCTCGACCCACTTGGAAACATAGTCAACCGCCACGAGTATGTACTTGTAGGGACATGAAGAGGGGAAGGGTCCCAGGAAGTCAATACCCCAAACATCAAAGAGCTCGACCTCCAAGATACCGGTGAGTGGGTTCTCGTTCCTCCATGTGATGTTCCCCGACCGTTGGCACTCATCGCATGTTGTTACATATGCTTGCACATCTTTGAAGAGAGTTGGCCAATAAAGTCCACTTTGGAGAATCTTTGCAGTGGTCTTGAATCCCTTAGCATGGCCGCCCGTGGGTAGAGTATGGCAATGTCGGATGACTCCCTTTATCTCATCGTCCGGCACACAACGTCGAAAGATGTGATCACTCCCTTGTTTGCACAAGTAGGGATCATCCCAATAGTAACGCTTGAAGTCGTGGAGGAACTTCTTTTTGGCTTGTGAAGTCAATCCATCCGGGATAATGCCTCCTACAATATAGTTAGCAAAATCCGCAAACCAAGGGGTCTTCGACCCACGTATAGCAAGAATAGAAGGGGGAGGAGAAGAAGATGAAGATGGAAGAACATTAGAACTTGAAAGAACCGAAGAGAAAGAAGAGGACTCACTCGCTCGACCCAAGGATAGGGTCATGCACGACCCAGATGGGTCGATCCTGGGAGCAGCTTCCTCTGTTTGGGTCGAGGTCGACCCTGATGAGGTCGGTCCTGAGAGCTCTGCGTCTTCTCCTCCGATGGCTTCATGGTGATCTATGTTGCCGAGCATAAGGGTCTCATCTGGGCGTGTATCATTGATGGGGATTGATCCGCCGGACTCCATGATGTGATCAAGGGGTAGTCTAGATAGGTGATCCACCACTAAGTTCTCCGCTCCCTTCTTGTCTCGGATTTCGTGATCGAATTCCTGCAACAAAAGCATCCAACGAAGCAACCTAGGCTTGGCGTCTTTCTTTGCCATTAGAAATCTAATCGCGGCATGGTCAGTATAAACAATCACCTTAGAACCTACTAGATAAGAGCTGAGTTTTTCAAATGCAAATACTACGGCAAGAAACTCTTTCTCAGTGGTAGTGTATGTTGGGCCCAGATTTTCCTCACAAAAGTATCGAGACCCGGTCGAGACTTCTTCAATACTTCTTTAGAGCACAGCGAGAGGCGGTGGAGACCGAAGTCGGTTAAACAAGATAGAGTCAAAGATATAAGATAGATCTCGTCCGATTCATGCCGTTAGGATTGAGATCACATCGAATCATATGTAATCTTATCTTTCTAGTAGGATAGATTGATCTCCAAGGATACTATATAAGCACATTGTAAACCCTAAGCGTGGGGATGCTTTTTTGCTCATTCGAACACACTTTGAATACAATTCACAAGCTTTACATCATACGTCTTCTTTGTGATTAACTTCGATCAGGCCCGATCTAGGCCATAATTCTCTAGGGTGAATTTTGGCTCAAACAGTTTGGCGCCCACCGTGGGGCCGTGATCGGAACAATCACGCAAAAGATACACTGACTCGGGCTTCCCACACTAGTAAACAAATAGCCTTTTATCTCTAGATATAATATCGCTGGTGTTAATTATCAGGGATGAAATGAGATAAAAATAATATGTTTTTTTCTTTTTAAGCTAATAAAATCAAATATCCCGGATATTTTTTACAAGCAGGGATAATTAATACGTAATACCTAAAAATTTCAAAACTAGTTATCCCTTGTAGTGATAAAATACAACACGCCAGGGATAAAAGGTAATATTAAAGATCCCCAACTTTTTTTATCAGGGATAAAAGGTTAAAAAAGAGGAAGAGTGAAAACCTAATTACCGCCCTCTTGTCAAGCTGAATCCCGACAATCCCTCCTACGACCTCTTCTTGTGCGGTGAGCCTGTGAGGGCGGAGCAGCACGAAAGTCCGGTGAGGGCAAGGAAAGTGTTTGCAGAGACTCGGCAGGCCAATTCTTTTCCAAATCTACTCGGGTAGTTGTGGTGGAGGTGGAGAAAGATTACACCAGCCATGGCGTGTGTAAAGAGCGTCAACAGATCCACTTCGGTGGCGTTGTCGCCGGACGCTCCATACATAGCGGCGGGAACGATGGCCGGAGCGGTGGATCTGTCGTTCAGTACGTCGGCGCACATCGAAATCTTCAAGCTCGATTTCCAATCCGACGATGAGGAGCTCCCTCTTCTTGGCCAGGCTACGAGTTCCGAGCGGTTCAATCGGTTGGATTGGAGTAAGCACGGATCCGATTTCGGCCTTGATCTGATCGCCGGTGGTCTTCTTGATGGCAATATCGGGATCTGGAACCCTCATGGTAGTATAGGGTATGAGCGAGGGCCACCAGCGGCAGATGCGGATCTTCAGCCAAAACCCTAACCGGATCGCCGAGGGCTACTCGGAGGAGTTCGAGACCACCTTCATGGACCACAGCGCAGCCACCGCTTCAGCCGCATCGCCACCACCGTCGTCTACAACGAGCACATCAACGACCTCCACTAATACCATAGACTTCCAAGATGATGATTGGTAAGGACAAGGCCAAGGTTTTGATTTTTTGTCCTTTCTTCTGATTCTTGTTATTTGTTTGCCTTTTGCAAGGGCCTTAAGTAGTTGTTTTGTTTGATACTCCGTATAATTTGCTTTCGAGTACTGATTTACATTATCATGTTTCTCATAGTTGCTTGTAGAACTTGAAAATTGAGCAATTTGTTAGGCTTGAAATAGTAAATTGGTTTCTGGGTGGAAGGAAGGGGCTTTTTTAGTCACGAACTGCTATTTTCATATGCAAATTTCTACGTGTTATCATTATTATCACTCTATCTTTGAGAATCTGTAAAAAAGAAAGTCTACTTGCTAAGAATTGCCTCTGGATAATCTATTGCTTCTGGTTGCAGTTTAGCTTAAAAGAGGCATTCTCCTTGCATATCCTATTCTGAAACATGATTTATTTCTGTGATTAGAGATCTTTTTCGTAGAGTTGTGATTGTTGTTTCAGTGCAGAAAGTTGAGGTTGTCTTTCTTACTAGGCGAACTGTTTTTAGGGCTCTTTCAGTGCTCAAGTAGGTGTAGGAGTTATTTGCTGCGTCAGTGGAGCATTGCTAATCTTATCCTTGAGCTATTTGTTTTTTTATCCATAGTACGACGTGGCAATGGTATATCCTTGACTAAAAAAAAAGAAATCTAGAAACCTTGGTTTACTAATATGTTGCCTTATATTATACTTACTATAACCCGCTCTAGCTATGGCTGATGTGTTGTTGCTAGTGCATAATATAAAAAGAATGCCTATTTCCTGATACAATAAAGAAGGTTGAATAGATTTACCATATAAGTCCAGGATTCAAACTGTTTCCATACACATTTGTTATTATTGAGTGCCAAAATGACTGGCAGTCATGAGTTCAGCTCTTCGTTTTCCCTTTTTACTTTTTCTTAGGGAGCGCTCACTTGGCATATGTTTACATGTTAGGCTTTAGCTAGTGGTATATGTTCATCTGTTGAGACAATGCACTGTCATCCTTGTAGCAGGTTTTGGACACTATTGTTCTATATGATACCTGTGCACATTTGAACAACTTATTTTTTTGCATCAGGGAAAGACAGATGAGCAAGTCAGCTGGAAAGTGCTTCAAAGCGAGAAGCTTGGTCAGTTGAGGGAGAAGCTTCGTATCTCTAGAGAGAAACTCTCTCAAGGTTGGCTTCTTTTTGTAAAGAAGTCTGCATATTTATTTGATGTCATTTCCTCACATTATAAAGTTTTTCCGGGCCTTTCAATCGGCTGCTTTTTTATTGCAGTTGGAAAAAAAATCGGACCGAGCAACTTGAGAAGTCATATCCTAATTATATTTGCACTCAGAGCTTGGGTCATGTGGGTACATTCTTCTGTTAACTTTCTGGTTGATAAATTATATTTTTTTTAAATTCAGTGTTATACTGGTCATTGTGTGTCACAACTTTTCTTGGGAATGTGTAGATCATATGATCTGCATATAGTACTCATTTTAAACCCAATTGGCTTATTATTAACTATACGTAGGTTTTTTGGCTAGGCAGCAATGTTTGTCTTTTTTTTTAGTTAGGCATATTAATATGATCTGCATATACTTGTCTTGAATAATTGTACGTAGTTACTAGGCATCTTATTGTGCTCAATCACTAATTTAAGTAACAAAGACCTATGAATTCCTAAGAAAGGTACTCAATCACTAATTAATTAGTGATGATGATTAATTAGATTTTAATTTGGAATTTGATTGGAGAGATTATGTGTGTGTAGTGTGGCTGAGCAATCAGCAGAATATGTATGGGACCCTGAAATTTGAGTCTGGATGCAGGGTGTCCTTCATTGGGTAGCTAAGTTGGTTGAGTTAGCTTGTAAGTACCTATTTAATATATGCACAATTATATTTCTTATATTTCATATGCTTATCACTGATTGCTTATTAATAATAGGAACTATAAACTCAAATATACCAAGTTGGACAGAAGAACTCCTCGAAAACAAACTTATTGGCATGAGTTAAAGGTTCACATATTGATTATCTACTCTGAATATGATGCTTTATTTTTATATATAAGTTGAATCCTAACTTGTTAATTGTAGTGTCCACTTCAAAAGGATGAAATTGATTGTGGATATTACATCCTGAAGTTAATGAAGGATTTACTATGTAAAAAATCTGATGTTATCACTCTCGGTGTACGTCTTCGACACTTTATGAATTGAGTTGTTTTCTTTTTCTATTAAATTAGGTTGTGGAATTACATTGGATGTTTTATTTTTCAGGTGTTTGACTCTAAGACACACAAGAAGATATTGATGGAATTCGAAGGGAGTTCTTGAATCACTTACTTACCCTTATCTAAGGTACAAAAAAATAAGTACTTCTAAAACTATTTTTTTTTCAAGGCTTGAATTTTACTATTGTGAGATTTTGTTAATTAGTTAATTGATAGAATCTTGATCTATCATGTCACTACCTTCATCTCCTTTGATTGTGCAAATTTTTTTCTATATTTGTTTACAGTGGGAGATGGCCAAGCTGTGTGATCATGTGGATGCATACAAAACGAAACGTTTCTTCACTTTGAATTGCAAGTTTTTCTCCTAACTTTAGCAAACTCCTCACTTCTAGTTGCTTTAAGATGGCTAATGTCTATGTCTTGTCTACGGGTTTATGAATACTAGACACTTGTGTTCTTAAACTGTTGTTTGGATGACATGTTTGGTAACTGTATTGATGATGTAATTGAAGCTTAATTAATGTGATCAACTTTGTTGGGGAAAATTTATTTGAGTTGCACTACTTGGAAAATAGCAATAATATTACAGATTGATCTAAAGTGTAGTGAACATTTGAAAAAAAAGCACTAAATGGGATAAATTCAAATATCTCGGGATAAAATCACCATAATATCGCAGATGCCTTCCGAGACCTAAAATAATTTTGGGTTTTAATATCCCGGGTGTGAAGTTATATACCAGGGATATTTGAATAAAGTTTTTTTAATAGGTACAACTCTAATATCCCTGGCGTGTTTGCATATACCAGGGATATTAGGCTAAGCAATTTGCTGGAACAAACAAGTCTATTATCCCTGGCTTATTTTTTTACCTCAGGGATGTTAGATCTATTATACCTTCAGCGTTTATCCCTGGGTTGTTTTAGCCTACCTCAGGGATGTATTACAAAAAACGCCGGGGATAAAAGCCTATTTGTGTACTAGTGCCAGTTACAATGTCAGGCTACAGAAACGAGACTCCAAAAACTCCCCTTGCCGACCACGGCAAGGACCCCGTGCTCCCTGAGAACCGTTCGCAGGACGAGGAGATGACCGACCTCAAGGAACGGATGCAACTCCTCCAGAAGGAGCTAAGCGACCAGAAGAGCTTCTACGATGCCCATGTGGAACGCCTCACGCGAGAAAACAGTCAGTTAAAGCAACAATATGAGGTTATCGCCACAGGCCGCCGATCTCTCCGCGTCAATCGCCGCACCGACGGCATAGTGAGAAGACTCGACTTTGGCGCGGGAGAGGGGACTTCAAAAGAGGACGAGATTCTGGACACGCGTGACAAAACACCAGTATTACAAGAAAACGCCCCAGAAGCTTTCGTCCAGCACCACCGTGAAGAAGTCCTCCTTGACAAAGATCCGCCAAGAAATCCCTGGTCAGAGGCTGGGAGACGCCGAACACCACCTCGGGACACTTGGCCAGATAGGGGGGAGACCGATGATGAAGATTTCGAAAGAGGGAGGCCCAGAGACCTCGACGCGGCCATACGAAGAAAGGTGACGGAGTAGATAGGGGTCATCGCCGATCAACTCCGGATCGGTCGAAAAAATTTCCAACCTTTGGAACCAGAAGCTCCTGACGGCTTCGACGAGTCCCCTTTCTCCCGCCACATTACCAGAGTGGAGATACCAAAGAAGTTCGCCGTGCCGAATATGACCCCATACAACGGCACGGCTGACCCCGACGAGCATGTCGCGATCTATAAGCAAAAGATGATGACAAGCGCGGTCCCGTCGTACTCCAAAGAAGTCGTGATGTGCAAGGGGTTCGGCACAACTTTAACGGGTCCAGCGCTGACTTGGTTCATAAAGTTGCCACGCGGTAGCATCGGTTCTTTCGCCGAACTATCGGACTCATTCCGCACCCAATTTACCAACAGTCGCAAATTCGAGAAACAATCCAGCGACCTTTACCGGATCCGTCAGAAGCAACACGAGACTACCAGGGAATTCCTAGAACGGTTCAACCGCGAAAAAGTCTCGATACAATCTTGTGACGTTACTACCGCAGTGGAGGCATTTAGGCAAGGAATCATACCCGACGACGGCCTATACAAAGAGCTCACCAAGCATCCCTGCTACACCTTCGAGGAAGTTCAGGCCAGAGCCTTGGCTCACGTTAGGTTGGAGGAAGATAGGACCCTGCGGAAAAGAACCTTAGAAGTGGAGAAGTACGAGAAGAGGGGCCCAACCGACGGCCGTAAGGGCTCGCTTGATCAGAGAAAAGATCGTTGAGCACACCCGTATTCTCGCCCTAGCCACGGGCAGGTGAACACAGCCAGAGCGCGACAAGCGGACGATCAATACCGTGACCCGCCACCACCGTCGTTGGAATCACTCAAGCTCAACATCTCCACGGATAAGTTTCTGCGTAACATGGCGAAACAAGGGGAGTACGTGAGATGGCCACGGCGGGACAAAGCCCCGAAAGCAGACAGGGACACCACCAAGTGGTGCGATTAACACAAGTATCACGGTCACTGGACCCGAGATTGTATCATGTTCAGGAAGGAATTGGCTCGCCTTATCTCGGAAGGGAGAATCAAAGATGTAGCACCTGATGCCCAGGTACCCAAAGAAGTAGTAGAGAACCTGCAGCCCGAGCCAAGGAGGAGGAGGGACCCCCCAACACCCGACAGAGTTGTCAATGTCATCTCAGGGGGTTCAAACATCTGCGGCCTCACGTACTCAGCGGCGAAGCGACACGCGCGCGAAAGCAGCTTCGATCGCCCGCGACGTACCGGTGGGGGATCATCCGGATCCGCTATTGTCTTCGACGACAGCGATATGGCCTGGTGATCTCCCTACATATGGGGAACGTACTAATGAAAAGAATCTTAATTGACACCGGGAGCTCCACCAACCTCATGACGCTCGATGCTTTGAAAGAGATGGGGTTGTCCGAGAACGACATCCACAAGCATCCGATTCCATTGGTAGGTTTCAGCGGCGAGGTTAAACACACAATAGGAGACATTGCTCTCACCACCTTTGCCAAAGGGATTAACAAGCAGGTCGATTTCCTCGTGGTGGATTGCCCCTCCTGCTATAATGTCATCCTAGGGCGACCATGGCTACACGACATGAAAGCCGTCGCATCCACTTACCACCAGACTGTGAAGTTCCCAACACCCTGGGGAGTGGAGGAAATCCGCGGGGATCAAAGGTTGGCTAGGGAGTGCTACAAAGCGGCTCTCAAGCCAACCACTCTACGGCCGGAAGCATAGCAATTACAGAGCGTCACCCCTCCGCCAGCACAGATCGAAACCGAAGAAAAAGCGGAGGAGGTGACTCTCGAAGAAGGGAAGGTGGTGAAGATCGGAGAAAAGTTGGAACCAACTATCAAAGAAGAATTAGTAGAATTCCTAAAAAATCACAAAGGTTGCTTCGCTTGGAGCCACGAAGACATGACGGGGATCGACCCCGCCATCATCACACACAAGCTCAATGTCAACCCTGAACACCCACCTATTAAACAAAAAAGGCGGAGGTTCGCACTAGATCGGGTCCAAGCGATCGAAGAAGAAGTAAAGAAGTTGTTAGGAACAGGGAAGATCAAGGAGGTGAAGTACCCAGGCTGCCTAGCCAACGTAGTTGTGGTACCAAAGAAGAATGGGAAGTGGCGAGTATGCGTAGACTCTACGAAGTCCTAAAAAAGAACAAGAGTTTCCAGTGGACCGAAAAGCACGAAGCTGCCTTCGAAGAGCTAAAGAAGTATTTTGCTAACCCCTTGCTATTGGCCAAACCGGTCTCTGGAGAAGTTTTGCAGCTCTACATAGCGGTATCAGAGAACGCCCTGAGCGGGGTACTCGTCAAGGATGAAGAAGGCCAACAAGTACCAGTCTACTTTGTAAGCAGAACCATGGTGCCGGCAGAAACACGCTACTCTCCCACAGAGAAGTTGGTGCTAGCAGTGGTAATGTGCTCGAACAAACTGCGGCCGTACTTCGAGTCTCACACCATCGTGGTCCTGACAAATTACCCACTCCGGCAGATCATGCAAAAGCCTGAATTCTCGGGAAGGATGGCGAAATGGGCGATCCAGCTAAGTGGATACGACTTCAGGTACGAGCCCAGGAGAGCAATTAAATCACAAGTTCTGGATGACTTCGTTGCCGACTTCACCCCAACCCCTGAAGAAGGAGTACTCAAAGAAGTCTTAGCTACCTCCAACAACGATACCAAAGAAGAATGGTTGTTACACACTGACGGATCATCGAACGTAAGAGGAGCAGGACTCGGGGTTGTGCTAAAGTCGACAAAGGGGGATCTAATAGCCCAGGCAGTAAGATGCGATTTCGAAGCAACAAACAATGAAGCCGAGTACGATGCACTCATATTCGGCCTAGAGCTAGCTGCCGACTTGTCTATAAAGAGAATCAAGGTACGCGCCGATTCCCTGCTCGTCATCAACCAGATCTTAGGGGTCTTCGAAGCCAAGGACGACAGGATGATCAGCTACCTCGGGATAGTCAAAACACTATCCGAGAAGTTTGACCAAATTGAATTCGAGCAGATCCCTCGCGAGCAAAACGCTTCGGCCGACGCCCTGGCAGGGCTAGGATCAACCTTGGACCCTCGAGAGTTCAGCAGCGTGCCACTCGTCCACCTGCTACAATCAGCCATCACTGAGGTGTCAGCAACGCAAACCAAAGATTCGCCCCTAGAGACTGGGGTATCAAAGAAGTACCGTAATCCCGATGAGGCGAGAGAAGATACCGAATCAAGCTGGACAAAGTTGTACCTCGATTGGCTTGTCAAAGGGGAAGCTCCTAAAGATAAAGACGAGGCCAAGGCCCTAAGGTCAAAAGCAACGCGTTTCGCTATCATCGATGGGATCCTGTTTCACAAATCAGCAGCGGGTTTCCTGCAACGATGCATAGAGAAAGAAGACGCTGAAGAGGTCCTGAGAGAAGTCCACAACGGAGATTGCGGTAACCACACCGGGGGTCGAAGCTTGGCCAATAAAATCCTCAGACAGGGGTGGTATTGGCCCACCATACGTCAAGACGCTAACAAGTACGCCCAATCTTGCGACGCGTGCCAGCGCCATGCCCCAGTACCGCACTAGCCGCCGGAAGCCCTCCACCCGTCAATCACTCCCTGGCCTTTCATGAGATGGGGAATGGACATCGTAGGGAAACTACCCCCTTCCACGGGGCAAAAATTATTTTTCCTGGCAATGACGGACTATTTCTCTAAGTGGATCGAAGCCGAAGCCTTCCGGGAAATCAAAGACAAACAGGTCATCTCATTCATAAAGAGAAACATCTTGAGCAGATTCGGAGTGCCCGCAGAGATCACTTGCGACAACGGCTCCCAGTTCATAAGCAAAAGGATGCGCGACTTTTGCAAGGCTTGGAACATCGACTTGGACACCTCCACACCTAGATATCCTCATGCTAATGGCCAGGCTGAAGCAAGCAATAAAGTCTTCATCAACAACTTAAAGAAGCGGTTAGCAAAAGCCAAAGGAAATTGGGCGGAGGAGCTACCTTTCGTCCTATGGGCCGACCGCACTACACCCAAGGGCGCGACCGGCCAAACACCTTTCTCCCTGGTGCACGGTTGCGAAGCCGTCATACCAGCCGAGGTTACGGTGCCTACCGCTCGATACGGGCTCACCACATCCGCAGGTAGCAAAGAAGAATTGTAGGCTGACCTAGACACGGTCCAAGAGCTCAAAGAAGTAGCACATGCACGCATCTCAAAATACCAGCAGCAAGTTGCGAGAAGCTACAACAAGAATGTTCGTGTTAAGAGCTTCCAAGAGGGAGATTGGGTCTTGTGCAAGGTATTCCAGAACACCGCAGAAGCCAATGCCGGCAAGTTGGGACCAACTTGGGAAGGGCCGTATAAGATCACCAAGATAGCAGGAAATGGAGCATACCAGTTGGAATCCAGAGACGGCGAAGCAGTCCCCCGAAGCTGGAACACGACACACTTAAAGAAGTATTACTTCTAACTCAATTGTTCTCGATAAAATTTCAATCCCTTCTTTAGCATTAGTTTTGAGACTTCTTTAGGACCTAGCTATTTCCTTTCCAAGTAAAAGACTCGGGGGTCACCACCTCTGACATCAATGCACTATTATTTTTTAATACACGATCTGGATTTTGTCTTTGTTAATGATTTGATATGTTTCGCGAGAACACAACTCTCCCACAACTTAAAATCATCTCGTACAAAACATCTTTACGATCAAAGCTCACACACGACTAAAAACGTCTTACTCAAATTGACCACTGTACGTTTGCATGGTTATGCCGTCTAAATATGACGATGTCGTCACGCATACAACGTGATGAAGTAACCCATAAGTTGGTTACCCCTCATCTAAGTCCAATCAATGTAGTCACATTGGATTAGTACGGGAAGGGGAACGCTATAGCACCGATACCCAAGGCCACATTCGCGGGACGCCGTGAAAACATTACATCCTAAGGACTAAACTTATGGATCCAAAGGATGCCTAACCATAAACAACTATGCACGGACCTTTGCAGTAAACTAAGTGCAATAACCGAAAACCTATTTTCGTAATAATCACGCGCAGGGGAAGAGTTGCATAACACTCTCCCCGGATGCTGACCTACTAACACATCCAAAACCATCTAGCATTGCCAACTAAACGCAAGCTAAATAATAAAAGCAGGCATCACAAAAACAAATAACCAAAAGCGCCATTCAGAGGGCGTCAAAACGATTAAGTCTAATATTTTCCGGCCTGCGGCCGAAAATATTAGAGAAGTACTGGCTCAACAGCCAAAGAAGTAGCAAAAAAGTTTTAAACAACCGGACTGTTCAAAAACTAACAGAAGAACATAAATTTTGCATAAAAAAGAGGGCAGGGGTGGTCAATTATCACTTGGGCTCGCATTCCCTTCGGTCTTGGCTTCAGCATCTCCATCCTTGGTGTCCTCCGCGACATCCTTGGCCATGGTGCCCGCCTCAGTACCAGCATCCTCGGCGTCAGTTCTTGGAATCTTGCCCTCCTTAGTCCCCTCAGAATCCTCTTTTTCAACACCCTGCTCGGCGGCTTCCATGAACTCTTGCCCTGGAGGAGGATTGCACGAGGGGAAGTACTCCTCCAAGAACGCCTGCTCCGCGGCGAGCACCCAATTTGCACCTCTACGCTCCGCCTGGTCTTGAAGAAGCTCCACTCGCGCCTTCAGAGTGTAATACCCAGCCACTTGGGTCACCACCTCAGAGAAATGCTTGGCTGACCTTTTAGCCTCGTGCATCCAGGATTCCAAAGAGGCCTTCTCAGCTTGGAGGTCCTCCATTTGCACTGACAAGGAATCAATGAAGGATTGAAGCTTGCGAACCTTCCTCTCGGATGCAGTGGCCGCGTCCCGAGCACTCTTGACCTCAGCCTCCAGCCTGGACATCTCATCATGGGAACGGCTATTTGTCGCCATCCACTCCTGAAAGGCCTGTAAAATGCACAACCCGGTAAGACAAGGTGAGCACGGCGAAATATGCGAAAGAGAATCAAAGAAGTACCAGAACGGAAGGCAAGAGATAGGAAGAATCAACGTACCAGTCTGAGAGTAGTCCCCACATGGCTAAAAGCAACATCAAGAGACAAAGACTGGAAATCAGCCTTAACATTAGGCGACAGCTTGTCGCCGAAAGAGCTCAGGAGGTCCTTGGGTTCCCTCTTCTTGGTAACAGGAGATGGGGTCTCTTCAACTCTTTTTCGCTTCGGAGGTTGGGACTTCTTGGAGTCCACAGAAGGGGTTGGGGAAGTCATCGCTTTGAGACCACTAGACCTTAATCTCTTAACCATCCCAGCAGCAGACATGTCGATCTTGGCGCCTACGCACCAATTCAGAGTCAGTAACACAATACCTCCAAAAAAGCGAGGGTCCAAAAAGAAGAACCAAGACAGAGGAAGAAAGGGACTAAACCTGATTTCTTCCCGGAAGAACTTGCCATGTCAGAAGATGTAGGGGTCTTATCCGTCTCGGTCTCGTCCTCTTCAAGGTCTGGATTCCCCGTTTCCTCTGCAGAAGCTTCGGGTTCGGGGCGGATCTTCTTGGGCTTACGTTTTTCGGTCTTGATCCTCAGCAACCTTTTGCAAACACCGGTGTTGGTTCGCCTGGAGTTGATCCCAATTGGAATTGCATACAAGGTAAGCGACAATAGCATTAAGCCTTGCGTAAAAAAAAAATCATCATCAGATGAACAAAAACTAGCAGATGAAAGCTTAGTTCCTTACGAGACGTGTTCCATCCATCTCGAAACACCGACAATACGTCCTCATCTAAGCCCCTTAAAGACTCTAACTCAATGAAGAAGAATCGGGCTTGCAAGCTCCGGGAAGGCATTTTTGTTTTGAGAATTAAAGGGTTTTTCACATCCCTAGCGTGAAGAGTAATACGTCCGGCTCTTTGTGGAACAATTTTGTAGGCAAGAAGGAGTTCCCCCATTGTCATCTTAAGCCCTTGTTATGTGGCAAGCTCGTCGATTCGAGCAAGGGTACGCCACGTCGTAGGGAGAATTTGACAAGGGGAGACCTTTAGGGTGCTAATAAACTCACGGATGAAGTCGGAAAAGGGGAACTTCAAGCCTAGGGTAAATGGGTAATCCAGGAAACAGACCCAGCCCTTGCGAACCCAATCGATCTTTTCGATCTTTGGGACGTGGAATCGGGATCCCCTGGGAAAACCCCCAAATTCGACCCATTCTGCGATTTCATCTCGGGTCATGGTGCAAGGAATAAGGTCTTCCTCACTGAGGGCTTTAGAAGAAGTAAAGGGAGACCTCGGAGCCATGGAAGACAAGAAAGAGAAGTGAGAATGGGTTGGAGCAGTACCTGGAGCGTTCGGGGAACGAAGAACAGAGGGGAAGGAGAGAAGAAGGCGTACACGAGTGAAGGCGAAGACGAAAGAGAGGGATTAAGAGGTCTGCAAAATCCCGAAAACCAAGGCTTGACTGCAACGTCAAATCAATTAAATGCACCATTCAAAATTTGAAAAGGTTCAAAATCCAAACGCTGCATTTAGGGGTATTGTTGGGCCCAGATTTTCCTCACAAAAGTATCGAGACCCGGTCGAGACTTCTTCAATACTTCTTCAGAGCACAGCGAGAGGCGGTGGAGACCGAAGTCGGTTAAACAAGATAGAGTCAAAGATATAAGATAGATCTCGTCCGATTCATGCCGTTAGGATTGAGATCAGATCGAATCATATGTAATCTTATCTTTCTAGTAGGATAGATTGATCTCCAAGGATACTATATAAGCACATTGTAAACCCTAAGCGAGGGGACGCTTTTTTGCGCATTCGAACACACTTTGAATACAATTCACAAGCTTTACATCATACGTCTTCTTTGTGATTAACTTCGATCAGGCCCGATCTAGGCCATAATTCTCTAGGGTGAATTTTGGCTTAAACAGTGTACTTACTTTGGGCTTCGTCAAGAGTCTTACTTACATAGTAAATGGCATGAAGCTTCTTGTCCTTCCGCTGCCCGAGGACCGCACTAATGGCATCGTCACTAGCATCACACATGATTTCAAAGGGAAGTGTCCAATCCGGTGATTGCATGATGGGGGCCATCACAAGAGCTCTCCTCAACCTGTAAAAAGCTTCAAGACAATCCGAAGACATGCTAAACTCTACATCTTTCACTAGTAGGTGAGTCAAAGGTTTAGCAATTTTAGAAAAGTCTTGAATGAAGCGCCTATAAAACCCCGCATGTCCCAAGAAACTCCTAACGTCTTTCACGGAGGATGGAGGGGGCAATTTCTCGATAAGCTCAATTTTTTCTTTGTCCACCTCAATCCCACGCTTAGACACTAGATGACCTAAGACAATTCTTTCTCTAACCATGAAATGACACTTCTCCCAATTGAGCACAAGGTTCGTTTCCTCACATCTTTTAAGGACCCTAGAGAGGTTAACAAGACATGAATCAAAAGAGGAACCATAAACCGAGAAATCATCCATGACCACCTCCACTATTTCCTCAATCATGTCGAAGAAGATGGCCATCATGCACCTTTGGAATGTAGCCGGGGCGTTGCAAAGCCCAAACGGCATTCTCTTGTAAGCAAACGTCCCATATGGACAAGTGAATGTGGTCTTCTCTTGATCATCGGGGTGAATGGGAATCTGCCAAAAACCACTATAGCCATCCAAATAGCAAAAGTAATCATGTTGAGCTAAGCGTTCTAAAACTTGGTCAATGAAGGGGAGTGGAAAGTGGTCCTTCCTCGTGGCACTATTAAGTTTCCTATAGTCTATGCACATCCTCCACTTAGTGGTGGTCCTAGTTGGAATCAACTCCCCCTTCTCATTCTCTACAACCGTCATCCCCCCTTTCTTAGGAATCACATGTACGGGGCTAACCCACTTACTATCGCAGATAGGAAAAATGATACCGGCATCTAACATTCTAAGTATTTCCTTCTTCACTACCTCTTTCATGTTAGGGTTTAGCCTACGTTGGTGCTCAATAGTGGGCTTATAATCATCCTCCATATATATCCTATGCATGCACAATGATGGTGAAATACCACTAAGTTCCTCTAGAGAATATCCTATGGCTTTCCTATGGGTCCTAAGCACATTAAGCAATTTTTCTTCCTCTTCCTCACTCAAATTAGCATTAATAATGACGGGGAGAGAAGAATTTGGACCAAGAAAAGCGTACCTCAAAGAATCGGGGAGCTCCTTTAGCTCAGGAGTAGGCTCGGGCAAGCTAACTTCATCCTCGTGCTCCGCCTTGAGTGCATCCATAACAAGGAAAGAATCCTCGCCACCATCCAGGGGGGTCGTGCACGACCCAAGTAGGGTCGGTCCTGAGACCCTCAAGTCTTGCGGTAGAGGTTCCCATGTCAAAAATCGTCCCGTTGGGTTGTCGCACTCAATGTAGTCGGAGTGTGTGTATAGCATCTTGACCTCCTCATGACTTGATTCCTTCAAAGTTGGGTTGAATCGGAACTCGACCACTTCTTCACCAATTATGAAAGTAAGAAGTCCACTCTTGACATCAATGACAGCTCCCGCGGTGGCTAAGAATGGTCGTCCGAGTATGATGGGTACTACGGGGTCCTCGGGCATCTCCATAACTATGAAATCATTGGGCACAAAGAACTTCCCCACTTGAACGGGGAAATCATCCACTACACCCGTGGGCTAAACGCATGACCCATCCGCCATGTATAACCTCATGTTCACCGGTACTAATGGCCCATGTTGGTCTTGGACCAAATTGAAAGTGGGAGCAAGCTAGCACTAGCACCTAGATCACACAATGATTTGAAACGATAAGCTCCAACACCGATAGTAATAGCAAACTTTCCGAGATCACCGAGCTTCTCGGGAAAGTCCAATGACCTCACCTCATCCGTTAGTTCCGACATTGATCGCTTCCTAGACAAAATCTCCTTCAAGAATTTAGTGTAAGCGGGCATTTCATTTAAGGCCTCGGCGAAAGGAATAAAAAGATTCAAGCCTTGGAGCAACTTAACAAAGCGCTTAAACTTTCCTTCCGTCGAGTCCTTGGGTTTCTTAAAAGGTAAAGGAAGTATCTTAGAGTTGGAAGAGAAAGGAGTAGGATCGGGAGTGAGCTGAGGGGAAGCGTTGGAAGACTTTCCTGGTGCAGGGTGGTCGAGCTCGACCTCAGCTGGGTCGATCGCCTCTTCGTCATCCTCATCAGTCGCCTCAGGACCGACCCTTGAGGGGGTCGAGATCGACCCAAGTGGGGTCGGTCCTGAGACATCATCCTTCGCCGTTTGCTTCGGTGGATCGGGCATTCCGTAGATTCATGGCTCGGATTTCACCATTGCTTGCTCGGCCTCTAGGATTCTCTTCGGGGCGGCCCGGGAGTTGTCCTTGAGGTCGTGGAATTTGAGCCGCTAGATTACCAAGTTGGGAAGCAACATTCTTCCTCCATGCTTCAAAGTTTCCCAATTGGTCTTGAACGCCATCAAGTTTGTTGTTGAGTCCACTAAACTTGTTTTCGATTCTTTCAAAGTAACCGTGAGCCCAAGCCGGTGGTTCTTCTTGATAACAGGGAGGTCTATAAGGAGGGGCCCTTTGCTCTTGTGGAGGAGGTGGATAACCTTGGCCTTGGCCGTTGTTATTCCATTGAGAGTAATTGTTGTTGTTTCTCCCCGCATAAACATTGTTTTGGCATCGGTAGGGTCCTCGCATATAGTTGGCCTCCGCATATGCCTTGGCAGCCCGGACTTGCTCCACATTCGTACAAGAAGCGGTGGTATGAGATTGAGAACCACATTCTTGACAAGTTGGGGTAACGGACTTGTAGTAACTCACTTGCTTTTCGAGCCGGTTGATCTTATCTTGCATGAATTGAAACTTCACATCTTGATCAATTGGCTCGCTATTTGGATCATAAAGCTTCTTTGTTTGAATTCGGATGGGTTGTTGGGTTCCATACATGGCATCATAGTTGATGAGTTTGTCCAATAGAGCCCATGCCTCATCGGGATCCATCTCAATGAAACCGCAATCGGTGTGAAGATTGATGCGGTCCTTTGTTGCAGCATTGATCCCTTAGAAGAATATCTCTTGAAGAACATAAGGCGGTTGTCCATGAGTAGGACATTGCCGAAGAAGCTCTTTGAATCTCTCCCAAGTCTCAACAAAAGTCTCGTTGGGAAGTTGATGATAGGAAGTGATGCGCTTCCTTAGCTCGGTAGTCTTGGCCGGTAGAAAGAACTTCGTCATGAACAAGTCGTTCAAAGCCTTCCATCTAGTGATTGACCTAGCGGGTAAACTCTCGAGCCAATGAGGTGCCTTCCCGGTTAGAGACCACTTAAACGCCTTTAGGAGCACATATTCAAGTGACACGCCATCGGCGGCGATGGTGTCACAAAGATCGGTGAAATTTTTGATGTGCTCCATAGGGCATTCGGGTGTCTTGCCTTCATATTGAGACCTCTTGATGAGAGTGATGAAGTGGGACTTGATCTCAAAAGCACGCTCAATTGCCGGGAGCACAATAGCGGATTCGGGAACTCTAAGCTCCGGATGCATGTATTACTTGACGTTCCTTGAAATATCATCTAGTTGTTGTTGGAGACGGGCAACAGCCTCTCTCTCTCAGTTCAAAGCAGCATCTTGAGCATTACGCTCCATTTGCATGCGCTCCATCTGAGCGCGGAGTTGTTCCATTTGTTGAGCAAGAGCCTCAACGTCGGCCATTGCTTTTCGTTCTCGTAGCTTGCGGTGAAAGGTTCTCTCTATTTCAGGATCAAAGGGAAAATAGTCGATTTTCCTTCGTGAACTAGAGGGCATACACCTACAATCACAAACACGGTAAAACGAATTAGTAACACATAAGGGGTATGGGTTATTCCCAAACCTAAATATCAACTATACTCGGCACTATTGCACACTCCCCGGCAACGGCGCCAATTTGTTGAAGGTTTTCTTGAACAGATAAATTTGTAGTCAAGACCCCACTGAGTATAGCGAAGTCAGGATCGTCTGCGGGAGTGAGAATAGTGCTAAGAATAGTCGAAAACTACGAAAGGAGTAAAAGAAACAACAGTAAAACAACTCAGGATCGACCTCAGGAGGGTCGATCTCGACCCTATGGGGGTCGGTCCTAAGAGCAAACACACACAAACGAACACGAACCACAAGCAACGACTTGAGCACGACTTAGGGAGCCAGGATCAAGGCAAAGACACGAATTTTAAGCAATATAAAAAGCAAATTCCAGGACTAGGGCTACCACAACAACAACCATACATGCTTTCAACAAGAATTCACAACTATCATGCAATCTATACATAGAAAGGTTTAACTTTCGCAAACAATTCAAGCCATTCAATCAACTTTTGCAAATTAAACAACTTTCTATCTATCCTTCAACCTAGGAATATCAACTTTCGCAAATAATCCTATTAGATCTAATCAAGCAACTAACTTTTCACTTTCGCTATAGTCAATTACAAGATATGCCTCAACTTTCATCAAGGATTAAGCACAAGATAGATAGATATGATCATCAAACATTCAATTCATGAATTCAAGTTTTAGACATGCATGATTGTGTTGGGTTTTCACCCAACCCTAGAATTTAAGAGAACTATTCACACATGGCAAAGAGAGACAAGGAAGAAGAAGAAGAAGACATCATCAAAAACCAAACTAAAATTCAAATTAAACAAAGAACAAATCTTACAAAATTCTCAAACTTGTTCTCCAAGTCTCCTTCCTAGCTCTCCTAAAATGGCATCATTCCTCCCCAAAGGTTGAATGATCAAAACGTACTAAAGGGTTCAACCTCCTTTTATAGAAGAAAAGGAGTCCTAATCTAACTAGGAAACACAAAGAAACAACCTTTCTTAAATACAAATTAGGAAACTCCACAATATTTCCGGAATAAAGGAAGTCGGCGACCAGGATCGACCCAAATGGGTCGATCTTGACCCCCTCAGGGTCGGTCCTGAGAGCATTCTTTTCAATTTCTTCTATCTTCTTCACTTAGCTCGTGCTCGACCCTTCCTAGCTCGATCCCAAGGTCGGTTTCTTCACTTCTCCTCTTGATTTAGCTTCTCTTGGCTCTTCTCCTTAGCTCTTCCACTTCAAGTCTTCCTCCTAGCTTGTCTTCGCTTCTTGTCCATTGCTCCAAACTCTTCCTCAAGCTCCAAAACACCTACAAAATGACACAAATATTTGTAGTTTCCGAATCTCAAGGAAATACGAAAACTCATGCAAAAAGACTCAAAAACACAAGACTCAAACATGAAAATCAACTTAAACTAACCTAACTAGACCCTAAAAGTCCTACCTAAAAAGCGGACATCAGAAATCGGGAGAGATGGAGGAATGGTGAGATGGAAGAGGGGTATGGCTCGGGAAAATAGGGTATAATGGAGGTACGAAGAAAAAAGCTGTAATGGAGGTATAAAGATGGAGGAAGATGGGGGTGAGGGTAGGAAGAAGAAAGGGGTAGTACTTGGCAATTCGGGTTGTTCGGGTCAGTTTTGATCAGGTCGTTCGGTTCGGGTTAGTTCGGGTCAAATAGTTATTTTGGGTCTTTTTCGGTTCGGTTCGGTTTGGTTTGGGTTTGATGTTGTTCGGGTCTATTTCGGATTCGGGTCGTTTCGGGTCGTAATATTTCGGATTAGTTCGGATAGGATGTTGTTCGTTTTGGGTCTAGTTCGGTTCGGATCCTTTTCAGATTGCTTCGAATCGGATCATTTCAGGTCGGGTCAATTCGGTTCTGATGTTATTTAGATTCAATTTTTTCTTAAAATTATAAGACCACCTGCAACGGTGAGTTTTTAACGTAGAAATTTTGGACATTTCAATGTTTGTACCACCATTCTAATATTTGTATCATTACTTTTTAATTTTTAATAGTATATCTACTCTTAAGAATTAGTTTGGATGATTTCGGGTCATTTCGGGTCAATATTAGTTCGGATTGTTTTGGATCGGGTCATTTTGGGTCAGTTCGGTTGGGGTGTAGTTCGGTTCAAGTGCAGTTCGGTTTGGGTGTAGTTTAGTTCGGTTTACATTTTATTCGGGTCATTTCGGTTCGAATTCAGATCGGGTCTATGTCGTGTTTGGTGACTCGGCTAAAGTCGTCGTTCCAAGATCAAAGATAAATAACCCAAACTACAAACTAGTACAGCATGCAAGTAAGGGGTCGAACCCAAGAGAACTATGGCTTCTAGTATTAATATAATTATCAAGTACAGATATGGGGGGAAATCAAAGAGATATCTAAACTAAACTAACCTAGGAAACAAAGAACAAACAAATAAGTAAATAGATAAGAGGCAGGTTCATTCAAATGATCCACTCATGAAATAATCACTCGATCATAGATTCATCCATTGATTTCATTCACACCTATGGCTAATTCCTATCCTGATCATTAACAATCGCAAGTCCACGGTCCAAGCAATTCTATAACCCTAGGCAAGGACGCTTAAACCTAGAATTAGTATAGAGAACAAGGATATTAGGAAATCAAATCATGCAATCAAGCTACGAGTCTCATGCACAATTAAACCATTGAATACTCTTCCCTAAACTAGTCCACGTCCTAGAATAGAGTTGTTTCGAGAATAGGAAAGATGCATAGACAACAACCAATCCTAAATCAAACAATAGATCTAAGTCAATCAAACAAGTTGATCAGGCTCATATAATCACACAGAGATCATGGGATAAAGCACAAGAGTATCAATATCAACCAAAGGATAGAAATCAATCACCAAAATCTCACAAGTTCATACATCAGAGCTTCTCCCTTGAACAAACTCAAGGAGACTATCTCTCCATAACTAAACTAAGCTAAAGAATTGAATTATGAATAAGAGGTAGAAGATACTAAAAAACCTAAGGCTGGCTCCTCCTTATATAGCTCAAGGAACAAGCTCCACGAGATAGATAAGGAAAGAGACAAAAGATAGAAAAGGAAACAAGATAGAAAGATTTCGGCCCGCTTCGGATTCGGCATCACCGCGGTCGCGTCGCCATGTCCGCGCCCGCGCTCTCGCAACAGATTGGAAAAAGTCTTCTCGGCAGCCACTGCGGTCGCGGAATCTCGACAGAACCTTTAGCATCACTTCGGAGGCTGTTTTGACCATCTTCGGCTTGGAATCTGACTTCAGTGTAAAACGAT
The DNA here is from genome assembly GCA_934048045.1 of Polygonum aviculare. Classification (NCBI taxonomy): domain Eukaryota; kingdom Viridiplantae; phylum Streptophyta; class Magnoliopsida; order Caryophyllales; family Polygonaceae; genus Polygonum; species Polygonum aviculare. The sequence goes on along the minus strand of OW204023.1, from coordinate 11,465,515 downwards.
GAATTGAAGACCTTGAAGTTAGCTTTCCAATGGCACCGGAATCAGCTCAATCCGACTTCTGTAGCTCAAGATATGGCCTTTGCAAGAAAGTGGTGCCGCTCAGACAGCTCAAAACGCCTTAAAACTCTTGATTCTTGAACTCTTGTGTCTTCAGCCTAGATATTACAATTACGCTCAAATCTAACCTAAACACTCTCAATAACATCCTAAAATCTAAGAGTTAACCTATACAAAATAGGCCGAATCATTCGGTTTGTTCATTTTTCGTTGTCCGGGTCCAATTTTGGGTTCGGTTCGGATTTCGGATTCGGATCACTTTTTGCCAGGTCGTAGTAGGTGGAAATTGGGGGATACGCATGTGCTTATAATTTGTGCTTATTTGGATAAGCATGGGGGATATGTATTTTTTTTGGTTGTTTATAAGCAAAAAAGTGTTTATAAGCACTTTAAAAAAAATCCGTTTGGCACATCTCGTTTGTTTATTTTGTACTTATAAGCGAAAAAGTGCTTATAAGCACTTAAAAATCCGCCAGCCAAACTCTAATTCATATGATTTTATTTCATATGAGAAATACACTTTGTTGTGCTTAAACAAACCAATAATATCTAAGGAATTAATCACCTCATGACCGAAAACCTTATTTCTTCCCTGCGTAAGTACCGTAAGACCCTGTGCCTGTCTGTCATTGACGGTGATACTTCAACAAGTGTACTGTCTGGCCCTCTCACCGCCAAAAATAAAAAAAAAATAGAAATAAAAAAACCCCGCAGAGGTACCCGAATGAATCGGATGCAGACGACAGCGCTCTGGTTTACTCTACTAGTTGAAACTTGAAAGTGAAATCTCAACCTTCCACTCCCAAATTCTCAATCTCTTCTCCAATTGAATAATCAAACACCAACCCATTCAACTCAGATCTACTTTCCCACTCCAAAGCAACCTTCTTTATGCTCCATTTTTCATTGCCCCCGTCAGTAAGTTTCTGCTTCCTCCTCGTTCTTTCATTTCGGCATTTAGGGATTTGGGGATTCTAGGCTTCTAAGCTATCGGCATCTTGCTCCCGGATCTGCCTTCTTCAATCTTACCAAACTCGATCTAGCATTAGCATTAGTAAATCCGAGTGTGAATTTGGTCGGAATTCGCATACATGGCGGAAACAACTCCGCTACATTCGGCCTCCGCCGAGCCCGTCGCCCAAAACCTAATCAAGCTCATCAGCAACCTCTGCTTCTCCTTCTTCGTCTTCTCGGTCCTCATCTTCACCGTCATCGCCATCACCTACCAACCTCCGGATCCATGGCTCCAGTCCGCCCCTGCTCTCACCAAGCTCTTCACTCAGTACGAGAACGCCACTTTCAACGAGGACACCTCCGTCCTCAAGACCGGCGAGGACTTCCCCCTCGCCCCCGCCATCCCTCCTTCTTCTTCTTCTTCTTCCAAACCCATCACTGAGGCCGGAATCGACATCTCCGAGAAGAACATCACCAACTCCACCTCCCTCAAGCCCGCCTGTGACGGCGATCTCAAGCTCACCGTCAATTGCTCCGACCCTAGGGTTTTGATCGCCATCGAGAGGTTCAATCTCAGGCGTTTCAGATCCATTGTGTTCTTGGACTACGCTACTCCTGTCAACGGATCGAGGCCTAACGAGTGCGACGTCGCCTGGAGGTTCCGTAACAAGAAGGAGAAGTCGTGGCGCAAGTATAGGGATTTCAGGAGGTTTAGGATTGGTTTGAGTGATGATTGTAAGCTCAAGGTGGTCGGTGCTAGCGGCTGGCATTCCGGTGTCAATGCGAGGCGCCCCAGAAGCAGGTTCAACTCCACTGCTGCTGGGAAGTCTGGAAACCGAGGACATAAGACGTTGAATGTGACCGTTGATAACGAGATCAATGACACTATACCTGTGATCAGCTCTGATTCGGCTTTCAGGGGTGGCAAGTACTTGTACTATTCGCGTGGAGGCGATTACTGCAAGGGAATGAATCACTATCTGTGGAGCTTTTTGTGTGGTTTAGGGGAAGCTCAGTTCTTGAACAGAACTTTTGTCATGGATTTGAGCATTTGTTTGTCTGCGCAGTATAACCCTAGTGGCAAGGATGAAGAGGGGAAGGACTTCAGATACTATTTCGACTTTGAGCACTTGAAAGAGGAGGCCTCCATTGTGGAGGAGGGTGATTTCCTCAGGGATTGGAAAAAATGGGACAAGACTCACAAGAAGAAGATTCCTGTGAAGAAAGTTGCAACTCATAAGACCAGTCCAATGCAGCTGAAGAAGGACAAGAGCACAGTCATATGGAGGCAGTTTGATGCTCCTGAGCCAGATAATTACTGGTACAGGGTTTGTGAGGGACAAGCCTCGAAATACATTCACAGGCCATGGCATGCTATTTGGAAATCAAAGAGGCTGATGAACATAGTTTCTGAGATCAGTGGGAGGATGGATTGGGACTTTGACTCCGTTCATGTGGTAAGAGGTGCAAAGGCACAGAACAAGGAGCTCTGGCCTCACTTGGATTCGGATACATCTCCAGACGCCCTTGTCCAGAAGCTCCAGAAGATGGTTCAACCATGGAGGAATCTGTACATTGCAACAAATGAGCCGTTTTACAATTACTTTGATAAGCTGAGGTCTCATTACAAGGTCCATTTGCTTGATGACTACAAGGAGTTGTGGGGAAACACGAGCGAGTGGTACAACGAAACAACGACTCTAAATGGCTGGCGTCCTGTGGATTTTGATGGATATATGCGGGTTGAGGTTGACACAGAAGTCTTTTACAGGGCAAAGACACAGGTGCAGACGTTCTACAACCTGACCAGCGATTGCAAGGACGGTGTCAACACATGCTGATATTAGAACCTCCTCTTTTTTTTCATCTACATCACTATTCAGTAAAGTTGTTGGTTTCTTCAGTTTTGACTTTTGTGGGTGATGGGTTATTCTCTCATCATCATCATCATCATCCAATTGCTTGATTTGCATTTGTGGCGATTAATGATACCCTGAGTATGTAAACTGTTGTACTATAGATTCAAGTGATCCAATTCATTGCATACCATTGCTGTTCTTGTGAACCCAGAGCTGGGAAAATCTAAAGGTCTCTTCCTTGTGTGCTAATGTTATGAACTTGTGAGCTTGCTAAACAGTTATTGCTTTCCTTTTTCCTTGTTTGTTGTCAACTGGTTTTTTTTGTACATATTTGATTGGAAAATCTCTGTCCCTGAATTTGTATAAATGATAAATCTATGGTGATTGGGATGTGGGCCGGTTGGTTGTTTTGTATACAGCTCAAGAGGCCCAATCAACACATCACCTAAATTCATGCCTTTCCACATTTCCCAGCCACCGGAAAAAAGAAATTCAAAGTTCAAACATGGATCAAGCAGTCTTGCTCAAAGAAAGGTTGGTCTGTCTACAAATCCTGTCCTTCAGTTGCTGAACTGAAGAACGTTTGGTTGTTTACTGTTTTGCACAAAACTCAGGAACTCAGGTATTCAATCTACCAGTCAACCCCACAGAATCCAAGTGAACCCCACGCAGAACATCCAATGATCCCATTACACATGGCTCCCACTCCATTTTTGCCAATTTATTTGAGTTTATATGTATATATTTGCGCCAGGTGCAACTCCAAGGAAAGCTTCCCCATTTCTGAACAGACTCCAGAATAAACTTGCTGTCCTTTCTCTCTTTTTTCCTTAAAACAATGCCTACATCACTATGTATATCCTCACACAATCATTCCGCTCGGAGAAACCGCTTCCTTCGCTTCGCCAAGAACCCGATCGAGCTCCTCTGGAGGTTAGTAACTCTGTTCATGGATACTTTTCGCGTCATTTCGGGTATGTTTCGGTTATATCTCCTGTTTTTTCAAGTCTAATGCAATTAGCTCGTCTGAATCTATGGAGCTGAATAGGATAACTATATGATCTATTATTGCCAGACCCTGTGTGCTAGAAATGAAATGAAATGAAACTTTGGACGTAAAAAAGGCTGTAACTTTTGTCAACCAACAAACAAAGTCTGTTACTTTGGGCAGGCTCAAGAGTTTCTCATTAAGGTTTGAACTGCCGTACAACTTAATTAAAACTCATGCAAGGAAATGCAAAGGCATTTTCTGGTGTTTGAATATGTCTTAGGGCTGTAGAATGGAGATGAAACCTGATACAAGAGATCAAAATCTGCTTAGGTTGATCTTACCATTATGAAGAACATTACAGAACCCATCATCGATTTCTTGTGCATTTAGGTCATACATAAGTTTTGGTTGTAGGATTGTAGATTGCTTTCAAATGCAAACTTGTGATGTTGAATGTTGGATGAACTTTGAAATTGTGATTAGTGGGAATTTATAATATGCGTTCTCAATGTGAATTTCTCATTATTCAAAACGCGGTTTAATCCTCTGATTCCTCTCTACCATTCAATTACAAAGAAGAAAAACCTCCTGTTTGTTAACATGTTATTTATGCATGTAGTAAACCCTGAAATGTTTAGTATATTTTGAATATGGTTTGAGCTTGAAATGGTGACTGTTAGATATTGTTAAAAGAACGTCGTTACTCGTGAACATGGGAACATTGATATTAAAGTATTAGGTTAGTTGTATAGTATATTATTACACGTACATAGTTTGTCCCCTAGCTAATCCCTAATTAATTACACCACATTTTTCTATTGGCTAGCTACAGAAATTAACCAGAAAAAAAAATCTAAATTATTGTAAACCACTATATATCATGTAGACGGTACCGGTCAGTTATAAGAATGTTAAAATTATATTTTAAAAGGATATTTATAACAAGCAAACATTTTAAAATAAATGGGTGTTGAGAATATAGAGAAATCGGACAGTCAAATACTTGAAATGTTTGAATGAAAAAAGTCAACCATCTACCAATCTAGTTGAGCCAAGTGGTTAATTGCAAGACTGGTAGTTGCTTTTCGACCATTCTCAGAGGTCAAATGGGTTGATCCATCTTGATTCGTCGTCATGAGATTTTTCTTAAAAAAGATACTGATTACTAATACCTACGGAGTACTAAAATAAGTTGGCCAGGCTTTTATCCTTAAACTAATTACTCTTAAATAGCTTGTCGGAGTTATAAGATAAGTAAAATTATACCTATGAGATGACAGATAGATACATTCAACGTGGGTTCTGATTCTTCTAGCCAATCTGGGACTGGGACATATCTATACTACCTATAGTATAAAGTGGAGACAATGTCTTCACAAAAATTTGCGCCACGTGTCATTTCAACAATAAAATAATTAGTCGGACCCTCCTTTATACTCCATAATTTAGGTAGTTAGAATCTCATATAATCTTATCCAGTAAAAATTGGTTAAAATTTACCAAAAATTATGAATTATCCCGAAAATTATAATTTATCACTTACCAAGAATTAATTATAATCTTCCCTTAAATATTACTATTTAATAAAACTTGATACTTATCATAAAGTAGATTTTAAACAAATTCAACTTATTTATATTATGAGTTGATTTACTATTGATAAAAAAATCACTAATCAAAATACAAAGATAAATATATATGATCCTATAATTTTAACATGATCGTTGACATTACATATCTATATTAAATTGGATTTATAATCACATTACCCGTACATGGTACGGGGGTTAAACTAGTTAACTTTAAGGAAATGTACTCCTCCCTATGTAATTAACCCATTCTTACTCAAACATAAATATTATATCTTGATAACCTTCCACGCACCTAGACTTTAATCAAATTGCTATTTGTCGTTCAACATAGTAGCGCAAGATAAAATACAGACATCATATAACTCACTAGCAATTTGAAACTCTTAATATATAATGATAGAAATGCGACTGAGCTTAGTGAAGATTGCATGGGGGAATTCATCTTATTCGATATTTCGACTGGATTAGTGGGCTTAATGGAAGTGGATAATTAGAATGAGTATTATTTATAAAGTATTATATGGTTAAATAGAACAGGATTGCCCTCCTTATTTATCAAACACAAACATAAAACAATAGAAATACCACTTTTCCTTTTTAATATTAGCATATAAGAATCTCTAAGTTTCGACCAAAAAAAAAAACAAGAATCTCTAAGTGAAAAGATGATTTCCGGATTTTGATAAGACCAGAAAAAGGATGGTTGGATTTTGGTGTGTACTCTTCTTTCTTGCTTTGTTATAGGCCCACTTTCGATTCGTATGGGCCGTAGCCCAAAGTAAGCATCTATTTTCAATTTTTCATTCATTCGTAACTTTACAACATCCATCGAAGAAGTTGAGCCCGGCCTGATGGGCCAAAAATATATAACCACTGTAACATGAGGTTGATTCATAATGGTTATGGAGTAGATGAGATGAGTTGAGCTAACCATCGTCATATTGAGAAAAATCCGGTCCGAACTGGATTTTTGGGCCGGACTGAACTGAGACACTTTCGGTCTGGCCCTTATTTTATAAGAATCGGTCTCTAATTCGTTCTAGTTCAAAACTAGTTAGGTTCGGATCGACTTTTTGAAAATAAAAGCTTAGATACATAAATAATACGGAGTAACTATTATGCTCCAAATTTATTTTCCAATATTTAAGATTCACTCTTAGTTATTTGCTTAGTAATATTATATTTTTCATAAATTATATACAATTTTTATAGCGAAATTGTAATCTTTCTATAAACAATAATGTCACCTTGGAAGAATATTAAATTTTTAAAAATAAAAATCCAATCCAAAAGTGGACCGGAACGGACCAAAATATTTCGGTCTAATCCTCAGTCCATAGAATTGGGGGAATCTAGTTTGGTTTTGGACCGAAACTGGACCAAAACTCACCCTTAGCTAAGCTAACATTAGTTTCACCCCCCCCCCCCCCAGGTTAAAAACAACCACATACATCTTCTGGTAAAGAAGACGGGTAATGAGAGTCGAATCAGAGACAATTGAGTACTATAGTTGAGGCTTAACCACTTGATTAAATGTTTGAGGGCAAAATAATACGAACTATTAATCTCCTATTATCAAAACTAATTTTTAGGTGATTTGATTTATTTTAGCATAATTCGACCTATTTATACCGTGCTTTAAATTTTAATGTAAAAGCAAGCTTATTTATACTGTTAACCTAAAAGTATTTTATACAATTGTTCTATGTAATTGTTTTATCTGAATTATACAATTATACAGACAATCTTTCAGGAACGGAGGGAGCATATGCTATATACAGTATATATTAGAGTGCTAGGTTTTTCTATTGGCAGTTGACTCGGGTATGATGTAAGCATGCATCAAGTTGACTACACTTAAAAGTTAAAACCAAGATATGACTGGCCTAATTAGTTGCATATAAGAGTATACTAAACCTAGCGACCCTAACTACTGTGTTGAATGCTATGTGTACGTACTACGTACGTAGACAGCATGAGTATAAATCTGCGTACCAACTAACAATAAACGGATGGCCTAGCCTTGAGCACGTCCACATGCACATATATACATTTCATAATACAAATACACACAACTTAAATATGGCAACTGATTGGAACTATTGCTACCTACCCAAAAGACCCACATATAGGCAAATGAATCATACTATGCAGCTACATAATTTAACAAGGCATGTCCTATTCCTTTTCTCCTCGGAGCTTAGATCACTTAGACGCATACGTAGCTGTTGTATTTTGGGTCTGAGTTTATATGTAAGGGCCCGTTCAGTATCGATAGAAAGATATGATATGTCGGCGTTGGTACCAATATATGGGTATGGGTAATATTGAGATATTGGGTATGGATATAGCCTAGATCCCCAAATACAGTTGGAAACATGGCATGATGGTCCATTCAACACTTCTTAGAGAGACATTTACATATGTATTACCTCGAAGAGACTATTGAAAGATCAAACCTATAATGTGTCAAAGTAATACCTTATCATGCTCCAATAGACTAACCCTAGCCTTTGCGGTAGCTTAGGTTCCTTAATCGTTTTTGTTGTATTCTTCCTTATGTTTTCCTACACTATAGTTTGGTGTTCATACCAATTTGTGCCGTTGTCAGTTTTATTAGTCGTGATTTGTGATAGTTCAAACTCATACCATGTAAAGAAAAAATCTCGTTAGAACCTTTTGGAAGCAAGCATTACTCGTTTTGCCAGGCTATAAATGAAACCGGCCAGGCCTAAGAATGGCATGGCAATGAGATAAGGACGTGTAATGAGTGCCAAGATTAATATTGCTATGAATTCTGGCCTTTCTTGGTTTCATGCATTTACTCACCTGCCATTATACTGTGGGCTGTGATTTGTTGCAACTTGCATATATTGCAATCACTTTGTTTGATTATGTTATATATTGTTGGGAGTAAATGAGAGTACATATATGAATCTAGCGAAGGCAGGCACACCATAGAGATACGAAAGATAAAATGCATTTCGTGTACAAATAAATGATATCGAGTAGCTCTAACTAATATGTTTGCAATTACACTTTAATGTCGTCCAAAAGGAGCTAGCTACGAGGAAGATTGACCTAATAAGTTGGATAATAAGATAGTTATATCTTGGAGTGTAAAGCCAGTTAATATGCTTCTAACTAAAACCTGATGAGTGTCATCTTACTGACTACTTAATAACACGCTCCCTCGAGAAGTCGACGCTCCCTCGAGAAGTCGGAGAGTACCCTCCCTCTTTCAACCTAAAAAATTAGACCCTGACGAGTTAAATCTAGTTAGCTAGCTTGCTTCAGTATAGTGTGGCATATAGTAATAAGCATGGGATCAGGGAAGAGATATTGATGTATAGATAGTATGCAACATAAGTTAATGTCATGTCCATTCATGCATTCACATTCCTGCATATATATATATATATATATATATATATATACATTTATATTAATATATACAAAAATCACCCCACACAGATCAATTTGTTAGCATGGTCCATATATAATGGAATTAAGTACTCAGATCGGTTGGTCGATCAGTTGAGAAGATCGAGTGCTAATAATTGAACACACAAATTGATACTGTTAGCATTTGAGTCAGTCAACTAGAGATAAAGCTAGCGCAGTTACATATATACACACATGATCAAGAAGAGCTAAGAGATATGCCATACGTTACGCCATTTATAAATAGTGTACTTCTCTTTGTATATAACAGGTTATTAGGAATTTAAGATGCTTGTATATATATTTTGTGCTTAACTAAGACAAGCTCAAGCGGGCTTGTTGTGATATTTACAAGCCACTTGTATATCATCCAATAAGTACTTTCTAAAAAGAAGATTGTTGTGAGTGATCATATATAACCCTAGAAATATTATTAATTAATCCTACGTAAATATGCTACTGGGAACTAAATTACATGCATGTAGGCTTGTTCATGCAGATATTACTTATTGGATGGTGCATTATGTTTAGATGGAGCATTATGTTGATATGAGAATTGTCAAGAATATGTAAAAGATACAACCAATAAATATAACATTCCACGTTCGGAAACTACATGAAAATCACAAGCTAGTGTAAAGCTCAAAGATTAATTAGTCTCATGGTTGCACACTCAATACAAAACACACCAAAATACATTACACAAGAAAATCACAACAATGATACATCAAACGAGGAAAAAACAAAATACATAGAATTACGGATGATACATGGAAGACGGATGCAACCCTAGGTCTAGAATGGGTAGAAGGCGAGAGCTATCTATGCTATTACAATACATAAATATCTGAGCCTTTCCATTTATTGACATGGAATAATTATGCATACCAGATTCGAAAGAAGAAGAACAGACGAGATCGAGCATACCACAGGTAGATTCGGTCGTACGTCATAGAGGCTGATCATCAGGAGAAATACTGTGCTGAAAACCAGCAGCTGGAGCGGGCGCAGCCTCCCATCCAGCCGGAGCACCAAAACCGGGACTTATACTCGGCTGAGTAACGAGCAAAGCATCGTAACGCGGAAGCTGCTGCTGCTGACCTTGCGAGGTGAACATCTCCTCGTTGATGAGCGAGTTCAAGAAAGATGAGAAGACGTCGTCGGTACAGTAATTGGGGTCTTGGTCTTGCTCATGCTCTTCAAAGCTACCCGCCGCGTTCTTGTTGTTGGTACCACCCGTAAAACCAGCGTGGTAACTCAGATGATGATGATGTTGATGATTGGTATCGATGATACTGTTACTGGGTGAGACAAGTGCACTGATGTTTGGCTCATAATGAGCACCGTTTCTGGTAGGATCGAAGCAGAAATCCTGATCGGCATGGTTGGCCTTGATATGGAAAAGAGGCGTTGTTTCCTCGCCGTCCGCAGCTCCAGCTAAGACCCCGCTGTTGGAGTCATCCGAGTTGTAAGTAGCGGGATGCGTTTGGTTGTTGTTGTGGCTAGGGTTTGGATTTGCGGAGGACGGTGGTTTCGATGTGGATAAGGGATTGTTGACATCCCTTTGAATTTGCTTGGCGGTGGGGAAGGTGTGGATCTGAACATCAGAAAGGGGCTTGTGAGTCCTGGGATCTATGCCTTGACTTATCAGCTTCTTGCTGAGGTGAGTGTTCCAGTAGTTCTTTATCTCGTTGTCCGTCCGCCCCGGGATCCTCCCCGCAATCAGCGACCACCTGCAATTCCACACACAAATCGATCCATCCAGGCTCTGTCAGATTCAAAGCATCGAATAGACTCAATAATTGGAAATTTCCGAAACCCTAGGTTATGGAGAAATCTCACAATTTGAGATTTTGATTTTGAGATTGAATCGAAGAGGAACAGGAGATCGATTGATTGAGTTGAGAGCGGACCTGTTTCCGAGGAGGCGGTGGAGGCGGAGGATGAGATCCTCCTCGTCGGCGGCGATGTGGCCGCGCTTAACGGAAGGGCGGAGGTAGTTCATCCACCGGAGACGGCAGCTTTTTCCGCATCGGAGGAGGCCGGCGCGCTTCGGAAGAGTCCTCCATCTGCCCTCGCCTTCCTTGTTGATGTGGTTCGCCAGGAGCTCGTCCTCCTCCGGCGTCCATGGCCCCCTCTTCAGGCCGACTTTGCTGCAACACGGAGTCGTCGATTTCGCGCCTCCTCCGCCGCTTTCCGAGGCGGCGTCGGCCGGAGAAGACGATGGCGGATTCCTCATTCGATCGGTTTCTGCTTCGGTGCTAGGATTTGCTCGCTGGAGACGACAATGGTTTCTCCTCTCCCTTTCTCTCTCTCCTTCCTCAATGAGCGATGAGATTTCTGTGTTGTTTTTTTTATGTTTTTTAATTTATTGCGTAATATTTTAAGTGTGTGAGTCAGACGAGCAGGCGATGTGAGTGGGGGCTTTTTATACAGAAGGGCAGGCAGCTCCCCGATGTGATTTGCTTTATTTGTTTTTCTTTTAAATTCTTTTTTAGTAAAATCAGCAATCATATGATATGAAAATGTGACACCTCACATCTTCTTGGAATTTTGCGTTAGTAGATAATCTGAATTTTAATGATATCATTGTAATTTTATAGTCATAGTTTAAGGGAAATATACTCAAATTTTGTAATCTGATGCTATTTTATTTCCGAACATTCTTGGTGTATTTTATTATTCATTAAATCCGTCATGCATCACAATTGTCGTGTAGGCCTAATTTTTTCTTTAATTTAAGTGTCATTTTATACTAGTACTCGTTATAAATTATTTTAATGTAAGTGTCATGTTTACAAAAAAGTATAATTATAGGTGAATCATAATTGTTGAAAATAAATTATTGAGTTTAGATGAATATTAAACATGTTATAAGTGTGAAATTTTTTAAATGACACTTAATATGAATTGGATGGAGTATATAACAAAAGCTTACGAACTCTGTTCTAGTGTAAGGCTCTATTCGGCAACACGGATTTGAGTAAGAACTGGAGCTTTTTGTGATAGTTTGGAACGCATAATTTGTGTTCGATAGATCAAGCTGGGAAAATAATTAAAAAGTGTGGCATGACTGAATGGGTTGAAATTACAATTTTACCCTTGGAGTAAAATACATTTCATACTTAGTTTGTGTCACGTGGAGTGCACGTGTAATACCTAGCTACCCAATGTTGTAATCAAAGGTGCTGAAGAAACCCGATAATGTAGGATTGTGGCCTTCTTCATTCCCCGGCCCTCTCCGATGGCATCACGTCGATGGGTCAGGTCGGGTCTCGGGTCATGTGGCCTCCATCTTTCATCTGGTAGTTGATGTTAGGCCCTTTTTGGTTGCTCTTTGTGCCCGTCCTTTTTGGGTTTGTCTTGTATCAAACCACACCTTTTTCCCTGGACTCAGTCAAGTGGACTAAATTGAACCAATTCCTCAGTTTCCAAATACTTGCTACAGAAACCGTTGCTACTCATAACGTCAATTTGGCAGTTTGCTGGTGCATGTTTGTATTCCCACATCGACTAAGTGCAGAAGCCCCATCCACAATGCATAATATAAAATCCCATCAGCCACCCTTCGTACAATTTGTGAAGCCATGCAGTAAGCACAAAGCGAACTATTCTTTCGCCTTTTACTAAAGAATACCGTGTGCTTGCTGTATCTAAGTGGCATACCCTAATTTTTGCAAGGCAGTCCTCTCTCTTTGAAGGGCTCCTACAATTTCAGAGCCAATGATGCTTTTGTCCATCGTTGTTTCATAGTCTTTACAGAAGTCAGAGCAATCCGGTCAGTGAGAATGTGTTTGACATAATCGCATATTTGGAGCTCTGCATTAGACAATACCAACTTATAATATAATGCACAAACAACTAGCCTTATATAAGCTCTTGATCCAACAATTCAATATAAGAATGACTCTTCCAGCACTGTTTAGGAAAATAAAATGTCATTAGCAAAAAAATAACAAAGAAATGCAAATGACAGTGCAGAAACACATCAGCTGGCTCCAATGACCTCTCACTTGATGTATTGAGACATCCACTTGAACCCCTCGCCATAACCCATCTTACGAACGATACTGCACATGAAGATCTCTGTGGGCCGGACATTCGAGTCCACAAGGGTCACCTTTCCCTTGCCCGTCGTACAGTTTGCAAGCCCAAGATGGTATCTGAGCTCATCTTCTGAAGCTGCATACGGAATATCAATTTTGTTACCTAAGATAAGGAAGGGTACGTTTGCCAGGGCTTCATCTGAGAGTAAGGCGTCCAGCTCCTTCTTAGACTCTGAAAATCTTTCCTTGTCAAAAGCATCAACTAGGTATACTACAGCATCAACCTGTTACAAGAACAATAAGAAATTGTTTGAGTGGCATTTCATCCTGCCTTTAACGTCGAAGAGATTGAAGTTCGTAGGGGTAGAAAGCAAATAGGAAAAGGGTGTACCATATGGCAGTATTTGCATAAAAACAATATCCAGCCAGAAAACACACATACAAACCACTTTTCATGCTTTTGCTTTATGTAAGAAGACAAATGATCTTATTGATGTCATTTTTCTAGGATGAAATAAAAGACAAAGTTCCCAATTCAGCAGTTATACAATAAAAGAAAGCCCCGTCCCACCAAAAAAAAAGAATAGTAAGTATCAATCATTCTTAGAAAACACCAAAATCATATGAAGTTCTCTTCATCAGACTAAAATCATTTATGAAAAAGTTACAGCATAAGTAAAGCACAAGGACAGCAAGCTCACTGTCCGTCCCGATAAAAAATAGATCATATAGAGTTCATCAACCACATAAGGAACGGTGGTTGTCACCAACTCACCATTCCTTATGTTTTTGAGAAAGTAGTTATAGCCCTTCTCTTATTCTGCCATAAATATGTAAGCAAATTGCCAAAAGAGAAGGGTAATTATGACAGAAGTCAAAAAAGGATGTTAATTCCTTTATATCTACCCTGTTACTTTCTTTAAGTTAATTTCATAATGTAATCCATGAAAATTACGTATACAGACATGGTCCCCAATATATACTAGCGCAACTAGCTCTCTCCAAAACACACTCTCTCTATCTGGGTCTTTTGGTTACTGTGGATTTACATTTTAAGAGCACAAAATGTGAGCTGACAAGCATCTGCCAACATGTCAGGCTGTTCAGCTGTTGCATAATAGCAAGAAAAGCAAGCTCATCATAATGATATAGAGTGACTTCTTGCTCTTAAAGTGAGCGTGTAACACCAGAATTTTCACATTCACATGACATATCCTATAAACAATGTCATTTTATCATCTCAAATCCTACAAACACAGTAACACTTGGGGACTGATAATGAAAGAATGCCAACCTTAAAAGCACTCAGTTCCTCCTATCTATTGTGCTCAAATCCAGAAATAGAGAGCAGGCAGATGAGAATTCAATGTAGTATTTCAGAAAATGCACAGAAAATCCAAATTTGACGGCGAATACTAAACACAAGTTACAACCCTACATAATTCAAATTGAACAAAAACGGGAATTCACCTTAGCATAGTAATCCTTCCAAACACGACGAGCAATCTGATGGCCTCCCAAATCGAACGCCTTGAACTTGATCTTCCCAATGCTCAACTCCTCGGACGTCGGATGCTGTGTCGGTTGATGTTGAACTAGCCTCTACACGCACTCAAACAAGCACAAGACAGATCAAAATCCATTTTTGTTTCCATCTCTACTGCGCAATCAAGACAAACGGAAGAAGCAACGAACCTCATCCTTCAACATGTGGAGAAGAGTGGTTTTGCCGGCATTATCGAGCCCTAAAAACAGTATCTTGGCCTCTTTCTGCCATAGCCCTAGAGATGCCAATACTCCGTAGAACCAATCTACAAGGAACATTCCTCTTCTGCGTCTTCTTCTGATTCGAAGAACGCGTCCACGAGCTACTCTCCGAGATCTGTCAGTGCAAATAGAGAGATGAGAGGGAAGGGCAGCTCGTAACTCCCATCGGCCAACGTCACGAAAATCTGCACCCGACCACCCGAGCGATTGCCTTCTGAAGTATTTATGGGCCGGTCTGTTCCAGCCCAACCCGCCAGGCCCAAACATCAGTTCCGTCATCAAAATTAGGGCTATCTCCTCCATCTTCTCTTTGTTCTGTTTCTGAGTTGGATTGGTGGGTTGTAGAAATGGCGAAGTCGAAGAATCACACCGCTCACAACCAATCGTACAAGAACCATAGGAACGGGATCAAGAAGCCCCGTAAGCATCGTCACCAGTCTACTAAAGGGGTAATTTCTCACCACGCTTATGACTTGATCGTGCATTTTAGGGTTTAGTGCTCAGAATTGGATGGATTTTTCTGCAGATGGATCCCAAGTTCTTGAGGAACCAGAGGTACGCGAGGAAGCATAACAAGAAGAGCGACGAGGTTGCTAGCGCTGAAGAGTAAACTAGATGAGTTCAGCTCTAGTCTGTAGTTCAGTTTCTTGTTTCCGTTTCTAACGAGTTGTTTGAATTTGAAACTTGCTTTTCGAAGCACATTGCCATCTTGTGTCTGCTAGAGCTCCAATGCTGGTGTTATAATATCGATATTTTTATTATGCTATTGCTCAATGGTTAGCTTTGTCCTTGGCCAAAGATTTGTGCATGAGCTTATCAATGCATTTCCCAGAATTTCACCTGGTTCAGTGAGTTCAGAAAGGCACATGTACAAACGGGTATATTACTGGAAAGAGTTAGTTTCCGGATTATTGTCTTAAGCATATAGAGATTAGAGGGTAAACAATGTGTGGACATATATAAATAACAAACGATGACATAGAAAACCACCATCTTTTTTGGATATGAAAACAGTTACAAACAAATTCATAGCTTAAATGTCACACAACTGAAATAGAACTAATGCATATGTGGATGTATTTTTTCAGCATATCACTAAGCACCACGACGAAGCTTACATGACTCGTGTCCTAGCAGCTATAAACTAGGTAAATGGAGGTAATGAATAAATCCACACATATTTCTGATACTTGGAAGAATCCACTCAAACTAGCAGGATGAAGTGTTTTTGTAGCAAACAAGGGTTTGAGCTCTGCTCTCTGTTTTTAACTCAGCCTGTGGTGCTCACATTGCGTTTCCAAGCTCCTGAATACAAGTAAATTCCTTAAATGATTCATTTTGTGTATTTGAGCAGCTCAAACTGCAACAGGCTCTTTAACTTCACTAGAAGCTGGAACATTAACCTGCCCAGACAACGCAGATAACCCAGAATATGATTAGCAAATTCAACGGTTCGGGATAACCCAGAATATGATTAGCAAATTCAACGGTTCGGAACATACGTATGTAGCAAAAAACTTTTTGGAGGAAAGAGACAAAAGAGCACATTTTTTGCCATTAGAATTCTCAAGTCATTAGTTGGGCTAATTTGATTTGTGTATGCTAGTTGCCCCTTGATCATTTATAGGTTTTGCAGATGTAAGGGGAAATTGCTTTATCAGTTATTTACTTACTTTGCAATATTTTTAACATCTGAATATGTAGAGGAAGTCCTATAGAATCTTACTTTAGCTGCTTTGTACAATTCCTCAAGCACTTCAGAAAGAGTTGGGTGTGCATGGACTGCTAACTTTATATCCTGCAGAATGTCAATTATGGTTAGTAGCCACATAATTGAATTTTAGTTTGACCTAAACTCATAAACAAGCAAACCATATCCAATAGCATAAATCAAATCTTCACTGCAAAAAAGACAAACCTGTATCCTTGTTCCCAATGCTATTGCATTGGATGCTTCATGAATGAGGTCTGCTGCATGCAGTCCAAATATATGGACTCCAAGGATTTCACCGTTATCAGGTCTATATATCAACTGTAAGAGCACGATACACACACAACAGAAATTAGATAATGCACTGACTTTAGTCACAGAGAATTTAATGGCAAGGAATATCCCTGGCTAATAGGAGGCAGAGAGTTAAGAAAAGAAGAAGTCGCGATAGATTTAAGACGAGGCAATTGAATGAAACCTTGGCAATTCCCTCTGCCTCATTTTCTGCTAAAGCTTTTGTGTTAGCCTTGAAACTTGTCTTGGCCACACTGACCTCAAATCCCTCTTTCTCAGCCTTCTCCCTTGCTTGGGGCTGCAATGGACGGATACATATACAATTTAGCTATTGACTGGTAAGAAACTAAGCATACAGCCGTATAGGATATTATTCATGAAGAAGAAGCTTAAGTGTTTAACAACAAACAGAGCACGAAACAGCCCTAACCAGTACTGATAATGTTGTTTTCAAACAGAATGCTTTATTTGCAGAAAACTAGCAATTATGTGATTATACGTGTGCATCCTTTTTCTGGGAACTGAATATACTGACTTCAAAAGCAAATATACCTCTGTCAACCCAACCATGCTGATTTCAGGGTGAGTGAAGCAAGCAGCTGGAATACTCAAATGATTTAGGATGTGATCTTTTCCAGTGACTTGTTCCACAACTGCATTAAAAAGCAGAGCAAAAGGTTTAAGCAGCACCTGATTCATTGCTATTTTGCTTACAAGTTTCTCTGCTGGCAAGGAATTACAAAATGGAAAAAAATCAGTGTAACTAATGAAAAGTGTTGACTGCTAACCTGAGATTCCTTGAGCGCTTGCTGCATGAGCCAACATCATCTTGCCGTTTGCATCACCAATGCAATATAGATGAGGAACCTGATAGTAGATGCTATTAGGACAACTTAAACATCAGTCAACAAGAAAGCTGACTTGTAGGAATACTTAAATATCATTATACCGGTTTGCCTTCAGCATCAAGGACTTGCATACGCTCGTCAACGGGAACAAATCCACGTTGAGTAACTACGTTTATCTGCATAAATAATCACAGTGCATTATATATGAGATTCTCGAAAAATGAAAATCATAGGACTAACACGTCATATTATCTCATAGCGTACATTTTCCAAACCAAGACCATTAGTAAATGGAGCCCTTCCAGTTGCAATCAGTGCAGCATCCACCTGTAATGTAAAGAAAGCACAGATATAAAATATATGTTCCTTAACAATTTCCAATGACAGAAAAAAGTAGATTATGGTGCTTAACCTATATGCCATCACAAACATCTACAAATAAGCGTTCCTCATTTTGATGTCTCTTAGATTAAAGATAAAGTATTCTGAGTCTCTGAACCATATGAAAACATGAGAAAGTTTTACCTCCAAAGTATCTTTTAGTTTCTTGGTCTTGGCATCCGTGAGCTCGATGATAACTGGTTTCCCATCCCTAGCTGGAGTTATCTGGGGAAAAAAGAAGTTGAAAGGAGTATGAAGGTTCTTCCAGTACTGAAACAGTCAAAGAGAATACAAAGAAATTTACCTTGGTTGCAAAGACTCCAGTATGATAATCAATATTTCTGGGATTAATTAGGACTCTTTGTGCTAACTTTGATATTTCAGGATCAAAACCTGGCATTATTTGATCCAGTGCTTCTACAAACGTAACCTGCAGAGTTGGTTTGCTGTCAATGACATATTTTTGATTCAGCTTAAACAACAAAATGATAGTAGGGACAATTTGTTTTCAACTTATATGACTCCAATTGTGAAAACGCTGATGTTGAAATAAGGTGTTCCTAGTACCAACTAGGTTGCAGGGAAAAAGTTCAAAAAGCTCCAAAATAAATTCAGAATTAATTCCTATAATTGATGCAAGCAATTATGATATTGGATTGGATGTGCAATAACAATGTCAATGCATGGGCATAAAGCAAGTAGGATTATATTTTCAACTGGCTATGGGTAACACATCAATGCACTCATGATAATGCATAAATAATCTTGCTTTTGGATACATGTTAAGGTCTAAAAGGAAACAGAAAACTAGGGCAAGAATATAGCGGCATCACTGGAATTGAAGCTTAAGATTGAAAAAGGAAGGATCAAATTGACACCTCACTTCCAAGTGCAGTATAGACATCACTAAACTCAAGACCAATGTAGCCACTGCCTACAATAGCAATCCAGTCGGGCACAAACTCCAGTTTTAATGCATGGTCACTGGTAATAACAGTCTTCCCTGTATAAATTCATCCAGATTCACGTATAAGGAAGAAAGCTAACTAATCCAGGGACATAGTACAGAACCCATAAAATGCATTGATTAGAATACTATCCTGTGTTATATTTCTTACCCATGAACTCATTCAAAAGCGAGAGTTTATAAATATAGAAATTAAATTGGTACCAAAGATTACTGTATTTTCCAAACCACCGGGGAGAAAACCAAGAGAAGGGACATAATATTGCTTTTCATTTGAAAATTGAACGTGCAGAACTTTAAAAAGGTTGTACTATTGAACCTCTACAAATCCATGCCGACAAGGAAATACAGCTAACAGAAAGATCCGCCTGATCACGTGTGATAGAAAATCTTACATAGCTAGACTAGCTAGTCAGTCCAAGTATGAAGGATGGACATTACTTTACAGTCTTACTAAATCCTTTCTCCAGATCCACCTATAATGAGCTATCCACATGCCAAAGAATCTACTGCACTAGCATAAACGAGTTCTGCAAGATATCAAACTTTGCCAAACCAGATGAAATAGTTTGAAGAAAAACTTTGTGCATCAAGAAATCAAAAGGCTAATTACACTCCCTTGCTTCTACAGAAATAGTAATAACTTCAGAAGATAGATATCACTTTAGTAGAGTATCTATTAATTTATATAAAAAAATTGTACTAAGAATCCTTTGCATTATCATTCACCATCCATGAAATTATGGTGCAGAAGTGCAGTAGGATGTGTATTCGAAATTGGCTTACCATCTACTTCAATGCCTTTAGGGACAAATGGAACTGAACCCGTTGCAATGATAATATCTTTAGCAGTCACAACATTGTTGTCACCATATTTCACCTTGTGCGGCCCCTGGATATATACAGATACAGAAATCAGCCAGATTATGGATAAAACCATACATAAAAGATGCAAAACTAGGATGAGTATAGTCTAATCTTCTGTCACATCTCAATATTAAGCAACAATACCACTTGACAAGATTAGCTTGGTGAGTCGTTATTATTAATATGTAATAAGTAGGAAGCTGAATTACCCACCACAACAGTACCAAATCCAGTCAAAATATCGACCCCTAGTGCCTTCATTGAATTTGTTAGATTGTTTCGGATCTTTGTGGCAAGATTATTTGCATGATCAGCAACTCCTTGCCTGTCATAATTAGCTGCTGCAACCTGTTTCAAGCTCAAATAGTTAAGTGCAGCATTTCAAACCAATAAATTGTTTGATCGTGGTCGAAGTTAAAACTGTACAAGTTTACATACAAAAAAAATAGCATACTCAACTCACTACTAAACAGATTAAAAGGCATAACTTTAATTAGGTTAGAATGCATTTCAACAAACAACAAATATACATAGAAGCTGCAAAGATAGGTGACACACAAGATCTGTATGTTCAAGACCTGACAATTAGCAGACTTGCAATTCACTGATAAGAGCATGAACACAGAAAGAAGGAAAAACTCTTCAGTGAGACAATTCTTTCAAGGCAAATGGTAGTAATAGAAACAACGGCAGGGAATAAAAACATCACCTCACCTGTAAACCAAAGGACTTCATATGAAGCTCATTTTGCAGCTCTCGCATCCTCCCACTAACCGCCAGGAGCGCTTTGGAGGGAACACAGCCTCTGTTCACACAAGTTCCTCCCATAACATCTCCTTCAATGATTGCAGTTTTAAGCCCCTGAAAGTTATCAATCTCATCACCAAAACATTTCCCAAAACAACACTCAAATTGCAATCATTGGAGACAAAGCTACCCCATTATATCAAGTTCAATTACATAAAATCACTTCATTAGTAAGTCCACTTCTCTATTACACCACTTACAACAACGAGATAAAAGACCTCAGTGTCAAAATAAGCCATTGATGCTACTCCTACCCTAGCAATACCAATAGAATGCAAGTGTGATCAAAACCGAAGTTGCTACCTTCTCAACGGCGTGGAGAGCAGCTCCGTGGCCACCAACACCAGCTCCGATGATAACGAGGTCGTAGTCAAACTCACGGGAAACACCTCCATTGCTGGAGAGCGCGGAAACGACGACGTTCCTCGAATTTCCGGAGGAAAAAGCCTCACCTCGACTCGAACTCGAAAGCTTATTTCGAGCGGCGAATCCCAGCGCCTCACTCCGGAGACCGCAGAATCTGAGGTTTAGCGGCTTGGAAGAGGAGAGAAATCCGGTCGATTGATGTGATCTGCACACAAATGGTGTGGGGGAAGAAGAAGATGGCGACGAGAGAGAGATTAAGCTCTGCATTGTGGGGGGGGGAATTGCAATTTGCAACGGTCTGTTGGGCGTATCGAAAGAAAAGGGGTTTAGGGGCGGAGATAACAAACAAGAACAAAGCTAGACGTCTCGCTCTTTTAAAATCTCGCGTGAAGACCACTACTACAAGTGTTGAAGAACACTACAAATGTAGTTGTTGTAGTATATTTTGTCATTCTTGTTAATAAGTTGCAACCTTTAGAAGGTCTGGCAAGCACCATTGTTTGAACAACATCGATGAATATAAATGAATCATTGCTTTAGAAGGTGATCACAAATTGTGCATGCACAGCTCTTGTAAATTAGAGTTGGCTCTAATATCACTGATTGTTATACAAGAGTTCGACTAAATAAATAATAGCTATACAAGAGTTAGATTGATCACTATTCATCATTTTGTGATTTAATTATTACACTAGATTTGATTTTTTTATTTTTGGTCGGGGAGGAGCGAGCCCTAATAAATTAAACTAAAGAAAAACGGGCTAACAAGCGATATGTCGGGGGAGCGCCTTACCCCCAACATCGTCCAATAACAACGACCGAACACACAACTGCGGTTCGTCAAGAAAATGCAAACCAAACGGAAATGAAAACGCAAAGCTAGCAAGAGAGTCGACGACGGAGTTCACTTTCCAAAATACATGAGTTACACAAGCATTCCAACCTCGCGTAAGGAAGTCTTGACATTCCTTAGCCAAGCTAATAAGAGGATGAGCAGCCCTAGGCGGGCTGAGCATAGACTTGATGGCCATCGCTGAATCCGACTCCAGGCACACATCCCTAAAACTCGCATCCTAAGCCAGCTTGAGCTCATCGTGTATGCCCCACAACTCAGTCATCGACACCGAGCAAGCCCCAAGATTACGGACGAAACCACCCAACCAACGAACCTCATGATCACGAGCAATTCCCGCCGAGGTCGAGTGCCCATTGTTGTTAACAGCACATCCATGAATGTTACAACTACATAAAATATTTTCTACATACATTGATGTCAATTTTTTATATATATGCATGACTCTTACTCCAAACTCCAAGGAGTGTTTCAGTATTTTTTAACTATTCTCTTAGCTAGTTCATCAAACAAAGTTACAACAACCGAGCCGCTTTGGTCGGACACGTCCATCTGCAGCTTGAACCTACAAAACAAGTCTTATTACCAGCATTCAAAGGGTTGGGCTATGATTTTATTTCATACATTATGGGTTAGACAGAGTACCGTGTCTATGGGAATTCGACCATCTGCTCACATGACTCACAAAAGAAGTTTCCACTTGACCGTGTTATTCCTTTTCTACAATTAGCACGACTACATGAATAGTAATGCCAATTGTTCTTTGTCCTAATAGTAGAAACTTCGGCTCTGCAGTGAAACATTACAAGAGTCATCTTTTATTTCAATAAGCAGACATTCGTGAGTCCGCAATAACAAAAAATAGTTAAGGTTGACTTTGTAAGTTGGCTAACGTTTTTCTCTTTTCCCTTTGCAGCTTTCTTAGCCCGTTCTCTTTGCAACAGTTGTGCAATTGCTCCCACCTTCTCTATATATGTATGAGGCAAATGTCCATTCTTGCAGGTCGTTGTGACGTCGATATCAATGGTGTTTGCAGTCTATGAAAAGGTAATAATAAAAGGGTAGGACGGAGCAAGCTCCTTGGCATATTGGTATACCACAACTAATTTTTGAATTGTGCCATTTGGGGGATATCGGCACTGTTGTAGATAATGGTCGCAAATGTGGTTGATAGGTATACCTCACCTCTAAACTCTTTACATTCAGACCTGCAAAAATGAGTATGAACAATTGGGGGGGCACATTCTTCTTGCCTAGAAACTCCTCACAATAGAAGTCCCATAGTGTCACTTACTCTTATGTTTATTCCCTTATGGCAACGTAAAAGTATGAGTTAGTGTAAACAAGATGAGGTCGACATGTGGGAACTCAAACCACAAGATGTATATAGTGAGTTTTCCGAACCTTCGTTAATCAAGTGGCAATCAACAAAGGTTGAGTCTGCCCGCATAGTCTTGGTGGTACTAGACATGGAAACACAACCTATAGCATTTGGGGGGAATCACATTTAGTGTAGTCTAGTTAGTAGGAGGGTGAATTGAAATTTCATATCGTAGAGTCGTTGTAGGCTTACCAATGAGGTACTTGTGCTCATTGAATGTCAAGGTCTCAAAAGGGGCGAAGTCAAAGGGGTAACGGGTAAAACCGTTAGGTGAGTGCCCTGCACAATGCTTGACAATGGTATATATTTCCTTGCAACTGAATAATGTATTTGTTGTCCTTGCAAATGTAGTATGTGTCCTTGTTAGCCACAAGTGTGTAGTTCTCTAATGTGTATATGTGTCCCTTATCAAGAGTAGCAACAAAACAGTGCGCAATATTGCTCCAAGCGGTACAATGCATGATGTTCCCTTATAAAATAGTTTGGGAGACAACATGTGAGACGGTGGGGCAGCGAAATATCATTGCCAACGAAATAAACAGTGTTATACAGTGCATAAATGAATGGTAAAGGGCTCAACCTTTACATCAGAGACAACGTAATCGGTGCTCAAGTACTTTTCAAACGCATATGTTGCATCCCATTTCCTGCATACCATTGGTTGGATTTTTCCTTGAACTTCATCACTTAACTGATGAAGTGTGCACACAACATCAACATACTCCTCTGAGGTAGGAGCGGTCAGGAGGTTGCTGGAAGCCATGCTTCGAGCATTCTTGAATTCATCCTAGTACCAATGAGACACACAGTTAGCACAACTATACGAGGACGTAGATACGTATGTATACGAGATTGGGATTGGCATTACCTTCGAAGCTAGCCATGAGCAAATAGTGGTGTTTGTCTGTCTTGATGAAATCAACCGTGGGTGGGTAATATGGATTTTGTGGGAACTATATATAGCGGTGTAAAGGGTAGTGTTCATGTTACGTTACTGTAAAAGGCAGTGTAAAGGATTTGGATTGAGCAATCATGAATATAGCTGTAATGTATTGTCATATGAATGCTATTGTAAAGGGTAGTTTAAGGGTTGAATGAAATTAATAACAGGTATTGCAAGTGGTGAATTAAAAGACAATAAGGTTTACGATTTAATACCATGGCAGTTTTATATGAAGGCCACTTGAAGGGTTAAATCAATGAATGTTTGGATTGGAAAGTGTTGCAAGTGGTGAAATAAGAGGCTTTACCGTTTAGGGTAGTTTTACGAGAAAAAATGTAATCGAGAAAAAAGAAATCATTACAAAGTGAGAAGAGATTTAATTAAGAAAAAAATAAAATATTAGAAAGCAAGCATTTATTTGACATTGGGGAGAACTTTAAGGGTTCTATAGATAGATAAATACAAAGTTAGTATTTTTTTATATAACTTAATTTGCACAATTATGTAATAAGTATCTAGAATTATGATGTAATAGTAATTATGTATAAAGAAATAAATGATTGTTGAAACTTGAGAAA
Organism: Polygonum aviculare; assembly: GCA_934048045.1. Classification (NCBI taxonomy): domain Eukaryota; kingdom Viridiplantae; phylum Streptophyta; class Magnoliopsida; order Caryophyllales; family Polygonaceae; genus Polygonum; species Polygonum aviculare. Next base: position 11,440,809 of record OW204023.1, on the reverse strand, counting down.
AGTGAAAATGAGTTTCATGGGGTTCATGAATAGGCAACTGCTCTCCCCACCTTACTCCCCTGCACCGACTTCCTCACCTCCTCCACCGCCGGCGATTCCATCTCCTCCAATACGACCACGCACATCTCCTGATCCGTCATGGTGGCACTGATCCACGTTCTCATATCACTCAATTCCGTCTCTGTCAACTCCTCCTCCTTTGCCGCCGTCGCCAAGAGCTTTGCCCATGTTCGGTTTAGGCTTTGAAACACGTCATTTAGTAGACCTCCGCAGTCCTCCAGAGCGTCGACACTCCGACGATCCTTCACCTTTGAGATCAACCTCTTCGGGAGGGAGAAGTGGCTTCAAAGGTCGGGCATTGTAGATCTGAGCAGAATTGAGAGGATGGAGACCGGATCTGGCTTCAAAAGGCTGTTAATTGCTGAGATGGCGGCAAAACAGGTGTCTTGGTGTTGTGTGACCTTGCAGGCATACAGGATCGAATTTACGTATTTGTCGGAGTTGGAATCACCGAATTTGAGGAGGAGAGAGGACGATGATTCCTGTTTCTGGTAAAAATTGGTGAATTCAAGGTCAACAAATTACGATTGCTCTCTCTCAATCCCGATTATGATCCTGACGTGACGATTCCTACTCCGCCGTCCGAGCTCCTCTTCTCACCGAGGCGACCGATTCCTCCTCGCTCCCAGCCTTCCAAACCAGTAGTCTGAATTTTGGATTTGATTTCGATCAGGCGATCCCTTTCCATTGTTCTTCGCATGCTGATTCCCCAGTAACTAAGGCCAGTTGTAGATTAAGGGTGCGTTCGTTGCACCGTTCATTATGAGAAATAAGTCATTATTTGCAAAATGAAGCTTCTGGACCAAACACAATCAACTAATAGATATATACATGGGCCCACATATTCACTATTAATATATACTCTTTTATAGGCTGTGTTTGGTACAAATAATGTCTTTTGAAAAAAAAGGTATTATTGTGGATAAGCAACCCACTGCCGAACAGGCCCTAAGGATTGATTTTTGTTATTTTTTTCGATTGCGATTGTGTCAAACCCCCCCTCCCCCGAAGATGGTGCTAGATTCTTTGTTATAAGCTGACTTGCATGTTCATTTGAGGAGTCACACACCCTTCTTTTGTAGAGTAAGAAGCAATAGCTCTACCGAAAGAGGTTGGGGCGATTTGCAATAAGGTGGTATTCTAGATATTGAACCTGGTAGCTTCTTGGTCTTTGAGCTCAACCTCTCTTGATTATCAAGGTTTGAAGGTTGCGTTTCAAGCTGAACATAAAATTTATAAAAAAAATCAAAACCATTATGGTGGGAATACAAAGAAGAAATCAAATTTACACTTCAAATTGGCAGTAAAATATGAATGAACAAATTTATCATAGAAGTGAACAAATTGCCACTAGAGTTGAACAAATTATACAAAGTTCTATTGCTATAAAATATGGATGAGCAAATTGACCAATAGGTAAAAAAATTCTCAAAGAGTTAAACATAATATACAAAGTTCGATTGCTATAAAATATGAATGAACATTCCATAGAGTTGAACAAATTGTCAAAGAGAAACAAATTACACAAACATCGATTGCTGTAGAATATGGATGAACAAATTGACCATAGAGTTGAACAAGTATAGATGAATAAATTGACCATAGAGTTGAACAAATGGGCAATAGAGTTGAACAAATTTTGGACGCCCATTGTATCCGTGTTTTTCGAAAAATACGCGAAAAATTCGGTCATACCATTTTTTTTCTTTTTTGTCCTGAGCGCTTAATTTCTCCTCATCCAACGGTTCTTGTTTATTCCTACTTCCCACCCTAGCGTCAAGTCTCACCGGATCCGGACCCATTATATAAATATGTGATTAAAAACTTTAATATTCAATATGATTACAAAATTAAAACTAATCACTACGCGAGGTGCTTGACAGAGATGATTGTCTGTGGGAAGCCTCACATTCGGCAGCCAAAAAGAATGAAATAAAACAAAATTATTCCGATTGATTTGATTTGGTGGCTTTACCACCCCACAACTAGTTTTCATAATAATCTATCCATATACCAATCATCAATATATAATTTTAAAATGGAGCCGGTTCAAATAAAAACACACGCTATCCTACAAACTAAAAACGAATAGTAGCCATTAGATTGCATGGATGGATGGCCACGATTAAAAGAGTGTCTCCTTGTAATTTTTAAGGACGCGGGGTAAAAGTGTCATTTTACGCATTTTGTCTTTCTTTTCATCCGAACCCCTTCTTCTCCCGATCTCTGTTGTCCGTTGGCTATGGCGTTGAAATGCTTTCATCTCGGTAACCCTAACCCTACCTTTCTGGTGAAAATAACTTGTTCGATCCTTGTTTTTCGTCTACGGCGTCTCCGTTTTCTCTCCGGTTTGATTCCTCCCGCCGGAGCCGCTCGCAGATTCTGTCCACGGCGCTTTCGGCTATTTTCCGAGAGGACTTGGTGGTTCTGCGTTGTTTCCGACGAGAAACCGCCGTTCGTTTCTTCAATTTGCTGCTCCTCAGGATGATTCGGTGAGCAGAACTCTCTCTCTCGATATTTGATTTGTGATGTTGAAATTTGGTTCGATTGTTGAAATCTGCGAGCTAGGCTTTGATTTTGAGGTGTTGGCCAATCTTTACTTTGTTCCTCTGAACTCAATTGGAAGTTTCAGACTCAGCCTTGTTCAGATAAAAGGATATGGAGTTTGAGTTTAAACTGGATTGAAAGACTAATGAATCCATATCACCTCTTGTGGCTTATGCTTCTCTTCCTTTGAAGTTTGTACTTTTTTTTGGCAACCCATTACTGAATGATACTTGCTATTGCATTTACTTCATGCTGAAACACTTAGAAGCTTTTGATTCGGCTCGTCATATTGATTATGGATTAGTACTGTGCATTTATTGCACTTAGAAAATGCATCCAAACTGCTTTGGACGATTTGTGAGATTGAGATGTTGCATGAATTTATCTTCTTCAAAGGACAAAAAGTCTCTTTCTGGTAAGTTTCAGTGGTTGGGGAAGCTTGGCCGTCATGCATCTGGCGAGGGGCCTTCTGATAAAGGTAACACTCAAGTTATAAAATCAACAAATGAGGAAAGTCAAAAGAGCACTGTGGTAGGACAACCATCACTAGCTGAAGAACAAAGTTGTAGCAGTTTCGATGATAAGACTTAAGAGGGATGTTGCTGACCAGAACCTGATGTGCACTCTAAGGAACCTTGGACAATCCATCATGGAAAACATTCAGGTATATTATTTGTTAGTTGCTTGACTAGTAAATGTATACCGGTGTTTCATGAATAAATAATTTGATGGATGCAATATGGTTCATGATTTGATGACCTATCTTCTAAGTATATGTCTGCATTTACTTCTCATATGAATTTTAAATGCCACAAATAGCCACATCACTCTTAAATGATAGGCAGTAAATTTACAAGGCAATAGATTTCTTTCTCAAAGTTAATTGATATCCAGAACTTACTAACTAGTCAGGGAACGTTTTATGTATCAGGTGATTGAGTCGGTGTTCCAGCAAGATTTACATCAAGCATGCTCCCTTGACAATTTGTCAAAGAGCACCCTTGTAGAGAAGGGACAAGTCAGGGCCGTGTCTGCAATCAAGGAGCTTAGGAAGATCAGCAACCTTCTATTTTAGATGTGAGCCCATCTGTACTCATGGATGGACCATTGCTGGTTGCCCTCTATGTATATAGCTTTTCTTTCTTGTAACTAAATTTAGCTTTTTCTGCTCATTCTTAAGATCAAGTTGATTTGTAGTGAATCCCTATGATCCACCTGATAAGCTGGTGGGGTGCAAAGAACACTGCTCCAAAATTTAAAAATTTACATTCTCATAATAAAAGAAAAGTATCATAGCACTTCATTTCATGTCCATCTCTACGTTTACGGTTGTGAAATGGGCGCTTTTATTGGAGGGTCTTTATGCTTAGACTAAGGGTTCGTTTCGGAGGCTTACAATTCTTACACATTGGTATTGAGGATCAGTGTGATCAGCTTGATTATATGTGGATTGGACGGTGCCTTCGATACCAAGAGGTCCATGATGTTCTTCTGATGGGCCCCTTTAAAGCCTAAAATTTGATAAGAGTTTGAGGGCACCAACCCAACAAAAAGTTAGTTTTAAGGTATTAATCTAAATAATACCCTTACGGGCCTTACCCACACCCAGTACGTACTATATACCTTAAGATTAGATCAATTACCTGATAAAATAGAATAAGAACATTCACGTAATTTGCATATTTCTTTCATATGTCACGTAAGATGACACTTCCACGTTAATTTTTATTGAACGTTTTGGATTGATAGACTGGTCGTGTTCAAATACGCGAACACAACTATTTTATACGTAACGTACATCCAAATATGATACTCAAATACATGAACATTATACACATATATGTGAACGTACATCTAAAATACATGAACATGATACTCAAATACGTGAACATTATACTAAAATATGTGAATGTACATCTAAAATATGTGAACAGAGACATCACATTTTTATTTGAGTTAACATTGTGTTATTTGATATGTGAGCCACCTCGACCAAAAAATTTTTTGATATGTGAGCCATGTAAAAAATGGCTGAAATACATGAACACTCGCAATAAATATATGAACATAGGCGTGAAATATGTGAACAAAGACATTAAATATGTGAACATATAGATATATGAAATATGTGAATACTGAAGAAGGCATGAATATGTGAACAAAGACATAGAATATGTGAACGAGATTAATATGCATTCATGTACCATCTTTAATAATACATGAATCACGTCATAAAATATGTGAACAACCTCATAAAATATGTTAACCCCCCAAAAAAACGTGAACATGGAAACGGACATAATAAATTATTTCACATATTTAAACTTATTTATACTTATTTATGTGTCATATAATGCATGAACTTAAATGTATAGAAATTTAGCAATCAACCTCTTTCTACTTGCTATCTCTATCGAATTATCTTACAAATGCAGCTTTGCTGCATTTGTTTTCACTGTAACCCAACTTGTCATTTTATAATTTTATACATATAAAGAGAGATCATTCTTTTATAATTGTACAAATTCGAAAGTTTTACATATATGCGCTTAGAAATTTGACAACATTAATCTGAACATACATCTAAAACACGTGAACATAAGTACTTCAAATGTGAACGCACATCTAAAATACGTGAACATTATACTCAAATATGTGAACGCACGTCCAAAATACGTGAACACAACTACTTTATATGTGAACGTACATCTAAAATACGTGAACACGGTACTCAAATACGTGAACATACATCTAAAATACGTGAAAATGATACTCAAATACATGAACATTATACTCAAATATATGAATGTATATCTAAAATACGTGAACACAAGTACTTCATATGTGAACCTATATGTAAAATACGTGCATGATACTCAAATACATGAACACAACTACTTTATATTTGAACGTATATCTAAAATACGTGAACACGATACTCAAATACGTGAACATACATCTAAAATACGTGAACATGATACTCAAATACGTGAACATTATATACTCAAATATGTGAACGTACATCTAAAATACGTCAACAGAAGTACTTCATATGTGAACATACATCTAAAATACGTGAACATGACACTCAAATACGTGAACACAACTACTTTATATGTGAATGTACATCTAAGATACGTGAACACAATACTCAAATAGTACGAAAATCGATCCATGCAAATGATTTGAAGCTATAGATGAACCCTACAAATCAATCACTTCTTTTCCTATTTCTCTTACTGTTAAATCAAATACTATAATTGTTCTCTATTTACATTTATATTAGTTAAAACAACAGGAAGGAAAAAGTTGCAGAGGAAATGGCTATTTCTTTTGACTGTGTAGATACGCTAAGCTAGCTATAAAGGTTAACGCCTGCCCTGCAAGCAACATGAACGTGCCCTGAGCTTACTAAATTAATTAGTCCATGGTAAATCACTTTTTTTTTTATCCAAAGGAATCATTTTAAAATTAAGGAGGATTAAGTAGCAAGTGTGTTTAAGACATGAGTATAGCAGATTGATACACAAAGGGTATGCAATATATGTACACACATATAGTGTTATACACAAGGCTACTAATTAATAACATACATTTCTTCTTATAGAGCCAATAAGGTTCCACTTTAATTATCAGAACAACTTTACACCACCATCCACTACAAGTTATATATAATTAGCAACCATGTCAAATGCTCAATCTAACCGTATAACTTCACACAAGTAACATTCACACCATCAGTGTAGTATGTACAAGCATTTATTATGATTACAAATGCCAAAACAAGTAGTATTATGTAAAAAGAGAAGGATACATCCATCCGATTCTCCAATCTCCATGCCTTAAGCACCACTTTTTTTGATAACAGCCTTAAACACCACAAATCATTATAGTGAGATTTTTGATGAAGCACGATGCAAAGACATTCAGAAACACATATCCTACTATGAAACTAAAGCTGTGAGCCAGCACCTAAGAGCTTTTGGCTGGAGAAAATTAAACTGAATCTCTAGATTCATTCTTTTATAGATCCATAATGTTTCATAGATGCTCAAAGGTGAGTCAGCCGCTGTGGTACGAGATTCGTCAAAGCCCTAACGGCCTTAATCGACCCGATCTTGTTGTTGCTAGGCACCGCCTCGATGATGACGTCGCCACGGAAATCCCGAGCTTGTCCTGGAGCAAGTCCACGAGGATCCTTGCCTCCTGGAGAGTGAAGGCGGAGATCTCAGAGCCGAGCTTCTCAATCTTCTCCGGCGCCTCGACGACGGCGAGAGGGCGGATGTGGGAGGACCGGTGGGAGGAGGAACGACGGTGGAGGAAGAGGAATTTGAGGGCTTGGGGCTTGGGGAAAGAGGTTGGGAGAGAGGCGGAATTAGGCATGGCGTGAGAGAAAGGTGAGCAAAGGTTGAGAGAGCGGTCGCCCAACGAGGAAGAAAGAATACGAGGGTTTCCTTCTATTTTGAATGTCAAAGACAATATTGTCCTCCAACGTTTCTATAATTGCAAAAATGTCACCGTCTTTTTTTAAATTCCAATTCTCCAATCTAACTTCCTCTTATAATCTCAGCCGTAGATTCGAAAAATCTAACGATTATTATTTATTTATAGTTTACATCTTAAGAGGAGTTTTTATCAGAATCATCCTCTTTTAAAATTAAGTACAAAATTATCATTAAGTTTTTCTTTAATCTAGTAATCACTTTTATAAGATCATGCATATTTAGTTATAAGATAATCCTCTCACAACCATAAGATTAAGCAAACCTAGTTTTAATAAATGCATTTTCCGCATTAAATTACAAAACATTATAGCTGCATTTTTTTGCAATGTATTTATTTAATTAACGCATAATACTTTGCAGTTGATTTTTTTTAGATTAGTAATCTATACTACCTATAGTATAAAGCGGAGACAATGTCTTCACAAAAATTTGTGTCACGTGTCATTTCTATAATAAAATAATCAGTTGGGCCCTTCTATATATAAATTAGGTAGTTCGGTACTCATATAATCTTATTTTGTAAAAATTGCTTAAAATTTACCAAAAATTATACATTATCCGGAAAATTATGAATTATCACTTACCAAGAAATAGTTATAATCTTTTGATAAATATGATTATTATTTAATAAAACGTGATATTTATCTTAAAGTAATTTATGAACAAATCCAACTTATTTATATTTGATTTCCAATTGGTAAAAAAACACTAATCACAATACGAAGATAAATATATATGATCCTACAATTTTAACGTGATCACATTACCCGTATACTGTGTTAAACTAGTTGACTAGTAAATGACATGCACCTTATACGGTGTTTTTTGTTTTTTATTATCTTGTATATGAATTCATTATAATTATTACAACTAATATTATATGTCTAATTTAAAAAAAAGCGTGTATGTTTTACATTATAATATGACAGAATTCTCATATATTATCAACTATTTATATAAAAGTATTGTATTTATTTATTAATTTTTTGGGCATACATAAACATATATATATATATATATCGAAGAAGAATACAATAAGATGGGATGCATTATTAAATTTTATAAGAAAAATGATAAAAATCTTTAAAAATTTAAATTAAATTACATAAACTAACTTATATAAATAAGTTAGTATTTTAAAATATAGAGAATATTTAATAAGATAAAATACCAAATTATCTTATATACATGAGTTATTATGCTGTACAAAAATAATTAAATAAGAAGTATATAAATATCAAATAAATATATTCACAAATCATTATCTTAATAAGAAATCTATCTTTTATGTAAAACATAATCGGTATGTAATGTTACATATATATATTTAGGGTATATATATTATCTAATTTTTTATTAATGTTATTATTGGACTCAATATGATACGATAGGAAAAACATATTTCATATATTATTTTAATAAAAGAAGATGTGGCCTAAGTATAGTGGTAGAATTTTCTATTAATTATGATTTTTGAAAACATTTAGAATAAAACTACGACAATAATACTTATTAATTGTATACTACTGTATTTAAGTAAATGGGTAAAAAAGATTTTTTTTAAATAAAAAGGTTTGAATAAATCAAGTTTATTAAGTAAATAGGTAACCAATTAACCATATAATGATAAGATTGAGATTTATATATTATGATAGAATTACTTAAGCAACTCAAAATTTAAGATAAAACTAGTATTTAAAATAAATATGTATAACATTAAGATTATATATTATGATAAAACTATGATAGATAAGATAATTCTTTTTTAATAAGGGGTGATGTGGCGCAATATGATGACAAAACTTGCTTCTCTTTTAGTATATAGTAATAGATAGATAGATAGATAGTTGTGTAATCCTCAAATATTGCTTTTTTTAGATTAGGGTTGAACCCTTATGCCATGTACGGACAATTGTAACAAATTTGATATGCACATTGTTAAGAAAAAATATTATATCTAGAAAGTTGACTTGCTTGAACAAAGATTTAATTAAAATTATTTATAAAAATTATGATCCAAAGATTAATCTCTCAAAATAAAAATATAAGATTTTCAAATATACATTTGGTTGGATAAAGTAAAATCTTTTGAATCATTTGAAATCCACCTACTTTAATTAAAAAGATCATTTTTTTGTGTTTAGCTAATATAGATATACACTCTTAGATTGAAAAATCTATACATATAGATATAATGTAGATTATCTGTTTTAAAAAATCTAAATTATATTTCAAAAGTATATTATACTTGTTAACAAAAATCATGGTTATAATTCAAAAAATACTTTCCGATTTTATCATGTTTTTTTTGTTTAAATGGAAAAGATCATGTTTTATTAATTTAGAAAAAAATGATATACATATAGATATACTCTATTTGTTTACAAAAATATGGATTATATTTCATAAATATATTATACTTGGTAAAAAATAATTTCAAGATTATATTTCAGAAATTAATTTCCAAATTCATCTTAATTTTTTCTTTGAACGAAAAGATCATTGTATATTAAATTAGATAGATAATTCTATATATATAGATATAGTCTAGATTGTTTGTTTAAATTATACAAATTATATATCAATTTATAAAAAATCTTCCTTATATTTCAAATATTTTATATTTGTTAAGAAATAATTTCCAAATTATATTTCAGAAAGTAACTGATTTGTTTTAATCTTTGTTTGAGTGAAAATATCATGTTTTATTAAAATAATACTCTGTAGTATTTATTAGAAGACCACAATTTAATATATGAAAGAGAGTCCGATATATATTTTTATTATATACATTTCACATGACAAAATGATTTGCGGAGATATTGACTATGCTTAATACTATAGTATGATCAGTGGCGGATCCAGAATTGGTTCAATGGGGGGAACTTTAGGCTAGTGGGTCAGCAATCGGCCGGGCGCCGGCATCTCGCTCAGTCGTGATTGCTCCCTCGCCACCGGAGACTCCGAATCACTTTGGCAGCTCGTCGAATTCGGCTGCTCTCTCGTGAAAACCCCAAATTGGTTCAACGTCTGCTGTCCTAGAAAAGGTTCTTTTTTCATGGGTCATTTTACCCATAAATTGGAAAAAAAAAACAAAGCAACCAACCTTTAAAAAAAACAAAGCAACCACCCTTTTTAACTTTAGTTTTTTTTTTTTATTGAAGAGCTACTAGCTCAAACAAGACAAAATTAGACCACCTATATGTTACAAGGATAACCTAAATCATCGCAGCGGATGATCTTTAAAAAATCAAACAACGAGGGTTGTTGACTCAACAAGCACCTCGACTACGTTACAAACAAATAATTAGAGGAAAAGGAAGAAGAGATCAACGGGATGACTGCATTCAGACTTTGAATATTGACATGTCTTCTTGCTAGGAAATCAGCAACAACCTTTTTAACTTTACTTGAAAGTCGTTTGTATGTACCCAAATTGGTTCAGCTCGTCGTTTTGCCCACAAATTAAAAAATAAAAACAAAGCAACCAACCTTTTTAATCGTGAAAATCTCGTCTTTCCTTTTAGGGGTTTAAAACCCTTCTCTTCTTTCTTCTACCTCTCTTCTTCTTACCCATGCAGTCACGTCTGACGCCGACGGCCATTCCTCCAGCTTCGGCCCTTGCGTTCAAGGTACATCCCGCTCCATCCCACCCCAGCCTCGGCGCCCAATCCCGCTCCACTTTTGCCTCATCCCGCCCCGCTCTCGTCGCTCCGACCGCACGGTTGCTCGGTACTTTGCAGTGGCGCTCCAGCGAGATGGGGGCGGCCACCCCCCACCGCCCCCCTTAGATCCGCTGTTGAGTAGGATAGATGGCCAATGAATGCTCTCAATGCTCGTGCGGGTGAGTGTTTTTACTTGAACCGCCCCATAAAAGCTAAAGAAGAAATGAATTCATAATAAAAGTTTAGATTAAAGTGATGTCCGCTTTTTAGGTAGGATTTTTAGGGTCTAGATAGGTTAGATTTAGTGGTATTTCGTGCTTGAGTCTTGTGTTTTTGAGTCTTTTTGCATGAGCTTTCGTATTTCTTTGAGATTCGGAAACTGCGCATTTTTGTGTCGTTTTGTAAGGGTCGTGCATGAGTCAAGTGAAGAAGCTAGAAATTTACTCTCAGGACCGACCCTAAGGGGGTCGTGCACGACCCTATTTGGGTCGTGCCAGGATGAAGAAATGTGAAGAAAAGAAGAGTACTTCTCAGGACCGACCCTGAGTGGGTCGTGCACGACCCATTTGGATCGATCTTGGGCACCAATTTCCCTTTGTTCCGAAATCTTGCGAGATATTCTATCTTTGTATTTGAGGAAGGTTGTTTCTTTATGTTTCCTAGTTAGGTTAGGACTCCTTTTTCTCTATAAAAGGAGGTTGGACCTTTAGTTTTAAGAATTGATCCCTTGGGGGGGGGGCGGGATTCATCCTTTGGGAGGGGGATAATTCAACATTAGGAGAGCTAGAAGGTGACTTGGAGAACAAGTTGGAGATTTTTGTAAGATTTGTTCTTTGTTTAATTTGAATTTTAGCTTGGTTTTGATCATGCCTTCTTCTTCTTCCTTGTCTCTTCTTGCTATGTGTGAGTAGTCTTCTTAAATTCTAGGGTTGGGTGAAAACCCAACACAATCATGCATGTCTAAAACTTGAATTCATGACTTGAATGCTTGATGATCATATCTATCTATCTTGTGCTTAATCCTTGATGAAAGTTAAGGCATGTCTTGTAATTGACTATAACGAAAGTGAAAAGTTAGTTGCTTGATTAGATCTAATAGGATTATTTGCGAAAGTTGATATTCCTAGGTTAAAGGATAGATAGAAAGTTGTTTGATTTGCAAAAGTTGATCGAATTACTTGAATTGTTTGCGAAAGTTAACTTTTCTATGATCTAAATTGCATAATAGTTGTGAATTCTTGTTGAAAGCATGTATGGTTGTTGTTGTGGTAGCCCTAGCTCTGGAATTTTCCTTTTACATTGATTGAAATTCGTGCCTTTGCCTTGATCTCGACCCCCCTAAGTCGTGCTCGAGCCCTTGCTTGTGATTGTGTGTGTGTTGTGTGTGTTTGATCTCATGACTAGACCTGGCAATTCGGGTCGTTCGGGTCAATTCGGATCGGGTCGTTCGGGTCGGGTCCGTTCGGGTCAAACAGTCATTTCGGGTCTTGTTCGGTTCGGGTTCGGTTCGGGTTCGGGTCATGTTCGGGTTCGGGTCTAGTTCGGGTTCGGGTCGTACCGGGTCATAATATTTCGGGTTAGTTCGGGTTCGGGTCATTTCGGTTCGGGTCATTCCGGTTCGGGTCTAGTTCGGTTCGGGCCTAGTTCGGTTCAGGTCCTTTTTGGATTGCTTCGAATCGGATCATTTCGGGTCGGGTCAATTCGGGTGTTATTTGGATTTTTTTTTTTTTAAATTATAAGATCACCCGCAACGGTGAGTTTTAACGTAGAAAGTTTGGGCACTTTAATGGCTACTTTAATGTGTCTTGTAATAAAACATAGTTACTACATATTATTGACAAAGATTTAGATGTAATTTCTACTTAGTTAATTAAAAAAAAATTACTATTTGTATTATATACTTGCGGGAACATTCAAACTGATGTTGTATCATAAAACATTAATTAGATTGGATAACATATCATTGACACATTCATGACATATCTATATATTTTAATACGCGTCTCAATTTAACTATGTTAATTAGTGTCAGATCCGGCTAATTACCCAGTTCAATCGGTTAGATGAAGTAGGGCCCCCAAATAATTGGGGCCCCCGATATATCAAATGTTTTACGTAAGATTTAGGGATACAACTAGACTTGGTGGTAGGGGTGAACAAAAATATCCGATCTGCCTATCCAGCCGATCCGATCCGATAAAATCTGGATAATTTGGATAGTTATATCTTTTATTTATTCATAACTTTAATTTTTTTAATAATATAATTTGAAAAAGAATGCTAAAACGGATAATTTGGATATCCATAAATCATAATATCCAGTCTCGGATATCCGATCCAAACGGATATTTTTTATCGGATATCCAGTTATAACGGATCAGATACGGATCTAAGTTTGGCCCAAAATTCGAATATCCGCTATTTCGGATCGGATCGGATAATTCGTTTGCTCATCCCTACTTGGTGGTGTAGACTTTAGAGTAGACTATAAAGCCTATAGTATATTAGTATAGAGTTTAGAAATGTTGTAAATGATCTGCTGTTCGAAACTCCATCTCTTTTTTTTTCATTTGTTTTATTTTCTTATTGTGCGGGTCATCGTCTCATTGAGACCTAAAGTTTTCTTTTTTCACCCATTTCGGATCGGGTTACTTCGGGTCAATTTAGTTCGGGTCAGTTCGGTTCGGGTCAGTTCGGGTTCGGGTCATTTCAAGTTCGGGTCATTTCGGGTTCGGGTCAGTTCGGGTTCGGGTCAGTTCGGTTTACATTTTATTCGGGTCATTTCGGTTCGGTTCGGGTTCGGTTCGGGTCTGGGTCATGTTCGGATGGTTCATTTTTCGTTGTTCGGGTCAAATTTCGGGTTCGGGTCGGGTCAGTTCGGTTCGGGTTTCGGGTCCGGGTCACTCTCTGCCGGGTCTAGTCATGACCGACCCCCATAGGGTCGAGATCAACCCTCCTCAGGTCGATCCTGAGTTGTTCTGCTCTAGTTTCTTTTTCTTTTTCGTAGTTTTCGACTAATCCTAGCACTATTCTCACTCCCGTAGACGATCCTGACTTCGCTATACTCAGCGAGGTTTTGACTACAAATTTATTTATTCAAGAAACCCTTCAACATGAAGCCTTGCTTCTTGGATCCATCCTTTCTCGGATACTTTTATGCTTAACATGAATGCTTCTTTTAAGCTTAACATGAATGCTTCATTTTTTTTGCATCACAATACTCTCATTTTGATTGCTTATAAACATATTGTTGGTACTTGGTATATTAAGTATGGTGAAGTTATCATTGTCTTTTTTGGGTGTCATTATGGTTAAATTGAATATTTCACAGCTCATAATTGATGAGGAAACTTCGGGAGTGGTTAACATAGGAGACAAACTTCGGGAAGCAAGACTTCGATGGTTTGGACATGTCTAAAGACGGGCACCGGACGCGATAGTGAGGAGGTGTGAGCACTTGGAGTTTGGAGATTGTCGGAGGGGTAGAGGTCGCCCGAAGAACCGTTGGATGGACAACATTAAACAATATATCAGCTTGCTAAGGATTGTAGTGGAATTGGCTCAGTGCAGAGAGAGTTGGAGGGAAAGGATCAAAGTGGTGAATAGCTAGTAGTCGGGTTGGCGGAGCAGACTTTCTGAACCTGAAGGTTAAAGCATTGATGTTAGATAGCTAGTTTGTTTATTCTTAAGCGTTCCTTTATTTTGAGTTTCATTTCCAGTTTTAGTTTCTCTTTAGGGTCTCTCTCTTCGTTGGTTGTAGTTTTTTGGTTGGTGTGGAGCGTTTGACTTGGGTTTTTTCGGGCGTATTCCATCTAGGTCTGGAATACCCCATCCTGACCCCCCAGATCTTGCAACTGCGAGATTACCTGGGTAAATGTTGTTGTCATAATTGATGAGGAAAGAATAAGAATGATCTTTTATCTAGATGATTATGATACTACGTTTCATAGCGTATTCATTAGGATGAGACCTTAAAGATCTAAGGTTCCTACGAAGTTCATGGTATCAATAAAGTAGGTTGTTTTAGTTTGAAAGCTAGATATCTTGTTTTAGTTTGAAAGCGAGATATAATTACTACTCAATATATTTTTAAAATCTATGATCTATTGGATGAAGTTGCTATAAGAATTAGTTTAAACCATCAAAATTCCTTTTAATTTTACTTGATTAAAATACAAAAAGATCCATTATAAAATTAAAAATAATAGTGAAATAAATACTATGTAAAATAATGGCAAGAGATATTGAAAGGTTTACTAATACAATCACAATTTTTTTTGTTGCAAACCATTACGTACATTTGCATGTTTTTTTGCCATCCTTTAAAAATCCTAAACCAAAAGAAGAAAAAAAAGAGCATGCATTTATTTGACTTGCAAAGCTACGTAAGAATCTTTGCGTTAGTATGAATATATATATACATGTGTGTTTGTGTAGGGTTTTCGGGACGAAAGATGCAAAATTGGCATTACCTTAGAAACCATTGGGGAAACATAGTTCTTCTTCAGATCAAATCAATCTCAAGTGTGATGATGGCTAATATGCCCACCTTCGGGCATTATATATACGTGTGGGAGAAACTCAAAAGGTGGAAATGAGGAGGTGAAATGTGTATTGATGACATGGAATTAGCAGCGAGAAGCTGAAAGAGGGGTGAAAGAGCTGCAATGAGTAAATGAAGAGTTAGTGATAGGAAGCATTAAGAGAGGCTAAAGAGATGGAATAAGTAAATGATTACATTTTGGGGGTCCTTTTACTTTGGCTTTTTTTATTCTTACTTTTTTTTTATAAGGAAAGGATTAGGGTCGCCGCGAGTACTACTTGGGCTCCCCTAGAGCATCCACGTACAAGGGATGAGAACTGGTTAATAACCAGCTCTAAAAGATATAAGGCAAACTGCCGCCGCAAGTACTTACTTTTTTTTTTATTCTTACTTTGACATAATGTAGCATGTATTTATGTACAATTATAATCAAAAGACAAAAACAAATAAAAGAATCCATCTTTAAAAGTTCTATAAATACAAATAGATAGATTGATGTGTAGAGACACACCCTTAATCTTTTTTCTTTTATCATAAAAGTGGCATTACCTGTCAATTTATTAGCTTCAATCTTGAGACATCAGAGAAACAATACCTGGAGGAGCAAAGTTCAGCTCAACAAATCCTTGATCTAAATGTAAAGAGAAAGACAATTTTGCTAAAGCATAAACAACATTATTTTGGCGTCTAGGAGTGTAATTGGCTACAACTTTCCAATTCACATCTTGAATTAGGGAGCGGCAGTGGACCATTAGAGAGAAGTGTGTGCGAGTGATTGGAAGCAGCCTTGTGAGCCGCTCAATCGCGTTTTTGGAGTCCGCTTTAAGAATTGCCCTCGGAAAAACCTGTTGTTTCATCAACTCCAAACCATGTTTTATAGCCAACCACTCAACTCTCAAAGTTGTATAAATTCCCAATTTAGCTATGAATCCAACTCTAAATTTTCCATCATGATCACGTAGCACCCCACCGCCACCGACTTATCCAGGATTACCTTTTGAGGACCTGTCAATGTTCAATTTCAGCCATGCGTTTTTTGGGGAGGAACTATCTTGTCATTCTTTTTTGCTAGTTCTGTAGTGATGGTTCCCATCCTAGCCTCGTTTTCCTAACCTCGATATATGCATCAAAAGCTGCAGTGAACAAATGAAAAAGTCGGTTTCCATCATATTGGTTGTTTTAAAACACCAACTTGTTTCGTTGTTTCCAAGAAAACCATGCTATGAAGCTAATTTTTGCGCTCCACTCATCGCCAGTCTTGAGGTTCGATTCTAACCAAGGTTTGATCTAAGTTTCAAAGAACTTGTCTGAAGATGCCTTCTCACCAATACGTCTCCTGACATCTAGGATGAAAGCACAATCTCTAATAGCAAGTATGTTGGTTTCTTCGTGTCGGCATCTTAAGCATTCATTGTTTGAAGCAAGATGTCTTTTGAGACAGGTGGCATTACATAATATGTTGTTGTTGTTGGCAACAAGATGTAAAAATTCCCGGCTCTCTATTGGGTCGGAGCTTTCCAAATTAAGGACCAAATAAAATCACTTTCGAACTAGGGCATGGACAACAATTTCATGGTTGACTTGTCGATGCAATTCCAACCCAAAATACTTGGTCTTCAACCGCTACATTGGTTTTAGAGAGCTTTTGGGCCTTAAGCATATACAAATTATCACCTGGCAACAAGGGGTCAACATGCTCCAATTCCAACCGTTACCATTTCAAACTTCTACCACGGTTGCGCCAAGAAAATTCTCAAGAATTGGATGCAATACCATGTCCTCTAGAGGAATGTCACATAACCATCTGTATGACCCGAAAAGCGTGTGTTCCCCAAATTAAATCCTATCGCTACTCCGGTCCCTTGATGCAAGATCGTCCCACCATGGTCGATGCCACACCAACTATACGAAGCTCTCGCCTCCTTATGATCATATTAATGTCTATACAATTATCACAGTATTTCCCCTTTAGAATTCGAGTCCAAAGAGAGCTTTGATCAGTCATCAAATGTCATCCGAGTTTGGCTAAAGTTGTTGTATTAGCCGCGTGAATATCCCGGATACCCAGGCCTCCCCCGTTCAACGATGTAGCTACCTTCTCCCAAGCTAGTAAATGGATTTTCTTGTCTCCAAGATAGGACCCCAAACAAACTGTCTAATTATCTTCTCATTGTAGTCACATATACCTCTAGGAAGCTTCAAGGATTGCATCAGATGCACCGACATGCTAGTAAGGACAAACTTAGCGAGAGTCACCAGCTGGGCAACAAGCGATAACATCTTTGGATTGTCAGCCATGAAGCCGAGTGACAAATTTATCAAGGATGTACAGGAAATTTGAATTCTCCATCTTGCCATGAATGATTGGTACACTAAGGTACTTCTTGAGATCCTCACAAATTGGAATGCCCAATTCACTTCTATGTCTGTTTGCAAGATTGTTCTTAACCGAGTTGCCATAGTAAACAGTGGCGGCCCATTACTTTATGGGGCCCCGTCCCAAACCAACACTAGAAGATTGGGCGTAAATTTCTAGAGCTGATGGGCACTAGTATTTTGGGTCTTAGTATGTAGACCAAATTTTTTGTAATACTTGGGCCGACATATGGGCTTTTAAGTAGGGAACATCAGAAAGTAAAAGAGCCCATGCCATCTAATAAATGAGTCTGAATGTGACTACAATACACAACACAGCTAAGTATACGTCTATCACTCTATCATCACCTTTAAAATACATATGGGCTTTTAAAATATTTGGGCTCTAGTATTTTGGGGGCCCTGTACAGGTGCAACCCTGCACCTGCTCTGGCCGCCCCTGAAAGTAAATAGAAGTCTTACAAAATTTACACGTTCACCCGAGGCAGAACAAAATCTATAAAGGCATTGTTAAATTATTGAAGTCTGTGTCGGGGGTAGCCTCTGCAGAAACAAGGAGATCATCTGCATTAAACAAGTGTGAAAGCTCCCTAGATCCAACTGTAATTTGTTCTCACGGATCAAAACCCACAACCCCTTGGATAAGATGTGAAAGTCATTCTATACAAAATATACACAAATAAGGGGAAGGGGGATCGTCTAACTTGACTCTTTTAGATCTATGAGAGCCGGTCCTGACCTCCGATCCCCATTCCAGAGAAGCTTGGTTTCAACCCTCGATTGACACTTGACGATGGTTGGCAAAACCAAGCGATTGACACACCCTGAATCGAAGTAAAAAAAATCCCACCTGAAAAAGAGAGTAGGACAAATAGGGCACTAGGGTTAGTTGGTGGCATCGCTGCTTGAAACACAGCCGATTTCGTTTCCCTCCAAAACAAACGAGTCCACATCCAGCTCGACAATTTCATTATCCAACCAAAAATTCCTATCGCTTACCTTTTTTCTCGTTATTCCCAAAATAGCCCAACACAAACCCTCGCTGACTACTTTGTGTTCCCATCATACCCCTCATCTTTTTTCCTATTTACATTCAAGTCCTTGGAAACCCTCGCAATCCTGCTACTACTTATCCCCCCCTTTCTCTCTGTCTGAGGCCGCCACTTCTATTATTGTTTGGGTTGTGGAGGCTCTGTGAGGCAGAAACCCAATCATCATCCCCTTCCTCCTCCTCCTCCTCCGAAACCCTAATTCTCTCCCTTCCCCCGCCATGGATTCCTCCGCTCCTACTCCGGTTCAACAGGCACAATTGGCTGCCATCCTCGGCCCCGATGCCGCCCACTTCGAAACCCTAATATCGCACCTGATGTCCTCCTCCAACGATCAGCGATCTCAAGCCGAATTGCTCTTCAATCTCTGCAAGCAGACCGATCCTGATTCCCTCTCCATCAAGCTCGCGCATCTCCTCCAGCAATCGCCCCACCACGAGGCCCGTGCTATGTCCGCTATCCTCCTCCGAAAGCTGCTCACTCGCGACGACTCCTATATCTGGCCCCGTCTCTCCCCCGCTTCGCAATCCTCCATCAAATCGGTTCTCCTCTCGTGTGTTCAGCGCGAGGAGGTCAAATCCATCACCAAGAAGCTCTGCGACACCGTCTCCGAGCTTGCTTCCGGTATTCTCGCCGATAATGGCTGGCCTGAGCTCTTGCCTTTCATGTTTCAGTGTGTCTCCTCCGATTCCCCTAAGTTGCAGGAATCCGCCTTCCTTATCTTCTCCGAATTGTCTCAGTACATCGGCGATATCCTAGTCCCTTACATCAAGGAGCTTCATGGTGTCTTTCTGAATTGCCTGACCAATTCCTCGAGTCCGGATGTTCGAGTTGCGGCGTTGAGCGCCGCTATCAATTTCATCCAGTGTCTTCCTAGTCCTGCTGACATGGACAGGTTTCAAGACCTTTTGCCCTCTATGATGCGGACGTTGACCGAGGCCTTGAACTCTAGCCAGGAGGCAACTGCCCAGGAAGCTCTTGAGCTCCTGATCGAATTGGGGGGCTCTGAGCCTAGGTTCTTAAGAAGGCAGCTAGTCGACATCGTGGGGTCTATGCTTCAGATTGCTGAGGCTGAGTCTCTTGAGGAAGGTACCAGACACTTGGCCATTGAATTCGTTATCACCCTTGCTGAGGCTAGGGAGAGGGCCCCCGGAATGATGCGAAAGCTGCCACAATTCATCAGCAGGTTGTTTGGGGTGTTGATGAAGATGTTGTTGGACATTGAGGATGATCCTGCCTGGCATAGCGCTGAGGCTGATGATGAGGATGCGGGCGAGACTAGCAATTACAGTGTTGGTCAGGAGTGTCTTGATAGGATATCTATTGCACTTGGTGGGAACACAATTGTTCCAGTTGCATCAGAGTTGCTGCCTGCTTATTTGGCTGCTCCTGAGTGGCAAAAGCATCATGCTGCATTAATTGCAATTGCTCAGATTGCCGAAGGGTGTTCCAAGGTACACCCTGCAGTTTTGTTTTGTCCTTTTTTTTCATGTGCTGTCAATGATTCTAACTGATGTTTCCACTACTGACTGAAGTTACTATTATGAGATAATGAACCAAAAACTAACATCATCACTGTGCATGCCTTGCTTTACTTACAATCTGTTTGTTACTATCAATTTCTGTTGCCCAGTTAGACTGACTATACAGTATGCTTGCAGGTAATGATAAAAAATTTGGAACAAGTAGTCAGTATGGTATTGAGTTCCTTCCAGGATCCCCACCCACGAGTAAGATGGGCAGCTATAAATGCAATTGGACAGCTGTCTACGGACTTGGGCCCAGATTTGCAAGTTCAGTATCACCACCTAGTGTTACCAGCTCTTGCTGGAGCTATGGATGATTTCCAGAACCCCAGAGTACAGGTTAGTTGATTGCTATTTTTTCCCTTGTTTGTGATATGGTTACCCTAATGTACACATAGAAAACATTTAAGTTCTGTATACACTGTTGAACATGTATTCCTGTTGATTGCTTATTGGTATTCAAGTTATGAATTTCCACATCAAAATGTGTGCAACTCTTTGTATCTCCAGTGTGGCCAGTTACTATATGTTTTCTGTGAGGAGAAGTCATTATTTAGAGCACCTTTTTTTTTTGTCATTATCCACCCCATCAACCCACCTCCACTCCCACCACCATATACCCATTTGTTTATGGGGAGGCGGGAAGAGTTGTTTCGTAATTCATGACTTGAAATGCTTGCATTGTTAATAAATAAGATTTGAATCTTTGCAGGCACATGCTGCTTCTGCTGTCCTCAACTTCAGCGAGAATTGTACACCGGAGATCTTAACCCCATATATGGATGGAATAGTTAGCAAATTGCTTGTTCTACTGCAGGTAAGTTCATGGACTATTTTTTTGAGTATGGGAGTAGATTTCTATTTACAGGCCTCTATATCTTCCTTTATCCTTTCTTTTGGTATTAAGAATTAGAATTGTGGATGTCTTATCCAGAATGGCAAGCAAATGGTACAAGAAGGAGCACTGACTGCATTGGCATCTGTTGCTGACTCCTCTCAAGTATGCTTTCTTCACCCCAGTTTTTAGCGTAGTGCTTGTTGAAGTTGCTATAATTGACACTCTCTAATCCTCCCTATTTGATTGACAGGAATATTTCCAAAAGTATTATGATGCTGTGATGCCTTACTTGAAGACTATCTTGATAAATGCAACTGATAAGTCTAACCGTATGCTGCGTGCAAAAGCAATGGAATGCATCAGCTTAGTTGGAATGGCTGTTGGCAAGGAGAAGTTCAGGGATGATGCTAAGCAGGTTTGTTATGATTGTTTTGTGAAGGATTTCTGTTGTTTTTCTATAGTTTGATATTGTTTTTGTTTTCGGGTTTGTCTTTCATGCAACACCATCTTTTATTTGTTGCATTTGGTATTGCTCATGCTTGTGTACTATTAAAACTATCAATGTCTGGACCCTGGTTTGTGGTAATCTTGTCAGTCCATTCTTCTTGTATCCATTTGTTGTCTTCACTTTGTTGTTCAAACCCATTATTTATGTACATTGTAAATTTTGTTCAATTTCATCCTAGGTTATGGAAGTGCTTATGTCATTGCAAGGGTCTCAAATGGAAGCGGACGACCCGATTACCAGTTACATGTTGCAGGCATGTTTTCTTTTGGTGTTAAGATTGTGCCAGCATTTGTTTTTTGGCCCATAGGAGATCTGCTTCTTCAGATCTAATATTGAACTCTATTTCAGGCATGGGCTAGACTTTGCAAGTGTCTGGGGCAGGATTTCCTTCCTTACATGAGTGTTGTTATGCCACCTCTACTCCAGTCAGCACAACTAAAACCTGATGTAACCATCACATCTGCAGATTCAGATGATGAGATTGACGACTCTGATGATGACAGGTCATCTCTATGTTCTTCACTATCATCTAGTACTTATTAGATTTTCTAAATAAAAGGTTTACAATTGTGAGAGACAGCCATGTGCACTTGCTTGATTATCATCTAGTTATTTATGCAAAGGTTCTCTTTGCAGTATGGAGACCATTACACTTGGTGATAAAAGGATTGGAATCAAGACTAGTGTCCTGGAGGAAAAAGCTACTGCCTGTAACATGCTGTGCTGTTATGCTGATGAACTGAAGGAAGGATTCTTTCCATGGATCGATCAGGTTTGTGTGGACTTTGACTTCCTGAGAAAGAGAATTCCCATATCATAAATTAAATTAATTTACCTGCATTCATGCGCAGGTGGCTCCAACACTAGTACCACTTCTGAAGTTCTATTTCCACGAAGAAGTTCGTAAAGCAGCTGTCTCTGGTATGTAGGCGGTCATTTTTATTTATTCCATAGTCTTCTAATCAGGATTTCTATTTATTCAACCTTGTATTTTCTTTTTAAGCATGTTCATTTTCTATTTTGCAGCTATGCCAGAACTGTTGCGCTCAGCAAAACTAGCAGTAGAAAAGGGGCTGGCTCAAGGTCGTAATGAGTCCTATGTCAAGCAGCTATCTGATTATATTGTACCGGCTTTAGTGGAAGCCTTACACAAGGTTGGAACTATTTTATTTTGTTGTTTTGATTTTGAATGTGATTATGTGAACTTCACTACCTGAATGTGTAATGTGATATAATCTTCATTTCAATGCAGGAGCCTGATGTCGAAATATCCGCAAGTATGTTGGATGCACTAAATGAATGCTTGCAGGTTGGTCACATTTCAAATATTGCTTCTTGGTATTGTTTCTATTTCTATACAGCAGCTGCCCTATTGAAAGATGCTGCTCCAGTTCTCCCTATTCTGAGTGTTATTGTTTCCTCACTCTGAACAAATCAATATTTATGACAATCTTTGGTGGCTTTATACTTAACCTTTTTTTTGACAGATTTCTGGACCACTACTAAATGAAAGCCAGGTGAAGTCAATTGTTGATGAAATTAAGGTGGTGCTTACTGCTAGTGCAAGCAGAAAAATTGAACGAGCGGAGAGGACCAAGGCTGAGGACTTTGATGCGGAAGAAGGAGAGTTACTCGTAGAGGAAAACGAGCAGGAGGAAGAAGTTTTTGACCAAGTTTGTCTTCTGAACAATATTGATCTCGTTTATAGTTACTTCTAGTTACCTGTATGCATAGTTTCCAACTTGGGTGTCAAGACCAGGATCAAGCCTAGTTTCCAACATGGGTATCAAGATCAGTATTAAGCCTAGAGGCTAGGACCTCAGTCAGACCTTACAAGAACTATCTAGCATGTGCAGATCCTGGTCTGAGGCTAGGACAAGGATTTTGCTGTTGCATCTATGATACCATATATCTGCTTCAATTCTTTTTCTCATGAGATGTTTATTCATGTACTTTTGTAAGTGTTGAATTTTGAAATCTCATATTCCGTATTTGCGTGTAGGTGGGTGAAATACTTGGTACATTGATCAAAACATTTAAGTCATCATTCCTACCATTCTTTGATGAGCTGGCCTCTTTCCTCATTCCTATGTGGGTAAGTTTTTTACATATTATGGTTTTCATTTCGGTAGTCATCTCTATTCATTTCTGTTGGAATCATTTGCTGTGCTAGTTGTTTTCTAGAGTTTTAGATCTAGCTGCATTTTCTTGATCCATTTGTTTGTTCGCACCTTTTTGCCCATCAATCTATGGACACAGGGAAAAGATAAAACGTCTGAAGAACGAAGGATTGCAATTTGTATATTTGATGATGTGGCAGAGCAGTGTGGTGAAGCTGCACTCAAGTAAGTAAAAACACTCAGTTCAAATGATTTTGCCACTCATAATAATAAGCACAGTATCAGATGATAATGTTTACTATTTTTGTGACAGGTATTATACTACATATATTCCTTTATTGTTGGAAGCTTGCAATGATGAGAGTCCAGATGTCAGACAGGTTTGTGCCACACACTCTCATGGCCTGACATGTTTTTTTCGTGTTGCTCTCTTTATTAAATCTGCTGTTCTTGTTCAGGCTGCAGTATATGGCCTTGGTGTTTGTGCTGAGTTTGGAGGCCCTGTGTTTAAGCCTTTAGTTGGCGGTAATACTTTTTTAATATACAATAGTTATAATTTCCACACCACTAGTTTATCACTAAAATCATGTGATCGTCATGCACAGAGGCTCTTTCAAGACTAAATGTTCTCATTCAACACCCCAATGCTCGACAGTCTGAAAACGTGATGGCATACGATAATGCTGTCTCTGCATTAGGGAAGATATGCCAGTTTCACAGGGATAGTATTGATGCAACCCAGGTATGCATCCTTTTCTACATTTGCCTTTTCTGTGAGATGGGTGCTGAGGTACTTATTTTGGTTTAACTCTGGTAAACAAAGCTTAGGATTGATAATGATGGCTTATGTATTTATTGCTTAACATTTTGAAGCAATCGTGCTGCTCACCAGAAATGCCAAAAAAACAAAAATCTTTTATAGTAGCTTGAGGTAGTAGCAACTTTTTTCTATATTTTGTCATGATAGCGTGTTACTGTGAAAATTGCCAAATCACTTGACCTGTTAACCTTCTTACTAGCCCCAAGTTTAATGAGAGTTAGATAGCTAGAGAAGGCAGCATGTGGTGCATGTTTATATTGATTCATTTCTGCATTGTCAGGTTATACCTGCTTGGTTAGGCTGCTTGCCCATTAAAGGCGATTTAATAGAGGCTAAAGCTGTTCATGACCAGCTTTGTTCTATGGTTGAAAGGTAGTGCTTACTGGTTGCTACCTTGTTTTGTTATCTTCTTTGTCCCACTGGAATATTGACCAATGTTTTCAATGAAGCAATTTCATTACTCTTGTATAAACTCTGTAAGCTAATACTGTAGATTCATTTCCACTTGTTAACTGTAGGTCTGATGGAGAATTGTTGGGTCCCAACAATCAGTATCTTCCCAAAATTGTTCTTGTTTTCGCCGAGGTTTGTTTCTGACATACTTCTTTTCCAGAAAAAAAGAAGCTACTAGTTACTATGCAAACATAATTTGCAAGATGGTTAGTTAGAAATTGTGTTGGTTGCATTGTTGCAGGTGTTGTGTGCTGGAAAGGACTTAGCAAATGAGCAAACTGTAAGCAGAATGATAGTTCTTTTGAGGCAGCTGCAGCAGACATTGCCGCCGTCCACTCTGGCTTCAACTTGGTCATCTCTGCCACCCCAACAGCAACTTGCACTGCAGTCCATTCTTTCATCTTAGGGTGGCGGAATTTTTGGATCTCAAGCTTAATTTATCCATTCATTGTTTCCCCCTCATATTTGGGCATATGCTGCATCAACCTTTGTCTGCTGTTGAGTGTGATCTTCTCGTCCAGGCTTGTAAAATGTAAGAAAAATTTGCTGTTGATGTGTGCTGGAAAAAAAAAAAGAATTATAGAAGGTTCTTGTAAGTTTTGAAATTTTTTGGGTCGGTTTCTGCTGAGGATTGTCATGGAGATGATTCTCACCACAGTTTTGTTCGTCAATTTTTTTTGGGTCAGTTTTGTTGTTCAAATTGGTTGTATATCACAACGTTACAAAGTTTAATGCAATAAAAACCAGTTTGTGTTTGTTAAATAATGTTGTTTGTTTGTGACCCAGAATTCTTTGTTGAATTTTGTTGACTTTAACCTAGAGAGTTTCCACCTGCTACTGTTCTTTAGTTATTTTGTGCATCCTTTTTAAATTCATCTATGCTCGGAGAATCAGTTACATTCATACATTTAAGAACCAAAATCATACAGACCTAATGTCAAATAATACTTTCATACTAGAAATACATATAAACCTGATGTCAGTTGTTTAATGATGTCAGTTTCAATAGTGGCTCAACCAAACTTGCCGACATTGATATTTTCTAACAAAGCTATGGACCACCAATAATTTGATCAAATGTTCATCTTTTTTTTTTCGATCAAGATCAAATGTTCATCTCTCTGAGAATCTATTCGCATTTCTACTGTAGATCTGAACTCAAGCTGACAGTATTGGCGTATTCAAATATTATGTGGTAATTGACTGGACGCACAACTGCACAAACTACTAGTTAAAAACAAAGAACTCGGAAATACATCAGCAAGTAGTCTTAAGGTTTAAACAGAGGCCACATATCAGCCATGCTTTCTACTACACAATCCCAAATCACAATCACTCCTTGATGTCCAGTTACGACTACACAATCTCGTAGACTTGATAACAGAATATGTAACATACACAAGACAGTTGCTCCAAAGACAGTAAAGACTGCATGTTTTTGATCTGGAACACTCACTACTAGTAATCTTCCCCTTCGTCATCTTCCTCGACACCTTCAGCTGCCACTTCTTCGTAGTCCTTCTCTAGAGCAGCCAGATCCTCACGGGCTTCTGAGAACTCTCCTTCCTCCATTCCCTCTCCAACATACCAGTGAACAAACGCCCTCTTCGAATACATTAGATCAAACTTATGATCAATCCTTGAGAAAACCTCAGCCACTGCAGTATTGTTGCTTATCATGCACACCGCTCTGTACACCTTGGCAAGGTCTCCTCCAGGCACCACCGTTGGAGGCTGGTAATTAATTCCACATTTAAACCCCGTCGGACACCTATAAACAAAGAACAAAAATCCTTAAGAATATATTGCAATTCGTTGACCATCTGTTGATTCTTGGTGGTTTGATTGATGATTAGAGCTCTTACCAATCCACGAACTGAACAGTACGTTTGGTCTTGATCGTGGCGACAGCAGCATTGACGTCCTTGGGAACGACATCTCCTCTATACATGAGACAACAGGCCATGTATTTACCGTGCCGTGGATCACATTTAGCCATCATGCTGGAAGGTTCAAACACTGCATTCGTGATCTCAGGGACCGATAGTTGCTCATGGTAAGCCTTGACAGCTGAGATCACGGGGGCGTATGAAGAAAGCATGAAGTGGATCCTTGGATACGGCACCAGGTTAGTCTGGAACTCGGTTACGTCGACGTTGATTGCCCCATCAAACCTCAAGGAGGTAGTCAGGGATGATATGATTTGAGAGATGAGTCTGTTGAGATTCGTGTAAATTGGCCTCTCAATGTCCAATGATTTCCGACAGATGTCGTAAATGGCTTCGTTGTCCAAGAGGACGGAGACATCGGTGTGTTCTAGGAGGGAATGGGTCGAGAGAACGCTGTTGTAAGGCTCTACAACTGCAGTTGACACCTGGATAACAAAGAAGAAATCATACTCCCATTATCATGAGATCCAGCATAAACGAGAGTGAAATCTCGCATCCTAATTCTGAGAAGGCAATATAATATGTACCTGAGGAGAGGGATAAATGGTGAAACCTAGCTTGGATTTCTTGCCATAGTCAACAGATAAGCGCTCCAAGAGCAAAGAGCCCAAACCAGAGCCAGTGCCTCCACCAACAGCATTAAAAACCAGAAACCCTTGCAATCCAGTGCAATTGTCAGCCAATTTCCTGACTCGGTCAAGGCACAGGTCCACAATCTCCTTTCCAACTGCAAATCAAAAACCGCTTAACAAACCCTAACCCCAAGCGAAACCCTAATAAATTGCGGAAACTAAAATCGGGTACCAGTGTAGTGTCCCCTGGCGAAGTTGTTGGCGGCGTCCTCCTTGCCGGAGATGAGCTGCTCGGGGTGGAAAAGCTGCCGGTAAACGCCGGTTCTGACCTCGTCGATGACGGTGGGCTCCAAATCCACAAACACGGCGCGAGGAACGTGTTTCCCGGCCGCCGTCTCGCTGAAGAAGGTGTTGAAGGCATCGGTGGCTACTCCGACCGACGAGTCGCTGTTTCAAAGCACACCGATTGCGTCAAATTTTCCGCCGGAAAGTATGTATTAGAGATTATGGAGTATTTCGTTGTTCTTACCTAGGCATGGTTCCATCTGGTTGAATGCCGTGCTCGAGACAGTAGAGCTCCCAGCAAGAATTTCCGACCTGGATTCCGGCCTGGCCGATGTGAATGCTGATGATTTCTCTCATTTGAGGGTTGAGATCGGTCGCAGAGGCTTTTTCCGAAGTGAGAGGTATAGGGGGGTTGTTATGGTGGAAAGATCATAAAGGCTTGTGTGAATTTGATCAGTGTTGAGTAAGTAGCCATAGTGGGTTGACAGTGTGTGTCGATACTTGGTAATGTTTTGTCTG
This sequence comes from Polygonum aviculare, assembly GCA_934048045.1. Classification (NCBI taxonomy): domain Eukaryota; kingdom Viridiplantae; phylum Streptophyta; class Magnoliopsida; order Caryophyllales; family Polygonaceae; genus Polygonum; species Polygonum aviculare. Next base: position 11,412,474 of record OW204023.1, on the reverse strand, counting down.
TATGCGTAACAAGGGTCCCCGGGGTAATTTAGCTGGCTTGGCGGGCGAGAAGGTTAAATTTTTTTTAACCACCCTTCAATCTTTTTTTTCCTTTTTTTTTTAAAAGTTTTGTATACTCCTTTGTCCGGTTTTTAAATCCTATAATATTTGTCCACTTTTTTTTTATATATCAATAACTTTATTTCAATCTTACCTTCATCAAATCTATATTTTATCCTTATTATCCAACCTTTTTACCAATTTAATCTTTTTAAATTTTTTTTTCCTATAAAATTACAAAAAATATCCTTTTTTTTTATACAGGAAAGAATTAGAATAGCTACCGCAGAACAGAAGAGCTATCCTAGAGCATCCTTGCGGATGAGGTCCAAAAGGACCGGGTCAGTGTCGAACGGGCGAGACGATGCACCATGAAAGGAGACAGCAACGAAATCAGCAACTGAGTTGGCTTCACGGAAGATGTGCCTGATCCCCCAACTCTGAAACTGCCCAAGCAACTTCTGGATGTCTGTGCGCATAATCTCTATCTCCCAAGGGAAACTCCAGTCACCCAACACAGCATGAACGACTTGCAAATTGTCGCCTTCAATGAGCAGGCGGGGGATACCACGATGAATGGCAGCAAGAATCCCCTGATGAAGCGCAAAAGCTTCAGAAAAAATAACAGAACGGTGCCCGAGGAAGCCCCCATCCAGAGCAACAGTAGAGCCTCTACCATCCCTAATAACAAAACCAAAAGAGGCAGAGCCATAGGAATTAACGGCACCATCGAAATGAAGTTTGCAGAAATTTTCCTGGGGTTTGTTCCACATGGTTTTCCCCCTTCTTTGTTGCACAGTGGTTTTGAATCCCACACTATCCTCCATCGGGGAAGAATTCGCTCTCTTCCAATCCGAGATTTGTTTTGATGAAAACTCCATAATCGACTCCGGAGTAGCCTGAGTCAAATTAATCTCACCAAAGATCTTCTTGTTCCGAAAGAACCATAGACTCCACCATAGGCCGAACATAGCTTCCAGATCAACCTTACTCAGCGAAGTCCAAATTTCTTCGATAAAGAATAAGGGTTTCCGATTTTCATTGCTTAAGTGCTCAAGCGAATGGGCAATCCTGGGGTTGAGAGCATTCATGGCTAGACGTGAATGGGGACATTCAAGTAAAAGGTGGTAGGCATCTTCGTTTGAGGAGTCACAGAAGGTACACCCTTGCGGCACCGCAATGTGGTTAGCAGCAAGTATAGACTTAGTGGGCAGTCCATTACGGCACAACTTCCAAACGAAGTTTTTCTACTTCGGAGGAATGTTAAGTTTCCAGATCCATTGAAGATCAATTTGGGGGCTCCTTTTACTATCTTGGATCCATTGCATTGTAGCATTAGTGGAGTACCATCCATTTTTGCTTGGACCCCAATACAGACGATCCGTCAGGGGATTCGTAGGAAGTATAACCTTAGTAATTGCAGTCACGTCATCCGGGGGGAGGACTAGCCTGAGTTTGTGGAAGTCCCAGGTTCCGTCCTCACGGATATATGAGCACACGCGTTCGTCCTCATCAATCGGGAGAGGAAAGTGTGCATTGGGTTTTAGTTTTGCTTTTGGCGTCCATTTATCCTTCCAGAAGCGGATGGTTTTGCCATCACCAACTTGCCATGATAATCCAGAAAGAAATAGTTCTTGCAGACTCATTAGTTTGGACCACTGCCAAGAAGTATTGCACTGCTTCTTGTAGTCCCACAATTTCCGATTTTTGAGATACTTCTCATTGACAATTTTAACCCACATATTATCCGGTTCTGCGATGATCTTCCACATCAGTTTCATTTGGAGAGCCTGATTCATTTCCTCAGACTTAGCGATGCCAAGTCCTCCGTGCCTCGTCGGCCTGCAAATGGAATCCCAGCTAATCAAAGGTTTGAATCCTGAGTGTTTGTTCCAGAAGAAGTTCCTATTAATATTATCTAGTTCGTAATGGGTAGATTTCGGAAGATAGAAGGATTGCATAATGTAATTTGGTTACGCAGATAAATTGGATTTTATTAAGGTTTTTCTACCTTCTTGGGATAGCGTGCTCGCTTTCCATTTTGCGAGGTGTTCTCTGGATCTAGTTGTCGTAGAATTAAAGGTATTTTTATTTACCCTCTCACTAATAAGAGGGCAACCAAGGTACTTATCCAAAGCTGCAGTATTTGTGATATGCAAGATTTGGCTTTGCCGGTTTTTAGTCGGTGTGTCAATGTTCTTGGTTGTTTGAAAAGCGGATTTATGGAAGTTCACCTTTTGGCCTGAAGCCTGGCAGTAATCCTCAATGATGCTTTTGATATTTTTGCAAGCCTGACTGCTTGCTTTTGCGAAGATGATAATATCATCTGCGTAAGCAAGAAAAGGTATTTTAGTCCCACCTCTGGAGATTTGGATCCCTATCCCATTTTTGGGGTTCAGGCTGACCTTCTGGAGTTGACGTGCCAGCACTTCCGAGGCAATAATAAATAGATAAGGGGAGAGAGGGTCTCTTTGTCGCAATCCTTTGTGGGGTTTGAATTGTTCAGTCGGACCATTGTTAACAAGAACAGAGAATGAGACAGTCTCAACACATTCTCTAATCCAAGCGATGAATTTTTTGTCGAAACCAAATTTATCTAACACCTGAACAAGAAACTCCCAGCTAAGGCGGTCATAAGCTTTCTCCATATCAAGCTTAGTGGCCAGCCAACCGCCTCGTCCCTTTTTATTCCGAAAGGAGTGGAGGATCTCATGTGCAATAAGAGTGTTGTCATGAATGCTTCTGTTTTCCAGAAAAGCTGATTGCATAGGGTGTATTAACTTCCCCATTACCTTTTTGAGCCGTGCTGTAAGAATTTTGGATATGACTTTGTATATTGTGTTGCACAGGCTAATCGGTCTGTAATGGTTAGCCGAGTTTGGATTCTTGCATTTTGGTAATAATGTGATAAACGTATGGTTGATCTGTTTAAGGATCTTTCCAGAGTGAAAGAATCTCTTTACCGCTTTAGTCACGTCAGATCCAACAATATGCCAATATTTTTTGTAAAAACAGGCCGTCATTCCGTCGGGTCCTGGCAATTTGTCTTCGTCAATATCAAAAACTGCACTTTTAATCTCAGCATTAGATACAGGTTTGGTGAGGATCTCATTATCTTCTTCCGTGATTTCTTTTTGGATATTTTGGGTGAGGTTGGTCACCTTTATATGGTTGATTTCGTTGAAATGAAACCTAGCTTGGAAATCTCGTTGGATTTCACGCTTGATGTTATCAGTACCAATAATGTGAGTGCCTTCCGCGGATGTGAATTCCCGAATATTGGTCTTGTTCCTCCTTCCGTTAGCAATTCGATGGAAGTATTTTGTGTTTTTATCATTTAACTTAATGTGGTTGTTCTTGCCTCTTTGCTTCCAGTATGAGTATTGGAACTGGATCAGACATTCTCTTTTCCTAGCTATTCGTTCTTGTTTTTGGACTAGCAAAAGATTGTTTTGTTCAATAATTTCCTTTTGGACTGAGAGTAACTCATCATTAACCTTCTTAAATTGTTCGAAGATATTCCCAAATGTTGATTTGTTCCAATTCTTGGCTTTACTCTTGAGGAGTTGGGTTTTTTAAATGAGCCTAAACATATGCGAACCTTTTGGGTTGAACCTCCAAGCTTGTTTAACAATATTCTGGAAGTCCTTCCTAGAAGTCCAAATAGTTTCGAATTTGAAGGGCCGACCTTTGATAGACCCATCTTTAGGTATATCACACGAGATGGGACAGTGGTCGGAGGATGAGAAGTTGTGATTTTTGGTAGAGATGGATGGAAACCATTGGATGATTGAGTCGCTGACAAGGACTCTGTCAAGCTTTTCATAAGTGTTGTTAATATCCATGTTTTTAGAGCGCCTCCAGGTAAACTGGTTTCCAAAAGATGGAATGTCGTTAAGACCACAATCACTCTTGTAGTTGGCGAGTCGATCAAATCTAGAGAAGTTTGGGATAGCCCCACCGGACTTCTCATTAGGACTTTGAATTTCATTCAGATCGCCGAGAAGGATGCAAGGTTCGTTAGTTTGTAAAATAAAGTCTTGGAGCCTATTCCAAAACTCATTTTTGTCTTTTGTTTGGGCAGGGGCGTATGCAAAAATAATGACGCATGCTTTGCGTGTAACCAGGTTTTGGTAGTTGAAAGCCATGAAACGATCGTCTTTATGAGCGATTGTAAGAGATTCATTAAGAAGTTGGTGGTTCTTCCAGACAACCAACAAACCACCCGACATACCTAGTGACGGGCAAAACTCAAAAGAGTCGAAACCCGCATTAGTCCATTTTTGTAAAGTTGGAATGTGTTGACATTTGGTTTCCACAAGTGCAATCAAGTGGAAGTACTCTGTCCGACAGAGGGCGTTGATCTCTGTCCAACGATTTGGTTTACTAAGACCCCTACAGTTCCATAGACAGACTTTCATATGAAACCTCTTTTGTATGGGCTTTTAGCCTTATAGTATGATTTTACCATCAGGGTACGGTGTGCATGGATATATAGATCCTTATCAGCAAACCAAAATAGCTGATTGTTTCGAACTTTGATTCGCCGGCAGATGAGCAGGGTAGTAGTTGAATGATTAATATTCCTATATGGAAATGTGAAGACCACCTTGTGGCGCATGTTCAAAGAAAAGCGATGTACACATAAGGGTTTTAGACCCACAATTTGCCTTAGTGAATTAACATGGAGGTGTATAATTCCCTTTTCCTTACATGGCCAAGCATACATTAAATGTTTACTCTTGACCTGGGAAACAATTTGTGTATTTTTGGTACTTAGACCAATCACAATTGAGTACCACCTGAGCTTTTGGTCAATTACACTGTTGAAAGCATCACAAATGAAAAGTGGATCAACACAAGAAACAATACATCTTCCATCCAAATTGGTTAACAACCAGCGGGAAATGTACATCTTCCATGACATACACAATGAAAACATTGTACATAGACTAGATCTATTGTTTGGTATTCTTGAACACCTCATTTTTTTCTTAACAGGTGTTTTATAGCAGGTGACGATCACAGTCCAGAAGTGCTGAGCCACTGCATACACTATTGAGTTTCTCCTTGGGTTTGTAATTCCCTTATGTGATTTTATTAGCAAAGAGCTGATCTTTTCACTGATCTGGAGTTTGCAGCAAGCAAATGAATTGAAATTGTCATGTATTGACCTTGGGGATATATAAATCTCCCACAAATCAAGGTATTTATTTTCATAAAGACAAAACCCAAATTGCATCACAAGACAATCACTATCAAAACTGGCGAGTGAACAACAACATTTTTCCCACAAATTTTCACAATTTGAACAAAGACAGGCCTTGTTCTACAGCCTATTGAAACATACATATCACACCAGGAACTATTCAGAGGATTAAAGGACTCCAGAAAACCAAAGTCGAAGCCCTCCTTAGCATGTTTATTATCAAGCCAGATGATACCATACCTTGTTTGGTGATGTTTGGTGTTTGAAGTTTCAATATGCACGAGTTGAGCAGAGAAGAAAGGTCGGGGGACTTCGTATACTGAGAGCACACCAGAAACGACCCAACCTAGGCCCCCACTCCACCAGGCCTCAGGGGCCTTCCACTTGAAACGCCACCATCGAAACGAACAAAAGATTAATCTTGAACTGGCCCCGAAGAATGAAGAAGGGCAGGGTTCTCTATCTTTGACGAGTGCTAGCCGCTCTTCAAACAAGGCGTAAGATCGACTAGGGTTCCGGCATAAGGTCTTCGACCGCTTCTTGATACTCTTGTATTGATAACTTCTCGTCTCTTGTCCTCCGAACAGGATCGGAAGAACGATCCACCAAATGATCTTTACATCAGTGCGATCTCTTCTGTTTCCAAACTTCAATGCTTTATGGTGACGACCCACGATTTGTTCGTCGTTTGGGGGGTACCGGAGGCCATCGTTGGGAGGCGGATGCTGTTGGGAAGCGGCAGTGGTTGTTGGCGGCGGTAGTGAGGGCGCTAGGGTTTTCGGGAATTTGGGGGAAGAATGGAAGGCGCGTGAAGCGCGTTCTTCCGTTGGTTTCATATTAACAAGATATTACAAAAATATCCCTATTTAATCATATCTTTTACCCAATATATCCTATTTTTTTCATTTTCCAACACCACTTTATACATCTTCTTAATAACCTTAAATATGGGACGGAGGGAGTAGTATAAATACGTTACTTTGTTCAAATTATGAAATTGTCACTCTAATTTTTACTTCTTTCCTCTCTCCCTCTTCTCTTTCAAATCTTTATAATATTAAGGTTTAATTCAAACTTGTGTATGGCAAAATATATCTTCATATCCCTAAACTTGCATGTTTTTGCCAATCATCACCTTGTACTTTAGAATGTTCAAAAAGACTCTTGAACTTATTCTTTTTGTGGCTTTTAAACATTCACCGGTGTTGTAAATATAACACACGCTTTACGTGGTTGACCAGTAAGTTTGTAACCATCATATTATTTTTGTTTAAAGATAAAGTGTCACATTATGTTATTACTTTGACAATTCAATAAAAAACATAATTAGGGGTTGGAAATGCTCGGTAATGTTGTTGATGTGGAAGTGGTAGTTGTTGGATTTTGGATTTTACATTTGGAGATGATATTTTCTATTATCTTAGAGAATAAGCATACAAGAATGATTTTTTTAATTAATCTTTTCTTTATTTCAACAAATGTATCTCAACAATTAATGTTCATTTAATAACTATTCACCCCTACTTAATGCGCTCAAACTAGAGAGTACACCATACGCGATCAAAAGATGAGTGTTTAAAAGACAAAAAAGTGTTGGTTGACAAAAATGTATAAGTTTAGAATGTTGGACATGTGTTTCGCCGACCATCAATTGTTTTAACAAGAAAGTATATTGATTATGACGGTCCGAAATTTTCGATTGCAAAATTATCCAGTACGACAATTGTTCATTAATGGACAAACGGTAGTTGTCCATCACAATCATATGAACAATAGTAGTCCGTCCATTCATTTGATGTTGACAATCTTAAATTTTTTCACTAAAAATGAATGAACAATTCACCTGTGTTTATAAACGTATTGAAAACTCAAACTTGTCCATTACTTCTTACTGAACAATTTGCCACTTACTTTCTTTAAACTATCCAAAACCGTTCATTCATTTTTAATGGACAATGGGTACATAGAAGTTTTCGATTGCAGAATAATCCAATACAACAATCATTCTTTAATGGACAAACGGTAGTCCATCACAATCATATGAACAGTAATAATTCGTTCATTCATTCGATGATGACAATCTTAAATTTGTTCACTAAAAATGAATGGACAATTCATGTGTGTTAATAAAGGTATTGAAAACTCAAACTTGTCCATTACTTCTTACTGGACAATTTGAATAAGCCCACTGACTTTCTTTGAACTGTCCAAAACCGTTCATTCATTTTTAATGGACAATGGGTATGCGCTATAAAAAGGTAATCTGAGGTTTTTTATAAGAAAAAGGATTAGGGTTGCCACAAGTACTTATTTGATAAACCCGAAACCTCAGGCATACCCATATTGCTCAACCACTAAGTTGATGTACCAAGCGAGATAATCTAAGGTTTGATGTAAGCTACACTTCACTCGAATAATCTTATTTTTTTTCTTCTCACGTGTTACGCCAAATCCAATTACAAGCAAATACTCCTTTTCTGTAAGTATGATTGTTCCTTCTTTTCTATTTTTTTTGGAAGGTGTTAGAGCATCTTCAATGGGTGAACCCATTTGAGTCTCTAATTAATTGAATATGATTATTTTTTCAACTATTTTGGTGAGAAACAATCCCTCTTGGTCCATCGTATGAGAGATTCCTCTCACATGAGCTCACAATAATTCAATTTTCGTATTTCTTTGGGTAAATTACACAAAACCACCCTTAAATTATCACATTTTTTATAAAATCACCCGTAAAAGATTAAATTTCAGCAAACCAACTGTATAAAAGAAAATATTTCACTTAACCACCCATATCCGATCCTAATACCGTTAACTCCAGATTAACTAATTAAAAAAAATTATTTCCTTAACCTTCTTTTATTTTTTAGTGATTTTTTTAAGTGGATATATAACGTAATTTAATTTTAACTCTAACCCTACTTCCCTTGAATTGGAAATTCTTCTTTCACATACATACAGAAGCGAAAACCAACAAAGCAAGTTTGATGCTCATTCTGATCATACTTTGACACTTCAAATCAAGTATTTTTATGGTGTTTGAAGTGTTTATAGGTTCCACTTTCATCATTTGCAAGATGAAAAATCCTACTTTGATGCTTGTATATATTATGGACAATTGTGAAGAATTGTCATCTGTTGGTTTCGTTTAGATAGTTTAGGGTTTCAATAATAATGTAAGTTTAGTTCTCTTGCAGTATATAATATGTATCGTGAAAAACTACTTTTTTCCTTTTACTTTTGTGTTTGTGTTTTAAGATTCTTCTTTGTTGTTGTTAGTTACATGTATACGTTATCCACTTTCAAAAATCACTTAATTTTTTCAAAAATAAAAGAAGGTTAAGGAAATAAATATTAGTCCGTATTTTTTTAATTCGTTAACCTGGAGTTAACGATGTTAGGATGTAGGTAGTTAAGTGAAAGACTTAGTTCTTTACGGGTGGTTTGTTGAAATTTAGTTTTTTGCGGGTGGTTTTGTGAAAAGTTTGGTAATTTAAGGGTGGTTTTGTGTAATTTACCCTATTTCTTCACTTCTATGTTTGGTGAGACTCCTCGTATGAGAGCCTGTTGTAGACGCTCTTAAATTAAAGAATCAACTAGTTTAAACCTCGTACCATGTATGGGTAATTAATGCGATTATAAATCTAATTTAATTAGATAAGTATCGTCAATGATCACGTTAAAAATGGGTGTTGAGAAATAGCGCATGCTTGAATCTCATTATAGCGCAAGTATAAAAAAAGTGGTTATTTACGAAATTACCCTTCTCATTTTGGGTGCTCTCACTGCCCGAGTCTCTCGACTACGCTCTCTGCCCAAACCCTGCGCTCTCGACCCTCTTCCTCTTCCGCCACCGCCTGACAACCGTCCCCCTCCACCAGCCGACCCTCGTCCACAACTTCCCGCCGTCGGCCACCCTTGACCTCTCTTCAGTTGGAGCCCCGCAACTCCTCGGAGAAACGAGATTTTCAACTTTTCACGTTCTGACAAATCGTCCATTATAAGTGAATGGAGAAATGTGATATGTCCATAAAAATACCATGGACAACGTTTAAAGGTCCACATGTTTATCATGAACGAAAGTCTAATGTCCATTAAAAAATGTTGGACAAGGTTCTTGAACTAAAATTGTAACACTCGGTCATTAAAAAGGTATGGACAGTATTAACTTGTCCACCTGTTTTTTGTGGACATGTATGAACCGTCCATCCATTTTTAATGGACGGAGGGTATGCGCTATAACGAGATTCGGGTATGCGCTAAAATGAGCCCCCGTTAAAAATATAGGATCATATATATGTAGCTTCGTATTATGGTTAGTGTTTTTTTACCGATAGTAAATCAACTCATAATATAAATAAGTTGGATTTGTTTAAAATTACTTTACGATAAATATCACGTTTTGTTAAATAATACTAATATTTATCCGAAGATTACAACTAATTCTTGGTAAGGGATAATTCATAATTTTCGAGATATTTTATAATTTTCTACAATTTTTACGGGATAAGATTATATGAGATTCTAACTACCTAGTTTATATAGAAGAGAGTGGCTGATTATTTTTATCAAATCATATATATATATATATATATTTATCTTTCTATTGTGATTAATGTTTTTTATTACACAAGGGTCCAATTGATTATTTTATTAAAAATATGACACGTGATGCAATTTTTTGTGAAGACTTTATCTCCGCCGTATACTAGGGCAGACTAACAAAGCATGAGACGGCAATATAAATAAACCCACATCCACCGTTGAAATTGAAGACTTGAACGATCCACCGTTGGATCTGAATACAAAATGAAAGTTGTACAACACTAGGTATCTGGTTTCAAAGTCCTGTCTTTATCATGCAGCTAATATTGGGGCCTATGTTACTAATTCATACCGTTGTTGGTGGACTGATCGAATACGTGACTTGATATCAATTCCTCAGATCGAAATGGTCAGCATTTCAAGTACAAATTAATTAACTCATTTCAGCATTTAAAGTTGTGGTTGGATTTGGTCAGACGTGATCAAGTCCCCCACCATATATATATCTTCAACATGTGCATCCATTAAATCTTACCACCTTATCTTCAACTTAACCTACATGTACATATCATACAGTATATTGTAAGACTCTTGACTCTTACCAATTCAATTCTCCTAAACTATTGCCTTGATTATGTATTGCGCGCTTCTCTGGCGTCCACAGCCTTAAGAAACTGGCGGTATGTATATGTATATATATATATATATATGCAATCCCAAAGTTATAAACAAGGTGCATTTACCTAAATTGAGCCACGGAAGGTCGCGATTGCACTTGAACATTACGCAAAAGAACTCGTAAACTGAAGAAAACTCTCATTTGTTGCCATTTTTATTGGTGCCTTTATGTAATTTACCATAAGTCTGTGATTTTTTTTCTTATTGTAGGGTCGCTTTTTGTGTAATGCCACCCTAACTTACGCAGTTACGCGGTGGCTTTGTGTGTTGTAGCGTACGGTTTAGGTTTTGAAAGCTTCTCTCTTATATGAACGATTTAATGTATTTCACCCTGATTTTCAATGAGTGGTTGTTAATATTTGTTGAAGTTCATATCAAGGATGATAGTCTAATCACTAAATCAATGAATTTATAATAGTCCGTATTATAGTATAAAACGCACTTAATGTCTTCACACAAAAAATTGTCACGTATTATTTGTATAATAATAAAATAATCAATTGGGCTCTCCTTGTATAATACAGTACGATATAATCTTCTAACAAATATTATTATTTAATAAAGTTTGATCTTTTCTCTCAAGAAAAAAATAAAGATAAAATCAGAGAGTAATTTCTAAAATATTATTATGAAATTATTTTTTAACATAAAAATATATGTTGGAAATATAATTTAGATTTTTTATAATTTTAATATAATTTGTATTTTTTAAAATAGAAATCCAGACTGTATCTTTATCTATTGGATTTTCTATCTAATTTAATAAAACACAATCTTTTCATTTAAGCAAAAAATCAAGATAAAATCAAAAAGTAGTTCATGATATATAATCCTGAAATTGATGTATATCAAATATAATATATTTTGAAATACAAACTATAACTATATTAATTAAACATGATCTTTTAAATTAAGGTATGTAAATTTTAAATGATTTAAAGTATTTGACCTTATTTAATAAAATTTATCAATTGAAATATTATATATATATTTTTGATAGTTTAGACTTTGAATCATATACATAAATATATTTATAATATTTTATAAATTAATTTAATTAATTATTTATAATGGTATATAATAGTAGTTGATCGTTTTTTAGTTACCACCCTGATTATACCCCGTTTTAGGTTTAAAGAATTAGTTTTAAAACAATAATTATTTTTTGTATTCCTCATCATAACTATATATTAAAGAAGAGTTTAAAATAATAACTACAACGACATGTGTTAAATTTATATCGAACCCCATCACCCATATTTATTAAGAAAAATTAAATTCAATCATTGTATGAAAAATATAATACTAAAAAATCTTTATTGTAACAAAAAATATATATTATTAAAATAAACCTCAAGTTATCTGTTTTTACCTTTCTAATACGGAGTATCTGTTTTTTTCAAATATTTACCGGACAATCAACTACTTTTTAATCTTTAAATTTTGGTAATATACTAATATCTACTCCATCTTCTTTTTTTATGGAAAATAATATCTATCTTCTTGTTTTCAACTATCTTATTTATCTTTGTTAAATCAAAAGACCGCTTAAACTATTTATAAATCGCAGTTGGTTGTTCTGTTGATGTCCCTTGGAAGCCTCTAACGTCGCTATATATTCCCCTGCTTCGTACCTGGCCGGCGTCCCGCTCTAATCCGTTGCAAGTTTCCGGTCTTCCTCCTTCCTTAAGGTAAATTTTGCAAATTTTGGAGTATTAATTATTGCTTTTATTAAGCATATATGTTTGTTTAAAGTACGTACATCATCGATCTCTAATGAATCTTCTTGTTATATTACGTGTGTAATTGTCCAAAATTCACTTACGTTAATTTGTATATATAGATTGAATCTATTGACCCACTGGTTAATCGTACTGTTCGAAAACCCCATCCCCAGATTGCCCATGTGACCTATAATGACTCAAACTCTAAATGTCGCTTAATTCAACTCGATTGACCGGTCTAGCTACATTAATTCATAAAAATCTTATCCTCAGTTTTGAGAACGCAAAATTTACTTAGGTGAAATTTAAAAGTACAAAACCAAACATAAAACCCAAAAGCACAAACTTTTCTTCCAATAATCGAGATTGACTGTTACTCGGTTAACAATTCCATTTATATTAACCTAGGTATTTTATTTAGTTTGTGGTTTAGGAATAGGAAAGTCCATATAATAGTTTTACCAAGATAGATCGTGTAGGAAAACCAAATATGTCAATAAAGATGATTAGTAAGAAAATTTTAAACAATCTAAATGAGAATTGACTTTTTTATAAAAAATTCTCATGTTGTCATAGCATTGGGAACAGACTTAACATTTTTTTACAATAGAATATATACATTAGTCGTACATTGATAATAAACAATTTTTTTCATTGGAAAAAAATACAAACAAATTAGTGTATTAAGTTTATACCTTGGGTAAAACTTTCATCGTGGGTAGTGATGGAACCGGGCCGGGCCGGGCTAGGCCGGGCCGGGCCGCCACCAGGCTAGGCCAAGGAAACGTGGCCCAGGCCCGGCCCGGCAAATTACCGGACTGGTACGGGTTGGGCCACGGGTTGGGCTGGGCCGACCCACCCAGGCCCATGCCAGTTTTACCGGGCTGGGAGCGGGCTACGGGCCGGGCTGGGCTGGAAGTGGGCTGCGGGCCGGGTTGGGTTGAACATTATGTACTATAATTTTTTATATATTACTATATACTTACATAATATACAATATACTTATAAAAAAATGAATATGCACCATATACTTACATTATATACTATAAATTTTTTGGATGAACATTATATATTATAATACTATTGCAAAAACAGAATCACGCTCAAGTGAACCATCAAATTATGGTGAACCATGAGTCATAATCTAGACCGTTAGATTTACTTTAATGGATGGTCAAGATTAAGAAAAGATAAAGATTTTATTGAATATCTTTTAGATGATAATTCATTGTTATTTAGGGTTTAGGGTTGTAGGGTTTTAGATTAGGGTTTTGGGTTTTGGGGCTTAGGGTTTTAGGGTTGTAGCTTTAGGGTTTAGGGTTTTTGATTTAAGGTTTAGGGTCTTAGGTTCAAGGTTGAGAGTTTCCTAGAACCTCGACGAGTTGCACAAGTTCTCTTTTGAGTATGAATAACTACGAATAAAGGGTTGAATAATTTTGTACAAACGTGAATAAAAAGAGCGGTAGACGGTCTGAACAATAAGAGCCACAACCGATATGTATATTCATCTGTGTGGATCCGCACCCAATTTGCGTCCCTATATATAGGCGTGCTTCCAAGTCGGGAGGGAGATTAGGGGCGGATACATAGGTGGTTGAACAAATGTGTGTGGTTCCTTGAATAAGTACCGCAGACGGTCTGAACAATAAGAGCCATCACGGATATGTATCTGTGTGGATCCGCCCCCAATTTTCGATTTCCATCCCTATATATATACGTGCTTCCAAGTCAGAAGGGAGATTGGGGGCGGATACATGAGTGGCTGAACAAGACTTTGTGGTTCCTTGAATAAGTATCACAGATGGCCTGAACAACAATTGCCACCACCGATATGTATCTGTGTGGATCCGCCCCCAATTTCCGATTTCCATCCATATATATAAACGTGCTTCCAAGTCGGGAGGGAGATTGGAGGCTGATACATGGGTGGCTGAACAAGTCTTTGTGGTTCCTGGAATAAGTATTGTAGATGGCCTGAACAATAATTGCCACCACCGATATGTATCTGTGTGGATCCGCCCCCAATTTCCGATTTCCGTCCCTATATATAGGCGTGCGTCCAAGTCGGGAGGGAGATTGAGGGCGGATACATGGGTGGCTGAATAAGTGTCTGTGCAAACTTGAATAAGTACCGCTGACGGCCTGAACAATAATTGCCACCACCGATATGTATCTGTGTGGATCCGCCCCCAATTTCCGATTTCCGTCCCTATATATAGGCGTGCGTCCAAGTCGGGAGGGAGATTGGGGGCGGATACATTGGTGGTTGAACAAGTGTGTGTGGAACCTTGAATAAATATTGTATATGGCCTGAACAATAATTGCCACCACCGATATGTATCTGTGTGGATCCGCTCTCAATTTCCGATTTCCGTCCCTATATATAGACGTGCGTCCAAGTCGGGAGGGAGATTGGGGGCGGATACATGGGTGGTTGAACAAGTGTGTGTGGAACCTTGAATAAGTATTGTATATGGCGTGAACAATAATTGTCACCACCGATATGTATCTGTGTGGATCAGCCCCCAATTTCCGATTTCCGTCCCTATATATAGGCGTGCTTTCAAGTCGGGAGGGAGATTGGGGGCGGATACAAGGGGGGTTGAACAAGTCTTTGTGGTTCCTTGAATAAGTATTGTAGACGGCCTGAACAATAATTGCCACCACCGATATGTATCTGTGTGGATCCGCCCCCAATTTCCGATTTCCGTCCCTGTATATAGGCGTGCGTCCAAGTCGGGAGGGAGATTGGGGGCGGATACATGGGTGGCTGAATAAGTGTGTGTGCAACCTTGAATAAGTACCGCAGACGGCCTGAACAATAATTGCCACACCGATATTTATCTGTGTGGATCCGCCCTCAATTTCCGATTTCCGTCCCTATGTATAGACGTGCGTCCAAGTCGGGAGGGAGATTGGGGGCGGATACATTGGTGGTTGAACAAGTGTGTGTGGAACCTTGAATAAGTATTGTATATGGCCTGAACAATAATTGCCACCACCAATATGTATCTGTGTGGATCATCCCCCATTTTCCGATTTCCTTCCCTATATATAGGCGTGCTTTCAAGTCGGGAGGGAGATTGGGGGCGGATACAAGGGGGGCTGAACAAGTGTGTGTGATTCCTTGAATAAGTACCGCAGACGGCCTGAACAATAAGAGCCACCACCTATATGTATCTGTGTGGATCAGCCCCCAATTTCCGATTTTCGTCCCTATATATAGGCGTGCTTTCAAGTCGGGTGGGAGATTGGGGGTGGATACAAGGGGAGTTGAACAAGTCTTTGTGGTTCCTTGAATAAGTATTGTAGACGGCCTGAACAATAAAAGCCACCACCGATATGTATCTGTGTGGATCCGCCTCCAATTTTCGATTTCCGTCCCTATATATAGGTGTGCGTCCAAGTCTGGATGGAGATTGGGGGCGGATACATGGGTGGCTGAACAAGTCTTTGTGGTTCCTTGAATAAGTACTGTAGACGGCCTGAACAATAAGAGCCACCACCGATATGAACCTGTGTGGATCCGCCCCCAATTTTCGATTTCCGTCCCTATATATAGGCGTGCTTCCAAGTCGGGAGGGAGATTGGGGGCGGATACATGGGTGGCTGAACAAGTGTGTGTGGTTCCTTGAATAAGTATCGCAGATGGCCTGAACAACAATTGCCACCACCGATATGTATCTGTGTGGATCCGCCCCCAATTTCCATCCCTATATATAAGCGTGCTTCCAAGGCGGGAGGGAGATTGGGGGCGAAATGTTTTTCATACGCTTGTATAGAGTTATTCAACCCGTTTTAGTTTACATATTCATATTCAAATGAAAACTTGTTCAATTCGTCGAGGTTCTTGAAAACACTCCTTCCCTCCCAAATTTGAACCATGCTCATATATAGGGTCGGAAATTGGGGGCGGATACATAAGTGGCTCTTGTGCATGTCGTTTAAGATACTTATTCAAGCAAGCAAACACACTTATTCAGTAAGAAGTTTTTCACACGCTTGTATAGAGTTATTCAACCCTTTCTTGTATACTTGTTCATACTCAAATAAAAACTTGTTCAACTCGTCAAGGTTGTATGAAACTCTTGAACCCTGAACTTAAAACCCTAAACCCTAAACCCTAAACCCTAAACCCTAAACCTTAATCCTAAAACTCTACAACCCTAAATGAGATTGAATAACTTCTTTATTTATTTTTAATCTTGACCGTCTATTAAAGTAAATCTAACGGTCTAGATTATGACTCATGGTGCACCCTAAAAGATGGTGCACTTGAGCATTCCCATGCAAAAACATAGTATATATACTTAAAAACACTGAATATGCACCGGGTTGGGCCGGGCCGGGCCGGGCTCCTGGCCCGTTGACTAGCCCGGTCGGGCTGGGCTGGAAAAGTCCGGCCCGGGCCCAGCCCATGGCCCACCCGGGCTTGGCCTGTCTGGCCCACGGTTTGACCAGGCTGGGCTTTTTGGGCCCATGATGCCGGGCCGTGCTGGGCCGGCCCGCACTGTTGGCCATCCAAACATATATGACTATACTCCAAAGATATATCCTCTGGTTTTACCAAAAAAAAAGATATATCCTCTGGTTGTGCAACTTTCATTCAGATTCCTTTTTGTTGTCTCATCATTTATATAGAAGAGCAAGATGTGTATGTGGATACAAATTTCCCTGGTAAAGAAGTATGACATTTACTTTATGATACCATATACCAAAATAAAAAAGAGAAGAAATAAATATATATGGTTAAGAGTTGAAAGAAATTCTATGGTTCTGGTTTGTGCTCTATAGTGAAAGCCAGTACTCTGGCCTCTCTCCTTCACCATTCATCTACACATCCACAAGCTCCCCCAGATTCACCAGAATAACTTTTGCAATCTTGTAGAAACCAAGATTCAGAGGAAATGGCAGAGGAGAAACCCAAAGCTGTGAGTGTATGGAACAAGATCAAGCCTTTTGTTAATGGAGGAGCCTCAGGCATGGCTGCTACCTGTGTCATTCAGCCCATTGACATGGTCAAGGTATTCTTCGAATCTCGCATAGACAAAACAACCAATCAGATGTACATTAGTTGTTGTATTTATGTTGTTTGTGTGTTGGGCAGGTGAGGATTCAGTTGGGGCAGGGCTCAGCTACCCATGTTACCAAGAACATGCTCAAGGATGAGGGTCTTCGCGCCTTCTATAAGGTTTACATTTCGGCTTTTCCTTACAGCCTGAAACAAGAAGGCAAAATAGATTGTGAAAACTGAAAATTGTTTAACATGAATTTGATTTCCTATATTCAGGGTCTCTCAGCTGGATTACTAAGACAAGCTACTTACACCACCGCTCGACTTGGAACATTCAGGTACTTTGCGCTTGCGCAAAATTTGAGTATTTTTTGAATAGTGAGAAATCAATTCTGACCATTATTTGTAGATCAACATTACATTTAGGCCTTCTTTGGTATGGCACTATGGCTCCGTGAACCAGAATGGAAACCAGAATCGGAATGAGCACTTTGTGAAATTTGATGTTTAAAACCTACTATTATTTTGTAGTATATGAAATCAAGAATGAGGAATTTAATCCTGATTGATGTTTTAATGTGATTTTCATGCTTTAAACACTAAACAAGGCTTTAGTTCACTCAGTCTATCCTTAGCATTGGCAAATAATCATGAAAGCGCAAACTCTCAGTACTGATTACCTTTGGAAATGCAGCATATTGTCGAAGAAAGCAGTGGCTGCAAACGATGGAAAGCCACTGCCATTGTATCAGAAGGCATTGTGTGGTCTAACAGCAGGAGCAGTAGGAGCATGTGTTGGAAGTCCGGCTGATTTGGCTCTGATTCGTATGCAAGCTGATGCCACTTTACCAGCAGCTCAGAAACGCAACTACAAGAATGCATTTCACGCTCTCTACCGTATTGCTGCTGATGAAGGAGTTCTAGCTCTTTGGAAAGGCGCAGGTCCTACTGTTGTTAGAGCCATGGCGCTCAACATGGGCATGCTCGCCTCCTATGATCAGTCTGTTGAGTTTTTTCGTGATTCTCTCGGTTTTGGAGAAGCTGCTACTGTACTAGGTAAGTCAAGCACAATGTCAGTCAAAGAATAGAAAAGTTTGATTTCATAGGAGACTCACAATATCTTAATAATAATGACATAATTCAAATGCAGACTTTTGGTAGTATAGAAATTCTGATATGTACTTCCATTGAAAAATTGATAAAGAAACACCAGATATCACAAGAAGTATCAGCACTGAAAATGGCCTATTCCTTTCTGTTTTTGATTCACAGGAGCAAGTACAATTTCTGGGTTTTTTGCGTCGGCTAGTAGTTTGCCGTTCGACTATGTTAAAACTACGATCCAAAAGATGCAGCCTGATGCAGAGGGAAAGTACCCTTACAAAGGGTCTTTGGATTGTGCTATGAAGACCTTAAAATCTGGAGGACCCTTTAAGTTCTATACAGGCTTTCCAGTCTATGTTGTCAGAATCGCACCCCATGCTATGGTAGATTACACTTCTCTCTCATTCTGTGTTTGCAATATAGTGCAATTTGATGTATGTTCCTAACAGTTTTGTGTTTTGCTGTTGTGCAGATGACATTGATCTTCCTCAACCAAATTCAAAAGTTTGAGAAGACTATCGGGTTATAGTGTACTTGGATTGAAGAGCTTGTCGTTTATATACTCAATCTTGATCAAGATCTCTCTGGGGGCCATGGATTTGGCCTGGGCAATCTAAACTTGGGGTAAAAATAAAACTTCATTCTCAGGGTAATAATACTGATGTAGCTTGTGGTCATTTTGATGATGCACATCAAAATTTATCAGTTTTTTTCCCCCTCTAGTACCAAAATCTTTGATTGTTAGGACTGAGATTCTCATTTACTTGGAAGTTGTTTGTGTTATGATGCTTGAACAACAAGAAGAGGCAAAAAGGAAGTTGAAATTTATGTTTATATCTTGGAAGGCTAAACCTGCAGAGTTCAGCCAAGTGTATGACCCAATAAATTGATTCATGTTAGAAACCATTGCGTTCGGTCATTGATTAAGATCCTCTTTGTGATCAAAATCTTGAGGATTGATCTAGCTAAATTCTATCATTAAATTCTCTGCATAGATAGATTATCACTTTATCCTCACACACAAACTACTAATCCCTCTTACCAATTCGCTAATAATCCAGTTCAAATGCACATCATGAACTGTGCATCCAAAGTGGGTGTAAAACCAAATTACAGAAATCAGTGACCATTTGGATCGATTTTGATGTGTACACAATTACTCGAGTACCTCCAAACACAAAAAATTGGTTCAACATCACAGGCCCTAAACATACATAAATATCAACTTCGGGTCCAATTTGAGGTTGCAATTATGCGACAGGCGAACTAGTGTCATTCATCAAGATTTCTGCACTTGGCAGCGAAGAACACAGTGATATTACGAAATTGGAGGGGTCATTATCATACTGAAAATGAACTAGGGCAAAATGGTATACGTGGGTGGTGATAAGAGACATTGACAAGTAGAAGAAATTCCAAGTTGTCCAAAATTGATTGGCCATGGGAATACAATTCGAAAGGGATATATACCTGGGGGTCCAACAATGGCTGAAGAATTCCGTTTGCTGTTGAACTTCTTCCATGACTACGCTGATTACCAATGCATAAGCTCTGAAGAATGGCAAATTAATGATTGGGAAATTACGGCCATTATTCTTGTGTTTTAAATACTTCCAAGGCCAATTGGGTTGGGTCCTTGTTGATTTTGGGAGTGTACCCAGGGTCAAGAACATCAGTTTTTTGTGGTCGAAAGTCAAGAACATCAGTTTTTTTTATGATTATTTAATAATATTTTCATTAAATGAGTATTATTAATGTTTACTAATTTCTTATAAATATCTTTTATAATAATGTATTTAAAGCAAATCCTCTTATTTAAAAAAAAAAATATTGAGATGGGTCACACTAATTGGATTCAGATTGATCTTTAACTCATTGATTTTCAAGTCGAGTACTCGAGTTAAAACTCTAAAAAGAATTCAAACGATATTTGTCGGGTTGTTAGGCCATGTTGAATTTTAAAGGTCTAATAAATAGCCATGAAAATTGTGTTATAGTCTAAAGTCTTTTTTACTTAATTTAACTCTCTTTTTCTTTATCCATAATTTGACAAACTTTGGTGTTAGTAGATGTTTAGGAATGAGCCAAAAAAGTTCAAACCAAAGGGTGTTAATATGTAATCTCTTTTATGACACTGGTAGTATTACTCCCGTGTCTTGAAATACGAAATTTATTTAAACAAAAACTTCTTTAAATTTTATATAAAGTTATTTAAAAGAACAGTTTGATATAAAATCTTGCATTATTGTATTTAATTTATCTCTTATGAGATTTATTTTAATGTACAATATTTCTGCTATAATATATTCTTTTAATCGGACAAAGATTTGTAAAATTATAATTTTTTATAAGAATCGAATACTCCTAAAATTTGTAGGATTTATTTTAATGTTTATGGATTACTAATTATAATTTTATATTTAATTGAAGTTGACATATATTGTTCTATATTATTATTTTAATCTTCAATCTAATATATAGTAAGATTAATTAATTATATATTTAAGGAAACTTATCGATACAATTTTAATGATATACATTCTTTCATACTCCCTCCGTTTCACAATAAGTGTCGTTTTTACACTTAAAATTTGTTTCATTAATGTGTCGTTTTAGGTTTTCAAAGTGATTAATTAGGGCTGAGTAATGATAGTTTTTAGTGAAATGTGTATTTGTTGACTAAAGTTGTTCATTCATTGACCAAAAAATGTGATGAGTGGTAAGATTAAGAAAAAGTTGTAAGTTTTAAAGTGAATTATTGTTTTTCTTAAAAAATGTGTTAAGAGATAAAAACGACATTTATTGTGAAACGGAGGGAGTATTACATATACACATGGGGTGTACAATCAAAATTAACCAATTAAATTATCTTGGTAAAGATGAGTGATGTGGTCCAATATAAACTTGACATGTGTTGTGATAATTATTGTTTTTAACTTCCGGTATATAGGTGTGATGACAAGAAATTTCTCCAAATATGAGAGGATTGATCGAAATTTTCTTCAACAATTCAGGCGAGATAGGAATTCAAATTAACACTATTTTATCACTAAAATTTAGATTAAGAAAAAGAATTTTTTTTTAAGATATCAATATTAGAAAGATTTGGTGAATCTTAAAATTTGAGATTTTTTAATCTTTTTTGTGACGGGTTCATTATTTATTCTCTAGAATTTATTTTCCTTATTTAATATGCTTATGGTATACACTTAGGACACACAATAGAAAAACTATACAAACAAATACTCGTTTAGAGTTTTTGAAACTCATTTCGATAAAATTCCAGATATCAACATGTTTATATATATATTTTTTTTTGATATGGTAAAGATTATGATCGCCGCAAGTACTACTTGGACTCGCCTACAACATCCAGAAGGGATGAAAACTGGTTACTAACCTATGTTTGGTACACTAGTTTGTAAGGTCGTGAAAACAACAACGTGTCCGTATTTTTTTGATTTTTTTCAAACTCCCACTAGTAGTGGTGAGATAATACACAATTCCTAGTTCTACACTTCTACCAATACCCACTACTCCACTAGGCCAACAAGCTCAAACTTGCTATTTTTTTTTTAGATTTTTAATTTTGAAAAAAAAAGATTATGTCATATATAGTTATAGCTAAAAACTCACTATAAGTAGATATGAACTTCTTTTTTTCCCAAATTCTTATAGAATATATATTCTCAAAATCAATAAAATGTCAAACAATACAATGAAAGATTAATGCATACTACAATAGTTTGTTAAGGTAATAGAACTAATTATCTAAAATCTTGATAAGGGGATTTTAGAAAAACTCAAAATAATAAATCTTCAGTTTAACATTATCAAAGGTAATTTTAAAATTGAATGGCGGAGAATACTACTTTTAACTACCATGTACGGGTAATGCAATTATAAACCCAATTTAATAAGATATGTAACGTCAATGATCACGTTAAAAATATACGAATATATATATATATATATGTATTTTCGTTTATGATTAGTGTTTTTTTTATCAATAGTAAATCAACTCATAATATAAATAAGTTGGATTAGTTCAAAAATTCCTTTACGATAAATATCATGTTTTATTAAATAATAATATTTATCTGAAGATTACTACTAATTCTTGGTAAGGGATAATTCATAATTGTCGGCAATTTTTACGGGATAAGATTATATGAGATTCTAACTACCTAATTTATATAGAGGGGGACCTAGTTGATTTTTTTATCAAATCAACATATAATATATTTATATTTCTATTAGTGTTTTTTTATATATACATGGGTTCGGTTGATTATTTCATTAAAGATATGACACGTGACATAATTTTCTGTCAAGACTTTGTCTCCGCTTTATAGTATAGACAATATAGATAAATCAATTTATATTTTTCAATGTAATTTCAAACGAATAAACATTATTAATGCGTTTCAAAACTAAAAATATACTAAATTAAATTAAACGAATGTCTTGTTTCTGGAAGGTTTTAGATTCATTGAATGACTATGCACAAAAATCTGAGATCGGATTTTTTTTTTTGGAATGTTTTTGTTATTTTATGAAAATATCCTTAGTAAAATACGGAGTGCTAATTATTCGTCTTCATCCAAACACACCATATTTGATTATACGTCCTCCGTATACTTGTATACATGCCGAAATGCTAATGAAAAAGACAATTCATTCTTCCATTTCGTCAATACCTTGTTTGTTTGGGGGCATAAAGCGGTAGCGGTATTCGTTGCGCTCAGCCTTTTGCAGAAATCAAGTATTTATCGCAAAAAAGTTGAGAGCATTAGCTGGTTTCTGGTTGCAATTTGCGATTCTCGCGAATCTGAAGAGAGGGGGAAAGGGGGGACGAGCTGCCCAAAAGCTGATTCGTGAGAGGAAAGCCTAGACAGATTCAGAAAGGGGCCAAATTTCTCCATTTTTCATCTTCTCTGCTGAGAGATTTGTCCGAAGATTTGTTAGGTCGATTGTTAGGGTTGAAGAAGGCGTCGGCAAATCTACGAGTTCGAAAATTCATCTTCTTGATGGGGTCCCGTGCATCTATTTGTATGGTTTTGTGCTTTGTCCTCATCCTAACCCTAACTGTCTCCCCGATTGGGGTAGTTTGTTCTTCTTCGTGCCATCCTCAATCGCTCCCCTTCATCTTCGACCTTCAACTTCAATGCCCTGTCTCGATCTCATCGTCCTATCCTATTCAGGTACACCTACTCTCTCTTTTTCAATTTGGCTGAGTCAATAGTAATAAAATTGTGATTCTGACGCTTGCTGAGGGCTTTCACTCTCCCGATTAGTTCATCTGCATCCTCGTTTCTTGTTCAAATTTAGGGGTTTTATGTTGATCCGTAGCCTTTCGTTTCAGCATAGTTTGTGATTGTTCAAATTTCAATGCTTTTTGTTTTTTTTTGTCTCCCTTGGATGGAATGAATATGAGGATCCTGTGGCCCTCTTTCCCAAATTTGTCATCGCCTAAATTGAACGCATAGTTTATTAGCAACTTGTTTCTTATGATTTGTGATTTTTTTTCTATATGAAGTATTGCAGATGTGAACTTGCAATGAGTGCCCATCAATTCATCCATCCCTCTTATGTTTTTCTTCCTGAATTCCAATGTTTGTTTTCTTCATAACAACTAATATGGGATCAACGGGCACTATGCTACATATTGACTATTGTCATGCCATGTAACTTCTGCTAATTGAATAGGGTTATTATCTGAAATAGCTGATTGATAATCAACTAGTTACATTATGTTGATGATAAGATTATTCTACTACTGGAAAGGTCTTCTCTTCTCTGTTCTGTTGGCTTTTATTAAGCAGTTTCAATAAAGTTACTTGCCCAAGGGTGAATATGTAACATCCCTGATCTGCAGTTTTCCTATCATCCACTCATTATGAAAGTTCAAAGTTATTCAGGCATCTTGCTCGACCTCTAATTGGCCATCATATTCTTACTGCTGACTTTTATCCACCAATTGTACATTTGATTTCTGTGGCAGCATGATATGCATCTTTCTTAGCTTTCTGTTGGTTCAATGTGAGATTATGATATATATACTTGTTGGCAGATGAATGGAGAAGCGTTTGAACGAGTATTAAGCTCTAAAGCAGCGAGTTCATACACGGCTGTGCTGTTCTATGGGTCATGGTGTTCATTCTCAAGCAGCATGAGAGACAAATTTAGCACGCTAAACTCAATGTTCCCACAGATTGAACACATAGAAGTTGAACAATCTTCAGTCATGCCAAGGTGAGAGCGTGATATGTAGCTAAAGTACTAATATTCTGGCTGATAGGTGATACTTTATTTTATCTGCATTAAATGATAAATGCTTTACCAGTTACATTCCGCTAACTGCAGCGAAAGCGATGAATTAATTATATGTGAACACATAATGGTCTATTAAGAAGTTGGATTAGCCTTAAAGGGACTAAAAACTTTGGCATGGATGAAGTATAACTTAATGCAGTTGATAGGTTGCAAACTTGCAGTGGAGGAAGTATAAGGAATATGATTGGGTGCTTATGACCCCTTTCGTTAAAATTGTTTGACATTATACTGATATTAATTTCACTTGTCATTTTCTCACATGTGCTTCACTGTTATTTGTAGCAGCCTGTTATCAAGGTATGGAATACACAGTTTGCCTGCTCTAATTATCATCAATCAGACACAAAAGGTGCGGTATAATGGCCCAAAGGATCTTCGTTCATTGGCACGGTTTTACCAGAAAACTACAGGTACTGATATAAATTAGTCATGGCAACCTTTAGTTGTGTTTCTTTTATGTCACTTAAATATCATGAAACCTTAGTTCTGTAACTCCCTTCTGTTATCTTTGCTCAACTGCTGTTAATGTTTTTCCACTCTGTCATCCAGGGCTTGACTCAGCAAAGGATGTGGATCACTATCTCTCATCCGGACTGGTGCGTGCTCAGGATCATAAATCCGTTCAGCTTTGGTATCAAGCATCATCATGGAATGAGATGATAGTGAAGGAACCATATTTGTTTTTTGCACTATCATTCCTAATATTGAGGGCTTTCCTCTTTTTCTGTCCACAAATACTTGGAGGGCTCGTGACATTATGGAAAACTTGCAAGCGGCATTTAAACTTGGGAGTCTTTGGAGAGTCAAGGTCGTGTTTAGGACGTATTATGCAGATTGTTGATGTGAAGAGAGTAGGTAACAAAATCAAGTGGTGTAAAACAAGGAAGTTTCACAATGGGGCAAGGAGTGCTAGCGTGTGGGCCTCATCCCTAGCATCCGTCTCATTGGGTGAAACGAGCTCAGCTAGATCAGCTTCAACCATGCTCGATTCTTAAGTCTTAGATGAACAAGTTTCAATCAATGGCCTGGTTCTTACTGACAAGTGAAAAGCATGGTATGGTTACCTTCATGGTGGAAGATGATTATCCTATTCTCGTTGCCCTTTCTTGTCTTATTTTTTGTTCCCTTCCGCTTTGAATATTTGTTTTGGCAGCCAGTTTCCATAATGTTGTTGGTTTAATGAACCCAAAGGTTTTATGTCTCCCTTTTCCATCATAATTTTGTTTGTAAGAGTTATTGTAATACTAGTGATTATTGTAAATCATAGATTGACATTCTGGCACTTGTATATTTAGTCTTTAGAGGGCTCCAGACGTCTGTGCTTCTTGACTTGATTAATAAAAACTTGAGTTTCTCCCACTTTTTTTGCATAAATACATAATCAATTGTTTGGATATATCATGAAATTGCTTATCATTTAAACACAAGTTCATGCGTGTCTTTGCTTATCATGAGGATGTATATATAGATAAATAAGATTAGCATCACAGACGATATAAAGTATATAAAGTTTCATGAGCTCTGAATGTAGCCAACGGCATGATCTGTAGGTAATGAGTGGGGCTTCACTTTTGGTTGGTTGAGGGAAAGTGGGTGTTTACCTTATTTTATTTTCTAAAATTTTTGTTAAGACAAGAAATGAAAGGAAGTTCATTTGTAGTCTACTTTGGTGTTGATAGCGATGGACAATGATGGGAAAGAGGAAAAGCTTGCAAGGCCCTCCAATTTTTGTTGATGAACGAAAGGGTCCCTCACATAGTAATCAATCATACATTTGGAGGGTGAAAATGTTCATAACTTCATATTCAGCATTCTGCATTTATTGTTCTCTTAAATCTGCAGTGAAATTCTTTATACTCAAAGGCTAGCAGGCAGCTAAACAAACTACACTTGTCTCTACTTTGCCTGTTTCCTAATTTGCATGTTGTGGGCTTCTTTGAAAACACTCTCTTTCACTTTCCCTGCCACACACTTGAAAAATTTTCATCATCTTCTTCCCATGCTCATCAATCCCGATTCAAATAACTGACCTTTTCAAAAATTTCGGTTATTCTTCCGGATGCTTTAATAAATACTAATGCTTTGCAGAATTTCCAGGGTTTGTGTCAGAATTCAGAATACATTCTTCCTTGGGTGTAGGTTTTAAATTAAAGATGTTCCCTCTGTACTGATCCAATGAAGAGGAAAACATTCTTTTTTGGGCTCTTTAAGTGGAGATCCGATGATTAATGCCCATTTTCAACTTTCCTAGATATGGGTGCAAGGCATATGGAGAAGAAGCAGAATATTGAACATCCCCATATTTCAGTTTGACCAAAATTCTGTTCTTGCCTTACCCTTCTGCTCATACTTTGGCTTTCTTCTGAAAAATTCTTTTTCTTTTTCTTTGCTTTAGGAAGACAAATCCCTTGGAAGAAAAGAAGGTTTTTTTTTTTTTTTAGTTGATGAACATTCTGCTGATCTTTTGTTGGGAATAAAACTGCAAGTAGGAATGAGAATTGCATCAGTTAGGGGGAGAACAAGCAAGTGATTGTTGTATTTGATGAGGGTTTTGTTTTGCAAAATTCACTTTTCTTTCATTTGCTTTTGTAAGCCCTCATCTCATTTGTACACTCCATCCCCTCTGAAATTGGAAAACACACCACATGCCTCTCCTCTTCAGCCTCACCTTCCTCATGAGAGCAATAATAGCTCAGCATCAGGACAAGCCTTTGAAGCCAACTCTATCAGTATTAGCAATGGCAATGGAAGTTGTAATGATCTTCCTTCAGAGAACAGTCTCAAGAGCAGTCTTCGGAAGCTGTCACCTGAATCCTCACTTGTAGAGAAGAAAAAAGTCCAATGGGTTGATGATTTGCCTGGCAAGCAACTTGCTGAGATCAAGGAGTTTGATCCCAGGTTTGTATCTATCCTCTTTTCATTTCTTTGCTGATTATTAACTTGGGATGCAATGGCCCTGAAGCACTTTTTTTTATAAAAAACATTGTTCTTTGTTAGTAAATGAGCTTAAGTGGTGAAGTATAAGGTGAATGAAAGCAGCTGAGTTGAATAGAAACCAGGTTGATCCAGATTTCTATTACATGACATACTGTGACTGAATAATTTCACATAAAGGCTTTGCTTTTGAACTGATTATCTTGTTCAATAAGAAGCATGGTTTCACAGAATGTGTGGATTAACATTTTTAGTTTCTTGTTGCTGGTTGATCAATGGTACAGATCAATCCCCACATTCCCTTCTATAATTTTGTGCACATTGTTGTTGTTGTTGTTGTTGTTGTTGTGTACAGTGAAGATGAAGATAACACCGACTTTCAACGCATAAACAACCGACGCTGCGTCTGTACCATTCTCTGAAATTTCCTTTCTAGAGGTGGAGCTGCACACTTTCTGTTTGGTGAAGAAGCACAAACAGTTGTGGTAACAGTGACTTCTATCCATGTACCAAAATCTGATCTTTAAGGAGTGTTGTCTTCTTGTCCATTCTATTCAAGGCTCTTGCCTGATTGGGAAGGCATCACCAGAAAGGTCCAAAAAATTGCTAGTGCTTTCAGAACCAGAAGTTTATCTTTCCATTTAATTATTGTTTGGACACGAGACATAATGAATCTTCCTTCATTGAATGTGTTTTTTTCTTCTTGTGGGAGTCCTGAGTTTGAACATTCCATCAATTTCTATACCTTTGTCCTACTTTATTATGAATTAAGTCTAAAAGTTCAAATTTTATCCAACAGGACATATATAATGCTCCATATAGATTCTGTACATACAAACACAAAAGTATGTGTAATCTGTGATACAAGTATCCCCGTCTGATGTTTTCTGATTCTATTTTGAGTTTCGGGTCAGAAGTAATATCAAAGGAAAATAACAACTAACAATACAAACACATGCTAGTTTCTGTCTAACAACACTAATCAGACAGTAGAGCCCTTTTCATCCTTCACTTCAACCTTGACGGGTTTAGTAGAAACCTCACCAACCGTGATCACTGTCGGTTTCCCTTGGAAGCTGTCGCCCTCATTGGCCTGAAGAGGCTCTAATGAATCCACTATGTCGCGCATCAAAGGCCTGGCCTTTGGATTACGGTTGAGGCAGTGGTACGCTAGCATGGCCGCCTTCTGGACTCCTTTGATCGGATAGTCTCCTCCTAGTCTGGAGTCTATGATGTTGAGCAGCTTCTTCTTTTCTCTTAGCAAAGGAAGAGCCCAGTCTGTGAGATTCTGCTCTCTGGCTGGCCTTGATTTGTCTAATGATTTCCTGCCTGTGATCAGCTCAAGCAGAACCACACCGTAACTGTAAACGTCGCTCCTTGGAGAAAGGTGACCTGTAAAGTGAAAAAAACCATGCTCAAAATTATGTTGAGAGCCTTGTTTAGGAAAGATTGTATGCTAGTACTTGTTTTCTCTTTCCGGTTAAGCAAAACCGTGGTAAATTTACTGAAGCTAAACCAGTTAACCGGCCATATTATGTTGCTATAATGTATTGTGAAGGCAAAATCCAATTAGCATATGAACTAAGCTCTACACATTCCATTTATATTTTTTGAACACTTCATGCTCAAAATGGCAAAAACAAAATAAAAGTAAAGGGCATTTCTTATACAAAGGCAATATAGCATGCACAACACCATATAGTATTCACCTGTCATGATATACTCTGGTGCTGCGTACCCGTACGTTCCCATTATACGAGTAGAAACATGAGATTTATCCCCAACAGGACCATCCTTAGCAAGACCAAAGTCTGAGAGCTTTGCATTATACTCCTGTCATGAATAAGGGTATCAGTTTTCTACACCTTCATTGCAAAGAGTTTTCCTGAAGTCAAACAAGAGCAAGAATTTGCCACTGTTGAAGGTATTACAGAATACATTCTAAACATGTCATCAGGAAAGAACCACAATATTTGAATAGCTAAGAATCATAGAAAACAACTCATACAAATTTGTAAGACTGAACATGTCCAATTGTATCCTTTCACTAATAACTCAAGTGGTCAAGGACTTGAATACCATATTAATTGTCTACAATCACAATGCAACGGACCCTAACTTCGTAGATTTTTGTGATCAAAGTAGAATACTCAACGAACCCTAACTTAAGGGGTCATGAAGTTCCCATTTTGATCTATGGTCATTGTTTATCTATTTTACTACAAGGCATGTATGTCTATAAATCATTCCTGTGCAACAAGTATTGCAAACCCGAAAGAAATCTAGCTAGAATTTTCCTTTTCGTGGAGGAAACAAGAAAAAATTGAAGTACCAACCATGTCCAACAAAATATTGGAAGTCTTAAAATCACGATAGATGACTGGCTTGTCCGCTTCGTGAAGATAAGCAAGTCCTTTTGCAGCTCCTAATGCAATCTTCATTCTGATTGACCAGGGCAAAGGAAGCAGTACTCCTGAAATGGCATTAACAAAAACATCATATGTGGTTGAAGTGAAACGATACAAAATGGTGAAAATATTCAGCTAAGCAAACAAAGATTGCAGGACTCCAATTGAAAAAATGAAGTCCAACTCAAATGGTTCATACTTCATAGGTAACATTTATTTGTCCCTAAACAGATCAGCAGCAAGCATGTTTTGACATTTTCTAGTAATTTCCCCACTAACTAAAACCAGTTACTATCCTTGATACTGAAAGAAAATCCACAAGTATTCTTTCTTACTGGAAAAGAGGTTGTTCTCCACGCTGCCCCGAGCCATGTACTCGTATATGAGTACCCTTTGATCATCTTCACAGCAATATCCTACAAGCTTCACCAAATTTGGATGAGAAAGCTGTCCTAGGAATATGACTTCTGCCTGCAAAACATGAAAAACACAATCCTTAAACAAGAACCAGTAAACTAAAATAAAATCATGGAATCTCCATAAGATCAACATGGAAATATACCAGCCATTCTCGGTGACCCTGGTGACTGTTGTCCCCATCATGAACTTTAACAGCCACTTGAAGAGGCTGAATGGCCTCTCTTAAATCTTCTGTGATGAAACCCTTGTAAACTCTTCCGAATCCGCCGCCACCCAGTACGCGATCAGCTCTGAAGTTGGAAGTAATAGTCTTGAGCTCTTCAAAAGTGAAAGCAACTAGATGGTTTGTAGCTAAATCGCGACGAAGGTCTTCCACTTCTCTGGGATTTGACGGTAACCTAGTCTCATATGATTTTGCAGCATTCTGAGATGGGTTTTGATCCTTTGGGGACTCTGCATTTATAACATAATCAATCCCTGATCAGCTGAGTAAAGTCCTTTATGGATATGCTCATATCAGGAAGAAAAGATCACTCCTTTTTCACTTTGTTAAGGGTATCATCATCAGATCAACCAAATTCACCATCCATATAAATAGGCAAATAGCTTCAATCATAGTGATCATCAAGCAACCATACACATGAACAGATAATGATACAAATATAAGAAGTAACAAGTAACAAACAAAAAGCTGGGTTAAAAGCGAAAGGAGGGAACGAAGTAAAGAGATCCAACCTGACTTGGCGTTAGAGGAGACCTTGTAGATAGAAGACTCCCACCCACAACAGCAATTACCCATTTCTTAACACCCAGAAACTATTTAAGAAAAGGGAAATTGAGAAGAGATTAGCAAAGGGAAAAACTGGGTTAGGAGTGTTCTTAACACAAACCCATCAAGAAAGGATGAAAACAGGAAAAATTCAGTTTCCAGCAACAGCCATTAGCCAGTAAAGAGCAGTGGAAGAAGAGAAAGTGGAAGGAGCAATAGTGGGTTTTCAGGCACAGAAAAAATCAGAAAGAGAGTAATATTAAAAATTGGTATGATGAGGCTTGGATTTGGGTTTGGTGGGATGTGAAATGGAATGTATTGGAGGAGTAATGGGCGTACGACTGAGAATGGTGGTGGTGGTGGTGGTGAGAATGGGGGAATTGGAAAAAGGATTCATGATAGCAATCATAATACAGAGAGAGGTGTGGATTAATACTCAAATGTGCGCAAAAAGCTTGGGGGTGTGTAGTGTGTTGTACATATAGTGCGCATTGCCATCATCATCTTCTTCACCTTCAAATTCTTCAGTCTTTTAATTGTTTGTTTTCTTGGTGTCGTGTGGTTTTTGTCACCGTCTATTTTCCAATTTTCCTCTTCTTTCCTTTTTGTTGGTGGAAATTTTCTTCTTCTTTCTACACACGTTGAAAAGGACTCGATACCACCATATCTCGGGGGTCAAAAAGAGCATACAAACGGTCATACCACCCACCAACCCGAGTAATTAATTTTAGCGATGGTTGTTTTTTTACTTTTAACGGGAAAAACTAATAAACTACTCGGTATAATTTACAAATTTTGGAATTGATTATTTAGCCTTTTTGTTTGGAAAAGGATGAATATAGGCAAACCTCAAACTCAATGTGAAGTCCAGCCAATATAATTACATAGATGAGTAAGTTTTGCTTTATTCAAGATTTCTATGAATCAGAGAAAATAGTTACATACTTAAAAGTGTATTTGTGATTTTTTTTAGTAATTTTTAAGGGTCCTTAAACCTCTATGGAATTTACAAATGAGGGTATATATGTATATTGTTAATGTGAGAGGACATGGTTAAGAAGTTATTTAGTTTTTGATAAAGTAAGTTTGTATATGGATGTTTTTTTAGCTTTTTCTTACTCACTCCAAACGTGGTACTTTCTAATGTATATAAAATTCATTTATATTTCCTAGAGAATTTTCATAATATTTCTCTAAAAACCATGATATTTTAATTTTAGTTTCAAAAACTACCCTCCTTTTAATTATATATGTTACAAACCACCATTAACTAGTCACATTTCTTGATGAAAAATTGCAAGTTGAAATTTTTTGAATTTTGGTTTGTTGAGATCTCTCTCCTTGTTGTATAAAGGTTCTCCAACGGAGTCTTTAAAATTGTATCTTTTGAGTAGGCGTGTTAAACGACTTAAAAAGTTGGGTATTTTCTTAATACATTTCACTACTTTATAGGGGTGATTTTAGTAAAAAAAGGTCATAGGTTCTACATGGATTTATCCTTAAATATAGAGTTGCCGATAAAAATGTGTGCCTTTCGATTATACTACTCCCTCTGTCCCACTTAGATTGTCCAAATAGTTCATTTTCACCGTTCTTAAGAAACTAAAAACAATACATTTTTTACTGCAAACATATATACGTTTCCCCTTCTAATCTTCTATACAACACTTAAAATTCTCCCTCTCTTATCACATTAATGACTTCTCTCTAATTGTTTTTATTTTTTGTTTTGTTTTGTGTGAATTATCTATTTCTACAACTCTTATTTTTCTTTTCCTTGTCAAATAAATGCATGTTTTTATATTTTTATTTGTTTTGCTTTTTTATTTGTAATTGATTATGAATGCATGCTACTATGTCTTATTTTTTACATACATGTATCATGTTATAATATTGTAACTTGAATGCAAAACCTTATCATTTTTTCATTTTTGAGCGAGAATATAAAGTCTAAAGAGCTAACCGTATGCTTTCAATTTAAATTTCCTCCAAAATGTCTATAAAATTATAAAGAGTAATCCCTACACATGTTCATTCGGAAAAAAAACTTAATTGTAATAGAAAAGTCATATTGTCAAAATAATTCTCATAAGAAATTAATACAATTAAATCAAATAATTTCATATTTTATACTTATTTTATCTACTATTTTTTGGACAATTCAATACAAAATACTTACATAATTTATTAATTAGAGCAAAATTGTTTTATGACGAAGATTATAATTTTCACCTTCTAGAAAAATACGGTGAAAGAAATTTTCCGTCCATCGGACGGACAAGCTTTCTAATGGAAGAGTAAAAAGTTGCACACCCCATCCAATACAAATTTACTATACTATCCCCAACTCTTTCTACCTACCCTTTCCTCCTACCCTACCGTCTTCCTCCTCTGGCCGCCCCCATCCTCTCTCATTGTCTTCTCCAACCATCTACTTCAACGTGACTGAACCTCCCTTTCGGTGGATCTTGATTTTTCTGGTGGTGGTGTGGCAGTTGAAGGATTAAAAAAAATCAATGAGATTCTTGCACATATCTAAAAATAGCATTTACAAAGATCTCAAATCGATGCCTTAAAATTTTGCAAAAAAAATAATTAAGCTTTAGGTTTGTCCATATGAATTTGAAAACGAATTAAAGGACAAATTGATTATGAGTTCAAAGAAAAAATTGGGGATATGTTCAGATCTAGAGTTTGACTTGTGAGATTAGATATCTTTGACAAACCACAAGATTAATATCTTCAATTGGCCTCAAATTGAGAAAGATGAGTTCTTGAAACCGGATTAAATGGGTAAAGTATGTGATTAGAGGAGGGTAAAATGGTAAGAAAATATTGATATAAATGGAAATGTGATAAAGGTGGACAAACTTTTTAGGACGCCCAAAATGGAAAGACGGACAAACTTTATGGGACGGATGGAGTAGTATCTTGCATCACATGTACTGGTGTGATCCACGGACGGAGGCAGAAATCCATATTAGGGTAGGCTAAAAAAAATTTGCAGCAAGGGAGATTTGAACCCTCAATCTCACTGTTTTATGATGATCTTATAGGGTTGAGCAAATTATCCAATCCGTTGAGCCGATCCGAAAATATCTTCCAATCCGATCTGATAAAATCCGTATCCACTTAATGGATATTTTAACTTTATTATTCTTATCCGAAAACCCAGGAATTTTCCCAAATAATTGGACCGGATACGAATCGGGGTTTTAAATAACCAGATATTTGGTAGATTCGGTATTGTATATATTAATATGCATTTTTTGATAAATGTCATTATATTTGAGTGGAATAAGTGGTAAAAGGTGTGTTTTTCTCACATTCAACTCATCATGTATTTATTTTTATTTTTTAACAAAATTTCACATTTTTTACAGCGTAATTTGAACAATTAATTTAAAACGGATAGTTTTAATATCCGAAATATCCGTACTCGGATATCCAATACAAACGGATATCTCTAACTGGATATCCGACTCATAACGGATCAGGAAATTTAACGATTTTTTTCGGATATCCGACATTTTGGATCAGACCGATCCGAATGCTCAATTGTACTTATACCATGTACAATAGATATTTTTCTTAACAATTACTCCCTCTGTCCCTTTTTGTTTGCCCAAAAGGACAGAGGGCACAATTTTTAATGAACTCACAAATTGCAGGAAGAAGGTAATGTTGTGTCAGTACAAAATGTAAATATTACTGCAAGTACAGTAAAAGCAGATATTGAAAGATTTTTATCAAAATATTTAAACTTACATTTCATGAGAGTAATCTTCTACACCAAACATTAACCAATAGAATTCCAACATTACATTCACACGGATCCCTCCCCCCCACCCCCCATTTTTCCTGTTCATTGTCTTCTTTAAATAACTTACAAAAACTCCATTACAACATCCCACAATTTACACCTTACAGAGAGGGAATATTCAGAAAAAAAAATACAGATTTTCTTTTACTTTAGCATCATTGCCTGGCTACATGGCTTCAACCTTTAATCTAAATGAAGCCCCACCACAGTCAGAAGAAGATGAAGCATTAAATGAGCAGGGACATTTCGCATTTGACCTCAACGCGCCACCTGAGGACATTCTTTCAGGTGACTTTCTTCCTCAAAATCAAGGAGGACATCAAACAGCAACAAACCAGCAACATCATCAGCCATATAGCACTAGGCTCAGCAGCCAAAAGAAGCTTCACATTTTAGTGAAGCTTCTACACTTGGCAGTGGAGGGACATCTTCCTAAAAATGCAATGAGGGACATAGCAGTTCAGTTCAACGTCTCAACACGCACAATATCCAGAATATGGAAGACAGCCAAGCAACAAGAAAATGCAATGGAGAGACCCAATGTAAGTACAAACTATCACAAGTGTGGCAGGAAGAGGACTGAAGTAGAAAGCAGTAAAATCACAGCAATTGGCATGGGGGACAGAACATGTATCAGGGATTTAGCACATCATCTCAATTCTTCAAAGAGTGCAGTTCACAGACTTATCAAAAGAAAAGCAATAAAACCACATACTAATCCACTTCACCCTGGTCTCAAGGAGTCTAATATGAAGACAAGGTTAGAGTGGGTACTCAGTCTACTTCAAGGTAATACACCAGAGAATAAGACACAATATTAAAGCATGTTTGATTTTGTCCACATTGATGAAAAGTGGTTCAACTTGAGCAAAAAAACTCAAAGAGTATATCTAGCACAAAATGAAAGGGGCAAGTATAGGGCTGCAAGCTCTAGTAAATTCATACCAAACGTTATGTTTACAGCTGCAGTAGCTAGACCTAGGTTCAATTTAGAGGGGCAATGTACATTCAATTGAAAGATTGGAATCTTTCCATTTACATTTAAAGAAGCAGCAAAGCGAAAATCGAAGAATAGAGACAAGGGGACCATTGTCACAAAGCTAGTTGAATCAGTGAACAAACAAGTCACAAGAAGAATGCTCATAGACCAGATTGTGCCAGCTATTATGGAAAAATGGCCTCAAGATGCAGAACAAAAAATCATCTTCATCCAACAAGACAATGCTAAAGCACACATAACTCAAGAAGATCCAGAATGGCAGCAGGTATATCAAAAAAATGGATTCACATTCATTTTAATTCAGCAACCAGTCCAGATTTAAACATATTAGATCTCGGATTTTTTTGAAGCATTTAATCATTGATGCACAAGAAAATGCCAAAGGACATAGACAACATGTTAGATGCAGTGCATGAAGCTTTTTATGAGCTAGATCCAAGAACTTTAAGTAATGTATGGCTATCATTACAATATGTTATGAATGAAGTGCTCAAAGCATTGAGAAGTAATGACTACGATCTACCACATGTCAACAAGAAGAAACTAGCTTCTCAAGGTAATCTACCAATTCAGGTACAAGCGCCAATGTGGGTTGTTATCCAGGCATGGAATAAAGTTCATGGAGTTGTACAAGGTTAAGAAATTCATCAAGGGACACAAGATGCAACTCAACAGGACAGTCAGACACAAGATGCAACTCAACAGGACACTCACATAAGCAACGCAGATCAAGAAACTGAAGATGATGCAATATAAGACAGTCAAGTAATGTAGTTTGAATTAGAAATGTAAGCACTTTTGCATATGTATAACTTTTTGTATGTATTGCTAGGTAAAATGTAACTACTTTTGGGGACTTAATTGATGAAGAAGTTAATTTCAGATATCATGCAATTCTTACACAGGAAACAGGAAACTCTTCATGAAGATATAAAGAATGGCATGTTTTCACATCAAGTTGTAAAAAAAAAATTAAATTTTAGATATCATGAAAGTCTTATACAGTAAACAGAAGACTCTTCATAAAGATATAAAAAAAAATGGCATATTTTCACATCATGTTGTACAAAAAGAAAAGAAAAATAAATTTCTTATTACATGCAATTCTTATACACTAAACAGGAAACTCTTCATGAAGATATAAAAAAATGGCATACTTTCACATCAAGTTGTACAAAAAAAAATTCAGATATCATGAATTTCTTGTACAATAAACAGGAAAGTTTTCATGAAGATATAAAAAACGATATATTTTCACATGAAGTTGTACAAAAAAAAGAAAAAAATGTTCTCAGATGGCCCCTATTCCATCATAGAAACAAAATCAATCCACAAAACCATAACATACAAAGGCCTCATTCAGCTACATGAGTAGCCGGTTTCCTTATTGTAAATACAGTTCTGTGAATTCTCAGATTCTGCATCTCAGGCTTCAAAAAAGACTTCATCATCGAAAAAAAAAATCTCAACTGCCCCATTTTCCCATCATAGAAACAAAACCTAACCACAAAGCCATAACATACAAAGGCCGCATTCAGACACATCAATGACTGGTTTCCTACTGCATATTAAGGCATGTCAATTCATACAATTTGGTTCTCAGTCCATAAAATATATCATCATTGATTACCTATAACAAAGTAATCTCAGGTGTCCCATTTTCATATTAGAAACAAATTGGATCAACACAACCGTAACACACATAGGCCGCATTCAGAAACATTGAAGTCTGGTTTCCTATTGCACATCCAGGCAAGTGGAAACTAAGGTTTTGCTTCTCAAGTACTCCGTACTTAGGCTTTTCTTCATTGATTAAAAAAAAAAGCTATGACATTTACATTGCTTCCTACAATTCTTAATGCAGAAACTGCATTCACTAACAAATCCATATACCCCAAGTCATCTTATACATACATGCAAACATACACTCCAACGCAGTCCAAATCTGAAAATGCAGCCCAAGTTTTTAATGAACATGCCAATAACAAAGCTACAATTCATTCATTCAACATAACAATCACCATGACACAAAAAATATACAATCACCAGTCAGTTCATTACATTAAGCACGGCCATATTCAGTCAACACAACCAAGACCATAAAACATAACAAAAGTACATTCAGTCAATAAACATAAAGCCATAGTCCAACCTAAATCGCATAGTTACCACATCAGTAGCCATCACACAAACAAAAACAGCCAAGGTTGCATGCAATAGTAGAAAGGTAAAACAAAAAGTTGTGGATTAAAGGGGGCTTATCTCTTCATCCGATTCAGAGTCAGGGACTACACAATTCTCAAGGTCATCAGAGGCATTCGAGTCCGGATTAACCTCTTTGT
The DNA here is from genome assembly GCA_934048045.1 of Polygonum aviculare. Taxonomy (NCBI): domain Eukaryota; kingdom Viridiplantae; phylum Streptophyta; class Magnoliopsida; order Caryophyllales; family Polygonaceae; genus Polygonum; species Polygonum aviculare. The sequence goes on along the minus strand of OW204023.1, from coordinate 11,374,129 downwards.
GGTCCACATCACCTCCTGGGGACTTGGGAGGGAATGCAACAACTTCATCAACACCAGATTTGGAAGGCTCTTGATCAACAAGCTTAGTTCCACGTTTTTGCTCAACCGAGTCGTCCACAAAAGGGCGGTACTTTCCCTGGACTGAATCCTCTGTGTCTTGGGAAGAGAAAGAGTGGTTCCCATCGCAGGCGGAACCCCGTTCACACCTTGGATACACAGAAAAACCGAGACCATTAAATAGAAGGAGAGAATACATTCAATAAACATGAAGCTTGCATGCAACTATTTCAAAAAACAGAACTCAACATAAAAATATGTTCTATAAATAGTCATGTTGAACATCAAAGGATTAGAAAGATTCACCTTGGGTAACTGCAAAGATACGTATGTGCAGATTCTGAAGAGGACCCGCTGTCGGCAAACAAGGAATCCAAAAAATCCTCCACGGTGTTCTTGACTTCAATTTCCTCTTGGTTCATGACTCAGATCCTAGAACTTGAGTGTGTGAATGACAAATTGAGAGAAAAGGGGATAGATCTGGGGAAAATGTGGACAAATATCTCAAAAAGTCATTATTCCAATCCAAATCGAAAGCTTGAAGGCAAAAACGAAGATTAGATCTGTGAGATTTCGAAAGTCTAGCAAGGAAAACGAGATCAATCTCAACGATTTCAAGCTTTTTGGAGATGATTTTAGTGACTTGAGAGAACAAGTGAAGAAAGATGAAGGTTTGGTGAAGAGCGTTGCTAACCTGGAGAGCCGAGAGAGAGTTCAGGAGGTTTGAGATGGAGGCTTCTATTTGTGTGTGTTGCTAACTAGGGTTTCATAGTTTATATACAGGCAACGTATATATGTTTGTGGATCTAAGAATGAAGTTTCTATTTGGACCATGTATGGATAACCCAAAACCCATTTGGATCAATCCAAAATGAAAAAAAAAATTGATCCAAAAACATGCCGGCAAGTACGTACAGGTGCATGAATTGATTAAATTCCAAAATCCACCATCTCTACCCATATAAAAATTGTTTTTTTTTATTGTTGTGTGAGGTTAAAAAAAATTATGTTAAAGAATTGGGTGGTTAAATTGTTTTTTTTATTGTTATGTGAGGTTAAAAAAATAATTATGTTAAAGAATTGGGTGGGTGGTTGGGAGAAGAGATTGAGAGTAGGTAAAAAAATAATGAAAGAGATACAGAAAGTGTGTAAAATTAGATATTGGGGGAGGGTAAAAATGTAAGAAATTGATAGATATAAATGGAAAGGGGGGGAATATGACAAACAAAAGGGGACGTCGGAAATAGAAAGTGGACAAACAAAAAAGGACGGAGGGAGTAACACTAAAAATTTATTTTTAGTATTTTAAGGTGGGTTGTAGGCTGTAGCAGCCCACCCCTCCCTCCGTATCTCTAATTAAACTTGTAATTTGGTTAATTAGTTTTTGTTTTACTGAAATTATCACCTTTAAATTTGATGTAAATTTTCAGGAACGGATTATCTCTTTCTTGTACATCCCTATGATTTCATTTCATCCTCTTCCTTCTCATTATTAATCCAGATTTTCTACATCATTTCTGTGTTTTTATCGATCTTCACATGTCATAGTATTTCAGCCTGGTGTTAAATTTTCATTTACCTCACTTCTCAATATAAACGGGATGGACAAGATCAAACTTGCACCATGAAACAATCAAGGAATTTATCACTTTTTTCCTGCCTCCTACCTCTTGGCAAATGAACTGAAACAAACCCATCTCCTATGGTGAGCAAGGAAAATCAAAGCAATAAGCATGCAAATTGCCATCTGTCATCTATAATGTCACTTAACTTCCTTGTAAAGAAAGAAACATGTCATAACTGATAACTTTTTAAACCATAAGTTAACAACAACATCATACGTTTTCGCCATCGATCCCCAACACCGAGTTAAGGCCCATCCTCAGTATTACTCCCTTCATCCCGATATGTTTGTCTCATGACAATATTCACGCATAGATTAAAGAAATAAAAAAAAATTTTTTGTGGTTGATGGGTGAAAGGAAAAAAGATAAATTAAAGAAAGAAAGAAAGAGATAAAATGTGAGTATAAAAAGATTGATGGGTATAGAAAGTTGATGGATGAAGGAAGAAAAAGAAAAAATAATGATGAAAAAGTAAATAGGTAGTAAAAATTGATAAATTGTGGTTGTTAAAAGTGAAAAAGTAGTTGATAGAAGAGGAAAAAAGGAACGGTATGACAAACATTCCAAGACGAAAAAAACGAGACGAGACAAACATTAAGGGATAGAGTGAGTAATTATAATGCAGGTTCATGTAAGTTTTAAGCATTATTATAACTTATATGCATGTGGCACGTGCGAAGACAATGAGAGTGTACTTCGCGCGTGTGGCATGCATTGATGGAGTGGGTGTCCGGGTTTGGTTGTGCTAGCTGACCTTTCAATAGCCTAAGGAAAAGGTATATAACACCGTTATTAGAACTACGTTGGCTTGTGTTCATTATCCACTAGTGCAACGTCTTACGACTACGAGTCCTGTGCATGAATATTTAATTCGATCACCCACTTCAACGATTAATTCCTTAGGGTATTTCAACATAAAAAAGTCTTTTTTTTCAAGGGAAAAAGACAGAAAACCATCCTTTATTTACACTTGTATCAGTTGTATGCACAAAACCACCCTTTATACTTCTTTTTACACAAAACCACCCGTTATTGGTATTTGCTTGCACTAAACCACCCATTATAAAAAAGTTTGCATAAAACCACTTGTAATCACAAATGTTTGTGAATAACCACCCATATCTTGTATTTCTAATTAATTTTAATTAAAATAAATATAGAGCAAAAATAAAAAAAAGTCCTTATTCTTTATAGTATTTTTCATTTATTATGTTGTACTCTTATTCAAACAAAAAAAAATTGTTATGGACCACTTATATCAATACTTTTAAGTTCATAAGAAAAATACTAAAGTAACATATATTAATATGATTACATTTATATTAGATTTTTCAGTAAAAAAAATAAAACTCCTAATTGAACAACTAATGTGTCAATTGAATATTTGAAAATGGAAGAGGTTAATATTTGTGAATCACACAATAGATTTAAATTTCTTGTATTATTTCTTTTCGTTGGATATGGAATCAACTAAAAAAGATTAAAATCAATGACCAATCATCAATAAATTTAGGGTTTTTTAGTGATAATAGATCTTGTCATTATCTTTATTAATTTATATGAAGTGCTCATATAAAATTGGCAAAAACATTGATGAGTAATTTAATAAAATATGATTTTTTTGTGGTTAATTGCAACTAATCATAGATAATGGGTGGTTTTGTGCAACTAATTAGTAACAGTGGGTGGTTTGTGTAACTAATTTTTAATAAAGGGTGGTTTTTTTGCAAAAGTTTTTATAAATGTTGGTTTTGTGAAAATAAGTAAAAATAAAGGGTGTCTTTATGTTATTTCCCCTTTTTTCAATCCAAAAAAAGTTTAGGGTAGGGGGTTGATGCTCCACTCAAAGAATAGGGAAGATCCAAGGCCTCAAGGAGTTCTTACAAGAGAATTTATATATGTCTCATCTTAAAGAGACTAGTAAGGGGTCGAACTTACAACCTTTATACTCGATGGAGGGCGATTCTAATATATGTGTGAATAGTGGGATGGACAAATCAAATACACCAAACTACATGACAAAGCTTAATCAAGATTAGGACAAAGCTAGCTTAATCAATGAGCTTTCGTTTCTTCAGTAGGAAGTGAAAGCAGTAGTTAGGGTTTAATTCAAGAGAGTTGTGAGCAAAAGTTAGCTAACAAGGAAAGCATAGATAGTTATATACTGTATACAACAACACAACAACAAAATAAAGGTAAACAAAGTAAAGAATCGAATCCACTAATTAAGTCCATAATATGACATCAGTTTTTTTTTTTGGTAAAAATATGACATCGATTTTAGTAGATGCCCTGTACATTCTAAATAGCCCAAATAATAAATGCGACGAAACTCATACTTACCTTAAAAAAATCAAACAATTCCCACTAATAAATACACCATCAAGATTGATCATTTTACATATGGCCAGGCCAAGCACATGGTGAAATATTCGGGACAGAAGATTCGGATCGCAGTCGATAGATTAGAGGGTGATATATTGGGTACATACATCAAAGTGCAAATATATCGTGATATCCGCTGATTCTACGATCAATCAAAGAATCAGGCGATAGACCGTCTGAAGTGGACATAAATAAGCAGCTCATTGTTCCAATTAAATTATGCTTAGAGCATTTTCACTTGACCACGTCTTTCTGGTGCCAAAAACCCAATTAGAAAACGAAGTAAATTTTGGATAAGATCCTTCATTACACGTATATATGCATTTGCAATCCAATCCAAGCCATCGTAAATTCATATCTACCCAAAAATTCGCAGTTACCCCATCCATCATCAGCTGCAAAAAGGTCCGATTTTTTTTCCTGTATTTTGGAGTGCGAATTGTGATTCGTTCGAATGGCGGCCAACGGATTCAGGAGAATCTCTAGGGTGTACGGAGGAGGATCATGGCAAACGAGAGCGATGTGTACATCTTCGTCTTCTCCTTCAATTGATGCTCTTAATGCCACGAGCAATGGCAATACCAAGGAGTTGAATCTTTTCTCAGCTATCAACCAAGCTCTTCACATCGCCTTGGAGTCTGATCCTCGGTTCGTGTCCCTCTCCATCTCCGATTGTTCGTTCAATCTCTTCAGTCCTTTTCTCCTGTCGATCAATTCGTGAACTGGTGTTCTTTTAATGGTAAATTTATTCCTCCGAATTGCTTGTAATCGCAACTCATCCTCAACAGGGCTTACGTGTTTGGAGAAGATGTGAGTTTTGGGGGTGTTTTCAGATGCACGATGGGGTTAACTGATCGATTTGGTAAAACTAGGGTTTTCAACACTCCCCTTTGCGAACAGGTACCTGCTTTCCTTAAATCGCATGTATCAGCATTATGCATTCTCTTTACCCAATTCATTCCTTATCCTTTAGGCCATCATCAGCTCAGCTCTTTTGAAGCTTACATGTGCCTGATATATGAAACAATTTATGCTGGGTTTTTGTGGTGTTTTTGCTGATCATCTGTGCTGAGTTTCAGGGTATTGTTGGATTTGGAATTGGTCTGGCAGCAATGGTATGTCATGTTAATTCATTAACCTCGAAGCGAAATTTGAGATTGCTAAACAGTCCACTGATGGGCATTGGTTATCTCGTTTGATTCACCACAGGGGAATCGAGCTATTGCAGAGATCCAGTTTGCTGATTATATCTTTCCTGCATTTGATCAGGCATGTCCCTTAGCTTACGTGTGTGCTGAAATAGGATGATTTTTTTGTTCCTTGTTGATCTAAACTGCCAAGTGATTTCCCCTGCAGATTGTCAATGAAGCTGCTAAATTCAGGTACAGAAGTGGGAATCAGTTCAATTGTGGAGGTATGTGTGTTAGAAAGCTGAAGTTTATAGCTTTTCTTTGTGTACATGTTTAAAAATTGTCATTTTTTCCCATTAGGCTTGACAATAAGGACTCCATATGGTGCTGTTGGCCATGGTGGACATTATCATTCCCAGTCTCCCGAGGCATTCTTCTGTCATGTTCCTGGCATCAAGGTATACTTCTATTTTGATGCACTACTTGTTTTGTGGTTTACACTAAACTGATTCTTTTAGAAACAGAAAACTATGAGATGAACAAATAGATGTTGAATTCTTATTGAAGTGCAACCTGTAATGTCCCATTTCCAAAGCTTCCCATTGTATCAGCTATCAGCTGTTTCATCTAATTTCCATTACTCTCTATCTGTTCTTCATCAGGTGGTCATTCCTCGAAGCCCCAGGCAAGCAAAAGGGCTGTTATTGTCATCCATACGTGACCCCAATCCTGTAGTTTTCTTTGAACCAAAGGTATAAAATTGCCATGCTTAACAATGTTGACTTCTTGAGCTCACTACGACTTGATGTTCCAGTTACAAGCTGTGAAGTATTAACTTTGCTGTTGGGCTTTCAGTCTCTTTACCGTGTTGCAGTGGAGGAGGTCCCGGAAGATGATTATATGTTGCCTCTTTCAGATGCAGAGGTAGGCCGTGTCTTCAGCAAACTTATTCCACTGTGTTTTTGTTAAATTTATAGTCTGATGGAATTCAAATAATGAATATTTGTTCAGGTGATAAGAGAAGGCAGTGATATAACACTGGTAGGGTGGGGAGCACAGCTCACTCTCATGGAAGAAGTTTGTAAAGACGCAGAAAAGGTGATTGAGACTTGGCGTTTTATACAACATGCAATGGTGGAATAATAAACATTAAACATTGCTATTGAGTGAAGATGCTGATATCTGAGTTTTTCAGGAGGGAATCTCGTGCGAGTTGATAGATTTAAGAACACTATTGCCTTGGGATAAGGATACAGTGGAGGCCTCCGTCAGAAAGACCAGAAGGTTGCTTGTAAGTACACTTCCTACTTATGACTTCAAAGTATATCATGTTGTGTAGTATTTGTTGATTTCCAATCTGAGTGCAGATTAGCCATGAAGCCCCAGTCACTGGGGGTTTTGGTGCTGAGATTGCCGCTTCCATTGTTGAACGATGCTTCTTAAGGGTATACAATCTCTTTTCTGTTTCGCTTTTCCGCTTGTTCTTAGCTGTCTTCTTGAATAAATGGCTTCTCATTATGATTTGTCTTAAAGAGTTCTATTTTCCACCAACTAGTTCACAGCATTAAAGGGATGAGACATCCAGTTTAATTGCATACACTAACTATTATCTTTTGGTAATTCTTGCTTGGAATTGGATGTTGCAGTTGGAGGCGCCAGTAGCCAGAGTTTGTGGGTTAGATACGCCATTTCCTCTAGTCTTTGAGCCATTCTATCTGCCCACGAAGAACAAGGTAACAACCGCCTTCCATTGCCTTCTAGAGACCACCGACACAACAATGTAATTGCTGACTCTTCATTCATTGTTATCCCCTTGTTGCAGATATTGGACGCTGTCAAACTTACTGTGAACTACTAGATTCTGAAAGTGTGGCATGCATTAGCACATCCCCTTAGTTGGTGTAATGCTTGTATTCAAGGGATGCAACGGTTTCAGGTGCTAATCCTATATCTTAGGTATCTTGATCCTTGTACTCGACAGAGTAGATTGTACACGTACAAATGAAATGGTGGCAATCTGAAGCTAGCCAGAAGCTTTAAAAGAGATGTCAGCTTCATGTATTTGGCTTTGGCAGTGGGAATAAAAAGTCAATGTAGCAAAGCTTGAAAAGCTGAAAATGATTAACTAAGAACAAATAATTAAGAACAAATGAACTTTCATATATGGACCTGAAGAGTTTATGCTTTCGCCGGGGCTACCTGCAAAATCAGCAGCAAGAATCTAGAGCAAAGTGGACCAGATTTGTTTCCCTTTCTATTTCCGTGGTTCATAACCAAACAGTCCCAGATTACTGCCCTAAACTACTAATGTAATGGATTCAAATACGCTGCAGTATCTGATTTGTCCCTGTAGATGGAACTCCATTGACAACATTGGTGCAGACAAGCTTTCTACGGCAACACTGAATGCAGGAAATGATGGAATGAGCGATCTGGATCGGTGACTTCTAGATTGGACTCAAAGGCCGTTGCAGGGTGGAGGTTGTATTACAAGATCGAGACGAAGTAGTTGTCGCTAAGGTGGCAACCTGGCTTCGTCCCATAAGGGTATGTGATGATTGTGTACGTTTTCCACACCTAGCTATGTTGACTGCCAGGCGAGGAAACTGGGAAAGTTTGGATTGTTGTGTACCAAATAATTAAGAGAAATGCAACCAGTATCCAAAGGATCAATGCCATGGCTCATTTGGGTTTGGCTTCTAGAGTGAAGCATTTGATCCGAGGCAACAAGGGTGTTTAGTACAAATTTATAATATATGGTTTCAATCTCGAACTACCAGTCTTTTTTTCACATCACTTTCCCTTTAGCAAACGACTCTATGTACTCAAATCATATATACAGTATTAGCCAACCCGTAATCGATGTCGCTTAGTTGTTTGCATTTGAAGTCATTCATGTTAACACAAGATGTACTAAGACATATACTCAAGTTTTTCCGCGGCTAATCCTATGACCTCGCCGGTTCGGCTTTATTAGCTCGAGGCTCATTGGTTATTCGTCCTTGCTAGCCTTTCGCGCTTGATGATATTCTTCATACCCTCTCGTTCACATTCCTCATACGAATGTTCATCCCCCTTGAGTAAACACTAAAGAGACTTTTAGATATTTGTGGTACAACAAAGACATTGGTTAGGTTGAGACTTGAGATGCTTCTTGCCAACATGTTTAAAACGAAGAGTTGAGCACCCATAATTTAAAGATGGGAAGAGACATAATAGTTTCTTCCTGACAGCAAGTTTGCCAGTCCCGTCATAGCTGGAGGACAGATTGAGATAGACGAGTTTGGGACTCACATTGTATGTGCTCTGCTTTTAGTTTCATTTTCAGGCATGTTTACAACAATATCTGTCCATTATGGCATTGTTATTCCGTACATCCACCGCTCTATTATCCCCGCTAAATCCAAAAATTTGTAACAAGATTTGTGACTAGAGTACTGAGGCAAGTGAGATCTAGAAACGTATAAAAAAAATCGAGCTCGATCCGTTGACTTGCTCGTGCAATGACCATGCCACTTCCTCCCCAATCCATCTTCACGACGTATAAACAATCCCACTAATCAATAAACAATGCAAGAACGGCAATACCCCTTTTCTGCACGTAAATTTGTAAATCATTCCCTCTGTCTGACTATTATAATTTTCCTGCATCGTAGAACCTACCTCGAAGGATTAACTAAGCCGATTAACCAATTTAATCGAGATCACTCAACATAGCGATGGAGCTACAAAGTCCTTAATCCAACCAAGATGATCGAATCCCGAAGTCAACCCGGCGCCAACAAAGCCTTCACTTTCCGCTCCTCGTTCATCTTCATCATCATCATCATCATATTCTTCATCACCATTTTAACCCTGATCACCTTCTCAATCTTCAACAATAACCACTTCTTCTTATTCTTCCTCAACAAGCTAACCCCACAACGGCAGCCCAACAACAGCAACTCTTCAGCGCCACATTTCGACACTCGGATCAAGGAGTTCCTCCACGAAAAATCCTGCAAACCCCAATTCTTCATGACATGGATCAACTCCACAGCGGAGCAATTCAGCAACCGCCAAACCCTGGCCCTAGAAACCCTCTTCAACTCCCACCCAAACGCCTGCCTCACCATCCTCTCCGAAACCCTAGACTCCCCGATCGGACGGCTGAGATTGAACCCCCTCTCAGCCCTCGGATTCCGGATCCTCCCGATCTCCCCGGACCTCCGGTTCCTCTTCGCCGGAACCCCGGCCCTGGCCTGGTTCGATCGGCTCCAGAGGGGCGAGATCGACACCGGAGAAATCCCCTTCGCTCAGAACCTCTCAAACCTCCTCCGGCTGGCGACTCTCTACAAGTACGGAGGCGTCTACCTCGACACCGATTTCATCGTCCTCCGGAGCCTCGCCGGGATCCGGAACTCGATCGGAGCGCAGAGGATCAACAGCCATACGAGGAAATGGTCGAGGCTCAACAACGCCGTCTTGGTGTTCGATCGGGGCCATCCTCTTGTGATGGCCTTCATTCGGGAGTTCATCGCCGGCTTCGATGGCAGCAAGTGGGGCCACAATGGTCCCCACTTGGTTTCCCGCGTCGTGGAAGAGTGGAGGAAGAAAAGTGAGGGTTCGTTGGCTAACTTTACGGTTTTGCCCCCCGTGGCTTTCTACCCGGTGGACTGGATCAGGATTCATGGGCTTTTTGAAAGGCCCAAGACTCAGGCCCAAAGGGTTTGGGCCCAAAAGGAGGTGGAGGGGCTGGGTGCGGGGTCCTACGGGGTCCACCTCTGGAACAAGCAGAGTGGTGGGTTGGAGATTGAGGAGGGGAGTGTGATTGGGAGGTTGATTTCTAATCGGTGTATTCTCTGTCACGGCATCTTCACTCCTTCCTAATCAACTGATCACCGCTTTTTTTGGGTGGTTTAATTACTGGATTAAGCAATAGTTAGGGTGTAAATTTGTTTCATATTGTATCCATGCAAGTGTAACCGTCTGCAGAAATTTTGGCGGTTAATCTACTTCAAGTCTCGAACTACGCTAGTGTTATGATGTTGTACCAAGTTCCAAACAAGCAATTTCCGATGTGTGCATTCGAGAAAATTGGCCATTTTAAATTTTTAATTTGCAAAGAATGTTAAGTAGTCACGGACTTTATCTATTTTTTCTATCAAACAAATATTATTTAGCATTCATTTTTAGGATACTGATTTAACTAACGTAGATTTTTTTTTTTGTCAAAAAAGGGGAATCCCCTGCAATTAAATTAAGAAATGACTAGTTCTCCCCAAAATGGGGTATACATAATCCGCATCAATAAGATGCTCAATACGACTAGGAATAAAATCGAAAGAAGTAAAGGGAACATTAAAACGAAGGGCATAGTTTGCAAGCTCGTCGGCTACGACATTCGCCATTCTCCTGATGTGCTCAACTCGAATCCGACCAGGAAAATTGGCGACAGCTTCCCGGCATTGAAAAACAAGTTGGCTGTCTCGCCTATAGAGGTGATCATGCTGCTGATTTACCGAACAAGCTAAGCTTGAGTCTGATTGGAGCACAACTTGGGAGTATCCTCAAACTCCTAGACCACCCACTTATTTAACATGTAGGCATTTTTTGGACTGACTTTTTATCCGGGCTAAGCAAAATCACTAAATCCGCCAATCCGATCTGATAAAATCCGTATCCAATGGATAGCTTAGCTTTATTATCCGTATCCGATTTGATCCGCTTATTTTTCTGAATATTTGGATTGGATACGGATAGGGATTTTGAGCAAAACGGATATCAACAAATATCTGATATTAGTACTATATATGTTTTTAGAAAGAGAATATATGCTCCACATACAATTGATTAAAAAAACCTTTTTAAATTAATATATGTACATATGAACATATGAAATGAATCTCTCCTTTAACTTTCTTTTACTAACCAAAATTTCTTATTTCCACCACGTCGTTTCGACGTTTTTGAGCTTGAAAGTTTGTTCTCAATTCCTAGCTAACTAGTAATCACTAGGTAAAGTCACTTACAACTTCATACATAATTTTTTTATAATGTTTCGTAGCTTAATTTTTGGACACAAATTTCATTTATATTGGTTTAACTACATTTTTTCTTGAAATGAATAGTATGGATATTCGGAGGATATCCAATCCAAACGGATAATTTTACCAGATATCCAGCTAAATACGGATCAGATACAGATCGAGGTTTTTGTCAAAAAAAAAATCGGACATCCAACATTTCGGATTGGATTGGATCGGATCGGATCAAGTTACATACTCACCCCTCCTTTTATGCCAAAATGAATTTGAGATATTGTTATATTTTCGATTTGTGCGACTACATCCTACTACTCCGTATTAAAATTTGAGATTTCATTTTGTCACACGTCCCTATGCACATTGACGAATTTTACAGATCTACGCAAATACAGTCTGAGTCGGACTCTGTTTCTATCCTAACTCCGCTATAAATACCAGCTTATGAACCCAATGCTAAGATGGCTTCCATAGTTGTACTTTCTTTCACGGCTGCTTTCAAAACTCCTTGTTTCTCCGTACTCACAAGACTCTCTCCAATCCCTGTTCTCAAACTTGGATTCCGATCGCCTCTCTACTCATCGAGATCCAAGTTCTTCGCCATGGCTGCTCACACTCTCGCTCGCACCTCCCTCGGCCTCACCAATCCCGCTAACATAGACCCTATCAAGGTTCACTCTCCGCTCTTCATTTACGTTTCCTCTCTTCTCCGTTTTTTCTCAATTGACTGTTCAATTTGCTTTCCGTGTGTTTGAAATCGTGAATTTTGGATCATCGCGATCGCCTCTCATCAGATCTCTCTCGCTGCGAAAGACATCGACTTGGCGGAATGGAAAGGGGATATCCTCGCCGTAGGCGTGACGGAGAAAGACATGGCCAAGGACTCCGACATGATATTCGAAAACTCCATCCTCAAGAAATTGGACTCTCAATTGGGAGGCTTGTTGTCCGAAGCCTCTTCCGAAGAGGATTTCACCGGCAAATCTGGCCAATCCACTCTTCTCAGACTCCCCGGATTAGGCTCCAAGAGAATAGGTCTGATTGGACTCGGATCTCCGTCTGGTGGACCTGGCCCTTACAAGACACTTGGCGAAGCTGTTGCATCTGCTGCCAAGACGGCTCAGGCAAACAATGTTGCTGTTACGCTTGCTTCGTCTGAGAATCTGTCTGCAGAGTCCAAGCTCAACACTGTCCATGCTATTGCCTCTGGTAATTAATTATATTTTCAGCCGGTTGTCATTCATCTGCTCTTTTTTTTACAGCGTGGTTTTAACGGAGTTTGGTTTTGTTGCTATAGGCACCATTCTTGGCATATATGAAGATAGTAGGTTTAAATCGGAATCAAAGAAGCCGGTGTTGAAATCGCTTGATATTATTGGTCTTGGAGCCGGGCCTGATTTCGATAAGAAGCTCAAGTATGTTGAAGATGTTTGCTCTGGTGTTATCTTTGGGAAAGAGCTTGTAAATGCCCCTGCAAATGTACTCACTCCAGGTTCGTTGTTATCTATACTCTTTGGATTTGATTGCTCTCCAATAATTGCCTGGAGATTAACTAAGACTTGAGAACAGGAACATGATTGTAAGTTTGTAACTTGAAGTGAAACTGAAAAACGTGCAATAACCATGATGTTTTAGCCTTTGCTCCAAATGCAGGGTCAAAATGATCTTTTGTGGGAAAAACATACTTGTTTTTCAAAATTCATATTACACCTTGAATGATCCATTATCAACGGAGTTGATAGAGTTTTTTTTTATGTTCATGTGCTTGAAAGTTTTCCATTGGTATTTCAGGAGTGCTTGCTGAAGAAGCTTCAAAGATTGCTTCTTTGTATAGTGATGTTCTTTCTGCAAAAATCTTGAATGAGGAGGAGTGTAGAGAATTGAAAATGGGCTCCTATCTAGGAGTTGCTGCAGCTTCCGCCAATCCACCCCATTTTATCCATCTGTGCTACAAACCTGCTTCTGGACCAGTCAAAGCCAAGTTGGCCCTTGTCGGAAAGGGTTTGACCTTTGACAGGTTGGTATATAATTTATCAACAAGATTTACCTGCATGAAAGCTGGAGGAGGGAAAACATTCTTTTTTTTTTTTTTCTTTTTTTTTTTGTCTTTGTAACACTATTTTTTTGCTAAGTATGTGTAATATATGCAGTGGGGGCTACAACATCAAAACCGGAGTGGGCTGCTCTATTGAACTAATGAAGTTTGATATGGGAGGCTCTGCTGCAGTTCTTGGAGCAGCAAAAGCTCTTGGCCAGATCAAACCTCCTGGAGTTGAGGTAGGGTTTCCATGTTATTGCTTTATCCGGTCTCATGTTTTTTTAGTATGTTTATCCATATATTAGGACCATAGCAACACACAAGAGGTCTTGCTTTGTAGGTTCACTTCATTGTAGCTGCTTGTGAGAATATGATCAGCGGAACTGGTATGAGGCCTGGAGATGTTGTTACTGCCTCAAATGGGAAGACAATTGAGGTGCTTGTGCATTTTAATACATAGTCCTTTTATGACATCGTTACTTGCACTTTATAGACATGCTTGTTTAATATCAAATTATGCATCCATCCCAAAATTAACTGTATAGGAATGTGTGTTTAACTCTTCCAAATATCATTATGTCATCTGTTTGATAATAAGTACCTTCTTACAAAATCTCCCCAGGTGAACAACACTGATGCAGAGGGGAGACTTACACTTGCAGATGCGTTGGTTTATGCCTGCAACCAAGGTGTAGATAAGGTAACTAGCAATCTTGAATCTAATCATATTTTTCTTACTTGTTTGGGTATGAGATGCATCTTATAAAGAAACTGTCTTTGGATACAAGTTAAAATGGACACTGCGTCAGGACATGTAGATTACTTGCTTTGTAATGTCTTTAGATAATAATATTTTTTTCGATATGTAGGAGACGAAAAGAGTACTTGAAGACTATATATTTGCAAATATTATGACACCGTTAATAGCTATGATCCCATGTCTCAAACCTCTTGTAGTACACATAATGAACAGTGTGATGGAGGAAATAGGTTCAAAATTGACCAAAGCTTTTTCTTTGAGGCATTTTTTGTTGAAACTAAGATGCTGCATTTTAGGAATTAAATTCACATAATAATTGCTATGCACCGATACGTAATGTTGGTGGAGTGAATTGTGAGATCATTTAACATCATTTCCCTCTGCGCACCTTGAGTCTATATCAAGTTGGGGAATCCTTCTGAAATTTAAATCTGGCCATTTTGCAGGTTGTTGATTTGGCAACATTAACTGGAGCTTGTGTTGTGGCTCTTGGACCGTCTATTGCAGGTAGAGCACTTGTTCTGTCTTTCTATGTGCCTTGAACATATGAAGAGTGAAGACCAATTATGTATACTCGTAGGAAGATATAACAAGTCGTTCTTTATCAAAATTTGGTGAAAACAAATAAATTCTGGAATAATGCATTATACAGTGCATGATTTTTTAGTGGATGATTCTGTGGTCTTCTGGCATTGCCCTAATTAATTAGCTTTTCAAACATGAAGTCTATGCGTATGCATGAGCGTATCTTTTTATGTTTTCTGTGGCATGGCTTATACTCTGTAGAATCTCAATGTAGATTAGCTACATCTTTTCTTGATTGGTTTATAATGGTAAGCTATCTTTCTTTTGTGATTCTTAACCCATTCTGTCTTGTTTTGGTATCAGGTATATTTACACCCAGCGATGACCTTGCCAAAGAGGTAATTAATGCATCCGAAATCACTGGAGAGAAATTATGGAGAATGCCAATGGAAGAAAGTTATTGGGAGGGCATGAAATCAGGCATTGCTGACATGACCAATACTGGCCCGCGTCAAGGTGGTTCAATCACTGCGGCTCTGTTCTTGAAACAGGTTAGCTATTTCCTATAACTGTTATGCGCTGTTTTGGACTTTTCTAGCAAAAACAAAAGCCTAATCGACTAAAATATCATTTCATCGAGTTGAATGCAGTTTATATGTGTTGCATTCTAGATGTTGGCACACAGATGATTTTCGGATTAAAAACTCGCTATTTGTCATTTTGCAGTTTGTGGATGAGAAAGTCCAGTGGATGCACATAGACATGGCTGGACCTGTTTGGAATGACAAAAAACGCATGGCAACTGGATTCGGTGTGTCAACTTTGGTGGAGTGGGTGGTCAAGAACTCTTCTTGAATTTGTTTTCTTCGCTTTGGTTTTCGGGGTTTTGGCCTTTAGAAGCATTTACTGCTTCCAAAGAAGAAAGCTCGCCACATTTCTTTCTACTCTGTACTGGAACCATCAATGGGCAAATAATGCAAACTGGGCATCTTTTTATTTAGTTTCTGTTCTGACATTATCAAAATTATAACCATGGATCACAATAAGCAAACCACCACACTTGTAGCAACACTTTCTCTACAAAATATGCATACAAAAAGTAGCAAGCTTTATAGCAATTATATGTATATATGACAACGGAAGACAGGAAAAGAATCTCAAACTGGACAGTGGATTCACAATAGCACAAACAAGAAAAAGGCCTTTTCAGTTCTCACAACACAAAAACCTTCTCAGTTCTCACGGCAGATGTGCCAACAACTTCATGTTTATGTACATGATTAAAGCCAGCTTCATGATCCTTGTGATATGTACAGATCAAAGCATTCACAAAACCAGGACAGGCACAGCAAAAGCACTTACAGAATCTCATCAGTCAACAAACTACTTAACTGCCATCTGCCTGAGAAGTAGAATCTCCATGACCACCACCTGAGGACGATGCTGATGGAGACACAGAAGAGTTTCCATGCGACCTAGAAAAGGATGAAAATGCATTCAAAGGCCAGGGCAAAGTGAAGCTACTTTCACTTCCAACTTGATTCTCATCCTGACTTCCATTGCTGCTCACGCCCCTAGAAACCTCGGCATCATGCTTGGATTCATCAGCAGGCAGCTGAAACCGACACACAGGACAAGAGCTATGCAGCTCGAGCCAAGGAAGAAGGCAATCAGAATGGAACTTATGCTTGCAAGGC
The DNA here is from genome assembly GCA_934048045.1 of Polygonum aviculare. Taxonomy (NCBI): domain Eukaryota; kingdom Viridiplantae; phylum Streptophyta; class Magnoliopsida; order Caryophyllales; family Polygonaceae; genus Polygonum; species Polygonum aviculare. The sequence continues at coordinate 11,357,889 of OW204023.1, read as the reverse complement.
ATTTCTTTTGCTTCAGCATCAGGTTCAAAATCATCCAAGCAGACAGGACACTGCGAATTGTCTCCAATTTTAACAGTAGAAAGCGACTCAACCGCCTCCTTCTGTGCAGGTGGGGTACCGTACCTATTAGGATCATTCTCTGCTATATGCTGTAGCAATAGGTCTAAACCAGGACCGACAAAGTAGTCACCAAGTGACCCAAGTGGGTTCAGACCCTGATTACTGCTAGAATCTTCAGAGCCACCTTGAACAATTAGAGTTTGATCAAAAGGGTTAATCAAGATTATACCCTCTTGCTCCCGGTCCCGCTCCCTACTGTTTTCTGAGTTTTCAGCTCCAGCAGAGGTTCCTGAAGTAATACCTTGAAGCAACCGGAGAACAGCAGCATCGCTTCTCCTTCTCCTGATAATAGAATTAACCTCCCTGTCAAGTTCAGTCTCTCCTTCCCTTGGCCTCTCCTCATTTTCATTCTCATCCTCAGTATTGTGTTCTTCAAGAAAATGGGGTCTCATCCTCGGCCTGTTACGCTGATTACTCATCATGCCAAGCAAAATAGGAGCCCAGAGCGCTAGAGCGCGATCTGAGGCTAATTCAGACTCATCAGGGTCAGGCCCTCTAGATGTGGAATCCATTTCCTCAACAAATCCACTCAGGCAAAAGGGACACTTGAGCTCGGCTTCTCGAACCGGGTTCACCGTTTGTGAGCACATATGACACCAGAACCTTGCCCCCGCAGCTTCCTCCATTTTTTTGGTATTTGTATCTGTCACAACCAAAGTAATTTATCCCCAAAAGAAGAAATTCAAACAGAAATACAGGGTATAATCTATCAACCCTTTTCTTTCTTTCTCTTGTATGGGGAAGATAAGGCAGGCGGGGGCTTCAAACCTAGATCAAGTGCTTGCAGATCTGGCAGAATCCCACCACCATTGCCAAAACCAATATCAGGTGACACAAATACAATGAAGGGGGATAGTTCTTGGTGAAAAAATAATAATTAAAAAAAAAAGAAGTTTATGATCGCCGGAGAAAAGATCTTGCCGGCGGAGGAGGGAAGCTAATGGGAGCCCCATTGATGATGCATACACAGATTTAACGACCCGAAAACAAAGCAAACAAAATAGCAAAATGAAACCAGCGGATTCGCCACAAAGATAGGGAAAACAATTAGGGCAAAATCCATATATAGGAGATCAACTACAAGTATAAACCCTCTGCAACTAGGAACTGCAAATTAATCCCCTAAATCCAGACAAGAAACCGGAATCAGAGAGAGAGAGAAGGACAACGCCAATTTAGCCGATATTTAACACAGTAGAATCTACAAACCAACACTCAGAAACCTCAGTTGAGCGCAATCTATCAGAAATTGCAGTTAATCGACTGAATTCGGGAAGAAGGATTGTCAAAATCGGAAAAATGTTGCCAAATTTTCTTTAAGAACCAAAAATTTGACAGTTAGATACGCAATTTCGGTACAGGAACAAGCATCGGCCGATCAAATCGGATCTATGAAAGGAAGTAGAGAGAAAGATCGTAGTTACCAGAGATGAAATTGAAGATGGATCGTTTGTGATTGTAGTGTTATCGGCAAAATCCCTCCGGAGGAGATTCCAAGCATAGAACGCGCGTCCACAACGGAAAGCAAGAAGGAGAAATTTTCAATGAATTCGATCGAACGGCCTAGAAAAAAAATGTAATAAAAAAAAGAAACCAACCTGACGTCATCAAATACATCACAAAATTCAAGAATATCGAACTGTAATAAATAATCTTTTTTTTTTGCCTCAAAAAAAAAAAAAAAAAAAAATCTTTTTTTAATTTGTTATCCTGAGGGGACACGTACGTTGTTGTTGTCAGATCGTACTTGCAGAACGCGGACGTTTAAAGCTCGCGTATCCTTCGTACATGCACAGAACGCGTGTATGCAAGTTCAATAAGCGATGGTGAAACTTTATTTACTGTAGTTAAAAGGGTGATCTCGTAACACCGAGGTATCAACTACAGATTTTTCTTTGTACTTTGATACTACTTCATATTATTAACAAAACTATATGCGAGTACATAGTAACTAAATAAAATATACGGAGTAGTTACCAATTGGCACTTGCGACTTGGCAGATATTCACGTCCCACAGAGTGAGGGAGATAATGGTCAAATTCAACCGGACAATCCACAAGTTGTTCATAAAACTAGTGGGGTAATAATGAATATATGGAAATCTAAATCAAGGGATTTGGATGGATATAAAGTGCGATTTAATGTCCCACCGACTATTTTTGACTTTTTGGGTTTTCCTCACCTTAATTAATCACAACTACACCAAAATAGGCTAAATTTATATATAGTGGCCCAAGATGTTAAATCAAACAGAGGAATTGACATGAAGATAATTAGGAGAGAGCACCAACCTTGCATACTACTAATATTACTAGCTGCCCTTCTGGTGTCCTCATCATCCATGGCGAATCCTCAAAGCGGCCAAGACCGTGGCTCGGGCCGACAAGGCGGCTGGGATTACCGGTGGGGCGGTGACCGGGCTCCAGATGGAAGCTGGGACTACAAGTGGGGCGCCGGATCGGGCCCTGCTGGCGGTCGCTTCGGGTTTGGTGCGGGTGCGGGCCATGGCCCTAGTGGTGGTCAGTCCGGGTCGAGCTTCGGGTTCGGGTGGAGTAGCACCGAACCGGGTCAGGGAGGCGGAGGCGGTGGTGGTGGATCAGGGTTTGCTTGGGGAGGCCCTGGTGGCGGCGGCCGCGGCTTCGGGTTTGGTGAGGGTTTTGGCGGCCACGGCCACGGCCAGCCACCAAGTGATCGGGCCCGCGAAGCCCGGTAGATCATGATCGAGAGTTCGGTGTGTATGAACGTGGCATACGATCTGAATATAAATAAATGTAGTTGTGATGAAACTGTATGAGCTTTGTTACGTTACACAAAAGTTTATATAATATACTGTGTTATTTATAGAATCTTTTTTGGTCGAATGTGTTACTTATAGAATTAGTTTTCACCAATTTTTTTTTTATAGAATTAGTTGGGTTGATATCTGTGATATTTATAAAATTCGTTGGGTTGATATATTAAATTCATCTTGCTGTACTTCGTAAATAAAAGGTTTTCTTTTAGGAAAAATGACAACAAAAAATATTCTCAAGTTTAAAAATCATCAGCAACATGCATTACGAACTATTACAATATTAAGGAAAAACGATTTAAAATCATTTTTCGATATGTTTTTTGATGGAATGGATGCTATAGATCAAAAATATTTCAACCAAATCTAAAGTGATAAGGTGTTTGGGTTGCAAACTTGCAATTGTGCACATCCCACATCGAGAGTTGGGAGGAAAACAAGACCGCTTATAAGTGTATGGGTTACTCCTCCTATTGCCAATTGGTTTTGGGATAGAATCACATGGGCTTGTGAATTGGGTTTGATAATTGGGCCCGTCTCCCTTCTAACATAAGGTTTTATGCCAAATTTTCTATCACCGAAGCATCAAGTCCATCAGAAAAGTCGTGTGAGAAGGCATTCGAATCATTTTTGGTTAAATTCATGATAGTTTGTATTGTTGGTGATGATTTTCAAACTTGAGATTATTTTTTTTATTGAAAATTGATAGTTTAGATTATTTTAAATTATTTTTCTTTTTTTTAAAAGAAAAGTAGTGTGTTTTTTTAACTTAGAACATCCACATTCGATATTATAGATGGGTGGAAAATGCACATGTGGAAGTAGGATGTGCTTCCCACATTGGAAATCAAATGTGGAACTACCCACCATATAAGTACATGAGTTACTCCCCCTATTGCCAATTGGTTTTAGAGTGGAACCTCATGTGCATCAGCACATATGCGCACGAACCGACGTAATTACATGAGGTAATTACCGCGCATATGCGCACGAACCGACGTGTGAACCCCCACGTCATGTATGACCCACCAAGATTTAACAGCACAAAATATTAATAAAAAATCAAAGCCCACTTATCCTCATTAATTTGGGTGAAAAAAATGTTCCCCAGTGCGTTGAAGCACGCATGTAGTAATTCAAAATGCTACGATTTAAAATGGAACGTAACTTGTTTTGGGAATAAAAATTAAAGGAAATTGCATTTAACCATCCTTTAGTTTACACTTGTTATAATTAATCACCCTTTATATTTTTCCTATACTTAACCACCATTTATTTGTAATTATGTGCATTTAACCACCCAATTTACAGAAAAACTTCATTTTCTCCTTTCAATAAAGTAAATTACATTTTTCCCTTCTTTTAAATTTTATTTACAATAAATAAATAAAGGAAAAATCATAATTGACACTTTCAAGTTCTAATATGCCGATTTTTACAACCCTTGTCTAATCTCCTCCATAATAATTCATTTTCTCTATCTAATGGCGAAGAAGAACGACGACTTCGTCGATGCATCTAACTCTCACGACTTTGAGCATTCCTTGGAGTCAATTGTGTCTAAGTTGATAGACGACGACTTGAGATTCAAAAGGTTGATATATATATATATATATATATATATATATGTAGGCTTAAATCCAATAACGATGACATTCCAAGTTCAAATTATTCCTAAGTTATTTTATTTATTGTAAATAAAGTTTAAAAAGAAGGGGAAAATGTAATTTACTTTACTTAATGAAGAAAATAACGTTTTTCATCAAAACGGATGGTTAAATGCACATATTTACAAATAAGGGGTGATTAAGTGTAGAAAAAACATATACAGGGTGGTTAATTGCAACCAGTGTAAAATAAAGGGTGGTTAAATGCAATTTTCCCTAAAAATTAGTAAGTGAGAACCACGTGTTGCTCGTTGAGTGGGTGACGCTCAGACATGGAATTAGAGGTGAGCCGAGGTATGTTGTAGCTCACCCTAAAAGATAATACTAGTATAGAACATGAGGTATATATATATATATATTATATATGAAAACGCATCACGCGTGTACGGTTAATATAGAGAGAATTGAGAATGCTCCCCAACCGTCGATGTGTTTTAATCTAATGGCGAGGAATGTGATGCGCGTGGGACGGTTTAAATGGGAACACGCTATCCGTCTCGCTTACATTACACACGCTTTTATATTTCCCTCGTAAAACCACCAACACTCAAATCAGTTTTTCTTTTTTCGTTCTTCTATCTCTCTCTGTTTTTTCTCTGTGGCGATTCATCTCCTGCTTCCGGCGATTTTGCTTCGTTCTTCAAATCTCACTACGCTCGCCTTCGATTCCGACATGTCTTCGTCTCGTAGTTCAAGTAAAGGTGATATCGAGTTCATTGCTAGGGTTTATTTCGTTTGAATTTTGTTCTCCATTGTTCTATTATTACATCCCATTAAGAGTTGAAGTAGGTGTTCGAAATTAGGGTTTTTGGAATCGTGCAGTTTTTCTCTTATGTTATGAGGACGATGTTGTCGAATCAAGCGGTTTTTCGATTGATAGAGAAAAACGAGCCAAGAGGAGAGAAGATCGTCGTTTGCATACTGGACCGGGTATTGATTTTTTTTTGTGGTATGGTGTTGTGTTGTACATTGTGTTGCATGTCGAATATCTTGTGTTTGCATTGTACTGAACCTAGTATTGAATTCAAGTGTAACTCATGTCTGTGTATTCTAGTTTCAATGTTTATGCATTCCTTTTGGTGTACATATTATATAGTTGTGTTAAGTGTAGCTGTGGTTCCTCATGAAGTGTTTATGCCTTTTTTTACAATTGTCTCTTTGTTCCATATAATGTGTTTGTGTATTGTGTTTTTCTAAGTTGTAAATAGTATATCTAAGTGTATTTTTTCGAATTTCATGTTTGTGTATTCCAGATCTTGTGTTTGTGTATTTTTTGAAGTTGTGTCTGTGTGTTTTTCAGAATCGTCCAATGTTGTAGTAATCATTGATGAAGAAGAAGTAATCACACCTCCAACTGAATCTCAAGTTGTTTTCTACAACTGGGTTGTTGGAGATAATGGGTTGAAAGAGTAAGTTTTTCATATGTTGTTGTGTTGATTGATCTTATATTTTGGATCTGTAATACGTCTTTTGCTTCTTTTTTTTATTAGGGATTTGCTTTTCAAGATGGGTTCAATGGAGCTATTAAGGAAAGATATGGCAGTGATGAAGGATGAGGTTTATATTGATACAAACATGATTGATGCATGGAGCGGTTTTCTGAACGAGAATGAAGAAACTAGAAGCCCCTCATCCCCTATGAGGTTTTTCACATCAACCAATCCTTTGGTATGTCACGTCATCTTATATTTTTTGTATTGTGTCTGTTTTTGCTGACAGTTGTTGGATATGTAATTTTTCCCTTTTTAATTGTTGCAGACTCTCTCTATTGTCTATGATTTCGGTGATTTCTAAGAAAGAAGTTTGCTCTTCAGCCAGGGTTTGCTTGAAGATTTCAATTTCTGTGCCTTCTTCAAGAAATCTAAGAAAAAGATTTCTAATGTGAACATGATATTCTTAATTTTTTGATTGTGATCTGTTTTCAATCATAAAATGTGTACCCTCTGTTTATTAAGTGTTTTTTTTTTTATATCTATGAATGCAGTATGTCTTCCCAATCGTTCACGTAGAACATTGGTTCATTATTGTCATTGATGTGGATAAATTAAAGTTCCACATCATTGACAATTCTCATGCCAAGATTACTTTGGAAGGCAAATATGGTAGGATTCCAGATCGGTTGATAAGTTTAAATTTTTGTTTCCAACAATGTCCCTGTGTTTATATATCCTTTTTTTACATGTATTTATATACATGAATGTGTATTGTTTCAAGTTATCTCTGTGTTCTATATAGAGTTATGTCTGTGTTGTTTTAAAATTATATCTGTTTGTGTCTCTTTTAACTTTTCGTATATTTACTTGTAAGTGTCTGTGTGTTGTGTAGAATGATGACTGTGTGTTTTGATTCTCTTACAAAGAGAAGTATTTGTGGAATTCCTTATGGCAAAAAATATGTCCATCTTGTCTAAAGCATTCAGAGATGCAACGAAGACTCATGCTATAAGAATGGTGATGTCATGGAGGAATAGTAAGAATACCACGGACTGCGGTGTGTATGTTATAAGGCACATGGAATCCTTCAAGGGAGAAGATCTTATTGATTGGGGATCGGGGCTAAAGATAGAGGAGTCCAAGAGACAAATGTTTTGGTTGAGGCAACTGTATTGTCATCGTTTGCTCACTAGCGAGTTCAATGAAGTGAAGGACAATGTTAACAAGTCTTTTGTTGAGGAAACGAAGAAGAAGGAAGGACCAAAGAGGAAAAGTGATGAAGTGTTGAAGGAAAGTAGACCGAAGAGGTCTAGATTGAACTGATAATTTATTTGGGGGTTTAGAACTTGGCCTTTTTATGTGTGTAGTTTTTGAACAAAACTTTTTGGGTTGTGTGTGTTTTGAAACAAGCTTGTGTGTTGGTTTTTAAAACTGTATGTGGATGGATGTGAATTATGTATAAGAATGTATGTGGTTCTCCTATATTTATGAATGTGCATTACATGCAACCATGACTATGTATCAAGGCAAGTAGGAATGTGCATTGAGTACATAAATGACTAAGTAATAAGAATCAAGACTAAATATGATTGTGTATTAACTACTACAATGACTGTGTATCAATATCATTCACGAATGTGTATTAATTAATAATATGACTGTGTATCAAGATCAAATATGAATGTGTATTAACTACTAATATGACTGTGTAATAACAACATCAATGACTGTGTATTAACTAATAATATGTACGTGTCTTAAGCGCCCATATTCTCGTCCAGTTGTTGTCTCTGCGAGCATGTCCTCTTGTTGTGTCCCGGTTTGAAGCAAACCTGGCATGTCCTCGTCTCAGTTGTGTACTTTTCCATTCTAATCTCTTTCCCCTCTCTACGACATTTCTCCCTCCCTTTCGTTTTTGCCTATGGTGATGGATGCACGGTAACTGTACTTGGGCGCTCACCAACAAACCTTTCAAAAGTAGATTCGGGCGCCCCTGGCAGTAACATTGCTGCAAACTTTTTCCTTTGCTCCTTCATCACATTTATTATTTCCTTCATCATATCGACATTTTCATGCACGATATTAATGCAACCATGCATTTTTGTAAACACGTCCAAGAGAAGCACCTTGTTCTCATCATGCACTTTGCTTGCATCATAGATTGAACCGTCAATCTCAAATATAGGCTTCAGTATCGTGTTCTTTGTCCACCAAAGATTTATGAACCTGCTTAGTAGCTTCTAGAGTCCAATGTTTTTGAATACCAAAAACAAATGAGAGCAAGACAATCCAACAGTCAAGAACTGGTTGCAAGAGCAATTCAACTCCTCTGTTTGCACTGAATGTTTGACAATACACACCTTCTTGTTGAGTGAACACCTAATATGGTAATGGTTGACATCACCCTCTCTCCTATCATACAGTTATATAATGCCTCCGATATCGACTCTTGCAACTCGTAGAAGACATTGATCGTGTAAATTGACGAGCAATGTTTCTCCAACCCTAAAGGTGTTTTCAAAGTCGGGAAGCAAGTGGGTGAATCTAAATCCAACTTCTGCTGAGTGTGTCTTTGGCTATCTATTGCACTGTTGTACTGCATCATAAACTCAAGAAGCGTTGCGTTCTGTCCAATGAAATGCCCGAAGAAACTATTTTGACTTTCCGACCTTGACGTTGTTCGAAGAAGTCCATCCATCCTGACATCCTGGAAGAATGAAGGTATCCAATAATGTCGTAACTCAAACAACAGAGGAAGCCAAGGATTATCCTCCTGTCTGAACTTGATTACGATGGAATGCCATGCTTCCTCAAACTCCTGGGGTGTCAGTTCCTTGCTCCAAACAATTAAACCAAATTTCTTCGAGAATTATGCGTTGCTCTTTGTTGTAATCTTGCGGGGTATCTTCTACATTATATGCCACATGCAAAAGTGATGCACGGATCCGTCAAATACTTGTTCAACATCAACTTTAACAACCCGTTCCTGATCTGTGAGAAACACATACGGTTGATCCCCCATTGAATTCTTGATTTTTTTGAACAACCAAACATAAGCTTCAATGTCCTCTTTTAGTAACAATCCAGCAGCAAAAGTCATCGATCTTTTATGGTTGTCAACTCCAGTAAAAGGTATAAACACCATATTGTACTTGGAAATCAACATTTTTTTCTTATAAGGATGACTATGTGATGTTATTATATATGGATGTGTACACGTAAGAGGCATGACTGTGTGCATATATACTATATGTCTGTGTATAATGAAGCATATGATACGAGTACTGAGAATAAGCATGACTGTGTGATGTCAAACAAAATGAATGTGTAAGATGGGAAAGCACGGGTGTGTACCTAAGATACCATCGACTGTGTAATGGGATATGAACGACTGTGTGATGTTGTAACAAATGAATGTGTGATTCTGATAAGCATGATTGTGTGATTGTTTTAACAAATGAATGTGTATCTGTTCATTTTGTATGAGAAGTTTTTTCGACCAATATGGATCACACCAATACAGGCGACATAGTTTCTGCTCTTTATCAACTTCATAATCAAATTGAAAGACTTCACACTCATCTTTCTGCTTGTAGAAGTCATCAATAATCATTTGAGCATCACACCCAACCATAAAGCTAAGGCATTCAAGTCACGTTTGAAGTTTTTTGAAATCAACAAGCGTTGCACCAATTTTGGAATAAGATCCAACTAGCTCCTTGTACACCTTGTAAGAGGAACTCAAACCAATAGTTGCCATCATGCAGTTTATTACGAAGTCCTTGTGAAAGTTGGGCACTTTCCTATTGCTCTTTGCAAAATGCCTAACGGAATCATGTAGCAATGGGTGTGTGTGTCTCTCTTCAAATCTCCTTACAATTTATCCTTCATGCCCTGCATATCGAACACTCAGTCTTGCATCACAATCACACCTGTTGGATATTGTTCTTCTTTGCCTCTTTGTTGATGATTCTTGGTCACCAGTCTTTGTTTCATCCTTTGGAACCACATTTTGAAATCCCTCTCGATTACAAACAAGGTATTTCCAGATGATGAGGTCAGAATTTTTTGCATCTCTCTTGACTGTTCTCTCCCTTGCAATGAAGCCACACACTGTAGCATATCTCTTATAAAGTTCAATAGTATCAACAGGTTTTTGGAATTTCTGCACTATGTAAGGTTTAAATGCAGGGACACGTCTTGGAATATAATACTCTTTATTTTCAGGAGAAATACTCATCACAGAGTTGTTCTCTCCTTCTTCAAGGCATTAAAGCTTATTATGATCACCTAGATAACAGGGGAAGGCAAAGACATACGCAAACGTTACACACAGTCAACTTAACATATAACACACATTCAAGTGAATATATGTTACACAATCATAACTATATTTTATGGACATCCATAATACAACTCTCAAAAAACACAGCACACACAGACACGACTAGTCTACTGCACATTCATGCACACTAGTAACACATAATCATGTTGAAATGCTTACCCAGTCAGAAACTAACGCTATGCATAGTCATGTATTTCACACTAAAATTAGCACACACTCAAATGTAATATACTACACAGTCATATGCTATTACAAAACACATTTAAGTATCAACCCATTGCACATTTATTCTCAACCAAAAACATGATTTTACACTTGTTAAGGAGTTAAACTTGATCGAAAAAGTTAGCATGAGCATGAGAGGATAAATAATGTCATGCATAGTTCATATTAAAAGTGAGTGAAAGTAAGAGGAATTGAGCATGAGATTTTCTGCGAGAGAAAACGAGCATGAACATTGAGAAATCTAAAGTACACATCAATACTATTTCTCGATCGAGTATGTTTGTGTAGAGAATTGAGATTTTAATTTCGCTTGTAAAACGATGACGATCGATCGAGTATGTATATGTAGCGAATTGCTCCTCGATCTTAAAAACTGGGAATATAATTCAGTATGCGAGATCAAAAACAATGAATGGATTCGAAAGTACACAGCGATATTCATCATATGCATCACCTGCTTCATTAGATCGTAATACAATTTGATTGTCCTCCATGGGTGATCGAGTTTGAATTTTGAATTGATTTCCGGGCACGAAACCTTTTCGCTTTTTCGTTGAAAACAGAGAAACTGTTTTTTTGGAGGAAGAGCTAATTAAAATCGCAGAGGGATTTAAAAACAAGGTATCCCATGCCAAACCAAGAACTTCTTGCGAACTTTTATAGGGTTGTTTTCACGCGTGTTCCATGCGCGCTAGCGCGCCGTTAGATTTGGAAGATCCAATGGTTTTTATTTGGTCTTAGGTCTCTCTTAAAGACTTGTACGCACGTGAACCGCCCTCGTATATATATATATATATATATATATATATATATATATAATATGCTATTGTAGCTCATGCAAGGCCCGAGGCCCTAGAAACGCTATCTCATGCCAACCCAAGAACTGCCCAGGAGGTCACCCATCCTGGTACTACTCTCGCCTTAGCACGCTTAACTTAATAGTTCTTTTGACCACTAGAACCATGAAAAGGAAGAGCTCTTGTTGGGGAGCACCTCAATCCCTTATAAAGGCTCGGGGTGTTACAATCTCCCCCACTTAAGCACTTGACAACCTCGTCAAGGCCCAAGGACCACCCTCTAGGTCGAGTAACCGCCCCTCCAGACCAAGCCAACTTGCAACCCAGAGTCGGCTCTGATACCATTTGTAAGGCCCGAGGCCCTAGAAGCGCAATCCCATGCCAACCCAAGAACTTCCCAGGTGGTCATCCATCATGGTACTACTCTCGCCTTAGCACGCTTAACTTAATAGTTCTTTTGACCACTCGAACCAAGAAAAGGAAGAACTCTTATTGGCATGGAGAGCACCTTAATCCCTTATAAATTCTCGGGGTGTTACATCTCAAGTGGTGATGCTTAGAATTTTGTGTAGGGAAGGTAAGGTTCAAATCTCGCCCCTTCCCTTATTGCCAATTGTAACTTTTAGCTCACCCTAAATTATTTTCCTAGTTTCGTCCCTGGTCCCGCTTGCCCAATGCAAGCACAGTAAGTGGCGTTTGGGAATTATTTTTTTTTTTTTTTGATTAGGTAAGAATTAGGAGTCCCGTTTACGGGGGACGTCCTAGAGCATCCATTTGGATGAGAACTAACAATTCTTGGTGATTCGCAATGTGGTGTGTAGGGAGGTCGTGGCCCAATTTCGCGATTTTATCAGCCACGGTATTAAAAACCCTACTCACATGCTTGATTTTGACTGACTCAAACTCGTGGAGGAAGCCCCAGATGTCCGAGATCAGTATGTCAATCTGCCAAGGACATTTTCTCGTGCCCTTAGTTGCTTCAATTACTGTCATATTATCGCCTTCAATTTTGATCTTTTTAAATCCCAGTTCTTTGGCCTTCCTCACCCCGTCTCGAAGTCCAAGTGCTTCAGTGCTTAAGATTGAGTTATGACCATATTTCCTAGCCCCTAAGGAAATCACTTCTGCACGTTGGTTTCTAATAACAAATCCTGCTGAAGATGATCCATCACTCAAATTCGATCCGTCAAAATTAATTTTGACGAACCCGTTAGCGGGTTTTTCCCATGTTCCATTTTGATTTCTCCGTTTTGGCTTTCTCAGCTTCCTTTCATCCTTTTCCTCATCTTCTGTGTATTTCCTAGCTCTTTTCCACTGTGTGATTTGATTCCGGATGTGTTGAGGAATATTTGTGATTTCGTTACCTGGGTCCTGTTGAAATATTTTTAAGTTTCTTTGATGCCATAGACACCACCAAATTACTCTAGCTCTGTGAAGTTGTCTGTACCAATCAAGTGGTGTAATTCTGTTAATATATTGTTGGGTGTTTTGTCAATGGTATCATAATTTTGTATTACATCCGCTATGATTGGGTTAACTTGTTGAATTATACCCCGTGTGAATGGGCAATCAACGAGTAAGTGTCCGATGTCTTCATTTGCTCCGTTGCAGAGGATACATTCCTGAGGAACTGGTACTTGTTTTGCTCGTAGTCTATTTTTGGTTGGGAGCCCATTCTTGTCTATCTTCCATAGGAAATTCTTCACTTTTGGAAGTGTGTCTAGCTTCCAAATCCAGTTATTTTGGCTTGGGGTAATTGTGTTTGTTTTCGCAACAAGGTTAATGGCCGAGTCTGTGGAAAACCAGCCATTTTTACTCGGTGCCCAGTATAGGCGGTCTTGCAGATGGGTTTCTAGGATTTGAATTGCAATAATTTTGTCTACAATGCTAGGTGGTAGTATTTGGGTGAGATCGTCCCTAATCCATTCCTTGTTATCGTTAATATAACTCTTTACCTTCCATTCTTCATTTATACTATCAGGGTGTAATGCATAATTCTTCAATGGTTCATTGACCGCCCAATTGTCTGTCCAAAACTTAATCGTTTCTCCATTACCCACTTGCCAAATGAGCCCTTCAGCGAATTCAGTCCGTAGTTTCATCAGTTGCGAACATTGCCATGATGTGTTGGCTTGTTTTTTGTAATTGAATAATGTGTCATTTTTCAGGTACTTCTGCATCACCACTCGTACCCAAATGTTGTTTGGTTCTGTGATAATTTTCCAGATCAACTTCATCTGAAGTGCTTTATTTATGTGTTCTGATTTTCTTATTCCCAGACCTCCATATTCCTTTTTTCTACATATCTTATCCCATCTGATAAGTGGTTTATACGTTTGGTCTTTGTTCCATAGGAAGCATCGGTTTATCTGGTCTAGTTCATTATGGATACTAGCAGGCAACATAAAACTTTGCATTATATAATTTGGTTTCGCGGTTAGGTTTGAGCGGATAAGGGTGGTGCGCCCCTCTTGAGAGAGTCCGTTCGCTCTCCATTTTGCTAGTTGCGAATTTGTAGACCCTACAACATCCCTAAATGTGTCCTTACTAACTTTACCATTGATCATAGGGCAACCTAAGTATTTTTCGAGGTCTGACATTTGTGTTATGCCTAGTGCTTGTTGGATTCTTATTCTTCCCTGGTTGTCCACGGATTTGGAAGGATGGAAAGTCGATTTATGGAAGTTCACTTTCTGGCCTGAAATTGCACAATATTCTTCAACTATTTGTTTAACCTGGTCACAAGCACTTTGGTTCGCTTTACTAAAAATTATGATATCATCCGCGAACGCAAGGAATGGAATATTCGTTCCCCCGCGTGTAATGGTGAATCCAATCTGGCCTCGTGGTTTGTCGCTTATCTGTTGGAGTTTCCTTGCAAGGATTTCCATTCCGAGGATAAATAAGTAAGGTGAAAGAGGGTCTCCTTGTCTAAGCCCACGAGCAGGAACAAACAGGTCTGTAGGTCCATTGTTGACAAGGACAGAGAACGACACTGTTTGAGTACATTCCTTTATCCAGTTGAGAAAGGTACTGCAAAACCCAAATTTCTGTAGGACCTTGTTCAAAAATGCCCAGTCAACACGGTCATATGCTTTCTCCATGTCCAGCTTGATGGCTAACCATCCATCTTTTCCTTTTCTTCCTCTGAAGGAATGAAGGATTTCATGTGCAATGAGGACATTGTCTTGTATTGATTGATTGGGTACAAAAGCAGCTTGTAGGGGATGTATCAGCTTTTCCATCAATTGTTTTAATCTTTCTGTGATGATTTTTGCAATAGTTTTGTATATGGTCGAGCAAAGGCTTATTGGGCGAAAATGGTTTGTCGACTCTGGGTTGTCTCTTTTGGGGAGTAATGTGATAAATGTATGATTGATCTGTTTCAAGATTTTTCCGGAGTGGAAAAAACTTTTCACTGCTTTTATTACAGTTGCTCCTACAATGTCCCAATATTTTTTGTAAAATCCAGATGACATTCCATCAGGACCAGGGGATTTGTCCGATCCAATGTGCATAATGGCTCGGTGTATCTCCTCATTAGTAACAGGTTTCGTCAGTTCTTCATTGTCAGCTTCCGATACCTCACAACTCACCAGATTAAGGTAATTGTCCAGTAGTGTTTCATTAATTTGTTCAGCTTTGTAGCGCAACATAAAGTCTTTTCGGATTTCATTTCTAATGTTCTCCTCCCCAATTACTTGGGTACCAGCATTTGTTCTGATTTCTTTTATAAGCTTTCGGTTTCTTCTTCCATTAGCGACTTTATGAAAATATCCGGTGTTTGCGTCATTTAGTTTAACATGTTTATCTTTAGCTCTTTGCTTCCAGTATGTCTTATGGGATGTAAGGATTTTGTCTTTTTTCTACATTAGACGTGTTTGCTTTTGTATAAGGGTCGGATTTGGGAATGTCTGTATACGTTGTTGGATGTTTGTTAGTTCCTGTTCAACAATTTTGAGTTGTTCAAACGTATTTCCGAAGGTGTGCTTGTTCCACTTCTTCGCATGGGTTTTCAGGAGCTGAGTTTTCTTAACGAGCTTATACATATTAGACCCCTGAAAATCAACTCTCCAAGCTTGCTTAACTATGTTGCGGAAGTCTTTTCGTTGCATCCACATTTTTTCGAATTTGAACGGCTTTTTGGGTTTGGTCATTAATAATTTCTGTCATAATTTGGCAGTGGTCTGATGATGAGAAGGCATAGTTCCGAGTGTAAATATTAGGGAAGTTTTGAAGTATACTGTCAGTTACTAGCGTTCTGTCAAGTTTTTCATATATATTGTCGATTTCAGTTTTGTTCTTTCTCCATGTAAATATGTTTCCCAGGCACGTTATATCAAATAGTTCACATTCATTTTTGAACTTGAGTAGGCGTTCAAATCTACTTGGTTCCGGATAGTTGCCACCCATTTTTTCACTTGGTTCTTGAATTTCATTAAAATCACCCATTACAATTGTTGGGAGGTTTACTTGATTTATTATTTCGGTCACCTGCTTCCAAAAGTTGTCTTTATTTGTCTCATGAGGCGGGGCATAGACCAAACATACTATCATAACAAAATTAGTGGCTAGGTTTTTGCATTTTATGATAATAAATCTTGGTTCGTGTACTAGTATATTTATTTCTTCATTTATAAGTTGGTGAGCTTTCCACATAACGCATAGCCCGCCTGCTCTGCCTGAAGCGGGGGACCATACGAAGTTATCGAAACCTGCTCTCTTCCAATTACGTTCCTCTAGTTCTTTGTCAGTTTTCGTTTCCATTATTGCCATTATATTGATCCACTCGATCTTACAGAATGCGTCTACCTCCGGCCAGAAGGATTTACGACCCATTCCTCGACTGTTCCATGTGCTAATTCTCATAATGAACCAATTTTGTGTATTGGTCTAGGGACGTTTTGGCTCCCCTATGTCTTGGAGGTTCACTTTCATGGATAGAGGTTTGTTGTGAATTTGTCATGTTTGTATGGTTAACTGTTGTATAGTTGCGTTTTTGTAAAGCAATATCAGGCTTTTTGTATAAGCCTAATGCATGAACATACCATCCTTGAGAAAAAACATGGTGTTTAATTATACAAAGTAGGATTCGGGTATAACAAAAAGCCCAGTGTTGTCTTAGAGTATAGCGATGGTATTTTTCTAGTTCATTGGCCTCATTGGTCAAATTGTTGGTGTGGAAGGATTGTGCATCAGGGAGCAACAACTTTCCAATATGATGGTTTGCCAATCTCTTCCTTTTTCCTTCCATTATGTGGCCTTCCAAGGTTGTGTTTGTCATGATGGAGGTTCCAAGAGCTGAATTTTTTCCTGTACGTGCACAAAGGTAGGAGGGGTTAATGAATCTTAGGCTAAACTTTGCTATGAGCTCGACTTTGCCAAGAGTAGTTTGTCTAAACCGATTATTGTAATGATTCATGAATTTTGTAGGATTCGGTATATAGAGGGTATTTGTTTTCCTCTTCTTTGATTGCTCAATCAGAGTCTTACAGTTCCGAAGAAATCAGTATATGTACTCGTTCGGAAACATATCAAAGTTGATAATCAGTTTCAATTGTTCACAAACTATAGGTTCAAGGCAGTTCATGATCAAAGGTCTAGCATTAGTATATTCGTTATCTTCCCAGCAGTTAAATACCAAGCTTAGGTTATCTTCCCAACAGAGTTTCTTAATTGACAGTACTTCAACTGCTGTCCTAGTGTTCCTAGGATGTTTACTGGGATTTAGTAATGCAGAAGTTTGGTTAGCATATTTAACTGGATTCCAATCATTATGCATATCTCCTTGGTTACATCCATCATACAACAAGCAATCATTCAAGGCCTTATACTTGTACACAAAATTGATCATTAAAAAATCCTCTACGAATTTAATTTCCACACAATGCTTGTGAAATTTTATCATCTCCATATGCAGGATAATAGCTTCAAATTGACCAGTGATTATATGGTAACCAATAACATTAAGGCTATTAACAAATCTGTCAATTTTCGGTTTCTCCTTCCCTTTATGTTTCTCAAGAGCTAGCCTTGTTCTCCTTTAGTTCAACCCCACTATTGACGGTTTTCTCAACCATAGTGGGTATGGGTTCAGATTTTCCAGGATCAACCATGGAAAAAGATTGTTCAATGGGTGCTTTTTCATTTATCAAGTGTTCAAAGAGAGTATGGTTCATAATCTCATCCACTACATAGGCAAAACACACCAGCACAACTAGATTATTGTATAAGCTAAGGTTCCCTATTAGTAGCTCAGAATCATCATACCTGGTCACGAACGAAGATGTGTGTCTCGAGAGCTTTTGCCCTTTTCGTCCAACACTACCACCAGTAGCCTCCTCTTGATTGTTGGAACGCAGATTTGGAATGGAGACGCCGACCTTCCTCTCCCCCTTCCTTCCCCTACTCGAGTTGCTTGAGTAGTCTTTTGTGAGGTGTAGCCATATGAGAGCTACAATACCCCACAATTTATTCCAGATCCCCCTTCTATCTTCCTTCTCCTTGCCTTGGATTGCCTTAACTTCGCTCAAATTCCATAGATCTTCAGCCAATTCCTCTCGATTTGCATGATTGCAAAACCTAGGGTTTTTATCATTCAACTTTCTTGGCTTGTATTGGTCGGGGGATTGCAATTTTCGGATTGTTTTGTTCATTTGGAGATTTTTGATGGAGGATTGGGGCAAACACACTGAGAGTAGGACAAGGAAACAAGAGGATTCATAGATTTTAAGGGGTCGAAGGGCATTTTTCTGGCCAGCCATGGGAGGGGAACGGGTAGAAAGGGGAAAGGGGAGAGGGGAAAGGGGTCGGGGTCGACTGTATACTTGTAGTGGCGTTTGGGAATTAAATTTCCCTCCATTCATATTTTACATTTGGGCAAATTTATACATATTAAAATAAAACTATACCACTATTCATAATTTTATTTATTTATCCATAAACGCTAATATTGTATACGTTTGATTACATTTAGAATTAATTGTAAATAATCAGATTGATTGTGAAATATGTGGAAAACGCACGTTTACTATTTACTTTGCTTAATTTCGTGTATTAATACCATTTAATACTCTCTTCGTCCCTTTTTCTTTGTCCAAAAAGGCGATTTTGATTGTCATTAATAATAAAATGTGTAAAACATTTGTATGGACAAATGTGAAAGTTGAATTATATGGGTAAAAAATAAGATTGAATATTGATTGTGTTTTAATCTAATAAGGTAAAAAGTTGAAAAGATATAAAGTGGATGCGCTAGTTGAATAATATGGGTAAAATTTAGATAAGATGGGGTAGTTTTACAATGTATTAAGGTTAAAAAGTTAAAAGAGTGATAAAGTATGATACTGAGTGAGGGTAAAATAATAAGAAAAATGTAGATACAAAAGAAAAGAAGGAAAGTACGACAAATAAAAGGGAACGATGAAAAAGGAAACTGAACAAACAAAAAGGGGACGGAGAGAGCATAAATATTAAAATATTCTTAATATATATAATTAGTAATTAGCTTGGTTTTTATAAATTAACAAAATTATTTTCTATGAAGTAATAAGTTAATTAATTTATTTTATATAATGTTAAACATTGGTAATGTGAAAAATATGGATTAATGGAGTGTATTGATGTAGATAAAAATTAAAATAAATTGTACAGGTGATGTCACAAAGAGATAAATTGAACAAGTGATGATGCATGATATTGTAGTGGGTGCATTGTTTTTTTTTTTTGATTGCAGAGCTACTAGCTCGAACAAGCCAAAATTAGGTAACCTTTTAATTACAAGAATAACCTAAATCCTCGCGACGGATGATCTTTAAACAATCAAACAACGAGGTTTGTTGACTCAACAAACACCTCGACTATGTTACAGACAAATGAGAAAATGAAAAGGACGAAGGATGAAGTGGAAGGCCTGCATTGAGACTTTGAAGATTGATGTGTCTTCTTGCTAGAAAATCAGCAACAACATTTGATTCCCTAAAACAATGATAAAAAAACAACAGAGGGGATAACCACAATAATATTTCTGATGTCAGCTATAATAGAGTGAAGTTCCCAAGGAACTTTTCAAACACGTTTTAAAAAATTAATCACAATAAGATTATCTCCTTCAATAATAAGATTATGAATTTGTGAGCAATCTATACTCCGAAGAGAATGGAGTAAAGTGGTGGCTTCAGCTTGTACTATTGTCATTGACAGAAGTTGTTGTCGTCCGATAGATCTAATAAGTCCACTATGGTCTCTTGAAATGAAACCAGCATGTGTTGCTCCTGTTTTAAGTCTAGAAGCGTCAAAGTTTAGTTTGGACCATTGAGTAGGAGGTTTATTCCATGTCATATGATTTTTCCTTTTTGGTCTTTTGTTATGCAGTTTTGTGTTAATATTACGACCTTCTCATGCTAACGCACCAGAGAAAGCTAAGTCAGATGGAAATTTCTTAGCATTAATTCTTGATGGGTTAAAGATTTTAGCGTTTCTATGTGCTCAAATGAACCACCATAGAAAAGCAAGGAACGTGGTATATTCGTTGTTTGCAAATGTTTGTTGAATACTTTGGTAGAATGTGTTAGCTGAAGTGATTCTGAAGTTGTAATTTATTAATTTCTGTAGTCTCACAATCATTGCCTTCGTAAAAGGACATTGAAAAAATAAATGATTCAGGTTTTCATCTTGGATCTCACAAAGTGAACACAAGTTTGGAACTGAGTTATAAAATCGATTAATTCTATCTGTTGTTGGAAGGCAGTCTGCACAAGATTTCCATAGGAAGGTTTTGATTTTAGGTGGGAGTTTAGATTTCCAAATCCAATCACAATTATTGTTAGAAGGATAAATTTTAGGCGTTAAGAGAGAAGCTATCGAATGAACCGAGAAGTTCCCATCCATTGTAGGCAACCAGATGAGGCGGTCCTCCGTACTCGTACATGGAATTCTAGTAATTATGATGATATTGACTATTTGTGGAGGTAGTACGTATCTGTTGAAGTAGATTAGTATCCCAGGACCTATCAAGAAGGATATAATTGGAAACTCGAAGGTTTGGATCAGAGCTATCTATAAACGGCGACAAATCCACGTCATGGAGCCAAGGATCACTCCAAAACTTGATGTTCCTTCCATTGCCCAAAAGCCACCTTAGGCCTTTGGAAAAGATATTTCTGATATTAATTAGTCTTCTAAATTGCCAAGAGCAATTGTTTTTGCGGTAGTCAAATAACAACTCAGTGTTTAGGTATTTTTCCGTAATTACTTTGACCCAAATATTTTGCGATTGCGTAGCAATTTTCCACAAAAGCTTCATTTGTAGAGATATATTGATATTTTCTGCTGAGCGAAGGCCAAGACCCCCGTTTTCTTTTGGGGAATACGATCCCAACTGATTAATGGATGGTGGTTTGGGGTGTAGTGAGTGCATTGCTGATCATTGTTAATACATTACATTTTCATTCTTTCTTTTTGTTCCTAACGTATTATTTTTTGTTTTTTTTCCTCTTAATATATAGTACTAGACGTTGTAACCTTATAAATGGAGTCTTTGAGTGTTTTACAAAGTCTCCTATATTCTAGATATAGCGGTGTACAAAACCCACAAACAGTACTAAAGATGATGTTATGTAATATTATAACTAGTTTAACCCCGTACCATGTACGGGAAATGTAATTATAAATTCAATTTAATATAGATATGTAATATCAATAATTATGTTAAAAGTATAGAATCATATATATATTTATCTTCGTATTGTGATTAAAGTTTTTTTTACCAATAATAAATCTACTCATAATATATATAAGTTGGATTTGTTAAAAAGTTACTTTATGATATATATCACATTTTATGAAATAATAATATTTATCATAAGATTATAATTAATTCTTGGTAAGTGATAATTCATAATTTTCGAGATAATTCATAATTTTTGGTAATTTTTAAGCAATTTTTACGGGATAAGATTGTATGAGATTTTAACTACCTAATTTGTATAAAGGATGGTCCGACTAATTATTTTATTACATAAATGACACGTGGCGTAAATTTTGGTAAATTTTAAGCAACTTTTAAGGGATAAGATTATATGAGATTCTAACTACCTAATGTGTATAAAGGAGAGTCCGACTAATTATTTTATTATAGAAATGACATGTGACGTAAATTTTTGTAAAGACATTCTCTCCGCTTTATACTATAGACAGTATAGTCTATATACATGGTTCTTAAGAGGAAAAGTAAAGCATGAGGTAAATTGGACAAGAATGATGTTTTAAACAACTTTTGGGCGATAGCATGTTCTCAACACTACCCTTGCAAACATAAAACACTTTAGCTCAAGAAATACCTCAGAGGCCCTTGCATATTCCATAGCTAGTGATGTCAAAACATAGGGGTCACTTAGTAAATGCTACAAGTCGTAAGGGTCCCCACCACATCACATGTAGGGGTCACTTAGTAAACCGATATTTGAAGATGTAAGGCCCCGTTTGGTAATACTGTCGGAATCGGATTGGAATCAGGAATCGAAATGAACCATTCTAAAGACATGTTGTTTGGTATGCTATCGGAATAAATATTCATAATAATTATGGTTTAAAATTCTTAAGATTTAGGGTTTTTAATTATGATTTCAAGGGTTTATTACTTTTAGAAATTATAAACATCTTGTATTTATAGTGTATCAAAAAACATCTTTAGTTAAAGGTTACACTTGTAAATAAAGATTTGACATGTTCAAACATTTGAGAATAGCACAAATTCTGAAAGCACAGTTCTAAAAGACTTTGAATCAAACTCTCAAAAGTTATAGTAATCAATCTTAGTGAGGTTAATTGCACAATCATCAAATAAACATCTTGTATTTATAGTGTATCTTTTACCTCTAGTAATTTGTGTCTGTTATGTTCATGTTATAATGACACCGACCGTGATCTCAACTTCACCCTCCGGCAAAGTAGATCTAATTAACATTCCATAAGCAATGATGGCTTACAACTACCAGGACAATACTCACCAACAAAATAACATAACATATGGTACAATATCTACCTAGCCTTTGGGTTTTTTATGCCCCATTGCACTAGAATGCTCTTACCCAAATATCTACCCACATAAATTGATAATAACTAATAAGATAAGAAGAGGTTAATTTTTGTGAATCAGACAATAAATTTGAATATTATAAAACAGAAGAGGTTAATTTTTGTGATTTGGCATATAGTTATCAATTGGCACTTGACACTTGGCATATATTCACTAATGTATCATTTCAATATATAAAACAAAAGAGGTTAATTTTTGTGAATCAGACAATAAATTTAAATTTCTTGAATTTTTACTTTTTGTTAGATATGGTATCAACTACAAGAAGATTAAAACCAATTATCAATCATCAATAAATTTAGAGATTTTATTGATAATAGGTCTTGTCATTATCTATATCAATTTTTATGATGCACTCAAATAAATTTGGCAAACCAATTAATGAATAATTTAATAAAGTATATTTATTTAGTGGTTAGTTACAAGTAATCATAGATATGAGGTGGTTTTCTACAACTAATTAGTAATAGTGGGAAATTTTGTGCGCTAATTTTTATAAGGGGTGATTTTGTGTAACCAATTTGTAATAAAAAGTTTGGTTTGCAAAACTATTTATAAAGGGTGGTTTTGTGGAAATAAGTAATAATAAGGGGCTACTTTTGGCAAGTTTGTCAAGTGTTAAAACATACTCCATACGTCCCCAAAAATTTGTCCGTAAAACACATTTGCGCATGGATTAATAAAAAGTGTAAGAGTCCAATAATGGATGAGAAAAAGTGACAAAGTTGATGAGAAAGTTGGATAAGGGAGGTAATATATAAGATTGGATGAGAATAATTTTGTAATTTTATAGGATTAAAGTGATAAAGTTAATGATAAAATTTAATAATGAGTGTAATATATGATATTATACGAGAGTAAAATTATAAAAACATAGTGATATAAATAAAAAGTATGACAATATAGACAACAATTCAAGGACGTTTGAAAAAAAAAGATGGACAACTATCAAGAACGTACGGAGTAACTTGGTTCATTGTAGCAATTAGTACATGAAACCAACCCCCAAATTGATATTACTTCTCCTTCGATGAACAATGAATGAATAATGATAATGAATGATAAAAGATGAATGATAAAAGATGGATTAGATATGGATCATACCTAGTGAGGTAAATGGAGGTATGACTCATTCCTTGGATTGTGCTATTTCCATTATCTTATTTTAATATGTGGATGTGATTCGTTAACTTTATTTTCCTTGAATTCGTAGGAGGGGTTTATAATAAAAATAATGACTTCGTTGACTTGTGAACAAAAAAGATACTGTATTTGAACTTGGGGATCTAATGATCACAAACTTTATTCTAAACTACGGAGTATATATGAAAGTTTAGGACGATTACTAATCAGAAAGTCATCAACAACTACGATGTCAACGACCTGAAAATAAAACTTTAGCAGCAAAATAAGCACAAGAAATAAACTCAATATCAAATTTTAACAATTCGATTTAGAGTGGGACTCTTTATAAATAACTAGTACAAATCTCGTACTATGTACTTGTACTTGTACAAATACAATTCAAACCTGATAAACCTAAGTTCCGACCTATTAACCTATATATGTATTTTATTTTTTATACTTTTGATTATGAAATCTATTATTTTAATTAATTATGTAGAATCTTCATAAAAATGAAAAAAAAATCACTTTTACCTAAAATAAAAAACATTTAAAAATTAGGTAAGATATCAAAACTCACTTTTTTTTTAAATTGATTACAATAAGATTTGCTATTGATTTATATTAGGAAAATACATTAATCTATCAAAAATTGGATAAGATATTAAGTAGATATAAATGTTAGTTACCATTGTTAAAATAAAACACTATTTTATTCAACAATGATTATGTGGCGTAAATTAAAAAAAATTATTCAATGTTGATGAGGTGACACACATTTTACCAAAAACATATATTCTGCTTTATAGCGTATTATAATAGATTAGTTCACAAA
Organism: Polygonum aviculare; assembly: GCA_934048045.1. Lineage (NCBI taxonomy): Eukaryota > Viridiplantae > Streptophyta > Magnoliopsida > Caryophyllales > Polygonaceae > Polygonum > Polygonum aviculare. The sequence goes on along the minus strand of OW204023.1, from coordinate 11,333,452 downwards.
GAGAAAAATCACTATCTTCCAAACTTTGGCTAGTCAATCACTTAGCCGCCTTGAACGATGTCACGTTCAACTCACACACAACCCTCTCTATTCACTTCTATGCTCAACTTTGTTAATCTCTGACAATAGACTTAACAAAAATATATTAGATACTAAGATGATTGTGTTCTGATTTATCCTAAGAGATTAAGGAACTAATCAAACGCAATCTTACAATATCTTTCCTAATATATACAAGAATAAACCCTAAACTATCTTCACTTCATCTCTCCATCTTTAATCGAATTTTTCCTACTAGATTTTTGCACATATACTATCATCAAATAGCATATTGCAAATGCCGATGATTGATTTGATCCACGTTGCACCTTACATAGAATTTCGCTCATTTTGTACTTATAATTTTGATCGGCGACAACAGAAGAAAACTTTTATCGTTAGCCAAGATTGGAACTGTCGAAACACTTAAGTATTCTAATAGAAAGTAATGATTAAAACAATTTATGAAATGACGCATGCCAATTCCACATCGAACCATATTATCCATGTTTATGAAAATCAATCTTATTGGATGAATCAAATACTTTTCGGCCATCTTCATATCTATATATATATAACATATAGAAAAATTTGTTAAAAAACACCCGTATGATATGTCATATTTTGCTAAACCACCCGGATATTTGGATATTATTTTGGACCACCTGTATGATGGTCTCCGTTAACAAAAACAACCACCCTGCCCCATATTTCGTTTAAAAAACGTCAACTACGCATGGCCATGTGGAATTTTAATATTTTTTCTTTTCTTTTACACATTTTAACACTTAAAAAACACCAAAAAACCCAAAAAAGATTTTTGTAATTTTATTTTATATATATATATATATATATATTTTCATTTTCATTTTCATTTTTAATTTTTTTTTCATTTTTAATCGGGGAGGAGTAGGGTGAGTGAGGTGGTGGTTGGGGGTGAGGGAAGAGGGATTTGCGGGCCGCGAAGTAGCGAACGGCGTCCTTGTGTTCCTCAGGGACACCATGTCGGAGGTTTAGGCGACGACCAAGGCGTTTGCTCTACTTAGACCTCGGTGGTGCTCCTCTCTTAAATCCGGATCCACCGCCCTCGTTGTCGCAGGCCGGGGCGAGGAGGCTGGTGCCGGTCAAGGTGTCTGATGTTTTGGGTTTTATTTATTTTATTTTTTTGGTGAAAATGGAGTTATCAAAATTTTAAAGATTAAAAATGAAAAAAGAAAATAAAAATTTCATTTTTTTTGGGCTTTTTGGTATTTTTAAGTGTTAAAATATGTAAAAAGAAAATAAAAAAAATATTAAAATGTCACGTGGTCACGCACAACTGATGCTTTTTAAACGGAATATGAGTAGAGTGGTTTTTTTGTTAACGGAGACCATCGTACAAGTGGTCCAAAATAATATCCAAATATCCAGGTGGTTTAGTGAAATATGACCTATCATACGGGTGGTTTCCGACAAAATTCTCTAACATATAAGTAGAATATAACGTCTAATCAATGAAAAATCTAAACAAAATATAAAAATATATCATAAAAAATGCTAATGTTAGCATAATCACACAACATCTAATTCTGGATAAGTTGGTTTTTTTTTTCTCTCTTACCATATTGAACGAATTTTATTTATTTATTATTCCCACTTTATACATTACATAATTAATTTGCAATTTGTTCTTTATTTAACTATTTTCATCATACTCCACACACACACACACATGTACCTTTATCCAAATCTAATCAACATATTTAAACCATAAACATACTCAATCCAACTCAACTTATATAACTAAATCCTTTTTTTTATATTTACCCAAAAGCTACAAGCGTTCTTCTTTGCTAAACCTGTGAGGCTGAACGATTAGAGCTTTTAACTTTGACTAGATGAAGACCCTTACCATGTACGGGTAATGATCATTTTTTTCCGTCAATTTGTGTATCTACTATAGCCTATACTATATATTAATTCTTATATATTGACTCGGCTAAAGTCGTCGTGCCAAGATCAAAGATAAATAACCCAAACTACAAACTAACAAAGCTAGTATATCATGCAAGTAAGGGGTTGAACCCAAGAGAATAAAGGATTCTAGTATCAATATAATTATCAACTAAAGATATGGGGATTTAAGGAGAGAATCTAAACTAAACTAAACTAGGAAAACAAAACAAACAAACAAACAAACAATCAAACAAATATGAGAAATAGGTTCATTCAAAAGATCCACTCTTTAATAATCACTCGATCATAGATTTATCCATTGATTTCATTCACACCTATGGTTAATTCCTATCCTGATCATTAACAATCGCAAGTCCACGGTCCAAGCAATTCTATAACCCTAGACAAGGACGCTTAAACCTAGAATTAGCATAGAGAACAAGGATATGCAGGATATAATATCAAACAATCAAGCTACGAGTCAATTGTAAGATACAACAGTCAATTCTCTTCTTAATCCTAGTTGCATAGACAACAGGTCTAGGTTAAGTTGTTTTCACATATTAGTTTTGTCCACGGTCCAAACCTAATCCAACAGTAGAACATAAATCAATTCAATAGGTTAGCTACTCCTAGAGAAACAATAAACATTCATAAGATGAAGCACAAGATAATCAATATTAACCGAAGGATAGAAATCAATTACCAAAACCTCACGAGTTCATACATCAGAGCTTCCCCCTTGAACAAACCCAAGGAGACTAGCTCTCCATAACTAAAGTAAGCTAAAGAATTGAATTATGAATAAGAGGTAGAAGATAAGAGGTACTAAAAACCTAAGGAGACTCCTCCTTATATAGCCCAAGGAACAAGTTCTTCGAGATAGATAAGGTAAGAGGCAAAAGATAGAAAAGAAAATAAGATAGAAAGGAAAAGATTTCGACCGTCTCGAAGTCAGCCCGCACCGCGACCGCGTCGACACCTCCGCGCCCGCGCTTTCTCAACAGAGAAGAACGAGTCGTCTCGGCAGCCACCGCGGTTGCGTCGCTCCTTCCGCGCCCGCGGCGATCTTTGTTTGGCATTATGCTGAGTCGGCTTCTACCGCGACCGCGCCATCGACAGCGCGACCGCGGCCTTCATGGGTCTTCATTGGTCGTCACCTTACGCCACCGCGCCCGCGTCATAGACAACGCAACCGCGTAAATCATGCAGTGGTGAACTTGTCTTCAATTATGCTCTAAGAACTCTTGATTCTTCACATTCGTGTCTTCGGTCTTCATATTACAATAACACTCAAAACTAACCTAAACACTCACAATAATACTCCTAAAATACAAGAGTTAACCCATACAAAATAGCCCGAATCATATATAAATAAATTGAAATGAGAATTGAAAAATTAAGTTAATTAATATATATCTTTTATAGAAGAAAATTTTAAAGATAGATAATATTGTTTCAAAGATAGATATTAGATGAGTAAGAAAAAGGATAAAATTAAAGCTTAGATAATTAAAGAAATTTTAAAGATAAATAATATGCCTTTAAAGATAGATATTTATGAGTAAGAAAAAAGATAAAGTTAAAGATTAGATAATTAGAAACATATAAAATTGTTAATCAAGTGGGGTCAGAATTAACGTGGAGGCTCTACATTATCCGGTTTTAATATATAGTATAGATTCTACCTAATTAAAAAGAGTTTTTTCAACTTTGAAGTAAAAAAAATAACGCTTTATAGTTTTGTGATTATATACCTTGTTATTTTTGGCATATAAAAAAATTAGGAAGCAACAAAAAAAGGAAGGCCAAACCCTAATTTTTATCTATCCACTTGGCCACCACCGTCACAAACTCCCCCAATCTGCTACTCGCCAGCTGAATTCGGGACTCAAATGGTTTAACTTGCCTTCCTCCTTCGTCCTTCTCCTCCACCGCTCGCTCCTGGTTTCGCAATTGTGGATTAGGGTTTCCGATTGAATTCTCAAGGGAGGACGAAGATGGAGGGCAACAACTCAGGTGGGGGAAACGACGTGGAGCTTCTCTGCAAGACGCTCCAGGTGGAGCACAAGCTCTTCTACTTCGATCTCAAGGAGAACCCCAGAGGCCGGTACCTTAAGATTTCGGAGAAGACCTCTGCCACCCGATCCACCATCATCGTCCCCTCTGACGGCATCAGCTGGTTCCTGGATCTCTTTAATTACTACGTCAACACTGAGGATCAAGAGATTTTCAGCAAGGAATTGCAGCTCCAAACTAAGGTGCTTTTCGAGTCTCTCTCTGTCCGATCCGTTTCCTTTTCCGTCCTAGGGATTTCGGAATTTTTACGCCTTTCCTTTCAATTGCCTTTCCAGGTGTTCTACTTTGATGTCGGCGAGAACAGGAGGGGCCGCTTTCTCAAGGTAACTTTGTCCCGTCTGTTCTTCTCATGTATCAATTGCCTTTTCAGTATCCTTTTGGTGTGTTTGTTTTGCCTATACTTCATCTTGTTTTACCGTAATTCGGAGTTTATTTGCGTATTATCTGGCTGCGTTTTTTGTTTGAATTATATATCTTTCTGAATTCTTGGGTTGTGCTGAACATTGATGTTTCAGATTTTTGGTCTGCAAGTTTTAATAACAATATATGGAGGATAGAATGAAGCTTTGCTTTATCCATCTGGAATAAGCCACATATCTGAATACCCCTTGATGATAATGGCATAGTTATTTGGGGATCTGATGTCAACTAAGATTAATTTGGCCCCTCAAATCCATTGACGTTTCTCAGTTAAAATATATGCTTGTTGTCGTAATCACTAGCATCTCCTCCCCTTCTCAACAGATTCCTTCCTACTAGTAATTAGTACATCACTTCTATGTCTCTGCAGCGTTTTTATTTGCATGGATATGTCCCTTTCCTTTTCAATAATGGTTGCATACGTTTAAATTGATCCCACTGAAAATTAGGCATCAAGTATATCTGTTTCAATTGGTAAAGGGAAAACAGTGTCTGTAATTATCATTCGATCTTCACAGATACATTTATCAAATAGCAAAGAGACTTTAAATGATACAAATTTGACCTCAACTATCAGTGATTAAATGCATATTTTAGACTTTATCTCCATGAGGTCCTGATGATTTAACCCTCATCCTTGGTTTTGGTGGGCTCTTTTGAACAATGGTATTGAATTTGTTTCTCCAAAGTGCTCTTTTAGTTTTCAGTCACTCTATTCTCTTATAACTAATATAATGAATCTTTTTAGACAGCTCTTTCTCTACAAGTTCTCCTCATTAATTATATTCACTGACCGTCTTCTCACTTTCTCATTATCATCTTACCGACAAAATTATTGCTCAGAAGTGGCTTCCTGTTTCATTCCTTTACTTCCTGTGTGCAACTTGTGATGAAATCCTGAATGGTTGTTTGGGCTTTTCATGTTCTTCGTATAAACAATACCCTCCTGGCTCCGTTTGATGTATAATAATAACAGTCTTCGTATAAACAATACCAACCTTTATTTTTCAGGCTATACTTAATAAAGTAAACGTGTGGCATGTCCAGTTCATAGGTTGAATTTTTTTTGAAGAAATGAACAATTATTGTCATGACTATCATTTAATCATATTTTGATCATACAAGAGATATGGAGAAAATTTCAGCTTAATATGTAGAAGTTCATAAAAGGAATGCGGAAATAGAAATGTGAAAGCAAGTTTGAAGGTCTCAAAATGACGTTGAGTTGTGCTTGTAGGTATCTGAAGCATCCATGAGCAGAAACCGAAGTACAATTATTGTGCCTGCAGGAAGCACTGGAGAGGAAGGGTGGTCAGCATTTCGTAACATTTTGGCTGAGATCAATGAAGCCTCAAGTCTATATGTCACTCCTAATCAGGTTGGTGTTTATCCTGATTGTAAGAAAGGTTAACTTTGGTTAGAATCTCAAAATATTTCTCTAGTATTGTTTCTCCTTTCGCCATTTGAGTGTCTTTCCACTACTTGTAACAGCAAAATTCTGATGCAAAGGAACGTATAGTTGGGCTCTCAGATGATGTAGGGGCAGGGTTTATACCTGGGCACAGCACTCAATCTACACCCACAACTGAATTGGGTTTGGACAAGTCATCTGAACTGTCACCGCCTGACGAGGCTTCAAAAGTGATCAGAGTCGACCAAAAGAGATTCTTCTTCGATCTTGGAAGCAACAACAGAGGACATTTCTTAAAAATATCTGAGGTATCTCTTCAGTTTTCATGAAGTTGTTGTTTGATGCTTTGAGAGTTACATCACATAATTTATATCAAGTCTATCATATCTTCTTAAAAATGCAGGTGGCAGGTTCAGATCGCTCTTCTATTATTCTTCCATTGTCTGGACTTAAACAGTTCCATGAAACAGTGGGTCATTTTGTAGAAATCACCAAGGATAGGGTTGATGGAATTGCAAGTGCGAATGTTCGAACCGTCGATTCCCCTCAAAGATAAATGGACTGTGAGGAGTAATCAAGTCCAAGTCTGAGCTATATGGTTGGTCGCTTGATGGTTGTGAAGATTGATTCTACCGGTAGGTTTCTCTGTTATTTACCTCCCTCATTCAAACTGAAACTGAATAACTGTGCCAAAAGACTTGGAGAAATTTGGGATCAGCTTCATAGAGTGTAGTTAATAAAACAAGGTGCGAGGTTTGGGTTTGTTTTATTGTAAGCAATAATGTTTGATTAGTTAAGGTCTTTTTGGGTATGTACTACAGTTTGTTTGGTTTAAATGTCTTGTTAGGGTGAAGTACCACAATGTTTTGCAAGTGTTTATTTTTTGTTGCCTTTTTTTTTACTATTTGGTCAGAGGATTGAGGGGTGACCAAATTTTCATTGTATGAATAATGCATAATCAGCTGAGGCTTCTCTGCTAATTCAACAGAATTATTGGGTTTGCCTTAATTTGTGAGCCTGCTTTTGTGTGGTAATGCAATACAAACACAATGTATAGATGCTTTGTGTTTTAATGTGTGCCGTTAAACAATGAAAATCGTTGTTGACCAAAAAAAAAAAAATGAAAATCGTTTGTGTGCTGGTATAGTTGTTGCCTTAATCCTTTAGCAGTAAATGCATCGGACTCGAGTTAATTCTCCATGGACAGTTATGTCTCCAAAATTAATTATCCTTTTTACTCTTCTAGGAATACACACAAACTGTATTGTTAAAATAGCTATGAATTCCAACATTCCATTGCTATATTCAGCTGCAATTGCTACATTGCAACAACAAAAAAGAAAACTCCGTTGTTAAAATAGCTATGAGCTTCATGCTGACTACGTCAAACTCGATCCAAGTCGCACACCTAACTCCACTTGAGTTGAACCTCAAATCTTGTTAATATGGAACACGCTCCCTACTACACGAGTCAACTCCCTTCATGGCGTCTACCTTCTCTACGAAACAAACTAGAGTCAACTCCCTTCATGGCGTCTACCTTCTCTACGAAACAAACTGTATAGAAACTTGACTCCCTTGATTAGAAGTATAAAGGAAAATTAGTTTATGATGTAATGCATTAATTAATTACGCTATCTTCAGTCTTCACCGCGAGCGAAGAAATAGATAATCAATCCACCCCCTCCTTTTTTTTCTGAGCGAGTGACAATGGCGACTCGCTCTCTCTCCATCGCTAGCCTCTCTCTGAAACCCTCCTCCTTCCCTTCTCGCTGTTTCCATTTTCTCTTCTCTTCATTCCCGCCTCCAATCTCCCATTCAAATATCCAATTTCACCAAACCCGCTTATCAATCCGGAGCTGTGCCTCCGTCACCCCCAATTCCTCATCGGAGCTCCAGACAATCGCCAGCTCAGTCGGGTCGGATCACCACGACGACAAGCTTCGTGCTCTTCGTGAGCTTTTTACCAAGCCCGGCGTCGCCATCGATGCCTACATCATTCCTTCCCAGGATGCTCATCAGGTAGGGCTTTTTCTTCCCCCTCTTCTTAATTTTCTCTGTTTCCGGCGTTGAGTTTGACCTAGGGCGTATCGTACATCGAGTGCTGTGGATTAAATTGGCTTGTTGTTCAGAGTGAGTTCATTGCAGACTGTTATTCGAGGAGGGCTTATATATCGGGTTTTACTGGTAGCGCCGGAACTGCTGTAGTTACAAAGGATAAAGCTGCCCTCTGGACTGATGGCCGCTATTTTCTGCAGGTACTTTGACCAAGATCAAATTTTTGAATTAAAATCTTTCAAATTGATGAATTTCGTTTTTCCAGTTAGCCTGTGTTGTTGCTTTGAGTCGTGCAAAGTCATGTGCCAATATGAATTGAGAGAATATAATTGAAAAGCATGTCCTCCTATGATCAAGCATGAAAAATTGTACTTTGCATGCTGTAGTTGACTGTCTTCAGTTGCCCGCCTTGTGCTCTATAACAAAATTTTTGAGCTATATATATATCTGAGGATAGTGCTTTCTGATAGTTTCCGTCTTTCTTTCTATCCACTAGGCTGAAAAACAGCTGAGCTCTAGTTGGGTACTCATGCGCTCTGGGAACATGGGAGTCCCAACAACTACCGAATGGCTAAATGATGTCCTACCTTCTGGTTGCAGAGTTGGCATTGACCCTGTAAGTCAAAATTGTTTGGACAAGTTTCAATCTTTTGCATCTTATCTGTCATTTTTCCATGTCATTTCATCAGTTAATTGCATGTATGTTGAACCATCCGTCCTTTTCTCTAACTGCAATCTCCTTTCATGTACTTGCCTCCATTTCGTCTCTCTTAAATGCAAGTCTTTGTTTGATTCAGTCATCTTGACTACTGCTGATTTTACTTCCTTTTAATTTTGTGAAGGGAACAGTTCTTGTTTTCTTATGATGCTGCAGAAGAACTTAAAAAGGATTTGTCTAAAAAAAGGCACCAGTTGGTGCTTCTTTCCAGCATGAATCTGGTTGATGAGATTTGGAAACAAAGGCCCAAACCCCCAAACAAACCAGTCAGAGTGCATGACTTAAAGTTTGCGGGTGTAGACATCTCATCAAAGTTGTCTTCCTTGAGGTCCCACCTTGCTACGGCTGGCAGTTCTGCCATTGTTGTTTGTGGGCTTGATGAGATTGCATGGCTGCTGAATTTGGTATGAGCTCTTACTGTTAATTTAAGAATTTATATAAGATCTCCTCAGTAATTCAGATGAACCTATTTTCTTCAGAGAAAACTAGCAAGTTGTGCTCATATCTCCTTTCTTTCCAGTACTTGTTACAGCTGTTCCTTTTTTTGGTTTGTTGAACTATTGTAGTGTTGTGGAATATTCATCCTTTTTTCCCTTCATTGGTTGTTTTCATTTTGTAGAGAGGAAATGATATTCCACATTCACCAGTGATGTACTCGTACCTGATTGTTGAGACTACAGGAGCAACATTGTTCGTTGATGAGTGCAAAATCACCCCAGAGGTGATGGATCACTTAAAGGCAGCAGGAGTAGAGATCAAACCATACGAATCTGTTCTTAATGCTGTTGAAAAGTAAGTCTGCAGATTTTGCATGATTGTTTGTAAATAAGGTTTTGGTTTATAAAGTAAGGGATGAGGTTCTTCAGTCGCTTATAGAGCCTTATTTTCTCATCAATGTGTATTTTAAATATAAACTTCTTTTTCAGTTTGGCAGATCAAGGGGCCCGTCTTTGGCTTGATACTTCATCTGTTAATGCAGCTATTGTGAACACCTTTGACTCTGCCTGCGAAAAATACCTGAGAAAATTTGGAAGCAGCAAAAGAAATAAGTCTGGAAGATATGGTAGTTCTAATGGACAACTAGATGGACCTGCAATAATTCATAAGACTTCTCCTATCCCAATTGGCAAAGCCATCAAGAATCAATCTGAAATAGAAGGAATGATGAACTGCCATTTAAGGTATTTTATATTTAAAAGTTATTCTTTGTACTAATTGATTTTTAGACTGGAGATGCCAACTCTAGGAAGTATCATAATGAAGTTTGACACTCCATCCTCCTTGTTAGGATGAAAATTGTTATTGATGAGCATGTCAGCATGAATGGAAGATGCCATTATTCCTTATAATTTCTGCTCATTGAATTGCAAAGTAATTGGCTATATTTATCCTTAGTTTATAAAGAAACACATTTTTAACCAAGTATATATCTTTGTTGGAGACACACAGAAGAGGAAAATACAATTTCTTAGAAAATACATTTGCTATAGCCTAAAATTCTATCTTCTGACTGTACAGAGATGCTGCAGCTCTAGTTGAGTTTTGGTCCTGGCTGGAGAAAAGCATACATGGAGGTGCAGTTTTGACAGAGGTTGAAGTTTCTGATCAACTTCTTGAGTTTCGTTCAAAGCAGGAGGGCTTTCTAGATACAAGCTTTGATACTATAAGTGGTATATTTCCTCTTTAGTTTTAGCAAATGATACTTAAATCTCCTTGTATTATGGATACCACTTGTTGGAAAATTCTCTTAGAATTATTTTCTGTTTGCTACTAAAATACCCATTATTTGTTGACCTGGCTTGCATATGTTAGTCAGCTTCAAAAATCTATCTTTGACGTTTCTCTCTTTCTAGGTTCTGGGGCAAACGGTGCTATCATACATTATAGAGCTGAACCAGATACCTGTAGCATTGTGGACGCCAAGAAACTCTTCTTACTAGATAGTGGAGCACAATACATTGATGGTACAACTGACATAACTAGGACTGTACATTTTGGTGAGCCAACAGCTAGGGAAAAAGACTGTTTTACCCGAGTTCTACAGGTTCTAGCTTTCTCCTTGCTTCTCATATGACTTTGTCCAAATTGTTTATGATTGGTCTTTCTACCCTATTCCATAAGGGCATATGTAAGAATCATTTTTTCACAAACAATGTGAATCTTGTTATATAATTCGAATACCAAATAATTTAAATCTAAGAGAACCTTGCTAATTCAGGATTCTTCTAATAGGATAGAAAAATTGATCGCATTATTATATCGTACCCTTTTTCTGTATTGTTTCTTTGTATGATTGCAGTAACTTGAATATCTGTTTCCTTTACGGGATCTTCGGTCAACTTATACATCTGGGTTTCTGTTTGCAGGGGCATATAGCTCTTGATCAGGCTGTATTCCCTGAGAACACACCTGGATTTGTGTTGGATGCATTTGCTCGTTCTTCTTTGTGGAAAGTTGGACTGGATTATCGCCATGGTATAATTCTTGCACTTGAATTATCTTTACAAAAATGGTCCTAGTAAAAATGTCTCTTTCAACTGTTGCAAAATCATATTCTCTGTGGTGGGTAGGCACTGGCCATGGTGTTGGTGCTGCATTGAATGTCCATGAGGGTCCTCAAAGTATAAGTTTCCGGTTTGGGAATTTAATGCCATTGCAAGAGGGCATGATTGTGAGTAATGAACCTGGATACTATGAGGATCACGCTTTTGGTATTCGCATTGAGGTATACAAACATGATTCACCTCAATTGTCAATGCTTCCACCAACTTAAAATTGTTAGTTTTTGGAGTTCACACTAAAAGAGCTTTGAATTACCTTTCTTGTGCAGAATCTTCTTTGTGTGAAAGAGATTGAAACTCCTAATCGTTATGGAGGCATCCAATACCTGGGATTCGAAAAGCTTACATATGTCCCTATTCAGGTAGAATTGCTGAACTCAAATCTGATTCCTGAATTTTGATCCGCCGAAAATGTTCTGAATCTCTTGTTTTAATGAAGAGGAAAATGGTGGACCTATCTTTGCTGTCAAATGCTGAACTTCTCTGGCTTAATGAATACCACACACAAGTCTGGGAAAAGGTGAAAAACTCAAGCTGTCTACTTTCTTTTACAAATGAGTTCAACAAAACTCCCGCTTACCTTAAATGTCCGTCACAGGTTTCACCGTTGGTGGATGGCTCCGCGCGAGAATGGCTATGGGAGAACACCAGGCCTTTGGAGAAACCCTGATGCCAAATTCAGTTTTAAACTGAATCCCAGCAATCCCCATTTTCTGACGTTTGGAGCTGGTGTGAGCAATAGTGTGCTTGTATTGGCAATCAATCACTCAAAAGTGTAAAGCTGATTCCATAAAGCAGAAATTGAACGTGTTTTGTATCATTACATCGTACAAAACATTTTGAAATTCCATCAAATGTCGGGTTTGAATCATCTAATCCATCAAACGAAACATCAAGGGTGAGGTAATGACGGGCTTGAATTTTACTCCATCAAATGAAACAATAACAAATAACGTAACTACTGTAGTTAATAAATCATTATCTGAAATTTTCAAACGAAAATGTGTAATACGAATGTACGCTTTTTGATTGGTTAAGAAAAAATCAAAAGAAATTTTGATTAAGTTCGTGTAGCTTTTTATATAAAATACTGTACGTTGTTATCTGAATAATTTAGGAACATTTGTATTAAGTAAAGTTCTTCCTATCCTTATCCTATTGATAAATTTGTATTATTAATGTGAATTATTGTATTGGTTTGGATAATACACGTGGAAATCAAATGTCGGTGGCTCGATACCGTGATGAAGGAAATCCAACGAGGGGCGACTGCTTAATGACGAATTCATAGAACAACGAACCATCACGGAGATGGAAGGAGCCGTGGTAAGATGAACGAATTCATATAAGCTTGATCATTTTGGGGCAAGTTCGTATAGCTTCGGAAAGGATTTAGGTTTCTAGCTCTCAATCTCGCCGATTATCGTTATCAGCTTCTCCAGCTGATCGTCCGAGGAGCTAGGGTTATTTGTCAGAAAAGTGCAACAATGGCGGAGATAGGGAAAAGAGTGCTCGATTGCGATTGGTTAGCAGCTCGATCCACCGAGGTCGACCTTACCGGAGTGCAGCTTACCACCACTCATCCCCCCTCCGGCTCCACCTCCCCTTGGATGGACGCCGTTGTTCCCGGAACGTAATCCTTTCTCTCCCTCTCTTTCTGACATCAGAGTCAATTGAATTGTCTTTCTTTTGCTTCTTTTTGTTGCTGATATGCGTTTCCATAGTCAATTATTTGTGGTGTGTGTTGTTTCTTTTTTGGAAGTTCCATTGATAGCAATGTCAATGGAAACTAGGCTGGATTAGCAGCTGAAGATGATCCTGTAAATAAATTTATCGCTCTGAACTAGTGTTATGTTATCGAGCTGTGTATTTCCAATATAGAAAGTGGTAGGGTGTTAATTGTGTCTGTGGTATTCAACTATTTCAAGAGCGCTTGCTCTGAACTTGTGTAATTATGGCCGTGGTAGTGTTCTTATTAAACATGTCAATACTGGGTTTACTTCTTGTTATACATACATGCTGATGGACTATCTTGATGAACAGAGTGTTGGCGACCCTGGTGAAGAATAAAGCTGTACCTGACCCATTTTATGGTTTGGAGAATGAGAGCATAATTGACATTGCTGATTCCGGGAGAGAGTATTATACATTTTGGTTCGTCACAACATTCAAGTGTGAGCTGGTGAGTAATGCAATACACTACTGCTTTATGCTGCAGTGTTGGCCTGGTACTGAAAGGGTGAAAATTGACAAGGTTTCACTTTTACAACATGGCCCATGTATGGAACATCTAGAAAAGGCTCAGAACTAGGTTAAAATTAAGAAGGTTATCGCATGCCAATTTTTAGGCCTAAGAATATGTTCACAGTTTTATTGTTCTTAATCATGTACTCTGACATCTCCCTACATGGCCATCCTTCTTACTCTGTTATTTTGTGATCGTTCTCTTTGAGCTAATGTACTGAAGGCAAAAGGGAAATTTTGGTACTCATGCATTGACCTCTCTACAAAAACTGTTCCAGGTTGGAAATCAGCATGTAGATTTGAATTTCCGTGGCATTAATTACTCAGCTGACGTTTATTTCAATGGACATAAGATGGTTTTACCCAAAGGCATGTTTAGAAGACACACTCTTGATGTCACAGATATCTTGAACCCACGTGGTCAGAACCTGCTTGCTGTTCTTGTTCACCCTCCTGATCATCCAGGAACAATTCCTCCTGAAGGAGGCCAAGGTGGCGATCATGAGGTGGATGATTCTAACAATGCTAATTTTCGAAAACTATTTTTATGAGAGCATATTGAGATTTTAAACATGCTATAATTTCAATGTCCTTAATCTGGTTTATAAGAATAATGTGCAAATACACAGAGGAGATTATTAAAAGAAAATGATGTTCTACTTGCTAACATTCTATCTTGGGCTCATTGTTTCCCCTTTCTTACTGTCATTAGATTGGAAAGGATGTTGCAACACAGTATGTTGAGGGATGGGATTGGATGGCTCCTATAAGGTGACTAAATCATTACCTCAATTGTGTTATAATGATCATTACCTGTCAAGTGCCACTGTAGAAGTTTTGTCGGTAAATAATCATTGCTTCCTAGAACTGTAGCAAAGTACTTAGTATTATCCTCTTTGTTTAGATCAATGTATATCAGATAAGTCAGTGTTACTAAGTTCATGTTCGCATGATTTGCCCTGCTTGACCATTTTGCTTTCAGTTCTTATGTACTTTTTATGTACCTAATACCGTGTTTAAATGTATTTGTACCTAATATTGCGTTTAATTGTATATGTACTAATTATGTGTTTAATTGTATATCAGAGATAGGAACACTGGTATTTGGGATGAGGTGTCCATTTCAGTCACAGGGGTGCGTATAGATGTCTCTCCATTGATCTCCGTATTAAAACTGATGGCTGATTATTTGATGTTTGACGTTTGATGATAGTTTGGCCGTCAAATTTCCTCTAGCTTTGAAACAATCTTATATCATGATGTTCTTGTTTGGGTCAAGATATTAACTCGTGTCCCTCAAATACAGCCGGTGAAAATAATAGATCCTCACCTGGTCTCAACATTTTTTGACGACTACAAGAGGGTTTATCTTCACACTACTACTGAATTGGAGAATAGGAGCGGATGGATTGCTGAATGTTCTTTGAATGTCCAAGTTACAACTGAACTTGAGGGAAATGTTTGTTTGATAGAACATCTTCAGACTCAGCATATTTCTATTCCTCCTGGGGCACGCATTCAATATACATTTCCTGAGGTCCGTCTGTAAGCCTTGAATTTTGTATCTCCTGTATGTTTCTGCAAATTATCTAGAAGTACTTATTTTAGACAATCTATTTCTCTTAACTAGTATTGGCCATTTCATCTGTAATTCACAATTCTTTTTTTTCTTTTCTTTTTGGTTTTCAAAATATGCTTTATCTAATTTTCCTATGTCGTTACAAGGTTATGGTTGGTTTGTAGCTTGTGGATTGAACATTATATCTAATATTGGCCTAAGAGATGTTATTGCATTGACATGCAGCTCTTTTTCTACAAGCCAAATTTGTGGTGGCCAAATGGTATGGGAAAGCAATCTCTGTACCATGTGGATATTACTGTTGATGTCAAAGGATTCGGAGAGTCCGATTTGTGGACTCATCTGTTTGGATTTCGCAAAATTGAGTCTCATATCGATGAAGGAACTGGTGGGAGGTATTACATACTAGAAATTGAGGCATTGAACTACATTTTCCTAAAGTGCTAGTTTCATGTTATACTACATTTTGCAGGATGTTCAAGGTAAATGGGCAACCAGTTTTCATCCGTGGTGGTAACTGGACTTTGTCTGATGGTTTGCTGCGGCTCTCCAAGAAACGATACCAAACAGACATCAAATTCCATGCAGATATGAATTTTAATATGTTGCGCTGCTGGGGTGGAGGATTGGCTGAGAGACCAGATTTCTACAAATACTGTGACATATATGGTCTTCTAGTAAGCTACTCATCTCCATACACTCAATATTTACGCCCTCCTCCCAAAATGCATGTCTGCTGCATTCTTGTAGCTTTCTGTGCAAGATTTGGGAAGTTTTGTCTTGTATAA
The DNA here is from genome assembly GCA_934048045.1 of Polygonum aviculare. NCBI lineage: Eukaryota > Viridiplantae > Streptophyta > Magnoliopsida > Caryophyllales > Polygonaceae > Polygonum > Polygonum aviculare. Next base: position 11,317,620 of record OW204023.1, on the reverse strand, counting down.
GTTGAAGTTGTAGCTTAAGTTTGATGGCTAGTTCAATTTACCAAGTAGGTGGAAAATGAGTTGAAGTTAAAAAAATAAACTAGATAGGATTTTTTCGTCTACAACTAGTTTACACTGCTTTTATTTGCACGTGAGAGGTGCATATATTCTTATTACAATAAGAATTTGGGGCGGTTTCGAATTTTTGAATCCTATAAACTCCATAAAGTACTAAATGAAGTATGTGGAAGGTAGCTGTTACATATAACTAGTATTAAAGCTAAAAGTAATTCATTTTGTACAAGCAATCAAAGCTTGTTAATTTCAATATTTCAGCTACTACCTAGTATGTAAATTAGTTTAAATAGATAACCAAATACAATCTTAGACTAGGTGCTATAGATTATATTTGAATTTTTAGCATATGACTGATCCTGATTTAAGCTTGCAGGTGTGGCAAGAATTTTGGATTACTGGTGATGTAGATGGGAGAGGAGATCCTATTTCAAACCTAGATGGCCCACTTGATCACAACCTGTTCCTTCTCTGTGCAAGGGACACCATCAAACTTCTAAGGAATCATCCTAGTCTTGCTCTTTGGGTGGGTGGAAATGAACAGATTCCACCAGATGATATTAATAAAGCTCTCAAAGATTATCTAAAGCTTCATCCTCATTTTGTGAGCCTCAAGGATACTGACAAACCTGTTGAAGGTGGCAGGGTCACATCTGACAAAGATCCTAGTCAATTTCTTGATGGTACTCGAATTTATGTTAGAGGGTCGATGTGGGATGGATTTGCTAATGGAGAAGGAGATTTTACTGATGGTCCTTACGAAATCCAGAACCCTGAGGATTTCTTCAAGGATGACTACTACAAATACGGGTTTAACCCTGAGCTTGGATCAGTGGGAATGCCAGTTGCAGCTACCATTAGAGCTACCATGCCTCCAGAAGGGTGGGCGATTCCATTGTTTAAAAAACTTGAAAATGGGTATATAGAAGAAGTACCAAACCCAATATGGGAATACCACAAATATATTCCGTATTCTAAACCCGAGAAGGTTCATGATCAGATATTAAAGTATGGTACACCAAAAGATCTTGATGACTTCTGCCTTAAGGTAAGCCCAGCTCTCTCTCCATCACGCATACAAAACCTAAATTACTTTCATCGTGGTTCTCAATGTATCCATAATGTTTTCTCGTCCTCTCAGGCTCAACTCGTGAACTATATTCAATATAGAGCTCTTTTGGAAGGATGGAATTCACATATGTGGACTAAATTTACAGGAATCTTGATCTGGAAGACTCAGAATCCTTGGCCGGGTCTCAGGGGTCAGTTCTATGATCATCTTCTTGACCAGACAGCTGGCTTCTACGGCTGCCGCTCAGCTGCAGAACCCATTCATGTACAGTTGAATCTCGATAATTATTTCATCGAGGTAATATACATATTTTTTTGGGGTTTCTGTGTGGTTTCATGTTTCCTCCTTGTGAAGTAGTCATAGGATAAGAATCCAGATTTAGAAAGTAGTCAAACTATTACCCTACATAAGAAAGATAAATCCTATAAATCAATTTAAAACTCCTAAATTAATAAATCTAGGGAATATTTCCCATCTATGGATTTTACTTCTGCATAAACCACCACAGCTGCAGCTTATCTCTGGATAACAAGCTCTTCTTCTTCGGCTAGGTTGTTAATACGACGGCAGAACAACTATCTGATGTAGCTGTAGAAGTATCAGTATGGGATCTGGAAGGGGAATGTCCATTTTACAAGGTCCATGACGATCTCTTAGTGCCTCCTAAAAAGACGACGCATATTGCTGAGATGAAGTACCCTAAATCTAAGAACCCAAAGTCTGTATACTTTGTTCTGCTCAACCTCTATCAGAAATCAGATTACGGGATCCTATCTAGAAACTTCTACTGGTTACACCTGCCAGGTGCCAACTACAAGCTGCTCGAGCCTTACAGAACTAAGAAAATCCCACTTAAGATAACCTCTAATGTTACCGTCACCGGGTCTACCTACCAACTGCAAATGCATGTGGCCAACATCTCGAAGAAACCCAATCAAAACGATCACCCACTGTGTAAAAATAACTTTTGTCTAAGAACCGAGGAAGAAGAAGACGCTTCGTCTGCAGAGCCTGAAGCTGGGTTTTTCAAGAGGATGTACAGGAAGATTGGAAGGGGAAAAGACGACGGTTTGAGAGTGGTTGAAACGAATGGAGGCGACACGGGGGTGGCTTTCTTCCTGAATTTCTCTGTTCATAAATCAGTGAAGGAGCATAAGGAAGGCGAGGACTCGAGGATTCTTCCTGTGCATTATTCAGACAACTACTTCTCATTGGCTCCTGGGGAGGCAATGCCTGTAAATATCATGTTCGAGGTGCCTCCTGGAGCGAATCCGCGTGTTACTCTTCATGGTTGGAACTACCATGGCGGACACAAAGTGATGTGATTATGAGTCTTGGGAGGAGGAGGATCGGGCTTGTTGTATTGTAGTATTGTTGTACTCTTGTATGAGCTATATTATTAAGCTTTGAATTGCATAGAGTGAGTTTGCAGGCGTATCCATTAAAGAGATCGTTTGCTGTGTAAGAATTGTGCTAATCTTTCAAGAGACCGATCTGGAGTAGATATGTTGTAATAGTTGTATTGAAGTTTTATCGAGCGCATTTGATACATACTTTGTTGTACTGTACAAGCATGTTGAGTCAACATGCTTGTAGTTTTATCTATGGAAATGCAGGCGCCTTGGATTATTCCAATTTCAGAAGACTTATAGCTCCTAGCAATGTTCTTTCAACATGCTTGGAAGAGAAACAGAGTAATTTTTTTGGTACATTTTCTTGGTAAATAATGAATAAATTTATCCATGCATTTAATACTTGTTCTGTTGCATTCTTTCTTGTGCCTCTGAACCCTTATTTTATTATGGCACATTTAGGCTGGTTATGGTCTTCTAGCTTCCAAGGCTTTTGTGTACCGGAAATTTTCAAATTTTGTGAAATAATCATTTATTGATGGATCAATGTATGTGAATCCTCAGTGCTGACCCATCATCTCTTTGACTATAGGTGATCAAGAGTGATCGTGACACTTGAACCTTAATTAGCCAGTATTGAAGCTGAATTTGGAGATGACACAAGTATGTGAAAAGCAGAGCGATGAGGAAGACACCACACCACTATGGTAAGTTTTGACCCATGATGAATATTTGACATGCTATACACAAATTCTTTTGTTCTGATGTCATGAGCTGTATTTGATCTTCACTTCTGACTAATTAACTTCTCTGCTTGGCCAGTCCAGCCAATCTCATTTCTTCCAAGTAGTACTTGAAATGTTAGGGGGAGTACTTTATATTTTTGAAATTGAATTTTAAACATGATAGTATACTGATATCATATCTTAGGCAATAAATTGCAACATAATTTTAGGAAAGTTGAGATCTTGTAATCCTTTTAGGACATTTAAGATATGCCATCTTGTTCCTTACATACTACACATTCAACCCATTTTTTCTCCCTTCCCATGGTCATTTTCCCTCTACTCATCCTCCCTTTCTTTGTTCATCAGAATGTCGGACTGCATAACTGAAGACGAATTGAGTGTGATCCTAAAGCGCTTACCTGTGAAGACCTTGATACGATGCCAATGTGTGTGCAAAGGGTGGAAGCAACTCATCTCCTCCAAATGGTTCATTCTAGCCCACCTGTCTCTCCAAAAGCCCCGCATTCTGATGGAACACATGAAACACAAGAAGAAGCCCGACAAGCCCGCGTACACCGTCCTTGATCCCCAAACCTTTGCTGTCGAAAACCTCCCGGATGCGGTCGGAGCCAAAAAGGAAAACCGGCTGTGCCTTGTCAACTGCCTTCATGGCGTGGTGTGCATCTGTGACTACAGGAAGAAGCTGATGCTTTGGAACCCTTCGACCCATCAGCTCATGAGGATTCCTCTGCCTCCCGAGCTCCAGGCGAGATGGTCGGCCCGCGACATACACTTCAAGTGTTGCGCCTTCTGGATCGAGCCCTGCAGCCATGACTTCAAAGTGGTGTTCTTCTGTTTGAAGGCCAGAAAGATTGCTCTTTTTTCGTCCAAGACACGTGCATGGAGCCGTATCGAGGCCAAGGCTGGGGGCGTAAACAGAGACTGCTCGGCTGTACTTGGGACTCCATTGGTGCTTATAGACGGAGTAGCAGCGCATTTCCTCGGGGTGTTCTGGACTCAGGTTTCTGACTCGGGATCAGGAAGGAGGATGAAGAGGCATCACGCTGTACTCTGCTTTGATTTCTTGCAGGGGAAGTTGGGTACCGTAGAGTTGCCTGGTGTGTTGGAGGAGGACAGTGGTGACATGGTTCTTTGTAGGTGGAAAGACTGCCTTTCACTTGTAGGGGACCAATTCGGCCCTAATGCTGCTGACCATGACGGCTGTATCGGTTTGTGGGTGATGCAAGGCGGGATATGGAGTAAGATGTTTAAAATTCAGTTTCCTTTCTCTGTAGACTACTTCAACTTGGCTCTTGCATCGGCCGATCGAGCCGAGCTCGAGTCGTATGATCTTCTGCCTATAAGAGATGGGTGCCACTTCTATCGGACCAGACTTCAAGCCCTTCTTACATCAGACTTTGTCTTTAACTTCACCTCGCATTTCGCATATGACTTTGTGGAAAGCCTTGTTTTCCCGGAACTTCGAATCTGCCCCTCTTCTGCTGCCAATTGCATCAAAACTAAGGGGAACGGATCAGTATTTGATATATGAAATGAACCTATCTTTTGAGCGGGTAAATTTTAATATTTATTATTTAAAGTTTTTTTTTATATTTATTTTCCTATTTAATGCTCTTTATGATGCTTTTGTCTATCTTTTAAATTCTGGATGGAAGAATCTATCTTAATTAAGCATAAAATATCTGTGTGATTGTGAAGTAATTAATCGACTTTGTTTGGCATGAATATCACAGTCGAGCTTAGGGGAGGATTTTCAATCCACCTCTATTTCCTTCTTCTATTATAAATAAATGATATCACTGTATACTAGTAAATGGACTTTGTTTGTACTACAAGTGAGTTTGTTTGTTGTAAGTGTTCTTTTTACATGTTAGGATATATATACAGTATTTAAACTTGATTCTTTAATGACATGGCTAGCTACATAGATGGTTTAAATTTGGTTTGGGTTTCCTTGCTTTTTGAGTAAGCTGGAAAGGACCAAGGTGAAGGGAGGGTGACCTGATAGGGCTTGTGGCAGTGTATGGATTTAGTTAGGTGAAACCGGGGCTAGGAACTCATGCCTCAGTTCAGGGTCAGGCTGCTGAGAGTAACCATTCTGAGAGTAGACTCAATGTGCAAAAACAGACAAGGTTTACAGTACTCACTACTCACTGCATTAATGGAAACCGTTCTGAGAGTAACCACTTGGCATACATTTGCAGAGCATGTTGTGTTATACATCGCACCTTCACATACTATTCTTTCCACAGATGTTTTTTACCTCTTCATGGAATAAATAAATGATGGAATTTGTGAAATATATGACACAGAAGATAGCAGGTTGTGGAATTTTACCTCTTCAGTAAAAGAATAAATAATTGATGGAATTTGTGAAATTTTGTGCACATATATGCTGACATACTTTATTGTTTCTGAAAAAATCCGCTCCAATATTTGAGTGTCGAGCCTGGGGCTCTCCTCCCCGGCGAGTTCGAGTTCGACTTCTCCCTCTTTCTCTCCGGCCGCATTCCCCCCTCAATCGGACGCCTCCAGCACCTCCGCTGTCTCAACCTCCTCTATAATCTCCTCAACGGTACCTTCCCTTCCGAGATCGGCAACCTCTCCCACCTCCAACGATCTTAGTAAACTTCAGAAAGGCAATCCTTCATCTCGATCTCTTCGTTTTTTAATTTTGGATAATCGCTCCTGAATCTAGGGTTTCAGTGCTGATTTACATGTTTCATTCGACGCAGACATTGCTAAAAACCAGCTGCCATTATCATTATCTCCATTCTGCTGGAGAAGCTTCTTCACAACAATTGGAGAGGTTAGTGTAGTATGATTGTAGTTGCTTACATGTTTCACTCGGTTTTGGCTCATAATTTGAGTCTTTATTGTGTGCCTGTTTGGGATTTGTGCATAATTTGAGTGTTTTCCATTCCGGTTTTGCTTTGGCGTGATTGTATTTAGTTGATCCATGCGATTGCTATCAACTCTCCTCTATTTTCTGGTGTTTAGGTTTTAGGGGTTGTCTTGTGCTGATTAGGAACAGTTTGTTGCAAGATGTTTTCTGATTTTCTTTTCTATTTTCAGTGGTTTACTCAGAAGCGCAAGAGAGCATTGTTTGACGCTCTTGAGAAGGTTAAAGCAGGTGAGAGCAGCATAATCTCAATTTTAGTTTCGTAAAAGCATTTTTTGTAAAGAAACTATTGTTGTGGGGCTTCTCTTAGTCAGATTTGTTGAAATGATCCGATGCTTCTTTGATTAGAGTAGAAATCTGACAGGTTTTTTTCATTTAATCAAAGTTTATTGATGATTTATGGCAGCTAAAGTGATATCTGCATCCTCATGCTTCTCGTTTTCTTACTAGAAACAGAACAGACAATGGAGTTGGAATTCAATACAACCTCAGGGTTGAAGGACTAGCTCTCCAACTTAAGCAAACACTCTACTAAATCACCAACCAGTAAGTTCAACTTCTAACATTCTCTTGTAAAATCAGGTTGACAATAATGATAAGAGCTGTAATTGTTTTGTTATGATTTATTATCTGATTGTAGTCTTGACCATTCTTAGTTGATGAGGTTATGGACAATAGGGTTGCTTTATCTTCTGTATGTGCTATTTGCTGTGTTATTTTTGCTTGTCATAATTCAATGTGAGATTACACTTAGAATATGTTTCTGTTGTGATAATACTGGATATTCTCTATCTTCTGTCATTTTCAACTATTTGTTTTTGTTCCATGATTTTTGCACCGCCACGCCACCAAAATATTAAAGAGAAAAAGGAAGGGGGTGAGAGTGAAAGAGAAGACTCCCTCTTCTACGAATTGTGAGTGAAAGCTTGGGTTGATGGAAGGCGGCATGGTGGCGGTGGATCGGTGGTCGGAGGGGAGCCAAGCGTACTTCCTGACGCACCTCCATGCGGATCATGCGAGCGGTCTGACCTCCTCCTGGACCAAAGGCCCCCTCTTCTGCTCTCGTATCACCGCCAGGCTTCTCCCCTTCCAGCTCCCTGATTTCGACGTCTCTTTGCTTCGTGTTGTCGATGTCGGCTCCTGGCACTCTCTCTCCTTGCGCTCCCCTTCCACCGGATCTCCCTCCCTCGTCCAATTTATGCCCATCGAAGCTCTTCACTGTCCTGGTACGACGTTATCAGACACCAATTTCAAAATTTCACTCTCCTCTAACTGTTTTTTCTACCGTCATTCTGCCAATTTTGTTATGCGTTGCTCTTTCAATGTGTCAATTTGTGATTTTCAACTATTTGGCTCTTCATCGTGTTCAACGACTTGCTTGAGCTGTAGTATGTATATCATTAGGGAAACTCAATAATCTGCTTACATATGGATTTTTATGTGGATAACAGTTCTGGGACTTGCCTATCTCACTAAAGAATCTGAAATTTTGAGTATGATCCAAAATGCAACTCAATCATGTTCAAGAAATGCATTTAGGAGTAAGAGTACAATATACAATGAGCTTAGGAGCCTGAAATTATAGATTTTATCGGCTGACATGTGTGAAGTAGTCTTTGACTTGATTGCTCAATCAGCAGGTTCCGTTATGTTCTTGTTTCGGGGGGATTTCGGCCACGTGCTCTATACCGGTGATTTTCGTTGGGAAGCAACTGATGACAAGGCACAGAAGGCGAGAACAATGTTGTTGGATGCTCTTAACGGTGCCAGTGTTGATGTCCTCCACCTGGATAATACCTACTGCAACCCTTTGTATTTTTTCCCTTCTCGAGATGTTGCTGCTCAACAGGTGAATATCTTTATATCATAATCAACAATCTCAAACCATCTGCAGTCCGCCATTCATTTGTTATTGTTGGCTCCATATTTGATTGAAATAATACTCAAACTTCTAATGACATTAAAAACACAAATTTAACTTACTAACTATTATTGTTGCATATAGATTTGTGCAAACTGCTCCACTTTTTGAATGTGGGGAATCATCTTTTAAACTATAAAGTATAGAATGAAAGATTGTACAAGCTGTGTTGATAGCAGTAATCAGGGAGAAAGTGATGTAACCTATCCTTTTCATTTTGAACATATCTTTCACAAGAATTCATGTCCGGTTCATGTCCGGTTCATGTCATATGAAACATGGCTTGTTGGGTGTTGAACAACCTCTGTTAATGCATTTTTCAGAGCAAGCATGTCATTATTGCTGATGAAATGATGCTTATGGTGATTGCAGGTTATAGACATTATTACATCACATCCTAACTGTGACATTATCATTGGGATCAACAATCTTGGAAAAGAGCAACTTTTGACTCACATTTCATGCACGCTGAAGATCAAGGTATGAAGCAAGACTTGAGTTTGACAAATGGAGTTTGTGGTTTTGCTTTGAATTGCCTTGTGTTCAAAACGTAATTTACATTCACAGATAGTAGCTAATGCATAATACACTAGTTGACATTAGAATGCATCTATTAATCCTCGAATCCAATAATCCAGTAAGTTAAAAACAGTAAGTATGACTAACTTCATTGTATTTGTCAGTTAATTTTTCTGATTTGAATTGACCAATTTAATTGAGTGAGTATTGAAATGAAAATGGAATTCAATGCTGTTGAATTAACTTACGATTCATGATAAAACTATAACTGTAGAGTATGATTTATTGTCATGGTTATTATGGTGCATAACTTGATAGAATTTAGATTTTCTTTGCTTGTTTATTGCAAGATATGTGTGTGGCCAGAACGTCTGCAAACTATGCACCTTCTTGGTTTGCCTGACGTCTTTACCACCAAAACTTCAGCGACAAGAGTACGAGCTGTTCCTCGCTACAGCTATACAGTGGACACTGTAGAGGGATTAAATAGAACTCTGCGCCCAACAATAGGAATCATGCCTTCTGGTCTTCCAGGGATTCTGATCCTGTGATAAATGACACAAATGGAACAGACAAGTATTACAGATCAGTTGAAAAGGTTAATGAGTATATGTACACAGTGTCGTACTCAGATCATTCATGCTATTCTGAGATTGAAGAGTTTGTTCAACTTGTGAAGCCAATGCATATCAGAGGAACAATTTCTATATCATCCTGCTACGTTGATCCGATTTACCACTTGCGGCACCTTCTTAGAGCAAACCATCAATCGCAAAGTAATCTTTTGAAATTGAAAAAAGAAGTTGGTGGAGATAGAAAGACTGCATCAAAGGGTCTAGCTACTCACAAATCCATGGGTTTGAACAGGAAGAAGACAAGCTGTGGTGATCATGTGCGTATTAAAATTAGTAGTGCGCGTGCTGTGAGAAAAGCAAGGAGGCCGAGGTGTTCAAATATTGTGGAAACTGATGAGGACAATGACTGACGCAGGGCTCCCATTGCAATTTGTCAAGGCTGTAGGAAAAGTTGAAGCATCTTGGAACTTAGTTTGATGTGTTAATAGCCTAGTGCATCTAAATGATGTTAGAATTACCTCATCTTTGAAATTTAAAAAAGAAGTTGGTGGAGATAGAAAGACTGCATCAAAGGCTACATGGCAACGTTGGAAGCAGAGCACTACTTGCAAGACTTGAGTTCATAAGTAACGGTATGATTAAATTGCCTAGTACAAACGATTTACTGGGAACACAGTAAAGTGGGATTAAAATCTGTATTTTTTAGCATGCTCAAATACATGGCGATATATGAGTAGTGTGGCTGATCCTTTCGTTCATTTTCTGCTTCCAAAATGGATACATTGATTTTGTTTGATGCATTTAAATCTAACCCTTGAATCTCTTTTCACCAGAAGTCATATATTATATATATGCCATATTATTTGTAAAGGGCGTGGTCATATATATCATGTATGCATAGCAGCAGCAAAGCTGTGAATGACCAGTGCACTAAGATGTTCTTTGTGATTCGAGTGCATGCATCATGGATGGACCACGTTAAGAAAATCCATCTCATTACACTTGTGAATAAATTCATTCCTCGAATTTTGTAGGGCCAACCTAAAACCCAACTTTCCCTGCAATGTTGAATTTGTCACAAGTTTCTTTGAGGACTTTCTCTTCTTTTAGAAGACAAAAGAAAAAAAAGTTTGCGTTTTCATTCTGAGATGATAGATACACTACTAGAAAAGAACAATGGTATACATATCCAAGGAAATAGTAATACCATCAAAGAGAAAGCCCACAACAAAGAAAGAAGGCCTAACATACAACAAACATTTTTCACACTAGATAAACACCACACATGTAGTGGCATCTTCACAGTCACATGCCCTCTTAGATTATGACCACTGTAAAATTGGGACATAGTTTTTTTTTCCCCTTCCAAATCATTCTTTAAGAGGACGTCTTTGTTACATCTCTGCTAGACCTGTTATACTTGAAATGACTTTTGACAAGTTGTCCAGCTGGAATAGCAGACATAAGAGAGAGCTCACCAGCAAGAACTGAACCAGCTACAATGGCTGCCAAGAGCCTTGAGTTTGCCCCCTTCACACCGAGTAGGTTCAACCACGCTTACTGTGATGCAAGTTTGGTGCCGCCACCAATGGTGCATCTTATTATGTCTTCTGCAGTCTAATCTCAACAACTACTTGTAGGAGTACAACTACACGTTCCACTTGTGCTTGCGCCTCTATACGGTATGCCTAACATCATAATTTCATTCTTCCGTTCAACTTTTGCAAGGGACTGATCCTGGACGCTCAAATATTGCACAGTGGAGGTTCGCACTACAAATCTAAGCTTCCATCTATATTTGGTTTGTGGAATTATGGATATATTAATTATTTATAATTCTTAGTTCTTGTGTATTTGATAGTAATGCTAAATGGAATCTTTGTACATGGTATGAAGTTGCGTTGGCCTGTACCAAACCACTAATGAATACATTGTTTTGCTAGATTACCCCTGTGAATTTCCATCATGCGAAGGATGAGGGAGGAGACAAGGCGCCAGTCCATGAAAGGGATGTAACTTATGATATGATGATGATTATGCCTGAATCAGATTCTTGGGCAGTAATTATTTTCACCGGCATGGATGGTGAGATCTGCAGCCTTCTAGTTCTATGGGCTTGACCAGGTATTGTGGCATGGCCCATGAATCAGATTGGAGGAGCATAGTGATTAGTCCCACCAGATGGTTTGTTTGGGAAGTTCATTTGTGTGATTTCATGTTTAATAATTATTTTGCAATGGGTTTGTTTTGTGTGCTGCCAAGTGATGAGCATTGAGATTGGACTTGTTTATTGAGTTTATTGCTTTACAATGATATGGGAGGAGGATGAGTAAGAAAGTCAGCAGACTCTGAGCAGCTGAGGCTCCTCACCAGACCCGGGAAGCAATACCGACCAGAACCCGATGAATTTCTTCTTTGCGGCTTGATTGGATGCTCTTCTTCCTGTCTCTCGTCGGCTAAGATGGACGGATCAATGTGCTCTCTTCTGTTAAAGCTTTCGGCAAGTAGCTCCCTGAGGCTCTTCTTGTGGTGCAGAGGGCTCGCGTTCAAGGACGGAGTTCTTTCTGGAAATGATTTAAAAACAACAACAAAGCTAGTCATACTAACTTCATCTCCAGTGCGAACCACCACGGAAACACCCCGCCGCGGTCTCTGGAGAGAGAGAGAGAGAACGAGAGATGAGTTGTACAGCCCTCACAATTCAAAAAATTGGAATCCGAACTCGGAATTTTCCAGAAGAATCAAAACATCAGCGCCAAAACCGCCATAGCTTGAGCTTCTTCGGTGCACCACATCCATGGCCGACCAATCCACCGCCACCACATCACAAGAATTCGTTTTCGTTTCCCCTGAGTTGCAGAAACAGAGACTCCGAAGTCCCTCTCTCCACCAGCTCCGCCTTCTCCGTCCTCGGAGTGGGGCCGGACTGCTCCGCCTCTGAGCTCAAAGCCGCTTTTAGAGCCAAAGTACGAACTTTCTCAAATCGGTATTCTTCTCGCCCCAATTCTCATTTTCTAGGGTTTATGGAATTGATATGATGATTTTCTTTTGACAGGTGAAGGAGTTTCATCCGGATGTGAGGGGAAATGCCGGTGATTCCGATTTGATGATTCGTCGTGTGATCCAAGCTTATGAGGTGAACCACAAAGCATAATTGGATTTGGATGATGATTCTGTGTTTCCTACTATAGTACTATTCAGATAAATACTTACTTCTGTTGCATTGATTCATGACTTGTCAGCTGCTGTCTAACCTCAGCAGATCAGAGATAATCGAAAGGTATTATTCGGTTTGGATGCTGTTCAACTTACCGGATCAGTAATTCGGTTAATCATGTTCTCATTGTTGTGCTTCTGGATGGAGTTACAGTGAGTGCCTGGATCCCTTTGACAATCCACAATGTGAGGCGTTCGACGTTTTCGTCAACGAGACTATGTGCATTGGCAAAGGTATCAATAACCAACTTCTTCTGCTTCATCTGCAACAAATATTGTCGTCTTCGCAACTTTTAACTGGTTTTATGCACCTTCCATGTTCAAATACCCAAAGGCTGCCCTTACTCCTGTGTGAAAAAAGCTCCACACGCATTTGCATTTTCTTCTGTTGGGACAGCTCGGGCAACTTCGCAAGGTTTTAATCTGACCTTATACAGACAGTAAGACTCAATCTATGCAGGTTCATTTGCATAAGCATAATCATTGCCATCTTGTTATGTACATAGGAACTGAGGGAGATTTCCAAGTTCAGCAAGCTGTAGGCCAGTGTCCAAGGAGCTGCATTCACTATGTGACGCCATCTCAAAGAATCGTCCTCGATGAGCTTCTTGATAGGTAAGATAGAAATAATTCCATTTCCTGTCTTTCCATACAAGTTCTGCATTTATGTTTGTGTACTGACGTGGGTGCTTGTCTTTAATGTCCTTCTTGCAGTATTATAGAGGTTCCTTATGATACTTCAGCAGAGGCAGACCTATTATATTCTCTAGTTGTTAAAGCCGCCTACGAGAACAACAGATACAGGAAGCCGAAGAAGAAGCCCAAGGTATCAACAGAGCATGTAGACTGGTTTTAGGATACCAATTACAGTGGAAGTGTTGTTAGTGTAATACATGTAAATAGTACATTGCTTTTCCATGTTCATGTCATTTTGAGATGACTCTTAGAAACCTACTGAGTGAGGAAAAGATGCCTGCTGCAGCCCCAAAAAACGATGGTCCTGATTCTGAATTTTCTTCCACATTTCCGAATATGAGCTGCACAATAATACACAATAAGCCTGTTAGCTCCTAAAACTCATTGTCAGTTTGCCATTGAAAGTTCAGATGGAAGGAGGCTCACATCTAATTCCTCGGAATCAGGACGGCTTATTTGCTCTTTCGCTAGCTTGTACCTGTTCGGCCTGTCTTTGTCATCGTAGAAAACTTTCCATAACCTGTCAAAGATCAGAAGATGCATTAGTAGACAACGACTAGTCTACAAGACTACAACTAATAATAGAGAAGAGGAGTACGACTCTACGATGGCAGACTAAAAACTTTACTTACCCTGGATAGAACCTAAAGACAGCTCCAGAAGCCAAAGGTCTCATTGAATATACTGTAGTAAATGACCTGCAAGTAATAGAGTATCAAAGTGTGGCTGAGTAGATAGAGGCTATATATAGAAGTGAGGAAACTGCAGAAACTAGCAAGTCGTATTTGGTTGTTTACATATCAGAAGCTGGTTGAATACTTTAACGGTCGAATCTAGGAATGAGGAAAGACTTCTTCTTTTCTTACCTTAGAAAGTAGCGTCTCAACTTCCTGACATTGAATCCAACTCCAACATCTTCACTGACAAGCCGTGGATTCCACATTAATAAAGGTCTTGGCTAAAATGACAGGAATAAGGAATAAGGATTGATATTTATTAGCTATGAGGAACAATACTTGCACAAAGCATGAAAGCTGGGCCTAGGAATCACATTTATCTCGGTTGGGCAGAGTATTAATTATGTATTTACCAGATCATGACATTCTTGATTGGAAAGTCTGATAAAAGATAGAAAGCAATGGTGATAGACCAATCCATATCCATTTCGCCAAACTCGCTATATGGATTCATTTCATCACTTGCTCGAATTTCTTTATTTATTACTATCTCAACTCAAACAGACTTACCACTTTCTTTATTAGTTTACAGTGTCCATCCATCATTATCTACTTGTTCATGTCTTATCTTCAACAGTTTCAATATGTAACTATTACCTAATTAGATACGCATTGGTAGCCATTTTATGTACTGCATTCATTTTGGCCTATGACAGTAGACCAGTATGTATATAAGGCTTACATGATTGATATGGAAGTTTATGTTTTTTTTTTATTAAATGAAGAAGATGTGCATTTGTTACCGGGTCATCAGAGAGACTAGAAGCTATTTTCTCGACATATCCAAGCATCTGATAATCCGGAACTACCATCACCACTATCTCATCCTCTGGTTCTACTGGCTTGCGGTCACTTAAGCTGCATATTTTAGAAGAACAAATTGCACAACACATTACAAGGAAATAAAAAATATATAAAAAAAAGATAATCACTTAAGTTAACTAAGATTGAAATATACTTGAACTCGACATATTTAAGCACATAAAAACACAATCAATGAATCTCAATAATTTTATGTGTCACTATACAGTGACATTGTCACAGAATTTTTCAAGGGAAAACCAGTAGCAGGATTTTGTGACGTAGAGAAGCAACACTTTAAAGGGAAAAGTTGCTGGTTAGAAAAGTCTATAATATTACATGGCAGAAATTACCTAGAGAAGCCAAAGTTAGCATCTTTCCAGCGATATTTAAGAAGTGCAGCTGCACCGGCGTCCGGAAATATGGCTTTCACTCTCTAGCAAACATGGAAAGAGAAATTCATTGTCCTGTGAGGATTCATGTTTAACAACTTACACAACATAATGGCTAATGCCAATGATATATACAAAACTGTCCAATCAAGAAGCCAAGGTTTCAGCTATCCTAGTGCTATTAACTTCACACTCTCTAGGTAAGATCTACAATGTACTATACAATCATTTCTTGGCTCCTCACAGAATGAACATCAGTCTTCTTTTTCACATGTGAATTAGATTTCTTATTAAATATGTTCATGTAAATCAGTGTATAATACTCCAACTAACCGGAGATCCTGATCCTTCAATAAGTGTATCAATGAAAACCCTTGACAGTTCCCATAGCTCGGCTTGAGCACCTTCATCATCAAGAAACTGCAATTGAGGGATCAAAAGCTCCACCTGCCAAAGATGAAATGCAGATATAACAAGCGTTGTATATAGCAAGAAACATATATTTGAATTGACCGGCAGACTAAACACAACATCATCACAAATTGTGGATATAATCATTGTACATACAGGAGCATGCCAAATCCTTTTGCAGGCTAGAAGAAGGCTAATTTCACCAATAAGGAGAGAGCTAAATGATTGCACATCTTCTTATTTTAAGGGGGGGACAGAATATAACAAAAACACATGATTTTTACAAGACCAAATTGCTAGACACCACATACGATTGCTCTCAAGCCGCCGGAAGACACGAATTCAGCTGCTGCTTCACCCGATTGTCGAACAGCTCCCTCCAAGTCAGAAGGCAGGCAACTGAGAGAGACATAAGACCAGACAAATTGTATAATGTGAACTAGTTCAGCATACTTGAAAGGTTCAGATAGAAGAATAGCTTGTGTTCATCATGTAGTCACATCAAAACTAACTGTCTGTGCAAAGTTTTTCCGCCTTTCCCTTAACAGCCAGCATTATTGAAACCAGGTTAATATAAGGTAATACACTCTTCTACCAAATTTCAAGCAATCAAAACCCTAAATTACAAACCCTAATCTAAACTATCAGGATGTGAACTACTGAATTCAAGCAAAGGGTTAAAAGAGAGCGGCGAACCTATCATCTTCCTCCTCCTGTTCGCCTTCTTCTTCAACCAGTACCGTTTGGTTTTGCTGTTCTTGGGCAGTGGAAGGAGGGGAAATTTCACCCTCGAATCCGTCAAATTTGGCAAACGTAGTAGTGGTGTTGGTGGTGGAAAGGGATAAGTATGAGGACCGAAATTTCTGGAAACCTAGAGAATGAAAAGATTGGAAAGGAGTAGATGCAATTGGGTTGAAAATTGGAGAAGAAGAAGGCAGCTCATGAGAGCACACGCAGCTCAGGTGGCAAGCTGCCATGGCTGCAAAATATTAGTTTGAGGAGTCCATGGGTGAAGCTAACAAGAAAGAGTAGAAGAAGAGCCTATGATTTTTATCCGCTAGCACCGCTACCTTGATCCTTTCACGTGTGACTACAATTGTTTTTGGGTTTATTCAATTTATTTTTGGATTCTATATTTGATATGAATAACTCTTGAGTGACCATTAACGATCATTATAGGAAAAATTGCACGACGTTTAGGGCTTATATCACTTTGCCTTCAAAAGTTTGTTTTTTTAATAATTTTTTTTTTACCCTAAGATGTGTAAAAAATAACTAATTTTTACGTATTTCAAGTGACCAAAAATCCAAAATTATTAAAAAAAGACTCTTGTAGAGCAAGTGTAGTAAGTTCGTAACATTTTCATAAAAAGAGTGCAAGTACAAGTGGAAAAGAATAGTTTTAAGCATTAACATGAACTATGAACTCTTGCGAGAATTTTGTAACAATTAAAATAGACATAACATATGTGTAGAAGAATTCGTAGCCGTTATAAAACTCCTTCGACCATTACTTGATGAGAGAAAATGCTTCATATTCTACCTCACTTGTGCCTTTGGTGGAGTTTGTTCAAAATTTTAGAATCATGTTTTGTCTCTTCAGTGTGGAAAAAAAATCTTATGAGACTAAAGATTGCTCAAACCAATATTTTGATTTGGGAAAATTGTGTGTATTTTTCATTAACCTTAAAGAGTGTATACGTAGGATTTACATGATATGATAGATCATTTTCTTATCTAAAAGTATATGATATAATTCTATACAACATTAGTAGCTAAGAAAACATATAGGATATATTTAATACTTTCCCTTAAGTTGGAGTATGCGGATGAACAATGTCCAATTTGTCAAGAAAAAAACGGCTCTTACCCAACACCTTGATGAAAAACATCAACATCTTTCTGAGCACTAGAAATGTGAGAAGTGACAATCATGTATGCGAGAACAAATCATGAACATAATGACAATCAACATCGATGTGTTTGGTGTGCTCATGGAATACTAGAGTAGTAGCCATATGTAAGGCCACTTGACTATCACAATAGAGATGCACTAGTGGACTATCGGAGCACAATGAAGAACACCTAAAAAGAACAATAAGGAACATAATTGCGTGATCTCACTATTGGCTGGTACCTCGTATTGTCCTTTAATGTGATCTTTTGGTCCATGCATGCTTGAAATGCAAGTGGAAATTGCAAGAGCTTGATGTTTGTTCAAATCAACCCTTGTTATTCAGTTTTGGGAGGGATTTTATGCTCTCTAAATTTTGCCAGCCAAGTAAAGGGATTCGGAATATGATCCAGCTTGTAAGCATGCTGATCACTTTTAGCTTTTGAAGTACAAAGACATGGTACACCTTTATTGCAACATATGGACGGTGATATGATAAATTTTGATTGGCCTATGTTTACCTAAAGTTTGTACTCATGTTTTTAACATGTAGAGAAGGCAAAGCATGATGAAGAGAAAATGAAGTAACTGCAGGATAGTGGTCACAACTTGCAGTTAAGACTCTCAACCAAAAACCACATTAATTTGTAAGAATCTACAAAATATGTAGGACGGACTTTGAGGCTATAAGCAAGTTCGTATAAGGAAACGCCACGTAGTGGTGTGCAAGAAAGTGCAAGAAAGAGAGAGATCTAACAAGTAATGAGCGTGAGAAGGTACTCAAATTTTTTTATTCCTCCTCCTCCTCACAAGGACTCGAGGCAACATCATAACGGGTAGTGGGTTTATAGGGAGCCCTCCTACAGGGCAATTGGGGTCATGGAAGCCTAAGTATCCAACCGGCATCATTCTATAGAAGAAGGTTATTGTCTGGATCCCCTCGAGAGAGAAAGGCTTCAATTTCAAACCCCAAAGGGGCGCAAAGGCAATATTCTATATTGAACTTTTCTTCAAAAATATAGTGAACTTTTCTTCAAAATCTAAAAGAACTTAATCGTGAAGCATACAAGTTGTGTTATTATTCAAATTAAGCCCCTTAGTTAATTAGGAAAATTAGTAGATGAGGGGCTTTCACGGTTCTACATCTACATTGAGGGTCTGTTCAGCTGCACATAGATTATACACTATAAGAGCTTATTTTTTATATTAGAACTAGCGGTACCCGTCGTGTCATGCACGACTATTACTCACATTTCATATTTTAAACGTATTTTTTTATATCATAAAGAGTATATTAATGTCTGAAAACATTTAATGAAAATTTTAACAAATGAAAATGCTATTTTTTTTCTAGACAACAAAGAAATTGTTTTTCAGATTTATACTACAAAACATATTAGATTATAAAAATATAAAATCATATTTTAATTATAGAGTAAATTAGTAAATAAAATTCACTTACTTTTTCATTGTCTCAAAGTTTGTCACAATTTTGAGACATTATAAGTTTATATGATATAAAAATAAGATGTTTTATGTAATATTTTTTTTGGTTTGATCTTAAACGTTTATTTTATTATGAGATTTAATTATTGTGAATTTGTAATTAAATAAAATATATAAATATATAATGTAAGAATTTAGAAATATAAAATGTGCATAACATGATTCTAATGACTTTACATATTGAAATAAATTAAATATATTAAATTACAGTTAATTTATTACAAAAGATAAAGGCTAAGCTATTATAAACATGAATATATACAATTAATTAAAAGATAATAAATATAAATTTATTGAATATCAAAGATTTAAATAATAATCTAATTAGAAAAAATGGCTTCCATTCTTTAATTCAAAAATTTTAAACTACTTATTACATAAAGGTATTAAAAAGACAATTAAAAACACACCTAATTTATCAAAAAGGATAGAATATATTTTCAAAATTTAAAATTTTCAAAATATCTTCTACAAAAATTGATAACAAAGAATGTAATTAGATTAATTAGATAATGTTGAAGTCCGAAAACACCGATTGTAGTGTAACGCGATGAGAGCAAGAGGTTTGAACTCAACCGAATCAACGAACGGAAGGATAGAAAGTGTTTGGTCGTTTGAAACTCTTAGCGTGATGAAGGTAGCGTTTAAGAGTGCTTTTGTATTGATTTGTAGGATTACAGTAGTAAACAGGCAATCTCTATCGCATTTAGGTGTATCGGGTTACAACGATGATCTTAGCTTGAGATTTAGTCTGTGTTGTTCGCGAGGTTTTTTCGATCCTCTTTCTGGTGCATTGAGCCCGCTATTTATAGTTGAGGCTCGAGCTGAGTTGGAGGGACGTCGATGTGGGACGAGCACCGCATAGATACGTGTCGCCCCTCGGTTGGTTCCTGGGGCGGTGGCCGCGGAGCTTGACCAATCAAAGGCCGGGATGGGGCGTTGCCGCCCACCGCTCCTTCGATGGGACGTTGTCGCCCGCCCACTTGCGTGGATGGGACGGGGGGAAGAGTGCGGGGAGCGCAACCCCTGGGACCGGGCTTCCACCTTGTAAGGAATCATTGATCTGATCGCGATAGCTGTAGAGCTTAGGGCTTGAGGCCAACTTTGAGTGGTCTATATCCGGTCATGTTTTGTTTTGGTAGGGTGTCTCATCGCGTTGACGGTTCCTGGTATCAACACAACCCCATGGACCGGGCCTTGATGCCCTTTCGAGGACGGGTCCAAAAAGGTATTTACGAATCGGAAACGTGATGAGCGGAACGCGCTAGTGTTTTAGCGATGGGAGCGAGCAAGGGCGGCAGGACGAGGAGCGTTGCGAAGAGTGTCGCTGGGTCGCATAGCTTTATGGGCCGCCAGAAAGATGAAGCCCATTCCTTCACGGCCCACCGAAAGTTGGACAAAAGAGCGGTTCCGTCCCTTGCCTTCATCATCTCTTCATTTCAACTTCATTTTCCGCCAATTCACTCCCAAGCCACGCTCGAGCTCCGTCGTCGGCAACTGCTTCGACGAACGACTCTCAACGCCTACGCACCGTCCCGTGACCTTTCTGGTACGTCCTCCCTTTCTCCTTCTTCTCCCTTCTCTGCCTTCTTCTTCTTCCTTTTCTTTTCCGCCTTTTTCTGGGTTTTCGGGCGAGCCCTAGGCCCAGCGACGGTGGCGCCGCTGGTGCCTGTGGCTTCGGGTGCGGACCTCCCCGAGGGCCGCCCTGCTGAGGGTGGGTTTTCCAGCGTTCTGGGCAGTGTGGGGTGTCGCCGCGTCACTGCCCTAAAAAGGTCCGTGGGCCAGGCTTGGGTTGTGCGTTGCTCCAACAACCGTTGTGTGTTAGTGACGACGACGCGCCTGGCCCCAAGGGCTCCGCCGGGGAGAAGAAAGGTCGCGGGTAGGTGAAAAAGGCGTGGGCGAACAGCCTTGGGGAGACGAAGCGTCTCAGGGAGGCGAAGCGTCGGCTCGTCCCATCGCAGTCTCGTCACCGAGACCCGCCTCTAGGGGCCCGCGCTGAGCGCGGTGGAATGTTCCTCCGACACCG
Organism: Polygonum aviculare; assembly: GCA_934048045.1. Lineage (NCBI taxonomy): Eukaryota > Viridiplantae > Streptophyta > Magnoliopsida > Caryophyllales > Polygonaceae > Polygonum > Polygonum aviculare. The sequence goes on along the minus strand of OW204023.1, from coordinate 11,296,797 downwards.
CGCCGGATTTCCAGGCCCTCTGCCCACAGCAGGGCCTTTCGTCCTATAGCGTTCCACCATGTGCTCGCGTCCTATGTTTAGTTGCTTTTCACATTTTGTAAGATTTTCTTCTTTTATGCGTTCATCGCGGCTGGGGTACCGCGCTTGTCTGACTTCGGGTCTTTGCTTTCTTATCTTTTACGTTTACTGCTGGGAATTATCCTGCTTGTGCTTTCATCGCGCTATTTCTTTTATCTTGACTGTCTTTTCCTGTGCACATCATCTCTCTTTTCGTTCCTCCAGGAGCCTCTTTGCTTCCGTGCCCTGGATTTGGGGTTTTCCAGCGACTTCTGCCCTTCAGGTGTGGATCGCGGTCGCAGAATAATGAACTGGGACGACTTCTACGCTCCTGATCCCTCGCTTGAGTACCGGGATATGTCCGTTAGCGATTCACAGAACAACTTCCGAGAGCCCGTTGGTTTGAGCCAGAGCAATCCCACCACGGTGTCCGAGGCTCGTACGAAAAGCGAGTCTTCATCGCGACCTATGGCCCGTTGCAGGCCCTACGACCCTCACGATGAGGCCCCTGACGACGAGGCGTCCACTTTTGGGATCGCGAGGAGCTTTCCCTCGCGGTACCTAACGAGCGTTAGGGCGGCGGTCCCTCGCTTCCGTCAGACCAGGCCTGCGCGCATGGCAGACTATGAGAACCCGGAGACACTGGCCAAGGGTTGTGCGTCCATCCTTACCCTCGAAGAGCTGGACGAGATCGCGGTAGGATACCCTTGGCCAGAAGGGGTGGGGCTCCTGTTGCCTTTGGACGGGGGTAACAGCTACGTTGCCTACGAGGCGGGGCACGTGGTGTACGCGGCGAGCCTTATCGCAGGCTTTAGGATTCCGCTGCCGCACTCGTATCCCAATTCCTATTTGACCTCGAGCTCGCCCCTGCCTCGATGGCTCCTAACTGCTGGAGCTACATCGCGGCGTAATATATAAGGTGTTTGGAGCTGAAGTACCCCCCTTCCGCGGGGCATCTGCAACAGATTCTCACTATAAAAGCAGATAAGAGGGGCATTGTTAACTTCAGCCTTACAAACTGCAATCTCATCATCACTCCCTCCAATGTTGGACCGCGGTGGAGGGAAAAATGGTTCATCGTGCACGACTTCCAGGGCGACGTCATGCTCTGCCCCCTTATTGCCGATAGGTTCCGTCCCTACAAGCGCAGGCGCGGTGCAACGAAACAAGCCGTCGTGGCGAAGAAAACTTTTGCTGCACCCTACAAGAGGGAGCAGCAGGCGTGGCTGACCTAGGAGCGCCTTGAGCGCGCGGGGCTTAGCCTGAGGCCCGAGCCTCCTCGGGAGGTCGAAAAGTCCTCGTCAGCCACCGCGTCCCCGGCGCACACGGGCGAGGGTATTTTTGTTTTCCGGGGTTTCCTTTTGCTTTTATGTATGCTATTTTCGTGTTTTGACCGCGTTAATTGTGATTACTAATGGTTTGCTTTGCAGGTATGGACGTGTTCGCCGCCCTTGCCTCGGGCAAGTCGGCTCCTGCCACTTCTGGGGCTCCCTCTACCGCCAAGACTGGAGGCGGCAAGGAGAAAGCCGCGAAGGCGGGGGATGAGGCCACCGCGAAGGCCCGCGCCGACGCCAAAGGCAAACGAGTGCAGGCGGAGGCCTTGAAGCGTAAGAGCGCGGAGGACGCCGTCCGCGCTGAGGGGGTGTTAGTTAAGAGGTCCAGGCGGGATGTGGCCGCCACTGAGGACCGATCTCTCTCCCCCTCGATGGGACCTGCCCAGATCACCACGGGCTCCGGGAGCCGCCGACATTGGTCGCGGAGGGCGGAGGTGGCGGGCTTTGCGTGCCCTGGGCCTGCTTGGGGTACTTTCAAGGACGGCCAATATGGGTACGTGGAGGAGAGGGAATGGTTCCGGACTCTCAACGCGAAGGAGGTCAAAGGGGAGTGTCAGAAGTATGGCCATATGGTACGCGGTCCCCTCCTCTTTTTGTGTTGACTTGCCATAGTTTCTATCTTTGAATCTGAAACCTGTGTTTTGATTCGTAGGTCAACGCGTGGGTAAACTACCTCCCCGATCGCTTGGTGGAGGAGGAGGAGCGGGCGGAGATAGCGGTTAAAGCCAAAGAGGAGGCGGAGGCGGCACTCCAGGAGCTGCGCGCACAGGCGGAAAAAGATGCCGCGGCGCTTAAGTCTGCCAGGTCCCAGGCCGCGGCACTGAAGAAGGAAGTCGGGGGTTACAAAGCGCGAAACGAGGAGCTGAGCTCGCAGCTGGAAAAAACTAGCAAGCAACTGGAGAGCGCGATACCCGACTTCCTCAACTCGCCGGAGTACATGGAACGACGCGTTGAATATGCGCGGACGGTCCAGGCTCTCAGCGCTGTTACGGCCGCCCTCCAGTACTGTGAAAAGTACAAGGTGAGGTATTTTGCTCCTGACCTCCATCGCCAAATGGGAGTTACTTGGGAGGACGGAGTGGTGAAGCTGCCGCCGGGCGCTAAGGAGGACAACGCGGAGGGAACTGATGCCCCGAACGCCAACCCCGAACCTCTTGCCGCCGACGCGGAAAAAGACGAGACCCCCGAGGACCCTCCCGCTTCTGAGACCACGGTCAATGCCCCCGAGACCTGAGGCCCTTCTCTGCGAAGTCCGAAGATTTGCTTGTTGTTTTTTTTTCTTTTTGCTGGACTGTTATCCCATATGGCCCTTGGGGCCCCAAACACTGTTTATTGCCGCGATGCGGCTGTAAAACACCTTTGACGCGATCAATGCGTCTTAACTACTTTTGCTTTTTGATTATGATGTGCATTTCTTTTCATTCAAAGAATTTTTGCGAAGACTTATCATATCCAACCCCATGCCGAGCTAGGTGCTAGGACCGCGCTCGACACTAAGTTATCATTCAAAGAATTTTTGCGAAGACTTATCATTTCCAACCTCATGCCGAGCTAGGTGCTAGGACCGCGCTCGACACTAAGTTATCATTCAAAGAATCTTTGCGCGCGTTAGCGGACAACCCCAAGCGAGGAAGGCAACTCGGGTTTCCCTAACGACTGTGGAGCTTTTGATGTTTTAAGGCATTATGCGACTGCGAGGGGTGAAACCCAACTCGAGCGCGCCTAAGCGCATCGCGCGCGTTAGCGGACAACCCCAAGCGAGGAAGGCAACTCGGGTTTCCCTAACGATTGTGGAGTTTTTGATGTTTTGAGGCATTATGCGACTGCGAGGGGTGAAACCCAACTCGAGCGCGCCTAAGCGCATCGCGCGCGTTAGCGGACAACCCCAAGCGAGGAAGGCAACTCGGGTTTCCCTAACGACTGTGGAGTTTTTGATGTTTTGAGGCATTATGCGACTGTAAGGGGTGAAACCCAACTCGAGCGCGCCTAAGCGCATCGCGCGCGTTAGCGGACAACCCCAAGCGAGGAAGGCAACTCGGGTTTCCCTAACGACTGTGGAGTTTTTGATGTTTTGAGGCATTATGCGACTGCGAGGGGTGAAACCCAACTCGAGCGCGCCTAAGCGCATCGCGCGCGTTAGCGGACAACCCCAAGCAAGCAAGGCAACTCGGGTTTCCCTAACGACTATGGAGTTTTTGATGTTTTGAGGCATTATGCGACTGCGAGGGGTGAAACCCAACTTGAGCGCACCTAAGCGCATCGCGCGCGTTAGCGGACAACCCCAAGCGAGGAAGGCAACTCGGGTTTCCCTAACAACAAATTTATTGTTTGGACAGCGTACGGTAGTCTCGTTTATTCATATGATAACGGTTGGAATAAAGATTTTTACAAGAGATCACAACGCGGTGATAGCCCTAACTTTTTTACACATAATATTTCTTCAGGCGTGCCTCGTGCCATGTCTTGGCTAGAGTCTGTCTTGTCGTTGGATCGGTGAGTTTGAAGACCCCCGGGACAACTTCTTTGGAAAGGCGGTAGGGCCCTTCCCACTTCGCGTCAAGCTTGCCCCCGTCGGTCCTCCGAAGCGCTAGGTCACCCTCTTTGAGACCGCGGGGCTTGACTCTCTTGTTGTAATATGCCGCGGTCCTTCTCTTGTACTCGACGGAGCGTAGCTCTGCCGTCTCCCGGCGCTCATCGCGAAAATACATTTCCACCTTGAGAGCCTCGTCGTTGGTTAATTGGTCGTAACCCGTGACTCGCGCCGTGGGAAGCATGGATTCGACGGGTACGACGGCATCACTGTCGTACGCCATCGCGAAAGGTGTTTCGCCAGTTGCCCTGCGCGGTGTGGTGCGGTTTGTCCACAAAACAAGCGGCAACAGCTCGGCCCACCGGCCCTGCACGCCATCCAGCCTGCGCCGGAGGTCGTCAAGTATCCTTGCATTGGCATTTTCCACTAGTCCGTTGGACTTTGGGTGAGCAACCGAGGAAAACCTCAACTCGATGCTCAGGCTGGCGTAGAAATCCCGTGTTTCCTCGCTGTCGAACTGGGGGCCGTGGTCTGTCATTATCGCGATAGGAACACCGAAACGGCAAACCACATTCTTCCAGAGAAAGCCGCAGACCTTCGCGTTTGTGATTCGCGCCATCGCCTCGGCCTCCACCCACTTGGTGTAGTAATCGACCAAAACCAGTATAAACTGTACTTGCCCTGCGGCCTTAGGGAAAGGGCCCAGAATGTCCATGGCCCACATCGCGAAAGGGTGTGCTGGTTGGATGCCGCGCAGCTCTCGCACTGGAGCGTGCTGGACGTTTTCGTACCGCTAACACTTGTCGCACTTTTGCACGTACGCCGCCGCATCGCGGCGCAAGGTAGGCCAATAGATCCCCATCCGGATTATCTTGTGGACGAGAGTCCGCCAGGCCGGATGGCCTCCACATATGCTCTCATGGACCTCCTCGAGGACCTCGAGAACGGTGGCCTCGTCCACGCAGAGCAGGTTGGGCTCTGCGTAGCCGCGACGATACAACTTGTCGCCCTCGACGCAGTACCGCGCCGCTTTGAGCTTGAGCTTGCGCGCGCCCATGGCTTCGTCCTGGGGCAACTCCCCAGTTTAGATATATCAGACTATGGGAGCCATCCACCCCTCTGTGGCCAGCGCGAACACCGCCTGGGTGACACCGCGCAGCATTTTCCTCTCGATTATGACCCTGTTGCCGACCTCAGGCGGGAGGGCTGAACCCATCTTGGCCAGTGCGTCGGCCTTGGCGTTCGCCGCACGTGGTATGGACTCAATGGCAAAAGTCTCGAGGCAGGCGATCAACGCCTTGACCTTGGCGCGATATTGAGGCAGAAAACCAATGGTACACTCGTACTGACCACCGACCTGGCGCGCGACCAGCTCAGAATCTGTGAACACCCTTATCTTCCGCGCGCCTACTAGCAGGGCCATCTCAATTCCCGCGATCACCGCCTCATACTCGGCCTCGTTGTTGGTGGCCTCGAAGCCGAAGTTGAGGGCGTGCTCAGATGTGTAGGATGGTCCTTCAAGGACTACCCCCGCACCCGACCCCAGGTCGCAGTGCGAGCCGTCCACAAAGACCCTCCACTCGTCGGGGCTCTCGTCAGTGTCGGGGAAAGTGACCTCCACAACAAAGTCGGCGAGGGCCTGGGCCTTGATCGCGGTCCGCAGATGGTATGAGATGTCAAATTCCGACAACTCGACCGCCCACTTGGTCATTCTTCCCGACAACGCGGGCTGATGCAGGATTTGGCGAAGTGAGAGGTCCGAGAGGACCTGGATGGGATGCGCCTGGAAGTAAGGGCGCAACTTCCTTGCCGCGGTCACAACGGCCAAAGACATCTTCTCCGCGGGGGAGTATCGCTGCTCTGCCGGCTGGAGCACCCTGTTGGTGAAGTATACTGGGTAACTAAAATCGCGGGTAAGGACCGCGCTGACAGTCTGCTGGCTCACGGCAATGTACAACTGCAAATCCTCCCCCGGGACGGGCGGGGAGAGCGTTGGAAGGCTGGTGAGGTAGACCTTTAGAGCCTGAAATGCGCTCTCCATCTCCCCCGTCCAGGTGAAGGTGGTGGTGCTCTTGAGACAGGAGAAGAAAGGAAGGGTGCGGTCCGACAATCTGGAGCAAAAACGGCCAAGATAATTTACGGCACCCGCCAGTCGCTGGACCTCGTTGCGCGAGGCCGGTGAGCGGAGCTCCAACACCGCAGAGACCTTGGCGGGATTGACGTCTATGCCCCTCGCGCTGATCATGAAGCCGAGAAACTTCCCCGACTTTACTCCGAAGACGCACTTCTCCGGATCCAGGCTCATTCGGTGGGCGCGCAGGGTTTGGAAGACCTCGGCCAGGTCGGCCAGGTGCTCCTGCGCGCTGTGGCTCATGACCACAATGTCATCGACGTAAGCCGAGACGCTGCGCTTCAACTGCTTCTGGAAGACGTGGTCTACCAGGCGCTGGAAAGTGGCCCCCGCGTTCTTCAAACCGAAGGGCATCACCCTGTAACAGAAAGTCCCGCGTTGAGTGATGAACGAGGTAGACTCCTGATCCAGAGGATCCATGGCTATCTGATTATAGCCGGAATAGGCGTCGAGGAAGCTCAGCGCGGTGTGACCGGCGGTGGAGTCGACCAGATCATCAATGGAGGGCAGGGGGTAGTTGTCTGTGGGGCAGGCTTTGTTGAGGTCCTTGAAGTCGACACACATCCGCCACTTCCCGTTGGACTTCTTCACCAGCACGACATTGGAGAGCCAAGTAGGATACTTGACCTCGCGAATGAAGTTGGCGCGTAGGAGCTTCTCAACCTCATCATTTGCCGCGCTGGCGCGCTCCTCGTTGGTCTTTCGTCGCCTTTGACAGACGGGTCGGGACCCCGGGCTCACGCGGAGTGAATGGAGCGCCACCTCGGGAGGGACGCACTTCAGGTCCGTCGCCGTCCACGCGAACACATCGCGAGAACGGGCCAGGAGACTTTGCAGGCTTTCGGCGTCCGCTCCGGTCATGCAGTCCCTGACAAATAGTTTCTCGGTTGCGTCGTGGAAAGGGGCAATGGCGACCTTCTCAAAGTCACCGAGGGGCTCGCGCTCACGCTCCTGTCGTACGTCCAACTCCGTACTGGCACCTCCCGCGATAACGTACGCGGCGGGGCGAGCGCGGGTTGACGCCTCATAGCACTTTCGTGCCTCGATCTGCTGGCCATGGGCGACACCCACGCGGTCCTCAACGGGAAACTTCAAGACCAGGTGATAGATGGACGCGATAGCCTGGAACTTCATCAATGAAGTCCGTCCCATTATTGCGTTGTAGATGGATGGGAGCCGAACGACAGTGAACTCGATGGGCTCAGTCCGGCGGGCGTCTTTACCGTCTCCCAAGGTCATATCCAGGGTGATCAACCCCGCGACGTCGACCTCGTTGCCGGAGAAGCAAGTGAGCTTCCCAGCGTAGGGTAGGAGCATGGCCGGTGAGATGCCGAGTTGTGCGAACGCGTCGTAGTACAAGATGTCCACCGATGCTCCTGTATCGACCATGATCCTCTCGACTATTTTGGTGGCGACGACCGCGTGTACCACCAGAGGATCCGTGTGCGGAGTGATGAGCTCGCGGGAATCGCTGGGTCGGAAAATGATGTCGGCGTGAGGGACTCCGGCCGCACCCAAGCTGTTGATGGAGCCGCCGGAAGTAGAAGCGCGAGCATAACGCTTCCTTTCCCCGCCGCTGGACCCTGTGAGGGTGGACCCCCCCGCGATGGTGTTGATATAGATGTTCGGGTCGTTCGGATTGACACCTCCTCTCGCGGGTGCCGTACCGGCCAAAGTATTCGCCTGTGCCGGCTGACCGCCGCCACCGTGGGGTCCGAGGGGCGTGGTGTTAGCCCCGGTGTGTGGGTCGTTGTTGCTCAGCCCGTTGCCACCGCGGTTGTTGCGTGGCCCGCGGTATCCTTGATACCCGCGGCCATGACGCCCTCCACCCCGGTAATGGCCGCCGCGCTGCCCGACCTGAGGCTTTGTTGGCGTGGTGGACACGGTGAGGGCCTCCGGGGTGGTTTTGGCCTTTCTCTTGCCGCGATCCTGCGTGGGCTTTCCTGTTGCGTCCTCCGCGAAGACGCGCTTGGTGATGGCGTTGCAGGCGTCCTCGTAGGTGTGCAGGGTTTTCCCGCACATCTTGACCTTGAAGGTCCCATCGCGGAGGTTGTGGATTAACATGTCGCGTGCGGAGGTGTCATTGAGGTGAGGCACCTCCGACGCCGCGTTGACGAATCGGGTGAAGAAGGTCGCCAGGGTCTCCTCCTCTCCTTGTGTCACGCCCATGAGGTCCTTCGTTGTCTTCATACGCGTTCGTGACCCGCTGAAGTGGGACATGAAACGCTTTGTCAGATCCTTGAAGGACCTGATGGAACCCACTGGGAGGTTGGTGAACCACCTCATCCCGGCAGCCTTGAGGGTGGAGGGAAAGACCCGACAGTACATGGCGTCATTGTAGGTGTTGAACGTCATGTGCGCGAAGAACTGCCTGACATGCTCCCCTGGATCTTTCGTGCCGTCGAACTGTAGTGTTGCTGACGGCTTTTGGAACCCCTTGGGCATGGGCTCCTCTTGTATGAACTCGGCGAAAGGGCTTCCATATGAGGTGCCGCGGTCGTCCACCATCATGTTGCTTCGGGAGCCAGAGCGCGTGGACTGAGGCCGAGAGCTGGAGCGTCCTCGTGATATGCTCATGTCCTCGCTCGAGCTCCCTGGAGGGGGTGTGTGGTATGCCTGACCCGGCCCGTAGCCCGCGGCGTAAGCGGGTACATATGGCTGGTGGGGCATCGGGTAAGCACCCTGGCCGTGCTGCATGGGGTATGCCCCTTGGCCGTAGTGGTACGCGGGAGCGTACCCTTGGAAGTTGGGGTTTGGAGGCGACAACGCGTTGGGAGCCTCTTGGTCCACCTCCTGGCCGGTCGAGCTCCCGTTGGTGGTAGAGTATTCCTCTACGTAGGGCTCCTGCACGGGCGCATACTCTTGGTAGTATTGCGCGTGTACGTACCCTTGGAACGGGGCTTGCGGCTGGAAACCCTGCTGGAAGCCGGGGTTCCAGCCGGGCATAGCCTGTGGTTGCTGCGCGGGCGGGCCCCAGCCGGGCATGGGTGCAGCCTGGGGCATCGCGGGTGGTGACCCGTAGTACCACGGAGGTGGTGGTTGCATCCCGAAGGCCGTGCCATCCGCGTAGTAAGCGTTGTTGCTGTTAGCGTCCATTACCTAGCGTTGGTTGAAACGGTGCTTTCTTAGTTTGAGAAAGGTCCCCACGGACGGCGCCAATGTTGAAGTCCGAAAACACCGATTGTAGTGTAACGCGATGAGAGCAAGAGGTTTGAACTCAACCGAATCAACGAACGGAAGGATAGAAAGTGTTTGGTCGTTTAAAGCTCTTAGCGCTATGAAGGTAGCGTTTAAGAGTGCTTTTGTATTGATTTGTAGGATTACAACAATAAACAGGCAATCTCTATCGTGTTTAGGTGTATCGGGTTACAACGATGATCTTAGCTTGAGATTTAGTCTGTGTTGTTCGCGAGGTTTTTTCGATCCTCTTTCTGGTGCGTTGAGCCCGCTATTTATAGTTGAGGCTCGAGCTGAGTTGGAGGGACGTCGATGTGGGACGAGCACCGCATAGATACGTGTCGCCCCTCGGTTGGTTCCTGGGGCGGTGGCCGCGGAGCTTGACCAATCAAAGGCCTGGATGGGACGTTGCCGCCCAACGCTCCTTCGATGGGACGTTGCCGCCCGCCCACTTGCGTGGATGGGACGGGGGGAAGAGCGCGGGGAGTGCAACCCCTGGGACCGGGCGTCCACCTTGTAAGGAATCATTGATCTGATCGCGATAGCTGCAGAGCTTAGGGCTTGAGGCCAACTTTGAGTGGTCTATATCCGGTCATGTTTTGTTTTGGTAGGGTGTCTCATCGCGTTGACGGTTCCTGGTATCAACAGATAACATGAACAAAATTTAATTATTTAAACATGAGAGATATAAGATAAGTTTTTACGAACATGATAAAATATAAATTAAGTAAATTTTAATAATTATAAATTGATTTAATATCAAAGATAAAAATAACAATTTCCGTAGAAAAAGGGTTTTTGATTTACAATTATTTTTTAAATTCGATTTTCTAAAATTACTTCTTATTTAAATATATTAAAAAGACAATTAAAAAGATAAGTGAATATCTTACCAAAATCCAAACAACTTAAGATATCTTTTATATAAATAGATAATAGTGAATTTGATTAAATGAGTTAAAATAAGGTGGGACCAGAATTAATGTGGAGGCTCAAAAAGTTTCGGCTTTAATATATAGTATATATAGTATAGATAGATTGGATTATTGTGTATCTTTTATAGAAGAACATTGAAGATAAAATTATTTAAGAAATCTAAAATTCAATATAGATAGTATGAATTTAAAGATAAAATTGAGAATTAGATAATTAAGGAAAATAGAAGATATAGAGTTGTTATTATCTATTTGAATTGAAAAAAAAAGAGTTAAAATAAAGCAGGGCCAGAATTAACGTAAAGGCTCGAAATTCCTGAGTTTTAATATATAAATATAGATTTGAGGATTACATAATAAAGGAAAATGATATAAAACTTTTATTATCTATTTAAGTTTTTTTTTTAAAATCAAGCGGGACGTTATCAATTTGGCACATGCATTTTACTTAACTTGGCATCACGGTATCTAAACCGGAGGTATGATCTATACGTTAATCCGTGGTATTCAAATTTTTTTTTTCGGTCGAACGTGGTATACAAATTATTAAGTGATATAAGATGGATTTGAATTAACCACTCAAGCTGTAAACGGCCAAATTTCGTTCATATATGCAATATGCATGCATGTATAATGTATTACCTCTTAGTTATCTTTAACAAAATTGGCTGGATCTTAAACATAAGAACAACCCAAATTCACGAATTTAATTATATGTGTACTATATTAAGCATAATAAATTTAAAATCGAATTGTACGTGCATATGATATGGTGAAATTTATTATTAGTACGTGTGTAGTAATGAATTTACTCTAAGAAAATTAATTATGGAATGATGTACCTTGATGTATATATTATTTAAGGAAATTAAATATAATAAAAGAAAATTATAGATAGATAAAATTAAAGATAAAATTATTTAAGGAAAATAAAATTATAGATAGATAGTATGACTTTGAAGATAAATTTTAGGATTACATAATAAAGGAAAATGATATAAAGCTTTTGTTATCTATTTGAGTTGAAAGAAAAAAAATTAAAATCAAGCGGGGCCAGAATCAACGTGGTGGCTCGAAAACGGTCGGCTTTTATAATATATATTGATGATTGATGTGTGTCCAAGAGAGGAGTGAAATATCTAGAACCACAAAAATAAGTATTTATAGTGCATTGTTTTGAACAGGCTTGAATCGCGAAGTAATTTCTTAAGGACATTGCATAACGCAAATTTGAGCTTGAAAGTTTATTAATAGACGAGTATGACGGGATTTTATGCAGAAGTGACGCCGAGGACGTAAAAAAGTAATTAAATGGCTAGTGGCCAGATGGTACAATCAACGGCCAGATGAGGTTCATGGGGCCTAGGTGCGTTTTCCTTTTCTTTGAATAAAAAAACGCACAGGCACCGAAATTATTCAAAGTAGCCGTTTGCTTTGCATTTCTTTTAACTTTTATTTAAAAACTGGGATAGAATCGACCGTTGGATGCACGGTATCTCTAACTCAGTTGCAGCTTCCCCTTTCCATCTCAAGTTGATGTGTTTTTGCAGCTCCCTCCTCCTGTTTGACCCACTTCTTCTCTTCTGAGTGCCTTAAGCGCTCCGAACCCACTTTTCTGTGTGTCTGTCCAGTAGGAAGAACTAAAAAATGGTGGCCAGAACCCCACCAAAGCAGCCCAGGAAGCTCATGGTGGCTCCTCTCAATCCCACCCTCCTCAGAGAAACTGTAAAGAAGGTACCAATCCCATTTTAAATACCTTAATTCCTCTCTTTTGTGGGTTCTTAGATTGGGTGGACCATTCAATCTTTTTTCCCCCCAATTACTTGTTAAAGAATTTCCATTTGGGAGCATCTAATAATGTTTGTAGTGGGTATGGGGGTTTCTTCTTGATACTCAACTCAATGGCTTCAATATTTTTGTTGTGGGTTTTGTGTGGTGAAGGTGGATCAGTGTATGGCTAGGCTGCAAGAGCTGCAATACACTGTCACCGGCGGCAACAAGGTGGTGGCCGGCGTCAATCTCAGCCCCAGGAGCACCCGAGGCTACTTGAAGGCCAGCCTTCGTTGCAAACAGGAATCTGTCAGGTGTTGTTCTTCTTCCCCCTTTCCATTTTTTCATCACAAGTCTTCCCCAGATTTACCTGGTCACAAACAATCAAGATATCCGATTTGGAATTTCAGGATCTCATCCCCCCAACTTCCTCAATTTATGGAAATTTCTTCACAAATCAACTTTTTCTCACATTCCGGCAGGAAAGTTTTGATCTTTACATGGAAATAGGGAAGATAATTTCTATTAGGGAGATAATCTGTAAATCTTGAGTTGTTAAAGACCGGGATGTTACCATGAATCCTCTCAATTTTGGTTGCAGCATTTTTCATTTTACTGAACATTGTGTGGTTAAATGTTTGCCAGGATTAAAGGTGGCAAAAGATCACCAACCGGAAAGCTTCCATTCACTACCACAGGTTCCTTTCGCTCTTCAACTATAACCTTCAGATCTCATAAATTGACTCATCTGCTCAACAACTCACATAAAATTTGATTCATCCAAAACAGGGGATTGGCGCCTGATGTCATTGCCGGCGATGCTTCTGGACGAAACCGTGGGAGAAATCCTACAAGCCAGCAAATTCGCCAACGACATTGCTCAAACCATCTCCAAACCCTCCTCCGTTCAGCCAACATCCCCCTCCGACGATCCCAAAACTCCGGTCACCATCCGTCGGAAACAGAGACCTTCCGATCCGGACAACGCCGCAGGCGGAATCGAATCTCGGCGAAAGCGGGAAAAGCTGCGGATAATCCGATCGGAGTCCATCACTCCAGCGGTCCAACGAGCCCGATCTCGGATCAATTTCAAGGTCCCGTCGCCAAAGAGGGCGGAATTGGAGGAGATTGAGACTCGCCATTTCGGCATCAACTCGGATTCGAACCAAATTAGATACTCGGCGAACAGAGTGTCGCCGAGGCACAGGCCGTGGGCCAAAAAGGCGGTGCTCTTCCCGAACCCGCTCTTCAACTCGTCGCCTACCAAGCAAGGCCAGAGGCTCTGCAAGACGAAATCGCCTGTGATCGCCAGGAAGAGTGGGGGAGATCACCAGAGTCCGCACAAGTTCGTGATCAAATCGCCGAGGGAGGCGAACTCGAAGTTTCAGGTGCGGATCAGGAGTCCGGTGTCGGTGGCGAAGATATCGCCGCCGAGGAGGGCGTCGCCGCTGAAGATGATGGCGACGGCGACGGCGGCTAAGCTGAGGAGGTCGCTGTCGCCGGCGAGGTTGGCGAGTAGGCTGATGTCGCCGATGAAGAGTAGGAGAAATAGTGGTGTCTTCGGTGGCGGAGGGGTGGTGAGTGGGCTCAAAGAGCGGCCCAGTGTGACGGCCATGAGAATGTCGACACGCAAGATTTGAGGGGTTTTGGTTGGAGAGTGAGTGAGGCTTCCGAATTTCAACGTTCTGGTTGGAAACTTCTTTTCATTTTTTTTTAAATTTATTTATATCTATTTTCACCTTGTACAAGAAAAAAGTCGTAATTGGTCTTCTACTACTGCTGTATTTGAATTGCTCTTCTTTTATGTAATCTAATACGCAAATAACATCATTCCATTAGTGTGCAGATGACATTCCATTAGGGTAAACTTTAAATAAATTTCTTTTCATTTTTTTTTAAATTTATTTATATCTATTTTCACCTTGTACAAGAAAAAAGTCGTAATTGGTCTTCTACTACTGCTGTATTTGAATTGCTCTTCTTTTATGTAATCTAATACGCAAATAACATCATTCCATTAGTGTGCAGATGACATTCCATTAGGGTAAACTTTAGTCTTGGCCCACGTTAGTTGAATTGGTGGATCCGGTTATGAGTGATTTCGGAATTCAAATTGGACCGAAACAATTCTAACAAATAACAAAAAGTATCTAGCAGAATGAAGATATGTCAATTGGAATCATGGGTTGTGTACTTGTGTCGCATCTCGGTAGGAAGAGAATATTTTTAAGAGAAAAATTATTATATGTGTAGTGAAAAATATGAAAAGTAAAAAGGATGGTACCATTCTTAAGAGGGGATACAAATATTTTTTAAATGAAAATATTTTTTGGCTCCTAAAAAGTACAAGTCTAATTGTCGGTTTAGTAAACTCAAGTTGAAATCAGGCAATTTGTCGGTTCAATGATTTAGAGTTTTGCCAAATTTAAACCTCGTTGTGATGGTTTGGTTTGATAAGAGTCGGTGTGGAGTCATATCGAGCCTTGGGGGTCAAGGCGACGAGTCGAGTCCAACGTGGATCAAACTCACGTGAAGGGCGGTAGAGGAGACAAAGGAAAATTAGGACAAATTAATTTCTTGATTAGTTAATGACCAAGGCAAACAAGGAGTAATAAAGCTAAGTCCTACGGTTCAAAAAAGGCTTCCCGAGAAAGAACCGTTAAAAAAATCCGAGAAGAGAGATAAACTCTAGTTTATAAAATTATAAATTTAAGAGAACTAAATTAAATAAACAAATTTTATTCTTCATATCGTCTCGGACAACGGCGCTCCCTCGTGTGTCTCGTATTGTTAGTCATGCTGCTCGATTGTTCCGTATCATTCTCTACCCCGATGAGAGTCGGCTTGTCTTCAAGCCATAAATCAGGGAAGGATTGTTGCAACTTGTCCACCATGACGAAGTTTATGATTTTATAAGCTAGTTTTGCTAAAAAAAAAAAAAGATTTTATAAGCTAGAGTTAGTCATCCCACTCGACCAACTACATGTAACGCAACTATCCATCAATCAGCACTTCACGTGTGGCAGTGGCCCGGTCATGAAATCAACCTGTTGTACAAGAAGTAGACATGTAAGGAATTCGGGGTGATAGACGAGCCATCGATGAGAAATGGCTTGAGCAAGGAGACATGGAACACATTATGTATGCGAGCGGTGGCCGGCAATTCCAGTCTATAGGCAACGGGCCCAATGCACTCAATGATCTTAAACGGCCCATAAAAGCAGCGAGCGAGCAAGCTTAGAAGATAGAGGTCAGGCCATAAAATGTTGTCTATAAGGTTGAAGTTTCATGAGTACCTGATCACCAACCTGAAACTCAATGTCATGTCGATGCTTATTGGCCTGAAATGTCATCCACTGTTGCATTTTAAGCAAGTTAGACCGAATCAACTCAAGAAACCACTCTTGGTCGCGGATGGCCTCCACTACAACGGAGCGTGGTCTGTAGGGAGGGTGGCGCGAGCAACGGGTAGCGCTTCCCGACCATACAAGGACTCGAATGGCGACATGTCCAAGCCCTTGTGGAACATAGAATTTAATGCAAGCTCAACCCATGGTAAAAATTCAAACTAACGTCGGGGTTGACCCTGGGTAAAAGCACACAGGTACAGTTCCAAACATCTATTCTTGGCCTTTGTCTGCCCCTTTGTCTGGGGATGATATGATGTAATATGACGAAGCTTAGTACCGCTAAGACGATGCAATTCCGTCCAAAAGGCACTGTGAAATATAGGATCTCGGTCGGACATAATGTGAGGTCAGAATGCGGTGTAACTTCACCACAATATCAACAAACACAACAACTACTTTAGGCGCATCAAATGATCGAAGATCCAAGAGCGCCAAAATGCGCATACTTAGAGAGTCGGTCAACGACCACCAAAATCGTGGTATGGTGACGAGATGGTGGTAGACTTGTGATAAGATCCATGGAGACTTCATTCCAAACCTGCCGAGGAACGGACAAGGATTGAAGTAGGCCTACAGGCTTACTCGTTTTGTACTTGTTGGAATGACATATGAGACAAGAATCAACAAATCGCTTCACGCCGTCTTACATGCCTTTCCAAAAGAAGACATCGACAACGCGACGAAAAGTCCTATCGACCCTAAGGTGACCCGCACTAGGAGCCATATGAAACTCTGTCAAAATTTCTGCCTTAATCGGGGAAGCAAATTCCATGACCAAACAATGCCCATAATATAGAATGATGTCATTCACCTTGAAGCTAAGGGGGTGGCCAATGTACCCGCAGTCGCGGCAATGTGCCAAGCTTTCAAGTCGTCGAGGGTGGAGTTCTCTTGGCGTAACCGGTGGAGCAACTTTGGCAGCGGTGTCGACAAGGATAGAAACTGTTGTAAGGTTGCCTCGTCGTCGATCATGCACCTAGAAAGGGCGTCCATGACCTGCTTGAGTTTCTTGAGTAGCTTCATTGTTGCCTTGACTTGCTTGCTCTGTTTGTGTTGCATTGACCACACCCATGCTTCATCTAGTGCCTACATAGGGGCTTCAACTTGTAGTGGTAGAGTCCCTTGTGCTCCCATTCTTTTCTTGTTGAAATGAGGCAAATCATAGCATTATCACTCTTTACTTTTAGAATCTCATTAACATACTAAATTGACATCCACACATTAGCTAGTCTTTGGCTCTAGCTAAAAAAGGCTCCATGCACAACATCTAGCATGTTATCTACATCCCTAAGCATTTTTTTTATGCATCAAGGACTGAATACTCCTAAGATCTGACGGGGGCGCCCCTCTTTTTACCCCGACCGGAATCACCGGAAAGCATGCAACCGACTGGTCTAATCGGAACATTTTTTTAAAATCAAACAATACATTGGCTGCATCTGTCATCTTCTACCTTGAGAGGAGGAGAAATCAATCTCCCTTTCAGCTACACCTGCCTTAATCAATTCTTTATGACAGCTACACATATTTCTTCTTATTCACATACGTTAATATATCCTAATTATTTTTGTGTTTAAATAGGTTAGCTACCTAATGAAATTATGCATTTGTTATTCCCTATTTTGAGTGCCCAGTTTTAATAATTGTCAAAACTCGATTAATCGATCAAAATCAATTTGAATTGACCAAAAAGTTTACGGTTTAACCTCAACTCGAAAATTAGCACGTCAAAAAAAAAGGCCAAATCCAATTAATCTAAATTTGATTAACCTGAAACACGAAACTCGTTCGGTTTATCCGACTTATCATATTTGCCAAATAAATAAAACTCATTTTAAATATTGCAATACATTTTACTACTCAAAATTATACAACACTTTTATATTATTAATAACTAGTTGAAGTAAATCAATTCATACGTCAAGAAGGTCTAAATGTTTATATATTAACCGAAACCAATTTATACGTCAAGAAGGTCAAATATGTACAGACTTAATATAATAAATTTTTATAAAACTATAACACTTTTTAATTATTTTAATTTTTGGTCAGTTCCGAAATTGGGTGAAACCGGCCGAAACCAAAATCGGGACCAGAACCAAGGAACCGGCCAAGGAACGCTTCCGGTCTAGTTTTACAAAATTTGTAATCGGAAATCGTTGGTTCCGGAACCCGATCCACATTTACAGATGCACACAATTTCATTACGTAGTTAAGCCATTAAAACCCAAAATTGATTAAGATATATAATACGCAAATAACAAATACTAACCATCTATGTCTGACGTTGCCCGGACCGCTAGTTTAATAAAGTATTACTTTGTTTTTTCATCGTATGTTTATGTCCATACTTTCGTCGATTAATATCTTGATATAAAAAATATACTTAATGTCTTGGTTTTAACAATTCGTAAGACAATGTTATCCGTCTATATGCTCCATATGACGGGTTGTTCAAATATAAATCACTATAACTATAATCAAATGATTTATAAGTTTGTACCGTAATCATATATTCAATCAAACAATTAACATATGATAATTTGATAATCAAATGTATGCATTTATTGTCAAAAAAATGCAAAATACATGTAGATAAGATAAGATTTATAAGAGACTTGAGTCTAATGTGAATATATCATCTTTAATTGCGAAGAATTTCAAGGGGTGTGTCATGTTATTACGGTGAGATTTGAAGAAAACATTACATGCTATCAAAAAATAAGGATGTGTTATGTTAATTATTACAATAAGATAATATAATATAATAACGTAGTAACATCTTTACAACTTGAAAAAGGCCACACAGCCAATTGCTTTAATGTTGTCAATTCACGTCAGTTCCTTTTTTTTTATTTTAATCTTTACAAACCCTTGGAGTTTCTTGGCGTTAAATTAGCTTCCTTGTTACATTAATTTCCATCCCACCTCATTTCTCCATTTTCCTAATCGTAAATCACCCTCATTCTTAGGGCAACACGTTGGAATTCAATTGGGTTGATTCCCGTTGAAATTAAAGAATACGTATTCGCCGGCTACCTCTTCATCTTTTGTAATTGACCTGGCTGTGTCGGCATTGAAGATCTCTTCACCTTCTGCTTATAAGTTCATTCCCTTTCTTTGCTTCTTGTGTTGATTTCATAGGATTGGGTTGCATCAGTTAGCTGCCCCTTCATTTCCAAGAATTGATTGTGGTGATAAGTTGAGGTACACCAGGAGTCATGCCCCGACAACATATATACACACAAAGCCCTCCGAACTCCCATATTTGGGCTTGCAATTGTCTTCCACCATGGCAGTGAAATGGAGGGTACAAGAATCTGTGCATCGCATAGGTATCCCGAGGAGCACGATTACGAGGGAGCGGGCAAGGACTTTTGTCAAAATCGGGTTCAAGTCTCTCAACCTTTGTGGTACGTTTCTCGATCTCCTTTCGCAGAATTCACCCTTGATTACACTTGCCTACCTTCTCGGTTTTTGCTGAATATTTTGCTTAATGTTGCGTAGGTGTGAGGCATTTTCGACATACCCGAGAACTTATGATGATCTTCTTCATGCCGACGGCCTCTTCACTATTAATCAAATTTGATCGAGTCCACCTTCTATATGCCGACATACCCGTAGGTGTGAGGTAAATTTGATCGAGTCCACCTTCTACATGCCGACATACCCGTAGGCTAGGTTGCACGGACACGGACACGGGTGTCCGAAACGGAAACGGGGGGAAACGGCAATTCTTAAAAATAGTGAAAATGGAAACGGCGAGGAAACGCCAATATATATTATATATCATTTTAAAGCACTTGTTATAGTTTATACAACTACATTAATAAGAGTCATATATGTGATAATTCAATGATAATTATAGCAAATACATGATAACAACCATTAAACTTAAAGCAGAAATTTTTAGGATATGCTATATAGTATACACTTAGCTTTATTGTTAAACGAAAGGGATGGGCTGGGCGAAAGGGATCAGTTAAACGAAAGGGATGGGATGGGCGAAAGGGATGGACGATGACAGAGGAGAGGAGTCGGCAACAGAGAAGCGAAGGACCGGCGACAGAGAAGCGAAGACCAGTGACAGACTCAAGAGGAGTCGGCAACTGGAGTCGGTCGGGAATCTGGAGAGAATCAAATTGTGTTCTCGTGAGCGTCACAGACAGAGATGTGATTTAGGGCAAGTCACCGAGCAGTGTTTCCAAAATACCCAGAAACGTTTCCCTTTCCTTTAAATCCCGTTTCCAAAAACCGACGACCGTTTCCGCATCGGAGAAACGTTTCCGGGACCGTTTCCGGCCGTGTCCCGGCGTTTCCGCGGCGCTTCCGCGGCGCTTCCCCGCTTCCCTGTGTCCGACACCCCAATTTTTTTTTAACGTGTCCGTGTAACCTAGCCCGTAGGTGTTAGGTAAATTTGATCGAGTCCACCTTCTATACGCCTTCTTGCCTTTCCAGTTTCTATCGGCTTGACTCAGTTTATTGGTTTCGACAGGTGCGACATGAAATTTATCTCTTAGAGATAGATCGAATTCTCTGTCCAAACGGGTACGCGATCATCCGAGAATCCAACTACTTCACCGATGCCATTTCCACCATTGTAAAGGGAATGAGATGGAGTTGCAGGAAAGAAGACACTGAGTATGTTGCTCATAATGAGTAGATTCTTGACTGCCAGAAGCTTTGGTACTCACAGCAAAGTTCAACTTGATTTATTAGTCCAAGTTGATTTAATCAGTCTCCTAAACCTGGTTTTAAGTGTGGATAATACAAGGATAAGGAAAGTGCTCAGAGAAGGCTCATACAAGGAGGAGTACTTTGAAATCATACAACATTAAAGGTTGATAATGATATAGTGATAAAAAAAAAATTGATTTTGTATCAAATTAAATTCCAAAATACTGAATTTCAGACAAGAATTGAAGCATTGTATGAACACTCATATTGAAGAATTGTATGAATGTTTATCAAATTATTACGTAATGTTACATTATTTAGGCTGAGTAGGACCAAGACAGAGCTGCAGTTGGTGGCAGATTGGAGTCTAGAGTTGTTGGTGGAGGAGTCTAGAGCTGCAGTTGGTGGCAGATTGGAAGCTTGGAGAGAGAGATTAGAATCCAAGGGGTTTAGGCTGAGTAGGACCAAGACAGAGTATATGAAGTTCATTTTCGGTCAGGACGTTGAGTCTGGGAGTGAGGTGCGGCTAGGAGGTGAAGTCATTGCGAAGAAGAATAGCTTTAAGTATCTGGGATCAGTTCTGCAAAATGACGGGTGTATTGATGAGGATGTTAGGTCCCGAATTCAAAGAGGTTGGCAAAAGTGGAGAGCAGCTTCAGGGGTTTTGTGCGACAAGAAGATTCCGCTCAAGCTCAAGGGAAAGTTTTACAGATCGGTTATTAGGCCGGCGGTTCTATATGGGGCAGAATGTTGGCCTACGACGAAGGCCCAGGAACAGAAGCTTGCAGTCGCAGAAATGAGAATGCTCAGATGGATGTGTGGCCTCACGAGGTTGGATAAGATTAGGAACGAGGAGATCAGAAGCAGACTGGGGGTGGCTAGCATAGAGGATAAACTCCGAGAAACGAGACTCCGTTGGTTTGGCCATGTTCAGAGGCGTAGTCCGGATGCTATAGTCAGAAGGTGTGAGCGTTTGGAGTTAGAGGTGTACAGAAGAGCTCGAGGTCGTTCGAAGAAGCGTTGGTTAGACAACATAAAGCAGGACATTGGCTTGTTAGGTATTTCTGTCGAGTTGGCGCAGTGCAGAGAGCTTTGGAGGGAGAAGATCTCGGTTTTAGATAACTAGTTGCTTGTTCGTGGAGCTTGGCGTAGCTACTAATTTGTTCTGTTAGTTTTAGTATTCTCTTGGCTTTGCCTTTCTTTTCTTTTCTTTTATTTTCTTTTCTTTGATTTCTCGTTTTAGCTTTAGCATTAGATGCGTTGTTGTGTTTAGGCTGTTCAGTTGAGTTTGTTGAGTGTTTCCTCTTGGGTCGTTCTGGGCGCATTCCATCTAGGTTTGGAATGTCCCCATCCTGACCCACCAGATCCTGCTTTTGCGGGTTTCCCCTGGGTAAATGTTGTTGTTGTTGTTGTTGTTACATTATTTATTTACTATCATAATATATATATATATATGTGTGTGTTGCTCTGTTGATATATAGACTTTTATTAATCAAATTTGTTGATTAATAATTAATTCAATCTTAGTTCCAAATACTGAATTTTTTTATTCATTAGTCTATTTTTTTATTTGTATATTCATTATTTATTTTTATATACGTAGTGATATTCTTTTAAGAAAATTTATTAAAAAATGTCAAGCAATATATATTAACAAGATAAGTTATTTTTATTGATAAAAATTCCAATTATGCATAGTTTGTTTAATTGAGAGTTATATTGTATCTTATTTATGAAAATATTCATTAAATAAAAAATTCTCATAATATACATGTCCCGTGCATATACATGAACCTGTTTTCCTATAAATAACAAAACTCCTGGAAATTGCCCGTCCTTCGGACGGGCCAACCTTGCTAGTATATCCTATAGCTCATTAGGATGAATTGAAGTGTTTGTATTTAATGGAAAAAATTCAAATTTTAAAGTAGATTAGATAGATAAGAAATAAATTTAATAAGATAATATAACAATAGCATATTACATTGAACAAAATAACTTAATTAAAAAGAAATCAATTCAAGATATTTAATGGTGAAAAATAATTTACATGTATGTTAAATAGACAAGAACTAAATTCAATTAGATAGAATATAGTATTAAATAATAACAGTAATAGCAATAGCATATTACATTAAACATAATACAACTTAATTGAAGCAAATCAATTCAATGCATTTAATGTCAAAAAATTTCAACCTTACATGAAGATAGATGTGCAATTAATTAATTTGTGTTGCTCAAAAAAAAATTAATTAGTGTGTGTACAATTGAAATGGAGGTTGGTTCATTCCCTTGCAATTAATTGAGATAACAATGTCGATGCCGGTGTTTGAATACGAAACACATTTTTATCAAATTTTTTAAAAATCCTTGCGGTCAAACTCGTTGGGTGCACAAAAGTGGGGTGCTCTTCGTCACTTTCCCGACCATGGCCCCTCCGAACGCCTCTCCGACACTCCCGCCGATGAAGATCGCCAGCCAGGGCGCCGTTGACGCTGACGAGGGGGACCGCTCCTTGGTCGAGCAGACGGAGGAGCTCATGAAGGTGGACATATTGGTCCTTTTATCCTCACAAGGAGTCAAGGACTACTTTCCACCCATCATCGATGATTTGGATTCTCTCATCCTGTCCAATCTTCAACAAACAATAGTTAGAGCTCGTAGTGCAAATTTGTAGCGACGATTGCTGACAAATTCTGTCGGTGGCAGCTTCCTCTCTGGATATTAGAAGGTGAATGGCTTCTTATAGCTATGTTGGTTATTATCAATTTTTCCTTTTTCACAAAGAAAGGTCGTGCAGATTGTAGTCTAGGGAGATTTGTGCCAAACACAATTGTGTTCGAGAATATTAAACCTTTGCAGCGGTTTAGTACCAAGCAACAACAATTTGTAGTGTTGTACACCTATTTTTCACAAAGAAAGATCAGGCTTTTGCCTGCAATTTCTTATTGGTTCTATCTTGGTGTAGCCCATGTTTTGTTTGTTCTACTGGTTGAGATGTTTCCCATGGATTGGGCAGGTTAAAGCCATCAAGAATTGTCGTCTTTCCCTGAAGCTTTCCATCAGACAGTGTTTGTGGTACTTTTTTAATCATATCGACATGTAGGTTGTTGCCAATGAGCTGCTTTAAACAGTCCATCCTCTCTTGTGAGTATCATTCACTCTGTTAGTTGCCAAGTTGACTTGTCTATGATACTCAATTGCCATGCCTATGACGCCGGCCACTGTTAGTTCTTCATCATCTAGTAAATGTATCTTTCACTATTTTCTTCTCTTAAAAATGTTAAGGGTTAGGGGTCAATAGGTCATCGCCGTCGCCGACTGCAGCGTGGGGGTTAGGGTCTTCGCCGCCGCCGACTGCAACTTCTCCGTTGCTCGGTCTTCACCGTGGCTCCAGCCACCGAGATGTCCCCTCTCCAATTTCGTCATCGTTTTTTATTTACCACTGGTATAACACAATTTCTCAAGTCTACGTACTATAATGTGATGATCCTGGACCTTTCTCAATCTTCTTATGAAGGTAAATTGGATAGGTCTATACTATCATAATTTAAGATTGGTTCTTAATTTTGCTCAATAAAGAAAAGCTTTGATTCACAGCTCTGCAAGTTAAGTTCCCAAAATCTGTGATGGATAGTGGTTTGTCCTTGGCTTTGATAGTGGAAGCACATTAACATATTTAAATAGAGAAGTGTACAAGAGTGTAATATCCGTGGTAAGGTAAAATCAAATTAAAGTCTTAGTCTGTTTCTTGATGATGTTGTAGGTAGGAACTTATAAGGAGAGTACTCTACCGGAAAAATGAAAGGGACTTATAAGCAGTCTACTGGTGCAGATAAAGGAGATGATTGGCTCAAATCAGTTAAAAGAAGCACCTGAGGATAAGACCCTTCCGATCTGCTGGATAGGTTCAAGCCCCTTTACATCGATCAGCGATGTCAAAGTTTCTTCAAACCCTTAACAATTCGCTTCAAGAATCCAAAAAATGCAATAATGGAACTATTACCTTAGCATTATCTTATCATCAATGTATGTGATCTTTCAGATCATTGAAAGAACTAAAATGTTTCCGGTATGTATATAAAATTTCTTTCCATTCCAGGAGCAAGGAAACGTTTGCTTTGCTATTTAGGATGGCAATGAAGCAGAACTAGGAGATCTTAATGTACTAGCTAGGAGGTGAGAGACTTTATTTTTATATAAAATTTCTGTTTTTTTATACAACTTGATTTGACAAACTGGTGATATATGTTAATGAGAAGCGACACGTTGGTTGGGTTTCTGAAAATTGCAACAAACCTCTCAAGTTTTGAGTCGTTTCCTTGACATTTTCTGATATTTATGTTCAACTGCCTAGAACAGTGCAAATGGAATAAATCTGCTATCCTAACATTCCGTTTTCTTTATCGCAGTGATGAATTATCTGGCGTTGCTGTTGACTCGCGTTAATGGTTTTGAATTTTGTTTTTGATGCTTAAATCCACTTTGCATTAGAATGTGGAATAAAATCTTTGTCAGTTTGATTGATCTGTGATCTTTCTGCATACACACCTATTAGGAGCAATCAACTATTACACGAGGGATTAGCGTTTTTGTCTTGCTTTCTCTTGATTTAAGACCAACTAGTTGAAGACCCGTACCATGTACGGGTAATGGTCATTTTTTTCGTTAATTTGTGTATCTACTATAATCTATACCATATATATTAATTCTTATATATAAATAGATTATAATGGGAATTGAAAAGTTAAGTTAATTGATATGCATCATTTATAGAAAGAAATTTAAAGATAGATAATATTGTTTCAAAGATTAGATATTAGATGATTAAGAAAAAAGATAAAATTAAAGATTAGATAATTACAAAAATTTTAAAGATAAATAATATGCCTTTAAAGATAGATATTTGATGGGTAAGAAAAAAGATAAAGTTAAAGATTAGATAATTAGGAAAAATAAAACATATAAAATTGTTAATAGAGTGGGGCCAGAATTAACGTGGAGGCTCGAAATTCTCCGGCTTTAATATATAGTATAGATTGGGTTCCTCTGGCCTATGCTAATCCCTGATAATGTACATGCAAATGATTTTTGAAACACATCTTAAGCTCATTCCGTGAGAGAGCCGATCAGAGAAAGTACAAGAACTTGCAAATTTTCTCTTTGATAGTATCTTGAAAGGTGAACTTTAATGGTTCCATGTTTGTTTAACTCAAAGGGGATGATTGAACTTCAATCTCTTAGTTTCTTCTTGTTTAACATCATTTCAGCCAAGGCTCCCCTTCTTGCTTACAATAGTTGCATGAAAGTTGTTTATGTTCTAAATAACTGCCATAGTCACTCTGGATTTAGTACTTCACAAAAGTTGAAAGCTGTGGGTAGACTTTTCTCTATAAGGTGAATAAAATGACCCCTAAGACTCATCTTTACCATTGACCAAGTGAGAATAGTTGGTACTTGACACGTTTATTGTATCCCTCTTCTACATAGGTAATGACCAAAGGTCAAGGTCCAAACGGATGCGCATTAACACTTGCCTACTAAAGCAAATGGCTCCCGAGCAATTGTTAGCCACTTTTGCGAAGATATTTGCTGAAATCCTAATTGCTGCCTCTGATGGCACTCTCAAAATCGAAGATGCCACAGGACAATCTGTATTGCAGGTGTTGTTTCTCTGTTC
Organism: Polygonum aviculare; assembly: GCA_934048045.1. Lineage (NCBI taxonomy): Eukaryota > Viridiplantae > Streptophyta > Magnoliopsida > Caryophyllales > Polygonaceae > Polygonum > Polygonum aviculare. The sequence continues at coordinate 11,271,093 of OW204023.1, read as the reverse complement.
ACAACACTAGCTTGTCTCACTAAGTCAGTTTTGGAGCTTGCATTTTGTACAAATTTTTTTCTGCATTGTTAATTAGCTCTCTTCTTTTTAAAAAATTTGCCCATTGATATCCTTGAGGTCTTTGCATATTCTGCCTCGTTTCCATTTTTTTCTCAAAGTCTGGCTTATACCCAAATAGTTTCAAAAAGAAAGCTTCAGCTAACCTGTTTGCTCACATGAAATTAAAGAATAGCTTAATTTGAGCTAAACTAGATGAAAGAAGCATGTTTAGTTCATTGAGAAATTACAAATAAATAGTCAAATTTTCTTCCTTTTTTTCCATTTAAATTTGCTGATGGATTGCAAGCTTAAATGTAGGAAGATGAGGTTTGGTCAAATCATTCAAGCTGAGGAGCACAGTACTAGAAAGTGGAAGCTTTTGCCCAGCAGCAATTTGAGACATGGAAAATGCAAGGGCAAAGTTGTAGTCAATTGACATGACTTCACCGGTGTTGTGCATTTCTAGGCCCAACAAAACATCATTTCCCGGAAATCCTACTTTATCTTTAAAGCAGAACCCCTTCGAGTCCCTTTTTAAGCCTCTTAGCCTTCTTTTCAGCAAAAAAAAAAACTCAACCCACTTCTCCATTTTTCAGCCAAAAACTTCCACATTCACTCCCCCAACTTCCACACTCCATTCTTTTTTAACCTCTCTCTAAATTTTTTTAGCCATTATTCTTTCTTTTCAACGTTTGAAAATTATCACATTCATATTTTAGGTGGTTTTAAATTTCTCAACTTTTGTTAATTACCATGTTGATCATTTAGAAAGACGGTTTACGCTTGTATATAATATATATTAATAATATATAAAATAAATTCAAGTTGACAAAGTAATATGTAGAATAAAAATTTATCAAAATTAGTTCTGATTTATATACTAACCTAAAGATAAATGTTTTCAAATATAAATTAAAAAATAATATTAATGTGATCTCAAATAAATTATTATTAATTATAATCAATCGATCAAAGTTTTCATTCTTATCCCGTGCTTTTACATAGGCTAGTTAAGATGAAAGTGAATCCACCTTATCTATATACCTTTTGTCATTCTGCATCCTCTTGAACAATGTGTGCCTTTGCATTATCCTGGTGTATAAATATGACCTTGTGAGATTGCTCTATTTGTGGGCACTTTTTCTAGATTGCTGGAACAATATGAACAATTAGTTTGCTTCTTATCACTTTCTTGTTGACTTACTCTATGAGTTTGGTGACCATTATCCCCTTTTCTCTATCCTTGGAATTTCTCTTAGTTATTTCTTTGTGGCTAAATGGGAAAATGTCAAATTTCCCATCAAAAGCACATTCTCTACTTAGCATCAAATCTTAGTGTTGCCACTACATCAATGAACATGACTTTTGGTATGCATTTATTTGAATTAGCAACCCTATATGGCTCCCTCTCATGATGTGCTAGGTAAACTCTTTGTGATTTCTTGCTTAACTGGAACCATTTTTCATTAACGTGAACTAAGTCAAGCATATGATAGTATTGCTTCTTAGTTGTTGGTGTGTCCCCTTGTAGTAGGCTGAGGATCCATGTTAACCTTGTAATCTTTTTTGATTCTTTAAGTCCTGGCTTTAGTGCGTTTGTATGTGGCCTGATCGTTCCTCTCTTAAGTAATCTGTGAGCTGCACTTGTTGAGCAATTTAGTTGGGCTCCTAAGTCTTCGTGTCGTTCTCATATTTAGCCACTTAGAATTTTGACATGTATCGTCCCTCTAATTCACATATTATTTAACTTTATTAAGCCTCATTATATCAATTTATCCATGTCATATATATTTGTCTACATGAGATTTTTTTTTCCTACTAAATAGGTTAATGTAGAGATGTTTTTCGGCTAAATAGGTAAATGTAGAAATTTTAAATAAAAAAATACATGATTAGGATTTTAAGTAAATATTTTTATTTATGTAGGAGGTCAATATGTTATTTATGGTCAAAAATATTAAATTTAATTTTTTTATTCAAATAATGGATATTACAAAAACAAATATTTTTTTTTGAGATTGATTCCGATGAGAACTTTTCTTATCCTGCAAACTGAAAACGTGAACAAAATATATATATATATATATATATATATATATATACATAAAAGTCGTAAGGATTGGAGCCACCACATTGCGCCACGTCAGCATTTTACACATGTCGCACCCACATTATGCCACCAAGGATTTTGCCACGTGTCGCCATAATATTGAGCCACATCATATATTTTCTATTTACTAATATTAAGGGGGATAAATACAAATTATTCAGTTTCCTAAATAATCTCCCGAATTTTTTGAATCGATAAAAAAAAAATCAATCGATTCAGTTTCCTAAATAATCTCTAACCTCCACTAATGTTTTTTGGATTAATTTTTTTTTTCAAGATTTGATAAAGCTTTACTACTTGCACCCCCGTCCACATTTAGAGATTATTTAAGGAAACTGAATCCATTGATTTTTTTTACGTGAATTTTATTAGGTAATTTGAAATTTCCTCTTTTCTATTATTTTAGATAGAATCAAATAAAATCTTGAACATTGTTACTTTTCCGAATTTATTTTACATTATATAACAAAGATTTTGATATAATAATTAATAACTTAATTATAAGATAAAATTTTAATTTTAAATATACTGAATTGCATGGAAAAGATTTTGCAAAAAACCCAACTAATAGCCTAACACGTTGATTTATTTGCTCAAAAAGGTTATTGAATAAAATTATTATTCAGTAAACAATATGACATTTTAATAAGATATTTTATTGTTTTATTAATAGATATACATGTTTAATTTGGGTATATCAAGTTGGTGCTTTGCATACTAAAATATAAGTAATTGTAAATTGCACAATAATGAATTTTATTGACTATAAAATATAAGTACGTGATTTGCATAATAACATATTTTCTATAAATCATTTAACAATTAAAAACTTCTAATATTCGATGAAACCAAATTATGTTAAAATTTTTATTATACATTTCACATTAATATTTTATATATTATATATCCAAAAATAAATTTAAAAGTACAAGTCGTGCATGGCACGACGGGTACAACTAGTACATAAGTATGTGAACATCAAGAAGAAATATATAAACAACATCAATTTTTATTATGGATCGTATTAATACATGTAATAACACAATTTCTCAATATCATACGTTATAAAGCAGATTACTACACATAATAAGATATTAACACAAAATCACAAGTATTTTTTTAGAGTTCACGTATTTTTGTTTTGTATTTATATATTTTTATTTCATGTTCACGTATTTCCATTATATTCACATATTTTTATTTTATATTTACGCATTTCTATTGTCTATTCACACTTTACAATTTACAAGTTAAGGAAAAATTTTATTTGATTCAAATCTTATATTTTTTGCACGAATCTATTGCAATTCTTGATTCACTTGAACAAAAAACAAATACAGTATGTTTTTCAAAAAAAAAAAAAGAGTAGCTTTTTCCCTCCCTCCGCTCCTTCAAACGCGCATCCACACCACTCACCGTCCTTGCTCTCTCCAAACCCCAATTCACTCTCCACACACTGTTTGGTATCCCTAATCTGGGGAGAGCGATGCAGGAGATAATCGATTCAGTCCGCCGATCCTTCGCTTTTCCTCCATCGGCTGGCGACGAAAACGGCGCCGGAACCCTAGATCGCATTCGGAGGTCCCGTGTGTTCTCCAAAGCCCCGAAATCCTCGTCGTCCCCATCAGCGGCGTCCAATAACATCTCCCCGCCGCCGATCAGATGGAGAAAGGGAGATTTGATCGGTTGTGGCGCTTTCGGCCGGGTCTACATGGGGATGAATCTCGACTCCGGGGAGCTTCTTGCCGTTAAAGAGGTAGATCAGTCCCTTTACATTTGCAAAAACCTAAGTTTCTGTTCCCCTCTTGCTATCGTTACGGATTTTGAGTTCTGGATTCTTGAGCTTTGATAGTTTATTTTGATCTCTCTGTGTTCAGGTTTCAATTGCTTCTAACCATGCTTCAAGGGAGAAAGCACAGGTGCGATTGCATCTTTTAATATGTCTTTCACAGAACTGAAGTGTTTGTGAACTAGATAATGTCTAGAAGTCTTCACACTGTCGTTGTTATTGCTTTAAATTGAGCAATTCGTTTTTCAATTCGTTGTTATTGCTTTAAATTGAGCAATTTATTGTTTAGCTGTTCAGTGTTCACAAATGTTCTTGCAACAATGGTAGTATGTTCCTACCCTCTACTGATCCTACTCTTTTTAATTCATTAAACGCTGTTATTATAATGGGTGGCATTGCACTCTATTGCATTTATTGCTAAAATCAGGCCCATATCAAGGAGCTGGAGGAGGAAGTCAACCTTCTTAAGAATCTTTCCCATCCTAATATAGTTGTAAGTATTGCCCTTTTGCTTCAATTTGATTCCTTGCTTGTTGATTCATTGGATCAGCTATAAACAATATTTGCAATATTCCTTCAGCGTTATTTGGGAACAGTGAGGGAGGAGGATTCCTTAAATATACTATTGGAATTTGTACCTGGTGGATCAATTTCATCACTTCTGGGAGAATTTGGACCTTTTCCCGAGTCTGTAAGTTTTTGAAGTGCTAGAGGCATTGACTTTAACTTTAACCTATGTTAATGCTTACCAATATGCATCTTACACAAACCAATTTGTGCAGGTTATAAAATCTTACACAAAACAATTACTATTAGGCTTGGAATATCTCCATAAGAGTGATATTATGCACAGAGACATTAAGGTGCATCTTTATACCCTTACATAGTTAGTAGAATTGGATGGTGTGTCATCCTACTTTATTTGACAGCTATGTTCTGAAAGTCAGGATACAAATTGTCTATGAACAGGGTGCAAACATTCTCGTTGATAACACAGGGTGTATTAAACTGGCAGATTTTGGTGCATCTAAGAAAGTTGTTGCGCTAGTATGTACCCATCTTCATTTCTCCATGCAGTTCCATGTGTATTTGTTGCAAGTATATATCTTTTAATTCCTTGCCTCTGGACTTATTGTATGCATAGGCTACTATCTCGGGTGCAAAGTCTTTGAAGGGAACTCCTTATTGGATGGCTCCCGAAGTTATTCTTCAAACTGGACATAGCTTGTGAGTAATGCCTTTATTCCCCAAATGGTGTTAACTCCTGAACTTGCTTAATAGTTGATAACTGTCAGTATTTATGCAATGGTTTTGAAGAATTGTTTCCATTAAGCTTGATGATCCAACCCCTTCATCTGAGTGTCCAAACTGTGGTGATAAGTTGAGACCATATAGTTTCTCATGTGTGTTTGCCTTTGTTTTTTAAGTATAAGTGTCAAGTTATTAGATGGATTTAGAGCTCACAATTTCAACTATGTATTCTTTCATGCCCAACTAGGGTAGTGTTTGAAAACATGTTCAAAGTGGTTGAAAAGGGTGCAGTGATCTGCATATGCATTTAATAATGCTGACGAAATAATGGGAATAGCCAAGCTTTATTCAGTGCATACTTCATTAGCTAATTGTATCCTGGATCTGATGTGTTCATGCATCAACCACTATATATAACATGTATACACATATATGCATGGCAATATTTAATATTTCATAGTAGTCTACATTTAGCTAACATATGATAAGTGTATTATAGTTCTGCTGATATATGGAGCGTTGGTTGCACGATTATTGAGATGGCCACTGGGAAGCCTCCTTGGAGTGAGCAATACCAAGAGGTATGCTGTTTCTTTTTGTTTTTTGTTTTTGTATTGTACTTATTGCTTGAACATTTCTGATCAGGTGGCATTTTTGTCAACTCAATTGTTGCTTTTCTTACTGGAAGCTTCTGCATAAATTTGCACTTGTTGATACTTCCTTTCAGGTTGCTGCTCTTTTTCATATAGGGACAACAAAATCTCATCCACCTATCCCTGAGCATCTTTCTGCAGAAGCAAAGGATTTTTTGTTGATATGTCTGCAAAAGTATGTTTATTTTTCCAATTTTGGGGATTTACAACAAGATGCGATTTTAATGGAACTATTCTAAATATAATACGGATGCCCCTTCAACTCTTCAATTTTCACTTCAGTGTTTCTTAAGCTGCCTTGATGACCTCTACTTGTTAAGATGCAGTCAAGTGTTTTAAACACGTCCACATATAATCTTTATTTGGGAATGATAAAAGTTTTTCTTGAGCCACTAATATAAGGAAAATATTGGACAGACTCAAACCAAGATTAGATTCAGTTGCATGATAGACTAATATTTAGAAATCATTTGTTGTTATAATCGAACTTGTGTTGGCTCCTAGAAGCTTTCCAAACTATTTTGTATTAAGTTTTGTTTGTAAATCTGTGATGTTGGTACAGGGAGCCAAACTTGAGGCCGATTTCCTCTGAGTTGCTACAGGTTATTCCTGAGCATTCACAGTTTCGAATTTCTATGGATCATGTCATAGTTCACCCTGGTTTGTTTGTGCGCTTCAAAAGATCTTTATCTTATCTGATATTCACTTGCTCTTTTTTCTTCCACAATTGATTGCAGCACCCTTTTGTAACTGGACAGAAAAGTACAGCTGTGCTAGAATCTGATAGTCCATCCATGGTAAGCCTTTTCATAGCATGTGTTTCCATCTTTCTTTGATCATTATTTTATTAAAGAATGTTGTGTCTTTGTGTAGGATCTTCCTGAAACCGTGTTGACTTCTCAGAAAGATCTGGAAGCCTTGTAAGTGTTGACATTTGGTACATTTTAGTTCCATACATTAGTATTGCCTGAAGAGTGATACACATTTGTTTATAGTCATTTCAATATGCACATTTTTAGTCATATGAATATAAAAATTCGTTGATGTCTTTTATGCTGTATGCTAGGCAAAGCTGCTCCTCTGTTTACGATAATGATGCAAGTGAGCGTACTGGGGAAACTAAATTTTGTGATGATGAGATGTGCCTCATAGACGACGAGGAAAATTTCTTGCTGAATGTTGAACCTGCCTTGGTAGCTGGTGCTAATTTGAATGAGGTAGCAAGCAATTGCATTTTTTGTGCAGATATATTATTCATGCCAAGATGCAACTTCAATCAAGTGATTAATATACCTGTTTTGTCACAGAGCTTTAACCCTATGTCTGAACCCTCTGATGGTTGGAGTTGCAATGTTAGTCAAAGTCATGAACTTGAACAAATTAAGGGAGACATCGACGGCACATCTCCTCCTTATTGTCCATCATTGTCTGAGGAAGATGACGATCTTACACAATCTAAGATTAAAAACTTCCTGGATGAAAAGGTATTGCTTTGATGATCTTACACAATCTAAGATTAAAACCTTCTTGGATTAAAAGGTATTGCTTTCTCAATCTATCATAAACGTGCGATTGCAGAAGTATAGTAAGCTAGTTTGGTGATGAATTCTGTGCTTGCCTACATAATAAAATAGCTTATTGATGTTGTCTTAGGTCATTGAGCTCAAAAAACTTCAAACACCATTATACGAAGAGTTTCTCAACATACTCAATGGTTCTTGCTCTCCAACCCTTTTGGAAGGTATGCACAGCCCGACAAAATTCTTGAAGCTGCCTCCAAGAAGCAGGTCTCCTGGCCAACTTCCTTGTGGTTCACCATCTGCAGCTGTACATTGTGGTGACACTGCAAGTCCTTCAAGTTATTCCACGTGTTTGTCCAATATCAGCAACACAAGCAAACAAGCGCCGTCAGATGTTACACCACCTCACCATAAAGAACAAAGGGGTTTACATGCTGATGGTCAACAGGATTCAAATAACCCAAGGTGATTTTGCTATTTTCTTTTTCGTTCTTAGGTTTGCAATCATTTTATGTTAGTTTTTTTGAGAAAATATATGCTACTGCAGCTTGAACTTCTCTGAAAGACAGAAAAAATGGAAGGAGGAACTTGATGAAGAGCTTGCACGACAAAGAGGTGACTGATTTTTTTTATGTGCTGTTGTTTATTCTCTCCATCTCGGTGGTGCATGGGGAGATTTTTTCTTTCTCTCTCTCTTTTTTTAGGTGTGTCATGTGGTTTGTATTATAAGACATCATATTCAATTAAGGGAGTACCAAGCAATGGAAGAGGTTTCATGTTGCTGGAACTTGTAAATAGTGAAAAACTGATTTCTTTAAAGAAAATTTTGTTGTACTTGCCAACTTGGGTTGCTCGACACTGAATGAACTCACATGTGTGCAGAGATGTTACGACAGTCAGGTGTAGTAGGGAAAGCATCATCACCAACTGACCGAGCCTTGCATCGACAAAAAGAGCGATCAAGGTTTGCATCTCCAGCCAGGTGAAACCTCCGTTTCACTCTCGATACATATGTCCTTCCTCGGGATGAAAGTTGCTCTGATTGGTTTACATTTTTGGGAAATGCCTCATTTCTGGTGGCTTTCCGGCTCTTATTGCTCCAGAGGGCTAGCTTGATACATCAGCATTTTGCTGTTAAATCAGCTAAACACTAGTATAGGATAGAAAGGGGTTGTACGTTTTTACCAACAATATGACTTGTGTGTAATTGTGTTTTTCCCATATATAATAATTCTTGGTTTGACCTATCCTTGGATCAGAAATCATGGGACCTGTTCACATCATGCACAATTAGTTAGTGTCACTTTAGAAGGAAAAGGCTAGACAAAATGAGAGAAGAAAGTCTAAGAATATGATACTCCTTACCTTCACAATCAAAACTATGCTAAATTAAATAGTATTATTGATTAGTGAGCTCCACAACCTCAGACCATTTTGTACCAATTCCTTGTTTGTGTTCATTCTTGCATTTCTTTTTCAAGATACAAACGTTATATGCTTGATAACATTCCTTATTATACTTGGACTATGGTTTGCCTCTAAGGGGTTTTCATGCCTGTGCACATTCCTTCGTTTGTGGTCGTAACTCGTAAGTTTGAATCCCCTTTCTCGTTGCAACGGTCTAAATATGTAAGCTTTAAGCTCCTCACATCCTTCCTTCATGTAAATTAAGCTCCTCATATTTCATGCTATTGACCAAGAAACACCTTACATTCTGTCTACACGCATGTTAATGATCAGAGGACTTATATAGTCTTAGGTGTAGAATGTGGTTGTATTTTATCTCTTGCTCTGTCTGTGGTCAATGTTGAGATATCTTGGGGATCTCGTAGTGATCATGAGAACAAGAATATATTGGAGGAGAGAGTGGGATTAGTGGTGCATTTTGGGTCACAAATATTGACAATTTTGTGGATCTTTTCCCATGCAATTATGCTTATGTATAAGAATCGTGGACAAAAAGATGATATTGGAGATCAACAATTTTCTCCTTAATGAAGTCCATTAGGGCAACTGTCTGAACGTTTTCAAGTTTTGTAGGCTTTGTTAAATACTACTAGTAAATTGAAATTTCTTGGTGTTTATTAGTAGAAGAACTAGTTGTATCTGCATTGACTCACGTTTAACATTTAATAATTATTTTTATTATAAATAGGATATTAATAAGTGAAAACATATAATAAAAAATTTAGCATATGAAATTGTTATTTTTTTCTTGATGAAAAATTTATTTTTTCAGATTTGCAATACCGCACGTATGAGATTATAAAAATATGAAACATAGTTTAATTATAGAACAATTTAGTAAATAAAATTTACTTAACTTTTCATCCTTCAAATTTGTCTCTAATGGTTAATATATATCATTGTCGTTATTATTACAATTTTGAGACATTACAAATTTGTCTCTAATGGTTAATATAAAATAAGATATTTTAATTGATTATTTTGGTTTGATCTTTTGTTTTATTTGAATACTATAAACTTTTAGTATGAGATATAATTACTATGAATTTATATTTAATTAAAATAGCAATATATAATATCAAATTTTAGAAATATAAAATGAGTCCAACATGATTCTAATGACTTTATATAATGAATTAAATGAAATATATTAATCAAAAATTAATTTATTATGAAAGATTTAAGCTAAGTTATTATAAAAATGATAATATATCAAAGATAGTAAATATAAAACTAATATATAAAAAAAAGATAGAATATGTTATCAAAACTCAAAAAATATCTTCTACATAAATTGATAATAAAGAATGTAATTAGATTAATTAAAATAACATGAAAAAAGTTTAATTATTTAATTAGAAGAGATAAAAATTAAATTATTAGAAAACTAATAATATATAATTTGAGCAAAAATTAATAAATATCTTACAAAAGTTAGGGCTCCACCTAGCATAATATCATATCTTACAATTAGATATTAGATATCGAATAACATAATATATATATAATAATACTATAATTAGATATTGGAATCACGGACTCGTAGAGGAGTTCACATGATATTGTTTTTTTATTCTTGTATGTGATATTATTTTATGATACGGGAAGTCGGGATCAACATTAAAGAGATAAGTGATATATTAAAAAGGAAAAAGTATCTTACTAAAATTCGAAAACTTGATTATTTCTTTTTAGTTTTTACACACATACATAATAATTAATTTAATCACATTAACTAAAATAACATAATGAAAAAATAACTTTTATCAAATATGCGGTGGGTCAAAATTAACGTGGTGACTAAAAAATATTTAAGGAAAATAAAATTAAAGATAAATCATATGACTTTAAAGATAAAATTGAGGATTAGATGATTAAGAAAAAAAAACGATATAAAGTTGTTATTATCTATTTGAGTTGAAAAAAAAAAATAAACCAAGCGGGGCCAAAATCACCAACTTGATATAACAAAATTAAACATGTAGTTGCTTTAATCATAATATTTTATTAAATTCTCACCAAAAAAAATGTTTTATTAATAATTGTTTACCTCTATATGCATGAATATACCTAAAAGATCGATTTAAAATAAAAGTTGGTTTTTCATATTTAAAATTTAAAATTTTATGAATTCCAAAGATAATTAAATGAGTGTTATTTTTATGAATTTCAATTTCTTTTATTCAATATCATTTTGGGCAAAAATAATCATTGTGTTAGATTGTTAATTGTGTTTTTGGCAAATAAAATTCCATGCAATTCATTATATTTAAAATTAAAGTTTATCTTATAGTTAAGTTATTAACTATTATATCTAAATCTTTGTTACATAGCATATAAGTTCCATAAGACACATGAAAAAAAATCGTATACAAATTACATGATTATGTGATATATGCGTGATCATGTGAGAGATATTAGAAATTTTTATAACTTTAATTACCTAAAAGAAACAATGGAAGTAGAATGATTAAGGTTAAGTTCCATGTAAATTTTATATTCCGTCATGTAAATTACAAATAAGATAGATATGAAGATAGGATAATAAGATAGATATGAGCATAGATAACTTAACCATAATTATATCCCGTTATATAATTTGAATGGAAGTAGATATGATAGATTAATAACTGATAAGATAGATATGAGCGTAGATCATTATTGATACTTAATCAAAAGAAAATTTAAAACTATTTTTTTTATCGAATACTCAGTGGGGCCAGAATCAACGTGGTGACTCGAAAACGGTCGGCTTTTATAGTATACTAGTTGTACCCGTCGTGCCATGCACGACTCGTGTTTTATAATTTTTTGAATGTTATATAAATATAATATTAGTGTGAAAGATAAAAATTGTTAATAAATAAATTTTAAAAATATAATTTACTAAATCAATTGTTAATATTATTGTTTCATAATTGATTTAGTATACTATATTAAAATTGATTTAGTATCAAAGATAAAATATAATTTATTTAGAAAAAAGGGCTTCCATTTTAAAATTATTTTTTAAGTTCGAATTTTATTAATTATTTCACACATAAATAGATTAAAAAGGTAGTTGAAAAGATAAGTTAATTAATATGTTTCTTTTATAGAGGGAGATTTTAAAGATATAGATCATATTGCTTTAAAGATAGATATGAATAGAAAAAGGATAAAATTAAAGATTCGATAATTAAGGAAATTTTAAATACAAATATTATGCCTTCAAAGATAGATATTAGATGGGTAAGAAAAAAGATAAAATTAAAGATTAGATAAATAAAAACAAAATAAAACATATAAAATTGTTAATGAAGTGGGGTCAGAATTAACGTGGAGTCTCGAAATTCTCCGGCTTTAATATATAGTATAGATACTAGCTTAACCTGTCGTGCCATGCACGACTATTTCACTTTAAAATATTAAAATAAAATTATATATTTATATGGAATATAATTATATAAGTTTTATTATATGAACATGTTTTTTTTCTTTTAAAAAGAGTGATATTGTTGTTGAAGTTTATATAACCCAAGAAATATATATAAGACATTATGTTTTCACTCATTTGTATATTTTTATAAAACCTAATTATAAGAACATAAATTGATATTTTACTTACAATTTTTTATCATATATTAATAACGACTATCGTAAATATAAATATAATTAAAAAAAATTCATCAACTGATAAATTGATAAAGTTTATAAATTTTTAATAGAAATTATCGGAAACCACAAATTTACTTGTATTAAAGAAATAAGTTGAATCCAATATTCATAGGTTTTTCTTAATTTGTTTGTGAAAGATTTTTCCTGCTTGTAATGCTTTAAGAATCAATAATTGACAAAAGCTTTTTCTTATAAGTAGATAAGAAGAAATTCAATAGGAAAACCCTATATAATGCGAATAATAAAAATTAGTTTTTTTTTTATATATGAGGTATGGTCAAAATTAATGTGGTGGTTAAAATACGACAACTTGTATGTTTGTATTATGAAAATAAAGGGCGTTTGTATAGTTTGAGAAACAATGTAGGATTAATTAGTAAATAAGAAAAATTATGAAAAAGATGTACGTTATCAAGATATAGATCAAAATTATTATTTGCTCAAAAAATAAAATTTGTTATCAAGATAGAAAAGAAAATCAAATATAATGGGTTAAAAAATAAAATAGATCATGTAAATATAGAAAATAACTAACTTAAGCTTAAAAATGCTAAATTTATTCAAGTAAATCAAATAAAAAAGTAAAAAAAATTATTCTTTCTATTAGAAAATAATTTAAAATTTTATCTTAGAATTTCTAATTTTAATTAAGTAAATCAACTATAATTAGTTCATAGTATTTATATTTTGAACATTCAAGATATATATTAGAATCATGCTTTTCAATTAAGTGATAAATTAAAAAAGATAGAATATTTTACCAAGTGTCAAAATTTGAATATATCTTTTACATAAATAGATAATATAATTTTATCAAATTAAATGAAAAACCACAAATAAAAACTGTTTTTTAAATCTAAAATAAGGTGGGTCGAAAATCAACTTTAGAAAAGATAAGTGATATATTAAAAAGATAGAATACCTTACCAAAATTTAAAAATTTGATTATATCTTTTACATAAATAGATAGTAAGAAATATAATTAGATTAATTGAAATAATATAAATAAAAGCTATTTTTATCAAATATGCAATAGGGCCAGAATCAACGTTGTGACTCGAAAACGGTCGACTTTTATAATATATATTGATTGATTCTTTGGTTGAAAGGAGATAATTGATGTTCATATCAATTAAGTCTTTCCCTAATAGCAATTAGTAAATGCATCGTAAAACTATCTATAACTCTACTCTAACTAAATCTCAATAGTTGGATTTAATCAATGGATACGATTTTCCTAACTCTATCTATAACATGCACCTTCACAAAACATACAAATATATACTATTCAATCGTGAGTTAATATTTTCAGGTAAGAATTATTGAATAAAGTTGATAATGGTAAGCATAGAAGAAAATCAATCATTGAATGTTGTTTGTATGTGAATACATATTAGGTATCTTTTATAGAAGAAAATTAAAGATAAAATTATTTAAGGATATAAAATTAAAGATAGATAGTATGACTTTAAAGATAAAATTAATGATTAAGTAATTAAGGAAAATAAAAGATATAGAGTTGTTATTATTTATTTGAGTTGAAAAAAAAATTAAAATCAAGTGGGGCTAAAATCAAAGTGATGGCTCGAAAACGGTCGGCTTTTATAATATATATTGATATATTGATTGATTGGTCTCTTAAGGTTCCATACCATTATAACAAATTCGTTTTTGCAACTTGTACTATTAAGTTAAACATAGATTCGCCACACAAATATAAAATGAAATTGGACCATAGAACTTGTATGAAGCTAAAATAGCGAGAGCTTTTTAGGGTTGGATTGTTAAGTGTAATAATGTGCAGCACGCATACGATATGAATAGATAAAGAGGGTAAGACAAAGGAAGAAGCAAAAAAAGTCCTATACCAATCCAACAGAAATGTCAAAAAGATGCTTTTTGCCTGAGAAGTGATGTTTCTTGATTAAGCAAAAACCCAACTCTGTTTTAGTACAAAACTACTAAAAAATTACTAAGAGAAAGTGCATGGCCAATACAAATTGGTGAAAGATTACAATAGCAATTAGTAATAATTTAGTAGAACTCTCATTGGACGCTACATTCAGGTTTGCAGTATAAGACAAAGTATGATCTGTAGCATCATGAATTTGCATACGTGATGAATAAAAAGGAAAAGAGTTCCTGATTTTGAGGCATTTGAACCGCCCATTGTCTTCATCGTGTCTGTCTAAAAATTCAGAGATGAATTGGTTTTACCATTTTCGGAGGTACATTTGTCATGGACTTGTACTAAGTGTAACTTAATGCTAATATATAAATGGTTTCTTATTTTGTAATTATTGAACAATTTGAAGTTAGAAAACTGGACTTGTACTAAGTTTAATATGATAATATATAAAGGGCGTCTTCTTTTGTCATCAGTGAACAATTTTCAAGTAAAAAACCAGCAAGTGTCTTTTTTAATTTGTTGAAGAGTCCAACTGTCAAATTTCATGCATAGTCAAAAAAAGAAGAAAAACTCTGGTGCACTTTCCTTATACTCACTAAAATAAAACTAGGAAAATCAATAAAATTAGTAGCATATATACCATGAGGATTTGCAAAACAAAATAAAAAATAAAACTCCTCCAAGGTCAATGTACAATATTCGCCAAAACTAGAAACTATAGAAATTTCACTTCTTGAACCAAACATTTCACTACAAATAGAATATGTGGGCTCAAATCATTCATTACACACTCAACTGCACGTCATTGGCACAAAATCAACCTAATTTCATTAGTTATTTCAAGTTCATTATGAATAATAGTCTAAGGTGTTGTGAAAAGGAAACTTGAAACCCACCTCCACTTAGCCGTCCATTAGACTGATCAATTTCAAACCATTATAAGCGAAACTAGGAGACTTTGACTAATTCTACCTCTTCACAGTATCCCAAATAACCCATCTTGCAACTTCTCAAAACACTTGCTAAGTCTATGCACATGGCTTTTCAGTTTTGACTTAGGCTGCATTATAAATAAGCCCCTTTAGAAGAGCCCACAAAAAAGAAGGAAGAAGAAGAAGAGGTGAAACCATGGTGGTGTTCACTAGAAGTCAACTTGGGTGCATTTTGCTGGTATTGTTGAGCGTTTCATCTCTACACCCTCGAGTTCTAGGAGCCCGAAGACGGTATCTTGCTGGTGTGGAGAATCTTGGAGAGGATTCTGCTGGAGGATCAGAAGAGATTCCTCCTAGCAAAGACTTACAAGGGCTGTTCGGTTCGTCGGAGAGGGCGGTGCCTTCCGGCTCGGACCCACTGCATAACAGGTAGCTGAATCTATTATGAAAGGGGGCACAATGGAGAAAAGAAATGAAAGAAAATTGCCTCTGCATATCTTTTTTGTTCTTATTTTTGTAGGGATCAATAACAAAGATAGATATAGTGGAGAATAAGTTGTAGATGTAGATATATTTTGTGATTCAGTGATTTGCAGTGGGTCTTTCTCATTTTTGCTCTTTGTAAGTGTTTCTCTTTCATTTGGATGCTTTGTGATTTCATAGAAAAATACAGTGGTCAGAATAAGATCAAAGTTTATAGTGCCCTGAAACCTTAACTAAAGATTCAGCAGCCATGGATCCTGATAGATCTCAGTACTCTTAACCTGGTAAAGTGGCAGCCATGAAATATCTCTTAGTGAGGACAAAACAAATTACTTCTGGCTGGCCATGGTTCATTCAAACTCCAATAATTGTAGGTGAGATTCTTCTACTCACTAGTTTCTTTTACTAAAATGGCATCACTATTTTGACTTTAGATGGGTTCCAACTTCCAATAGAGAAACTAGTGAATTTCACCTCCCTAGCTATGATAAAAGATGCCATTTTTCAATCTTTCTGCTACTCTTCTCCCTGATGACATCTGCAGATCACTTGCGATTTAGACACAACACAAATCTTGTGCTGCGTTTAGGTTCTTGAAATACACTGCCCCCATCAGAATTAGTATCCTTAATAAAAGGCTATATATGTCACCCGGAAACTCCAATCCAACAAGGCGGCTTTCCCGATTTATACTCAGGAAACTCGGAAACTCATTTTTTACACTAAAAACATGAAAAATCATATGATTCTCCGGTTTCATTTTGTTTTCTTTTTCCGTTCCCATTTCCGTGTAACGTAAGTGTTCAAAAAATGTTAGGTGGCCTCTAGATGGATAGGGACCGCCTAGCGCCTAGACGGACACCTAGGCACTGCCCTAGCTAGACGGGCTAAAAGGCTAGGCGGACAAGGCCGACTAGAGCCTACACGGGGCTTAGACAGGGTCTAGAAGGGATTTTTAGAACACTTACGTAGCTAAATGGCATGAAGAAGAACAATGCCCTGACATTTAAGAGAGCAGGGATATGAACAGAGAGAGCTAAGGAAATCTGATAGGTGGACGTTCAAGAATCAACAGGTAGCCAGACAGTAAACAGATTCATCATTATTAGGATAAAATCATTTAAGAAGGGATGGTGTTGCTTGGTCCAAATACAGGCTGGATAGAAATTTGATTTCATTAGGTGGTGGGGGATGTGGATTGGTTGGGTGATTACTGATTAGAGAGGGTGACAATGAAATGCAACCACATCATCCAGATTTTGAATTGTGTTTAATACGACACATACAAAACAGGATGTGTACAAACTACTCCAGTAAACCGGAAAGTCGGAAACTTCGTCAGAGGCTTAACCGATTAACTAAATAGCTAAAGACGTTATAAAGTAGGAGTCTTTTTCAACTGTCTTCAGTTAGTATATTTACTATAGGAAGTAACAAAAACACCAAAATCAGATTGGCACCAATGGATACCAGATTTGGCAAATGGATAGGGTCAGTTTAAATTGGACAAAATCTACAAATCTTTCTTGCCACAACATTCTCTCATCTACTTTTACATTTGGACACCAAAATCAGCAAATTACTTGAGATTTGGGCTTGTCAAGAAGGCCTTCATTCATCGATCAAACATCGACCAATTTGTCAGTATCAATGAACGTCGACCCGCCGATTACTAGACTTTGCATAAAAACGAACCTCAAATGCATCGGAAGGTTATAACTTCCTTTTTATTTCCTAATCCTTTGGTTTTATCCTATTCCATGTGAATTTCTATGTCCTTGTAAAGTTCCAAAATGAAAGCAAGAGCTAAACGATGAACCAAACCACAGCCAACATACCAGCGACCCCCAAACCCAAACTCCGACTACCGGAGAAATCCCCTTCTTCATCCCCAGTCGTCAGCACAACGACCGTCCAAACCCCCTCGGACCCGAACCCGAACCCGGTATAATCGACTACTGAGCGTAGCCGGTCTCGGCATTACAAAGGTCGCCGGCAATATGATGCCGTCTCTCGTGTTGTTGATATCGAGATCGCAGTCCCCAAGGAGGCGGTAGTAGACAGGGATCGAGTTTCCCAAACCGGCCAAGATCGTACTCGAGCCCTCAGAGGGGAGGGCGAAGCACGTTTGGCTGTACGTCTTGGAAGCGGGTGGCGATCTTGTGGATCGGCTAGACAGCTGGCGCCGTCGACTTCCAAGAGGTCCGGGAGGTTGTAGGTGTGGCGGTAGTTGTTTAAGCCGTCTAAGAGGTTTCGCTCCTCTTCGTCTAGATCTGCATGCATGCATGGATGATGTTACATTGTCAATGTGTGTACGTGCTTTATAAAATTTATACGTACTAGCTTGTTGTAATGGGTGTGATTGTGTTCTACCAAAAAACATAATTGAGAACAAATGAATAAAGCCTAAGGAGATGTAATATTTTTTTCTAGTTGTTCTTGCTTAATTGCATATCGTTACAACAAATCATCTGAATTGTGCATGTAATTAACGAAGGGAATAAAGGTGGACTTTACCATGATCATCGGAAAGAACGGGAGAAGGAAACATGAAGAGAGAAGCATTGTGAAGAATCACAAAAACACCCATCCACTTCTACAATACGCCATGGATCTTCAAGACACAAAGCTAGCTAGATTGTGCTATGTTCAACACTTCAATTTATATGGGTCTTGCAATACCTCGTCTTCTTCTACATTTATCTCAAAACTCTTGAGACGTCACAAGTTTGAGATTTGATTTGAGGGGTAGAATAAGCCTCTAAGTTTGGTGATATGTTATAATTAATACGCTTTATAGATATAAAATAAAAATACCAAACATGTAGTGTACGTACACATATGAGAGTAATATATGTAGAGTAGATTAATTTGTTGATATATTGCGTCAAGAACGCCTAAAATGTGAAGAAAGAGTCAAAAAGGATTGGAGTTGGTAATTTGCTTTTCTTCTTCAAATAGGATATAGGATTTGGTTTTTATCACATTAGGGCAATCTTTGGATGAGGCACAAGTGTTACAATCTTAATAAATAGAGGGACTGTTCCCAAATAAATACATTCTGTAGTCCGTTTTTAATATTTTCACACATATATATCAGTCAGTCTCCCTACTACATTTGACTTAATTTGCATCTTTAGCCCTTTTTAATCAGCTCTTGATCAGTTGCAAAAAAATAGTACAGAGCAGGCCCATTGAAATTAATTAAAAGGCAAACTGAAAAAATTAGAAAGAAAGTAAAGTTGCTTAAGAGTTCATTCTAGCATGACTTTTTGATTCTTACTCTAACAAATAATTCCAAAAAAAAACCTGCAAAATTAAATCCATGATTCAGAGTCAAAGCATCATTCTTGTGATGTCCTTGTCTGATATCAAGCCTAATATCAAACATTTTGCCTTACAATCTGGGTCATAAAGAAAACTATATATGTCGCCCCTAAAGCAAGAAGGTTGCCTAGTACAAGTTCAGTATGTCACTTGTCAGGAGCCAGATAGCTGGTGAATCTCAAGCCAAAATGTATACAAAGTATATTTTGGAGCACAGGAAGACAACTGGTAGAATTCACCCATATGAATTTGCCATCTTTCATTTAAAAGGCAGTGCAGAATTCTAATATCTCAGATTATTGCAATGTTATTACAGAAAAAGAAAACGAACAAAAGCTTGGCCACTCAGATTATGACAGGCCACTCAAATTACAAAGTGACACAAAAAATGGCATTATGATGTAAAGGAGGAAAGAAGGCGACTACAATGTTATTGATACACATAAACTTGCTACATAATGAAGCTTCAACGAAGAGACTGAGACTTACAAAACAGAGAGAGGAGCTTTACAAAGCAGACTCAGGAGCTGTGACTACCAAATTGCAGTTCAACACCATTCCCACCTATCCCAGTTGTGAAACACTGGAATCCCAAGGACTCGAGCTCTGCTTTCACCTTGTCGACCACTGCGCTGGAGAGAACTGTTTTTACCTAGTCAAGGAAGGCGTAATTTCTAGTACAACGATAGCTATTGGTAGCAAAATTCATTGGTGTGCATGAATGTTAAGAGACTGGTTCAGATTATGTTTCTATTCCTCTTTGAAATCAGTTTTTTTTCAACGAAATGTACGCAAAGAAAGTTTTATAGTAGCTAATCTCACAACTCAGTGTCCAAATCATAAGCCAGACAGTTCAAGGTATAGCATGGCAAGTAGAATGGCGACTTCGCACCCCTTTAGAATACTTTTGGCAATTTTTTTTGGTAATTTTATTGTGTGTTGACAGAAGAAAGGCAAATGAAAAAGGCAGTTATTATCAAGAAAAAATTGGAAAGGGAGAATAAGAAATTGAATTAGGGATACGGGTTGGCAGCAGTGTCAAAACACAGCCTCCGCCGCCAGCTCCTGTCAATTTGGAAGACAGCTTGTACTTCAATGTGGTTTTAAGAACTGCCTCAATTGACGTATGGCTTACACCCATGCATTGGAGCAATCCTTGATTCATTTCCATCAGTTCTTCCAGCTTCTCTTCTTTCTCGGTCAGAGAAATCTCATCCGTAGCAGTTGACTGGATGATTGTGGATAGTTCGCTACTGATAGAGTCAACAGCACTAAACACAGAAGCCATTGCATCTTGGTGCCTCATGGTTCTCTCAGAGACCCCTGCAACTAAAGCTTTCGTGTTCCTTCCAACTTTGGTATTGGTTATCATCATTTTCAGAGGCATGCTCGACTTCAGGCGTGTCAGATCACCAGACCTGAACTTGATCATATGGCCTGTTACACCAAAAAGTTTAGTTTCAATATTGTTGGGATGAAGAAAGACTGAAGCTTGAAAACAGAATTGCAGGGCCTAGCTTAGCATTCAGAAAAGCAAAGCAAATAAATGTATTCCTGATCCTGATCTATATACCAGTTGGGCATGAGAGAACATCCCCAGTCAGGTTAAAGCTTTCTTGATTTTCTTATGAAGTTTTAAACAGTTTGCATCTACATTTACGTCCATGGCAGATGTAAGATCCATATAAATGATTTAGGGAAAAATGAAAACCAGGTCCTCATTCTGTTTAATGACCCTGGATGGTGTAGTACTGGCAAGTCTGGCATATGCTTCACCAGCTTTATATTCATCTACAATATTCCAACAATCTGTTACTTTCAACTAAGCATCAGCATTGTTTCTTCTCAACATTCCAAAACACAAGAAGCACATGGCTTTCCTTTATTCGATTTTGAAAAGGGTCTTTCCTTAATTTTCTACACCGAAGACTACTCAAATGAAATAACAAACAGCAAGTAGCTGTAACTGATGGCTCAAAGCTGACATACCGAACGTGCTTACTGTGTTGTCTATGCCAGATGGCTTCCCGTGGATTATCTTTTCACCTTCAAAAGCCCATGTATTGACCAAATCAAGATCGCTTTCATCAAATGCCAACCAACCATCTTTGCTGCGGTCTAGGCTTATAGAGCTTGATTGTGCAAGAAGGGCTCCTGAGAGCGAGACACAAAACGAAGCAGATGAGCCTAGTCCTGCACCAAGCGGAAGCTCAGATGATACTGTCACCGTACCAGATCTATACCTGATTTAGAGAGATAATTCAAACAGAAAACAGTGAGATGTGTTAGGCTTGTGCAAAGACCAGCCAAATACTTAAATTGACAATAGCAATATGAGAACATCCATAGTAGTTCCAAAATATTTGATTTATAAGGTAAACTGAATAAAGCAGTGAGATTGTTAATACTGTAGGTAGTTCATAATGGTGCATACCCATGGATGCAGCTGTATAGCCAAAGAAAGGAAACCATTCCAGAAGCAATTGTAATGTTAGCCTCTGGAATTTTCTGTTCCTCTACTAATAAAGCTAAGCGCTTAATGCACTCCACCGGACAGGATTTCGGTGTCAAAGGAGTATGGCTACCAAGATTTGCTAATGCTTCTTTAATTCTGTCAACGGACCATGAGAATTTTAAAGCCAGGTCTTTGAGATGGAGTTTAAGCAAGCCATCACACTCTACACCAGAAACAGAAATGTATAAGAACTTTACATTTTAAGGGAAAAAGTAAGCATAAACAGAATCTTTCAAGCAACAAATTTACATCAGAGCAAGGCATAGGCTCTTTCACAAGCAGCATACAGCATTTGAAAAGACAGCAAATTTCTCTAAGAGGTTATGCACAGAAACCTAGCAAATTGACAATGCAACACGAATCATCCATAAAGAGGGCATGAAACCAAAATCCACCAAATTGAAACCAAAAACATAACAATCCAGAGATCCACAATGCAAGGGCTTCCGCATACAGCAAATCAATCCACCGCTCAATTGGGGGAACCATGTCTCAATTGAAGGGGATTCCGAGAGTATAATTGATTGAGAAGAAATCGAAAGTACCAGAGGATGTGGGTTGCCGAAAAGTTACATAAGTGTAGAGGCTGATGGAAGCGGCGACGGCGGTTGATCCATGGACGACGGCGTGTTCGCCGGAAAGTATAATTTTCCCGGGAGCTCTCGCCGTTACCTCCATTGTTCATTCACTTTTGAATTGAATTTCCGCCCTATCTCCCTCCAGATTTGCGGAATTTATAATCCCAATCTCACCAAATTGAAGACGATGGCGATTGGGATTTGCTATTAGATCAACATTTCGATTTGATTCTGGGTTCTAACTTCGATTCTCTAGCGCAAAAAAAAAAAAAAGGAAAACGAAGAATATTTTGTGAAATCAAGGAATATATTCGTCACTCTGCTCTGCTGCATATGACTATCATGGGTCCGGTTCTCCGGAACCCAACCGGGAAACGGAACCGGGGTCTAACTGGTTCTTTGGTGCGGTCCGGCTCCAAGATTTTTCTAGTTCCTTGGTGGGCTTCTGGTCCGGTTCTATGTTGTACATTGTTTATACTAGCTGTACCCGTGGTGTCATACACGACTCGTGTTTTATAATTTTTTTAGTATTATATGAATATAATATTAGTGTCAAAGATAAAAATTGTTAATAAATCAATTTTAAAAATATAATTTACTGAATCAATTGTTAATATTAGTGTTTTATAATTGATTTAGTATACTGTATTAAAATTGATTTAGTATCAAAGATAAAAAAAAATTACTTAGAAAAAGGGGCTTCCATTTCAAAATTATTTTTTAAATTCGAATTTTTAAAATTATTGCGTACATAAATAGACTAAAAAGGTAGTTGAAAAGATAAGTTAACTAATATGTATCTTTTATAGAGGGAGATTTTAAAGATAGATCATATTGCTTTAAAGATAGATATTAGATGAATAGAAAAATGATAAAATTAAAGATTGGATAATTAAGGAAATTTTAAATACAAATATTATGCCTTCAAAGATAGATATTAGATGGGTAAGAAAAAAAATAAAATTAAAGATTAGATAAATAAGAAAAATAAAACATATAAAATTGTTAATGAAGTGGGGCCAAAATTAACGTGGAGGCTCGTAATTCTCCGGCTTTAATATATAGTATAGATTTTTTATAACTCTTATATCTAAATGATATCTTGCTCAATTTTTTGATATCATTTGATTTTTTCTTTAACGGGGATAATATTCTTAAGCGAATAAGAAAATTGAATGCAATAGCTTAATCTATGAAAAACAAAAGTATCACTCTTGATATTACTAGAGTGGCTAATAACGAGAGACTTAACACGTGAGAACGAGTCCCAAAATAACCCTTACATCCATTTGATATCTTACTCAATTTTTAATATCATAAGATTTTTTCTTTACATGACTGGTTTTTCTAACAGGATATTCTTAAGCAAATAAGAAATTTGAAGTGATTTTTGGTATATTTAACAATTTTTCCTTATCAACTAGTATACTTTTTATTATTATTAAATCTTGAAACATAGTAAAAAAACCTTTATTATACATTAATAATATATTCAATAATAATATAATACTTGAAAATTGTATAGATTTATTTTCAATATGAAAAATATAAACAATCTTTTCAATATATAAGAAGCGGGACTTATATTACAAAAAGTTGGATAGGAGTTGAGCAACCAAGTAAGCTCTCATACCCTTATTCAAGATAAAATATAATCTATGTAAAATAAAAGACTGAATATTCGTGTTAGAGGCATGACTCTAAGCAATCCGTGTGACCCTAGACAAAAAATCAAAAGCATTACTTCTTAATTCTCCAAAAGTGGAGAAAGCAAAAGCAATGAAACGGTACCCATTTTCAGCACATTTGAAAGCATACTTGCTCTTCTTTTTTATGACAATCTTAACCACAACAACCCTAAGGACGAAAGCATCAACCCCCACACTAGTGAAGAGAGAAACACTAGTGACATCCAAACAAACGTTTTACCCCTATCCCTACCATAAATAAGGAAATCTGTAGGCCTAAGATGGGTACCCACATCAGACTCCTCTTTTTTCAAATTAAAATTATATCTATACATTAATAAAATACATATCTAATCAATAGGTTCGGACTTGGATCTATTGACTTTGGGTTGTGCAGTTTCGAGTTCAAAGCGGATTCATGTCAAAATTGATCTCGAATCGATTAATTTGGATTCAAAGCGGATTCATGTCAAAATTGATCTGGAATCGATTAATTTTGATTTATATTTACGTTGACACTAGATTTGCATTAGTTTTTAAAGCGGGTTTTCTCTGATTTGAAACCACCATCATTTTCTACAAAAATCTATAAATAAGTCATTGTTGTTGTACTTGAGGTTAAAAACCAAAAAGAAATAAAATCACCCATATAAGCACACCACTTCGAATCTGTTTTTCTTTCATTTAAAAAAAAATTAATACCAAAAGAAAAAAAGTCTAAGAGTACAAGGTTACCATGGTAACTTCAAAACAAGTAACACAACCTTTATTAGGAACATCAAATCAAGAATTCAAACTTTTAATTTTACAAATGACTGCATTTGCCATCCTCTTGATGTCCAGTTTAAACAGCTGCATCTTACTAAGCTGCAACTTCAAATTCTCAACTTCTAGCTTCATCATGTTCACTTCCCTCTGAGAATCCATCAATCCGTTCCTCTCGTCCGTGTCCACCCTAATCACTTCCTGAGATCTAGTCCTACTATAATCGAATCCAGAATCTATAATTGATCGAGCCATGTTTACCTGCTCAAGAAGAATGAATCGGGTCATCATGTTTACTGGTAGTCGTTCGTTCTTCATTGCGTGCTCCCTTGCCTTTTGTGACAGCTTGTGGTACTCCATGGCTCTGCAAACTTCATTTCTTTCTTCCTCTGCTAGGTGTGGATGAACCTGCAATATAAAAACCATCAAATAGTTGCAGCTTGCTTAAATACACTTGATGAATTTTTTACCTGAAGATGGTGGAATCTTAAAGTGGGCTTGTTTGTTCCGAGTTTCCAATTTTCAGTTGTTTTAAACTAAAGCTAGATTATTTTGATATCGCAAAGTTGAACCAATAGTTGGCCGCCTTTCAGTCTGTAAATTAAGCTCATTAAAAGTTGGTATGATGAGTGTCATATACCTTGAGGTATATGTCAATGGCTTTGTAGAGATTGTCATCAGTGTGTCTGGCATTCTTGGGCAAGGCCCCAATCAGCAGTTGGAAATCTTGAACAGGAAGTTTCTCATCCCTCGCTACCATAGCCAAGAACCCATCCATCATTCTTGCAACTAGAGACATTGTAGATTCAGACTTACTTGAAACAGTGCAGACATAAGCTTCCACTACTCTCGCAATGATCTTGACATCATAGAGTGTCACACTCTCTCCATAGTTTCTAACCAAGAGATCCACAGGCTGACATTTGTGCATCATCAGTGCTATCCTTTTCTCCAGCCTTGTTGATAAGCCAGCATCAATTCTCACCATCCAACCCACCTTGAGAAGGTGCAGCAAAAAGTTGCAAGAAACCGAGTCTTCCTCAACGGGTAAGATCCTAATCAGGCTGTCGACAACAAGCCTTCTCACTCGGTAGTTTATTGTTTTCTGGGTCAGTTTATGAACACCAAATGGCATCTTAGAAAGCCACTTCGCTGTCCAAAATGCTATGCAGGATCCCAAGAGCTCTGGTTTCATACCCTTTTTCTTGATGAATGCTACCACTTCAATAAAATGATCGATCCTAAGAGATGAGACACCTTCAAACCACCAACTCTCGCTTACCTTTCCACAATCAGAGTTCCTAGTGCCAGTCTCTAAATAATTCAAGCACTGATGTTCATCATGGCCTAAGGCTATGACTTCTGGGTCCGTGCAAACTTTCCAAGCAATTGCTTCCGAGCATCTTGTTTGGATTTGTAATTCTCTAGCCCATGAAGAAATGTGCTCACACGATTTCAAAAGGCAGAAAATGTCTTTCCATGAACTTAACATAAGGAAACAGATAAAGGTCTCCGTTCTGGAAACGAGGCTCATAGGTTGAAAGTCGTCAGTCATTTCAAGAAAGTGGGCTGCACAGTAGAGAGGCACTACATTGTTTGCTGTCAGATCAACTTTCCAACCATAGCAAAACTTGACTACTAATTCAAAGGTATCAGCTCCTCCAGGTAAAGTGTCTAACTGAACACTAGGCTTATTGTTTCCCCTATTTCTACTCTGAAATGCCATTCTGTTCAAATATCCGCTTCTGGAGACCATTGGAAGCTATAACAAGAAGTAGAAGAGTTAGAATGCACTAATTTATAGTTGAGCATAGATCTGATAATTTTTTATTTTAAAAAAAAAGCACAAAACATCAGTTATCATTCCCGATGAAATTATGATTCTAAGTGTCCATGTAGGTAATTTAGTTAAGCAAACTACCATGAATAATACAATTAGTAGCATACCATGTGCAAGTGAAAACTGTTTCCATTTCCAATCCGTACGACTAGATCACTTGTAGCTTTTGTTTGTACAAACCTACATACCGTAAAATGAAACCATATAGCATGAGCAAGAAACATGAAAGGGAAAAATAAGTTACTACAAGTTGAGATCATGAAAGTCTAATATAGATCAACGAAGGTTACCAGTTGTCGCCTCTTCTTTCAATAGTTTCCGCTACCATATCAGCCTTGGGTGGAATAATAGCACATCGGCTATGCTTCTCTCTGTAACGTAAACCTCTTTTATCAGAACTTCTCCTCCCCGGTGAAGCTTTCTCATTTCCTAAGAAAACTGTAGATTTAGGCATCATTGTACTTCTTGGGAACCTCTTTTCTATCAAACTTGCTCCCAAGTATATGCTGAATTTTCAATTGATGGATAGACAGATCGGTAGGTCTTATCAATGATTATGAAATCAATTGCACTGGAATTATTGCATGGATCAAAAGTCATCTATAAAATAAAGGCATGGATGCTCTCATTTCATCTCTTTCCTCCAAAGAATGTTTGGCAATCAGCATTTAAGACTTAAAGTTTTAGGGGAAAAAAACAGTAAGAATAACCAAACACACAAGTATGACAATGAAGTACAATTTTGTGACAATACGTAATTGTCTAATATTCAGAAGCCAACCATATCCACAATGCTAGAAGCCTAGAATCACTTTCATCAACTTGAACATCACACCATAGATGCCACCCAAAATGAAAGATGAAAGCAACAAGAAACAACCCCTTTTAATACCCTATTTAATTTAGACCTGCTTGATTATGATTTATCTTACTAAGAAAACTAATGAAAGAGTATGCTACTTCTTTGAAAATTACAGAAAATAGGGCAGGTATAGTGACAAAATTACCTTTCCCCTTTCAAAGAATGAGGTTAAAGCTAAGCATTGTTGGATGGTCTCCAGGAGGAACTTTCACTGTCTATGTTATGACCTGCTGATCTGCATCATGAATTTTCTGCATCAAAGAACAGGTGAATGACAAAATTACCTTTCCACATAGCTGATGTTGCACGAAGTAGGAGTGGAGACTGCACTTTTTAACCCCTCAATAAATGCCTCTCCAAACTAGCAGCCCAGCATTTATAGTAGCTGAAAGGTCATTAAGGTGTGCTTGGAGTACACAGACTACATTTCCATTAGTTTCGGCATTATAACGCTACACAATACAGTGTAGTGCAGAATCCAAAATGCATCCGAGTTTTGCTTCCGCTTTTTTTCATTCATGAATAAAGTGCCTACTTACAAGTACTAACTGCAAAAGGACGTTGACTACAATCCCATGGACGAGTATAATCTAACAAAAGCCTACCCAAATCGCGAAGCAAAGCAACCCGGAACATCCAAATTTTGTCTTTTAAGGTTGCTAGCTACATTTTGCGGTAATCCTCAAAGCACAATGCTAAGATGTGAGGTTATACAGTCCATACATATAGGAATGCCATAAAGTTCTGAAACAACTCATTCATCAATGAGAAGTTTACATCCCATTCAAGAAACTTAGTCGCTTGCATTGGTGGAATTCCCAGACTTCTTTGTGGGAATACTTTTTATTTATCGTGTACATATAGAATTTGAACACTTGAAAGTTGAAATACCGCCAAATATACCTAACGTATTTCTTGCTTGCAAATTTCTGTCAAGCTTAATATATTTTTTGAAAATGTTACACTATTGCGTATTGGGCTTGTGGCTCTTGTTGTACGCAAATTAGTGGCAAGGCCTTGTACGCTTCTCTCTCTCTGTTTACAACGGTCCGTTGGTTCTTTTCTTCGTCTTCAAGAACGCAGTCGCACTCAAAACAAAACAAACACAGAGAGAGATATAGCAATGGAGATTATCATACCTTCATCGAATTGTCTGTCTTTCTTCAAGCCTTCTCCGCTACTCTCTGTTGGACTATAATCCATATATCCAAAGAATAGTCTTGGGTTAAGAGCCCAAATGATCCAAAATTATAAGGCCCAAGAATTGGAGGTTGATTGTAGAAGATACTAGAATAAGTGGGAGCATTTGCTAATTAGTAGAAGATTAGGGAAAATTCTAGAAACTAGGAGAAAGTAGTTATCATGTGAAAGACTAGAATTTTCTAGGCAAATATCTAGAATCTACCTACAACATGTATAAATAGGGATAAGTGTGCTCATTGTAGAGCATCGATCAAAAGAGTAGATCGAGTGTGTGTTGTGTGAGTGTGTGAGGTCGAGTGAAGTCTCCCACATAATAAAGAGTCTCGAGTCACCCGTATAATTAGTCTTGTACATTTCACTGTATAATACAAAGTCAGTTTTGTAATATCGTGTCTTTGTCTCGATCGGGTTGGGTGGGTGTACAAGAGTTGTTAGAGGGGTCGATTTCCCAACACTCTCCAATGTCCGTCTTCTCAATCTCTCTCCCGCCTTGATTCGATCCAGAAAGAAACCCCTAATTCCAAAGCCAATTGTGCTCGCAAAATGGAAGAGGAGGAGATCCGGATCCCGTAAATCCCACCCCATTTCGCTCGAATCGCTCGCGCTCTTGGCTTCGAGCCTGAGAATCCTACCGGAGCCGTTGGATTTCGTCGCCAGAGAGTTCGCCGGCGGTGGCGGCGGGAAGATAGGGTTCGGAAAGGTGTTCGGGGGCGGAGGATCCGACGGATGGGGGAGAAGGGGAAAGCGGAAGCTAGGGTTTTGGGAAATTGCAATTCTGGTGTTTTCTGGTTGTCTACTGTTGTGTGTCGTTCTCGACGGAGGAAAGGGGCGGGATTTGAGCTGGACGGTTCCGATCTTGTTGGCGGTGGTGGTGTATTGCTTGGGAGGATGGTGGAAGAGGGAGATCAGAGGCTGGCTGCTCGGCTTCTGCTGTGGCGCTTCCATGGTCGGTTTAGGGTTCCAGAATGGGAATTTCGTGAGACTGTCTCGGAAGTTTAGGGCAAATTACAGGAGCGGTAATCCAATTGAGGCCGTTTTGGGGAAGACGAAGAGGAGAAGGTGGTGAAATGGATGCTTATACATGTAGCCTTCTTCTCAACGAAGGAGCAGCTAGAAATGACAAATTCATGAATTGCTTGATTCGGATACAGGCTTTAGCATGTAGAAACAAAATGCGTTGTTGTATTGTTTGATTGCTCAGGAATGATACAGAACAGAAGGCTCGTTTGAAAGAGGTTTTTGTTGGGCATTTGAATTGAGCGCAAATTGTTCAGCAACTTCTGCTTTCTGTGTTGCTTCCTGTTTGAGCTGATCATATTTCACCGTTCCATTAGGCTCTCTCTAGTTTTTCTATTCGTCTAATGTTACTATGATTTGATTCTTGAATAGACATTGAATGTGTGATAAGGAGTCGAAAAACCAACTCGCATGAGATTTCAAAACTGTGGTAGGTAAAGTATCGATATAGAACAAATGAGAATTATAATCAAAAGCTAAATTAGCTAGGTGGTTTGTAGCTTTGTTAGCTTGTCGTCTAAGATGAGCGAGTTTCAAAGGGTCCGGATGCTCCCTAAGAAGAGTGCGGCACTGGGCTAAAAGATGGTAGTCACGATGAGTTGTTGTCGATGAGGCATTAAGAAGTTTGCATGTTGTAGCAGAGTCGGAGCAAATAACAAACCAACCAAGCATTAGGCCAACTTCCAACCAACTCAAGACCATGAAAGATAGGCAATAACTCCACTCAGGATGCCGCCCACATCTTCAACACCGCATCAACATTCAAGATTAGCCATCCTGTTGGAGCTGGTTTCCACAAGAACTCAGTTGAGCAGTCATCAATTCCGCTACTGGGGATTCTAACGATTTTATTGAATTTGGTCATACTTGCCCTGAACGCAACTCTGATTTTCCAAGTAAATTAACCGTATTCTCAAACATGATGGCATGCTTACGGTTATATACTGATTGATTTTGAATATTCTGTATTGTAACCCTTGGAAGAAACAATCATTGACCACTACATTGTACTGTAGTTTGTTTTTCAGAATAAAGATTCATGGAAGTTAAAATCCTCGCAAAATAAACTAGAACTAGAATCAACCAAACTACATTTTCCATTTAAAATTTTATATGATGGGTAGATAAATATATAAAATACACCTTGAATATGCAAAACCAGAAATTGGGCCGGCCACCCAACCTAAACAGCCCTTAGGCCGGCCCTACCTACAACACACTCGGTCATAATTTTCTTACACAATCCTGACCATGGTTCAAAGGTTTCTAGTTCTTGTTTTTAAATATCCGAAATGAAAGACAGCAACAGATTTTTCAAGCATCAGATCACGACTTCTTTTTCTTCACAATACCTTCGAATACTCCATCGATTCCAAGAACAGCGTCTAATTGTTGCGAATCAACTGGACCCGGAAGCTTAAAAGAGATTGAGAAATGGCCTGGTGGGCAGAGGTTTTGTGTCATCATCTCAAACTTCATGGAATCCTTGTACACTGCTTTCTCTCCTGTCGTCGTTATCCCTTTTATCAGAATTTTTCCATCAGGGGCCACATCACATGAGAACTCCTCTGCAATTACAACTTTCAATCTTGAGATACGCAACATTTTAATGCAAGAAATACCCAAGAGAATGCAAAAGTTTCCTCTTCACCAACTCCTACACTCATCAATCCTTCATATAAAGCAACAAAAGCTGGCTCTTAGTGCAACAGGGTAATAAAACAATGAATGGAAAATTAGTTGTCTTTGGCATTATTGTTCAATTTTGGAAGTTTGAAATCTTAGCCAAGTTATGGGATAAGAAATAAGTAATTCACCTCTTGCAACACCTGGCAGGCTTATGCGAAAGATGTACGACGTGCCATCTTCACCAATATCCAGCTTACCAACGACTGGGCCTAGTGAGCCCTTTGCTGCACTTCCACCAAGCATCACCCCATTGTTTGTCACGTTTAAGACGTTATTCAGTTCTTCTTCAGTAGGTTGATAAGGCAAGAACAAAAAAGATTGCTGACCACGTTTTGAAGGCCCATTGTTAGCTCCTTGATGGACTGAATTGGAATTATTATTTGTTCCCAGTGGATCAATATATGGAATGCTGTTTAGGGGAGCAACGTTCAGAACATTTAAAGGCCTATTTGGTGCATAATGTTGTACATACGGTGTTAGAATAGCATACAGCAGAACAAAAGCGTTTGTAATTAATTGTCTCACACAAACAAAATACTAATGCAATTGTGTAATCAAGAACTGAATGTTGATTAAAGTAACAAATTTGGGGCATCTACAAACAGGAAGCCTTTAATATTAAGTGAGTTTATATTCACACACCCAAATTGATTACTGAGACACTAACAGAACAGCATATCATACTCAAACTAAAGAGAAAGGATTCGCAGTGTTCATTTTGGTTAAGAGTTGGAAGGTTCACCATTAATGTGATTTAGTGTTTGGTACGGGTTAGCTTCAAAAATGCAGATAAAGACTTTCCCAGGATTGTAGGGAAAACCAGGCCACATAAGGGATCTCTAATGACAAGTGTATTCGAAAGGGACTAAAATTTCAAGTCCTTTTCTTGGAGTAGTCTTCTTCATTGCCATTGTAGTTCATTCTATATTTCAAAGAAAAGCTATGCCCCTTCATTCTAAAGCCTGATGAGCAAACACTGAACCTAAATGTCTCTTTAATTGCTATGGAGTTACGTATAAGAACTTTGATAATATAAGTGCAATTTCAACAGGCTTGTAAAGAGAACCAGAGTGTGTATGGATTGTAAAAGAGGGTGGACTTGAAAGGGACAACAAGATAAATAAAATTATACATATCCATATCAGCACAGTTGTCAGTTCTATACTTGAAGAAAAGTCATGGCATTTCCATCCTAATAGTCTAATACCTATTGGCTATTAAGGTTCAAACACATTTTGATCTTGAAGCTTGTTAATTGTGTATTTGTAAATTTACTAAAAGCATCTACTCACTCTGATTGCTTCACTTGATTGTAAATTATAGTTCAAAAAAACAAATTACTAGCTTTGTCTAGAAAGAGATAACGATAAAGCCATGTCTGCAAAAATGATAAATTTGACTTTCAATTGACACCCAAACACAATATTTTGCACTCCCTATCGAGCACAGATATTCGCACAAATACTCAAAGCCAATTAGATACTTTAACCCAGTATAGCTAAAGCAAAAGGGGAGAAATTGTCGATTGGCAAATGAAAATAAATGTGCTCATAGCCAGTCCAATAAGCATTTTCCATTCCCATACAAATGAAGTTGCACGTGTGAAAGACACGCGCCTGACAGAACGGCAACCTTCTTTCAAGTGCAAGCATGACCGCACACTAATCCATATTTAATGCCAAAAGTGCAATGTCATCATACACTCCTACATATGTACCATCTTTGTTACTAATTTTTCCAATTGTCAGTTAGCAACACCATTAAAGGGAATTTGCAGTCCAAAATATCCATATTTTTTATTTATAAGTTATTTAACGGCATGTAACGATAAAAATTCACAAACCTGTTAAGCATTTCTCTTGTAAAACTGATTTGGTAGGTCATCATTCAATTGTTTTTCCAGTTTGGATTAATTTCCTATCCACATGACCTTCTAGTTATATATAGTTAAGATTGAAAAAAAAAAAATGAAGACATCACAATTTCTCTAAAATTCCATACCTATTCTTCCTGAGACACCACATGTTAATCCGTCCATCTATCAAATCTTAGCACTTGCAGCTCCTAATTGAGCAACTACAAATTTGACTGTCCTAAAACAAACACAACTGATCTCAAATTCTCAAGAAGAAACGTGCAAGAGCAGATAGATATGTTTGTGACAGAGAAAACTGAACATTACACAGTAAGCTAATCCTCCTCTCAACACTAAGACTCTGAGAAGTTCTTACACTGTTACCATCGATCATAATTCCTCTAATCACTAAAAGCTTTAACTTTTCTCAACCATGAGAAACATACAGAAATCTAGAGCATCTTTCAAGATGAATGATAGCGAAACATTTACAATCCACAGAACGAAATGACAGGATCAAATAGGAACCACCAGAACCCTATTTTGTCGGAGGCTTAACCTAATAAATCGATCAACAACTAAGCGTATAATAGTTCGATGGCTCACTAATCAGAAATCCATTTCAATTCTTCGAAATGAGAAAGAAGAAGATCGCACCTGACCGGAGGATTAGCCATGGGAGATGGATGAAGCTGCTCGGAGAAAGAGAAGGTTTACAGCAAACCCCAAAGTGAGTCGTCGGGGAGTGGCGATTGACGAATGCGGAGTAAAGCCGTGAAGTAGAGGAGCACCGAACCCCGTGAGAAATGTGACCGTTGAGATGGATAGATCTCGGCCGTACATTGTAGTGGTGGGGACCACACATTCTGGCCCGCTCTTGTTACTTTTTATGCCTGCTATATTTTGACCTTTTGAGTCTTTCACTGCTTTTGGGTTTGATTAAATTAGTAAATTCCGAATGCATCCTTCAAGTAACTAATTTATGCTCCAAATTCTACCAATACCAACGAACTACAAAGAATGAGGATTCGGTAGTTACATGGTTAAATTACCTCTACTGTTGTTAAATCCTTGACAAAATTAAATACTGAACTTTTATAACAAGGTTGTGTGCCTGATGTGTATTCTCTAAATGGAATTAATCGAAAAAAAATGGTTGCTTGACTTGGAGCTTTCATTTCCCTCTGTGAATTTGAGTTTTTATCATCGCGAGTCGGACTCAAAACTCACGAACTACAGAAGTAAAACTCCAAAACTTCAACAACCTGCAGGTAAAAAACCTGCCGAAATCATTCAAGGGAATGAATATGAGCTAATAGGACTCTCACCAGACTAACAAATTCAACTCAATTCAATAATAAAGCCATTTGCCAGGGCGATTACAGTATGCAATTCAAGCGAATTAGCAAAACATTCGGATTGTGCAAAAAAAAACTCTTACTTAGTCACCGACAACCTCTATATATATTAAACAGCAAGGCTATCTCGTTTCCCTGCCTTTACTAATTAAGAAGTTCAATAAAATGGAGGCTCAACTCTTTCATTAATATCCGTTGTTAAACTACCATCTCAGTATCTCACCAAGCATTGCATACATCAATTATCAGAAGGCGACGGCTGTTTCTGTGGTGCCCACATGGCTGGAGAAGCCATATAAGGAAGCCCCTGCTGAGCATAAGCGTTTGGGTCAATAACGGGCCGGCCCATCATCATCCCGCCCCCTCCCGGACCCGCCTGAGGCGAGCTCTGAGCCTGAGTCACCCCCGGCTGCACGTAAAAGTAAGAAAGCGCGTCGGTTGGTGGCGCGACGGGGATGGTTCCTCTCGGGATATTAGCGAGGACGTCGTCTTTTATGTCCTCCCTCGGGACGATGTCGACCAGGAAGTCGAAGATATCGGTCCTGGTGATGGCGGCGGCGATGTCGTTCTTCTGGAGGGTCCGCCGCTTGTTCTCCTCGGTGTGGCTCCACGACCGCATCGTGAGCTCGAGGATGAACATCTCGCACGCGCGGGCGAACACGATCGGGGCCTCGGCCGAGATCATGCGCACGTCCTCGTCGGCCTTCATGATCTTCTTGATCCGCGCGAGCGGGAGGCTGTGGTTCTTGAAGTCGCACACCTTCTCGATGTCGTTGTGCTGGTTGACCCAGAAGCCGTGGAGGTTTTCTTGCAGCTGTTGTTGGAGCTGTTGGCAGGCGAGGTTGTGAGGCAGCTCTATTCCTGCTGGCGATGGGGCGCCAGGGTGGACCCCGCTGATGGGTGTTGCTGCTGTCACTTGGTTTGGTGGGTATGCGCCCCCGTATGGAAGTTGGTCGGCAGCGTTGCCTTGCTGGTCCATTCTGTGTTCAGGGTGAAGTGCACATCTCAGATCTTGTAGCTTTATTCTAACAACAGTTACATATATGATGGAAAGCAGATGCCTACAGAAAAATGGTTGCCTAATGTGAAGATTTCCAACTTACAACAAGCACACATCAAAATAATACCAGGGGGGAGTACTGTTAGCAATCTAAGTAGGCATGTAACAGTAACATCCTAGGGTTAAAATTGGAATGTTCATTGCAAATTGCAGACAAGAGGCTAAATTAAGTTCACAAGCAGACACGCAAAAAACAAACTTCAACAGTGTGTGATTGCTCCTCACCGTCCATTAAAGGCACTCGTTAGTTCATTTACGATTCAGATATAAGAGGTTACCGACTACGCAACCAGATATTGTTTTCACCTACTCAAATGCACTAGTATAAGCAGATTTGGGGACTCAACAAGTCACTCATCATCAAATCAAAAATTGAGAACATGGTATCTGGGAGTACCATCACAACCAATTTTAAGATAAGTTACATACCAAGAGAGCTGATGATGTAACAGCTCAACTATAAATACATCTCCCAAGAAAAACCAAAACACCTCATAATCGGTACGTTGTGGTTCCATAAAACATGGCCTTTGTCGTTAATCACTATCATAATCCACAAACACGACAAATATAACGGCCACAAACCCTTGAACCCTCTAGCTTCAACATGTCATCACTGACCACAATCTCCATACAGGGTATCATTGGAAAGTTCAGAAAACCTCAATCTTGTTTCTTACTTCCTTTTAAAAATACGGTATAATCAACCATGTTTTCTGCAGTAATGCTAGCATCTACAGCATCCTTGAGACTCATCCTTCTTTTCTCACCAATTAAACAACCCCCTTTTTTCTCATAATTACCCAATCTTAATAATACTATCTACGCAAATCATCAGATAGAAAAGAAACTTTCAAGCTGTTTATTTGGCCTACAACATTAGACAACTTTTTTAAGCTTACACATTCAAGGCTTCAAACAATCTGCTTCTGTAGAGCAGGGAACAAGGAGAAGAAGTGCCCAATTGCCCATGAAAGAGCTTGAATTATTGTATATGATTTCAACAACTGCCTGAAAAAACTAACTGTTTTCCTACTTCACAAACAGAGAGGCAACCAATCTAGCAAGCCCCTCTCATCAAACATTGAATCCACTGCTAATATTTCATATCACGAGCCCTTACAAAGATAGGAAACTTAAGCAGCCTAAAAAAACAAAGGCCCTGGAATATTTTTAGGAAGGTGAGCAACACTCGAAAATCGAGTTTGGAGCAAACTGAAATTTTCTCTTTTCTCACCCCCGTGTCCCAAAATGGTATATTAAAAAACAATCGGGTATTTTATTGAAGATGTTGACAGGTGAGGAAAAATTGATGCATCCCAAGAAAACAACATAAGAATTAACATGCAAAGGTGCTATGATCATGATGAATGAAAATTCGGTAACTCTGGAATCGAATATTGAAGGGTTTAGACGATTTTACCTGCAAAATTCTACCTTGCACTCACGAAATCAAGCCGAAAAATAACCTAAAACAGACACAAGAGAAACGAAACTACGATCAGAATCAAAGGAAAAGCTTACGGAACATATAAGTGAATGATCAAAGGGACGATTTCGGTCTAATTGTTGTTTCTAGGGTTTTGATCGTGATCGGTGAGAAGAAGAGGAAATGGGGAGAAAGGCGAATCTGTAGAGAGAAACAGAGAAATTACCCGAGTGTGTTTTGGAACGCGGAATTTGATTTTCCTTTCCAAAGGCACTGAAACTTGGTTATTGGTGTTGTTTGTAGCTGTTCGTTCTCGCTTTGTTGTTTGTCAGGTTCCAGACCTTTTTCGTGGGCCTCTTTTCCTGATTCTGATTCCCCTCTTACATCAAATCAAATCGCCATGAGTTGGACAAATCATCTACAGTACTCCGCATGTAATTACAATGTTGATTGGGCTTTGGGTTATGGGTCGTATTGGGCTTCAATGAGATAGAATGGGCTACGGAATATATTCAACGGCCCATAATGTTTATTATTGAATCCAAATTTCGTGAATTTGTAAATGATGGAACTTGTCGACATATGTTTTTGAAAAAGTTGTTGAATCGTTGTATTCATCTACTCGTCAGTTTGCAGCGTGTGAGATTGTTTGTTTCCTAGGAGGGTGGACCTAATGAATAGATTAATAAGGAGAAAACAGGCAGAGGCATCTTCTTCTTTTTCTTTTTCTTTTTCCCTTTTATTTTTTTTGTCCTTTATAGATCAGTGTTAGCTAGGTAGCCCATTGGTGGAGTCTTGTACTCTTGTGTTGGCCGATGATTTCTCACTTAATTGTCTAGTCTCTGTTAGTTTTAGTCTCATTTTCTTATCTTTTTTTTTTTCTGTTTTTTAGCCTTAATAGTAAGTTTTACGGTATTTTATTGAGTTTCAAACTTTTAGGTTTCTCGGTATTTTTGTTTGTTGAGTGATTTGGTACATGACTCTTGGATTGTATTTGATGTATTTCATCTAGGTTTGAAATGGTTCATCCTGACTCACCAAATTTTATATTTGCGGGATTTCTCTAGACAAATGTTGTTGTTCTTGTAATATTTTGCCTTTTTGAATAATGTTTTAATTATGGAACTCGTGATCTGATCATTCAACCAGATGGGTTGGCACACTTGGTACGTAGTCAAAGACCACGTTTCAACAACAAACAACACTCTACTACATTAGTTTTAAAAAATATTTTGTCTAGATATTTTTCTTGAAATTAATTTCGAATTTCTTGCTTCATGAATAAAATAAGATGCGGGGCCATCTGGTCCAAAAATAGTCAGAAATTTGTCTAATACGGTCCACGGGCAGATTCCTTTGATCCATGATTTACAACAAGTAGCTGTACCCAAAAGCGGGTGAGCAAGCAACGCAACTCTTTTTAGGGTTTGCAAGTGTGCATTTTTATTACTTGTTCCTACAATCAAACAAACAAACAAAGGTGTATATAGTACAACTAAGACCTTGTATTATCAATTCCGGATTTGCATAACAATCATGCACCTTATACATATATATATATCAAGGACAAAGTTTACAATTAATTTCTCGAAAAGCACTTTCCATTCCAACCCATAAATCATAATGCATACCTTTCCACATCAAATGAATGAAAGATTGCCAAACAGTGTGCCTAAAAGTTGAAACTAAAGTCGATTGCTTGTTGCCATGTCCGTTTCACAAAGATGATGAAATATACAGAATACCGACGTGCTACACTAACCGGTCAGAAGTCAAAAACAAATTGAAGAGTTATTTTGAAGCTTGATATGAGTTATTTTGTTTTATAAATGATGGGTTACTATTGAGGGGGAAAAATCCAATGTCAAATCTAACAATTTGCACCTTTTTTTTATAGGGCGATCAGGGTCGTCTAAAGATTCATTGAGAGCCTCCACTGTCGCTCGTGGGGATTTGATACAGTACTTAACCACTTGTCCACTCCACTGTCGCCTGTAGGGGATCCGATACACGACTTAACTGTGGAACCAAATGTCCGAACTGTCGAACCAAATGTCCAAACTAATTAACATCTATTTAAGCTTCCACATAGTCAAATGATGTCTATCTAAAATCAATCAAAAGTGAAGCCTAGCTACCACCATCAACAAAAGTGGGATAATGCAGTACACCGCCATACGTGGTCCACACAAGTACACAGGACCACAATTCCATCTTTAATTACATTCACCTAATTTCTGCCCAATATAATAAACTCGTCCCACATAGAATATTTAACCACAGACCACACGGTTAGCGAAGAAGATATTAATTAATATTATCATCCTTTTTTTTTTCACCGGCGGCAAAACCAAACAAAAGCCACTTTCCTGGTCTCGCACACAGGGGATTCGCCCACTTCTACTACTACCCCTAGCACATTGACAAACACA
This sequence comes from Polygonum aviculare, assembly GCA_934048045.1. Taxonomy (NCBI): domain Eukaryota; kingdom Viridiplantae; phylum Streptophyta; class Magnoliopsida; order Caryophyllales; family Polygonaceae; genus Polygonum; species Polygonum aviculare. Next base: position 11,231,665 of record OW204023.1, on the reverse strand, counting down.
AAAGACATTACACACCCAACTTGCTAACTAACACATCACACTCCACTAGTACTCTAATTAATCCCTCAAAACTTCAACAATAATACTAATAGGAAAAGACTTTACATAATACTACAACCGCTAGGATTTTCATCGCTGAACATATGGCCTATTGGGTCATGGTAGGGCCCCGGGGGCGGCATGGGGGGCGCGTACCCGTACCCTGGGGGCGGTGGGGCGCGCCCGTACATGGCAGCCGGGTGATACATCTCCCCACCACCGGCTCCGGCACCGTTCATCATGCGCTGCTGGTTCATCATCATGGCCATGTACTGCTGTTGCTGATAAGGGTTGGCTGGCATGGGCCCGCCGCCCATGCCCGGGTGGAACCCGCCACCCGCTCCTCCTCCCGCATTCATGTTCATCATTGGTGCGTGTAGGGCCTGGGCTGCAGGGAACTGTTGGCCCATTGGTGGGCCCATTTGGTACTGACCCATCGGCCCCATTCCACCGCCCTTGAGGTGGCTAGGCACATCAAAACCCTCTTGAAATCCGCCACCGCCACCGCCTCCTCCACCCTTGCCTTTCTTTCCTCCGCCTCCGCCCTTCTGAGCGCCGCCGCCGCCACCACCTCCTCCTTTGTTTCCGTTCTTACCCTCACCGCCGTTTTTAGGGGCTCCGCCACTGTTATGTTTACCGTCTCCGCCACCACCCCCTTTGCCGCCCTTTTTACCGCCACCCTGGCCTTGATTCCCTCCTTTGTTTTTACCCCCAGTTTCACCACCACCACCACCACCTCCTCCCTTTTTACCATGTCCATCTTTTCCCTCACTTTTACCCCCAATTGCCCTTCCTATCATTGACATGATACCACCACCACCTCCTCCCTTCTTCTTGGCCTTCTCTCCACTACCACCACCACCTTTCTTGGCTTTCTCTCCTCCGCCACCACCGCCACCGCCCTTCTTGTCTTTCCCAGCAGCCTTCCCATGGCCGTTACCCATGATGGGCACGGCCGTCTTCTGATGGTGATGATGCCCATCATCACAACAATCATCATCTTCATCATCCAACTCCTCATCAAACTCACCATCCTCATCATCAAAATCATCGAAATCCTCATCATCAAAATCATCAAGATCATCCTCCCCACTGAGATCCTCATACTCATCCCCACCATGACCACCATGACCACCACCACCACCACCACCCTTGTTGTTGGGCAAATTGAACTTAACAGACTTCTGCTCCTTCATGTTGAAAGGCACCTGCATACCCTTAGCAGCCTGCATCTGTTGCATCAACTGTTGGAAAGCAATCTGTTCTTGCTGATTATTAGGCCCACCTCCACCACCTCCACCACCACCAAACCCTCCCTTTTGGTGGTCTTTCCCACCCTTCTGTTGGCCTTTCTTGTCATTCCCTCCTCCTTTCCCATTACCACCCCCTTGCTGAAGGTTCTTCACACTCTCAAACTGCTGGTTGCTGTTGTTCTTGTTTTTGTTGCTCTTGTCCTTGTTGTCTGAGCCCTTTTGAGCGTTCCAGAGCTCGGCGTGTTTGCCTGCTTTCTCTAGCTTCTTGATCAGCACAGCGGGGTCAACATTTCCAGTCACAGTCACCTTCCCTTGCTCCACATCTATGGAGGTTTTATACACTCCTAAACCCACAAATTACAGAAACACAAAATGACTACAGGGTTTCTTTTAATAACATAAAATATCATCTCTGTAGGGTAATTGAGCACTCAGATCTGCAAATTAATTTCTGGGCAAGGATTATTAAGAAAGATGTTGGTACCATCAATTTTCTGCAAAATCTTTCTGACCTTGCTTCCACAGCCTTCACAGACACACTGTATGTTGACTTTCAGAATGCAAGTCTGTGACCACAAACAGAGCAACAAAACAGGTAGCTCTTTAGAACACCAGGCACAAACCCAGATCTTAAAACTTGATAAATTTGAGTAAAACAGCACAGAAACTAAAAAGAGGAAACTTAAAAGTATACCTGAGTCTTGAGTAGATCTTGTTTACTCATGGTTGAGCTTCGAATACAAAGACACCCTTTTGAGAACTGAAGTAGAGATCACGATTTTCAGAGGACAGTGAAGCTCGAAAAGATCTGTAGAGGTAGTTGTGGGTCAAGACAGAGGCGGCTGGTAGAGAGATATGAAGAAAATGGAAAGTGGTATGATTTTGGAGGGGCTTTGAAAGATATTTTTCTTCTTTCTTTCTATTCTCTCTCGCCCTTTGAACAAGGGTTTCTGAGCTCCTGAACTCCACTAAATACAAAAGATAAAGGTGGGAGAGAGAGAGGATGAGAAGGAGAAGAAGACAGCAAAAGAGAAAGAGAGAGACGTGGCCAGTTGGATCAATGGAGCAATGTGATAGATGAGCTGGTTGAGGAAGCATTAAAAGCCTCTGTTTTTCTTTTTTTTCTCTTTTTGATTTTAAAGTTTTTTTTGATTTTTAGCTTTGCCCGGTTTCAGGCTCTGCTTCCTGTCGTCGTCTGTTCCTCTTGTTTCAGTGTCCAAAGAAAACTTTATTGAGAAGGGAGGACGAAGCACAAAGGACAGTGCTCTGCAACCCAACAACATTTTTTTGTTAATTTAATTAGCTATAATTTGCTTATTTTATTCCCACTGCTTATTTTTTAAAAGGTGGGAAATTCAATTATGTTAGCAACTTGCAGATGGAGGTAAGTGCGGGGTGGGTTAGATGGATAACGCCAGTCTTGATTTGGGTTGGTACTGATTTCAGCAAATTTTCGTACTTCTTTTTTTTTGTGAGCAAAATTTTCGTACTTCTTGGAAACTCATGGGTTTCATTTTGGTAATGAACAGAGTTCTATAAAACCTACACAGTTTACAACATTGTTCAAAACTACGGAGTGCATTAATTTTTGAAAGTTTTATCTTACGGAGTCACGTGATTTAGCTGTTGTAAGACTTGTCTATAGGATCGGTCAAGTCGCGCATTCGGGTTGAATCCGGTTTGGATCAATAACGTAGCCTGGTTTAATTGTATCAATTCATTGTAAGAAATTAGACTACTCATTTCAACTTAACGGGTTAAGAATAGGGATTTTTTAACATTTATTAAAATAATACTCCGTAAAAGCATGTGGGACAAAATCCAAGGTCAAAAGACGGTGGAAATAACAAAATAAACAAAACACTAAAACGTCTTGCATCTATCATTCCATCCTACCATGTACAACATATTCTAGGTCATCGGTGATGTGATATGTGACTAGCCAGGAATTCATTACAACCCGTAACCCCTACTTAGTTCCTCTCAGTGGAATGTTACAACCCGTGACACCCCTGTTACAACTAGTAAAGCGTGTCGAAAACTTATTTTCAAATTATCCTGATTTATTTTAGGACGTATTTGTTTCCTTTTGTGCAAAAATATACCATTGTGTTCTTGAGAGTGAGATTTGCTTTCAACTAAAGATAGCAAGAAGTGGCATGATTGTATCTAATTCGTGATCGTCGTACTATGAGTAATCAAAAACTTGATTGCAAGTTAGTTGTGAGATTCAACTCGATGTCTTTTCCTACCGGTTCACGAGATTCAGATTTCAAGGTGATTTGGTTCATTACTCCAACCAAGAACGATCAGGCCAATCCTATGACAAGCGATTTGCCATCAAGTTTTTCAGTTTAATCTTGGAAAACCTTTACTTTACTCTTCGGTAATTCGATAAAGGATAAGAAATATCAGTCAACAGATGGGGAAATAAGATTGGTTTTAGAAAGGTTTGACATGACAACATCCCGAACAAAATAATAGATGGTAAGTGTACATCAATACAGGGTTCTTCTACGATGTGAGCAAAGAACATTCTCAACAGGAGACTATAAGTGATTGGCTCAACAAATGAAGGCATAGAAGAGAGACAAAACTTCTTTGGGTTTTGAACATTATGTGCAAATAACGCATAAGAAAAGATATGTATTAAATATTTCATTGGGAACTTTAATTATTCAAACAGTAGTTGATAAGCTACCATCGACTAATCTGATCTACAACCACGCATATAACATATGTATTGTGCGTGTTTAGAGTGAAAAATAGAATCAATCATATTGAGGAGTCACGGTGATTTTTCAAGTTGTACAAACCATCATGTATTCATTAAATACTATGCACATTCGAACAAAAAAAAAACTACTATGCACAAGTTAATCTTTCCACATTCATAAAACATTGCACTTCATTTATTGACTTTTAAGTTGTGGCAAACCCTAATGAGGGACAAAGACAATAGACAAGGATGCAAAGTTCCAACACTTACAACAAAGAGTATATGTTCGGAGAGAAGGCAAAGTCAATGAGTTAGTATTTAAAATCGGTTGAAAAATATATCTCCTAACACATTATAAAAAGACATCTGGTCACTATTCCACCAATCCATATCTCAAGCTAATTCATACAAAATCTCAAAACAAGACCTGAAACAATCAAAGGTCACACATCATCAGAGAACAAGTTCAAGTACTAGGGAATACGACATTAAGAATAATAACAATGATTGTTATCTCTAAGTATAATAATCCTAATTCAATTATTAGCCTTCCTCCGATCAACTCCGACCACCAAACAAGTTTTACCAACATTAGGGAGCCAAAAACTTCTACTTTTTGGGTGAAGAGAGATGCGTGAAATCAATCCATAACCAACACCCTTACTTATAAAATTCCAAGAAGGGAAGGGGTTCCAAATGAGTTGGATGGAGTGTGGGGCAAGCCAGTTATCATCAAAATGCAATGAGGATCTTCTGGTCCCTTATACTAGTCCTCTCTCCTGGTCCCTTTGTTTTAATTGGTCAACATCATCATCTTAATTAAAAAAACAATTAATACTTTTCCCTTTTTTTATTATTGCAAAACAAAAATTGCTGTATCTGTCTCCTGTTTCAAATCGTGGAGCTTTTTCAATTCTAAGTGTTGTGATCTACAACTCTATTATTCAATTAAAAATCAAGTATCGATTCATTAGGCTAATTTAGATCACAATATTACATCAACAATAAAACAGGCTTCAATGGTAACCACATATACAGATTACAATTCAGATCACAACTTCAACTCTTTGGAGAAAAGGCACCATATCTAGCAACTAGATTGCAATATCAAGGTCCCAAATTAGACGTAAAAATCGGTCAGATTCCAAATGCAATGCACAAAAATCCCTCACCTTAGGCAAAATTAGAAGGTTGAGCCTGAAAAGATCCCCCAAATTGATCCAACTGCAAATATGATTTATACAACTAGCTAGTGGGAAAGTTGATCGAGTTGAAATACAAGCCTAACTATAGGACGGGGAACCTCAAGTGGTAGAGATGGACATACCTTTGGAGGTTCAATGTGATGAATTGCAACCCTAATTTTTGAATCGTTTTCGGGTGCAATTCGGTGCCCTAAATTTGTTTCTGTAAAGTACTCTGTAGCCAAAACCAGCAAAGATGGTGATTTCTTTCACAAGCCTCTGAACAAGTTGATGATGTAAGTGGCTCGGGTTCAATTCGCCTTCGTCTTCATCTTCGCATCTCCTCTGGGCAATTAAAAGCAATGACGATTTTGTTTTGCAATAATCAAAATAAAGGAAAAGAATTAGTTATTATTTTTAATTAAGATGATGATGTGAACCAATTAAAACAAAGGGACCAGGAGAAGGGACTAGTACAAGGGACTAGAGGATCCTCGTTGATCAAAATGTGGCTGGGAGGCTGAGAAATGATCCAAAAATGAAATCACCAAGGACCAAAACCATTGCCCATCCACAAGGTTTGTGTTCCATTGGCAATCTTGCGTCTACAGCAAATCCGCAATCGCACCTTGGTGCTTCGCTTGGTTTAAGGTACGTCTTTATGGTAGATTTGGCTTAACTTTTAGGATACTTAGTCAGAATGACTTAAAATTGTAGGCATGCAAGTAGATTTCTATATCTAGCACTACAATTTGGAACCACTCAATTTGAAGCTCTAGGGAAGACTACGTGAATTTTTGAAGAGTCTCGTTGGCGTCTTCCAACTCTAATGGGGCATTCGAGAGGTCTCAACCTTTTCTCTTAACATACTAAATATGAAATTAAGTTACTAACACAAGTATATCGCCTTAATCCATCTCATAAATTAAAATTTGCAAATATTACAGTTAGATACATAGTATTCCCTTCGTTCTAAGTTGTCTGTTCATAAAGTACGGTTCATATGGTAATGAATAAAAAAAATTGAAAAGTTAAATAATTATGGTAATATATGAGAGTAATTTTGTAATTTTATTAAGCGAAAAAATTAAAATTTGATAAAGTTGACGGGAAAGTTGGATACTAGGGGCAGTATAAGATTAGATGAGGGTAATTTTATAGGAAAAATTGATAAAGGTGATAAAAAGTTGGATAAAATAAAAATAATATATGAGATTAAATAAGGATAATATTGTGACTCAAAGGAATGTCAACCATCGTTAATTCGACCATCGCAACGGTCCATGACTCATCCGACCTACCTCCATTTATGACACTTGCTATTTATTAGCTTTCGATTTTGTACGAAAAAGTGGTCCGAAATATATCTAGCACATTTACTCTCACAAGTATATGTTGCATGCATCACTTCGATCATAATAAAAACGGTTAGGTCGTAACCCACGAAAATTTGCTACATGTTTTTTTTTTTTGATTGCGGAGCTACTAGCTCGACCAAGCCAAAATTAGGCTACCTTTTAGTTACAAGGATAACCTAGATCATCACGACGGATGATTTTTAAAAAATCAAGCAGCAAGGGTTGTTGACTCAACAAACACCTTGACTGTGTTACAGAAAAATGTGAAAGCGATAAGGACGTAGGATGAATGGTAGAGCTGCATTGAGACTTTGAAGATTGATTTGTCTTTTTGCTAGAAAATCAGCAGCAACATTTGATTCCCTGAAACAATGATAAAAAAACCACAAAGGTAATACTAGATAGAATATTTGTAATGTCAGATAAGATAGAGTGTATTTCCCAAAAAACTTTCCAGGTACGTTTTAAAGAATTAATTACAACCAAATTATCCCCTTCGATAATAAGATTGTTAATATTAGAACAGTCAATATTTCTAAGGGCGTGGAGAAGGCTAGAAGCTTCAGCTTGCACAATTGTCATGGGTGGAAGTTGTTGACGACCTAAGGAAGTGATATAACCATTGTGGTCTCTAAGGATGAACCCAGCATGAGTTGATCCAGTCGAAAGCCTAGAAGCGTCAAAATTTAATTTAGACCATTGAGTCGGTGGTTTTTTCCAATTCATATTACTTTTCCTTTTTGGTTTATTTTTTATTTTTGTATTGGTATTTTGGCAGCCTTCCCAGGCTAAGGCACCTGAGAAAGCTAAATCAGATGGAATTGTTTTTTTGATAATTCTTGATGGGTCAAAAATTTTAGTATTTCTATGTGCCCAAATGAACCACCAAAGAAAGGCAAGGAATGTAATGTGATCATTATTTTGAAATGTTTGTTGAATATTTTGGTTGAAATGACCATGTGATATAATTTTGAAGTTGTAATTTAGTAATTTTTGTAGTCTTAGTATCATTGTTTGGTAAACGGGTAATGGAAAAAGAGGTGATTCAGGTTTTCATCTTGCATTTCACAAAGAGAACACAAGTTCGGAACCGAATTATAAAACCGATTAATTCTATCTGTTGTTGGAAGGCAATCTGCACAAGATTTCCAGAGGAAGTTTTTGATCTTTGGCGTTAGTTTAGATTTCCAAATCCAGTCAAAATCAAAGCTGAACGGATCCGAAATTGGCGCCAATAGAGACATTGTTGATAAGACCGAGAAGTTCCCATCTGTTGCAGGCAACCAGATGAGGCGGTCTGTTGTATTTGTACATGGAATTCTAATTGTTGCTATAATATTGACTATTTGTGGTGGTAATATTTGTTGTAGTAGTTGGATATCCCAGTTTTTATCGGGGCGGATAAAACTGGAAACAGGAATATTGGGATTTGAATTGTTAATAAAAGTTGATAACTGTACGTCCGGAATCCAAGGATCCGTCCAAAATTTAATATTTTCGCCATTCCCCAAAAGTCAACGAAGGCCTTTAGAAAATGCATTTCTGATATGTAGAAGTCTACCAAATTGCCATGAGCAATTATTTTTATTATAGTCAAATAAGGAATCAGTCTTGAGGTATTTTTCAGTAATAACTTGTACCCAAATGTTTTGAGGTTGTGAAACAATTTTCCAAAGTAACTTCATTTGCAATGATATATTGATATTTTCAGCTGAGCGGAGGCCGAGACCTCCATTTTGTTTGGAGGAGCAGATACGCTCCCAACTGATCAAGGGATGGTGATTCGGTATGTATTTGTTCCAAAAGAATGATTTACAAACTGCGTCAATCTGCTTGAGCACACCTTGTGGAAGTATAAAGCTTTGCATTAGATAGTTGATTTTGCTGAGGAGACATGATTTACTGCATGGTTTTTGTATGAATCTTAATATAACTGATATTTTTGGGTTATATATCGATTAGTTCGTTTTCATTTCGTTTCCATTTCTGTTATTTAATATCAAACAAATCCATAAACTTTAGTACTTTAATACCTAGTTAGGTGACTAAATTATTAAGGTAGTATTCAAAAAAATCGATTTGGCTCTTACGGGTCTGATTCAACTAAAAAAACATCTATAAATTTTCAAATTAACTTAATTAGGATAAACATACTAAATACACATGATATTATGTACACTTTTTTAATTGAACTTCTTAGGACACGTTATAAGAAGTTAATATAAATTAGAAAATGTTAATAAATCTTAAATTTTTTATTTTTTGAACTTTTTATCTGACAAATTTGCTATTTGTATCTTTAACGTTTAGTTTGTATATTCAGTACATTTATAATTTAGTCTCGTAACACAATAAAAAAACTTTTCATCAAAAAAAAACACAATAAAAAAACTACTTATACATTCGAAATATCTGATGGAGATAGTTCCCTGACCTTGTTATCGTTTCATTAAGATTGAGGTCCTCTTGAATCAAGAAACAAATGGGAAGAATACACTATTTTGTATTATGACATGCAATTGACAAGATAGAATATTTTTTATATTTTAAAAATTTCAACGTCTCCATTAATATCTATTTGGTCCCACCTTCCCCACACCCCTTCCATTATCTGTTACTGTATTAGTTTTATTAATTTTATTAGTTTTATTATACTACTCCGTACTTTTTAAAAATAAATACAGTACAACATTGAGTATTAGAAATTTAGTAGTACAAGACTACATTTGCATTTCCAAGTTCCCCTACCAAGTTAGGTTGACTTCTTCTTTCATGCTGTACATAATATTTGACGTTATTTGACCATGTATGGATTCAATGATGTGGGCGCTTTTTGATCTTCATAAAGAATTAGTTTGTACAAATTAATACGTTGATAAATGTTGTTGGTATTCAGAATTTTTGTTAAATAGTGTTTTGTTTTCTATGCTTTAAACGAACTGTTCATTGTTTGTGTGTACTGCGATTCTGAACAAGTGACCATCTGAAGTCAAGCATGTGAGTATAAAAGTCAAAGTGTAAAACACGAATTCTTTAGTAAACTATTTTTATATCCAGTTTTCACCTCCCAAGTTCCAAGAAGGGCAGCCTAAAATACAAAGAAAAAGAAAAATACAGTTTGGTTTATTTTAAATTGCACTTTGAAACATGTAATTTTAAGCAAAACTAGGCAAGTCCCAAACTTTTAGTTTCTGACAATTGCTATATACGGATTTTGTATTTATGTTACTATTAGTTCTGATGGCCGGCCACGGACCAACTCCGTGTTTCTAGCTTTTCCATAAAGATTAGAATCTTAAGTTTGTAGGTTAAAAAATTAAACCATGATTTCGATGCTTATCTATCGAGAGGTTTGTCCTTCTAAGCATTTCTCATTTTATAATGTATTTTTTTTTAAAGAGGTAAACATTAGACGTCATTATTAAAGTAGAGTAAGCTTAGATCATCTTTACGGATGATTTTATTAAAATCCTTCAAGAAAGAACTAAGGTTCAAACTTCAAGTTTCCGGAGGTGAAGGGTCCGTCATTTGAGGGTGACGGTTGTGGAAGTTGTTGTAGTGGTCCAGGAAGTTAGCAGGAATCGGATTCTTAGCAAGAAAGTCCGCTCCTTAGTTGCATTCTCGTAATGTAATTTTTTTCTCAAAGGAGAGAAAGTACTTTTTCTAATATCGAGATTCATTTTATTAATTAATTGAAAAGGTTTAAGTAATACAATATGTTACATCATCAAATAGTAAAGAATTAACAATCAATACATGAACACCAATAGAAAACGACAGAGTTAAGGAAGCAAGAAAGTCCGTTACATTATTCGTTTACCTATGAATATCATGAAATTAGACATCCCAGCTTTTACAAATCAAGTTTTAACATCTATGTACCAAGCCGGTCAATGGATGGTTAAAATCTAGAGGTCAACCTAGAAGCAAAATCACTAGTTGTCAATCCACCTCTAGAGAAACCCTCCTATAATCCTTACTCCAAACAAGTTGCTTTCCCTAAATGACACGCCACAACCCCGCCATCGAAACCATACACATACCAATATTATGAACGAAGCCTACCTGCCACTTACCATCAACATCCCGTATCACGCCCGCAGCAGCAACAAGATTGCCATCTCTAACGGATCCATCCATGTTGAGCTTGACCCAGCTAGCTCTAGATCGATACCATGAAACACCAACCTCCTCAACCCTTTGAGGTTCGACAAACACACATCTCAGCTCATGCGCCCTCTACTCTTTTGCATATGTGATGACATAAGAAGCTCGGTCTCCCTAGAAAGTTTCATGTAAAAAAACAAACAAATTACGTCTTTGCCATGTCCAAAAGCTATAGTAAACAATTCTGCCCAAACAAGATTATCATGAACTAGGTAAGAACAAGTGATATTGCTACGAATCCAAAAAGAAAAATAAGTCTCGAAAAAGATTTCCATAGAAAGAGGAAGGTGAAGATCATTATAGATGTGGTTTGTAATGTCACAATCCTGCTAAAGCTGAATCATCGATTCCTCCTCAAGCGGGCACTTCGAGCCAAGGACATTTCCTTTGATGGTTAGTAAGAGGAAAACACAGTGCCACTCCAACACCTACTGTTAGAAAACCGAGTTCATGTTTTGATGGTTTCAAACTGAAGAGGTTGCCGAGAGGTCGCCGACCTTAGTTTCCAGAAGCGAAGCGCGTGCGGAAATTCAGAAAAGGAAACAATGTGTTTTTTTGTTATGGAAATTGCGTACAACATATTCAGCAGCTTGTTTAAGGAAAGGACAATATCATAAAGATGGAAAATCATCAAGAGATCAAGGAAGATATTGAAGATGATTTTATCATGGCTTAGGATTTTATTTAAAGAAAGATTTTGTATGGATTGTGTACAATTCATTCCTTGGGCAAAAAGGATGAATTGTGTAGCAATCTTCTTGGTTCTTTATATATAATTTCGTGGGTACATTGTAGGAACCAAGAGAGTCAAGAGAAAAACTTGTATTGAGAGTGTGTGGTGTAGAAGAGAGGATCGTGGGATTCGATCCTTAGGAAGGTTGAGTATGAGCGAGTTGTATTGAGTGAGGGTTGAGATAAAAGGCAAGAGTACTTGCAAGAGAGGGCGTGGGATTCGCCGGAGTGTGGGATGCGCATCTTGAAGTAGGAACACCTTTTGTAGCCTGAGAAATCAATATAGCGAGCGAAGTGCTCTTCAAGTCCTTTTAAGTTGAAGCTTAGAAGGCAAGTGGTTTTTCTCCTTGCAAGCACGTTGGCTACAAGGAGTTTCCACTCTAAATCATCGTATCAAATCTGGTACCTCATAATCTTTCCTGTGTATTTTAATTCCGCTGCGTAAACTGAGGTTGTTGACTCTGGTCGCCGACATCGTAGGTGTCGACGACTTCAAGTACTAACACAGATCCTACAATTGGTATCAGAGCTTTGGCTCTAGATTTTGCTAGTACTTTGTAGGAAAGATGTCTACCGCCAACACCGCTATCAATGACTCCTTCTGGAAGCCTCCAATTCTCAAGGTTGGAGAGTACAATTGGTGGGCAAAGCAAATGAGAACCCACATATGCTCTCTTGATGGCCAGCTTTGGAAAGTCATATGCATAGGCCCCGAAAAGATTCTCAAAGCTGATGGAAAGGAGAAAGAAGTCACGGAGTACAATGATGCTGACTTCAAAAAGCTTGGGAAGAATGAAAGAGAAAAGAAAGTCCTCCACCATGCTCTCTCTAGTAGTGACATCAAGAATGTCATTGGCTATGACACCGCCAAAGAAATCTGGGACTCTCTCAAACGTCTCCATCAAGGAAATGATGATGTCAAAAAGGACAGAATCATAACCCTTGAGCGAGAATATGAGAACTTGTTCCAAGAAAAGGGTGAGTCCATCCACGACTACTACTCAAGATTCCAATCGGTGGTCAATCAACTGGAGTTTCTTGGGGAGAAGCTTCCTCAATGGAAGCAAACCAACAAGTTGATTTTTGGCCTCAACAAGAAATGGGATAGGATGGCGACTTCTCTTCTTACTCAAAAGGAGACAAAGTCACTGACCTTGGAGGATGTGGTTGGTCAACTGACCATGCTCGGAGGAACCCAAGAACGGAGGGAAGATAGACTTGACTCTGAGAGAGTCAGGGGAATTGCGTTTAAGGTCGAAAAGGCTTTCGATCTTGCTCAAGGTCATGAAGACATGGAGGATGTCGACGACGACGTAGCTCTTATCTTTAGAGCTATGAAGAGACTTTGGAGTCACAACGAGGCTCAATCTAAAGCCCCCGAACCAAATAGAGAAGTGATATGTTATCACTGCAAAGAAAAGGGACACTTTGCCAAAGTATGTTCAAAGAAGGAGGTTGGGAAGAGCTTGTTCGCGACCTGGGACATATCAGATGATGAAGAAGACAGGTCGCCAACCAAAGGAGCATGTTTCATGGCTTTGGGAGATGACTCTTCAAGTGAGCTAAGTAATTCTGATCTCTCATCTCTTTTGGCTAAAAAGTCTAGAGAACAACTTTGTGCTATCATTGAAAAGCTTGGTCTTCAAGTTTTGGAGCTAAGTGAACAAGTTTATGAAACTATTGCTAATCTGATTGATGATAACAAAGTTTGGTCTTCTAAGGCTATTGATCTGGAAAAGAATGTTATCTCTAAACTTGTTGCTTTCATTAATTGTCCTAACCTTGAGTGTCAGGTTGTTGACTTGTAAAAACAGGTCGACGACCTTGAAAAACAGGTGACTAGTCTTGAAGGTGAAAAGCTCATGCTGAAACTGGGAAATGCTAAATTGTCTAATGATCTTGAAATTTTGATGATAGATGACGAAGCTAAAAAGCAAAAATGGAAAGATGAGTTGGTCGCCGACAAGGTCCAAGAAGTCAAGGAAGACTTCGGAAAAAGGTTTGTGAAGGTTGGTCAGCGACCTGATCTTGGCTATAGGAAAAACCAAGATGAAAAGGGGAACACTTCTAGCTCTCAATCACCCAAAGGTAAATCCCCTATACATGCTCACAACGCAAGTTGTTCATCGCATGTGGTGGACAACAAGGGTAAAGGGAAACAGAAGTGGTACCCTAATCAAAAGGTTCGTACCATGTGGGAAAACCAAGTCCAGAAAGTTGGTCCCTCGCGAATCAATTTCCAGGCCCGTGTCGACAACAAACCTGTCTACCCTGGATATAATAAGTATGTAAGCTTAAAATCTCAGATCACATGCTGGTATTGTGGCAAAGGAGGTCATTACCAACATGAGTGCTTAAAAGGGCTAGAGATTCTAAAAAGGCTAGGAAGTCGAGGAATTTTAATGTGAAATCTGATGTCACTGACTTTGCTAAGAACCCAAAACCTGCTAACATTTCTGCTCATGCTGTGAAATATGTTGCTCGACCTAGAGGAGTTGTGAAATAACTCTGGGTACTAATCTTGTTTGTGCAGGTTGAAGTGAGTGTCGACGACCCCTGGTTCATCGACAGTGCATGCTCAGCTCATATGACTGGAAAATCTCAAGATTTTTTCTCACTTCAACAACACAACGGAGGTAGTATTACCTTTGGAAACAATAACAAAGGTGTGGTTTTTGGATTTGGAAAGGTGAAGATCTCAAGTAAGGTTTTAGTTTCTAATGTTAATGTGGCTGACAACCTTGGTTTTAATTTGTTGAGCGTAGCTCAACTGTGTGCTAACAAAAAATCAAGCTATCTTTGATGATAAGCAGTTCCATGTGATTGAAATAAGTTCGCGTAGGATGCTTCTGAAGGGATTATGCAGAAACAATGTCTATAAAGTGGATCCCAGCTTCCAACCTGAAGAAGATTTGTGCTTGAAGTCTGTGGCCGAGGTCGCTGACCTCTGGCATAGTAGATTCTTGTCATGCTAGCGTGCAATTGTTGATCAAGTTACACAGAGAGGAACTATTTATTTCTTGTGTCTTGAGGATGTCACTAACAAGAGTAGTGCTGGAAGTCGATTTGGTGTCGCCAACAGTGACAGTGTCGCCGACTCAGATCAAAATGCAGAGGCAAGTCAGAATCAGAATGAAGATGCTATGCAGGATCAAAATATTTCTGAGGATAGTTCAAAAAGAGTTTCCGGTCAGAAAGGTCAAGGTGAAAGGGCTGGAGAAGATGATGAGAAAGTCGAAGAAGTCGACGACTTTAAGAAAGCTAAAGAGGTTACTGAGAAGGTCGACAACTTTGCTAAAGTCGCCGACAAAGGAAAGAAGGTCATTTACGTTCAATTTGATAATGAAGACTCCAAGATTCAAGGACGTCGCCAACCCGGACTAGGTTGACGACATGTGGAGAAAGGCATGGTGTTCATGGAATATTGCAGGACAAATGATCAAAGGGCGAATATTTTCATCAAGGCTTTAAATCGTGAACCCTTTGAACGACTTCGCATGGAGCTAGGTATGATCTCTCTTGATTAACTTGTTACCTTACATGCTACCCCTCAATGACTGGTTGAAATCTGATTGTTTATCATGTGAGAGTAACATGCTTATGTGTTGTAAGTCTAATAAGGTAATCATGCTTTGATTGATGATTCACTTTGCTTGTGTGTGCATGTCAACGACCTCCTGCTTGTTGTGATTATACTTGCAATTATATTGAACTTTTTCTTTGAGCCCAAAAGAATCAACCTGATGACCCTTTAACCCTCATTACAAGCCCAAATGATGGTTGATTCTACAGCTGTCCCCAACCTATCATGCTTGAGAGTCTCTATGAGCCTATTTGCTTGTTTATGTGTTTTTAAACTGAGACTTATCAACATGATCGACAAATTCCACATGTTATTATTTTTATGCTTGGGTTGCTTTGACACCACCTGGTGTGACCCAACCCCCAAGCTACGTCAAGTGGTAATTGTCATGGTGCATTCAGTCTGATGATTATGTTAAGAAGTGTGAGAACAGGTACAAGTCGACGACTTCTCGTGTTTGTCAGTTGAGGTCGACGACTTGGCAGGTTATTTCAGGGTTGTGCTTAGAAAAAGTGAAGTGTTGAAGAGGATTGAAGAAAGATGTTTTGGAGTCGACGACATCGTTGTTGTCACCGACTACTCAGTGCGAAAGCGCACGTGTTATTTTTGGGCGGAATTTCTGACAATTGCCTTGTCGAAAGAGGGTGAAGTTCAGAATATGTTGGACTCGTTTGATGGAGTTAAAAAAAGAAAAAAAAAGAAGGAAGAGAAAAGAAAAATGAAGCCGAAAAAATGAAAAAATGAAAAAAAGAAAAAGACGGGTGAGTAGGGAAGAGTTGTCAACTCCGCATGCTAAGATGAAGAATCAGATTCTTGAGCTGACAAAGGGAATGACACAGATGTTCAAGCTGATGGGAGATGTTGGTGAAGATGTTGACGACATCAAGGAAACGCACAGAGTTATGTCTTAGTCGTCGACTGGTGCACTTCTGACTTTACCACTATCCTGCTTTCTATCCCTACCACATTATTCCTCTCTCTAAAACTTTTCTTAAGTTCAATATGGTTGTAAGATATCAATACCCCTGTTGTGTGTGTTCTGTTTGACATTGTCATGCTTGCATGGTCGCTAACTTGGTCTCTGCATGCTTTTGCCTATATTAGCTAATATGTTTGCCTTGCTTATTTCTCTATGATTTATGATCTTTTTGATGATGCCAAAAGGGGGAAATAGTTGAAGGTTGCATGCTTAATTGAGGGGATATGCTGAATTTCAAGTGAATGTTGAACTTAGGGGGAACTTTTGAAAAGTTAAGGGAAAATATTTTTGCTTGCCTTTGTAGTTTGTTTGTTTGAGATGTTGAACAGGTTAATGAAGACCCCAGAACCAGATTAGAGAAGATGAGTGTTTGTCACCATCAAAAAGGGGGAATTTGTTAGAAAACCGAGTTCGTCTTTTGATGGTTCCAAACCGAAGAGGTTGCCGAGAGGTCGCCGACCTCAGTTTCCAAAAGCGAAGCGCGTGCGGAAATTCAGAAAAGGAAACAACGTGTTTTTCTGTTAAGGAAATTGCGTACAACATATTCAGCAGCTCGTTTAAGGCAAGGACAATATCATAAAGATGGAAAATCATCAAGAGATCAAGGAAGATATTGAAGATGATTTTATCATGACTTAGGATTTTATTTAAGGAAAGATTTTGTATGGATTGTGTACAATTCATTCCTTGGGCAAAAAGGATGAATTGTGTAGCAATCTTCTTGGTTCTTTATATATAATTTCGTGGGTACATTGTAGGAACCAAGAGAGTCAAGAGAAAAACTTGTATTGAGAGTGTGTGGTGTAGAAGAGAGGATCGTGGGATTCGATCCTTAGGAAGGTTGAGTATGAGCGAGTTGTATTGAGTGAGGGTTGAGATAAAATGCAACAGTACTTGCAAGAGAGGGCGTGGGATTCGCTGGAGCGTGGGATGCGCATCTTGAAGTAGGAACACCTTTTGTAGCCCGAGAAATCAATATAGCGAGCGAAGTGCTCTTCAAGTCCTTTTAAGTTGAAGCTTAGAAGGCAAGTGGTTTTTCTCCTTGCAAGCACGTTGGCTACAAGGAGTTTCCACTCTAAGTCATCGTGTCAAATCTGGTATTTCGTAATCTTTCCTGTGTATTTTAATTCCGCTGCGTAAACTGAGGTTGTTGACTCTGGTCGCCGACATCGTAGGTGTCGACGACTTCAAGTACTAACACAGATCCTACACCTACAACTTCCAAATACACTTGAATATATGGCCATTAGGAGAAGCGGGAAGCATGATATTAATGATGTAAATAAATGCATATCATCAACTCCACCGAACAACTTAATATATTAGACTTGTTTAAAATGTTTTTAATTACCACATCATCAACTCCACCGAAAAACGTACTAATCGGAAAATGATTCTGTTTTTTTGTGAGTCAAAGAAATATCACAACCAACTATACTTTGCATGAATTTTTATTCTCATTTTTTGTAATTTTTCTAGCCAAACATATATATAATTTGGTATTGCTTCCTCGTGTATATTTCTTTGAAATTGAATGGTCGGCCAAACGAACACGAAAGGGCCTAATTTAGAAGTGATTATGCAATTAATGTCCTTAAGTGTCTTGGTTTGATGAAGAAAAGGTCCACGTGATAGTGTGGACTGTAGACTGTGTAGTTTTTGTAAGGAAGTAAAATATACGGGGGCTAATCTACAAAACTCCAAACGTACGAAAGTTAAAACCGACTTGAACTTAGCACTAGATTTTTTTTTAAAAGAAAATTTAGGGTGTGGGGATGGTGCCCCCAGCCCGAGGGCAAGGAAGACCTAGAGAGCTCTTACAAGGAGATTTACATATGTCTCAACTCAAGGAGACTAGGGGGGATCGAACCTGCAACTTGTCAGACCGATAGCATGTCATGCTCCACTAGACCAACCTATCGAGGTTACTTAACACTACATTATAAGAAAATGCATAACCCGTGAAATGAAAGTTGTCATTTGTTTTTGTGAGTCAAAGCAGTGAAGCATTTGGCGTAATTCAGTTGACAATTCACGTTTTATTTGGCGAGGGCGAGAAACATGGAGTATGAACCCACTTCCGTTTGAATAAAAAGGCCCATCCCTACATTATACAGTATATCTTTGCTGTTTTCTACGTATATTGCATTTGCATTTTCAACTAAAGGTGTTCAATTTGAAGTTTTGAACCTTCAATCTATTGGCATGTGGTTAAAGTATCCTTTTGTATAGTTAATTCTAGATTTTGTTAGATTTCTTCTTGTTATGATTACTTCTAAGAATAGCTGTTCCTACTTTATTTTCAAACTAGATATATTGGCTAGATCAAGGGACCATTACACGCTAATGTGAACAAACAAGCATATATTAGAGCACAAACATTGAAAAGAAAAGAACTCATAACTTAGGCGAGAAATCAAAAAGACAATAAAAAATATCTTAAAGGAGGACGTGAAGGGTGATACTAAGCATTTTGTCCCTAAAATACAAGACAAATGAGTAATCTTTGTCTCAATAGTGAAAATAGATCACTTTGATGTTACCTCCACGTAAATAAGAGATCTTTAGCTCAGCCGGAGTTGGACCGTCCGGCTTGTCCACGTCTTCAAGGAAGCGAATTACGTCGCCGACTCCCTTGCGTCTTTGGCTTTATCGTTTTCTTTAGGTTTCCATGTCTTAGATGAGCCTCCAGATTGTATTGAGGAACTCCTTAAGGAAGATGTTCGGGAATGGGCTACCCCTCGCCTTGTTGGCGATTAGCCCCTGCTTTCTTTAGTGTTGTTCTTTGCCCGAGAGGCTTGCCTCTCGTCGAACAAAAAAATAAATAAGAGATCTTTAGAAGTCTCAAGTACGACCATGATCTCTACTAGAATAACTCATCCTCTGTCTATGAGCAATTCCTTAATCGTATAAACAAACCTTCATATTTGCTCAAATTGGATTTCATAATTCATTTGAAAGATAAATCCGAAAAAATATTTTTTTTCCCTCCATTGCTTTTTGACGTCATGTGTTTATTGCCTACGTTACAATAACTCTCACTTTTATGCATAAAAATGTACAAACCTGTGGAATAAACTGGTTGAGAGAACTCCTTTTTCTGTGAACAAGTCGGAGCTGAGTTAGGAAGGCATTACATTTGTCTACATAACCAAGTTTGGCTCTCTCATGGGATCCATAGACCATTAGGCATCAGATTTGTTATACATTCTCTTGTTATGCACCTTTTTATAGGTATGAGTGTATGAAGTACGTGAGTGGTTCAGAGTGGGAAAGTTCACCTATTGTTTTTTTACTCCCGGTTCTCTCGTGAGATCTCATCATCAAATTAGGATTTCATTTGGTGTTGTGAAGATTGTGGACTCACATAAAAAAAAAAAAGGAAGAATGTGAATGAGAGAAGAATTTTCTATATTGGGATAGAGTGAGTCAGATTTATAGAGACAGAAAGAATTAGCTTATATACAA
Organism: Polygonum aviculare; assembly: GCA_934048045.1. Lineage (NCBI taxonomy): Eukaryota > Viridiplantae > Streptophyta > Magnoliopsida > Caryophyllales > Polygonaceae > Polygonum > Polygonum aviculare. Next base: position 11,212,183 of record OW204023.1, on the reverse strand, counting down.
CTTACAATGACTAGGCTAGACTAACTAAGGTTAGCTTATACACAACTCTAGTTCTAATAAAACGGGTTAGAGAGCTACCTAGCTACTAGAAGAACAAAACTAGAAAATACACCATTCTCATAGTCCTCAAGTTAGACTTGGAGGTTGAGAGACAAGTCCCACCTTGGAAACCAAGAATTTGTGTTGATGTTCGCCAAGGGCTTTGATGAATAAATCTACAAGTTGTTAAGAAGACGAGACATGACTTTTGATGAGAAAATTTTCTTGTACTTTGTCTTGAGCATAATGACAATCAATTGTCAAATGGTTTGTCCTTTCATAAAACATAGGGTTTTCGGCTATATGTTGAGTTGTCGTATTGTCACAATGTAATGTAATTGGTTTGGGAAATAGAAATGGACGTGTCATTGAGTAGCCTATCCAACCACACCACTACACCAATTCACTTGATGTAGTCGACATGGATCTGTATTCAAACTCTGTAGAGCTCTTAGAGACAATCTTTTGCTATTTGGTCTTCCATGAAATCAGTGGCATGATTTGCCCAAGAAGACATAATAACTAGTTAATGAGCGACTCAGAATGCACAGCTAGCCCATTCTACATCCGAGTATGCTGGGAGCTTCAAATCAATTGAAGCTGAAGAATAGTCCTAAACCTAGTGTTCCATGAAGATACCTCATGACATGCATTACAGGTTGAAGATGTGGCTCGCGAGGTGCACTAAGAAATTGATTGAGATGCTGCATTGCATATGATATATTTGGCCTTGTCATGTTCAAGTACAACAACTTGCCTGCCAATCTTCGATATACTTCTGGATCAGCAAGTAACTCTCCTTGATCCGTTGAGAGTTTAGTACCTTTGGACATTGGAAGTTGATATAGTTCCTCAAATTAAGGATATCATTACTTATGTTAGGAAAAGGAAAAAGACAAATAATTGTGCAAGTTAATCATTAATCTCTATACTATTAAGTAGTTGTTACTTATTCAACAGATTAGACAGTTACTAGAGTCAGTTACAATCTGACAGCAGTTAGTAGTTAGGCTAGCTAGTTAGTTAAAATCAGTTGAAGGCAATTTAAGTCATTTAATGTCTTATGTATATAAATTAGAAGATTGCATCATTTATAACTAACTTTCATTTGACAAATTAATAATAAAATGGTGGAATTTATCCATCAAATTCCTCTTTGTGAGATTCTTACTTAGAGGGGTCTTAACATTTGGTATCAGAGTGTATCGGTCCAATGGTGGTATAAACGCGCTTTAGTTCTGTTGCAGACGGACATAACGTTAATTCCGGTGAAAACCAATACAAATTTAAGTAACGATTGTGCAACTTGTCAAAGGGCGAAATATCAAACCTTAGTTCTTGCTGACCTTCTTCAACCTCTACAAATTCTGGAGCGTATTCATATCCCCTGATTTCAGCACTAGCCTTCCCAAATCTGGCGGTCTGTCCATTATTTTAGTCGTGGTTGATAGACTTAGTAAATACTCCCATTTTATAGGTATGAATCACCCTTACTCCGCTAAATCAGTACCTGCATTATTTTTTTAAAGGTATTGTGCGCTTGCATGGAATTCCTCATTCCATAATTTTTGATCGGGACTCTGTGTTCTTGAGCTCCTTCTAGTCTGAATTATTTCGCCTCAGCCACACCACCCTGCGTATGAGTTCGGCTTACCATCTCCAAACGGATGGGCAGACAGAAGTTGTCAACCGTTGTTTAGAGACCTATTTGTGCTGTTTTTCTATGGAACAACCCCATCGTTGGATTCAGTATCTTCCATGGGCAGAATTTTCATTTAACACCGGGTTTCACGCTTCTGTAGGTACAACAACATTTAATGTGGTATATGGTCGTGATCCTCCCCATGTTCATCCCTTTGTACGTGGCGAGACTCGATTACCTGAGTTGGAAGAACAAGTTGTGGCTCGAGATGAAATGCTACAGATTTTGAAGACGAACTTGCTCAAAGCCTAGACACGTATGAAACAACAAGCAGATTCGCACCGACATGAGCAGCAATTCGATGAGGGCACTTTGGCTTTCCTTCGTCTTCAGCCTTACAGACAAAGATGCTTGGCATACCGCTCTAATCAAAAGCTGTCCCCAAGATTTTTTGGGCCATATAAGGTGTTGCGTCGTATTGGGACAGTTGCTTACGAGCTCGAACTTCCAGCAACTTCTAAAATCCATCTAGTATTCCATGTCTCCTTGTTTCGTCCAACACATGGTTCTATTACATCTGCTTCTCCTCAGCCACCGCCCATAAACGATGCATTTGAGTTGGTGGTACAGCCTGAACAAATTGTGAATCATAGGTGGTCAAAATTTGGTGACCCCAATATCTTACAAGTCCTCGTTCGCTGGAAAGATCGTCCTCAAGAAGAATCTAGCTGGGAAGATTATGACAGTATTCAACTGCAATTTCCTGATTTTCGACTTGAGCGCAAGTCAAGTTTTCAAGGGGGGGAGTAATGATACAGTTCCTCAGATTAAGGATATCATTAGTTATGTTAGGAAAAGGAAAAAAGACAAATACTTGTGCAAATTAATCATTAATCTCTATATTATTAAGTAGTTGTTATTTAGTCAACAGATTAGACAGTTACTGGAGTCAGTTATAATCTGACAACAATTAGTAGTTAGGCTAGTTAGTTAGTTAAAATCAGTTGAAGGCAGTTTAAGTCAGTTAATGTCTTCTGTATATAAATTAGAAGATTGCATCAACTGTACCTAACTTTCATTTGACAAATTAATAATAAAACGGTGAAATTTATCTATCAAATTCCTCTTTGTGAGATTCTTACTTAGAGTGGTCTTAACATAAATAATGCAGTCTTGCATATAAACATTCCAGTATCCTTTAAAAGATCAATGATGTACTTGCGTTGATTGAGAAAAAGTACCTTCTTACGAGCGTGCTACTTCAATAACAAGGAAGTATCTAATGTCTCCAAGATCTTTTATAGTAAAAGCTTTGTGAAGAGCCTTCTTAGTGAACTCAATCTCTTCTTGATAATTGCTTGAGAGTGAGAGGTCATCAACATAGACCAATGCACAATAGTAATTGTTTGTGCGCCAGATTTAATAAACATGGAATAATCCATTTTAGATTGAGTATAGCCAAGAGATATGATCAACTTTATCAGTTCCACATTCCACTGCCTAGATGCCTATTTGAGGTCATAAAGTAAATTTTTAACTTGCACACCTGTCCTAGAAGAGCTTTGGAGTATCCTTGAGATGGAAGCATATACACTTCTTCTTCAAGGTATCCATGTAGAAAGGCATTGTTATTATCTGGTTGCTTGATAATCCATCGATTCGTTGTTGCAACAATTATGAGAGTTCTGACTAATGCAAATTTTGCAACTAAGCTGAATGTATGTTTAAACTCTTTCCCTTCAACTTGTGTGTCGCCTTAAGCTACTAATCAAGCCTTAAACCTTTCAAATGATCCATTTGGCTGAAGTTTTACCTTATAAATCCACCGCTTCCAGCGGCTTATTTGTCTGGTGGTAAAGAAACAAGCTCTCAGGTCTGATTAGCTTCTAAAGCATCAAATTCATTATCCATTGCTTTGACCCAATATTCATCTTTGACAGCTTGAAAATAGGAATAAGGTTCTGACACTTGCATATGATTAGCTAATGTAGCTAAGTAATCAAAAGCATACGCCTTTAAATCAACATTGGTAACTAAGAAAGAGAGAGACATTGATTGAGAACGCTCAAGACTAGGGCAGACAAAATCTTGATACTTTGGAGGAGGAACAATAGCTCGCCTTAATCTCTCATTCCTATCTTGGACCAAAGGAATAAGTGATGCTTCACTAGATTGTAAGTCAGATTATGGTACAATCACATCGTGATTGGAATTAGGAGTTCCTATAGACTGAATAATTGGCGAAACTACAAGAGCACGAACTGGAGATGTACCATCATGAGTATGAGAATGTTGAGAAGGAGAGTGAGAAGATCGAGGAGAAGATGAGAATTTTGTATCATCTTTGGCAGGTTTTACAAGGAACTGATATGTGGAGGAGCAGGTGTTTCCGTTGTGCCAGATGTTGTCACAAAAGGAAGAATATGTTCCTTGAATATGACATCCCTGTTGATTAGAAGTTGATGAGTATTGAAATCATAGAGTTTATACGCCTTTTGAGCATATGGATACCCGACTAGATCACATCTTCTAGCCATTGCTGCAGATTTATCAAATGACTTATGAAAAAAATAACATAGTGATCAAATGACCCTGAGCCTAATGTAGTTCAATGCTTTCTGCATCAATGATTCGAAAGGAACTTTCTCTTCCAGATTTGAAGAAGGCAATAAGTTGACCAGGTATGTAGCTACAAGTAAACACTCTCCCAAAACTTTACAAGAAAATTTACATACAACATTAAAGACCTAGCAGTTTCAATCAAGTGGCGATGTTTTCTCTAATGAATAATACCCTTTGAAGCAAACAATTGTTGGCATTTGTGATTCACAAAATCTGTACCATTGTCACTTTTGACAACTTTTACGACAACACCAAATTGAGTTTGTATAAGAGCGAGAAAGTCCATTATGATTTGATAAACCTGATCCTTTGTAACTAACAAATAAGTCCAAGTAGTTCTACTATAGTCATCTACTATAGTTAGAAAATGCTTAGCACCTCCAATAGAAGGTGATTTATAAGGACCCTAAAGATCCATATGTAATAAAGCAAAGGATTAAGAAGCAATACAATGGCTCCTTGTAAAGGGTGATTTGTGATGTTTAGATAACACACAAGTCTCACAATGAAAATTATCATAACCATCAGAAGCAATCAATTTTAAAGACTTCAATTTAAACAAAGAGGCATGCCCAAAACGTGCATGTAAAAGAGATAAATCAACAGTAGCAGCTGAAGTAAATTGAGTTTCAACAATCTCCTTATTTAAACTAGAGTTCTTAAAACTTAAAAGCTGGTCTTCATTAGTCTTCTTTATTGACTTCTCTCCTCTGTATGTGTAAAAGCCTTCAACTCTATCACCACGAGCAGTAATAAGATTAGTTGAAGGGTCATGAAAAAGACATCTTTCTTTAGAAAACCAGGCCACAAACGTGTGTCATCCACTAGCTTAGACATTGATAATAGGTTATGTTTGAACTCACGTATATATAGGACATTCTTCAAAATAATACCATGATCTATATCAATGTTTCCCATTCGAGAAACTCTTTTGATGGTGTCATCTGGTAATCCCACCATCATAGGCTTGTGAAAAGTTTGAAACGAGTGAAACAAAGCATGATTAAAACACATATGGTTTGGCTCTTGTATCAATTACCCAATCATCAATTTAAAGCCATTATTAACAGTTAATGCTATAATATCTGATTTAGTACCTGCAAAGTTCGCTGAGTATTACATCTTCTCCTTTCCCCTCATAGCCTTCAAGACTTCTTGACAAACAACATTAACAAGTGATGTGTCAAATGAGCCTGAACCTGAAGTACCAACACCACCATCCCAAAGAGCTTTCCCTTTACTGTCGGTTTCAAAATCAAAAGGATGATTCATCTGATCAACAAAGTTAGCAGTTGGTTTGCGATCACCATATATCTCCTTGTATCATTCATAGTACCCATGAAGTTTCAAACAAGATTCCATGAGGTGTCTCTTCTCCTTACATAAATCACACTTTTTTTCCAATTTCAGCCTCTTAAAATCGCTGAAATCTTTCTTAACATTAGCACCTCTAGAAGAATTCCGCCTCTGATTTCTTGAGCTTTGCTGGCGTCCAACAACCAAAGCACTAATCTCCTGTCCCTTAGTGAGTTCTCTTGTGACATTCTTTTGAGTCTCAATACTCTGTGCAATGAGGAAATAGGCCTTACCTAAATTTAAGATAGGGTCCATTCCTAGTATTTGAGTACAAACACCCTAATAGGCAGCATTCAAACCCATTAGAAATTGCATAACCCTGTTACTATCCATAGCATCATTCATGCATTTAAGCAACACACAAGTACAATTGTTAAGCACACCACACTCACAATGAGGTATTGCTTCCAAAGTAGACAGTTCATCCTAAACTCGCTTGAGCTTCGAATAATAATCAATCACAAGAAGGTTGTCTTGCTTAAGATTTGCCAGGTTTCATTTGAAATGGTAAATTAAAGGGGCATTAGATTGAGAAAATCTCTCTTGCAATTCATCCCATAATTCCTTAGTAGATTCCACAAACATAAAACCCTCAACAATATTAGTTGCTATAGAGTTTAAGATCTAGCAACGTACCATAGAATCATCTCGAACCCAACGATTGAAGTCCTCCGAGCCGTACTCTGGCTTGACACAAGATCTTGAGATAAAATCTTGTTTCGACTTAGCACCTCAATTTCTCAAATCAACTCCAGCTCGAGAACTTGGCTCCATTGAAAGGCACTGTCGTCAACTGAGCACCTGGATGATCCGAATTCGAGAGGAAAAAAGGATCTTTGTTATTGTTTGAAGCTGCATAAGAACGAGATCTAGAGCGTGACCTCGACAAACCCGGGTTTCGCAACCTAGAGGTGTTGCTCACCCTAGAATTAACAGAATCAGTATTCGCCATGATCGAAAAGCAAAGAGGGCAAAAAATTTAGCGGAAATCGGTGAGAGTAGAAGCAAAGCAGGTCACCGATCATTACGATCGCTCTGATACCATGTGAAGATTGTGGACTCACACAGATAAAAGAAGGAAGAATGTGAATGAAAGAAGAATTCTCTGTATTGGGATTAGAGTGAGTTAGATTTACAAAAATGAAAAGAATTAGCTTATATACAACTGGCAATGACTAGGATAGATTAACTAAGGTAGCTTAATTAAACACAACTCTAGTTCTAAGATAACGGGTTAGAGAGCAAGCTATCTACCACAAGGACAAAACTGAAAAGTACACCATTCTCATAGGTGCTTTGGTATTTTTGATTGTAGCTTCGACAAAGTGCATGATTACTTTAACATGAAGATGATTATTTGTTTAGAAATATGCTCTTTTGTTGCTCTTGGTTTTGTGGGTGTCATTTTGGAGGTTGAAAGCTAAATGGACTGACGAATTTGATTTGAGCTTGAAGAAACTAATGAATGCTAGTAGTTAGCTTGAAGATTAGATGGACAAAAGGAAGTTGTACGGGCAAGTCATATTAGCAAAATGATGTACTCAAACTCAATTGAAGATGCTAATTAAATATCTTCTTAGGACATGACAACGGGTGTTCATGCGACTTAATTAATATGGCCATACTAATAGCTAAATCCTCAAACTATGCACGGTTGTTTTTGGCATTGGTGTCTAGCCAATATGGCATGAACATGCCCCTTCAACAATTCTCTATACGTAGTGTTGTAATCTACTTAATTACCTTGTTCATGATATATATATATATAGAGAGAGAGAGTTAGGTTCGGGTAGGGACCACCTTATAGTAAGGAGAATGCTTATAGTAAGGATTAATAATAACCGTTGATACTAGGAAATGGACGGATGAGATTAGAGGAGATGGTGCGTGCTGGTACAAAGATTTGGGATTTTTTAGTGGCAAAATTGTAAATATGGTGATCTTCTTCAATCCCTTGCCTCAAGCCCTTCTCAACTCTCTCAAACTTCTTCCTCCCGTTCTTCCATTCGCTCTCGACCACCCTCCATAACAACCGGCTTCGATTCGCTCCCATTCTTTGCTGATTCGAACAAGTAAGTAGATGCTCATGCTGATTTCGCTTTTTGATCCGGCATTCTGCTCGCTTTTTGCTTGGATTTCTTCGATTTTTTAGGTCTTCAATTCGCTCTTCGATTTCTTCGTTTGATGTTGCGATTTCTCCCCTTTGTTGAAATCTGTTGATGATTTTGCGTTTGAAGTTGTCGATTTCGCTTCAATTTGATGTTATACCACTGATTTGTGTAAAATTGTGAAGTCCTGTGTCCTAGGGTTTGTGCAAAATTATTTTTGTTTCGATTTCTTCTCCTTTTTGCTTCGATTTCTTCGAACTAAACCTGTCAAATGCGATACATTAGAGGCTGATTCGAGACTGATTCGTGTGAATTTTTGTGCGAATTTGAGGCTGATTTTCTGTAACTGATTTTCAGCTTCGATTTGAGGCTGATTTGTGCGAATTTTTGTGTCGTTGCGATGTATTAGAATGAGACGTAGACCTGTCCTAGGGCTCTGATTTCTCTAACTGATTTTGTTGCTCTAATCTTCGGCACCACGCCTTCTTTTAGTTGGTAGCTTGTTCTGATTTCTCTTGTTCATTTTCTTTCCTGTATTCTTGTGTTCCTGTACTCGTAAGTCATGATCAACATTCCTATCATCTTGTGAAATTTGTGAGATAGTCATTTTTTTGCAGTGAAATTTGTCCTAGGATTTCTTTCTTTCTTTCTCTTGCTCTTGTTCAAATTTTTATGTGAGTAGTTCAAAATTTTATGTAATGAAGTTCAAAAAATTGCTATTGTTTCCTGCTGTGGTGCTTAGGTTTTTGGAAGTTTAGGGGTTAAATCTAGCGCTTGCTTGTTACTTCCGACCTTCTGACCTCCTTTGTAGATTTGTGTTGCTGATATCATGTTTGTTTGCTCGTTTCTTATTTGATCGTATTTTTGACTTTGATATGAAGCTTCATTCTTAGAAACTGCTATTTCCTCGTTGTCTCTGCATTATTCATGATCTACATTATTCAATTGTTCTACATTATTCATGATCTACATTATTGTCTCTAGCATCCAAGCTAGGTGTATCATTCATTACTTTTTAGCTTATATTCCTTGATTAAGCCGTACTTTTCTTCTATTGCAGACAAAGTTTTCTGGGACAGAAGCTGCTATTGAATTTACCTCTAAGAATCATGCACTATACACTAAGTTAGCCAGGCTTAGACCCCAAAGGTAACCTCTAAAATCATCTTTAAACATGCTCATGATTTTTCAATTCGTATGCTGAGTTTGTTGAGTTTGACTGTCTTTGTATGCTTGACTGTCTTTGTCTGCATGTGAGCAGATTGCCTACGTATTGATGTTATAATTAGATGCTGATCATATTTTGGAATTTGTGCTCTGCTTTATATTCACTTTGGTAGGATCCTAGTTCAAATTAGATGCTTGCTTGTTATAATTAGATGCTTTATTTTTGAAGAGAGACTAGTTCAAATTTTTATGTGAGTAGTTCAAATTTTTATGGGTTGAAGTTCAAAAAAATGCTATTGATTCCTGCGTGGGATGCTTAGGTTTTTGGCAGTTTAGGGGTTAAGTCTAGTGCTTGCTTGTTATGTTTTTGTTTCTCAAGATTTGCTTGAGCTGGTGTTTGAATCTGGATCTTGAATTGTAGCTCAGGGGATAGGGATAATGGAGAAAATCTAGCATTTTGCTATTCCATGAGATGCTTTTGGAATTAGAGATTGATATTTTACTTCTGGAATTGCATTTGTTGTTGCTGAGTTGTTGGCTTTTAGGATTTGTGCAGTCCTTGTGATGTAGTGTACATTTGAGAGGTTGGAGCTAGTGCAAGTTCCTAAAGGAAAATTTTTGTATGAACCTGAGCTAGTGCAGATTGTCTTTCTCATTTTTTATTTTCATATGAACTTACATTCTCTGCTTACATTTTTTGAGAGTAGTTCAAATTTTTGTACTGATAGTTCAATGTTTTGTATAAGTAGTTCAAATTTTTATTTGTTTAATTTTTCCTTGAATAGGTGTATACTTGAACATGTGTACATTAAACGAAAATGCCTCCAAGGAAAAGACAATCTGTTGATGAAGGTGACTATGTAAAAATGTAGCTAAAGCTTGACTAGTTCAGAATATATCTAAAAACGTTCAATTATTTGTTCTGATTGTTCAAATTTTAACTAATGTAGATGACACAACGCTGACTTAGATGATTCCCAGAAAGAGAAACAAAAAGCAAGTTCCTCAACCAAAACACTCTGAAGATTCTAGTTCATATGGGGATGAAGCTGAGGAGCTTGAAGATGCTATTGTAGATGAATGAGTACTTGAGTAGATATGTTATCTAGGACAGGGCGGTTGATACAGACCAGTGTATTTGATTAACTCTCTCACATTTGTTTGTTGCTGAGAAACAAAAGCCTGCTAATCATGTTCATGCTTTGGGGTGTCGTCTGAACTGAACATATGAAGACTACCTAACATGCTTCTTGTGTAGGTGTTTCTATAACTGCATATATAGATTGCATCTCTTCATTGTTAGAACTATAAAACTGCTGCTTCTGCACTGCATTTGTAATAGCATAGGAATTCAGTTGGCTTAATGTACTCGTTGGCTGGAGACAAGATTGTCATGTGTTGATGCATCGTGTTTTTTAACTAGACTGAGTACTAGCACCACATAACTGGATTCGCAAGAACCCAACTGAAATACACTCTTCAAACCAAGAAGACACTAGGATCTGAAATACACCAACCTCTTATACGTAAATTCGTAAATACTTACAATATAATCTTCCTCACCACCAATCCAAGCTTTGAGGACTAATGGGTGTGTAGTTGAATGAAAAATAGAAAGGGCATGCAATCAGCCTGCTTTTGGCCTCATCAATCATAAGAGTAAGCAAACCAAAAAAAAAATCATGTCAATTAGTTGGAAGGCACTGTACACAAATTAATCATTCATATTCCTCCATTGTACAACTATTAAGACAACACGGTTGTATCAATTACACAACTTGAAAAGAAAATAAAGCTGGTTAATTATGGGTTCCCAAACACGCCGGTTTCTCTTTACCACCTTTGATGCACTTTCCATTACCCCTTGTTTTTGGCCTGTTCTGGTGGCAGCACAATAACTTGCCTTAGAGCCCTTAACTAAATCCTCCTTGCTTGGTGCACTAGACAATTGATTTATTTCTGAATCATTGACATTGACCTTGATGGACCCACATTAATCCTCTTTGCATGGTGCACTTACACAAGAAGAATTAAATGATTCCTTGAATCCCTTGATCAAATCTGCAAATTCTTGCAACGGACCATTGTCATTCTCTACAAAGCCCAATACAATAATAAATGTTTGTCCAAACTCTGTTTATGATAGCTTGTCTTTCATGCATTGCATCACATTCATTAATGATCTCATCATCAATGCGAAAAGTTGGACATGAAGAAGCGGATATTGTCCATCAAGAAAGCATCAAACTAGATGGCAATCTATCCAAATTCTTATCCTTCAACACAAGAAAGATGTGACAACAAGATATACCAAGCCTCTTCATGCAAAAGCAAAATTGAACATAAAAAGAAAAAATCTAGTTCGGTACAATCACTTAAAATTCAGCTCAAAAGTCATACCATCACTGGGGGGAGTGCTACTATATCATCACCATTGACTCTTGATGGACCCCGATTAATATCTATAAAAGACAAACACTTAGTTCAGAAAATAGTGACATGAGTTCAAAAAATAGTGAACATCAGTTCAAAAAAATTGCATAAAAGCAAAGCATGTCATACAAACCAAAATAAAATCACACTTGACAACATACAAACAACATGAAACAAAAATCACAATTGAACATCACTAAAACAATTTGCATTAAAACAAGTGAAATTGTGACATGATTAAGCTCACCCTTGTTGGTCTGTTTGTACTTTGTTGCATGTTCTTGTTGATGAGCAAAGTACATCCGTGATTCTTTTTTAAGCTTCTACACCCTACTCCCTTCTCTACTTCGAAATTCTTTTTCAGTGAACCAACAATTTGCTATCAACACCACATCAAGTTAAGAGAAATCAACACCACATCAAGTTAAGATCTCTCAATAAGAGAATTTGTTGTCAAATCAAAATCGAAATCAGTTGCAAACAATTTGCTATCAGAATTTGCTGTCAAAATCAGTAAACATGTATAAGCATTTCATCAAACAGTTGGTAGGCTACATGAAAATCAGCAAGCAATATGCTGTCAAAGTGAAATTTAGCACACAAAAAATCACAAAATCAAGTGAAAAATCAGGAAACATGTCAGCAACACATCAACAACACACTTAATATACTGTCAAGAGAAATTCAACTCAAAATTTGCTATCAATTCGAAATCAGCAAGATCATATTTGAAATCAACACACTTAATCTAGTTCACCGCAAATTAACACACCTAATCAAGTTCAACAAACAACTTGCTGTCAAACTCGAAATCAACATGATCAAATTCGAAATTCAACACACTTAATCAAAGTTCAACGCAAATCACTTGAAAAATCAGCACAAAATCAAAGGAATTCATTAACCTTCAACCATCCCTCTGAAATTGAACTTGGAGAGGAGAGGAAGCTTTGATTTCGTGGCACTGATTAATTTCGTGGAAGCTTTGATTCGTGGAAGCTTTGATTTATGGGATTGTGATCGATCGGGTGGGGAGAGGAGCAGAAAACATTGCTCGATCCCGAAGGCGTTGGATTTTTGTGCCACACAAGAAAGGCGTGATTGGTAAGAAAGGATTTCTACACGTTTTTTTTTGTGTGCTGTGACAAAAATTGTTGATCATTGATTTTATAAGATCAAGGGTTGAGATTAGTCCTTACTATAAGGTCCTCTCCTTACCATAAGATTAGTCCCTACCGGAACCAAAACCTATATATATATATATGGATGAAATTTTGTATTCTAATATTGGATACCGTGACGATTGGTCATTATTTTACTAGAGTCAAGTTAACACACATTTGTTTCACGTAACAAAAGTGTTAGTAATATTATTTACATTATTTTAATTAAACAAATGTTTACAGTAGGTGTTCATGGCATGTGGTTGAATTGTTTGAATATAGGAGAACGAGTTGTTTAGGTACGTTTAATTCCATGAACATCAAATTCCAAATCCTTACATGACCAAAAGATTAAGTATGATTATGTACAAAGGTGATTAAATAAGTGCAATAACTTTCAGCGCCCTACCTTGAATTTCAGATGGAATTAATGCAAGCTAACAAAAACATGCAAATTCATACGTACAACAAGAAAGGGCAATAAATGACTTAACTAATTTATACTCCTTTCTTGTTTACAGTTGTACGTCGCAAAAGCAAATGCATAGCACGAGATCAGTAACCTGATTTCCTTAAATATGGAGTACTATATGATATGAATGTATGGTCATATTCATAAATTCATAAATTGATGGACACATGCATGATGCATTCTTATTGGTCGGGGGTCTGTATGTATATCGAAAAAAAAAATTTGTATATTTTTTGGCCGACAAAATAATATTGTATATTCAATATATCTAAATATATCACATGGCATGTGAAGTGTATATCTATATATTAATAACAAAATCAATATATCTCAATACTGTATATCTCTTATCCACACGCAATATTACACTCCTATGCGTCGGCAAATAATTATATTAATCCTTAGTAATATATCGATCTATTATTTTTATATATTAGGATTTTTGTAAATAATTTATATACTCTATTGCTAGGTCAACAACCCGATCGGATTGGAAATGATTGAGTTGAATTTTTATTTGTGTTAGGAAAACTTGGATTTCTAGCTTTTTTTTGAATTATGGTTTTCTCTACGAGGATTAATTTATGTCTATATATAGGGGTTGAACAATAGTTTTTTTCCTTAAACCTTAAACTATAAACCGTGAAGATGAAATAAATATACGTGAAACCAAAACAGAAACACGTGGACCTAAAACCCTAGGGCATAGAAAGAACCGACTTCTGGCGACTTTCTTTCTCTCCGGCGAAGGGTTGTGGGAGCTAGGGTTTCCTCGCCGTTCCGTGCGAGATTCACCGTGATTTGGCTACTTTTGGGTTCGGTTTGTCAGGGCATAGGAATTGTCATGGGTGACGAGGTGGGGAAGCGTAAGGATCTGCATCTAACAGCAGAGGAGTGCGAGGTCGTGGATGAAGGTGTTGGGGGAGGGTCTGCTGTGGAAAACTCGGGCTCCCTGTTGCTAGTGGGAACACTGCTCACGTCCCGGCCATTCAATGTTTATGCCCTCAAGACGACTATGAGGAGTGCATGGCGGGCGAAATTCGGCGTCGTCTTCAGGGAAATAAAAAACAAGTTGTTTGCTTTTCAGTTTGCTGATGTTGGAGACAAAGAACGGGTGCTTAAAGCTGGTCCATGGGCGTTCGATCGCTCGCTGCTCTTGCTTCGCGAGCCCGGTAATGAACAACCATCAAAGATGTTGTTCACGTCGGCCGACTTTTGGGTGCGGTTTTACGACCTTCCGATAGCGGCAATGAATAGGGCGACGGCTGAAGTGCTGGGACGGAGGGTCAGGCAGGTCAAGGACGTGGATGAGTCCATTGGGATGCTGGGGCGTTTTCTTAAGGTTAGGGTTTCGGTGGACATCACTAAACCAATCCGTCGGGGTGTAATGCTGAAGTTGGGTAGCGACAAAATCTGGGTTGAAATCAAGTACGAGCGTTTGCCCAATTTTTGTTATTGCTGTGGAGTTTATGGCATGTGGAGAATGATTGCGAGGATGAGGAGGCAAAGCAGTTTCAAAACGAGTATGGTGATTGGCTTAGGGCATCACCTATGAAAGTGTTGACGGAGCGGAGTAGTGCGGAAAGAGCTCGTGAAGCTGCTATCTTGGGGTTGCAAGGAAAGGCTAAACCAATGGGAGAGAGTGTTGAAGCTGATCGGACGTGTGGTCGGGGGAGGAAATCGCTGATTGAGTTGCTGGAGGAGCAGGAAAAATGGGACGCTGAGGTTGATGGGTCTAACTCAAACGCACTTCAGTTGAGTTCAGAGGAGGAGAATGCTGTGTTAAGGTTTGGTGATTTAGGATTGGAGCATGAAGGACGTGAGTTGGAGCTTGTGGTGGGGGAAAACTCTCAGCCTTTGCATGGGGACATGCAACAAGTAGTGGGGCTTTAAATACAGATTTGCATGATACCCGTATGGAGACGGCATTAAATGTTCCCATGCAAGGTCAAAACAAGAAAGGAAAGTGGCAGCGTTTGCCTCGGTCCAGTGGGGTGGAAGGAAATAATGCTTAGAGCAATCTTAAAAGGGACCACCGAATTGAGGAAGTTCAGGCTTTAGAAGATGGGGAAGCTATTGGTGGTGAAGATGGGAAGGGTGGTGATAAGAGGCGAAAGATGGTGGACCTTAACGTAGAGATATGAGTTGTCTTAGCTACAACTGCCGGGGATTGGGGAAGGCCCGGACAGTTGCTTGCCTTGCCGATTTGGTAAGGTCGGAGGGCCCCAAAGTGCTCTTTCTCATGGAGACGAAGAAGGATAGAAAGGGCATGGAGTTCGTGCGGAGAAGACTTAGTATGGCGGGTTTTTTTTTCGTGGATTGTGTGGGTGCGTCGGGTGGCCTGGCTCTTTTGTGGGAGGAGGATGTTAGGGTGTCTATTCAGTCTTATACATTACATCATATTGACACCCTTATTGACTGGCGGGATGGTCGGGGAGAATGGCGGTTTACGGGTGTCTACGGTTGGCCGAGGAGGGAGGATAAGAAGTTTACGTTTGAGCTTCTTAAGGAGTTAGGGAGAGATAGCTCAAGGGCTTGGGTGTGTTGTGGAGATTTCAATCATATCATTCGGTTGGAAGACAAGGTGGGGGGAGCGGAGGTTGATCTTGGCTTAATTTTGGCGTTCCGTGAGGCATTGGAGTGGTGCGGGCTTGACGAGATGGAGTTTAGTGATGATCGGTTTACTTGGGATAATGGCCGTGATGGTTGGGAGTTCATAAAGGAACGCCTTGACCTTGTCTTGGCTAATGAGGGATGGAGGACCTTATACGGGCTTGCGCGAGTGATTCACTTGCCTCGGTGGGGTTCGGACCATGTGTCGGTTCGGCTGGCGTTGGAGGATGGTGGGAGGTAGAGGTGAGACCACTTGGTAGGAAACCGTTCCGGTTTGAAGCTATGTGGTTTGAGCACGAGCATTGCAAGGAGGTTATTAGCAACGCTTGGCGGAACCCGGGAAGCACTTGAGCGACCGAGGGGGTTGTTGGCAAGATTGAAAGGTGTGGCGATGACTTGCAAGATTGGGATCGGTCGAGCTTCAGGAATGTCCGTCGTGAGCTTGCATCCATTAGAGAGAGGTTGCGGTGTATGGGGAGAAGGGGGTTCTCGAGGGCGGATGTTAGTGTAAGGAGGAGCCTTGAGGCCCGGGGAACTGAGCTTATGCATCGGGAGGAGATTCTTTGGTTTCAACGGGCTAAGGCGAATGAGATGAGATGGGGTGATCGTAATACGAGGTTTTTCCACCTCAAGGCGAATGGTAGGCGAAAGAGGAATCATATCTGGAAATTGGTGGATGAGGAAGGAAGAGAGTGAAGATCTCATGAGGGGAAGCTTCAAGTTGCCCTTGACTATTTTCGTACTCTGTTTCATTCCGAACCCAGAACTAGCCCGGTTGCGGCTCTTCAAGGAATCGAGCCTTTATTAACAGAGGAGGACAATCTCGAGCTGTCACGTCCCTTTACTACTGAGGAGGTAAAAGTCGCTCTTCCATGCACCCTACAAAATTCCCAGGGCCTGATGGTATGCCAGCACTTTTCTATCAAAGGTGTTGGGATATTGTTGGACCTGATATCACGTCCTTTGTGGTGGGGATCTTGGAGGGGGCAAATTTTCCTAGCTCATTAAATCATACTTTTATCACTTTGCTTCCAAAAATTAACGAGCCTTGTAGGATGAAGGATCTCAGGCCAATTAGTCTCTGTAATGTCCTTTACAAGGTGATTTCGAAGGTGATTGTTAACAGGATGAAGGGATGCCTTGGGAAGCTGATTTCTCAGAGTCAGAGTGCTTTCGTGCCAGGGAGGTTGATCACCGATATCGTTCTTGCGGAGTTTGAGGTGTTCCACTATATGAAGACGAAGAGAAGGGGGAGTCAGGGCTACTTGGCGCTCAAGCTGGATATGGCTAAGGCCTACGACCGGGTTGAGTGGGATTTTCTAGAGGCTATGATGTTTAAGCTGGGGTTCGAGAGCCGGTGGGTGCAGCTGGTTATGAGGTGTGTCCGTTCGGTCTCCTTTTCGGTGCTTATGGATGGGCTGCCTTCGGACAGTTTCACGCTGAGGAGGGGTCTACGACAGGGAGACCCGTTGTCATCGTATTTGTTCCTACTGTGTACAGAAGGGCTCTTTGGGTTGATTCGGGACGGCGAGCGGAGAAGGGAGATCCAGGGGATTGCGGTAGCTCGGTCTGCTCCTCGTATTTCTCACTTATTCTTTGCGGACGATTGTGTTCTTTTTGCAAAGGCGACGTGTCAACAAAGCAATGCACTTGTTAGTATCCTTCAGGAGTATGGAGTAGCGTCCGGTCAATAGGTTAACTTTGCAAAATCAGAGTTGTCGTTTAGCAAGAACGTTTGTGAGAGGAGGAGGGCGGATATTCGGGTTATTATAGGGGTGCATGAGGTTTACAAGCACAACAAGTATTTGGGGCTCCCTACGGTTGTTGGGCGGTCTAAGAAGGCGGTTTTCAGTTGTGTGAAGGAGCGGGTTTTGAAGAAACTGAATGGTTGGAAGGAGCGCTCGTTATCGCGGGCGGGGATGGAGGTGCTCATTAAATCTGTTGTCCAAACTGTTCCCTCTTATTTTTTGAGCTGCTTTCTTTTTCCGTTTGAGCTTTGCAGGGAGATTGAGCAGTTAATGTGTAAGTTTTGGTGGGGCGACGGGAGTGGTAAGAGGGTTGTCCATTGGCTCAATTGGAAGCGGTTGTGTCTGTCCAAGGAAAAAGGTGGCCTCGGTTTCAAGGATATCGAGAAGTTCAACTTGGCGATGCTTGCCAAACAGGGCTGGCGGCTTCTCCAAGATCCCGACTCTCTGATTGCTAAGATTCTGAAGGCGAGATACTTCCCTAGGTCGTCTTTTTTGGGTTCGAGCCTAGGCTCAAACCCGAGTTACACCTGGTAGAGTATTTTGTAGGGGAGGCGGGTCTTGGAGGGTGGTCTGCTATGGCTCGTTGGGAATGACAGTGACGTTAAGTTCTGGGGTGATCGGTGGATCCCAAGGCCCCGTAGCTTCCGCCCGATCACTTCATGCCCTGCGGGTTTGGAAGACTTAAGGGTGGTGGATCTCATTGATTGGGGAGCAATTGCTGGGATTTGGAGCATGTTCAGAGCCTTTTTTTGCCGATTGATGTGGAAGCTATCCGAAGCATTCGTCTGTCTCACCCTTTGGTAAGTGATGAATTGATGTGGTTTTGGACAAAGGATGGATTCTTTTCCACCCGGAGTGCATACCACATGTTAATGCAGGAGGATCTCGAGTCGGATTTTGGGAGCTGCTCGGATGCCTAGAGCTGTCGATCCACTTGGAAGAAACTGTGGAAGGTAAGCGTCATTCCTAGAGCGAAGAACTTGGTTTGGCGGGCGTGCAAACAGGCCCTCCCTGTTAAGGCGAACCTTATGAGGAGGAATATTACCCAAGATGATTTGTGTGGTTTGTGTGGATCGAGAGAAACATGTGTGCACGCTCTTTTTTCATGCATTGAAGCACATAAAATCTGGAGCTGCTTTCCTGAACTAAGTTTTGATGGGAGAAAGGCGTCTGCACTGGATGTGTTAGAGGAGGTGCTAGTTTCGCTGTCGGGTCCTGATGTCGAGCTTTGGGTGCTGATTTGTTGGAAAATCTGGTCTAACCGAAACCGAATCCTCTTTGAGGGCTGTCATGATGATTTGGGTCGTGTGGTCCATGGTATTCGCGAGCTGCAAAGGCCTCGGGAGTGTTTGGAGCGCAGTCAGGTCGCGGGTGCTAATGGGTCTCGATCTCCTTGGAGAAGGCCCACAAGCAACCTCTTGAAACTCAATTGTGATGCCAGCGTGAGTTGTAGTGGGGAGGTAGGGGCTGGCTTTGTGGTTCGGGACGGGGACCGGAATGTGATGCTGGTGGGTTTCGCTCGGGTTGGTTCGTGTAGTGATCCGGAGGTGGCTGACGCTTTTGGCGCTCGAGTGGGCTCTTCGGCAGTGTTTTGATTCGAGCATCACCCACATCATCGCGGAGTCAGATTGCAGTGGTCTGATTTCAAAGCTCACGTTGGGCCGACCGTGGAAGGGTGACTTGGGCGTGGTCTTGCGTGATATCCGGGCGGTTGTAAGGGCGTTCCAAGTCTGTCAGTGAAGCCATGTGAAGAGGGGCGGGAACCGGCCGGCGCACTTGCTTGCTGCTATTAGACCTGTTGATGCTTTTGTTTCTTTTTCTTTTGATGTTTTACCATCTGAGTTTGAAACTTTGTTATCTTTGGATGATTCCAATTAATTGAATGTTCCTTCCTAAAAAAAAACAAACAAACAAAAAAAAACAGAAACACGTGAACTTCAAAAGATGTTTGTGATTTTGAGTTATTATGTTAATATGTGTAGTAATCTAGTCCATAATAGATGATATTGAGAATTTATGTTATTACATTTATTAGTAGAATCCATACTAAAAATTGATTTTGTTCACATATTTCTTTTCGTTGTTCACATATTTCTATATTTTCTTCACATTCTCTATTGAACAGTATAAAAAAAATACCAGAATCAGCATGTATATCGAAGCAAATCTTGTGTCCCCTATATAAGTCTCATTTCCGTTTCCTATGAATTCTAATTGGTCCACTTACTTAGTTTTGTCTTAAATTAAAAAAAAATTATAATTGGACCGATTAGAATTTGGGGACAGAAAGGGGGACGTCAATACGTGTACTGAGATAGAAGATTCATGTTGCCAATATACTCCATTCCTTTCAAAATAGTTGTCCATATGACAACGTTTTCTTGTTTTGCAATATTTGTAAATTTCACATTTATAACCATTTTTTACATTTATACCCCTAATAATTATCTCTATTATAATCATTAGTATAATTTTTCATGTTTGTTTACACTAATAACTAATTCTATACTTATATGGGTAATATAATTAAGAAAGATCATTCTTCCTTAATATGTGTGAAATGGTTAAATAGACAACTATTTTTAAACCGGAAAGTATATATGTTCAAATTTACGGAACGTGGCTTGTCTATGTGATGTTAAGAAGCTCCAAATTATAGTAAAGAAGAGTAAATAAATAAATTCAAACATTACCCCCTCTTCAATTAGCAAATACAGTATTGTACCAAAAAACATAGCAAATACAGTATACCTGAACTATATTATGTCATGATCTTGTGAGTAAAGGAAGGAATTAGAGAAGAAAAGGCAAGAACGGATTGAATCTGATACCAAATTGTTACGATCTTGTGAGTAAAGGAAGGAATTAGAGAAGAAAAGGCAAGAACAGAGATAGAAATTGAGATCGAGAAGAAAGAATTGAGAGAGAAACGAGAATATGCATTTCCATACCTAACATAATTCACTCGTTTACACTTATACCTCCCCTCTCTCTTTCAAGGCCGGTATTCCGGTTTTCCTTGGGCTAATATTGACACATTTATACACTTGACACATTTATACAATTAATGACACTTTTCAGTATATAGCAATTGGATCCAAATCTTCTGTCCCACATATTCTAAAGAGCTAAAGCGTAATTGCCTTTGATTGGGTGAAAGTTTAGCATGCATGCATGTATAACATATTCTAAAGAGCTAAAGCGTAATTGAAATGACAGTAGTATATGCACAAAAGAAGCTCAAATGAACGTAAGTGCGTAACGCGTACTTTGGCTATTTGTTGTTTTTTTATCTTGTCAAGGTGAACTTTATAATTGAAGTTTGATTTGGCAGTGAACTACCAAATTTAGTGTAATGTATAGGTTGAAGATTCATCAAAACAGAGACCACAAATCCAATGCCTGAATGATTCAAGATCCCCATGCATTTGCTTTTCACTTTGTTATTTTTTATTGTTTTTAATATAGGCATTTATTTATTTATTTATTTTCTACAGTTCTTCATATGCGTATGCATAATGCATCCTAGTGATTCCTAACATGCACAGCAAAATATTCTCTTCTGTTTCCGTGCTACAGTATATGTTACACTATACTAGTACTATTTCCTAAACTCTCTCAAATACTATTTAAATAAATATGCTAGAAGTGACACAACGTGCACCTACATGGGTTGAATGTACAATCTCGATGATGATATCAAATCCCTTAAAATATGTGTTGTTAGTTTGTTTCAAAAGTCGTGACCAATTCTCTTAATCTAAATCCATATGAATCTTATGACGACTTACTTTTCGGATACGTTGAATCGTTTTATAGTGGAAGTTAGGCCTAATCAAGGATTTATCCAAGACTCTAATATAGTAATAAGTTTTCAAATTGTTCTTTATTGGGCCCAATTTGAATTGTTCGTTTATTGGGCCTTAATGTCTCATAGAGGCCCATTAATATAAGGCCCATAAAACTTATTTTGTGTGTTTCGGCCGGCGCAACTTCCCTCCCTCCCTCGTGGGCTCCGTCTACGCCCGTCGTCCGCCTCCGCCCTAGCCTCTAGTGTCCAGAACTCCAGATCTACCGGTTTGTTGTGTATATTGGCTTACGTTTTGTTATTTAGATTAATTCATCATTTGTGTGTTTGTATAATTTAGGATTAATTGCTAGTTTATTACAGATTGACAATTCTTGTAGAGAATAATGAGATTGTTAACTTGTTCTAAAGGTTGTATTGTTCTTGTTCTTGAATGGTTTTTTTAAAAAGAGATTTTTTTAGCCCCCTCTGACACTGTCTAAACTGCATCTGCTCAATTCTTGCTCTGTTTGATCTGAAATTTTCACACAATCCAGATAGAAATATTGGTATATGTTGTGCAGATTTCTCCCCATAGTAATTGGGTACTACTGGTTAAGTCGAAAATTGTGTTTGCAGCTTTTGGTTTCTATATTTGGTTCTTGAGATTGATACAGGGTCTCTGAATTTGATTGTTTTTTTTTACTCTCAATTAGTACACCTTTGCTTGTCCTTCTATAGACCGTTTGCTTCTTTTTTTCGTGCTTCATCCATGGTCTTCATTATGTGATTTTAGCTCAAAGGAGTTGATATTTATCTCTTTAGCTTTAACAAAGGATGTAACTTTTAGAAAAGAAAGGCTTGTTATCACTGTTTTCAGTGATATTTTTCTCTTTAGCTTTAACAAAAGATGCAAACACCTTACATTTAAGTTTAGATCCACTGTTTGTAGGAATTGATTGGTGAGGTTAATACATTTTCTCTTTTCTTCTGATCCATTAAAGTAGGGGCTTTGAATCAGTCTCAATGGGAGGAGCCGAGGATGGTGAAAGACCTAAGAAAGTCGTTTTTGTGACTGTTGGGACGACGTTATTCGATGCCCTTGTTAAAGCTGTGGACACTCCTGAGACCAAGAAGGAGCTATTCTTGAAAGGTTATACCCACCTTCTTGTTCAGATTGGGCGTGGATCATACATTCCTTCCAAGGTTCTTTCTGAAACCTTTGATTTTGAGAATTTCTATACATTAAATAGTTTGTTAATTCCATCCCAAATATGCTAGCTGCCATCCATCTTTACAGACATGTTGCATCTCTTCTTCTAGCAAGTTAGAACATTTAACGGCTTCTTGATTTATCATTTCAGATACATGGATGAAGCTTTCAGGGTTGATTTTTTGGATTTTGACATTGTCTGATCTTTGAATTTTGGCTTCTATATTTGGGATTGCAGTGTGCAGGGGATGATGTATCATTGGCTGTAGACTACTTCACTTTCTCATCTACCATAGCTGACAGTTTGAAATCAGCATCTCTTGTGATAAGTCATGCGGGTAAGCTATACGTTCTAGACCCAGTGTCACTCTTTTGAAGCAAGCAAATTGCCAAACATGTAAATTTTGTGGTATCAATAAGGATTTGGTGTTCATGATGCAAAATTTACCAAATTACAAACCACCGTTCTTGAAACTTAATCATCCAGTAGAGTGACTAAGCTTCAAATTATATTCTTTGAGTTATGAAAACTATGGAAATTTCTAGTTTATTACTTCTCTTAAACTTCTGAAGTACTTCGGCTAGAGTGAAAGTTCTGTATAGATGCAGTTGCTACCCTATCTTCATTAGTCGTCCATGTTATAGTGTATTGTGAGGCTATGTGTGTTCATCCTGGACAAAGCTGAAGTTTTCCTTTTGGTGCATTGTATAGGGGCAGGGAGCATATTTGAGACATTGCGCCTCCAGAAACCTTTGATAGTCGTGGTAAATGAGGATTTGATGGACAACCATCAAGGTGAGCTGGCAGAGGAATTAGCCAACAGGAAACACTTGCTCTGTGCACGCCCTAAAACCCTTCATGAGACTATTGCACATATGGATCTGGAATCTCTAGTTCCTTATCCTTCTGGTGATGCAAAACCAGTTGCCAAGCTAATAAATAGGTTTCTGGGTTTTCCCGAAGATCAATAGGATCTTATGTTCATGACAAAACATACTAAATGTACTTTGTTAAGTTTTAGTGTTTGTGGTTTGTTGACTCCTCTTTCTAGAGTTGATTTGGAAACTTTGTATATTAATTATCTAATGCCAAGTGAAATTGACAGCCTTCAGACTTAATGTGTACCTTCTATCTCTGTCAGCCTAGAAGTCAGTATAGGCCATTACTCTCTCTTAACAGTTTGATGTTCTGTTTTCACCCATGGCTAATTGTTCCTAGATTGGATGACTTTGATTGGGTTTTCAGGTGATGCCAAATATGTGAAGATGACATCTATTCGGGGTCACACTCAAAGGCGTGGGGGGTTTCGTCCATACTTTCTCACTTGCCTTGATAGTTCATGTGCTCTTCATTTAGCAGTTTCTGCTTCAGCAAGCTGTTTTGGGCTTCCTCATGATTCTTTTGCAAGCATTTTCCTTTGTATGGTATGAGACCTCTCTTTTTCCTTATACCCACTGCCAGAAATTTCCTTTGCCTGTACGTGCATGTGTGGCATAGTTCCATGGCTAACAGGGAGTGCCACGGAAATCGATAGAGATGTGAAGGAGATGACTCAGAAATGAGACAATCTCCAGCCCATGTAGATAGTGATAGATCATTGCTTGGAAATTTGCAGCGATTCTGAGTTTATTTCTAGACATAAATAGTGCAAGTAGTTATCAGTACAAACAGATAGACCCATCCTTTGAATACTCCAAAGTATTTAATAGGAAAAGTGTGCAATGGTTTTGGCTGCCCACTGGGAGCACTCCTTTTTCATTCTCTGCATATTCACTGTCATCTGCATCACAATGAGAAGGATGTCAATACAAGTTTATGCTTAGATTTTAGGGTATGGTAATTTTCTTTGTAACTTTCTCCCCCTTGCAGAGCCTGGTAAAATGGCGTGCCATTAGTGTGAGAGTGACATCAATGATCAGATTACCTGAACTATCTGGCACTGGTATGTTGTTCTGCTGTGATGTAATGGACGGTCCGCGATTGACGCCTGTATGTAAATTGAGTTCAAATATTCCTGCTTTGAATTTCCAAGTTCATTTGAATGGACTGACTTTGGTGTCAATGGAGGGACATTTGAATTGGTAGTAAATGCTAATGAATGCAGTAGAGCAGTGCAAAGAAGAGAAACTGGAAACCCTAGTTCATGGGTTTAAAAGCTCTTAACTGTGAAAATTAGTCACCTGGGGGCAATTTCAAACTTGAATGCTTCACTTGCAAAATCTCCTTTATCCTAATAAGACCTTAAACCTGCTGTAAGCTTTCTAAATTTAATATTCTTCTTAGTTTTGTGTAAATCGGCCTCAAGAATGAGGACCAAATTTACCCACCATGCATTTTCCTCGATATTCTTTGTTTTCCTCTTCCCTTGCAGGAAAGTAATCTACCCGTCCTATTCACTTTGGAGTTGGCAATTAATGGCAGCTTGAATGTCTGCAGACACCCAATTCCCTACCCTTCCAAATGTTTCTCGTTTTGACCAAGTTCTTACTGATAAAGTTTAACACTATATTGTATCATTAGCATGAGATTTTACTGCGGGCATAGAATCATTTCGCACAAGAATGTTGATTTGTTTACGAATCATCTCGTTTGATCTGAACAGGTTGAAATTTACTCCTAACCACCTGCTTGCCAGCCCACAGGGGCCACACACAACAGGATAATGAAAATGAAGATGTTTGTGGGCAGACAAACGGGAAAAGGAATCCACCAAGTGGTTAAATAAACTAAGTAGAGAAGAAACACAAGTTTGTTGAAACTTTGAGGTTGGAGTTAATTAATTAGCTATTAAATTATTTGATTACTTGTCTTTCTTTGGATTTTATTATTTTTAATGTTATAGCTTGGGAGAAGAAATCAAACCTTAAGATTATATTAGTGGCTATAGAGGTCCGTTATTTCATTCATCAACTAAACTAAAAATCTTGTGGTGTTTGTTTGTGGTGCTAGCCTGACAACGACAATCCCTATGATAATATACACAGGATGAGACGACGAATTAAGTGCAGAAGGCATCCTTTTTATCTTCCTTGCTCACGAGATACATACAATGATAAACAAATCAAAGAAAAAAGACACTAGATTTGTGTCCCTACTCCTCTCATGCATGCTAAACTTCCTAGGCAGGCAAACTAACATTATCAAAATTCACGTATAGTTTTCACTTTGGCGTCACTGTCATTTCACACATGAAATCCTAACCCAACGCCAAATTTCCACACAACCCTTCTCTTAATTATCACCCTTAAAAAACACTCCTTTTCATCTTTCTAACTCTCTATCAGAAACCCATTAGCCTTTTTCCTTGCTTTCTGCGCTAAACTGCAGACAGTATGTTATATTTATATAAGGAGTGAAGTCACTAAGCTAGTCAACCAAACTTGTCTATAGTTTTTGCTTTGCATTCTCATCCATGGAGCAGAATTCCACTTCTGTTGATCCAACCGGGTCGCCTGATACGTTTGCCTCGTCCAACAATGGCTATAGTGGACACAACAACATGAGTGGCCGTTTGCCCGCCCCACCTGATCAGACTGACCATGGATTTGATCTCCATCTTACATCCATTCTTCTTATAGCCATACCAATCATCTTAGTTCTCCTTCTCGTCTCCATCCTCATCCTCACAATCATCCTCCGGCGTTCAAAACTCAAGAAGAGCAGCTCCATCAGTGGACCCAACGCTGCAAGAATCACAGACAAAAGCTGCAACTTCATTGCTCATACCACAATCAACATCACAGAGAGCCCAGGTAAATTGCACTTGCTCTGACACCAGTTTTTCCCTCACCAAATTCTGATATGGGTATTTGATCAAAAGTACTATTTCAGATGCTAGCAGCAATGGGTTCGTATCAGGTGGGGATAGCTCGCGCAGATTGTCCTTACAGAGGAGATCAAGAGGAGTCCAAGTATTCACATACAAGGAGCTAGAATTGGCCACCAATCACTTCAGTGAACGAAATGTGATAGGAAATGGTGGGTTTGGAGTCGTCTATAGAGGCGTCCTTGCTGATGGGACCATCGCTGCAGTTAAGATGCTCCGCCAGGAAAAGAAACAAGGGGAACGCGCATTCAGGATTCAGGTTCGGTTCATCTTTGAGCTCTCAGTGTTTTGTTTGTCAAAACCAATTATGAATTTTTGGAAGCACCTTGATTCAGGCTTCCAAAATTTAGTTGATAGTTTAGAGTATTAAGGTGACTGCTAGAATAATGTATAGTCTTTTGAAACAATTATTTTGATGATTTGTAAGATGATACAAATGGTTCAAAACTAAAAACTGAACCTGCCAAATGAGTCTATTCTACGTTTTTTGTCTTCTAATTTATCATGATTACTGTATAAGCATTTATTTCCTTTCTGTATTGTCTTCACCCTATCTTCTAAGATAATTCAAGCTACTGTTTGTTCATATGAGTATCAGAAATACTTGTGGGCTTGTCTCTGTCTGTTTTTGTCAAAGGAACTACTTTGCTCAATATATTTAGTAATGCAACTAGGCCCTCAATTTTATCCATATCTAGACTTGATAGCCAATCACATGGGCAAGAGTAAATTCCTTACAACAACTAACAAGGAATCTTTTTCACTGGCATATTTGATTGGGCAGGTGGACCTACTTAGCCGGCTGCATTCGCCGTACCTTGTGGAGCTTTTAGGCTATTGTGCAGACCAACATCACAGGCTCCTTGTCTTTGAGTTCATGACCAATGGAAGTCTTCAGTACCACCTTCTAAGGTCACCCCAGGGCTATCCGCAGCCGTTGGATTGGGGTATGAGGCTGAGGATAGCCCTTGATTGTGCAAGGGCATTGGAGTTCTTACATGAGCACGGGTCTCCCTCCATAATACACCGTGACTTCAAATGCAGCAACATTCTGTTGGATCATAATTTCAGAGCAAAAGTGTCTGATTTTGGGCTGGCTAAGATGGGGTCTGATAAGATCAATGGCCAGATCTCTACTCGCGTACTCGGAACCACTGGATACATGGCCCCTGAGTTAGTGCACTCTCCTTATCGATCTTTATCTTCTCTTTCATGGCTTCCAACCACATACTTTCGAATACTTTCATCGACGGTCTTTCTAACATATGTCCAAGGAAACATGATAAAATTCCTGGATTTTACAAATCAAGGCTCTTATCTTATGTCCGGGAATCCAGGATTTTCATCAGTGAATATTGTCTAAATAAAGACTACTAATGCAGCTGAAGAGTTGATCAATGACTTTTGTTATGTGTTAAATCTGTAACTTCCTTAGAAGAAATCAAGATTCACTTGAAATTGTTGGAATGCTTTTTCTGGTTAAATCACAACATTTTTTTCTTCATTTCTATTTTGTTAATAACTGTTGGTTATGCAGGTATATCTCAACAGGGAAATTGACAACAAAATCAGATGTTTACAGCTATGGAGTGGTTCTTCTACAGCTCATAACTGGAAGGGTACCGATTGATACGAAGAGACCTTCAGGAGAACACGTTCTCGTCTCTTGGGTCAGTGTCTTACTAAAAGTTGCATCTTGTTTCCATCATACATTGCTGTTACTAGTTACATTTTTCATCTAAACAGCTCCACTGATTGGCTTGTGATCCACAGGCCCTTCCAAGACTAACGAGCAGAGAAAAGGTTGAGGAAATGGTGGACCCTGATGTAAGAGGGCAGTATTCAAAGAAGGATCTTGTTCAGGTAGCAGCAATTGCAGCAGTCTGTGTACAAGCTGAAGCAGATTACAGGCCTCTGATGACAGATGTTGTTCAGTCTTTAATTCCCTTGGTTAAGAGATTCTCGTTCACGTCGAATTCCTCCAGATTCCCTAGTCGAATGAGCAGTCCTATGTAATGCCGTCAGTCGATCACTATAGAAGACAACAAGCTGCTGAGTAAGAAGTCAAATCTGTAAGAAACTAAGAACATGGCCAAGATCATTTCAGCGCCTTGCTGCATATAAGTCTCGGGTTCAGAAACACCCATCTCAAATTGGCAGTGCATCAAGTGGTTTGTTACTTGAATGAGAAAAGGGTACTTCTTAGGCTCTGATCGGTATCGACGAGGACTTAATGTACAAGAATGCCTTAGAGCTTTTATGAGTAAAATGTAATACAGTACACCTCCTTTCAATAGTTCAGACTTGAAGAGAATGTCTTTAGAGGTTGTCTGTTAATTTGAAATAAGTTCATAGATTCATTACCAAACGGGATTCATCTGAACGAGAGGAAAAGTTTTTGTTATTGCTAAATAAAAACGATCATTTTCAAAAAATGTCTAGATATGATCTTTTAGCATATCAATCGGTTTTTTATGAAGATGAGAAGGACTCATATAATTACAACATACATAAACCGAAATTTGTTGATATCGGGGAGTATCCCTATTACTCATTTTATAAGAAAATATTATTTTATGTATATAAATAAATCCGATTTCAATAAATTCATGGGCCTCCAATCAATTTTGGGCTGAATACCCCAGCCCATTATATAGATTTTCCCGCCTTGAAGGCAAATTGTACCACTTATAAGTCCTGTATCCTTCACTAGTGAAAAGTAATGATGAAGTGTAAAGACTAAAGAGGTTTATTATAGCACTCAGATCACGAATCTCAAAAACCGACTTCATTGAACTATTTAATCGATCAGTTATTTTCTAGTGATTTGGTATCAGTGAAATACAGCGGCGTCTTGGAACCAGGATCGATGGAGTTGTTATGAATGATGTTAGTTAATAATTATATTTGATTCCAAAGTAAGAATTGATAGAAAAGTAGGCTAATCAAGATTTTTGTAAAATTCATTTTGATAGCGTATTGCTTTATCTTCGATTGTGTGAGGTTAAACTAAACCATGTGCTTCGATCAATGAATGGAGTGATTGATTTGATTGCTTCTCTTAGTCATTTATTACCAATCCATTCGATTTTACTATGAATCAAGGATTGTTTGTTCTCATAAGAAAGGATTTTCTAGGTTGGAACTTAGTACAGTTCCGCTCCCTCATAATTTTTACCTCGTAAAAGACATGAATATATGATATATTCCATTGAAGGTTCTAAAATGCATCTGATTTACTTTGATGATGCCACACACCCTTCAACTATTCCACAGGACAATTTTAATTGCACAATGGAAATTACACGAATGATTTTGCTCTTGTACTTACATTCAACTAGGAAATTAAAACCCAAAATCATTCAATTTATCCCTTTTAAACTTCAAAATTAAACTTCAATAGCAGCTTAAATATTCACCGACTTACATCTTATATAACATGAAAAGTGTTCGTGTAATGTGTCCTATAAGGACAACTGATTTCAGTGGACCATACAAAGGAAAAAAAAAGTTGATGGGATTAGTAATGTGAAAACTATACAAGTGAGATTTTAGATGTGTTTCTTATGGTTATACCTTCTTTTATTTCAAGAATACAAACCTAAAAATAGTACACACACTATTATCTATATGACACGTATGATTATAACTCATAAATTCATTAATAGAATTTTAAAAAGGGATCGAAAAAATAATAACAATAGATAAAAGGTAGAAATTCGGGTAAAAAATCAGTTTGAACTAACAAAGTGAGGGTCCAACTTACACGGACACTTGTAGGGTCACTTGGAGACCAATTGGTTTGGTGTTGATGGCTTTGGTCTAGTGAGATGAATGACATCACCACACACTATCCAAAGGCGGATTTGGTGCTCGGACATTGGCACAAAGGAGAAACAAAGGTGGCGATTGTGTGTCTTTCGTTTGTAGAACGAGGTACATAACGACAACATGTGCAAGCTCGAGTTGTGTTCGATAGAAATCGCTTTTACCTGAGATTGATGACGTTGGATTATAAAGGTCGAGATATTTCTAAAGGTGGTAGAATGAGTGTCTTGCATGATGTTTATTGCAAAATGGTATATTATAAAAGTTGATCAGTATAGTGAGATTCAAACTACTAGTAACAATAATAATTCAAAAATATTAAAGAAATGACACTCATGTGAATTAAATAAAATGATGACATGTGGTCGAAGGACTCTTCATTAAATAAAATGATGACATGTGGTCGAAGAACTCTTCGTTAATGTATGAAGACCTTTTCATTTTGAATCTTTGACACACTCTTTACTTTATATTAACACACCTCTTATCTATATATAAGAACATCCAATCAAAATGATACCCCCCACGTTTTCATCTCTCTCACACCCTTTCTTCCTATATAGTTTCTTCTCCTCCTCTCTCTACCTCCATAAGATCCTAAACTTCCATAAAAAAGGAATCACTCTTCTCATTGATCAATACGTTACTCTTTCTTCTCAAAATACATTTTTTATTTGGTAAAAACAGCTTAGATGTATGATTTATATATTTACAAATTGGAAAAATGACTTGGAATAATCCCAAGTATCAACCTTCTACCAATAATAATCTCATGTTTTAATATTGTCTTTAGCAATCCGAACTATGTTAATATTAACCAAAAACGGTACCGAAAGATTTTCCGGTATACTTTCCAACGAGTTTAATGACATGGCGCTCGGAAATCTAATGTGGCAAGCAACCGGTTCCACATCACACATGCCACGTCATTAGGATTGCCATGTCAACGTTCACTCAAAATTAAAACACAAATTAAACATTCATAAAAGAGAAATTAGAACCTGGGATTGAAAAAAAAAATCAGCAAGTTGCGATTGAAGAACTAGAAACCAGTTCCTCGAAGAGTAACCTGCGATAGGGCTACGCCGGTCGTTTGTGAGAGGGCTACGCCGGTCGACTGTGAGAGTGCTCGCACGCCGGTCGATGAGGGCTACGCCAGTAGAAGATAGGGCACGCCGGTCGCCACCCACAAAATTGAGAGAGGGCTACGCTCGAAACCTGTGAGAGAAATCGAGCTTGTCCCGGCCCCTAACTCCATTACTCCCCTTGTCAACCAGTCAACGCCGTCCTGGCGTAGCGTGAAGCTCCAGGGATGAACTTACGCTTCTCCTTTCTCATCTTCTCCAGTTCGTCATGTCGAGATCCGTCTTCCCTCCGATTCCCTTTCCCTTGTATTAAAAAATTAAAATAGATTTGATAGGTTTGTTGAAAAAATAAAAAATAAATTAATCTATTATACCTAATTTGAAGTATCATTTAAATAGGTTTTTGTCATGGTATATGTACATTATGTTAAGAAAAAACAGTTTTATTTTATTTTAAAAACAAATTACTTGAACTAGTGCACCAACTTTTACAGAATACCTTCTTAGAGGATCAACTATTAATAAATTTCAAGTTTATATGTTGCTAATAAGAAATGGTAGTTTTTTAAAAATTAGGTATGTTTTTGTTAATTTGAAAAAAAAGAACTATTTTTTATACAAATTTGAAAAATGTGGTTCTTTTTAAAATAATAAAAAATATAAGATTTTGTAAAATAACAATATATAGTTTCATGGAAAAAGAGTAAATACTAAAATATAATACTAAAATTATGAAGTTAGGTGTTTTATAAAAATAGATTAGATAGTTTTAAAAAAAAAATTTAAAAAGGGTGATTTCTGTAATTAAGTAGAAATAATGGGTAAGTTTTTATATAATAACTTTTTTATAATAGACCAAGGTTACCATGTGGAATCTGCAAAACCTCGCGGTTACCACACGGAATACCAAAAACCTTTGGGTACCACGAGGAATTTGCAAAACCTCGTGGTTATCGGGCGAAATTTCCCTTGTTCTAATGTATTTGATATAAAAACATAACGAGATATTAGAGTTATGTTGTATTAGTATAGGAGATCGGTTTCATATTAGGACTCTCTATTAAAAAAAGGGAAGCTACCTCGTGTCTCAGTATGAATTATTTTACGTAACTTCAAATATACTAGAGTAGGAAAACCAAATCCTTTCCAAAGTCTTGAGTTCTAGTGCTTGAAGTTACTCTTTGTGACAACTGAAGGCTGCTCACCCAACTATTTTGATACTAGCCTATCATCAAAAAGAAAGGCTTAATTGTTAATAAGCGATAAGACACCCAGTATGTTGTTTCTTTTAGCAACTAAGATTAATTTGGCATAAGCTCATTGCTAGTAGTAGTTGACACAAGGATTACGCATTTTAAACTGACATAATTGAGCAACAATTCAATGAAGTACCTCCAATGATATGTCATTGAAGCCAATGGTTAATGAAGTTCACAAAAATAATTTTACGGATCATAACTAATAATAAGCGCTAAAGCTACAAACATAATTTAGAGGAAAGCTTAGACTTGGGAATATCTAGAGACACAAAGCTGTAAATAAGACACATGGAGTGAATCTATTTCAGGAAAAATGTCTACCAATATATCCTCCATTGCTCGCACCATGATTCCATGAGCAATTGTGTCCTTCTCTCCAAGAGATCCAAGTGTATGGGTTTTACCGGATCCTGTTTGTCTATAGGCCATAACTATGCCATTGTAATCGACCTAACTGCAGAGAACGCACCAAGCAAATCTAGGGCATTAGTTTTTCAAGGTTCGTAACATTATGTTTCGTCTTTCTTGTTAATTTGATTGCTAGGTTAAGTTACTTATTTACTATTGACATTCTCTGTTATTTGTTCGTCCGTTGCGATTACTGCTGTTCTTTATGTTTTTTTCTTAAGATATAGGTACTCTCTTCTTTGTCATTATGCAAATTATGAATTTGGTACGTGGTTGAGTTCCTTTTGTCTAAAATTCTGTTTCTGTAATTATCTTTGGTTTTGAGTTGTTACGGTATTCTATCCTCTCTGTCGTATCGGATTACTCGGATTTCATGTCGTTCTAGTCCAATAACTGATGAGGAGGGTAAATGTTAATAGGAGGGGTTTGGGCTGGGAATGCTTCTATATTAATTTAGGTTGTTTTTAAAAATCAGTTTGTTATGTCAATTCAGTATTTGGAATTTTTTTTTTGTTTTTGTTTTGTTTTTGTGAAACAATTTTGATAGCTTACATTGCAAGAACAATATTGATTCATTTTAAATCTAGAAGTGGTTTGCAATTATTTCACACCAATATTTTTTTATAACTAGGAAACTGTTGTCAATGTTGTCAAGAAATGAAATTAAAATTAAGTGTAAAGAGAAGAAATGTTGATTTGCATACACACCTCAACAATAGGCTTGGCCACGACTTCATAGACACGCTTTTGAGATGCAAATTCAGTAACAACAACAACAACAAGATCATTGGTTTTTGTTAAATGCTGTTGTTGTTACTGCAATAGCTGGATCTGGAAACTTGACACGTTGCCAAATGTGAAGAATTTCCTATGGAAAATTGACAACAACGGCCTACCAACAAAAAGTAGATTGTGTGAGCAACACGTGGCAGTTCCGGGTGGATGTGTTATGTGTGGCTGCACTCTCGAGGATTTTGGACACCTTTTTATAGAATGCAATCATACGCAAAGGACAATTAGGCAAATAAACCCTAAAATCGAACAATGTATAAGAAACATAAACCATCGAAACAAAACACCTAGGACAATCATCGGAGAGATAAAACAACTCCTAGGAACAAAAGAATTAAATGATCTAGCTATGAGTTGGTGGTGCATATGGCAAAAACGAAATAAGCTTATATTCCAAAAGGAAACAAATGACTGTATCCCCGATCTGGTTGGTTATATAAGGATGCAAATGCAGGCGTTAGAGAGGGCCAAACAATGGGATGAGGTGGAGTCACACAAAGAATCGAGTGTAAATATTATGAGAAGGAAAAAGAGAAAAGATGAATATTGGAAGAAGCCACCTTCAGGCGTTTATAAGCTAAATTTCGATGGTTCTAAGACAATGGACAACTTAACATCGACGAGAATAATAATAAGAGGTCCGAATGCAGAAGTGATAGATATGACAACAACAAGACATGGTAATATCTCGACTGCTAAAATTGAAGCCCTTGCTTTGAGAGAAGGGATTAAAAGAGCAAAAGAATTAGGAATCAAAAACCTAGACATAGAAGGAGATAATTTGACCGTAATCAATGTTGTCAAGAAACTAGGTCAATGCCCATGGGAAACTAATATAATAATATCAGACATCATTATCTCCCTTAGAGAATTTGAGAATGTTAGAGTTTCATTTATTGGTAGGAATTGTAACGCTGTGGCCGATAAAAATTGCTAAACTGGGCCACAGTTTATCAATCGATACCATACAGAGCCACCCAGAACTTCAAGTTCTCATCCATAAGGATGCTCTAGGACAACCTCCGTGAGGGGTCAGCCTAATTCTTACCTTTTCCAAAAAAAAAAAACAACAACAACATTTACCCAGGGGAATCCCGCAAAAGCAGGATCTGGGGGGTCAGGATGGGGGCATCTTAGACCTAGATGAGATGCGCCCAATACAACCCAAACGACCAAACTAAACTACCTAAAAAGCTTCAACTAAAAAGACAAGCAAAAGGAAAAAGAAAAGAAAAAGCAAACACAATCAAACAAAGAACAAACTCCAACTGACAAAAACTCGTCGACAAAGCCAGACCCCACGGTCTCCACAAAAACTGCCCCCTCACCAAGCTGGCTAGCAGTCTATCACTCTGATCTTCTCCCTCCATCTCTTCCTGCTCTGAGCCAAATCCTCCGAAAAACCTAACAAGGCGACATCCTGCTTAATGCTGTCCATCCAACGCTTTTTCGGACGACCTCTACTCCTCCTGAAAGCTCCCAAATCCAGACGCTCGCATCTCCTCACTGTGGCATCTGGGCTCCGCCTCTGCACATGGCCAAACCAACACAGTCGTGTTTCTCTAAGCTTGTCTCCTATGCTAGCCACCCCGAATTTACCTCTGCAAATTCAGTTTACCTCTGAAAATTTCTAATTTTTCACCTGTACTCTATGACAATAAGTCAATAACAAGGCAAATAAAAATAAAAATACTTTAAACAGGGCAGGATAGCAAAAGCACCCATTTCGGTTAGTTATATTGCCAGATATAATCAATACAAGCTAGCTAGACCGTAGAGATAGAGTAACCAAGAAAGAAGAAGGAAAATGGCAAGAAATGAAGTAATTTTGATACCAATACATTCGTTAGTATATCAAACATATTTACAAGATCCCAACTAGAAAGTAAATACATGAACAATATAAAGCTAAAGAACCGTGGATCACCTATGAGTCTTAAACATTTTAAATGACATCTATTGTAATTTTGACCGGACTGGCACGACCGGACTCGGTCCATGAAAATGAACATTTCCGGTCCCGATTCGGACCGGATTTTTCTTAAATTTAATTGAAAATTATATTAATTTTAATGTTATATACTCCCTCCGTCCTATTAAGTTTGTTCACAAAGTGCGGTTGATACAGTAATTAATAAAAAGTTGAATAGTTGTAATTTTATAGGGTTTAAAAAATTAAAAAGTGATAAAGTTAATGAGAAAGGTGAATAATTGAGGGTAATATATAAGATTGGGTGAGGGTAACTTTGTAATTTTATAGGAAAAAGTGGTAAAATTGATAGAAAAGTTGGGTAATGAAGGTAATATATGTGATTAAATAAGGGTAAAAGTGTAAATATATAAAGATAAAAATGGAAAGATTTGAGAAGTGGACAAACTTTTTGGGACGCTCGAAATGGAAAGACGGACAAACTTAATGGGAGTAGTTTATTTTTAATATTTAAGTTTCACATTTATATTATATACTTAATAATATGATATTTTTCATTAATCATATATGACTTTTCTAACTATATTGTAGTTTTTTATATAAAACAAATATTTTCTTAAAAAAATTATATAAAAAAAATTCAGTCCAAAACCGGATCGGACTGGACCGGATTTTCCCGGTCCGGTCCCCGGTCCATTTTTTCCACGTTTATTGGTCCCGGTCCGGTCTGGTCAAGGTCTAGACCGGTGCCTAACCCTAAGCGTATTGCTCTATTTACGATCGTTCGTGGTTAAACTAAACCATGTGCTTCGATCAATGAATGGAGTGCTTGATTTGATTACTTCTATTAGTCATTTTGATCTTACTAATCCATCAATTTTTTTGAATCAAGGATTGTTAGTTCTAATACGAAAGGATGTTCTAGGTCGGAGCACAGTTGAGTTTCGCTCCCTCCTCATAAAACACATGAATACATGACATTAGTTTGAAGGTTTTAAAACACTTTTGGTTTACTTTGAAAATACCATATGCCCTTAAACTTGTAAAGGAAGGAGAAATTTTACAAGACTATTTAAATTACACAACGGTAATTACATGAATGATTTTGCTCTTGTAAATGTTATCAGAATCTCGATTCGATCCTACGATTCTAACGATTCTACGATCCAAAAGTCATAAATCGATCCACGATCCTAAATAGGATCTTATTAAAGTAGGATCTTAAATGATTTAACATAAAATTCTAATTGGATTTTGATTTTACACACGACTCTAACGATTCTAACGATCCTACAAGCGATTCTTGCGATCCCAAACAATCACTATTATATTTATATTTTATTACTAAGCTCAAAGTTTATGTCGATCTTTTCCATTAAATTATTAACTCGATTCATCTTAAAATACTTTTATTCATCGAATTAATTATGTTTATAAAATTTCAGATTTTATAACAAGGAAATATATAACATATTAGGTTATCGTATATTTTTAGTTAACGATCCTAACGATCCGATTCTACGATCCGATCCTGCTACCCCCTTCCGATCCGATCCAAGGATCCCGATCCTGACAACTATGCTTGTACCTACATTCAACTGAAATTAAAACCCAAAATCATTCCATTTGTCCCCTTCTTCAAATTAAACTTCACCAACAACTCAATATTCTCCGAGTTACTTCTTGTAACTTGAAAAACGGTCGTGTAATTTGCCCTATAAGGACGATTGACATTGGTCGGCCATACATAAGGAAAAAGTGATGGAATTAATTAGTCATGTGACAAACTAAACAAATGAGATTTTAGTCGTGTTTCTTATGGTGATAACTAATATCTACCAACCTAAAAATAGTGCACATACTATTCATCTATATGAATCATATGATCATTATAACTCATAAATTCATTAATAGAACTTAAATTATTATTTCAAGAATAAAGTGGACCGATAAGATAATATCAAGAGAAACAAGGTAGAAATTCGGGTAAAAAGTTAGCTTGAACTAACATAGTGAGGGTCCAACTTATACGAACACTTGTAGGCTCGTTTAGAGACCAATTGGTCGGGCGTTGGTCTCTTTAGAATGACGGCCATCATAGAGCACTATCCAAAGGTGGACTTGGTGCTCGAACATTAGCACAAAGGCGGAGCAAAGGTGGTGATGTTATGTCTTTCGTTTGTGGAACAAGGTACACAACAACTACATATATTCACAAGTTAGAGTTGTGCTCGATAGAAATCGCTTTTGCTTGAGATTGATTACGTTGGATATATAATAAAGGCCGAGATATTTCTAATGGTGTTAGAATGATTGTCTTGTATGATGTTTAATGCAAAACGAGTTAAATTATAAAAGTTGATCATTGAAGTGAGATTTAAACTACCGGTAACAATAATAATTCAAAAACTCAAGCTCTTAAGTACACCAACATAACCTCAAAAAAGGTGGTCATTATTTGTATAGTTTAGGCACAAATATTATTAAACTAACAAATGAATCTGACAAGGAGGAAATCTGGATTAGACTAACAAATATTATTAAAACAAATAAATCTCCCGACTATAGTGATAACAGACCTTCAAAATCCAAGACCCTAGTGAGAATGCGACATTCGGGATATCTCGACACATAGAAACCCCTTTACATGGCGTAAAAACCGTATCGAAATTGATAAGATTTATGAGAAACTAGATCGAGTCTTAGTCAAAGCTCGTGATTGATGTTGAGAAGTCCAAAGAACTTTGCTTCACAAAGAAGAAAATCTTAAACTTTAGGGCAAGAAGCGAAAAGCGGGATGATCAGACGTATCCAAGACATCGCGCAAAAGTGGAGACCTTAAATTCAATGGAACATTAAGCGGCGTAGTGTCCAAGGAAGATTCTTCGACCGAGGCAAGAGATCGAGCTTGAAGAAGGAACCTATCCATAAGGAAACGAAGATCGCACGAGCAGCAACAATCAAGACCCTCTTGATCGATCACGGGCAAACGTGGAATTAAATTACGGGCAGTTCCGTGAGTGTGGCACATGTACTGCGACCGCGGGTCGGCGAGAACAAACAACCAACAGATTCTCCGATCACACTTCCGATTAGCTTTTTCGGGAGTTACACTTATTGGTTTTGGATGATCCATATATTGATAGAAATGTGAAAAGATAAGCTACGGTTTCAGTTCCAAACGCTCATTCTAAAAGGTGACAAAAAGGCGTTTGAATGCTATTGCTGCGCACAAAGGATTCAAAACAGACCAACCTACTTTCAACACCTCGTTCAGGAAGTACGACTATTGAAAATTTACAAACTTTACATTCATGGAAGTCTGAAGAAGTTTTATACAACTCCTCTATTTACATCAATATCAGAAACACACTCAAACTGATAGAAAATCGCAATACAAGATAGACAGTCTCGTTTCTATGACAACCTCATATTATTGTGTTGTGTAAGCCCGTTCGGGAGCTACATCCATCCGATCGTGACAAATCAAGATGTTCTGGAAAGATCATAAGGTGAACTATATTTCATATTCAGAAGCAAACGCTGGAATCTCGCTCAAAATTGGTCAAAACTAGACAGACATAGCGATGTCTATGGATCAAGCTGAGGAGATAAAGGATTATGCAAAGTCCATGATCGCTGCCCAAATCGCTGGGACACCGCCGTGAGATTTGGGAAATCACTAACTTTTTTTTTTGACGTTAGTTCCAC
The DNA here is from genome assembly GCA_934048045.1 of Polygonum aviculare. Taxonomy (NCBI): domain Eukaryota; kingdom Viridiplantae; phylum Streptophyta; class Magnoliopsida; order Caryophyllales; family Polygonaceae; genus Polygonum; species Polygonum aviculare. Next base: position 11,172,980 of record OW204023.1, on the reverse strand, counting down.
ATTGATAGATCACGTACGTCTGCGTGGACGATATAGTAGTCAGGAGCCAACCAACTAGCGTTTCGTATGAACAATGTATGAAACTCGACAGTAAGAGCCGTTGACTTCGATATTAGTATTGGAGAAAAAGCGTGAGTCCTAGCGAAATCGTCCTAGGGCTAACAACCTTGAAGCATTCAGAGCCTCATGACCAAGGGCGTGACCACGACCGCGAGACTGTTTCAGAGAGCAAGACCCCTTCACTGGGGCAAAACCGTGACCGTGGTTCGCCAAGCCACGACTGCAGGGTCAATCACCGCGCGCGTGGCCCATTAGTCCGTGAGCGTGGATCCGCGCCTTGAGTTGTTTGCTCCAAGAAGACGAATCACAATCGTGGCCCATGCGGGCACGATCGCAGTATCATGGCATCTCACTCTAATGGAGGCCCTTGCGCGGATGTTGAGTTGTTTAAAAAACCCTCGTTTTTTGTGTTTTTCATTTTCTTAAACAAAATTTTGGCTAGGAATTTTTTGTTTTACTCAACGTTTTGTTTTCCTATTCTCAACAAATGACACGCTTAAGGGTAAATGCAACATTAGTTCATCGCACTAACAGATTTCTTCGCATGTTAGTTCATCGCACTAACGGACTCCTACGTTTGTTAGCTACGTAGAGGGTTCCTGTGATATTTGCTCACGGATGTACGAATATACGAATATACGAATGTACGAGTGTACGAATATATGAACGCTCAAGTCCCCTAATCTACATGGCCACTTTGAGTTAGACCTACTATACCCTAAGTCTTAGTCGCCTTTGCGGGACAAAGACGTAAGTGAGGCCTTTGTGAGCGGGTAAAATTTTGTCATCTTAAATATGCTTGCTATCTTTCACCATAGAGGTAATTTTATCTATTATGATATTTTCTTTCTTTAACTGCTTATTTATTGTTAATTAAATCGCGATAGTTATTTTTTATATGTAGATTCTATCTTCTTTAATAAGATAGAATTATCACTTGGAGTGGATATCAAAATATCGCTTGCTTAGGGATATAACTTTAGTCTCTCATCCCTCTCTCTTCCACTATAAATATATGTCTTCATCATGTAGAATGATACATCGCTTAATACCATGAATAACCTGATATACACTCAGCCTTTTAGTCTTCTTGTCTTTTTGTGTTTTTTACCCTCGACGCTCAATCGACGACTACTCTTCTGACTTAGGCATCGGAGGTTGATTGGGGGGTTCCCACCCTCTGTGTCCATTGTTTTACAGGTTCTAGGTCAAGGAAGTGGTTGGAACGAGAGGTGAAGGATGGAGAAATCAATTGGTGCATTAAAGACGATTTTTTGTGCACTAATATCTACAATCATTTTGATCCATATAAGGGATAGGTTCTGTTTTCACTTGTTGATAATCCATAATTGTGATTTGTATTATCAACATTTTGATATGTGCCGCCATCTTCAACTCGCAGTCCATCAAGATTAAAATAAACTTTATTATCTTTTGACAAAAATTATGACATAATGAATTTGTCAAGGAGTTCATCAGTAAAAAAAATGATAGAATTAACATTGTTATAACAACCAGAAGCAAGCTGGCCGTTACAACAAGTTTATTCCCAACCATTACGACTAGGAATGAATGAGTGATTAAGACCTATTCCCTATTAGTCGTAACAACTGATATACAACATTTTGTTTACTTGAACTCGTTGCAAAACACTTTGACCATAATACTTGTTCTTTCTACTAAATAGTTAATCTTTTCTAACAAAAACATACAAGTTGATGCATACTATATTCAACAAAACTAAAGCAAGTAATAGTTTCATCAAAAACGTCAACAAGTAGGAGTAGTTTTACTTATTATTACCTTATTGTGACTCATATGTATAAATTGCTCATTCAATTCATTATGGTGTATAATTTACTTATTATTATCTATTGAAGAGCAGAGAAGGTGAAAATAGAGTGGAGAGATGGTGAATGTGTTGGTAGAAATAGTGAAGAGATTGAAAAGGATAAGAGTACAAGATGAGTGATTATAGGTACTAGTAGTTAGTAATATGTGGGTAATATGTGGTAATATGCACTTTGAAAACCGTTGATAATGAAATAAAGGTGAAGAGCTCATTATGTTAGTAGGTAAGCATAATTAACGACATATGACAATGAGTCGTTACGACTAAATGGTGGTTTACGCTAATGTTGATAGGATTTCTTGATCCTAAATAAGCAAATAACTTTATAGATCAAGACCCCACTGAGTATAGCAGAGTCAGGTTCGTCTACGGAGGCTAGAAGATTCTAAGACTAGTCTCCAAACCGAACAAAAACAACGCAAAAAATATCAAACACAAGGTAGAAATGACCTCGGTACTGACCTTGTCAGAGTTGGTATCAAACTCAATCTTTTCAACACACAAACCTCAACAATCAACTAAAGACCAGGCTCAGTACCAACCCAAATTGGCTCGGAGTCGACCCCAAATGAACACTTACAAGATGCATAAATATGTTTAAAAACTTCTAAGGCAGGGGATTACTACAACAAAGTTATACATGCAACCTATAATTCAATGATCAAACAAATTCTTATATCAAGATAATGACTTTCGCCAATTAATTAAGAGTTTATTTCAATTTTCACCAAAACAAACACTTTCCTTTTATTTGATTCAAGGGAATTTCAACTTTCGTCTTCAAAACCCAAATATTATTCAAATTCACATTTTTACCTTTCAATTCAATTGCAAACAAGAACATGTCTCAATTTTCATCAAGGAAATAAATTTCAAAAAAAGAGGATAAAAGTGATAGATAATAAGAACAACTTTGATCATAGAATCATTGATTAACATTGTTGGGTTTTTACCCCAACCTAGAAAAAGAAACTACTCAGTACTCATTATGCAAATCATAACAAAAACAAGAAGAGAATACATGATTTAAACAAAGATCACAAGTTTAAATTTAAAAGAGAAGTGCTTACAATTTTTCTTTACAAAATGCTCTAACTTGCAACCTAAGTTTCTTCTCTCTCAATTCTCTCTCTAACAATGTCTTTCTCAAATCAATTGGAAGAGTTGTGGATCCCTACTGGACCCCCTTGGATGATTTTTAGGCCATCTCAAGGTCTCCTTAAATGCTATTGGGAAGAACTAAAAAAGGAAACCAAACAAAATCTAAAAAGCCCTAAAAATAAAACATTAGAGATCTTGGATTGTGTCCCACGTAATAGGCACATACCAACCCATTTTAGGTCGGTACCAACCCACACCCCGGGTCGGAATAGAGTTGGTCAACTTTCCTTCAAAATATTTTCATGTGAGGCTCGATACCAACCCAAAAAATGGGTCGTAATCGACCTACCTGTGAGTCATAATCGACTGCAACACCTTCCTTAAATACCCTGCAAGAGGCTCGATACCTACCCAAAATGGGTCGGTAACGACCTGTTTGAAACCTTGTTTTCTTCTCCATCTTTTCTCCAACTTGTGTATGCTCGGTACGAGGCTTTCTAGGCTCGAAACTTTTTCTCTTCAAGCCTCATCTATCTTCTCCACACCTTGTACGGTATGGATTCTTCTTCTTGCAACTCTCTTCTTGACTTCAACACCTCAACTCTTCTCGACTTCAACACCTTAACTCTTCACCTCTTGCCTCATTAATTGCCTCATCTCCACCGTTAGAAAACCGAGTTCGTGTTTTGATGGTTCCAAACCGAAGAGGTTGCCGAGAGGTCGCCGACCTTAGTTTCCAGAAGCGAAGCGCGTGCGGAAATTCAGAAAAGGAAACAGCGTGTTTTTCTGATATGGAAATCACATCCAACATATTCAGCAGTTCGTTTAAGGCAAGGACAAGATCATAAAGATGGAAAATCATCAAGAGATCAAGGAAGATATTGAAGATGATTTTATCATGGCTTAAGATTTTATTTTAGGAAAGATCTTGTAGAGATTGTGTACGATTCATGTCTTAGACGATTTGGCTGAATCTTGCAGCAATCTTCTTAGTCTTTTATATACATTTCGTGCATACATTCTAGGACTAAGAAGGAGGAGAGTGCAAACATTGTAATTGTGAGCGAGTGTTGAGTGACATCGTGAGATTCGATCTTAGGAGGTTGAGTGTTGAGCGAGATTGTATTGAGTGAGGATTGAGATAAGGCAAGAGTACTTGCTAGAGTGTGTGGGATTCACATCTAGGAGTAGGAACACCTTTGTAATCCGAGAAAGCAATACAAGCGAGCGAAGTGCTCTTCAAGTCCCTCTAGGTTGAAGCTTAGAGGGCAAGTGGTTTTTCTCTATACAAAGTAGTTGGTTTGTAGAGAGTTTTCCACAATAACTCCTTGTGTTCAAAGTGGTAACGTATCAATCTTTCTTGTGTCTTTATTCCGCTGCATAACACTAGTTGTTAACTCTGGTCGACGACATCGTAGGTGTCGACGACCTCTGAAGTACTAACGTAGATCCTACAATTGGTATCAGAGCTTTGGCTCTAGATTTTTCTAGTACTTTGCAGGAAAGATGTCTACCACCAACACCGCTATCAATGACTCCTTCTGGAAACCTCCAGTTCTCAAGCCCGGAGAGTATGATTGGTGGGTAAAACAAATGCAAACCCACATTTGCTCTTTGGATGGACAACTTTGGAAAGTAATTTCAATTGGTCCTGAGAAATTCCTCAAACCTGATGGCAAAGTGAAGGAAGTCACGAAGTATGACGACGCTGACTTCAAGAAGCTTGAAAAGAATGAACGTGCCAAGAAGGTTCTTCACCATGCACTTACTAGCAGTGAGATCAAGAAAGTCATAGGCTATGACACTGCTAAGGATATCTGGGATGCTCTCAAACGTCTCCATCAAGGAAATGATGATGTCAAAAAGGACAGAATCATAACCCTTGAGCGAGAATATGAGAATCTATTCCAAGGGAAGAATGAGTCCCTCCATGAGTACCACTCAAGATTCCAATCGGTGGTCAATCAGCTAGAGTTCCTTGGAGAAAAGCTTCCACAATGGAAGCAAACCAACAAGCTGATTTCGGGTCTCAACAAGAAGTGTGACGGCATGGCGACTTCTCTCTTGTCTCAAAAGGACACGAAGTCGATGACCGTGGAGGATGTGATTGGTCAACTGACCATGCTTGGAGGTATCCAACAGAGAAGAGAGGATAGATTTGACTCTGAAAAGGTCAAAACTATTGCTCTGAAAGTCGAGAAGGCTTTTGACATCGCTCAAGGACAAGATGACGAATAGGTCATCGACGACGACGTTGCTCTTATTTCTAAGGCGATGAAAAGACTTTGGAGTCGCAACAAAGCTCCTACCAAAGCCCCTGAAGCGGCAAAAGATCTAAAGGGAGTGATATGCTATCACTGCCACGATAAAGGGCATTTTGCTAAACAATGTCCAAAGAGGGAGGCTGGGAAGAGCCTGATGGCGACATGGGACATGTCTGACGAGGAGGAAGACGAGTCACCGACCAAAGAAGTCTGCCTCATAGCCTTGGGTGATGACTCCTCAAGTGAGGTAAATGATAATAATAATGATGTTTCTTCTCTCTTAGCCAAAAAGACACGTGAACAACTTTATGCTATCATTGAAAAACTTGGTCTTCAGATTTCCGAGCTTAGCGAGGAAATTGGTGAAAAAGATGAGAAAATTGCTAATCTGATAGATGATAATAAAGTTTGGTCTTCAAAAGCTATAGATCTAGAGAAGAAAAGTGTTTCTAAGCCTGTTGATTGCTCTAAATGTCCTAACCTTGAGTCTCAAGTTGTTGACTTACAGAAACAGGTTGACGACCTAGAAAAACAGGTGTCTAGTCTTGAAGGTCAAAACCTCATGCTGAAGCTGGGAAACGCTAAGTTGTCTAGTGATCTTGAAAATGTGAAGATAGATGACGAAGCTAAAAAACAAAAGTGGAAGGATGAGTTTGTCGTTGACAAGGTCCAAGAAGTCAAACAAGACTTCGGAAGAAGGTTTGTGAAGGTTGTGGAGCGACCTGGTCTAGGTTATGGGAAAAACCAAACTGAAAAGGGGAACGCCTCTACCTCCCAAACATTTAAGGGAAAATCTCCTATGCATTAGCACAACGCAAGTTGTTCGTCGCATGTGGTGGATCCCAAAGGTAAAGGGAAGCAGAAGTGGTATCCTAATCAAAAGGTTCGTACCATGGGGGAAAACCAAGTCCAGAAAGCCGGCCCTTCACGAATTGATTCCAGGCCCTGGTTGACAACAAGCCTGTCTACCCAGGATATAGTAAGTATGTAGGGTTAAAATCTCATATCACATGCTGGTACTGTGGCAAAGGAGGCCATTACCAACATGAGTGTTTCAAAAGGTCTAGAGATTCTGAAAAGGCTAGGAAGTCGAGGACTTCGAGAAAGAAACCTAAAGTCACCAACTCTGTCAAGAATCCAAAACCTGCTAATGCTAATGTTTCTACTAATGTTGTGAAATCTGTTGATCGAACCAGAGGAGTTATGAAACAATTCTGGGTTCATACAAACTAAACTTGTTTGTGCAGGTTGAAGTGAGTGTCGACGACCCCTGGTTTATCGATAGTGCGTGCTCAGCTCATATGACTGGAAAATCTGAAGATTTTGTCTCACTTCAACAACACAACGGAGGTAATATTACCTTCGGAAACAATAGCAAAGGTGTGGTTTCTAGAATGGGTAAAGTGAAAATCTCAAGTAAGGTTTCAGTTTCTGATGTTAGTCTGGTTGACAACCTTGGTTTTAACTTATTGAGCGTTGCTCAACTGTGTGCTAACGGGAAAAATCAAGTTGTCTTTGATCATGAGCAATGCCAGGTGATTGAAATAAGTATAGGTAGGACGCTTCTGAAGGGATTGTGCAAAAACAATGTTTACAAAGTGGATCCCTGCTTCCAACCTGAAGAAAGTTTGTGCTTGAAGTCTGCTGCAGAGGTTGCTGACCTCTGGCATAGTAGATTCTGTCATGCTAGCCCGCAGTTACTGATCAAACTGCACAAAGAAGAGCTAGTTCGTGGTTTGCCCAAGTTTGATGTCTCAAAGTCTGGTGTATGTGATGCTTGTGTGAAGGGTAAGCAAGTAAGGTCTTCCTTTAAGTCCAAAAAGGAGGTGAGCACCTCCAAGCCGCTTGAGTTGATTCATATGGACTTGTGTGGACCGATGCGCGTACAAAGTAGGGGAGGAAATAGATATGATTGTTGATGATTATTCACGCTATACTTGGACTATCTTCCTTGCTTCTAAAGATCAGGTGTTTGAAGAGTTCAAGACATGGGCAAAGGCAGTTGAGAAGAAGCTTGGAAATTCTATAGTGGCCATCAGATCCGATCATGGTACAGAGTTTGAGAACTCTGAATTTCTGGAGTATTGCAGGAAGAACGGTGTCAGCCACAATTTCTCGGCGCCTAGAACCCCTCAACAAAATGGCGTGGTCGAGAGAAAGAATCGAGCTTTGGAGGAGATGTCGCGGACCTTGCTCATCTCTAGTGGTCTCCCAAAGAATTTCTGGGGAGAAGCTATTCATGCAGCTTTCTACGTGATGAATAGAGCCATGTTGCGCTTACTACTTGGAAAGACTCCCTATGAGCTGTTGAGAGGAGTCAAGCCTAGTGTCGCCCACCTCCGCATCTTCGGGTATAAATGTTATGTTCATAACAATGGGAAGGACAGTCTGGGCAAGTTCGATCCAAGGAGTGATGTTGGCACCTTTGTTGGCTACTCTCCAACAAGCAAAGCTTACAAGGTGTACAACAAGAGGACCAAGAAGATCGAAGAAAGTGTACATGTGGTGTTCGATGAAAACACCATGGTAGGTTCTCTGATTCAGGATCATGATGATGGTGATCAAGGCTACTTCTTAGGCCTTGAATATGTCTCTAACAAGGTTAGTGCTGAAGGTCGTCTGAGGTCGTCAATAGTGACAATGTCGCCGACCCCAATCAGAATGCGGAGACAGGCCAGAATCAGGTTCAGGATCAGGTTGCAGATGCTGTGCAGAATCAGGACGTATCAGAGGCTAGTGGATCAGGTCAAGCAGTTCAAAGATCAGATCAAGCAGTTCAAAGTTCTATTCTAGGTAGCTCGTCGCAGACTCAAGTGGTTGACGACCTGACTCAACTACCTATCAGGAATTATCAGCAGAAGGATGCTCATCCGGTCACCAACATCATTTCTGATTATTCGAAGGGTGTGCAGACGAGATCCTCACTCAATCTCTTTGCATTCAACGCCTTCATTTCTATTTGGAGCCGAAGAATATTGAGCAAGCCTTGAAAGACTCGGATTGGGTCATTGCCATGCAAGAGGAACTTCATCAGTTTGAGCGCAACAAGGTGTGGCATTTGGTCCCAAGGCCAAAGGGAAGAACAGTGATTGGAACACGATGGGTGTTCAGGAACAAGCTGGATGATGAAGGAAACGTTGTTAGAAATAAAGCCCGGCTTGTGGTGAAAGGATACAATCAACAAGAGGGAATCGACTATGATGAAACCTTTGCCCCGGTTGCTCGTCTCGAGGCTATAAGGTTGTTGATTGCTTACTCTACCTTTCATGGATTCAAATTGCAGCAAATGGATGTCAAGACCGCATTTCTAAATGGGTACTTGAAGGAAGAAGTTTATGTTGAGCAAACCCCAGGTTTTGAAGATGTCGCCAACCCGGATCATGTTTATAAGCTTGATAAGGCTCTATATGGGTTGAAGCAGGCTCCTCGTACGTGCGTGGTATGATAGGCTATCGTAGTTCTTAATCCAGCATGGATATGTTCGAGGAGAGATCGACAAGACCCTATTCTTGTTGAGGAAAAAGAATCACGCTCTGGTGGTTCAGGTCTACGTCGACGACATCATCTTTGGTTCAACAGATCCAGAGTTAGTGAAGGAGTTCGCCAACCTCATGTCGAGTGAATTTGAAATGAGCATGGTGGGGGAACTCAAGTTCTTTTTAGGACTTCAAGTCGTGCAAAATGAAGAAGGTACCAAGATTCATTAATAAAAGTACCTCAGGGAGTGCGTGAAGAAATTTGGTCTTGAGAGTTCTCGCTCTTTTAATACTCCCATGTCGACGACCACTTCACTTGGAAAAGATGAAAAGGACCCAAAGGTCAATGCTATTGTGTATCGAGGTATGATTGGATCTCTCTTATATCTTACAGCTAGTAGGCCAGATATTGTCTTCGCCGTGTGCCTTTGTGCAAGATTTCAGGCCGATCCAAGGGAATCTCATCTAAAAGTTGTGAAGAGGATCATTCGCTATCTCAAGGGTAGTGACAACTTGTGCCTGTGGTATCCACGGGTCAGCGACTTCGACCTAGTCGGCTACACCGATGCAGATTTTGTAGGGAATTGTGTTGATAGAAAAAGTACATCAGGGATGACCCAGTTTCTTGGCTCGTGCTTAGTTTCTTGGGGATCTAAAAAGCAGAATTCAGTTGCTCTATCTACCGCCAAAGCCGAATATGTCGCCGCCGCAGCCTGTTGTTCACAACTCTTGTGGATAAAGCAACAACTCAAGGATTATGGTGTTGAGTGTGGGTCCGTACCCATACTTTGTGACAACACGAGTGCCATTGATATCTCGAAGAATCCGGTGCAACACTCCAAGACAAAGCACATCGAGATACGACATCATTTTCTTAGAGATTGCGTGGATAAAGGCATGGTGTCCATGAAGTTTTGCAGGACGGATGAACAAAGGACGGATATTTTCACCAAGGCTTTAAATCGTGAACCCTTTGAACGACTTCGCATGGAGCTAGGTATGATCTCACTTGATTGACTTGTTAATCATTTATGCTATCCTCTTATGACTGGTTGAAATTTGATTGATTATCATTTTGAGAATTTCATGCTTATATAGTGTCAGCATAATAGGGTGTGTGTGCATTTAATCGTTGAAATCTCCTGCTTGTGTGCATGTCGGCGACTTCCTCCATATTGTGTTTGAAATTGCATATTCAATTGAACTTTTTCTTTGAGCCCAAAAGAATCAACTTGATGACCCTTTAACCCTCATTAGAAGCCCAAATGATGGTTGATTCTACTGCCGTCCCCGACCTATCATGCTTGAGAGTCTCTATGAGCCTATTTGCTTGTTTATGTGTTTTTAAACGGAGACTTATCAACTTGATCGACAAATTCCACAAAATATTATATTTTTTATGCTTGGTTTGCTTTGACACCACCCGGTGTAACCCAACCCCCAAGCTACTTCATGTGGTAAAGTCAAGGCGCAGTAAGGTTGTTGACAGGCTCAGAATTCAAGAGAAAACAAGTTTGAGGTTGACGACTTCAGTTGTGTCAGTTGCAGTTGATGATTTGATAGATTTCAGGTTTGTGGAAAGAAAGTTTGAAGTTGAGGTAGTCAACAAGGTTGACGACCAATTTGTGCAAAAAGCGCACGTGTTATTTTGGGGCGAAATATTTGACACGTTTTCAGTTTGAAATTTTTGGAAAGGGAAGATCTTCTAACGGGATCATGTACACGAGTGTATCTGCAGTTGCCATAAATTGAGAAGTTGTACTTGCATAAAAGGAGACCTTAAAAGGTACTTTTCTCTTACCCCTTTTGTGCTTATCCCGATTTTCCTCCCTCTCTCTGTCCAAAAACCCCAAACGCCATTACCGCCCTTTCAAGCTTTTTCCAAGCGTCAATGGCTTCCCCAAACCAGTCCCCACTGTCAAACCTCACCCCCAAGCAACTTCAGTCTCTTCTCATGACCCATCTCGGAGAGGAAGAGTTGAAGAAACTCGCTGCCAAAACCATAATCGAAAAAGCCGAACCGGAACCCGCCATGGCCGAAAGCTCCAAAACTCAAAATCCCGACCCCATTGCCCTTGAATCTCCTCAATCCAAGCCCAAATCCCCTCCACAAGAACCCCTAACCAAAACCGAGCCCCATTCGACAGAGAATGTGTCGGAAATCGCCCCAGATCTGGCGGTTTCAGGCGACATTCCTCTGGAGGTTGAAAAACCCGAACTGGAGCCGGAGAAGGAGGAACCGCCAAGGGAACCGGCGGTTGAGGAAGAAAAAGGCGAAGAGAAGGACGAAGAAGCGGAACCCGTCGCTGAAACAGAGTTTGAGGCCACAGAGAAGGTGGTCGATGCTTTTGAAGAGGTGGTTACTGTTCCCGCTGAAACAGAGGAGAAGGTTGAAGATGACAACCAGAAGGCTGAAGAGGTTGTTGACTTGGAAAAGGTCTCAGAGGTTGTTGCCAAGGTTGTTGACTCTGCCAAGGTCCGAGGCAAACGTCTAGTGTCTATCCCGTCTGATAGTGAAGGTACTGAATCTGATCCTCTTTTTGTTGAGAAAGAATCGTTGTCTAAAGCTAAAGAAGAGGTTAAGACGCAGCTGTTTGGAGAGGATACCCCTATTTCTAGGATATCCACTAAGAAACCCACTGTTGAGCATATGCCTGTGACTAAGAGACTGAAATTGATGACTGGAGAAGAAGTGCCCAATATCCCTCTACCTGATGAGAGTGAATCTGAAGGGAAACTTAGGAAGTCTAGGGCTAAGCGACCTAGGTCGCCGACTTTGCTTAAACCTAAGGCCTCTGCCAGCAAGAAAAAGAAGAAGCCAGTAAATAGGAAAATCCAATCTAGGGATTTTACTAGAGTGTTGCTGTGGGATAGCAATTTTCTTGATGAGTTCAAGTTTCCTAAGGTAAAAGAGTGGATTGAATTCCAAGGTTGGAAGGATGTGTTCTGTGAAGAAGAGAAGTTCATAGCTGATTTTGTGAAGAAGATTTATGAGACGTTGACCATAGAGGATTATGGCAACAAAACTGTTGGGAAGTATGTCTGGGAAGGAAAGGAGTTTGTGTTCACCAGCCAGGAGGTCGCTGACCTTCTAGAGATCCCTCATGAAGGCTTTGTTGAGTATTACAAGGGAGTGTGGCCAGAGAATGTGGATGTCAGTAGTGCTTTAAAGAATGTACTTGGTGATGAAGGTACTGGCACTGGTCCATATCTTGTGAACTCCATGGTTGTTGACAAGAAAGTGATGTTCTCCTACCTCATTAGCAACCTCCTACCCCGAGAGCAGAAGAGGCATTGTGCTTATATTCAAGAGATCCTTGTCCTTGACAAGATCTTTAAGGGAGAGAAGGTGTGCTTGCCCAGGCTGATCATGCTGCACATGAAGAATGTCTTGGAGAGTCCCAATCATGCTTTGCCTTACGGCAGGCTGGTTACCGACATCTTCATCAATCATGAGAATTGGGATGATAAGTGTTTTGGAGATGAAGTGACGCCTGGACATCGCGTTCTCAACAGGGATACTTTGAGGAAGATGGGATGAAATTTGGTTGATGAAGATTGGCAGAATAAGGAAGCTGAATCTGATGCAGCGCAGGCTGAGGAGTCGCCAACCGAGGAATTCCTAAGAGCTGAAATTGCATTGATGAAGAAGGAGCTGCAGATTCAATTTGAGAAGTTGGATGCTTTGACCAAGCTGGCTGAATCCATTGCTGAAGATGTGAGCCACATCAAGGAAGGAATTTGCTAGGTCGCCAACCTTTGCTGCCTTATGACTTTTGCCACCACCTGCTTTCTACCCCTACCATATTATTCCCAATTTTCAAAAACTTTTTCTAAGTTCGATTGGGTTGTAACCCTAAATACTCTATGTTTGGATGTTCTGTTTGACATTGCTATGCTTGCATGGTTGACGACTTTTGATTCATGCTGCATGCTTTTATTATCTATTATATCTGCCTAGCTGATTTCTCTATGATTTTCATTCTTTTTGATGATGCCAAAAGGGGGAAAATAGCTGGGATTGCAGGTCTAATTAAGGGGATATGCTGAATGTCATGAGATGCTTGAACTTAGGGGGAACTTTTGAAAAGTTAAGGGGGAATATTTTTGCTTGCCTTTGTAGTTTGTGTGTTTGAGATGCTGAACAGGTTAACGAAGACCCCAGAACCAGATTATAGAAGATGAGTGTTTGTCACCATCAAAAAGGGGGAATTTGTTAGAAAACCGAGTTCGTGTTTTGATGGTTCCAAACCGAAGAGGTCGCCGACCTCAGTTTCCAGAAGCGAAGCGCGTGCGGAAATTCAGAAAAGGAAACAGCGTGTTTTTCTGATATGGAAATCACGTCCAGCATATTCAGCAGTTCGTTTAAGGCAAGGACAAGATCATAAAGATGGAAAATCATCAAGAGATCAAGGAAGATATTGAAGATGATTTTATCATGGCTTAGGATTTTATTTTAGGAAAGATCTTGTAGAGATTGTGTACGATTCATGTCTTAGCCGATTTGGCTGAATCGTGCAGCAATCTTCTTAGTCTTTTATATACATTTCGTGCATACATTCTAGGACTAAGAAGGAAGAGAGTGCAAACATTGTAATTGTGAGCGAGTGTTGAGTGAGATCGTGAGATTCGATCTTAGGAGGTTGAGTGTTGAGCGAGATTGTATTGAGTGAGGATTGAGATAAGGCAAGAGTACTTGCTAGAGTGTGTGGGATTCACATCTAGGAGTAGGAATACCTTTGTAATCCGAGAAAGCAATACAAACGAGCGAAGTGCTCTTCAAGTCCCTCTAGGTTGAAGCTTAGAGGGCAAGTGGTTTTTCTCTATACAAACTAGTTGGTTTGTATAGAGTTTTCCACTATAACTCCTTGTGTTCAAAGTGGTAACGTATCAATCTTTCTTGTGTCTTTATTCCGTTGCATAACACTAGTTGTTAACTCTGGTCGACAACATTGTAGGTGTCGACGACCTCTGAAGTACTAACGTAGATCCTACATCCACCAAGCATCCTCTCTAGCCTTTGTACAATGACCTCTTTTTTTTTTGGTGAACTTTGTACAATGACCTCCACATGACTCTAAATCGCCCCTCAATGCTTCAAAAACCTACAAAATACAAATAACACATGCATAGATTCCGACTCGCGAAAGAATGCTAAGATCAATGCAAAAAGATACAAAACTACTAAAAACCGACTCAATCTATCTAACAAGATCATATAAAATCTAACTAAAATGAGGGACATCACGTAGCCGCCAGATGAAATCTGATCGTTACAAAAAATGTCACTGTGAGCTGTAACGGCTCAAGGTATTTTTGCTGTAAGGACTCAATGTTGTTGAACGGAAACGGATCTAAGGTGAGTTATTATAAATCTAAGGGTGTACTATTATGAAGCCCCAAAGCTGCAAGCTACACACTCCCTTAGTTTTTACTCCCTCTGTCTACTTCTAATTGTTAATTTGCACAATTATTAACAAAATTTTATCTTTATAAAAATACTCCTATTAAATCGTGACTAATATAATTAATACTCCTCACATACTATAAACTTTACAATTTTCAAGACTTCAACTAACAAATTAATTAAGGGTAATTAAGTTTGGAACTTATTGGTAAAAAAACGGCTAAAAGGTCAAATAGAAGTAGACAAATATGTGAAGACTTCAATTAACAAATTAATTAAGGGTAAGTTTGGAACTTATTAGTCAAAAAAAAGGCTAAAAGGCTAAAAAAGAAGTAGATAAATATTTGAATTAAAAAGGTCAAATAAAAGTAGGCGGATGGAAGGAGGGGTATATAATAAGAGTAATAATCTGAATTCTTCACCCTAAAATTCCATTGATCGAATAAGTCAACGAAACATTACGGAAAAAATGTCACTTGGTGTAGGCAGACTTGGACGGTTGCTATTTATGTACAAGTCTATGACTAAAGACCATATTTTATTAACAAAAAATTGTCTAATGATTAACGATATTAAATGATGTTATATTGGTATATACTCAATAATTAAGTGCACAATTGTGACTTGGCTTTTCATAATAACATAAACCTCAGAGAGTTGAGAAATTAAAATATACACAACCTTATCCCACATATAATGAAATGGTGTTCTCGTTAGATACTGAAAAAACTCGAAACGAACACAAAGTAGAAAAAAAAAAAAAAAAGCACCAACAGATGGATGGATGAATGGCTTATATGTTTGACTCCCCGACGTGTATTCGAATTGATTCTCCAACATAATAACAAGCTCCCTGAGCTTAATGTCAACTATCTTTTGGCACATACTTCGTATTTGTTTTGCGAAAGAGTTTGACAACTTTATAGTACGGAGTAGTTGCATCCATGTACATCCCTATGCAACGAAAATCAATTTGACAACCCTCAACTTCTTAGGCATTAATTCTAGTCGCTCTCAGGATAGCAGTAAAGTAGAGGGTTATCCTGAGCACGGCTAAAATGCCTAAGAATTTGAGAGTTCTCGAGAGTCGATTTCATTGCATCTGCCCTCTCGTTCCTCGTTCGATCTACACACTAGTCTCTTTGGCGAAGGGACTATATATAACTAAGTCTGGTTTCTCTAAATCTTAATTCTGATGGTTTTTGGCCCTTGTTTAATTAGGAGCTTGTAGTAATATATATTGTCTTGTACTCGTTGATTCCTAGCTTGTCTATATGGTTTTTCAAAATTGAAAACATATATTTTGGCGGCCGTTTTGAATGTTAACCTCAAATCGATTCATCAACACGTTATTTCCAAACGTTGAGTTCTTATTCACGGTTGGGACAAAGAACATTTCAGACCTTCTAATTTACATCATCACATATAAATACAACTAACAAACATTTTTCTAAAACCAAGTACATATAATAAAGCAATAAACTATATACATAACACCTACATTACCTCTACAATTCCATATCATCACAAAATCCAACTAACTAACTAAAAAACCCTCATGACGACCAACTTCCGACATCGGGAAACCCTCACCCTCCTCCTCCTCCTCGCCTCATCAACCGACGTCAACGCCGCCTCCGATCCAAACTCCGACTACCCGAACCCGCCGGTCCGGGCCTCGCCCTACATCGGGGTCATATTCCTCCTCTTCACCGCCCTCATCATCTTCGCCGCCATCTTCTACTACTACCTCCGCGAGCGCTGCCTCGTGCGCCGCAGCAACCTCCTCCTCCGCCTGGCCGCCGCCTCCGCCCACCAGGGCTCGGAAGGCGGGGGCCGAGGCGGGCTCGATCCCGCCGCCGTCAAGTCCTTCCCCGAGCTGCCCTACTCGGAGGCCAAGCTCAAGTACGTCAACGCCGGGCCCGACTGCGCCGTCTGCCTCAGCGCCTTCGAGGACCATGAAACGCTGCGTTTGCTGCCCATGTGCTGCCACGTGTTCCACCCTGATTGCGTCGGCATCTGGCTCGCCTCCCATTCCACTTGCCCCTGTTGCCGTGCCGATCTCCTCAAGGAGTCGCCCTCAAACGACGTCGTTGTAGACGTGCAAATGCCCCAGTTGGAACCCGCGCGCACTTAACGGTCAACGGGGTTTTTTGGGGTTTTCTTTTCAAATTGTATGTAATTGTTGATATCATTGGATAAGAAGGTTGAAATGGCTTTTTTTTAGCAATATTTCTCTTGTGGTTGATGGAAACGTACAAATCGATCGAGTCGGTCACGTTATATAAAAATTGGCGGTTGTTGGGTTTGTAGTGGATTGTCATAAATACAGAATTGTCTTTGTTGGGTTAGTTTGTTGATCGATCGCATTCCTTCGTGTTCATTAATTCCAAAATTTCAAGACCATAATATCTTGAGTGAATTGTAGTTATATCAATGTTTATTGGTCAGGCCGGATAGGTGTATCAATTCAATGCCAATAATTCAGCATAGTTATTGAATTGGACTTTATTTGTATCTCAACAACACATGTAGAGATTGTGAAATTAATGTCATATTATATAAAGCATCTTGTATTTAATGTAATCCTTTCTGATTTTTATATAAAGCATCTATTTGTTTTTATAAATGAGATGTTATGTTATACATAAAATAAAGATTTATTGGCAAATAAGTGTCATTTGTTATTCTATTTAAGAGTATTAAGTAACTAACTTTATCAATTATTCTCGTTATATTGTAGTTTTGAAAATTTTGTGTCATCTTTTAAAATTTGTTCTGTGTCCGTCAACCGTCCGCGGGGCTGTGGGGGTTGTACATGATTCTAGGGTTTACTGTTTTTGGAATCGGGATTTGGTTGGAGGACTGAGAGCAGGACGTGTGTCCATCACTGCTCTGATACGATTGAGGAACTCAGCAAATAGCAAGGGGAATGATTACACTATCTAATAAAATACTTGTCTTATGTAGAATACTCTAATATTGAATGTAATTGTAAGACTTAATCATTGTCATGACATATTTTACTATTAGTGTTACTAGCCACAAACCACGGGAAGAAAGAAAGAACAAAAGATGTAAAGAAAAAGATGTACAGGATGAGTACATCGCATATTTTGGGCACACGAAAGATGGTGGATCTCTCTCTCAGGACTCAGGAGATATGCAGCCCAAATATAGGGCAGTTTAAAATTGGATTTGGGCTAACTCGTTATAAATGGATGACCCATACAGAAGCCTGCGAGATAGATTGTACTCCGTACTAACTACTTACGTCTGTACTTGCATTTATCCCTGTTTAACAAAACAGGGTTTTTTAAAACGATTTTTCTAGCAGGTAATAATGAAAATATCTGATAAATTTTAAATTTTTTGTTTATTACTTTTTTTTGTGACGGGTTCATTCTTTTTTTTTTTAGGGTTTTAGAATCTATTTTTGGTATGTTTATCAGGTGCCCTTAGGATACACGATATAAAACCGTTTTAAAAATATTAAGATTTTTAAAAAAGTTATTTTGGTAATGTAGATTTTTTAGTAGGTAAAAGTTTTCTACTTTAAAATCGTCACAAACCTAATATGGTGCTATATACTACAAGATTTTTAAGTAGGAATTGGGCCGGGCGGCACATTTTTGGACTCGTTTTTTTATTTCGGCCCGTTTCCCCTTTTTTTGCACATATGGCATAATTGAATTAAAAAAAAAAACGCAGCCAACGAGCCCTCTCTTTCTCCTCCATCGTCCGTCCTCTCTTTCCCCATCTCTCTGCTTGATTTCCCTTTCATCTATCTGTTCAAGCTCAAGCTAGGGATCAAAATCCGAACCAAAACCCTAGCAACGGCGACAACCAATTCTCATGAAAGTCGGACAAGACGGAGCAGATCTACTCCTCCAAGCGCTCAGAAAGGAGTTCCAATTGAGGCGAGATTGGATCTCTAAGGTCCTCTTCTCACACGAAGTCGAATTCATGCTCTCGATTAATCATCTTCTCCAAGTCGAATGCATTGAAGTTGGCATTGAAGATCTCCCTTTCCAGGTATGTTTTAGGTTTACAGTTTTGTTTTGGAGTTTTTGGTTTTATGTTTTCGTTTTTGATTTTTGTGTTGATGATAGTTCATAGTGTGAATCATTTCTGGTTATGTGATGGCTTAACATATTCTGAGTTTGAGTTTTCGTGTATGTTCAAGGATTTTGTGATGATGTGTTTTTGTGGTGACAATTTTCATAATACTATGTTTAGTGTTAATTGGTGACATTTGGTGATTTATCATGTTAAGTGGTGTCACTGTTATAATTGTGTGCATGTTTGACGTTTGTGATGACAATTTCGTGATGTTTATCTTAAGTGGTGACAATTTTATCTTTGTTGTGACAATTAAGTGTCCATTTGTGCTTTGTGATAAGTGGACACATTTTGGTGATTGTTCATGTTAAGTGGTGTCATTGTTATAAGTGTGTGCATGTTTGAGGTTTGTGGTGACAATTTCGTGATGTTTATGTTTGTGGTGACAATTAAGTTGCCATTTGTGCTTTCTTTGTGTCTTCTGGTGACAGTTATCTAGATATGTGTCAGTTCTGTGTTTTGAGCTGACGTTTTGCTTACTGTGATGACAATTTGAATGCTTGTGATGATAATTGCAGTATAAGCTATGGACAAGAAGAACCTAAAGTACATTATACCTGAATCTAAGCGCTACAATGAAAGAGCAAATATGTTTCAGGATTATCGTGTTATAGAATTTGTGAAGGAGCATCTATCAAACGAGGATTGGGAGCTTTTATGCAAAGGTTGTTTTGGTTCAGTCATACAGTTTCAGAGATAGATCTGGATTATGAGCACATGATCGCACATAAGGAGAAAATGACAATTGATCTGTTTAATGGCACTTGGATCTGGGAGCCTTTGCCTACGGCCAAATGAATGTTATGGTCTTGATTTTGTTGTTAAACTCAGTAGTGATGAAAGTGTAATGACATGTTAAACTAATTGGTGACATTTGGTTCTGAATCGTATGGATGTATTTTGTAGTGACAATTTTAGTAGTGACAGTTTAAGGCATTATGTTAAACAAAATGTCCAACTGATTTGGTGACAATTGGTGGATAGCATACTAGATGTCCAAATGAATACTATGAACGTATTTTGTGTTAAAACTATCGTGTGTTCCAATTGATATATCAATCATCAAACAATTAAGTAAACACAGTCCCAGTTTTAGTGACAGTTTGAAAAAACATGAACAAGTGACGATTTATCCATCATCATGAACAGATATTATCACGCAAAATAAATGATATACGTTCTACAAAATATAACAAAAAGTGATGACATATCTCTTAACAAACAATCGAAGTTGCTATTGTGAAGTGACATTGTTCTTAGATGTGACAGTTTTCATATATTTCGAACTAAGTGGTGACATTGATATAGCAATACGTACAAGTGATGATATATCAATGATAGTGCTGAAATTGATGATATATGTTCAACAAGTGACATATGAAAAATGACATTGATATAGCAATAAACCAAAAAGTGACAGTTTTAACAATCAAGTTCAACAAGTGACAATGTTTGACAGTTTTGACAGCCAAGTGCAACAAGTGACAATGATGATATATGAATCCTATTTCATGACGACTGCAATGCTGCTTGATTCTCCTTCATGCTTGATGTCACTACAAATGCCTTTGTACTTGCATTCGTCATTTTCTGTCTTCCAACCCCCTCCAATGCAAATTGGTACAAATAGAAGGTCCATACTGTCATCGATCAGAGAGAAAAGCCATTATCATGTAAATATTGTCACTGGAAATTGAAATTGGCTCTACATTATCATTATCATGTAAATATTGTCACTGGATTCTCAATTATGTCTTCCATATAAACTGTTATCATGAATTGTCATCTCTATCAGCATTAGATTCTCAATTTTGCCTTCTCTATGAACAGTTATCATCAACTGTCATCTCTATCGACAGTAATCATCACTTCTGTCTTTCCTGTGAACAGTTATCAGCAATTCTGATCACTATCATCAACTGTGGTTTCTGATTCATCATCTGTCATTACTAGATTGTCACTTCTCATTGAGAACTTCCAATAATTACGACAATTCTCATTGTACTTGTCATCTACCATCACAATTTGCAGTGACTATTAGATTTTTAAGAAAAAACTGTCACCTTTTGCTCGAATCCTCTGCTCGTCGGTAGAAATCGCAAGTGACAATTTGGAGGATTGTGGCTCGATCTCGCGCAGGGATTTTGCTCACTGTAATTACGAAAGTTCTGACTTTAATTGTCATCTACTATCACAATTTGTAGTGACTATTAGATTTTGAAGGAAAAACTGTCACCTTTTGCTCGAAATCGCAAGTGACAATTCGGAGGATTGTGGCTCAATCTCGCGCAGGGATTTTGCTCACTGTAATTACGAAAATTCTGACTTTAATTGTCATCTACTATCACAATTTGTAGTGACTATTAGATTTTGAAGGAAAAACTGTCGCCTTTTGCTCGAAATCGCAAGTGACAATTCGGAGGATTGTGGCTCGATCTCGCGTAGGGATTTTGCAGTGATAATCCTCTACTCGATCACGCGCAGTCGACAGTGACAATGCGCGCGGAAATCGTAGGTGATAGTCGCTCACGATCGATCACGTGCACGAAATCGCAAGTGACAGTCGCTCTCGATCGATCACGCTCACGAAATCACAGGTGACAATTGAGGCTCGTGTTTGCAGCTTGAAATCGCACAGGAATACGCCGGAATTCGCGTCGGAATACGCCTGAAATCGCGCGGGGAATTCGCCGGAATTCGCAGGTGACAGTCGCCTGGTTTTCTCTCGCCGGGAAAAAAAGAAGCGGTTGAGAGGAAATGGCAGGCGCGCTGCAGTTTTATTTCCCTATTTCATGCCATGCGTGCAAAATTATAGGATGGTGGCTTGTTTTGGCTATATGGCATTTTCCAAATGCCATATACCTAATTCATTCTAAAAGTTTTCTAATTTAAAACCGGTTAAAGCCAAGTTCATATAGCGTGATGTTTTCGTAGCGTGTCAATCGAACATGCTTTTATCCAAGATAAAGGAGACCGTATTTTAAAAAATCTATCTTGTTAACACAACAATAAACAGGTAACGGTTAAATGAAATTTGGTGCTTTTTTCGTTTTATGTTATCCATCCAAACAAGTTGAGCTAAAGTTATCCCTTATAAAGTTATAGCATGAGGGATAATTTATTGCAGGAAAAAGATACCTATAGCTTTTAACAACTTTTCCTCCCGAAAAAAAGTACTGAAATTGGTGCACATTTATGAAATTATAGTATTAAATATTTCACAAAAATCATTTACGAAATTATATTAACAAATTCGTAATAGGAGTATTAAGTTTAGGATCATCTAACGTACGTGATGTGACATTTTTCATCCTTGTCTGCGCTATTAGCAATCAAGTTTTGGATGATTACAGAGGGAGTTTGAAATCTTAAACACATTTGTTGAATGGGATGAACTTAAGCTTGCTCAAATTGATTTTTTAAATGTCTATTTCCCCATCCGATCCGCAGCCATTATAATCAATAATGAGCGAATGGTCAAAAGTAAAGAGTGGCTCTTGTAAATTAATTCTTGCCCTTCTAGAAGGCCACCTACAATCCAGAAGGGCTAGCTCGGCTTTTCATTAATCAAATAACAATCATGATCGGAGAAACTCAAAACGAGACCCTTAATTAATACTACTACTTAATTTCATTTTATGGTCAACAGCGACAATTTTATCCCATTCTAATCCTATTGTTATAAGACTTTAAGTTCGTAATGTGTTCACGTTTTTAAGGTATTTTTGATATTTGATTTTTGATGTCGGAACAGATTCGATTGATGTGTTGACTACTTGCATCAGATCGATTCGTGGCCAATTAATCACACTGTCTTTGACTTTATCCGGCTAAGCTTACAAGGAGGGGTCCGGATATCTCCCATGTTTTCTTCACCGACGACGTTATTCTCGTGGCGGAGGCTTCTCTGTCTTAGATCAAGAATATTAACAGGATTCTAGATGTTTTCTGCAGAGCGTCCGGACAACGGGTTAATACGAGCAAGTCCAAGCTGTTTGTGTCCAAGAATAATGTGGGTTCCGCTATGGTGAATGAGATCCGTAGGGAGTGTGGCTTTGAAGTTACGAGTGACTTGGGAAGTTACTTAGGCATGCCTATCCTGCATAAAAAGGTTTCGAGATTTGTGTAGGCCTCTTGTTGACAAAGTTAGCATTTGGCTGGCATCTTGGAAGAGTAAATACCTTAGTATGGCGGGGCGGATTTCGTTGGCTCGTTCGGTTCTTTGCTCGATCCCAATTAATTTATACCATGTTTACTGTGATCTAATAAGAATATCAGGAATTTTATTTGGGGCCATGACAGTGAGTCTCGTAAAATGCACCTTGTGGCTTGGGAGTGTGCAAGCCTAAATGGACAGGAGGTCTTGGCATCTGTCCGATGAAGGATATGAACCTTGCGGTGCTTGGTAAACTCTGTTGGAGATTCCTCCATGACGAAGAGGGTCTGTGGGCGCGTGTTCTGAATGCGAAATATATGAGGTAGTCGGGTTGTGTTCGAACGGCGACCTCATATATTTGGAAAGGTATTAGGAAGAGTGTTGGAAATATTCAATTCCAAGAGAAATGCAGTACATGGCACATGGGGGAGTTGTCCCACATCGGACACATGGGGGTAATTTTGTTCCCCTTATAAAGTCTAATGGTATACCATGTGTTAGTGAGTCAAGAGAGGAATGCCCCCTCGCGCGCGCGCCGCCGCCGTCGTCCGGCTCGTGCGCGGTGTGGTGCTGGGGCGTATCTTTTTACGGGATGTTTTAACTATTTCCGATATTCTTCCGTAACTTCCTCCGATTTTAAACGTTTTTGAATAAGATTTGGTCAATTGATCTTATCAGTTTGTTTTTCAACTGAAGAGAGATTTTAGGGATTGTGGAGTAAATGCTGAACGTGACTGTTGAGAATCCTTCTATAAAGGCTCCTCATCAGTTTCTTCTCTAGACATCCGAAATCTCTCTTCTCTGTTTTCAAAACTAAAATCCCGTAACTCTCTTGTTGTTCTGAGGTCTCCGTTCCCAACTCTTCTTACCGGAGTGCACCGGTTCGTAGAGTGCTGTGCTAACCTTGGGGGGCTGAACGCCGATCTCTGACTTGCACCGTTGTCAGGGCGTTTTTGCTTCTAAGGCAGTGGTTTACCACGACACAGCGATTCGTCCCGCTACACATCAACTTGTTGGCCTACATTCGTCCCGCAGTGATCCTTTGGGCTTACAAAGAGCGCCGCTGAAGTTGTTACGAAGGGGAGTAAATGGATTGTTAGAGGTGGCGGGAGAGTGAAGTTTTGGCTCAATGTTTGGATTGACGACAAGAGGCTGATCGATGAGACTGTGGGCGATGCCCCGGAGGTGATGCTTCGGTGGGTTGTTCGTGACTGCTGGCACGAGGGTCTTGGATGGGCCTGGGACAGTTTTGCGGCCTTCCTTCCTTTTAAGTGTTTGTTGGAGATCGCTGCTATGCACATTCACGATGACCCGGAAGAAGCTGACATTTTGAGTTGGAAGTTTAGTCCGGATGGGAGTTAGTCAGTATCTTCGTCCTTCGTTTGGGTGATTTAGCCGTCTGTGGTTGATTGGGCTGACAACGATACTTTCAAGCGGGTGTGGAAGTTGCAGGTTCAGGAATGCGTGAGATCGTTCCTCTGGCTCGTGGTCCGCGAGGCAATGCTCACCAACTCTGAGAGACGGAGGAGGCACCTTGCTGCGTCGGATGCGTGTCTGGTGTGCAACAATGGGCCGGAAACCCTTTCGCATCTTTTCCGGGATTGTGTGATGGTTGGCGGTTCGTGGCAGTCTCTGAATATCCCTATCTCTTGTCGTACTAATTTTTTTAATCTTCCCTTTGCAGCGTGGATTCACACCAACATCCTGTGCAAACCGAGCTATGATGGTGGTGTGGAATGGGCGGCAATCTTCGCCACGACGCTGTGGTGGATTTGGCGTCGGAGGAATGGGGTGGTCTTTGGAAACCCTTTACGAATCAACAATGGTGCTGAGTTCGTGACTGCACAGGCCCGGGATTACAAGGCCAACTGGGAGGGATGGAATGTGAGGCATGGCGGGGCTAGGAGAGTGGAGCTGATCGCGTGGTCCAAGCCGGTGGAAGGGGAAATCAAAGTCAATATAGACGCTGCGGTGGACGTCCATGGGCGTGCGGCTGTGGGAGGTATCCTTCGTAACAATGAAGGGGATTGGGTCTGCGGCTTCGTTTATAATATTGGGGCTTGCAGCCCGACTATAGCGGAGCTTTGGGCAATTCACAAAGGTCTCGAGCTGGTTTGGAACAAGAGATTTCGGAAAGTTTGCTTGGGGTCGGATTCGGCCTTGGCGGTGGGGCTGATTCATAAACTCCCCAACATCACTCATCGGCTCTTTAGCCTGGCATCTGAATGTCACGGCTTCCTCACACGGGAGTGGACTGTGGTTCATCTCTTCAGGGAAGCGAATATCGTCGCCGACTCCCTTGTCAAGTTCGCTTTTTCTTTTCCGTTCGGTTTTCATTTGTTATCTGAGCCACCTGTGGACTCTCTTTGCATTATTTTGGACGATACCGAGGGTAGGGATTTCCCTCGGTCCATCGTGTGTTCGCCCGTTTCCCCTTTATTTATAGCTTCCGCTTTTCCGACAAAAAAAGAAGGGACATATATGCATCTAGATCCAGTCTAATTATATGTCATCATAAAAAATTATCTTAATTTGAGAGTCTAATATTTATTTATATAGATAAAGAAGGGACGAATGGTATAATTTTATTATCACTTTTGTTACCATAGTCTTAGATAGTTAGATTAAGCAAACAAATAAAGGACCACGATACAAGACTTACAATCACTTTTGTATAAAGCTAGATTGTGGACACTCAAGCATTGTGATTTACATATCATATTATGTACGTTCGTTTACTGTTGATTTTACACTTGATGAGAACCAAACAAACCCCAAATATATATATCTAGATTAAATTATAGTAATATTTCACACGTTTTGACCAAAAAAAAAAGAAGTTATATTTCAACCAAAAAAAAAAGTAATATTGCACATACACGTAATCCCTTGGATCACCATTCAGCAAATGGAAACGAGAAAATCTCCTAATTAAACCAGACTTCAACTCTACATGCGCTCATACTTATTACAAACGTAGGCGATCATTTATAATATTTTCAACCCAATTTGCATGTCTTGGTCTAGTGGTTAAAAATGAGGCTGGGTCACCCAGAGGTCATAAGTTCGAGATTTAAAGAGATCGAATTTCACTCTGTAGTAGAGAAGACATTGGGGAGAGTCTTCCGTAACCCATGACAATACTTGGTCCGGATGTAGATTAGCACCGGCTAATCGAACCGGGGGAAAGAAAAAAAAATATAATATTTTCAATATTACTTAAATATATATTGATAATAAATACACTTTCTATTAAAAAGTACTTCATAGTTTTTTTTTTTTTATCTGAAGTACTTGTTAATGAAAAGTATAGCAAGACCAATGAATATAGATCATAGAGTAATTTTCACAATATAGTTCTGTTGTTATTTACTACAACTTATTTTTACATATCTGGAAAGACATGCAACTAAGCTAGAATTGACATGGTCTAGTCTTGACCGAGTCTTTCCTCTAGAAGAATAACAAAAAGTTCTAATACGTTGAACATTATAATTATAACACGTACAGCCACCGGCTGGATGTAATAACTTTTCAATGCCTAACATGCATATATAATGTGCTTTCTTTTTTGTGATGGTTACATTTAACAGCTTCAGCACAATTTTTGATCATATATGCACCGTTTAAATATTTATAACAAGTTATATAGAAAAATTGGGAGCTAAGGGACTCGCGGTTACACCGTAACATTTCAACATCACCGTCTAAGAAAATTTCCCATTCGGAAAAGTAAAAAACACAATGAAATATAGAACAAAAAAAGAAGGAATTACTCGTAGTAGAGATATAGGAGTACTAATTAATAATGTACACGTAACAGTGTAATTAATTGGCCATGATGAATCGATCAAACCGGAGGTAGATTTGGTGGGGCGGACGACACACTAGAGCCACTAGAAACGTGGACGCTATCAGCCGCCGCCTTACCGGACTTTACAGACCGGGCATCTCCTGCAGCAGCGACCTTGGGCGACCTGACAGACGGCGCCCTAGAGAAGAAGGGCGGCGCAAGGGAGAACATCCAGCGGTCGGACCGGGCTGCGGCCCGATCAGACCGCAAGCTACCGAAGAGCCTGCCCCCGCGGCTACTCCCTTCCCCCCTCCGGGAGCTGCCCTCCCTGGGCAGGGCGACGCAGCTGGTGGTCCGGTTGAGTTGGCCGCTGATGATCTGGCGCCTCACCTCGTCAGGCACCCGTAGAGTGAACCTCTCCATATTGTCCGCCACGTGTCCCGTGGAGTTGGAGCGCGCGAACATCCCGAGCCATCTGGGGCCGGGCCGTACCGACGCGCTCCTCCGCGTGCGGCTCCGCCCCAGCTGCCGCGGGTGCAGGGGCCGCTCCATCGCCTCGCCTTCGCATTTGGGCGTGGCGTCCGGCTGCTGCTCGTCCGCCACGTGGATCACCACGTCAGCGTTTTCGACGACCTGGCCCAGCTGGGGCGCAGGCGCATCGGCGTCGGTGTCGGGGAGTGGGGTACTGAGGTCGGCGCGGCAGACGGGGCAGGTGGTGTGGGAGGCGAGCCAGGTGTCGATGCAGTCGGGGTGGAAGACGTGGTCGCACTTGGGGATGAGGCGGAGGGTTTCGTCGTCTTCGAACTCGTTGAGGCAGACGGCGCACTCCAGCGTCGACTTGCCGATGTGGAGGGACTTGATGGAGGAGTACTCCAGCGTCGGGAAGCTGGAGATGACGGCGGCGTCCAGGCCGCGGGGGCCGCGCCTGGAGCGGCCCGCCTGGCCCAGTGGGAGGCGCACCCCCGCGGTCGTGGCCGAGTAGTCGCCGGCGCAGTGGCGGATGTACATGGAGAAGAACCCCAGCAGGAAGAGGGACACCACCAGCGCGATGATCACGATCCCCACCGACGGGTTTATGTTGTTCCCGTAGTTGGGGTCGGTCGGGTCCGTCGTCTGGGCGGCGACCGGGGAGAGGTGAAGAAGGACATGGCCGATCGAGATGAGGAAGAAGATGATGAGATTGGATTGGGGGGGTTTGATGATCGTCATGGGACAGAGAAGGGAACTAATTGATTGAGTTGTGAGGGGGATTGAGAATCAAAGGTGGTAATTCAGTTTATACTAGTGTGTATGTATGAAGGACTTGAGGGAGGAGCTTCCAGAGGATCCATTTTGGGAGGCTAGCCAGCTTGTTGTGTCTTCTGTTCTGACTTTCAACGGTTGGATTCAGGAAGCAAGTCAGCAACGGCTGGTGGACCCGGCCTCTCTTGCTGACGTGTTTTTTTTTTTTTATTCACGCCAATTCTAGTAGGTCAAATTACTTGAACTAGTTATTATCCAGTAAAAGTTTAATTCATACTTTTATCTGAACCATTTCAATCAATTGATGGCCTCCAATTGCATTTTACATCACGTACTTACATGCTCTGGGTAGTTATGATGATTTACGCCTAATCCCACGTATTACCAAATATCGCAAGTTAATTAGGTACTGAACATAAATTAGTAAGGGTAGGGAGTAAGGCCTTAGGGAGTTGACATTATATATGAATTTGAGAGGTGCAATCTGGTGCCTAAGTTTATAAGTAGGTAAACTGCCATCCATCTAATTAGTTAATACGACATGTGCGTATATGGGGTTTGTTAGTTTATCCCTTAAACGAGAATTTGCTGGCATATATTAATTGTATGTATTCTTTGTGTTATTTTTTTTTGGTCATGGTTACATATATGTGTACTATTACATTAATTGGTGTTGATGAAGAGATTGAGGATTAATTGCAGAGAAAATATTGTTTTAAGGTCAAGAGGGCAAGGTGGAAGTCATATGCAATTACCTGAAAAGTCAAAGACAGTGAACGTACTTAAATGCAGAAAAGATGAATCAGGGAAATATATCCGCATCATGAAAATGAAACAGTGTTAATCGGCCGCTTCTAGAATGCTATCTATAGTTTGACTTGCTATCTTTGCCTTCATCGTTACACCACCTACTTTACGATTACAGCAAGTATGAATACTGAGTAATTTAATGTATCATTTTTTAGCCCTCATAACTCCAAAACAAGTATAATGTATCTTATAAAAAATGTGAACGTATCTCAATATATAAGTTGAAAAATAGTATGCCACGTTAATTTAAAATATCGTTTTACCATTATCTACCGATTCAAAAACACTCACACTATGTGAAACACACCTAATTACCGACTGAAAATAGCACGTACCAAACCAATAACAATTTTGATTACAATTAATTCTCGTTGAAATCAACGGCATTCATGTAAGAGCTCGGTCAATTATGTAAGAATATTAGCATATTTTAACGTTGATATGTACTATGGTTTTTAAACTATAAATCTAAATTGGTGGAAGCGAGAACAACTGTTTTAAAATTAACACCGCAGATAATGATCCATCCTTAATTATAATCAAGTAATGGAGTACTTGAAGAAAGTGATTAAAAAATTCCAAGGATCCAAGGTGCAACTTGGGTGTCTAGATTCTATTAAACTTCTTATAAGCTATGGTTTATTCGGGAGTCTATTGTTTGACCCGTTCTAGTCCACTAATCAACCTTTGTTGCTATACGTATACCATAGAATACAACAAAATTAAGATACACTAATTACATTAATATAAACGGAGTAAGTATCATAATCATCATCATCATAACTATATACTAAAACGGAGGTTAAAAATAATATTTAATTAGCACGACAAGTGTCCACCTCTTATTAGACCTCATCACCCATCTTTATTAAAACAATGTAATTTGTTTAATTGGTTGAAATATCATTTTAGATCCCATAAAATTATCCAAATCTTTTTCATTGTTAGTATTTTTCTAAAAATACTTAGATATTTCCTTAGTATTAACAATGATTATCCAAATCTTAATACAAATCTATCCAAAATTGTACCACATATCGAAAACTCACTCTTTATAATTATCAACTAGTTTAACCCCCGTACCATGTACGGGTGATGTGATTATACATCTAATTTAATATAGATACGTAATGTCAATGATCATGTTAAAATTATAGGATCATCTATATTTATCTTCGTATTATGATTAGTTTTTTTTATCAATGGTAAATCATCTCATAATATAAATAAGTTCAATTTGTTAAAAAAATTACTTTATGATAAATATCACGTTTTATTAAATAGTAATATTTATGTGAAGATTATAACTAATTCTTGGATAATTTATAATTTTCAGGATAATTCATAATTTTTGGTAAATTTTAATCAATTTTTATTGGATAAAATTATATGAGATTCTAACTATCTAGTTTGTATAAAAGAGGACCCGACTGAATATTTTATTATTCAAATGACACGTGGCGCAAATTTTTGTGAAGACATTGTCTCCGCTTTATACTATAGGCAGTATAGATATATATTTATATTTAGTTATATTTTTTAACCTAAAATCTAATCTAATATGTTAAATAACTTTGTATAAAATATAAACTAAGTTTTTAGTGAAATCAAGTTCGTGCCTTCAAGGCAGAGGATTAATACTAGTTATATACTATATATGTGTATGTATACTATAGAAGATTAATTAATGTTTTGAGGCTTAAATTGTTAATAGAACAACAAGTTGTACCAACATAGATTTGCATTGAGATAGGATGTCAAAGATTAGAATCTTTGATTTCTCAATGGCAATGATAAATTTTCTTGATTGAGTCGAGGGTAATCAAGGTATTAAAAATATGGAAAGTTCCGCCCGGTAACCACGAAATTTTGCAAATTCCGCGTGGTATCCAAAGTTTTTCAATATTCCGCATGGTAACCACGAGGTTTTGCAAATTCTGCATGGTAACCTGGGTCTATTAAAAAAGTTAAACTTATATAAAAATCTGCCCAGACTTTCTACTTAATTACACAAATCACTCTATCTTGATTTTTCTTAAAAAAACTATCTAATCTATTTTTATAAAACACCTAACTTTATAATTTAAATATTATAAACTTTATTTATTTACTCTTTATCCATGACACTATATATTGTTATTTTACAAAATGTTCTATTTTTTATTATTATTATAAAAAAACCACAATTTTCAAATAGTTCATTTTTCAAATTAACAAAAGCATACCTAATTTAAAAAAAAACTACCATTTATTATTAACAAAATATAAACTTGAGTTTTATTAAGAGTTGATCTTTTAAGGGGTGTTCTTTAAAAGTGAGTGCACTAATTCAAGTAATTTGGTTTTAAAACAAAATATTTTTTTTTCATAAACATAATGTACATATATCATGACACTAAAAATGTGTAAAGATTATAGGTTTTTTTATGATATGTACAACTTTAGGAAAAATTATGCATATATATTAAATTAAAATGTACAAATTTTAAAGATTATGTATTAAGTAATACTTTTCATTAGGTATTTTAAGAAAATGGATTTTATAGTTTTGTTGAAAAAATCTATTTAAATGATACTTCTCATTAGGTATAATAAATTAATCCATTTTATATTTTTTCAAGAAATATATCAAATCAATTTTATTTTATTTTAATTCAAATTTGAAAAATACGGTTCTTTTTTTAACAATAAAAAAATAGAATATTTTGTAAAATAATAATATATAGTGCCATGGAAAAAGAGTAAATTAAAGAAAATATATATATTACTAAAATTATAAATTTAGGTGTTTTATAAAAATGACCGTTCCGTTGCGCACACGTTTTTTTAATTTTCGCACACTGACTTGTGCGGATCACGGATCCACACAAGGTTTTTTAAAAAAACCGGGGTTTTCTTGTTATAGGATAACAAAATCGTATTAAATCAAAAAGTGAAAGCTGTCTACTGCAAGTAAATCTTTAAATAAATGCGAAAGTAGCCTCGGAGGAGGGTTTAGTTGACATGGAGGATTTGGGGAGGAATGCAAACGAATTGAATCGCACATGGTGATTTTCCAACTTTATTGCAAGTGTGAGAATTGGAGTTGGCGGTGGTACCAATTTGCATACGAGGAATGAGCTCGTTCCCTGTTTGGGACTTGGGAGGTTAAGTAGGCAATGCCAAAACTACATGTGTGCTTTGTGCCTTGGTGGAAAATCATAGTTTAACTTTTGATGGGTGGTTATCACCATCAAATTAGGTATTTTTGATAGGTATTTTAGTTTTAAGGATCTGTTTGATTTGTGACTAAACATTTTAACATTGATTTATTTTTGGCTAGATTTGTATCACTTTGGTTCATGTTGTTCAAAAACCAAGCTCATGTATATCACTATCAGTTTAGTAGAATTTTGACCCCTATGACACTGTAACAGCTTAACCCATTCAAATTTCCATTTCAAGATGGATTGATCAACTTGCTAATGGGTTAATACTGATGCAACTTGTATAGATGTATAGGATAACAAAATCTTTAAATACTAGTATGAGTAGATAACCATTTCAAGATGGATTGATCAACTTGCTAATGGGTTATTAGCTGTCTACTGCAAGTAAATGAAATAGATTGATGTGTAACCATGCAATAAATGAGGGCTTTGCTATAAGTTCAATGAAACGAAGTACACTCTATTCATAGTATTAAATCTAGTTAAATTGGGGCGCTCGAATTCCTTTCTATCCTAAACCTTACAACTCAGACTTACCCAAAGGATTGCTTGATTGACAAATCATAATTAACCATTGATAGCTAACTAGATCTGGTTCAACTAATCAAGCCCCTTAAGCCCCCTATATAAACCCACATCACATTTGCTAGCACTCATCATTCACCTCATCTCCTATTTCCTAAGTCTTGTTAACTAGCTCTATAACACTTATCTTCTTTTAAGTCCTATTAACTAGCTTATTGGATCCATATAACCATATGTGCCTTTCAGACTAGATGCCCGCCCATCGAAATGCTCTTCCTTAGAAAGGCCAAAATCAGCAACCTTGTTCCAGTTGTACAAGAATATTTTAGATATACATGAGATTAGGGTAATGAGCATCTGGTCGAGAGTTGCTGTATATAGGAATTCTCATGAAAATTAATTACCTTAGCTCTCATAGAACGGTCTAATAATATATTAGCACATTTCATAAATGACTAGAAAGTAGCACAGTATAGGAGCTTGAGATCAACTAGTACCTCATGATAAACCTAAATGACTCATAAATGACTTGGATGCATGTTCTGCTATTAAATCAGTGACCATAGATGTAAAAACACATGATTATAGTATCAATTGTTGAAATTTTTATTTTAACTAACCGTTTTTAAATATTTTACAGGCGATAGTTGCACAGATTAGAGAGTCTTCACTGACTGGTAGACACGTCGATAGTCGACCAGTTACGGCTTCTGGTCGAAAGAGACGAGTTGAGGAGCTGTCAGTAGGGGGTATAGATAGCGTAGTCTCAGATCCGTCGCTCGCTCAGCCTTCGTCTTCCCAGTGTGCATGCACCGACTCTCAAATCCCCGATCTGCCGCAGACTCATTTGGACGAGTTGCACGTTGAGTCTGATACTGCTCCTCCTGCTTCTCCTCAGCTCACTGATACTGCTCCTGCTGAGGCCGCAGCTCCTGAGTCGACAGATACCGATCCTGCTGAGCAGACTGAGGATGATCTATATGGGTTGAGTGATAGCTCCGTTTTAGGTGATTTTACTACACACATCGGACATGCTATTTGGGGGAACCCTGCTCTTGTTAAGCGATTGAGGTGTCAGTCCCGAACCCACTGAGCTTGCTAGATGGAGGACACACATACGTCAGCCAGAGGGTGATGTTGCAGAGGGTTCATGGTTGTGGATCATTCGCCAGACTGGATTGAGTAGACTACTAGACTTTGATTTTGGCAAGGTTGATCACTCCCTTGTGTCTGCCTTTGTTGAGCATTGGCAACCAAAGACGAGTAGTTTTCACTTCTATTGGGGTGAGATCACTATTACACTGCATGATGTCGCCTTTCTGCTGGGTCTGCCGATCGAGGGACACGAGGTTGCGCATTCGTTCACAGCTGAGGAGTGCAAGGACATGTTTGAGTACTTATTCGGCTGTGGGACGAACGTATGGTTACCGCGCAAAGTTGAGGACATGACCAAGTCTATAAAGAACGGTCGGATCCACAGTAAGGAGTTCCTTCATCATGTGATGTGCATGATTGTAGATCGCGACGATCCAGTAAGGAGTTCCTTCACTATGTGCGGATCCAAGATGAGCACATGGGGTTTAGGGTACGGTTAAGTGTTTACACGTTTTCTTTTGACAAAATATTTAATAAGGATCGATCAATGACTTGTCTTACATCGCACATGTAATTTTCGTACGTTACACGTATAACCATAGACTAAATCTTCGAGAAACATATCAAGTATGCTAATCTATGAGTTGGACTCGAGCTTAAGTGAGGTTTGAATTTATAAGAATTGGACTCGAGAAATATATCACGTTTAAAAGGATAATACATAGACATTAACTTTTGATATAGATATAGTATTGTAAATCATGAAATTCGTGAATCCACATGGTTGAACATTACGATGATTCGATCTCACATATGTGTGGATCATGAAGCAGCATAAGAACGACTCCGCACAAAAGGATACTACATAGACATTAAGTTTCGATATATATATATATATATATAGTATTGAAAATCATGAAATTCGTGAATGCACATGGTTGAAAATTACGAATAGTCGATCTCACATATGTATGGATCATAAAGCCGCACAAGAACTATTCCGCACAATAACGAACTCAGGTGCTCTTGTGCGGATCCTAGATCTGCACAAGAGCAGCTCCACACAGCGGAGAACTCGGCTGCTCTTGTGCGGATCCAGGATCCACACAAGAGCGACTCCACAAAATGCATAACTCCGCTACTCTTGTGCGGATCCTGGATCCGCACAAGAGCGACTCCGCAAAACGCACGACTCCGCAGCTTGACTCCGCAAAATGAGAACTCCGCTACTCTTGTGCGGATCCGGGATCCGCACAAGAGCAGAGCTTTATTTCGCGCCGCTCCTTCACACCTGAACGGGACGAATCAAATTCGGAGACGCAAACTAACACGGTGTTTTAATTTTTTGATAAATGTTATTCTATTTAATTGAAAAAGTCATACATAATACGATGATATAATTAAATGTGGAAGTAAAATTCATGCAACTTATAGGCCTATGTTACAATATCTCTTCCTCCATTTCTTTGTCTTTCAAGCACATATTTTTCCATTCTACTCTTGTAACAATGATGTGTTTCCCATCCTTCAACACTCGGCTGCTTGTACGTTGTCCATTGTCTAGGCGGCGGTGGAATAGGACACTGATCGTCTTTTAACCAAATCTGAGAATGAAAAATCGAATCTAAAGTCAGTATAAAATTTACATCAACATAATAGACTCATTTTAAAATACGTACCGGGACAAAGTGCATATATGAAGGGCTCCCAACAAGTGCAACCGCATATATCGTCAATGGAGGCTCGGCTCCCTCAGGAGCCCACAATGGGAGACAAGTGTGCGGCCCATATTTACTCAACACAATGACGGCGACCTGGTGCAAGGTCGCAAACACCAAACCCATCATGGGCATAAGCATCCAAGCGTCTTGAGAGCAAGGGGAGGCTGTCATGTTCATCTTCTAGATGAGCTTCTCTATTCCTTCAGCCTCCTCGTACACCAACTGCCATGTGAGTGGATGTTGTTGAATGAAGGTCGAAAGCTCCAACCGAACCTCCGTGTACCTGCTTTCATCCCAACCACGTACCCTGACAAGTGCCCGATATCCACAATGGCCATCACCCGCCACATCTTCGACCCGAGAGATGTAGGCAAGCATGAAGAGGTCAATCATGTCACTTGGGAGGAGCACCTTCTTCTTCTTCTCTTCCTCCTCCTTCTTATTCTTCTTCTCTTCCTCCTTCTTCTTCTTCTTCTCTTCATCCTTCCTCTTCTTCTCGTCCTCCCTTTCCTTCCTCTTCTCCTCAATACTCTTCTTCTTCTCCTCAATCATCTTCTTCTTCTTCTCCTCAATCCTCTCCTTCTTCTCTTCCTCCTTCCTCTTCTTCTCATCTTCCTTTTCCTTCTTCTTCTCCGCATTATTCATTTTTCGCTTCCTCATCCTCAACTCGTCATCAGCGTGCTCCTCCCAGGTCTTCCCCCTCTTAGTACTAGTCTTTTTCTCACTCCCCTTTCGCCTTCCCTTTTCAGTCTCACCGGATGGAGGCTCTTGCAAACATGCCGACCGGGGGTCTTCGCACTCCAAGACCTTTTGGGCGACCTTGAAGATAGTGTCCTTCGAAATGGTGCCTTGTTGCCACTTGGACATAAATCGTCCCAATATTAGGTTCTCCGATGAGACTGGAATTCCGTTGTCGGGCAAACGCGGCTCCCAACCTTCCCATCTTATTTGAAACCAAAATTCATCTATTTCTTCAGGTTTCAACGGCATGTTTTCTTCGATGTACACCTTGATCCTCTGGGGTGTAGGCAATCCCATGGAGGTACTCAACCAACGGTCATAATGACTCTCTTTC
This sequence comes from Polygonum aviculare, assembly GCA_934048045.1. Classification (NCBI taxonomy): domain Eukaryota; kingdom Viridiplantae; phylum Streptophyta; class Magnoliopsida; order Caryophyllales; family Polygonaceae; genus Polygonum; species Polygonum aviculare. The sequence continues at coordinate 11,137,072 of OW204023.1, read as the reverse complement.
TCAGAAATCTCCCCTTTCTTCGCCTTGTAAGCTTCTTTTAATAGCAACTGAAGACATTGTCTCGAGCACCTTCCAACTATTCGTCTGAAGAAAGTCTTCAACCACTCGGGACCATCTACTATCTTAACCGGTGCTCCCGACCTACTCTTTCCCATCTCCTCCTGGATATCACGAAATTGCACCGTGAACAAGTTGTCAATGTGTTGCATGATCGTGTCGAAGCCTTCAACAGAAGATTGTAATATGTCTTTTAGCGTAGAATGTTGCCCCTCAACCCTATAAGATAAGATATACGCATTATTAACAAAAACATTTGGTGTAAACAAGATAAAAAAACGTGATAGGATGGAAACGTTACCGGTTAGTAGTCCTCGTGGCAAAATGAAGAATATGCTCGGACCACGCACTCACTAGCTTCTCCTTATGAGGAGTGAACCATGTCTTCTCAACATATTCCACCAAACCTCCACCTTCTTTGGCGTTCCATTTCTCTCGAAAATAAGCTAGTCGAGTATTGTAATCTTCCTCGGAGTGTGCCCGCATCACTCTACGAACGCTACTAGCGAACCGCTCGGCGTTTATACCTTGCAATTTTGCATACGCCTTCACGTTCCGAAACACGTGTACTTGGCACAACAAGTGTGGTACATGAGGAAAGATCTTCTTCTTCGCCTTCAGCGCTCCAAGCTCTCTATCCGACATGATACATTTGGGTTTTTTATCGCCGAATAAGAACCTCAATCTCTCCAGTGCCCATGTGTAGTATTCGGACTTCTCCTTTCTCATAAAAACCAGAGCAATACAATATGTCAAGTTTGTGGATGTGAACCCTACAAACTCCAACAAAGGCCATCCGTACCTAAAAAAAATGGGGACAACAGACATGTTCATTAAGTAAATGATTACTTAACCAATCAAACTCATGTACATATAAGTAAATTTATAACATACCTATTGGTCTTGTACGTGGAATCCATGATAACGACATTCGGAAACATCCTCAACAAATGTCGTGAGTCCGGATGACTAAAAAATAATGCCCTCAATGCCAACTCCCCATCTTTTCGCGGCTTGCTCATTGTGTCGGTGAAGTATCCCCTCTCCTTCAACCACGAGAGTGAATATTGCGTCACATTCAATCGCCCCATTAACTTTCTCCTTTGAGCCGCTTTGAAATTGTAAATTTGTCTTCTTGACAACAATGATCCGGGGTTCCGATTGATAAGCTTGGTATAGATGGCCTTTGGCTTTTGACCTGACGCGCTATCCTGAATTATAACTTCTTGCTCCTGTGCACCAAGACGATAGGCACCTCTAACCCCTTTCAAATCCGGAGGAAGCTCATGGTTATGGAACCCTCTAATCACCGACAATGTCCACCTATCATGTGTGTATGAATTTCCTCTCCTCAACACCCCATGCAACTCGAATGGACATTCTACCTTCTTCGTAAGATTATTAGGGTCATCCTCCTCCTCTTTCTCTGATTTCTCACTCTCTTGATCAGACTTCTTTCTCCCCGATCTATAGTTTCCCGACCATGTACATTGCAGAATTATCTTATTGGGCTTTGACGACCTCGTTGTTATGAACATCGATAGACCAAGCCCTTTCTTTTGGGCCCAATCTCTCAATTCGTTCATTGCATTAAAATTCACATCAGTCGTAAAGTGCGAAGAGAAATCAACCTTTGTGTGATCAAAATGTTCACTAGACGGATAAACCTATGAACAAATAAATACGGGAACATATAAATTAAGATATTGTGGAATTTAAACCATAGAACGACATATAAATAGAGAATTTAATGTCCACAAACCGGTTCGATGCCGAGTTGAGAAACATTCCCAACGGAAGAATCTAATGACCCAGACGAATATGACGATCCGTTGTAGGATGACGTCTCCGCACTATCGCTACTTGATGTCGACATTTCAATGAAAAATCGAATTCAATATCACCTCTCGATATGTGTGAATTTTTGCTTCTCTCGATATGTGTGAATTTTCGCTTCTCTTGATATGTGTGAATTTTCGTACATCGAACAACATTAAATACGCGGCGCAGAGCACGGCTGCTCTTGTACGGATCCGGGATCCGCACAAGGTGCGAACCCTAGCCTTGTGCGGATCCCGGATCCGCACAAGAGGCGCACGCCCATGCGTGGACCCACCATGTGCGGAATTGGGTGGATCCGCACAAGTTGGCCGGTTTTTTCCCGAACCGCTCATCCTGCTCTTGTGCGGATCCACGATCCGCACAAGGTTCGCGTTAAAATGGGTTTAACTTGTGCGGATCAGCGATCCGCACAAATCGGTGTGTGAACAGTAAAAAACGGTGTGCGTAAATCTTGCCCCATAAAAAATAGATTAGATTGTTAAAAAAAACTAAAGATAAGGTGATTTGTGTAATTAAGTAGAAAGTAGGGGTAAACTTTTATATACTTTTAAAATTTTATAATAAGTCAAGGTTACCACACAGAATTTGCAAAACCTCGTGTTTACCATGCGGAATATCGAAAACCTTTGTGTACCACGCGAAATTTGCAAAATCTCGTGGTTACCGGACGGAATTTCCCTAAAAATATTTACCTCCTCAAAAATATTATGAAACCAAATGTACCCCAAAGCTAGTACTGAGATGATCGGAACATGATCAACCTACCTTTTAGCATGAGAAAGCAAACGCGATATAACTGATCTTGAAAGCCTATCCTGCGATGGCTACGACTGAGCATGGGTCGGTTCCAAATGGTAGATTTTCATCGATCTCTAACCGAGAAAACGGATACTGAACCAAATAGAGCCCATTTAGTTCGTTTTTGGTTCACGTTTAATCTAATTTCGGATTTCGGTGCGAATTGGTTTTGAACCGAGGCTCAACCAGTGGTATCCATAGAAAGCAAAATTGTGCTGATGCGGTTGTGGGCCATCAAGCCCATGTCTAAATTGTATGGGCTTGTTCGCTTGACATAGGCCCTAATCAAAGCCGACGCACACACACACACACACTGCTTATTTCACACACAATTCCATTGTAGTCCCTATACATGCCGACTCTATATTGTTGTTGGACAATAAGAGAACTGTATATCGGTTTTGATCGTTACCAGCAAAAGCTATTGGATTCACAACTATGTTGGCAGAGAGATAACTAAAGGATTGCAAAATCTCATGGCAAACTTTCTTAAATAACATTTCCCCAAAGAGACAAATCTGGAATTCTAGCAAACCTAATTGCTTGAGTCATGCAATAACATAGCAGATACGTAGCTTAGATGGCCATATTGGTAGATGATTTTGTAATTTCTTCGTTTGTGGTGAGCTACTGATGACAACCCATGTATTAGTTGCAATGGCAGCTTGAAGTTTAGGATTTGAATAACTACATCATCCTTTAAGATATTCACCTCCTCAATTCCAGGGATAGAGTTTACTCCTATTCTTTTTAATGTGTTTTGCAGCCTTTTGTCATCTGTGGTGGTGGTGGTTTTGTGCACGGCCTTCTTCTTTCTTCTTACACTTCCCTTTCCACCGGTGCGGACAGCACCGGCCATTTTCATGAGCTTGTCCCGATGGAGTTTACGTGTGGCCACTTGATCGGTTTTCTTACAAGATCGATTTTTTGTGAAGGCAGTGTCTACGGGCAAAACCATCCTTGAAGGACCTTGTCAAGATGGAGTTTACATGTGGCCAAGTCGTACTCCGACCGTCAATACCGTTAGCGTTCATCCTCAAGCAATCCTTCACCACAAGTTCGATCATCCTTCCCCCGCCACTATGGATTTTCTTCATAAAAGTCTTAATTTGAATTGTCGTTTTTCTCAATCGAGGTGCATCTCGTGTCAAATAAGCAAGAGTCATAAGCTTCATTTCCATGATTCGACTATTACGTCTAGTTTGGACCTCTCTTGTTTTTTCTCATGATGGATTTAAGTACTATGTTATTTTTGTTGATCACTTCTCAAGATACACTTGGCTTTATCCTCTTAAGAAGAAATCGGACACAATATCTTTTTTTTTATCAAATTCAAAGAGTTAACCGAAAATTACTTTAACACAAAGCTCAAAATTTGATATTGTGACAATGGTGGTGAGTTTATTGCATTGAAAAAACATTCTTAAGCACGCATGGCATTACTCACTTAACTTCACCACCTCAAAAACCGGAACACAGTGGCATTTCCGAAGTAAAACATTGCCACATAGTAGAAACTATTCTTTCATTGTCGAATTTTTCGAAAATAACACTTGATTTTTGGCCTAATGCTTTACTTACGGCGGTTTACTTAATTGATTAACCGTCTCCCCACAATGGTTTTACAAAATAAAACACCATTCTTTACACTTACAAAAGTTGAGCCTAATTAATTATGTGAAGTTGAGAAGTTTCGGGTGTTTATGCTTTCCTTGGCTTCGCCCATATACAATATTGCACAAACTTGATGCTCAGTCTACACCTTGCGTTTTCATTGGCTACTCTACCTCTCAAAGTGCCTATCAATGTTATCCTTCTTCTTATAGAATCTATACATCTAGGCATGTCAAGTTCATTGAAACCGAATTTCCTTATCCAGCTTGCCAAAACCAAACCGAAGGAAGTGTCTCTTGGAAGTGAGCGGGGTTCAATATCGCTTCCATGGACATCAACTTCACCGGCCCATCCAACGACTCCAGCCAGCTCCTTAGACGAGGCATGGGGTTCAATTGCCTTGGACTTTGGAACTAACCCTAACTCTAGCTCGCCCTCTAGCCCATGTCATCCCGCTTCCCATCCTACAGCCCCGCCACAATCTCTGGAAAATCCTCAACCACCAAATCCCCTCACCTCGGCCTACGGCCTACCACCTCTCTCAAGTCTCAACCGCATCCCGAAACCACCACTCATGCGCCCTCACCCGCCCAAGATATCCGAAACCCTAATTCTGCCCTTCCGAACCCTAATCTCCACTCAGCGTCCGCATCCCCGTCCCTATCCGTGTCCTCCCTCTACGTCCAAGTCCCCGTCCCTCACCGCGTCCCCACTTGCGTTCCCATAGTCTAGATTACTTCCTTCCAACCCCTTTCAACCTTCACCTATCCCACCTCCACCAACTGCGGGTCAAAACCAAGCCCCAACGAGACAACATGGCATGGTCACAAGATTGCAAAACAACATTATTAACCTGTTAACAAACTAAACCTTCATTCTCATCTCTCGCCCCACAAAGAGCCCCAAAACATAATCCAAGCCCTTAAAGATCCCGATTGGCGTGGTGCCATGCAAAAAGAATTTGATGCCCTTCGTTCTAACAACACTTGGTTGCTTGTTCCATCTTCTCCGAGTCAGAATCTTGTTGGATGCATATGGGTGTTTCGCATCAAGTATAAACCCGATGGCACCATTGAACGTTACAAAGCCCGACTTATCGCCAAAGGCTTTCATCAACGGCCTGGTTTTGATTATCATGACACATTCAGTCTTGTTATTAAGTCGGTCACGATCCGGGTTGTCTTATCCATTGTGGTATCTCGTGGTTAGCCTCTACACCAACTTGATTTCAAAAATGCCTTCTTGCAAGGCAAACTCTGGAAAGCAATATATGGGCTCAAACAAGCTCCTCGGCAATGAGCTTCGTCAACACCTTCTTCGGCATGGATTCCGCAATTCCATCGTTGATACATCTTTGTTCATTTACAAGCAAGGTACTCATGTTGTATTTCTTGTGGTGTATGTGGACGACATAATTATTATGGGCAATATCTCAACTATCATCATTGAACTCATTCAAGACCTTGGCACCACTATCTCTCTCAAGGATCTTGGTGCTCTTTCATACTTCTTGGGCGTTGAGGTATTGCCTACTCCTGAGGGTGTCTTTCTTAGCCAAAGTACATCCATGATCTCTTACTCAAGGCAGGTATGAACCACACCAAACCGACGTCTACACCTCTCTCGGCCTCAATTTCCTTGCAAAAAAGGGGTTGGTGAACTGCTGCAATCACCCATTGACTATGGTGCTTTAGTTGGTAGTCTTTAGTACTTGTGCATCACTAGGCTCGACATTGCCTATAGTGTCAACAAAATCTCGCAATTTATGCAAGCACCCACATATGAGAACTGGTCGGCTCTAAAGAGGCTTCTAAGGTACCTTGTTGGCTCTATTGATCTTGGCATCTCCATCTCCTCCAAGTCACCCCTTAATCTTCATGCATTCTCCGATGCCAATTGGGCGGGTGAAAAGGACGATTACATCTCCACCACTTGTTATATGGACTATCTTGGCAGTACACCTATCTCCTGGAGTTCACGCAATAAGAGATCAATCACTCGCTCGTCTACTGAGGCCGAGTACAAGGCTCTGAGGCTGCATTCGAACATGTTTGAATTCAATCACTAGTTCATGAACTTGGTATCTAAAGTGCCACACAACCTGTCATATATTGTGACAATCTTGGTGCCACCTACTTGAGTGCAAACCCGGTGTTCCATTCGAGAATGAAGCATATAGCTCTAGCTTATCACTTTGTCTGTGAACATGCATGTTACTCATGGCCACTTTCGGGTGTCTTTTGTTCCTACTGCAGATCACCTTGCGGATGCTTTCACCAAGCCTCTCCACAAATCCAGATTTGCGCAACTCATGGCTCACATGCATTGGCCTCTCTAGATGGCGTCAAGAGAGATGGGGTATTTTATGCATTATCGTGTTGCCTTTATTACTTGTTATCTTATGTAGGTATGATGTCTTATTGTGCAAGATAGGCCGAATACATGTACGGCCCCCCGAACTTGTAACTATTTTTTCAACCAGACCCCTCAACTAAAAAATGTTCTATTAAACCCCTCAACTTACTAATTTTGTTCGATTAGGCCCTCATCATGCGTCATGTGCCACGTTAGTGCCATGTCAATGCCACATCACCGCCACGCCAGTGCCACGACAGCGCCACATCACCGCCACGGCAGCGCCATGTCATTGCCACGTGGAATTGACATGGCGATGGCGTGGCGTTGATGTGGCGGTGATGTGACAGTGACGTGGCGTTGTTGAAAAATCTATTTTATTAATTTATATATAAATTTTTATTCAACTCGTTCTAGGAAACAAGCAATTAAAGATTTAGCTCACGCAATAATTTTTTGATAATATATTTTATCATTAAAATAAAAATATCTTTTAGTATTAAATAATTATACTTAATTAAAATATTAGTTTATAATATTTTCAGTCGCACTACATTGACGTTAGTTTTTTTTACCGAATAGAGCTAGGATTACTCTTACATGATTGATTATTAGAGCTGTCAAAACTTAATTGAACCTGCTAAGCCAACCCGAACCGATCAAAAATTTTTAGGATTAAATCCCAAAAATTTGAACCGAAAACCTAAAATGAACAAAAGCCGTTTTAACCTAAACCCGAATGGATTGAAATCCGAGACCCGTTAGGTTGACAGATATAATATATCTAAATAATGTATAATATATATTTTTTAATTATAATATATTTTATTATTAAAATAAATAAATAATAACAATATTTTATCATTTAATATTATTATTTCATTAAAATATTGATTTAACAATATTTCTGTCACACAAGATTGGCGTGTATCACACGCGCTATGTCATGTCAACAAAAGGGGTTCAATCGAACAAAATTAGTAAGTTGAGGGGTTTAATAAAACAGTTTTTTAGTTTGAGGACCTAGTTGAAAAAAATTACAAGTTCGGGGGACCGTACATGCATTCAGCCGTGCAAGATATCATTACCTCCTAGGGCTTCCTCTTGTACTCTATTTAAGCAACTCTTCTCATTCAATAAACTTACGTTACATTGATCGGCCATATGTACCATTTAGTCATGCATGACGAAAGCAAACAACTCTCTGAATTTTTAAAGAATGAGTCGACTTCTTGTAGGGACTGAATTAGTACTTAAGAAGTCATCGACACCTACGATATCGACGACCAGAGTCAACAACAAGTGTTTACACAGCGGAATTAAAACGCAAGAAAGACACAAAGTTACTAGATTGAGCACAATGATTTATAGTGGAAAAGCCTCTACAAACCAACTAGTTTGTATAGGGAAAAACCACTTGCCTTCTAAGCTTCAACCTAGAAGGACTTGAAGAGCACTTTCGCTCATTATATTGATTTCTCGGATTACAAGGTGTTCCTACTCCTAGATGTGAATCCCACACATTCTAGCAAGTACTCTTGCCTTAGCCTAATGCTCACTCAATACAGCTCGCTCAACACTCAACCTCACAAGACTGAATCTCACGATCTTCTCTACTCACAATTACAATTTTCACTCTTTCTCCTTGGTTTTAAGGGTGTACACCGGTCTAGACCGAACCGGAACCAGAATCAGCATGATTTATGGACCGAAGACGGGACCGATATAATCCGGTTCGATCCGGTCTCGGTCCGGACCAAACCGGTCTGGTCTTGTTTATGGACCGGTTGGGCTGATATTATTGATAAATATTATATCTATTATAAAATCTAAAATTAGGCTTAAATTATAATAAGATTTACATTATGCATTATAATATTAATCAGTGAAAAATTCAAAGGTCTTGTATGATCAATGGATAACTAAATATTCTACGTTAATTAATCAAATTTAAATCAATACAGTAATTAATCAAACTTGAATCCAAACAATCAAAAAACAATCTTAAAACTTACAGCTTTAGAAGAATAATTCAAAAGTTCAACGCCTAATACTTATTACTCAATAGTAATACTAATATAAATATATGTAATGATGATATATAGATATCTTCCTCCTTGATCATATAGATTTTACAAAGAAAATATTAGACAATTAGAATATAAGTAAAATAAATTTATTAATTTTAAAATCCGGTCCGACCTGGAAAAAATCCGGGTTTGGACCAGACCGGATGGAACCGGAATATGGACATTTTTTGGACCGAGGACCGGACCGGTTTTCCGGTCTGGACCGGATGTTGTACAACCCTACTTTGTCCCTACAATGTACCCACGAAACTATATATAGGGAACCAAGTAATATGCTGCTCGATTCAGCCCAAATGAGTAAGGCATGAATCTCATACAATTTCCACAAGATTTTTCCATAAAAGAACTGGCAAGCCATAATAAAATCATCTTCAATATCTTCCTTGATCTCTTGATGATTTCCTTCTTTGTAACCTTGATCTTGCCTTAATAACACTTCTGGATATGTTGCACGCAATTGCCTTAAAGAAAAACGCGTTTTTTCCTTTCTTACAAATTCGCATGCGTTTTGACTTGGAAACTGGTGTCGACGACTTCATCGACAACCTCTTCGGTTTGGAACCATCAAAACACGAAGTGATTTTCTAACACTTCCTAATTCCTTTTTCTCTACAAAACATTCACATGACATGATACATGCATCCTTCCTAGCTTAGCTTCCTAATTCCTTAGTCATGCATGTACGTACACTGTCGATAATTTAAATTATGCTAATCTACACATGATCATTAACATTATCTATGTTTACTTTTCATTCTGTGCGTTAACTAACGACAAACTCGATCACCAACTTACGACCCGCAAGTTTGAATATGATGCCTGTGAGCCTGTCCTACTCGATCTCTAGCTTAGACATACATGACATGATACATGCATCCTTCCTAGCTTAGACTAGTGACATACATGTTACGTTTTATTTGATCGGTTTCCTATCTTTTAATGGTATAGACTAGTTATTCCTGGTTTAAATGAGGGTTAATTTTTTTCGACCAACAAAAATGAGGGTTAATTTTTCGACCAAAAAAACGAGGGTTAATCTCGTGGGTGTTAGATAGTTGTAATTTTCTAAACAGTAAATGCAGTACTCCGTCAAATTGAATATGTCATACTACTACTGTACTACATATACTTGTCATTCTAGCTAACAATTTTTGTTTAATAACTATTTATCAATGTAGCTATTTTTGTCTTTTTACAATTATAAATGATATTTTTTCAATAAAAAATGTTTACAGTTGAATTATATGTATATAATGTTGTAACAAGATCATATGAGAATGATAAAGACAACAACAACATAGAGATTGACGTAATTCACTAATGTTACGTTACCTAAGTTCTCAGCCAGAGAAACAAACTATTATTAATTACGAAGAATGGTTTCAAATCACAGGTTACGAGATATTTCAAGAGTTCATAAAAATACTCAAAAAACACTAATATAGATCGATTATTATAGACCCAATAACAAAAAATATAGTATACCGTTTAAATTGGTAGATGGGTGCTCCCCCAACCCCCACCTAGCTAGGGCGCATCGACCCTAGGATCACCATCGAAGGGTGTTGCCCCTCGCAACCTTGCTAGGGGGCTGCTCCCCTTGGACCCAGGGGCGGACTCAACCCTAAAAATTTGGGTAGGCTAGCTAGATTGTAGGATAAAAAAAATAAAAAATAAAATATGGGTCAACTTTTACAATTAACCAAAAGGGTGGGAAAATTTTACAAAAACACAAGAGGAGTGAGCGTTGAATGGTGTAAAAATAAAACAAGAAGCCACTTCACCGCTATTGAGATTCGAACACACAATCAGCATCCACATAAACTGAGCAAATTTCCGCTGGACTAAGCTGTGTATTAGAACTTTATGTCTCCTACTATTAATTTATTAGAATTTTAGGGTACCCCTAGATCCGCCCCTGCTTGGACCCCTGCTATTGTTGGGGGGCTTCACTCCCAATTTATTTAGACATTTAGACAGATAGCAACAATAAATACATAAAGAATAATGCTCTTGTAAAACACACAATTAGAGTAAAACATGCAATACAATTACAACCATTAGATGGAGGTTAATTAATGGTGGATATTGAGGGGAAAAAAGGTGCATGATTTCTAAATGGGTGAGACACACACAATTATATCTTAAATCCTACTACAAAATCACCCTTTCCATATCTTGAAAAATATCCCATGATTTTCTCCACAATTATTGACACACTCTCTCTCTCTAAATCACAATTTTTCATCTTCCTCCATATCTAATTTTTAGAGCATTAACGTCTCTTTCAGCCCCTCTTCATCTTCGTTCATATCTCATATCCGGATGCTATACTCGTACTCGTCTTCTCCCAAATTCACACCATTTCGTCTCCGGCATTCCAAGTAGGTGAAGCTTCGATTTTAGTTGCGTTGTTTGTAATTTCGGTTTGATTCATACTAGCAAGTTGTAATTTTATATTGAATCGATTAGTCATTTTGGTGATAAATCTTGCTCAAGTGAGTGATTATTTGGGATTGAATCGACAATATTCTTGTTTATAGTGTTTATTAGGGTTCATTTGATTACGTTCTATAAAAATTGTGATTTATAGTGACGATTGTGATTTATAGTGTTTATTAGGGTTCAGTTGATTACGTTCTATAAAAAATGTGATTTATAGTGACGATTGTGCTTGGTTTTAGGGTTTGATTACATTCGTTAGGATCTGAATTTGGGTATCAATGCAACTTGAAAAAGATCGACGGGAAGAGATCGTCGGGAACACATGTATGATTTCTCTCTTGGAATCTTTTTCAACTATTTACATAAACTTATTGATTACGAGGTAAAATGAATGTTTTTCATTTCTGTTTTACGTATGTCTAATGTGTTTTTCAGCATATTGATAACGGTTTTTAAGATAGCAAATAGATTGTTCTGTCTTTTGCATGTTGTACAATAGTGTTTTTCAATGATTATAAGACAACTTTTTTCACATATTAGATTTAAGTATGTAACGGTTTCTCTCTTTGAATCTTTTTCAAATATTTACACGAACTTATTCATTATAAGATGAAATGAGTGCTTTTCATTTATGTTTCATGTGTGTCTATTGTGTTTTTCTACATAGTGATAATAATTTTTCAAATACCAGATATTAGTTATTCTGTATTTTTCATGTTGTAGAATAGTGTTTTTCAACAATTACAAGACAACTTTTACAATAGTGTTTTTCATTTTGATAGTTATGCATTATATGATAAACACTTGTTCAACAATGTTAGCACATATTCATTATTCAAATTAACTCTTTCACTAATGCATGTATTATTATTCTACACAAAATATGCACTTATGCATAAATTATTATTCATATATGTGTGTTTTGTAATGCAGTTATTCAAGAAGCTAGGAGGATGAAATAGTAATGGATGAAGTTTGAAGACAAAGACAATTTTTTTTATCATACCAGTGTATATTGAAAAATATGTGTACTTTTTCAAACTTATTGTAGTATGTGTTCGAGTTGTAACAGTTCTTATTTTCATCTTATTCAATGCATTACATTTACATATTCAATGGTCACATAGCGTTCTAAATTTCATTTTCATTTTAATATGTAATGATTCCACTTATAATGAATTGATTTTCATGTGTTTACAAGTACTTATTCAACTTTAGTAATATATGAGCACATCAAATTAGAAAAAGATTCACAAAGCAATAAAACACGTTCAATTGTGATATTATTCAAACCATCGTACAAAGTTATTCAAACGTTGATTAATAGATTTTTAAAGATGCAGTAACGGTTTTTTAATTTTACGATAAAATATTTATTTAAAAAAAATCTTCTCAATTAAGATCCCTAAAATCATGGAATTTCCTTTAAAAAAATGTGGCTTTTTAATGTGGATCTTCAACCAACCCCCCTCCTAAAAATATGCTACCTTCCATTTTAAAATTAATTTTTGATTAATTCAATCTCTCTCTTCCTATTTTTCTTATCATGTTGCCTACTTAATCACCCTTGATTACCTTTGATCCAACGTCCCTCCTTAATCCGCATGTTGCACCATAAAACCTATTGTACCTGAGCGTCCCTCTACATAAATACATAAAAAAAATTCATATGTGCACACGTCAAGTCTATAAAGGTGGTCATTAAATAATGCGTTTTTTCCTCATAAGTTGCCGGGCGGATCGGAATAAGGAAATTTGGTAATGAATCAATGATTGTTTCTTTTACACGGCGGGCTAGCCTACGAGCTAGCAGCTAGTATAGACTCCATAGAGTAGGCAAATTTATACTCCGTTCGTTTCAAAATATATGACCATTTGGACATCGCAATGAATTAAGAAAAAACTGTTATTTCTATATTACCTTTATCAAATGTAGAGTTAATCATTTGTTTAGAAAAATATGAAAAAGTGTAATGATTATAATAAAGATAATTATTAAGGGTATAAATGGAAAGAGATGGGAAAAAATGTGAAATTGACAAGTATTACGAAACAAGAAAAAGTGTCCAAATGATCATGTATTTTGAAACGGATGGAGTAATACTCATAATTACACAACTATTTTATTTAGATATTTAAGTATTAGAGCATTAGAGGAATTTGAAAACTTCTTAAGTAGAAAAGGAAAAAATAAAATCAATAAATTTAGAATTTTATCAAAGAACATTCTTATGTACGGAGTATCAGAATAGGTTTCTTGTAGTAAAATAGGAAGAGGAAATTCCTATAAAAGCTGACAAAACTCTGATTTTATTTAAATTTTTTTAAACAAAAATATTAAGAAATTTTAAAGATTTATCCATTGTGGATGCTCTTAATACATGCTCCTTCCTTGTCAAATTATGTATTCATAAAATACGGTTTGCATGGTAATTAGTAAAAAGTTGAATAATCAATATATATTATAAAAGCCGTCCATTTTTGAGTCACCATGTTTTTTCTAATCCCATTGCATATTTGATAAAAATAGCTTTTATTTATGTTATTTCAGTTAATCTAATTATATTTCTTATTATCTATTTATGTAAAAGATATGATCAAATTTTCAAATTCTGCTAAAAAATATTCTATCTTTTTAATACTCCATCCGTTTCAAAAAACACGGTCTTTTAGACAGTTTATGCATATTAAGGAATTTTCATATTACCTAAACTACCCTTGTATCATAATAACAATCCTAACTAAAAGTCATGCATGTTGTTTATCAAAAAGTAAAAGCATTCTACTTTTTCAATAATTGAGGTTATCATGAGGGGCATATCCGGAAAGACCATTCTATCCTTTTTAATGTAAAAGATATACTCAAATTTTCACGCATATTCTATCCTTTTTAATATATCACTTAATTTAAAAACATGATTCTAATAAATATCTTGAATTTTCGAAATATAATTACTATGAACTAACTATATTTGATTTACTTAATTAAATTTAAAATTTTTAAGATAAATTTAAAATTATTTTAGTAGAAACACTAACTTTGTTACTTTATTATTTGATCTACTTGAATAAATTTAGCATTTTTAAGCTTAATGATCTACTAAATTTTTTTACCCATTATATTTGATTTTTTCTATCTTGATAAAAAATTTGATTTTTTATCCAAACAATAATTTCGATTTATATCTTGATAACGTACATCTTTTTTATAATTTTTACTTCTTTACAAAATAATCCTACAATTTTTTTTTCAAATTATACAAACGACCCTTATTTTCCTAATACAAACATACAAGTGGTCGTTTTTTAACCACCACATTAATTTTGACCCTACCTCATATATAAAAAAAACTAATTTTTATTATTGGCATTATATAGGGTTTTCCTTTTGAATTTCTTCTTATCTACTTATAAGAAAAAGCTTTTGTCAATTATTAATTCTAAAAGCATTATAGGGAAAACTCTTTCACAAACAAATTAAGAAAAATCTATGAATGTTGGATTCAACTTATATCTGTAAAGCAAGTAAATTTATGGTTTTTGACAATTTCTATTAAGTTTTTATAAACTTTATCAATTAATCACTTGATGAATTTTTTAATTTATGTTTACATTTATGATAGTCGTTATTAATATATGATTAAAATTTTAAGTTAAATATCAATCTATATTCTTATAATCAGGTTTTATAAAAATATACAAATGAGTGAAAAAGTTATGTCTTATATATATATATATATTTGTGAGTTATATGGAATTCAAAAACAATATCACTCTTTTTAAAAGATAAAAAACATGTTCATATAATAAAAATTATATATTATTTTCCATATAAATATATAATTTTATTTTAATACTTTTAAGTGAAATAGTCGAGGATAGCACGACAGGTTATATTAGTTAGGATAAGAGCATATGCAATGTAGATGGCCTTCTGTACTTACTCTAATCTAATTTTCCATATACATCAAGCACGTACATATTTTATGTCAATCAAACATTTTGAACAAATTTAACTACTCTAATGAATAATAATTTTTTTATATTTAGCCAAATTAGTCTAATTAAGAAATAAATAATTGAATTTTCTACATAAAATAACACTCCTTCCGTTTCAATATAGTTGTTCATATGACAACTTTTTCTTGTTTCACAATACTTTTCGATTCACATTTTTACCCATCTCTTTACATTTATATACGTAATAAGTATATCTATCATCATCAATATATTTTTCATATTTTCTTACACTGATATTTAACTCTATATTTATAGGGGTAATATAGGAAAACCATTCTTTCTTAATATGTGTAAAATGTTCAAATTGACAGCTATTTTGAAACGGAGGGAGTAGTATTTTTCAACAATAACAAAAATAATTACCTAATTACATTATTACAAAACATTTTTAAGTAAAAAAATATTTCAATCATCTCCATAATATAAATTGTTATGATCCATTCCATGATAAAGAAAATGAAAAAAAATGGAAGGTTTATGTGAAAAAGGCAAAGTTAGACTTTTTTTATAGATTAGAAAAATTATAAGCATTGGTTTATATTTTTTTTTGTAAAAAACAATATCACATGTTTCTTACCTCATAATTAAAACTTAATATTTGTGAATGGGAATGAAATAAATAAAAGTCACTTTGACCACAATGTCAACAAGTAATTGGGTGTTGATGTTTTTTAAGTCCTCTACAAAAGGAGCATTTCAAATAACTCTATTTGATTTACACCCAAAAAAAATAACTCTCTTTAAAAGAGGATCCTCTTTTATTTATTCATAACAACAAGGATCTCTTTTGAGAGGAGAGAGAGTGTAGGGAGGAGGATAAATCATCCCCATTGCACATTTTTTTTTTTTTGAAAAGGTAAAGATTAGGAGGCCGCCCTTACGGGGGGCGTCCTAGAGCATCCTTTCGGATGAGAACACGTAGTTCTGGTAATATTGAGATGGTAGTGCTCGGGAGACTATGGCCCATTTTTGCAATCAGGTCGGCCACAATATTACAGCATCTACCCACATGAGAAATCTTGACAGTTTCGAATTTTAGTAAAGAGACCATTATGTCAGATCTTAAAATTTCTATTTCCCATGGACATCGTCCAATATTTTGAACTGCTTTAATTACCGTTAGGTTATCCCCTTCTATTTCAATTTTGTTTAATCCTAGTTGTCTTGCTCTTCTCAGTCCGTCTCGAAATGCTAATGCCTCGGCTTTGAGAGCCGAGATCTTTCGATACTTGGTTGTTGCAATATCAATTATCTCAGCTTGAGTTCCCCTTATTATGGATCCAGTTGTTGCCGTTCCATCTACTAGCCTTGATCCATCCACATTTATCTTGAAGAAACCATTAGTCGGCTTTTGCCAAGTCTTATTTCTCTTATGTCGTTTGTGCGTGTTTGTGTTGTTGTTTGTTTGGGGACAATCCTCTTCATTCCAGTGCTTTGCTTGTAGCCAATTGTGAATTTGTGTTTTTATATATTGTGCTAAGTCTGGGATTATATCAGTTGACTCTGGTTGAAAAGTCATTTTGTTTCGTTGATACCAAACCGCCCACCAGATTGTTGCTAGTTCTGAAAATTCTTCATTTGTCATTCTTTGTCGTAACTCCTCAATGATTATTTTTGGGCTTTGTGAATTCGTGTTGATCTGCTGGAGTAATTGCATAGTTTTTGTGTTAATCTGTCTTGTAATCTCTTTTGTATGACTACAATCAATGAATAAGTGTCTTGTGCTTTCATATGTACAAGCGCACATGAGGCAACCTCCGGGTATCGAAATCTGTTTTTCCCGTAGTCGGTCTTTTGTTGGTAATCCATTATTAATCATTTTCCATAAGAAGTTTTTAACTTTTGGGATAATATTTAATTTCCATATCCATCTGTTGTCATTTCCATGGTACGAGTCTATTTTTGTTATGCCCATTGCACATGCTCTAATGTATGAAAATAAATGAGGATAATTTTATAATATTATAGAGCTAAAAAGTTTTAAAAAATGGTAAAGTTGATGAGAAAGTTGAATAATGTGGTAATATATAACATTAGATGAGGATAACTTTGTAATTTTATAGGAAAAGTGATACAGGTGATGGAAAAGCTGGGTAATGGAGCTAATATATGAGATTGAATAAGAGTACTATTATAAGAAAAATATGATAAAACAAAACATTGAAAAAATGAACAATCTTATTCGGACAACCAAAATGGAAATATAGTCAAACTTTTACGGACAGAGGGAGTAAATAATTTTTTCTGTTTGCATTCTCTACTTGTATGTTTTTTACAAATAGATATCATTTCACTTAAATATGTTCTATTAAACTCTAATCAAATAATTTTGTTCTATTGAATCCCTCGTTAGTAGAGGTGTCAAACAGGTCGGGTCGGGTGGATTCGGGTTCGGTCTTTTCGGGTTCGGGTTGAGTACGGGTTCGGGTCAATCGGGTTACAGGTTAAGCCGGGTCGGGTCTTGACAGGTTATCGGGTGGGTTCGGGTCGACCTAACAGGTCAAGAATTTGAATTTTTAATGATTATTAAAATAATGTTATGATTAAATAATAATATTTAATAATAAAATATTATTTTTAATAGATTTTTATAATAATATTTTATTTATAATAGGTTTTATGATAAAATATTTACAATATAATATATTTATTCTACATATATATAATATATCGGGTCGGTCGGGTCGGTCTCGGGTTTCAACCCAATCGGGTTCGGGTTAATCGGGTTCGGTTTTTTTCTTTGCTCGCTACTATTCGGGTCGGGTCTCAACCCAAAAATTTTCGGTCGGTTCGGGTCGATTTTTCGGGTCGGGTCAGGTTTTGACAGCTCTTACTAATCTTTTGCTGCATGAAACAACCTTATATTGACTTGACACCCATAATGAATGATTAATATTACGACCAATTAAGCCAATTATGTACACTTTTTTCAAAAGCGTACATAATTTATTCATATATTAAGCCAATTATTTAAGCCAAACCTTAAGTCATCCTAGCATCATCATCCGATCACTCATCCATTGAATGTGCCTGATTTCCGTGTGATTATATAGATTCATATATCTAATTACGCTATTAATTATTTAATCTACCTTCCAACATTGTCACAGCAGTAACAATACTTCTCGATTCATGAACAATTAATATTTCACAGCGATGCTAAAGCTGGATGCATGGGCACGTGAGCTAGTCAATATGGTACGGTCAGCGGCTAGAATCCGTGGCATAACCTTGTTCACAAACTAATCATATCACGACCTCGGTTTTCACTAGGTGTTCACAAGCTAACCATACTCGTATTAAAATATGTTGTATTATATAATTAATATTGTATTCAATCTTCAATATCAAATACTTAAATCATTGATTACTCACTGACGTATAAACTAATAGATCACTATATTTAAACATTTTACATTTATACAATGTCTTTTGTATATTTTAATAACCTATGATTCATACTTACTATTCAATATCAAGCATCTAAATACACATAATAACAATTTGTTTGAATCTAAATAAACCTAACTTTTGCTAAAAAAAAATACACATGACTTTGTATATTCACACCTAACATGCGTCAAAATTAAATATGCGTTCTAATAAAATGAATATAATATACATTTCTCGTTGTACAATATATGTTTCTTTTGAGCCTTTTCTAAACAAGTAATACAAAACACATGTACATCAATAAATTCAATGAAACGACATAATTTTATTTGGGTTCTTGCGCACTCAGATTTTTTGTTTTCGCACAACATTTGCGCGCAACCAACCAGCTGTTGCGCAAGCCTAAGGTGCGCGGAAGGGTTAAATCGGAATGTCGAGGCAGCCCAAAGAGGTGACATCACGAGCCTAGGGTGCGCGGCATGAAGGGCAAAGCTGCATGCGTCACAGTCGGAGAAGGCACAAAAATGGTGCGAAGACCCATTGCACACGAGGCAAGCCTGCGCGGAAACTAAAGTAAACTCGAGCGCCGTTAGGCCCAAAGCGGTGCAAAGGCCCATGGCGCGCGAGCCTAGAGTGTGTGACACCTAGGTCAAAGTTGGGTGTCGTTGGTCATTGTCTTCCGGTTTGCGAATCTCGATTTGTTGCGTGATCCACAGTACACCATACCTACGAAAAATGTCCGAAGGCGAGCAACACAACCCAACCAGCGATCCATTATTGCGCGACGCTTCATCAATGGCGTCACTTGCTCCCCTAGTCGCTCCCCTTCGGCGTCCCCCGCTCCACCGAACTGAGTGGTAATTTGGATAATCGGTCGGGTTTCGGTTGGATAATTCGGTTTCGGGTTATTCGGATGTGAACAACATCGGGTATAAACGGATAATCGGGTGCATTCGGGTCGGGTCAGATCGGGTCGGATATTCAAATTGTCGGATAACTCGGGTTAGCGGGTTATAACCGGTTAATTTAATTCAGGTTTCGGTTCAGTCGGTTTCGGGTTGAGTCGGTTTTTTCAATTTTTGATCGAATCGGATTTCGGTTTAAACGGTTTTCGGTTGAATCGGTTTCGACTGAATCGGTTTCGGTTGAATCGGTTTTTGTTAAATCAATTTTTGATTGAATTGAATCTCAATAGAATTGTGTTTGTATAATTAGGTTTTGATAGTTCGAATAGTGAATCAATTTAATTATGATTTAACTATATTTTAAGTAATGCATTTTTTCTATATTTCTAATGTACAACATAAGCATATATCAATATAATGATATTAATATCTACAAGATCTTATACATTCTCAAAATTAAATCATATTCATTCTCATGATCATATTCATATACCAATAGATAAGATCTTATATTTTGTCAAACAAATATATCTTTAGTAATGAGTGATAATATTAAATTATAAATATCTATCATATTATGATCAACAATTTTAAAATAACAAAAAAAAATCATTATTCAGAAATACATCATTATAAAATCTCTTACATTTGCAATTTTGTATTACACTTTATACTAACAATATATTATGTTTTACATTCTATTATATAGAATATCATACTATGTTCGGATTGTTTACGATATCATATATATATAATTATTGGGTACAATCGGATTCGGTTGTTTTGGATGTCGGGTATAATTAGGTTCGGATTGTTTCGGGTTTCAGATATAACTCGGTCGGGTATATTCGGGTCGGGTTATTCCGATTTCGGTTTGAAATTGGATTGAGATTTTCGGATGTAATCAGATTCGGATCATTCTTAATCGGGTTACTTATAGCTCTAGGTCAAATTCGTTCGGATTGAGTCGGTTTCGGATTTGATTTGGTAAAAAGAATTTTCGGATCTCGGTCGGTTCTCAAAACGGATAATTCGGTCGGTTAGTTCGGATTGGGTCAGAATTTGCCACCCCTGGAAGTCTGGAACCGAGGCTAATGTCGCTCAACCTAAAATCGGACGACCGCCTTCGACCGCCCAAACCTCCGCAATCGCGGGTTGAATTGCAAGCCACATTGCAGGTCGACCTGACCCGACCCGACCTGTTGAACACCCATATTGTATGGTATAGGTTGTTATTAATTAATTTGTTAAATTTACTATAATAATTACAAATAAAATCATATGTCTACTTTCTTCAAAGTGAACTTATTGTTCGGATTATAAAATAATATAATTTTCGTATATCACATTTACATAAAAAATATTTTATTTATATGTTAGCATTTTATACATACATAAATATTTCAATGATTGAGAATAAATGTCATATAAGAATATAAGATGCATTATCAATTTTATTAGAAATTTATAAAAATCTTTCTTCATTTAAATTAAGTTTCATAAACTAATTGATATAATTACATTAATAAGATTAAATAAAAACCTGGATTAATTTAGTATTATATAAAAAACATAGAGAATGTTTAATGAAATAAAAAAGAAAGCCAAACTATCTTTTATATATGCTCTATTAAATCAGATTGATGTCAATGTCAAATAAAAATATTAACTGTAGGTGGGTAATTTACCGCCATAAATAAGGATAATATTTCCGCCAGCCAGGTAAGCATATCTAATAAATATCTTTATTAGCCTACTAAATCCTGGCGGTTATCAAGTAGTTGGAAGATTCTATCCTATTTAAGAAGATAGAATTATTGATTGGGCTCCAAGGAATTAACCCTAGCCCTCTCTCTCCACTATAAATACATGGCTTGGCCATGTAGAAAAGAGATACAAAAAAACTATCCTAGAGGGGCTGATAATCGCTCGCCCTGACTCTAGAGGGGTTGATCATCGCTTGTGATCACCCTATCCTACGTTTTTCTCTCTACAGTTTACTCTTGCGAATACTCTACTGACTTAGGCATCGGAGGTGGATTGTGGGGTCCCCGCCCCCTTTGTCCATTGTTTTGCAGGTTTAGGTCATTGAAGGAGGCTTGGAGAAGAAGGTCATTGAAAAAGGAATTGAGACTTGTACACCGAGATATTTCATGTACTAACATTCACGAATCATATATCTTAATTATAAAATCTATCTGTTATCTAAAACGTAATCAGTATGCAATGTTACGATTATATTTAGTGTAAATATATCATCTAATCTTTTTAATAATATTTTTATTGAGATTTAAATATGATATGTTAACAAAAAAATATTTAATATATTATCTATTAAGAGTAAGATGTGACGTAAAAATAATGGTAGAATTTTCTACCATTGATGATTTAAAAAATAAAATTTAGGTAAAAGTATGAAAATTAACTTATATTTAATATACTATTTAGTTAAATGAGTAAAAATGATAATATTATTATCTTATTATTAAGTGATAAGACTGAGATTTATATATTTAGCGTAAATAGATTTTGGTTTAAGTGAGGAATAGTCTTATGGCGATGACAATTCCTTGTGGTGAGGAGTAATCTCATCCATTAGATTTAACTTCTTAGCATGTATAAGTGGTCTAGATATGTTTTTTTTCTTGAAATGTTTTTTATGTTTTCGATATTATTTTTCTTTTCTGAAAAATATTCTTAGAACACTTAAGTATGACATTTTAATTTTTTATAAACTAAGAGTTTAAATTGATATACCAAAAGTTTGTTTTGTAAATATTACGAGTATAATTTTCAATATTATATGAGTTCATTTTTTGCTTACTATTAGTTCAAAATTATATAACTTTTGAGCTCTTTTTTTTTTTTGTATAATTCCATTTCACAATATAAAGTTATTTTATTTTAATATTTAACTACTTTAAAAATATTTTTTGCTACAAAATAACAATTATAATACATAAATAAGACAATTCCTTTTTATTAGTAAAATTTTATTTTATATATGTTGTCAGTTCATTTTTTCATTTTATATGAGTTCATTTTTTAGATTATTCATTTTTACGAAAAATAAAAAAATAATTTTTTTTTTTAAAAAAAACTTAAATAAAAGTAATTACAATAAAAATTGAAATAAAATTCATAGGATTAAAATATCCTTTTTACAAAAAAAAATAACGATTATAACCCATACATGTGGTAGTTCAACTTTTATTAACCAAAAGATCATTTTTACTATGTGAAAAGTTCAATTTACATGTACTAGAAGCTCAATTTTGCAATTTGTACGGGTTTAATTTTGTGTACAACAAATTCACTTGTTTCTATTGTTAGTATGATTTTTATATTATTGGATATTTTGAAAACGAAAATAAATCAAAAAATTTAAAAATTATAAAGATATTAATATTAATATTTTCAAAAATAAAAATAATTTGGAACATCCCGCTAAGGTGGGGATTCCCTGGGTAAATTTGGTTGTTGTTTTTTAATCTGGAACATCCATTACGTGATAAGGAGTTAAACAATGGGTGAAGCTACTCCTCACCATAAGGGGTTGTCCTTACCACAAAAGTGAGACGACTAGAAACAATCAATTGTGTGGAGAAATTACAAACGAATTTCCTGTTCATCCTACTATGCATTTTAGTTTAATGGGTATAGAATCATAGATGCATTTTCGAACTAATTAGTAGGTATATTCAAATATTTTACAATTGTACAAGTTATTGTATATTCAAAGCTTTATGCATTCATATACAGAGAGGGGATCAGGTGAGATCAACCCTTAAAATGTAAAATGAGATCAAATCTCATCCGTTAGATATCCAGAATTCAATGGTCCGGATTACCTCCATTTTTTAAGCCCTTTTTATATGTAAGGGGCATTTTTTGTCTTTTTCTACTTCTAATCCTTTTTTGATCGACCTTCTGCTTCGTTCGTACCCAACTTTTTCAATCGTTCTCCTTCGGAAATCGCCATACATCCATCGCTCTTCCCCCAAGTTCATCCATTGTTCTTCTTCAACATGATTCTCTTCAATTCCCTTCTCCAACAAAATTTAATATGATTTCTTTGACCTCTAATTCCATTCTTATGGATTTAGGTAGATGATTTCAAATTTTGAAACTTGTTATTTTTTGAACTTCTATTGTGTTTATAATTGTGAAACTCTAATTCCATCCATTGTTCGTACCCAACTTTCCCTCTTTTTTTGTGCCTTTGGTAGGCTTAGTATTTCCGGCAATTGCAATGGCTACTTTATTTCTTCATGTTCAAAAAAACAAGATTGTTTAGGCTGAATGGTGAGGCAAAATCGAATTTTTTCAAGACTTAGACTTGATTGAATCATAACCCACATATCTATTTTTTTCTTGGAAAGTGAAATATGGTAGAATGCATGATTTCTTTCAAACACAAGTGCAATACGTGCGAAACTTGCTTGCTATAGGGGTAAATTTTTTTCACTTTTTAAAATTAATAGATCACGGGTCAGTTCCGTTATTAGTCTATAGATGTTTTCACTTTAATTTGCTCTCTTTTATGTGAACTTGTTAAATTTGCATTGTGGAAAGGTTATGACAACATGAACAACTCAATTTTGATGGTTTCGATTGAATAGCTACGGCGAAAGTTCATTCTTGTCTTGTTGCCCACCATGTGTTCGACAAAATGACTCAACACATGTGCCTTAGTTTAGATGAACCGTTTCATGGCTGTCAATGAACCTTTCCTTGAAAACTTATGAACCATAATGACATTCATTGTGAACCAAAAGAATAAACGTATTTGCCCGTTTGTAGTACTCATTATGTGTTTCATGTTACTTCACACATAGCTTTTACGTTTCTTTTGTAGATTGTTTATGTCTTTTACATTGCAAATTAACAATTTCGATTGAATAGAGAGGTTGAAAGCATATGCTTGTCTAATTGTCCACCATGTGTTCGACAAAATGCCTCACATGAACCGTTTTATGGGTTTTAATGAACCTTTCCTTGAAAATTTATGAACCATAATGAGATTCTTTATGAACCAAAAGAAGAATCGTATTTGCACATTGTAGTACTCAATATGTGTTTCATGTCGCTTTACACATAGCTTTACATTTTTTTGTTGATTGCTCCTCAAACTCGGGTCATTCTAACATGTCTAATTAAAATGGTGATGCTAGTATGGATGGAGTTTCATCGAAGAATTTTCATAATAATAGGAGTACCATTAGTGAAGCCCCATTGGAGGATGTTGAGAACGATACGATGCCTACATTCTTCACTTATCACAAGATTGTTCTTATTTCATTACTACTTGTACGGTTGAGTATAAATCTCAAACAATGTTTTGTTATGTGTGTTTGAGGATTAAGTTATTGTCTATGCACTTTAACATTAAATGAACTGTATAATTACACAACGTGGGCCTACAAGTGAAACACAATGAACCAAGTTCCTTTCTTTTACACAATTTACGCATTTTGTCATATATGAACCGAATGATTCAAATTCATGAACCATTATGTCGAATCCAATGAACCAAACAAATAAACTTCATGAACTTAAAAAACAATGAATTCAATATTTTTCTTTTATACACTTTACGCATCTTGTCATATATGAACCGAGTGATTTAAAATTTTGAGCCATCACGTTGAAGACAATGTACCAAACCATTAAACTTCATGAACCTACCTTCTATTGCACAAGGAACCTTACAAGTGGACCACAATGAACCTACAAGTGGAACACAATGAACCTACAAGTGGTACACAATGAACCTTTTTGGTCAAAATTAGTTTATCTACAAGTTTGCCACCGCTTTTTCCTTATCCTTATTTCCTCATTTAATCTCTACCATTAGATCTGAAAGATCTAACGGTAAAGATTGTTTCTCATTTTACACTATAAGGGTTGTTCTTACTAGAACCAAACTATACATTCATTTGGCAATTGTATATGTTATTCATATATTCGAATTTTTGGCTACTTATACCCAAACTAATCGTAGATATAATCAAACCCTTTACATTGTAAAATGTTTTCCATATATTTAAAATCACAAGTATTCATATTCACTCTTCAATACCGGACATTCAACTAATATGTAACGATATTCAAACATTTTACATTTATACAATATTATCGTACATTTAAAAAATCATGTATTCGTACTATCTATTCCATAACAACTATGGAGTATTTAAATACACATAACACCAATTTGTTTGAATCTGAATACACATCCTTTCCTATATTTATATTTTATAATGTCAAATTGTATATACTAGTTGAATATGTTCTCTGATTCTCATTTCTCCACGACATCCTATTATCTTTACCCTTATCTTATTAAAAGTTATAAGTAATCTATCAAAAACACACATATACTGATGTATATAGTTTTCAACGAGGGATTCTGTCGCTACTACATTGACATGGGCATGGACATGGACATGCACGCACAAAACACGCACAAATTAATAATAATGGTATCATCACTATATACTAAAACGGAGGTTAAAAATAATATTTAACACGACAAATGTCAACTTCTTATTGGACCGAATTACCTATCAATAAAAAAATAATATAATTTGTTTAATTGGTTGAAATTTCATTGTAGACCGCACATTAGAACTCTTCTTATCTACTAATTTTCATTTTAAAAATTTTTCTACATAACTTTTCTCGAAAAATTCTTATCTACTAATTTCAATCAATCTTAGTTTTTTTTTTATAAAATTGTGCCCTTTAACAAGATAATTAAAATAATAATTTGAAAAAACATATGTCAACTTCAATTAAATTCACAATTAAAACTATAATCCATAAACATTAAAATAAATCCTACAAATCTTAGGAGCATGCATTCAATCCTTATATATAAATTATAATTCTATAAATCTTTATTTGGTTATAAGAATATATTATAGTAGATATATTGAATCATTAAAATAAATCCCATAAGAAACAAATAAAATAAAATAATTAATGTTTTTATATCAAACTATTATTTTGAATAATTTTATATAAATTTAAACTAAGTTTTTTGTTAAATCAAATTCGTGTTTTTAATGTATGAGACTAATACTAGTCTAAGTCTAAATTAAAGGGAAAGGAATGAAAGAAACTATATAGAAACGTGTGGCAACGGGAAACTTAACGCGTACGTTGGAAGTGTTTGACTAGTACACATTCTCTCTTATACACTTTTTGGTGTTAGTTATTGATCCCAACACAACTTCACGTGCAATATCATACACATTGAATGGGCTGGGTACTTGGCTGTCAACACATGTTAGACATATATATCGCCCGCCCCTATATATAAACTCCAAGCTTCTCCAACCACAGCATACTTTTCACTTCATTTTGTTTTATCCTTTATTATTTTCGCTACATGCAAAAACTTGCCCTAAAATTTCTGTTTTTGTTTTTTAGCATTATTTTTCTCAATAAGTTGAGCATTTTTGTAGGAGATCAGATAATGACACTAGAAGCTGTGGTCTACCAGCAAAACCACACCAACAATGACAATAATCACAATATTGATCTCTACAGCTTACTAGAAAGCTGGGACTGGGATTTCAACTTGCCCAAACAGGATCCACAACAACTCCAAGACCATGATCATCATTGGGATCTATCACTCCCATTAACGGCGCCTTCTTTTAGCAACATCGACGCCAACACCTTGCCACCAACGCAGCCGTGGGCGCCCACCACCTCCACGTCCTCAACACGGCCCAAACGACGCCGTCCAAGAACAAGCAAGGTGATCAACAAGGATGACCTTGAGAGCCAGAGGATGACACACGTTGCCATGGAGAGGAACCGCCGAAGGCAGATGAATGAGTATCTTTATGAGATTAAGTCATTGATCCCAGCTTCTTATGCTCAAAGGGTCTCTCTCTCTATCTTTTTTCCCCTCTATTAGTTTCTAAGTTAGTGTTAGTGCTAGCTTCTAATTAGACATGTTTGAACAGGGTGATCAAGCTTCGGTTGTGGGAGGAGCTATAAACTTTGTGAAGGAGTTAGAACATCATCTGCATTGTCTTCTTAGTGCTCAGAAGATGCAAACCAATTACCATAATCCTGAGCTCTTTGGGGCAGCTAACGTGGAGGTAACAATGGTAGATAGGTATGCTAATCTCAAGATCAGATTGAGTAAGCACCCGAATCTGCTGATTCGTATGGTTTCCGGGATTCAGAGTTTGAGACTCAGCATCATGCACCTTACCATCAGCTATGTTGATCACTATGCACTTTACTCTATAATTGTTAAGGTACGTTTTTCCTATTTGAAAACCATTAACACCTACTATATATATGATAATAGAATAGATGTACAAAAATGTTTTATACTAAGGTCTTCTAATGATACTATACAGGTAGAAGATGATAGCGAGGTAAATTCAGTGGATGAGATTGTCACAGCAGTGCATGGGTTGCTAGGTAGAATCGAGGAAGAGACTCGGTCGAACCAAGCATAATAATTAATTACAAGATCATTTTGTCGCTAATTCGGTCTATTTATGCATCGTTGGATCTTATGTCTTTTTAAACATATGATTCGAATCAGATCGATGCTTTATATGTTCCGTCCTTTCCTTTATCTAATCCAGTTTCTTCATACTTCTTTCTCTCAACAAATTCTTGAGCAATTGATTGCATGTATAGGTAGGGATCGTTGTTTGCAAGTAATAGAAGTCATGATTTTTGGTATATCCTACCTTGTACAAAAAAATAATAATAATAGAAAAATATAAAATAAAATGCGTCTCAGAGCTAGTCAACTAACTGTTTGAGCGGGTAAGTAGTAGCTCTCGATCTTCTCTTAGATCTATCAATAATGGAGTTAACTTGAGCTGGAAACAACAAATGAAACCTAGTGATGAAAGACCATTCGGTAAATGATACGCACACCACCGAACCAAAGTCGAGGCAGCTCGTGAGAGACGTGCACCCTTGAGATTTCGAGACCAATATTAGTTAATTTAGTGTTTGTTTTAATTTATTTTGGATTGTTTTTGGATTGTTTTAATTGATGTAATTTTGAACTAGAGTTTTACTCTCTTCTCGGGTTTTCTTGCGGGTTCTTTTCCCCGAGTCGTAATTTTATTGAACCCGTAGGGCATAGCTTATAAACCCCTTTGTAAGCTAATGAGGAGTTAATGAAAATTATCTCTTTTGCCCTAATCTCTCTCTTTTCTCCCTAACCCTAAACTCCTCGAGCGTTGCTCGCCTATCCCCTTTCCTGCTGGATCGTTACCTTGCTCGGCAAGGCTTGTTACGCTGCCAATCCGGTACCGTAACAATTGGTGCTTTCACTCGTTGAACTCTATACCATGAGTTCGGACGCGGGTGGTTCGACCGACCCCATCACCGCTGCCCTGGAGCGTCTGACGGCGTCACATGAAAACTTCAATTCCAACCAAGAACGCCTCACGGCCGCTCAAGATCGGATGGCCGCCACCATCGAGATGCTACGGAACGGCCTCGCGTCTTCCCTTCAGTACCAAGGCGAGCTCGCGCGCCAACACGAGCAACAACGGCTTCGGGTGGATCAGTTGCAAGCCGCCGCCCAGGCACCACCCGCAGTCGCCACCGGCGCCAATGCGGTCCCTTTAGCCGCCAATGCGCCGCTGTACGTGCCTCAACAACCGGCCGCCCATGCTGGGCTGCCACCGCTCAATCCGGTCCCTGTTCCGGCAGGCCTTCCTCCGCCGATACAGCCGCCACAGAACCATCCGGTTGGCGATCTGCCTGCCGGCGCATTACCCCCAGTTCAAGACGTGGTCCCTCTCGTGCCCGCGCCGGCTGCCCATCCCAACGTCGACATCAGGGCGCCACCGGGTCACGAAACCCTACCACGGATTCGGATCGATGCCCCACGCTTCAACAGATCCGACCCGCAAGGTTGGGTCTTTAAGGTTCAAGGCTACTACGATTATTTTCACACGTCCGAATTTGATCGTCTTCGCCTTGTGAGCCTCCTCATCGATCATCCGGCATCCGAATGGTACCAGTATTACCGCCAGAACAACTTGGGTGGCACGTGGCAACAATTTTTGGTGGATGTACGGCAGAGATTCGAACCACAGTTCTATCAGGATTATGTGGCTGCATTGTCCAAGTTGCATCAAAAGACGACGGTATTGGCCTACCAAACCGAGTTCGAGGCCTTACTCAATCGAGTCCGCGGGGTGCCCAAGCCGCTCTTGATCTCCCTGTATAAGTCCGGCCTCAAACAGCCCGTCCAACGGGAATTGAACCTTCGCGCACCGACGTCTCTTGCGCAAGCGTTCGCCTTAGCTCGGGAACTTGCAGCGTCTCATGAGGATCTGGCGGCTACACAGCAAACAAAACGGTGGAACCCCACACCGTTTCGCGCAGGCGCAGGCTCGTCCACAGCCTCGGCTCAACCGAACCCACAACTCCCACCAACCCCTGCGTCGACAACCACAGTGGCCAACAACCCCAATTTACCTTTCCGGCGCTTGACTCGGGCTGAACGCGTGGAACGGTCTTCAAAAGGGTTATGCTGGAATTGTGACGAGCCGTTCAGCGCAACCCATCGTTGCAAAAACCGGATGTTTACTTTGTTGGGTCCTGACGACGAGGATGATGAGGACGAGACACCGGCGGTCGAGGACGCTCAGCTCGCCATCACAGCTGTCGTCTCGAATGCCATGACCATGGATGGCTTCGCCATACCGAAGTCCTTGAAGCTGCAGGGATTTATCAATGACCAGCCCTTGCAGGTCTTGATCGATAGCGGAAGTACGCACAACTTTGTGCACCCGAAAGTGACTGAAGACTTGTGCCTACAGCTCACGAAAATTCCCGCTTTTCATGTGTATGTAGGCAATGGTGAGTCTCTCGTTTGTGATCACAAGTGTTTGGCTACTCCCTTAATTTTGCAAGGACAGGAATTTTCTGTGGATTTGTTTGTCTTGCAGATACATGGACCTCAATTGGTCCTCGGCGTTCAATGGCTCCAAACCCTCGGCAAGGTCACACACGACTACGCCAACATGACGATGGATTTTGTCCTCCACGGGAAGAAGATGTCGTTGTGTGGTGACCGCCAAGAACCATGCTTGATATCCATGCACGCACTTCAGGCCTTGTATGACTCTGACGCCATCGCGCAGTGCTACGAGCTGGTGCCCATGGGCACGGACAGCGAGGTCCTGTCTGCCGCGCCTACAGCCACCTTTCCGGACGATATTCCGGGTGAAATAGCGGTTGTCCTCCAGGCTCACGCAGGCGTCTTCGAGCTGCCAACCGGGCTGCCTCC
Source organism: Polygonum aviculare (assembly GCA_934048045.1). Taxonomy (NCBI): domain Eukaryota; kingdom Viridiplantae; phylum Streptophyta; class Magnoliopsida; order Caryophyllales; family Polygonaceae; genus Polygonum; species Polygonum aviculare. The sequence continues at coordinate 11,106,254 of OW204023.1, read as the reverse complement.
TCGGCGAATGTGGGATCACCGCATTCATTTGCCTCACAACGCTAAGCCGGTGAACGTCAGGCCATACCGTTATCCGTACTTTCAAAAGTCGGAAATCGAGCGCCAAGTAAAAGATATGCTCTCCCAAGGCATTATTCAACACAACACCAGCCCATTCTCCTCACCCGCCCTCCTCGTCAAGAAAAAGGACGGTTCCTTCAGGTTTTGTGTTGATTACAAAGCTTTTAATTCTGTTACTGTGACTGATAAGTTTCCGATTCCGACTACAGATGAGTTATTTGATGAGCTAGGTCAGGCGGTTTACTTCACCAAACTCGACTTGCATTCCGGATACCATCAAATCCGCATGCACACCGAGGATATTTACAAAACCGCTTTTCGGACTCACGATGGTCACTTTGAGTTCTTGGTCATGCCTTTCGGCCTCACGAATGCTCCATCCACCTTTCAGGCCGCCATGAACAGTATTTTTGCGGAGTTTCTACGGGAATTTGTCATCGTCTTCTTCGACGATATTTTCATATACAACTCGTCTCTCGCACTGCATGCCCAACACCTTGATACAGCCTTGGAGATCCTGGAAGCGAATCGCTTCTTTGTCAAGGGTTCTAAATGCACATTCGGGGCGACTAAAGTGGAATATCTGGGAAACATTGTCTCGGCAGGAAAGCTGATGGCCGATCCTGACAAGTTGTCGGCAATGGCCGACTGGCCGACTCCACATACTATCCGCCAGTTGCGTGGGTTTCTGGGACTGACGGGCTATTACCGCAAATTTATCCGCAATTATGCCACATTGGCGGCACCTCTCACTGCCTTGCTCCAAAAAGATAAGTTTGCTTGGACCCCTATCGCTGATGATGCTTTTCAGTTACTTAAGAAAACCATGCTCTCTCCTCCTATCTTACAATTGCCAGATTTTACCAGGGAATTCGTCCTCGAAATTGACGCTTCGGATCACGGCATAGGGGCGGTCCTCCTGCAAGCCGAGCACCCTATATCGTTTTTCAGCAAAACATTAGGGGTTCGCCGGCGCGGTTCCTCGGCCTATCATCGGGAGTTGTTCGCTATTGTATCGCCTGTTCAGAAGTGGCGCCAGTATTTGTTAGGCCGGGAATTTGTCATTCGTACAGATCAGAAAAGTTTGAAGGAGCTTTTGCCTCAGGTGATACAAACGCCGGATCAACAATTTTTCATACGGAAATTAATGGGCTACAAATTCCGTATTGAGTACAAGACAAGTGCTAGTAATCGGGTAGCGATGCTCTCTCTAGGCGCATGATTGATGAGGAGCCAGAGATCCGCCAATTTCTTTCTTTTTCCTGCCCTATGCCGGAACTGCTGAAACAAATTCGGGCGGAAAATGATACATTGCAAGATCTGCGTGACTTGCACGCCGCGGCTCAGAGTGGGACGTTACAGCATCCGTTCCATATCCATGACGGCTCCCTTTACTATGATCACAGGCTCGTAATTGGTCGGGAGTCGCCTCTGAAAGCCGAGATACTTAATGAGTTTCACGCCTCACCAAGTGCAGGCCATCCGGGCATTGATCGTACTTTTCGTAGAGTTACGGAGGTATTTTATTGGCCAGGTATGAGGCGTGACGTCAAGCACTTTGTAGACTCCTGCCTCGTCTGTCAATCTACGAAGTACAGTACCAAGAAGCCGGCAGGGCTACTGCAACCCCTACCCGTTCCGGTGCAGGTGTGGGACGAGGTTTGCATGGATTTCATTACCGGGTTGCCCGCATCACATGGGTTCACGACTATTTTAGTGGTGGTAGACAGGCTATCGAAGTATGCACACTTTGGCGGACTTGGTACGTCGTATGACGCTCCCAAGGTGGCCGCGCTGTTTGTCGAGATAGCCGCCCGTCATCATGGTGTTCCGGCTACGATCTTGTCCGACCGGGACGTCATCTTCACTAGCGCTTTCTGGCATGAATTACACCGTTTGAGCGGTACCACAGTGCGACATAGCACCGCTTATCATCCACAGACGGACGGGCAGACCGAGGTCCGTAATAGAGGACTCGAGCAGTACTTGCGCGCGTTTACGCATGGTCGTCCGCGTAAATGGGCTACATATTTGCCTTGGGTGGAATTAGCTTTGAATTGCACATATCATGAAGGGCTGCGCATGACCCCGTTTCAGGCTCTTTATGGCTGACTTCCGCCTCCCTTGATTCGTTGCACGGTGCCGAGTGAGAAGCAGTCTGCCGCCGCAAACGAGGTACGTGATCGCACTGAGGTCATTGACATGTTACGTAGCAATCTTAAGAAAATGCAACAACGCATGATGGCTCAAGCAAATACCCACCGCCGAGATGTTGAGTTCGCAGTCGGGGACTTGGTGTTGCTTAAGCTCCAGCCGTACCGACAACACTCGGTTGCTCGGCCCCTGTCTCACAAGCTGAGTCGCCGATTTTATGGGCCGTTCGCTGTCACCGAAAGGATTGGAAAGATTGCATATCGGCTGGCTCTTCCAGACAACGCAAAGATCCACAATGTCTTTCATGTATCCATGTTGCGTCCTTTCGTGTCTTCATCCAATACGCCTGTGCAACCAAGCTTCCCGGCAGATTTTATAAACGACCGCCCCCTGGCCCGACCAGCCCGTGCCATTGCCGAGCGCATGGTTCTTCATCATGGTCAGCCTACGCTCGAGTGGCAGGTTGTTTGGGACGACGGATCAGAGACCGATGCGACTTGGGAACCGGCTGCGGTTATACAAGAAGCTTATCCCGATTTACGGCTTGAGGACAAGCCGAATCTCACGGGGAGGGTAATTGATACGCACACCACCGAACCAAAGTCGAGGCCAACTCGTGAGAGACGTGCACCCTTGAGATTTCGAGACCAATATTAGTTAATTTAGTGTTTGTTTTAATTTATTTTGGATTGTTTTAATTGATGTAATTTTGAACTAGAGTTTTACTCTCTTCTCGGGTTTTCTTGCGGGTTCTTTTCCCCGAGTCGTAATTTTATTGAACCCGTAGGGCATAGTTTATAAACCCCTTTGTAAGCTAATGAGGAGTTAATGAAAATTATCTCTTTTACCCTAATCTCTCTCTTTTCTCCCTAACCCTAAACTCCTCGAGCGTTGCTCGCCTATCCCCTTTCCTGCTGGATCGTTACCTTGCTCGGCAAGGCTTGTTACGCTGCCAATCCGGTACCGTAACAGTAAACTTACCCACCAACTCAATCTATGGGATTTGTTTCACGCGTTATGTTGATATGTTCGTGTTGTCCTTGATAGATGATAGTGCTTAATAACATGGTTATACGTAATGTTTAATTATGAATCGGTTAAGCCTAAAAGGTAGATAGTTTGCATGATATAATCCCATAGGTTGTATTAAACTCAATTCGATATTTATATATTATGTCCTATAAGAGCATCTCCAACAATTTCTCAGTAATTTCTTTGAAGTGTCGAGAATCAAAAGTTATAATCTCAAAAAAAAAAGTTATATTTGAAGTCCAAGAGTTTTCACATTTTGAATCATCTCACATTTATTATTTTACTTTTTATATTTATTTTTTTGTAAAATATTATAAAAATTAATGTAACCAATAAAATGTTGCCATATATAGTAAATCATTTAATGGATTATGAACCATCTCACATTTATTATTTTACTTTTTATATATTTTTGTTCTCTCCATCCTAGACTCTAGAGGATGAGATAAAGCATCTCTTTGAGTTAAAAATCTCCAAATTCACAAACACCAAGGGTTGAGCATGGTTCAACCCAAACTAAAAAGATTGACCGAACCGAAACCGACGGAGTTTGGTTCGGTTCTCAGCTCAATAAATTTCAAGATTTTGGTTTCTTTTCTTTTCGGTTCACCAGAAACCTGAATTTCGATTTCGGTTCAATTCAAATTTTTTTGGTTCAGTTCAGTTTTAAACCGAGGTTCAACCAAATATTTTCAAATGAATCTTTTCGGATGACTTTATAGAGGTTCCTCTACATCTTATGAGTTCCAATGTATTGTTTGGATCAGTGAAGTCTCCAACTTTGAGATTGAGCGGTTGACAAATTCAAACCATGGTTGTTTCATCTCAACGTCTCCCTCATTTTATTTAAGCTATGTTTTGTGAAGCACAAAGGCTCTAGTCACACAGGAAACTAAAAGAACATTTAAGGATCCTCAGCAAGTTTGATGTTGTAGCACACCCTTTTTTCCTTTAGCACTTGGCAGAAGGTTCAAAGCTCAAACCTTTTGGTAGGTTGGAATAGGCACACCAAACTCTGAAGTCATGTTCTCGTATGCACCCTACAATTTACGCGTTATGGGTCCTACGTTTCCATCTCCAATTAGATGACAACCAATCTCAAGAACCTGAGGAAGAGGCAGAAGGTAGTCTCAAGTTGGCGCTCAAAAAGGCTACAGAAGCTATTAACAGAAAAATAGCTCTAACAATGAAGATTAGCGGACTTAATTCTCCCATTGTTCCAGTTGTCCAGACCTGTAATCAGAAATCTCAGTACAATATTGACGAGAAGACAAAATTTAACACCTTATAAAGGATTCAGAATTTGCACCAAACATAGCCATCCTTGTCTAGCATGACGGCGTCGTCAGCGTTTGCATTGTTCCCTTCTACCTTATCAAGTATGTTGTTGAGGAGAGGTTGTTGTGATGGATCTTTGAATCCGAATTCTGAGAAATGGCAATCAAAATTGAACCAATGAAAGATAAAAGTTGTGAGAACTTGTAAAGACATAATTTCGATGGTATAGTATGCTGTTATATTCAAAAGGAAAGAAGGGAATGGACAATCATACAAGATAAGAAAAATGACATTCACAGATTGATAGGAACCAAAAGTTAAGGCCGTATCGAAATTGAGAACTCAACATCTGAGTATGTTAGAACTCACATTAGGAGAATTTCGGCATGTTGTAGCAGTAACCAAGACTATCCCTTTCAAATTGTCATAAACAGGAGGTAAATGTCAGAGGGAATGCAAGTGTTCTTCTATTATCAGACAGAACAGAATATGCAATTCCATTCTTATTAGTTTCCCACACCATGCTAATTTTACATTGTAGAGAGAAATTCATCATGAATGTAGTACAAGCTAGTGTGTTTGAAAAATATTGTCAGGTTTTGCACTAACCTGTCTAAATGCTCCTCAAGCTTCAATATTTTGCCATTGTAAACCCGAAGTCCTTCCCACACCGAGTCACCACCTTGCACGACTGAGTCCACGACCAAGACCTTCAAAGGATGACATGACAGGAAGCAACTTGGCATTTTCAGGCACAGGAAGAGTGGAATTAGGTAAGGGTGACTTCAGTAAGGATGATTATGTTTGGCCTGGCGCCTTAGAAAGTTGTAGAATGGTAGACACTCTCTCAGTAAGTCATAGAGTTCCAATGGAAATTGCTGTAAAAAGAAAAGGGCCAGACAATGAATTATAAGTTTTGAGAATCTCTTATTATGAGTTTTCGCAAGGATTTTCTACTTCTTGTGCAGACTTGTTTGATGTCTGTGGATAGTAAAGTTTTGAGAATCTCTTATTTTGAAGATATTTAACAAGTGGTGTCTTATTGTATGGAAAATCATCATCCATAGATACAAAAAAATTTAGCAAGTAATATAAATAACAGCAAATGCCAATGCACCTTTGGGTAATTTTTTGGTGGTAGAAAACATGTTGTCTTGTGAAAACACATCTTCATACCGCCCTGGAGCGAAGACGCCATCCACGGCTTTGGTCCAGCTTCCCATCTACAAGAAAACAAGTTTTAGCAAAAAGGGAAATACGCATACTTCAAAATATGAAATCAAGAAGTATACAGAATAAGTTTGAGGGCTGAAACTGCAAAAGCTAGGATGCACATGTATACCTAGCTCAGTGAACCTTGAGGGTACAACCCTGTCAAAAGATGCCTAACCATGACAAATGTGACAAGAGATATTGTATTAGTTAAAAAAACCAAGCATCACAACACTTTGCCAAATAAATGAAAAGGATTATAGTGAAGTGATAATGTCTACTGAATGTCAACAAGTTGGAAAAGTTATACTGTTCTAAAAGGCTAATTCATGTTCGCATGGTATATACTCATAAAACAGAGTAAAGGGATTTTGCACAATGAAGCAAGACATTACCAAACTATCAAGTGGTTTCGTATCATGATAAAGTGTTTGTCATTGCTCAACAAATCAGTTTCGACACCGGAAAGACACAGTTTTGCTATGTGCTGCAAAAGAAGGCAATTGATCTCAGCTACAAGGCAATTGATGTCGTGCTTTTTAGTTGTTTTTCTAGGTAGTTTTCTAGCTTGTTTTGCATGTTTTCCCTTTGTGTTAGTATGCTTTGCATAAGATTTCACCTCTCTTTCGAGAGTTGGAGTCGTTTGTGTGTTGTTTTATATTGTGTAGGTATTTGGAGCCGTTTGGAGGAGTTTTTCTTGCATTTTCGGAGCTTTCTAGGAACCGATAGTTTTCGGGAGTCAAGTCGTCAAAGAGCTAAGATCCAAAGTCGCAACCAAGTGAGCCTCAAAGGAGTCAAGAAACTCAAGGAATCCAAGGAGAAAGAGTGGAGAAACGCCACGCAAAAGCCCAACCACTTGAAGCAAGACCGAAGCAAAACGCGAGAAAGTCCACGTCCTGCAGAAGGTCGGCGCCGACCCCCATATGGTCGCGGCCGACCCCTCTCAGCATCCGAAAGTAACTCCGTGCGCTGCAAGTAATGCCTTTTGGCGGGATTTTCGAAACCCGAAAAGCAGGCAGCTGTGGCAAGCGTGTGGCAGACTTGTGGCAGTGGAGGAAGCTTCCTTCCCTTGCTTTTGTGGGCTGCTAAAAACCCATTTTGTCTCCTTTGCAAAGCAGCTTTTCCAAGGGAGGAAAAGGCTCAGGAGAGAGAAGAGAGAGTGGGTTGGGAGAAGAAGAAGAAGAGGAGTTTGAAGAAGAAGAAAGTGTCGGTGGAGGAGGAGAGTGTGAGTGTGAGAGAGAACTTGTGTAAGGGAGAGGTAGTGAAAAGGAAAGCTTGTTCTAGTTGTTAGGAAGAAGAAGAAGAAGACAATGGTGTTTGGAAGAAACTTGTGGGTTTGCTTGAGTTTGTAAGTTTGGATCTTGTTTTTAATTGAAGTTGTTTGCTTTGGATGATGATTTCCTCTTCCCTTTTCTTGTTTGTGTGTTTGATTATGTGTGAGTAGTTAGCTTGCTAGGGTTGGGGTGAAACCCACCATGAAAGTGCATTTGAAACCTTGATTGCTTGGATCCATGCTTAACTTGAAATCTCTACCCATAAATCCCTCTTGTGTGCTTAAAACCCTTGAAGAAGGGGGAATGTTCTTGTTTGCAACCTAATTGAAGAGTTTTGTTTGTGAATGTGGACTATCCGGGTTAGACGAAAGTCGAACCCTCCGAAGAACGAGTTGGATTGCATGTTAGATCTTTCATGTAAGTGTAGACGTTTGATGTGTTCTTTTGTGACGAAGGTCACCCATGAGGTTGTGAGTTGAGTTGGTCATTTATCATTGTTTGAATGTATGCTTGTGGTGTGGTGAACCCCCTCCCCTAGTTGTTTTTCCTTGATTTTACAAAACCCATCTTCGTGCCCAGAAAAAGGTCGGCCGCGACCAGTTGCAGGGTCGGCCGCGACCTCCTCTGTAGTGTTTTCCGTGTGTTTGGTTGTGTTCTGTTGTGGGTCGGCATCGACCTCCATAGGGTCGGCATCGACCTATTCCTGAGACGGGTGTTTTGCGTTTGATTGCTTGTTTTGCCTTGCTTTGTTTTTGTTTTGTTTTCGTAGTATGATTGCTAGACTATAGAGCTACTAACTCCCGTGGACGATCCTGACTTCGCTATACTCAGCGGGGTCTTGACAAATTTATTTGTTCGAGATTCGCATCGCGACAACAATCAATGGTATTCACAAATTGCACTTTGACTTCAATCAGGAGCCAGACATCATTTTAATGCTGTTATAGTTGTGTGACCTACATAAGCCTCTTTTAGATGTAGCAATGAGATCTAGTTACCTTGGAGTAACGATAAGGCTTCTTTCCAGGTGCGAAAACAACTTCCTTCATAACCTTGTCTCCATCATCTTCCTGATGCATTCACATTTGGCAAAATGATACTATGAAGAAAAAGCATTGGCAACAAAATGATGCATCCACATTTTCCTGATGCCAAATAAGATCATGCATGTATAAGCCTACCATGGTTGATAAGAGCAACTCGCGATACGGCCTCTTTGCTCCAGTAGCCCGATGATAAGGCACATACAAGGGTTCATCAAGTACTTCAATATTGTCGCCCTGAACTTAAAATCGGCCAAAAATAAAATGAACATCATTGCATTACAGTTAACAAGTGAAGCGCGATATAAGAATCTTCACTAGGATTTAGTTAGCTGTCCATACACACATATTAGTACACATTCAAATAGCAACTCCCCTGAAAATTTAATAATACACATTACTGATGCTACATCAAAATCCAAAGTGAATCAAAATTTCAGGTTTGCACAAAGACGAAAGAAGAAGAGATTGAGTACCTGAGAAAATGAGTACATGAGACAAGTGCTGAGGGATCTGGGCACAGACCATGAGTGAATCACTTCAACTTCTTGCATTACCATTGTTAATCAAGAAAGAAGCTTCAGAATGATTTGTGAGAGATGACTGATGATTCCAATAGCTGCTTAAAGTAACCAGCAGGACAAAATATAGAGAGAGCAAACTGAACAAACTGTTTTATGTTCAAATAATATTCTACATTTAAATAAAACTAGTTCGGAGAATCCAAAGGCGGCATAGAAGGATGAAGGATCGATGAGGCGCAAGTGTAGTAAACCAGACGACGTTAGTAATTGCATGAGTTCAAGTGGGCCCCTTTCCAACAGTTTATCATTTTCCCGCCATTTTTGGTCCAACGTAAGATTTTTTTGCAAATAATAGAATTTGATGAGTGCATATATCACGTGATGATGGCAGCAATCACAGAACACAGCTACTCCATTTATTTAATGCTAATTCAACAAATTTCAATTATTCAAATTTGGTAAGGGTGCCTTGAATTGGTTTTCATATCCCAATTGTGTTTTTCTCATACCAACAAAATTCAAAAATGTGTTGAATCAGTGTTTCAATCTGTCAATTGCAAGAAGCAAGTAGTAGCCCAAGAACAGCAATTCACTCAACTTGTAATTGGTTTTCATAACACCAATTACATGGACCTGATTCAACAATTTATCATTTGGCCGAACCTGACAAACAAATTTCTTGATATATATCTTGAAAGAAAGGATATTAATTTAATCGTCAGAATACAATTTTACTATCGACCAACTAAAAATAATCCCGGAACCATGGTATGAAACACGATGGATTGAATAGCCAATATGGCCAACTCAAGAGCCACCGTTTCATAGTACAAATGAGGTATAAATTGGCACAACAACAATAGGAAAGTGATAACTAACAAAAGCATAGAAAGTAGCACTAGCCAACATATGAGAGTAAAAGCAATCTAACATCTGACCGGGGGTAGGATTTCATGTAAGGCAGCAACTTAGTCGGCCTGAATGTCTCTGACAAATCTCTAACAACAAGATTAGCTTGACTGGCCAAAGAGATAAAGTAGTCAAAAGTATCTGGATTCCTTAAGACAGTAGCAATAAAAGCCAATGGACCCAGCTCTAGCTCGTGAGAGAAGGAGTCCATCAGTTCTTCAGCACACGTGTCTTCACTGTAAATGGCGTCCGAAGCACCCATCTCCCTGTTTATGCACCTTCCTAATGGGGGAAAGTGATTAGTGTTTTGTTGCGTCTGGCGGGTAAGAGGCTTCCTTTGTTTTAGAATGGTGGAAAACACTCCAACAAGATGTGGCAGGCACGAAGGGTTGTAGATTACATCCGCACCCAAGCTTTAAACAGACAAAAACCAAGAAGATCTAATGTCAACACAGCACGCATTCATTTATATGGTAAGTCATCAAACACAGAAATTAGAAGACGGAATGCTCAAAAGGCAGTTCAAATCTAAGTTTAAGAGGTAATACATTAACAGCTGAGAAAAAATGTTCTCACATAATATCAGGCTTTAGGGCTAGAAGCTCAGTATCCTTTGCAGAATCCCACATGAAATGAATGCACTCTACCTGAATATTCAAGATTCAGAAGAAATGTGTAACATCGTCAGATTAGAGAACACTACCAACAACTAACTTAAGTGAAAAGACTGCCGAAGAGGTGGGAGCCTATTCACAATCAGGGCATCACAGTCCATCTGTTATTTATATCAACGGTAGAAAATTACTGATGCAGACTTCTCTAATGACTACTTGTAGCATTTGGGCATTAACTTTCTCATGAAGGCGGAAAACTACTCAATCAATTCACATGTATGTGGTGATGGTTCAGAAGTCCCATCTCACTCATGAATTTCTGTCAGCTCAAGCAAGGTGTGCAGTAAGAACATATCATTATCACAAATTCATCATTAAAACTTACCACAGTGGTATCTTCCTCAGCCCTCTGTTTTTTACATAGTTGATTCATCTCCAAATTCAGCTTCAAGTTGGCTAAGGCTGCCAGGTCACCATCACTCAAGGTCACCTATAGTGAAAGGATGGATCAGCAACCATGGTCCATGGACAAAGATTACATATTGCACCATCATAAAATGATCTGTCACAAATTTTGAAGAGTTCGGCTACACAAACCTTTGAAGCTTTCACGTGTGAAAGACACATACCAGCCAAACCTACCCCTGAACCAACCTGGATATACCATCATCGGAGAGAGGTTCAGAGAGTAACTACTAAGCAAGCAATGGTTATTGCAATCATCCATAATCGAATAATGTCTTAAATTTATCACAGAAGTTGTCTAGACATACAGTTTACCTCAAAACAAGATCTACTTTTAAATACTCCTGGAAATGAAAGAATGAATTCCGATAAAAACAGACTTGAAGGCCAAAGAGCACACCTATAAAGGTTCAAATAAGGCATACTTCTGTTAGACCTTCATGATTTAAAGTAACCCCTACAGCTCAGGTAAGAAAGAATGCAATAGAAGAGATGTGAAATGCATGGATAACTATAATTCAATTTTCAAAGGAATGTAGCATAACATACCCAGTGTCTCCTTCAAGCATGTTGACGGAACATTGCAACGGGAAAACCAGTCTTCTGAAATTGGAATATCCCGAGCCACCTGCATTTCCACAGAGACAGTCAAAATTGTCACAGAATGTAAAAACAGGTCTGATGCAATGTATACTGATCAATCACAACGGCCACGTACCATCTTGAAAAAGGAACGAAATGGACTTGATTACTCGTGAATTCTCTTTGACTAGAGCTCCATCCTGTACAACAGAAAGCATTTCAGCTGCTAGTACAAGCTCAGAAGCAAAATCACTCAAAATGCACAAGCAGTAAATTTTTATCAAGCAACACCTTTACTGATGCCAATGAGTAAGCATAGTGTTCATAGAACTCCTCCAATACAACATCGCCAGCCGACTCGACTTCTCTAATCAACTTCTTGAGAAAACTTCTCAAGTAAAGAGGCTGACATTGTTCACCCTGCAATCTCCACAATCATAATGCTTGAAGAGAAAGTCTAATTGGCACAGTTTGACAAAAGCCAACAACAGACAATGAAGATAAGCTTTAATTACGGATTTGAGAACGCAATGGTCCCAGATGAATCGTTGTATTTCCTCTGTGAGTGATCCGCCTGTGCATTCTCTGCGGTCCGAATTCAAATCAACAAGAACTAAGACAAGTCAATTAGAATGAATTGCCACAAAAAAAAAGGAAAAAATAGCGAGAAGAGAGAACTTGCTTTGCCAAGCGGATCAAGCAATCGGGGGGCTCCATGGCCAGGAAGGCGGAAACCAGATAGAGCCTGGGAAGCTCGGAGATGCTAAATTCAGTGTCCGCCATGGCTGTTTCTCCCAGGCGTTCGGAATTGGAAACAGAGGGTTTAGTTTTTATTTGATATGAACAGAGGGTTTAGTTAGGGTTCTGTGATGGTGACAGTAGGGGACAGCCGGTCCAAACGGGTTATCGGGTTATCATTCAACTCCGGTCCATTGAGAGATTGGACCTGGCGGCCCGATTTGAATTATTTTGTTTACCCAAAAATAAATTGGCTGGTATTTCGGTTGGTGATCGTCAATTTATGGGAATTACAGTATAAGATTCCTGCATTAAATACAAAATGTTTAGGCCATTTCATAATAGAACACCCCCTATATTTCATACTAGCACACCCCTTACAAGTATATAAGAAAATTTTGTGAAAATTACACACTCACCCTCATTTCTATCTCTCTCACACCCTTCACTCTCTCTTCCTCCATAGCCTCTCTTCACCTCTCTACCTCCATAACCTTTCTTCCTCCTTTGCACCTCCATCAACAAGCAATTGTACTTCAAATCTACCAATAAGATACGTTTTCATCTAGTATTATACTTTTAATTTACTACAATAGCCTAGAAAGAGGATTTAGGTTTACAAATGTAAGATTTAGGTTTACAAATGTAAGATTTAGGGTTTGGATTGAAATCCAAATTGAATCTTATAATTACTCAAATCTTGTCAAAACTATTCCATAATAGTATTATTTTAGTAGATTTTAAGTTTTTAGGTTGAATTTAGAACGAAATTAGTTGAAGGAATTGAGGACGAACCCCGACAGTCGCGACTGGGGCTTGCGACTGCAAGGTTGAAGACGAACCACGGCCGTTACGGCCGAGTTCGACTCAGCCGTTACGGCCGCTGTGGACTCGGCCGTAACGGCCCGTCTCTCCTATTACCCATCCAGACTCGGCCATCTCTCCTGTTACAGATCCGGACTCAACCGAGGCGTCCTTGTTTCAACTTGAACCTTTTCGTCTTTCGATTATTTGTTTTAATCATATTGTTTGGTTTTGGTTTTACAGATGTCGGATAGATCTGCTCGTAGGAATCGTCGTGACGAGCTTAGGCAACAAGCCAGCTCGTCTCATCCGGCTCCGGCAGACAGTGCGGCTGAGGTGGTCGATACGGTTCCTGCCGCTTCCATGGATATACGTTACGAGCAGAGGAAGCGTCGGAAGACCACTATGACATCACCGTCGCAATTCCATCCGGATCAGCAAAAAAGACATCAGTGATTCTCTTGTTTTCGGCTCTATGCTAAAAAAAGTAGTTGTACTCTTGAGCTTTATGAAAGAATTCTTGAACGACCGTTCTTCCTTCCATCCCCGCCTTCCGCATATTATATCGTAGAGTGTATACTTGCTTCCTGCTCATATAGTTCAATGGAAAATCATTTAATGCCTTTGCAATCTGAGACGGTCTACTATTGCTAGATGTCATTGACTTTGTCAACCGAAGTTTTTGCCTGTTGAGTTTTCTTGCCAATGGATGCCCATATAAATCTTTTCTAATACCATGATTGTCAACTCCACACAACCTTGATTTCCCACGATTCTCTTGGATGCTCAATGCAATGTAACTCAAAGCTACAACCGCATTTCTTTGACTTTATAGATTCACCCACCTTCTTTCCTTCTCTCTTCTTTGGAGTGCTTTCACCTACTCTCTCACAATACAACCAAGACTTCCCGAGCTTAGATGTAGTTGACGGTTTGACTTTGACTCGGTTAATTATTATGCACATGTTGTTTGCAATGCCGGTTGTCTTGGCCCATTTGGCTACATCATCTCGGGAACTAAATACCCTATCGGTAGTGAATAAATCTGTATAATCATCTGACCACTGTGGTGCCTCCTCTGCTGGGTTTTCAAACTGTGGAATGCCACTCAAAGGCGGAAGTCCATGCTCATAAAACTGTTGCGAAGATCCCACTCCATAAGAGACTGTCGGCAACTATGAATACATGTCAGCAAACTGGTTTGTTTGTGAATACATGCTAGCAAACTGATCTGTCTGTGGATATGTGTCTACAAACTGATCTGTCTGAGAATACATGTCATCAAGCCGATCTATCTCTGTTTGAGAATACATGCCAGTAAATTGATTTGTCTCCGTTTGAGAATACATGCCACCAAACTCATCTGTCTGAGTATACATGCTTGCAAACTAATTTGACTGTGGATATCCAAAACCATATTGATTTTCCATCATCAAGTCTGCATGAATGTTATTGTATGGTTTTGCTTACATTTGCTGGTATCCATAAGCATGATTTGTATAATCAACATTTTGATCCGAACTGCCATCTTCAAGTCACAATTTATCAAGACTAATATAAACTTCATTATCTTCCTGCACAATTACGACCAAATCAATAATGCGCGTGAGAAGTTAGTCTGGAAGGAAAAAGTAAGAAAACCAGCCGTTATGGCCATGGGAACCTCGGCCGTTATAGCCGGAATGGTCCCAGCCGTAACGGTTGTGAGCACTTGAGCCATAACGGCTAGGTTCCATCGGGCCATAACGGCCGAGAGGCTTTTTGCCATAACGGTTCGTTAATAGTTCGTTTTCACACACCTTTGAATTTTATTGACAAGATGTAAAACTCAATGATCTTAAGACTTGTTCTTTTTAATAAATATTTAGTCATATCTAACAACATTATACAAGTTAATATATCTATTTTCCACATAACAAAAACAATTAATACATCAAAAAAATAAACAAGTACGTGTACTTGAATAATAGTAGAGAGGAGGAAGAGTGATATTACCTCATTGTGATTCATATGTATAGATTGTTCAACTAATCTATTGTACTGTATAAATCCACCATTGTTATCCATTAAAGAGAAGAAAGAATAGTGAAAATGGAGTGAAAAGATGGTGAAGGTGTTAGTAAAAATGGCGAAGAGAGTGATAAAGATGAAGAGTAGAAGATGAATTGTAATAAATGAAATTAGGTAGTAATAGGTGAGTAATAGATGGTAATAGAGGATAATAGGTAGTAATTGATAGTGGTAGACGGTAGAAAAAGGTTCAAAATGTAATAAATGTAAACGGCTCATTATGGCGGTAGGTGGAAATTTCAAACGGTGAAAGCTTCTGAACCGTTATGGCTAAGAAGTTTTGAGCCGTTACGGCTAAAAGCTTCTCAACCGTAACGGCTGGGACCTTTTCAGCCATAACGACTCAAAACTATTTGGCCGTAACGGCACTAGGGTGCGCTGAGGTGAAAAATAGAGGGTGCGCCGACATAAAATGGCTAATGTTTAATCAAGAAAATCTTTGGAGAAATGGCCTCCATACCAGATATCCCCACGTTAAAACCCAATCTCCCCTTATCCCCTCGTTATCTGCACTTTCCCCACATTCCGCCATGGAAGAAGCCCTCTTTCCACTCCCATGGCCATTCTCCTCTCTTTCTCCCCTCACCCGCCTACACCCACAAAAACCCACTACCCACAGAAACTCCCTCTCTCTCACACTTCCAAAACCCTATCTTCTCCTCCTCATCGCAGACAATTCCTATTCGAAACCATCGCTCTTAGCCTAACTTCCCTAACTCTTCAGAACGCCCCGTTCGCATTCTCTGCCCCTGAACCCTCTTCGCAACCGTCGAAATCGATTCTCTCCGCCATTGCAAACACCAAATCATGGTTTCAGTTCTATGGCGACGGGTTCGCCATCCGGATTCCTCCCGATTTCCAAGACATCACAGAGCCAGAGGTGGGTTCCAACTCTATCTCAATAACTCTTCTTAGAAATGATTCAATTCTGTTTATCCTTTTCTTATTTGCTGTGTAACCTGCAGGATTACAATGCTGGTGCCACTTTGTATGGAGATAAGGCCAAGACCAAGACCTTTGCTGCACGTTTTGCGTCTTCTGATGGGTACACCAGCTCTTTACTTTTTATGTTTCCAGTTGGATTTGTATGTGCTTCTCAGAATGATCTTCACTTGAATGCTGAGTGATTGTTTTGTGAATGGAACAGATCAGAAGTGGTCAGTGTTATCATTAAGCCTTCCAACCAGCTCAAAATTACCTTCTTAGAGGTAGATTTTTTTGTGCTCTCACTTTCTGTACTAGCCAAACTTGTGTTGTGTGACACTTATAGCTAGCTCCTTGTGATCAGTTTGAAGATATACTGTTGTTTTGGGAAATAAAAGGAAATGTCTCAGTTAGAACACAAGCATTTTGACATGTTCTTTTTGTTTCTGTTACCAATAGAATGAAGAAAGTATGTTTCTCATCTTGCTTTGCACTAAAAATAGGATCATGGGACCATCTGTATTTCTCAACACTAATCGTTTAAGCTTGCTAATACGTCTAGTCTCTTGTAGTAAAGAACCTCTCTAATTTTTCAGCTAACAAACTTGTGAGGTGTGATAAATAGGCGAGAGATATGTTTTACCCGTTGATGCATCCATTGTTACAGACTTTGGTATAGACTGCACACATGCTCAAAGCATAGAATGATTCCATTTCATACCGTTTTTTTTTTTTTGCTGATGAAACAGGCCCAAGATATTACTGCTTTGGGCTCCCTCAAGCAGGCTGCAAAGATTTTCGTTCCAGGTTAGATTAGTTCTGTCTTCTGCCATTTCTCACTCCTCATATGCAGGAGCTTTAACTCGTTTATCATTGCAGGTGGGTCGAGAATATATACAGCACGGACGATAAAAATCAAAGAAGAAGAAGGCTATAGGTAGTAACTACCTCGTTACTCGGCCTCTATACCTAATCATTCTTTGTTAGATAAAAAAAATTGCAACCATGTTAAAAGTTCATATGCAATAGTTTTTCTGATATATGCTCTGACATCTCTCAGGACATACTACTTCTATGAATTTGGTAGAGATGATCAACATGTTGCTCTTGTTGCTGCAATCAACGGTGGAAGGGTAAGAGATGGCAAATCTATATCCAGCTAAATTGGTCTATGTTAAATAAAAAGGCATTACAAGTTTTTTCTAATATCAAGTGTGTGATGGTGTAGACTTATGTAGCCGGAGCATCTGCCCCGGAATCTAGTTGGGATAGCGATGGTGTGAAGCTTCGTTCTGCTGCTGTATCCATGATATTATTGTGAATCTTATTGACATTTACAAAATGGTAAAAATCTCACTTATCTTTTCTGTATCTCACACAAGCATTAAGCCTGACAAATACTTCAAAGGATCTGGGATTCACTATCAGTTCCACTGAGCTGCATACAAATTGGAACTCATTTTTTTTCCTTGAGTCTGATGATTGATGCCTTTTCTGGTTTTCAGGATAAGCTTTTTGTGCTTGGAGGATCAAGTTTTGGAGTACGGTTAGTGGTATTGAAATTGTTAGGGTTTACTTTATTGCTTACAGGCTTAAACTCTTTGCATTTATTCAGTTATTCTGATTATTCTCATGCAATTGTGAGATCTCCCCTTCCCCATCTCTCTACAGAGACCAAATTTTGTGCATTGTGTGGAATATGAACTCTGCCAAGCAAGCAATATTGTCAAATCGTAATCAAACAAACTATGTTTTGTGTGATTTTGTTGATTTGCAAATATATAATCTGCTGAATTTAGCAATACGGCCGATTTTGATCAAAAAAAAAAAAGCAATACGGCCGACCAGTTAATGGGCTGGGCTGCTGAGCTCTTGCCTTTACTGGGCTTGAGGCCCATGTTCCGAAACCTAATGGGCCTGTGAGTCGAAGTTTGTACAGTTGTACTTGAGATCATTCTTAAAAATGCTATTTAAAAAATTAAATATACATCTGCTATCAATATTCGGTGGTAATAAGAGTATAGTGAAGTGCTTTAATCTCATGAAATTATCTACTAAATCTTGTAAAATCAAATTAATAATTAAAAAAAGCACAGTAGGTGGATCTCAGATTCAAAATGCACATGCGAGACTTTGTTGTACATTATTTGGTCTTCTGGCTATGATCTTGTTGTATCATTATTGCACATTCCCTAATTAACATCCTCCTAATAAACTAAGATATAAATAAGTTCACCATTTTGCGGATTCTTGGCAAAAAGAATTACATATTTGTCTGATTGGGAATGGAAATGTACTTGTTTGAACGCTTTGACATTATAATAAAAAAAAATTTGGTCGAAGTGACATTATAATAATTAGAAGAGAAAGTTATTTGGCTTTTCCATATATATATATATATATATATATATATTTTTTTTTTATTTTTTTTTGAGGAAGGCTTTTCCATATTTAGGCAGTCAGTTAGTACAAATTATGCACACTCAATTATCATATCATGAATACTTAAATATAATATCGTGCACATTGACATGGTCATAAGATCCAGTTATAAAATATACATGTTTTCACATAAAATTCAATTTTGTCAGCTATTTGTGAATTATTTGGTCTGATTAACCTTAGATTGTTATATAATAAAGAATTAGAAGAAGATTATTGAAACTTTACTTAAGAACTTTTACTTAAGAAAGCCACTTTAGAATGATAATGACATTAGAAGAGAGGAAGAAAGAGTAAGCACCTTATAGGTTGTATTCTTACTCTTTGTTGGTGCAAGTTTTACAATGGGTAATGCCTCTATTTATAGGATCAAAGTTAGGCAAGAGTTACCACAAAAGTCAAGATTAGGAGGTGAATAATTCACACTTTTCTACCTAGGGTCATTAACCATTCACATGTGTTTTTCATGGTTCTTCTAGATGATCATAAATGTGTTAATAACACATAATCTAGATAGAGCATATGTGTGTTCATAACACTCCCCCTTGAATATTCACCTTCGTTCTTGCTTTTGGGACACAAATGTATGTTGCCTCGTTGAACCCATTATACGCTTTGATGCTGCCTCATTAAAAACCTTGCCAGGAAAAACCCAGTGGGATAAAAACCTGGTCGAAGGGAAAAAGAGTGCAACGCGTATGATGCTCCCCCTGACTTCAACGTAGCTCTCGGAGCTTACACATTCCAATCCTGTGTACTAATTCTCCAAATTTCTTAGGAATCAAAGACTTCGTGAACAGGTCGGCCAAGTTGTCATTCGACCGAATTTGTTGGATATCTGCTTCACCGGTTTCTTCGAGATCTCGAGTGGAAAAGAATTTTGGAGATATGTGCTTTGTGCGATCTCCCCTGATGTAGCCTTTCTTCATTTGAGCAACGCATGCTGAGTTGTCTTCATATAATATCGTTGGATTGTCAGTGATCGGCTTCATTCCACTTTCCTTTTGGATGAACTGAATAATTGATCGTAGAGACACACATTCTCTTCCGGCTTCATACAAAGCAATTAGTTCTGCTTGATTTGATGATGTGACTGTTATAGTCTGCTTTGTTGATCTCCATGAAATGGCTGTGCCTCCATATGTAAATACATAGCCATTTTGTGATTTGGCTTTGTGTGGGTCGGACAAGTATCCTGCATCTGCATATCCAATTAAAGTTGCATTGCTTTGGTTGCGGTAGAACAACCCCAAATCATGCGTTCCTCGGAGGTAGCGAAACACATGCTTTGATCCCATTCCAATGCCTCCTTGTAGGAGCAGTGCTGTACCTGGATAACAAGTTTACTGCAAAAGCAATATCTGGTCTTGTATTGTTAGTCAAGTACATTAGTGCACCGATTGCACTTAAATATGGAATATCAGGTCCTAGAACCTCTTCGTCCTCTTCTCGAGGGCGAAAATGATCCTTTTCAATATTGAGAGAACGAACTTCCATAGGAGAAGCCAGGGGATGAGCTTTGTCCATATAAAATCTCTTTAAAACTTTCTCAGTCCAACTGGACTGATGGATAAATATTCCATCTTTTAGATGCTCAATTTGTAAGCTAAGACAAAGCTTTGTTTTTCCCAAATCTTTCATCTCAAATTCTTTCATCAAGTATTTCGCAGTATCTTCCACCTCATTGGGAGTTCCAACTATGTTTAAATCATCAACATAGACTACGATAATAGCAAATCCCTCATTAGACCCTTTGATAAAAACACATGGGCAAACAGTGTCGTTTTTATATCCCCTTTTCATAAGGTATTCGCTCAGACGGTTATACCACATCCGTCTTGATTGTTTTAACCCATACAACGACCTTCTCAATTTTATTGAGAACATTTCTCGAGGTCCGTTGTTTTCAGCCTTAGGCAATTTTAGTCCTTCTGGGACTTTCATATATATGTCTGTATCTTGTGACCCATATAAGTATGCGGTCACGACATCCATAAGGCGCATTTGCAGTTTTTCAAATACTGTCATGCCAATTAGGAATCTCAGTGTAGTTGCATCAACTACAGGAGAGTATGTCTCATCATAATCAACTCCTTGAATTTGAGAGAAACCTTGGGCTACTAGCCTTGCCTTATATCTAACGATTTCATTTTTCTCATTTCGTTTTCATACAAACACCCATTTGAAGCCAACAGGCCTTACATTCTTTGGTGTACGAACAACAGGTCCAAAGACCTCTCGCTTTTCAAGCGATTGTAATTCTGTTTGAATGGCATCTCTCCATTTTGGCCAATCCTTTCTCTGACGACATTCGTCCACGGATTTTGGCTCAAAATCATCATCTTCAGTCACAATATCAATAGCCACTGAGTAGGCAAATATATCATCGGTAATGATATCCTTTCTATTCCATTGTATGCTTGTGCATACATAATTTATTGATACCTCAAGATTATCAATGTTCTCATTATCATTGAGTGTATCAACTTCTCTTAGGATATTTTCATTTTCCATCTCATTGCCTTGGTCATTATTCTCATGACTCAGTTTGGCTTCTTTGGTCATACCCTTTTGGTTCTTTGGTTTCCTTGGTTTCAAGTCTTTTGAACCCGGAGGTCTACCACGTTTTCGACGTGTTGTAGACTCATTTGCAATGGACGTATTAGGTTGTCCACTTACATGTTACCTTCTTTGTATCAGTGAATGCATCAGGTAACTGATTTGCAACATTTTGCAAATGTATGATCCG
This sequence comes from Polygonum aviculare, assembly GCA_934048045.1. Taxonomy (NCBI): domain Eukaryota; kingdom Viridiplantae; phylum Streptophyta; class Magnoliopsida; order Caryophyllales; family Polygonaceae; genus Polygonum; species Polygonum aviculare. Next base: position 11,085,380 of record OW204023.1, on the reverse strand, counting down.
TTGAACTTCTTGTTCACACATTTTTGTTTTCGGATCAAGATGAGATAATGATGTTGCATTCCATGTAATCTCTTTTACATGTGGGTCCATCTTTTTCTTATCTCCCCCTAAGTTTGGGAATGTATTTTCATCAAAGTGACAATCAGCAAATCTTGCTGTGAATAAGTCACCCGTTGTTGGTTCGAGATATCGAATGATTGAGGGAGATTCGAAACCAACATAGATTCCCATTCTCCTTTGTGGACCCATCTTTGTACGTTGTGGCGGAGCAATGGGTACATAAACTGCACATCCAAATATTTTTAGATGTGAGATATTTGGCTCCTTGCCAGATACTAATTGCATTGGAGAATGCTCATTGTTTGCACTTGGCCTCAATCGAATCAAAGCTGCAGCTTGTAATATAGCATGTCTCCATGCAGATGATGGCAACTTTGAGTTCATCAACAATGGTCTAGCGATTAATTGTAATCGCTTTATTAATGACTCAGCAAGACCATTTTGTGTGTGAACATGAGGCACTGGATGCTCTATATCAATCCCTAATGACATGCAATAATCATTGAAGGTTTGGGATGTAAATTCTCCGGCATTATCAAGTCGGATTTTCTTGATTGCATAATCCGGGAATTGAGCTCTGAGCCTTATTATTTGAGCAAGAAGTTTGGCAAAGGCTGCATTCCTGGTCGACAGTAAACTTACATGTGACCAACGTGTAGATGCATCAATTAGGACCATAAAATATCGAAATGGTCCACATGGTGGAGCAATTGGTCCGCATATATCTCCTTGTATCCTTTCTAGGAATGTAGGATTTTCACTTGCAATTTTATTCTTAGAAGGCCTGATAATTAGCTTTCCAAGTGAACATGCAGTGCAATGGAGATCACTGGACGGGAGAACCTTAACGTTCTTCAATGGATGTCCAAGTGAGTTCTTTATGATTTTGTGCATCATTATTGATCCTGGGTGACCCAAGCGATCATGCCACAATGTGTATGCAATTCGGCCAATTGACCCTTTACTAGATGTCGCATTGGCCTCAAACGGACAAATGTATGTATGATATAGTCCGGAGGCTTGCGTGGGCATCTTCTCAAGAATCTGTCTATGACCAGATTCATATTTTATGATGCACAGATATTCATTGCCATTTTCATTCAAGGTTTCCATGTGAAACCCATTGTGGCGCACATCTTTAAAACTCAGTAAATTTCTTCGTGATTTACTTGAGTAGAGTGCTTCTTTTATTATTAACTTTGTTCCTCTTGGGAGTAGAACAAGTGCTCTTCCAGAGCCTTCGATCAGTTTTGACACACCAGATATCGTATTGACATGTCCTTCAAGAGGTCTTAATTCTGTGAAGAATTCTTTGTTTCTCAAGATGGTGTGTGTTGTTGCACTGTCTAGAAGACATTGCTCCTTCCCATCGAGTTTCACATTAGATGATTCCATGTTTTCTATGGAAATAAAGAGAAATATTAATGCATTAATAATAAAGATGCATATTGATTACATAACGATATTCATATTACACAAAGTCTATTACATAAAATATTGGAAATGATAATTAAGACATCATACGATATGCGAAAATAAAAGACATGACAAACAACATGTGAGTAGTAAAGATAATTAGGGGCTAGTATTTTTGCTTAAACCCCTTAGGCAAATTCATCATTATTGTCAAGATTGAGAAAATCATTGACATCTAGACTGGTCACGGGAGATTTATTCACATCTCCATTTTGGATGTAATTGGTCTCGGTAGCCTTTTCTTTATTCTTATCAGCTTGGTACAGCTTCACAAGATGCGGAGCTGTACGGCATACCTTTGACCAGTGATCAGCCATGCCACATCTATAGCATATAGATTTGGGCTTTTGGGAGGATCCTGATGGACCCGTCTGGACCTTTTGCTTGCCATTCCCCTTGTAGCCATTGTTCACGCGGTCATAAGGTTTGTTGTAACCTTGACCACGGCCACGAACAAAGCTGTTACGGCCACGACCGCGACCACGTCCGCGGTTACGCCCACGACCATTATAGAATCGTGATTGTTGCCCACGTTGATGGGTATTTCCATCATAAAACGCCTTTTCAATAGCGTTTGCTTCTGGGACTATTGTTGAGCCAGTAGGCCTGAGGTTGTGGTTTTTCATCAATAGCTCATTGTTCTTTTCGGCAACCATCAATACTTTCAACAAGTCAGAATACCTCTTAAAGCCTCTTTCTCTATACTGTTGTTGTAACAACACATTAGAGGCATGCATTGTGGAGAAAGTTTTCTCCAACATTTCTTGTTGGGTAACCATGTGCCCGCATAGTCTCAATTGAGAGGTGATTCTATGAATAGCACTATTGTATTCAGTGATAGACTTGAAGTCTTGGAACCTTATATTGTTCCATTCATGGCGTGCTTGTGGGTACAAGATTTCATTTTGATGGTCATAACGCTCATTCAAGCTTTCCCACAATTCAACTGGGTCATCCACAAACATGTATTCAGTCTTTAGACTCTCATGAATGTGGTGACGTAAGAACACAATGGCTTTTGCCTTTTCTTGCGGGGTGGTATCATTTCCCGCCTCAATTGTTCTTTCAAGGCCATTTGCCTTTAGGCTAGTCAAAGCATCAACCCTCCATTCGAGGTATTTTTGGCCCGATAAGTCAAGGATTTCAAACTCCCTTTTGGTGATGCTTGCCATTTAGTTACTTACAATGAAATTATAAATTAACAAAACAAAGACAATTAGAAATGCATATATAATTTGTAAACATATATGGTATGATGAGATTAAATAATTTAGTCATCATGAATGTTATTATTATGTCAACATATATAAGCATGTAATTAATATGTGTATAACATATGAATGATAACTTTATATAAAGAATGCTTATAAGATGTAAATAAATGACAAGAATTAAAGAAGTAAATAAATGATAAAGATTAAGGAACTTAAACAAATAGAATAAGCATCAAAGCGGTAAATAAATAACGTATGCATGAGATATATAAGATAAATGCGAAAGTATACTGAAACGTAAAATTAGCGGGAACAGTTATAAATCCGGTTTCCTTTTAATCCTTTTATCCTCATCCATCCATTTTCACTTTTACCACTTCCACCTAATCTCGTCTTCCTCCTCTCCAATTTCCATTTTCATGTCCATGGCTGACGCCGACATTTTGCGTCGTATTAAGGCCGGTAATGATCGGTTTTCAACCGAGCTTTTCATTTGTCTTGTTCTTATCGTGATTATTTATATTGCGCTCATAATCATTTGGCTAAGAAATTTCTCACAATCCACTTGGTGAAATCAAACATTTCCGAAAAGGGATTAGAGTACAAACGCCAAATAAGGTAAGTAAATCTTTGTATTTTGTTTGTATCTTAGTAGATCTAAGTAAACATGCTTCCATATTTAGTTTATAGCATTTTAGATCTAGAATTTTGAAAATGAGTTTTTGATGTAGAAGATCCTTAATTAGGCGACTACAGAGCATACTCCTCAAAACAATTTTATAAACACTTTGCAAGAATTTAGTTAAGAAGAGATAAATTCTTAGATTTAAAGAGGTAGAAGTGATTAAGTATATTATGCAAGAGTTTACCAAAATTGTTTGTGAAACCTACGAACTTATATATAAATCTCAAATGAAGATTATGCATACGTATAAGTTACAAAACAAGATTAAGAAAACGTATAGAACTTTAGTTTAGTGGAAATGAAATTTCCTTTACAAAAGCTACGTAGGTAAGTATATATAATTAAAGATTAAAGAAAGATCAGTTGATAATTAGAGACTCGTGCTGATAACGTGTTATATAATAAAGAATTAGAAGAAGATTATTGAAACTTTACTTAAGAACTTTTACTTAAGAAAGCCACTTTAGAATGATAATGACATTAGAAGAGAGGGAGAAAGAGTAAGCACCTTATAGGTTGTATTCTTACTCTTTGTTGGTGCAAGTTTTACAATGGGTAATGCCTCTATTTATAGGATCAAAGTTAGGCAAGAGTTACCACAAAAGTCAAGATTAGGAGGTGAATAATTCACACTTTTCTACCTAGGGTAATTAACCATTCACATGTGTTTTTCATGGTTCTTCTAGATGATCATAAATATGTTTATAACACATAATCTAGATAGAGCATATGTGTGTTCATAACATAGATGTCTTTTTGAAATCAATTGGTCAATAAGAGGTCTTACCTGAACCCTTCTTCTTCTTTTTGTTGGGCAAGTGTACGTTGTAACCCGCACACAACTATAGTTTTAGTTGATTTTTATAATCATGTTCATGTACAGATAATTTTTTTTTATTTTTTTTGATAATTGACAGAGAAATAGTTACACTAGATAAATTATTTGATTCGATCAGTATTTTTGTGGTATTTTATAGTCCAAATAAAGAAGTGTGGTATTTTTGTGATTTGAAGCCCTGGCCTTGACACTTGAGTTATGCATATCATAAGCCAATGATTTTAAGAAACTTAATGAGTTGGATATATGCGCCAAATTCAAATAAAGTTAAGGAAAATACTGTCCAATAATTCAGATCACTATGTAATAAAAGAATTTCATTACGGAAAGTAGCTTCAAACAGCACCACAATCAATCACATATGATTAGCTGTTGAAGACTTGAAGGCCACCCCACGATTCTTGAGAACTTTTCCCCTTTTGTTGATAAACCGTACGTAGTTTTTCCCCTTTAATACGAGTAAGGATCTTCTACAACACCCGGTGTGACCTTCGGTGCTCCACTTTATTATTTATATTATAAATTAATAGTAATGTTTTTAAAAATAGTTTTATTTGTATTTTAAATTATAAGTATCATAGATTTGTACATTTTCATGATAAAAAAGTTATTACTACTAATTTTTACATTAAAAATGATGAATTAACCATCATTTTGGCTATTATAAGTATTCACTAGAAATTTATATCACAAAAAGTTCATAAATTACATAAGAATAAACATTTACAATACGAATGTCTTCGTCAAAAATAAAGTACGCGAATGTCTACACAAAAACGGTGAGGAAAACCCCCTTGAATAGATCACCCTCGAAATTCACGTTCGTCACGTGAGCCGTGGTTTTGATGAGCCGATCCTCGTTCGCGATTACACGCAGACTGTGGGTAGTGGAACCCACTATCAATGCACAGGAGGTGCATGTGGATGAAGCTTCCAGCTTGCAGCTGCTAGCTTCCCACATCGGAAGTGTGTTTGTTATACCAAGTGGTATATATTAAACCCCATACTTCCATATGGTAAAGTGTGAGCTAGAGCAGGGACTCCCACGCGCGCGCCGCCGCCGCCGTCCGGCTCGTGGCGAGCGCGTCGCGGTGTGGTGTGGTGTGGTGTGGTGTCCCGGGATTTTACCGTCTCCTTTAACTTTTTGGGCCAACGCGGAGTTACGGATGCACATTTATCCGATTGCCTTTTCGTAACTTCTTTTTAAATTAAAACGAATTGATAAAATCGTTTGTTCTTATTCCGATTTTTGTGGCAACTGAATTGACTGAGTAATGTGGTGGTTTTCGATTTTGAGAGATCTCAGCAAAATCGTGGGAGAGCAGTTGTTGAATTTCGTCCATAAAAGGACGCCTGCTTCTCCAGCTTTATCATCTAAAAATCACTTCTCTTCTCTCCTCTCTGTTTTCAAAATTCCCAGCTCTAGCTCCGCTATTCTGAGTTCTGAGATCCCATTCCATTCTTACTGGTGTGCACCCGTTCGAGTGGACGCTGTGCTAACCTTGGGGGGCGAGCGCCATTATCTGATTTGCACCGGAGTCAGGGCGTTTTCGTTTCTAAGGTAGTGGTCATCCACGACGCAGCAACGACATCGACATCAATTCATCGGCCTACAAGTCTACTTATTTTCTGCCCTGCAGTGTTATATTTCTACAATTTAGAAACGAAAATTACACTGATCACTTCTCTGCAGAAATGGAGGCCAATACCTACCACAAACCGCTTCTCGATCTGTCCAAGCTCGAGCCTCTTGACGGCATCAACTACAAGCGCTGGTCCCAGAAGTTGCTGATCTTCTTCGAGCAGTTGGATATGGACTACGTCCTGTTCAAGGATGCTCCTGCGGTTCCTGCTGCACTACCAACCGATCCTGACCATCCTCCATCAGCAACCGAGATCGAACAACATCAGAAAATCGTTGCTGATGCCGAGGCTGCCCTTCAGAAGTTTGAAAAACACAACAAAACTGTAAGAGGTCACTTACTGCACCACATGTCAAATCCTCTATTTGATTTGTTCGTTACTAACAAATCTGCCAAGAATATTTGGGAGGCTCTTGAGAAGAAATACGGATCTGACGATGCCGGAAAGCGCAAGTACGTTACCGGTTTGTGGCTGCAGTTTCAGATGGTGGACGACAAGCCGATCATGGATCAGGTCCATGAGTACGAGAACCTGGTGGCTGATGTCCTGGCCGAACGCATGGAGATGTGTGAGATCCTGCAGGCTAATGTTCTCATTGAAAAACTTCCCGAGTCCTGGGCAAGCTACCGAAACCATCTGAAACACAAGAAGAAGGATATGACCCTGGAAGAACTCGTCAGTCATATGAAGATTGAAGAGGCCAATCGCCTCAAGGATAAGCCTCCCTCAAACCCTTCTTCGGATTTTTCAATCAAGGCTAACATTGTTGAAACTGGTGTGAAAAATGATAGGTCAAAAGCTGGTGCACCGTCTAAGAAAAATCCGAAATTCCTGCACACCAAAAAGCCCCAAAACTTTAAGAAGGGAGGAAAGCTAGACAAGTTCAAAGGCGGATGTTTTGTCTGTGGAAAGCCAGGCCACCGAGCTGCCCAGTGTTACCACCGCAACGACCAGCAGAAACAACACCCGAAGCCAAACCACGAGAAAAATCAGGCCAACCTGACTGAAGAAGATCTCGTGGCTGTCATCTCGGAGATCAACATGGTCGACCTGACCGAATGGGTGGTAGACACTGGGGCAACGAGGCACTTCTGCTCAAACCGAGACCTCATCTCCGACTTCGAACCTGCTGAAAAGGGAGAATAGGTCTTCATGGGGAACTCCAGCATCTCTGAGGTCCTCGGTAAAGGAAAAATTCTCCTTAAATTAAATTCTGGCAAAAAGCTGTGCTTGATTAATCTCTTGTATTTGCCCTCGTTGCGTAAGAATCTTATTTCTGGTGGTCTTTTGGTTAAAGCTGGCTTTAGGCTATTGTTTGATGGGGGAAAACTTGTCATTAGTAAGAATGGGGAATTTGTGGGGAAGGGTTACATGTCTGCAAATGGCCTGATCATGCTTGAGTGTGCTAGCATTGATTCTGATAATAAAGCTTCCAGTTCAGCTTATATTGCTGAGTCTTTAAATTTGTTGCATGCTAGATTCGGACATGTGAATGTGAATGCTATTGATCGATTGCATAAAATGGGAATCATTCCGAAAATTCAAAATGATGTGCATGAAAAATGTGATGTATGTGCTGAAGCGAAATTCACTAAGAAACCCTTCAAAATAATATCCGAAAGGAATACTGAATTACTTGAATTAATTCATTCGGACTTAGCAGACTTTCGGAATTGTGAAAGTAGAGGTGGAAAGAAATACTATATCACTTTTGTGGATGATTACTCGCGATACACTAAGGTTTATCTCCTTAGATCAAAAAATGAAGCTGAACAAATGTTTGTGAATTATAAGACCGAGGTAGAAAACCAATTAAATAGGAAAATCAAAAGGCTAAGGTCTGATAGAGGAGGCGAGTATGGAACTGAATCTCTAGATAATTTTTGCAAAGCCAATGGTATTATTCATGAGATGACTGCTCCATACTCTCCCCAACAAAATGGAATAGCTGAAAGGAAAAATCGCACTCTTAAAGAAATGATGAATGCCATGCTCCTTAGCTCTGGTTTGCCTGTTAATATGTGGGGTGAAGCTATGCTCTCTGCTAATCATATTCTTAATAGAATGCCCCATAAGAAACTAGAGAAAACTCCCTACGAGTTATGAAAAGGCTGTGCTCCGAACTTAGCTTTTATCAAAGTGTGGGGGTGCTTGGCTAAAGTGGCTATTCCTGTTTTCAAACGTGAATGTGTTGGACCTAGAACTTTTGATGCTATTTTTATTGGCTATGCAAACAACAGTTCTGCTTATAGATTTTTGAGAGTAAATGATAAATCCATATGTGAATATCGTGATGCTGAATTCTTTGAAAATATATTTCCTCTCAAGAAATGTGTTATGCCTTACTCTGATGTCTCTACTTCTACAAATGCATCTATTTCATTACCTGCTGAAGTGCCTGGGGATGTGATAATAAATGAACAACCTAGGAGAAGTAAGAGAAAGAGGACTGAATCTAGCTATGGACCTGACTTTGTAACTGCATTCTTGTTAGAACTAAGAGATTTAGATAAACTAAATGAAAGCTTTGTGTGTGCTTATTCGTTGAAGAAGATCCTAAGACATACGATGAAGCTATGAGTTCTATAGATGCCAACTTTTGGAAAGAGGCAGTTAATAGTGAATTAGAGTCCATAATGTCGAACCAAACTTGGGAACTAGTGGATCTACCGAAAGGTAGCAAGTCCATAGGATGTAAATGGATCTTCAAGAAAAAATTGAAGACTGATGGTTCCATAGAAAGATATAAAGCTAGATTGGTAATTAAGGGATTTACCCAAAAACAAGGCATTGACTATTTTGATACGTATTCGCCTGTGACTAAAATAGCTACCATTCGTACTTTAATTGCTTTGGCTTCCTCTTATGATTTGTTAGTACATCAGATGGATGTTAAAACAACCTTTCTCAATGGAGACTTGGAAGAGGAAATATACATGCAACAACCTCCTGGATTCGCAGTTCCCGGAAAGGAGAAAAAGGTGTGCAAACTCCTAAAGTCACTATATGGTCTGAAACAAGCTCCAAAGCAATGGTATGAAAAATTTCATAAAACTATACTAGGCTTTGGATTCTCTGTGAATGGCTCTGATGCTTGTGTATATTCCAAAGTGTTTAAAGACAAATGTGTGATAATATGTTTGTATGTAGACGACATGTTAATTATGGGTACACACATAGATGCCATAACTCAGACTAAAGACTTTCTGTCTTCAAAATTTGAAATGAAGGATCTAGGAGAAGTTGATGTGATTTTGGGTGTTAAAGTGATCAAATCGAAAAATGGGTTCACTTTATCTCAAGCTCATTATGTAGAGAAAATATTGAGAAAATTTGGTGCATTTGATGTGATACCTGTAAGAACACCCTATGATCCTAGCATGCATTTAAAGAAAAACTATGGGAAAAGTGTTTCTCAAAGTGAGTATGCTAAAATTATTGGTAGCTTGATGTTTTTAATGAACTGCACTAGACCTGACATAGCTTATGCTGTAAGTAGACTAAGTCGGTACACCCATAACCCAGACAATGATCATTGGAATGCTTTGAAGCGTTTATTAAGATACCTAAAGGGTACTTATGATTGGGGTTTGCATTACATGAAATTTCCTAACGTACTAGAAGGTTATTGTGATGCAAATTGGGTGTCTGATAATGATGAAGTGAGTTCTACTAGTGGCTATGTATTTACACTTTGTGGTGCAGCTATATCATGGAAGTCTGCGAAGCAGACTGTGATTGCCCGTTCTACGATGGAGTTAGAGTTCATAGCTCTAGACTTAGCTGGGCAAGAAGCTGAATGGCTTAGGAGTCTACTGGCGGATCTCCCAATGTGGGGGAGACCCTCGCCTCCTATTTCATTACACTGCGACTCACAGGCTGCCATAGGAGTGGCCAAGAGCAGTGCCTATAATGGTAAGAAAAGGCACATCCGTATCAGGCATGAAGCCGTGAGACATCTCATATTGAATGGTGTACTCACAATGGAGTACATAAGGTCTGAAAGAAACCTTGCTGATCCCTTAACCAAAGGGCTGAACAGGAAACTAGTCCTGGAATCGTCGAGGGGAATGGGCTTAAAGCCCGTATGAAAGTTGAGACTTTCTATTCCTATGGCGTTAACATTGAGAGGTTGAGCAATTTAGCTCTTAATGACTTCATAGCCTTATATAAGGTGGTCTGTAATGAGGAAGACTTGATGAAGTCACCTACTTGAGTGTATGGAAAATGTATCTTCCCATGAGCTGATGAGAGCTTAAGAGCACTCATGAGTAACCCAAGTAATCAAGTCTTATGAGTAAGACTTATCGCGGGATCACAGAATCCTAGGCAAGATGTGTGTTCTTGGATTCCGTTCTCAACACAGTAAATGAGTTCAAGACTTGTTCACTCATTTGACTACGAGAATATTTCCAAGTCCACTAAGGCACAGGTTCAAATCGAAAGATACCTGCTGCTTAAGCATTGAGCCTTCAAAAACTCAGAATGGCATATCTTGTGCATTTGTGGGGGATTGTGGGTAGTGGAACCCACTATCAATGCACAGGAGGTGCATGTGGATGAAGCTTCCAGCTTCCAGCTGCTAGCTTCCCACATCGGAAGTGTGTTTGTTATACCAAGTGGTATATATTAAACCCCATACTTCCATATGGTAAAGTGTGAGCTAGAGCAGGGACTCCCACGCGCGCGCCGCCGCCGCCGTCCGTCCGGCTCAGGCTCGTGGCGAGCGCGTCGCGTCGCGGTGTGGTGTGGTGTCCCGGGATTTTACCGTCTCCTTTTACTTTTTGGGCCAACGCGGAGCTACGGATGCGCATTTATCCGATTGCCTTTTCGTAACTTCTTTTTAAATTAAAACGAATTGATAAAATCGTTTGTTCTTATTCCGATTTTTGTGGCAACTGAATTGACAGAGTAATCTGGTGGTTTTCGATTTTGAGAGATCTCAGCAAAATCGTGGGAGAGCAGTTGTTGAATTTCGTCCATAAAAGGACGCCTGCTTCTCCAGCTTTATCATCTGAAAATCACTTCTCTTCTCTCCTCTCTGTTTTCAAAATTCCCAGCTCTAGCTCCGCTATTCTGAGTTCTGAGATCCCATTCCATTCTTACTGGTGTGCACCCGTTCGAGTGGACGCTGTGCTAACCTTGGGGGGCGAGCGCCGTTATCTGATTTGCACCGGAGTCAGGGCGTTTTCGTTTCTAAGACAGTGGTCATCCACGACGCAGCAACGACATCGACATCAATTCATCGGCCTACATTTCTACTTATTTTTGCCCTGCAGTGTTATATTTCTACACAGACCACGATCCTATCTTGGCCCTCGTCGCACGCTAACATCTCTCCTTCTACAATTTACGTTTTGAAATTTAAGCGCCAACCGCTAGTCAACGACCTCCTTCGAAGGAGTCGTATGCGTTGCCTACTCGATCCAATCAGAATTCGACAAGTGGCTTCCTACGATCAACCTTTTTCTTTTTTGACGCTGAGATATTGCGACACGTCATCAGGTTCAAGTTTTGCTATAGCAGGCGCGGAACAGAGGATCAAGGTAGAGAAAACCTACTCAACAACCAGTCTTCCCCGTCCTCTAGTCCATGGAGAAACCTCAAGACTGAAGAGACGAAACACAGTAGGGACAATGAAAGAAGAATCTCTTCTCAAAACTTACTTCCTTCCAAGCTCAAAGACCGACATCTCTGCGAAGTTTTGGCCTTTCCCTTTCTCTCTCCGCACGAAATCGAAGCATTTAACTAGACCTCACTTCGAATCTGTGAATGCCAAGCTTACAACAGCTCGGGTGCAAGAGAAGAAATGTCGATCCTCTTGGACTTCGTTTGGAGTAAGCTTCAGAGCAATTCCGAGTTCAGCACCACTACCGTCATAGCCATCACCGTCTTCTTCTCCCTCCTCTGCGCTTGCATACTTATCGGCCATTTGCTCGAGGAGCATCGTTGGGCCAACGAATCCATCACCGCTCTCTTTCTGGTATACAAATCGATGCTCAATTGGTTGATCAATTGGCTGAACTATCATAATTCTGCAATTCCAGTCTTCTAGGGTTTTTGCATGCTGAGTTCGTGTGATTTTTGTTGTGGAACTTGCCATTTAGTAGCGCTGATAATGCTCTCTGGTTTCTGATTTGGGAGATATGGATGCCAATATTGCTGGTTGATGTTTGAATTTGAGTTGATTTCGACACTGAAGTATGCTATTTGATTTCTATGATTTGGAGTATAGGGCTTGATCTCTGGAGCGGTTGTGCTGTTGTTCAGTAAAGGGGAAAGCTCGCAGATATTGGTTTTCAATGAGGAGTTGTTCTTCATTTATCTGCTCCCTCCTATTATTTTCAATGCTGGGTAAGTCTCTCACTCTCTTCATGTATGATTTCTCACCAAATATAGGTATTGCTACCAAATATCACAATTTAGTTTGTTGGCCTGGACCATATCTAATTTTATGTCTTCACATGCATGATTATTCATCATCCCTAATTTTCCTTTTATCCTTTTAGATTCCAGGTCAAGAAAAAGCAGTTCTTCAAGAACTTCACAATAATTGTGCTGTTCGGAGTGCTAGGGACCCTAATTTCTTTCTCCCTTATCTCAGTTGGTAAGCTTAGAAGTGTTTTGCGATTGCTTCTGTTTTCAGCCTATCATGTATGAGCTTTTGGTATTTATTTTACTTTTGTTTAGCCTCTTATGATTTTTCAGGCCCTGTATAGCTGGCAATGATATACTGTAGCTGGATTAGGCATACTCTAGATACCTTCTCCATGATGAAGTCTCTATATTGAACTGCTTGCGACATTTCTTTTCACAACACTGATCAGCGTTTTTTAAGAATATCCGTTAGTGTAATATCATGAGCAATAACGCATGAAAGAAAATAAGTGGATCTGATTTGATTAAAAAAAAATATACTCAATGCACTGTTTAGTTAGAAAATAGATGAACATAATTTTATATCAGTTGGCATAAAAATTATAAGCCTGACCACAGCATGTCTACCTGGAACCTTGCAGGTGCTTTTCTGTTGTTCAACAGGATTGGTGTGACTGACATGGGTGTCCAAGGCTATTTGGGTATTTCAAATTTACAGTGTTACAGCTTACAAGTTCCTTTCTATTGATCATAACCTTATAGTTATACTAACATATTGAGTATTCAAAATTGGCAGCTGTTGGTGCTATATTATCAGCAACAGATTCAGTTTGTACCTTGCAGGTATAATCTAAAACTGGAAAGTACTATTTGGCTAGCTGAAAGAAGTTGATGCTGGATTATAATGAAATTTGATCATGCTGTAGGTCCTCAGCCAGGATGAAACACCATTTCTATACAGTGCTGTATTCGGAGAGGGTGTAGTTAATGATGCAACCTCTATAGTGCTTTTCAATGCAGTCCAATCACTTGATTTCAGTGATGTTAATGCCATCACAATCTTAAATCTGCTTGGCACCTTTCTCTACCTCTTCTGCACGAGCACTATTCTTGGTGTTGCGGTAACGATTTTAGTACTTCCACTGTGAAATTAATTATAAGCTTCTTTTATTTTCTGCATCAATATCCCTCACAATATTAAAACAGTAGAATATAGTCTTGCATCCAAGTCAACATTGTGGCCTAAATATCCACTTGACTATATTTAAGGTTTCTTGAACCTTCGTTTTATATGTATTCATAGCATACTGCTGTATTTATTTTCTCTTTAACCTTCTCTAGATATGTTAATGAGCACATGATCCCATTATCATTTAGTTTTTCTTTTCTGTACCTCCAAGGAAAGTCAGTCTGTCCTTCTCTACTCTTGAAAATTGCAAGCTTATTATAAACGGATATATGTAGTATGATCCTTACTATGTTTTATGCATTCTATTTGTACCGCATAGAAACTATATCATTGTTAAAGCATGTAGATTTTTGGTGATTTCTGTCTTTGGCCTGTGAAGCAAGTTAAGTAGCTTCAGTTCTTCCCATGAAACCGATATGATGCACCGTGAGTATGCAATCTGTGAAAATAGAGTTCCAAATTAACACTCACCTCCTACTTTGAACACCACTTCATCTTTTCTACTTTCTATTTTCTGAACTTTGGGATTTAAATTAAGTCGTAGTAAGTCTTACTGGGTATTTGTGCAAAAAATGCAGGTTGGTCTTTTAAGTGCTTTCATCATAAAGACGCTCTACATTGGAAGGTATTATTCAGTACTACCATGAACATAGTTTCACTTTTATACCTTTTTCTGGATCCATGTAGATATACTTATAAGAATGATCCTGAAGAACTTGTCCATCACCACCAGTTAAAGCCCATATATGCACATTGTTATCAACATTTGCAAATATATTTTCCCAAATGGCAACTCTCTGTCTAATGTCCTTGATATGCAAACAACTGTTGGTCTGGTGGATAAATATCTGAGTTCCTGAGGCAAGATTATTGAACTGAATTCTTGATTTGTTTGATCTTGGCACAGTGTGTTTTGCATAATTCATGTCTTATATCTATTTGCTTAATAATATACTCGTGTCCCTGACATACAAATGTGTTAAAGAATTAACTAATACTATCAATATGCTGTCTAAACTGCTCAATCGTGTGAAAAACTTTGAAGCTCGTTGGCACGTCTACCTTTATGTTAGGCACTTTTGCTTTCTTGTAAATCTGCATAAATTAGCTTGCGGTTTTCGTGAAACTTCTTATTGCTCCTGGTTTGAGTTTCTATCCTTAGAGTTGGTGACAGCAGAGATGAAGTATATGGTTTAATTAGATGAGCTCTGATGTTGCTAAGATAATCTAATGTTAACTCTGTATTTTTATCATGCAACAGACATTCAACAGATCGTGAAATCGCAATCATGATGCTTATGGCTTATTTATCTTACATGATAGCTGAGGTATATATAAGAAGACAGTGCCATTCTCATATGGTGGAAAGTTAAATCTTTATTTTATCATCCCTTTTTGTACATGTGTTCACTTCTTGTATAATCAAGGGCCCCTGAAAACCTGTTAACTTTTTCTTTTGCCATGCAGCTTATTAATCTCAGTGGGATTTTGACGGTCTTTTTTTGTGGCGTTGTTATGTCACATTACACATGGCATAACATTACTGAGAGCTCAAGGATTACAACCAAGTGAGACTTAACTCCAATTACTTTTAACGCTTCAACGGAATTATATGCACCCAAGTACAACTTTTAAATGTATCTCAATATCCTGTAAAATAGTCGGGGAGAAACCTTACTCTAGTTTCATCGGTTGTTGACATTCTTGATTGCAGACATGCATTTGCAATGATGTCGTTCATTGCAGAAACATTCATCTTCTTGTATGTTGGCATGGATGCCTTGGATATTGACAAATGGAAAAAAAGTGATGCAAGGTAATGATGTCACTGATCCATTGTAACTTTACTTTCTTTCCCTTTCTGGGGATGATTACTTATATATTCCTTAGTGAAAGAAGAAGGCTAAAAGGTGTAGAACTTTTCAATTCAGTGCAGGAACATCCATTGCTCTCAGCTCAACTATGATGGCACTGGTATTGGTAGGAAGAGCAGCGTTTGTTTTCCCTCTTGCAAACCTTGCGAACTTAGCAAAGAGAAGAGAAACTGAGAAAATCCCCTTGCGGAAGCAGGTAAACTGTGCAAACTACTCGATGTTCTTAGACTAAGTTTGAATTGCAACAAATTATGCAACTGACTGCTAACTATTTTAAAATTCAGTTCATAATATGGTGGGCAGGGTTGATGAGAGGTGCAGTTACAGTGGCCTTGTCTTATAATCAGGTAAATGACAGTATGACACAGCCCATTCTTAATGTGGGCAAGAAAAATCATGGTTATTTGTATGTCTTATTCGAATGAATTTTTGCAGTTTTCAGATGGTGATGATTCAACCTCGCAAGATTGCCTTATGATAACAAGTACCATAATTGTTGTTCTGTTCAGTACTGTGGTAGGTCTCATTTCCATGAAAATTAAATCACAATTTTCTTAAACAAGGAGGTTCCAATCTGAGTATCCTAAAACTTATGGATCACAGGTTTTCGGTTCAATAACAAAGCCTTTGATTGAAGCGTTATTGGGGCGCAATAATGCAAATGTTTCAGATGCCACTGATATTGCCAGCCTTGAAGACCTCAGGATTCTCTTCCTGGAAAATGGAGAAGATGGCAACAACAATAACAACAATGCAAGGACTAACGACAGGAGTTTAAGGTTGCTAATGAGGCATCCTACATGGAGTGCACATTATCTATGGAGGAAATTTGATGACAAGTTCATGAGACCAGTTTTTGGTGGAAGAGGCTTCGTGCCTTATCAGCCCGGCTCTCCAACTGAAGCTCCAACTCAACAACCAAACTCTGATGAACAGCATGATCAGTGAGGAACTTCACATCAGCAAGAAATCAGGAGAGGTTTCTGCATATAAGTCCGTTGAAGGAAGCTTAGAGGATTTCTGAGCTTGTAAGCATATTTTGTAAAGCAGAACAAAAACTGATATTCAAATTTTGGGAGGCTAAGTTCAGACTAGATTTGTACATTCTTCAAAATGGTACAAACCCTAGAATAATGTAAGATCACTATAGAGGTTAATGTTTTGGACTTTTGGAGTGGTTTTGTTGGATTTCAAACAATCCATACTTGTTCAGAGCTCAAACACATTCAACAACTATGTGATTAATATCTGTGGTTGCTTCTTCTGATTCTTTGTATTTTTCCAGTAGCTTGGAACTTCAATTGAAGATTTAAACCTAATAAATGTGAAACTTTCAGATTGAGTTATGGGGTCGGGCAATTTTCATTTGTAGCTCTTAATGTGCACCACTTTTAAGTTGAAAAATACTTAGGATTTTGACTTGAGAACTTCTTGCAATAACTTAGTATTCTCCCATTCAAACAGTCATTATCATAGCTCTGTTTCTTGGCTTTAAGAATTTCTTTATTATTCCTTATAGATCAAGAAAAGAATAGCGTATCTTATCTTAGCGTTTGCCTTTGCGTCCACGCTAGCAGTTGAGACTTGCAAGAGTCCCATTTGTAACTTCTTATATTTAAACCACAAGATTTTTAGTGGAATAACTTGCTCAAACTCTCAAATTCTTATATCTCTCTACACCACCAACCAATTTTTGTGCTAAGCACAGAAATGGACAAACTAGAGGAGATACAGTCGCTTGGATTCTTCAACAGGCTCCTCTTCTTCATCATGAATGCCCTAGCTGTTCAAGCCACGAAGCCTGTGATCTTAGGTGGTGTAAATCCTTATAAACTACCTCAAGGACAACTTGGAAAAGGCGAACAATCGTCTCATTCGACGATCCAGACACCAAAAGCCAAGCATGATTCCAATGGAGGATATCAACCTTGATGGCGTCCAACGCGTTGCATACTCCATGGTTAGTTTGCAATGTTTTGCTGCAAGAAAATGAAATCTAACAGCAGCAAAAGACATTACTAAATTATTAGTGATGCTAAAATTGTGCTTGAAAATTCATGGAATATACAGCATTCTTTTCACTCCCATCATATTATTTTTGTTCCTACATCAGCATAATATACCACTATATGATTGTAGTACAATTTCATATCTTCAATTTTCCATAATTTACACAAATAATGATACAAACACAACAATAGTTAAGTTAGATTTGGACCCACAGGATTGTTAACCCTCTACTCTAGGAAGAGTGTACATCTAGATCAGTAGAGCTGGAGTCGCAATCTTGACCGCCACTATCATCCGACTCGGGCAAATTATCAAAGAAATCATCAAGATACCAAGGGCACTTGTCAATCCATTGACTTCCCCTCCTAGCATGGGCTCTCCATTTTTGATCGGCGATCATGTCAGGGGAGAGCCCCCATTCTTCCATCTCTTCATCGGTGTGGTTAAGAGCCAAGCTGTACTCTCCGCCACGCCCCAGCTGCATCACCCTGTACTCGCAGTTCTTGGGATTGTTGAGGAGCTCGAACTGCTCCACCGTCCACTTGAACCACTTCATTAGGAACACGCGTGAGGTTAGCCCGTGTGTCACGATGATCAGGTTCAGGTCGTGCGACGGGTCATGATGGAGCCTGTTCATGTCTATGTCCCTCCACAATGTTTCCATAAAACCTGCACCATTTCACATATATTTCAAACATGGTCCAAGTCTCCCACTGAAGAAATCATCACATATAAAGTGGTGCCACTACTACCCACTGAAAAAAATCTGAAAATTCTAGCCATTTACAAAGCTATAGACACTATCAAGACCTCTACTCTAAAGACCTAACTGTCCACTGCACGATTTAATCATCAAAGATCCAATCTTTCATCAAATTCAACAGCAGATTACCACAATTAAGGCAGCCAACAAGCCAGAAATGAACCTAATATGTACCAAACCAGTGCAGACCCACCCACAAACAGTTAAACCAAGTTACTCTAAAGACTCAATATGTACCAAACAGTTATAAAGTGGTAACACTACTAGACTACTACCCAATGAAGATATCTGAAAATTCCAGCCATTTACAAAGTTGTAGACACTATGAAGATCTCTACTCTAAAGACCCAACTGTCCACTGCACAATTTAATCATCAAGATCAAATCTTTCACCAAATTCAACAGCAGAAACATTCTTCCAAGAACATTACCCCAATTTTAAGGCAGAAATGAACTCCGAATGTAGCAAACAGTGCAGACCCACCCACAAACAGTCTAAAGACTCACAAAAGGTTAGAGCTTGCTTACTGGAAACACGATCATAGACATCAGCAGCGGATTCGCCCTCAGGAAACCTGTAGAAGAACCTTCCAAACCTCATCCGGGCCTCCTTAACGGCCCTCATCCTCTCCTCAACCTGAAAATTCCCAAAATCCTGCTCTCTGATCCTGCACTCTTCCCTGACCCCAAGGATCCTGCCCTTGGAGAACGACCTGCCCATCTCACGAAGGGTCGATCGGGTCCGATCGTAGGGGGAAACGTAGAAGTACGCCCGCCATGAGCTCGACCCCTCCGAAATTAGGGTTTTGATGGCCTCCCCTGAAGAGCGGGCCTCTTGAATCCCCTGTTGGGTGAGCGGGATCTTGTGGTCTGGGATGGTGGAGTAGGCCTTGGTGTCTATGTTGCCCTCGCTCTCCCCATGTCTCACCAGGATTATCCTCTTCGGAAGGTGCGCGTGCTGACCCATGTTTTTTCTTCTGCTGTTTGCGATGGAGGAATGAATGATTCCAATGGAGTTCGTTCTAGCTCTTCCATGACTCTGTTTATATAGAGAGGGAGTTGGTCAATTTTGGTGTTTTAACGGATACCAGCTCAACCAGACAAAACCAGGCATTTTATTGTAATAAAATATTTGTTGATCATTTTTTAGTGGTATATTCATTGAAATTGATACAAGGAGAAAGAAATAATGGAGTACAAGTTAAAAATTATGCTGCAAATAATGTACTATTGGAATTTTGTGAAGAAATAATATATTTGTTGAGTATGTTTTATTAATGTCAATTTCGATTTAGTTCTTGTTTTGGGTCGGAATATCAATTTCAATGTAGAGAGGGTTTGACATATGTAATGTGGAAGGAATAAAGAATATACAAGCTAGTTTTCATTTATTTGGTCAGAAGAAGCTTCAAAGTTTTTGCTTACCTTGATGAAGATAAGGGCTTTGATCGCAGACATTTGAAAACGTACACCATCTTCTTTTGCAAATTTATTGTGGTTTTTTTTTTGTACTGATTTTCTTATTTATTTTATTGAAAAGCAATCAAATCTCTAACATGTAAGAGAAAATGTACGTACTAGTATTATGAACTAGTCCAAACACAATAAATTAACTAGGAACTTTCCTCAAACGTGTAGGTTTCTTGAAGGTCAAAAACTGAGATATAGTTCTCTGACCTAATAAAGTCATGCATTTCGTTTACACATATACAATTAGATTGATGTATGCGACTATATATGCACGTCAAAGCTCAAGCTTACGACCATTCCACTCGGCATGTTCCTCATTAACTATCATCCAGCCTGCACACCAGCTATATATGGAAAAAGGTACACTTGAAATGAAAAGAAAAATGGAAATGTGATGAGCTTATTTGTCTTAAGCGGAAAGAAATATATATATAAAAAGCTTTCAATCTTTCGTCGACGTCGTCTTTATCCTTTTTCCTTTGTAAGAAAACAAACCATTGAATTGGATAGGTTTAAATAAAGTAAACATGGAGATATCATAATGTAAGCAATTTTTTCACCAAAAAAATAAAAAATAAAAAAATAATGTAAGCAATAGGAAAAGAGATGTTTTTGGATCTGAAAATGGAACAACCACTAATTTAAAGTTTCTATCTGTATTGTTCTACTGTTCAATCCATTTCTTAATTTTTTTTTTGATGAAAGATCCATTTCTTAATTAGGATTACTTTAGGGGGGATTGAAAAGGTACGCATAGGTAGTCTATGCCATCTCTTGCATTTTTATCCTCATTTCCTGAGCATAGTGATGTTACAAAATGCCCTTACATTTTACCTTTAGTTTGTGAATAAATAAACAAGAAGGGAAAAAAAACTTTTAATAAGGTAATAAAATTCTCTATCATGGGATTTGCGATTCGATTAGAAGAAGTTAAACTTTGTAAAAGTAATTGAAATTTGATTTAGAAAGTTGGGAGGCCAGAATATTACGGTCTGATCCAAGATCGAGACCGAGTTGGTCCAGTTTATGATCCGGGATATTTCAAAAAAATGGATCATGGTTCAAGATCGGGCTGGACCAGATCAGATCAGAATACATATATACTTTTCGAAATCCTATATATAATCCCTCTGTCCCATTACATTTGTCCATAAAGCTAAAACGCACTATTATTAAGAAAACTATAATTCCGTGGCAGAGATGAAAAGAGGGGAGGTAGAATAAAAAAGGGGATCCAAGTGAGGAGTTCTAACCCCATCAACATTTAGCAGAACAAAAAATGGACCAATATGGGAGCTGCATTCAATGCACACGGATTGGAGATTACACACAACAAATTTATGACACTATAAATGCACAACAACACACAAAAGCTTATAGTTTAGAGAACATTTCCTTCCACAACAGAGAACAACAAAAATTACAAAGCTGAAAAGTTGTTAAAAAAAAAGAAGAGAGAGAAATCTAGAACTTTTTTTGCATCACGCTTCAACATGATGGCCTTAGGCTTTCACTTGAATGAAGATCCACCTCTACAATTCATAGTCCCACCATAACAAAGTCAGTAGAGCTTTGTTCTGAATGAGCCAACAAGGGAGATCGAGGAAGAAGAGGGATTACACACACTAGAGGAGACACAACAACCAACAACCAACACCATCTTCGCATCATTAGCCATCAAGGTCAAAGCTCAACAACGAGAAAAGGTTCCAAATACTCATGAAACTACATCAAATTCCAGCACAAGGAGGACATCTTAAGAGAGGAGCAATGTAGGGGGTTGCCACATAATTTAATGTGTCAACAAGAACAACATTAAGAATACAAAACATGACCAAACAACAAGTTCAAGCAAACCAGAGGCTTAATGTTAACACAAAGTACCACAATGGAGATGGAAAGAGAATAGAGGTTGATATTGCTAAAATCACTTTATTTAACATGAGAGATAGAATATGTATAAGGGACTTGACAACCAAGCTAGAAATGTCAAAGAGCACAACACACAAACTACTCAAAAGAGGAAATTATAAGTCCACACACCAATGCTCTCAAGCCACGACTTAAGGATGCACATAAGAAATCACAACATGTATATCTAGCACAATATGAGAGGGGAAAATAGAGATCAACTAGCTCTTGCAAGTTCATATCAAAGGTTATGTTCACCAATGCAGTTGTTAGGCCTAGGTTTGATTCAAGGGGAGAATGCACATTTGATGACAAAATTGGGATATTCCCATTCACATATAAGGAGGTAGCAAAGAGAAACTCAAAAAACAGAATGAAGGGTACAATGGTGACCAAGTTAGTTGAATCAATCAATCAAAAGGCAAGGAGCATGTTAATAGAGCAAATTGTACAAACAATCATAGCAAAGTGGCTACAAGAAGGTGCATCACTCAAAGTCATTTTCGTATAGCAAGACAACACAATGGCGCACATAAGCCAACAATGACAACACAATGGCGCACATAAGCCAACAAGATGCAACATGGCAACAAGTTTATAAACAACCAGGATTCACTCTCATCTAGCCACCAAACAATCATGATTTAAATATTATAGACTTCGGTTTTTTCAGAGGCATTTAATCTTTGATACATAAAAAGATGCCTAAGGACATTGATGGGATGTTGGATGCTGTACATGGAGCATTTCATGAGCTAGATCCTATGACTCTAGGTAATGTATGGATGTCACTTTAATATGTAATGAATGAAGATTTGCAAGTTAAAGGGGGGATGCTTATGAGCTATCATATGTGAACAAGAAAAGGCTAGAGACTCAGGGAAATCTCCTAAGAGAGGTTTAAGCACCAATGTGGGTTGTGTAGGACGCATGTGATGCCATTAATGCAAACCGAAATGGAGTGCAACCACAATCAGGAATGTTGGAAAACACTCAAGCAAGTGAAGCAGAACATGAAATGCAACCAAAAGAAGGAAGTCAAGAGGATCCATTTGAAGAAATCAACTAAATGTAAGGAAAGTGGTTTTTTTTATGGTGGAATATTTTATGTGTGTAAGTATGCATGTCATATGTAAAAAGTTTTTGGCAATCAGAATTTTGGGATTCAAACTGACTTGGAATGAACAATTTGTTTGTAAATCTACAATGCAGTGTGGAAAACAAGTAAAGGAAACAAATTGATCTCAAAGTTCCTCATACATCATCAATGTGTGTTCCTTCACATGCATTAAAACTGGTAGTTACTAGCATGCCAAAGCCATTAACATGGATGACTTCCTATAGAATGTCAAAGGTAATGAGTCATCAAAGAATATGCATCTCAGTTTGAAAAGGCTTCATCATTGATAAAAAAAATGGAAAATTTTGAAAAAATAATCTTAGAACTCCCCATACATAATATATCGCTACATGTTCCCTCACATTACAAATGACAGCTATTGGCATGCCAAAGCCATGATCATGGTTGAATTCCTGTTGAATGTCATAGGTAATGACTCATCCACATCATCATATCAAATGAAAAAAATACAAACAGAAAAGCAAAACCACACAACAATACACAAAACACAAAGGCAACCATCAACAGAATACATGACCAGGCATCTCATTTCAATGCATAAACCCTAGCTCCCTCTCTGAATTGGCATACACATCAATCATACATGTTCACACCCACAACACTCTACAACAAGGGTTAGATTAATAAAAAAAAAAACAAAGAGCTGGGGTAAGAAGAACGCACCAAAGTAAGAAGAATGCAACAAAGGAGGCTTAAGATGGCTTAATCTAGAGAACGCAAGAAAACGCAACAAAGCATGCATGTACCAACATATGTTTCAGAGTTCCAACATCATTGGAATATCGATCTCCAAATTGAAGTACGAAGTCACCGTTTGGTTTGATTCCCCGGGAAATGAGTAACGAGACTCAAGAATGAATGATTCCAATATGATGTTAGGCAGAAAAATTCAGGAAACGATTCTATTCTCGAAAATGGCTCATTGAAAGGTTGCAGACTAATTTGATTCCAATCGAAAATGGCAGGTATCATCTATTCCAAGGATCATAATTTTTCATCTTGAATCGTATATATGTGCAACCTTAAATTATAATTTCTAAAATTATAAACCCTTAAAATCATAATTACGAACCCTAAATCTTAAGGATTTTAAACAATAATTATCATGAATGGTTCATTTCGACATCATACCGAAAAATATGCCTCCAAAATGGTTCATTCGGATTCTTGATTTTAATCCGATATCCGAGAGTGTTACCAAACCGGAACTATACCTTTTCAATAGAATCCTTATTCACCTATTCACCAAATTACAAAATCAAATGATTAAAAAATTATAACTAAACTATGGAGAGAACATTCATACATATCACAAGATAATAACCATCATACTTGACAAAAAAACAAGATAACAACCATCCTAAAATAATTATATCACTTAACTAGATGTGGGTCCGGTTCCGAAACCGCTGGTTCCGGTTCCAAAACCGCTAGTTCCCGATTCCAAATTTTGTGGAACCGGAACCGGAACCGATCCATAGCCGGTTTTCCGGTTTTCCGGTTCCAGGCGATTCCAAGGCCTGTTCCACCCGGTTCCGGTTTCGGAACCGGTTAAAAATTAAAGTTTGAGAATTTATTTTTTATTTTATATTTTAAAAAGTAAATGTTGTTAAACTTGGTATATTTAACCTCTTTTGACTTATAAATTTGGTTTTGATTATTATATATAAATACTTAATGCTGGATTTGTTTTGATTAAAAAGTAAATTATTTTGTATATGTTTGGTATAATTTGTATATATTTTATTATTGAAAAGAGAAGAAATCGGCGATTTGGGATGGTTTGGAATTGCTGGTTCCGAACCGACGGTTTGAACTGGATGGAACCGCCGATTCCCCGGTTCCGGGGGAAAGGAAACTGGAACCGTAACCGCCCTCGGAACCGAAACCACCGGTCCGGTTCCGGTTCCGTACGGTTCCAGTTTCGGCCGGTTTTGACCTGGCTCCGAAACCTCCGGTTCCCCAGGAACTAGACCCAGGTCTACACTTAACACATGGTAATGTTCGAGCAATTAAGATTTCACTAATTAGATTTTACAATGTCACCTTACTACGTACCCAAAAATATATAATCAGACACTGACACACACACATGTCAAAAATAAATACTTGTCATTTTAACTTTTGATGCAATTATAGTATTAAACTAGTGTAGTTCCCCGCGCCATGCGCGGATATTATTAAATATTTATGTGAATTAGTTTCATATAAAAAATGTATCATATTATATATTAATTCCTCGAAATATATTTAAAAACTCGTTCATTTATAATTATTTTAAATACATCGAAAATAATCTAATGAAGGGTTTTTTTTTGCGCTTAATTAAAATTTCTAGAAACAAAGACTTCTAGAAAGAAATATAAATGTCATCAAAAATAGTTTAGTTTACGATATAAAAGAAGATTCGTTTATCTTTGATATGAGAAATTACATTAAACTGATCATAACTCATAGCTGAGTGTGTGTAAACAAAAACTGAAATCATGAACTCACCAATAAGATTGGTTTTGTCCAGCTCTTCATTTAAAATGTCATCAAAATTAATAAAATTGAATCCATTAATAGACACAGATGTCAAGTCACACGGCTTAATAATAGTATTCGTGTAAAAAATGATTTCGGTAGTAACATAGTTGTTTGGATCGTCTTTCTTTTCAAACTTCCACATACGAATTATACGAACTTGTAATTTGTACATGGTTCTAGTTGAAGTCATATCTTTGATATAATGCATCTTCCTTGATCTGCATGTATAAAATTAACAAACAGTTAGATCAATGTATATAAAGGAATACAAATAAAAAAAAATCTAGCATAAATATATTTAGCAAAACGTAAATTACCTTTTCATCCATTAAAATGATTTCAGTAGTAACATAGTTGCTTGGATCGTTTTTCTTTTCAACCTTCCACATACGAATTATACGAACTTGTAATTTGTACATGGTTCTAGTTGAAGTTATATCTTTGATATAATCCATCTTCCTTGATCTGCATGTATAAAATTAACAAACGGTTAGATCAATGTATATAAAGGAATACAAATTAAAAAAATAATCTAGAATAGATCTATTTAGCAAAACGAAAAGATTCATTGATTAGAAATAAGTTTGATCATAACTAATCAACCCACAAAGAGAGAATATGCACACCAAGAGGAGAAGGTGACTATCAGTTTAGAAGAGGATGATATATATAACGTTATTGCTCTCAATATTGGAAGTAAAAGATTTGGTGAAAAAATGGATTTGATCCTATCTAAATTTATAATGGAAATTATAATATGAATTAACGGAAAAATATTTTGTCTTTTGTACGCAAATCATCAAAAAGGGATAAACTTGGAAAATTCATAATTGGAAATTTATTTCGCACGAAAAAAATCAGTATTCGGAATTATAATTATAGCTGTCAAAAATATTAATCATAATTGGAAATTAAAGATAAATCATAACCATAATTGGAAGTTAAAGATTTGGTAAAATAATGGATTTGATCCTATCTAGATTTATAATGAGAAATTATAGTATGAACTAACAAAAAGTATTTTGTTTTATTTCGTACGAAAAAATATTAGTGTTAGAAATTATATGTATAGTTGTCAAAAGTATTAATTATAATTGAAAATTAAAGATAAATCGTAACCATAATTGGAAGTTAAAGATTTGGTGAAATAATGGATTTGATCCTATCTAGATTTATAATGGGAAATTAATGTATGAATCAACAAAAAAATTTTTTTTTTATTTCGTACGAAAAAAAATTAGTGTTGGAAATTATAATTATAGCTGTCAAAAATACTAATCATAATTGAAAATTAAAGATAAATCATAACTATAATTGAAAGTTAAAGATTTGGTGAAAAAATGGATTTGATCCTATTTAAATTTATAATGGAAAGTTCTAATATGAACTAACGAAAAATGTTTTGTGTCAAAGGTGACTATTTGATTAATTTTGACAATTATGACCTCAATTACAAAAATTAGGATAGGATCCTATTTTACTCAATGGTCACGATCATAAACAACCGGATCATAATTTCAAAAATTAGGATAGGAACCTATCTAAATTAATTTTGAAAATTAAATATAAATTGTAACCATAATTGGAAATTAAAGATTTGGTGAAAAAATGGATTTGCTCCTATGTAAATTTGTAATAGGAAATTATAATTTGCAAAAAAAGGATAGGATCAAAAGGGGATAAACTTGGTAGGATTTGGTTAGATTAGATATGTAGAATTGGATAGGATCAAAAAAACAAACATAAAATTGGATAGGATCAAAAAGATAGATAAAATTTGAAAAAAAATGAACCAAATTTACGTAAAATTGGATAGGTAAAATACGGCCGGATCATAATCACGTAAATTAGGATAGGATCCTATCTAAATTAAGTTCGAAAATTAAATTGATTATATGGACTTACACCGTCAACGGAGTCGATATCGGCGACGAAGACAAAGTTTAGAAGGAGAGAAAGGAGATGTAGAAGGAAGGAAAGCTTGGCTGCCGACGTCGACGGCGTGAGCTGTCTCCACTCTCCACCTTCTTGCCCGGCCATGGTGTTCATCTACACCGTCATAGGAGCCGATATCGGCGACGAAGACAAACAGAAGAAGGAGAGATCGGAGAAGTAGAAGGAAGGAGACCTTGGTTGCCGACGTCGACAGCGTGAGCTTTCTCCACTCTCCGCCTTCTTGCCCAGCCATGGTGTTCATCTACATCAAACTTCAACGCCCGGAATTACAGACTGAACAAAGCCATATTGTAAAAAAAATACGTAAATATGAGGTTAACCTAATGTAAATCATATCAAATCTGTAATCATATGTAAATATGAGGTTTTATTTTTAAAAATTATAGATGTGACTTGTATATTAGATGAAAAAAGTGTAAATGAGGTGACTTAATTAGAAAGGTAAATATTAATGACATGGCTTATTAAAAAAATGACACGTGTACAAATCCGAGGTGGCCTAATGTAGGAGTGCCATGTAGCGAAATCCTATGTGGCGCAATGAGAAGGCTTTATTTCTTAGTGATTTTAAATATATATAATAGATTCTATGTTTTATACTTTTTTTAAATTTCACTAATTAGAATTTATTTTAGTCTATTTTTGAACCAACAATTAAAGAAACAGTTTGATTTCAAAAAAGTCAATAATTTCCTTATGTCACTCTCGAGTCTTGATGGACAATGAAACTTTAGACTTTAGAGGAGGGGTACCTAATATTCAGGCTTCAGCATTCAATCCCTGAAAATGAGAGCTACATTTTTATTTGTACATATATCAGGCTGCATTTAATTAACTTCCAACTGCCTATCAATTCAATTTTATGGTGGAAGAATATTGAACAGCAGAAAGATTGAGAAGGTAAGTAAGGCGACTCATATAGTCATATGAAACATATGATCACGTACTTATCAACGGGGAGTCAGAAGAGAAGCAAATCGTTAAATTAGGATTTGTTTTTTTTCACACGTTTAAAACGTGTTAACTAAAACGTCCTTACAATTACATACAAAAAGACTTTAATTTATACATTCAAGTTATTCAAAAAGAATATTATGCTTTGGGAAAATAATATTTCCCAGAGCATATTGTATATTTATTCTGTACACGCTGATATAATCTCATGAATCGACAAGCACAAATTTAATGAGATTCCAACCAATAAATCGTATGGTAATGGGTGAAATAACTTGATTTTATATTAGTCAATTTTTTTCGAAATGGCAAAAATATTATTAAGAGAAAGGAGTTACAGAGAAGGACAAAGAGTTCCAGTTACAAGAGACAGAAACAAAAAACAGCAGGAGATGAAAGCTAGAACAGAGAGAGGTTGTGAAACAATTGAGAGGATGCTCGAAAACGAGGGAGAGAGATCTGGTTGTGAGCAGCCGCACAATTCTGCAGGTGACCTATGATGATTATGGCACAATCCCGCGGAGAAGTGTGGAGGTTGTTGAAGATGAGGTCATTACGGATTTTCCAAATGAAGTAGATGAGGGCGGTGAAGCACCTTGCAAGAAATTTGTGGTTGGAGGTGCACTGTCCTCTCCTATGATGAGCCCATTCAAGCCAGCCATGGATCGAGGTCGAGCAGTGAATGATGTGCAGCTAGTCAAGGAGATCGGAGATGACAGAGGCGGTGAAGTTGCAGTGGTTCCAAATTAAGATGATTAGAGGATTCGTCGGCAGCGTTATAGAGGACGCAGGTCTGGCTAGATAAGGCGGTCCAACGGCCGATCCTGTCTTTGGTGGGAAGCCGGTTATGAAGAGCAAGCCAAGAGATAAAGGAACACTTCGGAGTATGTGGCTTCTTCCATATAATGGTACCCCAAAGCCAGCTGTGACGTCTCGGCCTAAGGAAGTCGTAGGCGTTTCTAGAGGAGTAGTGATGGCTTGCCTTTAGCTCATACTTAGAGTGCATATTAGCTCATGTTTTATTAGCTTTCGGTTAATTTGCTTTTCTTTTTTTTAAGTTAGCTTCTTAGTTGTTTTCGGTTTAGTCTCTCGGTTCAAATTCTACGCTTTGTTCGTTGTGATTTTTAGGTGAATTGGAGGAGAATGGAGTGATGGAGATCAAGTGGACTGAAGAAGCCGACGAGAGCTCGAAGACGGAGTCAAGGAGAGGCCCAAGAAGACGCCCAAGAAGCAAACCAAACACTGATCAAGACGAGAACCGAAGAGAAGAGGCAAAGGAACCAAACCCGAGGCCACAACCCCTAACCCGGCCGGGTCACGGGCTGGGTCGTGGCCCGGGTCGGGCTCCCCTGCCCAAAGCCGCTTGAAAACCGAGAAAACAGCCCCCGAGCCAGCCTGGTCACGGCTCGGGTCGGGGCTCTTTACACATGTGCGAGTTTGGCGTGGCTTCCAGCGCTCAACCTGCCCGGGTCACGTGCCGGGTCGGCCCCCGGGTCTCGGCGCGGCGCTCCTGATTTCCTCTTTTCCTTCTAGGGTTGTATAATTACCTCCTTCCTCCCGTAGGAGAGCATCTTTTTTCCCCCTTTTGGGGATTTTTTCCCATTTTAGAACTTTAGTCTTTTGTGAAGATTTGGAGAAAATTGTTGAAGACTCTTGCCTTTTCTATCTATGGATTGAAGTTTGGTATGAATTTTCTCTTTTCTTCTTCTTCATTTCGTTTGTTTTCCATGTTTATGCTTAGCTAGAGTCCCAAATACTAGGGTTTGGGGAAAAACCTATGGATTCTAGGTATAACTTTGAATTGCTTGCATGAATTGAGACTTGATTGTGGTTTGTTTCAATCCTATGTGCCTAATGCCAAATTGATTGTGATTTGAGCGTTATTGATGATTTTGACCGAGAGGTTAGATTGTTAATAGGAAGTGAGGTGTGGGATTTATGCTGAGAGACCTCATCCCTCACTTGAACTATATGATTGATTGATTGAGGCCCCTTTGATATAAGAATTGATTTGGGATCTCTTGAGAGGTTCACCTACCGATAGAGGCTTGACTTCGACAGCTCACTCAAGCCACGGCGGTGAATTAGGGCTTGACGCGATTCATAGACCTATTGAGCCTAAAGGGTCTAGTCTTGGGTGTCAAGCCACGAAAGTGGATGATTATCATATTCTAGGCACGATTGTTTGATTCGATAGGATTAGACAATGAAATTAGGTAGCTACCTCCAAACCATGATTTGATTAAGATTCATGCATACTTGCAAAGTATTGCTTAGGTCCATAGTGTGAGTACCTAGACTTTAGGATTGCCTTTCCCATATTGAATTTGCATCATTTTCTCGGTTGTTTTCTCCCCTTTATTTGGTTGCTATTTGAATTCCTTAATTTCAATCCATAATTTCTTCTTATATGCCTAGCTACATGATTGTCGGTTCAATCAATTCTACTTAAGTCCTAGAGATCGACACCTTTATACTACACGACCCGTACACTTGCGGTGTTGGTCTAGTAGCCTATCAAGTAGGAGCCGACATGGCCAGACAAGTTTTTAGGGATGATCGCAGGGGAACCCCAAGAAAGGAGGAGATCGCGGAGCGAAAGAACCGCTTTCCAGCTCCAACAATCAGAGGCCTTGGGCTCAACAGTCCAAATGTCACGTTGTTTGATCAGATTTGCGTGCACCCAACGAGCCCAAATGATGGTTGGCTGGCTAGCGAGCTCGAAGATGGAGCGAGAAAAGGCAGCTCGGTTCTAGGTTAGAAGTTCCTTGAAACCTAGACCTCCTCCCAAGGGGTGCAGACGAGGTTCCAGGAAACCGGGCTCTTGGTGGAGAAGACGAGCCCACTCCAGAGGAAGGAGCGAACAATGGAAGTGATCCGGTCAAGAACCTCTTTAGGGAAGAGGAGGACATTGCACCCGAAGGCGTTGATGCCATAAAGGACCGATCTGACGAGCTCAAAACGGCCTACATAAGAGAGGTTCTTGGCTGTCCATGATTGGATTCGGGAGGTCATGTTGGCGATGAGATCCTCATAGTCTCTGCACAGCAGCTTGCGCGAACCGAGCGGAATACCGAGGTGCTTTATCGGCAGGTGACCTTTGTAGAAAATAAAGAGGTCGTCCGCAAAAGCAAGGTGGTTGATCTCGGTACTTCCACAGCGACGGTGCTAGCTGAAGTCGGGGTCGAACTTCAGGTTCGAGAGCATACGCGAAAGGTATTCCATGAGGAGCACAAAAATGTAAGGAGAGATGGGGTCGCCTTGCCGGATCCCTCGCTTGCCCGCGAAGAAGCCCTTGTGCTCGTTGTTGATGGCGATGGAGTATGTTGCTAATGAGATGCATGTAATGAGTAGGGAGATCAGTAGATCGTGAAATCCAAAGAAGCAAAAGACATGTTCCACAAAGTGCCATTGGACCGAATCAAAAGCTTTCTTGAAATCGATTTTGATAACTTGGGGGGGGGGGGGGAGGGTGTTGCGACCGACCATAATGTTTGAAGAGTTCCTGGAAAAGGAGATTGTTGTGGCGGATCGATCGACCCGAAACAAAGGCGCCCTGGCCGTCAGAAATGAGATCGGGGAGAATGGTACGGATGCGGTCAGAGATAAGCTTGGATATGGTGTTGCATGTAAAGAGTTGAGCAGCACGAAATTGGGCGAAAATCAGTGATAAGAGAAGGTTTAGGGATCTTGGGAAGGAGATGAATGATGGTGTGATTGATTTGGCGAAGGATTCTACCATTGCGAAAGAAGTCGAGGATGGCGCAGGAGTAGACCTCGGCACCGACAATGTGCCAAGACCTCAGCACCGACTAGTCAATTTTATGCCATATTCCTTTTGCGTTTTTTTAAGCATAATGCATGGATGACTAGCTACATGGAAAGCAAGAGTGCACGAATATATAATACACCCTTTTAAAAATCAAGCATGGCAGCCTTTCACCTCCAAATCTATTATTGCTGTTGTTGTTGCTAACAAGGCAGCTGATTTATACACTGGCTCAAAAATTTATATGGTGAGGAATCAATCAAAGATTGTTTCTTCTTGTTCTTACTCATTTGTTGATCGATCTTTGATATGAAATGATACATTCATTCCATTCTAAGACAACACATGGGCAGAGGAGGGCCTTTGTATCTCTTCCAAAGTCTTGCCCTTTGTCTCTGGCACCAGTTTCAATATGAACAACACCGTGAAGGCGTTAGCCCACCCGAGCACGAAGAAGGTGCCCGGATAGCTCCAATCCGTCATGAAGTTGAATGCGTACGAGATGATCCATGTCGCCAACCCGGTGGACACTACCGCAAGGCTTCCGGCTGCTCCTTTCACGTTCATGGGGAATATCTGTCCTCAACCACGATGTACTCGAATTAATCGCAATTGTGTAACTAACCAAGTACTATATGTGGACATTACAAGTTGTATCTGACATTGGATCGAGATTAGATTAGATAAAATGTGTACCTCAGACATGATTAGATATGGTATTCCTGACATGCCCACACGGAATGCTGCTGAATATCCCTGAAGATCACGCAACATACATACGTACATACATAAAGGTTATGATATGTACAGAAAATTGGTCACGTTCAACAAATAGAATGATCATATATCATACCCATAAGCCAATCACTATAACATAGGGAGCAACGGTTTCCAAGTAGTCATGGTCCTTAAGCAAGAACATAACCCCCACCAGAAAGCAACAAAAACCCATTGCACCTGCAGAGATCTATATATGCAACATATATAGAATTGGATTCATTCGATCATCACAGCTTAATTTGCTAGCGCTAATATGCATTGTATTATCATGCATGTACGTATATATATAGATATATAACAGAGAGTTTTATTTGTTGCATTGATATCTAACCATCAGAAGGGGTCTTCTTCCACATCTTGTTCGAAACCACCATAAACAAGTTCCTTGACAACTTTTCTAATAAGATTGAATGATGTCAAATTAATCACCTGAACAAAAGCCATTACAATTGACCCAACAGAACTTGAAAATCCTGCAAGGAACATGATATTGTAAAATCCCAGACTCATGATTAGTTAGTTATAGAATCAATAGAAAGAGCTTTTGGATTGCGTATATGTATACATACCAGCTGCGTCCAAGACGGATGATGCATAATACGTGACCGCGGTTGGCCCTGCAAATCCTGCGGACGCCATGAGCACCAACACAACCTGAACAGAGCACCAAGAGACATCAAATAAGACAACAAGAAGGCCATGGCAGTATCCCGCGTAAAGTTCGATTCGGAAGGAGCACGATTACTCAATCCATACAGTTAAGGAATGCGCGTATCGTCTCTGGAACAAACCCCACATGTTAACCTCTGGAGTTTGCTGAAGGATTTTGGTGAACTCCTGAAAAAGAGCGCATGCGAATACGTCTAGTAATTAAATCTTAGGCAAAGCTGTGAATCAATCTTGAGCATATATAATAGATGGATGAATGTAACATGTACTTCAATACTGGCTGCTTCTCGCGATACGTCAATCTTGTCGCCCCTAAGGCGTTGTAACACAGTGTTGAGTGCCATGTTGTGACCCAGTTTTGCCTGTACAAGTTCATACCAATGTCAACCATTTAGTAAGGCTGGGCTAGCTAGCTCTGTGTATGAAAGTAGGCAAGCTTAATTAGTCAAGTAATTACCAAGTATCTAGGAGACTCAGGGATACAAAACATGCCCAAGAGTTGCACCACAGATGGAATTATGCCTGATCAAATATCATTCTGTCTGTTATATTTAGATTTGAAAAGAGAAAAAAGAAGAGAAATGTATATATATGTGAATTTATTACTTACCTACTATAACCAGGATGCGCCAAGGAGTTACAGATCCAACGATAAACATCACCAAAACTCCACTCGATAGCATCACCTGCAAATTAACTTAATTAGCACGTAGAGTCCTAATTAATTTGTACGTACAACTTAAACAACTTACCTGTGTTACTGATACTAGTGCTCCTCGATTGTTCTTTGGTGTTATCTCTGCTATATAAATTGGGACCTGGATTATATATGTACATTACTCAACATACAACCTCAAGGCATATACGTGCCTTTGATGTTACTCGTCCAAATTAACTATTTAACTAGCCAAGTGATTAACTAATTAATTACCACATAAAGGCTAATCCCTGTTGAAGCTCCCACCAGAACTCTTCCCAGATCAAGCGACCATGCTTTCTGTCATATATAGATCCATCACAAGTGCAAAGAAAGATCGAATTAATTTACCTTCTCTGTCAATTATCAAGTAGTACAATATACTGTATATTTTTTTTTACTTTCTACCGTAGCGGACAAAGTTAAATGATTTTACCTCCGAGATTGATATCGCTATCCAACCTAGGATGTTTATGGCGTTTGATAGTACCATTGCCTGACATATGTGTCACAAGACCAACCAATTTTTGGTAGCAATTAATACTCCTCCGAAACAGCTTCAAGCTTAACTAGGGGTGACTAACTAATTAAAGTGATCAAAATTAATTAATTACCCCTCTTCGACCAATGAGGTCGGTTATTTTTCCGCTAACTATGGAGCCTAGCAATCCTCCCAGCGTCAAGAGTGACCCGAAAGTGGAAAACTGCACACATCCCATTAGTTAATTGAAACAACTTAATTATATATTACTTCTTTATAACTGAGATGAACTTTGTTAGTTAAAAAGAAGATTGCAAGTAATGAATTAGTTAATAATGACCTCAGAAGTTGTAAGGTGAAGATCGTCCATAATTTGGGACTCAATGGGCGATGTATAACCCATCTGTAACACGTACAACACGAGGCATTGTCAGATGTAACAACGTAGCTAGCTAGGTCAATCCGAACATCAAAACGAATTACTGCTGACGAGTAGTTGGGCAGTCCATATCTTCTACAACCTCCTTTTCATTTAAATCACTTGTCCACTTTTTATTTTCGTTAAAAGTACAATCAGTCTTTTCCATTCAAAATAAGTGTCGTTTTAATTGAAAATTTTAATTTTTTTGGAAAGAATTGAATTTTTTTATTTTTTATTTGTGTATGACGAGTTCACTATTTCTTTTTTAGGACTTTGGTTTCTGTTTTTGGTATGCTTATTATGTGTCTTTAGGACACACGATAGAACAACCGTACATAATATTGATCAATTTTAGAATGTTATAATGACGTTTATTGTGATTCCAATACAACTTTTTTTTTACCCTAAAAGAATCTCATATAATTTAGATATGCTAAAATGTAATGTGAATTGGTTTAGATAAATAATGAAGAAGTTTATGATCATATATATCAGGTAGTAGCCAAATTTCATTGTTGGTTCTTTGTTCATCCATATCTCTACCCGTTCCAACGGAGTGGCAAAGAGAAATTGTACTAATTTTCTTTGTTGGGTTCTCAAATTAATTCAATTTAGCTTTTTTTAGTATCACACTAGCCAACAACCTGCACCTTATACGGGTTGTTTTTTTGTTTTTATTATGTTGTATATGAATTTACTATAATAATTGCAAATATTATCAACAAATCATTATCTTACTAAGAAATCTATGTAAAATCTAAAGCATAATCAATGTTTAATGCTACGAATATACTTAGGATAGATATATCATATAATCGTTTTATTAATATTATTATCGGATTTCAATATTATAGGTTCGAAAAAAATATTTAATACATTATTATAACAAAAAAAGAGGATGTGGTGTAAATGTAGTGGTAGAATTTGCTAGTAATGATGCTTTTTAGAAAATTTTAGAACAAGATTATGAAAAAAAATACTTCTATATTATCAATATAATATTTAATTAAGTAAATGGGTAAAAATGATTTTTTAAAGTAAATATTTAGGATAAATTAGTATATTAACTAAATAGGTAACCATACAATGATAGAATTGAGATTTATATATATTAGGATAGAAAGCAACTCAAAATTTAAGATAAAACTAATAACTTAATTAAATATGTATAAGATTAAGCTAAAATTAAGATTGATAAGATAATTTTTGTATTAGTTAAAAGGATGATGTGACGTAATACGATGGCGGAATTTATATAATGAGACGGGCAAACAGTATAACAAGAAAAATGAAAGCATGCGCAACGGAGGAATGAATCGAAGGGGATCGAGAGAAATACTGAAAAAGAGGGTATGTACGTACAGCGGCGCCAAAGATGAAGGAACCGCAAACGGCAATGAAGATGCTGAAGATGAGGAGGGGAGTGATGGCGGAGTCGCCGCCGTCGGTGCACTCGAAACCGGCGGTGAGATCTGCTTCACTTACCTCCGCCATGAGTTGGGGAGTCAGCAATCTTTCCAGCTCCTCGCTGCTATTATTCATCGCCATCGCCATTTTTTCTCTGGCTAGATGGAACAAGCTAGTGAGCAATAATAATAATAAAGGAGTGACCAACGGTACTAGCTTGTTTGTGTTTATATATGTAACTCACTTTGCAACTACAACTTATCATTCGAGGTACCAGGAATCACACGTACCCCCCAGCTCGTGGCGGAACACCTAACAATCTTGATTGTTACTTTTGCAGTTTGTACGCCCTACAGAAACCAACCTAACAGTAATAATAATAAGTGGGATCGATTTGCATAAAATTACATGTCAAATAAGTAATTTTACAAATAACCACTAACCACTCGTTATATCCAACACTATCCTTTGATTACCGAATTAATTGTTGGATTAAGCTTGGTTGTAAAGTATTTAGTATTTCATACTATAGTATAATCTATTGACTAGTGGGTTGACAGAATATGTATTTTCGCTTTTCAAATTGTGGGTTGGTTAACTAACGTACTATATGTTTAGGAAGTTAGTGGCAGTTTAGAACGGTTATTAGCTGTCATATATATATATATATATGTATGTAATTAAGTATGTTTGTACGGTGTGATGGACAGAACATAATTTGTTCATTGCAAATTCAATACAAAAGGTAACTGTATTGAAATCAGTATTCTCTTGTGAGTTTTCTTTCATTCAATTGTAGTTGATCTTCAAGATATAGAAGTTAGAACGGATATTTCACGTGGTAACCCCGAGGTATTGCTCAATTCACAAGGTGTACTAAAGATTGGTATATTTCATACGGTAACCCTGAACTTTATTCAAATTTCATCCTATATCCAAAAGTGTTAAACCTAACTTTTCAATGTTAACTTTTTTAGAATTAAAAAGAAAATTAAATAATAAAACTTAAACTTGTGATTTTTTACGGCAACAGTGTTCTACTACTACTAATCACGTGGAGAGAACCCTATCGACTATAGTACGTACATCGGTGGCGGTGCTCGGGAAGTTGAAGACGCTTACCGTTTGACGAGGGCTTGCTTGTTGGTCTGCAAAGAAGACTTTAGGTATATCTTTGCTTTATACTCCGTCCAAATTTTGTATTTGTGGACTAATTAGGGTTTTAGGGTTGAATTAAGGATATAGGGATAAATACGTACGTACACATGGGACTTTGCCAAGATGATTCTCTAAACTTGATTTAAGAGCTCTGTAGACATGGGGCAGGTTGGACTCGATCGATAGAGCAGACACGTACATACTCTACTTTATCTTTACATTTGCCTTTATTGCAAGTTAAATACTCCTTAATTACTAGTATGAATCATCGTAAATCTTAAAGAGTGGGAGATTAATTAGTGTTTACCTTTTGTAGATATATAGGCCTGATCGATGTATGAATATGTAAGGCTACCTTACATAGGTTGACTTGTTAAAAGAGAAGGAGTGTTTAAGGTCCTTTTATATATACTATTGAAGAGATGCAATGATCAGTGCCTTATATTTTTTATGATGATCGTTTTATTTGATTTTGAATCATAGGATGGAAGAAAATATATCGTTAAGAATGCGTTATATTCATCGTGAGTACGTGGAAGTAAAGGTGAATGATCCTGATAAGTGTAGTATTTTGGAGATATTTGTTGATTTACTAGAGGAGGCTGAAAAAACAGGAATGTTCCTGCCCGAGCAACCAACTTTATGGTATGCACATAATTCTCAAAGTTTTCAGCTACAAAGTGACAGTGATGTTGTGACAATGTTCAACACATTACGTGATAAGAAGTTGATCAACTTGGCCATCGGAGCTGCGGAATCACAATCTAAGAATCTAGAGTTGGCACGGGGTTTTATTGAATCAAAGAGGCTTACAGAAAACTTATCACTTCCAAGGTCAAGTTACAACATCCAACCTATTTCCAGTAGAAGAGTTCCCGCCACTACTGCCAGGAGAAAAGGGATTTATGCTCCATTAGTTGGAAGTACCTCTCACTCCTTAAGTAATCAATCTGATTCTAGTGATCTTAATGCAAGAATAGACAATTTACATGATTCTACTTTGCCATCTATTGAGGAACCTGATGTTGTTGTGTCCGCCGGTAATATACCTGTAGTTGTTGGCCCCTCAGTTGATATGCCCGATGCAGAAAACGTTATGTCACCACTAGCGGATGATGGAGACGAGAGTAACGTTGATGATTACTTTGATGTACTATATGATAACGGAGAGTTGTATGGTGATAGTGAATTTGGGAAGATCAAGCTGAAGGAATGGATGATTTTTATTGACAAAGATCATGTGATGGATGTTGTTAGAGATTATTGCATCCAAGAGGGTTTCTCTGTTGTAGTATTAAAATCTGAGCAAAGCAGGTATACAGCTTTGTGTGGAGACTCAAACTGTAATTGGAGGATTCATGCATCAAGATTGTCAGATGAAGTTACATGGGCAATTAAAAAACTGAATGACACTCATAATTGCTTGAAAGTGGGTATGTACAACTCCATGGCAACACCGGAATGGGCGTCAATAAAGATTCTTGAGTATGTGAGAGCTGATGAAGATGTCAAAGGAAAAACTCTTCAAACTTTCTTATTCAAAAACTTCGGTATTAATATGAAGACAACATCCTTGTACAAAGCAAGGACACTTGCACTCAAGATAATTAAAGGAGATGATGACACTTCTTATGGGAGTTTGCCTGGTTATTGTGAGGTTTTAAAGACTTCTAATCCTAACTCGAAAGCTCATATTACTTGGAGGCATGGTGAAAATGATCCTGAAGAACCAATTCAATTTAAGAGTGTCTTTATTTCTTTGAATCCAATGATTCAGGGATTCATTCAAGGATGTAGAGGGTTGATTGGAGTAGATGGATGCCATCTAAAGGGAAAGTACGGTGGGGTTGTTTTGTCTGCTATTGCGGTGGATGGAAACAATGAGATTTTTCCTTTAGCATATGGTATATATGAAAATGAAAGTAAGGCAACATGGTCTTCTTTCTTCTATCACTTAAGAGAGCTTTTACGGAATGTTGAAAGAGCCAACTGGTGCATTGTGTCGGATAGACAGAAAGTATTGTCTGTTCCTTTATTTTTTCGTTTTTTTTACCTTTCTTTAATATTTAATTACATCTTATTCTCTATGTTGACTACTTTCGTATATTAGGGGGTTGAACCGGCTCTTAGGGAAGTGTGGCCCTCAGCTTCAAGAAGATACTGTTGCACACATCTTTGTACCAACTTCAAGAAGGCATTTCCAGGAAAGCATATGCATGACCTTTTTTGGTCATGTTGCAAATCATATTCTGAGTTCAAATTCAAGAAAGCAATGGAAAAATTGGAAAGAGTAGCTGGGTTGGGTGCCGTTAGGTGGCTGCAAGATTTGGGGGATAATAAGTGTTGGGCAAGGTACAAGTATGACCCAAATTTACATTCTCCTCAAACATCAAGCAACTTTGTAGAGTCATACAATTCAACATTAGGATCAGATAGACGTCTTCCAGTGTTGACACTTCTTGAAGGTACATATTACTCTAACTTTTTAATTGAAATATGAGTGTTTTTGTCTAATGATTAATTGATTATATTCTCTTTTGTAGGAATGAGAAGAACGATCATGGTTAGACATTGTATGAGACAAGAAGCGTCCCAAAATATGCCTCTTAATGACATAACTAAATATGCAAAAGATAGATTGGCTAAGGGAGAAAAAGCAGCACGTTCTTGTCAGGTTCATGATTGTGTGCCTTGCTTCCTTTATTTGATATTTCCATTCCTGATTATTGGTTCAAGTCATTGTAACAATATTAAGGTATTGTTTTTCTAGGTTTTTAATGTATCACCCACTGAATTTGAAGTTACAGAAGATCACTCATCATTGGCTGTCAACATTGCAAACCGAACTTGCGCATGTGGTGAATGGCAAATTCGTGGGATCCCTTGTCGACATGCTATATGTGTTATACTCAATTTTCGGGGACATCCAGAACACTATGTTTCTGAATGGTTTTCTATAAAACTGTATAGAAAAACATATTCGATGAATTATAGGCCTGTTCCAGATGAAGAACAATGGCCTACGTTTGATCTTCCAAGAATCAACCCACCAACCATGAAAAGGAAAGTGGGAAGACCCCCAAGAAATAGAAGAAGACAAGAGGGCCAAAAGGCTGCTGGAAAGAGGTCTCGGGTTGTGCGGTGTGGAAGATGCAAGGTTCTAACTCAAATTTACCTCATCTCTTCTTTATTACCAGTTTTAATTATGTAATTGTACATGTTTTGTTGTTTCATTTTGTATTCTAGGCATTCGGGCATAATGTGAGGTCATGTAAAGGTGGACTAACTGCAAGAGAGCTTAAGGAACAACAAGGTGTACGAGTTGTACGAAGACAAAAGAGGAAGACAAAACAAAAAAACAATGAAGAACAACTACCTCATATGGAAGATGTGATGTGCTCAGCCCCATGGGTTCCAGGCACTCAATAGAAATCTGTATTTGTTTTTGGTACCAATAAAGAATCCTATTGGGTTGTTAAATGTTGCTCTTTTCGACATTGTCCAAGACTAAACTAGCTGGTGTTTCAACTGTCCTTTTTTTTCTTGTTTAGACTCCTGCAGAATGTTGTTGGTGAATTTTATTATTTAGAATTGGTTTGTGCTTAATTAATATTAAGTCTACTTTTCTCCATATTGGCTTATTTTTTAAATTGTTTACTGTTGGTTGATTTTTCTAGTGAGTTATTTGATTTGTGGGCTCTTTGAAGTGCATTTCATGGTGAATCTATTAGCATTGTGGCTCTGGAGTGTTGTCCATTGTGCTTATGAGGCTTTAGGAGGCAACAGACAATTGAAGTGCCATATTTTTTAGCCAACATTGACCATTCCTTATAGGTTGCCTATGATTTTCTTAATGTAATTGCTAATTTTCTATTATACGGTTGAAGAAATATCATTTTATTATTGAGTTGGCATAGCTAGCTGCTCCTCTTTGTTCCTTATTATTTAGTTGATGTGGGCATGTGACCTGTCCTGTAGGCACATCATTTCTTTTTTTTTTTCCTTGCTTCTTTATTTTAGTACAAATAAGGGCTTTAGGGTAAATGTTAGTGAGGCTATTGGGATTGTAAACGGCTACAGCCGTGGACTCCTTTTCCTCTATTTGAATGAAAGCTAGCACTTTCATGGTGTTTACCAACTGAGTATTACTCAAGCTTACTTCTTCTCATTCCACTTAATTAGTGAAGGTTGGATTTTTTCAAAAAAAAATAAGTTATTTGATTTGTAACCTATGTAGGACTTGAACCTACATCTTTGTGCTATATATACTAGCACATTGCTCTACCTTCTTGAGCTAATAGGCTTAAAATTTCAACCTTAAACATTGTAATAGTGTGAATTGCTTTTTGCTTACATATAATTAAGAGGTTCACTCTTCATGATACATTTATACCAAATCTCACAAGAAATCAGAAATCAATTTAGCATTATTTACTAGAATCTACAGAAAACTAGAGTGAAACATAACAGCCCAATTATAAAACATACCACTATGCACAAATAGCACTACAGGCATTAAATGCTCAAAATCAATATAGATGAGAAATGCAGGATAAGACATGAGTTCTTTAGTGTCCTACTTTTCTCTAACTATTGCTTTTGTTCCTAGATTATTGCTTTTTTTAACTTCTTATATGTGTAAACAACTGGTGTCCTATTTTCCTGTAACTATTGCAATTGCTCCTAGACCATTGCCTTTTCTAACTTGTTGTATTTGCAGGTATCCTACTTTTCACTAGCTAGTGCTTTTGTTCCTAGACCATTTCTTTTTCTAACTTGCTGTATGTGCAAATCGGTGTCCTACTTTTCTCTAGCTATTGCTTATTGTTTTTATCTAACTTGTTGTATGTGTAAACCGGTGTACTACTGTTCTAACTTGCTCCTCTTTTAAATTCCTCAATTGTTTTGTTCATCAAAGCACTACTGATGTCCTACTTTTCTAACTTGCTGGTGTCTATTTTTTCAATGGATTTTACTAATTTGTGTTCTCATACTCTCTACTTGTTTTAGGTCATCATTCTCACCATCACAATAGAACTCTTTTTTGCAGCAACATCACCATTTTAGTATATATACATAATAATGTGAAATTGACACAAATATGCAAG
Source organism: Polygonum aviculare (assembly GCA_934048045.1). Classification (NCBI taxonomy): domain Eukaryota; kingdom Viridiplantae; phylum Streptophyta; class Magnoliopsida; order Caryophyllales; family Polygonaceae; genus Polygonum; species Polygonum aviculare. Next base: position 11,042,798 of record OW204023.1, on the reverse strand, counting down.
AGCCATAAAACTCAGAATTCATAAAGCCCTAAAGTGATTGAAACACCAACATTTGTTAAACCCTAAATCAATTAGAATCCTTAATTTACCTTGAAAACCTTCAATTCGGACCTTCTTTTTTGTTCCCCAACCCACCAAATTTTAGGTTTAGCTAGCAGCGACGCCTTGTGTTGTTCGTCGGCCACCACCGAATTACCTTCTTCGAACGACAAAACCACCAGGGGATCCGTCGATGTCGCAAACAAGCATGGGCAAGATCGTCTTCAAAGAGCGATGGAAAGCACAATCGGCGAGGGAAAGTGTCAATTTTCTTTTTTGGTCGGAAGGGAAAGTGTCAAGGTTGAGGATGGAACCTGAAAACCTTCTTTGATTTTTTCTAACAAGTTTAACGCATTTTAACTCTTTTATCCATTCTCTTTTCTTTTTTTTTTTAATTTTGAAGGACAGTTAACGTTAAGTTTAACGTTTTGGGTACAAAATAAAATTGGAATAAAGTTCAGGGTTACCATATGAAATATACCAATCTTTAGTACACCTTGTGAATTAAGCAATACCTCGGGGTTACCACGTGAAATATCCGAAGTTAGAATTATCATTTGGTATCAGAGTCTGATCAAACAAATCCAATCATGTCGAAAGACGACTCATGAATCAGTGGCCTGAAAACTCCCTTGAATTCAAAGACATCCGATGATGGGGTGAAGATCCAAGGAGAAAGGATGATCACGTTCCAATATCCCATGTTGACAAAGACGAATTACGCAGCGTGGGCAATCAAGATGCAGGTTTTCATGTCTGCACAAGGGGTGTTTGAAGCAGTAGATGGAGATGGGCCGATTGTCACGAAGAAGGACAAATTGGCCTTCGCTGCAATATATCAAGCAATCTCCGAGGACATGCTGTTGCAATTGGGTGCAAACAAATCTGCTAAAGAAGTTTGGAATATGATCAAGATGATGAATCAAGGGGCTGATAGGATTAAAGAAGTTTGGATCCAGACCCTGATGAGAGAATTCGAAGGACTGAAGATGAAGGAATCTGAAACCATAGACGACTTTTCAAGCAAAATGAATATAGTTGTGTCTAAACTTAGAGCGCTTGGAAATCCAATGGAGGAAGAGAAAATTGTGAAAAAATTCCTGAGATCAACTTCATCAAAGTTCATTCAAATAGCTTCCACAATTGAAGAGTTTTGTGACTTGAAATCCAAGACTATTGATGAGATTATAGGCTCATTGAAGGCACATGAAGAGAGGTTGCAGGATCTTAGAGAAAAGTGTCAAGATGTTGCACTTATGACTCGTGCAGAATGGAAGGAAAGGGAGAAGAAAATCTCCAAAGAGAAGAATATGAAAGAGTACTCCAACAAGCCTAAAGGTTCTGGGAGAAACCAGATCAAGAACAAGGGCAAGGGAGATTCAAGTTCTGAATCGGATGAAGAATCTGATGAAGGAAGGAAGACCAATAAGAAATTTGACAAGAGAAGAGCGAGATGTTACTGTTGTGGAAATTTTGGCCATATTGCTTCAGAATGTGACTCAAAAGAGAATGAGGAACATGCCAATCTTATGATGAGAAGTAATGATGATGAAGAACCTACATTGCTAATGATCAAGGGGGAAGAGATTGAAGAAGAAGCAGGTTTAAATTTTTGAATTAGTATTAAACCAAGCTTAAGGGGTTGAATGTTGGATTAAGCTTGGTTGTTAAGTATTTAGTATTTTATATTATAGTATAATCTATTGACTAGTGGATTGACAGAATATGTATTTTCGCTTTTCAAATTGTGGGTTGGTTAATTAACTATACGTTTAGGAAGTTAGTGGCAGTTTAGAACGGTTATTAGCTGTTATATATATATATATATATGTAATTAAGTATGTGACTCGGGAAAAGTCGTTGTTCCCTTATCAAAAATAAATCCCAAACATGCAAACAAAAGTATAGTAGGCAAGCAAGGGGTCGAACCCAAAGGAATCAGTTTTTATTTAGATTTTATGGTTTTCATGCAAGTGAACAAAAGGGGGTTTTGAAAGTTGGTTTCAATCAAAGGTTATCAAGCAGAGTTCATCCAATCAATTCCACTTTATTAATCCGTTGATCATGAATTCATCCACCTCTTTATATGCCTAGGTCAATTCCAATCCCAATCATTAGAAATCGCAAGTCCACGGTCCAAGCAATTCTATAACCCTAGGCAAGGACGCTTAAACCTAGAATTAGCATAGAGCACAGGGATAATAGGAAATCAAATCATGCAATCAAGCTACGAGTCTCATGCACAATTTAACCATTGAATACTCTTCCCTAAACTAGTCCACGGTCCTAGAATAGAGTTGTTTCGAGAATAGGAAAGATGCATAGACAACAACCAATCCTAATTCAAACAATAGATCTAAGTCAATCAAACAAGTTGATCAGGCTCATAAAATCAAACATAGATCATGGGATGAAGCACAAGAGTATCAATAAAGACCTAGGGATAAAGAGATTACCAGAATTTCACAACTTCATAATAAAGCTTCTTTGATTGAATAAACTCCAGAGGAGAGTTAGTTCTCCATTACAAAGAAAACTCTAATCTTTATTGAAATACAATTGATTGATAAGTAAGTTGGATGATATCTAGAAACCTAGAAAAGGTCCCCCTTATATAGCCCCAAAGATCAACCTTTTCGGACTAAATAAGGTAGGAACCCGAAAGATAAGAAAGGAAACAAGATAAAAACGGTGAAATCTCGTCAATTTGGAAGTCGGTCGATCCCGCGACCGCGGCACCACAACCGCGCCCGCGGCGGCCTTCAAACGTCAAATCTTGAGTCGGCTACTACCGCGACCGCGCCATAGGCAGCGCGACCGCGGCCTTCATGGTCTTGGTTGGCTCGCTCCTCCACGCCACCGCGCCCGCGTCATAGACAACGCGACCGCGGTATCCATGCAGTGGCGAATCTTCGTCTTTAAGCTCTTTAACTCTTGATTCTTCATAACTTGTGTCTTCGGTCTTGATATTACAATAACGCTCAAAACTAACCTAAACACTCTCAATATAGCTCTAAAATACAAGAGTTAACCTATACAAAATAGGCCGAATCAGTATGTGTGTACGGTGTGATGGACAGAACATAATTTGTTCATTGCAAATTCAATACAAAAGGTAACTGTGATGAAATCAGTATTCTCTCGTGAGTTTTCTTTCATTCATTTGTAGTTGATCTTCAAGATATAGAAGTTAGAATTATCATTAATAACACCCCGTGCTAATTCTTTCGTAAAAAATTCCGTATAAAAATTCCGTTCATTTACCCGTTTATCTTCAACTGTTCATCCTATTTCCCTAAAAATCAGGTGGTATGAGGCCATTTTTCCTATTTAAACCGGCTGGTTTGATAGTAACCTCAAAACCTAATACCCTAGCAACATTCATCTACACTCAATTGGCGACCACCATGATCCTCCTCCCGCCGGTGCTGTGTATACACCATTATAATCTAGAGCCACCTTCTTGAACATCATATCCCGATCTCGGGTTCATGAAGAAGACATCGGATTCAACCACTTGGCCCCACTCGTTGTCGTCCCATAGAACATCGAGACCTCTGCCTCTGTCGCCACCAACATAATCTTGTCGGTTAACTCGGTGAACGTACAACTAGCTATATCGCAAAAGATATGGCTCAATCCTTTGATGTAGTTCATGTTGAAGAGTTTGCTTCCTACATTGGGAGTATTATGAGTTAAAATACCAATAGTTTATAAAGGGAGGTGAAACTCTACTCATTGACTTGAACTTTTGGATTAAAAGATGAATCACAACATCATATGTGAAATGGTTACATTTACACGATACATTACCTAGTTCTCTCGTTCCATCGGAATTTAAGCGTTTCAAATTTGAACGAGAGATAGTACTTCCAAATCTAATACAAATGTATTAAAAATATAGTAAAAGAAATATATATATATAATTTCATGTTGGGACGATATTAAGGATGCCAGTCATTAATATCTAAACCAATAATGATCGTCCCTGTTTTTGATAATGACAAACTCAAATGTATTTAATAAGTTGTCCAACTGTTGATCTCAGATAAGTCCAACGGACGCAAATGAGTGAAAAGGACAAGTGAACGACAGTCCTAACTCTGTAGGGACGCACATCATCAGAACTTCCAGAGCTAAACGTAGTTGGCAAAGTCCCTACGCAGATAGGACGGCGTCCTCATCAAGAAGGGACGCGCGCCAAAATACGGGCGAAGTTCAAATTCAAATCAAGGCCGCCCCAACATGATTACATCATACTCGGCCGTAGTCCTCAGAAGGAAGCTTCCCTTGTCTGGGCACGTGTAGACAATTCCAAAGATGTCGCTTTCCCAGCGATGGTCCCCTATCCACGCGGAGGCTTCCCAAGCGTCAACAGAGTTGACTTCCTCAAGAGGCTCATCGCACCGTTGATGGAAGATCAAGGATCCTGCAAAGCCTTAGAGGACGCTAGAGGATAAGAACCACTTCCGCTATAAATACCCCCCAAGGGGTATGTATAGCGGTGTGGACTTTGAAGACTTTCTCTCAAGCTCTCCCGACGCATTCAAGAACACGAACGAAGATCAAGAAGATCAAGTGAGCTTGAAGCAAGAGAAAGAAAGTCCAACCACATCAAATCCAAAACAAACCACAAAATAGTTAGAGTTGTAGTTTGTCTCTCACAACGAACCGTGAGAGACGTGTGTGATAGCTTCCTTATAGGTAAGAGAGTTAGGTTACTTTGTTAGGTGGAAAGGAGTGTTACTAGTGAGGCTAAGGACGGACGCTTAGCTCAGTGAAGTGTAACGACTCGCCTAAGTTGTAAGGACTCTCTCTTAATAAGATAAGGACGGCTATTGAAAATCCACCAAGCGGAGGTAGAGGTTTACCCATAAGACTAGTTGGTCTTAGTGGGGTTCCTCTATAAATACTCGTGTCCATTATCTTATCTCGTTTCCTGTTAATTATAATTTCCGCTGCACCTAAGGACGCCCTTAACCCAGTTAAGGACGCCCATTCTAATAGACTTACGATCCAACATTTCATAATTGCACCAATTATCGTTTATACCCAATTTGACTATTTTTGTGTGCATAAAATTTCATGGTATATTTCCAGTGCCAAATTCCACTATCTAGTGGACATTTTTTTTGGAATCAAATTAAAACTATCTAGGGTACAATGGTTTTACGTACGGCGTGCAAGAATACACAACAAGGAGTCTTGAATCTTGAATTGGGTGGAGGGGGATAGAATGGTGACATTATGCAATGAATAGGCTCCAAATTGCATTAATATAGCAAATGGACTAAATTTGAAATTTGTAACCCACCCCAATCAAATCAGTTGCTTCACTACCCCCCATGCGTCCCGCTCTCACAATTCCCTCACCAGTTCTCTCTCCCCATTTCTCTCTCCAAAATCTCTCTCCCGTTCCTCTTTCCGTTACCAAAACCCAGCAACAAAACCGCCATTGGAGACGGTTTTCCGAGCGGTTCCCCTGCCGGCGTCGGACTGATTTGTGAGTCTGTGCCCTTTTACGGTGTCGAGGACCTCCAACAGACGGATAGGACAAAGGTGAGTTTGGTTTATGGCGTTTGTAAGGTTCCAGCGTGGTTAGGGTTTACTGTTTGCTAGCGGTATCGGTGGGTGGACTCCATTGTAGAGGGGGGGCTCACATGCGTAATGGCTGTGGATTGTGGGTAGGGCTCGTTGGATGTGTAGACGGGTTTGTGCAAGGCTGTGGAGTGTGGGTAGGGCTCGTTGGGGGTGTAGACGGGTTGGTTCAAGCGTGTTGGGTTGTAGGGCTCGCCGGTTATAGTAGAATGGGGGTCGGTTAAAGGTGGTCTTAATAGTAGAAGCACTTTGTCCCGGGTTGAATTGGTCGGGGATGGTGACAAATGGCGGGTTGGGGCGGAAAAGGTAAAAGTAGTAAAGTAGTTATAATTGGTTAATGGCGACAACATGTGTAGGGCGGTTTTCCAGCGTAGTGGTGGGGGGTGGGGGGAGAAGGTGACAAGCATGGATAATGTGAAATTGACAGTAGGTGTTTGATGGTGACAGGGGGTGTGTACAATGGAGACTGACGCGCAAAAAGAGCTTGTGTCCCTTGAAACATCTAGTTTCAGTCTGCAGGTAAGCGTTAAACGTTGATTGATTTGTATGAACTGGATGGTGACAACCTTCCATGTATAAAGATGGTGACAATATGTGTTTGTTGGTGTAGGGCATTGAGTACTATTTCCTAGAGGGTAAGAGATTCAGGGGGAGATACAATGTATACTTAGACAAGTTGGGTATATTCGAGATTATCAAATCAACTGTATCTACTAAGGAATGGGACAAGTTGTGCAAAGGTTGTTTTGGACCCATATTCCAGGTTGCAAATGGCATGCAGATACATGGTGCACTGGTCCACACATTGATGATGCATGAGGTGAAGACAGAAAAGGTGAAAGAGTTGTGGTTTAATGTGGGTGGTGAGCTGGTCAAGTTTACTTTGATGGAGTTTGCGGCCATCACAAGACTGAGGTGTTGTGAATACTGTGATGAGCTTAGGTTTGAGATACCAGAGACTGAAATGGAGGATGTTTTAGGAGTGAATAGTTGTACACTGACTGAGTTGAAGGAGATATTTCGCAAAGAAAAAGATGTGGAGAGGAGGTACATGTTGGCCCATTTGTTGGTTTTAGAGGGTGTGTTGCTGTCTGGTAGGAGTGAGTCCCTGAGCCCGGAGTCTGTTGCTCTAGCTGGTGACATGGAGCTGTTTCAAGAATATCTATGGGGTAGGTTGGTGTTCAATGCTACAGTTGAGAGCCTGAAGAAGGTGTCTGTATGTAACACTAACAAACCAGGGTTTAACCTACATGGATACCCGTTGGCCTTTCAGGTATAGTAATCTCTCACAAAGTTCCATGTTTTTGTGCAACATGTAGTAGTGGTGACAACTCAGTGAGTGAATGTATTTTGTGTGTCACCAGATTTGGATCCTTGAGACATTCCCCCACCTGGCGAAGATCAGCAATGTTGATTTTGAGGTATATGAGCCATACCCCCCTTTATGGCATTCCAAGTCCTTCGATAAGAAGCTGGAGTTTGTGAAGGTGATGGAACAAATCTCAAAACCCAAACAGGTGTGTTCACTCATGACCAATAAAAGATGGTGACAATGTTAAATTGATGTGTTGTGATTAGAATATTATGTTTGTGTTGTTTCAGGTCCATGTCATGAGATATAATGGCATTGGGTTTGGCGATTTTAGTTGGAAGGAGGAGAAGGCTGACAATAGGATTGATAGTTTCATGAGGTGGATGGTGCCCCAGGTGCAAGTGCACCCATCGGCTTGGGAGTCTGCTTTGAACAACAAGGAGCGTGATGACAGGCCTGAAGTCAAAGCCATGAGATACAGGATGAGGTTTGTTGTGCACACAGCCAGGCTCAGTGAACTGGCAAGGTCATCTCAACAAAAGAGGAAGGGTGTGGAGGAGGTTGGTGTACAAGTGCCTCAAAAGAGGGGGAGGACTGCTGAGTCAGCCAGTTCAAAGATGATATTTAAGAAACCAAAGGGCAAAGAGAAAGAGGTGCCCAGGAAAAGAGAAGACCCGCCTGTGTTTGTGAACAATGACGACGATGACTTTGTTAGCTTTGCTGAACTAGCCAAAAGTGTGAGATTCTTTGCAAAGCCAGGGGTGGGGAGGATGGATGTGAAGGTTGAGGGTGAGAAGGTCAAGGCTAGCAGGAAACAAGCCAAGGCTGCGAGGAAGGTGGTGAAGGTAACCAAGGTGGAAGAGGTTGTGTCAGGGAGTGATGGTGAGAAGCATGCGGAAGGAGACGGTGACAAGATGGATGCACAAGGTGAGAGTCATGAGGGCCCAATGGTGGTGACAAAGAGTGATGTCAGGGGGGAGAAGGATGCACAAGAGGAGGGGGACAAGGTGGATGTAGGTGGTGACAGTCATGAGAAGGTTGAGGATGTAGATGTTGATGTGATCATGGGTGGTGACAAGGCTGTGGACAGCACAGATGATGGTGACAAGATCGAGAAGGTGGAGGACAGGATTGAGGACAGTACAGCTGGTGACAAGGGCTATGGGGAGGAGAGTGTAGACGGTGACAAGTCTATGAAAGTGCAGTACAAGGTCAAGGACAGTGTAGATGTTGATGTGAAGGGTGAGGCTAAGGAAAAAGCTGTGGAAGAGGTGAAGGGCAAGCCGGTGAAGCCCGAGAAGAAGAAAAAGACCATTGGTGGAAAGGGCAAGGAAGAGAAGGTGGAGGGCAAAAAGGGTGACAAGCCTGTTCATGGGAAACCAAAGCGACGAGAGAAGGGTGATGGGAGGGGGGGGGGGGCTGCAGAGAAGTGTGATGAGAAGGACGGCGGTGAAAAGAAGGCTGACAGTTCTATGTGCAGGGAGAGTAGTGGTGACAAGGTACAAGAAAAAAAGAAGAGTGATAGGGACAAGGCTGCTGCTTGCAGGGGGATGGGTAATGAGATTGAGATGCCACAGTGGGCAAGGGTATTGATGGATGAGGTGAGGATAATGGGTCTAGCCATGAACTCCTTGCAATGGAGGGTGAATGACATGCCTATGCAAGTTGCTAGGATGAGTGAGAGGCAGACTGAAAGAGACATGAATGTTGAGGATATAAAGGCCCATTTCAAGATTGGATGCAACGACCTCACTGATTCACAAAGGATAAGGGAGCACCAAAAGGTGGCTGATGAGGACGTGAAGGATATATTGGGGGAGTTGAAGGATGATTGCTCACATGGGGAAGAACACTCTCACTTGTTTGGAGGGGACACGGGGATGGATGCTGAACAAGTGCCCCATAGCCAGTGTGACTCAGTGGGTGACAGACCACAAGATGACAAGTCCCAAGTACATGACCAGGTCATGGATGGTGACAAGTCCCAAGATAGTGTCAAGCCCCAAGGTGGTGAGGTTCACACTCCAGTCAAGGTGTTTGTAGAGCAACCAAGCACAGATTTCATGGAGGACAAGCTCTTATCTGCTGCAGATCTGGCTGATGACAAGGTAACTCACCCCACAGGCGCGGTTGGTGGACAGCCTGGCCCTTGCAATGAGGGGGGTGACAGGGATGAGAAGTCTGGTGAAGCATCACCTTCTGAGTCTGAGAACGAAGAGGAATGTTCTGAACAAGCAGATGTACAATTAAACCAGGAGGGAGCCGTTTGTCTAAGGAGGTCAAAAAGGAGCACCAAGCCCAGTGATCTCATAACATCTCCATTCACTGTGCCAAAGAAGAAGAAGAAGAAGAAGAAGAAGAAGAAGAAGAAGAAGAAGAAGAAGAAGAAGAAGAAGAAGAAGAAGAAGAAGAAGAAGAAGAAGAAGAAGAAGAAGAAGAAGAAGAAGAAGAAGAAGAAGAAGCCAAGGAGGCCCAAGAGGTGCTTCTATAGTGACAGAGAGAGACATACGTTTTACAACTGGTATAATGATGACAGGTATGACTATTTTTATAAGCAAACCCTTTTTTATACATGCACATGGTATGCGGTGTCAAATGTGGAGCACTGACCAAACTGTTGGTTTGTAGGAACAACAATGATTTTATCCCTGACACGGAGGTCAAGATGGATAAGAAGTTTTTCAGGCTGTTGGTGACAAGGAAATGCTGGTTGGATGTTGGAGTAAGGCCCCCTTTTACTTGGTGTTTCTGTATCTATAAGTGTGATGAGAATCTGACACACTAAATAGACTCATAATGGGTTTGTACCCTATGCATTTTTAGTTGGTATTACATGCATGGTTGTTGACATGAGGAAAAACCAGGAACGGTGACAGTTGTTTGTTGGGTGCAGCATGTTGACGAGGCTTTGTTCCACATGAGGAAGGCCATATTTTTTGATGGGGATCGCTTCAAGGACATTTCTGTGATGGATTGTTTGTTTATATCAAGGTTCAACAGCTCATACCTGAAGCAGTTCCAGGAGGGGCCATTTTATTTTGATGAAAGCTGGACAAAATACCAAGATGGGTTGTATCCAGGGAACTTTGGGAAGCAACTATTTGAGGTGGAGAAGATGTATGGAGCCTTCCTAATCCCAGAGGTGCACTGGTTTGCAGTGGAAATTGATTTGCGCGAGAAGCAAGTCAATGTCTACGATTGCTGCAAAAACTTGTTCACAAGCTCAGAGATGCAAGCCATTCTGGATCCGCTTTACACCATGCTCCCATATTGGATCGATTGCTGCGACAGGATGGCTCGTTGGGTGGATGATGTGAAGACCCCTTTCAAGTGGCACAGAGTCCCTGATGTCCCGCAAGACACAGAAGGGTAAGTCTGTTATAAGTACTGGTGACAAGGTAAGGTTCACAATATATATAGGTGCATTCCCCTTTCTTACGACAGTGCATTTTCTATGCAGTGGCAACTGTGGGGTGTACACGCTCAAGTACATCGAATGGCTGGTGTTTGGTGGTGAGTTTAAGCTGGACGAGTCCAACATGCAAGCCTATAGGGAGAAGATGGTGATTGAGTTCTTCAACAAAACCTGGGTGTTGGAAGGATGAGAGGGGGTAAAGCTGGGGGGGGGGGGGGTTGTGATGTTTTTTGTGTTGTGCTTTTGGAGCTTTTGGTGGTGATGGGTTAAGTTCTGTCTTGTGAAGACCTTTGGGTGTGAAGGTTTTGGGTGGGAATTTGTATGGGGGGGTAACAAGATACACTGGTTTATATGTTAGCTGTAGCTGTAGAACTAATGGTGACATGATTTAAAGCAATGGGTATGTATTTGTATGACCACAAGACAAATTTGCATGCAATGGGTATGTATTTGTATGACACCACATGGGGGTTGGGAATGGATGAGGCGTTGCATGCACACAGGTTAAATTATTGGACGATAAATCCGCAAAACCAATACCATCACAAACAGGCCCTGGGTGTGGCGACACTACACCATCCCGCAAACATTGGAAAAACAATAGAGTACCACTCCTCAAAACAAAAAGTGTTTTCAACAAGAGCTGGCGCGGTGACAATGTACCTTTTTTGAAATGCACAAAAACAATATCATCCAAAACAATATCATGTGACAATATACATTGCAAAAAACAAGGGTTGGGCGAAATATAAAAAGCATGCACCGCCCCCTGCGCGTATGACGTGGTAATTTGCCTTGTATCATGTGGGTATGTCGCGGTGACAACGTATGTCAACATACTTTGCATTGTCTCCTGCGTGTATGACGTGGTGACATCGCAAGGCATGGGCGAAATATAAAAGCATGCACTGCCCCTACGTGTATGGCGCGGTGACCAGACAAGGTATGCACCCTTTGCATTGTATCCTGTGTGTATGGCGCGTTGACAACGTATGTCAACATACCTTGTAATGTCTCATTTGTGTATGAGGTGGTGACATGGCAAGGCATGGGCGAAATATAAAAGCATGCACCGCCCCCTGTGTGTATGGCGTGGTGACAAGCCCATTTTCGCGCCATCCCGGGCCGTGTTTTGGGAGACTCTTTCAAAACAGATGATAATATAACACATGACAACACAACAACATAGGACAGTCTTGGGTAGAAATTAAAACGCGGTACGAAATAGATGACCAATTCAACAACAACAACAACAACAACTGGATGAGAAGTTCAAAAACAACAAACAAACATAAGTTGAGCTTTAAGCGACATATCATGGGGGAGACCCTGGGGGGGTTATTGGTGGCGTTGGTGGAGCACCCTCTGGACGGGGGACACCAGTTGCTCGCTGTTCTTCCCTGAGCCTTCTGAAATCCTGTACCGTTCGACGAACCCATGTTCGATACCCGGGGGCTCCTCTTGGTGGCCGGACTAGAGCAAGGATCTCGCAGTTATTGGATAGACCAATCTGCACGACAACAAGGGGGGGACTGTTTAGCACAAAATTTGGACAGATTTTGACAAGTTAGGGTTCGCAGGTGATGACGAGTTCATGCATACCTCTCGGCAGGTTAGAGTTCAGTTTGGATCCCGAATCAATTGTCCGTTGAAGAACATTTTCAAATGCTCAGGGTTAATGCCGTTGTCTTGGCAGTATACATCCTGCAGCTGGCAGAGTCTTGTTTCCGGAGTGAGTCAAACCTTGAAATCCAAGTAATCCTACATTTACACGGAACTGGTGACAGGTATATATACATAAGAAGAGATGGATGAAATACGGGGTGTTTGGAAGTGTGGTATCTCACCCTGCAACGGACGGTAACCTCCCAGGTAGGTAACCTCCCATACACCCTTCTTTGACCACTAGCTACAGGCCGGCTAAGTCGTTCATTACACATTACGGCAACAGGTGGTGACAAGCGTTCTCGGAGGAAAGTGATGACACCCTTTGCAATTAGGAGCCCATTTATACTACTATTAGGGGGGAGGTCAACGCATTAATGATGGCAAAAAAATTCAGCATCTGCTTAGGTAGGATAGTTATTCCCAAGACTACGGGTATGACAGGTCTTGTCACCCGGTGACACTGACGGTCAGTGTAGCTTTTTTTGACCCATCCGTACCAAATCTAGATATATGTCATGTCATGTCACAGGGTGACGTGTCTTGCCATTTTGGTGACAATATGGAACAGGATACTGAATCTTTGGTGACAAGTGTTGTTTTTGTCATTTGGTGACAAGTGTTGTTTTCAATTCAGGGGGGGGGGGGACTGCCTGGATGGTGACAACATGGAACAAGATACGAATTCCCTCACTAGGGCATGGTTGGGGGGGGGGGGGGGGGGGTTTGTCTCATGATTGGATGCACATGCGTTCTAGGTTACTTTGGTTGTATGAGAAAAATTGCTAAAACAATGGAGACCATCTCACAAACTTAACACATAAATGAAGGACACGCGGCAAATTCAATGGGGTTTATACATCAATTATGGAGTGATGAAAGCGTTAATAATGAGCGATGACAGGGACAACAAGATTGTAAACAACAAGATTTGTACACAAATAACTGCGACCTAGATTAGTTAGCATTCCTCCATCGTCCACGGAAGTAGCCGGGGGGGTGTTCTATGGCTCGAAACTCGCTCCCTTGAATTAGACTGAGCTGCAAACATAAGGAGATAGGGGTGAGTCCGCGTGGGGACATGCACCGTAGTGAGTGATGACAGGGATAATAACTTATACCGATTGCGCTGTGAGGTCGTCCGTGGTGTGGACTTGCTCATCATCCATGTAGAAGTCGACCCAACCTGGTGGTATGTCGTGGCGTAGGCAATACCCATCAAATTTTTTTTTGACCTGCGTACTCCCCTTTACATTTGTCATTAGTGTCACACGGCCATCCTGCAGAACGACGGTTGGTGACATGTAGGCAAAAAGAGTGAGGTGAAAATGTGAGAAAAGAGATGGATGGTGATAAACATGCAAAAACAGGTGAGATGACAATGTGACAAAAGGGATGGATGCAAAGGTGACAAGCATGCAAAAAGAGGTGAGATGCAAAGGTGACAAAAGAAATAGATGGTGACAAGAGAGACAGATGGTGACAAGCGGGCATAAGGATGGTAGGAGCATATATCACCTGATTAACAATGCGAACGGCGATGGTATTGTCCCTTCCATACACGTACACTCTCCCCCTGGTTGAGTGTCGCATTGACATTGTGAAAGAGGTGGGGATGGAGCGTTTATTTGGTGTTTCAAAAATGTGTGGGGGGCTTGGATGAGGACTGAGCCAGATTTATAGGAGATTATTTTAGTTTAGTCAAAGCTGGAGACAACATCTATTTATGGAGGGATACAGCTTTCCAATGCAAGTCAAAGACACATAATAACCCCTATTTATGGACCCGTCACCAAGGGGCTATTTATGGTTGATGGTGACCAGCGTGCCTGGCTGCACGGTTGCCAATGTCGGCTGGTGCAACCTTTTTTTATAGAAATGGGATTGCAACAAGTACATGCCTGTTTGGACAAATGGTGACAATAAGCTGAGAAGAAAAAGACAATAAACAGAAGATAAGGTAAATTGTGATGACATGGTTCAACGTCCCAAAAGAATATACCCAAAAAAGCTTGCCAATTGTGATGACAAGATTAAATGTCTCAATATAACGAGGCATTTACATATTATATGCTGCATACGCAAAAACATATCATCAGTGGAGACAAGCCGTCATAACCCAATAACACTCCAACGGCTTGTAATCTCTGATGACAGGGACACGAGAAGCTACCTCCTGGTTGCTGGAGTGGTCGCCAGCGCCATGTTCTGGGGGCACCTCTTCCGGTTGTGACCAGGACTACCACAAATGTCACACCTGTACGTTGATGGATTTGGGTTCCTCCTAATAGCCCTACCGAACTCACCCATAGATGGCAACCTGTTAACCCTTGGCCGGCCACTTTTCCTACGATTATCCGGAGGAAGGCATGTTATCATTGCAACATCAGCCGGGATTTCCCAACAGGTCCTATGGGGCAGCGGATACATGGTTTTCTCGTATGCCTTTAGCTAGGTTTCACTTGAGTAAAACTCGCTTATGAAGTCGCCCATCCTGTAATCCATGTACTCTATGACAGAGATAGCATGTGCGCAAGGGAATTTATCCAAATCAAACACCCGACAAAAGCAGGTCTTCGTAAGTAGATCCACAATACCAGAGAACTGCCCACCACTAACTTCAAACTGTGCATCGTTAAGGCACTTCACATCATACCTGGTGACAAGGGGGGACACGCAGTATGTGTGAGGTGACAAAAAATACACTGAAATCAGATGTGGTGATAGGACATGGTATGGGGGAGGGGGGAAGCAAACAGAACGGTGACATGAAGACAAGTTCGCGCACGATGTAAGTAGGTGATGAAATGGTGACAACATACCTATTGGAATACGTAAGCCGTTCTTTCAAGATCCCCACAATGGTCTCGCTGGGTTGGCCTTGATAGGCTAGAGCTTTGACTCTGCGCTCAACGAACCACCTTGTCACCATCTCTCTTATGAACTCAAACAGGGCGCAAAGTTGGTAAGATTTAGCAATTTTTAAAGCTAAATTCATACACTCAGAGTTGTTTGTTGTCATCATATTGTATCTGTCGCCTGGAAAGTGTGCCCTGCTCCAAACTTTGAAGTCTGATGCTAGCAGGTATTCTCGCATTCGCGCGTTCATGGTGCAAATATCCTTATAGTGCACGTTGAACTCGTGTACGGTATAAGACTCAGCTACTTGTGTGAAAAGATGGAGCAGCCCCTTGTCGTGGAACTTTGCGCGGATATTCTCCTGCAGGTGTCTAGCACAGCACACGTGTATAGCTGATGGGTAGACGGTTGCAATCGCCTTCTTTATGCTCTTATGCCTATCAGAGATAACAACCAGACCTGAGGTCGATGGCACGACATGCAGAAGTTGTTGGAAGAACCAAATCCAGGCCTTATCATTCTCAGTATCGACCACAGCATATGCAAGGGGGTACACTTGGTGATTAGAATCTGATGCAACAGCAGTCATCAGGGTCTCGCCATACCGACCATGCAAAAATGTACCGTCAACTGATACTATCTGCGCGATGACAAGCAAAAAGACACAACAGATGTGTTGGTGACGGGGTTAGATGGGCTGAGAGATAAATACGTGGTGACATGTTTAGGTTAGCGTTCAGCTTACTGACTCGGGCAAAGTCGTTGTTCCCTAATCAAAAATAAATCTCAAACATGCAAACACAAGTATAGTAGGCAAGCAAGGGGTCGAACCCAAAGGAATCAGTTTTATTCAGATTTTATGTGGTTTTCATGCAGGTAATCAAAAAGGGGGTTTTGAAAGTTGTTTTCAATCAAAGTTATCAAGTAGAGTTCATTCAATCAATTCCACTTTATTAATCCGTTGATCATGAATTCATCCACCTCTTTATATACTTAGGTCAATTCCAATCCCAATCATTAGTAATCGCAAGTCCACGGTCCAAGCAATTCTATAACCCTAGGCAAGGACGCTTAACCTAGAATTAGCATAGAGCACAAGGATAATAGGAAATCAAATCATGCAATCAAGCTACGAGTCTCATGCATAATTTAACCATTGAATACTCTTCCCTAAACTAGTCCACGGTCCTAGAATAGAGTTGTTTCGAGAATAGGAAAGATGCATAGACAACAACCAATCCTAGTTCAAACAATAGATCTAAGTCAATCAAACAAGTTGATCAGGCTCATAAAATCAAACATAGATCATGGGATGAAGCACAAGAGTATCAATAAATACCTAAGGATAAAGAGATTACCAGAATTTCACAACTTCATAATAAAGCTTCCTTGATTGAATAAACTCCAGAGGAGAGTTAGTTCTCCATTACAAAGAAGACTCTAATCTTTATTTGAAAGACAATTGATTGACAAGTATTGGATCATATCTAGAAACCTAGAAAGGTTCCCCTTATATAACCCCAAAGATCAACCTTTTCGGACTAAATAAGGTAGGAAACCGAAAGATAAGAAAGGAAACAAGATAGAAACACCAAGATATCGTCAGCTCCGAAGTCGGCTACCACCGCGCCCGCGGCACCAGATCCGCGCCCGCGGCGGTCTTCAAACGGTCAAACCGGGTTCAGCTTCTACCGCGACCGCGCCTGAGGCAACGCGTCCACGGCCTTCACGGTTTAGGTTGGTTCGCTCCTCCACGCCACCGCGTCCGCGCCATAGGTAACGCGTCCGCGGTATACATGCAGTGGCGATTCTTCGTCTTCAAGCTCTTTAACTCTTGATTCTTCATGTCTTGTGTCTTCTGTCTTGATATTACAATAACACTCAAAACTAACCTAAACACTCTCAATAAAGCTCTAAAATACAAGAGTTAACCCATACAAAGTAGAGCGAATCAAATTCCCCCATACTTAGATCTTGCTCGTCCTCGAGTAAGCTCAAAACAAATATGACAAGTAAGCACATCTAAGATCTCAGGAAATACAAGGGAAGATAAAAACACTCAACTCACAACCCGGAACCCAAAAATATAGAGAAATTATGAGCATAAAACAATGAAGCTCAAACACACACACCTCACAACATAGATATAACACTCAAGCTCTAAAAACATGAAAGAGAACAACCTAGGATCTACCCAAATCTAATAATGAAGCCCCAAAGTCCCCAAGCAAGAATGATCCTAAAACACTCAAATTTTACCGTTCAATTCTGCTTAGGCGCCCTTTCGGGTTTTCACCTAACCACTCTTTTCATTTTTCAAAAGGTGTGCTCACAAAAACTCACAACTCTCATAAACCTCATATTACCCCAGCCTAATGCTGGTCCGGGTTACCTGCTTATTACCTGAGCCGCCCTTTCTGGTTTTCGACTCATCCCAGGATTTTATATGCCTTTTTTCAAATTTTTTTTATGGCTTTTTCTATTTTTTTTTCTTTTTTTTATTATGCAAAAAGGTATGGTGCAAGTGCTCCATGAAAAGAAGAAAATCAAAAATCTAAAGCAAATAGCTAACTACTAAAGATAAGCTAACTAGGATAAGCGAATGCGAGTACTCCTTCCCCCATACTTAAATCCTTCATTGTCCTCAATGAAGAAAAGAGAAAGGATAGAAGCAAGGAAGAAGGTATATCACAAGACTCACAAACGATGAAGAGAGGTGAAATGGAAGAACTCTTCAAAGGTGGTAAAATAGAAAGCTTCGTACTTTCACTCGGGTGGCTCACCGCGGACGCGGCCGGTGTGGCTCGGGCGCGAAAGTAGTGCAGAGAAGGAAGTCAGCGTCGGGATTCACCGCGGGCGCGGCCAGTGTGGCGCGGGCGCGGTCTTCGTGCAGGAACAATATCTTGACTTCGTCCCGAAAAACGTGTTGTGTAAGCGACCTTCGTATCTTGGCTCGTCTTCTTGGAAGATGGATCAATACTTGAACTCGAGCCGTGGAGAAGAAAACTCCCGGGGAAACAAAGCTCCCCCATACTTAGGCTTTACACATAGCCAAAGAATGGAAAATACAATGATGAATGGAAAGAAGAAGAGAATGGTGGAAAGATAGAAGATGGAATAGAATGGATATAGATGGATGGAAAATATAGAGGTAGAATGTGACCAAGAAGTCATTTTTTTTTTCTCTCTTTTTATTTTCTTTTTATTTTCTTTTTTTTTTTTATAAATAAAAACGAGCTAAAACCGAGACGCAGTATGGTTGCCGCGAGCACGGGCTAGTACCTATTCGTCGGGGCGCACTGACGGTCCACCGCGGGCGCGGCCAAGGCGGCGCGGGCGCGGTTTCACGCCAGGCGTGTCCTTTCGGACCTAGTACCTACATGTTAGCTAAAAACACAAGCAAATCCTAAGCTAGGAATGGAAAAACAATCTATCTAATCCTTGGGTTGCCTCCCAAGCAGCGCTTTTGTTTAACGTCGTTGGCTCGACGTGGATACGATCAATACGGGTCCTCATCAACATCAATCCGGACCGTGTTGCCACCATGAGATATGGAAAGAGATCCATTGGCAACGTTAATGACCGTGTTGGCGGTTTTCATGAAAGGACGACCAAGTAAGAGAACCGGGTCGTACCGCCCTTCGCCTATCTCCATCACATAAAAATCTGCAGGAAAGATCAAACCCTGCACCTGCACTAGAACATCCTCAACTATCCCTTTCGGGCGCACATTAGAATGGTCAGCCAACTCAATAACAATATCAGATTTCTTCAAAGGACCAAGGCCTAACCTATCATACATGCAAGCTGGGAGAACATTAATGGAGGCACCTAAATCTAACATAGCACGCTCAATCTTAGTTTCTCCAATAGTGACAGGGACGGTGAATCTTCCTGGGTCTGAGCACTTTTTAGGCAATTGCTTTTGGAGTAGGGAATTACAAGTCTCAATTTTGTTATCCTGAGTTTTTTCAACTAGAGCTACCTTTTTAATCTTAGGACTAGTCCTATTCTTTCTTTTTATGGTGCATAGCTCTTTCATGAATTTAGAAAAACGAGGGACACTTTGGATGAGATTAAGAAGAGGAACATTTACCCGACAATTGGCGAAAGTCTCGAAGAGTTCCTTGTCATGTGCCGGCTTCCTTGTGTCCTTGAGAGCCTCGGGGAATGGAGGAGAGGGCTTGAAAGAATCCAATGGTGGAAGGGGTTGAGCCACATAGCCATCATCCTCTTCTGCTGCTGGAGCTCGGTTCCTTCTAGGAGAGTTCGGGCGAGGAGGTGAGTAGTTCTTGAAAGCATAGTCGAGCAAAGCCTCGAAATTTCGTTTTGCCTCCTTGCCGCGGGCGCGGTCCGGACTCCGCGGGCGCGGGTCGCTACAACTCTCGTGCTCCAAAGGTTCTGTTGGAATTCCGCGGGCGCGGAGGGGAGAGCGCGGGCGCGGAATCTCCACAGAGGCTTCGTCCTCTTGTGCTGTCACCCCGGCGCGGTCGCGGCCAGGGGAGCGCGGGCGCGGTATGTCACCAGTGGGTGATGTCCGACTCGCTAATGTTCTACCGCTCCTCAAGTTCATGGCACTCACAATCTCCTTGTGATTGAGCGGTTGAGAGGGAAGTTTCCCGGAATCCTTAGACTCGAGCCTATTGATCATGGTAGCGAGTTGGCTCAGCTGAGTCTCAAGATTCTTTACAGCGGCTCTCGTCTCTTGGTTCTCCTTCAAGAGGGCAGTAATAGCATCATTATGAGACGGAGCAGGCGCTCTCGGGGCATAGTTATTGGACCGGAATTGTTGTTGCTGGCCCTGAGGAGCGTACTGCTGCTGCTGCTGTGGTGGATCTTGCTGCTGCTGGTTGTTCCACCTCATGTTAGGATGGTTCGCCCACCCTGGATTGTAGGTGTTAGAGTAAGGATCATTCCGGGGCCGGGGCGCACCATAATTGCCAATAGCGTTAACCGACTCCTCAGTCTCTTGAATAGTAGGGCATTGATCCGTGTGGTGGCTAACATCATAACATAGACCGCAAGCGTTGACTTGCTGGGCCGTTGAATACTCTTCCCTAAACTAGTCCACGGTCCTAGAATAGAGTTGTTTCGAGAATAGGAAAGATGCATAGACAACAACCAATCCTAGTTCAAACAATAGATCTAAGTCAATCAAACAAGTTGATCAGGCTCATAAAATCAAACATAGATCATGGGATGAAGCACAAGAGTATCAATAAAGACCTAAGGATAAAGAGATTACCAGAATTTCACAACTTCATAATAAAGCTTCCTTGATTGAATAAACTCCAGAGGAGAGTTAGTTCTCCATTACAAAGAAGACTCTAATCTTTATTTGAAAGACAATTGATTGACAAGTATTGGATCATATCTAGAAACCTAGAAAGGTTCCCCTTATATAGCCCCAAAGATCAACCTTTTTGGACTAAATAAGGTAGGAAACCGAAAGATAAGAAAGGAAACAAGATAGAAACACCAAGATCTCGTCAGCTCCGAAGTCGGCTACCACCGCGCCCGCGGCACCAGATCCGCGGCCGCGGCGGTCTTCAAACGGTCAAACCGGGTTCAGCTTCTACCGCGACCGCGCCGGAGGCAACGCGTCCGCGGCCTTCACGGTTTAGGTTGGTTCGCTCCTCCACGCCACCGCGTCCGCGCCATAGGTAACGCGTCCGCGGTATACATGCAGTGGCGATTCTTCGTCTTTAAGCTCTTTAACTCTTGATTCTTCATGTCTTGTGTCTTCGGTCTTGATATTACAATAACACTCAAAACTAACCTAAACACTCTCAATAAAGCTCTAAAATACAAGAGTTAACCCATACAAAGTAGAGCGAATCACTTACCTTCCTCATGTGCTAGAAGCCTCGTATAGAGACTCCAAAAGATACAAAGACATACTTGAATCGATTTGTTTGAGCATCTATCACAAGTTTGGTGTAAGTGCCAAAATTAACCCTCTCCAACATGTAGCAGTAGGAGGCAAGCATTGCGTAGTTTTCCTCGGGGTCACCTCGTATCATATTCAGCGCGGTCTCCCTTGCCGCCCGGGCCTTCCAATAGCTTATGGTTTGAAGGTATTCCTTTTGCATATCATTTCGGATTTGATACACGTCTGGCCCATTTTTCACCCCTTCAAACTTACAGTTGGAGACATCCAGGTCAGCGAATGCAATCAAAACATCAGACGGTGACTAAGTAGTGAATATTAAAAGTGTATGGTGACAAGACAACACTAGGCGTATGTACCTTGCTTTTATCTGAGCAGCCACAGTTTTGTAGGAGGGCATGCGATGATGTCTGAACCGTGTCTCGAAGGAGCATGTGTGTTGGTGAATGTATTTCCTGACCTCAAAGTGATCACTACAGGTTGCCTTGGCCGCTAAGATTAACCATGAGCACTGTTTGTCCACGCAGACCACCCTATACAAGGCGCTTTTTGATTTATTGACTCTGTATCCAAATCTCCCAGTCAATGCTAGCGCTTCCACATCCTTTTGGAGTGCGGCTTTTGAAGGATAGAGCTGGCCAACTCTCAAGAAGTGACCAGAGAGTCGGGCACCGCCAACAACTTCATTCAGACTTGGATGCCCCATGTCATCAACAACTGGATCATCCATATTGTGATCCAAGTTGTCACCATCCATTGTTGCATACGACATCCCATCTGCGCGACTTGCATTTGCACCATCCTTCACTGGATGTGCCCTGTCACCTTTGTACGGACCCTTGCGGCAAGCTCGCTCTACATGACCAGGTAAGGGGACCATGGCACCGTGCAACGTCTCAAAGGAAATCAGGAGGTTGTCATCATTCGTGTGGAGCAAGGTATCGCCGGGGGTGACAGCAAGAGACCCCCTCTCAGGGGAGTTTTGCATTGGGACTGCGGTGCTTTCCAACATCAGCAGGGTGTCGGTATTCTTCAACGTCAAGGTCACATACAGGGGAGCTTTCCATTGGACTTGTGGAGAGGAATTAATAGCAAAGAAGGACATCAAGTCGTCATCGTTCTCCACATTGTAGGACGGCTGATGGGTTGGAAGGGGTTTAAGTGGCACAGATGCACCTCGTTCTCCCCAGCATCAATGTTGCAACGCTTGGTGATGGTGCCGGTCAATGATCGTACGGTGACATCATCCGTAAGCACCACAGCCTTAGAGGATACAGTCCCAACATATTGTCCTTGAGGATCCCATTCACCCCCGAAGTAAACGGTGAGAATCTTCATGTTTGGAACCTGTCACCATGAAGGAGTAGTTTTTTTAGTGCGACAACACATGTATAATGGCCCACCTTACACAACGTATAATGGCCCACCTTACAGACAAGGCACGAATAAAAGTGTGACAACACATGAAGCCGGTGACAAGTAAACACATGTTACACATGGCTACATCATTTAATGCAAATAGGTCATTTTAAATGCAAGATCTTTAAACACATGTGTCCAGATGCGTGTTTGTCACCACGCATACAATGTGAAATTGTCAGGACCAAAAAAGCTTATTAAATGCGTGTCTGTCACCATGGATAACGGATTTTGTGGAGAATTCAACAGATCCACTTTGCAACGTACATGAGGAAGGCGAGCCCTTTTTTATACCTACTTAGCCGGCGAGCTATACGTGGCGGGGTTACCTCCGGTTCGCGTTGACAAGATCCTCTCGGGAGCTCTTCAGCCAGAAAATCGACGGAACAAGGGATGGAACCCTAGAAATCGACGGAAACCCTAGAAACCGGACAGGATATCGCGTGAACAGGGGGAGGGAACCCTAGGTCTGATTGACGGGGGCGCAAACCCTAAAAACTGGGGGGGGAGGGGAGTCATGAGGACTGTCGGGATGGGAGTTGTCTCCGGTCAGCCCATCGGACTGAGTGGGAGATGAGGGGTTGGGAGAAATCGCGACCGCTTGCGAATGGGGGTGTGAATGGGGATGGAGCTGACGGGATTTCGAAACCGGGGAGAAGAAGGGAGGATGGCAAGAGGTCGTAGATTTGTCACCAACACTGGGGTATTTTGGGAAAAAAGTCCATTTTCCCCAAACATTCCGTGCGCCGTCCAACCCCCTCATTGTTGTCACCACCGCAGCCCCATTACCCAAAATCCTCATATTTCTTAGTACAAATCTCGTAGCATGTACGGATAATGTGATTATATAAACCCGATTTAATTGATTCCAAATCGAATTTTGACTCGAGCTTGATTTTCCTAGATAATTCATGTATAACCCAGACCCGTCGAGCCCAAATAAGAACCTATTGAATTATATGCGTATTTTATTTTTATATAATTTAAATATTATTTTAAATAATTATTTAGAATCTAAATAAAAGATTAAAATCTCTTTTACCAAAAATGATAAATGGTTTAATAATTTAAATAAAAATTATATTTTATTAAGATACCAAAAATAGATAAGATATCAAAGATATCGAAAATTGGATAAGATATCAAGTAGGTATAGAGATAATTTTTAAAAGATACAATTAAAAAAAATAAAATCATTATATTATTCGGAGTGGATGATGTACGTGACAATTTTAACAAAGACTTGGTTCTGCTATATACTGTGTTATAGTATATATGCGAAGAGTTAGCGTACGCACAATGAATAATGTTGTGTAGTCTTAAATCTACGAAAATATACCTCATATTTTTTAATCGGTTCTTATTGTGTGCCCAAAAGGTATTCTATAAACATAGTTAACAAGGAAACTAAATCATAAAGAAAAAATAATAATCCGTCATTAAAAATTTAACATATTTTAAATTTTAAAATTGACTAAATCTTTCTAATACTGATATCTTATAGTTTACCCTAGCACACACTATAAAAACAATAGATCGAAAAAATCCTGGAATTTCTATAAGCAATCTCAAATCGCTAGTCAGCTTTAAGTAGCTAGGTTATAACGGTAGAATTTGGAAAAAAAAAAAATCAGCATGGACGAGGGTAAAGATTCAAAAAGCGTTGAAAAAGCCAAAAGTTGTCGGTGAAAGAATTAATTTCTCTGGCTCTTCTTCCACAAAAAAATAAAAAAAATTCTGTGGCTCTTGTCTGGGCAAGGAGGGAAATGCATGATATGAATGGTCCGGGTCGATAGGATAATAATAATTTGGTCATTTTTGTGTTTAATGTTATGTCTTTTTATTTTCAACTAGAAGTATACGCCCGACGTTGTCTGAGCCGGTAGTTTAACATTGATTTGTATGTTTATATGGGTAGTGTTTAAATGACGATAAAAGGGGCTGTTTGAATGCAATTTAATGAAAAACACTACATAAAAAATGAAATGCTTTTATTGGATTGGAAGTACACCCGTCAAGACTTAACTCGACCCTACAATCCAACCCGTCAAGAAATTTATGGGTTGAAACCTGATTTGAAATTTATGGGTCAAAGTGCGACTTGACCTGTTCGACTCAATCACTAATGTGTTGAAACCGGGGAGGCATTGGATTGATTCCAAATTATATATTGTTGTACATATAAATAAATATAAGATATTGAATAATATAATTAATTTTTATTACTAAAATGTACAAATTAATATTATATAATTAAAAATATAAGAATTTTACTAAATTTTTAAAAAGGTATGAAAATCTAGTTTTCTTGACCCATTAGATTGACCCGCTAAACCCTGAACGACCAAATCCGTAAATTTTTTAATAGCCTGATAACCTTACCATTTTTCAACCCAAATCGATTGATCCATTTGACATGTTTTATCATATAATACAAAACAATGACATATTATATAATACATAGTGTAGTAATAATGATGAAATATATATATAATGGAACTTAATAGAATGAATTTAAAGGAAAAAAAATACAAACTTACATGTAGGTTAGATAGGATAGATACTGTATAATCACGTAATATAAAAGATTGAATTAAAATGGGAGCAATTAATGACAAAAAGTTTCACCTTTACATATAGGTTAGATTAATACACATGTATTATAATTGTTGTTTCTATTATTTATAATTTATATGTCGTTGTTGGGTGCATTACGTTTGTATTGAAAAAAATATATAACATAATATATATAGTACATAATATGCTAATAATCACACATAAAATGTCATTTAATATTTACATTATACTAATGATGTCAATAATAATGGAAAAAAACATGTTAATAATGGCCAAAAATATTAAAGTGAATATTATAGATAGAGTTGTAGAATTGAATACCGTAAAAATAATAACATAATATCATATATTGTGAACACATCAGGAAGAATTGACTGATTTGCATCTAATGACAAAAAATACAACTTTTACAAGTAGATTAGGTTGATGAAAATATAAATTTAATAAAATAATATATATTCTTAAATAAATTATTATTTTATAAACTAATAAATCAAACTCCATATTCCATTGAACATAATACAAATTAATTAAAAGGAAATCAACTCAAGAGAATTAATGGGAAAAAAATACAAATTTACATGTATGTGTTAGATAGATGAGAAATGAGTTTAATTAGATAATATATAGTCTTAACTAATAACTTATCTTATAAAAAAACAATAACAACAACATATTACATTGAACATAATACAATTTAATTGAAAGTAAATCAATTCAAGACATTTAACGCCAAAAATTTCCAACTTTACATGTAGACAGATAGATAGATAGATTTGACAAATAAAATAAATAATGACATAGCAACATATATAATATATTTAACATGAAGGAGTAAATTGGAATGAAGACAATTAATGCCAAAACATTCAAACTTTACAAGTAGGTAAGATAAGCGGGTTGGGTTGTCTATGATCAATTTCTTTTATAAATTAATAAAAATTACTTCAAATTAAGTTAAATGAGACTCCTTTCCTCTCATTTTGTTTGTCCTAAAGTATTCTTCTCATGTTTACTAAAAAAGCGTGTAAAGTATTTGAAAAGAGATAATAATAGAAAAAAGTTGATTGATTGTCTGCAACATATAAGATTGAATAAGAATACATGTGTAATTTAATAGACGATAAAATGTTGAAAAGTGATGAAGTATGAGCAAAAAATGGATAATTCAATAAAAGATGAGATTAGACAAAGATAAGTTTATAAAAAAATTATTGATATAGAAGAAAAGAGGTCAAGATAAACATTTTAAGATCATGAAAAAAAGAAAGGACACATGGGACAAATTAAAGGGTGCAAAAAACTTGAAATTAAAATTTATTGTCAACACTTGAAAAAAAATACAAACTATAATGTTCGATTAATCGGCTATCCAATCTGAAGAATGTTGACAAATTCAAACTAAAACGTTGATAGATACAAGATAAAATGTTGACAAATACATAAAATGATTTGAGTTGTTAAAAAACTTAAAACCAAAAATTGATATGGTTATCAAACATGGGGGAGGTTCAGGTAAAACACCTGTCATAGAGAAACGAGTGAAAGAATGTAGAGGATTCGATTAAAAGAAATCAATGGCCATGATCAAGGGATTATATAATAAAAATGGGCTGAAACTATCAAAAAGACAGTTATTTTAACGTAAAAGTAGGACGCTTGATTATAGGTATTTGTTGGATAATTAAGAAAAAGGGAAGATAAAACAAGTAACTAAAAAATTAGAAAATTCATATCAAAGCAAAAAAAATATAAGACTGTAAGTATTACGTGGTTTCTACACAATCATCTTGCACTTCAATTGAAATATTCATTGGTTTTAATAACCAATTCAACGTCTATTTTCAAGAATAGCAATTCGGATTTGATTAATCTTGGAATTTCTAGTACATTTCAAATGGAAGGGTACGCTTATGCTATAATTCTAATTTTTGTGCCTAGTTGCAATTTTTATACATTAAATTGTTAATTTCACAATTAGTAAAGTTTGCAATTTATTCTTCAACTTGAATTAATATCGTCCATATTATTCAAATCCAACAAGTTTATATTGAGCATACTAAATTTTACTATAGTTATATTCCAGCACTTCGAATTCATATTCAATGGATAGTATTATATATTCAAATTTGGTGCATTCAATAACCATCTTGTAATATTCGAACTATGTACAATGAAATCGGAACAACATTCAAATTATACCAGACGGTAATATTCAAACACATTGAGTTCATATTCAATAGATGATATGATACATTCGAAGTTGTTGCATTCAATAACAAGAACGTAATATTCGAACTATGTACATTGATATTCATAAACAACATTCAAATTTTAATAGACGGTAATAGTCAAACACTTTGAGTTGATATTCGATGTAAAACATTATATATTCGAAGTTGTTACATTCAATAACCATACAGTAATATTCGCACTCTGTATATTGATATTCTAATATTACTTCGTCATATTCCAATTCCACTATGTCATGTTCAAGTTCCAATATTTTCAAGGCGTGTTCAAATGTTATTATGTCATGTTCCAATTCTACTAAGACATGTTCATATTCGAATATTTCCAAGTCGTATTCAAGTTTTACTATGTCATGTTCGAATTCTATCACTCCATGTTTAAAAATATTGTTTTTAAATTTGTACAACGTCATGTTCCAATTCTATTATGTCATGTTCATGTACGAATGTCTTTAATTACTCCTATTGGTTGTGGTGAATTTGTAAGTGTTATGTACAAATTTTAGGTTTAGTATTTCTATGTTCAAATATTACATTGTCATGTTTGAATGTTTTGATCAAGATAGTACGATATGTTTTATATTCACACAATAAAGTAAAACATTCTAATATTACTTCATTGTATTCCAATTCTACTATGTTATGTTCATGTTCCAATATTTTCAAGCCGTGTTCAAATTTTACCACGTCATATCCAATTCTACTAATGTTCATGTTCAAATATTTTCAAGTCATGTTCAAATTGTACTATGTCATATTCCAATTTTATCACATCATGTTTAAATATTGACAATGTCTTGTTAAAATTCTATTATGTCATGTTCAAGAATCTACCGTACGTGAATATGCTTCCGTTGTTGGTTTTAATGTTAGGGTAAACTGAAAACACATGTTTGACAATTCAGGCGTCATGTTTACCAAGTATTTCAATGTCAAGAAGTAGTTGTCACATATATCACTCTGTTAGGCCTCCATGAAGTATAATGTCTACATTTAGAACATTAAACATATTCAGATTAACACAATTTCATTTTCAAAGGTTATAACATGATATTCAATATAACAGTTCACAAAAAGCATTCACACTAAACAAAAAATCTATCACATTCAAAACAATTATACATAAATATTCCTATTCAATAGGTACAATATTTTATTCAAGGTTATGCTATAAGTTCAACACACTCGCATACAATCAAAGGTTGTAATATCCATCAAACTTAGTTTATCGTTTGGCCAGATCAAGTCATAAAATTAATTAACAACCTCATAATATTCTCACAAAATTTTGAGAGCACTCATACGGATTTCATGCATAGCATTGACAAGAACAAAAAAAATCCATAAAGTTCAATACACTAGAGCATTCATCAACATCAAATTTATATTCATATTTAGTCATGGAAACATGATATTCAAGATAAAATTCAATAGTTGAAACATGATATACCAGATAAAAAATCCATAAAATTCATGAAGTTCGTTGACACTAGTTTCATACACACCACATAAAAAGTTGATGAATTGCCCTAAAAATTTGACAAGCAAATGAAATCAACCTATTTACATGTGAATCAATCAATATATATTATAAAAGCCGACCGTTTTCGAGCCACCACGTTGATTCTGGCCCTACTTAATTTTAATTTTTTTTCAGCTCAAATAGATAATAACAACTTTATATCTTTTATTTCCCTTAATTATCTATTCCTTATTTTTATCTTTAAGACTGTATTGTCTATCTTCAATTTTATATCCCTTAAATAATCAATCAATAAAAGTCGGCCATATCTTATCAATCAATACGTATGTACGTACGTTAATTTGCAATCAATATAACATATCCCTTAAATGTTTTCACGTATATCATTAAACTATTGTTGATATGGCCCTAAAATATAACATATCTTAAATATAACATATAATATAAGTACGTGATTTACATCATAATATATTCCTAATCGATTATAGAACAATTAAAGACATCTATTATTCGATGAAATTAAATTATGTCAAATTTTTTATTATACGTTTTCACGCTGATATTCTATTTATAATATATTCAAAAAATTAAAAAACACGAGTCGTGCATGGCACGACGGGTACAACTAGTTGAGTTTAAATAAACCAATCATCAATAAAAAAGAATGACGTAACGATACAAAGTTCAAATGAATTACATAGATTTGCAAGCATAACTACAACTTCTCAAATTCAAGAAAACTCATGGGGAAAACATAAAAACTAAAACAATATCGTAAACTTGTGAAATTTAAAGAACAAAATTGAAAACTTGCATAAGTATGAGAGATTCACAAGTAAACTTACCCAAATGTTACTACAATTGTGGAAGAAGAGATAAATCTCAATTCGAAATAGTAGCGATGGAAGGTTTCGATTAGAGAGAAAATAACGACATTTTCTACTTGGATTTGGACTCAAAAAAATAATGGAATGATCCGATTTGGAAAAAGAAATAGTATCAGTCCTGTGCCTTCAAGGCACGATTTGATTTAACTAAAAACTTACTAAAATTTTATAAAAGTTATTCAAAAATATAGTTTAATATAAAATCTTGTATTATTTTATATATTTTGCTTCTTATTGGATTTATTTTAATCATACAATGTTATAATACATTTTTTTAATCGAACAAAGCTTTGTAGTATTATAATTTTGTCATATAAGGACTGAATACTTGTGTTTTATCAATATGTTTCTTTATTTTTAATTAATACTTTTATTTTATAGCTATTGAGAAAAAAAACCAAATCAATATCAGACATATATATATATAATTTATTGAGAAAAATCCCACAATAATCCCCTTTTCAAATATCAATTCCAAAAATATACCCTCTTCTATTCTTGTTTCCAAAACTACACCTTTAATTTCTTAATACTAAAATACCCTTACAAATTAATAGATAATTAACTATTTCTAAAATACTGTAAATTAGAGAAATCCTAACAAGAAGATACGTAAGCTTATGAGAAACTCTTCTCCTCCAGCGACATTACCTACATACCGTCGGATTTCGACCAGCCGCCCTAGTCACACTGTCGACAACCAACGTCGGCCACCAACAATGACGACGGTTCGATTTACATTGAAAATTTTGATTTAGATCAAATTTACGTAAGATTACATAAAATTAATGTACACTAAATCAATCTACATAAATTACTCTACATTAGATTAAACTACACTAAATCAAACTACAATATACATGACTTAATATACATTAAAGTTATTATAATGCATTAAAATTAATGTAACACATTTTTTTTAAAATTAATGTAAAACATTAAGATACATGACCTAATTTACATAAAATCTAATCTACATAAAATTAATGTAACAATTAATGTAACACATACACAAAATTTCTCTACGTAAATTAATGTAATACTTAAATAAACTAGACTAAATCTACATAAATATTATCTACATACATTTAATGTAACAATTTAACATACATAAATTATTCTACATAAAATTTATTGTAACAAGATCCTAACAAATATTATGCAACAGAATCTTAACAACTTTAATTTACATAAAATCTAATCTACATACAATTAATGTAACACATACACAAAATTACTCTACATAAATTAATGTAATACTTAAATAAACTAGACTAAATCTACATAAATCTTATCTACATACATTTAATGTAACAATTTAACATACATAAATTATTCTACATAAAATTTAGTGTAACAAGATCCTAACAAATATTATGCTACAGAATCTTAACAACTTAAATTTACATAAAATCTAATCTACATAATTTTTAATGTAGCAAACCCCAAATAAAATTAATGTAACATACCCAATTAGATGCGTAAGGTGGCCGGCGGGAGGATGGTGGCTGGCGGGAGGATGGTTGCCGGAGGGAGGAAGGTGGCTGGCGGGAGGCTATGGCGGCGGTAGGGCGGCGGCCGGCGACCGGAAAGAGGGCGGAGGTAGGGCAGCGGCCGGTAGATGGAAGGTGGCCGGTGGGAGGAAGATTGTAGGATGCAGGTATGGAGAACTACGTAAAAATTGTAAAAGAGAGGTTTCCGAATCTACGTAAATTGGATTTAGAGGGCAATTTTGTCCAATTTTATGTAATAGGTTATTATTGTCCAAATTATTGTCTAGGGGTATGTTATTGGAATGGATTAGTGAAAATAGGCTATTGGTGTCTTTAACCCTAATTTATTTATATGTAGAATCTACAATAAATATTTTGATCAATAAAAAAAGTTAATTAACTTTCAACAAAATAAATTGATTTGATAAAATGGTTGTGTTTGGATTTTTTGGAAATTTTATTTTTTTATTAAAATAATAGAATTGTGGCTAATTAAAGGCATTGGATTGAAATTAAGGTTTTGATCGAGGTATGATTTTATACAAAAACTTAAGATTGAATTGAAATTCAAATTAGTAGATACGAAGAATTTTAAAAACAATTATGTATAAAATTTGAAGTTTAATCTTGTTTAGAAAAAATTAAAATGGAAATTAGTAGATTAGAAGATTTCTAGAAAAATTATGTATAAAGTTTATAGTTAATTTTTTTGTATGGAAACCATAAGAATGAAAATCAATAGATAAGAAGATTTCTAATGTGGAGTCAACAATGAAATTTCAAACAATTGAATTGTTTTATTAAAGATGGGTAATTTGACCAATAATGAGTTGACACATATCGTGATAATTATTATTTTTAATCCCCGATTTAGTATATAGTTATGATTATGATTATGACTAATATTGACTTTTTCTAAATCTTTTGGTAGATATGGAGAGAAAAAGATAACAATGAGAAGATTGTGGGTAAATCTAGTACAATGTTTCTCACCCTATAATAGATTTTTACACCCATCTATACTGTCTATAGTATAAAGGGGAGACAAAGTCTTCACAAAAAATTACGCCACGTGTCATTTCTTTAATAAAATATTCAACCAGGCCCTTGCTTATATAAAAAAACACTAATTACAATAGAAAGATAAATATATTTGATTTGATAAAAATAATCAGTTGGACCCTCCTCTATATAAATTAGGTAGTTAGAATCTTATATAATCTTATCTTGTAAAAATTGCCGAAAATTATGAATTATCCCAAAAATTATGAGTTATCTCTTTACCAAGAATTAGTTGTAATCTTCAAATAAATATTATTATTTAATAAAATGTGATATTTGGTGTAAAGTAATTTTTGAACAAATCCAGCTTATTTAAATTATGAGTTGATTTACTATTGGTAAAAAAAAACAATAATCATAATACGAAGATACATATATATGATCCTATATTTTTTTAATGTGATCATTGACGTTACATATCTAATTAAATTATGTTTATAATCGCATTACCCGTACATGGTACGGGGATTAAACTAGTTTTCTTTTAATCTCAATCATTAATATATCTAAATCGAATGATCCTAATTTATTCACCGGCTACACCGTAAAGAGAGGTTCTATAACGATCTTAATTCTATGAAACATACCCTTAATTGCCTGACTTGTTTAATTGTTAGACCAAAAAGGGTAATTATCTACTTTGTTTAACTTGACTTCAAATCAAATTCCTTTTACGAGAGGCCCAAATGTCATAATTCATATATAAGTAGGCCAAAATAAAATTTAGACAAGCCCAAAATATACCTAATTAGCCATATTTCTCATCTTCTTCTTCAATATCAGTAGACCAATAGACAATCAGATGCTAGTTTGTGAAATTATCACTTCTGATTGGCGACTTCGTCCTTGGAGTGGGACTGCCTTTGGCTAGTTGGCCCCGTCTCCCTCCCCTCTGTTCTTTGCTCCCACTCTCATCTTCGTCGTGGGGGCGGGACTCTTTGAAGTTCATTGGTAGGTCACGGGACATATCGCTGTCATACTTCACTCGGCACTTAACTTCTCCGACTTCAATTATGGACAATGGTGTTCATGCTCTATTTCGATCGACAGAATTCGAGCAGAATTCCAACTTCGAGTACTTAAGAAGAAACGTAGTACGTCCTCTAAAATTTCCTAAACATCTTGAATCATCCCGATTAGATGACTATAACTTCCGAACGAGCTCACATAAGACAACAATGCAATGCCGTCACGGGAATGAGACTGCTTCGTGCTGAGATTTTGGACCAGCTCAAATGCGCTTCTAGTCTGGATGGCAAAGTATAATTTCTATGCAACTTCTTCATATTTCCATCAATGTAAAGTTTGCAACTTTTCAACGTTGCTATCTCTTGAAAGAGGGGTTAGAAATTAGTTTGACTGTTTTGCGTATTTTACGTGCAATAGTCTTCTAACACCTTTTTGGCCTTTTTTGAGAAGGTTTTGGGGTAGATGTCTGAAGATGATTTATATTTCATCTCGCATTCCTTCTGTTGACATATCGATTTTTCTAAATTCAATAAGCATAGCTCTTGAACGATTGGTCGGAAGTTTGCTTAGCGATTCTTCATGTGCAACAATCAACAACTTCTTGAAGTGCGATTTCGACTTACTTGAGATGGGATTAGGATCCCGCTGTTAGGTTGGGTAAATTCCCCCTTGAGGATTGCCTTGCCATTCATCACAATATAAGGTATTACAAGGATATCATTACATGGAAAGTATAACATAGAATCATCTAAATATGCACACTATCCTAATATACAATATCCTTGCTAACATCCCCCCGCAGTCGCAACGGGGAGAGATCGAACCGTAAGACTGGATCGAAAGTCAAGAAACAATTGACGTGGCAAACCCTTCATAAATATGTCCGCATATTGAAATGAAGACGGAACATGGAGGACTCGAATTAACCCAAGTGCCACCTTCTCACACACAAAATGTATGTCAAGCTCCACATGTTTTGTACGTTGGTGAAGAACCGGATTGCCGGCAAGGTAGGCGGCGGAGACATTGTCGGTGTAGACTATGGACGCCTTGGACAAAGGACAATGAAGCTCCAAGAGTAAGTTGCGAAGAAACGCACACTCGGCCACTACATTTGCAACTCCGCGGTATTCGGCTTCGGCACTAGAGCGAGACACCGTGGCTTGTCGCTTGGAAGACCATGAGATTAAAGAGTCATTTAGGAACACACAATAACCCGAGGTCGAGCGACGAGTATCCGGGCAACCACCCCAGTCGGCGTCGGTGTAAGCCACCAACTTTGGAAGAGCTGACGACGGAGTGATGGTGATGCCGAGAGCGGCCGTCCCCTTAATGTACCGAACCACATGTTTGAGTGCTGCAAAATGTGGCTCCCTAGGTGCATGCATGAAGAGGCACAATTGTTGAACTACATAACTAATGTCCGGTCGAGAGAAAGTCAAGTATTGGAGAGCTCCTGCAAGACTCCGATAAAGAGTCGGATTAGACATGAGTGCCCCAGCCGATGCACTAAGTTTGGAGGATGTGTCAACTGGAGTGGCGGCTGGCTTGCACAAGGACATGCCGGCACGTTCAACGATATCAAGAGCATACATCTCTTGAGACAAAAACAGCCCGGAAGAAGTCCGTCGAGCCTTGATTCCCAAGAAGAAATGAAGAGAACCGAGGTCCGTCATATCAAACTCGCTACTTAATGTTGAAATCAGAGAGCGGCGGAGAGAATCAGACGATGCGATGAGGATGATGTCGTCCACATAAAGCAACAAGTAAGTTGTGTCTTGACCTCTTTTGAAGATGAACAGAGACGTGTCACTTTTACTACTTGTAAACCCAACCCGATACAAGAACGTAGCAAAACGTTGGTACCATGCGCGAGGCGCTTGTTTGAGGCCGTAAAAAGACTTCTTCAAGAGACACACATGACGCGGTTTTGACGGATCAACAAACCCAGGCGGTTGAAACATGAAAACTGTCTCGTGTAAACTTCCGTGAAGAAATGCATTTTTAACGTCGAGTTGATGAATAGCCCAACGACGCGAAACGACAATTTGGAGAACCATCCGGATCGTGTATGGCTTGACGACGGGGCTAAACATTTCCTCACAATCAACCCCGACCTCTTGAGATCGACCATTCGCCACCAACCGAGCTTTATAACGCTCAAGACCTCCATCGGATCGGAACTTGTGCCGAAATAACCACATACAATTCACAACATTGGCATTGGCGGGACGTGGAACAAGAACCCAGGTTTCATTATGCAAGAGGGCGCGGTATTCATTGAGCATGGCGGCATACCAATTCGGGTCTTGAATGGCCTTTTGGTGAGATGTGGGTACGGGCGAGGGAGACGAGGTCGGAGGTAGTTGAGTGTGGAGATTGAATGGGATTTTTGGTTTGAAAATTCCGCTACGACTACGGGTTTGCATAGGTGGCGGAGGTAAGGGGTGAGGCAATGGAGGTGAAGTTGGGGCTGGTGTAGGTGACGGTGGGGAGTGAGACGGGCTGTTGGGCTCAAATAAAGGCAAGGGGAGATCTTGGGAAATATTAGTGGGAGCCTTCTGAGATGTAATAGTGTCCGAAGAGGGAAAGAATGATTCATATATTATTGGAGAAATATCAGACTCTAAAATAGGAGAAGATCCTTGACAAGGAGATATGAAAGGTGAATTTTGGGCAAATGGGAAAACATGCTCAACAAATGTGACGTGTCTAGATATTATGATTTTCTTGCTTTTTATATCAAGACATTTGTACCCACGATGATGACTCGGATATCCCAAGAATACGCAGGGAGTGGAACGGGGAGCTAGCTTGTGAGGAGCGGTAGCGGATTGGTTAGGGGATGAGAGTGGGTTTTAATGGAGGTGGAGCCAAGACCCGAAGATGGTATGCACGAGCCATTTCCGACCATAACCGAAGGATGAGACCCAGATTGCGAAATGTTAGAGAGAATACCTGGATTATCCGCCATATGAGTAGACGCGCCGGTGTCCATGAACCAAGTCGGGTCAAGCGTAGATAAACCCATAGATGCAAAGGCTTGATTCAAATTAGTTGGGTAGTAGTTCTGCTCTTGAGTGGTAGTTAATGCATGGGACTGATTCGGACGTGGCGACGGACCCAAAATGCCGGCTGCAGCAGAGCTAGGGTACGAGCACGGTGGTGGAGTCCATCCCGTCATGGGCCATTGAGGAGCATACGGCCACTTAGCGTTGAAACCTGGAATCGGGGCCCAACCAAAAGGAGGGCGAGATGATGGCCACTGCAGTTGAGATGATTGAGAAGATGAGTTTCCACGGCCGCGACCACGGCCGGATCTTCCTCCACGACCACGACCTCGCCCTTTGTAGTTTCCACGGCTGGAACCCGGAGTTCCGTTCCCATCAACAACTGAGAGAGAATCAGGCGATGGCGTGTGATGAACGTGAAGAGCTGGTGCAGAAGTAGTCGAAGCGGAAGATTGCTTTGCACGACGAGTCTCTTCCATCAAAAGACGAGACCGGGCAATCGAGAAAACAGGCAATGGATCAGATTGCTTTGCACGACGAGTCTCTTCCACACTATCCTAATATATAATATCCTTGCTAACACCCGCTATGTTGACAAGAAACGTAGTATTTTGAATCTTTTTTCCATGACCTTTTGAATCTTTTTGGGCGAATTAACTTTTTGGGCGCCAATTGTTTTGGGCGAATTAACTGTGTAAACACGTTACTTCGCTATAATGAGGGACTCCTAGTCACAAAGTTGTCACGACGCGTTAGAAAATATGAACAAAAGATTATTAACGGAAATGACGAATAAAGTAACAAAGAAAATGGTGAGAATGATGTGAATCGTGGTGCGAATTGTATTGATCGGATGTTGCTTCTAGGAACAAATGACAATTTCTGAACACACTTGATTTCCTAGAACAAGAGAGATCGCAATTGACTAGAATGAGGCAAGCACAATGAGATTTTTGGTAAGCTTTGGGCGAGCGTAAGTTCTGAATCTTGAGTGTCCTTCTTCAAGCTCCATCCTTCCTTTTATATCGCGACCTTCTCCCTTAATCAAGTCGTTGATGAACGTCTAGGAAATCCCGGAAATATCGCACTTGCAGTTACAGCTTGGCGTTGGAAGATCTTCATCATGCTACAGTCAATGCCCGCTTTCAATTGGAAGGCGAAATTCACGAGCTTGACTCCACTAGCCGTTAGCGTTTAGCATTCATGGGCTTATCCATTCAGCGCTTGTGGGCTTAAGTTCTGGTCGGCCCAACAATACCCCCTCAAAAAGCCCAGAAAACTCCCGCGAGCGGTTTCCCTAGGGTTTTTGAATTTCGAATTTGTTGTTTTGGGAAGTTGTAGCGTGATGGCGTCACGTCCCATCAATCCTTATTTAAGAGATATGATGATGACCTGCAACTTCAATTAATCCGATTTTCTTCAAGTACGATCTTTTCCTCTTCTTCTTCTCTCTGTTTTTGAAGTTTCTTCAATGGCTTCCTCTTGCAAAGAAACTGCTCTGTCTCCTTCTTTTTCTCCTTTAAAACTCCTTACCGGCGCTTATCAGAGGAATTCTTCCTCTGAAGCCCCATGGGAGTTTGCTGCTTCCGTGGGCTTTCCCCCAAGCGCCGAGATTTTCTTGCCTCCTGATGGGATTTTTGCTGACGCCTATGCGAAAGATTGGGTATGTTTTCATGAATACCCTTTCCGCATTGGCCACCTCTTTCCTCTTTCCCCTCTTGTAACCGATTTTTTAAACAAGCTTGACGTTTCACCGGGACAACTTCTTCCCCAAGTGTGGAGAATCTTGCTCTCTGTAGAACGACTGTGTTCTAAGCGGGGTATTGCTTTTCAAAGTGAGGATTTTTTCGTGAACTATCGTGTTTCCAAGGGCGGTCCGGGGCGGATCACGCTCAAGACTCTTCGCACAAAATCTGATTTCGTTTTTAACATCTCAAAATCCGACCGTGGTTGGGCGGATAAGTTCTTTTTTATGAAGATCTCGTCTCTTAAGGGTGACTCGTCCTCCTTGCGAAGTCGTTGGAGGCCTATAGGTAGTGTTTTACCCTTCTTTCGTTTTTGCTTGTTCAAACCCTAACTTGCCTGTCGTCCTTTTTTGCAGAAGAGGTCGCCTCGCTGGTTCCGCGCAAGGGCTCCGTTGTGATTGTTTCTCAGATTGAAGCAATTCCCATTGCTGATAGGTCTTACCCAGAGTTGGGTCCTTCTTCTTCGACAGAATCCGACGAAATCGAAATGTCTAGTAGGTTCCTTCGTGTTTGCTCGTTGTTTTTTTATATGCTTTTGCGTGTTTGTTTAACGCGTTCACGTCTTTATGTTGTAGGTTCCAGAGCTACGCGTTCCACGGCTTCGCTTACCACCGCTGAGCGCTTGGAGGCGCGAAAGAAGAGAAAAGCCGAAACCGCTTCCAGTGCAGACACTGAAACTGCAATCTCGCTCCCTCCTAAGGCTCCAGAAATCAAGAAGTCTACTTTGTTTAAGAAAGATTCGGGCGTCAAGGTGACCGACCTTCCTAAGACTATGATGTCGTTGGACATGTACCCTATGAAATGTCTCCAGTCTCTTGCAACCTTGAAGGTTGATTGCTTTTCGGGCCGTCCTCACCACCAACCTTCCTACTCCGAGCTTTTTGGCGAGATCGTAGCTGCTCAATGGCAGGTATGTAGTAGTTTGAACGGACTTACTTGCACATTGTCCGCCTTATTTTGCTTTTTAATCATAACATGTTTACTCTGTCGCCCAGGGCCTCCAAGTTTCTCTTGCTGCTTGTGACAAGTTTAAAGATTTACCTGATCAACTATCTGCCTGCAATATGAGCCTTCAAAACGAGAAGAATAAATCTTCTTTGTTAAGTGGTGAGAAGGCGACTTTGGAATCGAGGGTCGCCGAGCTGCTAGAGGAGCTGAAGGTGGCCCAGCAGGAGTCTCGGGTTTATCAAGAGGAACTTGAAACTGAGCAGAAGAAGTCTGCCGCCTTAGCAAACGAGATTGAGGAGTCCGCCGACTTCTACTCCATCAAGGCTCGAGTGTAAACGATGGAGGAGCATTTTGCGGGGAAATCCGCTGGCTGGGATGTTGCAAAGGAAAGGGCGGAATTCATGTCGATGTTTCCGGACGCGGCTAAGGCGATGAAGAACCCATCTCCTATGGACGACATCATGAAGGTGGCGGAGGCCACGGAGAAGGATTCCATGAAGGCCTCTGAAGATTGAATTTGTCTGTTTTTGCTTTAAAGACTTCTTACTCTACCCCCAGTGTATTGGGGTTTCTGGACTTGTTTCACCCCTTTGCATTTTCTGGGGTTATTTTGTAAAAATTCTAAGTATTTTGGCCGCTAGTTTTAGGGCCTTATGACTGCTTGCCCGTTGCTTCTTGGGGCCTTTAATTACTATTTTTGTGCAAACTTGCCTTTGTTTTGTCTGCGTTTGTTTTGCAGGTTTGGAGTCAAGGTGAAAGTGCGAGAGCCTGGTTGAAGACTCTGTTTAGTATAGAGATCTTTGTGTAATTTGTATGGCGCTAAGTATGTAAGATGCAACATATGAGGGCGAAGATGTAAGAAGTAATTGTAACTTGTATTAATAGTGATTGTGTGTACAAGTACATAAATAAAGAGCCTCTTTGTATAAAAAACTCTCGTTCGTCTCGTTCGACTCGTGCATCTGAAATTCTTGACTAGTCAATTTGTGTGCACATGTTGCCTGTTTGTAAGGCTTGGGCCTCTTGTCTTGGCCTGTAACGTCACAAGGCGTCCCTTGTTAGTTTTTATAGAACAGTGTATGTCAAGGCTTGTGTAAAGCCGTAATTTAATTGAGTCAAGTGACACGTAGAAATGTGAAAGTAATGTTGTAAATATGTACCTTGCTCAGAAATGATAGAGCTTCAAGTTCATCGTGTTCCAGCTCCTGGGCACCGTCTTGCCATCACGAGACTCTAACTCATACGCACCTTGCCCTACGATTTTGGTAATCTGGTATGGGCCCTCCCAATTTGCTCCAAGCTTGCCTGCATTCAGATCTTGAGTGTTTTGAAAGACTTTTCTCAACACCCAGTCCCCGACTTGAAATGTTCTGGAATTAACTCGTTTGTTCTAACTCCGTGCTACCCCCTGCTTGTATGCTGCTAATCGTATTGAGGCTTCATCTCGTAACTCGTCCACCGTGTCGAGATGGTTTAACAAGTTAGATATGTTAGATTCTTCTGTAGTAAGACCATATCGAGCAGTGGGCAAGAATACTGACTCGGCTAAAGTCGTCGTGCCAAGATCAAAGATAAATAACCCAAACTACAAACTAAGTATATGACTCAGGCGAAGTCGTTGTTCCCTTATCAAAAATAAATCCCAAACATGCAAACAAAAGTATAGTAGGCAAGTAAGGGGTCGAACCCAAAGGAATCAGTTCTTATTCAGATTTTAGTGGTTTTCATGCAAGTAAACAAAAGAGGGGTTCTGAAAGTTTGTTTCAATCAAGGGTTATCAAGCAGAGTTCATCCAATCAATTCCACTTTATTAATCCGTTGATCATGAATTCATCCACCTCTTTATATGCTTAGGTCAATCCCAATCCAATCATTAGAAATTGCAAGTCTACGGTCCAAGCAATTCTATAACCCTAGGCAAGGACGCTTAAACCTAGAATTAGCATAGAGCACAGGGATAATAGGAAATCAAATCATGCAATCAAGCTACGAGTCTCATGCACAATTTAACCATTGGATACTCTTCCCTAAACTAGTCCACGGTCCTAGAATAGAGTTGTTTCGAGAATAGGAAAGATGCATAGACAACAACCAATCCTAATTCAAACAATAGATCTAAGTCAATCAAACAAGTTGACCAGACTCATAAAATCAAACATAGATCATGGGATGAAGCACAAGAGTATCAATAAAGACCTAGAGATAAAGAGATTACCAGAATTTCACAACTTCATAATAAAGCTTCCTTGATTGAATAAACTCCAGAGGAGAGTTAGTTCTCCGACAAAGAAAACTCTAATCTTTATTGAAATACAATTGATTGACAAGAATTGGATCATATCTAGAAACCTAGAAAAGGTCCCCCTTATATAGCCTCAAAGATCAACCTTTTCGGACTAAATAAGGTAGGAGACCAAAAGATAAGAAAGGAAACAAGATAAAAATGGTGAAATCTCATCAACTTGGAAGTCGGTCGAACCTGCGACCGCGGCACCATAACCGCGCCCGCGGCGGCCTTCAAATCGTCAAATCTTGAGTCGGCTACTACCGCGACCGCGCCCTGGGCAGCGCGATCGCGACCTTCAAGGTTTTGGTTGGCTCGCTCCTTCACACTACCACGCCCGCGTCATAGACAACGCGACCGCGGCCTTCATGCAGTGGCGAATCTTCGTCTTTAAGCTTTTTAACTCTTGATTCTTCATACTTTGTGTCTTCGGTCTTGATATTACAATAACACTCAAAACTAACCTAAACACTCTCAAAATAGCTCTAAAATACAAGAGTTATCCTATACAAAATAGGCCGAATCAAATTCCCCCATACTTAGATCTTGCTCGTCCTCGAGTAAGCTCAAAGCAAATACAACAAGTAAGCACATCTAAGATCTCAGGAAATACAAGGGAATATAAAAAACACTCAACTCACAACCTGAACCCAAAAATATAGAGAAATCATGAGCATAAAACAATGAAGCTCAAACACACACCTCACCACAAAGATATAGCACTCAAGCTCTAAAAACATGAAAAAGAACAACCTAGGATCTACTCAAATCTAACATGTAAGCCCCAAAGTCCCCAAGCAAGAATGATCCTAAAACACTCAAATTTTTCCGCTCAATTCTGCTTAGGCGCCCTTTCGGGTTTTCACCTAACCGCTCTTTTCATTTTTCTCAAGGGTGTGCTCACAAAAACTCACATCACTCATAAACCTCTTATTACCCCAGCCTAACGTTGGTCCGGGTTACCTGCTTATTACCTGAGCCGCCCTTTCGGGTTTTCGACTCATCCCAGGATTTAATATGCCTTTTTTCAATTTTTTATGGCTTTTTCTATCTTTTTTCTTTTCTTTTCTTTCTTTATTATGCAAAAATATGGTGCAAATGCTCCATGAAAAGAAGTATATCAAAAATCTGAAGCAAATCTCTAACTAACTATCTAGGATAAGCGAATGCGAGTACTCCTTCCCCCATACTTAAATCCTTCATTGTCCTCAATGACGCAAAGAGAAAGGATAGAATCAAGGCGAAAGGTATATCAGAAGACTCACAAACGATGAAGAGGAGTGAAATGGAAGAACTCTTCAAAGGTGGTAGAATAGAGAAGCTTCGTATTTCCAATCGGATGGCAAACCGCGGGCGCGACACAAGGGGCGCGGGCGCGGAATTGATGCAGAGAGCGAAGTCATCCACAGGTGGTCACCGCAGGCGCGGCTGATGGAGCGCGGGCGCGAATCTCGTGCAGGGACAATGTCTTGACTTCGTCTCGGAAAACGTGATGTGTAAGCAACCTTCGTACCTTGGCTCGTCTTCTTGGAAGATGGATCAAAACTCGAACTCGAGCCATGGAGAACAGAATTCCCGGGGAAACAAAGCTCCCCCCATACTTAGGCTTTACACATAGCCAAAGAATGGAAAGTACAAAGATGGATGGAAAGAAGAAATAGAAGGTGGAAAGATAGAAGATGGATAGAATGGATATAGATGGATGGAAAATACAGAGGTAGAATGGGACCAAAAAGTCCTCTTTTTGTCTCTTTTTTTTTTTCTTTTCTCTTTTATTTTCAAAAATAAAAACGAGCTAAAACCGAGACGTAGTATGGTTGCCGCGAGCACGGGCTAGTACCTGTTCGTCGGGGTGCGCTGACGGTCCACCGCGGGCGCGACCAAGGAGGCGCGGGCGCGGTTTCACGCCAGGCGTGTCCTTTCGGACCTAGTACCTGCATGTTAGCTAAAAACACAAGCAAATCCTAAGCTAGGAATGGAAAAACAATCTATCTAATCCTTGGGTTGCCTCCCAAGCAGCGCTTTTGTTTAACGTCGTTGGCTCGACGTGGATACGATTAATATGGGTCCTCATCAACATCAATTCGGACCGTGTTGCCACCATGAGATATGGAAAGAGATCCATTGGAAACGTCAATGACCGTGTTGGCGGTTATCATAAAAGGACAACCTAGTAAGAGAACCGGGTCGTACCGCCCTTCGCCTATCTCCATCATATAAAAATCTGCAGGAAAGATCAAACCCTGCACCTATACTAGAACATCCTCAACTAACCCTTTCGGGCGCACATTAGAGTGGTCAGCCAATTCAATAACAATATCGGACCCCTTTAAAGGACCAAGGCCTAACCTATCATACATGCAAGCTGGAAGAACATTAATGGAGGCACCTAAATCTAGCATAGCACGCTCAATCTTAGTTTCTCCAATAGTGACAGGGACGGTGAATCTTCCTGGGTCTGAACATTTTTTAGGAAGTTGCTTATGGAGTAGGGAATTACAAGTTTCAATTTGGCTATCCTGCGTTTTTTCAACTAGAGCGACCTTTTCAATCTTAGGACTAGTCCTATTCTTTCTTTTTAAGGTGCATAGCTCTTTCATGAATTTAGCAAAACGAGGGACACTTTGGATGAGATTAAGGAGAGGAACATTTACCCGACAATTGGCGAAGGTCTCGAAGAGTTCCTTGTCATGTGCCGACTTCCTGGTGTCCTTGAGAGCATCGGGGAATGGAGGAGAAGGCTTGAAAGAATCCAATGGTGGAAGAGGGTGAGCCACATAGCCATCGTCCTCTTCTGCTGCTGGGGCTCGGTTCCGTCTGGGAGAGCTCGGGCGAGGAGGCGAATAGTTCTTGAAAGCATAATCGAGTAGAGCTTCAAAATTCCGCTCGGCCTCCTTACCGCGGGCGCGGTCCGGACTCCGCGGTCGCGGGTCGCTACGCCTCTCGTGGTCCATGCGCTCTGTTGGAATTTCGCGGGCGCGGAGGGGAGAGCGCGGGCGCGGAATTCCCACAGAGGCTTGGTCTTCATGTGCTGTCGCCCCGGCGCGGTTGCGGACAGAGGAACGCGGTCGCGGTTCGTCACCAGTGGGTGATTCCCGACTCGCCAATACTCTACCGCTCCTCAAATTCATGGCACTGACATTTTCTTTGTGACTGAGCGGTTGAGAAGGAAGTTTCCCGGAATCCTTAGACTCGAGCCTATTGATCATGGTGGCAAGTTGGCTCAGCTGAGTCTCAAGATTCTTTACAGCAGCTCTCGTCTCTTGGTTCTCCTTCAAGAGGGCGGTAATAGCATCATTTTGGGATGGAGCAGGCGCTCTCGGGGCATAGTTATTAGACCGAAACTGTTGTTGCTGACCCTGAGGAGCGTACTGCTACTGCTGTTGTGGTGGATCGTGCTGCTGCTGATTGTTCCACCTCAAGTTAGGATGGTTCGCCCACCCCGGATTGTAGGTTTTAGAGTAGGGATCATTCCGGGGCCGGGCCGCACCATAATTGACGATAGCATTGACCGACTCCTCGGTCTCTTGAATAGTTGGGCACTGATCCGTATGGTGGCTTGCATCATAACATAGACCGCAAGCGTGGACTTGCTGGGCCGTTCTCTTCGTGAGCAGCTGCTTCATAAGATCCTTGAGCTCCCTTACTTCAGCATTCAGGGATTCATTCACCACACTAACGGACCTCACATTGGTCCTGGACCTTTGATTGCGGGCTTGTTCCGCCAAGGTCTCCACTTTTTGAAAAGCTGCAGCGGGGGTCAAGTTCTCGTAACTACCCCCACAAGATGCATTCACGAGCCTCTTGTCATTGTCGCAGAGTCCCTCAATGATGTAGCAAATAAGATCCTTGGCTTGGTAGCCATGGTAGGGACAACTCGCGATGAGCCTCTTGTAGCGCTCATAATAGTCATAAAGGTTCTCGTCTTCCCCTTGCTCCAAACTGCTGAGCTGTTTCTTAATAGATGTTTGTTTGGAAGCGGGGAAGTACTTCTCAAGAAATGCCTTCTTCATGGCCGCCCAAGTAGTGATAGAACCCGGCACCAAATAAAGGATCCAGTCCTTGGTGG
Source organism: Polygonum aviculare (assembly GCA_934048045.1). Classification (NCBI taxonomy): domain Eukaryota; kingdom Viridiplantae; phylum Streptophyta; class Magnoliopsida; order Caryophyllales; family Polygonaceae; genus Polygonum; species Polygonum aviculare. The sequence goes on along the minus strand of OW204023.1, from coordinate 10,997,821 downwards.
TGTCCTCAAGAGAGAAGGGAAAAGCCCGGAGCTTGATTTGATCCTCCGTCACATCAGTGGGCTTCATACTCACGCACACCGCGTGGAATTCAGTGAGATGCTTGTTCGGGTCCTCACCACTCAACCCGTGAAATTTGGGCAAGTGGTGGATGAGGCCAGACTTTAGTTCGAACTTCACACCCTCCCCGACTTCGGGGAATTGAACAGCGAGCTGCTGTTGCTGGAGATCTGGCGCCGTGAGTTGGCGAATAGTTTGTTCCACCATAGTATGCAAGTAAGGGGTTGAACCCAAGAGAACTATGGCTTCTAGTACTAATATAATTATCAACTAAAGAATAAGGGGGGATTGAAGAGAAGAATCTAAACTAAACTAAACTAGAAACAAATAACAAACAGATAGAAGGCAGGTTCATTCAAAAGATCCACTCTTTAATAATCACTCGATCATAGATTCATCCATTGATTTCATTCACACCTATGGTCAATTCCTATCCTGATCATTAACAATCGCAAGTCCACGGTCTAAGCAATTCTATAACCCTAGGCAAAGACGCTTAACCTAGAATTAGCATAGAGAACAGGGATATTAGGAAATCAAATCATGCAATCAAACTACGAGTCTCATGCAAAATTAAACCATTGAATACTCTTCCCTAAACTAGTCCACGGTCCTAGAATAGAGTTGTTTCGAGATATAGAAAAGATGCATAGACAACAACCAATCCTAAATTAAACAATAGATCTAAGTCAATCAAACAAGTTGGCCAGACTCATAAAATCAAGCATAAATCATGGGATGAAGCACAAGAGTATCAATATTAACCAAAGGATAGAAATCAATTACCAAAACCTCACAAGTTCATACATCAAAGCTTCTCCCTTGAACAAACCCAAGGAGACTAGCTCTCCAAAACTAAACTAAAGCTAAATAATTGAATTATGAAAAAGAAGATACTAAATACCTAAGGCTGGCTCCTCCTTATATAGCCCAAGGAACAAGCTCCACGAGATAGATAAGGAAAGAGGCAAAAGATAGAAAAGGAAACAAGATAGAAAGATTTCGGTCCACTTCGGATTCGGCATAACCGCGGTCGCGTCGCTCCCACCGCGCCCGCGCTTTTACAACAGAGAAGAACAAGTCGGTCTCGTCGGCTAATCCGCGGTCGCGGAATCTCGACAGAATCGCTGGTGTCACTTTGGAGGCTGTTTTGACCATCTTAGGCTTGGAATCTGACTTCGATGTAAAACGATGAATTGAAGCCCTTGAAGTTAGCTTTCCAATGGCACTAGAATCAGCTCAATCCGACCTCTGTAGCTCAAGATATGTCTTTTGCAAGAAAGTGGTGTCGCGCAAACAGCTCAAAACGCCTTAAAACTCTTGATTCTTGAATCCTTGTGTCTTCGGCCTTGATATTACAATTATGCTCAAATCTAACCTAAACACACTCAATATAGCTCTAAAATACAAGAGTTAACCTATACAAAATAGCCCGAATCAAATTCCCCCATACTTAGATCTTGCTCGTCCTCGAGTAAGCTCAAAACAAATACATCCAAGTAGCACATCTAAGATCTCAGGAAATACAAGGGAAGATAAAAACACTCAACTCACAACCCGAACCCAAAAATAGAGAAATCATGAGCATAAAACAATGAAGCTCAAACACACACCTCACCACATAGATATAGCACTCAAGCTCTAAAAACATGAAAGAGAGCAACCTAGGATCTACCCAAATCTAACATGTAAGCCCCAAAGTCCCCAAGCAAGAATGATCCTAAACACTCAATTTTTACAGCTCAATTCTGTTTAGGCGCCCTTTCGGGTTTTCACCTAACCGCTCTTTTCATTTTTCTCAAGGTGTGCTCACAAAAACTCACATCACTCATGAACCTCATATTACCCCAGCCTAATGCTGGTCCGGGTTACCTGCTTATTACCTGAGCCGCCCTTTCGGGTTTTCGACTCATCCCAGGATTTATATGCCTTTTTTCAATTTTTTATGGCTTTTTCTATCTTTTTTTCTTTTTCTTTCTTTCTTTCTTATGTAAAAAGATATGGTGCAAGTGCTCCATGAAAAGAAGAAACTCAAAAATCTGAAGCAAATCTCTAACTAAACTAACTAGGATAAGCGAATGCGAGTACTCCTTCCCCCATACTTAAATCCTTCATTGTCCTCAATGAAGCAAAGAGAAAGGATAGAAGCAAGGAAGAAGGTATATCAGAAGACTCACAAACGATCAAGAGAGGTGGAATGGAAGAACTCTTCATAAGTGGTAGAATGGAAGTAACTTCGTAATTCCAATCGGATGGCAAACCGCGGGGGCGGCACTAGAGGCGCGGGCGCGGAATCTTTGCAGAGAGCGAAGTGCTCGTCAAGTGAAGCACCGCGGGCGCGGCTGATAGAACGCGGGCGCGGTCTTCGTGTAGGGACAATGTCTCGACTTCGTCTCGATCGATGTGAAGTATAAACAACCGTCGTATCTTGGCTCGTCTCTTGAAAGATGGACTAATACTTGAACTCGAGCCGTGGAGAAGAGAACTCTCAGGGAAACAAAGCTCCCCCATACTTAGGCTTTTACAGATAGGCAAAAGAATAGAACTCTAAAGCTGAATGGAAAGAAAATATAGAAGGGATGGAAAGATAAAAGATGGAAAAGAATGGATATTGATGGATGGAAGATATAGAGATAGAATGGGACAAAAAAGTCCTCTTTTTTTTTTCTTTTTTTTTTCTTTTTTTTTCTCTTTTTTTTCTCTTTTTTTTCTCTTTTTTTTTTTCCGAGACCACTGCATCACCACCGCGGGCGCGGTTTGTGGACCGCGACGGCAGTGTCTAGTACCTATACGTCTGGAGTATTTGTATTCGAAACGCGACCGCGGTTGCGCACCCGCGGGCGCGGTTCAAGCACAAACGTTCTTTTGAACCTAGTACCTGCATGTTAGCCCGATTTTTTTTTTACATAGTCAATAAAAACATTGACACTAGAAAGAAACCAAAGTTCCCCGGCAACGGCGCCAAAATTTGACTCGGCTAAAGTCGTCGTGCCAAGATCAAAGATAAATAACCCAAACTACAAACTAAGTATAGTATGCAAGTAAGGGGTCGAACCCAAGAGAACTATGGCTTCTAGTACTAAAATAATTATCAACTAAAGAATAAGGGGGATTGAAGAGAAGAATCTAAACTAAACTAAACTAGAAACAAATAACAAACAGATAGAAGGCAGGTTCATTCAAAAGATCCACTCTTTAATAATCACTCGATCATAGATTCATCCACTGATTTCATTCACACCTATGGTCAATTCCTATCCTGATCATTAACAATCGCAAGTCCACGGTCCAAACAATTCTATAACCCTAGGCAAGGACGCTTAACCTAGAATTAGCATAGAGAACAGGGATATTAGGAAATCAAATCATGCAATCAAGCTACGAGTCTCATGCACAATTAAACCATTGAATACTCTTCCCTAAACTAGTCCACGGTCCTAGAATAGAGTTGTTTCGAGAAATAGAAAAGATGCATAGACAACAACCAATCCTAAATCAAACAATAGATCTAAGTCAATCAAACAAGTTGGCCAGACTCATAAAATCAAGCATAAATCATGGGATGAAGCACAAGAGTATCAATATTAACCAAAGGATAGAAATCAATTACTAAAACCTCACAAGTTCATACTTCAGAGCTTCTCCCTTGAACAAACCCAAGGAAGCTAGCTCTCCAAAACTAAACTAAAGCTAAATAATTGAATTATGAAAAAGAAGATAATAAATACCTAAGGCTGGCTCCTCCTTATATAGCCCAAGGAACAAGCTCCACGAGATAGATAAGGAAAGAGGCAAAAGATAGAAAAGGAAACAAGATAGAAAGATTTCGGTCCGCTTCGGATTCGGCATCACCGCGGTCGCGTCGCTCCCACCGCGCCTGCGCTTTTACAACAGAGAAGAACAAGTCGGTCTCGGCGACCACCGCGGTCGCGTCGGCTAATCCGCGGTCGCGGAATCTCGACAGAATCGTTGGTGTCACTTTGGAGGCTGTTTTGACCATCTTCGGCTTGGAATCTGACTTCGGTGTAAATTGATGAATTGAAGCCCTTGAAGTTATCTTTCCAATGGCACCGGAATCAGCTCAATCCGACCTCTGTAGCTCAAGATATGGCTTTTGCAAGAAAGTGGTGTCGCGCAGACAGCTCAAAACGCCTTAAAACTCTTGATTCTTGAATCCTTGTGTCTTCGGCCTTGATATTACAATTATGCTTAAATCTAACCTAAACACACTCAATATAGCCCTAAAATACAAGAGTTAACCTATACAAAATAGCCCGAATCAGATACCTCAATTGGTAACACAACCTCGCACCCGTAAACTAGGGAGAAAGGTGTGTGTCCAGTTGCGGTCTTGGGTGTAGTGCGATCTGACCATAATATGAGCGGTAACTCGTCTGCCCACTTTCCCTTGGCGTCTTTAAGCCGCTTCTTGAGATTGTTAAGGATAACCTTGTTGCTTGCTTCCGCCTGACCATTAGCTTGTGGGTAACGAGGTGTAGACATAACAAGTTGAATGTTGTATTGCTGGCAAAATGCTTTGGTCTTGTCGCTGATGAATTGGGAGCCGTTGTCGCATACTATAGTGGATGGTATCCTGAACCTGCTTAAAATGTTTCTGCGGATAAACGAGATAACTTGAGTATCCTTGACCTCTTTGAAGGCTTCGGCCTCGATCCACTTAGAGAAATAATCTGTCATGGCAAGTAGATAAACGCGTTGCCCTGAAGCTGGTGGGAGTTTCCCAACGATGTCCATCCCCCACTTCATGAATGGCCAAGGTGAAGTAAGGGGATGAAGTAACTCTGATGGTAAATGTGGAATTGGTCCATGACGCTGGCACCCATCACATTTGCGAGAGAACTCCGCTGCATCTTTGTGCATGGTGGGCCAGTAGTATTCCATCCTGCTTGTTTTCTTTGCCAAGTTCCGACCCCCTGTGTGGTTGCCACACTCGCCGTCATGTATGTCTCGTAACACCTCCTGTACTTCGTTTTCTTATATGCATCGTGCGTATATTCCTGACGACATCCACTTGAACAAAATGTTATCTTTAACCGTAAATGTGGAAGCTTTTACCTTAAGTCGTTTGGCCTCCTCCTTGTCCTCTGGCAGGACACCTTGTTGCAACCATTCCAGGTAAGGCGTTACCCAGGACGGGTTACTGTCTGGACTGCTTATTGCTAACACGTCAGCTTCCTTGACTATTGATGGTGCATCGAGGTACACGAAGGGAATCTTGGTGTATTCTCGTGGGTCTATGGCGGATCCAAGATTAGCTAAGGCGTCAGCCTGTGTATTAGCGTCTCGAGGAACCTGCTTGATCTCGAAATGCTTGAAATCTTACACAATCTCGCGCACCTTCTCGAGGTATGCTTTCATCTTTGAATCACTGGCAACATATGAATCTGTTACTTGGTTCACGATAAGTAACGAATCACAGATTACCTCGATTTCCTTCACGTTAAGATCTCGGGCAACGAGTAAGCCTGCTATGAGCGCCTCGTATTCTGCTTCATTATTGGTAGCTTTGAACGTACATCGCACAGCCTGGGCTATCCTATCCCCCTGTGGTGACTTCAGAACTACCCCTAGACCGACACCAACTTGTTTCGACGCGCCATCGGTGTGCATCAGCCACTTGTTATTACTTGTTACATTCAGCACTTCTTGCTCTTCTTCTTGTGAAGGGGTAGGGGTGAAGTCGACCACAAAATCCGCCAAGGCTTGCAATTTTATTGCTGTTCGAGGCTCATATGAGATGTCGTAGCCATTCAAATGGATGAGCCAACGCGTCAAGTGACCTGATAGTTCTGGTTTGGACATGATACTCTTCATAGGACAGTTAGTTCTCACGATAATAGAATGACTTTCAAAGTATGGACGTAACTTAATGGAAGCCATTACTAAAGAAAGAACCAATTTTTCCGTAGGAGAATACCTGGTTTCCGCGTCAAGCAATGTTTTACTTACATAGTATACTGGTAACTGGTTTCCATCTACTTCACGAATTAGCACGGCGCTGACTGCGAATTCTGTCACGGCAAGGTAGACATACAGTTTTTCCCCTTGCCGTGGTTTTGATAGTACCTGCGGGTTTGATAAATACTGTTTTATCTCTTCGAATGCCTTCTCATGCTCTTCCTTCCACTCGAACGACTTATTCTTTTTTAAGATGTCGTAGAATAGCTTGTTTCGATCTGATGAGCGGGATATGAATCTGTTCAATGCTGCTATTCTTCCTGTTAACTTCTGAACATCTTTCACACACTTTGGTGACTCAAGCTCCATTATGGCTTTGACCTGTTCCGGGCTTGCCTCTATCCCCCTTTGGGTAACTATATACCCGAGGAACTTCCCTGAGGTGATGCCGAAGGAGCACTTGGTTGGATTTAACTTCATCTTGTATTCTCTTAAGATTTGAAAAGCGTCTCGTAGATGAGCGATGTGATCTTCCGCTTTCAACGACTTGACGAGCATGTCGTCGATGTAGACCTCCATAGTATCCCCCATCTTTTCCTGAAACATCTTATTAACCAATCTCTGGTAAGTAGCACCTGCGTTTTTAATCCGAATGGCATAACTTTATAGCAATAAGTTCCTTGATTAATTACAAATGCCGTTTTTTCTTGATCCTCAAGATTCATCATTATTTGGTGATAGCCACTAAACGCGTCCATAAAAGTTAACAACTCGTGTCCTGTCTTCGCGTCCACCATTGCGTCGATATGAGGCAATGGGAACGAGTCTTTAGGACACGCTTTGTTTAAATCAGTAAAATCGACACAGACGCGCCACTTACCATTTTTCTTTTTAACCACTACCACATTTGCTAGCCACTCAGGATATTTAACTTCTCTGATTTTTCCCGACTCAAGTAAGGATTTTACCTCGTCCTTGATTACCTGATTTCGCTCGGGGGCAAACTTACGCCTTTTCTGTTTTACGGGCGGCATTTTTGGGTTGACGTTCAGAGCATGAATAATCACGCTTGGATCTATTCCGATCATATTTTCATTCCTCAAGACGAAACAATCTTTGTAAGACCGTAAAAACTCCACCAACCCCTCTCGCAAAGTCGGCTCTAGATCTGCCCCGACCCGGATCTTTTTCGAGGGTTCGGATGGGTCAAGAGCTACTTCTTCCAGTTCAGGAGCCTCCGGCTTTACGTAGAAGGATGGAGTCTTACAGTCTTTTAATTGCTAATCGGGGATTGGCTTGCTTGCTCCTGCCTTCGAGGCTGTGGAAGCTGTGGAATTCGTCGCTCTCATCGTTACTGAGTAACATTCTCTTGCAAGTCTTTGCTCTTCCAAGGGGAAGGAAACTTTACGCATTGGTGATATGTTGATGGGATTGCTTTCATTCCGTGGATCCAAGGCCTGCCCAAGATGACATTAAAAGGTGAGGGACAATCTAGCACTTGAAATTTCACTTGATAGTTTACTCCCTGGGCAATGGTTGGTAGGGAAATTTCCCCAAGCGTGTTGCGTGATTCGCCGCTGAATCCTACCAAAGTCGTAGACTTTTTGACTATGTCGTCAAGTCCAAGACCTAAGCTGTACAACGCATCCAACATAAGCAAGTTAGTGGAACTCCCATTATCAATCAAAACACGTTTAACAAGGAAATTTGCAATTGTTAAGGATATTATTAAACAATCATGATGAACTTCCTCTTCTTCGACGTCGTCGAAGGTGATAGGCATGATGGCATGGCTGGAGCGTGTGGGAGCTTTGGGATTTTCTCGTCTGGCTTCTCTTGCGATTCTCTTAGCCGCGGAATAGGTCACGCCACAAATGTCCGACCCCCCCAGTAATAACGTTGATTACTCTTGCATGCTTGGGGGAGTCGGGCTTTCGGGCTCTTTCCACATTCTAGGCCGGATGCTCCCTGCCGCGCTCAGAGATTAGTTCCTTGAGGTAACCTTTCCTTAGCAAGTCGACAACTTCTTTCCTTAGCGCGATGCACTCTTCTGTCGTATGACCGTGGTCGAAATGAAAGTCGCACCACCTTGACTCATCTTTACGATGGTGTGGTATGTCTTTCTTTTGTGGCCACTTGACAGCGTTTCCCATCGTGCTAAGGGTTCTGACTATCTCTGTCGCGCTAACTCGAAAGTTGTGGTGAGACAATTCTGGAGGCAGTTGGGTGTTCTCACTTCTCTTAACGTATGACGTGTTAACAGTTGGCTTGTTGTGCGGGGAATGATGAGCGGCTGAAGGATAGGGAGCATATCGGGCCTCCCGTTTTCCTTGCCGTCGATCGTTCCGCTGAGGACTCGCCCCCTTCTCAGCATAGAGGTCGTCCTCCTCTAGACGGACATGAGCCAACGCCTTAACCTGTACTTCATCAAAGTTAGAGCAAGGATATTTTGTTAATTCACGATATAATTCAGGGTTCCGGGATGATATCCCTCGTCGGAAAGCTTCCACCGCCGTATCTGCATCGCATCCCTCAATGGTTACAACCTCCTCATTGTAACGACTGAGGAACGCCTTTAAAGACTCTCGGGGCTTTTGGATTAAGCGATATAAATCACTCAATCGCTTTTTTGCGTGTCGGCTGCTTGCGAACCTGATTCTAAACCTGTTGACGGGCCGGTGCCATTTGGGGTGACAAGGTTGGGGTCTTCCATGTCCAGGCGCCGGGCTACGTCATTAATCACGTCGCTCCTCAGATGGTAAGTTGGAGCCGATTGAACCTGAGATCGAAGCAGGTTACGTTCATTAGTCAAAGTCTCAATTTGCTTTCCATAAACTTTAGTAATTTTAGAATTAGCCTCTTTTTGGCTGTCTAAATCTTTTTGGAGTGCGAGCAAGGTTGCACGGATCTCCGCAATGGCGCCGGATTCAGCCGTATGCCTCTCGGAATTGTTGTTGACTGGCGGTTCTTCTTGGAGAGGCAGTTCTTGGTTTTGGTTGTCATTGCCGCCGTTGTTGGTGGCGTTGCTAGGGTTGCTATTGTCGTTGTTGAGATTCTGGTTGTCGTCGGAGTCGATGATTTGGTTGTTGTTATTCTCGAGATCTCCGACATGGCTATGAGTTGCATCCATGCTTGATGTTGGGTCGGTAGCTTGCTAGGTCGCGACTTCTTTTTTGGCTAAGGCCCCACGATGGGCGCCAATTGTTTTGGGCGAATTAACTGTATAAACACGTTACTTCGCTACAATGAGGGACTCTTAGTCACAAAGTTGTCACGACGCGTTAGAAAATATGAACAAAAGATTATTAACGGAAATGACGAATAAAGTAACAAAGAAAATGGTGAGAATGATGTGAATCGTGGTGCGAATTGTATTGATCGGATGTTGCTTCTAGGAACAAATGACAATTTCTGAATACACTTGATTTCCTAGAATAAGAAAGATCGCAATTGACTAGAATGAGGCAAGCACAATGAGATTTTTGGTAAGCTTTGGGCGAGCGTAAGTGCTGAATCTTGAGTATCCTTCTTCAAGCTCCATCCTTCCTTTTATATCGCGACCTTCTCCCTTAATCGAGCCGTTGATGAACGTCTAGGAAATCCCGGAAATATCGCACTTGCAGTTACATCTTGGCGTTGGAAGATCTTCATCATGCTACAGTCAATGCCCGCTTTCAATTGGAAGGCGAATTCACGGGCTTGACTCCGCTAGCCGTTAGCGTTTAGCATTCGTGGGCTTATCCATTCAGCGCTTGTGGGCTTAAGTTCTGGTCGGCCCAACAATAGCCACTGGGGAATACGTGGTAACATTCTTTGAACATCACATCGACAAGGTTAATTGGATTAGAATTTCTATAATTGGGCACACGTATCTCTTGTTCCAATTTATGATCATCATTGATCTTTACACGACGTCCTTCTAAGGAATTTCTTAGTTCCACGATTCGGGGAGAGGATATCAAAACTCTTTTCCAATGTTGTGCCAATTAGGGTTTGAGGGAGTCGAGTCTTCGCCCATACATGATACGACGTCGAGTATGTCGTCATCTATGATCGACTTCAAGCCCTTACAGGATTTGATGTCGTACCTTACTGTGACCTTGTGGACGACACTTTCTTGGGCTCGGTCGATGTCATTAGACTTGAAAGTATCCAGGCTTGGATGGGCGCGCATGGCCAAGTCGATCAAATGAGAAAAATTTGCCCGAACACATTGGCCTGGCCAAGTCCAGTTCACTCATTTGGGCCAATATGGTTGCCCAACCCCGCTCATTAATACAGGTTGGGTTAGCCTATGGGTTGACCCATTTTTAAAACTTTAGCAAAAATTATTAATATATAGATTAGTTCATTAAAAATAACATAATTTATCAAATAATTTTATTTTATTACTTATATACCACACATATCACACACGTACAATACTGTTTTATCATGTATATACTTATAATAGCGCACAAATATTATAAAATATGATATGAGTCAGGCTGGTTAGGACAAGCAATCCTATAGCCTTATTATACCCGGCCCAAATTTTACCGAGCTGATACGTGTGCCCAAGTATAGAACTTTGGGCGGGCGGATTATGGGGCTAGCCCGGCTTTGTTCCGGTCTAGATGTGATCATGACGATCTAGGGATATCCGAGTCCTAAGATGGATCTCCTGTTCATGTTCAGGGCTCGTTGGCTCGCCTGTGATAGCAGTTGTCGACCAGCGAGATCATTGTAGTAGTTTGTATGCTGCTTTCTTATTGTTTTTGATCTTTTTGGTACTTATCCTATGTGTATTCTGAAACTATAAAAAATACATATTTAAAAAAAAGAATTATTCTCCAAAATAGTCTCATTTAATTTAGGTGTTTCAGTGTTTATCCTTTTCTATATGGATTTCTATAATTCAATGGAAGGAATGAGATACGAGTAATCTATAGTTTTTTGGAGGTTAGTTGCATCTGAAGCATGCAAAGAATGGTTATATTTTAGCTTGAAATTGTAAAGAGTATTTCTCAAAATTATGGTTGAAGGTGAATGTGAGGCATATATGCATATACTTCTTTTTTTTTTTTGGATAAAATTTACTTTCTCTATTTTACTGCCTTGGTTAACAATCATAGTTTTATAACATGTCGGTTCTTTTCTTCAACTCAATTGAATGCCGCAGTAATGCAGATGACGCCTTCAAAGGATTCCGTCCTATACAAAATGGCCAACATATTATGTTTATTAATGTTTAGAAAAGGTCTGGAAAGATGTAGCTATTGAAGGTTTTTTAAATCTATGTCAATTTGATTGGCTTGTGATCCTTCTGCATATACACCTAAGCCTTTTAATCAAGGTATCACACCAGCATTGAGCCCATCTTTTTGCACACTGTTTTAGAACCTTTCTCTCTCGGCCTTCTTTCATTTTGATAAAATTAAATAATTTGTTGTGTTGTGTTGTTTTGTAATGAACAGGCTGAACAGAAGGCCATATATGAGGCAAACAATGAATGTCAAAGGCCTCTGACATGGTCTCAAACAAGACAGTTGCCTCTTACTCACAAGGTAAGTCATGTTCAAAATTCTGTTTTGGATTCTTTACTGTCTCTTTTAATTTTTGAAAATACCCAAATAACTCCTTCAATGAATTCTGAAAAATATTAAGAATCTATTAGATGATTATGGACTACCATATAGGTTGCATTATTGTTTTCTTGGGCATCAGGTTGTGTTATAGAGTCTGAGAATAGCAAGCATTATATCCTTCACATTTAGAGAAGTTGTCACTGATGTAGAGTACAAAGGCAAGATGACAACAACATTTTTTCCCTCCCAAATTCTCAAGTTTTAAATATTTTGATGGCATAATCTAACAGGTTGTGATCTTTACTAACAGGGTATGTGATTCCCAAAGGCTGGAAGGTGTTGCCTTTGTTCAGAAATATTCATTACATTCCAGAATTCTTCGAACATCCTCAAAAGTTTGATCCTTCAAGATTTGAGGTATCTAGGGAGCTAAAACTTCAATTTGTCCAAATCACTCACCATAAAAGAAGCATACTTTACAGCAGGGAAATCATTTATGCTGACAGACATGCTAATATTGGTATATGTATACTCAGGTTGCACCAATACCCAATACCTTTGTTCCATTTTTCAACCAAAAAAAAAATACCTTTGTTCCATTTTTGACTTTTGTTGTTTCTCTATTCACAACACTAGATTGTTGCGCTGAGTTAAGTACTTGAGAACCGCTCCTACATATACTAGATTATTCTCCATACCCTTTTCGGGACATGATCATAACATTTTCTTACGTATTATTCAATTCCATTTTTATCCGGGATCGTTGTAATAATTTGTTGATCCAAAACCATAGTTTGATATCAAGAATAATATTAAATTTAAAATTTATATAATATAACTTAAATAAAAATCATAGAGAAAATACTATCACTTTATTTCAAAATACATTTGATTATTTTAAAAAGCCATATGTGATATCATATGAAATCGTGATTGAAATATTTTATCAAAATATATATCTTCATAATTAATAAGATTATTTTAAGATGATAAAATGAATATTTTAATAGATCTTATAAAATTATAATTAATTTAGTAATAGTAAAGTTATAGATCAATATAGTTTATAAATGAATATTATAACACAAATTTAGTTTGTATATTTTTGAGATATTTTTCAAATATACTTTTTATATATATTTCAAATATAGTATTCAGATATTTTTTCATATATATTTTTTGGATATTTTTCAAGTATATGTTTAAATATATGTTACTTGATTATAAATTTATGGGACAGAAAAATGACAAAAAATACAGCAAATATATATATATATATGATTACAAAAAGGAATGTCTAAACAAATAGTTGAAAAAGATAGATATTATGTCGAAACATATATTTTTCATACCGACGAAGTTTGAGATAAAGAGTGTGGATAGTATGTAAAATTAGTCACTTTGTATTTCTCATACCGCATAAATATACATGGCTAAGAGAATAATGAATACAACCTTTGTACGAGACAATATGGAGTGTGCAAGACTTACAAATGCTATAATATTTGGCAAAGTAGTATTATATATATCACTAGAGATAGTGCCCGTGCGATGCACGGGCCCGATCAGACTTCTTAGATTAGAAGTTTCTATGCACGACTGATCGGACTTTGTTTTATTGGATAGAAAATTAGTTTTGAATTACTATGTATGAATGATAAGACTTTGTTTTATTAGATAGATGATTATTTTGAACTTTTAGGGATGAATGATTTGACTTTTTGATCCTTTATACAAAGCTTAATAATGATATTATTATATTAGTACTTATATTTTGTAATTTATTAGTAGATGTAATTCAATCTAAATTAGAAGATGGTTGCAGGTACAAAACCCTAAAGTAGTGAATTAGTAATAATACTAATCACGTATGTGTTTAAGAAAAATTGTATTGACTACTTGAATGGTCTACACTCTTTTTACTTTTTGATCAAAAGAATGGTGTACACTTTACATGTCCTGACAAAAAATCTTAGTGATTTTACTCTTACTGATAATTTTTTGTTTTCCCTCTCAGCTATATACCCTGATAGTTTGTAATGAACTGCACCATTTGCTGCATCTCAAAATATTAATTAGGACTTCAAAAGGGACAACTTTATTATTTTTATTTTTGTTTTTCAGATATTTGTGAATTGACTTTCTTTTGTATTGCATATTTGGAAGTTTTCATCTACATTCGATTCACCTTAGTTTTGTACACGAATTTTAGTTTCTTTTGTGTTCTTCCTTCTATTTAGACCTCATGAGGGTATGGAAGTAAATGACTCCATAAATTACCACGTAATTAATAGTGCTAGGCTGCTGGCTTATAACAAAAACTTCATCATTATTTTCACATGGGCTGCCTATAAATCACCAAGTTGGAATATATTGGACTCCAAATTTCACACGTCAAATTACATTGTCCGTATATGATAGGATTATTGATTCTAGTGTTAGTGCCTGTGCGATGAACGGGCTTTGTTTACAGCAGAATGATTGTTGCTTTAGAAATAAATCAAAGATATTGATTGTGTATATATATCTTAAAAATATGCTCATGTTTTAATGACCAAATTGTTTACAAAATTTCCGTCCATGATATATGTGTAGTAGAAGTTAGACCAAAGAGTTTCATCGTCTTATGATATTATAGTAGAACCTCCATAAATTAATAAACACGGTAAGTTATATTCTTCTTCGGTCCCGATTTGGGCCAGTGTAAAATTTGACGATTTTCGATAAGATAATAAGATAATAAATTATCGAAAAATCTACTATAGAAATATAAGTTCCCAATAAAAGTATAAATTAATATAATGTGAAAAATTACATAAATATACCTAAGAGAACTTCCGAAACTTAGTGAAATATGATCCTATTGGTGTTTGTTTTTTCTTACAACCTAAATCTACTTGAAGTATATCTCTAACCTATATATAAGGAACGTACAATAATACCAATAATCCAAAATTTGGTCGAAAAATTGTCCGTGTTTAGATTTAGTGAACATGTTAATATTAATAGTTTGCCTATGCTTTTACAATTTTTGCAATTGGAATTACTTTTGGCTCAATGGAAAGGCAAAACAAATTAAAATACATAATTATGGACTTTTATGAGTGATCAATTGATTTGAAAGTGACCGCAATCAATAAAGGATTCAACAAATAAGTTTGTGTCTTCAAATATTTCTTGGTTAGTCAAAATTGATTTAAGGGCACTCAATTCTTTCAACTAATTACCTTAGTCCCTTTGAATCTCTATCGTTTGAAAGAAGATGTGAGAGATTTAACATAAATAAATTTATATTGAATTTAATAGCATATTTATTTTCCTTTAATTAGCAATATAAATCATCATTATTGTAATATATAGGTTTTTCGAATAGCTATAAATTCCAAATCTATCCATATTATAAATTTTTAAGCCGAGAATTAACATCGTTTTTTTTTTTATGTTTAACATATATGTCTATTCATTTTTTATGTTTAACATGTATATCTATTCACTGGTGCAACTTCACCCTTCCAAATTCACCGAATGTAAGAAAAATCACGAAACATGGCTTTAGTATCATTATTTTCATCAAGCAACATTACCATCACTATAATTTCAAAGCTTACCCGCTTAAGATCCACGTATAAGATGACACTTTAGTAAATTAAAGTGCATGGCAGCCCGGTTAAGAATGAAGTCCGGCATGTTTATTAAAAAAGATATAGATAATTCAAACAATTACTGATGCAAATCTGAGTTTAATATATTTAGTAAAATATTTAGAATCTATTAGATATTATATATTTTATTAAAGCTTTGTAGTACATTTTTGCAGTACATTCTTGAAGTTGGATAATACGCTATATTTCACCCCAATAGTGAACCTATATATTTTCAATTTACTACTCTCAAATTAAAATCTATAAACCTAATAAAAAGTGGAGCATAACAAATATAAATGATTTTGAATGCCATATTTTTTCATACAATTAATAATAATTTTTATTCAAACAATATGTTATATTGGATAATTCTATTGCTATATAATCTATATTTAAAAAGTGAACATATGATTTCGACCAAAAAAAAAAGTGAACATATGATTAATAATATAACGTAAGCCTATTTTGATCCAAATATATATAGATAACGTAAGCCTTTATAGCAAGTTGATCTTTCAAATTGGGATTTCAGTGGGAAATATACAACACCAGACCAACATTGTTTGCCATAATGATGTGCTAAGGAGTGTGCTCAAATGGGGAAAAAAGAGCACCCCGTGTTTAAGCCAAAGTTCCACCTGCAGCCAAATAAACCCAATGCCATATTTTGCACCCTCTTCACCACACATACCACCAATTAACGACTATTACTGTAGACATGATTAAAATCACATTTGAGGTGAAAAAAAGTATTATTCGAGAATTAGGAAACCAGGGCAAAGAGACTTTCTGTTATTACAGATCAAAGAGCAGAAGCATAAAGCATCTTACATGATGTGCAAAACTATACAAACAATAACAGAAAGCCTGTTGAAAGTGGCAATGTTATCAATTCCATGGAGTTACAGGATTGTAGAAGGCTTAGAAAGTGAAATGTCTATTAAAAAAGATATAGATAATTCAAACCTTTTACTTATGCAGAAGGCTAAAATATGAGTTCATTTTCTAAAGAAATAATTTGATGTATTTCGCTAAGAAAGTGGAATGTCTTTGGTAGAAATTGGGACGGGTCTGAAATTCAAATGCTCAAGATCTTACAATGGTGGAGAACATGAGCTCTGTGAGTTCATAGAATATTGTGCTTATAATGGAATTAAGATGGAGAAAAGTCGAGGAGCTAGGAGCACAATTTACTTAATACTTAATACTTATTGAAAGGCAAACAACAACTGTGATAGCAACTGTGCAATCTACTTAATACTTATTGAAGGCTAGGAGCACATTCCTCATATCCCAATAGCAGCATATTATATTAGAATAAATAATGTAAGGATGGTATTACAAAGACCTCACAAATTGGTTAGCACTAATAAACTCTTAAGCTAAATAGTTTACACATTGAATTAATTAGCCAACCTCCATTTTCTCTTGATTTTGCAATCTATACTTGCAAAGACTTGTCACTCCTACAATTGTTATTTACTATGATCACAGACAAAAGGCAAAATCTTCAAACTCCTCCACTCACACTTGGCAATAAAAACCAGGGAAAAAGAGAATAATTGAATCATTGGTATGTATGCTCCTAGGATAACTTTAATACTATCACAATAGTCCCAGCCAGATAGAATACATGAGTCAATCATGATCCATAGTAAGATTCAGCTCATATAAAATCTGAAACAAATCAGCCAATGAGGTAATCAAAACACAGATATAGATCTTTAGTACAAAAAGAATTTTTCCTCGTCACCAGTGGCGGATCTAGGGGATGGCATGGGTGGGCGGTCGCCCCTCCATACGGTATATATTTAACATAGTAGGATAATATATTATGATGACACACTGGCCCATTGGCTAGCCCGCCCCTCCCATTTCTGTCTATGCTCCCGTGATCCGTGTTCGAAACTCCCCAGCTCCACTTTTTGCCTTTATATTATTTTTCTTCTTACTTATCTAGTTAGTGGGCCACACCCATCCCTTATTTACTCCCGTAACTCCGCTTCAAACAGTTCAAAGTAAACTCAAAGTTTCATTTCCTTTTTCCGTTATTTCTTTTCTTTTTCGGTTTCCTTTAGAAATAATAGAAGACATGAATTCATCAATCATTTGTGATAAAATTTTTCAAATTGAATCATATTGTCATTTTAATCTTGATGTTTTATTACTGCATCGAAAGAAGGTGAGAGAGGATCAAGTCAGAATTAACGTCCGGCCGTCCGCCCCTCCATCTGGACAATCCTGGAAGGTGACGAGTCGTCACCTTTGCCACTTCAAATTCCATAACTGGAACTTTTCCTGAGCTTGGATCCACACAGAAACCTAGGAGCATCAAAAGTTAGAGAATCCATATCTTCTGAAGCCACAACATAAACCTGAAACTAAAGAATGTATCAAGCACGTAAATATGAATATATATCAGACAACAAAATGATCATCAACAAAGCCATCTTGACAAAACCTACATTCCACACACAACAAAGCATTAGTTTCATGCGTAATAAAACTTGAGCCAATATAGGCAAAAAGACTAATGGACAAATAACATTTTTGAGTTGGAAAAAAACAGTTTGAATTTAACTTATATCATCCAATTGCAGTTTGAATTTGAGATGCCCAAGAATATTCAATACAATAAACTTCAATCCATGGAAAAATTCAGCCATGTGTGGAAAGGTCTTCTTAAACAAAACTAAGCTTCGTAGGAAATCCTCACAATGATAACTATATAGAATATTTAGCAATCTCATGTTATGGTAAATTGTGTAGATATATAGTTGTTATATATGATAGGGGTGATACTGATTGAACCAGATTGAGATATATTTTCTCCCAATATGAGCCGAGGAATGGTTCCGGTTTTAGTTATGATAGGAAATCCTCCTTGGTGAGCAGTCGGGATTTTGGGACATCAATGCTCTGTGATACACCCAATTCCGGTCTAGGGACAAATGTAGGATCTAAATCCTGTCATAGAAGGTTTTCCAAGTCCAGCACATTGAAAAAATGGCAATTAGTACTAATCTAGTACAATACCATCCAAGGTAATGGGAAAGTATGTGGTACAATCCAAAAACACTCTAAGATTACCTGAAGTTTTGTAGATACACGGGCAAGTTCAGATTCATCTACATCCGAGTTTGTAGAGTTGCCAATCTTCATCTTTAGCACCAAAAGTATCCTCAAATTTCATCATCCTCTTCATCCTGACAACCGCTGCCTTTGACCTAGGAAATTCCAATCACCCAAACGAGTCTGTTTACAGCAGAATACCTCGGATTAGAAAGAAATAAAAAACTTGATATTCATCCTCAAACGAATACCTCGGATTAGATGGAAACTTGAGAATTTTCTAGATGGTGCAAAAAACTGTGATTTCTTTTTATGATATTCATCCTCAAACTTGATGCAACACAGCACAAAGAGGAAAGAGTTTAGAGAATACCTCGGCAATTAGGATACGACGAAAGACATTGGCGAGGCCAACATCAGTTCCAATCATGTCAAACTCAACTACTTCATCGTCCAAACTATTTACTTTGACCTGGCCGGAAGTTCTTAAAAAAGTTTGCTAATTGGGTATTGTCAACCCCACGCGAAGCATAGGAGCCAGAGTACATCATGGAATCTGTCTACAAAGCCATGATCAGACCCAAAAACACACAGTTAAAAAACTCATTACATAAGCGCAAACAAAGAAGAAGGAAACAAATTTAAGCCCCAAAATTCCAGAGCATACGTCAATGTCCAAAACTATTCAGCTAAATCACAGCTACATCTAGTTTATTATAATAGCATCAACACTCAACATCCAAATCATCCTTGTAACAAAGCTAGCAATCTACGATAGAAAGTATTTCAATTTGGGAGAAATCCGACAACAGAAAATACCTAATAAGCAAATGGGTGATGTCGAGCGAAAGCTGAGCGTGCCAATCGGGCTTCTCGATGAACCAAACCGCCCTATCCTCTCTGCTCTGCGAAAACCCTAGGCTTCTAAGCCAAGCTTCAATACAGGGCAAGCTGTGCGCGTACAATGGCTTCTTCTTGTCCGGCAGCCGACTCATCCACTCGTCTTCTTCTGCCTTCACCGGAGAAGGCTCCGACTCCGAGCACCTGATTACCACGACGAACGGAAAACGACAATCCGATCCCCATGGTAATTTTGGTGGAGGCTCCGAGCACGTAGAACACGGAGGCGGCGACCTCTCGGGTGTGGGGGTGGGCTTGGTGAAGGAATAAGCTCTGTCCGCCATGGATGAGGGGGTTTCAAGATTTTGTAGGTGAGGGAGATTTGTAACTGATGGGCAAGAGTAATGCAAGTTAACCGATGGGCAAAAGTCTCTTTGAAGAGGCTGGTTAATTGCTTGTAACTGATGGGCCAAAAGACGGTAGGTCATTCAAGTGCCCAATTAATGAGAGCCGTTACCAAATTCCATAATATTGCGGCCTGTACGGAGGAGTATTTTCTTTGCCCATATGCTAAGAGTCTCTCTAACAATTGTACGAAAACATATGTTTTTGTATAAAATAAGATCATTTATTGCCACAATGTTTCTTCTTTATAGTATTATATATTATAGATAGATTTAGTCAAATGGTGATAGTGATAAATGATGCATCCTAACTAGATATATTAAGATCGCGAGGGTGAGTTAGAAAGAGAGACCAGTAGTAAGAGCACTGATCAAACTAACCCGTCGACCCTTGAAATCGGTGAACACATCCTCTATAGTTATGAGTGTATTACGGGACACTTCTTCCATTTCCTTCTCCCTTATCCTTATGAAGCAATTGACAATCTCTTATCAAATATTTAAAGTCCAAGAGTCAGAGGATTGTAAGAAGGAACTATGTTGACTTTACGTTTAGAGAATTTGGGTGTAGAGTTCGACATGAAAGGAAAATTGAGGCGCATATATATGAAGTTAAGGTTCTTAAACAAAGATGCATAATAGAATTGAGAGTGAGATGATGAGATTACAAAGTCTTGAATCGAGGCTAGGGTTTATACAAGAGTAGTGCTCCCTCTCTACTTCGGCCCCGTATATCTGCTTCGGTCTAAAACTCAAACAAAGTTACTGGCCGTGGATTTTTGTAAACGAGTAGCAACATGGTTTTGCCAAAAGAAAATAGAACTCTACGACTAGATGAGATATATTTTTTTTGAAGGAAAGACTAGATGAGATATTTTAAAGTTTTGTACATGCCATATATTTGATCTATTAGTTAGGGGCTAGGGGCCTGATCGGTCAAGAAAAGGCTAGATGAGATATTTTAAAGTTTTGCTCAAGCTTCTGATCTATTAGTTAGTGGTGTCAAGAAAAGTCCTATTTTTTCTGAAGGAAAGACTAGATGAGATATTTTTTCCATTTGTTGGTTTGATCTCAGGGTGCCGGAATTCTAGCCACTCTAAAGTACAAAGAAGAATGTGTGTAATTCACCTGATGATTATTTTATGGGTACAAAGAAGTGAACTATTTACTGGATGCACATTTTTATGCAAGGATGTAGATGCTCTGAATTCATGATTTCATTATGATGGACCATTATTTGCTTTGCTGCATCCAATCCTTAAAACTTTTAAAAAGTGTTTTGGTGCATGTAGGTGATGAGGCAACCCATAGTAATGATTCATCTTAGAACATGGAATGCTCAACTGTTATGAGAGTTAAAACATTACACATACGCTCTCTTATCCTAGCAGGACCTTTATACTCTAGGATGAAGATTGGAAGACAAATGTTGAGGATTCAAAAGATAAGAGGTGAAACAAGAAATGTTGCTTCCTTCCTTGCAAAAACCTACTATGCTGAAACAAGGAAAAACTGATTTCCGTCTATGGCTATGTTTATAAACAGGTTACTTCAAGGACTTCCTGGAGATCCTCTACCGCCTAATCGAAGGCTCCGACGTCCGCTGAATCTCCAAGGAAGGAAGAACGACTAAGGCTAAGAAGACGGCGTGCAGATCTGGACGACGAAATCGGCAACCTAAGGCAGTCAATTCGAATTCCAAGACAATCTCCAAGGAGGCTCCAATCACGAAAGAGAAGGCAAAAGAGTTATACCTAATGATTCCGCTTCGTGCGAGGTTGTTACGTCTTCACTTAATTCTCCCTCTGGTAAAAGCATGACCCTGGAATTTAAGAAAGTTGACTTCCAAGCTGGCTCTAATTTTTTTGATGATATTTTTCTCTACACAGGGAAGAATTTTGCCCACAATGCAATAACAAAACCCTCATCATCCTCACCAGATGATAAACAAAAGGAATCACATAATTTTGTATCACTTCTTTCCACTCTACAGATAATAGATTTCTGTTAATAGGTTATGGCAATATAATGGGACTTAATACGTTGTTTCTGAAACAGTTTGATGGAGGTCATAACGAATTCACATCAGGATTAAATGCCTCTATTGAAGGACAGAGAGTTGTCTCGGAAATGGATGGGAATTTCACACCTGCTGAAGATATAATTGAAGTTGGAAGTATTCATAACACAACTCCTAATCGATTGAGTAAATTTGTTATTCTAACACTTTATTGATAGCGATGATGAGCTTGGATTGTCAACCTTGTTTTTTTTTTAATTATAGTAAATGACTTGACAATAGTGCTTTCACAATCCAACTTAGGCTCTGTTCACAGATCATTCACAAAAAACTTACATGGAAACACTAGGTACATGAACCATTTTCATTGAAAAGTTTCATCTACAGTGCTCTGAGTGATCAATTCAGTTCTGGCTCACTTAAATGTTTATATAACATAATATTGAAACAAACTTTATGATTGTGTATAGATCCAGCAAGGAAAGGCTCCATTCTTCATCTCATAACAATACCAGTGCTGTCAAGACAGTAGTTGAGAACCCAACCGATCATGCACCAAGTTTCTTCATCAATGAGGATCTGCCAGAGCCAAATGTTAAGTTAGCAAAGGACCTAACACCAAAAAACGGTAAAACTTTTATTGTTAATTCTCAAGTTCATTTTATACTGCAATATTGGTCACCTCTGTAATGTATTACTCTCCTCTTGGAATTCAGCATACACAAACTTGACACCACTGTTGGAGGAGACTAGACGTACAAAGACACAAACACAGGTCCTATTGTCGACAAAGAAATGGAATATACCATCTGATGCACTCTCACTTCCAGGATCGGTCGAATCGGGTTCGAATGAGTTTCGTGGAGGAAATCTTGGGTCGTGTTTTGTATGAATTTCGAACTCAATATATTATAATCAAAGGTGGCGTGAATTCCGGGATTACAAGAGGCAAAAAATGATTGTTGTGGAATGAAAAGAAAGGATGATGAAACAAGAAACCGAGCCAAGAGGACGAGAGCTTGAAGCCAACGTGGTGGGGGTTCCCTCGGCCCGTTCTCCCTTGAGGAGAAGAGACCGAAAGAGTAAGGGCTAAAATCTCTCTTTACTGAATTTCAATCTACTCAAAATGAAGCCCTCCTTGCGTTTATATAGGGACGAGTAGAGGGGAGAGGCGGCAAGCTCAGTGTGGACGCTAAGATTCAAGAGGAGGTGGCAAGGATTGGCGGCCAAGGCACACATCTTAGAGTGGGCGCCAAGTCTTTTAAGGAGGTGGAGAAGAGTGGCGTCCAAGGCATGGATATTCAACCGTCTTTTAATGTTGTTCCTTGGCAGCCAAGCTAGTACATTTAAAGCGTCGTAGAGGAAAACTTGGCGGCCAAGGAAGGAGTTAGGGTGGCAGCCAAGCCTCCTCCAAGATGGGCTTGGATCGTCCCTCTTCGTAATGGGCTTCGGGATTCGCGGGGCTCTTGCTTTGGCCGAGTATTTGGAGACTAAAAAACGCATCTCCGGGTCGTGCTTGTGAAGCGTAGGGCATGGCCAAGTGAGCTCGGAGTTGCTCTTGTAAAACCTTAGCCCTTCGCCTCGTTATAGGCCCGGGAATGTGATTTGCCTCCTTGGAAAAAACCGACCTTGTCACGGGTAGCGTACGACCCTTGGGCGGGTGCCCCCGAGAGGCGCCGGGCAGCGCCTCGGCATTGTTTGCACCGGGAGGCACCGGGGCGTCGGTCCCTTGTGGTGACCCGGGAGACACCGCGGCGTCGGTTCCTTGATTGGAACCGGGAGGCACCGGGGTGAAGACGGAAGGCACCGCGGCGTCGGTGCTTGGATATGGCACCGGGGCATCGGGCATCATGGCGTCGGTGCCTTGATGCGGCATCGGGGCATCGGGCACCGTGACATCGGTGCCTTGATGTGGTCTTGGCGCGGTCACATCATCCTCCCCCAGTTGAGAAGGATTCATCCTCGAACCTTCTTGGTCAGACTCGACATCATTTGAAATAAAGACACGAAGGTCCGCCACGTTGAGCACATCGTGGACTCCATAGCCTTCTAGTAGCTCGATCCGGTAGGCATTGTCGTTAATTCTCTAGAGCACCTGAAAGGGGCCGTCTCCCCTGAGTTTTAGCTTTGAGTTACGTAGGTCGGGAAACCGATCCTTTCGAAGATGCACCCATACGAGATCGCCGGGCTCGAAAACCAACTCCTTGCGACCCTTGTTAGCGTGCTTGGTGTATTGTGCCATACTCTTCTCAAGACGCTCCCGGGTGGAGTCGTGAAGGGCCTTAATTTTCTCGGCAAGGTCGACGCCTTCTTGTCTCTCGGTCCTTAATCGCCAGCGGCACCATGTCGAGCGGAGTTGCGGGATTCATGCCATATACCACCTCAAACGGCGTCCTTTTGTGGCTCGGTGAACCGACCGGTTATAGGAAAATTAAATAAAAGCGAGGCACTCCTCCCACCTGCGCAGATTAGTACGCAACAAAGAACGAAGCAAAGCACCCAAAGTTCTATTTACAACCTCGGTTTGCCCGTCTGTTTGTGGATGACATGATGTAGAAAATAGGAGTTTAGTGCCCATTTTGGCCCATAGGGTCTTCCGTTTCTACTGCATGCATTATATACGTCCCCGAAGTCGGGGTCTTCGGCATACTTTTTTTTTATTAAAGGAAAATCCGAGAATGCGGGCATCTAAAGTAGTGAGTAGGACGTACCTCCTAGAGAGTGCGTCCGCCACTACGTTGTCCTTCCCCTTCTTATGCTTGATAACATAAGGAAAGGACTCGATGAATTCCACCCATTTCGCATGTCTCTTATTAAGCTTGGCTTGCCCCTGGAGGTATTTGAGGGCCTCGTGATCTGAATGAATCACAATCTCCTTGGCCTTAGTGGACATTGCCTCATAATTACTTTGGGTGCTATCTGTTTTGCGTGAACTTTGTGTCATTACATCACCCCCACCTATATGTTATATTGTGACAACCAAAGAGCATTCAAATTGAGCTCCAACCCGTCTTTCACACACGCATGAAGCTTGTAGCCCTAGCCCGTCTTCAAGGGACTATTTCTCTCGGCATTACCATCTCGGCCAACCCCTTGTCATTTCTTCATGGCCATTCGATTGCAGATTGAGCGGTATAACAAGATATTTTGTCTCTACCATAGGTTACATTCTTTGGTCACACACCAATTTCATGGAGCTCTCGGAAGCAAAAAATCATAGATCACTCGTCGACCGAGGCTGAATATAAGGCCCTAGCGGACATTGCGTTAGAACTACTTTGGGTGTTATATTGTGACAACCAAGGAGCATTCTACTTGATCACCAACCCGATCTTTCACACCCTCATGAAGCATGTAGCCCTAACTTTCCACTTTGTTCTAGAACATGTGCGGAATGGTATGTTTTGAGTGCAACATGTCTCCACCAAGGAGCAGCTGGCTAACGTTCTCACCAAGTTGCTACCGAGACCACGATTTAAAGAGCCACTTTCCAAGCTTGGCCTTTCCCAAAATAGAAGACCACCTTGAGGGGGCATATTAACCATAGTATCATTAATTATATGAAGCTATGTTATCTTGCTAAGTTATGATAATTTTATATAGGGCTGGGATTAGGACCTGAAGAACCAAACCGAGCCGAGCAGTTCGGTTCGGTCCGGTTCGTGGAAAAAATAAGGTGGAAAAAACTCGGTGCGGTTCTTTGTATTATTTAGGGTTCGGTTTTCGGGTTTTAAAAAAAATTTAAAAAAACCGAAAATTTGGCAATACCCTTGTTTTTTATTTTGAGAATACCCCAAATACACTCGTCGTTCCCGAGCTGCATTCCCTTTCCCCTTTCGTAGTTCGCAGTCGCCTGCCCTTGTCTTCCCTAGTAGAGCCCTCGTCGGCCGCAAGTCGCCGGTCACCGGTCTCCCGTCTTCGGCGTTCGCACTTCCCCTCTACCCTCTTCGCACTTTTGCGGAACCAAGTCGCCGGTCGCCGATCTGCCCTCTTCGCACTTCCCCTCTTCCACGAGCCGCCGGTCTCCCCTCCTTGCGAGTTCTCACACTGCCAGGCGCCAGCATTCTTGTTCGATTTCGCCGGTCCAACTCCTCGCGACTTCTCAGGGGCCGTCTTTGACGGGAGGCTCTATGACCATCTAGATTTGGAGTCCATGCCGTCCAAATTGGAGTCCGATGGGATGGTTTTGGGGACGCTTTACAGCCCTGCTTCGTCTCTGATGGCTCTTTTGCAGGGGTTTGGCGATGATGCTGGTGATGACAAAGCACAGAGTTCCGAAACCGAAACCGAGGCTAAGGCGGCGTGACAAGTTTGGATGATTTGTCTCTCATAGGAGTAGGAGTAAGTTTTGATGATGATGGCATTCACGTAACTCCTCCTCCAGCTCAAGTTTTATAGTTTTTGTTAAGAGCTCTTGTTGAATTCTTGTTTTACTGAATAAGAACATACTTTCAACTCCATCTCCATGATGGATGAGATTGTTTTGGAGGATTATATAGATTCATGAATGATGTTTTCATTTTCGTAATGGAGATAACTCATTTTTTCTCTGATGGATGAGATTGTCTTGATGGTGGTTACATTGGATTGCATTCTTGTTCATTCATCGATAATGTATGTATGTATTAGACGTCTGTCTACACTTTGGGTTCAGGGTTTTAGGGTCATTATCAGTTTCGTTGAGAGTGAATTATATTCGAACTTGGTTGGTGGTTCAAGACTCTATTTCAGGCTTCTAGCTGTACAACTATCAATTCCAGATCTATCTTATTGCTGGAGTCCTTCAAGGCAGAGCCTGGGAAGAATGTTTGAGATGGTTATTTATTTGAAAGCCAGTGAAACTTTTCTAGATTCAACAGTAGGCCTTGTTTTTCATGGTCAAGGTTTGTAGTGCAAAGTCTACAATCTCAATATGTTTAGTGGGCACATTGCGAAGTTTGTGTGCTTTCACTACTGGTTTTTTGGTTCTGATTTTTTTACTGGTCTTGATTGTAATAGGAACCGAACCAAATTTAGGAACAGAATAAACCAAAAAAATGGAGTGTGACTAAGTTCGGTTAACCGAATTAACTAAAGTTAGTAACCGAATAAAGTTCGGGTACGGTTATTACGGTTCCTCACTCAAATTCGTAGGAACCGAACCGAACTAAAAAAAATTTACCCTGCAGGTAGGCTAAAAAAAACCTAAGAACCGAAGTATCCCAACCCTAGTTTTATATATTCTTATTATTTAATAGGATATGTACTAGGATTTCCTAAGCTTAATTGTCTCTTTTATGAATACTCTTGTTTTACCATTAATAAAAGTACACAAGTTAAATACAATTCTTCCTCTCTATAGTTGACATGTACTTATATAATATATTATTTTAATTTTTAATCATTCAAAACAAATTACTTTTACAAAAAGAATACAAAATTTTCAACAATGGTGCTTTTGTCCACTGGACTTTAATAACACCTTTCTATAAGGCACATTACATAAAGAAGTCTTCATGATTCAACCTCCAAATTCGTTGAGAAGTCCAAATCTAACTTTGTATGCATTTTGAACAAGGCGATCTATGGGCTCAAACAAGCTCCTTGAGCTTGGTACAACGCACAGAAGTCATATCTCCTTCAACTAGGGTTTCACAACTTTGGCTCCGATGCATCACTCTTTAATTATCTATTAATACGATGGCATCATGCTCTGTCTTTTGGTGCATGTGAACAACAATATTGTCATCGGAAACAAATTGCTCTCGGTCAACAATCTGATTCACAAGCTGGGCACTCGGTTCTCCATCAAGGATCTCGACACTCTATCTTACTTTCTTGGTGTTCAGGTCCTTCCTACGTCTGTAGGGCTGTTCCTTTCTTAACGAAAGTACAATCAAGACTTGTTTCACAAGGCAGACATGGCTTACACGGAGTCAGTTTCTACTTCGTTTTCTATGGAACCTCTTTAAAAGGACACCGACTCCGTCGTACCTAGCCCTACTGATTTTTGTATGCTACTAGGTAGTCTACAACACTTGTCACTTATTAGATGTAGGCTTCGTCATAAATCGGTTATCTCAGTTCATGAAACGTCCAACGTAGGTTCATTGGGCTGCCCTAAAACCCTTGCTTTGTGACTCAGCTACAGTCGTCGTGCCAAGATTAAAGATAAATAACCCAAACTACAAACTAGTATAGCATGCAAGTAAGGGGTCGAACCCAAAAGAACTATGACTTCTAGTATCAATATATCTATCAACTAAAGATAAGGGCAAATCAAAGAAATATTTAAACTAAACTAACCTAGAAAACAAAACAAACAAATAAACAAATAGATAAGAGGCAGGTTCATCCAAAAGATTCACTCCAATATAATCACTCGATCATAGATTCATCCATTGATTTTTTTTTGAATAAAAAAGGGTAATTATTTTATTCACAAGGAGATGTTACAAAATTGCTAGGGGACCTAGCTGCTTACATCCACATGGATATCCAGCTTCTCAAACATACTTCTAGCCTCACTATTCTTACTTCTCCATCTTGCTAACAAACGGTTCTTGACTAAATTAATACTAATTCTTGCACAAACTTCACTCTCCATTCTCTCATTCTTAAAAATGAGCTTGTTTCTAGCCAGCCAGGTGTTGTACAGGACTACACTGTGACACACATTCCACAAGTTGAACTTAAGGGACTTCCTTCCCCTCATGTCCAACGGTCCAAGCAATTCTATAACCCTAGGCAAGGACCCTTCACTACTACAATTAAGGGTCTTTTATGGCGGGTTGTGGTGGCGGTTTGACAAGGGCGGCGGTTTTTGTCGGCGGTCAAAGCTATCCTGGCGGTTTTTGCCGGCAGTCAAAGCTATGCGGGCGGTTTTGGGGGCGGTTTATAATTCCCTGAGAATTGCCGGCGGTATTTAACCCTATAAGGGCGGTTTTTTAGCACTAAAAAAAACGCTAAAAAAAGCGGTCTTGATTCATCTGGGAAAGAGGTCTGGGTTTGAGTTCACCAATCTGAGAAAGAGAACGCGCGGTATGAAGATCTCCTCACGTTAGGGTTTCGTCGGCGATTGAAGGAGAACGGTACGAAGAATCGCTTTGCCGAAGGCCGTCGATTAAAGGAGAACGCTTCTGCTCGCTCACACTTCTTCCAAGCTCGACATCTCAAGAGGTGAGCTCTTCACTCCTGAACTCTGTCGATTGAAGGAGAATCGCTTTGTCTCATTACTAATTTGCAGTTTTTAATTTGCTCACACACCTTCAGAATTTTGATTCCGTCGGAACAAAATAGAAAGAGGTTTAATTCCGTTTTCGCTTTCTATATCGCACTCCTTCTTCGTCAAGCTATCAGCTGTCTTCTTCGTCAAGCTATCAGTTGTCTTCTTCGTCAAGTAGCACCAAGCATTTGAGAATTCGATTAGGTAATTTTTGGTTCTTCTGCTTCGTTCGATTTCATAGCTTACTCTGTTTGAGACTTTGATTCCTTCCTTTCAATTCATTGCAAGGAGTGTTAGGGTGATTGATTGATATTCGCATGGATTTTACTGATTTGAGCGTGGAATTCTCTCTCTTTCTGCTTGTTAAGTTCAATTTTCGTGCTCTTTTGTATAAGTGCTTGTGCATGTCTGCTGTTCATACAAAGTAGGAATATCCTATACTTTGCTTCAGGGATTCAGTAGGATTTTACAGATTTGTGTGTGTAAGTGGATCTAAACTAGACATAGTGTATGGATTTTACTGATTTGAGTGTGGAATTCTATAATTTTAGTTTAGATATGATATGAAATATGACCATGCTTTACACGATTCTCATATGTATGAATTAGAGTATAATAATATTTTACAGAGTTCCAAGAAGATACTCTTATTTTTTTTAAAATTTGTTAAGATGTTTAATTGTTTATTTACTTTTGTAAGATTTGAAACAGGTTGGAGTTTGTGTGCTGCTAATTCCATATTATGTGTTTAATATGGACTTATGTAAGATTGGTGTGAATTAGTCAAGATATTAATTAGAGAAATTTGCACTAAACCACCCGTTAAATAGGCAAATTTACAAATAACCACCCGTTATACAAAAATTTGATTTAAACCACCCAAAACTCTCATTCCGTTAACAAACAGCCACCCACGAGCTTATTCCGTCAAAAAATCCATTAAAACCCCTTATTTGACCATTTTGCCCTTAATTTGGTCAACTTTGACCACTCCCTTTGAATTTCTTGCATCTCCGAAACGAGTTCTACAATCAAATCACTAACACACAGCAGCCACTCCATCTTCTGCACCACATCTTCTTCCTTTGTGCAGCAAGAGGCTCCAACCTCCACAGTTCTCCAAATACACTAGCTACCATTTTTCAAAAAACAAAAACAGAAAAAAAAACCTCCAATCAAATGATAAATTCCAGCAACAAATTACCCACAAATCATTGAAAGAACTGAATAATAATAGTTTTACCTGCAAGATTAGTAATGGCATTTGAAATGGCAAAAGTGGTACAAAACCCTTTGTCCCCTCCAAACATGTCCTCCCCAAGTAAATGCTTTGCAAACCGTTCCTTCATCAGCTCTATCTCTACAAAAATAAATTGCAGAAATTGCAAAGAAGAGATTACGCAACTTATCAATGGCAGAATTACACACACAACACTAATAATCAACTAACAGAAAACCCCACATGATGTTACAAAATGGAGATGGAGAGATTACCGGAGAAGTGGGTCTCCGGTAGTTTGCGAGCCTTATCGTTGAGAAGAAACACATCTCGACCTCCAATGACCGGAAAAAGCAAGGCGGAGGAAACCAAATAAGTCCGCCCAACCTCGACTAGACCCCTCTCTTAACTCTCCCAGCCTCTCCCTGGCGCAATCCCTCGTCTTCTCCAGTTGTGCAGCCCTGCCCCGCCGACATTCGTCCTTCCTCTCTGCCCCTGTTCAGATCTGGTCGCCACTTGCCGAGCCCTCGCCCCGATCTCCAGAGGCTCCACGGCTTCGTCGGCGCCCGATTCGGCAGGAGCGGCTCCGATTGGGGTCCAGGCTTTTGTAGTAAGAGAGAAGGAAAAGATTTTAGGTGGATGGGGATGAGAGAGAGAGAGAGAAGGGTGAGAACAGGGAGGTCGTGGTGTTGGTCGCAGCGGCGAGTGGGCCGAGCCAATGAGAGAGAGCGAGAGATTGAGAAGGTGGCTGGGGATGAGAGAGTGGGAAGGGCAGGATGGCCGGCGTCCGCAAATCCGGCGGAACAGATCTGGGCAAATAAAAGAAGGGCCGGCGAGGGTGAGCAGAAGGAAGAGGGTGAGCTGGCATGGGAGGCCAGATTTATTGAGGGCAAAATGGTCAAATCAGGGCTTTTAACGGATTTTTTGACGGAATAAGCTCATGGGTGGCTGTTTGTTAACGGAATGAGAGTTTTGGGTGGTTTAAATCAAATTTTTGTATAACGGGTGGTTATTTGTAAATTCACCTATTTAACGGGTGGTTTAGTGCAAATTTCTCTATTAATTATAAGGAGACTGTCTTATCTGAAAAAGATCAAATTCAGCACCTGATTGATTGTATTGTTTACTACTCCAATATTTGTTAGTGACTCGTGAGAGTGATAAAGATGATCAATTTAATAATCAATTTAATACTCCTTCGTGGCCACCGCTAGCGCACCGCGATTTACCCCCTCCATGTGTCCAGGGCAAGGGTGCGTGGAGGCGTAGGAATAGTCGGGACGAAGTCCCGGAAACCTATGATTCAAAAAAAAAAATTCCGTGTGGTTGCATGTCATTCATGATAAAGCTTGACTTGATTATTATAGAAGCCTTTTATACTATGGTTCTATTGAAGAAATTATAGAGATATTTTATGAAGATCAGTTTAGTGTTGTCTTATTTGGGTGTGTTTGGTTCCAACATGAGGAAGATACCAATGGGCTTGCTCGAATCAATCGAAAGAAACTGATTTATCAACATGAGCCATATATTTTGGCATCTCAAGCAAGTCAGATTTTTTATGTTCAAGACCTACAGGCAGCTGATTTTTATCATGTGGTAAGCGAACTTCCCAGGGAACATTCTGAGTTTGAGAATGAAAATTTTGATCAAGCTGCTGAGATGTATTGGATGGAACGTCACTGGTCTCATCGGAATAGGTCTGAAAATGCAACTGATGATGTAGAAATAAGTCGTACGAGAGATGATGTACAAACAACAATAGTTGATTTGTCTGGAAATGTTGTAGATGATTTTGCATAGCCAGGTGATAGTCTGACTGTAATGCTTTATTTTTATAGTATTACTAATCTGGTTTGTTGTAAATGTCCTTCATGGTCGAATTGTAGAGCTAGAAGATGAGTCAATAATGAACATAAACACTGATCTATAAATGAACTGATTCTGGAAATGTGTGTGATCAAAACTACTCTCTTGTATGGTTGAATTATCACCAACATAAACACTGAACTGTTTTGCTAAGATTAGCTCTGCTTATTGGTTCAATAATGAAATCTACTCCCTTTTTGTGTAGTTTCTAAAACTCAGTTTTGATAAGAAATGTGTGTGATCATGAGATCCTGACTATTATGTAACCCATTATTTAGTGAAAATGAAACCGATTGTGACATGAATAAATTAATGTGCCTGCAGAGAATAATTTTGTTATTCACCTATTATGTAATCTGACTGACTATTATGTTGAACAGATGGGAAACAAGTACAAGTCTTCTAGTGAAAATGAAACAATCCATCCATACGAAAAGCAAAGGGTGGAAACACTTCAAGCCAATGCTGCAAAAATGGAGGCTTTGGGTTTTCACAAAAGCCTATATTCCAAGACTTTGAGAAATAAGAATGCACAAGTTCCAATAACTGTTGGTGCTGAAGTATCTGGGAATGAACAACTTATTGACCCACAGCGTGGCCAGGTTTATGAAATTGTGCATCCAAAAATATTTGTTTAATTTTGTAACACATTATTTACATGTCTGTAATTGTATCATTATATTATTGTAGGTTCCAAGCGATGTGGACTGCTCAAAAGCTAAGTCTGGTAAAAACTCACTTATCCAAACTCTACCCATGGCTGAGATGATGAAGCTGAGATCTAGAAAGCGACAACAAAAAACAAATCAATCTAAGACTAATGTGGTCCAGCATAAAGAGAATGAAGCAAGAAAGTTACCATCTCAAAGTCAAGCAAATCAACAATCTCAACAATCTCAACAATCTCAACAACCATCAAATAATTTGTCTCAGCAAACAGAAAGTCAACCTCAACAAAAGCAACCATCTCAACCAAGTTTGAAACGTCAACATCAAAAAAGCTACTGTGCTCTAGGGCCTATGAGCCGATATGTAAACATGAGAAAAAAACAATGCTTGAGTGACCAAGGCATTAATCTCATCAGCTCTATTGAACAGCCAAATAATGACTCACATTTATGTGATGGTGAGATGGATCCTGGAGAAGAAGATGAAATCTCTCCTGATATAATAGCAGATGTACCAAATGAAGTTGATGAGAATGACAATAGAGGTAATTTCCCCCCTTTTTTTATATATAAAAATTCAGTTTTTTACAATTTCATATTTTATAGTCACTACTTGATACTTGCCTGGATTATTTAGCTACAGAAAATAAGAAGCATCGTGGGAGAACTCATTTGGAAGATATACATATGCGAACTTTGGAAGAACGTGAAGTTGTTATTTTGAATGATCTACACCAACCAATAGGGCCTACAAGAGATATAGCATTGAAATTTCCTCGGTTCTTAGGAACTGTGGCCAGAAACCATACTTTGGCACCTCTGAACATCTTAACTTGGCACGATATGCCTAAAACTTCAAAGGATAAAATTTGGGAGTATGTTCAGGTAAAGTAATAATCTAATTCTGGAGGTTAAATTTCTAGTCAAAAAATTGAAATGCTGTAATCTTGCTGCTCCTTTTTCATCATCTTGTGTTCCATACCATTGTTCCTGATGGAGAGTAGTTTTCTTTTGGTTCTGTCATTTTCTGGGTTTGGATATCAGAAAGGTCAAGTGAGTAAAACATCAAAATATGTCAAACATGAACATAGTACATCTCTTAGTTTTTTCTTGATGGAGAGATCTCTTAGTTTATAACAAACTATTTGCATCTAACATATGGCATTATGGATGTAATCTACACTGTGCTAAGACTCCATAATTAAAAAAATTGTCACCCCACGAAAATGACTCAAATGAGTAGGTGGGGAGTTGGAGTTATTCATGGTCACATGTGACTGAGCGGTCAAATCTGTATAGGTAGCTAATTTTTCTAGTTTGTTGACCTGGAGTAGTTCATTGACAGCTGAAGAGTATTGTTCCTAATTTTTGTTAGCATGAAACACTGAGTGTGTATTCTTGGTTGTTTAGAGTAAGTATATTATCGCTGATGACGCAAAGGATTCAATTTTATCAAATATTGGGAATAAGTGGCGCAATCACAAATCAAATTTGAAGGATGCACACTTTTTTGAAGATAAAACATGGGAAGAGATGTGGGACATGAGACCTAATGATGTTCCAGAGTGTCAATTTGAAGAACCTTTAGATTTCTGGTGCACAGAAGAATCTAAGGTACATATACATTCTTACTTGAGGCTATTAAGATGTCACTTTATGCAATTTAGTATGTGTACTGACTTTGCAGTGTTACAGGCATTAAGTAAGAAAAACAAAGAAAACCGAGCAAAGCAAGGTGACATGCATACTTTAGGTCCAACATCAATTGCTTTGCTGCGTCACGAGTTGGTACTTTACTTAATTACATTTATTAGCACTTCACATTTCTGGTATAGTCCTATGTTGATATCTTGTTTTTAGTTTTATTAATTAAATTAGTTTGAACTTGTATTTTTTTTTTTATAATATAGCAACAAAGTGATCCAGAGAAGAGGTGTCCCACACAAGCAGATCTGTATTGTAAATCTAGAGAGAGGAAATCTGGACGAACATATTTGACACAAGGTCATGAGACACAACAGAATATTGTAAGATATTTATACATTTAAATTTCTTGAAGTCGTTAGGTTGTCTATTTAAGTTGCTGCAATTATGATATTGGATCCTTTTTTGTGTTGTTGTAGGAGAAAATGAAAGCATTGATGCATGGTGATGGAAGTGAAAAATCTGATCCTTATTATGATGTTATGGGGAAAGAGGAGCATAATGGGCGTTTGCGTATGTATGGACTAGGTGCGACTAAGTCAAAGTTAAAAACCAGGGGATCCTAAGAAGCCTTTTATACTTCCTCCAATGCTGATAGATTCCATCTCTGAGCAACTTGAAAAAAGGATAGAAGAGGTGGACAAAAGACAAGAAGCACAATTTGAACAAAAACTCGCAGCTATGTTATCGAGGATACGAGAAGCTAATCCGGGAGTTAATCTTGTTATCCCCGACTTTCCAACAACTGAAGAAGAAGCAGGTGCATCTAGTTCCCATCAGAATTAAGTAATTAGGTGAGCTGTAGATTGTATAATTTGAATTAGAAAGTTTTCATAACAGATTTGTTCCAATTAGCTTTATGGACTGAATATATTCTTGTTATGTATAGGTGTTGCATGTTTACAGGCCTTTTGAAGCTTTATGGTATCAAGGTACGTATGCTTCACATGTACAAGAGCTTGATAAGTATAATCACTATGTTAATGTTAGTGTAGTTATAAATTAGGAGAAGAATTATATAGTAGTACCGGTGCAAACTGTAGCTATTTAAAAGGGTTTAAGTAAAAACATTGAATGATGATATTCCCTCCAAATTGAAGATTGAATTCTTGTTCATGTAAGAGTTGCAAATGCAATTTCTGTGAGAAGGAGAGTCTAGTGACAATTAAGAAATTGATTCTTTTGGTCTTTACTAATGTGTATATTTTGTCAACACTCTAGTTTGCTCATTCTCTTTAACAACATTTGTAGAATCTAAACTGAAAAGGAAATGACATTATTTTGCTCTTCATGCCTCAAAATATGAAATCTTGATGTTGCTTTTTTATCTTAAGGTGAAAGTAAAAAAAAAAAGCTAAGTGGTTGTGGGTAGAATCTAAACTGTAATGTTGAATTGATGAAGAGATGGAATTATTTATTGCATGCATGTTGTTTCATTGTGCAGGTTGACTATAGCTGCTAGCTGGTGCTTTTGGAAGTCAATTGGCATGGATGAAGATATAATTAGTTAGTATATATATCAGGTACTATATATAGTTAATTAGTTTCGACCAAAAAAAATATATATAGTTAATTAGTACTAGACAAGCACATTTTGGATGATTAATTAGGAGAAGATATGTAATTAGTATGTACTGGCCGAGCAAGCACATATTGTGGGAGGCTTTTAACTTGAAACTAACCAATTTTGGTTAGGTGCTAGTTAGCAGCTTGTTTGTTGAATTGTATGTGCAATACAATGTGTGAATTGTGACTTGTGGACATGCATATGCATGAATGTTTTTGGAGTTTTGAAGGAATTGGTAGATTATGCCAACTTCCTAATAAAAATTATGGTTTTCATATATATTTATACATATACTAATTTTATAAAAAAAAATCGTATGTAATAATATATATATTTAATAGACTATTAATTATATAAAACCTTCAAAATCGACGGAATAGATTACAGTAATAAACTGCACCCATGACTTAAGAAACCGCTGCTATATAATAGAGAACCGCCTCTTTTGCCTAGGAGAACCGCTGCAATACCTTGAAAAAACCGCCGTAATAGGTCAACAACCGTCGCAATACCTTAAAAAACCGCCGCTACAGACATATACAAAACCGCCTCCTTAGATCTTATAGCGGCGGTTATTTTGATCTATTGTGGCGGTTACATATGTCCACTTGAAACCTCCGTCTTAGATTAAAAAAACCGCCACATAATACCTAAGGCTGCGCAAGCAACTCGAGCGGTCCATCAACCGCCACCTTAGGTCTTTGGTGGCGCTTTTGCATTATACTCTAACGCTTTTGACCGCTGCTAAAGGCGTGTATTGTAGTAGTGCTTAAACCTAGAATTAGCATAGAGAACAAGGATATGCAGGATATAAAACAATCAAGCTACGAGTCAATTGCAAGATAAAACAATCAATTCTCTCTCTTAATTCTAGTCCACGTTCCTAGAATCAAGTTGTCTTCTAGAAAAGAGATGCTCACACAGACAATGAAACAAATCAATTCAGACTATAGAACAATGATAATTCAACAAGTTGGCCAGACTCAAAGAATCATGCAAAACTCATGGAATTAAACACAAAGAGAAGAGATATCAAACAAAGGATAGAAATCAATTACCAAAATCTCACGAGTTCATACAACAGAGTTTCTCCTTTGAACAAACTCAAGGATCGACTAGCTCTCCAAAACTAAACTAAAAGAGAAGAATTGGAAAATAATAATGGATAATGGATACCTAAAACCTAAGAAGGCTTCTCCTTATATAAACCCAGGGAACATGCTCCCCTAATTTAATTAGGAAATAAGAAAATATAGAAAAAGAAAGAGGAAAGATAGAAAGAAGAAAAGAAGATGGATCTTCGGCCCGCTTCGGATCCGGCATCACCGCGGTCGCGTCGTCTCCACCGCGCCCACGCTTTCGCGACAGAATAGACCTTCATCTCTGGGCAGCCACCGCGGTCGCGTCGGTCAATCCGCGGTCGCGGAAATCGGACAGAACCACTAACGTCACTTCGGAGGCTGTTTTGACCATCTTCGGCTTGGAATATGACTTTGAAGTAAAAGGATGTATCGAAGCTCTTCGAGTTAGCTTTCCAATGGCACCGGAATCAGTTCAATCCGACCTTTGTAGCTCATGATATAGCCTTTGCAATAAAGTGGTGTCGCGCAGACACCTCAAAACGCCTTAAAACCCTTGAATCTTGCATTCTTGTGTCTTCGGCCTAGATATTACAATTAGCACAAACTCTAACCTAAAAGTAATTAATATAACCCTAAAATACAAGAGCTAAACCCATACAAAATAGGCCGAATCACTTTGGTATCTTCAAGGGACCGTTTTTCTCGGCATTACCATCTCGGCCAACCCCTTGTCATTTCTTCATGGCTATTCCGATGCAAATTGAGCAGTATATCAAGATTTTGTCTCTAGCACAGGTTACATTAAATACTTTGGTCACACAGCAATTTCATGGAGCTCTCGAAAGGAAAAAATCATATATCACTCGTCCATCGAGGCTGAATAGAAGGCCTTAGCGGACACTGTGTCAGAACTACTTCGGGTGCTATATTAAACCAAAGAGCATTCTTCTTGACCTCTAACCCGATCTTTCACACCCGGCATGTAGCCCTATCCTTCCACTTTGTTCGAGAACACGTGCTAAATGGTATGTTTTGAGTGCAACATGTCTCCACCAAGGAGCAGATGGCCAAAGTTCTCAGCAAGTCGCTACATACCAAGATCACGATTTGAAGAGCTACTTTCCAAGTTTGGCCTTTCCTGAAATGGAAGTCCAACTTGAGGGGACATTTTAACCCTAGTATCATTAATGTTATCTTAGTTATATGAAGCTATATTATCTTGTTAATTTAGGATACTTTTATATATTCTTATTATTTAATAGATATGTACTAGGGTTTTCTAAGCTTAATTGCATCTTATATAAATACTCTTGTTTTACCATTAATGAAAGTGCAGAAGTTGAATACAATTCTACCTCTCTATAGTTGACACGAACTTACACAAAATATTTTTTTTAATATTTACTCATTCAAGATAAATTAATTTAACAATAAGAATATTAATTTTTCTTAAAAATTTGGTGTGAACAACGAAATGAATGACCAGCAGTCTAGTGTAGTAGTTGTTTATGGTGACCCTAGCTCGAGATTTTAAAATCTGGCATGGAGAAAGTAAAAGTTATTTCCTCTTATATAGTATAATAGATAATGCATTACATGATGCGAAAGTAAGAAAACGTTATTGGAATCTAGTCGCCTTGGGAGTACAAGGGTGTTATTTTTTAGAGGATTCCGCCCCCGCTAACGGAACACGCTACGCATTCCGCTAGTGCCGAACAAAGCTTACGTACTAATTAATCAAAGAAGGGACATGTGTTGTTGTATATGTTCTAGTGTCTCCCCTTTGGTCTCCGGCACAAGCTTTGCCACGAACACCAACGCGCACGCATTCAGCCCCGCATATATCAAGAACGTTCCTACATTCATTCACTAATCAGGTCATCATTAAATAAATGATAGTGTTAACTTACATTTGTAATAACTGAATAATAAGAGAAAAATATGCATAAATCACCTGAGAAGCTCCATTCCAGGAGGAAGTTGAATGTATAAGACACAACGCAAACGCTTATTCCAGAACAAATTGTTGCAAGGCTTCCAGCTGCTCCTTTTGCATTCATCGGGAAGATCTGATTGACGTTCATTATTTAACATTAATCAAAGCAGCTAATCCATAATTCTTTATCATTATTATTATTAATTATTAATTCTAAACACGTATGATATCTACCTCTGACATTATTACATATGGGATTGTTCCCATGCCTATTGGGGACGCCGCTGAGTATCCCTATATATGCGCGCACCAGATTAATTTTGATTAGATTTAAACTAGAGTACGTATAAAATTGTAAATTAACCCTCGTTGGTTAACTAATGTTAATACTGATTACGAACCCATAAACCAGCTACTATGAAGTAGGTACTAGAACTCTGTAAGCAACCATTTTGCTTGAGCATGAACATTACTCCTGCTAGTAAGCAACACATGCTCATACCAGCTGCAGAAAACTACAATTATAGAATAAATCCCATAATTACTTACATTAATTAAGCGTCCCATATACTAAGATCACAAAATTATAAACTTACAAATTCAATCTATCACACACCATTAAAAGGGGCCGTCTTCCACATTTGTCGATCAAGAACACGCTGATAACAATGGTTGGAAGCTACAAATAAACCACACTCGATCATGTAGCGTTTTGAAATGAAACAACATTGAATTGTACGCATATATCCAACACAAACTAAAGATAGATTAATTAAACCACCTGTATGATAGTCATTCCAACTGAACCAATAGAGCCAGAAAACCCTGTCACACACAAGATTGATGAGTAGTACAAGTCAAGTTGGGATATATATTTACATACATAGATTGGGACTCCAAAGTCCATGTTATGGTATTAAAGGTGCTTTTGATCTTGTACCTGCTGATTCGAAGACATAGGATGCATAAAACGTGAGTCCTACGGTTCCCCCGAGTCCTCCTAGGAACATTAGTCCAAGTACAACCTATATTTGTAACAAGTTTCAAACTCAAATATCCCAATGTCAATCATTTCATGCAAGCTCTTAGGAGATTTAATTCGAGCTCGTATACCTTGGCCAACAACATGCACTTAATGAATTTTATGAAAAATCATAGGCTTACAATGAGAGAGCGTGCATAAGTCCTTTGCAACAAGCCTAAGAAGTTAAGATCTGATATTCGTTCAAGGCAATTTGTGATCTCCTGTGAAGGAATCGTATAGTAAATGTCTTAGGAAAAGTGTCATAAAATCTATTCATCTATAATTGGATCAATGAAATACGTTATATATACTTCGATGTTGGCTTCTTCTTGAGATACGTCAACGCCATCTCCCCTGAGCCTCTGCAAAACAGTCTCATATGCTTTGTTTTTACCAACTTTTGCCTACAATTAAGTAAAAAAAAAACTTCCACAATCAATGTATAAGCTAGCAGTTGTGTCTGTTAGATTATTTAGATGGGACAGATAGCTAGAAAACACAAACCAAGAATCTAGGCGACTCTGGAATGAAGAACACGCCCAAAATTTGAACTATGGATGGAAGGATGCCTGCAAAATTTCAAGGTACGGTGTCGTAAGGCTGTAATGTTGTTCAGTACTTGCACGAAAACTCGGTTGGTTGTTGGTGTACGTTTTAGTTCTTAAGGATGTGATACTTACCTACCAAAACTAGAAGACGCCAGCTGTTAATTACAGATCCGACAAAAAACATAACCAGAGTTCCAACACCGTTCATAATCTGTCAAGTTGTTGCAAGATTAAGGCCACCTTGATCAATCAAGTCTAGTGTATATCTAAGTATATATCGACATGCTCAAAGGAAGCTTAATTACCATATATATCTTAATTAGTTTACCTGTACTACGGATATAAATCCTCCTCGAAGTTGTCTGGGTGCGATCTCTGCAATGTAGATAGGAACCTAAAAACGTACATAACCAAATTGCCAAAAAAAAAACCCGTCACCGTATGGATTCCAAATTTGATCACTAGCTACTCGTCCCAAATAACTACAATTAATTAAGTCTTAATCACCACGAAAGTTGTAATCCCAATTCCGCCTCCTAGGAAGAATCTGCCTAGATCAAGCGACCAAGCTTTCTGCCATATATTTTTTGCACGAAGTAAATTAACAAAAGAAGTAAATTCAGTTAGTGAAAGTTAATATTAAATTTGTAGAAGAGAATTTAACCTCGGAAATCGATATCACAATCCATCCTACAATGTATAACGCATCAGCGAGTGCCATTGCCTGTGTCGTATATGCATGGTACAATCAAAGTAATTAATTTGGTGCATACCAAAACTAGCTACTCAAGTATATATGAGGAATGGCAAGAAACTTACTCCTCTTCGACCAATGAGATCGCTCGTCTTTCCACTAATAAGAGAGCCTACTAAACCCCCAAACGTTAACATCGATCCAAACAGTGAAAACTGCACATTTACGAAAATAAGCATGTTACGAGGACACGTGTGCGAGTTAGAGTCATCTTGAATTATGTTTTTTGTTTGAAGATATTAATTACCTCAGCAGTTGAGAGAGCAAGGTCTTTCTTAAGTTGTGATTCCACAGGCGATGTATAACCTGACTGAGAAAAAGAGTTGATTTGCTTCAGAAAAACTTAAAAGGCGTTAATGTACACACAAACTCTACCTTAATTATAGTACAGTAGTACTTATAGAACGGACGATGATGATATCATATTATATAAGAATTCGTATAGGTTAGAAAAATCGTATAACTGAAAACA
The DNA here is from genome assembly GCA_934048045.1 of Polygonum aviculare. Lineage (NCBI taxonomy): Eukaryota > Viridiplantae > Streptophyta > Magnoliopsida > Caryophyllales > Polygonaceae > Polygonum > Polygonum aviculare. The sequence continues at coordinate 10,956,250 of OW204023.1, read as the reverse complement.
AACCGCCGATCCATAGATGAAAAACCCGCAATTTGCAATGAAGACGCTGAAGAGGAGAAGCCCCGTGACGGCGGTATCACCATCATCACTAGTCGCAACCTTCACTAGCGGTTCTCGCTCTTCCTCCTCTCTAACCCTCTCCATTTTCCTCCCGATCGAAAATGAACTGCTTAACTTACTCTTGACATGGATCATAGTTATAGCATATGATTTGGGAGTCAAACAAAGATAAGATATAGGGATGGAGTATAGTATGTCATATGTATGTCAGTTATGGAGCTACAACAACATAATGTCACTCTCTACAAAAATATTGGTAATAATGTTCATCGATATGCTAAATGAGCTAGCTAGCTACCATGTTTATCAAAAATTAAATGCTAAAAAAAAGCATGGTCTTTCACATGAATTACAGTGTGTGTTTATATTAATTATATAGCAACTAAAAGGCGTGGAAAATGTTGTAACAATATCAGCCTCATGTTTCACCTACTTTTATAGTTTTATATTTGTAATACAATTATTTTTCTACTTTGGTTGGAGTTATATAATACAGTTAATGGAGTTACTAGTTGCATGTTGTCGGAATCCCTCCTCACTAAAAAAAAGAGTAGGTTATTCAATTTCAGTCAACCAAAGGTATAATTAATTAATATTGACATAAAAAAGGTATAATTAATATTATCCTTTAAATAAATATAATAGCTAGTATAAATCTCGTACCATGTACGGGTAATGTGATTATATAAACCCGACTTAATTTATTCGTGATTGACTTTTGAATGGAGTATGTATTTTCCTAGATAATGTATTCATACCCCAAACCCGACTTAATTGATTCGTGATCAAATTTTGACTTGAGTCTGTTTTTTCGTGCATAATGTATTCATAACCCAAACTTGATGGACTCAAATATGAACCTACTGAATTATAGATGTAATTTATTTTATTTATAATTTAACTTATGGAATCTATTGTTTAATTAATTATTTAGAATCTTAATAAAAGATTAAAAAACATCTTTTACCAAAAATGAGTAAACTACATTTTTAAGATACCAAAAATAGGTAAGATATCAAAGATATCGAAAATGAATAAGGTATCCATCAAGTGGATATAGATAGAGATAACTTTTAAAGGATAATTACAAAAATAAAATCATTATTTTATTTAGTGTGAATGACGGGGCGCAAATTTTAACAAAGACTTGGTTTTGCTTTATATTGTACTAGTTCAAATCCGGTACCATGTACGGGTAATGAGTATAAACCCGACTTAATCAGTCTGAGATTAAATTTAAACCAGAACCTATTTTTTACTCGATAATATTTAACCCAAATACGAACATATTGACCTATACAGTATATGTATTTTAAATTTTTTTATAATTTAAACTATGAGATTAGTTATTTTAATTAATTATATAGAATCTTCATAAAATGGTAAAAAAAAATATTTTACCTAAAATGACAAACATTTTAACAATGTAAATGAAAATTATGTTTCCTTAAGATATTAAAGTTAGGTAAGATATCAAAATTTGGATAAGATATCAAGAACATATAAGGATAATCTTTAAAAGATACACTTAAAAAAATAAAATCACTATTTTATTCATTAATGAAGACTTAAAAGTTGTTATTATCTTTTTGAGATAAAATTGTTTTAATGGAGATAAAGTTGAAGATAGAGAGTGTGACTTTAAAGCAAAAGTTAAAGACTAGATAATTAAGGAAAATAAAAGATATAAAGTTGTTAATATTCATTTGAGTTGAATATGAAAAAACATCAAAATCAATATGTAAAACGGGGCCAGAATCAACGTGATGGCTAAAAAATGACCGACTTTTAAAATATACTTGCAAATGACCCGCACCTTGAACGGGGTTGTTTTTTGCTTTTATTATCTTCTATACAAATTCACTATAATAATTACTAATATTATCATATGTATATTTTCTTTTAAAACGCTACATATATTATAGATTATAAATTAACTTAACTCTTATATATCAAAGTATCATCAAGTATTTATATAAAAATTCTGTATTTTTATATTAATTAATTTTATGCATACATAAACATATATATCGAGGTAGAATGCAATAGGATGAGATGCATTATTAATTGATAAAAATCTTTTGAAATTTAAATAAAAAATTTATAATTTAATTTATATAAGTAAATCAATAATTTAAAATAAAATTTTGGACTAATATAGTACTTATATTTTAAAATATAGAGAATATTTAATAAGATAAAAAATAAAACCAAGTTATCTTGTATATATGCTATTATATTGTAAAAATTAAATATATAAGTAGTATATTGAATATCAAATAAATATATTAACAAATCATTATCTTACTAAAAAATCTATCTTTTATCTAAAACATATTCAATTTGTAATGTTACAAATATAATTAGGGTAGACATATCTTCTAATCTTTTTATTAAGATTATTATTGGATTTCAATATGAGATGATAAAAAAAATGCATTATTTTAATAAAAAAAGATGTGGTGTAAATGTAGTGGTAAAGTTTGGTACTAATGAAATTTTTTTAATATATGCTAGAACCAAATTACAAAAATAATACTTATTATTAATATAATAGTTAAGTAAATGGCTAAAAAATATTTTTTTAATAAAATATTTAGGATAAATTAATATATTAACTAAATAGGTAACCATATAATATTAAGATTGAGATTTATATGTTAGGATATTGTTGAAGCCCGAAAATATCGAACTAATTGCGGGACAAGGTTATTAAACTCTCGGACCTTTCGGCGTGCTAGAAACCGGATCATCTTACTTTGAGCTCTCTCACCCCCCGCGTATTATTTTATTCTCTTTTTAGAAACTGATTCGGCCTATTTTGTATGGCTTAACTCTTAGATTTTAGGTATTATTGAGAGTGTTTAGGTTAGATTTGAGCGTTAATGTAATACGAAAACCGAAGACACGAGATGTGAAGAATCAAGAGTCTTTAGAGCTTAATTGAAGACAAGTTCACCACTGCATAGATTCCGCAGTCGCTTTGCCCATGTAGCGGACGCGGTGAAGCAAGGCGACAACATTCAAGACCCATGAAGGCCGTTGTCGAGCCACCATGGTTGCGGTCGCGGTAGTAGCCGATTTAAGCAACCCAAAGTTAGACCCGCCGCGGTTGCGGTGGGAGCGACGCGGTCGCGGTGGTGCCGGATTCCGAGACGGACAAAATCTTTTCTTTTCTATCTTATTTCCTTTCATATCTTTTGCCTCTTTCCTTATCTATCTCGGGGAGCATGTTCCTTGGGCTATTTAAGGAGGAGCCTGCCTTAGGTTTTAGGAATCCAATCCATTATTCCAATTCATAATTCAATTCTTCTCTTTTTAGTTTAGTTTCTTTGGAGAGCGAGTCTCCTTGGGTTTGTTTAAGGGAGAAGCCGTGATGTATGAACTCATGAGGTTTTAGTAATTGATTTCTATCCTTTGGTTAATATTAATTCTCTTGTCCTTCGTTATATGAATGTTGATTGTTTCTTTAGGATTCGCGACCCTATTGAATTGATTGATTTTCTACTGTTGGATTAGGTTTGGACCGTGGACAAAACTAATCTGTGAAAACAACTTAACCTAGACCTGTTGTCTATACAAATAGGATTAAGAAGAGAATTGATTGTTTTATCTTGCAATTGACTCGTAGCTTGATTGTTTGATATTATGTCCTGCATATCCTTGTTCTCTATGTTAATTCTAGGTTAAGCATTCTTGCCTAGGGTTATAGAATTGCATGGACCATGAACTTGCGATTGTTAATGATCAGGATAAGAATTAACCATAGGTGTGAATGAAATCAATGGATGAATCTATGATCGAGTGATTATATTAGAGTGGATCTTTTGAATGAACTTGTTTCCCATATTTGTTTGTTATTTGTTTCCTAGTTTAGCTTAGTTAATCTAGATCTTTTTCGTGAATCCCCCCTAATATCTTTTGTTGATAAATATATTGATACTAGAAGCCTCAGTTCTCTTGGGTTCGACCCCTTACTTGCATGCTATACTAGTTTGTAGTTTGGGTTATTTATCTTTGATCTTGGCACGACGGCTTTAGCCGAGTCAAATTTTAGCGCCGTTGCCGGGGAACTTAGGTTTCTTTCCAGTGTTAGTATTTCTATTGAATATTGTGTGGACCTATCTTATGGTCCACGCCTCTACTACTAATCAATTTCCAAGTGTTGTCGTTAGTCTCAGGAGACAGGATGGTTCTTGAGTACCCCGCGCTAGCTGAAGGGGTGGACTTTATGTTGAAACCCAGTCTGATAGGTTTTTTTACCTCGATTCAGTGGGCAACATGATGACGATGCAATTAAACACCTTACGGAGTTTGATTATGTATGTTTGAGCATGAAGCCTGCTAAGGTCACTGAGGATCAAATCAAAGTGCGAGCTTTTTCGTTCTCTCTGACCGGATCAGCCAAGGAATGGTATCTCTTCGTATTAAACAATCCTCACTCCCAGCGGATCACAACATGGAGTCATTTGAGGGTTGCATTCTTAGACAAGTACTTCCCTATTTCAGTAAGGGTAGCCCTTAAGAGAAACATCACTACTCTTAAACAACATGACGGGGAGAGCCTGTACGATTAACTTGATCGCTACAAAAGGCTCATTTCTAGTTATCCGGACCATGGGTTCACAGATCAAGATCTTATTGAGTTCATCATGTTGGGAATGTGTTATGAGCACAGTAGAATAGTGAACGCTTCATGTGGATGCATCTACTTGAATAAATTACCCCATGAAGCCTTGCAAATAATGGAGAATCTCGCAGAAGGAACTAGAAGTCAGAAACCTCCTTGCCTTAACATGCTATCGTCTGAGAAAAATCTCTTCAAGAAATTGGAAGAGATGAATGGGGCATTCGAGAGGAAATTCCGAGACTTAAACTCTACATTCGATAGGAAAATCAAGGATCTTTTTGAGAAAATCAACGAATCTTCTCCGGCACTAGTGATGTAAGTGTTATTTCATTGTGGAGTGGACGAGAGTTGGGCACAGAAAATAGCTCTCCGGAAGAACCACCGCGACCGCGCCCGGTGGATCGCGATCGCGAAATTCCTCTAGTAGCTAATGTTGGGAATTCCGCGGACGAGCCGCGACTGCGCCCCACTCACCGCGACCGCGCCCCACTCACTACGACCGCGGAAACCTTCCAGAGAGCGTGGATGAGTTGCCCTTTGATTAGCCGCACCCATGCTGCACTGGCTGCGACAACGGTAATCCCACAAAACATGACTTCGACTCTATGGAGCCAGACCGCGACCGTGCCACCCATGGCCGCGTCCGCGTTTACGGAGATTTCGGAAATTCCGAGAATGCTGATGCGCCGCGACCGCGCCCACGATATCACTCCAGTACCAAAATTTACTAAAGGAAACGCAGACGGTGGGCGCCAAATTGTTTGAGCCAAAATTTACTAAAGGAAACTTTGGCCTAGATCGGGCCTGATCGAGATGAATCACGAAGAACAAACTCAATGCTAAAAGCTATGAATTGTATTGAATGTACGTATGGATGTATAAAAGAACGTAACCTTGCTTTAGGGTTTACAATTGATTTATATAGTACCCTCGAAGGTCAATCTATCCTATGAAAATGATAAGATTATACAAGATTCCATCCGATCCTAATCTCAACGGCATGACTCAGCCAAAATCTATCTTATATCTTTGATTCTATCTTGTTCAACCGACTTCTCTCTTCACTGTTTCTCACTGTACTCTGGAGAAGTAGCAAAGAAGTACTAATCAGGTCTTTGGAGAAAAAGCGGGTCCAACAAAGGTTACATTGGAACCATTTCTTTGTTTTGAATCCCTCCCGAGGAATGGTTAAGGATCCATAAGCATGATTTTGTATGAAAGATTAGGAGCCATAGGCTAAATTGTAGTTCCTTTTTATTTAGGCATCCGTTGTTTACGTATCTAAACCACCCTTAATTGCATCCTACTTACTCAACATAGTTCATCGATCATTTTGAGTTTGAAAACTTTGTGTAGATCGGGCCAAATGTAGGCCCAAAAGCACATGCCCATTGTCCTATCTCATACTCCCTTTAAAAACATTTCGAAAGATTACTGACAAAAATCTCAACTATTGCCCATTAACTCAAAATGACACCAATTTCAATTTTACTCGTTTTGGTACCAATTCTTATGATATTTGTTAAAATTAGTACGAAATTGTTTCCGGTGAAAATTTCCGATGAATTCGATGATTTGGCTGACTAGACATATAAATATGGATGATTAGATTAGAATATTGTTAACTAGGATTTATAAATTAAAAAACACTAAATTTCAACAAATCTTCCTTATACGTAAGATTTGCTTTTTGGACATATCCTTATATGTAATACTGAATAGCTAAAATCAAAATCACGGTGAATAACAAATCTTTGGTTTGAAGAAAGGAGCTAGTTGACGATGAACCCTAATTCTTAAAGATTGGGGAAAGTCGATTTGCACCCTATTAAGAGTAAATGAACTTGATTTGTGATGAACAATATAAAACTCTGAATTGAAGAAACCAAGCTACAACGGATCTCATCAAGGTATGGTGGAAAGGGAAAGCATTTTCAGTTATGGATTGAATGAGCTTTAGTTTTGTTCTTATTTTGTTGAAATTGTAAGGGCTCGCATTCGTTTTTTATGCTTTCTAAAGATGAAAGAAATTTAAGATTGTCATATCTAGTTTATTAAGTTTGTTCATTGAATTTCATGCTAGAGTTTTTATTTTCTATGTTTCACCATGATACAGGATAAAGTGGTCACAATGAACGGAAATGATCAAGTTGTTAATATTGGTAATTGAGTCCGATGATTCTGATTACCTCCCTAGTGACTACTGACTACCCTACAAGTGTTGATGAAGGTTTACCAAGTATGCTTGTGGATGAGAACGAAGTTTAATCGGACGTGAAAGGAATACATGTGCAATATGATTTTGAAGAAACGTCTTCTAAAGAGAAGATGGATGAGAATCACTTGAATGCACCCGAGATGCTCACATCTGATGAGGAGTTTAAATCATCCAGAGAAAGGGTTATAGAGGATAGGGATGAAATTGAGAAGCAACTTCAAGATCAACTAAGTGAATATGAAGATTCTGATGGTGATGTGGAAGTTAATTATTTTTAAAAATGATGATGAAGACTTTGTAAGGATGAGAAATAGGAGGAGCAACATGGTTATTCATGGAAAAACATGCAGGAGGAGAAACTTAATTGGGATAATACCATTACCTAGCATGTCGAAGTGGTGTAATCCTCCGGAGGTCGGGGTTCTTAATTGAAATTTAAAGAAGTCGACGCTTCCGTCACCTTTGTTGCACGGACATGGCACTTCAAAAAAAAATCCGGTGTCTGAAACGGGGAAGCGGCAATGAAACGGCCTTTTAGCTGTCATGAAACTTCAAAACCAAATTGCAACCAATAAACCCATACTTAATTGAAATAATCAAAATTTTCACATATATATAGGTATATAGATAATGAAAGAAGAAGCAAAATTTGTTTTGGTTCTCCATTAGCATTTCTAGACAAACCAATTCAACGGTAAAAATTATGTAAGCATCAACCACTTATAGAATATTATAGTACGCTAGATCTCCAAAATAAGTTGACGGTCACACATAAATAATTAAGAAATTTGTACTAAACCACCAGTTAAATAGAGGAATTTACACTTAACCACCCATTATACAAAAATTTGTTTTAAACCACCAAAAACTCTCATTCCGTTAACAAATAGCCATCCATGAGCTTATTCCGTCAAAAAATCCGTTAAAACCCCTGATTTGACGATTTTGCCCTTAACTGTTCATCTTCTTCTTCACAAAACCCCTTCCATTATATAGACAATCGATTGATTTGAAAACAAAGTTAGACTTGGATGTGTAGTTTGTTTTTGATTTCAAAATTTAATTGAGTGCACCTTTGTTTTCTCATATGTTGTTGATACAAATCTAGATCGCTTTAAATAACTTCTCTGCAAAAATGATATTCTGCTTCTCTTGATTCTGCAAAACCAGATTCCACAGTGAAAGAAAGATCTGCCATGCTAAAACTAAATGTTTCACATCAATGAGATTAGCCTTGCGTTCGTCAATGTGTTTATCCTGGTTGGCTGGCTGCCCTTATCTGGCTTACCTGAGGCATTTCGCATTATGTAAACCCAGTCTTCAATCACCAAGAGATCGTGACAGACATGCTCTGTGTCGTCCGTCTGTGATTTCATGTTTTCTTTCTGTTGTAAACTAGGGTTAAATAGAGTTGTCTTAGATGGGGTTCTTTCTGTTGGCAACGGCTTTCGCAAGCATGGTCTTCCCAGTCCCAAGAGGACCATACAAGAGCACACCTTTCGGGCTACCAAGAAGCTTGCCATACGAGAAAAACTCAGGCCTTTTCAATGGCAGAATCACCAACTCAAACACCGCTTGCTTAATGCTCTCTAATCCTCCAATGAAGTTAAACTCCACATCAATATGAGCAAGATTTATAAGGCGATCACATCCTACTCATTAATTGAAACGGCTCAATTGAATCAACCCCCAATTGGAAAACCACAAACCTTAATTCAACAACAACTGGGGGGAAACGGAAACCCTAAATCCACAATTGGAAACCACAAACCCTAATTCGACAGCAATATAAATCAACAACAATTAGGGGAAATGCAAAACCTAAATCCAGAATTGGAAATTGGAGAGGACAGGGAGGCGATTGAGGGAACAGTGGATGGGGCAGGGAGGGAGTAGGCCGGTGGGAGTCGAAGTTGTGCGGCCAGATCCGAGGGCCGACGAGGGCGGGGGGCGAGCGAGGGTGAAGTGCCGCCGGCGTTGGGCGGGGGGCGAGCTAGGGTAAAGTGCCTCCACCAGTACCATCACTAATTAGGAAGGGGTTTTGTGAAGAAGACGATGAATAGTTAAGGGGAAAATCGTCAAATCATGGATTTTAACGGATTTTTTGACGGAATAAGCTCATGGGTGACTATTTGTTAACGGAATGAGAGTTTTTGGTGGTTTAAAACAAATTTTTGTATAATGGGTGATTAAGTGTAAATTCGCCTATTTAACGGATGGTTTAGTGCAAATTTATCTAAAAAATTATGCATATCTTGTACTAGTTTACTCTCCAAGATTAAATAATCGAGTCTCTAAAATTATGTAAGCTTGTAGAACAACGGAAAATGATCTTTATAGCCTTTTTAGATATAGTCTACTCTCCCAAGATTAAAACACGTATCCTTTGTATATAAAGTAGTAGATTATTTGAATTCCTAACTTTTCAATCTATGATAGCTTCAGGAAAAAGGAGATACATCAATCAAAGAGATGAAATTCATAGCTTCAAGATAAAATTTACTCCAAACCAAAATTTTAAGACAAATCCCTCATCTCCATGAGTTTTCAAAGCTGAATAAAGTTCTTGGGAACCTCCATCTATCTAGCACATTCGTCGGAATGGTAGATGTCACCCGTCGATCTCGAGGCTCACGGTCGCTCTGAGATTGTCGTTCATGCCTTCGTCCGCGTTAGTGCGTTACGAGATCCAATTCCCAGAATTAGGGTTTGCATATATGTTCACCTTGATTAGTTTCACGACATGTTACAATTATTTTGAAATTTAGTGTTTTTTAATTTATAAATCTTAGTCAACAATATTCTAATCTAGTCACCCATATTTATATGTCTAGTCAGCCTATTTAGACTGCCACGTCATCGACTTCATCGGAAATTTTCACCGAAAACAATTTCGTACTACTTTTAACAAATATCATAAGAATTGGTACCAAGATGAGTAAAATTAAAAGTTGGTGTTATTTTGAGTTAATGGGCAAAAGTTGAGATTATTGTCGGTATTGTTTCCAAAACATTTTATGCAAGGAGGAGAGGAGAGGAGAGGAGAAGATTGGAAGAATAGAAGAGTTGTGTTCTCCTTCCATGTGTGTGTGTCATACCACAACCACCCGTCTCATTCGCTCATCTTGGTGTAGTTCGGATCTCATGCATGATGAAACAAATACCCAAAAAAAAAAATGCATCCATTTCTTCTTTGTTTGTAACACGTTTCCACATGATGCATTTTTGGGATGCCTCTTCAAATTTCTAAAATCCAATCATTCATTTTTGTCGCTTGATATGCCTGATTCCCTAGAATCACAAGATCAATCTGGGTACGTTCCTTCACTTTTGGTGCATTTAGGGTTTTTTGCCTGAAAGGAGAATTGTTATTAGTCAATCTAACGATTTAGTTTGTTCCTATAAAATGGGTTCTTTTCAAATTCTTTGCTTGAATTGTGCATTTTGACGAATGATCATGAAGTTCTACGTATTCCAATTGGCAGTTAACTAATTGGCCAGAGGTGGATTAATCTTTACGTTGTCGGCAATTAATTAACTACAATATCAATGATCAGGTCTCTCAGATCAATATCTTTTTAACTAAACAATTTATGCATTTTTTTTTATCACTTAATCTATGGTTATTCATAACTTTGTTGCTTCATATATCCAAGTTACCATCTGCCGAATTCTCATTGTAATCATAAATATGCACTACGTACAATCACTGCTTTGACCGAAAATTAGAGGAAATGAATAATCGATAACCTTCGTGCTTCTTCGGTGACATTGCCACATAATAACTTTGCATTTATAAGCTAACACACAATTTTTCTTTGTGCATTTGTAAAAGTACGTTGTTCTTTTTATGGACTTAGTTCCAAGTTGTTGTTAGTGGTTGAATTTGTAAAGTTAATATGTATTGATTACAGATGGTAAGTGGTAAATCAACTACAGAGAAGCTCAATCTCTCAATTTTATTGTCAAATAATCATAAAACTTCACAAATCAAATTGGTTAATCTTTATTATTAGGGCTTTGAATCAATCATGGATTTTGGATGATTAGCTTCACGTTTATACTTGGTCTCCTTGGGTTGATTCAATAAATATTACTACTACAAAAGCTTATGGGACACATCAAATTACTAATAACCATGATCATACTTGTTTTAGTGAGACTGATGAGAGTAGATCATTCAGATCAAATCAAGACTCGGATCACAAGTGTCATTCAAGTAGACGTCAAACACTTCGTTCTCTCTTTGCTGCCTCATCTTCGGCTGGAGGTATCCAATGTGCCTTCTTGATCATTTATATCCATTTCGTTATGCAACAAAGCAACTTGAATGTCTGTTTTCGATCTTTAGATCTAAGATCCCTTGACACTCGCAAGGATGTCGAGCATGGGAGCTCTCCAAATGGATTCCTTGAAACTTGCAAAAGCGGGGACGAGGCATCAATGAGAAGGGACTCTCAATGTCAAGAGATCCCTTCCAATGAAAAGTCATTCTCTCATTGGAGACAAATCGTCCGACAATGGAAGAATAAATCCGTTAAGCGCTTGGCCACTTTGCCCAAGATGCATGGAAGGAAGGGGAAACGAGAGGAAGATGACGACGTTTATGATAGCATTTCCAACGACAAGTCTTCTTGGAGGGTCTTCTCCTTATCTGAGCTCAATGTTGCAACAAACTGGTTTAGTGAAGGTCCGTTCCTAATGTAAAATCGGTGCTTCTCACTACATCAATCTCTCTTATTATCAGGGTTATATTGGCCTTGTTTGGATTACACTTAATAATGGATTATAATGCACTATCAAATCTACATTTGGTTGTTGTATGTTTCTCTAGAAAGCTTGATTGGAAGAGGTGGTTTCGCTGAGGTGTACAAAGGATGCCTTCCAAATGGGCAACTCATGGCAGTCAAACGGTTGATTAGAGGCAGCCAAGAGGAAGAAAACTCTAGCTTCTTGTCCGAGCTTGGAATCATAGCTCATTTGGATCATCAAAATACCGCAAAACTTATCGGGTATGGAGTTGAAGGAGGAGTTCACCTCGTTCTTCAACTATCTTCACTAGGGAGCCTAGGGTCTCTTCTTCGAGGTTTGCAAAACAACAATTATGAAGATGGTTTTGTTGTGAAACCATTACAAGTCTCTAAATATGTTATAGTTTTAGGTATGTAGCAACTTTCATTTTATGCCTTTTGTAGACTCAAGAAAGGATCTGAATTGGGCTACAAGATATAAGATTGCTCTAGGGATCGCTGACGGGCTCCTTTACCTCCATGAGCACTGTCATAAACGAATAATTCATAGAGATATCAAGTCGGAAAATATTCTTCTTGCGGAGAATTATGAACCTCAGGTAAGGTGATGATGATATTAGCAAGATAATTTGTATTGATTTCTCTTAATAATTCCTTTCGATATCATATCCTATTAGATTTGTGATTTTGGACTTGCATTGTGGTTACCGCGACAACAAACCAGCTATACCGTAACGAGACAAGAGGGTACTTTTGGGTATGTGAAACCTTAATCTAAGACCATGCATTGTAAATGAATATACCACCTTTCAAGCTTCTGAGACGTGACAATAAATATATGGTAGCTACATTGCTCCTGAGTACTTAATGCAAGGGCTTGTGAATGAGAAGACTGATGTCTTTGCCTTTGGTGTGGTGCTTTTGGAGCTAATCACTGGACGTCGAGCACTAGATGATTCAAACAAAAGCATTCTTATATGGGTATGTTTCATATCCTTAATTATTGGAATCTAATTTTATCTTAAAAACAATAATTACAAAAAGACTAGCTGATTTTCACAGGCAAAACCTTTGATGCATAAAAATAACCTCCAGTGTCTAGTTGATCCTATTCTTGGAGACGACTACAATAAGGAAGAGTTGGAACGCGTAGTTTTGACGGCCGCATTATGTGTAGATGCCTCTCAATTCGTTAGGCCTCAAATGAGCCAAGTAAGTACAAAATGACTAACAATTTTAAAATCAGTTTGTTTTTATCATTCATGCATGGTTTTTTTGGTAGGTTAAGGTTCTACTAAGAGGTGATGAGTATGCCCAAGAAATCGGAATGCCACACCTCAAACGAACGTTCTCAGAAGAGTTTTTATACGCGAAAGAATACAACTCAACCAAGTACTTGAATGATCTCAAGCGACATATGAAAGTGGCTTTTGATTCTAACTCAGACACGTCTAGCATCTCACCTCGTACACCCCGAAGTCCCCATGTGTTTTAAGATCATAGACAATGTACTCATAGTTGTACAGATAGATATATAAATATATGTGTACATTTGTTATGCATCAAAGAAACACATAGGAGTAGCGGATGGAGAAACCATTACCTATGTTGGTGTATTGTCTAGGATCTTGATATAAACAATTTTGTCAGCCAAACTAGGTAAGTCTTTGCATTTGTTGGTGTATTTTGCATTTAAGGTTGGAGGATATGGAGGTGATACTCTTCGGTTTTCATCCTAATTAAAAAAGTGCATATTTGACATGAAATTTCAATATAGTGTTCAGACTTTCATCTTGTGATATGATACATTGTGGAACATGGTATGATAAACTGATTTTCTCATGGTGCTCTATAGATATTGTTTGCCCTTCTTCGTTCTAGACTCGATTTGCACTTTTTGTTGGTTGTCTTTTAGGTGGCGTTTGGTATATAATTATGGAAAGGAAAGGGAAAGAAAATGAAACAAATTTGTATAGGAAATAGTGATAATCTTCTCTTTTTTGATGAAAAATGAAAGGAGAGGGGTAATGGTTAGAGGACTATGAGGGAAACCATTACCCCATGTTGAGGGGGTGGAGAGAAGTTGCTCAAGTTTTATATGCAAAATAGAAGAGAGGGGTAATGGTTATCCTTTTAAACAATGAACCATAAACTAAATAATGTCTAGATACATCCCTTAACCATTTCCTTTCCCTCCAAACAAACCAAACGGACCTTAATGTGGTTTGTGATGTTTGATTTCTTTTTCGGTCTTTCTTACATGTATGTGAGTTTTTTGGCCGTCAATTCTTCGATCATCCACTTTACGTCGTGAAATAGAACTCATTCCTGATGAAAAAGGTAAAAGTAATTTTTCTTTTTTTTGGTTGATAAATAAACTTGTAATGTAAATATTTTTTCTTACCCAATGGAAGGAAGTTAACCTCTACCGCCATAATAGTACTTGATATGCGAAACACACCCTTATAGCTAAGTATAAAGTAATACTCTAAGAGCCAGTTTGGTATCCAACGGTGGAAACGGAAACGGAATGGAATGAAATGGAAATAAACCTAGTTTAATTATGGGTCACTATACATTAATTGAAAAAAAAAATTTAATTTTGAATTTTGAAATTTGTGTGTCTAGAGAAGGGATGGAGGGAATGATTGAGGTGTTTTGTTACCCCACCCTTAGATTAGGGAATGATTGAGGTACCACAAGAGTACCGCAAGCCCCCTTGCGGTAGTTTTTGAATGAAAATTGATAGGTGACTCATCATGTATCATGACGCTAATGTGGACTAGGTTCGTTTCCATTCCATTCCATTCCGTTTCCGTTTCCGCCGTTGGATATCAAACGGGCCCTAAATTTATAAACATTTGAGCAGGTGGTCCGACTAATGATATTAAAAAATACAATTGTTTTCGACTATGCTTAGCTTGCCTCTTTAAGTGATGATAACATTGAGATATTATTTATGGAACATGGTGTTGCCTAGGGACAGAGACGGAAATCTAAATCAGAGTAGTCTAAAATAATAATAATAATAAATTGTAACAATGGAGAATTGAACACTCGACCTCACTGTTTTGTTAGACCATCTAGACTACAAGTTCTTCTTGTGAATTAATACTACTAATTTGTATTTATTACCTTAGGGTGGACTGGGATGTGCCTAACTGTTGCCATATTGTCATACACATAGTTGTTATCTAACAGGTTTGTTATATCCCGAAGGATTTGAGAGGAATTAAGAAGGGATTAATTAACAATAAGAAAGAGATAAGGAAAGAAGAAAAAGAGAAGATATAGTCTATCTATAATCTATAATATATATTAAAGTCGAGGAATTTTGAGCCTACACGTTAATTATGGCCCCACTCCATTGAAGAAAATAAAATTCAAAAAAATAAAATAAAGTGTTCTTATTCTTATTAATTGCCAATCATCTATCTTTTTCTTTTTCTAATTTCTATCTTCTTCACCTAATTTCTATTTTTTTCACCTATTTACTAAGACATTCTTTTTTGTAAATCAAAATTATAATTAATTTGTTAAACTTATAAACTTATGTCACTTTGAATTTTTGTTTTTATGTATTTTTATAATCATATACATTCGACATATTTCTTTGTCAATCTTTTTTTTCCCATAAATTTATAAGTTAAGCTGTAGATATCTAAAAATATCTGAAAAATATCTGAAAAATACATAAACTAAAATTTTCTTATTAATTGAATAATACATCAAAACATTATTATCGATCATGTCTCGTATAGGGTACAGGCAATAATCTAGTTCAGAGAAAAGAAAGAAGAAAATAGGAGAGAGATAAAAGTTTCAATTCCTTCATAGATAACCATTAAAGACCAATCTCTGACTTATTAAATGGCAAAATACATGTACGACCACCTGTACTTGTAACTTTTTTGCAAACGGCCACCCCTACTCTGAAATGTTCTATTAGCCACCCGTACTACTATAGCCCTGTTCTATTGGCCACCTGGCGTCCGACGTGAAATCACACGCGCTCGCTTATTATCCACCTGGACGCCATATAAGCTCATTTAATCCTTGTCAATATGCTAGATTGCCACATAAGCTTGCCAGATAACTCATTTAAAACTTTTCAACATAAAAATGCTAATTTAATGAATTAAAAAAAACTCAAAGTCAAATACGGGAAACCAACTGTTGCCACTCTTGTTCATAAGCTTGCCCTCTTTCTTGCTCTACCACATGCGAAAACTGGGAGGGAGATTGAGAGAATAAAAATTGAAGCTAGGGCTGAAGAAAATCACTTGTTCAAGGCTAGGATTGAAGCAAACAACTGGTGGAAGGAGGCGGATTCTTCGCTCGCCATTTCTACAGCTTCATAAGGTTAGTGGAACGTGGGGGTTTTTTGAAAATTTGGGGTTTTGGGTTGCGAAATTCTGGGTTTTGTATTTAGATTAGAGTGTGAATGTTTGTGAGTATTGCAAAGATTGTATGCCTAGCTAGGCTTTGAGCTTTGAGGGTTGCACTCCATGGAATCGATTTACAATCATTAGGGTTTAGGATTTAGACGTGGAGCATCTGGTTTTTGTTTTTGAGTTATTATGTGTTGTTTTGGGGATAGGAATGGCTACGATATATGTGAATGTTGTGTGGCACCATGGTGGGGTGTTTGTAGATGGCCTTAACCCTGAGTATAAGAGCTCGTTTGATCCATTACATATAGAAAAATTTGATACAGATCATTTAAGCATTCCTGAACTTGATTGGTGGGTGAAGCATCTTGGGTATAAATCATGTCTTGGGTTGTACTACAAAGGGAGTGATGATCAAGAATTTAGGGTTATGGATGATACTAGGTTAGTGGAGTTGGGAAACAAATCTAAGGGTGGGGATGAGCTCCACTTCTACATTGAGCATGAGATTAGCCAACCTGATATCATGGAAGATGATGGACAAATAGGAGAATTAAACCCTGATGAGTTGGTTGCATAGATGATTGTGGGAAAGGTCAGTTCTAAACCAATAGTGCTAGATGATGACCTTGTAAAAGGTGGTGAGGTGAGGTGAACTTGGAAGGTGAGAATCAGAAATATGATGATGATGAAGGTGAACAGGTTAACTTGGAAGATGGAAATTAGAGAAATGATGATGATCAAGGTGAAGAGGCTAACTTGGAAGATGGAAATCAAGCTAATGAGATAAGTGTGAGTGAGGCTAGTGATGAGGATTGTAGTGATGATACAGATTCACTAGGTTCACTTGAGATAACAGATGATAGTGAGATAGATGAGGAATTAAAGGAGGTCAGACGTGCAGCCAAAGACCTTAGGGCCCAAAAGAAGGTACACAAGGAGGCTCAAGCAAAGGGGGGGGGTATACCTTTGGGTGAGATTGGGAATGATGAAGGGTATGGAGATTGTGATGAGAATGGGAATGATTACAAGGGAAAAATTGGAGGAGATGAGCCTTACTATGGCTCTGAGTCTAACTACAGCATGGAGAGCTGTGACTTTGAAGAAGAAGGACAGAGAGAAATAAAAAGGAGGAAGAGTAGACATGTTGTGTACAATCCCAACTGTGAGGTTCCAATATGGGAGATGTCCATGGTTTTTGAGAGTGTTGATCAGTTTAAGGAGGTAGTGGCTAAGTATGCTGTGCACAGAGGTGTTAAGATGAAGTTAAGGCCCAATGAGAGAAAGAGGGTTATGGTGCATTGTAAACATGAGGGCTGCAAGTGGTACATGCGTGCTAGTTTTGACAAGGCTTCTCAAAATTTCATGGTCAAGACTTATAGGCCAAGGCATGATTGCAGGAGGTACAACACTAACAAACATTGTAATTCCAAATTCCTTGCAAAAACGTTGGAGGATAGGATCATATCACAGCCTTGGATTAAGTTATGACAAATTCAAGAGATATGTAGAAAGGATTTACAGATGTATGTGGGCATTTCCACAAGTAGAAGAGCAAAACAGAAGATATTGGGAAAGAATATCAGGGATTATAGGGAGGAGTATGCCAAGCTTCATGACTATTTTGATGAGATAAGTAGATCAAACCTAGGGTCCACATGCTTTGTGGTAGTGGATAAAGAAGCTGATCCAAGAAAGGAGACTTTCAAGAGGTTATACACCTGTTTTAATGCACTAAAAATGGGTTGGAAGCAAGGCTATAAGAGGATTATAGGGATTGATATATGGTTGCTTCTTGAAGGGTGCTATTGAGGGCCAGCTTTTTGTGGCAGTTGGGAAGGATGTCAATGGGCAAATGTACCCTATTGCATGGGAAGTGACAGCCAATGAGTCAACCACAACATGGTCCAGGTTCATAAGAGCACTCTAACACGATTTGGAGCTTAGGAGGGGTGAAGGCCTTACCATTGTTTCTGACATGCATCTAGTAAGTACATATTCCATTTAATTTTAGTTACTTATTTGTTATGTTATTATTATAAGTTTTCTCATAGTATCCTAATTTCACGCAAGATATTAGAGCTGCCATACAGAAGGAGCTACTAGAGGCTGAACACAGGTAATGTGCTAGGCACATATATGCCAATTGGGCCAAAAAATGGAATGGGAGGGACAAGAGGAAGAGGTTTTGGGCATCTTGTTGGTCAACTTTCAAGGTTCAGTTGAAGGACAACCTTGAAGCCTTGGAGACATTAGGGGCTGGCACCTCAGAGGACTTTCTTGCCTATGGTAAAGAGGCATTTTGCAAGGCATTCTTCAAAACTGAGGTACAATGTGATGCTTGTGAAAATAATATGTGTGAGACTTTCAATTCATGGATATTGGCTCCTAGACACAAGTCCATTATTACTATGCTTGAGGACATAAGGAGACAAGTCATGACTAGGATATGCAAGATGAATGCCTCTGCAAAAACCTGGATCTGCAACATTGCACCTATGGCATTGCTAAGATTGAAAAAAATAAAGATTTGGCTATGCAATGCAACACATTCTGGAATGGTGATAGAGGTTTTGAGGTGCGAGAAGGTGAGTATGGACACACTGTGGACTTGAAGAAGAATGTGTGCACTTGTAGGTCATGGAAAATAAAGGGTATTCCCTATGCCCACGCCATATGTGTCATAAATCACATGAAAATCAATCCTGATGATTTTGTCACTCATTGGCATAAGAAGCCAACATATCTGAAGGCCTATGCTTTGGTCATTCAACCTGTGTGTGGAATTAAGTTATGGCCATCATCTTCTCACCCTCCTATTAAGCCACCTCCTATTAGAAAGAGAAGGGGCAGGAAGAAGATAAACAGAAGAAAACCAAGGGATGAGCCTAGGAAGTTTGGTAAGATGTCAAGAAAGGGCAGACTAATGACATGTAGCATTTGTAATTCACAAGGTCACAACAAAAAAGGATGCAAGTATAAAGAAGGATCTCAAAACACAACCAATGCTCAATCCAGTTTTGCTTGCCCAAGACCACCTACTCATGCTCAAACCAGTTCTGCTTGACTAAGACCACCAACTCATGCTCAACACACTTAGGTAAATTTTTTAGCATAATTTCATACTTTTATTCCTTGTTCATTGATAAGTACTTACTTTTGCCCTTGAAATAGGAATCTGGCAATGGAGGAAGCCACTCAGAAGCTGCAGCACGTCCAGCCCTTAAAAGAATGAAGAAGTTGGTGGGAAGGGGCAACTACATAAATCCTATCACTGGGGTGAACATTTTCAATGTGAGTACACTTAAATTAAACCAAATCCTTTAAAATGTGAGTACACTTCAACTAATACTATCACTTGTGGTGTTTGATTCTTAACAGCCAGGGCTGCCATCTCAAAAGGTGTTAGGGGCTCCAAGGCCAACAAAGGATGCAAGCCAAAGTGCTACCTTCAAGCTTCCAAAGAAAGGGCTAAAATGGCAAGGAAAACGTGCAGTGAGAAGGAGCCAGTTGAAGGATGCAATGGCCAACCCAGCTCAAGTGCCCAAGAGTAGCCAGACTAGCTCAAACCAGACCCAATAATGTGTAGTTGGAAGTTATGCAAGAATTGAACTTGTGAATTTTTTTGGTAATTATTGTAAGTAAGAATGAAACTTGTTGGTTTTTTGGTAACTAGTGTAAGCAATTCAAGAATGGAACTTGTGGGTTTTTTGGTAACTAGTGTAAGCAAGAATGGATTTGGATGATCTCTGTTTGGTTGTATGGCAGCTTTTCAATGACTATAATGAACATGTGCTTTCGGCAGTTTAAATGTCCTTTATTTGGTTGTTTGGTTGTGACAGTTTATTGCTAAAAACATATTCACTTGGTGTCAAATTTGGTTGAATTATCTTTGTTTTGTTGTTTGGTTATGGCAGCAAGAATTCCCTTTGTTTGGTGTTAAGCAAATGCTGTCAATTTTGGTTGTGGCAGCAAGATTCATTTGGTTGTGGCAGTTCAAGCAAATGTTGTCAAATTTGCATTTGACATTTGCTATCAAGCTGTCACATTTGCAATTGTTGTCATACTCATAAATTTAGACACTTGTTATCATACACATTTGCAAAGTTGGATTTGCAAATGCTGTCAATCACAACAAATTCAAGCATAAGCAATTTAGGCACATGTTGTCAAACTCATGCATCTGTCAAGGACCAATTCAAGCGCAATGTGGCCTAAATTGTTGAGTTCATAATCACACACAAACACGAGCTTAATTCATAATCAAAGCACTACATTCATCATTCCACAATTATTTGCCAAAATACAACTGTTTTAGTACTCAATGCAAACCAAGTTTTGGACCAAAACAACTAACAACAGATTCAACATTCAGGGTTACATTTCACAGTGCTACATTCACAAAAGCAACAGACCATCACACCATTACAATTCCACTACAATTTTCATCACATTATACCCTATGATCATAACCAAAACAAGCAACAACATTTTTGCCTTTTTATTAACCTTGCCAATCTCTGCTTCTTTGTCGTTCACCTTCTTCAAAAGGCCTGCAATTACCTTAGTGGCATGGTCTGACAATGGTGGATCCAACCACATGAAAAAGCCGCAGCCATCCCTTCTCTACATAAAAACACCTCAAACCATCACCAGCAATTCAAGGCTAAACCCTAAACCCTAAATTTTAAAAAGTGAAATCAAATTGAACTCTAAAACCCTAAACCCAAAGACTGAGAATTTGGACTCGTTTTTTTCAAAATCGAACGATTATAGACCTGCAATTAGACATACCTTGTAGTTGGGACACCTGAAGAAACGTCTTCTTGGATTTGCCTTCGTCCAAGCATGCGTAATTGAAGCCGCATCTCCACACCTACAAGTTGGTGCTACGAACTGGCTTTCACCTTCACTTCCAGATTCAAACTCGAATTCCCCATACGTTGCCTTATACCTCTGGAAGAAGCCATCGCAACGCATGTTTGAGGGTGAGAATTGAGTGTGAGAATTGAAGGTGAGATGGCGAGATGGAGAATGAACGAAGAAGATGGGTATTTTTTAAGTTGCTTTTATTTTCATTTTTTTGTTTTGGAAAAATCCATGTCACCAAGTATATCAATATTTCACTTGCAAATGAGAGAGTGAAATGCACGCATTTTGCCACTATGAGCCACGTCGGACTCTAGGTGGCCAATAGAACAGGGCTACAGTAGTACGGGTGGCTAATAGAACATTTTAGAGTAGGGGGCTGTTTGTAAAAAAGTTACAAGTACAAGTGGCCGTACATGTATTTTGCCCTTATTAAATCCTTCAAACACTAGTTCTATTATGGACCCAAAACTAGTGCTACTTACAGGCATTCACAACTATTTTCCTACCGGCCGACACATTCATGCCCAATCATTACAAGGCCCAGCATTAAATGTTGTGAAGCTAACGATAAACTTTGTACTTTAATTAATTTTGGTCCTTTTATAACACAACTTAGGCTTAAAATATATGTAGAAGTTTCAATTCCTTCATGCATAATCATTATAGACAAATCTCTTACTTATTAAATCATTCAAGCGTACACTAATTATAATAAGGACCCAAAAATAGTTTTAATTACAAACATTCATAACTATTTTCCTACTAGGGACACATTCATGCCCAATCATTACAAGACCGAACATAAAACAAATACCACAAACCAAATTAGAAGACAACCTAAAAAATCGAGTTTAAAACGAAGAATGGCAAACAATATAGAGAATCATGAGAAAAACAAATTATTATACCACATCACACAATATTATCATATCACAAGATGTAAGTCTCAAACTCTACCTCAAACCTTAAATACAATATGCATTGATTTTGTTTCCTCCATGAAGCCTACAAGTGAAGCAACAATAGTCTGTCTCCACTATGGGCAATTGCTGCTATGTTTGTTCTGGGTCTTAATGAGGTCATGAAGTTGCTAAGGTGAGCCCCGATCTTAATGCCACTCTAGTCCAATAACATTGAAGCAGATGCCTTTTCTGAAATATAAGAACTTTTTTCTTTCACCCTTCTTATGTGATTAACTGCATATTTTTCCTCATCTAAACACTTTCCAGTGAACATGAACCCTCTTTACCTTCTGGCCCTGTTTGTGATGGATCTGTTCACCAAAGCCTTGTGGATATAGATGGACCTTCCTGCTGAATTTCGGCATGGAACTATGAGTAATAAAACTAGTGAGTATGTTGATTTTGAATGCGTAGTAAATACCTGCAGCTTTCTTATATGAAGATGCTTAAGTTGATGTGATGCCTTTGTGTTGGAGATTCTGGATAGAATTGATGTATATAGTAACTATAGAGACGTTATACTTCTAATTCAAAACTGAAATACAAAGTGAACGTGCAACTCTGTGAGAAAACGAGGATATATGTACTAACATACAAGCTCTATTCTTATGAAAAACAAAGATACTTTTTAAGTTTGCTTTCACTAAGATAGATGATAAAATGTTTTAAGTCTTGATTAATTTTTTGTTGATATGTCCTTTGAATATGCTCTCTTGCAATTGGTTAGGCTTATTTCTATTTCTCCAAGTTCTTCTTATTGTAATGAACCTTCTAAGGCAATTGGTAGAAGAAGATCAAGGCCATCCAAGATCCGATCGAATCGCAAGCCAAAGAGCTCAGTAACGACATTTGTTCATAATATATCAGTATCTTCATCTGAGAGTACCACTGCATCAACCCCTGAATGAACAGATAGAAGGAATATGATCACCATACAAAGTTGTACGTTGATGCAAACACGAAATCCAAAATTGTTGTAGAATGGTCATATATTAAGAGAGATTCGATTCTGTGGGATAGGAGATGGAAGAGTTCGTTTGGTGATCGAAAGCGAGGATTGGCAGATACCTTGGCGAGGAAGTAACAGCCTCTATATGTTGGTAAATGAAAAGGCCGTTGTTATCGTGGGCTTTGCCATTCCCCGTCCAATGTTTCTTGAATTGGCCGAACCATGATTTCTTTTGCTTGGGCGAGCAGTTGTGGGCCGTGCTTAGCTGCCCTGTCAAGTACAATCTAACAGTGTGCAACCCCATGTCGACGACGTACATGGGTGGGGAAACAAGAGGGTTGCCCTCGGCACGCAGCTTTCGTAGCTTTGTCATGCAACTAATGGAGGGCGGTAAGGTTGTAAGGTTGTTGTAGCTGACGTCGAGCTCCACGAGGGAGACGATGAGCCCGAGCGTGTAGGGCAGTTTGTTGAGATAGTTGAAGTTTTGGCTGGTGTTGAGAACTTGGAGGTTGACAAGGCATTCCAAGTCTTGAGGGAGCGATCTGAGGCAGTTGAGCCGCACGTCCAAGGTGTATAGTGTGGTTAGGTAGCGCGTGGAGCGTGGCAGGAACATGATTTGGTTCGAGTTCACCGACAGTTTCTTGAGGTTTATGAGCTCGAGTCCTATGGTTTCAGGTAATGCGGTAAGCTTGTTGAAATTGGCGCTCAGTTCTTCCAACATTCTATACACAATTATCATCAGTGCATATATATAGTAGTTGGGAGGAATATGAAAAAGAACCTACAAAGTATGTATGTATAGTGTATGAATAGAACCTGCAATTCTGGATGCTTGTAGGTAAGGAAGGAAGAAGATTGCCAGAGACGTTGAAAAACTTGAGCTTTGACAAACGGCCAATTGAGTGGGGCAGACTTGTGAGCTGATTTGAGTGCAAGTCTAATGACACCACATTCAACAATCCGGCCATCACAGATTCAGGAATGTTCTGGCCACACACCCAAATGAATTACAGTATAAAACATCCAAATTAGCACGTACAAATTAATTAATTAACGCATGAAATGAAAGCGCATGTATGTACGTACGTACATGGAGGTTATTGTTGGAGAGATCAAGTTTGCAAATGGCGGCAAGGCTGATGGTAGGATGTGGAACATGTTCGAGCGATGATCCACTGAAATCGATTAAGTCTAGTCTCACCATATTATGGCTGATGTCGTCTTCTTTTTCATCTTGGGCAGGGCATCCATTGCATGAAATTGGTCGAGTTAAGGCATCCATTGAAATTGAAGCGTATCGTTGATCATGGTTTTTCATAATAGATGCTCTGTTTGGTTGTCATAGCAAATTTAAAGGATTGAATTCACGAGGACGAGAGCGATAGTTGTGGAGCAACCCATGATGTTGCCTGCAAGTGGCAACACAGCGATCCATAATGGATATGGATGAGACACGTGGAAGTCTGCTATTTGAAGTAATTAACTCGGTGGGCCACACCCAAAATAGAAACCCAGGTTTTCTGCGAGTCAATGCTCTTCCACATCCACTTTCTTTAATTAGAATAAAAATGGAAAGTATCGCCTCCGTGTTCTCCAACTTTAAACACCAAAAACGCCAATAAATGAAAAAAATATATAATTATCTAGCTTGGCTAACAAAAATGTTGTTATATCAAGATCCTATAATTTCACCAAATATTGTTATGAAAATCGAGTAGCGGATGAAGACTTTTATCACCTATGTGTGCCGCATAACACATGTATACATGCATTTATATCTATATGTATAACTACAAGTACATTGTATACGATCTTAAAATACATCGGGTCTTTAGGGTGTGTGGGGTGAGATGCTAGACGAGTCCGAGTTAGAATCAAAAGCCACCTTCATACGTGGTTTGAGATCGATCGTTCAAGTACGTAGTTCATCGCGCGAGCTGTACTCTTTTGTGTATAAAAACACTTATGAGAACGCCCCTTTGGGCGTGACATTCTGATTTCCTGTGCGTACTCATCACCCCTTAGTATTACCATAATCTACCAAAAAACATGCAGTTCATGAAAACAAACTGATTTTAAAAATGCTGGTTATTTACTACTTGCCTGGATCATTTGAGGCCTAAGGAATTGAGAAACATTTACACATAATGCGCTTGTCAAATTATGCATTCCAACTCTTCTTTTTCAAGACTATTCGTCTATACATAACGTGGCTGGCTCATTTGGGACCAGAGTCCACCTACCTTTGGTCCTCAATAACAATGTTTCCATGAGGAACAAAGACACAGAGAAGTGTCCATTGGAGCACTTGATAAAGTTTCGGTACCAACAAACTCCGTCTCAGCCTTCATTAGCGCCACTGAGGGAAAGTCTCAAGCCGGGGGAAAAGTCTTTGATAGCTTTCACCATGGCCACCCTAGAGGCCAGTTATATTTATTGAATATTTATTGTCATATCGTAGTTGTTATCCAAAGGGCATGTTATATCCCGAAGGATTTAAGAGGAATAAGGGGAAGAAAGATATTAGGAAAGAAGAGAAAGAGTATATAGAATTCTGAGAAGAGAAAGAAGAAGATAGGGGAAAAATAAACGGTTTAATTCTTTCATGGATAATCATCATAGACTACTCTCTTATTTATTAAATCCTTCGTTTTAATTACAAACATTCAACTATTTTCCTATTGAGGACACATTCATGCCCAATCATTAATTACAAGGCTCAACATAAAACAAACACCATAAACCAAACTAAAAGACAACCTGCAAATAGAGTCTACAAAGAAGAATGGCTAACAATATAGCGCACCATGACAAAATCAAATTTTTTGGTCGAAACGGTGACATTTGGATGCTTCCCTTGGAGGCTTAACCATTTAACTAGATGTGATAGCCAAATGCAACTAGAGTCGGATCTAATCATTGGTTGCGGAGGAGCGTTTGATATCCAAAAACTACTCAGACCAAGCTACTTGTATACTATTGACTTATGTATCAATTAAAGTGTATTTATCTTCTGCTCCCTAATGTATAGTCGATTTTTTTCCTTAAGCATTTTAGGTTTACTTTCATGCTACAAACCTTGTTGGACTAATTCTCAAACAAAATGGTACACGGTAGCAATTTGTTTCATCCTTGAATGGAACACGGGATGGGCACTCAAGTGTGTGGCTCTAAGATTGTTGTAGTAGATCATAGGTGTAGGGTTTGTGCTTTGGCCAAGTTTTGAATCAAGGATTTTACTCATATTAGTTCAGAAGCGGCATCGGCAAGAGCGTTGTACTCCGCCTCTATTAAAGACCAAGCAACACTGGTTTGTTTTCAAGAGCTCAAAGATATCGGAGTTGAACCAAAGTAAAGCACATACTCATTGGTGGACACATAGTCGTCCTTGTCTCTAGCCCAGACCGCGTCGACAAAGGCATGTAGAATGGGCGGAGACTTGGAAAAGATGTAGATTCCATAATTCCATGTGCCAGTAAGATACCTTAAAAGGCGTTTTCGATTGCCAAATTTGTTGTCGTTGGAGCCTGCATGAATTAGCTTAGCTTGTTGACAACATAGGCCACATCAAGTCCTGTGATGCATAAATATTGGAGGCTCCTAATGACTAATTGGTAGTCCGTTGGAGATGGGAGAGGATCGCCACTTCTCTTGGAGATATTGCTTGTTGTTTAGTGATAGGTTCCACACCTACACCGCAAGTGTACGGGTCGTGTGTAGTATTATCAAGGTGTCGATCTCTAAGACTTAGGTAGCATTGATTGAACCGACAAACAAGTAGCTAGGTCTAAATAGAGCCAAATACGGAGAGGAGGATGAAATTCAAACTAACAAATAGCAATCAACTAGAAGTAGAACAAAGCAAATGACGCAAAGACAATGAGGAAAGACAATCCTAGAGTTAAGGTACTCACCCTATGAACTTATACAACACATTGTAAGCATTCAAGAATCCTGTTTAAACCATGGATTGGAGGCAGTTACCTAATTCCTATGTTTAATCCTATGGAACCAAACAATTATGCCTAGAATACGGTAAATCATCCACTCTCGTGGCTTGACAACCCGGGACTAGGCCCTTTGGGCGCTATAGAGGCTGTAAATCGGGTCAAACCCTCATCCACCGTCGTGGCTTGAGTGAGCAATCCATCTCAAGCCTCTATCGATAGTTGACTGATAGAGGTATTTTAGTCGCCTTAATACCTATCAAAATAATCCGAACAACCCAACTAATGTAGTAGGGAAGTAAGGGTCGATCCCACAGAGACTTGTGTTTTTGTGTATTGAATTTGAATACTCAGATGAATGTAAAACGGGGGGGGGGGTTTGAGTGTTATCCTATCAACTAATAAATTGAACATGCAAAACTAAAGATGATTTATCAAATATGAGAGAAATATGCTTAACCAGTTAATATCCATTGCGAATTCGATTATTGATCATTGATTATCAAAATTCTCTTTTTACCTTAACCAATCTATTGCGGAATGCTAATAACCCAACTTCATGGAATTATTAATCCTACTTCAATTCTAGTTATTAGCCCGACCGGTACTAACAACCCTAATTATCAAATAACCTAGGAGACCTCCTAGATTCAACTTGACAACAGCATTAAGACTCAAGCATCAATAGAAACATGCATTCAGAGCAACCAGATATCCAAATAACATGCGAATGAATTCTCTTCTCCAATCAACTAGTCCTACCAGTCCTAGATTGATTAAAGGTTATACTTATGATCTAATTAATATCTACCGGTAATTAGAAAGATCTAGTTGTAATTCAACCTAGAGATTCAATTAGATGGCCAGTCTAACAAAACCCTAAATCAAACTTATTCAATCAAGCATAGAGAAAACAATCTAGTCAAGGGAAATTAAGAATGATCAAATCTCACAATAATACTTAATTCACAACTTCAATTAACTAGTTAAGGAAAAGAGGTTTAGTTGTTCAAAGACATTGAAAAGCTTACAATTCTTCCAAAGGATTCTTGTTCTTCTCAAGCTTCAACAACAATAATCCTCCAAGTCAAGAGTTATGAGAATATAAACCTAGAAACTAATATCCAAAAATATAACTAAGAGGTTTCTAAAAATAATATCCAAAACAAGTTTCAGCCCAAAAGCCCAAGCCCGTACAAAAATATCACTCTTTGCTGACGCGAGGAGAAACGCGGCCAGACCCAGAAGCGCGGTCGCGCTTTGGCTTGTCTTCCCGCGTTTTCATGCCAGATCCTCAGATGTCGAAGCGCGGCATGGGACTCCAAAGCGCGGTCGCGCTTTCGTGCTTCTGCCCGCGCTTTCAAGCCTGTAGCTCGAGACTTCCAACGACTTTGGGCATTTGATTTCTTCTCTAGTCTTCGTCCATGCACACTCCTTTGGCACCTTCAAGCTCACTTCCAAGTCCACCATCACCATGATCCGGCACTCTATCCCTCATATCTGCAAATACCAACCAAACGAGTGTAGATTCCAAAACTTCCAACACTAAAGCTACACTACGAAATAAAGGAAAATCTACCTAAAAATGCATGAAAAACTAATCAAAACATGTCCTAAATACTACAACCTATATGCTCTATCAAATTCCCCCAAGCTTGAACCTTGCTTGTCCTCAAGCAAGAAATAAAATCAAGATCACACCACAACTAGCAAGTTAAAGCATCCATCTCAATGTCAATCCACATTTCATCAAAAAGTTAAACCTTGACTAAGACATCATTGCACACATGTATGAGAAGCTTTCAAAATCAAATCATTCATCCATTCTAGACCTCACCAAGGTAATGTGTTTTGCACTCTTCACTCAAGTGTTTAAGGGATGTGTGTTTCGCTCAAAATCAACTTTGAAAACTAGACTACCATAGGCTTCCATCAGTGTTCTAAATCTCCACTACGAATGATCAAACACACAACAAAAATCATGAGGACTTTTAAGGGTTGTAATGGGGCCAAGGTATACACAAGTAGGTAGGGAATTATTTGGTCATGTGGTGCTAAAACCGGGAACTAGAACTAGCTAACTACCCAAACTTTAACCACTTCACTTCATATGTTCACCAACTTGATTCACCTTTTCTCCATCACTTTTCTTTATACACTTTTGCTCATTCTTTTCTTTTTCAACTCATTTGAGGTTTTTTTTTTCAACTTGATTTCTCACTTTAATTCACCTCAATCAAACACTTTTTTTTCTTTTCATCATTTTTTTTTCAACTCCTTATCTCTTTTTTTTTCTTCAACTCAACACAAATCCTTTCTTTTCAACCAACTCACCCTAGAACCATCTCCAACTACACAAAAACACCCTAGCTCAATCCTAATACCCGGAAAGGGTCAAGCTCATATAGACTAGGAAAATTTTTGTGGAGCTACAAAATAAGGCTATAGGCTCAAAATTGGGCTATCAAACAAATGATCATGCATAAGGTAGATAAGGATATAATGAGCTAATAAAAATGTCTCAATCATTTTAATGTCATGCATTCAAATCATGTAATGTAGTCTTGAAAAAGATATCTAAACGCAAGTTCTAGAGCTAGCAATCAAAGCGACACACTCAAGAAAAATATGCAAATATGCAATAAAAGGCTCAAAATAATCTCACTAGGCATAAATGTCTAGAACTTCATAAATAATTCAAAATTTCAACTTCCTATGCATGCTCAATCCTATAATCAAGATTAATAACTTAAGAATCATGCTTCAATCCAAGGAAACTTCAACCAACAAGCTAGTCATGGGTTAGATAATACTCTTAACTTAGAGAGACAAATGGTCAAGTAGGGAAATTTGGTTCCTAAAATGCAATGTTTTTGTGATTTTTCAATTTTTCAATTTTTTTGTGATTTTAGATTGATTTTTCATTTTTTTTTTTAATTTTTCAATTTAATCAATGCAAAACTATAATTTAAACATGCAAATGCAACTATATGAATGCAAAGATGAGATGACTCAACAAATAATCTCCTCCCCCAAGCTTAAACTTTACATTGTCCCCAATGTAAAATAAAAGAAAGAAGAAGAAAATACTAACCGAGTCATCCAGATAGCAAGGAAGTGGCATCTACTCCGGTGGTGGTGGGAACTGTTGTGGGTAGCCCGGATATGGATAATACTGATACGCTGGGAATCCACCCTCCTGAGTCCAACCATCCATGCGAGTGTGAAGCTGATAAAGCTGCTCGTCGTG
Source organism: Polygonum aviculare (assembly GCA_934048045.1). Taxonomy (NCBI): domain Eukaryota; kingdom Viridiplantae; phylum Streptophyta; class Magnoliopsida; order Caryophyllales; family Polygonaceae; genus Polygonum; species Polygonum aviculare. The sequence continues at coordinate 10,926,220 of OW204023.1, read as the reverse complement.
GTACTGTCGGTAGTGGTCCATCCTCTGCTCCTGGTAATCAAATCTCTGATCCACATGGGCCCTGAACTGAGTCATCTGTGTGGTGAGCCCTCCCATCATGCTCACCAACTGGTCAAATTGGCCCTGAGGATAACCACCAACACCCTGAACATCCTCTGCATCAGCATCCTCATCCTGATCACGAATCTCTGGCTCAAGCTCCTCCTCAGCAATAAAATCCTCATCACCCTCAGAATCATCATCAGCGGTAGCCTCATCCTCAGACTCCTCAACAGCCCTCTGCACCCGACGCCTCTTGCCCCGATGGCTCTCAACTACCTCAAGCGGGAGATCACCATCCCGAGGAGTGATCATCCAAGTAGCAGCATGATCTCGTCCGATTGCTAAGACAACTCTCTGCGCATCCGGAAGCTGCATCACCCTCTTGGTGTCTCCGATCGTCCAGTAATAGTGACCAGAGTGGAAATGCAGGGCACCCATCTTGTTGAAGAAAGCGAAGTCCATCGGTGCAGGTTCAATCCTCCCGCCAAACCGAGTCAAATCAAGCTGGTAATACAGAGCCAAAACAGTGACAAGGGCTCCAATAGTGATCGGTCCTGTACCCTTCCTGCTGATGTGAGCCAGATTGTTCATAAGGACTGCACCATAGTTCACCCTCCTCCTCTCTAAGAACGCAGCCAAGAGCATCACATCTTTCCTTGGGGCATTACCCTCTCCTTCTCCCCTTCCTGTAATAGAAAGAGCATAATATCGCTGCAGCACACGGAGTACAGGGAGTGTAAGAGAAGACGCTTTTGCTCTAGAGGCCTTGTACTCTTCCTTGCCTGTCATACTCTGCCACTGAGAATCACCGAGCCAATAAGCTTGGCTTTCCCATCTCTCCACATGCTCACCAGGACTAGAGAAACCAAATGCTGCATTGACCTCATTTAGCGCGATTCTCCTTCCCACTCCCCCAAGCTGGAAGGTGCACTCCCCCACTTTGGAATTTGCCCCGGAAAGAATATGCGTGTCCAGAGTGCTCAGAAACTCCAACACAAGACCCTTGTATGCAGGCTGCTGTAGCCGGAGAAAATCTCTCAAGTGCTGGTCGTTCTCACATTTCCTAAGCTCATCCTTCGACCCCAATTCTGTCAGAAAGTCCCAATCCAAGTACCAAGGAGCATGTATTGGTCGTTTATGGAGGAGCCTGAATCGCTCAAAGTGCACAGGGTCGCTCAAACTGAACCCAAAATCAGATGGGGTCACCTCCCCTACAACCGTAGGCGGAGAGAGATGAGCCCGGGGGCGAGTAGAAGATGAATTGGGACGAGCGGACTGTGGGCGGGCACGAGAAGATGAAGCCTTAGAAGAGCCTCTACGGGTTGTTGGACGAGGAGGCATTCTGTACCTGTTCCTGCACAACAAATCAACAAAACAACACCACAAGCAAATTTGATTGTCCCGGCAAGGACAATCTCTCAACAATCCAACAACGATCCAACAATGGAGCAAATAATACTCTCAAACACTCTCTTCCCCCACTACCTAGGTTAGTTTAGGCAAAATCAATCACAATTCAAATTTCACAAGAACAAGCAAAGAAATCAAGGAATCATGCTAGAATCATGCAAAGGAACTAACAAGTAGCAATTAATCATGCAAAATTGAGTTGAAATTGACAAATCTAGAGAAATTAGGCAAAACCTAGGTCTAGAATTTCAAGCTCAAAAATCACAAATTAATCAAGGAAAAGAGGAGAGTAGAGAAGAGATTACTTGATGATTGATGAAGAGGAGTGGATTAGGGAGAAGAATCACTTGATTTGGTGTTGTTTGGAGCTTGGAGTGTGCAACAATGGAGGGAGGCTCGAGTTCTTGAAGAGAGAGGTCGCGTTTTGCTGATGAAGAATGAGGGAAAGAAAGGGCCGGCAGAGTTTTTAACTCGTGCTGTGAGAGAACGGAAGCGCGGGCTGGCGCGAGAACGCGGCCGCGTTTCTAATCGCTTGCCCGCGGTTCTGAGGATGAGTTTCAGGAGACGAAACGCGGTATGTGGCTGGAAAACGCGGGCGCGCTTTGGCGATCCATCCCGCGTTTTTGGACCTGTACGCCGGGCTGAAAAACACACAACAAAGACAAAAAAAAACAACAAAACAAAACTACCCTATACTAATACGAATCTAACACTAAAAATCAAAAATAACTATCCTAATGCTTGGGATGCCTCCCAAGAAGCGCTTGGTTAACGTCGCTAGCTCGACGGTCCGCTGCTCATGTCGCTGGCTCGGGTTCCTGTAAAGTCGTTTCGTCAAGTATAGCATTGCTAAACCCATCGAAATAAGGCTTCAATCTCTGGCCATTCACTTTAAAGGTGGAGTGAGTAGTACTATCGTAGACGTCAACCGCTCCATGTGGATATGTGTGCGCCACAACGAATGGTCCCGTCCATCTCGACCTCAGTTTTCCTGGAAAAAGCTTAAGACGAGATTGATATAACAGAACTTTGTCTCCAACTTTGAAGTGCTTGCGCCAAATATGTTTGTCATGCCAAGCTTTGGTCTTCTCTTTATAGATGGCGGTATTGTCATAGGCTTCCATCCTTAGCTCCTCTAGCTCCTGCAACTGTAGCTTCCTTAATGCACCAGCCTCATCCAATTTCATGCTACAATGATTAACCGCCCAATATGCTTTGTGTTGGATCTCCACTGGAAGATGACATGCCTTACCAAACACCAACCGAAAAGGATACATTCCAATCGGTGTTTTGTAAGCTGTCCTATAGGCCCAAAGTGCATCATCTAACCGGATACTCCAATCCTTCCGGTTTGGTGACACCGTCTTCTCAAGAATGAACTTGACCTCTCGGTTGGACACCTCGGCTTGACCATTTGTTTGGGGGTGGTACGCTGTAGAGACGCAGTGTGTGACCTGGTACTTCCTCAAAAGTGCACTCACCGTCTTGTTACAAAAATGAGTTCTTTTATCACTAATCAAAGCTCTAGGGATCCCAAATCTGTTAAAGATGTGAGTCTTCAAGAAATCTGCCACAACTCGGGAATCATCAGTACGGGTGGCCTTCGCTTCCACCCACTTGGAAACATAGTCCACCGCTAACAAAATATAATAGTTCCCAAAAGAGTTAGGAAAAGGTCCCATGAAATCAATGCCCCAAACATCAAAAACTTCACAAAAAATCATGGGAGATTGGGACATCTCATCTTTCTGGGATATATTCCCGACTCGTTGGCATCGGTCACAGGATTTACAAAAGGCGTTTGCATCACGAAAGATGGTAGGCCAATAAAATCTTGCATGCAACACCTTCCTAGCAGTCTTTCTAGCGCTAAAATGCCCCCCACAAGCATATCAATGACAAAAGGTCAAAACAGAGGTTACCTCATTCTCGGGAAGACATCTACGAATGACCTGATCTGCACAATGCTTCCAAAGATATGGATCATCCCACACATAGTACCTTGCTTCACTCTTAAGCTTGTCTCTTTGGGCTTTGGTCAAGACCGATAGAAGCTCACCCGCAGCGAGAAAATTCACCAAATCTGCATACCAAGGCTGAACAACACGCACTGCGAACAAGGTATCATCCGGGAATTCTTCACGAATAGGTGAAACTGGTAGACCGCTCTCCCCTTCACATGTCAAGCGACTAAGGTGATCCGCTACCACATTCTCAGCCCCCTTCTTGTCCTTGATCTCAATGTTGAACTCACTCAACAACAAGATCCATCGTATCAATCGGGGCTTAGCTTCCTTCTTCGTCAACAAGTAACGAAGGGCTGCATGATCGGTGTATACAATCACCTTGGTCCCTAGCAAGTAAGACCGAAATTTCTCCAAAGCAAACACCACCGCCAATAACTCCTTCTAAGGTGGTGTAGTAGTTCCTCTGCGCCTCATTCAGAGTCATGGAGGCATAGTGGATCACATGAGACGCCTTCCCAACCTTTTGCCCCAATACCGCCCCCACTGCATAGTCACTTGCATCACACATGATCTCAAAAGGTAGAGACCAATCCGGGGCTTGGATAATAGGAGCGGTGGTGAGACGCAATTTCAACTCATCAAAAGCTTTCTTGCACCCATCACCAAAATCAAAGGATGTCTCCTTCTTGAGTAAATCACATAGAGGTGAAGCTGTCTTTGAAAAGTCCTTAATGAACCTGCGATAGAAACCTGCATGGCCAAGAAAAGAACGCACTTCGCGGACATTAGTAGGATAAGGCAAGGATTGAGTTACTTCAATCTTTGCCTTATCGACCTCAATACCCCTAGCGGACACTATATGACCTAATACTATTCCTTGTTCAACCATGAAGTGACATTTTTCAGAATTTAGAACAAGATTAGTATCCTTACATCTTTTAAGCACAAGTGTCAAGTGATTTAAACAAGAATCAAAGTCATCCCCATGTACGGTGAAATCATCCATGAAAACCTCAATGAAATGCTCTATGTATTCGGAAAAGATACTAACCATACACCTTTGGAAAGTGGCAGGCGCGTTACACAACCCAAATGGCATCCTTCGGTAAGCGAAAGTACCAAACGGGCAAGTGAACGTTGTCTTCTCTTGATCTTCGGGTGCAATGGCTATTTGGAAATATCCGGAATATCCATCCAAAAAGCAATAGAAAGGGCGATTAGCAAGTCGCTCGAGCATTTGATCAATGAAGGGCAAGGGAAAGTGATCCTTCCGAGTAACCGCATTAAGCTTGCGGTAATCGATGCACACACGCCACCCGGTTTGGATCCTGGTGGGAATCAATTCACCTTGCTCGTTTTCCTTGACTGTAATACCGCCCTTCTTGGGAACAACTTGGGTAAGGCTCACCCACTAACTGTCAGAGATGGGGTATATCATGCCTGCTTGGAGAAGTTTGAGAACCTCCTTCTTCACCACCTCCATCATTGGCGGATTCAACCTCCTTTGAGGTTGTCTTGAGGGCTTTGCTTCATCCTCCAATAAGATTCTATGCATACATGTAGAGGGACTAATTCCTTTTATGTCTGCAATAGTCCATCCTATGGCGGTTTTATGCTCCCTCAAAACCTCAATCAACCGGTGTTCTTGATCTTTCGTGAGTTTGTTAGAAATGATCACCGGTAAGGTCTCTCCATCACCAAGGAAGGCATATTTAAGATGATCCGGAAGTTGCTTCAACTCTATCACTGAGGCCTGCACAACAGAAGGAACAAGCTGCTCGCTTGGCAAGGTTAGTAGCATGGGCTTGGAGCCCGGTGGTAAGAGTGGACGCTCATAGTGAGTGTTCAACTCAGCCACAATTTCCTGCAGGTTAGCGTTAAGCTCAAAATCCAACATGTTGTTCACCAAAGAATTTTCAAGAGCAGATTGTAACTCATGCATGCCATTCACATTAAAGTTTTCTTGAACAAGAGGTTCAATCACATCAATTGCACACAAAGAGTTCACATCAGCAAGGTATTTCATAGCATCATAGATATTGTACTCTACCCTTTCCCCATCAAATTCCATGGTGAGAGATCCACTACAAACATCAATCCTAGTATTAGCTGTCTTCAAGAAAGGTCTACCCAAAAGAATAGGTGAGGCATGCTTATCATGTTCCATATCTAGCACATAAAAGTCAGCAGGGAAAATCAATTTATCAACCATAACAAGCACATCTTCAACTATACCCTTAGGATACACATTAGATCTATCAGCTAATTGGATCACAACTCTAGTATCATGCAAAGGTCCAAGCTCAAGAGATTTGTACAAAGAATAAGGGATAACATTGATGGAAGCACCCAAATCTAGCATGGCCTTATCAATTTTTGTTTCACCAATCACACATGGGATAGTGAACATACCTGGATCTCCGCATTTCTTGGGCGTACACCTTTGAAACACAGTTGAGATGTGTTCACTCACTTTGACCTTCTATTGTCCCTTTAGCTTTTGAGTTCTCTTGATTGTGCAGAGCTCCTTCAAGAACTTAGCATAGCGAGGAATACTTTTGATGAGTGTGAGTAGCGGGATGTTGACCTCTCACTTGCTAAATGTCTCGAAGAGCTCCTTGTCATTCTCAAGCTTTCGGGTCCGTTTGAGAGCCTCTGGAAAAGGTGGAAGTGAAATATGAGGTGTCGGTGAAGACTCGGGAGAAGACTTGGGAGAAATCGCCTCTGCGATCGGAAACGCGGGCTGGATCGAGAACTCGGGCGCGCTTTCGCCTGTCGTTGGCCGCGTTTCGGAACCTGAAGCTCGGGCGGAGAAGTGCGGGCTACCACTTGGAAACGCGGGCGCGTTTTGGGATGTACTTGCCCGCGTTTCTGGGGATTCGTCCCAGGAGGCGTAGCGCGGGGTGGTGCCGGAAAACGCGGGCGCGTTTTGACTGTCTTGCCCGAGTTTTCGTAGCTGAACACCCGAATTAGAGATCTCTCCTGCGTCCTCTTCTTCCAAGGGCTTATCTTCTTGTGTAGCATGAGGAGCTTTTCCCGGGGCATCTTCAAGCACTTTACCACATCGTAAAGTTATGGCATTCACATTTTGTCTCGGGTTGAGCTCGGTTTGAGACGGCAGTTTACCAGAATCCTTGGCCTCCAACTTGCTTACAGCATTAGCAATTTGGCTCACCTGCTTCTCCAAATTTTGGACACTTGACTTGGTCTCCTGCTGAAATTGGGTCATGGAACCTTGTATCGTAGTCACACTCTGAGCAAGAGCTCGAATCATGTCCTCTGTTGACATCGAGTTTGAATCAGGTGCTTGAGGCTTCGTATTGAAAGGGGGACTGTAAGCAGGTAGACCACCTTGTTGATTGTACTGCTGCTGCTGATTGGAATTTCCATATCGAAGGCTAGGATGATCCCTCCATCCAGGATTGTAAGTATTAGAGAAGGGATCATATCTCTGCTTTTGTGGACCATATCCACCCATTGCATTAACTTCAGCTTGCGGCTCCTGGAGTGTAGGGCAAGCATCTGTTGGGTGCATAACATCTAAGCAGATTCCACATGCCTTAACCTGCTGTTTCCCACCAGACATTGTGAGCTGCTTCACCATATTCTTCAGCTCTGAAACTTCCTCATGCAAAGATGACTGAGTAACTGCAGAATTAACTGATCTGGTAGACTTGTTGAATTGCCGTGAACCTTCAGATAGCTCATCAAACAGTTGGAACGCTCCTGCGGGGGTCTTATTAAGGATGTAACCCCCACAAGCAGCATTAACCATTCTCCTCTCATCATCCAGAAGACCTCCAAAGAGATACAAGATGAGATCCTCGTCAGAATAACCATGATAAGGACAGCTAGCAATCAACCTTTTGAACCGCTCATAATACTCGTACAAGGTCTCAGTAGGTGCCTACTTAATATTACTGATGCTCTTCTTGATGTTGTTAGACCTCGTAGCTGGGAAGTATTTCTCCAAGAATGCTTTCTTCATCTTGTGCCAGGTGTCAATACTCCCAGGTGCCAGATAGTAGAACCAGTCATTGGCTGAATCCTTGAGCGAGAAAGGAAAATCCCTCAGCTTGATCTGATCCTCGGTAACCTCTCTAGGCTTCATGCTTGAGCAGACTGCATGAAACTCACTTAGGTGTTTATTAGGGTCTTCTCCACTCAACCCATGAAACTTGGGAAAAAGGATGATCAACCCCGACTTCAGCTCAAAATTGACTCCGTCGGCCTGCTCAGGGAATTGCACCGCCAACGGTTGTTGGGTCCGATCCGGTGCAGTCAGCTGCCTCAAAGTCTGTGCCACAGCATCCAGATTACCGTCACCCATCTCGTCAGACTCAGATTCAAAAGCAAAAGGCAGCTCGTGAAAGGAATTGCGAATCTCCTTCCTCAACCTGAATAAAGTCCTGTCAATATCTGAATCAAACAACAAGGGTGAAGAGTTAGTAGCACGGGTATGAACCATATGACAGGTTCATACCAGACAAAGTAAACAAATTAAATACACAAAGACGACGAAGTCCCCGGCAACGGCGCCAATTTGATAAAGGTATTTTAGTCACCTTAATACCTATCAAAATAATCCGAACAACCCAACTAATGTAGTAGGGAAGTAAGGGTCGATCCCACAGAGACTTGTGTTTTTGTGTATTGAATTTGAATTTCAAATGAATGTAAAACGGGGGTTTTTTGAGTGTTATCCTTTCAACTAATAAATTGAACATGCAAAACTAAAGATGATTTATCAAATATGAGAGAAATATGCTTAACTAGTTAATAACCATTGCGAATTCGATTATTGATCATTGATTATCAAAATTCTCTTTTTACCTTGACCAATCTACTGCGGAATGCTAATAACCCAACTTCATGGAATTATTAATCCTACTTCAATTCTAGTTATTAGCCCGACCGGTACTAACAACCCTAATTATCAAATAACCTAGGAGACCTCCTAGATTCAACTTGACAACAGCATTAAGACTCAAGCATCAATAGAAACATGCATTCAGAGCAACCAGATATCCAAATAACATGCGAATGAATTCTCTTCTCTAATCAACTAGTCCTACCAGTCCTAGATTGATTAAAGGTTCTACTTATGATCTAATTAACACCTACCGGTAATTAGAAATATCTAGTTGTAATTCAACCTAGAGATTCAATTAGATGGCCAGTCTAACAAAACCTTAAATCAAACTTATTCAATCAAGCATATAGAAAACAATCTAGTCAAGGGAAATTAAGAATGATCAAATCTCACAATAATACTTAATTCACAACTTCAATTAACTAGTTAAGCAAAAGAGGTTTAGTTGTTCAAAGACATTGAAAAGCTTACAATTCTTCCAAAGGATTCTTGTTCTTCTCAAGCTTCAACAACAATAATCCTCCAAGTCAAGAGTTATGAGAATATAAACCTAGAAACTAATATCCAAAAATATAACTAAGAGGTTTCTAAAAATAATATCCAAAACAAGTTTCAGCCCAAAAGCCCAAGCCCGTACAAAAATATCACTCTTTGCTGACGCGAGGAGAAACGCGGCCAAACCCAGAAGCGCGGTCGCGCTTTGGCTTGTCTTCCCGCGTTTTCACGCCAGATCCTCAAATGTCGAAGCGCGGCATGGGACTCTAAAGCTCGGTCGCGCTTTCGTGCTTCTACCCGCGCTTTCAAGCCTGTAGCTCGAGACTTCCAACGACTTTGGGCATTTGATTTCTTCTCTAGCCTTCGTCCATGCACACTCCTTTGGCACCTTCAAGCTCACTTCCAAGTCCACCATCACCATGATCCGGCACTCGATCCCTCATATCTGCAAATACCAACCAAACGAGTGTAGATTCCGAAACTTCCAACACTAAAGCTACACTACGAAATAAAGGAAAATCTACCTAAAAATGCATGAAAAACTAATCAAAACATGTCCTAAATACTACAACCTATATGCTCTATCATTGATCCTCTTCCAATCAATTCTAATATCAAAGGATTCTCAATCATTCAATCCTAGAGTTCAAGTGGGAGATAAGGTCTCTCAACACAAACCCCACACCTCACTTCTTATTAACAATCTAACCTCTCGGTCGCAATCATCAATAAGGCTCAAATCACAATCAATTTGGCATTAAGCACATAGGATTGAAACAAACCACATCAAATCTCAATTCATGCAAGCAATCCAAAGTTCTACCTAGAATCCATGGAGCTCTCCCCAAACCCTAGGATTTAGGACTCTAACAAGACATGGAAAATAAGAGAAATGAAGAAGAGAGAAGGAAAATCATACCAAAGTTCATTCTATTGATTGAAAAGGGTAACAATCTCCAACAACTATCTTCAAATCTCCAAACACAAAAGTGAACTTTAATGGAAAAGCCTAAGGTGTAAATTGGGAAAAATCCCCAAAGGGGGAAAAGAAGATTCCTCTAATGAGGAAGGATAGGGTATTTATACAAAAACCACAAAAGGAAAAGACCTAAAAGAGGAAGACAGGACGTCATCGCGAGACCCGGGCCACTACCCGGCCCGTGACCCGGCCGGGTACGAGGTTGGAAACCGCCACAAGACACACGCTGAAAACAAGGTTGTGACCCGAGTCGTGACCCGGCCGGGTCACACGACCCGGCCGGGTCAAAGCTTGTATGTTGTGTTTTTGCTTCGACCTTGCCCGCGTCAGGACTTGGATGCCGCGGGTCTGGTGATGTCCGCGTTTTTAGGTAGATTTCCAAGGTCTAGATAGGTTGGTTTAAGTTGATTTTCGTAGTTGAGTCATGTGTTTTTGAGTCTTTTTGCATGAGTTTTCGTATTTCCTTGAGATTTGGAAACTACGCACTTTTGTGTCGTTTTGTAGGTATTTTGGAGCTTGAAGACGAGTTTGGAACAAGACTTGGAGAGGATGGACGAGTCAAGAGGAAGATCTCAAGAGGAAGAGCTAAGGAGAAGAGCTTAAAAGAGCAAAGTCAAGGAGGAAAGTGAAGAAAATCGACCCCAAGATCGAGCCCAAGGAGGTCGATATCGAGCCACTTGACCAAACTTAGAGCGCAAGGAAAACAAGCCTCAGGATCGACCCTTAAGGGGTCGATATCGACCCTCCATGAGGTCGATCAAACTTGACCAAACTTGTTCCGGATTATATTGTCAAGTTTCCTAGTTTGTATTTTAGGAAGGTGTTTTGTTTGTGTTTCCTAGTTAGATTAGGACTCCTTTTTGTCTATAAAAGGAGGTTGAACCTATAGTTTTGATTCATGCCATGCTATGCTTTGGATTCAAGATTCATACCTTTGGATTCTTTGCTAGGGAGAAGACTTGGAGAGCAAGTTTGAGGTTTGTAAGAATTGTTCTTTGGTTTTTAGTTGAATTGAAGTTTGGTTTAATCATGTCTTCTTTTTCTTCTTCTTCCTTGTTCTTCTTTGCTATGTGTGAGTAGTCCTTTAAGTTCTAGGGTTGGGCAAAAACCCAACACAATCATGCATGTTTAAAACTCGAATTCATGACTTGAATGCTTGATGATCATATCTACCATATCTTGTGCTTAATCCTTGGTGAAAATTGAGGCATGTTTAGTAATTAACCCTAGCGAAAGTGAAAAGTTAGTTGCTTGATTATATCTAATAGGTTTATTTGCGAAAGTTGATATTCCTAGGTTGAAGGATAGGTAGAAAGTTGTTTGATTCGCGAAAGTTGATTGAATAGCTTGAATTGTTTGCGAAAGTTAACTTTTCTATGATCTAGATTGCAAGATAGTTGTGAATTCTTGTTAAAAGCATGTATGGTTGTTGTTGTCGTAGCCTTTGCCCTAGGATTTACCTTTTAGATTGATTAAAGTTCGTGTCTTTTGCTTTGATTTCAACTCCCTCCATCGTATTCGAGTTAGTTGTTCGTGATTGTGTGTTTCTTGTGTGATTCGTGTGTCTAGCTCTCAGGATCGACCCCCCTAGGGTCGAGATCGACCCTCTTTTGGGTCGAGCCTGAAGTCGTTTTGCCCCTTGTTTTCTTGCTTTTCGTAGTTATCGACTAAACTTAGCATTAATCTCACTCCCGTGGACGATCCTGACTTCGCTATACTCAGCGGGGTCTTGAATATAAATTTATTTGTTCGAGAAACCCTTCAACATCTGGCCTTCTCGCTTCGTCGTCTTGCACTCTTGGCTCGGCTTTTGGTTTGCTTCTTTTGGTGTTTCTACGGGCTTCTTCTTGACTCCTTCTTCGAGCTTTTGGACTTCATGGATCTCTCCTTGATCCTCATCTTGATCTCAATCATCGAATTCTCCTCCATTTTATCTTAAAAACACACAAACAAGGCGTAGAGTCCAAACCAAGAGACTAAACCAAAAACAACTAAAACTCTAGCCTAAAATAGAGTAAAGCAAACCAAAACATAATCAAACATGATCTAAAATGCATCTTAGGCATGCACTAAATGCAAGTCATCATTTACATTGGAGTAGAGACCGGCTTCATGTCATTCATGTCGGTTTTTATGAGAAGGTCTTGCACGTATTTCCTTTAGGAGAGAAAAATGCCATTAGACGAGGAAACAATTCCACACTGGTTTATTTTCTAGAGCTCCAAGATATCTCAGTTGAACCAAAGTAAAGCACATACTCATTGGTGGACACATAGTCGTCCTTGTCTCCAGCCCAATCCGCGTCGACAAAGGCATGTAGAATGGCCGGAGACTTGGAAGAGATGTAGATTCCATAATTCCATGTGCTAGCAAGATACCTTTAGAGGCGTTTTCGGTTGCCAAATGTGTTGTCATTGGAGCCTACATGCATTAGCTTAGCTTGTTGACAGCATAGGCCACATCAAGTCCTGTGATGCATAGATATTGGAGTCTCCTAATGACTGATCAGTAGTCCGTTGGAGAGGGGAGAAGATCGCCACTTCTCTTGGAGATATTGCTTGTTGTTTGGATTGGAGTAGAGACCGGCTTTGTGTCACTCATGTCCGTTTTGATGAGAAGGTCTTGCACATATTTCCTTTAGGAGAGAAAAATGCCATTTAGATGAGGAAACACTTCCACCCAAAGAAAGTACTCAAGGGACCCATGATCTTTGAGAGCAAAAGTGGTTCAGAGTGCTCGAACAAATTGGTCAGCAATGCTTCAAGAGCTTCCTGTGAGGATAATGTCGTCTACATACACACGTAGATGGATCAATGTATCATGATAGTGATAAATGAATATCGAAGCATTGGAGACGGATTTTTGAAAATCGTTTTTGAGAAGATGATGTCGCAACTCATGGTACTAGGCTCGTGGTGCTTGTTTAAGGCTATCGAGGGCCTTATGTAACTTGCCAACGTTGTTTGGCTTGTTAATGTTCACAAAACCAGAGGGTTGTATGACGAACAAATCTTCTTGAAGATTGCCTTGAAGGAAGGCATTGTTAATATTGAGCTACCTAAGACAACTTTCTTTGGACACGATAAGAGTGAGAACAACACGAACCGTGACCGGGTTGATGGCTGGGTTGAATGTCTTGGTGTAGTCACATTCGGGTCTTTGATGAAACCCATTTTGGTGACTAACCGAGCATTGTATTGATCCAATGAGCCATATTATAGATACTTGAGCTAAAAGACCCACTTGAAACCTACAACGTCTCGATCTGATGAAGGAGGTATGAGTGACCAAGTTTTCTTGGAACAAAGGGATTTGAATTCATCCTCTTGGAAATGGGTTGTGACTAGCAAGTCCCGAATTAGCTCGCCTCCAGCATACTCAACACATGAACAATCACAAAATTGATCCGGCAAGTTTTACTACATCATTTATTTGCCTACCCCAAAGACTCCACTCGATGATATCTCTCCACTCTCATTGAATACCTCTACGGTACAAAAAACTGATGAGGCCATTGGTTTGATGTACACATGCTTGCCACATATCACTTTATTTACACTTGTATAATTACATTGTTAAGGCCTATATATAGGAGGGGTTGGCTCGAGGGAGGGAATTCTCGGTTTTTTGTTCATTCAATCCGAATCAAATCGATGACAATTTCGAGAATCCTCACTGGCGCCTTCCATGGGAATTTCTCACACCTAGAAAGGCTTGATCACCGAGTTAATCGAAGGGGGTGAATCGGTTCGCAATCCATGGAAGAATAAATTGATCAATTAGCATCAAAGGGAAGAATTTAAAAATACATCGTTGTTTAATTTGACGCCTAAATCTATATATTTTATACCATGAAGTTTTAAAGTCTGAGAGTTTGCATGCTCAATCTACAATGTTTTTTCTTTTTACTTTCCAAGGTAATGAACGAATGAAGCAAAAGAAAAGGTGTTGAGCCTACTCTAGAGGATTAAAGGGCTGGCCTCGACCCAATAATTATCTCTGGATGCTACGGCTATTGATGAGCCTTAGTGAAGGAAGAGGAGGGGAAAACAAGAAGGTCATCGGCTTTTCTTCGAGGAACTTCAAAGCCTAAAACTTAGGACTACTAGTTTTTTGAAATTATTCGATATCATGGTATAGGACCCTGTAGAATGGCTCAAAATGATGTGGTCGAGCGTATTGTAAACCCTACCCATTTAAGGGGTCATTCCCAACTTAATAAAAAGGGATGTATTTCGGGTGGTGGGATGGTTGATTGAGTAACAACTCGGCTCCACCTCATATGTGCGTGTGCGCTCCTAATTATTTATGCTTATCGTCGTGTATTGAGTCTTAATTGGATAAAGGTCTAACTATTTATCAAGCATGATGACCTGCTTTGCAATTTAAACACCCTCATGGTGCACCCATTTCCCTCGCCCAAGGGGCTCGAGAATGTCGTCACTACGAGTTGATTCTACCACAGTGGTAGCCATTCCCTAGGCCCTTCCCTCCGAGCTCGGGGCTTAGAGACGTCGCCCCATCATTTGTAAGAATTGGCCCCTCCCTCCGAGCTTTGGGCTCGGAGACATCGCCCTATCATTTGGAAGAATCGGCCCTTCCCTCCGAGCTTAGGGCTCGGAGACATCGTCCCAATATTTGGAAGAATCAACCCTTCCTTCCGAGCTTGGGGCTCGGAGATGTCGCCCCATCATTTGGAAGAATCGGTCCTTTCCTTCGAGCTTGGGGCTCGGAGACGTCGCCTCATCATCTGAAGAATCAACCCCTCCCTCTGAGCCCCATGCTCGGAGACGTCACCTCATCGTTTGAAAGAATCGGCCCTTCCCTCCGAGCTTGGGGCTCGGAGACGTTGCCCCATCATTTGGAAGAATCGGCCCTTCCCTCCAAGCTTGGGACTCGAAGATGTCGCCCCATCATTTGGAAGAATCGGCACCTCCCTCCAAGCTTGGGGCTCGGGGACATCGCCCCATCATTTGGAAGAATCATGCCTTCCTTATGAGCTTGGGGCTCGGAGATGACGCCTCATCATTTGAAGAATCAGCCCTTCCTTCCATGATTGGGGCTTAGAGATGTCACCTCATAATTTGTAGAATCGGTGTTCCCTCTCAGCTTGGGGCTTGGAGACGTCGCCTCATCATTTGAAGAATCAACACTTTTCTTTGAGCAAGGGGCTCAGAGACGTTACTTCGAGATTTGAAGGACCAACCTTTCCCTCCGAGCCTGGGGGGTCAAAGACATCGCCTTATCATTTGAATAAATTGAGTTTTCCTCTTAGCCCAGGCTTGGAGACGTCGCATTGTAGATCGAAGAATCCGCACTACCCTACGAGCTTAGGGCTTAGAGATATCGTCTCATTATCCGAAAATTGACTAAGTTCCTCCAACTCAAAGAGTTTGAAGAGGTTATCAATATTGCTTGCAAAGTCAAGCTGTCCGATATGTCCCTCAATTTTGAGTAGCTTACAAGATACGATTGTGTTGCCGTCTCTTCAAAGTGCTGACTAAGTTCGTTCTTTTCTTTCAAACCCTGGTCAATCAAAAGATCACCAAGGACTTGTGGGGCTATGACAAGTCCCGAATTTGCTCGCCCCCGACATACTCAACGATGAACAATCACGAAATTGACGCGACAAGTTTTGATACATCATTTATGTGCATACCCCACAAAGACTTGACTCGACGATATCTTTCCGGTCTCATCGAATACCTCTATAATACAAATAAGTTATGAGGCCATTGAATTGATGTACGCATGCTTGCCAGTTGTCACTTGATTTACACTTGCATAGAGGAGGAGGGGACCGGCTCGGTGGAAGCGATTCTCGGTTTTTTTTCATTCGATCCGAATCAATCGAAAACAATTTCGAATATCGCTAGTGACATGGGCGACGTCGTAGCAAAACTGACAACAACTTTTGAAGGGTTTCGGGGCTGATTCTTGTCACTTTTGGGAATTAGGGTTTGAAGGGCGAGGTTGATTATTGTTTTGCGGAAGCAAGTTTTGTGGTGGTTGAGGAGGCGGATTGTTGTGTTGCCAAGAGGGTGAGTTAGTCGACCCTTTGTTCTTCTTTCCAGACTTGGCATGGGTTATTAGGGAGGTTGTTGGAGCACCTTCGTTGGAGCTCTCCATCTTAAGATCGATCTCTTTCAACCTAATCCTCTCATGAATAACGGATTGATAATAGGGGTTAAGTCCTTTTAGGACATATTCGGTGAGATCGCCTTGATTGAACGGGGCACCAAGAGAGGCAAGGAGATCAACCAAGCATTTTACGTTTTACATGTAGTCGTCAATGAAGGAGCTGCCTTTTTTGTGTGCTTGCAACTTCTTGTTGAGTTGCTTTTTGTGGCCTCTTGAAGCAGTGGTATAATGCTTGAGGAGGTCCCAAAAATCTTGGAACTTCCCTCTTGTGTGATAAGGTTAATTGACGACTTCATCCGACGAAGTGCCTAGGAGAGCCGAATGAAGGAGTTGGTCTAGTCTCTCCCACATTTGGAAACTAGGGTTTGGGACCCGGATGTTTTGGTCATTGACAATGGTGGCTAAAGGGTGTGAATGGGAGCCATCAACGAAGTCAAAAAGACCATGACCCTTGAGGGTGACTAGCATTTGGTTCACATTGATGAGAATAAAAGCTTTTGTGGACTCAAACAGATTCAGGAGAGTCGATGATTGATTTGCCATATATATTGAGTTTGTCGTGGGGACTATGAAACTC
The DNA here is from genome assembly GCA_934048045.1 of Polygonum aviculare. Classification (NCBI taxonomy): domain Eukaryota; kingdom Viridiplantae; phylum Streptophyta; class Magnoliopsida; order Caryophyllales; family Polygonaceae; genus Polygonum; species Polygonum aviculare. Next base: position 10,909,736 of record OW204023.1, on the reverse strand, counting down.
TGATACCATATAGAGATTATGAGATTGTGAAAACAGTCGTTAACTTTTATTAATGGAAAAGCAGAGCTTTATACAAGAACAGCTTGCAGACATCCTAACAAAGCCGTTACTCACACCACGTTTTCAACAACTAGCTACCAAACTCGGACTCTCTACTGAATGTCCAGTTTGAGGGGGTATATTTTTTTTTGAATTAAAGGGTAATTTTATAAACTTAAAACGGGAACAAAATTGCTAGCTCGGCTAGCTATTTACAGTCTCACCACACTCCAATCTCTCCAAGTAATTCCTAGCTGCTCTAGACTTAGGTTTGAACCAAGCCTTACAACAATTCCTAACTGATTCGCTCTACTTTGTATAGGTTAACTCTTGTATTTTAGGGCTATATTGAGTGTGTTTAGGTTAGAGTTGTGCGTAATTGTAATATCTAGGCCGAAGACACAAGAATTCAAGAACCAAGAGTTTTAAGGCGTTTTGAGTTGTCTGCGCGACACCACTTGCTTGCGAAGACCATATCTGGAGCTACAGATGTCGGATTGAGCTGATTCCGGTGCCATAGGAAAGCTAACTTCAAGGGATTCAATTCATCTTTTTACACCGAAGTCAGATTCCAAGCAGAAGATGGTGAAAACAGCCTCAAAAGTGACACCAGAGGTTCTGTCCCGATACCGCGACCGCGGCCTGGCCGACGCGCCCGCGGTGGTCGCCGAAACCGACTTGTTGTCCTCTGTTGTAAAAGCGCGGGTGCGGTGGGAGCGACGCGGCCGCGGTGATGCCGGATCCGAAGCGGGCCGAAATCTTTCTATCTTGTCTCCTTTTCTATCTTTTGCCTCTTTCCTTATCTATCTCGTGGAGCTTGTTCCTTGGGCTATATAAGGAGGAGTCCTTCCTAGGTTTTATTCATTCACATTCACATTCATAATTCAATTCTTCTTTAGATTAATTATGGAGAGCTAGTCTCCTTGGGTTTGTTCAAGGGAGAAGCTCTGATGTATGAACTCGTGAGATTTTGGTAATTGATTTCTATCCTTTGGTTGATATTGATTCTCTTGTGCTTCATCTTATGAATGTTTATTGTTTCTTTAGGGTCATGAACCTATTGAATTGATTGATGTTCTATTGTTTGATTTAGGATTGGTTGTTGTCTATGCATCTTTCCTATTTCTCGAAACAACTCTATTCTAGGACCGTGGACTAGTTTAGGGAAGAGTATTCATTGGTTAAATTGTGCATGAGACTCGTAGCTTGATTGCATGATTTGATTTCCTAATATCCTTGTTCTCTATGCTAATTCTAGGTTAAGCGTCCTTGCCTAGGTTTATAGAATTGCTTGGACCGTGGACTTGCGATTGTTAATGATCAGGATAGGAATTAACCATAGGTGTGAATGAAATTAATGGATAAATCTATGATCGAGGGATTATATCATGAGTGGATCTTTTGAATGAACTTGTCTATATATCACTTGTTTCCCATATTTGTATGTTTGTTTATTTGTTTGTTCTTTGTTTCTTAGAATAGTTTAGTTTAGATCTTTCTCCTAAATCCCCCTTTCTTTAGTTGATAATTGTATTAATACTAGATACCATAGTTCTCTTGGGTTCGACCCCTTACTTGCATGCTATACTAGTTTGTAGTTTGGGTTATTTTATCTTTGATTTTGGCACGACGACTTTAGTCGAGTCAAATTTTGGCGCCGTTGCCGGGGAATCTTTGGTTTCGTTCTAGTATTAATATTTTTATTGACTTTGTGTGGACCTATCTTACGGTCCACACTTGTATATTCTGATGCCTTTCTATGAGTTTAAGCAGTTACAGGGTGAGCCATTCTGTCACTATTTTGAGAGAGTTCTAGATGAGGCAATTGACCTAACTGCTCGTGGAGTCTATGTCTGTGCGTATGATCTGAGCCTAGAAATCCGTAGTGGCATGACATTGGAGATGCAGGAAGAGGTATATTGCAGGACTGAGAAAGGATATGCCAAATTGAGACCTGAGAAGGAATTATTTGAAATTTTCATGGCCATGTTCGACGAGAGTCGGTTGCTGCAGGACAAGCTTAATGCCGGACAGCTTTCTGACCAAGAACCGCGCCCGCGCCCGCGGTTCCGATGCAGAAACGGAGGATTTCTCCCTGGAGGAAAACCGTGACCGCGGCCCACAAACCGCGCCCGCGGCCCCCGAGGAGATCGGTCCACCGGTTCTTCATGGCGATCCTGTCTTCACCGACAATGTTCCGTGTCCGGTTGTAAAGCTCGATTACCCTATCTCAATGCCTGAGGGGCTCCCCATGCTCGAGTTCATATGGCAGAAAGAGTCCACTCAGGATGACGAGACCACAGAAGAAGAGGATTGGGCAATATTTAGTGAATCCCTAGATGGTTTGGAGCAAGTGGAGGTTCGAGATATTGCATTGGAGACTTCGCCCCCGATTTTGATAGATCAAGCTTCCGAGCCTGAGCCTGAGGAGGAACGATATGTAATGACAGAAGAGGAGTATTTCCTTCAGTATGGTGACTCCTGGAGTGACAACGACGAGCCTGATGACTCGCCGAAGGAGCCAGATGCTGTTATAGAAATTTCTTCTTCACCGTCAGAAACTTTCGTATTCCCTTCCATGAGGATTCCTGAGAACTTTGATGAGGATCATAGAAGATGGATGCCTTGCTGCCCTGACAAGCCACCAGCTGAAGAACAACCTTCTATGACACTGGAGGAGTTGAATGAGCTATTTGATAGGAAACTCCGAGATATGCACTTGGCAATCGAGTTAAAAATGAGGGAGATTTCCGAGAAGATCAATGTTACTCCTCAAGCACTGGTGACTGTAAGTGCTGTGTCACTGGAGAGTGGACGAGAGTTGGGCATAACGAATGACGCTCCTGTTGCTATTCTGCGACCGCGTTAGGCAGACCGCGACCGCGGGATCCCTACAGAAACTCACGACGATCTCTCAGCGGATGATCCGCGACCGCAGCCACCATACCGCGACCGCGGTACCGACGCAGGAACGGAGGAGCTGCCCTTGGACGAGTGCCGCGACCGCGGCTCACAAACCGCGCCCGCGGCCCCTAAAGAAGTTGTTCCGCCACCTTCCCTCCACGAGGGTTTTGTCAATGATCCCTATATCCTTTATTTTACTTCTCCTCTCTCCTTTGATCCTTGTTTTGTTCTGGCATGTCAATCTTTTGTTAAGGATTCAATTTTTGAGCATGATAGGGTAGTTGATGACTTCTCTTATTTTTTATTTGATAAAAGTGATAACCTAATTAGGAGATTTGCATGCTTTGATAAATACTTTGAAAAATCACATAAATCACCTAATTGGTTTCACTCTAGAAAATCTCACCCTAACTGCTCAAGCATGTTTGATAGGTTAAAAAGAAGTTTGAATTATTTCTTATGTCTTGTTAATTTGTCAACATGTTACTTGTCCTGTTGTAAGATAGCTGTGCAGGACTTTGATTTGATGCTCAGGGCATTGACGATGTCCGATCATGAAGACGTCGAGCTAACGACGTTAAACAATAGCGCTGCTTGGGAGGCAACCCAAGGCTTAGATAGATTGTTTTTCCATTCCTAGCTTAGGTTTACTCTCGTTTTTCGGACTAATGTGCAGGTACTAGGTCCGAAAGGACACGCCTGGCGTGAAACCGCGCCCGCGCCCGCGATGGATCGTCAGCACGCCCCGACGAACAGGTACTAGCCCGTGCTCGTGGCAACCATACTGCGTCTCGGTTTTAGCTCGTTTTTTTCAAAAAAAAAAAAGAAAAAAAAAAGAGGACTTCTTGGTCCCATTCTACCTCTATATTTTCCATCCATCTATATCCATTCTATCCATCTTCTATCTTTCCACCTTCTATTTCTTGTTTCCATCCATCTTTGTACTCTCCATTCTTTGGCTATGTGTAAAGCCTAAGTATGGGGGAGCTTTGTTTCCCCGAGAGTTTTCTTCTCCACGGCTCGAGTTCGAGTATTGATCCATCTTCCAAGAAGACGAGCCAAGATACGAAGGTTCCCTACACATCACGTTTTTCGAGACGAAGTCAAGACATTGTTCTTGCACGAGACCCGCGCCCGCGCTTCATCAGCCGCGCCCGCGGTGACCCCTGATGATGACTCCGCTCTCTGCATCAATTCCGCGCCCGCGCCCATGGTGTCGCGCCCGCGGTTAGCCACCAGATCGGAAATACGAGGTGTTTCTTTCTACCACATATGAAGAGTTCTTCCATTCCACCTCTCTTCATCGTTTGTGAGTCTTCTGATTACCTTTCTCCTTGCTTATATCCTTTCTCTTTGCTTCATTGAGGACAATGAAGGATTTAAGTATGGGGGAAGGAGTACTCGCATTCGCTTATCCTAGTTAGCTTAGGATCATTCTTGCTTGGGGACTTTGGGGCTTCATTGTTAGATTTGGGTAGATCCTAGGTTGCTCTCTTTCATCGTTTTAGAGCTTGAGTGTTATATCATGTTGTGAGGTGTGTGTTTGAGCTTCATTGTTTTATGCTCATGATTTCTCTATATTTTTGGGTTCTGGGTTGTGAGTTGAGTGTTTTTATCTTCCCTTGTATTTCCTGAGATCTTAGATGTGCTTATATGTCATATTCGTTTTGAGCTTACTCGAGGACGAGCAAGATCTAAGTATGGGGAATTTGATTCGCTCTACTTTGTATAGGTTAACTCTTGTATTTTAGGGCTATATTGAGTGTGTTTAGGTTAGAGTTGTGCGTAATTGTAATATCTAGGCCGAAGACACAAGAATTCAAGAACCAAGAGTTTTAAGGCGTTTTGAGCTGTCTGCGCGACACCACTTGCTTGCGAAGACCATATCTGGAGCTACAGATGTCGGATTGAACTGATTCCAGTGCCATTGGAAAGCTAACTTCAAGGGATTCAATTCATCTTTTTACACCGAAGTCAGATTCCAAGCGGAAGATGGTGAAAACAGCCTCCGAAGTGACACCAGAGGTTCTGTCCCGATACCGCGACCGCGGCCTGACCGACGCGCCCGCGGTGGTCGCCGAGACCGACTTGTTGTCCTCTGTTGTAAAAGCGCGGGCGCGGTGGGAGCGACGCGGCCGCGGTGATGCCGGATCCGAAGCGGGCCGAAATCTTTCTATCTTGTTTCCTTTTCTATCTTTTGCCTCTTTCCTTATCTATCTCGTGGAGCTTGTTCCTTGGGCTATATAAGGAGGAGTCCTTCCTAGGTTTTATTCATTCACATTCACATTCATAATTCAATTCTTCTTTAGTTTAATTATGGAGAGCTAGTCTCCTTGGGTTTGTTCAAGGGAGAAGCTCTGATGTATGAACTCGTGAGATTTTGGTAATTGATTTCTATCCTTTAGTTGATATTGATTCTCTTGTGCTTCATCTTATGAATGTTTATTGTTTCTTTAGGGTCATGAACCTATTGAATTGATTGATGTTCTATTGTTTGATTTAGGATTGGTTGTTGTCTATGCATCTTTCCTATTTCTCGAAACAACTCTATTCTAGGACCGTGGACTAGTTTAGGGAAGAGTATTCATTGGTTAAATTGTGCATGAGACTCGTAGCTTGATTGCATGATTTGATTTCCTAATATCCTTGTTCTCTATGCTAATTCTAGGTTAAGCGTCTTTGCCTAGGGTTATAAAATTGCTTGGACCGTGAACTTGCGATTGTTAATGATCAGGATAGGAATTAACCATAGGTGTGAATGAAATCAATGGATAAATCTATGATCGAGGGATTATATCATGAGTGGATCTTTTGAATGAACTTGTCTATATATCACTTGTTTCCCATATTTGTATGTTTGTTTATTTGTTTGTTCTTTGTTTCTTAGAATAGTTTAGTTTAGATCTTTCTCCTAAATCCCCCTTTCTTTAGTTGATAATTGTATTAATACTAGATATCATAGTTCTCTTGGGTTCGACCCCTTACTTGCATGCTATACTAGTTTGTAGTTTGGGTTATTTTATCTTTGATCTTGGCACGACGACTTTAGTCGAGTCAAATTTTGGCGCCGTTGCCGGGGAATCTTTGGTTTCGTTATAGTATTAATATTTTTATTGACTTTGTGTGGACCTATCTTACGGTCCACACTTGTATATTCTGATGCCTTTCTATGAGTTTAAGCAGTTACAGGGTGAGCCATTCTGTGACTATTTTGAGAGAGTTCTAGATGAGGCAATTGACCTAACTGCCCGTGGAGTCTATGTCTGTGCGTATGATCTGAGCCTAGAAATCCGTAGTGGCATGACATTGGAGATGCAAGAAGAGGTATATTGCAGGACTGAGAAAGGATATGCCAAATTGAGACCTGAGAAGGAATTATTTGAAATTTTCATGGCCATGTTCGACGAGAGTCGGTTGCTGCAGGACAAGCTTAATGCCGGACAGCTTTCTGACCAAGAACCGCGACCGCGCCCGCGGTTCCGATGCAGAAACGGAGGATTTCTCCCTGGAGGAAAACCGTGACCGCGGCCCACAAACCGCGCCCGCGGCCCCCGAGGAGATCGGTCCACCGGTTCTTCATGGCGATCCTGTCTTCACCGACAATGTTCCGTGTCCGGTTGTAAAGCTCGATTACCCTATCTCAATGCCTGAGGGGCTCCCCATGCTCGAGTTCATATGGCAGAAAGAGTCCACTCAGGATGACGAGACCACAGAAGAAGAGGATTGGGCAATATTTAGTGAATCCCTAGATGGTTTGGAGCAAGTGGAGGTTCGAGATATTGCATTGGAGACTTCGCCCCCGATTTTGATAGATCAAGCTTCCGAGCCTGAGCCTGAGGAGGAACGATATGTAATGACAGAAGAGGAGTATTTCCTTCAGTATGGTGACTCCTGGAGTGACAACGACGAGCCTGATGACTCGCCGAAGGAGCCAGATGCTGTTATAGAAATTTCTTCTTCACCGTCAGAAACTTTCGTATTCCCTTCCATGAGGATTCCTGAGAACTTTGATGAGGATCATAGAAGATGGATGCCTTGCTGCCCTGACAAGCCACCAGCTGAAGAACAACCTTCTATGACACTGGAGGAGTTGAATGAGCTATTTGATAGGAAACTCCGAGATATGCACTTGGCAATCGAGTTAAAAATGAGGGAGATTTCCGAGAAGATCAATGTTACTCCTCAAGCACTGGTGACTGTAAGTGCTGTGTCACTGGAGAGTGGACGAGAGTTGGGCATAACGAATGACGCTCCTGTTGCTATTCTGCGACCGCGTTAGGCAGACCGCGACCGCGGGATCCCTACAGAAACTCACGACGATCTCTCAGCGGATGATCCGCGACCGCAGCCACCATACCGCGACCGCGGTACCGACGCAGGAACGGAGGAGCTGCCCTTGGACGAGTGCCGCGACCGCGGCTCACAAACCGCGCCCGCGGCCCCTAAAGAAGTTGTTCCGCCACCTTCCCTCCACGAGGGTTTTGTCAATGATCCCTATATCCTTTATTTTACTTCTCCTCTCTCCTTTGATCCTTGTTTTGTTCTGGCATGTCAATCTTTTGTTAAGGATTCAATTTTTGAGCATGATAGGGTAGTTGATGACTTCTCTTATTTTTTATTTGATAAAAGTGATAACCTAATTAGGAGATTTGCATGCTTTGATAAATACTTTGAAAAATCACATAAATCACCTAATTGGTTTCACTCTAGAAAATCTCACCCTAACTGCTCAAGCATGTTTGATAGGTTAAAAAGAAGTTTGAATTATTTCTTATGTCTTGTTAATTTGTCAACATGTTACTTGTCCTGTTGTAAGATAGTTGTGCAGGACTTTGATTTGATGCTCAGGGCATTGAGGATGTCCGATCATGAAGACGTCGAGCTAACGACGTTAAACAATAGCGCTGCTTGGGAGGCAACCCAAGGCTTAGATAGATTGTTTTTCCATTCCTAGCTTAGGTTTACTCTCATTTTCGGACTAATGTGCAGGTACTAGGTCCGAAAGGACACGCCTGGCGTGAAACCGCGCCCGCGCCCCCTTGGCCGCGCCCGCGATGGATCGTCAGCGCGCCCCGACGAACAGGTACTAGCCCGTGCTCGTGGCAACCATACTGCGTCTCGGTTTTAGCTCGTTTTTTCAAAAAAAAAAAAAGAAAAAAAAAGAAGAAGAAAAAGAAGAAGAAAAAAAAAGAAAAAAAAAGAGGACTTCTTGGTCCCATTCTACCTCTATATTTTCCATCCATCTATATCCATTCTATCCATCTTCTATCTTTCCACCTTCTATTTCTTGTTTCCATCCATCTTTGTACTCTCCATTCTTTGGCTATGTGTAAAGCCTAAGTATGGGGGAGCTTTGTTTCCCCGAGAGTTTTCTTCTCCACGGCTCGAGTTCGAGTATTGATCCATCTTCCAAGAAGACGAGCCAAGATACGAAGGTTCCCTACACATCATGTTTTTCGAGACGAAGTCAAGACATTGTTCTTGCACGAGACCCGCGCCCGCGCTTCATCAGCCGCGCCCGCGGTGACCCCTGATGATGACTCCGCTCTCTGCATCAATTCCGCGCCCGCGCCCATGGTGTCGCGCCCGCGGTTAGCCACCAGATCGGAAATACGAGGTATTTCTTTCTACCACATATGAAGAGTTCTTCCATTCCACCTCTCTTCATCGTTTGTGAGTCTTCTGATTACCTTTCTCCTTGCTTATATCCTTTCTCTTTGCTTCATTGAGGACAATGAAGGATTTAAGTATGGGGGAAGGAGTACTCGCATTCGCTTATCCTAGTTAGCTTAGTTAGCTATTTGCTTCAGATTTTTGGATTTTCTTCTTTTCATGGAGCACTTGCACCATATTTTTTGCATAGTAAAGAAAGAAAGAAAAATAAAAAGATAGAAAAAGCCATAAAAATTTGAAAAAAGGCATATAAATCATGGGATGAGTCGAAAACCCGAAAGGGCGGCTCAGGTAATAAGCAGGTAACCCGGACCAGCATTAGGTTGGGGTAATATGAGGTTCATGAGAGTTGTGAGTTCTTTTGTGAGCACACCTTTTAAAAAATGAAAAGAGCGGTTAGGTGAAAACCCAAAAGGGTGCCTAAGCAGAATTGAGCGGTAAAATTTGAGTGTTTAGGATCATTCTTGCTTGGGGACTTTGGGGCTTCATTGTTAGATTTGGGTAGATCCTAGGTTGCTCTCTTTCATCTTTTTAGAGCTCGAGTGTTATATCATGTTGTGAGGTGTGTGTTTGAGCTTCATTGTTTTATGCTCATGATTTCTCTATATTTTGGGGTTCTGGGTTGTGAGTTGAGTGTTTTTATCTTCCCTTGTATTTCCTGAGATCTTAGATGTGCTTATATGTCATATTCGTTTTGAGCTTACTCGAGGACGAGCAAGATCTAAGTATGGGGGAATTTGATTCGCTCTACTTTGTATAGGTTAACTCTTGTATTTTAGGGCTATATTGAGTGTGTTTAGGTTAGAGTTGTGCGTAATTGTAATATCTAGGCCGAAGACACAAGAATTCAAGAACCAAGAGTTTTAAGGCGTTTTGAGCTGTCTGCGCGACACCACTTGCTTGCGAAGACCATATCTGGAGCTACAGATGTCGGATTGAACTGATTCCAGTGCCATTGGAAAGCTAACTTCAAGGGATTCAATTCATCTTTTTACACCGAAGTCAGATTCCAAGCGGAAGATGGTGAAAACAGCCTCCGAAGTGACACCAGAGGTTCTGTCCCGATACCGCGACCGCGGCCTGACCGACGCGCCCGCGGTGGTCGCCGAGACCGACTTGTTGTCCTCTGTTGTAAAAGCGCGGGCGCGGTGGGAGCGACGCGGCCGCGGTGATGCCGGATCCGAAGCGGGCCGAAATCTTTCTATCTTGTTTCCTTTTCTATCTTTTGCCTCTTTCCTTATCTATCTCGTGGAGCTTGTTCCTTGGGCTATATAAGGAGGAGTCCTTCCTAGGTTTTATTCATTCACATTCACATTCATAATTCAATTCTTCTTTAGTTTAATTATGGAGAGCTAGTCTCCTTGGGTTTGTTCAAGGGAGAAGCTCTGATGTATGAACTCGTGAGATTTTGGTAATTGATTTCTATCCTTTGGTTGATATTGATTCTCTTGTGCTTCATCTTATGAATGTTTATTGTTTCTTTAGGGTCATGAACCTATTGAATTGATTGATGTTCTATTGTTTGATTTAGGATTGGTTGTTGTCTATGCATCTTTCCTATTTCTCGAAACAACTCTATTCTAGAACCGTGGACTAGTTTAGGGAAGAGTATTCATTGGTTAAATTGTGCATGAGACTCGTAGCTTGATTGCATGATTTGATTTCCTAATATCCTTGTTCTCTATGCTAATTCTAGGTTAAGCGTCCTTGCCTAGGGTTATAGAATTGCTTGGACCGTGGACTTGCGATTGTTAATGATCAGGATAGGAATTAACCATAGGTGTGAATGAAATCAATGGATAAATCTATGATCGAGGGATTATATCATGAGTGGATCTTTTGAATGAACTTGTCTATATATCACTCGTTTCCCATATTTGTATGTTTGTTTATTTGTTTGTTCTTTGTTTCTTAGAATAGTTTAGTTTAGATCTTTCTCCTAAATCCCCCTTTCTTTAGTTGATAATTGTATTAATACTAGATACCATAGTTCTCTTGTGTTCGGCCCCTTACTTGCATGCTATACTAGTTTGTAGTTTGGGTTATTTTATCTTTGATCTTGGCACGACGACTTTAGCCGAGCCACTAACATGCCTAATACAATAGGCCTTGCAATCCTCAACACTGGTATACTTATTCTCAAACACCACTAGATTCCTGACTTTCCAAATGAAAAACATAACAGTGCAATGGCAGTGACTCCAAAGGCTGAACGCAATCGAATACTTATCCTTGAAAGATGCTGATTGAGTGATCCAATCTTCAAGATTGCTGCTTCTTCTACCAATTCGTGCCCAAACCAAGACACCAGAGAGAACTTTAGCTGAGAATGGGCATTCGAACCACAGATGGTTATGGGTTTCTTGCTGCTGAGCATGGCAGAGCACACAAGAGTCGTCGCTTGATAAGCCCCATTGCTTGAGCTGGGATTTCGTCCTTGTTCCTCCACTGATTGTTTTCCAAGCATTGAACGCCACACGCGGCGTGTTAAGCTTGTGCCAGATCTGGTCAGCCCAAGCAACGACGCTACCCCTGTTTCTCAGACTCTCATACAGCCCTTTGGAATCAAATTTACCCTGCCTGGCAATAATGATCGAAGGCTCGCTGTTGCTATTCAAAGAGGCGTTGAATTCATTCCTCAAACTCAGAACCGACTTCCACAGTGAGCTGTCAGAAGATTTACATTCCACAGCCCAAATACTAGTGCCCCTAAGGTGATGATCATGCACCCAACACCGCCAGATGGACTCGGTATCATTAGAGGCATCAAAAATTAGCTCAGCCATGTTCGTTTTGTTCCAAGCCACCAAGTCCTTAAGCCCCAGCCCCCCTTCACTCTTCGGCCTGCAAACTCTATGCCAAGCTATAGGGGCTTTCGAACCACTGTTGTTGCCGTCCCACAGGAAGCTCCTAAGAACCTGGTTAATGTCAGCAATCGTCGATTTAGGGAGGAGAAAAATCTTGAGCCAATATTGTATAGTACCATTGAGCACTGCTCGAATGATTTCTAGCCTCCCCGCGTAAGACAAATGACGGGCAGCCCAAGCATTCGCCTTTCTACGCAGTTTGAGGGGGTATATTGAATATGAGTCACGTGTGTTTTGTGTTATATCATTAGGATATTCTTGTTAGGCAAAATCAGATCTCCTAATATATAGCAACTGGATGTATGCAGCTCTTCCTTGTATAAAGCTCTGCTTTTCCATTAATAAAAGTTAACGGCTGTTTTCACAATCTCATATTCTCTATACATAATACTAGATTAGGCAATACATTTATCCTCAATACAATATGCATGAACCTCGATCTATCGGTCAGTAGAAGTTTAATAAAAATACCTATATATAAAATCTACGGAGTATTACCTAAAACTCACCAAAAAATATAGTTTTTTTTTTTGGTCGAACAAAAAAATATAATTATTATGTAATATGAATTTATGCAAATTTTATACTGTGATCAGATTTTTTTTAAAAAAACCTGTGCTTCAATTTTAATAAGTTAAATTCATGACTCAATTAACTGTCTAAATGGTCTAATATAATGGTAATTCAATCTGAAGTTCACATGAAAGGAGGCTGTTAATTCTGGGTTTGCTTCTCTCGTTCATCTACTAATTAATAGTCGTTAGTGGTCTGTATGGCGGTAGACTTGTCAAGGCGATACACCATATATATAGATCCATCCTTGTTGGTCCCTATTGTTGCTGTAACAAGTTGCTGGTCTTAATCTGTAATGGTCCACATTGTACATGTTGTAGATTGTAAATCGATAGTCCAAAAACAATATGGATTTGGTTTCTTGTATACTTTCTCCATGTTCTGTAACTACAATTTCTTTCACACCCAAAAAGAGGGTAAAAAAATGCATGCAAAATGGAATAAAAAATGGTTATCTAGCTTTGGCCTGGTGGTTTATCTGTTGACAATACAATTCTTGGAATGATTTGCACAAAATCACAAATCTAGCGTTGCCCATGTTACCAAGTAAACAGGTACGTCCCTCTCAATGTCTGAATAAATTAAATGTATGGGATATGCCCATCTTATTATAGTCAAGGCTTATAGATCTCCTGTTGAAATTGTTGAATACAGTCATTTCAAAGAAAATCATTTCTTCTTCTTCTTCTTTTTCTTTTTCTTTTTCTTTTTTTTTGGGTTTTATCATGATGGGGAGATCGATCAGATTCTCTTGGCCCAATAATTGGGTCCATATATATTGCCTATATAACCCACAAGCCACATATGAGTACTTTGAAATTTTGTAGTATTAATTGTTTCAATCCTTACATTACAACATAAACGTCAAAATGACTTTACATGCTGTCTTAATTAATTAGCACAAGATTTTTTGGGGTTTGGCTACGGGTTGGTCCCCTAATCTCAAGGACTTGACTTATAAAGATGTAATGATATTAATTATAAGGGTCCACGTACGTGAATTATTGGACTGCTATTCATATGACATGTTTTCATTGCATGACTTATACGTATATGTTTACATCACTCTCATTCGCACTCACAATATATTCGTATAAAGTTTGCATACCTAGCTTAGTAGCTAGCTAGAATGAATAGATGAAACGAATTATCTAGCTAGCTAGGTTTCGGTGTGTGTCGGTAGCATATATATATAGCTTGAAACTAATTCAATGTCTCGGGTCGAATCGTTTGTTTTGGATGTGGACTTGTTATTACTCCAATGTTGTAGGGGATGAAGACGTATCATTCATAGGTTTTCTGTTCATTCCATTTATGTGTTTGTAAGCTTTGGATGCCAACGCCACATACAAATTAAGACAAGCATTCTTTCTGATTTATCTTTTGTAAGCTTGTGGCCTGCCTTATGAACAGAAAATCTATACTAGTTAGCTTGCCCCCACTTAGATACATATATATGCCCTTTATATATGTATTTTATTGGGATGTGTTTTTCACAGTACAACGATAGGGAGAGAAGGAGCTACAATTACAACGTAACCCATTTTAAGTCACCTAATTAAATAATCAAACACTATGTTAGCCAATGAACTAGCACGGTGTATGGTCTTTAGGGTTTTGGATTCAACGTTCATGTGTATCGTTTGGAACGTCGTGACAGATTAAAGTGTTAATTCAAGTACTCATCGAGAACATTAATTAGATTTGATTATTGTGAAGATATAAACTACTCTTTTTTTTTTGAGAGCAGATATAAACTACTCAAAGTTTGGTTATTGCTAAAGCAATCTAGCTATATGACCGTACGTGTTTCATTCTATTTATGTAATGAAGCTTTTAATTATATACTTTGTTCACATGCATGTTACATATATATTTCTTTCTTGGCCACTAGGAAAGAGACGTTAAATACAAAACTAGTGCCCATATGTCTCAATTAAGAGTTAAGACCCATGTGGTAGATGGATTAGAGACTGGAGGATTATATTTATGAATTATGATGATGCTGATGGCAATTTGGTAAAACAAATCTGCTTTCTTTTTATGTTTTTTTATTTTTTTTGGCTTTCTTATTCTGGCTTGTTTTACCTAACAACACCTTTCCCTTTCAAAAGTTCTGGCAAGGGCTAAGTCTCGTTACTTTGATTTCACATCAACATGTGCTCTTTGATGATCAAGTGGGTTTGTATCTCTCCTTCTTATCAGAATGCTACACTTTTAGCTGCTTCCCAATTGGCCTTTGATTGTTTTCTTGTGCTCTTTTCCTTTCTCTTCTTTAATTACCTTTATCCTTTTTCTTTGGGATTGGTTTTCTGGTGTTGCTGTCACTTAATTGTGGTGTTCTTTCTTCATTGTGTGTTTGGCTTACATTGGCCCTTATTAGGAGAGTGAAATGATGTGTACGTGACAATTGATACTATAGTATTCATCACCACTCAAGTATATATAAGTTGTTGTCAACTATTATAGATTTGATAAATTTTTCACTAGATTGTTGCACAAGTTGGCTACCTAATTGAAGTTCATATATATAATCATGGAGAAGTTAAGAGCTCAGATTTGAGGTTTAGGGTTCAGTATCTTTGTGTGTTTGCTTTACATTTCCAAATTCTAACAATTATATGTATTTTTTTTGGGTTGAGACCACTGTCCATAAAAGTCGAACAAGTGATCTCTGGGTACTACTACCTTTGGAGGTTAATCGATTGACTGATATTTGAAGGTAATTTTAACAATTCTTGAATAAAAGTCGATGTAGTTATGATGATAGATACCAAGAATAATAGATAACTCGAATCACCCTCTACATTTGTTTAGGTTGAATTTCAAAAAAAATTACTAACTATTCTTGCATAATCTTGAATCATGATACATATATCATATATGTGTTCACAGTCCACAATCTCTGCCTATTTTTCACTACAATAGCAACGATACGAATTCAACGTCGAATACATGCCATACTGTTTGGCTCACTTTCTCTTGAACCTAATATATAGTTGATTTTGACATCTTTCATCGTTAGGTATTTGTTGGACAAGCTTTGGTATTTGAATCGGATACCTTTCCAATTACAGATATGGAACATATGTGAATAAATATTCTCAAATTATTATAATAAAATTCACAAAAAGGAAAATAGAATATTTAGATCTAGATGAATGAAAGATCGCTAATATTTAGTTCCAGATGGTCCAATATTCTCATGGGAGAATATATCCTTCCCACGTTTACTCAGATTAATTAAATATCAGATAATATAGTCTTCCGTGAAACACTACCCATTGGTGATTTTAGTGTTATCACCTACTGTTACCTAGGGGTAACAATGTCATTTAGTGTGGTCGGGATTCATACGACACTATGAAAGATTCACTTCGCTATATCACGGGTTTGGGGGTGCGGAGTGCACACTCGTGTAAGCTTAGTTGAGATCTAGAGGGAGATATTAAGGAATTATGATGTTACCTATAGGGTAACAGGATGAAACTATAGGGTAACAATGGAACGGTGTCTCTAAAACAAGAGTTAGACATGATGTTTAAGCTAATCGATAAGTGTTCTTACCTAATATGGAACAATGACTTTGATGTCTAAAATGATTGACAAGTGTTTTTACCTAGGAGGTAACAATGACTTTATTGTCTTTGAAGGAACAAAGATGTGTCTAACAGATTGTTCTACTTGCTGGAAACAATGACTGTTTCCCTGTGGATCAGATGGTGTAACCGTCATGTAACTGACGTGAAACCACTTTGTAACTTCCTTAATATGTTGTTAATTAATGGTGATGTCGATATTATTATGTCTTCCACGTGTGGTTGTTGGTAAGCACCGATAACCACAAGTAACTGTTGGTAATGGCTAGTAACTGCCATTAACCGTTCCTTGAAACTGCTCCTCTGCCTCTATATAAAGGTTGTAGGGACGATAGTTTGGGGTTGGTTTAGTTGGTTCTTTTGACATGATTGAACTTCAATGACGAGTCTAAAGTCCATTTTACATGAACTGTAAGGTTCGATCCATTACAAGAGCCTTGTATGGATTGGTGGGTTTGTCTTATCTCACTTCAAATTTCGTGGATTCCCTAAGGCTCGAAAGGGGCGAAATATTGATTTCGGAAAGTGCTACACGATTTAAACCTATATCGGTACAAGTACATATGATTGATCTACTGAAGAAAGTTCGTCTTCAACAACTTCCACGAAGAGGCGTTCTACTACAACAACAGGGCATTGTTCCCTGGTTCAACAGAGTTGCTGTTACAGGGGGAACAACGTTATCCATCAACAGATTGAAGATCTTCGGTGGGAACAGTTGTTGTAGAGAGCCCAACACCAGCATATGCGAGATCAAGACACCTACACCCATTAGTTTAAGCTTTTGAATTAAAATATGATCCCGGACCTTATATGTTAACCTTTGGAAACCGGCTCTGTAACCTCTAGCCCAAGCTAGAAGATAATGTATTACAAGCTTCATCAACATAATTGAGGTTGGAACCAATATCAGGTTTAATTCGGACGATATCAAGTCACGCTCAGTTAAGAACATCCTCCTTTAACTACGTCCCTCTGTCACCTCTACTTCATTATACTTGTCCTTCATCCAAACAAGTATCACCCTTTCCATTGAAGCCAAACCTTATCATGCTACTCGTTCGATGAAGCCAATGCAAATCTTTGGTAGCCCAATAAAAAAGGGGGGGGGGGGGAATTACAAAAAAATCACCTGTTAAATAGGTCATATTACTAATAACCAGCCCTTATTCACAACTTTATTTTAAATCACCCACAACTTGAATTTCGTTAACAAATAGCCACCCAATAGCTTTTTCCGTCAAAAAATCCGTTAATCCTGCGCTTTGACACTTTTTCCCTTAACAGTTCATCCCTTTTCTTCTTCTTCTTCTTCTTCTTCTTTTTCTTCTGCTTCTTCTGTCTCGCCCTCGCCGTTTAGCCTCTGCCACTGGTAGGTTTTTCTTCTTGCCCTTCCTTTTCTCACAATCCACAATCCAAATCCGACGAGCTCCCGATGTAATAGTACTGGTTATGGTCGTATTTGGCGAGAACCTTGACCAGATTCGCGATGACGAAGACGGTGTCATCATCACCGAGGATGATCCAGCGCACGTCCTTCATCCCCAAACGAAGCGTCTCGGACACGATTCTCGAGATCCGAATGGCAGAGCGATGGCCTTTCTTGTGGTTGTAGGTGAACTTGGAGGTGTCGGTAGAGATCCGGATCGGCGGGAGGACGTCGGCGTCCTTAGAGCTCGTCTAGACCCGACCGTCGAGCCAGACGGTGCCTCTCATGTCGGACTTCGGCCTATACCATGTACTAGATTTTTAGGTATTCCTTTCGCTTGGACCATAGCTTGGAGGAGGCGGCAATGCCGAACACTAGGTGCGAGATGTTGCTCGGCGGAGGCTCTAGAGGCTTCGTCATCGGCACTCGATTCGGCAGGAGCGGCTCCGATTGGGGTCCGGATTTGGCGGATTCGTTGAGTTTGGCGGCGAATCTGGAGGCGGTGGAGATGAATTGGGGATTGGAGTGGTGGTTGGGAGGGCAATCATGAGGGTAGGAGAGGAGCCGGAGAGTATAGAGTCGTAGAGGAGGTAGGTGGAGGAGACGAAGAGAGGATGCAGAGCGGGAGGCGGTGGAGATGAATTGGGGATTGGATGAGAACGATGAGGAAGATGAGCTTGAAGCTCGGACTTGGTAGCAACGGAGGTGGGGCTACGAGCCTGATCCCACCCCGCCAGCTTCTGTGAGTCCTTGAACGACACTTTCATGGCGGCAGTGGTTGTGGTGACGAAGATGACGAGATTACTAAGAGAGGTAAGCAATCCGAGGAAAGAATCAAAGAATGCGGTGGGAGTGGAAAGGAAACGCCAAATCTAGATTGTGGGAAGAATGGGAAAGAGATGAACAGTTGAGGGCAAAATTGTCAAAGGGATGAACAGTTGAGGGAAAAAGTGTCAAAGCACAGGATTTAATGAGTTTTTTTACGGAAAAAGCTAATGGGTGGCTATTTGTTAACGAAATTCAAGTTGTGTCCAAAAGTGTCAAAACACATGATGTAACGGATTTTTGGACGGAAAAAGCTAATGGGTGGCTATTTGTTAACAAAATTCCAGTTGTGGGTGGTTTAAAATAAAGTCGTGAATAAGGGGTGATTATTAATAATATGCCTATTTAACAGGTGGTTTTTTATAATTTCCTCTAAAAGGGGACTAAGAAATTGGGATCCTCCTAACAGGTTCCAATGGCATCCTCCTAACTTATTCCAACTTATCATATATGATGAACATTGAGAATTTACAAAAATCCAAACATTAGAAGGTTTGAGGTATAAGATTGGGATCCAAAAAAAATTAGTAACGAAATATCAAATATTGGGTTTAAATTTTACAAATAGACACCTCATTTGCTTTATCATGTAAGCCGATTTGAGGTATGCATTTGGGGTCCAAAAAAGATAGTAACCCAATATCAAATATTGGGTTTGAATTTTACAACTCGACACCTCATTTGCCATATCATGTAAGCAAAGTCTGTTAGGAATCACGCAATGAAAATAAGAAGTAAAACTTGATTATTATATAGCCTAAAAAGTTCCCCCGTCCATTATCGGCTATGCATCCAGATTATCGGCTTACCAAACTTTATCTAAGTCCTCTCAAACATGGTTGCCTATTGTAACTATAAAGATGTTATCCAAAAAAGTATGTGATTGATTTTGATTTTTTAATAGGTGAGTTCCAAACTTTACTTAATGAAAGTTTATGTTATTTATCACACCTTTTGAACTAATTCTATAATTTCTTCTATACTTTGCAAGAAGGTAAAAGAATGGCTTAGTTTTTTTCTGTATGGAGCAATTGTCATATTCTCATTTTTGCATATTATGGAGCAATAATTTGGTTATACAAATAGGCCAAATAACATCGTAGAGTGAAACAGCTTTGCTAAACACATGTTGTTAGCTTTGAAGGCAAAGTTTTGACAGTTGTTCACTTGTTCACAATAAATTTAATACTAGGTCTATCTATCAGTCGACCCACAAATTAAGAAGAAGGGAATCTTCTTCATTTAGTCCCTACTCAATTACAAATTCCACCCATTAAATATATGTCAAATCCCTTCCTTACCCTCAAAATCTGACCCTATATAAATTGAATTAAAATTGATAGAAATTTGGACTCACCCACACATCAATTAAGAGAGAGAAATTGAAAGAGAGGGTGTAACAAATAGCTAGCAAATGGAGAGTGCCACTCAGCTACAGAAGCAGCTGGATGAATACACAACCTCCTTGTTCAATGAGGTCAGTCAGTGCAAATTAAGCATAACATTTCCGGGTTCTTATTTTTCTGATTAGTTCTTAACTGGGTCCTTTTTACATAATTGATTAAGCTGATTTTGTTTTGTATATTAAAAAAAAAAAAAAAACAGGGGACTCTGAATGAGCAGTTCACCCAGCTGCAGTCCTTGCAAGATGAAAGCAACCCTAAGTTTGTGGCTGAAGTTGTTACCCTCTTCTTTCAGGACTCTGAAAGACTCCTCCATGAACTTGCCAAATCCCTGTAAGATTAAGATATAGTATGTATTTAGTGCCCCTGTTTTTTCTTTATGAGTTTTTTGAGCTATATATGTATCTTGTTAATTGGGTTTAATTAATTAATTAATAAATCTTTTTTTTTTGTTTGATGTGTGGGTTTGTAGAGAACAAGAAAATGTGGATTTCAAGAGGGTAGATGCCCATGTTCACCAGCTTAAAGGCAGCAGCTCCAGGTTTAATTTCCTGCTCATCATTCATCCCACAAAAACATAACTAACTGGTTTCCTTCTTTTTTTATATATATATGTCTGTCTCCCAAGATTTTTGAAGCAAACATGTATCTTTTTTTCTTGGGTTAGAAATCCTCTTCATGTTTCTGAAAAATAGCTTCTCAATTGGAAGGAAATCTTGGGTCCTGTTTAGATTTAAGTAAGCAACCCATCAAGTAGCTTAAGCCTGATCACTGATCTGTATGATGGATCTTAATTAGATCTTGATTAATTAAAAGTTTAGTTAGATTAATATTGATTTTTTACTTTAACTTGGATTTAGAATTTTGATGATCGAGTTTACTCACAAGGGTAACTAACTGTGTCTGTGTGATTGTGTTACTTGTGGCTCAGCATTGGTGCTGAAACAGTGCAAAATGCATGCATTCCTCTAAGAAATGAGTGCGATGAGAGGAACATTCAAGGGTAAATAAACCCTAATTTCACTATTCAATCTACTCTATATTATATAACAAAACTCAAACTGATAAAAGGATTTGTATTGACAATGTAATAATGCATGCAGGTGCTTGAAATGTCTGCAAGATGTGAAGAATGAATACAACGTTGTCAAGGCCAAGCTGGAAACCCTGTTGAAGGTACCAAAAAAAAATTAACAACCAAATCATTTAAGAAAAAAAGGCAGAAAAAATGGTGATTTACAAGTCAGTCTAAATTTAATTAAAGTTTTCATGACAGTACGTTAGACCGGAAATTTCATGGTAGGTTATTGCAAATTTGTACCCGTAGCTAACTTTACATGTGCATGGTTTTTACCGCCCTCTCTAATATGACTGTACTTTCATTTTTACTGTTCATTTCACAATGCAGCTGGAGCAACAAGTAGAACCTGGAAGGTAAATTCAAATCTAGTGAAGTGAAAATAAATCAAATTTCAGAACCCATGAAGGAAAGCAGAAATGAAATTAAGGGTTTTGTCTTTTGCCATGTTCTGCCTCATTAAATTGCTTTTTTACCCCTATTAGTTATTTCCAAGTATTGTAAAAAACCTCCTAAGAAAAATAACAAAAACCTTATCTACTCTAGCTTGTTCTTATTCTTTACCATGTTTAAAATGTAAGTGAGCATGCATGTGATTGATTATATATGTATATAGTACTACTATTTATTTATAACTAATTACATTGTCTATCTCTAATCATTTAGCAAATCTGCTGAGGTTAAGTGTTTCTCACGCTTCTAATCCAGATCCCTAGCTAATTAACACGACGACTAATCAATACTCGGTCTAATTAAGAAAGGAGAAACCAACAAGTGGGCAGCCTCAATATACTTAAACATTACTGTATTTGACTTAATCATGATTATATAAATCAAGATGGTTAGCTAAATCTTGGTAGGTACATGTAGCTAAATCATGATTATTCATCTCAAGAAGCTTTCAATCTTGGAGATAGTCAGATAGCATATTTCTTTTTAAACATATTCACAAATCCTACATCCTTAGAACCATGAGAACGAATCATTCTTTGATTATTAATAATTACACTCTTAATTAAACCCTTGCATGACCGTTGGCCGGGTTTAAAAGGCTAGGTCAGTTCCATTTCCATGACTTTATTTTTCTTTAACGCATGCATTATGCATATATATGTATATAGATCATTAAAATGTCTTTGATTTACATACCTTTTTTAATATCAAGAAAACCACCTCTTGAATTAACAATCAATGACCACTGACTAAAGATTGAGGCTATGAACGATATATTATAATCCAATCCTGATATTGCATGCATGAAGATTGGTGCTTATATTTTGATCATTTCTTCGCTTTTTTGTTTTTTATGAACAACGGTTTATATATCTTTTTTTTTTGGTTGAAAACAACGGTTTTTATATTAAGAAAAAAACAAAGGAAAGTATGAATGAATTAATGAATATAGTGATCGAATTATTGTACCAAGTCAACTGCTTGGTGTGTGTATCATGTATGCTAGTATCATTTACGACCGACACATATAAACTTGAGTTACTACGTATTTGCTATACGTTTCAAAACAAAATTTGTTTGGGTCGTTTTGCTAGATTTCAATCAGGCCATAGTTGTAAGAAAGAAAATTGATTCGGAGTGTTTAGTGGGTAAAGCCCATACGAGTTGCCGGAGTTGGGAAGTACATTACAAAAAAATAATTATATAGTCGATTTATTAGATTAAAATAACATAAAACTATATCTAAATAAATTTTGAATATTCAAACATGTTATGTATACTATTACATTTCTTTTTTTTTGGTTGAATATACTATTACATTTCTTGAGTATGCTCAATATCCCAATTCATATACATTTCGTTGCTTATATATATAATGCTCCATTTTTCTGCACACATCCTAATTAATATGCATTCGATCTGTATGCGTAATGTACGTGGGTATGAATATCAAAAAGTAGTTGATATGCATATGAACTATTAAGTGAATCTCCAATTCGACCAAAAAAAACACTAAGTGGATCTCCAAACCGTTATAACTCGCAACCCATACTTTTAAATGGCCTCCAACCTTTTACCCAAAAAAACAATTCTCATAAGAATTTAATTTTTAACTTGTCTGTGCGACACTTAGATATTATTGTTAAGAGTTGGGTGTTATAAATTTTACATCGAAAATCAAGTGGAAAAAAAATCAATAATATAAAAACTGAAATTTTTGGGAAAAAATGAGCTCGTAGAAATTGAAAACTTGAACTAACAGCATATATAAATTGAAATTTTATAGTTAAAAACTAAACTCTCTGTATTTAAAAAACAAATTGTCTTATGTATGTATTATAATCGATATTTTTGAATTAATAAAATATTAAAATAAAATAATTTAATTTTTGTGAAAATTGAATCATATAAAAATTGAATTTGAAAGATATAAAAATGAACTTATAGAAAATCCAATAAAAAATGTAATACTACTAATCTTGATAATTATCCTCATCTATTAAATGATATATAGTTTGTTTTGTGAGGGATTATTTTGGTTTGGGATGAAACAGGTGATGGTGATGGGATAAATAGATGGAAGATGGAGCTGGAAATGATGAGGAACATGCAAGAGAGAAGAAGACGACCGGGAGCAATGGACTGTGTTTCTATTCGTACCAAAGAACATGAGTCAATTATTGTAAACCTCCAAAATCAAATCTGCCTTGATTTTGTTTTTGGCTGTACAGCTAGCTAAGTGTTGAAACAGTTGACGGTGACGACATAATGCAAGATACAAACCCCGCATGTTCTTGTTCTTGCACAATATGCCAAAACAAAATCAGCTCTCTTTTGCCCAACCATTTTAATCAAGTGGTTATTTATATTATTGTTTAAATGTATTGATTCAATCTCTTAACCAATTCAAAAAGATAACCTTCTAAATTATTAGTAGTTGATTTTGAAGTAGGGTAAGTAGGTTCAATTATCTACACCACTTTTCATATTATCAACCTATACTCAAGCTTATTAAATCCATCTTAAGTTATTTTAGCTTGTTTATTAAGCTGATCAACGGTTGATGATGTAAAGAACTACCGCTTCCTACTAGATTTTCGATATAATATGTGATGTATGTATAGAGTATATTTAGTGGTGGACCAAACTTGTTGGTCATTATAATATTAAATTATTATTTGACCATTGAGTTGAACAAATATTGATGAACAAATTGACCATAAAGTTGAACAAATTGGCAATAGAGTTGCACAAATTGTCAAAGAGAAACAAACTATACGAACTTCGACTGCTATAAAATATGACATGAATGCAAAATTGATCATAGAGTTGCACAAATAAGCAATAGAGTTGAACAAATATGGCTGCACAAATCGGCCATAGAGTTGCACAAATCGGCCATAGAGTTGCACAAATCGGCCATAGAGTTGCCCAAATACGGTTGCACAAATTGGCCATAGAGTTGAACAAAGTCTGGACGCCCGTGCCGTTTTCCGAAAAATACGCCCGTGCCGTGTTCCGAAAAATATGCCCGTGTCGTTTTTTTCCCTCTTTTTTCTTGAGCACTTGATCTCTCCTCATCCAATGGCTATGATTCATTCTTATTTCCTACCATAATAATCATTCATACCGGATCCGGACCCATATGTTTTTACCATTGATATAATTTTAGCCAAAAACTAATCTAAACTTTTATAACGCTATTTATAGCATCAATACAAACTTTAGAAGGTTATGAAAATACTTACTAAGTGTTTTCTAAATTATTTCAAAATAACAATATGCCACTACTCATAAAATAATTCAATTTATGACTTAATGATTAGCTTGGTTCATTATAAATTTGAGAATTCATGTTAGCCAAATAATAAAGATAAGGATATTATTTCTCATATATGAGAAAATTAAGTATATAATATGATGTAATTACTTTCGACGTTGTGCAAAAGGTTATTAACCATAACGATATGCTTTTTACATTATATTGATTTGTGTAATTTAACTTTCGGCAGCAGTGTCTTACAACCTAGCTAAAAGAAACTTTAAAAAAATGATTACTTCTAAATTTATTAATCCTTTAAGGAAATGGTTATATTTTTCAAATAATGTGTTCATATATATATATGAATCGGACAATTTCGTCCCAAAATGATAAGAAGATGGGTCGATTTGCAATTTTACTCGGGGTGTGGATATTTTGATGATAGACTAGAGTGCATAACGAACTCCAAAGTATAGGATATTTTATGAGATCCAAAAAGGTTGGGGTAGAGAGGCAACCACCTTAATGGTTAGGAAGGATATTTAAAGCTATATTTCCAATAGTCTACTATAAAACAGTATAAAACAGTTTCTATGTCTTTGTTAAAATTTGTGTCATCGCATTAATGTTGAATTAAAAAATGTTATTTATGTCACGTAATCAATGTTGAATAAAATAATGATTTTCTTTTAACAATGATAAGTAAGATTTATATCTACTATAATATCTTATCCAATTTTTTATAAGTTATTATAGTTTCCTAATATAAATCAATAGCAAATCTTGCTAGAATCAATAGAAAAAATGATTTTATACATCTTTGATATCTTCCTTAATTTTGATATGAAAATATAATTTTCATTTAAATGTTTTTTATTTGATTAAAAGTGATTTTTTCAATTTATGAAGATTCTACATAATCAATTAAAATGATAGTTTCACAATTGAAAATAAAATAAAATACATGTATAGTTAATCGGCTTGAACGTGGGTCTATCGGGCTTGTATTGTACATTCTTGAATAAAAAACAGATTCGGATCAAAATTCGATCTCAGGTCAATTAAGTCGGGTTTGCAATTACATTACCCGTATATGGTAGTATGAGATTTGTACTAGTTTATGGTAATTACTAATTAGTCATTTATATGATGGTTTAGTAAAATATGACCTGTTATATATTAAGATAACTCTCAATACATGACCCTAAGATCAAAGATTAAATCAAGACAGAAATTAAAAGTTTACAAAATTTAGACAACCACTTTCACTTTTCTTAGACTATAAAAACTTAATTAGCATATTTTATACTTTCTTAAAAGTAGACCCGATAAAAAGTGACTCGAATCTATCCCAAATTAGACATGAACTATGACGGATGAACAATCTGATTCGAAATTATCCGAGTTAAATATGATTCGGAATGACCAGAACTAAATCTGACCCAAAATCATCCAAATTAAATCTTAAGGTTATGTATCCTCTCAAAAATAAAAACAACAATTAGAAAATAAATGATGGAAGATATCAGAGTACTGCACAAAAACAATATATAACAAGATTTGAGTTGATATAATGTAAACCTATGTATAAGAGTTTTCTTTATATGTTCATTTTTAGTTATATAATTATATGTGTACTTAATGTTTATTTTTGTCACGCATGATTAGTAATTACAATCCTAGTTAAATGTTTATATATTACACTTTTTTTTGGTAGAAGTACATATGTCTAATTAATTGTTATTCCATCGACTAATTTATAATTCATATGTGGTTTTTTATATAAAGTGTTTAAACTATACCCTTTTTTTTTCAAAGTTATAGTACAAAATTTTCAAAGTTATAGTACAAATGTTGCAAGATTTCAATATAAAATTAAAGTTTGATAATAAAAGTCATGTTTATCGTCTAAAAACTCGAACAAGACCAATCCAAAATGAGTTGAAGTATTAAAATATTAAAAAAAGCTTGAATCCAAATAACACTCGAATCCAAATTAATCCAATTTAAAATGTTCCGAGTGGAAGCAATCCAAAGAGGACCTTAACCAAACTAGACCTGAAACCGAACAACATCCGAATTGGCCTGGAGTATTACAATCCGAAAGACTCAAACCGAGCTAGATCCAAACCTGAACGACATTCAAATCCGAACGGATCCGAGTAAAACCCGAAATAAATATTTGACTTGAATGATCCGATCCAAATCTGATGTAAACTACCCATTTGAGAGATCTACCTAACAAGGCGCAATAAGGTGTTGTTACCTCCAAAAAGCTAACTAAACCGAGGCGCGCAATTTGAAAACATTTCAATTTTATAATTTCCCGGGGAATAAATCTGCTCAGCCACGCTGGCAATCCTCGCCATTCTATTCAACCAATCAGAACGCAGCATCCCTCTCTATATTTAACCCCTTCAACGCTCCATTCTCAACATTCAAAAATCTCCCCGATTTCAATCTCATTCAAACCGATCGATTTCCCCCCATCTTTTCAGGCTTCAGGGTTTCCGATCTCAAATTTGAAGATGAACGGCAAAGGAAGCGGAGCTTCAAAAGGCGGACGTGGCAAGCCGAAGTCTTCGAAGTCGGTCTCCAGGTCTAGCAAGGCCGGGCTTCAGTTTCCGGTGGGCAGAATCGCCCGATTTCTCAAGGTCGGAAGATACTCCGAGCGTGTCGGCGCCGGAGCTCCGGTCTACCTCTCCGCCGTCCTCGAGTATCTCGCCGCCGAGGTATTCCACTCCTTCCGAGATCTGATTTTGGTGAATTGTGTTTCTAGGGTTTCCAATTGGAACTGAAAAGAATTGAGTGTTTGAGTGCAGGTTCTGGAGTTGGCCGGGAATGCTGCTAGGGACAACAAGAAGACTAGGGTGGTGCCTCGCCACATACAGCTAGCCGTGAGGAATGATGAGGAGTTGAGCAAATTGCTCGGTTCGGTTACGATTGCCAATGGAGGCGTTTTGCCTAATATCAATCAGGTTTTGTTGCCGAAGAAGATGGGGAAGGATAAGGCACAGATTGGCTCTGTTTCACAGGAGTTTTAGATGGGAGTTTGTTTCACTGTATATGTAGTACGCAGTTTATGCATGAATGAAGCTTACAGATCTTTTTGTTTAGGGTGTTGGTTCTTGGATTGAGTCACTTGAACTATGTAGCCTCCTGAAATTTGCTTTCAACTTTTGCCAAAACACTCACATGAAAATCCTTCTAATTTACTACCCCTAAGAAGAGTCACAATCACTATTTTAAGCTCAATCAAGCTGAACTTTGACATCAGCGCCATAATCAATCAGCGTTGAAGAACTTCTCTAAACTGCCCTTCAAACGCGTCCCTATCCCTACGAGTATATATCAAGCTGTGTACACACCAGCTTATCTTGCTCTGGATTTGAGAACGGTCTTGACATCTTTGGAATCGGTGCCAACAACTGGACTATGAACACATCTAGAGTACATTTATTTGTTTGAAGGAGATGTGCTTTTGTGGGTTCTTTGATTTTCTCTCCTTCTTGTATGTGTGAAGTTGATATCACATACTCCACTTCTATTGGTTTTAAGAATTTTGACACATTGAGGCAGAGCTTGTCTATCATGAAAAGATTTGGTGATAAAATTCTCAGAAAATGTAATTAGATTGAATTCCTGTGCAGAACTTCAAGTGATGAAAGATTGAGTATAGCGTTAGAAACACAAGGGTCTTCTTTCACTTAGTAGTATAAGTATAACTAGAACTACAACGTCAACAAGAGGGCATTTGGTCTAGTGGTATGATTCTCGCTTAGGGTGCGAGAGGTCCCGAGTTCAATTCTCGGAATGCCCCTGTTTTCAATTGATTTTTTTTAATATTTTAATGCCCTGTCTATTTTTGTACAACAGCAATGTGAGCTATATAAATTATAGCCCTACTACAGCTAAATAAAAATGATTTGTTGAACGTTTATAGCTGTCATTTTTTTGGACATTGAATGTCCTCTGCTCTACCAATATGAACTTCAACTTTTCTCCTTAGAATTTTTTTGATCCTATAGTAATTGGGTGGCTTGCTCTGCTTGATCCTGAATACTCAACTACTTCTGTTGAGAGTTGAGAAGTTACATCTCTAGTCCTCCTTCATCATCAAGTTGTTGATGCTTCTATATTAGATACTTACATGACAAATTGATCGGCCTTCGAGTGATCATAAGAGATTACAGCTGTCTAGTTTGTGTTGCAATAGTTGAACGGTTGTCTTCATGTGATGAAATTGGTGCTGTAGAATTTTTTTGCTGCTAGCTATGGACCTTATGCTTAACTGTGATCTCTAGTTTGTGATCCAATTGCTTTACATACAGGGTTATTGTATATTTAGATATTTTGTTTGTCTTGTTGCAATTTTCTTTCTTTTCGATTCCATTCAACACCAGGCAGAGGAATCCGCTAATGGGGCGGAATTCTCCAAAAAATAGCGCCGTTACAAAAGGGGACAACGGAATTTCTCCCCCAATGACCCATTGTGCACTAGCCGAGCCGAGCGGACGCTTATTGTCATGTTCGTAGGGTCAGGAAATGATGGGCATGAGCAACATTTTGTTTTTGATCCTCCGTTAGTTGAATTGCTGTGGCTTTTTTTAGAGGGGATGCCAGAGACGTGCAACAGGTTATATTTTCCCATGTATGATTATAAGTTCGATATTTTAGCATTTCCAAACTACTATTATAATCACCATTCTTCATCAAAGTGAGACCTGAAACAACATTGCAGAATATGTAATAATTTAGAATTTCCAAGCCCCTATATTCATCCACCCACATTTAGAGATGCTAAATCAGCAACCTTGCTGATAAGTGTGATATTCATCCATCCACATTTAGAGATGCTAAATCAGCAACCTTGGTGATAAGTGTAATTATTTGTCACAGATGTCAGTTTAGTGAATTGACATGCATGATAACAGCTCATCAAATTAACAACCCCATAAACAAAAGATTAGTGACAATCAACCAAACCAAATCTCTTGTGTTATGTTAAGGGACATGTTGTAATGTTGTTGTCAGTTGCAAGTCTAATGGTGAACTTACCAACTGCGTTTAAAAAAAGTAATACTGTAATAGCTTAGTCCCTGTTATATGATCTTCTCAATTTATTCCACACAATGTCATGAAGGTCCCGTATTACTATTACATTAACTGATTAAACTTTTTGGGTGACCCTAGAACTACAATACCACAGCTTCTGATAGATCTAACAGAACGAGGATACACGTAATAGAGCGCCGAATGAAAATCGATTTTCAACTTATATAAATAGGACACTGATGGAAACATTCAACCTGCTCACTAACTCTTAGGGTGCCGAAATTGGAAACATGAAATAAATAAGATCTTAGTCTACATTGCAACGACCTGACTTCAGCTCATAAAGATCCACAATTACTCTTACCCTCACACACGAGAACAACAAGGTTCCTACTTTTCCAAGAGCTTCTCAATGAGATCAGCTGCATCTTGAACAGTGGTGATGTTTTGGGCGCTCTCCTCCTCGACACTGATGCCGAATTCCTCTTCCAGACCCATCACAATCTCAACCTACAACATCAATTGCATCAAGAACACATTATTATTACCACATTTGAAAAAGCTTTTCATAGTATATAAGAGGATCTATGGCTACATTGTTTTATTTATTTATTTATTTTGAGCTTACAGTGTCCAAAGAATCGGCCCCAAGAGCGGTAAACTTGGAATCACCAGTGACCTCAGTGCCATCAGCTAGTGCCAGCTGCTTCTTCACAATGGTACAGACCTTGTCAACAGTCTCTGGCTTGGCCTGTTAATTCACACAGATCATGCATCAAAACACAGGAGCTCTAAACCTAGAACAGATCAACTGAAAGCCAAATCTAAAAAAGACATACAGCGCATGAGATTCTCAGGCGCAGTGGCACTCTGTTGAATGCAGGTGTGCTTTTCCTCCAGAATGCAACAGATGGCTTCAGACCGTTGTTGTTACCTGTAATCTGTTGATACCAGATCATGAATCTACAGTTAGTTCAAACTTTAATTTACAAGCAAGTAGTATTAAACAAGAATCAGTTACAGTCAGAGCCTCCATGAAATCCTATCACACTAGTACATGCAGATTGCATCAAGTCATAGGAAGAGTTTTAACCAGAGATCTGGCAGAAAACTGAACTCAAAAAACCAGATCTGTGTAAAATTCTTCAAATCACCAGAAGAAGACAAGAAATTGGAAGCTGACAAAAAACGGATCTAGTACAGAATCTCATCAAACGCATACTTCGCTGAACTTAACATCTTATACTAACATTCTCGAATCCAAGACAGAACTTATTTTTAGCAACAATCAGATCGGATGGCTTCATAAATACAACACAAGAATACTGATCGGATTAGCAGTAAAAACCGCTAGATCGAGGAAGGAAAAGGACGATACCGAGCTCTGGAGGATCGCGCTAGGACGGGAAAAGGAGATCGAAGAACCGGTCATGGAAGCCATGGGGGAATTTTAGAGCGTGAGAGGAGATTTTGGAGAAGGCGAGAGACGGAGAACACGAGGAGTTTGACAGCGGAAAATCAATCTCACGAGACCACGCTATATATACCAACATTATATTATATAAATATTATGTACACGGAAAGTTGAGACTTGAGATCGATCCCACTCAAAAAACATGACATTGGTAAGAGCCCATGGTTTCAAGCACACCTCGTTTCCTAACAACTTCAATAATGGGCCGGGTTGTTGGGCCTTGCAGACATTCGGCCCAATCTGAAATCTTCCTTCAAAGTGGTGAAACACATGAATGGTGAATGGATGAAGATTGTTATAGTGATAGACTACATTGTGGGGTTTAGTTGTATTTGTATTAAACTATATTTTTTTTGGTAGTTAAATTGAATGTATAGAACAAGCCACACATTATGGTTACCCTAATGAGGATATCCACTAAAGAGAAAAAGATCATGGTTAAAAAGTGTGTAAACTCAACTCGATTTTTTTCTCCGAAAACTCGTGTACATTGGGTAGATGCAATATACAATTATACAAGTACTAGCACTAACATTACAGCGGTATTGTATTTGTATACATTGAACAAACTACCTTGTGAGCCTGAGCCATTGATATAAAATTGGCTTTTTAAATCCGCAGCGTGTATTTACAACTTCTTTCTCTAAAACGTCTCCTCCAAATTGATGGAGCTCGTTTCAACTGGTGAGCCAGGAACAAAGGGAACGAACCCTCGCCCTCCGAACATAGGGCGCATTACGGCGTTGTCAAACTTCCTCCAGTAGTGATGCACGGTGTGAGTCGGGTTCAGGAACATGTGCAAGCTACCAATATTCGGATAACCCGGGTGAGCTTCCGAATCTTGCTCGCCCCGGTCTAGGAATGGAAGGACGAGGGATCTTGGGGTGTTGAATTCTGATGATATTGTGCTGCAAGTTGAGATGGTCCTTTGTGGAGGCTTCAACATCCTTATTAAAGGCTTCGTTAATAAGCCAAACACCTGAAAACCCACAAGGATGGTTCCAGAATTTCAGCTTTCAACTAAACCAGAATACGGTCATGTTGTGGACCTTTCGGGAAAGTTTGATAACAGGTGTATAGGTAGATCACGGTTGATATGAAGAGGGAGTTAAATCAAGCCTGTTAATGAGTTACAATCAGTGATTACTCTAATGGTTTGGTAAGATAACTCACCAATGTGCTGAAAAGAACGACAGTGATCGTACTGGTGATCATTATTGCATTGCCACGTAGATGGGTGTGTCCTAACCTTGTAAACTGAGGTTGGAAAACAATTCCATCAGCAACCTCATGAAAAGGATTGATTCATTTCTTACACCGTTTAAACAAACACAAGCTAGATATGTAGATGTTAGTATTTGAAACTGACCTGATTATAGGCAAGAGCAATTGAGACTGCACCTCTCATGAGACCAGCCCACCATATTATAATCTATATGCCAAAAGATTTTTTAGAAATCAAAACATACTATCAATTTGTGTAGAATTACTTAGAGAAAAAGCTTACTTGTTGCCTGAAGCTGATCATTTCAGAGTGACCAGACCTCTTGGTCATATTGGTCAAGAAGGACAATGGGAAAACAAATGCTGCACGGCCAACCATGACTAGACCTATTAATATCGAGCTTGCAGCAACAGACGTCCCAGGGCTACAGGAGAAAAAGTATCCATTTATACAATTAACGTAAGTATTCAAAAGAATCTAATGGAAACAAAATTTCTTGGTACAGGGCTACTACACCTGTCACTCACAAACATCCACTTCTCAATATCCAAAGCGTCCATTCCAACATATAGGAAGATAAATGTTTCGGCGACAAATGACAGGGTTGCAAAAGAATGCCTGAGAGAAGAATAGATTAAAGCACCCATGATTGGAGAAAACCTAAAATCTTTTGCTGATAAGATGAAAAATGAAAGATGAGAGTTAACTCAGTACTTGAGGAAAAACCGTACTTTGTGGTGACTCTTGAACTCTCTGTAACATTATGCCACGTATAATGGGACATCACGATCCCACAGAAAAATACAGTGAGGATGCCACTCAGATAGAATAACTGCATAAACATCAATAATTAGCCAATGACAAATATGCATGCGTTGTGACTTGTCAATATTATATAATTTAGCATCAACTCAATCTATCATGGAAAAGAGTGAGCATAAGTATCTTACCTCAGCAAGTATGTAAGAAAGGTAAGCCATGAGCATCATGAGAGCAACCTCACGATCAGTGGAATGCCTGGATTTAACAAAAAAAAAAACCACATAGACTAAGGCTTTATACTGTGCAAATAGAGCATTTTGGACCATTACTTAAAAATAATACGAAAAAAGAAAACCACCTAAGGCTTTACTGTAGAAATAAAGCATACCTTCCAAAATAGAGTTTTTTGATAACATATGCACTAAGTAGCCCACTCTGCAATAATTCAAAGTAACATGCTCAGTTGTAAGAGAGAACACGTAAAGTTTCATTTTGGATCAAGGACATAGAAAAGGAAGGGTAAAGGACTTCTTACAATAACGCCTAGCATGGTACTCATGAAAAACAAATACAGAAAGTTGCCAGCGACATGCAAAGCGATTTTGTGATCAAGATGTGAGAGATCAAAATTTTGAATAGCATTAAACAGCACCACAGATGTAGCATCATTAACAACACCTTCCCCAAACACCAAACTGTAAAGTAATGGTGTTTCATCCTGATTAAGCACCTGCATTAATATGTGTAATGTATTTATTTCCAATTAAGGAACAAAGTAAAAGTAACAATCAGAGAAGTACATTCTTTTTATATGAACCCACCTGCAATGTGCAGACAGAATCCGTGGCAGCAAAGATTGCCCCAATTGCTGAAAATTTGTGAATACACTGATAAAATTTCCAAGAATAAAAATTGGTACAGGGAACATATAAAAAGTAATACCGAGATAGTCTGTTATCTCCAGGGTACTAATGTCCAACTTCTTGAACAAGTAATGTGCTCCTGCACCATAAATCGAGCATATAATTCAGAAAGCAATTGGAATTCAGCAAAAATAAACTGCTTGCTCCTTGTAAGACTAGCTTGCCTTTGGCAACTAATTTATATCTTACAACTACAAACTTCTTCTTAACAACATAATCATGGAAAAAATCGTCTTGTTTGAAACATGTAGAATGAGTACACTTAAGTATGTAAGAAGCATACCGAATGAGATAATGCTGAATGATATAAATGTACCAATGGCCCCAAACATCATGATTGTGATGAAGTTTCGAAAGAACTTCTTCTTTTTCACCTGAAACCTGACAGCAAGAAGAATTTGATCAATAAAGAGAAGCATCTAGATTGCTATATCAGAAAACGACAGTGGAGATTTATATATTGCATTATGCATCTTTAGTATAGTCAAGTGAAAATTTACAAGGCAACAATCTACAGTCCAACCATGACTATCAATAACCAAAGGAATACAGTATGAAACAGTCCAAGAAACATGGTATCACCAAAGAGCGTTAAGATCATACCCAGCATTGAAAATGATGGGTGGAAGAAGGTAGATGAAGAACAAATCTTCACTGAAAACCAAAAGATGTGAGCTCTTTCCACCACTGATCAGCAGTATAACAATTCCAGTGCCGAGGCCCTGTGAAAAATCCAACCAATATTACTTAGAACTCAATACAGCAATATCGATACACAAGTGACTAAGAGAATTGGGAGAGAGCTTACAATCAATAAAGCAGTTATAGACTCGTTCATCCATCTATTCTCCTCCAGAAGGTGGCCAAGAACAATACAAGCACAAAGGAGGGCCACAAACAGATTCATTGAAACAACGGATGCATGATCAGAAGTGTACATCATATTTAGCTTAGTGAAGAATGGTGCGAATTCAAAACCCATATTTCCACACCACACCAATCAATTCATGAGCATCAAGAGAGTGCAAGGCTAATGAATTGCAGTCTCTCTTAAATTTCCATCTCAAACCCGGATTTCAATTTCCATGCAGTATCTGTACACAATATAAATTTGGAAGAAAGATCAGTTGAATAAACCCTCAATCAATGAGGTACAACAACAACAACAAAACAGGTTTGTAAGGTGTCAAACTATATATTTTGAACAACAATAACAAAGATTTACAAGGTGGCAAACTATTATATTTTTCAATTTTTTGGTATAACGGAATCTAGCACACATCAAACGAAACCTCTCCTGAAAACAGCAACTGATGAGGAAGGACCAGAAATTTTATCATGCAAAAACTTACCATAGCTTTCCCAGGGGAAAAGATGGGAGAAATTTGAAACATGCACAACTAAATGAAGCCCGTGTTTGATCCTAAAGCTTCAGGAATGCCAATTCAACGTCCAAACCAGAATAATGAAACGAGAACAATGCCTATTTCTGTGTGCAGAGAATTGAGCTTCAAAACCACCAGCTCTTCATAAAAACGGAGAAAATATAGCTTAGCAAAGCAAAAATTTGGTTTGATAATCGAAAAAGGAAAATGTTGGAAAAATCAGAGAAAATTTCGGAGCCTTTTGAAAGAGATACCTATAAACGAATATATCTATATAGAGAGAGAGGCGTCGAGTTATGAGAGGCTATACTTGAAAATCGACGACTCCATTGGAACGGACAAACGCCACCTCTGTGATCGCAGGCGAAGTATAAATGATTGATTCTGGAGCGTTGGATTTGTTGATCCGACCGTAAATCGAGCGGCTGAGATTGAGCTGGTCCTGCGGACCAGTGACGGTGCTCTTGTTCTCATCTTTGTGAAGTCGAATCGCACACAAAGGTAGAGAAGGAAGAAGAAAAGACTGAAAAGGAGAAGCGAGCTTGACACGTCATCATGTGGTGGGCCATTAACTTTGTTGTGAAGTTAAATGGGCCGTTATTAGGACTATTGAGTTTTAGGCCCAAATTGCAGACGGCCCGTCAACGAAAACCCTAATATAGATGGATCGTCGTCAACACGAGGTTAAAAAGCAGGCAATACCCTAAAGCCGCTCTGAAGCTCAAATCGTTTTCTGTGGGAAGGGAGCTCTCTCGTCGAAGGTTAGTCCTTCTCTGCTCCGTCGATCGTTCGAATGTCGTCGTATTTTCGCAATTAGTTTTTAGCCTATCATTTGTATCTACTCGTAATTAGAATTGATGTGATTTACTTCTGAGGTATAGATATGATAATCTGTAGTTGAGTTTGAACTTCCTTTTGGTGACATTTGAATTTCCTTTTGGCGAATGGTCGTGTACCTATCTTGTTGTAGATTTGTACTCTGTTATTGCATGTTTAGTGTTTTTTCCGTCAATAGAATTCGTTTTGTTAGTCGTAGATGCTGCAGATTTGGGTTTCTGGATTTCGATATTGGAAATTTTATGTCGTTCTAGCTGAATGAACTACAAACCATCTTTGGGAATGTTAACCCTAATTGTTACGAGTTATCTAACATTGGATTCGTTCCTGTAATCTCAAGTAATGAGAGTGACCAGGCTAAATACGTTTGCTGGTTGGGTTTTATTTCTTGCATTTCTTATAATTAATGAATTTTAATTTCGTTTTCAGATAATGACACTTAAACCGCCGAGCAGTGGCCTGATTGTTGGCCTGAACAAGGGTCACATTGTCACCAGGAAGGAGTTGGCTCCCAAGCCGTCTGACAGGAAGGGGGTGAGATTCCTCTATTGATTTAAAATTCTCATTCATCTTATGTGTTTTTATTTATGCTACATTTGTTATCATATTGGTTCATCAACAGCTTGGTACTTTGTTGTGAGTTTGACTTACACTCACTGTCATTTTGAATTCAGAAAACCAGCAAGAGAGTCCACTTTGTGAGGAACCTGATCAGGGAAGTTGCTGGTTTCGCTCCCTATGAAAAGAGAATAACCGAGCTTTTGAAGGTTGGCAAGGACAAGAGAGCTTTGAAGGTCGCAAAGAGGAAGCTCGGAACCCACAAGAGAGCCAAGAAGAAGAGAGAGGAGATGTCCAACGTTCTCCGCAAGATGAGGTAGCTAAACAAACCTTTTTTTGTTATTTATTCTGTGTTGTTCCATTGAAATTGTTTTTCAGAAGTTCTTACAATCTTGGTGAACTTGTTATGTATAGGTCTGCTGGAGGTGGAGAGAAGAAGAAGTAAATTGCAGCTTGAAAGTTCGGTGCTGTAGTTTATTTTTGTTACCCTTTTTTTGCTGTAGTTTTGTGGGCAAAACAATATAATTCCCTTTGAAGACATATTTTGAATCTATAATTTTGGTTGGTTTTGCTGCCTAATTTTGAATAGTTGGAATTATGAGGATGGTTTTGATTAAATTCTTCGTATGAGAGTATTACTATTCCTGTTGTATGGTGCTACATTTATCTCATTATGCTTCAGAAACCGGTATTTATAATACTCTCAATGATCTAGATCTCTGTGCTAATGTGCTATGGCCATCCCTTGGTAACTTCACACTTTCAGTAGTAATGTTTTATAGATGCCCCTTGATGATAACCGAAGTTGTAATCCAGAAGCTTGCACAGGGTTTTTGATTCGTCATTTTTCTTGAAATTGTCATGCTCCAGAAGCTTGAATTGCTAGAAATCGTTCTGTCTGAAATTGTGTTGCCTCCTGCATTTTGCAATTGTAGCATCAACATCAAAACTAATAGTCTTGTGCATATGTTTCCTTGTTCTGGTAAATGGCATTATGCTTGTGTGATAATGTATCAGTTCCTGTATACATGCCATCAAGGAAATTCCAACTCTATCATTGTCTATGTACAATTCTGAGTCTGATTCGGCTTTAAAATGAAGATTTTACTTGAAAGTTGAGAGATGTACAATGTCTGAATTCATCAGCTGTGCTCAAAACACTTGAAAACATTCACTGAAATCTAAAGATGAACAGACAACATACGGATAGAATACAACGTGGATGCAGGCCAACAAGTGAAAAGCCCTAAGAACCGTAAACCACAACAAAACCAACAACAAATAGAGTACTCTTACTCGAACACATTACACAACCAGGAAGCGCATATTACATGATGGATGGGAGGGATTGATGAGGCCTAACAAGGGCCAGAACTAGAAACGAGGTGGTCCTCCGGGTGGGCCACCGGGGCCCGGGGGTCCTCCGGGTGGGCCCCACGGCCCGGGGGGTCCACCAGGCGGTCCACGAGGTCCGAACATGGGCCCGCAACAGCTCTCTAGAACGCAGCAGCAACACAGGAAGTAGAAACTGCTCATCCAACAAACCATAACAAACTCACAATTTCAATTACTTTAGCTTAATAGTCAGAGAGACAAAGGAAATTAACTAAATGATGATGATGAAGAGAGTTAGTTAATTAGTTAAGTAAGAAAGTAAGGTAAAATACCAGGTGGAAAAAAGGTGGCAGACGCTGTGGCAAAGGAAGTGGCAGCAGCCACACGGACCTCCCGGTCCTGGTGGCGGAGGTCCCCAACCCGGCGGCGGCATCGATGTCTTCAAACTGTAAAATCAACAACTTAACAAACACTTTCTTTTTCTTCTTCTTCTACAGTTTAATTTGGAGAGAGGATAAGACTGGTTATAGGGAGCTTAAGTTGATTGTGTTGGTATGTGGCTCGCTAGCTTTATACACCTTTGAAAAGTCTGATAGTTGGTGAATTATTAAAGCGGGCCATATGGGTCATGGGTGGAATAAAATAAACTCCACAGATTTGCATAAATTATGATTGATTTTGTAGTAAATCACCATTTAACTTGTACATAACATATGATTTTGATCTCTCCTTCCCGATTAGTTGATTTGCATGCTTGCCAGTTAGTATGCCTCATTAACTATTTATACATGCTTTTGGTTGATAAGGTTATTTTAGTATATAATACGAGTAATTTTTGTAAATGTCTTCCTTTGTTCTTGTATGAAATTTTTTTCAGGCCACGGGGATTTGGAGTTTGGACCGGTAAGTGAGTGAGGGAAATATGCATGATTAAAATGGACTTGTAGCTGAGTTACTTATAAAATATTCCATCTACTCTCTAGGTCCCTAGTAATAACTATCAATAGTACAAGATTTGTTTACCAACGACTACGATATGATGAGTGGTTATATATCAGATTAACAAGTTGTCTTCGAGCTGTATTTACAATGACATTCACATGCTACATGCTTTACGTACATGGCCTATTTTTATTGGTCAACTCGACTCGACATTTCGGTCGAGCTAAACCTTCTATGTGATGAGCTTTGCAATTGCATTGTGACACTCAATGTGGGGTCGTGGTCTGTGCTCGCCATGTAGCTTTGTTCTTATCTATCCTAATTTGATTATCTTAACTATTTACACGTACAACTAATTTGATTGGTTATGTTTAGTTTTTAGGTTTAATTACATTATAGTGGAGTGAGGTTTAACTCACAATATTATCATTCTAACTAAGTATATGGTACACGAAAGCTAATTTCTTATGTCCCATTTTCAAATGTCCACATATTTTTTCGGTAGATTGTGATTAGAGGAGTGACATGTCCAAGTAATTTTTAACCACTTTGCATATAAATTCGGATCTACTTTTCAACTTAAAAGTTTTTCACCTTCCCTTTCCCTTATATTTTTTTTTGGTTGAACCCTTTCCCTTATATACTAGTGCTAATGCTAATGCAACTTCTTTTCATTGTATGACGTGGGAAATTATGTGTATAATTTAATACAGCAAAAAATGTGGTATCCGAACTCACGGCTTAATAATATTAGGGATGTCACAATTTTAGAGATGCCAATTCATGGAATTTGAATGTCGACCAAGTATTAGGCTTCATTTGGCCGAGACGAAGGCAGTTTGAGTGGAAATTTTAATCTCATACTCTAATTGTTTGGCACGAACAGCCGAATAGAGGAATGAAGATCTGCTTTCAAATCCATTATCCAATTGTCTTGGAATAGCCTGACACAACCAGTGTTAATCTGCTGCCCGAGCACTGGTTGACAACGTCGAATCACCAGTCGACCAGTCAAGGCACCATCCACCATGCTCACGCCATCACCAAGACGAGAGAGCCTTTAGTTCATCACCGGCTATGGTTGAAGTATAATTTTAGATTTAGGAAAGAATGCCACGAACTGAGAGCTATACGTAAGTACGAAGATGTTTTCTGAGTTGTTGTAATATGAAATGAATACGTATGCAATCAATCAATGTTTCAGAATGGGAGGGAAAGGGATTCCTAAAGAGGTTCAAATAATGGTATTACAGCAGCGAAAATTACAATATAGGCACTTGTTCAAAGACAACTTTCATTTTTCAGTAAGCCTTTGTTCTATTAACATGAACTGCGGCAAAATCCCATGGGCTTCGGCTCTCACATAATCGCAGCCAGCCCTATTGACTCTCCTTGGTCTTCAACTTGTCTGGCTTCAGTAGCAGCAATGGATGAGCTTCGAGGCCTCACTGTAAAACCGTAAAGGCAAATACATGGTTAATGAGATCACAAGAAAATGGTCAAAATAACTGTTCATCTATCTTGTCAAAAGCAAAGCTTTGAGAAATCCCAGGTATGTTTTGAGAACAAGATTGAACTGTGCAGGCTAGGAAAGCGCCTGCTGCCAAAAAAGCTAAAATAACAAATAGTTGTCCCCGGCTTGAGGTGATCAGGAATGTCTACTTTGTGATGGGAGTCTTATGTTGAAGCCTGGATCGTAGCTGGATCGTTACGAGTCCTAGACAGGATTGAGACCCTTACTTTCATGAACTTTGGGGTTTATGGTCTGGCCCGGCTTGAAAAATTATATCAAACCTGTGTAAGTCAACACTTCTACTCAAATCTCCTAGTAATCAGTCTAACTTTGTACTAAACCATAAGTATAATGTTTAGAATCTAATAATTTTAGAAGATTTTAAGGGGTAAAAAGCCGTTAAACAGTGTTTACTGTTCAAGACCAAGTCAGACCGGACATAAGATTCTAGCCAGCTACTCAGCTTTACTGGTATGCACGTTGTATTTGGGATAGAGGACAAAGGCAACGATAAGTAAATAAAGAAAGACACATACTTGACACATTTGTGATAACATTGAGGCTCTTTTGGACAGCAAGGGCCTTCAATTGGTTTCCAGTGGCCGATAATAGCAGGCTTTTCATATGCTGCTTCTGTTCCTTTGGACTTAATGTTTTCGCCAATGCCTCCTCAAAAGCAAGCAAATCTTGGGGTGTAATACAAGGGAGCGACAGTAAGATCTGAAACAGTATATAAAATCGATCAATCAATACAATTTATGCAGTAATAAGTCGTGATGAAGTTTTCGTTCTAGATTTTGGGAGACGAGAGTGCTGAACTCACCTTCCTGGGTGCTGGGTCCCTATCTGCTAGATGAATAAATATTTCACGGCACAGACTTACTAACTCGGCACTAACCAGGGCATTTGACTCCAGAGCCAAGCCTTGTATTATTGCGTAGAACAGATCCCTACAAACAAACTCCTTCAGTTCCATGTTATTTGTCGCTACGCACAGGGAAACAACAGCACCACAGAAAGAGGATGCTTTAATCATGGACTCGGTGTCTGTCCAGTTAAACGCTTCCAGGGCTATTTGCAGTGCAGGCACTGCTAGGCTCTTGTGCTTCAAGAGGAAACTGCATATACAAACAAATTGTATTTTATCTAAAAACAAAAGGCAAAGCAAATTGGACTGATTAAAGGGGAATATAATTTACAAGCGTACCCAACAAGTGACGTAGAGGAAAATGCATCCAAATCTTTGAGTGAGGATGCATCAAAGTGAATAACATGGCCAGATTGTTCAAGAACAGGAACTCCTGCATTTTGGCCAGGAGTAGCCATGGCTGATAAGAGTGCACAAACCTCACGAGATAAATCACGCAGCAATTTCTCTTCCATCACTTCTACTTTCATATCTGCTCCAGGCAGTATGGCTTGAGAATCTGGAACTTTTGCCCTACCTTCATTCATAAGACTTGACCACGAGCAACTTAGCATTTGCTGAGCTCGTGAGAGTAAAGGGTGCAGGAGATTTTCTAGCCATCTCTCCCAAAAATTGGAAGGGCATGATTTAACTAATGGGATCAAACTTAAGTGTATAAGTTGTTTCATATGTCTGAACTCCATAGACTCCACATTCTCCATTACTGCCAGAACCACAGCATAAGTATCCAAATTTTGGAAGAATGTGTCTCCAATTGTAGTTGACAAACCCAACACATTGTACCTAACAATGGAAAACAAGTAATTATTATGGACTAATATATTTAACAGTAGTTACAAAGAAAGAAAGTTTTCCACCACATACCCACTCTCCCTTAAACCTCTCAGCCAGTTTCTGATGTCAGTTTCATTTGGCTCAGAGTAACCTTCTTTATTCGTCCCATTGTCAACCAATGCTTCATCTGCAAAAGATAAAGAACCTTTGTGCACTTTTTGGTTCACTTCTCCAAGAAGACTGGCCCGCTCAGCATCACTAATGATCATTGCTCCTTTCATCTCTCTGGGCAAGGTTTGACTTACTGAAGGAGACCAGAGGGAGTGAATAGCACGGAGTAGCTGAATCCAAAAGATCAAGTTCAGTAATACAAAATGCTTCTGAACGATACATGCATTCATTCAGCCAATTTGCTTACTTTCAACAGAGGAGGCAACATCCATGACAAGTGGGGTGCCATTGGATGCTGAAGGGAAGGGCTTGGAGTTGTGTTTTGTTGTGCATCACTCTTTCTTAAACCGCTCCTCTTCAGTGCTCTTTCGAAGAATGTAACTGTATGGAAAATTGACCACATGAAACGAGTATCTGAGCACAAACGAACAAGACCTGCTGGATCAGACAAATAAGCAGTTTGCCAGTCTAACTCCATCCATGGTTTGCTCATAGGTTCAAGCAACCACCGCAAAACTTCTTGCTGCTGCTGAACTCTGTAACGAAAAGAATCAGCAGCAGAAAAGTACAAACAAAATCTT
Organism: Polygonum aviculare; assembly: GCA_934048045.1. Classification (NCBI taxonomy): domain Eukaryota; kingdom Viridiplantae; phylum Streptophyta; class Magnoliopsida; order Caryophyllales; family Polygonaceae; genus Polygonum; species Polygonum aviculare. Next base: position 10,867,168 of record OW204023.1, on the reverse strand, counting down.
CAGGTTTGATAAAAAGCACTTCGTCATTTAGGATGAAGAGTTGAAGACAAGGTTAGATGTATTAACGCATTTTTACCCAGCAGCTGAAGCCATAACAAGAAACGATTCTCCAAGAAGATTATGTTCCCCACGTAGCAAACGACCTGAGCAAACCATGGATGGACAACATGCTCATTTGCAAGTAACCCATGGTATCAGCAATGTTCTGCAAAATAACGGCAGGCATTATAGTGTTGACAAACAAGCAGCAGATCAGAGGGACAACATGCTCATTTTAAGAGACTGAAAATTCATCTCTTTGATTGTGTTCAGATGGGCATTACAATGTACTCTCGGAAACCCAAATAAACAGGTCCCTATATATATGAGCACACACAACACTTTAACCTTTCAAAAAAATACATGTACACGTATAGTTAAGTGCAAAACCGTAAGCACAGATATTCTTTCTACAATATTAAAGATCTCCATTGCAGAACATTCTGTAATTGTGAGTTATTTGTTCATCTTGGGGTCAGTAAAATATGAGATCATGTCATGACAATTACCTTCATGTGAGGCAGGAGGCTTTTATCTGCAGATTTTGCAATACGAATGAACGATGTGCAGATCTGTAGCCTTGCATGTCGCGCACTGCTTGTAGAAGGATCCTGATAAGCCAGCGGGTGAATATCACACTTCCAATAAACAAAAATAAGATGCAATAATTTGAACCTTTAAGAAGATAAAGCTTTGAATGAACCTTAATAACACATGGGAGAGAGGTCAGAAGCTCAAATAGTTTGTTTATCACTTTCCCAGCCACATCAGGGAAGAACTTCAGGAAAGGACCCAAAGCCTCTAAATAGTGTACGAGCACTTCTACAAGCACTGGTTCACTCCATCTCATCGTAATCAGTTTCTCAAGCAATGCTGCATATCACAGAACTTATTATCAGCAAAACACAAGGATAAAACTATGAATTTAAAGCATAAGTCAATCAAGTACCTTGAAAGATTCTACATAGTGCAAGTTGAACTTCGGAACTGCCATCGCCATATTCATCGGATCCATCATAAACAGCAACCACTACATTGTCTAACACTAATTGTGTGCTTTCAAGTATTGCTAGTTCCTGAAATATCACAGTAAATCATTTCTTATGTAGGTTTAACACAATAATGGAAACAGCTTGCTCCATATTGAAGAACTACTAAGTAGCTAACTTCAAAAAGATTTCAAGCACAAACCTTAGTTGGCATAGGAGAGGAATCAACTGTACTAATAATCATTGCTGCTCTTTCAGATATCTTGGAAGCAGCTATGAGGGGCTTGTGGTAGCAAACAAAGCGGACTAGCTCCAGCTATGTCACGGAAATATACAAGTAAAACAAGTAAAACAGAAATAACCTAAAGGACGACTCACAAAGTTGTAGAGATAGTAGAACCCTTTTAGAACTTAAAAAATAAACCTGCTAAGGAAATCCTGCTCAGACTTTGATGCAAATGCAGTATAGATGCACAACTACGACGCTTACATATCAATTTTGCTTTTGAAATTCAAATGAGTATTATTTGTACATGGATGAAAAATTGAGGTTATCCTGAATTATTACACATATGGATAACTACTGTGATCAAAGAGGTGAACGGTAAGACAGCAGTACAACACCTATCAAGTATTAATAGTTACTTTACCTCACTACGGTAATTAGAGCGAAGATGGGTAAAAACAAAGGCCTGCAACTTACCAGCTTTGAACGAAACTGACTAAATTCTCCTTTTCCCTCAAATTCATCACTCCAAAGTTCCATCGGACCCAAAGAAAATGCGGTATCAAGAGGAACCTTTTCTTTTCTGAGCATCCGCTGCCAAGAGACATCCAAGATTCCACCACATATTTCATCATTTAAAAAATTTAACATCTGTTTCTTCTTATCAGCCTGCCCTGAGCTAGAGCTTGAATTTTGGACTGAACCATCAGAAGCTTGAGTGTTATGTTTTGGCTTTGCTAGTAAATCTCTCATCAGTGCCTGAGCATAAAATGGAAAAGTAAGGGACAAAGTATGATTTCAAATATGTTATAGAGAAGTCTTGAGTTTTTGTTGAGAGTCTCATACCAGCCAGAAGAGGAGAGACTGAAAATGAAGAGCCAGCTTAAAATGTTGGAAATAGCCCAGCATCTGCAATAAGATATATGCACCATATTCCTCATTCTTTCAAACAGTGAACTAGTAGTTCAAACAACATCATCTTAACTTAAGACTACAGAGAGAGGGGGTCACTTTGACATTACAAGCAATCCCAAACAATCAGGCATCCAATTTGGGATCCTCTAATTTTCAGCAATAAACTGTTTGTCTCAGTAGATAACATTTCACATCACATATATTTTGTATAGGTTAATCAAATTTCAATAGGGGTTGTTTGCATCGTTTTATAAATGTATTCTGATATCCACATGAAAGCAAAGGAAATTGAAGAGCCAACGATATTTTAATACTCAAAGGCACCATATGATGTTGGTAGACCAACTCCCAATAAACAAAAGGAGAGACATAACAGGCAATACTACATCCGCACTTCATGCAAGCTTATAAACAGGACTAAATAATTTTGAGAAGAAACACAGGAATGACCTATATAAGAGAGATTATTTTTACCTGCTGAAGATATGGGAAAAGCATGTTCTCGTCACTTGATATTGATTGCAAATTCCAGCAACCTAGAGATACCATGCTCTCACATACACACTCTGAAAATTCAAATTCAGCATTACCAATAGCCCCAGCGTTGGAGGAAGATTTGTACAGGAAGTCTCTGGAAACATTCATTAATATCTGAAAGATGCTGCTGATGGCAGAATCAAAATCTGAAGAAGTTGCATCAACAGGTCTTTTTCTGCAACAATGGAGTAGCCAAAAACAATTTATTTCTTGGTAGAGAAGAGATAGTATTCAGAAGATTCACATACTTAAAGCAGCAAACTACGATTCAATTGCATACCTTGATGAGACAAGTCTGAAAAATTCACAAGCATGAAGACGGAAGTCTGGAGAAGAAAGTAAGAAACCACACCTGGCATAAATGAAATTGTAATTCACTAGAATCACTTCAATTTGCAACAAAACTTCTACACGGTAAATAATGAAGGAACAAAATTGTACCCGTGTACTATTCCATATTTAGCAAGATCGGGTAAAGGAGCCCACTCAGCATATGCATTTACAGCATTTAATGTGGCTATCACTGCAGCTGCATGCCGTTTTGCAATATCAAGTTGCTTCTGCCCTGCCTCAGTGACTGCGGCTCCAAAGTGTCTCTCAAGCAACTGGATCAAAAGTGGAAATAAAGTAAGGCAGCAGCTACAAAGCACACTCCGCATTTGAATGAACATCGACTTACAGTATACAAAAGAGGTAAAATTTCTGGCAGTGATTCAGTCAATCCACGTAACAGTAGCCTACGGCGATCTCCTGTTTAATACATTGCAAATATGAGCAGTTACATTAGATGTTTTATGAAGTCTATAAAAACATTAACCTGAAATTAAACTCAAGTGAACCTATTGAAACAATAACAGACATGCAATCGCTAAATTTAGATACAAGCTTCAAGACCAATCACCCATTAAATAAGAGGACTCCATTGTATATAACATTGCCCAAAAATAAAGACAATAGATTGGTCATTGACAATATGCCAAGCAATTTCTCAATTACCTTCCAGATCTTCATTATGGACAGTAATATCTTCAGGTAGCCATCTCAGCATCATGGAAACCAGTTCCGCCTGAATTACAGCACTAGGGTTTAAGGATTCATGGATATATTGAATTCACAAGGGCATAAAATGTGATTAGAAAGAAGATGTGAGCTGACACAAAGATATATAGGATTTACTTGTGTTGGACCAATAGTAGAGAGAGAAATTAGAGCCGGCAGCAACTCTTTCCACAAACTCAAGCCTTCTCTTCTGACTATCTGCCCAAGCCCAAAAGAAGGATATATAGAAGAGCAACAGAGTCATCATAATCTTCTTTTTTCCACTGAAATTAAAAATATTCACACTTCAGATAATTAAGTACTTACCTCAGCAACAAGAGCAGCTGTCTGACTCTTCAAGGGCCAGTTTTCATTTTGTTCTGCAACCTCTGACATCAATTCCACAGCAAGATTTGCAAAGTTTCTTCGTTCGTCAGAGCTTAGTTCTTCCCACCTAAGCCTTACCAAATGCTACAAACAACTCAAAAACAACAGAAATGGAAGATACATATCTCAACACGCCCCATGATGAATATAATGTGTGGCAATGAAGAAAGGACTCCACGATTTATAATATTAAATGATAGTACTTGAACAAAAGCCACACTTTTTGCAAGCTTGATCATGCACTCTCTTGAAAGATAAAAATGGGCAATCCAATCAATGATTGATATTATTGCAGTCATTTTCAGAGCATTGCCATTTTTAAACCCATCCACAACTGGGATAGCAAGTTATTTTCTTCCGGACACATCTATGCCAAACACTTCTAGATAATTCCATTCCTTAATCATATTTCACAAAACTAATCAACACTGAAATTTCCTAAAATAATGCAGCATATGTTATTATGTTAGCTACTTAGCATACGTGCGAAAAAAAAACAGAACGTACTAAACAGTAAAGAATGAGAACTCTATTCCCAAAACCAAATATTAAGGCCCCACAGATAACAAATCACATTTGCAAGAATGATAAAATGTGACACTTTAATGTAGTATGCATTGCCAAACAGGACAATGCTTGGTGCAATACGGATATGGAGCAAGTAACAAAAATGGCTATGAAGAGTACCTGAAGCATTTTCAAAGCTTGCAACCTAACTTCAGATGACCAGTTATTCTTGGCTAATATGAAGCCTGTGCTTGCCAAAGCACGTACGTCTCCTACCTTAAACTGCAAAAATCGGTATGTAGAGAAAGGGTCTTCAACAAGAAAAGAAAATCCAGTATTTTCAATGCGACAATTATCTTGTCACCTATCCTAAAGGGCCCAAAATCCACAAACAACAGGAGCATGATAACAACTGCAACACTCAATTCACACATTTATCAGGAATATGCATTATGTATTCACAACATAATTGCACTTGCCCAAACAGAATCAAGTTAGAGTACAGAATGTGATGTAATTTATTTTAGTGCATTATGTTTGATCTTTTTCTTCTCCTTTTGTTTTTTAGATCCTGTCTTAGAAAGAAGGCCATTGAGTATTCCTTTCCACTGGCAACTCCTCCACTCTTTCATCTTCCCACTTTTTGATTATGCGTATGTGATGTCAACAAGTTGGTGGCCTACACAGTTATATTTTACTGAAATTGGCTAGTGTTCGGGGAAACGAACCAAACTGCAGTTGTGAGATTATTGAAAGGGAAAGAAAGACAAAGTTCTTTGATACTATTCAACTAGGTGTTTGGTATTTGAATTAAAAGGGACATTAGGTTCCTGACACCAAGGAGGGTGATTGCAGGTCAAACCACCCTCCTTACTGTTGTACCATATTCTCTAAGCTGGAGAAGAAATTTTTCTTTGCAGCAAGTGATCAGTGGTGTAACTTTGTTTTCTTTAAATCTGGGCACAGGCAGCGGCATTTTGCTCGAGCAGTGTTTTGTGGTCATGTTAAGTTGGCGATGATATTATAACAAGTCAATGAGAACTATAAGTAATTGTGCTTAGTTTTTTTTTTCCTGGTCAGAAAAAACGGATGATGGCATCATTATTCGCATTCACATTTTAAATGCAAGGACAGTAACAGTCTATACAAAACCTGACTTCACTATATTTATCCAACCAAAAACACTCCCAAGAAGAATAAGTTAGCATCCATGAATTATTTTTTGAGTACACAATCGGCAGCAAGTATCAATACCATTCATGGAGGCCCCATCTTCGCAAAGAGTGAATACAGATTATAAACTAGGGATCAGTTTACAATCACTATACATAAGCATACTGAAGAAGCAGGAATAGCTTCAAATTTTCAATGTTCAAATCCTGAGAGATAGAAATGTGCACAAAATTGTATAAACAACAATTGAAACTGTTCCATAGATCAGAAGACTGACATTTGATTAGACACCAGACAGCACAAACATTCAGCCAAGACTCCAAGCTGTTTTGGAACGAGCAAACATTCACTCAACCCTAAAACCTACAGTTTATTGTAAATCATACTTGACTACAGCCTGAAGTTATCCCAAAACCTAAGACTGGACAAGGAATTGATCCCAGGGATGCAACTACGCAGAATCCGAAAAAACACCCCCAATAACATCGCAAATATATGCATATAAAGTGGAAGGCGTAAGGAGAAGAAGAATTGATTACAGATTCAAGGTAAGAAACGGCAGCCTTGCGAGCATCAGGCGACGAGCTCCAATCAAAAGCAGTGGCTATAGCGCGAGCTACATTGTTCGCCATAGCTGCACCTCCGTCCTCCATAGCAGTTGAAAAACTCACAGATTCGACAACCAAAGGAAAGGGAAATTGCGATTAGGAGAAGCAGGAACAGGGTTTTGTGCCAAGGTTTTTCCGATTTCTATCGGACGAATAGAGAAAGAAGGGGAGAATATAAATGGGGACTTTGCTTGTTACTCTTGTTAGAGAAGCCCCGGAAGAAAGAAAATAAAAAGAGAAAATAAAAAGAGACGTTGAGGTGGAAGAGAGATTCAAATCTTCTGTCCCCTTAGCACGTCCCACTCCCGTGTCCCTCCCTTCCTATTGGTCGAAACTATGGGTCCCCCCCTATATTTTTCCTTTAATTCTACCGAAATAAATAACATCGACCAATAGGAAGGAGTGGAACGTGCGGGTGGGACGTGCGGGGGGACAGAAGATTTTCGTCCGTGGAAGAGAGAATAAAGAGAAGACTTTAGTAGTCACTCTACGCCGACTTAACGCCCTTGTTTTGGACCGGGAAACGCTCTCGGCAAAAGCGCCCATTGCAGATTTCCCTCATTTGAAGGGTGACATAGTCGGTTCAAGAGGGTTTGAAGATTACCAACTTATTCAACCAAAAAAACATTAAGGACAACTTTTGTAGAATGTAAGAATTCAGTTTTTTTTAGTAATTTTGTAAGAAAAAATATAGATATAAGAGAAGTGATTGGCTATCATTTGGTCTTAGAAGAAGAAAATGAGTAAACACCCATTTGGTTTGTCCATATTTCCGTTTTGGGCGTCCCATTAGCTTTGTTCATCTTTCAAATATTTCCATTTTTATCTATATGTTTTTACACTTTTACCCTTATTCACTCTCATATATTACCCCCATTATCTAACTTTTTCATCACCTTTATCACTTTTTCATATAAAATTACAAAATTACCCTCATCCAATCTTATATATTACCCCCAATTATCCACATTTCTCATCAACTTTATCATTTTTCAACTTTATATTAATTACCGTACCAACCGCACTATGTGAACAAACCAAATGGGACGGAGGGAGTATTAAATATTGAGGAAGGAGGAGAAAAAGTATGAAGACCCGCCTTCACTATGACCAAAGTGAGTTTTGGTCTTTACATGATATGATGTCATGTGGCATGTAAAAGAAAATTGTGAGAGGATGCAAGAAATAATAAATTTAATATTATATTATGGTGGCCAAAAGTTTGACCTACCAATAAAAATGCTCTAAAGGGAAAGGGAAAGTATGATAAACATTTTGGGATGATGGTTTTAATACGTGGATAAACATTTTGGGATAAGAGAAAGGGTAGAATACATGTTTAGACCCCTCAACTTGTAACTTTTATGCAAGTAGACCCTCCAACTTTGAACATTATTTATCAAACCCCCAAACTTAACATTTTTTTTCCTATTGAGCCCCTTTTGCTGACCTGACGGGGCGCGTGCAAGTCACTTCTCCAGCTAGTTGTGAAAGTTCCGCAAAATTACTTACATGCCAAAAAAATATGCCATGTGGAGTCCCAAACCCCATCTTCTTCTTCATCTTCTTCCTATCCACAATCCCCCCATTTTCAGATCTGGGATGTCACGTGGCTGCTTAGTGGACTGAAAATGGCCCCGGTCAGCGCGTGTTATTCACACTACGAAAAAAGAGGGTTCATTTGCAGAAAAAGGGCTCAATAGGCAAAAAAAAGTAAATTTTAGGGGTGCAATAGGAAATATTCAAAGTTGGGGGGTCCATTTGCAAAAAAGTGACAAGTTGGAGGGTCTACAGATGTATTCTACCTAAAAGAAAGTAGTTAATTGAGAGGCTAATAGAATAGACCAGTTATAGCATACATTAAAAAAGAAATAGAAATAACGAGGAAGGTAGTATACAACACGACCAAATAACATAAGTGGGCGGGTGAGTAGAGTGAGTAAATCACTATTGAACAATAGCCTAATTGGCACATACGTCAAAAATGACATTTCTTGAGGAAGGGCACAACGAACAACAAAATTGATTCCATCAAAATGAAGGATGTTCAAAAGCTATAAGTATGTTTATGATCTCAACCGTCAGAACCCAATACAAAACCAAACTCGTAATCCTAAAAAAATAAAGACGCCAATTGAGCCCTAGACGGCAAGCTACAAACCTATAAGCACCACAAAATCATCTAAAACAAACAAGGTATTACTGACAACGGTATTTTAGTCGTCTTTATACAGATCAAAATAATTCGAATTGCCCAACTAATGTAGTAAGAAAGTAAGGGTCGATTTCACAAAGACTCATAATTCTAGTGTTTATTATTATGTTACTAGTAAAAGGTTTTTTTTTAAGATTATACTATCAACTAATGAATTATACAAATCAAATTGAGATTGTAGAAGTAAATATTATAAAGATAACTATACCCATTGTAGAACTGAATGTTGATCATTATTCCAATTGCACCTTAACCAATCTATCGTGAGACTCTTAACAACCCGACTTCATGGAATTAATTAAGACCTTCAAACTTCAATTACAGTTATTAGTTCGGTCAGACTTCATAACCCTAATCATCAAACAACTTGAGAGACCTCATATATTCAATTTGACAACAATATCAAAATCTAAGCATCAATAAAAATAACCATTAAAAGCAACACAACAATATTAAGATCCAAACATAGATAAAAGTAACCCTTTAAAACAACCAGACATTCAATAGACTTATGATTGAAATCTCATTCTTTAACCAACTAATCTTGCAGGGTTATACTAATTAAAGAGGTCTACTTATAAATAATTCAATATCGACCAATTATTAAATAAATCTAGGTGAAGTCATTGTGGAAAAAGAATAGCTTTAAGTATTAGGGATCAGTTTTGCAAAACGACGGGTGTATTGATGAGGATGTTAGGTCTCATATTCAAAGATGTTGGAAGAAGTGGAGAGTAGCTTCAGGGGTTCTGTGCGACAAGAAGGTCCCGCTCAAGTTCAAGGGAAAGTTCTATAGATCTATTATTAGGCATGCGATCCTCTATGGTGCAGAGTGTTGGCCAACAGCGAAGGCTCAAGAGCAGAAGCTTGCAGTCATGAGAATGCTCAAATGAATGTGTGGCCTCACAAGATTGGATAAAACTAGGAATGAGGAGATCAGAAGCAGACTAGGGGTGGCTAACCATAGAGTAGAAACTTCGAGAAGCGAGACTCCGCTCCGTTGGTTTGATCATGTTCAGAGACTTAGTCTAGATGTTACAGTTAAAAGGTGTGATCGTTTGGAGTTAGGAGTGTACAGGAGAGCTAGACGTCGCCCGAAGAAGCTTTGAATGCTATAAGGTTGACGCAGTGCAGAGAGTGTTGGAGGGAGAAGATCAAGATATTAGACAACTAGTTTGCTTGTTGGTGGAGTTTTGCGTAGTTGTTGCGTGGTTTCTGTTAGTTATAGTCTTTTTTTCTTCTTTTTCTTTTCTTTTCTTTTCCTTTTCTTTCTTTTAATTTCGTTTTAGCTTTAGTGTTAGTTTGCGTTGTTGTGTTTAGACTTTTCAGTTTAGTTTGTTGAGTGATATCTCTTGGGTTGTTCTGGGCGCATTCCATCTAGATATGAAGTGTCCCCATTATGACCCCCCAGATCCTGCGTTTATGGGTTTCCACGGGGTAAATGTTGTTGTTGTTGTTGTAATTCATCCTAGAAATCATATTAGGTGATCAAGCTAATAAACTCCTCAGATGAAATTAAGCAATTAAATATAAAGAAATTAATCTAGTTAAGGTTTAATTAAAACATTCAACCCTCACAAAAATTCAAATCAAACAACTACAATAAACTAATCGGGTAAAAGAACTTTATCTACTAAAAGCTATTGAAGAGCCTACTAAGGTTTTTAAGGTTTCTTCTTATTGCTCATCAAAACTCAATAATCGAGTTAAGTTCCTAAAACTAATAACCTAGATAATCTATATATAATAAAGTCTTTAAAATATTATCCTAAAATAGCCCAATCAACTAGACTTAAAAATATATCAAAATATCTCTTCGTGTCTATCATTGATCAAAACTCAGGGTGAACACCATTGTGTGGTCACACATACACCCCTCTATCTCTCGTAGTGGGATTCCCGCGCCTCCACTTCTCTTGTTATTCCGTCAAAACATGGCTTGGACATCCAAGATGCGGTCGTGCTTTCAGACCATTCCACATCTTGTTCGGTTCATGATTCAAGTGACACTACAAAGACTGTTTTGACCAACTTTGAGTTGGAATTTGGACTTAGAATATAAATATGAGTTGTAGCTCTTCGAACCAGCTTTCCCATGACACCAAATACACCTTAATATGGCCATCATAACTCCAAAGTGAAGCATTGCAAGCTAAGCGTATCGAAACAACAACTCCAATACATAGTGCGAATTCATGTGTTCTTTTTCCATCACCTATTAGGGCTTAATCCTCATCAAATGCATGTGGAATAACCTTGAAATCTCCAACCTTGAATCCTCTAACCTTATTTTACTAAGAACGTTATGCATTGAATTCTTGCTCGTCGGAATGACTTGAAACTATACAAAAACTAGGGGTATATTATACGGTTGGTCCTCAACCTTTTATTCATTTTATAAGTTAGTCACCAACCTTTAATTTTTTCTATATGAGTCCCTAACCTATCCAATTTTTACACCGTTAGTCCTCGTTAACGTTTTCTATTCGAAGACCGTCAATTATGCCACATGGCTTACCACATAGGTGATGATGTGTAATTGTACTTCTTGGGTGTTTTTATTTTTCATTTAAAATTACCATAAAGAAATTGTTTTTGTCAATGAATATATAAAAGGTTTTCAAAGTAATGATTAAGAGCGAGGGTTTGTCTAAAGAAGAAGCAATGATATATAATTTATGGTCTTACAATTGGGCGTGAAATCTTATGATAAATTAGTTTATCAAGTCGATTGATAAAGTTCTTGTAATTTATACAGATGAGCATGGTGGAAGGAATCCGTAAATGAAGATATCCATATTCTTCTCGTGAGCAACTAGATTACGGTACACATACTATTTAGTTCATTAAGGTAATATATAATTGTGATTTTCACGTTGTTCAAGTGGAGCTTCAAGACTATCTAGTACTTATGCTTGAATATCACCTTCTATAATTGTTGTTCACCTTACGAACAACCCAATTTTGAAAGTTCAAATTTGCGTTTTTTTTATGTGTGGATCTTTTTCTTATTTGCAATTTGCATTGGGAAATAGTTGAGTTAAATTTAAGTTCAGAGAGGTGTCAACTTCTCTTTTAGCACAAAATGTTTGTGTTTGTCTCACCGATCATTATAGTAGGTACTTTATATATTGTTTTATGGTAGTAACCAAGATAAAGTTTTGCTGCACTTGAAAGTTTAAAGTTCACCCATAGTTTTTTTGTTATTATCATATTTGTCATAGGTCCTAATGCAAGGGATTTCACAATCAAAGTGAAACATGGAGGAATTTCCAATCAACCAAGATGGATGAAATATGTTGATGTAAGAATTGCATATTTTGGTTATTGTCATGAAGTCCAACGATACTTCAAGTTTTTTTGACATGGTTAGACAAATAGGATATCATTCGGATTTTGTGCTCATTTTGTGGAAATCACCTAGAACACAATGAGTCAACATATGACAAATATTGTGTGAGGTGCGACAACTAGTAGTTACATGGAGGATTATAATAAGTGTAGCACGCCCTAAGTGTGAACGCTTGGGCTTGAATGAGTGTACGTAGATGAATGGTTTTCTTTGTTTAAGATCATTTTATTATTAAATGTTTATATAAGGAGTCTAGATTTCAATGTGCTTAATACATCAACAGGCCCTTGTACTTACAACTTTTTTCCCCTTGGACCCCTGTACAAAAAAATGTTCTATTAGACCCCTGTACCGCCTCCAAATTTGCCTATTGAACATTTTTGCTGACATGGCGTTGTGCGTGATTCACAAACGCGAGTCAAGTGCGTTATTGGAAGCTGACATGGAAAAAACAAAAAAAATAAATGAAGTCTTTTCTTCTTTCTTTTTTCTTTTCTTATGCAAACCGCCGATGAGCACAGTTACCCGATAGTGCTACAATAGAATACCAGACAGAAATCAACAAACTCCGAAATCCATGGCCGTACGATACAAATTGGGGGTCAAAAAAGGATAGGTGAGATATGTACAGATACGAGCGTAGGTGCGGCGCTGAAACCTTGGTGTCGGCGGGCCCTCGGCGCCGCCTGAATTACAAGGACAAGGCTAGCTTGTCTTCTACTTGTCGAACCAGGAGAGCTCTTGGCAACTCCGATTGCCCGTCCCTGTAATTCAGGAGATGAAGACTGCTCTACTTTCTTCCTCGACAGAACAATGGGAGAACAACGTCGTCTGGGTTTCTTATCAGAAGAAGAATTGAGTTTGTTGGCAGATTTCTCAGGCTTGTTGTTTACTCCCTCGAGACACTTGTTCTTCCAAATTGCAATCAGATCAGCAGCAACTCCTTGAATCTTCTTCCGAGGGTGCTTTGTGAGCATTCGAAGATTTTTCGCAGCCTGAAATTATTCCAAATCGTTTGTCAGTAAACACAAGTAATTCAAATCGATCACATTGATTGAACAAACTGAGATGGATTTGTTGAATTGAAATCACGATCAGAATATGGATGGAAGATGCAAGGGAGCAGAGTTTATGCCTGAGTTTAAGCTAGGATCTTCAAATCGACCGGCAAGTTTTGGAGCTTTCTCAGCGAATCTATGCAGCGTGTTTCCGCCACCGAGGGTTCATGGCCGCCCACGTCCTTGGCTGCCATGTCCGCCACCTTCATGGCTCTCTTGTACAGATCGACAAGGTAGTCTTTCTTCTCCATGGCTAATATGTCTTCTTTTCTTTTCTTGAGTAGCAAAATTTGATGTAGGGAAGCCCTAGATCTTCGTCCTCACAGGTGCGATGCCGCCATGGCCGATTCTCTCTCCTCGAGGTGCTCGCGCCTGAAGTCGCTCCGATTCCGGGGCGCGGAATACGCCGACGCCATTATCAACAACCGGACTAGGGTTGTTCGTCCGACCGTCGCCGTCGTTCCACGAGCCCCCTTCTCCTCACCGAGCTTTGTTTACACAAATTAGAGAAATTAGGGTTTATATTTGCGAAATTAGGGGAACGTGGGGGAGGGACGGGCGCAAAATCGAGTGGGGAAGACGGGCTACGAGGTCGTCGTTGGAGGGGTACAGTTCGCCTGAATTGCGTACAAGGAAAGAGGACAATTTCAGGAAGGGAAAGAGGTGCGTACAGGGAAGGGAAGGGGAAGGGCTCTTTTCCTTTTTTTTTTTTGACTTGTTTCTTGTTTTATTATTTTGGCTGCTTAGTTGTTAGTATTAGAATGCAAATTTGTAATATTGTGTTTGCTACACTTATGTGTCAAAATTTTGGCTTATAAAATTTAAAACGTGGCATGACATGTTATTATGTGGCTGGAACGTGGCAATTATTTGGCAAAAAAAATGACACGTGCACGCGCGTGTGTTTCACGGAGTGGAGCTAATTTAATGAGGGGTTCAATAGGTCAAAGCGCGGACGGTACGAGGGTCTAATAGAACATTTTTTTGTACAGGGGTCCAAGGGGAAAAAAGTTGTAAGTACAGGGGCCTGGTGATGTATTAAGCCGATTTCAATGTCAACATGTATAAGTATCTCTTATTAATTACCAGAATTATTATTTTCTAACTCTATTATGTAATTTTTTTGGGCAATAACAATTCATCTTTTAGTTTTTAAATGCATGGTTTTTTTCACCTTGATACTCTCATCTAGAATACATGATCAATATTTAAGGTTTTTATGTATGAGATGATGAATGTGGAAAGTTTTCTTTTTAATTTATAATAAATATATATAATTGGCTTATTTGAAGACAATGAACAAAAACAAATGATGTATGGTAATTTGAAATGAAAAATAAAAAACACCTAAGAAGTGTAATTACACATCATCATCCACGTGGCAAGCCATGCGGCATATTTGGTGGACTTCTAACAGAAAACGTTATCGAGGACTAATGGTGTAAAAATTGGATAGGTTAGGGACTCACATAGAAAAAGTTAAAAGTTGGGGACTAATGTAGAAAATGAATGGAAGGCTGAGGACCAACCGTGTAATTTACCCCAAAAACTAGTGTTGATTCTGAATCTCAAATAAACTAAACAAACTAAGATAAACTACTCAAAAATTAGTCTAGATGCAAGAAAACAACTCTAAACATGTTCTAATTAAAAACTACCTACATGCTCCTATCAATTACAAGACACATAGAATAACAACTAAACAACAAAAATAAGCAAACACAAAAGAAGAAACCATGACCTCTTAAACATTTTTCAATTAGGTATAATCAAGTAGGAAAACAAAATTAAAACAAAAAATGACCTCATAAAAAAAATTAAGTGTTGTTAGTAATTGTATTGCGATTAGGATACAATACAAGGTATACTTAATCCAATCATTCAAAATAATATAAAGAAAAATATTAGTAAAATCATGTTTTGAGGATTAAGATGTGTAGGTTATTTTAAAAAGCCTCGAAAAAATGAAAGGATAATGGAGTAAAAAATGAAAATATAATATATAGTATACCCTGAAAGTCACCTCTTGAAATGAAAAAACTCTTCTAGCCTATGAACAACACTTTAAATTTCCCCAATCAACACCAACACTAGAAAATTTATTTTGGTGAAGAGTGATTCCCGAATCCGACACTAGACGACCCTTTGTTTTTGTTTTTTGTGTTTTTTCATGGAAATGAGAATCCAAACTTTGAAAATCTGATGTTCTTGTAACTTTCTAGTTTCTAAACAAATGAACAACTTTGCACTGAAAAATATTTTTTCAGCGTTCCTTTGTCGTCAACTTGATCGCTCGGCCTTTTGTCGTAGGTTGCATGACTCCCAACTGCTTTCTTTGCAAACATACGCAAAATAAAAGAAGGAAATCAAAGAGACAAAGAAAAGTTGCTTAGGCCGCAAGACTAGGGGGAAAAAAGAAGTCCTTCGCTTGGGACATAAGTTTGAAAAATGCAAGCTCGTTAGCTGTTACGGGCTTGAACCATGTTCTCTTCAATACTTCGTATCTTGAGGTGATAATTGTAAGACAAGTTTGACACAATTTATTTGTAGTGGGAGTTTGTGTTAGTTACAAGGCAAGCTTGAGCGTTTAACTTTACTTGTGCTACAAGTTTGGCATACTTATGTAGTGTATAATTGTTTCAAGGAAATGGATCTAAGTTTGGTGTTCGACTGAGTTGTATTAGGTCATGTCGCTTAGTACTCTGAGACTTCTGAAGAACCTTTATTTTGATGTAGGGAATAATAGTATACATAATGGACGCACTTTGATCCATTGTCAAGACTTAGCCAAATTTCTTGGGCCTTCAAATCCAATTCATTAAGTCTTAATATTTGGAATATGAATTATTTCTAACAATTACTTCCTTAATTCATATTTCGAAATATCGTAAATCTTACTTTCTTTGGTTTTTCAACTCCAACATCGTTGCATATGTTCTTCACCGCTTGCCCATCTAAAATGCATATATTCTTTGTGTTCTTCCGTCCTCGCATGATTAAGTGTCTCCCTTTGAACACCTTACACCACTTGTATGTGCCAACACGCTTATACGTACCCTTTCAACATCATCGTACCCAACGAGATTATATTAACTTTGCTTGAAGTCACGTACCTCACACCATGAAGAGTATGACTTGTACCATTACAAAGCTTTATCGTCACGCTTTCGGTACCTTCACCCTTCAACTTCTCACTACCTCCTAAATTGAGATGTCTAAACTCTTCACTTGTCTTCAAGGTGTCGAACATCGCTTGATCTCCACACACCTGCACTAAGGCGGCACTGTCCATTACCCACTTTAGGTTAGCAACCTCCTCACTTGTTGCTAAGTAACCATCCTCATAACTAACATCATCGACCACAGTTGTATTTGATTCACCGGTCTTGGTCCGCATATACTAATATGAGATCTCCACCAACATCATTAACGTTACTCTTGATCACTCTCTCACTCTCCCACAAAGCAATAGTCACTTCATCTAAGGTGAGGTCCGCCCTTCCTACAAGTAACGTCTGCACTAATGACTTGTAGGACTTTGGTAGTGACGCTAATAACAACAATGCATGCTCCTCATCTTTAATCTTATAACCTGGATTCACCAATTGGCATACTAGTTGACTAAACGAATTAATGTGGTCGTGAAGATTACATCTTTCCTCCATCTTCAGTGAGTACAACCCAACCTTCAAACACAATCGATTCGTCAATGACTTCGACGCGTAAATGCTCTCAAGCTTCTCCCACAACGCCTTCAGACTAGTCTCCTTCAACACATTGAAATTAATCTAGGGAGCTAACACCAACCGGATTGCACTCACCTCCTTCCTCTGGATTTTGCTCCATTCTTTATCGCTCATGGAGGCAGTCTTCTCGTCCTCTAAAGCCAGACCTTGTTGCACCAATAGGTCTTGTATTGTACTCTGCCACAACGTGAAGTTCATCTTCCCATCAAAGAGTGAGATCTCGAACGTCCTTAACAAGCCGATCGCCATCACACTAACATGAGATATTTCCACTAACGAAATCTACCCATATATATCTCCAACAACGACGTGCTCACCAACCTTGGCTCTGATGGCACTATTGGGAAATCAACTCTCCCATGACACTTGTACACTCACCGAAACCCAACCGAGATAAAGAAACAATATTATAAAAGTGACTTTGTATTATATATTGAAAATGTACAAGACTAATTTATATGGGCGGCTCAAGACTCTTCATTATGTGGGACATTTCACTCAATCTCACACACAACTCACGTGATCGACTAATTGATCAATGTCCAAAATGACTAGCCTAACCCATATTTATGCATGTCTAATGTCGTTTACCAGAAGCCTCGATTGGCCAATTTCCCTCGACGACATACAAACCTTCCAACAAAGATAATATGATAGATTATTTTAGGAGCTATTAAATATGTAATTAGCCTTAAATGATTACTACACTTTTCTCCCAAGTTTTGAATTCTCCTCCCCCATAAGACTTGCCCAAATCCAATCCATTAAGTCTTCATATTTGGAATATGAGTTTTTTTTTCGATCAATGGAATATGAGTTATTTCTAATAAGTCATTCATGGCCTTTTGGACTATCAACTATGTTTGAAACTTCAAATTCTTATCGTTTAAAAAAAACGTAATAAATCAAAATGAAAAAATCCCTACGAAGATAGGCGAAGGCAAGTGCATTTTCCAGGGTTGATTAGAACGCGCCCCACGCGCGCGACTTAAAGAGTGCATTTTCCAGGGTTTGTGGAGGTGTCAGGGCTGCGCCGTCGGCGGCCGATCCTAGGAGATGGCCAAAGGGAAAGGTCCTGCACATAAGAAAAAGAAGTCCAATGCAGCTCCTTCCCCTCCATGCAAGGTAGTTGCTTCTGTCTCTGACGATACCATTAGGAACAACAACTCAAGGATCCTGCGGAGTACGGCCAAAGCCATTGCAGAAAGCTCCAAGTTTTCTTCGGGGGAGTCACAAGGGACCACTAGAGAGACAGAGGCCCCCCTCACAACATCAACAAATGTTGTCCCAGATTCCCCTGCTTCTTCTTCTCCAACCTATGTTGCAGACACGGGTAGTTCCCTGGATGGGACCGAGAGTGACCCAAAAACTCTGGAGGAAGGAGAGTTTGATCCACCGGAGTTGAGGAAGGAGGATGGTGAGGCCAGCTTTCCCAAAAAAGTCTCATTCAGAGACGCCCTTGCTGGAAACAGGGCAAACAAAGGGGGAAGGCGTCTGAACTATGTGGAGGGCTATGAAGATGGTGTCATCCATTTCACCAAGAAAGACGTGGAGAAGAATGTAGAAAAATGTAGGAACTCCCTCATTGGAATGATAGCAGGCGGGAAAGCCTCCTTCAATGTTGTGCAAAACTTTGTTAATGCAAGATGGGAAGTCACCACTAGCCTTAAGATCATCCTGACAGAGTCTGGAATTTTTGTCTTCAAATTTGAATCGGGAGAGGATGTGGATTGGGTTCTTTCAAATGGTCCCTGGATGGTGGGAGGAACCAGACCCCTTGCATTAAAAAGATGGAGTGAAGGTGTTAAGCTTGACCCCTCATGCTTCGAAACCACCCAAGTCTGGGCCAATTTCCCTGAACTGGATGTACGTTTTTGGGATGATGACTTCTTTGAGAAGATGGGCAGTGCCATAGGCAAACCAATCATAGTGGATAAAGTTACTGAAAATCAAGAAAGGCTCTCCTTTGCAAGGGTGTTGGTGGAGATTTCAGCAAGAAAACCCCTTAGAAAGGAAGTCAGTTTCCATGGTGAGGATGGGGAGCTTGTGATACAAAAGGTGCACTTTGAATGGATGCCACCAAAATGTGATAAATGTAGTGTTTTTGGACACAATGAGGGTGAGTGTGACAAGAAACCTGGCTCAGTTTTCCAGAGACTTGGCAACAGAGTCCACAAGAATTACCCAAAGAGACAATGGGCCAAGAAGCCTCCTCCTTGCTCTGCTGTGCCTATCCCTGAGACTAGTAAGGCAGCTGAAAAGAGACACGTCGATAAGGTGGTGCACCAGTTGCCAGTCACTGAGTATAGACAAAGGAACAATGGAGCTCTCAAGATAAATGAGCCTGCTCCGGAATGGGAAACAGTTAGGAACAAGAGTCCAAGAAGAGGGCCTGTGGAACTAGTGATAGCCAAAGGGAAGGAGGTGCTAATTGAAAAATCAAAATTTGCAGCCCTTGTAGAGGAAGAAATGGAAGGAAGAGAAGGAATAATGGATGAAGCTGACAACGACACCATTGTTTCTTATGGATAGTCTTGTTATTGCAGCTTGGAACATAAGAGGCTTAAATGATGCCTCCAAAGGTGACTTTGTTCAAAAACTAGTTGCTGACTATAATATAGATGTTTTAGCTTTGCTTGAGACTAGAGTAAGAGAGAATAAGACTGAGGAGGTATCCAGGACCTTGCTCAGGGGTTGGAACCGAAGCACTAAGTGCATAGGCACCAATGGTAGAATCTGGATTTTCTGGAATTCCCACGTTAGAATTGATGTTAGTATTTTGATTGAAAGGGCTCATCTCATACACGTCTCCATTAATTCTCCAATTCTCCCTCACAGTTTCCAGACTTCATTTGTGTATGCTTCCAATGATGAAAGTGAGAGGTGTGCTCTGTGGCATCTCATTGACCAGATTGAGACCTCTGCTGGTGACCTTCCCTGGACACTCCTTGGTGACTTTAATGCAGTTAAGACTCCAAATGAGAAATATTTAGGCATGGGCCCTAATGCACACTTCAGCAAATCATTCTTTGACTGCCTAAATAGGAATGGTCTTGTGGATTTAAAATCCAACGGTGCTTTCTTCACTTGGTCCAACAAACAAGTTGGTGATGATTTGATCAGGTGTAAGTTAGACCGTGTCCTTGCTAACCAAAAGTGGGTTGATACTTTTGAAAAATTCTCTGTCTCTTTTGCTGCTCCCAGCTGTTCTGATCACAGTCCTGCAATACTGAAGATTTTTGGATCCAAAGCCCCTGCTAGAGCCCCATTCAAGTTCAATAACACCTGGGCAGATCATCCTAATTTTGTCAGTGTTGTTGAAGAGAAGTGGAATGCAAGATCTGTTCAAGGTTTTAAGATGTTTAAGCTTGTCTGCAAGTTAAAATCTCTCAAAGGCCCTCTTAGAAGACTCAAATCAAAATCTCTTGACAGTGAAGAGGCTGATATTACTAGACTCCACAGCAAGCTGAATGAGGTGCAACTCCTAATTCAAAGAGGGAATGCTGATAGTATTATTCTGAATGCAGAGAAGAGTATCCTGGAAAACCTTAAGGCAGGAATTAA
The DNA here is from genome assembly GCA_934048045.1 of Polygonum aviculare. Classification (NCBI taxonomy): domain Eukaryota; kingdom Viridiplantae; phylum Streptophyta; class Magnoliopsida; order Caryophyllales; family Polygonaceae; genus Polygonum; species Polygonum aviculare. The sequence continues at coordinate 10,846,814 of OW204023.1, read as the reverse complement.
GAAGAAAAGAACACAGCAACAACAGCTTGCCAAAATTCATTGGCTCAAATACCAGGATAGTTGCAGCAGTTTCTTCTATAATTCCATCAAACAAAGAAGAGCTCACAATGCCATCTCCACTCTTACTGATGCCCATGGTATTATTCTAACAGATGAGCAGGTTATTAAGGACAGAATAGTTGATCATTTCAAAGATTTTCTTGTCAGCCCTACATCTGGCTGCTCCTTTGATAGTTCAATTGCTCTGAATGGTCCTGTTGTTGAGAATGTTGACAAACTTAGCATGTTGGCTCAATTTAATAAGGAAGATGTAAAAAAGGCTCTCTGGAGCATAAACAAGAACAAGACCCCAGGCCCTGATGGCTTCAACGCTCACTTCTTCAAGAGAGCCTGGCATATCATTGGTGATGACTTCACTGCTTCAGTTCTTGAATTCTTCTCTAAGGGCAGATTATTGAAAGAGCTTGGAAATACAGTTATTGCCCTCATCCCTAAGACAAACAGTGCTAGTGCTATCTCTGACTTTAGACCAATCTCTTGTTGCAATGTTATCTACAAAGTTATTTCTAAGATGATTGTGGCACGTCTTGAGAACATTCTCCCTAAAGTTGTTGACAAGAATCAAGGTGCTTTCATTAAAGGCAGAAGCATCAGGCACAATATTGCAGTATGTCAAGACATTGTCAAGAGCTATGCTAGAAAATTCATCAGCCCTCGGTGTGCCCTGAAAATAGACTTGAGAAAGGCCTATGATACTGTGAATTGGGACTTCCTTTTCAAGCTCCTTGAGGCCCTTAATTTCCATCCAGTTATGATCAATTGGATCAAAGAATGTATCACTTCCTGCCAGTTCACTATTAAAGTTGGTCCTGAGCATTGTGGTCACTTCAAAGCAACTAGAGGGCTTAGACAAGGAGATCCTATGGCTCCCTATCTTTTTGTGCTCATTATGGACTACCTCACTCGTGCTCTGAGAGACTGTGCTTCCAAAAAGCTTTTCAAATTCCATCCAGGCTGCAAGAAAGCTAATGTCATCAATCTTTGCTTTGCAGATGATCTTTTTATTTTCTCTCATGGAAGTAGTGCTTCAATTACTGCTATTAAATCTGTCCTCAACTCCTTTGGAGCATGCTCAGGCTTGGAGATGAATTTATCAAAGTCCAAGGTCTTCTGTGCAGGCCTTAGCAACTACATCCAGGAGGATATTAGTGACATTCTTGGCATGAGTCTTGGTGAGCTTCCTGTCATGTATTTGGGAGTTCCACTCTGCAGTTCTCGGGCCCAATGCAAGGATTTTGCTAGTCTCACCAATAGGATCAGAAACAAGGCTAATGCCTGGGCGGCTAGGCATCTCTCTTATGCTGGAAGACTTGAAATCACTAGAGCTGTCTTCCATGGTGACATTCAATATTGGTGTAAGATTTTTCTCCTCCCTAAAGCTGTGATTAATGAGCTCAACAGGATCATGAGAAACTTTCTGTGGAGTGCTGGAAGTAGTGGATCCAGAGCCCCTGTTGCTTGGCTGAAAGTTTGTAGACCTCAGTCTGAGGGAGGGCTTGGATTGAAGGAGCTTGTCACTTGGAATAAGGTCCATGTTTCTGAGCTCTTATATGATGCATGTGCCAACAATGATTCAATTTGGTTCCACTGTGTTAACCAGACTCATATCAGAGGCTCAAGTATATGGGATATCAGTTGCAAAGCTTCCTCAAGTGCCATGTGGAAAGCTGTCTTGAAGATGAGAGATGAACTTAAAGACTCCCTTAACAGTACAGAGACTGCTCTTGTGCTTAACTCTAGGCTGGGAAATTTTGACAGTAAAGGAATGTACAACAACCAAAGAAACAAAGGGGAGACTGTGCAGTGGGCTGACATTGTTTGGAACAGACTTAACACTCCTAGGGTGGCCTTCATAGTTTGGAAGACCCTTAGCAAGGGCACTCCTACTCGTGACAAGCTCAGGGAATGGGGCCTATCCCAAGATGACTCTTGCCTCCTGTGTGATGGAAATGGAACTGAAACTAATGCTCACTTGTGGTTTGATTGTACCTACTCTAAAAAGGTCCTCACTAATGTGCTCAAATGGGTGAGGTTTGGCAGAAGGTGCAGCAGTTTGGAAGATTGGATTGCTCAATCTTTTACCTTCAACAACAAGAAATCCTTTCACTACAACCTGTGGAACCACATCATCAGTGTGGTGGTGTACTTCATTTGGAAAGCTCGAAACATGGCTGTCTTTCAACAAAAAAAAGCTCAGCATTGAAGATTGTAGTTTGATATGTTGTAGACATATTCGGAATTGTTGTAAAGCTAGATGGAAGGAAAGCTCTAAGGAGCTTAGGAAGTTTTTGGAGAAACATGATAATGGAGACGATGTATATAGCTAGTTCGCTAGCAATTTTGTAACCGCTCTTCTCTTAATACAATTAACCCTTTTGACTTAAAAAAAAAAAAATCCCTACGAAGGAAAAGATGTACCGTTAGGTGTTATAAAGACATTTTTATTGGTATAAGATTATAAGTATCTTAAAATGTGTGAAAGACGTACGATTATATATCAGAGATAGACAACAATTCATCATGCATATATATATATAGGTCTCTGCTGTTTGCATAATAATTTGGTACGTACATGCTCGCATGCATCGTTTCATTAAGTTAATGAAATTGGCATGGGCTAATAATATTATATGATGAAATGAATTAAGCAGAAGGGTAAAGAGACTTGGAAGAGGACCAAGTGTGCAAGGCGTTGCCATGAACATCATAAAACACCAATCCCACCTCCCTACTCGTCACTCGTACCGACATGAACCCTTGTCCGTCGTAGTAGAACTTCATCCCCTTCGCATCATCCCATTCTTGTACGTCGCCTCGCCACGCCTTCGATCCTCCTCCGCTCGTCAGAAATTGCAGCCTACTGCGCGCATTAGTCAACATGTATGCAATGCATAATTAGCATTATTGTCGACCGTGTGTATCGTTATTATAGTTGTTTTACCTGTCGGGGCTGCTGATGTGCTCCAAGCAATGGTCATGCCCGTTTATGTAAAGATCAACATCGTTCTCCTGCCCTCATTAAATTAGTATTAATCAATCATTTTGATTTAATACTATTGAGTGTTTTAAGTGTTTTACCTGGAGGAGAGGAAGGAGGTTTGTGACAAGCTCCTCAGTGTTACCATGGTGGCCAGCACTCATTATTGTGTGATGGCCCACCACTATCTTCCACTTGGCACTCGATTCTCTTAGTGCCACGTCCACATCCTACTCATACGTACCAATTTTGAAGTACTTATATATTGTACGTGATTAATTAATCGTCACTTAACTAACGACTACTTATCAATAGTATAAGTAACCAAAATGACAAGTATTTCTTAGCATTTTAATAAAGCTTACTCAACGGAGAGATTACGTCGTTACGATTTATAGAATACGTACCTTAAGAAGAGAAGAGAGGTAGCGGTGGCGGGGAAGGACACCTCTCCAGTCATAAGAATGTACTTTGGTCTCATGGAAGTACTTATCCGCAAACGGAGTCGTGTCGACGAAAAACAGGTCAGCCACCTCCGCCGCGTTGACGATGAAGGACCTCTTGCAAATCCAGCGCGGGTCGAGTTGTTTGAGCACCGGGCTCAGCTGCGCCAACGCGTCCCCTCTGTAGTCATGGTTCCCCAGCACTACAAACGATTTCCCCGTGCAATGCAATCCAACCACGTAGTTTATAACATTGTACGTAGTTTGAATACGGTTCTAAACTTTTAATTGCAATGGCTAGGCATCGGTATATATGTTCGTGTACGTGTACGTACATACCAGTGTACCATGGCTTTTGCAAGCTAGGGGCAGTGTAGATGTTGGTAAACGACTCCTCGAATGCGGAGTCGTCGATTCCGGTCAATCCGTCGTCGTAGAAGTTGTCGCCGACGGAGACGATGAAATCAACGTCGAGCTTCTCCCCCACGATTCCCATCTGTGCACATGCAGGTAAGTAGTAACCAACTGTACGTTTGTTATAGCTAGAACAAAACTTCAGAAAGAATATTGAGTTGGGCTTAATATGGGCCGGCCCATACATACAGCCCAAAACTTTTTCTTTACTTAAAAGCAATAATTGTGCACTCGGCTCCTCACTTGGTGTTATTGGTCGACACAAGTATTGTCGTGTAGCAAATAGTAATGCAGTTACGTGGCGCAATTAATAGTTTAAAGCTACTTGTTGACATGACAGGGGAGAGAGAGATGCTTATACGGATGCCTTTCGTTGTAATCGATCTCGTGATTCTCGTGAACGAAAATCCAAATTAAACGAAACTAGTACTTTGTTACGTTGTGCGAGATCATCGATCTAGGGACAAATGCACGTACACGATTGGGTCCAATATTTTAGCAGTTAAGATTTTATCAATTAATTTAACACCTACAAATAGTACGTTGAAGCTTAACAAAACCATGGCTTTGTAGTTTGAACATTGCAGTAGATCGATCTATTGATTATGATCGAGAAGCTTAATTAATTAGTAAGATGATCATAGCATATTAATTCTGACTACCAACTTGAAAAATAGATCTGAGACGCTTAATTATTTGTCCAAAGGTAGCAACAAAATAATTAACTATTGACATACCTAAATCTGTCCAACTTTACGGAATAATGTATAATGAACTGATGAATCGAACTCACTTGATTATTAGTTAAGCACGGTAACTAAACAACGTACACTAGCTGGAGAAAATTAAGCAAAGAGATCTAAGAAGAAATGAAACCTGATGAGCAACGAGAGATTGGTTGAAGTAGCCTTGCCTGCCCCAATCACCAACCACCAGGAAGCTAACCGATTCGTCTGAAGATTTCGACGGATGCTCGATCCTCTCCAGCTCCCCCGTCACCAGTACCCCAACCGTCACCACAGCCACCGCTGCCAGTAACCTCATCGTCGTCGTCATCGTCATCGTCATCGTCATCGTCAAACTATAGCTAAGCTAAGCTAGCTAGCAACAACCAAGCTAGCCTTTGGCCTCTTTTTGTGGAGAAAGAAAATTATAAGAGGCGTATGGTTTTATCTTTTGAGGAAGAAATTGAGTAAAGGGAAGCTTCCGAGGCATGGCAAGGATAATGCATGGGCCCATAACGTTAGTGTTATAATACTGCAGTATATTCTTACTTTTCCCCTAAACCCCATTTTCTCTATATTATAGTCTGGCTCGTGTTAGGCATGGCTTGTCTTCGCTTCAATCAAATAATTAGTTTCTTATTGCAAAATTAGGTTTTTATGCCTCGTCACGTGGTAGATCAAGTGAGCTCCTTCTCGTGGGTTCACTTACCATTATTATAATGAGCTCGTTTTAGAAAAAAAGGTTGTGACACTTCTATAAATGTATAAAGAATGATAAGAAGGAATAAGTACAACATGTCAAACACAATTTTTTGGACAAAATGCATTATATATAATTTATTATTTTTGTATAATCTCCTTGTAACGAACACGTCCTTAATGGAGCTCGGTTGAAGATTGTGAGCTCATTTGTAATGCAAAGTATTCGTTGAGTATGATAATATGGTAGATTAAATAAAGTATAGCATTAATAAATAAATCATTTCATGGCTCTAACGAACGATCTAGGCTTAATGTTAATTCAATCTCGAAGTAGACGACTAGTCAAAATGCAAACTTTCTACAAAAAAATGCAATTACAAACTTTCGACCAAAACAAAAAATGCAATTACAAACTAATCTATAAATTTAACCTCAATATATAGCCTCGTCATTTTTTTTTGGTCGAATATATAGCCTTGTCATTAAAATCTAAGAGGAGAAGGTTTAATTCCAAGTTCACACGTAACGCTTTTATATACGGATTATAATAGTGGATTGTGGACAGTAAATGACGGTGATACACTAAACCCATGGTAGCTTTAGTAGTGGTCGATGGATGGAGTCCAAGTGGTGAGTAAATGACGGTGATCATTGACATAATGGGCCATTAATCACTATCTAACAGATTAGTGGATTGTGGAATCTTTAATCAATAATTCGTGGATGCCATTTCCACCGCTCATTCAAATCTCTGTGGATGCCATATTGCCATTTCATGACAAGGTCACGAATGTTTTAATAATGTGTACTATTTACTCAATTTAGTGGGGGCCAAGAGATACCATATATACTTTATACTGTATTTTTTCAGGCTCAACATTTTAATTACCAAACGGAGATACATAGTAATCAAATTGGTTTAACTAAATATTATTCTGCATTAACAAGTAATACCAAAACCATCCTACAAGTAATAATAAAAACTCAGGAGGAGACTCATTATAATATGAAGGATCAAAACATACCATCTTAAACTTGATGGGTAGAAAACAGTACAATGCATGAAACACAATGCAATCAAGTGGATCTCCCATTCTACATTGATGGGTATTTATCTAGGTTGGAAGATCATAAAATTCCAGTCCATATCCATGTAGGTTTCATTAGGAACACAATCCCCGAAAATAAATGTATAAAAACAACTCGTGTTAATATAAAGGACATGATGACAATTCTGAAACTGTGTTGTAGGTGCCATCGGTACAATCTGAGGGAGTAAAATAGAACTACTCTGAACTAATGACTTGTTTTAGCTTAATCCTTATATGACTACTTTCTTCCTAGTGACAAGCAACTCGATACAAAAACAAAGACGTCATTTTCCCCAAGCCTAAATCTCCAAAATCTGAAAAGAGGTGTATGAATTGCAAAAAACAACAACCCAAACCTGCAAGACAGTGAAAGAACTCAACATCGCAATCAAGTATCATACCGTAAGTACGTATAGAGCCAATACCGACAAGAAGCCTAGTCCGAGCTTATATTATATAGCTTGGACTGACTGAAAGGAGGCTAATAGAGACTGTGTGCGATGGCCAAAGTCTCAAATTGTAGTTCCAAAAACAGTTTCTTTTCTAATGACAAAGTCACCAGTATAAAGTTACAACTTCACTGAAGAAAGAAAGAACGCAAGAGTAAGGATACTAGACCCTGTTTTTCTAGCATGACAAGGAAAACATGAATGTCACGAAACTCAACATAAAAACATGCAAAAAGATAGAGAGAGAGAGAGAGACTCACACAAATAGCGCCACCAGCAGCTCTTCTTGCATGCAAATGGTGTTGTCACCTGAAGAAGAGGAGACAAGCAAGAACACATGCAATTATCATTCCGGTGAAGTCCATGTTTACAGCCAAACCACAAGAACAGAGGGAATATGGAGTGAACAGCAAAGCAAGATGAGAGATCTTCCTTCACTTACAACAGGAAAATTATGTTGACTGGTGTATTAGTCTTCGTGATGTCGAGAGCGTACTAATTTTGCGATGAATGACTTCTCTCGTTTATATCTGAGAAGAAAGAGAGCAATTTTTATGACTGAAACCACTGACAGCTTGACATTGTAGTAGCAAAACTAGAAGTGTTATATCTAGCATAGCACGACTTTGACTCCATTGGCACGCATCAAAGGTGCTTCTATTCTATTAAGGTCTGATTGGGAGCTTCAGTTAGAAAATTGTGGCACCACATACAATTTCCAAAACATAGTACACCCATGCAAAATTATTGGAAACTCAGTGGAAGTTTATTATTGTCAAGAGGTGTCTGCCACAGTAACGAATAAAAAAACTGCCAAAAATGGCTGTTATTGATCAAGAAGACAGTGTCCATTATAGTGGATAAAAGTATTTGCAAGAGATGGTACTCACATGATGAAGGTTGAGAAGCAAAAACAGGAGAATCCAACTGATAGATGGACAAAAAACGTGGGCCAGAAGTTGTTGTGATCCAACAATATCTTCTCAGATAGAAACACAACAAGCCCAGAAAACATCAGTACCATCCAGCCAGAAGGCAAGCACCTTCTAAGGGAAAAGGAAGATGAATCCTGGAAGAATAAAAAAAGGTAATTACAAATAACAGGATGACAGTAGGAAGAACCATATGAAAATTGGACAGTGTCAGTAAAAGAGCCAAACCTTGAAGTACTGCTTGATAAAGATTGCAGAGTAAATTATTCTGAGAGCCATATCTTTGGCAGAGTCAAGGAAAAAACAAAGCAAGGTCAATCTTCCATTATGAAAATCAATGTTACACATATCTACTTATAAATACACTCCCGAGGTTGTATAAAGATTATGGAGCACAAAGAGAGGACATGTTCCAACTACAGCAAATTACTAGTTGAATGAGACAAAAGTACCTGAATAGTACATTTATAATTTTTCATTTTGATTACATTTTTTTAGTGTCTCACTACTATATAAAATTAAAATACAAACCCATCTTCTGGACATCAGCAATTCCCAACTTAATATCCCACTACTATCTCTCTCTGCTCACTAAAGTGTATCTGTTACTTGTGATTAATTTATGATGAAAACAGCAAATAACACAGTGAAGTGAGTATATGTACCTATATACTATTAGTCTAAATCTAGCAATAGTAATAATAACAATAATGTAATGCTATTCATTGATAATAATCAGCATCATCATGGTAGCTAGTATTCAGACATAAATACTGAGAGGATACTTATAGAATTGGCAATGATTAAACCAATAGCGCCAGCGGACTTCACAAGCACGACATTCAGCACAATATATAATACTGAGAAGACCACTAATGAACCATTGGATAACTTCAGCTGTCTCTCATTCGCAACAGAATGCACAAATGCTTCAGATGTACCTGATTTATGTTCCAATTCCCAACATTTCAAATCGCATTATGAAGTCATATATCTGATAAAAAATAATAATAAGGAAAGCAGATAAGAAAACATATTAATTTGTGGATACATGCAGCAAAACAAAACATTTAGCCAAGAACAATACAATGTGTGGGCAAGTAAATTTATGTGTTAATTCTCTCCCTCATTTATGACTAATTGATTATCCATACATTTCTATCATATGGTTTCCCATCATATTCCTTCACCCCTTTCTTGTTCATGGTCCGTATTCTACTTTGATGACTTTTAACTGTTGCTTTTTATTTAATAGTTGGCATCTGAACAAAGTTTCCTGCACCATGCTAAATGCAACACAATTATTTACCCACCCTGGCCTAGCCAGTAGCTATAAGAATATGTCTGGCTAAATTAGGCAAGTTGCGATAGTATATGGATCCAATTTAAGAAGTCGATAGAATGGTTTAATAGATCATGACTTGTTCATTTGGCAGAGGGTAGTCTTTTTCTTTGTAAGCAAGTGAACATTCTGACAGCACAAAAGATCCTTCCCAGTAGATCCTAACATTAAATTTAAATTTAGAAATTTACAACTATCATTGTAGTCCTACTCTAAGGTAGGACCCATTAACATGTTTTCATCAGCATCCTAACTTCTTTCCTACCTAATTCATATTGAAAAAACCACAAGAATCATGCATTTATATGATACATAGGTATTTTCACAGCCTTGCAAGTTTAGCTCATTCAAGTATTCAAGGCATTAAAATTAAAAAAAAAGAAGATATGGATCACCTATTGCATGTTACAACAGAGAATCCAATATTAATGAAGAAGAAGAATCACTAACCATTCACGGCCAAAAGTATGACATACAAACAATAGTATTTAAGAGCAGCTGAAGCTTCCCCGTCACTCCATTTACTACCATAAAGTAATCGCATGAGTGCATAAGAATAGCTTGGCCCAAACGCCAAAACAACAAGACCTATAAAATGAGAAGATATAATGGAGGCATCCATCCAATGTAAGCTCAAATCGAAGAATATGGCGAACAAGAGGAGCAGTAAAATTCTGAGCCAACTGTAATGACATTAGAGGAGAGATAACAATGTGAAGTCATAAAAGTGAAGACACATCGAATGAAAAGCAAGAAGATATAATCACATGCCAGCCCATCCCATAAGTCTGCTAAGAAGCAATTATTAAACAGTACTACACATACACCAGGTTATTGCAACATGAAATTAGTTCTTCATATAACTTGTCTCGCCATCAACCAAAAGAGGCCAATAAAAACAATATTTTGATGTATATTAATACAATTAGGGTAATTTATGAAAAAGCAAAAAAACTTTAATCTTCAGGAAATATATGAAGCAATACAAACGAAATGTGTTTCAACAAAGAAAAAGAAACTTATAGAAATGCTTTGGCAAACAATTATATCTTGATGCTTGATTGATGAACATATAAGTTCAGTCAAAACACATACCAATTAAAGTAATAAGCTTCAAAGCCTCTGTAAGACAATATTCTAACTTCTTGCTTCTGTCTTTGCCTTCTTCTGCATATGAAGATGTGTTATCAGAAAACAAGATCACTGTCTATAGTAATGCTTTCAGCAAAAAAAAAATGAAAGAATGTGAGCAATCTGAAAAAAGGTAAAAAATAAAATATCTATTAGACTGTTAATTTTACTTGGTCATCTAAGCAGACAGTCTACAGTGATGTTTTTGAATAGAAATCTGCCACTATATTGGCGCAATAGAAGCTGGCTAAATAGGGAAGCTCTAAGTTTAGTTGCAAATGAGAAAAAAATCTGGTTCCTTAATAATCCGCAAAATTATGAAGGGTAGTAACTCACCTGCAGCAAATCTAGCAAACGTAGCATATGAACTTTCTTCAAAAGGTAGAAACACCAACCTTACCACTAAGCTCCCTGATACATGCACAAATATTCAGTGTATAGGATGAAAACAAAATCGACACACAAAAAATGGGGAGTACATATTCTTTTTCTAAATGCATCAGATTAGATAATTCAAAAAGGTAGGTTTGAGTTACCTAGTTTATCAACAAGTCCATATACAGCTTGATTAAAAGGTGTATCCATCCATACAAGCACCAATTTCTCTCCTTCTTGAAGTATAAACTTGCCGAAGGATTGAAAAGTAAACAGTCTACACATCTTCAATAGCTGCCTATCACAGTCCACTAGGCGGCATACTCTGATGCTGTAGTGGTAGAATGTCAAGCAGAAACAAGAATATCCATAAATTGTATACATTGAATCAAATCGCGACCACAAATAGATAATTAGAAGTCATCTACAGGACCTAGTAATGAAAATTAGTTTTATAGTATATTTCCTGTCCACATTTATGAGACCTCATATTAAAAATCAGGGTCTAAAGAACACTAAGCGAAAGCTTGGCGTCTAGGCTTCTCATTTCTTCAACAATAGGAGTGGAGCAACACTTTTGGGTGAGAAAGAAGGAGTGTACTCGTGGAGCGAAAGAAAAACAGAAAGAGAGAAGACAAAAGGAGAGAGGAGGGAGATCAACTTCTGTAGAAGCGAGAGCTAGAGGAAGATTTCCCGGTGCCATGGTTACAGACATCTTCTTCAAGTTCCCAAATGATTTAAGTCCTTCGGGGCACTTAGGACACCCACCCAGGACCAAAACAAGATGCTCAGGGGCGCCTTTCGCCACCTAGCCTGGGCCGTTTTTTAGAAGACTGATCCATTAATTTGCATAACAGATCATAACAAATTGTACTTTTTTCAAAACCAAAAAACTATACCTGAAAGGGAAAAGCATTGAACTCCGGAAATTTGAACAACAGAGGAAATAACCCCAATAACCAAGGAAAACACAGCCTCCATACGATATTTGTGATAATCCAAACACAATAGCCTTTTCCTGTAGGCAATCATTCCCAACTGATTAGGCGAATAACATCAATAAATAAGCACATCAAGCAAAAACACGTGGAAATACACAAGCTGCAAATGCGATTTTTATTCTTTAGCTTCAGCTTCAATATATTAGGTCAGACTGAGGGAAACATAACACATTAAAGAAACTAGTAATCCGAAAACTGTATAACAACAAAATATATGGATAGTTTTAGGTTTCATAGCTGAGCAAAAGAAATATATAGCCATAGAATCATGACCTAGCTACATAAATAATGTAGTAAACCCAGGAACAGGTTCATTATTGCAACCGCACTGTTTCAGGAAAATTATCAATGTCGTACCAACTGATGTTTGTTCAAGTTTGGTGGAATAAACAAGCCAACTCCTGTTAATCACTTGGCTTCAGTCCCAAGATATAGCTTATTCCATTACTGAGAGTTCCAGTACTTCTCCCAAACCTAAATCCCTAGATTCTGGGCAGTAAGTATCTTAGCGAAAGGAGAGCCTTGAAAGGGGTAGAAACTCAAAGCTTCACACTAATGTGCATGCACCTATAATCAAACGACCAAAAAGACCATTGAGCTCTTATCTTGTATAAGATCGTTCTATTCAAGATTGGTGAGTAACATGACCAAATATGAGACTTTTGACAAAAGAGTGTCAAAGGCTATTAACCAACAACAAAAGCAGGCCAGTTGCATAATCTACTGAATCCACTTAAACTCAATTCAGTTTTAATCCACTACTGTGTTACTGATTGTGCAGCATTTTCAAAAGAGCAAAGGTACATTATTATTCTTAATTTCAGTTCTCGGTGGACAATAGCAATCATCAATCTGGTACCCTTTTTGCCAACTCTCTGAAATCAATTATCAATCCATATATAATTTCATCATCTGTAAAGCAGGTAGCCTCGTGGAATTATATTTCCTGTAACCTAGTGGTATACACTGCTGACCTGTTAAGGCAAGTTTACATCCAAGGTATATGTTTCCTTACCGTTTTACCACTCCCAACTATAAGGCTGTAAGTTGTCAGACATCGGAAAAGTGTAGCAGCAGATTCAATCATCAGCCTCAGTTTAAGAAGAGATAAGTTCTGAGAGAGGATATAAAATGGTTCAGCCAGCAGCTCCAACAAGCATGCAACACCTGCATCTCATAGTTAAGGTCATGTTAGGATATCATAATCTAGAAAGCATCCTTATACTATTTTTTAAGTTATTGCATGCCTTTAATGAATCACCATTTAACCTTCCAAGTAAACTAGATTCAAAAGCCCAAACAAGAAAAGTTCCAACATTTTTATTCTCAAAAAAATAAAGTCCCAACATTAGTTTTGTTTTACTATATCAATGCAATCACGTAATAGAGAATCAGGACATTTGGAGCCAATGAGTGACAAAAATTTGGAGAAGAAGAGTCCACATATGCAAAATTCAATAACAATTCATCTAAAATATTTAGAACCAGTATATTCACTACACTAAAATCCTACAACACCAGCTATTCATGAGCAGATGAGGTACTAAAGTTGAGCGTCTAAAGATAAATCTTTAGAAATTTACAAAATTATGTTTTGTTCATGAAACCAAAAAGACATATGATTAAAACAGGACCGAAACGAGAAATGATATCTGAAACTAATTGTACTTCGTGCAGCCCAAAATAGTGGCAAGATTTTGAGTTTGAAAAGTATAACTGCTAGATAACCTAAGTAATGACTAAATCTAACACGAATAAGCAGCACATTACCATTTAACAATATAGCTTGCCCATAGGGGTTAGCATAGCTCAGCGATTGCCACCAGAAGACAAAGAGACATGTCGTGAGTGTGATAAGCAATCCAAATGGAAAAGACAGCCATGCCACTTTCAATAGAGTAGCCATGTTCTTTTCCGTGGAAGAATCATCACTGCATAAAAAAGTGCTCTTTAAGGTCCATAATTTTAGTGAAGAAGCATCTGGAGTAGAGATTTTGAGCATAGAATATAAATTAGTCCAAACAATATTTGTATATTTGATAGCATTTCGAATATATATTTATTCTTTGTTTCCAGTAACAGCAATATCTACAGATATTAATAATCAGCAGCATACACAGCCAACATGTTCCGAGAAGATGCAAACCCTCATACATAATGGTAAAATAGAGGTATAACCTCATCAACTGGCTTGATTCCAAAAGGGTATTCTATAAACAGACGTGATTCAAGAAATATGAAACAAAAACAATGGTAGAAGAAACATATAAAGAAGTGAATAAAAGAACTAAGCCCAAGACGCACTACCTAACCTCTGTCCTCAGGCACGCTCGCCGAAACCCCTCTCGGCTGAGAAATAGAACGCATGTGACCAACAAATGGAACTGTACAGCATAGACCTATACAATGCAATTGACAGAGTCGTGGTAGCAATAAACATGTTAGCATTTTTGACAGATAATGAAGACACGACTTACATTGTAACTATACAAAAAACGAAGGAGTTCCAAGAAAATATGTTACCCAGAGACAATACGCTTTATCCCTGTACGAAAACTTCTAGTATACTATCGGTCCATTTTTCTATGATCCCAGTCTTCTGAATGGGCTATTTGAAGTTGCAACTTAAAACCATTAAGAGAAAAGTTATTTTGAATATGGTGACATTGCTCCTGAACAGATTCCATCTAAATTGGTCGACATAAGGTGTGGATAGATCTAAACAGCCACTAAAAAATAAAAAAGAAACTAATTGAACTTGTTGCATTAAAGATATTATGCTATTGAACAAATATTGTTGAAAAAATGTCTTATCTTAGATGGATATCTAACATTACTACTATCTAGAAAATACATTCAAGTTATGCAGCCACCTTCTTCATTAAATTGTAATTAGCCCCATGTTCAATCAACTTTCTTCTTTCACATTGGTACCTCCCCTGACAGGGATGAAGTGCCCTCAGGCTATTCCTTGTCAGCACTTTTCCCATGTCAAGACCTCAAAGTACACACTTCAAGTGTACAGAAAACTATAATTTCACTTGTTAATAAAAGAACGACATGAATTACTACATCTGCTTCATCAAAGCAAGCTCCTACAAATGCACCAACAATCATACTTCCTATAGAAAAAGCTAAAGCAAGTTTTATACAAGAACAAAAGCCCTACATTTGAGCAAATAACTACCCCATCCCCAAATAAAGGGGTAAACAAAGATAAACCTAAAGCACAGACATTTAGGGTGTGTTTGGTAAACACGCTTATATCGAACATTATAGCAAGATAGTTGTAAGTAGCGCTGATACAAAAGCCTTATGATGCCAAAAAACGATAAAAACCTTTACAATATATGGGAAGGAAAAAGTAGCCTTACCGCATAATCGTCTTGAGTAAGATGCCTCACCATCCATGTGTTGAAGAAAAATGGAATCCCTCTCGATAAGAATTGTGTGGCTGTTGAAAAATACAGAAGAAAGCATTAATTTTGTAAAATTCTGCATATGTTGTGTATCAATGAGGATAAGTCCTAACCCATCAAGTAGATGAAAGTCTGAGATAGATTAGCACGACCACGATAGTCACCCATTTCAACACCCTTTAAACCCTTGAAAAAATCTTCCACTCTTTAGCCACTTTTCCTTCTAGAGCTTAGGCATACTATAACTGAAAAGGAAGCCATAGATTTCAAGAAATTTAATAAAAAGGAGTTAATCTGGTATTTAACAGAAGCAAAATATCAACCAACTAATAGTGGAAGTGTTGGAGAGCAATATGATGATCATTTGTTCGCACTGTTTCAATAGCAAGCATAAAAAGTATGTATTCAACAGCATGGGTGCATAGTTTCTAATGTAAATAAACTCTTCTTCTTATTATCTATTCATCTTTGAGTCTCTATCACTCAGCTTCCAAAGGGGGAAATATTGCTAGGAAATGAAAACTTTCCACATGCGTATCGCACAGAACAACCGTTAGACAATCAAAAGGTAACCAGATCTCCACGCTGGAAGTATCATCATCACTTACTGATGTTTTTTACACAACGTTTCAAAACAACCAGCCCAATAAGTGCTCCTCAGAAAAAGTACCACCCAAGAAAACTTCAAACAAG
Organism: Polygonum aviculare; assembly: GCA_934048045.1. Lineage (NCBI taxonomy): Eukaryota > Viridiplantae > Streptophyta > Magnoliopsida > Caryophyllales > Polygonaceae > Polygonum > Polygonum aviculare. The sequence goes on along the minus strand of OW204023.1, from coordinate 10,831,060 downwards.
AAGAAAAAAATACCACTCAAGAAACCCCCACCAATACGGATAAATTCACACCCGGCGTCAAATCAAAATATCGAATTTTCCCTTCTCGATTAGATTGATTAGGGTTAACCTGATTGCTAGAGAGCTTAATAGTAGAGCTAACTCAGCAGCACTGACATAAAAAAGACAGCAGATTAGGGCAAATTGTAGAAATCTCGAGCTCAAAACAACGAATTCGAGACCAGATGAACAAACCAACAGATAAATCAAAGAAGACGAATTAACAACAGTAGCGTGCGAAATTAACCTAGAGCACAGAGTAAGAGCTCAATTAGGATGCCGATAGCTTCAGAAATGATCGGAAAAGTGGAAGAAGACTTACGATTGAAAGGTGGTCAATCCGCTTGTTTGTTGTTTATCAGTTGAATGAACTTTCCACAGAAATGAAAACTCAATGAAACTTGGGCCTGTCTTTTTAGACAAAAACAGCCCGTTAGACCAAAAAAAAAAGTTAATTAATTTTTTGATTAAATTATAGACATATCTTATTAAATTGAACTTATTTATAGTTACTAAATATTAATATCAAATATAAATATATTAATCTTTTCAGAAATATTATATTCATATGCAAATATTTACACCCATTAACCATTTAATTATTTGTATTCAACAAAACTCGTATAAGACAAATTTTTTAAATTTTAAATTATTTCTTTGATATTAAACTTTTAATCATCCTTTTCTCATGACGGTTAAACCTAGGGCTGGGATACTTCGGTTCTTAGGTTTTTTTCAACCTACCCTCAGGGTAAACTTTTTTTTTAATTCGGATCGGTTCCTGCAAATTTTAGTGAGGAACCTAATAACCGTACCCGAACTTTATTCGGTTCCTAACTTAATGCCAAGTGATTAAAGAACAAGCCCTTCTTTTCTAATAGAGCTGATTGTTTGTTGTTACTTACAATCTATTCATAATGACATCCTTTGTTGAAGCTAAAGAGCAAAATATCAACTCCTTTGAGCTAAAATCACATCTACAGAAGTCCAAGTGAAGGTGTACTAATTAAGAGCAAAAAAAAATCAAATTCAGAGACCCTGTATGAATCTCAAGAACCAAATATAAAAAACAGAACTTTCTATCTGGATACTGTGAAAAATTCAGACAACTTTGAGATACAGACAGAATTTTCAACTCAACCAGTAGTACCTGATTACTATGGGAACAAATCTGCATAATATACAACAAAATTTCTATCTGGATACTGTGAAAAATTCAGACACCTTTGAGATACAGACAGAATTTTCGACTCAACCAGTAGTACCCGATTACTATGGGAACAAATCTGCACAACATACAACAAAATTTCTATCTGGATACTGTGAAAAAGTCAGATCAAACAGAGCAAGAAATGAGCAGATGCAGTTCAGGGTCCCTATTCGGAATAGTAGCAATACAAAACAACACGGAATCGGGAATCCCATTTACAAACCAATCATAAATTGTGATTCAAATGAAAAGATCGCCGAGAGAAAAAAAAAACCGTATGATTATGGATCACAATTCGGATCTGGCTCTAACCTAACCTTACCCGATCCAGGAAAAAATCCGGTAAACAAGACAATTTACTCTATCCCTTTCCCAAGAAACTAGAGCAACAAAAAACAGACAATTCTATACATCATTGAATTGGAATTACGCATCAGAGATTTGCAGATGAATTAGATAGTATTGTTCTTCAGCCAATCCTTGGTAAAAAATCCACAGTATGATCAGAGATTTGGCAAGAAGAAAGCTTTGGCTAAATTGACAAGTAACAAGTTCAACTGCAGTTTGGTTCACACTTGAAGATGTGAAATTGAACTAATGTAGCAATCAATCCTACTAAGATATTAAGGGAAAATTAGAATCAGCATGATGAACACAATTGCATTGCCCTTAAATTTATATTCAATTTTCACATACTGAAATTCAGACGACGAGTGGTGAAGCACTGAGGCTGAGAGGACAAGGAGACGGAACCGCTCGAGGAGCACTAGCGACTGGCGAGAACGCGGAGGGCTCGGGTGAGGGATCGAGGCCTCCGATATTCAGTATTCACTAATTTGGGATGTTTACATTTTGGCCCACAAAATATGGGTATTTACTAAAATTTTCTTGGAACCGAATCGTTTTTTTTTTTTGCCTATTAATTTTCAGCCGAACCGAACCGAACCGTTCCGAACCACTCGGTTCGGTTTGATTCTTCAGTTATCGGGTTTAAAGTCCCAGTCCTAGTTAAACCTTCAATTCTCCTTTTTGATTGAACACAACACAATAAAAGGATTTCTAAGTTTTTTAGAAGAATTTCGTCCTCAAACGGGAAAAGAAATAAAAAATTAATGAGTACGCTCACAATTTACACTCTTGGTTTAAATTGTCTCATCTCACTGATATTCCAAATTTGACCAATTGCAACTTTAATTAGTTTTATTCCAAACCAGCCAAGTTATTGATAACAAAATCGTTTGATTCTTCTAATATACTCTATGGTAAAATCAAAGAGGGGGAAACAAACAAAAAATATATATAGTAATCTAAAGGGTTTGTAAATCAAATAGGATCTTGAAACCACTTAGCACTAAGAATGATATTCCACTTGTTCATGTGAAATTATATATTGCTTCTCCTATCACTCTTGTTAAGAGAATTTGTAACGACTAGATTTGAGCTAGTTTAGTAAAGTTTGTTCTTCCTCATGATTTGCTCCTGACTTGAAACCATTTATATTGACACGTGTTCTTCGTTTGTCACGCGATGCAAGATTGGAAAGAAGAAGTGCACTAAGATCATAACATGGTCCAATATGAAATCACACTTATCGTGATGGATAGTACAAGGAAATTAAGCTTAACACAATGCAATCAAAGCACTCCAAAAAAATATTACAATTTTCACAAACTATTTGACTACTTAGTACTAAAAATTGTTTTCCTCATATTAGTACTTGATGAAGTTCTCTATAGTATTGTACACTTACACTTAGAACAACGGTCATAACACCACTTATAACACTCATCGCAACAATTGTTCGATGGCTGAGATTGAGGATCATTTTGAGGGTTAGGCTGAGGCTTTGGATGAGGTTCAGATTGAGTGCGAGGTTGACGTGGAGCTTGAGATTGAGACTGAGGCGGGGGTAGAGTCGGACTACTTTGTGGTACATTATAAGGCTTTGTTGTTGCTTCACTCAAAGACTGTTTATGGATGGAATTCTCAGTGCCACCAACAGGTGCTTGAACACGAGATTTTGTTGGAGGTGAAGGTGGATTGTGTGCTTGATCTTTGCCATGACGAAGTGAAGTAATATCAACCGATCTTCCTTGCACTTGAGTTGACTTAGAGCTTTGAGGTTGGCTTCCTTGTGCTTGAGTCGAACTTGGCCCATGGACAACATCTTTGTGCCCACCTTGATGATCATATTGACTACCATATCCAGTGCTATGAGCTGGTGTAGAACTTGGAGGTTGGTTTCCTTGTACTTTTGTTGACGATGGCTTGTAGACATCCTCTTTGATTTCACTTCGATGTGCATTTCCATTCCCATATGCCGTGCTATGATGCGGAATAGAACCTTGGGCTTGCTTTCCTTGTGCTCTTGTTGGTGATGGCTTGTAGACATCCTCTTTGAAGTCATCTTTGTACCCACCTTGACGTTCATATAGATTACCATATCCACTATTATGAGTTGGCGTAGAACTTGGAGGTTGGCTTTCTTGTGCTTGAGTTGAATGTGGATCCTGGACAACATCTTTGTACCCACGTTGACGTTCATATAGACTACCATATCCACTAGTTGGCATAGAACTTGGAGGTTGGTTTCCTTGTGCTTTGAACTCTTTTTGGTGATGGCTTGTTGATGATGGATTGTAGACATCCTCTTTGAGCTCAATTTGACGCGTATATCCATTCCTATATCCCGTGCTATCATGCAGAATAGAACCTTGGGCTTGGTTTCCTTTTGCTCCTGTTGATGATGGCTTGTAGATATCCTCTTTGGACTCATTTTGATGCGCATTTCCATTCCCATATCCCGTGCTATGTTGTAAAATATAACCATTTTTGTGTCTGCTACGATCCTCGTATCCGGCTCCATGTGCTGGCATAGAACTCTGAGCATTTCTTCCATCTGGTTCAGCTCGGTATTGTTTCTGAGCAATTGGATGCGGATCATTTTGGACCATCTCCTTTAGAAGGGGAAAAACAAGATTAAAAAATATAAAGAAAACCTGTGCTAGTTAATTATTATAACTAACTAGCTACTAGTTTTCATCATGTTCTTGGGATAGCTAGAATGGGGTTCCAAAGATTATGGTTAAAAGGCTAAGGGTAGGTGTAGGCGAAAGTATTGAGTATAATGCCAATTTTCCTTGTGAACATTGAATAAGGAATCAAGTATGAACGATGATTTGCTAACTTTTGGGGAAACACTTCAAAATTAGCTTTCAAGTGATAGTATAAAATAAACTTCAAAATATAAAATAAACTTCAAAGATACGTGTCAAATTTAGGTCAGTTGAATATATTATGATATCACTAGTCTAGTGAATAGTGAATTTTGATTTGTGGTTCCTAACTACATAGCTAGCGAATATGATTCTAACCATCAACAATCAGCATTAGGAAGCCATTGCTAAAAAAAAATCTTCTTTAAAAGGGAATAATTCATTTGTGGAATATATGCCAAGCTTCTTGTCTAAGTATAAGATGGAACACGCGTAAAGATTGACAGCAAATTTACCAAAGAAATGTGCTCTAACATGAATGGATAAGGGTCACTCACATGCATTTTTTATTCATACTGCAATGCTCAGTTCATCCGTTGAACGGGATAAAGTTTGTATTTTAAGTATACTAAGTGTATCCGTCGTGTTATTCACGATAATGACTCACGTTTTACATTTTAAAATTATTTTTTTTATTATAAATAGGATATTAGTAAGTGAAAAAATATAATGCAAACTTAGCATATGAAAATGTTATTTTTTTTCTAGACGAAAAAGATTATTTTGCAGATTTATAGTACTGCTGGTATGAGATTATAATAATATAAAACATATTCTAATTATAAAACAATTTAGTAAATAAAATTTACTTACTTTTCCACCCTTCAAAATTTGTCTCTTATGGTTAATGTATATCATTGTCCCTATTATCATAATTTTGAGACATTATAAATCAATATAATATAAAATGAGATGTTTTAATTGATTATTTTGGTTTGAATTTTTTTTATTTTAAGTATTATAATTTATTAGTATGAGATATGATTACTATGAAATAAATAATATATAAAAAAGGATAGAGTATCTTATCAAAATTCGAAAAAAATCTTTTACATGAATTGACAATAAAAAATTTAATTAGATTAATTAAAATAACATGAAAAAACATTTAATTGTTTAGTTATGGGAAGTAAAATCTAAGTTATTAGGAACATGATAAAATATAATTGAAGTAAAAGTTAATAAATATAAATTGATTTAGAATCAAAGATTAAAAAACAATTTATTAGGAATTCCATTTTAAAATTCGTTTTTAAATTCCAATTTCTTATATTACTTCTTACATAAATAGATTAAAATGGTAATTGAAAAGGTAAGTTACTTCATATGTATCTTTTATAAAAGGAAATTTTAAAGATAGATAATATTGTTTCAAAGATAGATACTAGATGAGTAAGAAAAAAGATAAAATTAAAGATTAGATAATTAAGAAAGTTTTAAAGATAGTATGCCTTCGAAGATTGATATTAGATGAGTAAGAAAAAAAATAAAGTTAAAGATTATATTATTAAGAAAAATAAAACATATAAAAATTGTTAGTAAAGCGGGGTCAGAATCAACGTGGTGGCTCAAAAACGGCCGGCTTTTATAATATATGTATTGATTAATCATTTACATATTGAAGTTTATGGAATCATGTGATTAAATATATTAATTTATTCAATTGTTTTATGTTATACCTTAATTAATTAATTGTACGTGTAACAAAAAAACATAACACTAAAAGTGTATCTATTTAAAATATTTAATGCATGCATATCAATTTTGTCACCTAATATGTTGTATTCATTTTAATTTCTTAACCTTCTTATGTTTTTTGTGCATTTGAAAAAAGTTGTGTATAATTAGTGGACGATGGCATTTTTACTATATTTTCACGTATAGATGATTCGCTCTATTTTGTATGTGTTTACTCTTGTATTTTAGAGCTATATTGAGTGTGTTTAGGTTAGAGTTGTGTGTAATTGTAATATCTAGACCGAAGACACAAAAAGTTAAGTTTCAAGAGTCCTATGGCGTTTTGAGCTGTCTGCGCGACACTACTTGCTTGCAAAGGCTATATCTTGAGCTACAGAGGTCGGATTGAGCTGATTCCGGTGCCATTGGAAAGCTAACTTCAAGGGCTTCAATTCATCTTTTTACACCAAAGTCAGATTCCAAGTCGAAGATGGTCAAAACAGCCTCCGAAGTGACACCAGAGATTTTGTCGGGATTCCGCGACCGCGGCCTGGTCGACGCGACCGCGGTGGCTGCCGAGACGAGAAGTTCTCCTTGGGTTTGTTCAAGGGAGAAGCTCTGATGTATGAACTCGTGAGGTTTTGGTAATTGATTTCTATCGTTTGGTTAATATTGATTCTCTTGTGCTTCATCTTATGAATGTTTATTGTTTCTTTAGGAGTAGCTAACATAATGAATTGATTGATGTTCTACAGTTTGATTAGGTTTGGATCGTGGACAAAACTACTCTGTGAAAACAACTTAACCTAGACCTGTTGTCTATGCAACTAGGATTAAGAAGAGAATTGATTGTTTTAGCTTACAATTGACTCGTAGCTTGATTGTTTGATATTATATCCTGCATATCCTTATTCTTTATGCTAATTCTAGGTTAAGCGTCCTTGCCTAGGGTTATAGAATTGCTTGGACCGTGGACTTGCGATTGTTAATGATCAGGATAGGAATTAATCATAGGTGTGAATGAAATCAATGAATAAATCTATGATCGAGTGATTATTAAAGAGTGGATATTTTGAATGAACATATTTCCCATATTTGTTTGTTTCTTTCTTTGTTTTGTTTCCTAGGTTAGTTTAGTTTAGATATCTCTTTGTTTTCCCCCCTTTCTTGGGTTGATAATCATATTAATACTAGAAGCCTTAAGTTTTCTTGGGTTCGACCCCTTACTTGCTTACTATACTTAGTTTGTTTGTTTGGGTTATTTTATCTTTGATCTTGGCACGATGACTTTAGCCGAGTCAAATTTTGGCACCGTTGCCGGGGAACTTTGGTTTCTTTCTAGTATTAATATTTTTATTGGCATTGTGTGGACCTATCTTACGGTCCACACTTGTATATTCTGATGTCTTCCTATGAGTTTGAGCAGTTTCAGAATGAACCATTCTATGAATATTTCAAAAGAGTTAGAGATGAGACACATGGCCTGATTGCTCGAGGAGTTTACGTTTGTCTGCAGGAACTTTGCCAGAAAATCTATCATGGAATGACGTTGGACACTCTGATTGAGTTTAACCGCTGGACTAACAAAAGATTTGACTACATATGGCCTGAGGAACTGTGGGATATTTTCTGCGACATGGAGAGTTGGTTGCAGAAACGGGACGAAGCGAACGCCAAAAATCTTTCTGAGCAAGAACCGCAACCGCGGGATGACAACCGCGCCCGCGGTTCCGATGCAGAAACGGAAGATTCCCCCCCGGAGGAAAACCGCGACCGCGGCCCACAAACCGCGCCCGCGGCCCCCAAGGAGGTCGGTCCACCGGTTCTCCATGGCGATCCTGTCTTCACCGACGATGTTCCGGGCCCGGTTGTAAAGCTCGATTATCCCATCTCAATGCCCGAGGGGCTCCCCAGGCTCGAGTTCATATGGCACAAAGAGTCCACTCAAGATAACGGGACCACAGAAGAAGAGGATTGGGCAATTTTTAGTGAATTCCTGGATGGTTTGGAGCAAGAGGAGGTTCGAGATGATGATATGGAGATTTCTTCTTCACCGTCAGAAAATTTCGTATCCCCCTCCATGGAGATTCCTGAAGTCAGCCTTGACGATCCCTATATCCTTTACTCCACTTCTTCTCTCTCTTTTGATCCTGATTTTGTTCTTACATGCCAATCTTTCATTAAGGATTCTATCTTTGAGCATGCTAGGGTAGGTGATGAGTTCTTCTATGCTTTACCTGATCATGATAGTGATAATTTAATTAGGGGATTTGCATGCTCTGCTAAATACTTTGAAAAATCAAATAAATCACCTAATTGGTTTCACTCTAGAAAATCTCACCCTAATTGTTCAAGCATGTTTGATAGGTTAAAAAGGAGTTTGAATTATTTCTTTTTTTTTTGATAATTTGTCAATATGCTATGTGTCCTGCTGTAAGATAGTTGTGCAGGACTTTGATTTGATGCTCAGGGCATTGACGATGTCCGATCATGAAGACGTCAGGCCATCGACGTTAAACAAAGGCGCTGCTTGGGAGGCAACCCAAGGATTAGATAGATTGTTTTTCTGTTCCTAGCTTAGGTTTATTTTCGTTTTCGTGCTAACGTGCAGGTACTAGGTCCGAAAGGACATTCTGGTGCAAAACCGCGCTCACGGCAGCCATACCGCGCTCGCAGTAGAGCACCAGAACCCATCCCAACGTATAGGTACCGCGCCCGCGGTTATCATGCAGTGGGTTGAAAAAAAAAAAATTTACAGCGCCCGCGGTGAGGCCAGGATCTGGCAAAAAAAAAAAATTTGAAAAAAAAAATAAAATCTTTCGGGCATCTATATCTATATCTTCCATCTATCTATTCCATTCTTTTCCATCTTCTATCTTTCCACCTTCTATTTCTTTTCTTTTCATCCACCTTTGTAGTTCCATTCTTTTGGCTATGTGTAAAAGCCTAAGTATGGGGGAGCTTTGTTCCCTCGAGAGTTCTCTTCTCCACGGCTCGAGTTCAAGTATTTGTCCATCTCCCGAGAGACGAGCCAAGATACGAAGGCTCCTTGCACATCATCCGGTTCGAAAAGAAGTCAAGAGCTCAAGTCTGCACCAAGGCCGCGACCGCGTCACACTGGCCGCGCCCGCGGTTCCCCTCCAGAAGTCGACTTTCCTCGCTGTGTTGATTCCGCGACCGCGGCCTGATCACCCGCGCCCGCGGTTGGCCTACAGAAACGGTATTCCAAGATTTCTTTTCTTCCATTCTACCACCTATGAAGAGTTCTTCCATTCTATCTCTCTTCATCGATTGTGAGTCTTCTGATTTCCTTTTTCCTTGCTTCTATCCTTTTTCTTTGCTTCATTGAGGACAATGAAGGATTTAAGTATGGGGGAAGGAGTACTCGCATTCGCTTATCCTAGTTAGCTTAGTTAGAGATTTGCTTCAGATTTTTGATTTTCTTCTTTTCATGGAGCACTTGCACCATACTTTTTGCATAATAAAGAAAGAAAGAAAAAGAAAAAGATAGAAAAAGCCTTAAAGATTGAAAAAAGGCATATAAATCCTGGGATGAGTCGAAAACCCGAAAAGGGCGGCTCAGGTAATAAGCAGGTAACCCGGACCAGCATTAGGCTGGGGTAATATGAGGTTCATGAGTGATGTGAGTATTTGTGAGCACACCCTTTTGAAAAATGAAAAGAGCGGTTAAGTGAAAACCCGAAAGGGCGCCTAAGCAGAATTGAGCGGTAAAATTTGAGTGTTTAGGATGATTCTTGCTTGGGGACTTTGGGGCTTACATGTTTTAGAGATTAAGTGTTATATCTTGTTGTGAGGTGTGTGTTTGAGCTTCATTGTTTTATGCTCATGATTTCTCTATATTTTGGGTTCGGGTTGTGAGATGAGTGTTTTTATCTTCCCTTGTATTTCCTGAGATCTTAGATGTGCTACCTTGTTATATTTGTTTTGAGCTTACTCGAGGACGAGCAAAATCTAAGTATGGGGGAATTTGATTCTGTTAAGGACCTGTTACAGGACCCTAATGCTGAACTAGGAGAACACTAAATTAGGGTTGAAAGTAAACTCGTATTTCTGAATGAATTCCCCTGAAAGCTAAGCAGGGTATTTATACAGCCCAATGATGATTCAATAAAAAGCGACTCGGGGAAAGAACCACCCTAAAAGAAACCCGAGAAGACCGTAACAGCTATTCCGTTAAACGGTAACATGAAAAATCCTAATTAGCCAATAAAATATCTTATAAAAATAACTCAACCCCTCAGCTTTGCTGGAGGTTTCCTGACGCGAGCCGACCTTCTCGGCTTAGGCGTCTCCCACGGACCGTCGTCCTCCGCTGAACCAGGCGGCTCAGGCCTATGTCCCGTATCAGATTCGCTCTATTTTGTATGGGTTTACTCTTGTATTTTAGGGCTATATTGAGTGTGTTTAGGTTAGAGTTGTGCGTAATTTTAATATCTAGACCGAAGACACAAAAAGTTAAGTTTCAAGAGTCCTATGGTGTTTTGAGCTGTCTGCGCGACACTACTTGCTTGCAAAGGCTATATCTTGAGCTACAGAGGTCGGATTGAGCTGATTCCGGTGCCATTGGAAAGCTAACTTCAAGGGCTTCAATTCATATTTTTACACCAAAGTCAGATTCTAAGCCAAAGATGGTCAAAACAGCCTCCGAAGTGACACCAACGATTTTGTCGAGATTCCGCGACCGCGGTCTGGTCGACGCGACCGCGGTGGCTGCCGAGACGAGAAGTTCTTCTCTGTTGCGAAAGCGCGGGCGCGGTGGGAGCGTCACGACCGCGGCGATGTCGAATCCGAAGCGGGCGGAAATCTTTCTATCTTTTTTCCTTTTCTATCTTTTGCCTCTTTCCTTATCTATCTCGTGGAGCTTGTTCCTTGGGCTATATAAGGAGGAGCCAGCTTTAGGTTTTTAGTATCTTCTATCTTCTTTCATATAATTCAATTCTTCTCTTTTAGTTTAGTTATGTAGAGCTAGTCTCCTTGGGTTTGTTCAAGGGAGAAGCTCTGATGTATGAACTCGTGAGGTTTTGGTAATTGATTTCTATCCTTTAGTTAATATTGATTCTCTTGTGCTTCATCTTATGAATGTTTATTGTTTCTTTAGGAGTAGCTAACCTATTGAATTGATTGATGTTCTACAGTTTGATTAGGTTTGGACCGTGGACAAAACTAATCTGTGAAAACAACTTAACCTAGACCTGTTGTCTATGCAACTAGGATTAAGAAGAGAATTGATTGTTTTAGCTTACAATTGACTCGTAGCTTGATTGTTTGATATTATATCCTGCATATCCTTGTTCTCTATGCTAATTCTAGGTTTAGCGTTCTTACCTAGGGTTATAGAATTGCTTGGACCGTGGACTTGCGATTGTTAATGACCAAGATAGGAATTAATCATAGGTGTGAATGAAATCAATGAATAAATCTATGATCGAGTGATTATTAAAGAGTGGATATTTTGAATGAACCTATTTCCCATATTTGTTTGTTTGTTTCTTTGTTTTGTTTCCTAGGTTAGTTTAGTTTAGATATCTCTTTGTTTTCCCCCCTTTCTTGGGTTGATAATCATATTAATACTAGAAGTCTTAAGTTCTCTTGGGTTCGACCCCTTACTTGCTTACTATACTTAGTTTGTTTGTTTGGGTTATTTTATCTTTGATCTTGGCACGACGACTTTAGCCGAGTCAATAGACATAGTCCATAATTTCTGTTTTTATTTATATGTGAATAAGAAAGTAGAAAGTTCTATAAAAGAGATATATAACTAATCGGCAATATTTATTGAAGATCTTATGAAAAAGCATTTGCATATTTTTTTTTAAATTGAAGAAAATCAAGTAAACTTATAAATTGTATAATATTTTAAACAAAAAGTATGTAAAGAAAAATATTAAATTTTTATAACTTTTTCTATGAATTTTTTCTTTCATCTTTTCTCTTAAAATATAGGCTTTTATAATTGACTATTAAACTTAATATTGTAAGATGATATATGTATGTAAACAATTAGGCATAGGAGCATGCATTCATGAGCAATCTATAATCTATAAAGCATATAAAATTGTAAAAATTGTTCATTTATGTCACAGTCTTAATTATATTCATACAAAACCCTGAAAATTGTACTCATTTATTACACATTTAAAAGAAAATTCATACAAAACAAAGACAAAATTATTGATCCTTAATTAGTACAATTTTTGTCATTGAGTTGATATAAAACTGGTTTTGGTCGGGTTCAAGTTGAGTATGATTTTGGGTCAATCAGGTAGCGGGTGAAGACGAATCAAGTCATGACAATTGATCGGACAATTGATCGGAAGGTCTAACGGGTCAAGAATATCTATTTTTATATGATTATTGTTATAATATTATTATTACATATTAATATTTAATAATAGAATATTATTTTTACAGTTTTACAATAAAGTATATTGTAGTATTTAAAATAATGTTATTTGTTCAACATATATAATCAATCGGTTTAATTCAATGGGTCTGGGTCAGGTTCAAGTTTCAACTCAATTGGGTTTAATTTTTTCCTCTATCAGTTGATTTTTTAGTCAGTTTTCAACTCTAAAAGTCTTGGTTGGTTCGAATTGATTTTTTAGGTCGGGTTGAGTTTTGACAATTCTACCTTTATACATTCTCTTATTAAAAAAATTAATATAAAATTAGTAAAATGAATGCACTAATTCTATTCGATAGTAATGTTGATTTCACTAAAATATTTTGCTCACAATATTCACGATTCTAGAATGACGAGAACTACCTAAATAAATAAATAAGTTAGATTGTGTTTACAATCTTAAATTTTCAATTAGTAATAATCTAAGATAATAAGAGTTAAAAAACAATTAATGGAATTCTAAAATAATGGGAATATTCATCATTATTTGCTATCAAAATTTGTAAAAATAAAAAAACAAAACAAAGTTGAAAAGGTGAAATATTAAATGAGATTGATTAATGAGCATAACTCTATTAACTGTTTTTCAGAATAAATGAGAATAGGAATAAGACAATAAAATGTAATCTCCCATTGTCTTAAAATTGAAATTAATGAGAATAATGACTATTATTGTATAAGATACGTTAAATTATAGCAAATGATATTAAAGGGTAAATACTTATTATCCTTTTATTTATGAGGATTTTTGTCAAACCAACAATATATATATTGCAGCAATAACAATAATAACAACATTTACCAGGGAAATCCAGCAAAAGTAAGAGCTGGGGGGTAGGACGAGGGCATCTCAGACCTAAATGAAATACGCCAAATACGACCGAAACGAATGAACTAAACCGCCTAAAAGGCACCAACTAAAAAAACGAATAAAAGGAAAAAAAATAAAAAATAAAAAAATCAAACTCACAAATCTCCACAGGAGAAACCCGCTCCACCACCCAGTTGGCTAACAGTCTACCACTCTGATCTTCTCCTTCCACCAGCCAACTAGTTAATATAAGAGTTGATTGTGTTGGATCGTAAAGTCAATTGTAATGAGCGTCCTTAACAAGTTAAGGGCGTCCTTGTGCAACGGAAGTAAACTTAAAAGACTTAGACAGGTAATACGCGATAAGTAAAGGACTCAGGTATTTATAGAGGAACCTCTCAAGACCAAGTAGTCCTTGAGAGTAAACCTCTACCTCCATGGAAGATTTTTGAATAGTCGTTCCTTATCTTATGTATGAGGAGTCCTTACAATCTTAAAGGTGAGTCTACACACTTCTCTGAACAATGGAGTCCATCCCTATGTTCACTAGTGAAACCCCTTTTAGCCTAAGACCGAAACCTAACCTCACAACATAAGGATGCTAAACACACGTCCATTACAATCTGTCATAAGTGACAATTATCTCTTTTTATTCTTTTTCTTACAAACTCGTGTTGTGTTTTGGTTTTGCTTCTCACTCGATCAAACACCTAGTTCTTCACTGTTCTTGGTGTTCTTCGTGATTGTGATGATATGCTCTGAATATTCTCTGAGAAGTGTGTGTCACAATAAATACCCGGTATTTATAGTGGCTCGGGAAGGGCGTCATTCCTCTAGACGATCATGCCCTTCAGTACGTTGTAACATGGATCAACTTCCACGTGTCCTTGGCGGTGATGAGGGAAGCTTCCTGGCAACTTCTATAGAACCAGTCTACATGTACGTCGGGTGATGTCATCTTGTCGGGTAGCCTTGTAAGAACTCTAATGTTTTGAGCTTGCGTTCCTACTTTCTGAAGACTATGTCCTCATCAATGTAGAAACTTATTTGGTCCTTAATTCTGAAAGGTAGCGTCCCAACACCTTAGGGATGGCTACACAACTTGCGTTCCTGAAACATACTTGGACAACTTATTAGATCAAAGCGAGTTTGTCATATCAAAACTAAGAGACGTTGTTATGGGCACAATGTCAAGTATAAAGGAGTCCTTAACATCATCCCAGATTGTTCATAAAAAACTTCATATAGGAGATAATGACACAAGTGCATAAACTTGTACATATATGTAATATTGATGTACAAAAAACATTATACACAACAGAACAAATATTATACGGAAAAAGTATAAATTCTCTAAATAATCAATACATATTATAAAAGCCGACCGTTTTCGAGCCACCACGTTGATTCTGGCCCCACCAGATATTTAACCAAAATAATTTTTAAAGTCTTTTAATTAATTACCTTATCAACAATATATATCTATTCATACAATATCTAGCCGAAAATATAGTAAGTAAATAAACCATATACAATATCTATCCATAAAATATAGTACGTAAAATTTCAATATCTTTTAATTTTGCTACGATCTATCCATACAATATCTAACCGATTTTACCAAAAAAAAATACCTAGTTGAAAATATAGTACGTAAATTACAGCTCAAATAGTGGTGTTTATGATAATATTTAAGAAAACCACAAACTTACTTGTAGTACCACACATATAGTGTGGGTCTATAAATAATCACAATTTTGAGACATTATTATAAGTCAGTATAATATAAAACGAGATGTTTTAATTGATTATTTTGTTTTGATCTTAAAATAATAAAACATAATTGTTTTTATACATTGATATACGTCAATACAAACATAATATACAAACACCCCTTATTTTCCTAATACAAACATACAAGTGGTCGTTTTTGAACCACCACATTAATTTTGACTCTACCTCATATATATAAAAAAAACTAATTTCTATTATTCGCATTATA
This sequence comes from Polygonum aviculare, assembly GCA_934048045.1. Taxonomy (NCBI): domain Eukaryota; kingdom Viridiplantae; phylum Streptophyta; class Magnoliopsida; order Caryophyllales; family Polygonaceae; genus Polygonum; species Polygonum aviculare. Next base: position 10,815,841 of record OW204023.1, on the reverse strand, counting down.
TAAGGTTTTCCTATTGAATTTCTTATTATCTACTTATAAGAAAAAGCTTTTGCCAAATATTATTCTTCAAGCATTACAGGGAAAAATCTTTTACAAACAAATTAAGAAAAATCTATGAATATTAGATTCAACTTATTTCTTTAATACAAGTAAATTTGTGGTTTCCGACAATTTCTATTAAATTTTTATAAACTTTATCATTTTATCAGTTGATGACTTTTTTTAATTATATTTGCATTTATGGTAGTCGTTATTAACATATGATAAAAATTGTACGTAAAATATCAATTTAATTTCTTATATTCAGATTTTATAAAAAATATACAAATGAGTGAAAAAAATTATGTCTTATACTTTTTTTGGGTTATATGAACTTCAAAAACAATATGACTCTTTTTGAAAGATAAATGTTCATATAATAAAACTTATATTGTATAATATTATCCATATAAATATATAATTTTGTTTTAATATTTTAAAGTGAAATAGTCGTGCATGGCACGACAGGTTAAGCTAGTGTAAATAGTAACTAGTTTAAACCCCGTACCATGTACGGGTAATACGATTATAAATTCAATTTAATTAGATATGTAACGTCAATGATCACGTTAAAAATATAGAATCATATATATGTATCTTCGTATTAATAGTAAATCAACTCGTAATATAAATAAGTTGGATTTGTTCAAAAATTACTTTACGATAACTATCACGTTTTATCTGAAGATTAATAGTAATTCAATTTACTTTATGATCACCAATACTCATAATATTTATTGAATAATTTAATTAATTCTTGGTAAGAGATAAATCAAAATTTTCGGGATAGTTCATAATTTTCGGCAATTTTTGCGGGATAAGATTATATGAGATTCTAACTACCTAATTTATAAAGAGGAGGGCCCAGTTGATTATGTTTATCAAATCATATATACTTATCTTTCTATTGTGATTAGTATTTTTTTATATACACAAGGGCCCGATTGATTATTTTATTAAAGATATGACACGTGGCGTAATTTTTTGTGAAGACTTTGTCTCCGCTTTATACTATAGACAGTATAGATTAACGAGATATCTCGTGCGATAACACGAGCCATCTACCTAGTTATAAACAAAAGGGCAAAACAAAAAAATAAAATAAAAGCATGTATTTATTTGACAAGGGAGGGGAAAAATATAAGAGTTATAACGATATTCAATAGATTGGTCTGTATGTTAGAATTTTTGTGATTTGGAATGAAAGTCTTTCGCCTCTGCTTGAATTGCCTCTATCTTGAAGGAGTTCTTTAATTAATTATTCTCTCTTATCTATCATATTGTATTGCCTTCACACAAAAGATGCAGTAAAAATCCATCATCGATGCTAGTATTCTTGATGTCGTTGTCATCCCTGTCAACACGACAGGGTTGATGCATTACAAGCTTACTAAAAGCCTTCACACAAAAGATGCACTAAAACCTTAATAGATGTAACGTTTTTTATTAATAAGATGGAGTTTATTCTACTTATGATGGAAGCATAATTTAGGTAGTATTTAATGAAACCGAAAGTTTTAATAGATGGAATGTTGATGCTAGGAATGTGGATTAGGTGGTGATGCGTATAAAATCTAAAAAATGCAATGGAAAAGGCAAAATTGCACTATTTCTTAATCAAGCTGGATGCAAAAGAAAGGGCGTGTAAAATTGTTGCAAATAGACAAGTATTGACTCGTGACAATATAGGCCGAAAGGTGGTGCTTGATTCAAATGTGGCTATCCAACGCTGTGGATAGATATAAAACTTGGATCTTGGCTTCCGTGTGATTGAGTTAGAGGATGATCATGGACATGTTCTTTGATTGTGCACGCCTTCACTTTCACATTGATCAAACCATTAGGAACTTTGTCCGGAATGATAGCGCCAATAAAAGGAGAATGCACTTGGTGGGTTGGAGCGACATGCGCTGCGCAAAAGAGGAAGGTGGTTTGAGGTTGAGGTCTATGCAAAACCTTAATGTGGCCACGGTGGGGAAACTCAGTTGACGTTTCTTAACTGAGAAGGATAGCCTCTGGATTTCGGTTTTAAAGGTCATCCTCACCAACGAAGAGCGGTGTCGACGGCACCGCTCGTGAGCGTGGAAGTCTTTGGTCAGAGGTCTTCGCAACAAGCCTTTGGTGAGCGTGGAAGTGGAGAAACGAGAGGATTCTTGGAAATCCGCTCGTGATCCAGAACCTGATTCAATCCGTCTTGGGGAAAGTTTCAGAGTACAGGAAAGCTTGGAGTGGGGCATGATGGAGTATAATCACGTGGAGGAGTTCGTTGGTTGGGACAAACTGCCTCAAAATCACATTAAGAGGCTTTGGATCAGAGGCTTTGTTCACAACATTGGTTATTGTTCTGTTCCTATGGCGGAGTTGTGGGGTATTTGTGATGGCCTCGATTTGGCTTGGTCCTTGGGGCTCCGTCAGATTCTAATTGAGTCGGATTCGAAGTTCGCAGTGGACCTTATTCAGAGCGGGGTTAGACCGTCCCATCCCCTTTTTAGCCTGGACAAATTATAATTTGCCCTTACGGAAAATTGAGGGTCATTATATACATAAAAAAATCTATTGTGAATTGAAATCCATGATCAATAAGGTATTTGCCTATTAGATATACTAATTTTATTACATATAAATAGATTTAAAATCAATATAAAAATCTGGTGAGTGATTTATAAACTCATATTAATAAAATTTCCCTTAAATACTTCAGGTTTAGAAATATACTAGCAAATAACCCGCATCTTGTATAAGGGTATTTTTTGCTTTTATTGTATATGAATTCACTAAAATTATTACAGATCTGTTATATGTATAGTTTCTTTTAAAATGGTACATATCTTTTAGATTATAAAATAACATAATTCTCGTATATCATCAAATATTTACATAAAACTATTGTATTTATAAATTAATTGTTTATACATACATAAACATACATATATCGAGAAACAATGCAATAAAATGAGATGCATTATTAAATTTTATAAAAAATTGATAATATTTAGAAATTTAAATTAAATTGCATAAACAATTCTTATAAATAAATCAATCATTTAAAATAAAAATTTGGATTAATATAGTATTACATTTTAAAATATAGAGAATATTTAATAAGACAAATAAATAAATCCAAATTATCTTGTATATATGTTATTATGTTGTAATAAAATAATAAAATAAGAAGTACATAAATATCTAATAAAAATATTTAATGAATCATTATCTTAATAAGAAATCTATCTTTTACCTAAAACATAATCAATGTGTAGTGTTATGGATATACTTAGGGTATATATATCATTTAATCTTTTTAATAATATTATTATTGGATTTTGATATGAGACGATAGAAAAAATATTTAATACATTATTTTAATAAAAAATATGTGGCTTAAATATGGTGGTAAATTTGCTACTAATAATTATTTTTACAAAACTTTAGAATAAAAGTATGAAAGTAATACTAATTATTATTATAATGCTTCATTAAATGGGTAAAAATGATGTTTTAAATAAAATAATAAGGATAAATTAATATATTAATAGGTAATTATATAATAATAAGATTGAGATTTATATATTAGGATCGAAAACAACTCAAAATTTAAGGTAAAACTAATATTTTAATTATTAAACCTAAAACTAAAATTGATAACATAATTATGTTAATAATGAGGTGATGTGACGCAATATGGTGACAATATTTGCTTTTGCTTTAGTATATAGTATTGAATATTGATGAACTATTAAATGAACTAGGGCATGTCCTTATTAGAGTTGGGTCCCGTTCACTTTGAGCTGCCGAACCAGACCAGTCAAAATCTGAACCAGAGCGGAACCTAAACCGCTAAACCAGCCTGGTATAGGTGTATGTTTAGGTTCGAAGCAAACCCAAACCGGTGAACCGACAATTCAAACCAGAACTGAAACTGGATAAAAATCGGCGGTTTAAGATTTCTTTTAAAATAAAATAAATTTCTTTGTGGTCGTTGGCCGATTCAGCAGCTAGCCGGTTTACTAGCCATTAGGGACGCCGCGGTCATGGCCCACACTACCACGACCGCGGTTTTCATGTGTAAACCATGGTCGCGGCCATCACGGATTACCACCGGCTAGTTTATACAATTTTTCATATAAATTCATGCACTCTCAAGTTTCAACCATCTCTCAATCACTATGTCTCTAATCCAATCTAGTAATCATATTCTTCTAATAAGTTTATTTGATAATATATCTTGTCATATTTTATCAAAAATAAAAAAATTCAATCAAATTGATTTTGATTATTATGTAAGAGTACTTTCCCAAATAAAATTTTTATATTATTTTATTAAGATTTTCCAATATACTTAATAACAAGTCTATAATTATTTAATATATATATATATAATACAATCAATTCAATTATGGAATCTATAATTTTATTTAATTATCTAGACTCTTGATCACGATATTTTAGAAAATATCTTTTACCTCAAATCAAATATGTTTTAATTATTTACATACATTATATTTTCGTAAGATAACAAAATCAGGTAAGATGTCAAAGCTATGAAAAAATGGATAAGATATAATTAAAATAAAGATTATTATTATAGGATATAATTAAAAAAAATTAGTATTTTACTCAGTCTCGATGATGTGGCGTAAATTTTTACAAAGAGTTGGATTTTGCTTTACCATCCATTGTATGTATTATCGTAGATGGTAAAATCAAAGAGGAAAAAACGGACTTTCCTAGTAATTTGAAAGATTTCTAAAGTCAAAACCATATATTGTATCTAAGAATGGTCCTCTGAAATCGTATATTGCGTCTCTTATTTGAATCTATTTATGTTGGCATTTGTTCTTCTTTTGCAACACGATGAAAGATGGGAAAGAAGAAGTGTAAGAAGATCATAACATGGTCCTATAACAAAATCACACTACAATAGGGAAACTTAACACAATGCAATAAGCAACACTCCAAAAAACATTGCAATTGTCACACTGTTTGACCACTTAGTACTAAGCAAACTTCTTTGCTCATTAGTCAATGACACAACTCTCTACAATATACTACAACAACTTTTCTCCTTCTCTAGTGGCTAAGATTGAGTCTCGAATTGAGGCTTAGGCTGAGGTTGAGGCTAATGCCTAGACTGAGGTTGAGGCTGAGGCTGACATTGAGAGACTCAAGCTTAGGTTGAGAATGAGATTGGGGCCGAGGTTGAAGTGGAGCTTGAGATTGAGACTAAGGTTGGGGGCTGGACTGGACTTGAATTGATAATGCGATTACCGTCTTTATCATAATACACATTGACATTAACTTGTATATTTGGATGCACTGGTGTTGTCTCATTAGTCGGAAAAGCGGAAGAGTTTTCATTTCCCATATGAAAGTTGTGATGTGTATCCTCATGAATGCGACCATCATATCCTGTTTCAAGACCTTGTGGTAATGCATTAGATGGCACGCTCTTTGGTACAACAGGAGGTTTTGTTGTTGCTCGAAGCAAAGAGTGTTCATCGATTGGATTCTCACTGCCACCAACAGGTGCTTGAACATGAGGAGGTTTCGTGCTTGCCCTTTGCCATGACCAAGTGAAGAAATATGAGATGGTGTTCCATACACTTGAGTTGAAGTGGGTACACGTTGATCAACATCTTTGAATCCACCTTGACGTTCATATGAACCGTCGTGCAACTTTGAGGTTGGCTTCCTTGTGCTTGAGTTGAACTTGGCCCATGGACAACATCTTTTTGTACCCACCCTAATGATGTCCGTGTTTTAGGTAGATTTTTAGGGTCTAGATAGGTTAGTTTAAGTTGTTTTTCGTGGTTGAGTCTTGTGTTTTTGAATCTTTTTGCATGAGTTTTCGTATTTCCTTGAGATTCGGAAACTACGCATATTTGTGTCATTTTGTAGGTGTTTTGAGGCTTGAAGACGAGTTTGGAGCGAGGCTAGGAGAGGATGGACGAGCTAGGAGGAAGATTTCGAGTGGAAGAGTCAAAGAGAGGAGCTAAAGAGAAGCCAAAGCAAGAAGAAAAGTGAAGGAAAAAGTCCCAGGATCGAGCCCAAGGAGGTCGAGCTCGAGCCACATCGTCAAACTTGGAGCCCAAGGAATGAAGTCTCAGGATCGACCCTGAGGGGGGTCGAGATCGACCCTAAGGGGGTCGAGCCTTGTGACCGACTTCCCTCTATCCGGATATAATGTTGAAGTTTCCTAGTTTGTATTTTAGGAAGGTTGTTTCTTTGTGTTTCCTAGTTAGATTAGGACTCCTTTTCTTCTATAAAAGGAGGTTGAACCTTTAGTTTGATTCATGCTTTGGGGGATCATTCATCCCTTGGGGAGGAAGTCAATTATCAATCAAGACTTGGAGAGCTAGGAAGAAGACTTGGAGAGCAAGTTTGAGATTTGTAAGATTGATCTTTGGTTTTAATTTGAATTTTAGTTTGGTTTTGATCATGTCTTCTTCTTCTTCTTCCTTGCTTCTTCTTGCTATGTGTGAGTAGTCTTTTTAAGTTCTAGGGTTGGGCAAAAGCCCAACACAATCATGCATGTTTAAAACTTGAATTCATGACTTGAAAGCTTGATGATCATATCTAACCTATCTTGTGCTTAATCCTTGATGAAAGTTGAGGCATGTCTTGTGATTAACCCTAGCGAAAGTGAAAAGTTTGTTGCTTGATTATATCTAATAGGATTATTTGCGAAAGTTGATATTCCTAGGTTGAAGGATAGGTAGAAAGTTGTTTGATTTGCGAAAGTTGATTGAATAGCTTGAATTGTTTGCGAAAGTTAACTTTTCTATGATCTAGATGGCATGATAGTTGTGAATTCTTGTTGAAAGCATGTATGGTTGTTGTTGTGGTAGCCCTAGCCCTAGGATTTGCCCTTTTTATTGATTGAAATTCGTGTTTCTGCTTTGATCCCGACTCCCTAAGTCGTGCTCGAACCGTTGCTTGTGTGTTTGTGTGCGTTCGTGCCTCTTTTGCTCTCAGGATCGACCCCCCTAGGGTCGAGATCGACCCTCTTCAGGTCGAGCCTGAGTTGATTTGTTTGCGTTTCTTTTGCTCTTTTCGTAGTTTTTCGACTAAACTTAGCACTACTCTCGCTCCCGTGGACGATCCTGACTTCGCTATACTCAGCGGGGTCTTGAATACAAATTTATTTGTTCGAGAAACCCTTCAACACCTAACGTTCATATCGCCTGCCATATCCGTTGTTATGAGTTGACGTAGAACTTGGAGCTTGGTTTCCTTGTGCTTTTATTGATGATGGCTTGTAGACATCCTCTTTGAACTCATTTTGATGCCCATATCGATTCCCATATCCCGCAGTATGATGTGGAATAGAACCTGGGGCTTGGTTTCCTTGTGCTCTTGTTGATGATATCTTGTAGACATCGTCTTTGAACTCATTTTGATGCGCATATCCATTCCCATATCCCGTGCTATGATGTGGAGTAGAACCTTGGGCTTGGTCTCCTTGTGCTCTTGATGATGGCTTGTAGACTTCCTCTTTGAACTCATGTTGATGCGCATATCTATTCCCGTATTCCGCGTTGTGATGTGGAATAAACATTTGAAAATTAAAAGGTTATAATCTTAAATAGTTTTTAAATCAATACTGGCACTTCTATGATCACCATCAACAATGTTTTCAAAATATTTTTCAAGATAGACAACCAATTATATTCTATATAGTTTATCTAGATATCCAATACAATAGTTTCTCTATTTTAGAGAATTCTCAATATACCATAGATTTAGGGAAGTTTTTCATTTTTCTTCAATTCTTATCTTTTTTCCTTGTGAAAAATGAGACGGTGAATCTATTAGAGTAAAAGTGACTCCAAATGTCTTAAAAATTCCAATTTTTCCATTTTAGAGAAGTTGTTCGAGATGGTTTAACCTAGTAAACAAGGTTTTAATCATTCTTCTCCCTTTTTAGACAGATCGTGAAACCTTAGATTCTACTTGCTTCTCCACAAAAAAAAAACATTTTCTCTTTGTTTCCTTAAAATCACACGTACACGTTGTTCGTTTGCATGTTGTTAGGATTTTTGTACACGAAACCTTTACGAAGTATATTTTGGGTGTCTTTCTTATTAGCATAAGCGCATAAATCTCTTTTTGAAAATTGATTTTAACAATGTGTAAGTGAGAACCGTATTCTCGATCGATTGTGTATAATTCAACTCAAAATGTCTTTCTGTAACCTCAGTTTGCTTGGGAGCCTGAGGCTCCGTTCGGCTGGTCAGAAAAAGAAGCTAGCTGGAGCTTTTTCTAGCGTTTTTTTTTGCCAAAAAAGCTACCCCTATGGGGTAGAAGCTTTTTGAAAATGCTATAAGAAGCTAGTGGGAGCTTTTATTTAGCATTTTCAAAAAGCTCCTACCCCCTAGGGGTAGCTTTTTTGGCAAAAAAACACTAGAAAAAACTCCAACTAGCTTCTTTTTCTGACCAGCCGAACGGAGCCTGAATCATCTTTTTGATTGATCACAACAAAACAAAACAAACATTTGGCCAAGATTTTAAAAAGAATATCGTTTCAACCTTGAAAACAAAAATAAAATGAAGCAAAATATCGGCTTTTAAATTAATAATGCATGTGGTTACTATTTACACTCTTGGTTTATATTGTCTCAGCTTAATTGTATTCCGAATTTGACCGTTTGCAACCTTAATTAGATTTATACTGTAGTATATGGTAAAATCAAAGAGGGAAAAAAAAAGCATACGTAGTAGTAATCTAAAGGGTTAATTTATAAAGCTAATTAATAGAATCTTGAAATCATTGAGTACTAAGAATGGCTCATGTGAAATTATATATTGCTTCTCTTATCATTCTCGTTAAAAGGAATTTGATTTGAGTTAATTTAGTGAAGTTCTTTTCTTCATGGTTTGCTCCAGATTTGAGTCCGTTTATATTGGCATTTGCTCTTCTTTTGCAACACAATGCAAGATGGGAAAGAAAAAGTGTAAGAAGATCATTACATGGTCCTATAACGAAATCACACTCATGGAGATGGATAGTACAAGGAAACTTAACACAATGCAATCAAAGAAATCCAAAAAACATTACAATTCTCACAAACTATTTGACCACATAGTATTAAGCAAACTTTTTTTATCATGTTAGTCCATGATGAACCTCTCTATAATATGGTACAACGAAAAGAAGACTTAGGTTGAGGTTGAGGCTTAGGCTTAACTTGAGACTGAGGTTGAGGCTGAGGCTGAGGTTGAGGCTTAAGATAAGGTTGAGGTTGAGGCTGAGGCTGACGTTGAAGCTTAGGTTGAGGCTGAGGTTGAGGTTGAGGTTGAGGCTGAGGCTGAGGTTGAGGTTGAGGATTAAGATGAGGCTGAGGTTGAGGTTGAGGCTGAAGCTGAGGCTGAGGTTGAGGCTGACTTTGAAGCTTAGGTTGAGGTTGAGGTTGAGGTTGAGGCTGAGCCTGAGCCTGAGGTTGAGGCTGAGGTTGAGGTTGAGGCTTAAGATGAGACTGAGGTTGAGGCTGCGGTTGAAGCTGAGGCTGAGGTTGAGGCTGACGTTGAAGCTTAGGTTGAGGTTGAGGTTGGGGTTGAGGCTGAGGCTGAGGCTGAGGCTGAGGCTGAGGCTGAGGTTGAGGTTGAGGCTGCGGTTGAAGCTGAGCCTGAGGTTGAGGCTGACGTTGAAGCTTAGGTTGAGGTTGAGGTTGAGGTTGAGCCTGAGTCTGAGGTTGCGGTTGAGACTTAAGTTGAGGCTTAGGTTGAGGCTTTTGCTCAGGCTCAGGCTTAGGTTGAGGCTGACGTTGAAGCTTAGGTTGAGGTTGAGGTTGAGGTTGAGGTTGAGGTTGAGGCTGAGGTTGAGGTTGAGGCTTAAGATGAGGCTGAGGTTGAGGCTGAGGTTGAAGCTGAGGCTGAGGTTGAGGCTGACGTTGAAGCTTAGGTTGAGGTTGAGGTTGAGGTTGAGCCTGAGTCTGAGGTTGCGGTTGAGACTTAAGTTGAGGCTTAGGTTGAGGCTTTTGCTCAAGCTCAGGCTTAGGTTGAGGCTCAGGCTTTGAATAAGGTTGAGATTGGTGTCGAAGTTGACGTGGAGCTTGATATAGAGGGTGAGGTTGACGTGGATGCGTTAGTGGTGTCTCATTAGTCCACCAAGCTGAAGTGCTTTCATATCCCAGATACAAGTTGTGATTTGTATCCTCGTGAATGCGATCATATCCTGTAAAAAAAGACCATGTGGTAATGCATTAGATGGCACACTCATTAGTACAATAGGAGGTTTCGTTTTTGCTCCATTAATCAAAGAGTGTTTATGGATGGGATTCTCACTGCCACCAAAAGGTGCTCGAAGATCATTTTTTGTTGTAGGTGGAGGTTGATTGTGTGCTTGCTCTTTGCCATGACCAAGCGAAGAATCCTGAGATGGGCTTCCTTGGACTCGAGTTGACGTGGGTACAGGGTAACTATCATGTTTTAACGCATATCCCCCATTGCGAGATGTCGGTGAACTATCATGTTTTAACGCATATCTCACTTTGCGAGATGTCGGTGAACTTTGAGGTTGGCTTCCCTGTGCTTGAGTTGGACGTGGCTCATGGGCACCATTTTCGTACCCATATCTAGTCCAATCAGCTAGCATAGAATGTTGAGGTTTGCTTTCATATGATTCTCGGTAACCTAGTTTAGCAATTGGATGTGCATCATTTTGGACCATCTTTCTAGAGGAAAACAAATCAAGATAACAAAAAGAACGAAAAATCCTTGCTAGCTAATTCTTATAGCTAGCTACTAATTTTCATCATGTTGTTTGGATAGAATGTGGTTCAAAAGATAATGGTTAAAAGGCCAAGGATAGATATATATGTGAAAGTATTAAGAATAATGTCAATCTTCCTTCTGAATACTTAATATGGAATCAAGTATGAACGATGGTTGTTGTTAAACTTACCAACTTTTGGGGAAACAATTCAAAATTAGCTTTCAAAGTGATATCAAATAAACTTCAAAGATATGTGTCAAACTTGGACGAGTTGAGTATATATTGATATCACTAGTCTAGTGAATAGTGAATTAAGACTTGGGATTCCTAACTAACCATCAACAATCAACATCATGAAACAATTGCTAAAACATAAATCTTCTTTAGAAGGGCATGATTGATTTTTTTTATCAATCATGTTATATTTGATAATATGCACGTGTCATTCTTATTATAAGTTTGTTTGATAATATATCTTGTTATATTTTATCAAAAACTAATATATTCAATCAATTCGATTTAGATTATTATGTAAGATTACTTTCCCAAAAAAACTTATATTATTTTATTAAGATTTTCCAATATATCTAATAACAAGTCTATACTTATTATATATATATATAATACAATCAATTCAATTATGGAATCTATAATTTTATTTAGTTATCTAGAATCTTGATAACAATATTTTAGAAAATCTCTTTTACCTAAAATCAAATATGTTTTAATTATTGACATATCTCATATAAGATAACAAAATTAGGTAAGATATCAAAGCCATCAAAAACAAGATAAAGTATCAAGTGAGAAATAAAGATTAATTTTTATGGGATATAATTAAAATACATAATTACTATTTTATTCAGTTTCGATAATGTGGCGTAAGTTTTTACAAAGAGTTGGATTTCGCTAGTAAACCGAAAATAAATTATTATTTCCGTTGTTATGAGCTTGGTTTACATACCATATCCGTTGTAATGAGGTGATGTAGAACTTGGAGCTTGGTTTCCTTGTTCTTTTGTTGACCATGGCTTGTAGACATCCTCTTTGAACTCATATCCATTCCCATATCCCGTGCTATGATGTGGAATAGAACCTTGGGCTTGGTCTCCTTGTGCTCTTGATGATGGCTTGTAGACATCCTCTTTGAACTCATGTTGATGCGGATATGTATTCCCATATTCCGCGTTATGATGTGGAATAGAACTTTGGGTTTGTTTACCTTGTGCTTGAGTTGATCGTGGCTCGTGGACACCATTTTCGTGTCCGTTGAGATTCCCGTATCCAGTTCCATGTGCTGGCATAGAACTCTGAGCTTTGCTTCCATGTGGTTCAACTCGATACCCTTGATTAGCAATTGGATGCGGATCATTTTGGACCATCTCCTTTAGAAGGGAAAAAACAAGATAACAAGAAGAAAACCCTTGCTAGCTAGTTCTCATCATGTTCTTGGTATAGAATGTGGTTCCAAGGATTATGGTTATAAGCCTAAGGGTAGATATAGGTGAAAGTATAAAGTATAATACCAATCTTCCGTGTGAATACTAAATATGGAATAAAGTTGAATGATGGTTGTAGTTAAACTTACTAACGTTTGGGGAACACTTCAAATTAGCTTTCAAGTGATGTCAAATGAACTTCAAAGATACGTGTCAAATTTGGACGAGTTGAATATGTATTGATATCACTAGCCTAGTGAATAGTGAATTAAGAGATAGAGTTCCTAACTACATAGCTACGAATGTGATTCTAACCACCATCAACAATCAACATCAGGAAACAATTGCTGAAAAATAAATCTTCTTTAGAAGGGCATGATTAATTTGTGGAATATATGCCAAGCTTCTAGTATAAGATGGAACACTCATAGAGATTGATTGCAAACTTACCAAACAAATGTGCTCCAACATCAATGGATTAGGGTCAATTCACATGCATTTTTTATTCATACATTTTGGAGATTTGGATTGTTCGAAATTTTGCTTTGGAATGAAATTCCTTTGCATGAATTATCTCTATCTTGAAGGAGTTCTTTAAATCAATTATTCCCTCTTATCTGGCATATTGTATTGCCTTCACACAAAAGATGCAGTAAAAATTATGAGCTGACATTAGAACTTGGACCTTGGTTTCCTTGATGGTGGCTGATAAAAATCATCTTTGAACCCACCTTGATGTTCACATCCATCTTTCAACCCACCTTGACGTTCACATCCATTTCCATATCTCATGTGACTCGAGGGTGGCTCGTGACCATCATTTTGGTGTTGACCAAACCCCGAGCTGCGAATTGAAATAGAAGTCGGAGCCTTGTTTTGATGTAATAGCATCACCAGATGATTCATTAATATTATTATGACTTCATTTTTGATTCATTAATATATGCTTCATCTCGTTTTCCTTTACCATCGTTCCCAACCAAACAACGGGTTACGTATTAACCTTCATTTTATAATAGAAACGTTCCATAACAACCAGTTATCTGCCCCTTCAAAATTGCACCACATGCCATAAGGGGTTAATCTAGCTCAGCAGTGAATTAATTGGGTTATTTTTCCTAATAAGTTACCAAAGAAGTACAAAGTTGATGGCTTTAAATCTTCTATGAGCTCTATCCCAACTCCCAAGCCTGCACATGCAGAGAAAGAGGCCCAGAAAAATTCGAATTTCATAATAAAATGCAACTCCTGATCTAATTCACGTTTGTCTATTGCTTATATTAGGCGTTCATAGACATCTACAACCATATTTTTTTCATCATTGAAAAAGAAATTTAGCCACAGGACCTCAATAGATGGCAGAACAAGATGTTATTCTTTAGCACACAAAATGTCCAAAATTCTAAACTCACAACGTTAACTCAACGAGCGGGTAGCACGCGGTAGTGAAGTATCAAGTCTTCAGGTTTCTTCCATATATACGCCCGTATTGTAGCTAAGCTCATTTCAGGGGACAAAACCTATAAAAGTAGACCGCAAACAATTAAATGCCAACAGAATTGATTTTTTGCACTGGCGACAGAAACTGTCAAATGAAACAAACACGGAAGCAAAAGTACTGTAAATTCGTTGAGCATCAAGCAATATATTTATGTCATGAGTTTGCTTGCCTGGTTATTGCACAAGATCTCAATAGATGGCTTAACCCGATTGAAAGGTTTGAGTCCAGATCGAAGAGATGCATCTCCTGTGATAGAATTTAATTGGCCACCGGCTAAACCAGGGGAAAATGCTCCATCAGTAGAAACACCCTCCAATGGTTTATCAAGGACCATCTTCTCTACCACATAATTAACGACCTGCAGTACATTTAACTCAGACAACAAAACGACAAGAAGGAAAGCATACATAGACGACAAATTTCTATTTTTTTAGAAAATGCTTCCTCACAAATCCCTATGCATTATTTTGGTACATATTGCGCCAAATGCTTACTTCTAGAAGACCCATAGTAATAATTAAAAAAAACATGCAACTATACATTCCTATTCAGGTCAAACAGAATTGTATAGTTCATCATATGCTAAAATGAACCTAACTAGTCAAACGTAAAATAACAAATTCAGATAAAGCGGACGTTTATGATTGCTCTTGAAATTATATGCAGTTCAATGTTTCAGAAAACGTTTTTATTAATGCTTAATGTAGCTTTTGCTCTTGAAATTATATGCAGTTCAATGTAGCTTTTGCCATATCTCACTAACAACACCATGCTTGTAGTTTGTCATTCAAGTTTAAACATCAAGAACAGTTTCCTCACACCAAGAAATATCCCTTACTATAGGAAGAAAGCAAATACATTTCGGAGACAGAACAAAGTTGAAGCCAAAACCATATCATTGTTAATCCCAAATGATATCCATCAATGGCAGTCAAGCCAAAAAAAAATGCTAATCACCCTAAAGTTTGTCGGATTATGTAAATTCTCCACCACAAACATTGTACCCATATCACCCAAAGCAACTAGGGAAATTTTTACCTTGTGTACTCTTAATATCCGAGGAGCACTTAATTTTCCTTGGGTGAGAATCTGAACAGATGAGCCTTCAGCGGGATGCAGATAAAAGCCACACCTGAAAGTGTTTAGCAGACCGTCAGCGATGTGACAAACAACCCAGCAGACTCAAAGAGATGCATGTTCGTGTTTCTTCTTGCAAACTTTATTCACATTTACTTATTCCCTTATCTTGCTCTTAACCGGAGAATTTGAACAGATAAATCTCTTTTCCTTTTTAAGACAGCAAACTGAAAGAACTCTTGAGAAGCACTCTATTTCCTTTTTTGGGTTGGAGTATCTGGTAGAAGCTAAGAATGTTAACTGAAAAGGTCCACTTCAATCAAATAGACTCCAGCATGCACCACTAAATTTGCTACTGAACCCTCCTAAATGAAAAAATAAACAGGAGAGAGAGAATTACTTGGTATGTTCTCTGGGTGGAAGGCGATTATTCAAGACACAATCAATGACCCACCATGGAAAATGTTTGTCATCTTCAGTTCCATCTAAATCGGTGATCTTTTTCCTCCATGGACCCCCTTGTGATCCCTCAGTAATAACAGATGGAGGACAAATGGTGGAAAATTCAAATGGAGGGTATACCATAGAATCATTTTCAGCACTACCATCAACCTCAATTCTTGAGTGGCTCATGGTCCGAGAAGATATATCTTTCATGGCATTCATGTCCCCATTAGCTGAAGGATGAGATCCTGGTCTATGCTTCCTTTTAGCCAACCAATGGACCAAAAGACCTTTGAGTGTTTCACGTGCTATATTAACCTGTAAATCCCATCATTTGAGGTTAAAGATAATAGAGTCTCGGATGTTTGAAATTATATCACACTGTGTTTATTGATGGAATTACTCAGACGTAAGCATTGTATATGAAATCTGCATTGGATCCTTATATTGTCATTTGCATACATAAATGGCATTTAAAGGTGTAAAGAGGATGATATAATAATAAGAGGTAGCTGGTTCAAAAGCCATTGTGCTAGAGATTCCAGGATATAAGATTTCTGCATTTGAAATTCCATTTTCAATATTATATCATTATCTGGTGGTCTTTCCTGTGGAACTTGCCTAAAACAAAGCAACTAGTAGCATTATCATGTGAGCAGCATGGTCTACAGCTCATTCTCTAATATGGCACGCTTGGCAGAAAACATGGGGTGGAGAACTAATAATAAAATGGGAGTACTGAGGAGAACTAATAATAAAAGTCTACCTTATCATCTTCAGCCTTATTAGAAATTCCCAGGTCAGCAGAATACATCTCTGCAGAGAAGCACTGAGGAGTTTCCAAATGAATAGACAAAGCACCAAGCCTAGTGTCTACAGTGAACCACGGTGGAATGCTCACCTGAATAAGTAGGAAAACACTATTTATTATATAAGCCAAAGAAATCCATCTTTTTTTCTCTAGCTCAGCCATCAGCAATATAAATCAAAACCAATATGAGAATCATGACAAATTAAGGCTAAAAGTTTAACGTAAGAAAAACATTGTACCATCTCAAACAGTTCTTCCTTTTTCTCCCCAAAAGGAACCTGAATATTCAGAAATTTACATAAAGAGTAGACAGGTTAGGCCATGTGGATAAAAAAATGCAACCAAACAGTCTGCTATACCAATTTAAAATCAATCCACTATATGTAAGTGCAAATAGGCCCAGGAAGGGAAGCATCATGGAGAAACAAAAGGCAGATTATTATATCATTTCTCTAATCAAAGTTACTACATAATCTGCTTATGTATTCATATAACCTCTCCATAGTCCTCAATAACAACACCCTTTGTGATCTCCCACAGCTTCACAGAACCAGCAGTGTCCTGTCATCAACAAAGAAAATCAGCTTGTTCACATGATTTCATGAAGACCTTGAGATTAAAAGTGTGTGGAAATATTGTGGATTAAACACACCCCACACACATATAGTAGTAACATCACAAACCTTTGTCAAAACATGCCTCCTATTATTTAATATTTCGTGCTGCACAATTGCTGCAGTGCCATGAATAGTGAGCGAGGGGTCTTTGTAAACTGGAACCTGTTGCAAAAGGGAGATTAGTTCAAGTGAATGTGCAGAGAACAGCTTACCAAATATGAGGCTAAAAAATGAAGTTTTAGAAGCTGAAGCAACAAAAGCAGGAGGCAGTCATTTTCCTCTTTGTTAACCTTCCAAGTGTAACAAGAGACTTGGAAAAAAAAGGAGAAGCACTCCAAATGTTAAAGATATGGACAATCCAAAACTTACAGGATTTGCTCCTTCCATGGAAGCACGTGCCCTAGAAAAGGACAGATTTCCAGCCAAGAACGAACCACCTCTTTGGAAAACCTTCTGAGGGCTATGTCCTTCTGCTGGCCATTTATGTACAGAAGAATCAGTGGTAGCAACCCAAATGTCATCATCATGCAATGCTACTCGTAAAATTGGATGTTCTTCAGTGCAAAGCAGAGTACTCTCTCGGGTTGACAAATCAGTCAAATACAGCTGAAGCAACAAGGGGAGCAAAAGTTAACAAAATATATCACTTACGATAAGACCCATAAGAATAAAATTTAATACACAAGACTAGTCGCTACTCACAGAAAGGTCCCGCCCTCCACTATAAACATGACTAAATGTTGGAGTACTAGCAAGAGCCCAAACTGAATCTGTATGCACCGCATAGGAATGCACACAGCGTTGCTGCCCAAGATCCCATAGTCTGCAACATAAAAATATAGGAGCCAATCAACTTGCCAAGCCACTAAGGACTACAGTAGCCACAGGAACCAGTGTAATTATGAACATCTGACGAGGCATTTTAGATCAACATGCTAAAGCAATTTTGTTGGCGGAAAAGGGCAGCTGGATAAAAAAAGCTTCAATACTCATATAGCAAGATATGTAGAGTAATAACTGACATCAGATAATTAAAACTTAAGTAAGAAGCTGGGACACACTATACCTGATCATAGAATCAGAGGATCCTGATAGACAGAACCTGCAAGAAGTATGACCAAATGATTTTCAATTTAGGTCAAAACCATAGATATAATGATGGACTTGACTCAGTTATTTGCAGATATAGCAGCAGAATTTCACAAAAAACAGCTATCAAGGGTCAAATACAGAAAACAGCAGTAATAACTACTGAAGAGAGATAATAAAGCAACAATAACAAAAATACTTGTGTTCATTGTAAAACGATAAAAAGCTCCTTTTATTTCCTCAAAACAACCCACAGGTAAATCGCACCCATTTGAAAGCATACATCTAAACTTATAACTTCTAGTTTGATAAGTCTACTACTTTTCTGTTAGCATTTTTCTATGACAGAGGCAGGATGAAAGGTGGGTAAATATTGTTTATTAAAGGAAGCAAACTAACCTTAGCATTGCACTCAAGTCCTGAGACAATTATATGAACCAAAATTTTAGAATGCTACATATTTAATTTAAGAATACAAAATATTTCTTGCATAACTTGACTCCTTACATGAATGTTCCTGCCCTTAGCAGATAATAAATGCTAGAACACCCAATGTTAAAGATTCATGGAACTTAACAAATAGTTAAAGCCGAGAATCATTTAGAAGAGCATCAAGCAATCTATTACAGTCGCTTTTACACACAGAATGATTCCCAGAGGAAATGATAGTAATGCAAATAAGCAAAAGTAGAATTTAGCAAAAAGGCAAATTCTTTTAACCTGCCCGTAGAATCCAATAAAAGAGCTCTTATATTATCCGTATGGCCTCGCAGTTTCATTATTTTCGAACCACTTCTTGGGTCCCAAACACGAACCACCTAAACAGAAAGCTTAATCAGATACAAAATCCACAAGATCATATGACTAGTAGTAGTAGCTACTTCTTGCATATAATATGGTCAGCTAACAGAATTATATTAGAAATGAAATAAGGAGAAAGAAATCTGAAAAGCAAGAATCTCACTATTCAGCCAATTTTGAGGAACCCTCACATGTAATTCACTTCATGCATATAGTCCCATCCATTACAAGTTGCTGTTTTCATTTATAGGGAAAAAACAAGATGCCTAACTCCTATTATTAAATAGAGATGAAGGGGAACGAGCATATAAACAGAAAGTGAGAAAATTAGAAAATGAAAGAAACTAATTTTAAAAAATGAGAAAATAAGAAATTGATAAACTAAATATAAATAGTCCGGATTTGTATCAGTTTATCAAAATGAGCAAAAAGTAGTTTTCGCATGCAACTCCATTGGCTGCACAAACTGAACTATTTCTTAATCCAGCAAGTGAAAAGACATAAAAAAGGAGGGAGTTCTTGGTCAATAGCATACTACATACCTTCTCAGTACCACCTGAAACAAGAAGTTTCCCACTGTCATTCATAGCTAACGCATAAACAGACTCCTTATGACCTTTGGCAGCAATTGCTCCATGTGAAAGCGTGGCATGAGATGCAATGCTGTTATTTGAACCGATTGTGCGGAGACTAGTAATTGGATGAGTATTTACACTTCCATTTGAGCAATTATCTTCTGTTCCTTCATTTGATTTAGAGATTGCAGTGGAAGCAGCTTCAATGTCCCAAATGAAAACCTCCCCTCCAAGCCCACCGGAGGCAACAACATTGCTCTAAAATGCATGAACACTACTATAGTATGAGAAAATCCAGCCAAATTAGGCAGAAAAATCTACACTTCAAAAAAGATTTTATGCTCTCACCCACTCCCATTTAACATAGAACAACCAGATAAAATAGAAAAGGCCTTTGAATGCAATTGGAATAATGAAATGAAAAATAAATTACATTGTTCTCAGCAGCAGCAAGACAAGTGACATAGTCAGTATGTTGGCGAAGAGTCTTTGTACACGTTCCATCAGACAGGCAATTCCAGGTCTGAATCATATGTAGCAAAATCAGAATATCCCAAAATTGGAAAGCAGTAATAAAAAGAATAATAAATACCGTTTCTTATATAATGCAAGCAAACCTTAACGGTAGCATCTGAAGAACATGATACAAGTGTACTATCTCCAAGAAGAACAGCATCATTGACCTGTGCATATATGTCAGAACTCAAGTGTCAACACTCATCAGAGTACTATAAAATCTCAGAGCATTTAGGAATTTTCCTTCTTTCTCTTTCCACCTGGTGACCACTGACCAGTGACCACCACCAGGATAAAAAGGTATATGAACACTATTGCCACATGAATTAATCTCCAGGTCCTAAATATCTTCAACTAGATTATTAACTAATTGCCAAATATAGCACTAGTTTAGGTTGGATATGAATAGTATCAAGTTTTGATGAATTACCCAGTCGACATGTGACTCAAAAGTAGCTGAGCAGGAAGCAGTTTCATCACCAACGGCCCATCTCTTCAAAGTCCCATCACGGCTCCCAGTAAACAGATAATCACACCCATCAGGAACATCAGACTTTGAAATGGCCAAACAATTTATTCCGGCAGAATGCTGCAACCATAGGAATCCATAGGTAAAAAGTAAATACAACTCAGAGAATAGAAACCCATCAATATCTCCACTTGCAATCTAATATCATGCAAACAGGATAGTTGCAAATAGACAAACCAAAATGTTATTCACAATGTAAGGACAAAGACATGTACCTTAGTATCATCAGATGCATTGAGAACATATGTCAATCTCTTCTCCTTGCGGGGACGATTGGAACCGGATGTATTTCCAGCACTGCCCACACGATGCATGACAAGGACTCCAGAGCAGCGTGTATATATATATTCAATGCCAAAACTGCCGAATTTACCTGCCTTATCCTTCCTACAAATATTCAAAAGGAATTTATAGTACATGATTAATACTAATGGAAGTGACACACAATATTGAGATCTATCCGAACATCCACCTTTTAGTTCATATACAAATTTTAAACATTCCCTGTACTAGTTCCTGCAGAGCTGCATGCTGACCCTACCTACCTAAACCATTCCAAAGATGACCATTTGGATCTAGAGGTTTAAAAAGAGACCAATGCATAAGGCTTTCAAATCACGAACTGAAAACCCTAGGATTTATTGAAAATATACAATTCGAATAATGGCCCCTGTGAAAGGAGTTAATACTTAAATTCAGCCAGCAGTCTTAAGCCAGGTAAAAACCACACACCTACATAATAACACTTTTTGTTGTTTAGGGTTAGAGAGCCTAGGATCCACAAAGCTTCAAATGTTGAAAGTTGAAACAGTAATATGCTGATAATATCAAGACGAGTCAATTATACAAAAACCAGATACTCTGCACTCAGCATAAAACTGAATTAATGTTATATTATAACAATAAAAATAAAACTTACTACTTGAAACAGGTTTAACAGCTAATGTTACGTCATGTTTTCCAAATTTCATTGGCCGTGTGCTTCGAGCTATTAACTTTTTTTATTTTATGTTCTAAATCCTGAATATATGAGCATAACGATTCTCTACTGAATGGCAAGAATGAGAATCACCCTATCTTATACCATTTCCCTCTCTCGAATTTCCTCCTCATCCAAGTACTCTAAAACTGGCTTCTCAATTTGCACTGATTCCTGAACCTTGAGTTGCTAAATAGTAGCTAATTAGGTTGAGTTGCCTCAGGTCATCAACAACACCAACACTATAGTAGCGGGGCAAAAGACACTATAGTTGAGCAAATTAGGGTTTCTTAATTGTGCTCGGTTCTAACCACACAAAGAGCAGGGGAACAAAGAAAGAAAAGGACCATATCTTCGAACTAATCCTACCCTACAAAAACACACTACGCCCAGGAAACCTATGAATTTTCAGCAATGAACTTGTCAATCGATGGCACCAAACACCAGTGATTAAGAATACGATATCAACACAAGAATAATATTCGAAATTCAAACACAACGGAGATTGCGCAGACCATCGCCAAAGTCAGCTCACTTAATCGAGAGAGAATCGCATAACACACTCGAATTAGCCCTCGCCAATCATCGGACTATAAAGGACAAACCGAGAAGACGAAATTCCAGTGACAAAAGGCCGATTCCCCGACATCGATCATCAAAAACAATACTAACGGCCAAACAGGCGAAATCGGGTGCACGGATTGGATTAAGAAATCGCACAAGAACAGAAGCAAAGACGAACCTTTAAGAGAGAGCCGGCTGAGCAAGTTGAGAAATTCGGAAGAAGGAGGAGGCGAAACCCTAGAAGTGATATATACAGCAATCGTCGACGGAGAGAGATTTGGTTGGGGTTGTCGAAGGAAGGAAGAGAGAAAGGAAGGAAGGAGATGTGTAAATTCTGTAATTTCTCAGGCTTTGAATAGTTGTTGATGTGGTAATGGAGAAGTAGCCGAGAGTGACCCCTAGAATGCTTAAGGACGCCCTTTTTGTTGTTGATGGGCATCTAAGTTTGACCTTCGAGAATTACATATTTCAGCTATTTATTAATATATTACTTTTTGTTTGCTAATTTGGATCTTTTTTTTTTGGTTGAATGCTAATTTGGATCATTAAACTATAGGAAACTTATCTCTCGTATGTAAAGTGAAAATATCTCTTTTTCCGAAAAAATGAAAGTTTTAGATTAGACTAGCTTAACTTGTCGTGTCATACATGACTATTTCTCTTTAAAATATTAAAATAAAATTATATATTTATATGAAAAATATTATATAAGTTTTATTATATGAACATATTTTTTATTTTTTAAAAAGAGTGATATTATTTTTGAAGTTTATATAACCCAAAAAATATATATAAGACATAATATTTTCACTCATTTGTATATTTTTATAAAACTTGATTATAAGAATATAAATTGATATTTTACTTACAATTTTTATCATATATTAATAATGACTATCATAAATGTAAATATAATTAAAACAATTCACCAATTGATAAATTGATAAAGTTTATAAAAATTTAATAGAAATTGTCGGAAACCACAAATTAACTTGTATTAAAGAAATAAGTTGAATCCAACATTCATAGATCTTTCTTAATTTGTTTGTGAAAGATTTTTCCCTAAAATGTTTTTAGAGTTAATAATTGACAAAAGTTTTTTCTTATAAGTAGATAAGAAGAATTTAATAGGGAACCCCTATATAATACCAATAATAAATATTAGTTATATATATACGAGTAGGGTCAAAATTAATGTGGTGGTTAAGAAACGACCATTTGTATATTTGCATTAGGAAAATAATGGGCGTTTGTATAATTTGAGAAAATTTGTGGGATTATTTTGTATATAAGTAAAAATTATGAAAAATATGTACGTTATCAAGATATAAATCGAAATTACTATTTGACTAAAAAATCAAATTTGTTATCAAGATAGAAAAAAATCAAATATAATGGGAAAAAACATATAGTAGATCATGTAAATATAGAAAATAATAAGCCTAAGCTTAAAAATGTTAGATGTATTCAAGTAAATCAAATAATAAAGTAACAAAATTAGTCTTTCTATTCAAAAAATAAATAAATTTTATCTTAAAAATTCTAAATTTAATTAAGTAAATCAAATATAATTAGTTCATAGTAACTATAGTTCAAAAATTCAAGATATATATTAGAATCCTTTTTTTCAATTAAGTGCTACGTTAAAAAAGATAGAATAATGTGGTGGCTCGAAAACGGTCGGCTTTTATAATATATATTGATTTTCATTTGCAAGTTGAGGTACAGATTTATTTTTCATTTGTTATGTTGTTAACAAAAATTCGACCAAAAAAATGTGGTTAACAAAAAGTATACGTACATTTTAACATAAAAAATTGTTAAGAAATTAATGGTATATATGTAGATTGCAAAAAACAAAGAAATCATGTAGTCAGCTTGCTTTATATGTCCGAATTGACACGGATTAATAACAAAGTGACGCGTAGTAAAATCTGACGTGGCGTATTTTAGAAGCGAGATGTGGCAAAATCCTAGGTGGCGTAACGTGGTGGTTCCAAACCTTACGCCTTTTATATATATAGACTAGGGTCAATGCCCGTGCGATGCACGGGCTTTGTTTGCAGCAGAATATATGAATATTTCTGATATTTATATAAAAATCGGTCACAAAATGCAATATAATAACAATCAAGGTATACAAAATGTCAATAAAAATCACTATCAAATCAACCAAAAAAAGAACCACTATCAAGAAAATTTAAACATGATATATATACTATATATAGAGCAAAATATTTGTAACATGGTTTTTGGAAAATAATACTTCATCTTGATTTATGAAATTTTTATTATCATATCCGTCTTTTGTATATATATTTGAAGTTTAATTTTGAATTATCTAATTTTTCTTTGACCAATCTTTAAACCTTTTATTCTGTTTTATTTTGTACAACTAAATAATTATATTTTTAATAATTTGTTTGGATCTTTGTATTGAGTTATATTGCCAATTAAAGGAAAATAAATATATCATTAAATACATAATAAACAATTGTAACAGCCAGTGCACGGGCTCGGGCTTAAATAAGTTATTAAATACATAATACACATCTGTAACAGAAATTGCACGTGATTGTAGTAGGTCAGAGGGGCTACAAAATCGTTTCAAACTTTCAGGACATAGTCTTTACCTCAATCAAGAGACAGACTCAAGAGCCTGAACATCAATCTGCCTCTTGTGCCTACTACAATCACAACTTCCTCCCAAACAATCAAGACCCTGCATCCGACTCCTCGCAATCACATGGAAGGCTTCTCGAACCTGTCGTTCCAATGGCTCCAGACCTTTCTTCAACCCTTCATAGACCTTGTGTAGCTCCTCCTCTTTGCTCCTTACCTCGGCCTCTTTCTCCCCGATAACGTGAAACTCCAAACACGAATCTAGCAACCGGTTCATATCCCGCACCCACTTTTGGACTGTGTAAATTTCCTTGAGCAACGCTTAGGCATTCTTCCGTCCCCTCTTCTTGCTCACCTCCACAATCCTGTCAATAGAGATAGTAAACATTGTTGTAGTTTACCATATTTCAAAATGCAAAAACATGTCAGAGGATTTCCAGCAAATTCTAAGCCTTGATCCCTTATCTAGTACCAGAAAGGCTCTCTCGGTTTCCTATTTCGATTCAATTATTATTCTATGATAAACTCTTTCGCATATGCATATTAGTATTACATAAGGAATGTAAGAATAGAAAAAAAAAGCCTAACTATTTATTGAAAATGCATCTAGGTACAATACTGAAAACATGCCTGGTAATATGCAATATTCCCCATAGCTTGTTTTCCCATAGCACACCACAAAATACCAAAAGATTTTGAAAGTCGGCAAAGATGGAGTTCACTCTTGACATATGTTGGCTCATCAATGTCTTCATTTGTTCTCATAATTTAGACCCTAACACGGATTGATTTAAGGTAAATGATCGTGGAAAAAAATGGATTGGGACATAAACATCAGCTAGTGGGTGCAGAGGAGAGAGATTTCTTACTACACTATTACAGTTTTGAAGTGCCAGCTTTGATTGTGTTAGGCTGTTTGGACTCCCATCTTCAGATTTATGGGGCCTTTGTTTGTTCATGGGCTAACAGCTAATGCAGTGACCAGAATTCCTAGTACCAGAAATGGTTGTGCACACGCCTGCAAGCATCAAATCAAAACATGGAACTGAGTTTTTACCCAATCTAGAAAGGAATCAAGTAAAACAAATTGGTTGAATCTGTATTCAAATCACCTGGTATTTGACATCATACTTGGCTGGATCTTTTAGTATGTACTTTTCCTGCCATAGAAATTCCACATGTTCTGTTTGTTACTTATCATGAACAGATCAAACAAAGGCGCTATTTCAAACAAAGGAATCAAGCAGTGGCCTGGTTAGTATGAGGGATTCGCTGATGAGAAATCACCGACCTGAGAAATCAATATGCCTATTCAGATCAATCACTCCATAAACAAACTCAAAACATAGAAGTTCAAGAATATCGATTTACAAAGAACAATTGACAACTTAGGCCTTAAGAACAATAATTGCATAGATTCAATCCTTTGGAGTGTATGGCTATCTTTGTTTGTGAATAGGGAAAAGAACATTAAGCGAATCAATATAGCAAGGAGAGATAAAGTGACATATCGCACGGTATAACTACTTATTCAATATTAGTTTGTTAACTGCTTTTCATGGCCAGATTTTACCGGAAGAGCATGGATCAAGACTCATATATAGTCGTAGGGTCCTTAAAGAGCATGGATGAAGACTCATAGCAACCTCGCGGATTCAAAATCAACAGTGATTTATCTAGGAAGCCATTCTTTCATTGTAAACGGATCAAAGATTCAGCTCCCTCCCTGCCATCACATCCACAACAAAACTCATGCTCTAAAAATCCATTCAATTGAAAAAGCGAAAAGGGCTAAAATTAAGATCGAGATATTTGTGATTAGAATCGGCAAGGAGAATCCATCTCAAGCCTCAATTGAGCGCAAACTCGGCGATGCAAGGGCGTCCGCCGATGCATGTTCGCCATTAAGATCGAGATATTCTGCTGTAAACTTAAATTACAAAACTCATGCTTTATTATCGGATACCTTGAATGCATCTCAAGCCTCCACCGTCCGCTTCCACGCCATCCGCCGTCGTCTTCTCCGCCAAATCGCATCTCAAGCCTCCTCCGCCTTCGCTGGTCTCCTTCCACCGGAAAGCTGCCGTCGGATACGCCGCCCCTCTCCTCGATGTCGCTCAGATCGTTACCACCGAGTTTGGAGTTGTTCTGCGCAGATCCGGCCGGCGGTGCAGAAGAGGGCGAGAAAAGGGACGAAGGGAGGGGCACGTACGAGCAAGGACTGATGCTCGACACCAAATTGATTTGGAATTCGTTCTTCCTCCTCCCACCGCGAACAGAAGAGGGTGTGGTCCATGGTCTCCTAATTTTGAGGGTTGGGGTTTCGGGGAGGAGCCATTACTTAATTACTCGTTTTTTTTTAGCAAATTACTTATTTACTCAGAGGAGTAACTGGTGGGAAATCGTAACGGATGGATAGTGCTTGATTGCAATGCACGATTATTACCCGAGCGTTTTATTTTTACACCTCAATAGCAACCTTTCTTCATGGCATACGTTAAATTTTAGGCTAATAAAATTTTCCATTCAATGCATAAAATGTGTTACGCCTATTGATTAGTCACCAAATTAAGAAGAGAACGGTTTCTCTTTGGAATTAGTCACCAAATTAATTAGAGGACGGTTTCTCTTTGAATTAATTGCATAGGATAACTAATGGTTGATAAAATTGTATAGGCTGAAAAAATAATATCATGAAAACATTACTATATGCATAGAATGCAGGTCACTAAAATAATATGATGAAAACATTACTATATGCATAGAATGTAGGTCATTTATTGTGGCATAAAACTCTTCTTTGTAGTATTATAGATAGATTATTATAGATAATAAAAATAACCCAATCACTTTGATTATCTTGTAAAATTTATAATAAAAATATGAGATAAAAACTATCAAAAATGGTTTAGACATTTTAGTGGTCAAACTTTTTGGATAAAGTATAGATATTTGTTTATTAGGTAGCATTAATTGCGGGAATGCCATAAATGAGCCAAAGGATGATAATATAAAATGTTATAAAAACATTAGTATTTGTATAGAATGATAGTCATTTATTTGTATAAAATGATTAGATAATAGTCTATTATCTAATCACAGTAATAGTATTATTACGTAGAGTTTCGCATCTGTTGGCTGACAAATTTCTTATAAATTTCATTACTAATGCCTAATAGATATGGTCTGGCTGGGGCAGTGCTTTCCAAAGATCTTGCGACATGTGAAAGAGTGACTAAGGTTAGAGCTTGGAAGCTGGCTAATTTTGCCTAAGATGTTCTGAATTAGTTTGAACCTCATATATAGCTGAGTAAGATAGGCTCTTTAATCATTCTTTAACTCATTTCCCTGTGTTTGCAAGGAGTTTGCAAGTTGGTATGGTTTGGGTGAACTGCTCAGAGCTGTGCTTTTGTCAAGTTCCCTGGGATACGGGCTTTGTTTACAACAATTCTCTTGAAGTATTGAAGTTGAGGTCACTCCAAATTTTGACCACCTTCGATAACTTCAATTGGGGCACGGGCTTTGCTCATACAACTTCTCTTTCTCTCCAAATTTTTCCTATAATTTTGTGGACAGATTTTGCATTGGTGTACTTCACCAAAGGATTGTAATGAAGGTGCATGTATACAATAATATATAATTTTTTCAACCAAAGGAAGACATTAAGAGTAGCATGCAATGGGAATATATACAAACGTTTTGCACATTTCGGAGAAAGAAGAATGTTAAAAGTAATCTAAATTAAATCTTGCAAATTCATTGTTTCGCATTTTAGTTTTTAATACTTCGAAATGGCCAAATTCCCAGGTCATGAATAAAATCCAACATTGTTTTGTTGTGATCAAATGTTTGACATAGATCAATAAAAGTTGTGTGAAAAGAAATTACAAAAAAAGGTTACAAGAACATGGAGGAAAAACATTAAAGCTTTCTTATAGTGAGTAGAAATTAGTTAAAATACTATTCTAAGTTTTTTAGATTTACCAAAAATTCATTATGTGTACTATATCATATGTCACATGTGCTACGCTATCATATTATATTAGATACTAATACGTATTTTTTTACCAATGAATTGATTTTCTACTACAATTTTTAATTGTTGTTTATATAATTTTTGAACTTGATTTGGATAAAAAAGAAACGTAGTTATGATTTTTTTGGCAGTTTAGATACAAATCAAATAACAAATCTACATATTTCTCATTCTTTCAATATAAGTAGAAATTGAAAAATATCAAATAACAAAATTTCTTTGATTGATTTGTATAGTTAGATGGAAGCCAAGAAACAAGATCAGTCTCACACCCTTCTTGCACGAGCAGAGAGTGGAACATCATTAATACGTACATTTGGTATAAACTGAGTAGAAATCCAAATTCCATTATCTTATTATGTGGATTATTTATTGGTAGGATTGATTCACAATTCCTATGTTTAGATTTTAGTTAATTCTCATTATTCTAGAGAAAATATTTAACATGTATTTTATTAAATTTAATTATACAGATTTTAAGGATAGGAATATTTCCAATTAAATATTATCTTTTAATTTGTGACTAAATTAAATTTATTAACTCAAAAATAATACCAGTTATTGTCATTGAACCAAAAATAATTCAACTACAAAAATTGTACAAGCATAGCCAAACTATAAACATTAAAATGTTCACTTCCTTTATGCTCGACATCCTTGATGGGGCTCCTTTTCCTGAGCGTCTCAATTTTACCTTTATTTCTCTCATCCCGAAGGTGTCTAACCCTTTTCTTATGAAGGATCTTCGGCCTATAAGTCTGTGTAATGTGCTTTATAAGATAGTGTCCAAGGTTTTGGCGAACAGGTTGAAGACGGTGCTGGATAAGGTGGTTTCAAAATCTCAGAGTGCTTTTGTGCCGGGACGGCTCATAACTGATAACGTCTTATCAGCTTTTGAGCTTTTCCACTATATGAAGAACAAGAGGACGGGCAGGAAAGGGTACATGGCGGTCAAGCTCGACATGGCGAAGGCGTATGACAGGGTTGAGTTGCACTTCTTGGAGGGCTATATGAGGCGGATGGGGTTTGCGGAGGGATGGGTCACGTTGATTATGAGGTGTGTGACCAGTGTATCTTTCTCGGTGTTGCTGGATGGGCGCCCTACGAGTGAGTTTGTGCCGGAGCGCGGGCTGAGGCAGGGGGACCCTCTGTCCCCGTATCTTTTCTTGTTGGTGGCAGAAGGTTTCTCGGCTTTGCTTCGGGAGAGTGAAAGGGAGGGCAGATTAAGGGGTATCCGGATTGCTAGAACGGCCCCGGTGATTTCGCACTTGTTCTTTGCAGACGACAGTATTCTGTTTACTCAAGCGTCTTGTCAACACGAAATTGTTCAAATCCTCCATCAGTACGGAGCAGCATCTGGTCAACAAGTGAACTTGGGTAAGTCGGAATTGTCTTTCAGCAAGAATGTTAGTGAGACTTTGCGTGAGACGTTGCAGGCAACGTTGAATATTCCGGAGGTGGAAAAACATGAGAAGTACCTTGGCTTGCCTACCATGGTCGGGCGGTCAAAGAAAATTATTTTTGCTCATATCAAGGATCGGGTTTGGAAGAAGCTGAAGGGGTGGAAATCTTGTTCGTTGTCTCGCGCCGGAAAAGAGGTTCTCCTGAAGTCGGTGATCCAGGCTATACCGTCATATGCTATGTCATGTTTTCTCTTGCCGTCAGGTTTGTGTGATGATATTGAGCGGCTCATGGCTGATTTTTTGTGGGGCAACGGAGAGAACTCTAAGGGTGTCCACTGGATGAATTGGAAGAGGCTTTGCAAACCGAAATCACAAGGAGGCTTAGGCTTTAGAGACCTAAGGAATTTTAATCTTGCTTTGCTTGCAAGACAGGGGTGACGGTTGATCCAGGACCCGAATTCTATTGGGACTCTCTAGAGTAGAAAGTAAATAGCCCATAATTTGATTGAGAGGTCAATTTTATTGTTTGTCCTACTGAATTCCAAGTAGCAAAAAGAATTCTATGATCTCTTCAACTTGTCAGAGTTTGTGCTTTACTTTGCCGACTTTAAGATTGAACTTGGCAGTTTCTGGAAGCTTAGCATAGCCCATCAAATAAACACCCATATTCAATCCAAGAACAAGCTTTATGTAATTTTTGGAAATGCACCATCAGAGGTCATGATTAGTTTATACCTTTTTCCATGTAGGGACTGGATTAGACGTGGGTCCGGTTCCGGAACCGCCGGTTCCGGTTCCAAAATCGCCGGTTCCCGGTTCCAAATTTCATGGAACCGGAATCGGAACCGATCAATGGCCGGTTTTCCGATTCCGGTTCCGGTTCCGGTTCCAGGCGGTTCCGATGCCGGTTCCACCCGGTTCCGGTTCCGGTTTTGGAACCGGCTAAAAATTTAAATTTTGCGAAATTATTTTTTATTTTAAAAGTAAATGTTGTCAAATTTGGGTATATTTAACCTCTTTTGAGTTATAAGTTTGGTTTTGGTTATTATATATAAATATTTAATGCTTGATTTGTAATTTTTCAAATATGTTTGGTATAATTTATGTATATTTTACTATTAAAAAGAGGAGAAACCGGCGGTTTGGGACGGTTTGGAACCGGCGGTTCCGAACCGCATGGAACCGCCGGTTCTCCGGTTCCGGGGGAAGGGGAACCGTAACCGTAACCGCCCTCGGAACCGAAACCGCCGGTCCGGTTCCACAAAGTCCCTACATGGTCCAATCACAGTTAGAATGTAGGTCATTTATTGTGGCATAAAACTCTTCTTTGTAGTATTATAGATAGATTATTATAGATAATAAAAATAACCCAATCACTTTGATTATCTTGTAAAATTTATAATAAAAATATGAGATAAAAACTATCAAAAATGGTTTAGACATTTTAGTGGTCAAACTTTTTGGATAAAGTATAGATATTTGTTTATTAGGTAGCATTAATTGCGGGAATGCCATAAATGAGTCAAAGGATGATAATATAAAATGTTATAAAAACATTAGTATTTGTATAGAATGATGGTCATTTATTGCGGCAGAGAACTCTTCTTTATAGTATTATAGAAGATTTGACCCCATTACAATATTACATATTCCATTATACCCATTATGAAAATCTACCATATATAAAACGGACACAAGTACAAGAACCAAACGTATAGAATATATGCCTACACCCATACAACAAAAGCATATATATTCAAAGCTGATTAAAATGATACACATTCCACAAAACTCCATCAATCATCACTATATAAAGGACTCTTACTAGCTGCATTCTTTCATCGTCACATCATCAAGCAATACAAAGGAAAACTCTTATCTATCTAAAATGGCCTCCATGAAAATATGCAAGCCAGCCCATGAAATCGGCCATTGTGGAACCAACCAAGCCATGGTGGCCACAACACACAGTCACCCTTGTGGGCCTTGCGAAGAAATGGGGCCCATGCCCCAGAGAAGAAGCACCACTTTTGGCATAAGCAGCACAATGAGCAAGGCTGAAGCCTAAGCCGGCCATGGGAACAAGCTTTTATGTAAAGAAAGTAGCTACTCTACACAACGAAAAGTTCTGCCAACCACAAAGACTAATGCTTTTAGGTCAAATTGTATTTCTAGTTTCCCACAAGACGTACACAACCTAAACAAATCCTTTGTACAACAGTTATAGTTAGCATCCTAATATGTAGTAGTTATGTTGTGTTTATATGTCGATACAGTATCTGAGAATCATGGTTCTATACACAACATTTATAGACTAGAATAATTCTTCAAGTTCTCATAGTAGCAGAGCGTTACACTATAAAAGAGCATCATTGGAGATTCTTCTCATTTTAGCAGCAACCGAGGTAACTTCATAGCGGTACTTGTCCTGGTTCCGCGGGAAGGTTGGTTCCAACTCCTGCAATAGTAAAGGGAAAGGCTTTCCAATTTCCAACACTCCCACGCCTCTTAAAGCGATACCTCACTGCATGGTGGACGTATATGCTCTCGAAATGCGCCAGATTTTCGATGTAGACCTTCTTAACCTGTTTTTACTTTTTATCAAACCATTAGAGCTAGAACTTTGATGTACTAAAAACTACATCAGCAAATGTTATCACAACCTCTTATGTAAACCTTTAAACCTTTAAGCTTAACTTATAATAACTTAGCATGAAATTTTATTATACTTTTATAGGCTACTAGACCAATACCGCAAGTGCACGGATCGCGTAGTACCAAGGTGTCGAATCTCTAGGACTTTAGTAGAGTTGGTGAACCGACAATCAAAGTAGCTAGGCTAATATGAGGCAATTTGGGATTGAAATAAAAGAACCCAAATAACAACTAAGTAAAGAAGAAAGCAACCAACAAATTGATGCAAGTTTACTATAGGAAAGGCAATCCTAGGATCTAAGTACTCACACTATGGATCAAAGTAGCACTTTGCAAGCATACATGAATCAAGATCAAATCATGGTTTGGAGGCATCTACCTAGAATCAATGTCTAATCCTATCGAATTAAACAAATCGTACCTAGATTACGACAATCATCCACTTTCGTGGCTTGACATGCAAACTAGGCCCTTTAGGCTCAATAGTGGCTCAATAGGTTCAAGCCTCTCATCCACCGTCGTGGCTTGAGTGAGCTTGTCCAACTCAAACCCTCTATCGGTAGGTCAACCTCTCAAGAATTCCCAAATCAATTCTCATTTCAAAGGGAAATCAATCAATCAATTCTATAGTTCAAGCTAGAGAGGAGATCTCTCAACACAAGTCCCTAGCCTATCTCCCTATTGACAACCTAACCTTTCGGTTCTAATCATCAACAAGCCTCAAATCGCAAGCAATTTGGCATTAAGCAAGTAGGATTGACACAAACCACAATTCAAATCTCAATTCAAGCAAGCATTTCAAGGCTACCTAGAATCCATAGGGTTTTCCCCAAACCCTAGGATTTTGGTGTTTAGCAATCCATGGAGAACAAGAGAAAAGAAGAAGAGATGAGGAAATCCATACCAATAAACATTGTATTGATTGAAAAGGTACAAATCTCCAACAAAATCCTTCAATCTCTCAAGAACACCAAAGAGCTTTAATGGAAATTCTAGAGGTCCTAAGTTGGGTAAAAGTTGCTTTCTAAAAGGAGGAAGACGGCTTATATACAACCCTAAAGGAAACAAGGCTAAAACGGGAAAAAGGGGATGCGGCGGTGTGACCCGGGGTCCGACCCGGCCCGTGACCCGGCCGGGTCCAAGTCTGGAAACGCCACCGAATGCAAGCGCTTATGGAGAAGGCGACCCGGGCGCCGACCCGGCCCGTGACCCGGCCGGGTCCGGCCCTGTTGCTTCGTTTTGCTTCTCGGCTGGGCAAGGGGGCCAACCCTGGCCACGACCCGGCCCGTGACCCGGCCGGGTCCAAGGCTGTGGCCCTTGGGTTTGGCTCGCTTTGCCTCGGTTCTTCGGGCTTGCTTCGCTCGGTCTTCGGCTTGCTTCTCGGCCTCTCCTTGACACCGTCTTCGAGCTCTCGACGCCTCCTTGAGTCCTCTTGATCTCTAACACTCCATTCACCTCCAAATTCCCTGAAATTCACAAAGAACAAAGCGTAGAGTCCGAACCGAACAACTAAACCGAAAACAAGTAAAAATCTAACTTAAACGAGAGAAACGCAAACCGAAATCTATGAAACATGGCCTAATGTGCACTCTAAACATGAACTAAATGCAAGCCATCATACTTACACCAATATAGAATTGAGTATAAAACTGCACATCTAGCAAAACTTCGTTGGTAAGTACTAATTAAGGCAACTTCCTTCCACAAGCGCTAGATAGTAATCTGGTCACCGCCTCTTTTGTAATCTGGTTTCCATGTGTTCATACTGCGGAAAACATTCTGCAACCTAGGAGTATCCATCACCCATCCATCTATAGTACGATGCGTTAAGAGTATAACATTGTCGAATGCATATTCACTCATTTGCTTAAACACACCGTTACAGATACAAAATCCTACAAATGTTAATGACTTATAAAACAAATGTGAAAACTATGTATACAAATTGGGTTAAAAATTCATAATCCTTGAATGTACAAACGCATAATCCTTGAATATACAAACACATATTGATGATTGAATATCTTTTATATTACATTGAGTAATGGAGCTTATTAAAAAAAACACCTCTTGTCATGCCTCTTGTTCGAGCTCCTCTCCTTTCTCCTCTCTTGGTTGTGGAGGAGAGTTTTTTCCAATTACCCCAATGTTAAAGGGAAGTGTTTTCTAGCCTATAACACTCTCGGGGTCTCTTAAGGCAAAACGTCATTCCATTATGAATGTAAACACTCTCAACATGTGTCAAATTCTCGAAGTACACTTTCTTTATCTGTTTTGATATCAAACCATTAGAATTTTTAAGTACTAACAATTGCAGAAAATGTCAATAGAAGACTTACATCGTTATGAAAATGATTAGTTGGCAATGGTGTGTTGATCATTAATTTTGCTGCAATTACCCCCCATCAACGCCACATTATGGCCTGGCCAACGCCCCTAGCTTCAATTGGTTACACAATATGCACTATACGGAAGAGCCTTTGAAGCATCCAAGGATCCATCATGTATCCATCTACAATAGAATGCTTTAATGTCGTATTCAAGAATTCGTGAAACTAGTTCCCGGTAGAATAAAGGCAAATCTGCCTCATTGGCTATATCCTCGAACGTAGTCAATGGCCTTAGCTTGGATATTGTTGGATGTCCAAACAAACTGGAATATTTTTCCACATCTTTAGCAAAAACAACTGTCAATTTAACTTATACTTGATGCCCGTCAATTTTGCTCCATGAGATTGCAATAACAAGGTTAAGAATGAAATAACACAAATAAGAGAAACAAAACAGGTGGCTAGAATTCCCACACATAGGAAATAACACAAAACCAACTAATAAACAAATTATTATCATTTTACTAACACGCAAAAAGAATGATCCAGTTAGTGAATACATCGGCAAAGGCAGGGGGCGGGTGGGGGTGGCTGCCCCAACCGTCTCTCGAGGGCAAGGGTTGGAACGGGGGCGGGGGCGCCGATTTCTCGAGGGCAGAGGCGAAGGAAAGACAAAGGACGTCGTTGCCGATTCGCCGGAGGCCGAACCCGTGAAATTTGATCGGAGGTTTAGAGATTGCATCTGTTAAAAAAATTATCTTACAAAAGCTGCATTTGTAAGATAATTTGATGAAGATAACCAGTAGAGATTGAGAAAAAGGATGTTTGTCTCCATGTTCACGTTTTTTCTTTGGGTGTTCACATATTCGATGAGGTTGTTCACATATTTTATTTAGGGGCTCACATCTTAGTAAAGATTGCAGATTAATCTCGTTCCCATATTTCATGCCTATATATGTTCACATATTCCATGTCTTTGTTCACATATTTCATATATTTATATGTTCACATATATCATGCCTTTGCTCACATATTTCATAAATCTATATGTTCATATATTCAATATCTCTGTTCACAAATTTCACGCCTATAATCACATATTTCATACTGGTGTTCATATATTTATACCTTTTTTACATGATTCACATATCAAATAGCACAATGTTTGAACTTATTTATAATTACTTAGATCCGGATTCTCAAGCATCATGTTATCAACACCATTGATACTACTAGAATGAGACATCTAAACATGCAAAACAATAGAACTCGATGGACCCCCTACAATGAAAAAATAAGTGGAATAAAAATGAGGATAAATAACACATATTTTGATGGTATGATCACATTAATATGAGGTATGTTCACATATAAACATAAAACGTTCATAAAATTTCAAAATCTAAACAATAATGTTCACCACTTAGCACTTTAATCGAGCATGTTAAGAAAGCAAACATTAAGTCGTTACTGCCCCCACCGCGTTTAACCATTCAACACGGCATATTGAGCAAACATACAACAAATTTTGTCCAAATATGTAAACCTAAACGTTCACACCAACTAAATATTCATAATTTGATGATACAGCTATTGAGAAGGAACTTCACGTATAGCTTAATTATACTTGGAAGCTCATAATAATATTTTGCTAACACACGTTAAAATCACGTATGTTCACATTAAAATGATGTATGTTCACATATAAATAGAGAACACACATAAAAGTTCAAACTCAAAATAATAAATTAATAATGTTAATCACTCATGACTTTCATCGAACATGTTATGTGCATAACTCTTGGCATCAAAAAAAACATACAAATCTCAATCAATTTTCAAAAATTTAAGGAGAATAGATTCAAACATATAGGAAGAGATAGGAAGTTGAAAATAGAGAAACAGATCAAAATTGAAAAGAGAAAATTAGAAATATTAATTAACCAACAATTAAGCAACTAGAGATGATTAATTGATTAAACCTTATATGCTTCAATAGTAGATAGCTAGTGAAGAGGCAAAAAGGATCGTGATGTACAACCTACCTAAAATCGCACAGGAGGAGAAGAGAGGAGAGGAGAGAAGTGGTTGGGCATAAATAATATAATGTGTAAAATGATCAAAATGTCCCCGTTATAGGCCCATGTTAGGTAGTGTTTTAGAGCATTTTTAGTTTGGATTTTCATGGTTTTTGGTTTAGTTTTAGTTGTTTTGCTAGTTTTGTTAGTTTGTAGAAAGATTCGGATATCTACACCTTGTTGTGGTTTTTATTGTAGATGTGAAGACAACAAATGTAGAGGAGGTGAAGCCGAAGCATTGGAGGAGGCAAGAAGGGAGCCCAACCATGAGATCCCATGAGATTAGTCTCAAGAGGTGATGGGAAAAGCACACTTGGGTACGAACTATGTATTGGAGTTGTTGTTTCGACACCTCTTGTTTGGAATGGCTAGATCTGAATCTACAATGGTCGGATTGATCTGATTTTGGTGTCATTGGAAAGCTAACTCGAAGAGATACATTTCATCTCTTTACTCTGAGTCCAAATTCCAACTCAAAGTGTGTCAAAACAGCCTCTGAAATGTCACTTGACACCTAGTGTTAGAAACTCGGGATGAGGCAGTGAAAATGCGTGCGAGTTTTGGAGGAACATCCCGAGTTTTTGGACCTGAGTCTCGGCCTTAGAAACTCGGGGTGTGCAGTGAAAACGCGGGCGAGTTTTTGGGTGTTACCCCGAGTTTTTGCCCGTGTCAGGTTGAAGCGAGATTTTTGTACGGGCTTTTGGGCTTTTGGGTTAAAACATCTTTTAGGTAGTATTTTTAGAACTCTAAGATAGATAGTTATATATGATTTTCTAGGTTTAATTATCTTGTTATTATTGACTTTGGGATTAGTGTGGGAGCTTCGGGAAGAAGACACCTCTTTGGAGAACTTGTAAGCTTTTCAATGTCTTTCAACAACGAAACTCTTTTTGCTTAACTAGTTAATTGAAGTTGTGAATGAAGCATTGTTGTGAGATTTGATTGTTCTTAATTTCCCTTGTCTAGATTGTTTTTTCTATGCTTAATTGAATAAATTTGATTTAGGGTTTTATTAGATTGGCCATCTAATTGAATCTCCAGGTTGAATTACAACTAGATCTTTCTAATTGTCGGTCGGTGTTAGTTAGATCAAAAGTAGAACCTTTAGTCAATCTAGGACTGGTAGGACTAGTTGATTATAGAAGAGAATTCAATTGCATGTTAGTTGGACGTCTGGTTGCTCTGAATGCATGTTTCTATTGATTCATAGATCTTAATGTTGTTGTCAAGTTGAATCTAGGAGGTCTCCTAGGATATTTGATAATTAGGGTTGCTAGTACCGGTCGGGCTAATAACTAGAATTGAAGTAGGATTAATAATGTCATGAAGTTGGGTTATTAGCATTCCGCAATAGATTAGTCAAGGTAAAGAGAGAATTTTGATAATCAATGATCAATAATCAAGTTCGCAATGGATATTAACTGGTTAAGCATACTTCTCTCATATTTTATATCTTATTTTTAGTTTTGTATTCATTAGTTAGTTTAGTTCTTAGATTCATATTCAAAACCCCCTTTTTCTTAGTAGCATAATAATAAACACTGAAACCTGAGTCTTTGTGGGATCGACCCTTACTTCCCTACTACATTCCTAATTAGGTTG
The DNA here is from genome assembly GCA_934048045.1 of Polygonum aviculare. Classification (NCBI taxonomy): domain Eukaryota; kingdom Viridiplantae; phylum Streptophyta; class Magnoliopsida; order Caryophyllales; family Polygonaceae; genus Polygonum; species Polygonum aviculare. Next base: position 10,777,420 of record OW204023.1, on the reverse strand, counting down.
TTTGGATTACTTTGATCGGTATTATGGCGACTAAAATACCGCTTATCAAATTGGCGCCGTTGCTGGGAACTCAGCTGTTTTCTTGTGTTTATTGTTTTGTTACTCTCGTGTGGACCTAGCTTATGGTTCACACCCGTGCTACTAATCCATGACTTTGTTTGAGTGTACACAGTTTCAGGATGAACAATTCCATGAGTATTTTGCTAGATTCCAAGATTATGCAGATGAACTTGATGCTTGGGGATATCAGTATAGGGTTGGAGATATATGTAGTGGTGTTGTCAAGGGTATGAATCTTGAGACTCGAAGGATGGCCTACTACATGAGCAATAAAAGGCTTTTTGTGATGGAACCTATGGAATTTTGGGATTTACTCTACTACATGAGCCATCAGTGTTGGGTCGTTGAATCATCTCAATCAATGCCTCAACAAGATGATACTCATGATGCTTCACTTGGGTATATGATAAGGGATCTTGTTAAGAGTACGAATGATATGGGTATGGAGTTTATGGAACGTTGTGACAGGTGCTCCTCTGCTTTCCATTCTACAATCTCATGTCCTTTTGATGTTTGCGAAACAACAGGAGAAGTCACATTGGAGTCTGAAGCATCGGACCTAGACACGCAAATGCAAGTTGAGGAGCAATCCACACCTAAGAAAGAGGAATTCTTTTGTGATAATGATAGCTTCTTTCGAGATGATTTTGAAGACCTTGTGAAAGAAGAGGAGCCGATTGTTATCACAAAGGATTGTCTTTTGCCAGCAGAGTCATTCATGCTTTCAAATCCAAAGTCACCTTTGTGGACTATGGATGGTTCATGCATCCTTTATTCCAATCTCTCATCACCTATCGCTCCTTATTCCCCTGAAGAACCAATTTTGGAGCATAAAGAAGAATCTAGGAATTTTTCGGATTTCATCTTGGGTGAAAGTGGTAATACTAGTAAGAGCTTTAATCCCTTTAGAAATTATTTTGATAAGCCACCACTTTTACTGTTTTGGTTTGATCATATGCCATGTCATGAAGATTGGTCACACAAGGTTGACAAGTTGAAATGGTGTTTGAATGGTATGTTAAGTAGTTTCACTTTATGCTTGTGTTATGTTTTTGTGAGATGAGTTCGCAGAAATTTGACAGGTTATTAAGGGCATTGACAATGTTTGAGCCTATGAAATTGTGCTCTCGTTAAGATAAAGACATACAATAAACGCTTATTGGGAGGCAACCCAAGTGATTAGGAAAGTTGTTTTGATTCTTAGTATTAGTTTAGTGTAGTTGTGTTTTTGTTTGTTTTTGTTTCTAGTTAGCCTGGCGTACAACTCTCATAACTCGGGTTGCACAGGCCATAACGCGTTCCAGGGTGTTTGTGCCCGAGCTTTTCTCCTTTCGTCTCAAGCGCCGAGGCATCTTCATCACCACCACCTCGGGATCCGGATCAGTAGATGACTTGGTTAGTTTTTCTTTTCTCTTTACTTTTACTTTACATTGGGGACAATGTAAAATTTAAGCATGGGGGAAAGGATTTTTTGCTTAGTCTTAGATTGCAATCATATAGTTGCATTTGCATGTTTAAATTCTTGTTTTGCATGGATTAAAATATTGAAAATCAAAAACAAAAATTGAAAAATTATAAAAATCACAAAAATATTGCATTTTAGGATCCAAATATCCCTACTTGATCACTTGTCTTTCTAAGTTAAGAGTGATTTATAACCCATGACTTGCTTGTTTGGTTGAAGTTTCTTTGGATTAAAGCATGATTCTTAAGTTATTAATCTTGATTATAGGATTGAGCATGCATAAGAAGTTGAAATTTTGAATTGTTTATGAAATTCTAGACATTTATACCTTAAGAGATTATTTTGAGCCTTTTATTGCATTTTTGTATCTTTTCTTGAGTGTCGCTTTGATTGTTAGCTCTAAAACTTGTGTTTAGACTCTTTTTCAAGACTACATCATATGATTTAAATGCATGACATTAAGATGATTGAGGCATGTTTATTAGCTCATATTATCCTTATCTACCTTGTATTATTCCTTCATTTAATAGTCCCTATTTTTGAGCCTATTAGCCTTATTTTGTAACTCCACAAAAATAATTTCTAGCCGATGTAAGCTTGAACCATCCGGGAATTAGGATTTAGTTAGAGTTGTTCTTTGTGGTATTACGGGGATGAATTGAAAAGAAAAAAAAAGAATGTTGAGTTTGAAAAGAAAGAAAAAGATAAGGAGTTGAAAAAGAAAATAGTCTCTTATGAAAAGAAAAATAAAAGAGAAGAAAAAAATATATATGAGAAAATAATGAGCAAAAGAGTCGGAAAGAAAAGTGATGGAGAAGAGGCGGAATAAGTTGGTGGAAGTATGAAGTTGATAGTGGTTTTTTGTTATTTGGGTTTTTGTGCACACTAGTTTCCGGATTTTTAGCACCACATGACCAAATATTTCCCTACCTACTTGTTTCTATCTTGGCCCCATTACAACCCTTAAAAGTCCTCATGATTTTTGTGGTGTGTTTAGTCATTCGTAGTGGAGAATTAGGACACTGGTGCAACCCTATGGTAGTATAGCTTTCAAAGTTGATTTTTGAGTGAAACACATATCCCTTAAACACTTGAGTGAGAGTGCAAAACACATTACCTTGGTGAGGTCTAGAATGGATGAATGATTTGATTTTGAAAACTTCTATTTCATGTATGTAACGATGAAGTGTGGATTGATACTGAAATGGATGCTTGACGACTTGCTAGTTGTGGTGTGACTTTGATTTTATTTCTTGCTTGAGGACAAACAAAGTTCAAGCATGGGAGAATTTGATAGGCACATCTTAGGTAGTGTTTTAGAGTTTTTTAGTTTGGATTTTCATAGTTTTTTGTTTAGTTTTAGTTAGTTTTCCTAGTTTTGTTAGTTTGTAGAAAGATTCGGATATCTACACCACATTATGTTTTTTTATTGTAGATGTGAAGACAACAAATGTAGAGGAGGTGAAGCCAAAACATTGGAGGAGGCAATAAGGGAGCTAAGCCATGAGATCCCATGAGATTAGTCCCAAGAGCTGATGGGAAAAGCACACTTGGGTCCGGACTATGTATTGGAGTTGTTGTTTTGACACCTCTTGTTTGAAAGGGCTGGATATGAAGCTACAATGGTTGGATTGATCTGATTTTGGTGTCATTGGAAAGCTAACTCGAAGATCTACAATTAAGATTTTTACTCCGAGTCCAAATTCCAACTCAAAGCTAACTCTGAAGTGTCACTTGGTAGCCAGTGTTAGAAATTCGGGATGAGGCAGTGAAAACGCGTGCGAGTTTTGGAGGAACATCCCGAGTTTTTGGACCTGAGTCTCGGCCTTAGAAACTCAGGGTGTGAAGTGAAAACGCAGGCGAGTTTATGGGTGTTACCTTGAGTTTTTGCCCGTGTCAGGCTGAAGCGAGATTTTTGTATGGGTCTTTGGGCTTTTGGGTTAAAACATCTTTTAGGCACTATTTTTAGAAACTCTAAGATTGACAGTTAGATATGATTTTCTAGGTGTTATTATCTTGTTATTATTGACTTTGGGATTAGTGTAGGAGCTTTGGGAAGAAGACACCTCTTTGGAGAACATGTAAGCTTTTCAATGGCTTTCGACAACTAAACCCTTTTTGCTTAGCTAGTTAATTGAAGTTGTGAATGAAGCATTATTGTGAGATTTGATTGTTCTTAATTTCCCTTCGCTAGATTGTTTTTTCTATGCTTAATTGAATAAATTTGATTTAGGGTTTTATTAGATTGGTCATCTAATTGAATCTCTATGTTGAATTACAAATAGATCTTTCTAATTGTCAGTCGGTGTTAATTATATCAAAAGTAGAACCTTTAGTCAATCTAGGACTGGTAGGACTAGTTGATTGGAGAAGATAATTCAATTGCATGTTATTTGGACGTCTGATTGCTCTGAATGCATGTTTCTATTGATACATGGATCTTAATGTTGTTGTCATGTTAAATCTAGGAGGTCTCCTAGGTTATTTGATAATTAGGGTTGTTAGTACCGGTCGGGCTAATAACTAGAATTGAAGTAGGATTAATAATGCCATGAAGTTGGGTTATTAGCATTCTGTAATAGATTAGTCAATGTAAAAAGAGAATTTTGATAATCAATGATCAATAATCAAGTTCACAATGGATATTAATTGGTTGAGCATATCTCTCTCATATTCTACAAGTCACTCTTAATTCTGCATGTTTAATTAGTTTAGTTAAGAGATTCACATTCAAAACCTCCCTTTTCGTATTCATATTAGTGTACAAATTCAATACACAAATACACAAGTCTTTGTGGGATCGACTCTTACTTCCCTACTACATTAGCTGGGTTGTTCCCGATTGTTTTGATAGGTATTAAGGCGACTAAAATATCGTTATCACCCCGCTTGGTTAAAAAATAAAAGGAGAGCATCTTTTAAACTTGGTTGTTCATATACTCAATCTAAGGGCTCTTATTTATTCTTATTTTATAAGTTAATAGGAGTTTTTATTTGAACCAATGTCATATTGCTAAAACAATATATATGGTTTTTTTAACATAGATTTATACGTAGATTTAGAATAATATTATTACATCATTATTATATCTATTATATATAATATCAATTTTATTTGTATTTATTCTAATTCTATTTATAGATTAAGTTTTTATATGTTGTTATTATGTCTACAATACTCATTAAAGTCATATTACCTATAAGTGACATAATCATGTAAAAAGGAGTTGTATAGCATTCTTCCAAAAAAGTCGACGCTCCATATTAAACTTTCATTAAAAGAGTAAAAAAATAATATACGAGAATTTTTCCTGTATTTATTGCATATTACAAGTTAAACCTCTATAAATTTAATAGGGTTGGGACCGGAGTATTTTAATATTTTATGGAGATATTAGTTCATCTATAAAATAATAAATATTAATTTATAGAGATTTTAGTGATAGAAATATTTCAGATTAAATAATACCACATATTGTCATTGCACCAAAATTAAACCAATTGCAAAAATATAAAGGTATAGCCAAACTATTAACATATTTACTAAAAATAAAATATGGACAATTTTCGACCAAATTTTGATTGATTGGTATTATTATACATTCCTTATACAGTGGATATTAATTTATGATTTTATTGGAACCTTATATTTCTATAGTGATTTTTTTAAAATTTATTATTTTATTATCTTATCGAAAATCATCAAATTTTACACTAGGCCAAGTCGGTACCGGAAAAAAAATATTAATTTACCATGTTTATTAAATTATCGAGTATTAATTTATGGAGGTTCTACGATATTCGAAAAATTCATTCCTAAAAGACTTGCACAATTTGTGCATCAAACCTTACTAGTTGTTCATAAAAACAAGTCAATTGTTCATATCAAAATAGCACCCTATTTACAAAAAAATATAAGTATCTTTATCTTATGTGTATATGCTCATAAAAATACTTATATTTATATTATAATACAAGTAAGAATATTATATAATCAAATGTAAGTTTTTTAATATTAAGGGAAGCCAGTATTAATGTAAGAGCTTGAAAAAGGATAATTTTAATATATATCAGTAATATAATATTACTATTACTATACTTTAAAATGGAAGTCAATTCTCCCACCATATTACACGACATCACCCCCCTTATTAAAAGTTACTTTATTGAATCTTAGTATTATCATAATATATAAATCTTAAACATATTTGATCAAAATATTAGTTTTATCTTAGATTTTGAGTAGTTTAATTAACAATGCTATCCTAATATATAAATCTAAATCTTATTAATATAAAAATAATACCTATTTAATTAATAAACAGATATATCCTTAACTTTTGATTTCAAAAAGATTTCAAAAGTTAGTTTAGTTCCAAAAGATGTAATATATAACATGTTTGAGCTTAACTTTTTTAATAAATATATTAGATGTAATATATGTTAGTTTACACAGTTTAATATAAAATCCAAAAGATTTTCAAATTGACTTAAAACTTGTTAAGCTAATCGTTCCCCTTTCGTCACTCTTTCGTTGAAGCCTTCTTGCCCCGTTGTGCGGTTAAATGTGATAGTTCACTGCCAACTGAGTTAGTGTAGTCACCCCTTTGCCAATAACGATTTTGTTGTCTTCTTCGATCGATTGTCCTTCATAGTGTCCCTTTCTTTTTGCCTTGAGCAAAACCACCATCATGATTTGATCTTAAAAATAAACTAGTTATAACCCGGGCCTTGCCCGGGGATTTTTTAAGTAAACGTGTAAATATATTAATCTATATATGATATGAGTACGTAATGTAAACTAAATATATAAATAATTTAAATTCAATAAGTATGGTGAAAACTGTAACATGTAAAAACGATCAATTGGTTAATTTTATTGATACAAACCTATGTAGAGCAATATTGAATTTGATGGAGTGAACCTAGTTAAGTCCGATACTTGCCCGATAACTCTTTAACTGAAAAACGTAATATATTAATTTAAATATGATCTATGAACACTATGACTTAATGTCATGTTTCTAACTTTTAAATTGCATATAAAAAATTGATTAAATATCAATATACATTTTATTATTAAAATGAATAAATAAAATTTTCATTCATCTTCATGTTGGTCAAAAATATTAGTGTCAAATGGAGGTATAACCTAGTTAATTTTACTATGACTTAATGTCATGTTTCTAACTTTTAAATTGCATATAAAAAAAATTGTTTAAATATCAATATACATTTTATTATTAAAATGAATAAATAAAATTTTCATTCATCTTCATGTTGGTCAAAAATATTAGTGTCAAACGGAAGTATAACATAATCAACTCTCTTTACCAATTGGTCAACTTAAGCTTGTAAGAAAATCATGATGATTTGGCCTAAATTACCGATAACATTGATGACGTGAACCTAGACCTAGGTCCGGTTCCATTGGAATTGGGGAACCGGGTCAAAATCAGCCGAACCTAGAACCGTACGGAGCCGGAACCGGACCGACGGTTCTAGCTCCAAGGACGGTTACGGTTCCTATTCCTTTTTTTCCGAAATCGGGGAACCGATGGTTCCAAACCATCTCGAACCTCCGAACCCAACTAAGCTAAACTTGCAATGAGCTTGCCAATTGACATGTAAATTTCAACAGCCTAAACATGCACTCAATCTAAATTCAAATAAACAACCGACCGAACCGACCTTATTCATGGATGTGTTCTCTATATATAACATCCAAACATATACTCAATCAAAACTCAAAAAGATCAACCAATCAAACTGGTCTCATCAATAGGTTTATTTTCTATATATACCAACTTGAACTTATACTTAATCCGAACTTAAAATGACCAACATATCCAATTTACCATGCTAATAGCTTTATTCTTCATATGTAAATTATGTAATAGAACAAACTTGTACTCAATCCGAATTTAAAATGACCAACATACAGAGTTGACCTACAAATAGAATTATTCCCCACATCTAACAACCCAAACTAATACATAATATGACTCAAAAGAACCAACCTATAGAATCTACCCTATAAATTGATTTATTTTCCATGCATAATGGTCCAACCTTGTACTCAATTCGGATTAAAAATGGCCAACATATTATATCGATCCCATAAATAGGTTTCTTCTCTGTTAGGATCGGTGTTAGTCTACAGACACTGTTACCTAGGGGGTAACAATGAACTGGGCAGCGGAAAATAGCAATACGATGCTAACACGCAAGGGTAACAGTATATGGACACTATTACTTATAGTGGAAACCCTCAAACAACCAACTAGTTGCTCAAAGAAAAAACCACTCCCTCGTTAGAGGAGTTTGAACAATCACTTTATTAATACCACTTACAAGTTACTTCAAGACAAACAGAGACTTCGAGTAGTCTAATCTAATCACTAGATTACGCACCTACACACCCCAGTTCTTCAGTCTAAGAAACTTAGCAGAACAATAACAGTGATTACCAACAGCTTCAACGAGACTTCTTCTTCTTCTTCACACGAGCACTCTAAGGGTTTTGTAATCGGTGAGCTAAATTCTGAGTAGGCTCTAGGTATTTATAGAGTTTCTCACGTGAAATCTGGTTCATATCCTCACCAAGATCTTCACGCGTTAACTCAACAACCAATCCTATCCTAACAACTCTATCTCTAACAAACTTTGATCTTATCTTTATGAATATTTGTTGCTTGAGATCTTCTGCCGAATCTCCTTTATTTCCAAGCCCATAAAAGCCCATTAACATGGTGTGTTAGGGTTTCGCGCTTTTCTTCCCCGCGCTTACTAAGAATAGTAAGCCACAGCCTGCAGACGCTGCTGTTTCCTGACACTGTTACCCCGGAGGGTAACAGTGTTGTTCCTTGACACTGTTCCCTGACTTTGCGACAATGTCGTTCATGCCATTCCTTGACACGGTACCAGTGTTGTTACCTCACACTGTTACCCTCACTGTTTCCCTCTCTTAATGACTTCTCTTGTTCCTCGTTATACTTGTTTCACCTAAAACACTCAAGAAACACTCAAACCATCAAGTCTCATGGCGTTTGTTATCATCAAAACACAAGGAAATGTCTACTACTGTTTCTATGGTAACAACCTTGCTGTGCCCATGGGAACACTAGATTTCCAACAAAGTCAGGGAACAGTGTCAATGTATGGGAGTGACTGTTCCTTGAGGAAACTTTCCTCTTTTCTCTTTTTCTCTCCCTCTTTTTTTTAAAGGAAACTCTCATTTTTCTTTTCTCGCCTTTTCTTTTGCTGGCCAACACATGACCACCCACATTCTCTTCTTTTTCTTCCTTAGAACCTCACTTTCTCCTTTTTCCATTGATCCCTGCAGCAATAGGTACCACGCATCCTAGAGCATAGACATGATGTGGAATAGAAATAGGCCGTGTTTGGATAACACATCAAGGACAGAAACATATAATGTATCCAAACAATATATAAGGTAGGGAATTTTCACATCCAAGTAACTGATCCCCGTTGTGGGCTAAACAAACAAATGGGTTCATAGGAACCGTTACCTGGACAAGGCTTAGGGACGGCTTCACAACTGACTATCCTTTCGGCTTGTAATGAGGGTTAAACAAGATCAAGTCAGTTGTTTCAGGCTACAAAGAAACGCGCTTTTGAGTTCATTCATTCTAGCTTCCAACTATTAGAGCATGCAATGTTCTCAAATTTCAATGCAATATTAGATCACACAACACAGAGACAACAAATAGTAGCCATTAGACAGACAATAACAGATGCACTGTTCCCCATAAGATGTTACCTAATTAACCAATCATTGGGGGAATAAAGGACCGGGACTTGCTTACATCAAGAAGATCATGCCTAGCAACATCGTTAGATGCTAGTAGGACTTTCTACCTCATGCCTCAGAGAAGATGTCCGCCACTTGGTCCTATCTCCTTCATCCATGCATATATCACACTGTTACATCTTCTGGAAACAATAGACATTGTTCCCCTCAGCTTCTCGCCATCACTCTCAAATCTGGGACACCGTTCCCCCTAAGTTTAAGCACTTCCTACACACTACCATATGAGTCATGGACTCACCTCCACTAGAGGTTGTGAGGGATTAGAGAACACCTCCTCCTAAGGTTGTTTCCCTCACACCTCCCTGCAAAACAGACTCAAGTCTTGATTTTGGGTATCCAAACCAGTTTGGGTTCCCCTTGGTTAGTCCTCATACCAAAAGACTTAACATGTCCACAATTCATGCAACAAGAATTAGAAAAGTTACATTTCCATGGTTGTTGCGCCTGCTGGGCATTGTTCCTGCGTCCATGGAACCTTTTGTTGTTCCTGAAAGCATAGTGCCCACGCTGTTCCCAGTTCCCATAGCCTCTTTGGAACTGTGGTTGTCCCTTATGTCCTTGAAACCTATTACCCCTATGTGGTGTCCTAGTTTCAGCTTTCGGACTGTTACGCCATGCACCTTGTGCACTTGATTCACCCTTCTCAGGTTTGTAGCCCAAACCATAGGTGTTACGCTCATTATCTCCCATCTTAGGCTTGTACCTTGAAGTAGTGGTATTGTTCCCTGCGTAACCACAAGTATTGTTCCCTCCAGAACTAGTAGCCTTGTTCCCAGTAGCTTGCTTTAGCCACATCTGATGTGCCTTTTGTCCAACAAAACAAGATTGATCAGTATAACCATGGTTTTCAAGAAGACTTACTTTATCCTCCAAGTGCTTGTTCCTGTCATTAGCACTTTGTAAACTTGTTTGAAGACGAAACAGTTCCTCCTTGTCTTCAATGTTACGACCTGGTTGTTCCCTAACAAACCGCAACTCATAGATTTTCTTCTCATTTACAAGGTTAGTAGCAATAAGCTCATCAACCCTAGTTCTAAGTTCATTCAATTCAGATGTATCAGAGGGAACCGTTCCCTCTACCTCTTTTGAAAGTTTCAAGTTTTCAGCTTTGACACTTTTGACACTAGCATGCAATTCCTCATTCTTAGATTTCAAGATATCAATATCATTCTTAAGGATAGGACATGCATCACATACAGTAGGAGAACAATTATCAAAGTTTTTGAGTTCCTTTTCATCCAAAATGTTTTCAATGAAAGCAATTAAGGACTTCTTCTCAAATGACTTCAACTCAGTAAAGAGATCAGAATCTTTACTTACATCTTCCTCAAAGTCAGATTCACCTTGTTCCATAGCCACGAAACACTTGTTGGGCTTGACACCATCGGAGTCGTTATCCCATGCAGAAAAAAAGGGAGATCTTTCCCTTGTTGGATGATTCTTCATTACCCGACTCATTCTTAGGACACTCTTTAGCGAAGTGTCCCTTTTCCTGACAATTGTAACAAACAATGCTATCTTTCTAAAAAGATTTACCTTTATCACTGTTACCATTGTTCTTCTTGCTAAGGTACTTCCTTACTGCACTAGTGATGAGAGCCACATGTGGATCCTTATCCTCGTCCTCCTTCTTTCCCACTTTAACTTGCTCCAAGGCTTTGGAGACTTTTAAGGCAATATCGTCCTTGCGGGGAGTGTCCTCATCATAGGACACCAACTTTTGCTCGTGAGAAGTCAATGATCCCACAAGATCTTCCAGCTGCAACTTGCTCAGGTCCTTTGCTTCCTCTATCGATGTTACCTTGGGAATCCACTTCTTAATTAGGCAAGCTTCTTAAGATTTTACGCGCCTTTTCTTCCATGGTGTACTTCTTACCTAAACAGGTTAGCTCATTGACAATAATATTGAAACGAGCCATCATATCTTTTATGGATTTACTCTTATCCATCTTAAACAACTCATACTGTTTCACAAGAATATTTATCATATTATTCTTAACTTGAAGGGAGCCTTCATGAGTTGCACATAACAAATCCCAAATTTCCTAGCACTAGTGCATGCCGAAATCCTAGAGAATTCATTGTCATTCAAGGCATGATTAAACAGTTTCATTGCCTTATAGTTGCAGGAGAGTAACTGTTTCTCCTTAGCAGTCATGGCGCTAATTGGTTTGGGAACATTCTCACCAGTATTAGGATCCTTGATGGTCACTTCCTTGGGACCACTGATGACAATATCCTACAGATCCAAGTCCTCTGATTTGATGAATGTCTCCATCTTCTTTTTCCACCAATTGAACTTCTCTCCTTCAAATAGTGGGGGACGAGTCATAGACTGTCCATTGTTGTTCCCTTCTTGGTTACTCATCTTCACCTGAAAAAGCTAACACACGTCTAGAGCAAACCCGCTCTGATACCAATTGTTAGGATCGGTGTTAGTCTACAGATACTGTTACCTAGGGGGTAACAGTGAACTGGGCAGCGGAAAATAGCGAAACGATGCTAACACGCAAGGGTAGTATATGGACACGATTACTTATAGTGGAAACCATCAAACAACCAACTAGTTGCTCAAAGGAAAAACCACTCCCTCGTTAGAGGAGTTTGAACAATCACTTTATTAATACCACTTACAAGTTACTTCAAGACAAACAGGGACTTCAAGTAGTCTAATCTAATCACTAGATTACGCACCTACACACCCTAGTTCTTCAGTCTAAGAAACTTAGCATAACAATAACAGTGATTACCAACAACTTCAACGAGACTTCTTCTTCTTCTTCACACGAGCACATTAAGGGTTTTGTAATCGGTGAGCTAACTTCTGAGTAGGCTCTAGGTATTTATAGAGTTGCTCACGTGAAATCTGGTTTATATCCTCACCAAGATCTTCACGCGTTAACTCAACAACCAATCCTATCCTAACAACTCTATCTCTAACAAACTTTGATCTTATCTTTATGGATATTTGTTGCTTGAGATCTTCTGCCGAATCTCCTTTATTTCCAAGCCCATAAAAGCCCATTAACATGGTGTGTTAGGGTTTCGTGCTTTTCTTCCCCGCGCTTACTAAGAATAGTAAGCCACAGCCTGCAAACGCTGCTATTTCCTGACATTGTTGCGACAATGTCGTTCATGCCATTCCTTGACACGGTACTAGTGTTGTTACCTCACACTGTTACCCTCACTGTTCCCCTCTCTTAATGGCTTCTCTTGTTCCTTGTTATACTTGTTTCACCTAAAACACTCAAGAAACACTCAAACCATCAATCTCATGGCGTTTGTTATCATCAAAACACAAGGAAATGTCTACTACTGTTTCTATGGTAACAGCTCTGCTGTGCCCATGGAAACACTAGATTTCCAACATTCTCCTTATACAATTTTGACCTAAACTGACTCATCACAAACCGACTTAGTTAATAGTTTTATTCTTAATACATTTGTACGTACATAATTTAAGGTCATATATATGAGATAATTTAATTAATAGTTTTAAGTTCATAATTTAAGTCAAAACTATTAATTCAATTTGTACGTACATAATTTAAGTTCATATATATATGCAATTTACTTTCCATTTAAAAAACAAATATAAATCACCTCAATATATATTTGTATTAAGCAACATGAAGATCACCGGCCCTAAGCAAATAACGTACAACTAACAGATAACAAATCTCATAATTTAAAAAAGCTGCTAGCAACTACGTAAATTAAGATTAAAAAAATAACTTATCTTGTCTTCAAGTAATTACGTAAAGTTTTATCAACAATAACTAAAAAACATTTGCTCATATTTGTTTGATCAACAACGTAACTAAGTAAAGTTAACTACGTAAAGTTTGATATTAAGTACTTTTTGTGTTCGTGATTCATAGGTATATATAGAGGCTATAACTTATCTTGTGTTACATAAATGGATAAAAAATTAAGATAAAAATCACTTATTAAACGTATGGATATCATGATATATTATGTATAGATATGAATGGATAGAAATTTGTCAGGATGGGCGGTTTAAAAATTCTTATTGACGAAACTGCCCTTAACTGCTTCAGGTTTAGAAGTATACTAGCAGATGACCCGTAACTTGTACGGGGGTGTTACTTATTTATTTATTGCTTTGTATATGAATTTACTGTAACAATTATAAATATTATCATATGTATACTTTGTTTTAAAATGACGCTTATTTTTTGGATTACGAAATGAAACAATTCTTGTATATCATCATATATATAAATAAATTTTATTTATGTATTTACTTTTTATACATACATAACCATATATTTAAATAATTGAGGAAAAATGAAATAAGATAAGATGCATTATCACATTTTATTAACAATTGATGCAAATCTTTTGCCATTTAAGTTAAATTATGTAAACTAACTTATATTATAACATCAATAAGTTTAAATAAAGTTGAGATTAATATATTATAATATTAAATATTATATTAAAAAATAATTAAATGTGAACGAATTATTATCTTCATTAGGGAATCTATTGGTTTTTTCTAAAGTGTAATCAATATGCAATATTAGTGATATATATGTTAAATCTAACATATTTTTTTATTGATATTTTAATATGATATGATAGTAAAAATATATTTAATATACTATTTTAATAGAATTAATATTTGTCTTAAATATAGTGGTAGAATTTGCTACAATTGATGATTTTAAAAAATACCATAATGAAATTACGAAAAATAATTTTAATTTAATATGATATTTAATTAAATGGGTAAAATATTATGATTATGATTTATAGATTGTGACAAAAAAAATACTTTTTTAAATAAAAGGTTTATGATAGATCTATCTATGTATTAGTTAAATGTGTATAATGGTAAGATAGAGATTTATATATATGGATTGAATTATTAATTAAACAACACAAATTCTAATATAGAACTAATATTTTAATTAAGTATCTATAAGATTATGATAAAATCAAGGTTTAATAAGATAGACTTTTAATGAAAGAGGGTGATGTTGCGCAATATGGTGGCAGAATTTGCTTTCGCTTTAGTATATAGTAATAGATAGATAGATATTGATTGAAAATTATAATCTAATTGATAAAACATATATAGTAGAGAATTAACCTAATTATTTGTTTATAATAGAAGTCCTTCTTGTTTTTTTTTGGTCGAAATAGAAGTCCTTCTTGTACCCGTACGGTCCTTCTTGTACCCGTATTTCATTTTTTTTGTTTATTGGACTACGATGTTGTCTTCAAAATTCCAATAGAGCATACTCTATATATTTCATTCCAATAGAGCATACCCGTATTCCAATAGAGCATACCCGTATTTCATTTTTTTTTCCCTAGATGTAGAGTTCATACCCTATATATTTTGTTAACTCTTTTTTTTTTTTTTTAAATCAATAGAGCATCATCCTTGATATGTCCGTTGTCACGTTTGTTTAAGGTGAAAAAATATTTTTTTATATAAAATAGTAAGTTTAATATAAAAGCGTTCCGCAACCTATACTCCAAATGACGTTATTTAAATACTCCAAAAACTTTCGATCTCTTGATTTATCAAAATTTAAAACAGTGTTGTTGAACGAGAACATCAACCTGTTTATGAAGAAATGGGAGCCTTACTCGCATTTGGGCATTTGATTCGAGGGTCAAGGCCTTAACCATCTTTAGGTGCTTGCCTTATCATTGCAAGAATAATTCTCATGCCCAAAGTGGTGTTTCCAAACAATTTACAGTAAAGGAATATTTGATCCTTACGTTATCGAAAAAAAATGGAGCTTTACTCTTAAATAAAGCTTCCTTTAAATAAACCTTGTCCTTGATTGCATGTGTTTTGCATCCAGACAGTCAACAACTAGCCATTTCGTGGTATTAGGATAACAATTTTATAAATTTAGAAGACAAAACTAGAGATTCACCCGGACCTTGTACGGAGGCGTAATTTAATTAATTGGTACTTTGTATACGAAATATACTATGATTATTAAAAATATTATCATATTTCTACTTTGTATTAAAATGACATTTATATTTTAGATTATAAAACAACATAATTATCATACATCAAATGTTTATACAGATATATATCATCATTTTTTTATACATACATAAACATATATTCAAATGATTGAAAAAGAATGACAAAAGAATAAGATGTATTATCAAATTTTATTAAAAATTGATACAAATATGTTATCATTTTAATTAAATTGTATTTAATTACTTATATAAATAAATAAATAAACTTGAATAAAAACTAGGATTACTATAGTACTATATTAAAATATAAAGATTATTTAATAAGGCAAAAAAAAGAGTATTTTGTTATATATGTTATCATGTTATGAAAACTTAATTAAATAAAAGTATATAAATACCAAATAAAAATATTAATGAATCAATATAGAAACTTATCTTTTACCTAAAAATTAAATAGTATGTTATGTTACAAATATATTTAGGGAAAATATATCATATAAACTTTTATTGGTATTTTATTGGGATTTCAAAATGAAGATATTTAAAAAATACATTTAATATATTATATTAATAAAATAAAACTGCAATGTATATATAGCGACAATTTGTTTTTACTATTGATAGTTTTTAAAATTCCTTATAAAAAGTATGAAAAATAATATAATTTGTAAATAAATTTTAGGATAGATCTGAGGTAGAACTAATATTTTAATTAAATATGTATAATACTAAGATTATATATTATAATGTGGTGCAATATGATAACATAATGTACAAAAATTATATGTATAAAATAAAACTAGTATCCGTCCCCATTACCTAAAGACATGATTTTGATATAACTTCAAAAAATATTTTCAATTTTATATTAATTTGTTCAGAAAAAAATAAATAGATAGAGAATCTCATATTACTTTATTTGATCTGTTTCTTATGGGATTTATTTTAATTATATATTATGTTTTTTATTCGAGCAAAGATTTGTAGGGTTATAACTATAGTCTGATGATTGGATAATTATTTTATCAATAAGTTTCTTTAATTATATTCATTTTCATATTTTATAGATATTTTGGAAAAAATCAAATCTAAATCAAATGTATATAAATAATTTTTGTATATGTGGAATCTATAATAGAGTTTTAACCAATAAAAAATAATTCAGTTAAATTTCAACCAATTATATTGTGGTAATAAATATATGATATGGATTAATTAATAATTTTAATGTATATTATTATTGATTTAGTTATATTTATATATTTCCAAGTTGATATGTGTTCTTTTATATCATTATTTTAACTTTCAATTTAGTATAGTAAGATGAATAAATTATATAGTTAAGAAAGCTTCTATATATATATAATACATTAAAAAGTTGTGTACGAAGTGCATTTAATGCACAGATTCAACTTTATTCTTTTATTATAATAAACATACAAAAAACTACTAATAACAACATAGCGTAGTGGTTAAGCTCCCCTCTTTTGTAATGCAAATCCAAGGTTCGAGTCCTATTGGCCAAAATTATTTTTTTTCTAGGACAAAATGAATTGGATTTTGTACTATATATTACAATCGGTTAGAATTTTTAATAAAGGAAACCTATTATTAAAATATATGGGATACATATATTATTTAGGTACATATATATTTTTTTGGTAGAAACCTATCATTAGGTTAATTAGTTTTGTCTTAGGGACATATATTATTTACAAGTGTCGCTCTCGGGTTGTATATGAGATTACCACCATCGCGGTCAAGTACTTTTCCATCTCTTTGTTCGTTGATTCGGTTGAAATCAAATCCTTTGATCTCATCGCGTTACGATCTTCATTGTGTTTTCGGACTTCAACAATAATATTTACAATATAATATATTTATTCTACATATATATACTATATCGGGTCGGTCTCGGGTTTCAACCCGATCGGGTTCGGGTTCGGTTTTTTCTTTGCTCGCTACTATTCGGATTGGGTTTCAACCCAAAAAATTTCAGTCGATTCAGGTCGATTTTTCGAGTCGGGTCAGGTTTTGACAACGACTAATAGGCTACCTTGAACAATCAAGTGGGTGGCTGTAAAAATTCAAGGTAGAGTTCACCCCATGTGATAGGATTTCTGCCAATTATTTCCTACAAACATTAGTGTATTTCTTACGTGGCACCGAATATCGCATAAAAGAATATCATCTATCCATTATTTAATTTTAAACCAATATAAAAAATAAATCAAAACATCATGCTATTAGCGTAGAAAATATTTCTTTACTTTCATTATCATTATCGCCTTCCAAGGGGGAGTATTGGGTACGTAGATAGATTATAGAGAGATACTAGCTTAAAATTACCATTATATATATCTATACTACCTATAGTATAAAGCGGAGACAATGTCTTCACAAAAATTTGCGCCACGTGTCATTTCAATAATAAAATAATCAGCCGGGTCCTCTTTTATACAAATTAGGTAGTTAGAATCTCATATAATCTTATTCCGTAAAAGTTGATTAAAATTTATCAAAAATTATGAAGTATCCCGAAAATTATAAATTATCACTTACCAAGAATTAGTTATAATCTTCCCATAAATATTAATATTTAATAAAACGTGATATTTATCATAAAATATTTTTAAACAAATCCAACTTATTTATATTATGAGTTGATTTGCTATTAGTAAAAACTCTAATTATAATACGAAGATAAATATAAATGTGTAACACCCCGTCTTTCTGACAAGGCATTACTCGGTAGTAGACCTCACGAGGCACTACCAAGCTGGTTCGACAACAGACATTCGGATCTTGCAACGCGGGTACGGCGAGAAAACATAGAAAACATCCAACTTGTATTTGAATAAAATAACAAGTATAATTGTAAACAAGTTAACATGCACTAATCCCCAAACAAATCCAAATTCAAATACGCAAATTTCAAAACTCATCCTAAAAGACAAACATCTGCAAGTTCATTCAATATAATCCAAAGTCGAATAACGATAAAGCTAGCAATAATATCAACACCCAACCCCAACACTATGACACGCGCTACTGCTCCGTACCACCATTGCGCCAAGGATCGGCCACGGGATCCTGATTACCTGGAATGAAAAATAGTTCCCCGAGGGGTCAGATCCTATCCTATCAAGTCAGAATCAACATGGAAGTTACAAGACGTTTCAAAACCGTTTTTCTAAGGTCAGCAAACAAGTCCGCAATCACACACATATCTCTAGTCCAGTCCTAGGTCCAGTTAGTCACTCAATCAATTCCACATAAAACACGCAATCAGAAACTCTACCTATGGTATGGGCACTGCCTCAACACCGCATACCTTACGCTACCTATGCGGCAGCACTGCCTCAACACTGCACGCGACAACCGTCCATCCCATCACAACCATCCATCCTCATTCCGACCGTCCATCCCATCACAACCATCAATAATCAGCCTCCACTGGAGCGCTGCCCAACATAGAGAAAACGACGACGAAAATATGTATATATAACAACTTTCAAAAACCAATTTCCAAATCGATTTACACATAGCACACATATCCAAAACATTTTCAAAGATCGATCGGGACTAGTTCCCAAAACCAATCCCATAACTACCACGCAACCCTAACAGGCTAGAACAGGACTGAGCAAGTCGAAAATCGACTTACTTGGGAGACGAGAGAATTTCGCTACGAAGGTGGAAGGTAAACGGGCTCGGAAAGATCAATCACCTATAATTGATAATTAACGCGCTCTTAGATCAAATCAATTACTGTCAGTTACGAGAACTTATGAAGAATCCGGGACGAAAAATAATCTCCCGAAACCGAACCCGACTAGCTAGTTTTCTAGCCCGCCTAATTAATTAAGGTCCATCTACTTAAATCGAAGCCTCTCTAACGTGGGCCCCACACCATTCTATCTTCTACAACCCCTTCTTGTTCGGTTTTTTTTTTTTTTGCGACCCCGACCGTCATCGGCACCTTCCGCTGGCCAGCCACTGTCCGACGCCACGCTCTCCCTCTCTCTATTCGACAACCCACTCGCTCTAAACCCAGATCTGGACCGAGACTTCACCGGCCGATTCCAACGGCAACCCAACCCGCGACACCCACGCTCCCTCTCGACTTCGCCGGCACCATACTCACTCGCACCCAGCCTTCCCTGGCGCACCCTAACTTCCCGACACTACCCTGCCCTGACGCCCAAACCGACTCTGGCACTAGAACATAGAAAACAGGAACGGAACCGATGCTTACCGGCGACGAGGACACCTGCTCGATTCAATCGGAATTGTACCGCTGGAAGTTGAAGACTTGGCCAACGGGGCAGAACTCTCAACGCTCTAGTATGACAGGGGTGTGTGAGAGGAGAACGAAAGCAATTACGGGAAAAGGATATGGTACTACTTGGTTTGCACCGAGAGAGACGGAAACCGACAAGGAAACTCACCGGAGTTTAGTACGTAGTCGGACGTGAAGAGAGCGATGAACAACTGCCGTAACAGGGTTCGATCGAGGTTGAAAAGTAATGACGGCGCTTGGCAGCTTTGTTAATTAACTAATGGGTTCTTGCGAATATATATAGCTTAGTTGGGGTAAAGATTACGGGAAGAGCCCAACCCAAACTGTTAACTAGTGTACACGATTAATTAATTTGATATCTATAAGTTGGATGGGATAAAATTTCAGGCCAGTGGAGGTAAACAGGTTTAATTGGATTAGCTTAAAAGTATTAAACCCGATAATAATGAAACGGGAACCAAGGAACGGAAACGGGATCGGATAGACTCGAGTATTACATACTACCCCCCTTAAGAAAAGTTTCGTCCCGAAACTTACGTGAATAAAGAAGTCGAACTACAAATCGGATCTATACGAGATTACGAGACCCGAGGTCTCACAACCTCTCCTCCTTAAGAAGGTTCGTCCTCGAACCTAGGTCGAACTACGAAAACGAAATATGATTCTAACAACACACATATGAACAAAACCATACTCGTATAGAACGAGAGTCAAACATGTCCAATCAAATCAAATAAGCAAGGTCACACAAATCACACTAGTCAACAAACTCAAACAAGATCACACTAGTCTAACACCTACGATCTACACTATCACTCTCCACCCTGGAAGGCCTCTATAACTCCGGAACCAACTCGAGATAAATCTCACTCATCCTCGCCTCGGTCTCCAACGTCGCCTGCTCGACACCTCGGCGAGACCAATGAATCAATACCAGGGGAAACTCCTTGTTCCGCAACTTCTTCCTACGCCGGTCCAAAACCTTCAAAGGCTGCTCTTTGAAGGTGTGATCTGACTCGACTACCAACTCCTCATAGTTAAGCCTATGACTAGGATCGGAACATACTACCTCAACTACCAGACATGAAACACATGGTCAACTCCATCTAAGCTAGTGGCAACGTCAATCTGTAAGCTAGCTTACCCCTGTCTCCAAGATCTCGAATGAGCCAATATATTGGTTACTCAACTTTGCCTTCACTCCAAACCTCCAAACTCCTCGAGTAGGCGACACTCTCAAAAGCATGTGTGCCCGCCCCTCAAACTCTGACAGTCGTCGTCTCTTGTCTGCGTAGAACTTTATACAACTCTGAATAGCTAAAAATCTACTATTTGATCAAGGCCACATTCCCGACCATCTCCTCGATCCATTGTGGCCCTACGTCGGCTAGCTCACCCCAACACAACGATGTCTTGTTCATCAACGACCGTACAAAGCCTCATAAGGTGTCATTCGAATCGAGGATTGCCAACGGCTATTATAGAAAAACTCCATCAAGGCCAAGTGATCCGATAAGTGACCTCCCCAATCTAGCACACAAGAGATCAACATATCCTCCAAGGTTTGAATCATTCTCTCGGACTGACCATCTGACTGAGCCATAGTGAAATGCATCTCGTGCCCAAGGTCTTATGCACCTACTGCCAGAATCTCGAAGTGCAACATCCCTCTTGATCAAATACAATCATCTTCGTCACCCCATGTAGTCCAACGATCTCACCTACGAATGACTCCACTAACTTGCTCACTGACCTAATCCGTCGGATAGCAAGAAGTGAGTAGACTTCGTCAATCTATTTACCACGACCCAAGTACCATAATGACCCCTATTGCTCCTCAAACCAGTGGCAGGGTCCATGAAAATGTCCTCCCACTTCTAATCTGAAATAGAAAGCGGTTGGAGCATCACGACAGGACTCTGGTGCTCAATCTTCATCTAACGACAAACCTAGAGCTTGACCACATATCTAGCTACATCAATCCGCATGTTATCCCACTGCTAATACTGCCTTAGTTCATGATCTTGAAGGCACACAATTCCGATCATACAGCCTTAGAATTTCATCCTCCCTCTCAATAAAGTCAAGCACCTCTCTACAACTCAATCTCCATCACAACTCTTGAATCATAGGGCGTCCCTTCTACTTTTGCCTCACTTATGATTACGGTCGATTTTCATTCCAAAATGCCTAGGCTTTCCTAATATCGTCAAATCTGCAACTCTACCTTGCCCCCGTCAACTCACTATGCAATTCCAGCTGAGTAGATAATGAATCCACCTATACTCATGAAACAATTCCCACTTAGGGCATTGGCAACCACAATCGCTTTCCCTTGGTCACAATTGAGTAGCATCTCCAACTTAAAGCCTTCTATCATTAAACCCAACAAAGACATCCGAAAATTTACATAAGTCTTAAAATCCTGTAATACTGGTGGTCGTACATACAGGCCATCCATCATCCAACTAGTCACACTTCTTCTGGTAACTTGTCAATCAAGCGATTCTTGTACCCGCACTCATACTAGTCAATGGTAGTCAATATTGGGATCCTTTCCTACTCCCCACTAACTACAACAATGTACTTTCATAAGCATCCTGAAGAATTCCTTTCTAGAAGGTACTTCTAACATGTTGCGCCATCAATTCTCTCTAGGTCGTCTATTCATCTCCCGACTTATATCACCTGCTCACAATAGACTTCTTGGTCCTCTGAAATCATACCTCGTGAACCAGACCCACCACCAATATCATTTACTCCATGCGGTCACCAACTGGAAACTTACTCTTCCTAGTCTAGCAGCGACCAGCTATATCCTTCATAAAGACCCTTTCAATCAATCTCATTTAGACAATACAGACTCCGATAACGTTTACCCATATTGAACATTAACTAATCTTCGTAATATCCTTCACACACTCGCATCGCGCCAAATCCGGTTATCTTTCAAGCCCTCTCCTCTCAAATACTCAAATGCAATAAAATCGTCCTTTGACAAAATTTATAGAATTAATACACTTGTAGAACCTTTGCTTCGAGACAATCGGTCCTCAATCCTGATGATGAGTTCACCTTTTTGCCCGTCCGTACATGATCTTCTCATATCACCTTTTTCCATATGATCCAAATATAACCTCTCACGAAGTTGAATTCGGTGTACTTACTCTCTCTCCATTAGGCCCTTCACTTGAATATTCAACTGTGTGTCAAGATCTTGTCCAAGGACAAAGAAACCGACATGACCAGTCTAATCCTCGACTCCAATGTCATTAGTAAGGCCTACTCCTTATTAGACTTTTAGTTGTGGTAATCCCTCATGCACCATCCTCTACTTATATTTGCACACAACTGTAGTATCCCGAACAACCACACCTTGCTTGGTCCACGAAGCTTGTCTGAAGCAACTAGCGTAACCCATACCTAGATAACCTTAGTTGATGTCACATATCCATATCTCCTTTCCTCTCACTGGATATCTTCATACACATGTCTATGTATAAATGAGATTCCACTGTCCAACTTAGGTACTCAGCTCCCCATGAATCCCATCTCAAACCATATGACTTTTGAATCCGGTTGTCGGGTTCCTACACCCCAAATTATTTCTTAACACTTTTGTCTAGATGATCTGATAGTGTTTTAAATCTTTCAATGCTATTTGGCACAGTGAGAGTCTCTGACTAAATTCGTTTGATGATATCCCGAATCTTCTTGTTTTGCACCTCTTAGGCGGGTGAACCTCTAATTGCGTACTACACTGTCGTTGCCTCAACTCATCTGCATTTTGAACAGCCCTTTAGACTTGCTCTATCCTTGGATGGTTCCATCTAGAGCGCCCATCAATGACTCGTACCCATAGTTTGATATCTAGGCATGTTTCTCCTCTTCAAATTCCCTATTTGTCGAATTCCGACATTTACGAACGATGTATTTCTTAGTCTTCAGATCTCATTTGATCATACTACCGATCCAAGCCTCCTTTCATGAGTTAGATGATCCACACCACAATACGATGTTATTTCTTTTTCCATGCGCAATATCTCGCTAAACTTCAATGAATCCACAATACGCCAGAGTCTACTTACACGTTCACTCAAACTGGATCCACACCATACCTTCTCTTTATCATGGTAACTCATGAATTCAACCATCCCAATCCCTTAATAAAAACGAGTTTCCAAATAGATGTTCCGAAGCCATGCTTTTAGCTATTTTGACTTTCTATTGGCCTTATCTCAATTCTACATTGGTCACCAATATATGTTCAGTCTTGACATGTACTTAGCCTTAACCTCTATTGTACTTGTCTACATTCATTCCTTAAGTAAGTTAGGTTACACACGGATACAAACAACTTCAATGTGTTCTACACTCCATACTCCACGGTTGTCCTCGTGTGAGGCAATTTGTCCTTCTCTAAACAAATAACCTTCCTTCTCCATTTAACATTCTCAGCTAAAGTTGGACCAATACCAATCCTTGAACTTCAGTTCTTAGGTAAAATACGCTAAAATACAACCTAATGCCCTTCAATGACGATCACATCCTCTTTTCTTCTATTGGATTCCACAACTCAACTGCTGGGCAGACCAATTCCATTAATCCTAGGAGAACAATCCCTAGAGAAACCACAACTCTAAGTGCCCACTGCGCTCTTGATACTCAACGACGTGGCTTTTATAGCACCAAAACTACCCAATCGAACCATCCTTCACTAAACTTAAGCTAGGAATCTACACTAAACTACGTGAGATCCTTCAGCAGATGGTGGCGGAGTCGCGACGTGTCACCTACCCCACCTATATGCAATATATGACTACCCCAATTAAAAAGTTTGAAAACACCGGCCGGATTTTTGTTCCAAGTTGGACCTCTTGTACACTCGTTGGTCAGTTCCATGTGCCCTTGTTGTCAACCTCGCTCTGATACCAATTGTAACACCCCGTCTTTCTGACAAGGCATTACTCGGTAGTAGACCTCACGAGGCACTACCAAGCTGGTTCGACAACAGACATTCGGATCTTGCAACGCGGGTACGGCGAGAAAACATAGAAAACATCCAACTTGTATTTGAATAAAATAACAAGTATAATTGTAAACAAGTTAACATGCACTAATCCCCAAACAAATCCAAATTCAAATACGCAAATTTCAAAACTCATCCTAAAAGACAAACATCTGCAAGTTCATTCAATATAATCCAAAGTCGAATAACGATAAAGCTAGCAATAATATCAACACCCAACCCCAACACTATGACACGCGCTACTGCTCCGTACCACCATTGCGCCGAGGATCGGCCACGGGATCCTGATTACCTGGAATGAAAAATAGTTCCCCGAGGGGTCAGATCCTATCCTATCAAGTCAGAATCAACATGGAAGTTACAAGACGTTTCAAAACCGTTTTTCTAAGGTCAGCAAACAAGTCCGCAATCACACACATATCTCTAGTCCAGTCCTAGGTCCAGTTAGTCACTCAATCAATTCCACATAAAACACGCAATCAGAAACTCTACCTATGGTATGGGCACTGCCTCAACACCGCATACCTTACGCTACCTATGCGGCAGCACTGCCTCAACACTGCACGCGACAACCGTCCATCCCATCACAACCATCCATCCTCATTCCGACCGTCCATCCCATCACAACCATCAATAATCAGCCTCCACTGGAGCGCTGCCCAACATAGAGAAAACGACGACGAAAATATGTATATATAACAACTTTCAAAAACCAATTTCCAAATCGATTTACACATAGCACACATATCCAAAACATTTTCAAAGATCGATCGGGACTAGTTCCCAAAACCAATCCCATAACTACCACGCAACCCTAACAGGCTAGAACAGGACTGAGCAAGTCGAAAATCGACTTACTTGGGAGACGAGAGAATTTCGCTACGAAGGTGGAAGGTAAACGGGCTCGGAAAGATCAATCACCTATAATTGATAATTAACGCGCTCTTAGATCAAATCAATTACTGTCAGTTACGAGAACTTATGAAGAATCCGGGACGAAAAATAATCTCCCGAAACCGAACCCGACTAGCTAGTTTTCTAGCCCGCCTAATTAATTAAGGTCCATCTACTTAAATCGAAGCCTCTCTAACGTGGGCCCCACACCATTCTATCTTCTACAACCCCTTCTTGTTCGGTTTTTTTTTTTTTTTGCGACCCCGACCGTCATCGGCACCTTCCGCTGGCCAGCCACTGTCCGACGCCACGCTCTCCCTCTCTCTATTCGACAACCCACTCGCTCTAAACCCAGATCTGGACCGAGACTTCACCGGCCGATTCCAACGGCAACCCAACCCGCGACACCCACGCTCCCTCTCGACTTCGCCGGCACCATACTCACTCGCACCCAGCCTTCCCTGGCGCACCCTAACTTCCCGACACTACCCTGCCCTGACGCCCAAACCGACTCTGGCACTAGAACATAGAAAACAGGAACGGAACCGATGCTTACCGGCGACGAGGACACCTGCTCGATTCAATCGGAATTGTACCGCTGGAAGTTGAAGACTTGGCCAACGGGGCAGAACTCTCAACGCTCTAGTATGACAGGGGTGTGTGAGAGGAGAACGAAAGCAATTACGGGAAAAGGATATGGTACTACTTGGTTTGCACCGAGAGAGACGGAAACCGACAAGGAAACTCACCGGAGTTTAGTACGTAGTCGGACGTGAAGAGAGCGATGAACAACTGCCGTAACAGGGTTCGATCGAGGTTGAAAAGTAATGACGGCGCTTGGCAGCTTTGTTAATTAACTAATGGGTTCTTGCGAATATATATAGCTTAGTTGGGGTAAAGATTACGGGAAGAGCCCAACCCAAACTGTTAACTAGTGTACACGATTAATTAATTTGATATCTATAAGTTGGATGGGATAAAATTTCAGGCCAGTGGAGGTAAACAGGTTTAATTGGATTAGCTTAAAAGTATTAAACCCGATAATAATGAAACGGGAACCAAGGAACGGAAACGGGATCGGATAGACTCGAGTATTACAAAATGATCCTATAATTTTAACATGATCATTGACATTACATATATATATATATTAAATTGAA
Organism: Polygonum aviculare; assembly: GCA_934048045.1. NCBI lineage: Eukaryota > Viridiplantae > Streptophyta > Magnoliopsida > Caryophyllales > Polygonaceae > Polygonum > Polygonum aviculare. The sequence goes on along the minus strand of OW204023.1, from coordinate 10,750,693 downwards.
TTTATAATCACATTACCCGTACATGGCACGGGGGTTAAACTAGTATATATAATTATATAGTGCACGTATTGATCAAAAGAGGTTAGAAAGATTTCGACCAAAAAAAAGAGGTTAGAAAGATTTGCACAAATTATAGAAAGATATTATTTTGTCTATATTTGTTTATTTTAAGTCATACTATTAAATAAGATATGGCTTGTGTTAAGGATATTATTTAATTGATATTGTTCTGGATAATTATAGATAGATTATATCTTTTAAGTAGATAGAGTTATTTATTTTTGATATCTTGGATCACAAGCTATATATGTACTCCTCTATATATAGAGACCTTTCTCAATGAATACAATAACAAGTTTCCAATATCTTACAGCTTGGTGATCAAGGCGTACCATTGTGCATATATACCGGCACGTAGTGATCAATAGAGGCAAGAAAAGATTTGCACAAAAGTTTACTCTCTTTACTTGGAACAATATACAATACCTTACTCCCTTAGATCCACATCATTCGATCAAGTGTCTGTTTTTTTCTGTCAAAGTCTACAAATTCGTGTGTGGGTTTGAGTTTGGCTAAGGAAAGATGGGAGAAAGGAAGGTTTTGAACAAGTACTACCCGCCGGATTTCGATCCGGCGAAGATCCCGAGGAGGAGGCAGCCCAAGAACAAGCAGATGAAAGTTCGGTCGATGCTTCCAATGAGCGTTCGTTGTAAAACGTGTGGTGAGTACATGTACAAGGGCACCAAGTTTAATTCAAGGAAAGAAGATGTTATTGGCGACAAGTATTTGGACATGATTCAAACGTACAGGTTGTACTCTAAGGGCCCGTTTGGTATCCAACGGCGGAAACGGAAACGGAATGGAATGAAATGGAAATGAACTTAGTCCAATAATGGGTCACTATACATTAATTGAAAAAAATATTTTAATATTAAACTTTGAAATTTGTGTGTCTAGAGAAGGGATGAAGGGAATGATTGAGGTGTTTTGTTACCCCATCCTTAGATTAGGGAATGATTGAGGTGCCACAAGGGTACTGCAAGCCTCCTTACGGTAGTTTTTGAATGAAAATTGAGGTGACTCATCATGTACCATGATGCTAATGTGGACTAGGTTCGTTTTCATTCCATTCCATTCCGTTTCCGTTTCCGCCGTTGGATACCAAACGGGCCCTAAATGTACAAGATGCTCAGCGGAGATCACATACAAGACCGATCCTCAGAGCTCTGATTATGTTGTTGAGTCGGGGGCGTCACGGAACTTTGAACCTTGGCGTAATGAAGATGAGAGTGCAGCCAAGGAGAAGAGAAAAAGAGGCGACGCGATGAAATCCTTGGAGAACCGAACGTTCGATTCAAAACGGGAAAGGGATATCCTGGCTGCGCTTGATGAGATGAAGTCTATGAAGTCAAGACAAGCATCAGTGAGTGTGGATGCAATGCTTGAGGCTTTACAGCGCCGTGCAGTGGACGAGCGGAAGAAGTTGGAAGAAGAGGATGAGGCCCTTGTCAAATCAGTTGATTTCCGAAGATGTCAAGATGATTATGTGCGCAGGATCAACGACGAGGAGTTGGATGATGATGATGATGTTGGAAGACTGAATAATGGCGTAAAGAGGCAAAAAGGATCCCAAGAAGAACCAATTCAACCAACAAAAGCAAATGTGGTCAAATTTGTAGTCGTGAGCAAGAAAAGCAATCCATCCGCCAAGAAAGAGCAGCAATTGTGCACCTGAAAATCAAAGTATTTGCAAGTTTCTATCCTAATGCGCTTCAGAGTTTGTGGAGAGATGTAACTCAATGATAATTGTGACTAGAAAGGCATTCCTGGTATGTAAACCTTCTAATTCTTTTGTTTTGCTCTTTCTCAGTGAGCTGGCCGAGGCCCATCACTCTTTGATTATGGGTAGGAAATGCATGTTTACTCATGGAAAACTGTTGATTGCATTAATCCTATCAGTACTGCAATATGTGTATGTACTTCATGGTGTCCACATATTGCATGGCGACCCAAGATTGAAAGTTCTTTCCTTTTATCCACTCCGACATCATATCTTTCCGTAGATTGAAAGTTCTTTCCTTTTATCCAGTTAGATCACATATTTCCGTAGATTATATTCACCAAGGACTAGAAGTGGTGGTTTGGTGTTGGAGACACAGAGTTTTGTGGTTGGAGTAGTGATCTTAGTTACTTGTTCGAGAAAAATACATGATCTACAGGAATCCGCTCTGGTATCAGTTGTTGGATCTACGTGTGTTAGAATATAGACATTGATTCTTATGGGATCAACGAACCAGACAATTGAAATTTGAACAAATTAAACACACAAATAACAAGATTTCAAGGAATTCCAAAAAACATAATCAAAATTGCAATTCTTACTATAGACCAAAACATATAATGAAAAAACAAACTATGATTAATAAAATGCTCCCGTAGTCATCAAGCAGGCTATCCCCCGCTTGATGACTACTTAGCCCGTTTTTTTAAAATTTTAATATAACGCTCCCTCGAGGAGTTGGAGAGTATCGCCTCTCCTTCGACCAAAAAAAAACAAACTAATATTGAACTACCGGTCCGGGCAACGCCAGATGTGGATGTCTAGTATATATATATATATATATATAATTTAGATGATGTCCCTATTAAATGCTCCATTTAGTGTTGGTTGCAATCCTCCTTAAATAATCATCATTATGGAAATTTAAATCCAAGAAACATCATTAGCTTAGTGGTAGTGGCGTTGCCCAATAACCCATAGGTCTAAGATTCAAAACTCTATGACAACAATGTTTTGAAACAAATGCCAATAATAAAATTTTTGATTCTTTTTTTTTTCCACTATAGAAGATCTTAATTAATGTCTTAAAATGATCGAAAAGTAATTTACCAATAATAAAATAAGGCTACTTTATAATAACTTTTTTCATCCATCACTATATATATATTAAGAAGATACATTGACTATTTATATTCATTTTTAGTATTTATCAGTTTATTCTCATTATATAATATAACATAATAAGATATTTTGTTATTATAGGTCCCTAAAGTATCCCATACAAGTATGTTAGATACTATTAATTTGTAATCACGGTATTTATTATATTTGATCATCATTATAAATTAGATGACAAGTTTAGACTAACAATAATGCAAGTATAAAAACAAATTGAAGAGATTTCATAAATATACATATGCATTCATATAGGATGACAATTTCCATACTAAATTTGCAAGTTAGTAATTGAAAACTAAAATGATGACATATAAAATAAATTAGAATTCTTCATCAATGCCGAAAATAAATAAAAATCTTTATATTTCTCTTAACTTATAAAAAATATTATATCTATGAGTATATAATAATATTGGTTGAAATGATAGAAAAAAAATAAACTTCAAACATTACAAAATACAATATTCATGCAAAAAAATAGCAAACTATTTTATTAAAACTTAAGAATGTTTCAAAATTATTTTCTATAAATTAAATAAATGGTAATTAAAATAGAAAATAAAAAAATGTTACGTGCGTAGCACTGGAAATCACGCTAGTTATAGATAAAGTTTCAACGATATATTCTTTACTTTTTTACATACATTTAAGATTTATTGTCAAACTTTAACCAATAAAATTATTTTAATAAAAAGGATGATGTAGCTCAACGTGGAGTTGATAGGTGTCGCTCTGTATTGTTATTTTTACCTTTGCTTTAGTATATAGTTATGCTAGATATTTATAACATGCACTGCATAAAAATTTGGAGTACGTTATAAATTTTAGATTATAAATATAAAGAAAAAATTAGTGCGTGTTTTGTTAACGTTCAAAATCACGGGAAATAAAAAACCCAGGAATTGACTTTAAAAACCTTTGTTTGGTTATATTTGTTTGACATCGAAATGATGGGAATTTAAAGTCCCATGAATTGTACTTCCCTTAAAATGAAGGAATTAGAATTACCATGGTGTGGGGTGGGTAAGATTCAACTTATCCATTTATTTAAAATAATCTTTTTTGTTTAAATTACAACTTTCATTTATACCCTTAATTTACATTATTGTTTTTAATGGATAAGGGTTGATGTTGTAGTTTTAGGTAAATTCCCATATTTTGTTGTAGAAATTTATTTACTAGATAATTAATTGGAATCAAACATGCTTTATCAAATCGTGTGAAATAAAAAATCTATAAATGAAGTTTACATAAATTAATTTTCTATAAATTTTAATTTCTACGTTTAGAGAGGAACCGCCTCTCTAACGTAATAGAGAGTATTCCCCCGATATATTCCTCGTCCCTCTCCACTACATGAAAAATTTCCAAACTCCAACTCAAGTTTAAAAACCCAAAATTAGCCGAAAAAAGGAGCCCTAAAGTCGTGCGCTCCTCCACATGGAAGAAATAAAGGAACATTGGAAGTTGATGGTGTTGATCCTCAACTGAAATGGACCCACATTCCAACTGGTCATCTTCATGCTCATCCTCTGCAAAACCCCAATTTTGCTTGTGGTCAAAGTATTCCCATCTGGAACTAATTATACTCGTAAACAGATACAAAAGCCAAGCTTTAAGGTGTTCATTACATAATTACATAATTCCTTTTTTACCCTCCTCTCACTCTGACCCACTAATCACTCCTCCAATGGCTCATCAGCTGTCAAATTTCTGACATCCAAAAAAAACTTATGTTAAATTTTCTCTCTTTGTTTATCAGCTTTGGATCCAATCTTGTACTTGGTTATAAATACACCAGGAGGATTCCGACAAAAAAAAAAAAAAAAAAAAAAATTAAGCATCCCATGAAAAAAAAAGCTGTATTTTTATGCTCATAAGAGTCAGTGCTAGGTGACTGGTGACCCATGAACAAACACTTGACCAAAATCCCTCGCTCTCTCACTTTCTCCTGCATCATAATCAGAGTTCAATGATTGAGAATTTAACTGTTTGCCCAGCTTGTGTTTCTGGGTTTTGCTACCTCCCATCCTGAAAATTTCTAGGGTTTCTCATATCCCTTTCAATCTTATATTGTCTGTGCTTCTATACAACTCCCAATTTCCCTCTCAAGTTTCAAACTTTGTGTGTTACTTGTGCTCTGTCATTTCTGTGGCCTGTTGGTATTGGCCCTCTTTATGAAATAGACGTCTCTCCCACCATCCTTCTATTTGATTCTCTGAGATTCCTGTTTCTATTGCAATAGCACCGACTTGGCTTGAGTTTTACTCCGTCCAAATCCACTTTTGGATTGGTTGGCTCTTTTCTGGTGTTTTATAGGGTTCTTCTTTGGAGTAATGTTAGGCTCCTCTCTTCAGATTTCCAAAGGTGCTGTTTTTATGAGATCTTCTTCATAGAAAAATAAAAGGATCAGTTTGATACCTGAGAGATGTTAATCCCTAGTGAGAATGAGCAGATCCTCCCTACAAAGGAAAATGGATTCCACTACACAAAAAGCCCAGAAAAAGATGATTTTGTTTCCCCTATTTCCCAGCTCCCAGATGCATCTCCATTGCCTCCAATTTGTACTGAGTTGGATCAGGCTCCTGAGCACAGAACAAGTGAGCTTGAACTACTGATTTCCAGTTTAGAAGGTGAGTTTTCCCCACTTTGCTCACATAGAAAGTCTTTATACTTTGATCGAGTATAATCAGTCAAGCTTTGAATGTTTCAGATGAAATTTCCGGATTGAAGTTGAAACAGAGAACCTTGGATGGGAAGAGAAGAGAATCCTTGAATAAGCTATTGGACTTGAAGGGTAAGTAAAGGCTTCAGACATTAATGACAGTTTCCTTTGTGCATTGTTTCACTTCTATATCCATACTGCTAGTATCTGAGGCTGAGTTTATTTAATAGGTAGTATTAGGGTGTTCTGTCGAATCCGTCCGTCCTTCCCCACTGATAGGAAAACAATCAATCAACCCATTTTGGCTGGTCCGGAGAAAGTGACTGTTAGATCAGTAGGGATCAGAAGAGAATTTGAATTTGACAAGGTGTTTTTACATGATTCAACACAAGGTCAGTATTCTTTCCTTCTTTTATTTCCCCTGGCCTCAGCTTCTTGAAAATCTTTCTGTTTATTCCTGTCCATCTGTAGTAAGAGTTCATATTCTTGAACTTTGTAGAAGATGTTTTTGTTGAGGTTGAACCAATTCTCAGATCTGCATTGGATGGACACAATGTTTGTATTCTGGCTTATGGTCAAACCGGCACAGGCAAGACATTTACAATGGTTAGTGCTGACAAGGTGAATTATGAATTATGGTTTCTTTGTTTACATTGAATTTTGAACAACTTTTCTTTGTTGTTTAGGAGGGAACGAAAGACAATCAAGGGATCGTTCCTCGGGCTCTCAAGGAGTTAATGAACCAAGCCACCATGAATAGTTCAGAGTCCATCAGGTTCTCGATAAGCATGTTGGAGGTTTACATGGGTAGTCTGAAGGACTTACTGGCTCCTAAACAGCCCCATAGAATTTATGAGCCCATAACAAGATGGTAATGCTATATTTTTCAGTTAGAAGATATGCACTGGAATTTACCTTCAGGTTTTTAATTCACTTTTCCCCCTTGCACTGCAGCAATTTAAATGTGCAAACAGATTCAAAGGGTGCAGTGGAAATTGAAGGTCTAACAACTGTGCCTATCTCAGATTTCTCTAAAGCTACCTATTGGTATAATAGGGGAAGACGGGCCAGAGCAACTTCATGTACTAATGTCAATAACATGTCTAGTAGATCTCATTGGTGGGTTATAAGTCCTTCTATGCACTCTTTGTTCTTTCATTTAGTTTCTTATAATTTCCACTTTGTAGAGTTCATTTAATCTTCAATACAGTTTTAGTGTGCAAATCCTTACATTTTAGTTGATATTCTAGCTTAACAAGGATAAGCATTATCAAAAATGGAGATCCCATGAGTGGTGAATCAAAAGTGAGCAAATTGTGGATGGTTGATCTTGGAGGAAGTGAGCGGTTGCTTAAAACAGGTGCAACAGGGCAAACAATGGATGAAGGAAGGGCTATAAATCTTTCCCTTTCTGCCTTAGGTGATGTTATAGCTGCCTTAAAAAGACGGCGATCCCATGTTCCTTATAGGTTTAACCTTCAACCCATGTCACTCGATGATTTGGAACTTTGATATGTTAGTGGTCTTTTGAAATTTAAACAAGAAAGTTTTTTGCATTTTGCAGAAATTGCAAGCTGACACAAATCCTCAGGGACTCCCTTGGTAAGTTTTACATCTTTGAATGCTTTGTTTTTATAGTTTCATTGGATTCTAGAGGAATGGAAAATTTTAGTTAAGATGTGTTTTTTCCTGTACTTGTTTACTGATTTTAATGCATTGGCTTAGGTGATGGTTCAAAGGTGATGCTGCTTGTTCACGCAAGCCCATGCGAAGAAGACATTGGTGAAACTATTTGTTCACTGAGTTTCGCAATACGGGCTAGAGCAATAGAACCGAACCAAATATTGCCTGAGGTACTCTCCTGCTTTTGATAACAAATCTAACAACTTATCCTCAGGAAACCAGCAATGAGATTTTAACTATTTTTGCGCGTGTTTAGGAGATAAAAAGGCAGAGGCAAAGGAGAATCACTGAACTCAGCAATGATGTCAGAGAAGCAGAAGAAGAACAGCAGAACCTTGGAAGCCAAATACAGAAAGCTGAGTTTCTTCTCAGTGAAAACAGGAAGCTGCTTTCAACAACTCATCAACATAACATTGAAAGCGAAATGAGTACACCACAGGATCTTGAAAATGACCAAGTGGGAACTCCAAAATCTCCATCTACCTCTGAAAAGAAGGCACGGAAAAACTCCTTGCCACGGTTTATGACCTCCACGGCTGCCAGCAGACAAAGACGAAACAGTGCAGAAAAGGAAATGGATATGAGAGTAAGGATGCTGAGATCATCAGGTACAAGGACTTCAATCCAACTCTCGGTTTCACAGTCAATCGGTCATCTAGATCCTCGTCTTAAAGCGTTTTTGGGGAATTCAAAGATGAAACCGTTAGATGCAAGAAAAAGGAATATTGTCAATGACAGTCCTATCCAATGCAACAACAGTCTGGACTTAAAAACTCCGGTTGTACCGCGTAATAAAGCGGTGACCTCTTCAAATCCAAGCTTCAGTTCTGCCAAGGTTATCCATCATAGAAGAAGGATGTCAGATCTTCATTAACAGAAAGCTGCACATTCCTAATGAACAATCTTCTAGACTTCAGAAATTGAGATTTGACCCGGTAGATTCATTCTAGCTTGAATCATGCTGCTGCAGATGTTGTTATTATTTTACTGTTGTTTTGTTTTGTTTTGATGGCTCTCAAGTGGGTTGATTTGTTTTTTTGATGTTGATTGACCACGGGCATTCTTGTAGTGTTTTTTTTTATCTTTTTTTTTTCGACAAACAGCTTGTTTGTAATTGTAGTGTATTTGCAGGGAGGCCTGGAGTTTTAAAGGTCTCCCTTATAGTGAAGAACATATAAAGTTTTTTTTTTGTAAGATTTGATTTGTAGTTCATTTAGCTCATTCTATATGACATGGAATTCAAATTTACGACTCATCCCAACTGGCAGCACGCTACTATGTGGTGAAACTGAATTCTTCTTTTACAAGAATCCAAATTTGATTCTCTGCAAAAGGGGAAACAAGGGGAGTTGAATGAAGGAGCCTTGAAATGAAAGCAACCGCTCTTTTCCCTTTCTCTGTTGAGTACTGAATTCGGAGCTGTTCTCCTTTTTACCTGGTTTGCAGCCTTGAATATGTTCTTTGCCAGCAACTAAACTTGTCAAGAGGACCTCCTCTGTCTTCTTCTCTGGAAATCATTGGGCCATTCTGGCACACACATGCTCTTACCAATTGCCTCTTTTTTATTTTTCTTTCCAATCTCAAGTTCTTTCTAACCATTGGAGTTGAGTTGTCAGATCTTAGTCGGACCGACCCGAGGAGTTGCCTCAAGCTGACCTGTATATATTCCAAGTTTTTCAACCCAGACTGCTCGAATCCAATTTACCCATATTTCTCTAAAATTTTTAACCCCTACTAGGTTTGGCCCTAGGTCGACCCAATGAGTGATACATAAGCAAACCGATCTGAACCCGAAGCAAACCGACCTGAACTTGACCTGACAGGTCCGAATGACTGGTGTGATTGAGGAGCTCAAAGGGAATCATTCAATATCTAAGAAAGGCCCCATCACATGAAAAACCATCTAATACAACTCAAAGTATCAAAAGAAAAGGTTAGGAATGTAGCCATATGAACATTTGCTTCCCAATTAATGAATCATTCTACCTATCCCTTATTCTGTATTTGGTTCACACTTTCTTGAAATGTCAATAAAAATTGAACCTGTAGCTATACATGAAATCAGAATATACAATCACTTCAATGCTTTATGATAAGGCTCAAAGGTATATCCCTTGCTGTAAGCTAATCTGCACAAAGCATCATAGCCAGCAAGTACGCCGGCCCCAGCCACACCCATGAGCATATTTGCAGTTACTCCACGAAACAAAGCTGGATATCCTTCTTCTCGGACTATTTCACGTAATGCGTGGAGTGCGTTGCGGTACTTCAACGGTTGTCCTGACGTAAGCATCATCCTCCTTCGTAGGGTGTCAAATGGATACGAGCACACCCCTGAGAATGTGACGACTCCCCAGCCAAGAAAGAAACTGGCCAAGAAATTGTTCTGCAATGTCAGACACAACAAAGGAACTGGTATAAGCACAGAACATGATGGCAAGAAACCCTATTGTTTCTTGAGACCTTGTTTGGTTTGGAAGTTGGATTCAAGTATTCAACTTTGTAAGAAGCAAAGTTTGACAAGAAGCTGAGACAATGATCCAGTTCAGTCATCAGGAGTTAACCCAACGCAACACATGGCAGTCCACAAGACCAAACTTTACATGCATAGCAAAGTCTAAAGAATAAGCTGAAATCAGAACTTGAATGTTTCGGGGAGTTTTTTTTCCCATAAATGACAAAATAAGCTCCTAAAAATGCTGAAGCTACAAGATAGCCCAAATAAGAACCTAACTACGGTTTAGGATTTAGAATATGGACAATACACTTGAAAAAAAGCACAGAATGAACTAACCTCTAACGAACCAACCAAGACAAGGGGCTTCACAGTGTCATAAATGCCAAAGTATAATCCACGGTATAGAGTAATCCCAATGATTGAAACTCCAAATCCACGATAAAGGCCAGACATTCCATCAGTGGAATATGTTTTATGGTATACATCGCGAAGTCCTTTGAACTGGCGCTGACCGTTTACATGGGATTTCATTGCATCAATGGCTAGCCGAGTACGTGCATAGTCCAGGTGATAGAGGAACAGCGAAGTAGTTGCTCCCGCCGCACTTCCTGCAGCCACATTGCCAGCAAACCATTTCATGTATCCATCCCTCTCCTTTGAGCGTCCGAAGACACTCTTGTAGTAGCCTTTGAATGCAAAGTTGAAAGCCTGGAAACAATACAACCAATAGTATGAAACAACAATGCCTGCTCATATGCAAGCATGGACACCTGTTTAAACATTGTTTTACATGTTAATTCTGATTTGATATGATCCAGCCTTTTTCAATGCTCTCAATTCGAGGAAGTTCCCTACTCTCTAGGCGAAAAAACATTACGCTTTTAGGAACCGTTTGTCTTGTTCTTAACAAAAGAGGAATGCCATCGATTTTCACACAACAACAACATTGATGGGCAATGCATAACTACACCAATGTGAGTTTTGCAGCATGTTCCTACATCCAAGCTCTCTCTATTAGTTTCATAGGATTCTGAATTTTAGCTCTGAATCCAGCAATTAGTCCCCCCATTTTCTCCATCAACTAATCAACTTGAGACAAAAAACATAATGATAATCATCAAATCCATGATGCCACTTAATCATCGAATCCAGAATCCAAAACCCTAGAAAAACGAAAAAGAGGGATGCAGAAACTCACCTGAGTGGGAAAGTAACGGAGGACATTGGCCTGATTACCCCTCCACAAGGACAAGAAGCCTTCTTCTTTAACAACCCTCTTGAAAGAGGCGGCGACCCCCACATATGGGCGTTGCAATTGCCCCCTCTTCAGGAGCTCCCCTTGGTTCTGCAACAGCAGCTTAACCCTCTCGATCGGCGCCGCCGCCGACTTGGAAACGGCTGCCGCCGAGCCCGCCATGGCCCAGTCCGCCGAGAACCTCTCCTTCCGCGTCCCCATTCCCAAACGAGATGCGCTTTGTTGAGAGTGGGGAAAGCCGAGGGGCTCAAAAGGGGGAAGGAAGAGAAAGGCCTTTTGATATTGCTAAGGAAGAGACTGAATCGGATCTGTGAACCTTGCAGACGACATTTTCGTCAGCTTAAAGTCTGCCTCTGCCACAAGTGAAACAGGACAAGAAATGGGATGAGAATCAAAGAGGCGGAAGAGGTGGGAGTCAGTGAAGAAATAGCGGCTCAGTCGATAATTTCTTGTTTCTTGTTTTTTTAAAATAAGTACTTATCTGATTATTTGTTCAAAAAAATGATCAAATTATTTTTTATTAAAATAAGTAATTTTTTAAAATTTTGTATGACGATAAATCCAACTAGAATGGTAAGAACATCTTTATCGGTGGTAAATAGAGCATCTGGTGCTACCATTTATTTTTTTTTAATTGAAATGTCGGAGCATCCCTTGAGCATCGCCGCTCCATTTGAAAATTCAAGCATAGGTGCTATTGCACCTTTTGCTTCGTCTTTTCACATTTCCCTGCCATGTATCACCATATAATTGGACTTCTTAAAGGTTAATTTTTTGCAGTAGAATTAATTGGGTTAACTAATATTAAACAAATATAATTTTGTATACATACACTTAATTAAATAAAAAAATATTTTCTCCACAAGTCTAGATTTCTTTTATACTACATGTGGATATCCATTTTGACTATATTTGACTTATTTCAAAAACATTTGTATAATTTGGGTATATTTACCTCCAAAAATATTAAACTTTTTTTTCTTATGGTACTTTTTGTTGAAATTATATTGTTTGAAATGTGTGATATGAAATTTAATTTGGTAATTGACAATATACGGTATGTATAAGTTTTAAATGAAGAGGTATATTTATAATTGGGTCCGAATCCGGTAGGAATGATTATTATGGTAGGAAATAGGAATGAATCTCGGTCGTCCATCACGCGGAGGGAAAACAGCTCAACAAGCCACACGGGCGTATAGTTCGCGTATTATTCGCATTTTATACGCGTTTTTTTCCTTTTTTTTCCATTATCGTTTTTTTCCGTTTTTTTTTCGTTTTTTTTTTCGTTTTTTTTGATTTTTTATTTTATTTTGTGCAACTCAATGGTCACGTTTGTGCAACTCAATGGTCACGTTTGTGCAACTCAGTGGTCAATTTGTTCTTCAACTCTATTGTCAATGTGTTGAATTCTATTTGTGCAACTCAATGGTCACGTTTGTGCAACTTAATGGTCATGTTTGTGCAACTCTAAGGTCAATTTGTTCATTCATATTTGTTCAACTCTATTGCCAATGTGTTGAATTCTATGATCAATTTGTTCATCAATATTTGTGCAACTCAATGATCAAATTTGTGCAACTCAATGGTCAAGTTTGTGCAACTCAATGGTCGATTTGTTCATTCATATTTGTTCAACTTTATTGCCAATGTGTTGAATTTTATGGTCAATTTGTTCATCAATATTTGTGCAACTCAATGGTCAAGTTTGTGCAACTCAATGGTCAATTTGTTCATTCATATTAGTTCAACTCTATTGCCAATGTGTTGAATTCTATGGTCAATTTGTTCATCAATATTTTTGCAACTCAATGGTCAAATTTGTGCAACTCAATGGTCAAGTTTGTGCAACTCAATGGTCAGATTGTTCATTCATATTTGTTCAACTCTATTCTCAATGTGTTGAATTCTATGGTCAATTTGTTCATCAATACTTGTGCAACTCAATGGTCAAATTTGTGCAACTCAATGGTCAAGTTTGTGTAACTCAATGGTCAATTTGTTCATTCATATTTGTTCAACTCTATTGCCAATGTTAGAGAACGAATAAGTGCATTAAACGAACACAATGTCTAACCAAACACTACCACACACACGACACATCCCCTCTTTATATTGAACATGAATCTACACCTCAAACAATGTTTAATAGAAAGAAATAGCATTGCAAGGACACAACAGGATTTTCTCATCTAGAAACCAAATTTGCTAACTCCAAGCATAACAACCAAAATTATTGCTTCATTTCTGAGTTGGAGGTCACAAGAATTTAGAACAAGAAGAACATCTCTCCATTCATATACTCTGCTATACTGCCTATACAAAAATCTCAACAAGAATCAGTAAAATAGCTAGAATCATTCAACAATTGACTTATATGTAGTATGATACCGGCAATCTGTCGGCTTCACATGAAAGAGCAATTGAACCACTAGAAAACCGGAAAACCTAAGCAGATTAGCTAATCCTCCCTCTTCCACGTTAGCTACATCCTCCTCCTCTTCATCATCTTGCAATTATGCAGTATTAAAGTTATTTTACAATCAAAAGAAACATATGAAGTAATGAAATTATGCAGTAATGAAGCTAATTTGTTCATCAATATACAAGGTCCCTCGATCGATTTCCTTCACAAACCGATTCGTTTGGCAGAGTAAGAAGAAGATCCGAAGATCTCATCTATCAGAATAACGAGCGCCATGGCGGTAGAGGTCTCCATGAACGGACGTACGGTGATGAACCTGAACACGTCGAGGCCGAGCGCCACTTCGCCGGCGGTCTCCTTCGGCCGGATCTCCGCAACACACTGCCTTGAGCTGTCGTACACCGAAACGCGGCGTTACGAGTATGAGCCTTCAATCTCGTACACAATCACGGAACACTGTGGCCAAAAGCGGAGGATGAGAAGGAGTAAAATCAAGAAAAACAAGCAGAAATTGAACCACATAGACAGACAATAACGAATTCAATGAAACGATTGCATAAACAAAAAGGAACAGAAACAGATCTCAGCGAGAGCAAGCAGAAATTACAAACGGAAAGAAGAAGGATAGATCGTACAGACGCTTGGCCAAGTAATCCTCGTTGGAGGGGGAAGGAACATTGAGCTTGAGCTTGAGATTAGGGATTCCGCGGCGGCGGCGAATTTACAGCCGGCGACGGAACCACGGCGGAAGCATCGCCGGAGGAAACGGATCTGGCGGAGGCGTTCATGGCGGAGACGGGAAGCTCGGGGATGGCAGGGGAGCGAACGGAAGTGGCCGGAGCCGTTTGGACGGAGGATGGGAGGAAGGATGGAGTGAGAAGGGATTGTGTCATCCCGAAAGTCGGAGTGAGGAATTTTGTTTTTGCCTTTTTTTTTATGTATTTCATAATTAAAATTCAACAACACATGAAAACGGACGATCGAGATCACATTGAACGAACGATCGGGATGTATTCTTATTTCTCACCTTAATAATCCTTCCTACATGACTCTTTTACTTTACCAAGAGTTTGGTTCTGGTGCAATTTATCTTTATAGTGTAAAATGAGAAACAATCTCTATCGTTAGATCCGCAGGATCTAACGGTAGAGATTAAAGCAGAAAAAAGGAAAAAGGCTGACAAGGTGGCAAATTTGTAAATAAAATGATTTTGATCCAAAAAGACAAATAAACCCCCACTCAAAAGAGACAAACCCTAACCCCCTTTTCATTACTCTTTCACCGTCTTCACTCCTCACAATCTCTCTCGCTCGGGCAATTTTGCTCAACGGCGATTTCTCATCCGCCGTTCTCCTCGCCGTTGCTCCTCATTGGCGCTCCCCCCTCCGTCGCCCCCTCCGCCATTTGTGAGGTCCGACGCTCCCTCGCTATTTGCTCCTCACCGGCGCGAACAGCCAAATCTCTATCGCGTCCGACGCTCCCTTTGCTCCTCACCGGCGTTCGCTCCTCCCTCCGTCAACCAGATTTGCCAGATCTGGTGTCCCTCCGTCGCCATCTCGCTCCCTCCGGCGTCGCCCGCTCGCTCTGGTGTCCCTCCGTCGCCCGCTCGCTCCCTTCGGCGTTCGCTCCTCCCTCCGTCAGCCAGATCCCGCTCACTGTTGCCGGCCATCACCATTGCCGCTAGCCATGGCGAAATCTTGTAAGAAACTCGTCGTCGTCGTCACTTTTGTTCATATGGAGAAATTTCGTTTGGTTCATTCAAAATCACTTGTCGGTTCAAGATATTGTTTTGCTTTATTGGTTTTGTTATCGGTTCATTATGCTCAATTTATCGGTTCATTCAAAAACACTTGTCGGTTCATAAAACGAAATGTGTCCGCTAGCCACTTTTCCCATTTTTTGTGTTGGACTTTGATTAGGTGTGCCATCGTGTGGCCGGAAGTTTAGCTTTTGTGAGGAAACATGGCCTGGGAACTTTCTTGGTGATTTGTTTTGTATGAGTAGAAACTCTGAATGCGGGTAGGAGAGTTGTATGCTGCAAAAATCCTACACAAATGATACTAAATTGCATTGCAAGTCATATGATATTGGCTTTTATGTATTTGATGGAATTGATAGTGATCTGTTTGTTTGGTTGTTCATATACTACCATCCTGGCCAGTGATTATCATCCTAAGGATCTTTCCAATGTATTGTAATTGGCTTAAACTTAGCCTGAGAAATATTGAAGATGCATTTTGAATGATTAAAGTCTCAAAAAAGATGCAGTTTTTACTAGTACACTCCCCTGTAGGCATAACGCTTATGAGCTACCAGATTTACATGTCACTCATTTTGGCAGCCTTTCCTTGCTTCAAAGTAGAAATTAGAGATCATTCAATGTCCCATACGTGACCGTATGAGTAGTTTTCTGAAATTAGTTATATTATTGCTTTCCCTGGAATGTTTTAGTTTATTGTGTAAAATGCTTAAATCTTGTTATGTATAATCACTTGAAGGTTCATTGTGTAAACAATAAAAGCTTGTAGGTTCAAATGTACGGTTCGTAAAGTTTAATTTTTCGGTTCATTATCTTCGACGTGATGGTTCATGAATTTGAACCACTCGGTTCATATATGACCAAATGTAAAAATTGTGTTTTGTTTGGTAAGCCTACTAGCTCAAATGGGAGAGCTATGTGCTTGTGCACATAGAAGTGGGTTCAAATCCCACGTAGGCTAATTCTACTTATGGTGCATGTCTTTTGGTACATACTAGTCTTTTTTGGTTCTTTGGCTAATACAACAATATCTTGCGTGTTATTCAATTTAACGGTTCATTGTATACAATAATACAGTTCATAAGTTTGATCTCATTTATGTTTATGCATGAGTGAATTCAAATGTTCGATGAGCGAAGATGAACTTGGCTCATGCAATAATAGCGTTGGTTGAAATTGTTGAGTTGATTCTGATATGGTTTGACGAAGATTAGACACTTCAAGCAATGTAGATGATTAATCCTTAAATCCTTGTTGAATAGGGTTCATTTTGTCGAATGCGAAGGTTCATTGTATTCCACTTGTAGGTTCATTGCGTTCCACTTGTAAGGTTCATTGGGCAATAAAAAGTATTGAATTCATTGATTGTAGGTTCATGAAGTTTAATCTTTTGGTTCATTGTCTTCAACATGGTAGTTCAAGAATTCAAATCACTCGGTTCATATATGACAAGATGCGTAAATTGTATAGAAGAAAAATATTGAATTCATTGTTTTTAAGTTTATTAAGTTTAATTATATGGTTCATTAGATTCGACGTAATGGTTCATGAATTTGAATCGCTCGGTTCATATATGACAAAATGCGGAAATTGGGTAAAAGAAAAGAATTTGAATTACTCGTTTCATTTAATGTTAAAGTGCATAGAAGATAACTTAATCCTCAAACACACATAACAAAACATTGTTTGAGGTTTATACTCAACCGTACAAGTAGTAATGAAATAAGAACAATCTTGCGATAAGTGAAGAATGTAGGCATCGTTATCGTTCTCATCAATATCCATTGCGGCTCCACCAATGGTATAGTATTATTATGGAAATCGTTTAATGAAACGCCATCAGTACTAGCATCACCATTTGAATGAGACATGTTAGAATGACCCGAGCTTGATGAGCAATCAACAAAAAAATGTAAGGCTATGTGTAAAGCGACATGAAACACATAATGAGTACTACAAATATGCAAATACGATTCTTCTTTTGGTTCACAAAGAATGTCATTATGGTTCATAAATTTTCAAGGAAAGGTTCATTAAAAACCATAAAACGGTTCATGTAAATTAAGGCACATGTGTTGAGGCATTTTGTCGAACACATGGTGGGCAACTAGACGAGCATACGCTTCCAACCTCTATTCAATCGAAATTGTCAATTTGCAATGTAAAAGACAAACAATCTACAAAAGAAATGTAAAAGCTATGTATGAAACACATGAAACACATAATGAGTACTACAAATGGGCAAATACGATTATTCTTTTGCTTCACAAAGAATGTCATCATGGTTCATAAATTTTCAAGGAAAGGTTCATTGAAAGTCATAAAACGGTTCATGTAAATTAATGCACATGTGTTGAGGCATTTTGTCGAACACATGGTGGACAACCAGACAAGCATACGCTTTTAACCTTTCTATTCAATCGATCAATTTGCAATGTAAAAGACATAAATAATCTACAAAAGAAACATAAAAGTTATGAGTGAAGCAACATGAAACATATAATGGGTACTACGAATGGTAAATACGATTATTCTTTTGGTTCACAAAGAATATCATTATGGTTCATAAATGTTCAAGTAAAGGTTCATTGGAAGCCATTAAACGGTTCATGTAAATTAGTGCACGTTTGTTGAGGCATTTTGTCGAACACATGGTAGGCAATCAGGCAAAACGTACATAATCAACTTCTATGTTCAATCGAAAACTTCAAAATCACATTATAATGCAATGAACTCATGTAAACACCAATCATACACCCAAATCTTATCTCAAATTCACAAGTTCTCACTTAATTTACTCTGGAAAACCTAAAACTAGCTAAGCATAACGATCACTTTCAAAAATCCCAAATCGTTTACCTATATCTATAAAAAGGGATTTGAAGGTCGGAGAAATCAGTTTAGGGAATGAAAAACAACTGAATTGTGTTGGAGAAGAGAACAGAAGAGCCAAAGAGAGTGACGAACAAGAGCTCGATCGACGGACAGATGGAACAAACAAGCGATCTGCGCAAGCGTGGAGAAGAAGAATGAACAATACATCTATGCAAAGACGAAAATACCCCTCACAGATAAAAGCAATTTAAAATCTGCGTGCTAAATCTGTCCGTTAATTTTCCAAGATCCAACGACCAGAAATTGTTTGCATTTTACACCGTATGGGCCAATCTCACCTGATCGCATATCTATAATTTGATATAGTATGTTTATCGGGTTATTTTGGTAATTTGATATAGTAGTTTGATATAGTAGTTTGAAATAATTTATTGAGCTTGATTCACATGAAAACACCTCTTAACATATTTCAACCAAAAAAAAACACCTCTTAACATATAAACTATAAAAAATTAATAACCGTTAGATTCGAATAATCTACGGTTCAGATTAAAATTAGAAGCAAAAGAGGGGAATGAGGTTAAAATTAGGTGCGGTGGCAATTGGATTCTTTTTGGTGCAAATGTGAAGCCTTCTGTTTTGAAGCCTATTTTGATGCATCTTAATGGAAGAAGATTGAGTGAAGGCTGAGACTGAATCTGTGAAAGAACCAGTAGAATCTACATTGCTGCAACTTCAAAATTTGGTGTACGAGAAGAACCATTATGTGAAAGCTATAACTAATATTAGGGGCTTTGAGGCTAAATATACAGTCATTGAACTAGTTCCTGACGAGATCAAAGGAGCTGCTTTGACAGAAGATACTGCTCACAGTTTGATGCTCAAAAGGCTTGATTTAGCTAGTTTATGAACCCTTTAGCATGATAAGTTTTTTGCTTGTTTTGCTCAAATTTGCTTTGACAAAAGCTGATGCCATCTGCACTAAATAAAGTTATAGTCATGTAAGCAATTACACTTGCACCACATATAGTGTTTTCTTTGTTTCAGTCTCATATGGATTTGAAATGAAGTTAGTTGTAATTGTGTTGAATTTGCAGGTGGAGGTTGAGAAGAAAGTAGGAAGTGGAGATGCCAAGGTGTGATTTGTAGATGTGTGGAAAAGGTGGGTGCTGATGTTTTGGTGATGGGAAGCCACAACTATGGCTTTTTCAAGAGGTGACAAATACTCTATGATGTTAACTTAATGATTTATAATTTGTATTTAATTTGAGTTGCAAAAGATCTTATCTTTGGATGGTGGCCTTGGTTATTAATGTTAATGTAAAGTACTGATTTGCTTTGAAAAATTAGACAGGGCGTTTTTAGGTAGCATTAGCAACTATTGCACGAAGCATGTGATATGTCCTGTGGTGGTTGTCAAGCAAAAGCCTGATTTCAACGCCGTCCATTGATCGATCATCCATACGTGCACATGTTTCATTTTGAACATGTAAGGAATCATACATCATATATGAAAGTGGGTATTGAGATCAAGTGCCCGGTTTAGTGTACATGTACATATTTCAAGTAAATTAACGAGTGGTGGTGGTGGTGTATACGTAGGTTCTTGTCCTACATATTTTAATAAATGTTGTTCAAGTATCAAATCTTTGTTGACCTTTGAAATCCAGAATTAGTGACAAAGTGATCTGTATATATACATATGTACAAAGAGTAAAATCAACATGTGAGAAAAGATGGCCAAAAAATTGGACTAAAACGGTAATGAATGGCATACCCTGCGACAAATCGACGACGGTGGAAGACAACTCAATGTAAAACCGCATTTCCATAACAATAACAATCATTAAAGTATCTTAGTTTTTGGAGTTTTGATTGCGTTTTTTTCTAGACGTACGTTCACATATTTGAGTATAATGTTCACGTATTTATTTGTTTATGATAGTCGGGGTTCACATTATGACTTTGATTATGTTCACGTCTTTTAGATGTACGTTCACGTATTTGGGTATCATGTTCACGTATTTTATATGTACGTTCACATATTTGAGTATCATGTTCACGTATTTTAGATGTACGTTCACATATATTAATATAATGTTCATGTATTTGAGTCTCGTGTTCACATATTTTAGATATACGTTCATATATTTGAGTATAATGTTCATGTATTTGAGTAGCATGCTTATGTTTTTTAGATGTACGCTCACATATAGAGTATTTGTGTTCACGTATTTTAGATGTATGTTCAGAGTAATGCTGTCAAATTTATGCACACATATATGTAAAGCTTTCGAATTTGCACAATTATAAAGCATGATATCTCTCTCTCTATATATATATATATATATATAATATATAATGACAAGTTGGGTTATAGTGAAAACAAATGCAGCTTTCTAATATATTCAAGTTCATGCATTATATGGCGCATTAGTAAGTATAAATATGTGAAATAGTTTATTATATCCGTTTCCATGTTCACGTTTTTTCTTTGGGTGTTCACAAATTTGATGAGGTTGTTCACATATTTTATGTCGTGGTTCACGTATTATTAAAGATGGTACATGAATGCAGATTAACCCCGTTCACATATTCCATGCCTCTGTTCACATATTTCATACATGTGTTCACATATTTCATATATCTATAGGTTCACATATTCCATATATTTATATGTTCACATATTTAATGTCTTTGTTCACATATTTCACGCCTATGTTCACATATTTCATATATCTATATGTTCACATAATTAATGTCTTTGTTCACATATTTTATGCCTATGTTCACATATTTCATATATTTGTATGTTCATATATTTCACGCTTATGTTCACATATTTTACGCGGGTGTTCACATATTTTGTGCGGGCCGGTGTTCACGTACTTCGTGCCTCTTTTACATGGTTCACATATTAAATAGCATAATGTTAACTCAAGTATAAATGTGATGTCCCTTGAAATTACAAGTATCATAAACAAATAAATCCAAAAACTTTGGTAAAATCATAAAAAAATGTGTTATCCCTTTTTCAATTAACAAGTTAAGCACCATCAATTAACAATAAAGACTACAAAGATATGTATAGATTAACATTAAGTTAAGCATCATCATATTCCAACAAGCATTGAATCTCTGTTTTTTTTAGGAGAATAATATGTAGTATATCTTCTCGAAGATGGTTGACTTTGGGAAATAAATGGGTATTCTACTCTTTAGTGGCATACTCAAAAGAGAAAAATAAAGGCAACTATCTCCCATAGAAATGTGGTGATCGATCGATAGTATATGTATCTGTGCATAGATGAAATTTTCAACCTAAATATATAGTACAATGAAATTTATGAACATGATATAGAGTGCATGACTTGGAAATCTACGTAAATGATTGTTCTTGTTCTGGTGCATGCATCACAAGGAAAAATATAAGAGAGGCAACTAAAAGATAACTCCACAAGTGCACTATTGTTTGTTCATCAGATAGATAACTGATTAATTTAGTCCTACTTTTAGGATAAACCAGAGAAAAAATCTATGTATCTGGACGAGGCAGTAGATGATTAAAGAACTTGACCTAGAATGAAAAAAAAGCATTGAATCTCATCAAGCTAGCAAGCACAAAACTAAGAAATCACCTCAAGAGCTAATTGCATTTTCTATTGCTAATCAAAACGATTTAGAATCCCACAAAGCTAAAAAATCAGCTCAACAGACATGAATTTTCTTATAAGCATTTCGTCGAACACCTTGCGTGCACCATCCACACTACAATTCTAAGAAAATTTCCTTGAAGGCGCTGGAGCCAGAGAATCTTCGTGATCGTCAAGAACCAGCTTGACGCCATTATCCCTGAGGGCGTTGACAAGCGCCCAGGCTTCTTCTCGATCTCCTTGCTGATGTTGGCGTGGATCTGACGGCTATTCTGTCGTTGTCGAATTAATCGGAAAATTTTTCATGATTCCATCGAATTAATCTCATGTGTTGTTGCAACTTGGGCTAATTTGAAGCTGATTTTGTTGGTTCGTCTGTTAACTTTCCCTTCCTCTTTCTGCCTCCATGTGAGCCCTCTTTAGTCTTCAAGCTTCAATCAGAGATTTGTTCAATCTTTTTTGCTCAATCTTTCACTAATTCCCCACCCAAATCGGAGATTTTCCATGATTCCATCCAATTGATCTTCTGTGTGTTGAAATTGGGGCTGGATTGCGGGTTGGTTTGTTCGCGAATGGTAGTGAAGGAAGTGCCGTGAAGATGGGAAGAGAAAGACGGAAGAATGTAGTTGGGCATTAAAATGACAATTTTGCCCCCGTTTCCTTAAAAATTAAAAGGAGAGGATCTTTTAATCATAGCCGTCCATCAATCTAATCTGATGGTTGTAGTTTGTTCGTAGTTTTTAGCTTAACGGGAGTTTTTATTTGAACCAGTTCCTAATTTATTTTGGTAATTTGATATAGTAGACTGATATAATAGTTTTTATTTTGGTAACTTGATATAATTTATTTTGGTAATTTATTTTGGTAATTTGAAATAGTAGTTTGATATAGTAGTTTGATGTAGTATGTTTATTGGGTTATTCTAACATACATGTGGCAAGGGTTATTCTAATATTTTTTTTGAAAGTTGTATTAACTTTTGGCTAAAAAATGTTAAGATTTGTCATTTGTAGTTGTTGGTTTGTGATAATAGAGAGAATTTTAGATATGTCGTAAATTAGATTAGTTATCCATACTATTAGTAAATTGATGATTTTAATTAAATCAAAGCTAGATGAACATTATCACATGAAAAATCCTATCCGAATCTACAAAGAGGTGCTATTATCACATAAAATGAAGGGGTATTATTTATAATTGAATATAAAGGAAAACAAAGTTAATTTTAGAGTGCTAGAGATGATATTAATGAAATGGTTAAATGGTATGGGGTGTTTGGATGATGTGGTAGAAAAAGAAAAAAAAAAGTGGGATGCCGGAGGTGCTATTGATAAACCTCACGTTTGTTATACGATTCGATCTAGTAACAAGAAGGATCGAACCTGACATATGTGTTAGAATACGTCTCCTTGCTTCTTTCTAATAGCAATGAAAACGTGGTTAATAGTAGTGAAAACATGGTTAAATATGGATAAGAACCTTTTTTTGGGTTGAATGGCGTGTATGCAAAGATCTGTTCTCATTTGTCCAAAAAAAAAGGTTTCTAGTGAAAAATATAATGCTATCCACAAAGTTTCATAAGAATAAACAAACTCCAAGTTATTGACCCATATAGAATATACTCCAGGCCATTGACCTTTGGCTGGTCACATAGAACAATCATCGTATACACCTCTAACAAACGAAACAAAGAGCTGGAGATTTGTGAAGATGGAGATCAACCCGGCAAGCCTTTCCCTGAGACCATTCAAACTCACAGATGTTGATGACTTCATGATTTGGGCAAGTGATCAAGTCACAAGAAACCTCCCTAGCTGGAAAACCTACACTTCAAGAGAAGAAGCCTTCAACTTCATCAAAGAAGTGTGCATCCCCCACCCGTGGCGAAGATCGATCTGCCTCGATAACCGCTCGATCGGGATGGTGACGGTTTTCAGAGGATCCCAGGACGACAGATGTCGGGCTGACATCGGCTATGCGGTGGGGGTGAAGTATTGGGGCAAGGGAGTTGCCACCACGGCCGTGAAGATGGCGATTGTTCGGGTTTTTGGAGAGTGGGATGATTTGGTGAGGTTGCAGGCTATGGTGGATTTGGAAAACGTGGCTTCTCAAAGGGTGCTTGAGAAGTGTGGGTTTGTGAGAGAGGGAGTGTTGAGGAAGTATAGGCATGTGAAGGGGAGTGTTAGGGATGTGGTTGTTTATAGCATTTTGTCAATGGATTTGCCCTCAATGATTTTTCATTGAAGATTGGACATGGAAGTTGTCATGTATGCATCTTTTGCATGGATATTGATGTGAATGAATTCTTGTCAAATATTGCTGTACGAATTGTAGTTTCCTGATAATACACAGTTCTTTGTGCTACTTGACATTCAAACAAACCTTAGAAGGTTAGAATGTTTAGTTGTGCAAATAATTTACTTGCTGTAAACGTTTTTGGTCTGTCTTGGTTCCCTCATTGTCCATTCCCCTTGCCATAGGGTGGAAATGACAATAATCTACAAGCGAGAAAAATCCCAAGTGCACACACAGAAAGGCAAAGGAGCGTTGTTCATAATACACGTCACAAAATTATACTACAACAATAAAAACACAAGGACTTGCACTTTCTATGGTAACGTGTCATGTAAACGCAAACCAGCATACCCCATTGCCTACACAGAGAAGGTCTTTTAACGAATTGTAGCTTTTGTCAACGAGCAAATTAGGTGACTTCAAATCATGATGGACCGACAATTGTTGGATTGCTGGTGTGTAAGCAGTTCATACCCCATTGACTACACAAGAGAAGGTCTTGTAACATGTACTTACAAATTACATGGAATGGGAAAGAGGAAAGTATTGAAGAAAGAAAAAAGTAAAAGAATTCATACCACATGGAGCGCCATCAAAGAAAAAACATAGAAACACTAATCAGCAAAAAGCTCAGCTAGCAACATTGTAGCATGACATGGAATTTATACTATGGTAACAGGTAACATGAGAAGAGAGAAGAGAACTAGTTCTAAAATTATGTATAGTTAGTTTTAGGATACAAACGTTTTTATATAACAAACATGCAACTATGATGTATAGAATCCATATTAGGTGATTCAGAGCAAAAAATTACACAGTACAGATTTAGGCATCCATCCTAACAACATATCCAAGCAAATATAATATACAAGGCAAGCAAGCAGATCAAAATGCAAATGATGCAAAAAAACAAAACTTTAATTCCTAGATACTCATAAGTAGACCCGGCAGAGAGTGACCCGGACCCGAAACCCGAACCGAACTGACCCGACCCGAACCCGAAATTTGACCCGAACAACGAAAAATGAACCATCCGAACATGACCCAGACCCGAACCGAACCCGAACTGAACCGAAATGACCCGAACCGAAATGACCCGAATAAAATGTAAACCGAACTGACCCGAACCCGAACTGACCCGAACCCGAACTGACCCGAACCGAACTGACCCGAACTAAATTGACCCGAAGTAACCTGATCCGAAATGGTTGAAAAAAGAAAACTTTAGGGCTCAATGAGACGATGACCCGCACAATAAGAAAATAAAACAAATGAAAAAAAAAGAGATGGAGTTTCGAACAGCAGATCATTTACAACATTTCTAAACTCTATACTAATATACTTTATAGTCTACTCTACAGTCTACACCACCAAGTAGGGATGAGCAAACGGATTATCCGATCCGATCCGAAATAGCGGATATCCGAATTTTGACCAAACTTAGATCCGTATCCGATCCGTTATTAACTGGATATCCGATAAGAAATATCCGTTTGGATCGGATATCCGAGACTATATATTATGGATATCCAAATTATCCGTTTTAGCATTCTTTTTCAAATTATATTATTACAAAAAAAGAAAAGTTATGAATAAATAAAAGATATAACTATCCAAATTATCCAGATTTTATCGGATCGGATCGGCCGGATGGGCGGATCGGATATTTTTGTTCACCCCTACCACCAAGTCTAGTTGTATCCCTAAATCTTACGTAAAACATTTGATATATCGGGGGCCCTACTTCATCTAAACGATTGAACCGGGCAATTAGCCGGATCTGACACTAATTAACATAGTTAAATTGAGACGCGTATTAAAATATATAGATATGTCATGAATGTGTCAATGATATGTTATCCAATCTAATTAATGATTTATGATACAACATAAGTTTGAATGTGCCCGCAAGTATATAATACAAATAGTAATTTTTTTTTATTAACTAAGTAGAAATTACATCTAAATCTTTGTCAATAATATGTAGTAACTATGTTTTATTACAGGACACATTAAAATAGTCATTAAAGTGCCTAAACTTTCTACGTTAAAACTCACTGTTGCGGGTGATCTTATAATTTTTAAAAAAATGAATCCAAATAACACCCGAATCCGAATTGACCCGACCCGAAATGATCCGATTCGAAGCAATCCAAAAAGGACCCGAACCGAACTAGGTCCGAACCGAACTAGACCCGAACCGAAATGACCCGAACCGAAATGACCCGAACCCGAACTAACCCGAAATATTATGACCCGAAACGACCCGAACCCGAACCCGAACCCGAACCGAACCCGAACCGAACCGAACAAGACCCGAAATGACTGTTTGACCCGAACGGACCCGACCCGAACGACCCGATCCGAATTGACCCGAACGACCCGAATTGCCAGGTCTACTCATAAGACCAATATGATGTTCATGTAGCAAAAGGAATTTGATAAAAGAAACAGCCAGTAGAAAAAAAAAACATGCAGGAAACTGAAGAAAGGTACACCTAGTGTGACTGAGAAACCATTTACTGTGATTAAGATCCTGTCACCCTTTACAACCAAGGAATAATACTTAAGGGAGTACAGAGCAGAAACTCATAGAACATACACAACAACAATACATTGGATTTTGTACAAGTAAAAGTACCTTGGAAGATATTTAGAAATAACAGAGAGAAGAACATTTGGATGGTGACGCATGATACGAACCTACAAGTAAGAAACCAAATTATGACTGTTGAATAGACAATGAATCATCACTCGTTAGTCGTTTCATACATGATGGGTCAACCCCTTTAAAGCTTTTCAGTGCAAGAACATCTAATCTATTCAACATGTGATCTTATGGACATTTATCAGCAAACAGTCCATCTTATTGCTGTGGTCAATCTTTTTGACTAAATTATGATAATGTTACAAGTCCCATAATTCCAGAGATAATAGTATGAATTGCCGCTTCAATGTCCTCATATAGGTCGCATCACTTCATAGTTACAAAAGCTTACTTGTTGTATGAATTCAGCCAAGGCATCGCCTGAAAAGCCCTGGTCTAAGACCTTGTTCACAGCAACCTCCTGCAGTAGGAATTATCAAGACATCAGTTTGCATAACATTATAGACTGATTTGAACTATAAGTTATAATATGATGAATGAAGGCTTATGCATCCTGCAATATCCATACAGTAGTGGAGAAAGAGCCACCACAAAAACCAAACAAAAACAGGCAGAACAACAAAGGTAACCAAGTTTAAAATTATAATTGTTACATTTATAGAGCTCGTGCCCAAATCTAACAGAACTCAACAATGGCATGAATAAAAAATGATACAAGCAGCTATAGCCTAAAACAGATGATACACGACTAGACAACATCAATTGGGAATTTGGCAGGCGTGCCCGGAAGCCGGGGATACTTGGAAGGAGTGTGCCGTTGTTTAACACAAACAACGGCAGTCCTCTGTCCGTGGGGGCCAAAGGACTCAACCGGGCACAGCTTCAAAACAGAACCACCGAGCAAGCCAATGACCTTCTCAGCAGACCGGACTTCAACACTCGGGTCATGGCCCTTGGCAGCAACAAAAATGCCACCAACTCTCACCAGCGGCAAGCAATACTCAGCGAGAACCCTCATATCGGCAACGGCCCTGGCGACGGCGACGTCGAAGGCCTCACGGGAGTCGGCGCTCTGCCCGAAGGTCTCGGCCCTGCCGCGGAGGACGCGGACGTTGGTGAGGCCGGTGAGGGAGACGGCGTGGCGGAGGAAGAGGCAGCGCTTGTTGAGGGACTCGAGGAGCGTGACGTCCCAGGCGGGGCAGGCGATGGCCAGGATTAGGCCCGGGAGGCCGGCGCCGGAGCCGACGTCGACGAGGGTGAGGCCGGGGGTGTTGGTGTCGGAGGAGTAGGAGTCGAGGATTGGGGGGATGAGGGCGAGGGAGTCGTGGACGTGGCGCTCCATGGCCTCGGCTCGGGAGGTGACGGCGGTCAGGTTCATGTTTTGGTTCCATTGGAGGAGGGCGTCCACGTAGAGGGAGACTTGGGTGTGCTGGTGGGGGGTTAGGGTTTCGAGGGTTTGGGCGCGGGTGGGGGGTATGGTGGATCGGTGTCGGAGGGGCGGCAGGTGTTTGATGACTGTCGTGAGAGTGTGAGGGGAGGCTACGGTGGGTCTGCTGAGCCAAGCCCACATCGTCAGCCGCTCTAGCCAACCAAGCTAAGAAAGGATGGCGGCTTCTATCTTCTGAGTCGCGTAAGTCCCCAATTTGTAAAACCAGATCACTATTCATACTTTTTTGCTCGATCCGGGCCTTGTTTCACTTTTATTTTTTAATAAGTAAAGGATTAGGGTCGCCGCAAGGAATAGGGCAAACTGTTGTCCTTAAGTCGCGAATCCGAGACCTTATGGTATTATCATGAGTGTTTCACTTTTTTTTTTTTTGTTGAAAAGTTACTTTGGTTGAAAATTTTGTATAAAAAACATAAAAGTATAAATATGATAATTATGTTAAAAAAGATAAAATAAAATTTTTAGAGAAAAAAGTTATTTCTAATAAAAAGGAACATGGCCAAATCCTATCACTTTTTTTTTATAAGAAGGAGATTTTAAAGAGACAATCTGTTTATAACAAAATAAGTACATTCATTAAGAGGATAACTCAATCCCTTTACATTGTTATATACATGGCAGTGTATATACAGACATTTCTATTAAAAAAAATATGGCCTTTGTATGTCTGTCAAATCTTATTGGTCCATATGTAATAAAACAAATTGAAAATTACTTTTATTTTAATAAAATAATTTGTATTGATCAATCAAATTGAAGGGATATGCAAATGAGACAGATGATCTTCACCAAAATTTGGCCTCACTATTTATAAGCAAAAATTGATTTTTTTTCTTTTTGTTAAAAATGCCCAAATTGGATGGGTAACATGTAATATTTTGAAACAATTGAGGGCAAGTTAGTAAATTTACAAGATCTAAAGGAATCAAGCCATGGGTGACTATTTGTTAACGGAATTGAACTTTTGGGTGGTTTAAAAAATTCTTGTATAACGGGTGATTTTTTTTAAATTCGCCTATTTAACGGGTGGTTTTTTGCATATTTCTCTAACACCTTTTATTTATTTAGTACTAGTTAAATACTTTTTTTTAATTTTCCACTCTAATAGAGGAATTCTTACAAATGGGTACTTGTACATATAAATATAAATAACTTCATTAAAGTTAAACACTTGACAAGTAAGTAATGGCCTCAAGAACTTGTAATTGGTGCTTGAGTAGTGCTTATATAAGTAATTCTATCATGAGTATTTAAAATTTTCTTTTTAGTGCAAAAAAAAAAACATTTTCCTTTACATTTTAGATAGACATTTAACAAGCACCCTTAAATAACATGATAAGTACTACCACTGCACATGGCCTAACAAATAACAAGTAGACAATTATTTTTTGGCTCAAAACATATATAGACACCTGAACTTGTCCATTTTGGTCATTTGAACACTTGACTTTTAGAATGGACCTACTGAGCACTCCAACTTGTCAAATGGGCCTATTGAGCACCTCAACTTGTCAAATGCTACCTATTAAACACCTAGTCTCTAGCGTGACATTGCACATGTGATGTACACTTTATTTGAGAGTGTTTTCATTAAAAGCCAGATATTTTAAACCTTTCGTGTATAAAGAAATTTGCTCGCCATTGTAGTATAGTAACGGGTTTAGTTCATAGTTAATTAAACGAAGAGATCTTATTTGGCATCACGTGACCTTTTTTATGCTTAATCATGTTCACCTAATAGCGCATGTGTAAAACTGCTCTCCGAAATTAGGGATCGGGTGTTTAATAGGTTCGTTTGACAAGTTAGGGTGCTCAATAGGTCCGTTTCAAAGGTCAGGTGTCCAAATGACCAAAATGGACAAGTTCGGGTGTCTGTATATATTTTAGAGCATTATTTTTCTTTTTCCGGTTGTGGGAGCGCCCCATCCAGGTTATCGAAGGGTGCCCATCGATTACCTCAATCAATGTACAAACACCACCTTTTCCTTTTACAAGGTAAAACAATTGATTACCTTGATTGGTATGAAGGTTATCAAAGGGTGCCCATCGATTCCCTCGATCAATATACAAACGCGTACAATTCAGTTTTTCCCAAAAACCACCTTATAAAACAATTTTTTTTAAACCTCCTTATAAAATTTATTGTAAGAACTAATATAAACACACAAGTTTAACAACCTTATTCAAATCTCTTGTACTCCCTCCGATCCCTTTCAACATAGTTGTCTAAATAACATTTGCACATATATTAATAAAGATATGTTTTTCCTATTTTACCACTGTCAATATAGAACTAATTGTCAGTGTAAAAAATTTAACTATTTAATAAGAATATCTATTGGCCGATACATGATTATCAAAATCTTTTGTTTCTTAATTAGTATCTTAATTAATGTCTTACACATAAAATTTGAACAATTACAAAAAAAATATTTTATAAACACTCTCTATATTTACCTTTTTAGTACAAAAAATATCTCATTTAACTAAATAAAGATGATGTGACTCAATAAATGGATATCACGTGGCTTCATAAAATCTTATGTGGACAAATATATATATAATTATATATATACACAACACATAAATAGATATGATATGTCTTAATACAAAATTAAATAATAGGTGACGTGGAGCAACGATAGACCGACCCATGTCAAGATCCAAGGTGGTGAAATATGAGGACGACACTTGCAAACATTCTATGTGGTGCAATGTAGATTATGTGGTGCCTCTAATCCTCATGACCTTTATATATACATATTTTTAATACAATTACATTTATTAAAATAAGTAATTTGTTTAAAAAAAGTATGACAAGAAATCCACCTATAAATGGTTAAAAAATCTTGAATTTGTCAAACGATATGACCTAATGACAAGAAGAATCACACCCGATACTTGGATTTTATTTTATTTTTTGCGTTGAATGGTATGTACGAAAACATGTGATCTCATTTGGCAAAAAAAAAGTTCTAGTTAAAAATATAATGTTATCCATGAAGTTTTAGAAGAATAAACAAACTCCAAGTCATTGACCCAAATAGAATAAACTCCAAGTCAGTGACCTTCACATAGAAAAATCATCGGATAAAGCTCTAACAAACGCAATCTGTGAAGATGGAGATCAACCCAACAAGCCTTTCCCTGAGACCATTCAAACTCACTGATGTCGATGACTTCATGATCTGGGTAGGTGTTCAAGTCACAAGAAACCTCCCTAGTTGGAAAACCTACACTTCAAGAGAATAAGCCTTCAACTTCATCAAAGAAGTATGCATCCCCCATCCATGGTGAAGATCGATTTGCCTCGATAACCGCTCAATTGGGATGGTGATGGTTTTTAGAGGATCCCGGGACGACATATGTTGGGCTGAAAGTGGCAATGCGGTGGGGGTGGAGTATTGGAGCACGGAAGTTGCCACAGCGGCTGTGAAGATGGCGATTGTTCGGGTTTTTGGAGAGTTGGATGATTTAGCGAGGTTGCAAGCTACAGTGGATATGGAAAATGAGGCTTCTCAAAGGGTGCATGAGAAGTGTGGGTTTGTGAAAGAGGGGGTGCTGAGGAAGTATAAGAGCACCTCCATTAGGGGGCTCTACATAGATCTCTAAACCGGCCAAAACAAAAGGAAATTTAAAACAAAATCGTAAGTTGGTGAGGAACGTCCATATGAGGGACTTTGAGAGCCCTTGGGATGCATACGTTGACTTATATTTCATATGTAAGATGCACGCCATGTGTTATAATATAGACGGATAAGATTTAATAGTAAAAAATAAATATTAAAAGTATATAAGTTGATTTTTTTTGTTGAAACATAAAACTTGATTTATTAACTTATTTGTTTGTAATTTTAACTTATTTGTTTGTAAGCTTCATTAAATTAAATTCTCTATCTATATAGATCCATTTTTCATATAAATTATATATATAATTAAAATATGAATATAATTAGTGTAATAATTTATATTTTTGGGTAGAAAAATAATGATATTGAAATTATACGTCTTCAACATATGCACATATTTTCTAAATCCTTTTCAATAAAAGAACTAATACTTTTTTGTATATATAGGGTCGTCCTATCTCAACCACCCACACAAAAAATATTCACACCTCCAACTCGAAAATTCCTTCTATTTATTCTTTATGGATCTAACTCATCCACTTTATTTTTCTAGACATTTAATGGATCTCCTCAATGATCAACAAACTCAAAACACTCCAAATTAGATCTCTCTTAACTCCAAAATCAATACAAATGAGTCTAGCACTTGAATTATACATTATAGCACCCAATACGGCCTTCATGTGGGAGGTAATAAGCAAACTCAAGTCAAAAACACAGCCAATCGTAGAGAAGTAAGACCCAATTGGAGTCCTCTTGAGGACATTATTCTTATTAGTGCATGGTTAAACACAGGTAAGAATCCAGTTGTAAGTAATGGTCATAAGGCAGTGGATTTTTGAAAGAGAGTTGCAAAATATTATCGCCAGAGCCTTGCAACTGCAAACCTAACACGATAAGCAAATGCGTTCAAGTAGAGATGATACAAAATAAATGGTGATGTGACTAAGTTTGTTGGAGACTACGATCAGTCGATCAGGAATACAAAATGAGGACTAGTGGTCAACCCAAGGATGATCTCCTCAAAGAAGCTTATAACATCCTTCTTCGATGGAGGAAAGAAGTTCACTAGTGAACATGCATGGAGGGAGCTCCGAAATGATAAAAACTGGTGTAGCACTATTGGTCCAAATTCTGAAAGTGAAGAAAGTTCAAACAGAACAAAGCCAAATGAAGGTGGCATGTATACTTCAAGCTCTAATGCGGAGAGTCCAATCGATTTAGACGATGCACCAGAGCAGACTTATGGCTCGTCCTCTTGGTGTAAAGGCGTCGAAGAACAAAGGGGAGATGATTGCTACCAAAACACCGTAAGAAGAAATGGAAGCCAATTCTTAGTCAAGAATTCAGAGCATATTTGCAATGAAGGAGCAAGACAAAGAGGAACCAAGGAAATTTGCAAAGATGGAATTGCATAATAGACTTATTATTCTAAGAGCAACTTCCTTTTCAGAATAAGAAGAGGCATTGAAAAGTAAGCTCATTGATGTAAAGTATTCTTTCAAGTTAGTTGAGTGTTTCTTTTCATGTGTTATGCTTATTGTAACGTAAGATGTTATCCTTACTTGAGGTCATGGATTGGACCACTTGTAATGTTGTATTATGTAATATAATGGCTGGCATGGGTATGTATTATGTAATGTCACTATTATTAATGTGTTTATGCAATCTCTATCAAATTCAAAAAAATGAATCTCTGCACAAAACTATTCACCTCTTTTAAAAAGTAAGAAAAATCAAATCAAATTCAAAAAATGAATCTCTACACAAACACTATTCATCTCTTTTGAAAAGTAAGAAAAATCAAATCAAATTCAAAAAACGAATCTCTACACAAGCAATATTCACCTCTTCTGAAAAGTAAGAAAAATAAAATAAAATTCAAAAAACGAATCTATGCACAAGCACTATTCACCTCTTTTGAAAAGTAAGAAGAATCAAATCAAATTTAAAAAATAAATCACTACACAAGCATTATTCACCTTTTTTGAAAAGTAAGACGTATCAAAACAAACTCAAAAAATGAATCTTTACACATGCATTATTTTACCTCTTCTAAAAAGTAAGAGAAATCAAACCAAATTCAAAAAATGAGTCTCTGGACAAGCACTATCTACATTAAGAAGGAGCCTTGACCACTACAAAATGATATCATCTCTTTCCTAACTCATTGCATACAAATCGAACACTCCAAATATACTTTCTTACTCAATATGTCAAACCCAATCCAAAATCCATTTAGATCTTCGTTAGATCAAGAAATTGATAGAGCATTCGATCAAGAATGTGATACATTGATTGATGAGTGGATAGTTGATCATGAACCAAGAGGCGAATAGTTCAAGGTGAAGAAGTCGTCGAGCTTATATTGATAGAGGTCGTAAGGAAGGGCATGCTCGCTTATGGAATGATTATTTTAGTGATGAGGCAGTTTAAAAAGAAGATCAATGTCGACGTAGATTCAGAATGAACAAGCCCTTATTCATGCACATCGTTAACCGACTAGAGAACGAAGTTCCATACTTTCAAAAAAGGCGAGATACTACTAGAAGATTAGGCCTCATTGCACTTCAAAAGTGCATTGTAGCCATACGTATGATGGCATATGGTTGTGCTGCTGATTCGGTGGATGAATACCTTCGACTTGGTGAAAGCACTGAGATCTTATGCTTGGAAAAGCTTGTGAATGGAATTCTTTCATTGTTTGGTGATGTCTATCGTAGAAGACCAACGTCCGATGACCTCCAACTTTACTCCACACGGGAGAGATGCATGGATTTTCATACATGATGGGAAGCATTGATTGTATGCATTGGGAGTGAAAGAATTGTCCCACTGCATGGAAGGGGATGTATTCTCGTGGAAATGAACAACCAACAATCGTATTGGAGGATGTAGCATCATCTGACCCTTGGATCTGACATGCATTTTTTTGAACTCCAAGTACTTGTAATGATATTAATGTTCTTAATCGTTCACCCGTTTTTGATGATATTTTGCAAGGTCAAGCTCCATAAGTGGATTATGTTGTCAATGAGCACCAATATATGATGGGATACTATCTCGATAATGGAATATATCCAAAATGGGCTACATTTATCCAATAAATTCGACTTCCTCAAGGTCTTAAAGTGACATTATTTGCTCAAAGCAAGAATCAATTTGAAAGGATGTCGAACATGCTTATGGAGTTTTGCAATCTTGATTTGCTATCGTTCAAAGACATGCATGTGGTTTGAATATATAAAAAATTGGGAAGATCATGAAAGCATGTATCATCTCGCACAGTATTGTAGTCGAAGATGAACGAGATAAATACACTCAGTATGTGTGCCTCCTGTTCAAGAAGTAGATGACAATGAGAGCACACCAATGGAATCTATGTTCTCTACACATGAACCTATCAACATGGCCACATATCTTAGTAATAGGGTTAGAATTTGTGACATGAATGTGCACCGCCAATTGAAAGTTGATTTAGTTGAGAACCTATGGCAAAACTTTGGTAAAAGTTCGGTACTATGACTACTGAAGATTAAAGTATTGTTATTTTATGTTTAATTGTGTTTATTATACATATATTAATTTATGATATAAAATACTATTATAATATTATTTGAGAATGTATATATATAACTTGACATAAAATATTAAAAGTAAAAAAAACATAAAACACTCATCCAGTTTCTACTAATAGAAGTATAAAAAACGAAT
Source organism: Polygonum aviculare (assembly GCA_934048045.1). NCBI lineage: Eukaryota > Viridiplantae > Streptophyta > Magnoliopsida > Caryophyllales > Polygonaceae > Polygonum > Polygonum aviculare. The sequence continues at coordinate 10,715,308 of OW204023.1, read as the reverse complement.
AAATCCCTAAGAATAAATTAGCTATAAATATAATATTATTTTATTGGCCAATGGAGATGCCCCAAGCATGTGAAGGGGAGTGTTGGATGTGGTTGTTTACAGACTTTTGTCAATGGATTTGCTATCAATGATTTGTGATTGAAGATCGGATACTGAAGTAGTACTGGAAGACTTGCATGCATCTTTTGCATAATTTTGCTTTGCAGTTCGCCCATTACAAATTTTACGCTATTTAAACTTCAAACAAACCTTAAAATGTCTAGTTAAGCTAATTCACTTTCTGGCTGCAAACATTCAGGGATTCATTTTTTGTTGATCGTTTTTGGTCTGTCTTGGCTTCCTCATTGCCCATTCCCCTTGCCATAGGGTGGAAATGACAATAATCTACAGGCGAGAAAAATCCCAAGTGCACACAAGAAAAGCAAAGGAGCATTGTTCACATACATGTCACAAGATTGTACAACGAAAAAAAACACAAGGACTTGCACTTTCTAGGGTAACATTTTCATTTTTGCCATGTAAACGCCTATATATAAATATACTGTACAATTTCGACCAAAAAAATAAATATACTGTACAAACTTTGCACCACAGGAGCCATTACACTGATTATCAAATGGCAATTTACATATCATTTTTGCTCCTACTGATAATCCCTTCAATACTTTCATCTCTTCAACTTAAATCAATTTAGCATTACTTCGTTTTAGGTACCATCATCACAAAACCTTACTTATGTAGATGCTACTAACCTTGAGATAACAACATAGCATGATTATCAACATAATGGAATGGCTAAGGTGTAGAATTTACAGCGATTTGTTGAGACATGAAGGAGGTTTGATGACCGTCGCTTGAAGATTGGATGTTCAGATGTTGCAATGGCTTAAGAGCTACACAGAGCTGGGCGAACGAAGGACGGAGACTTGGATCACTGCAAAACAGTGGCAAACAGAATAAAGAAAATGAAGAAGGTTCAAATAACAGGTGTCTGTTTGGGTTTCCAAGATGATGTATTATACTGTATTATCTTACACTGAATGTTTCCAAGTGCAAGATAATGTATTATATTATTCTATTTACTTACGTCTGCCAACATTCCAAGATTATCCTTGCAACTAATGGATCAACTTCCTTTGGGATCTCAAGGTGCTGGTTCTGGAATCCAACTGCTCCAACAACTTGCATAGGGTTCATTCCACTCCAGGGTAGTTTTAGGGTTGCTAACTCCCACAATATTATGCCAAAGCTATAGACGTCACATCTGCAAGTATGAAAATTCAGAAATAGTACCAAGAAAATGCAACTCAGTGGCATTCAAATTCAATCTTCACATTTCCTTTGAAAAAATCCCCAAGAAGGGATACGGTCTCTCTAATATTATAATTACAGCTCTTACTGATTAGCTTCCTTTCCAACATCACTCCAATCTTCAATTAACATGTGTGTAGGTACAAGAAGAAAATTAGTTGGAAAATATAAAAAAAGTTTATGATATATTCACATGTACTGATCCTGCTCTTGTCATGCAACGGTGAAGCAAAAATCAGAATTCAATTCTAGTACACCAACCAGTGACCACTAGCATAAGATATTACAATCATTTTAATTACTGGTGTAGAAATAAAAAAGGAAATAAAAATTGTACACATTGCAATTTTGTTTATTTAAAGCAATTTGTTTCCAATGAAGGATATATTGTACATTCAATTTTAAGGTAATCGCATGGACCAGAGTAGAGTATATAAATATAATCAAATTGAAAGCAGGTCATCACACATTTAACTCACTTTTCATTTGATGGTTCATTTCGAAGTACTTCTGGTGCCATCCACTCAGGCTGATGCCATTGAAAAAAAAATAGTTTAGGTGCAAATAGAAGGAGAGTAATTTTCAGATCAAAACATCAAATTAAGAACACTGCCTAAACTCACTGTTCCAGCAGTTGATTTGGATGACAGAAACGTGTTATGCTTAAGTCTTGACAATCCAAAATCACAAACCTGCAACATCCAGGAAGTTAGCTGTAAAATGTAGCATATTAGTCAAAAAAGGGAATCCAGGAACCAGGATTGAAGAAGTTTCTAACATATAAGTTAAGCCAAAGGAATTTTAACTTCTTAATTAAAATAGTCGAGTCAAATGAAGCGGAAATTTGTGTTCTAGCTGCTAACGCAGTATAAGCTAGGTACAAAAACGCTCTAGCTACTGAATTAGCTCCTGTCAGCATGGTAGAGGGAAACCAAAACAGCGGCTTAAGGAGGGAAGATCATTTGCACATGATTTTTCTCCTTTTTGTTCGAAATTAGTATGTCAACCAATTAGGTGTTTTTCAAATTTGGTGTTAATCATACCTTTACATTCCAGTTTTTGTCAACGAGCAAATTAGGTGACTTCAAATCACGATGGACAATTGTTGGTATGCTGGTATGTAAGCAGTTCATACCCCTTGCCTACACAAGAGAAGGTCTTTTTAACATGTACTTACAAATTACATGGAATGGGAAAGAGAAAAGTAAAGAAGAAAAGAAAAGGTAACAGAAAAGATCATCAATTTTCATACCACATCGAGTGCCATCTTCAGTCTACGCCTCTCATCAATTTGACATTTAGGGCGATGGATGATCCTATATAGACTTCCTCTGAGAAAGAACAAATTTAAATGTTATGTCTCTTGCATCAAAGAAAAAGCATAGAATTGATTAGCTCCAGCCTTAACTAACACTGATCAGCAAAGAGCTCAGCTAGTAACATTGTAGCATGACATGGAATTTACACTATAATTATTGTTAACATAACAAGAGAGAAGATAACTGCTTCTAAAATTATGTATACAAGTTTATACAAAAAAATATGCAATTAAGATGTATAGAATACATACAGTATTAGATAATTCAGAGCAAACAAAATACACAGTACAGATTTAGACATCCATCCTATCAACATATCCAGGCAAATATTATATATAAGCAAGCAGATCAAATTGAAAATCATGCAAAAAACAACTTTAATGCCTAGATACCCATAAGACCAATATGATGTCTAAGTAGAAAAAGGAACTTTTTGCTATCAAAAAAAAAGAGAGAGAGAAGAAGGAACTTTTAACAATCATTTGAAAAAAAAAACAGTAGGAAAAAAAAAACATGCAGGAAACTGAAGAAAAGTACATCTAGCAAAACATAATTACATGCATGCTATGATTAAGATCTTGTCACACTACAACCAAGGAATACTTCTTAATAGAATACAGAGCACAAACTCGTAGCACATACATAACAACAATACATTGGATTTTGTACAAGTAAAAGTACCTTGGAAGATATTCAGAAATAATAGAGAGATGAGGAGGGCGAGTAACGGCCCCCATGAACAAAACAACATTTGGATGGCGCAGTCTACGCATGATACGAACCTACAAGTAAGAAGCCAAATTATGACTGTTGAATAGACTATGAAATCACTCGTTTCATCTATGATGGTCAACCCCCTTTAAGCTTTTCAGTGCAAGAACGTCAAATCTATTCAACATGTGATCTTATGACCATTTATCAGCAAACAGTTCATCTTATCATTGTGGTCAATTTTTTTTGAATAAATTATGATAATTCATGCATAGCCATCATACATAAAGATAATGTTATAAGTCCCATAATTTCAAAGATAAAATATTATGCATTGCCGCGTCAATGTCCTCATACAGGTCTCATAACTTTATGGTTACAAAAGATTAAGCTTACTTCTCTTTTGAATTCAGCCAAGGCATCGCCTGAAAAGTCCTGGTCTAAGAACTTTTTCACAGCAACCTCCTGCAATAAGAATAATGACGACATCAGGTTGCATAACATTATAGATTGATATGTATTACAAGTTGCAACATGGTGAATGAAAGCTTATGCATCCTGCAATATCCATACAGTAGTAGAGAAAGAGCTACCACAAAAACCAAACAAAGCCAGGAAGAAGAACATGACCAAAGTTGAAACTATAATTTTTACATGTAGGGAGGTTGTGCCCAAATCTAACAAATTTAACTATGGCATGACTGAAAAATGATACAAGCAGCTATAGCTTAAAACAGATGATATATGTAGGCATTTAGCTAAATTTAAAACAAGCAAGACATGCAACTAAAATCTAAAGCACATGATATATATAGCTAAAACTTAAAGCAGGTTGCTGCGTAATGCATATAAAGATTCTAGATTTTCTAGTCGATTTCATTGTAAATTGAATAGAACTCACCGTGCCATTCCAGTCAGCATGGTACACCTCCCCATATGAACCTGTACAAAGGAAGAAGAACCCACTAAAACAAAGCAAAAAAAAAAGGATAATGAACTCAAACACCCAAGCATTGTCAGTGTCAAAAGGAGAATTAAAAAATGAACCATTTGAATAGAACATCCTCCTTGTCACCTAAGGTAAGTATAAACCGAACCGATAATTCAAGAAGAAAATTTTGAAAGGAGCAACAAGACATTATTTTGATTATATCTACAGCAACTCAGCAAGATATACTTCTGATTAGATTCATAAGTTGAAAATTGGAAAATTGTGTTAAGATGGCAAGAAGAAAGCAAACTCAGAAAGTGAGAAAAATATAGATTAGCAACAACTTTTTACCTATGCCGATCCTTTCACCAATGACAAGGTCTTCCCATGGAATTTCACATTCTCCAACATCATCCAGAACTGGATCAGCAGAAACAGCTTTTGGATCTTTTGCATAGTCAAGATTTCCTCTATCATGTGTGTATTTACGATGGTCTTGTACTCCATTAACACCAATTTTTTGTCCCTTACCTCCAGCAGAAATTTCAGCCGATGATTTCCCTTCATTTCTTTGGGATTCATCATCATGAATAATCTTCCTAGAATCATTTAAGGAAAGCCTATTACTTCCCCTCCTATTTGATGCAGCTGCTGAAGCATCATCTTCAGAATTCCCAGCATTCTTATAATTACAAGAGATAGACGTCTCATTAGCTCGGTTTGAGGTATAAGGGTAGCTGTTTTCGGATGAGGGACCAGCATAAGCAGAAGATGATTTATTAAAATCATTAGCCACACCATTATTTCTCGGGAGTAGGCCATTAACAAAATCCTGATTCTTTTTTCTGGGGGCTTCATTGATGGCCTGATGGTTCTTCCACATCATTGGCAAAGGAGGCCTACCTGAATCTGAATCATTTCTTTGCCTTTGGGACTCAAGAAACGTATCTTCTTGGGATTTGTTTTGCACTAACCTTCCAGCTCCTCGTATCTGGAATGGGTTAAGATCAGCAAAAAGGTTTTTGGACTCATCAACATTGTTTTGACTATATGGTGCTACATTAACATTCATCCTCAAACCATCACCAGCTGTAAGAGCTCCACGATTTGCTTTGTATAAAGAGGCACCAACAGCTGATGTAGAAGGAAAATCAATATGATTTGGAGATGCCAATTTGGTGGAAATCCTGGAAGGGCCAGCACCTGTGTCCCTAGTTGAACTTGAGGATGAAGTTTCTGCCGTTCCAATCCCCGACTTCTGGTGAAACTGCATATGGTTTTCAGCAGTACCCATACTAGGGCCAGGATTATTGCATATCATCTGTTTTGGTCTAGGATATGCAAACCCAGAATCATTTGTCAGCTGCGTATAAGGTGGTTGTTTTATAACTTGGTTACTTGAGTGAGATGAAGAGTCCTTTGCACTTAATACGTCTGCAGGTATCAGAGTTCCTGGATCTGCCATGAGGTCAACCAAATACTCCCTGAAACCAGGGAAATAACTATTAACCACTAATAAATGGAAAGAGATAGAAGCATGCATGCAAACCTATTGTTTGTTTTACGAGGGGTTAACATTGGGAAGGAGGGAGAGAGAACAGAACATAAAAGACACAAGTTAGCAATTAACTAATTATATCTTAGCATAATGTAAATCATACACATAATCCAACAGTGACCATAGGTAGTAAGGAATTCCACTACCTTTCATCATCCAGCTTTATCATGTTGACCGCATCATCTTCAACACCTGTGTAATGACTTCCCTTTACCAATTTGCACTTTAACCCAACACTGTCTGCTAATACCTGTGCACAAAGAATCAACACAGATCAAAACCACTTCTTAAAATTGTATCTATGAGAGAAATGAAATATGAGCTCAGAAGACCTCATTGGCAGTAGAAGGAATTAAGATGCAAAAACTATACCATATACTCATTTGCAATTTCATTAAAGAAGAATAAACATAATTACAAATGAAAACTACAGATTTTTTTATTGAGGTAGTTGTTTTTTATGAGATAACTTTTGTGTCAATTTAATATAGAACATATGATTATATACAGTTAATGATTCAAAGAAAGATTATTGTGGTCATCAAAGAGACTTCAAGGTATAACTTTCCTTTAGCAATCAACACTTTCAGACATCTAGGAATATACCTGGTGTGTAAAGAACACAGGGAAAGAAATAAAAAAATGCATAGAATACTCGTTTCAATTTATAAGTATCCCAGTGTGATGACATAGTAGCTTTCCATCATGAGATAAAACCACACCAGTACAAAATAGTCACCAAATTTCTTCTCCCCTAGCATCACCACCTATGGTAAGTCCCAAAGCCTGTCTTCCATCTCTTACCCTTTATATTAGCTTACTAATAAAGGACTCAAAGTTGCAATAAGTAAATGCCCAAGGAAAACCCCAGATAGAGGAAGAATGATAGGATAAGGTATTATAGAGGTTCCTGAATACAGAATTCATGATGCACCATGTCAGTGCTAGAGCCTCCAAACAACACCTATTTATATCTTCAACTGCAAGCCATCTCTTAAGTTGTGTTAGATATACGGTAGCATATTTGTCTCACGCTCCTATCTTAACATTAAATTCCTCATCAAGTTCATTAGTGTGAATAAAACAACATAAGCTTGAGTCAACAATTGCTATAAACAGCACTACCTTAAGCTAATGGCAAAATTGTTGTTAGGGACAAGTGCAGAGCTCTCAGAGCCAGAGTGGTAGCACATCAAAGTCAACTTTTCCATAGAACATAATTGCAATTTTAAAAAATAAAGAATTAAATGACACAAACTTCTTCATGTGGAGCCGAGAGCAGATTCTGAACAACCAAGAAACTTATCAGGTGAAAAGTTCAAGAAACCAAAAGAATATCCATTTCGGATTCAAGAGCACATTCCGGATCAAAGAAAATTAATTGCACTGGGAATTGAAAAAAATCTCATTTTATAAATCAATACACAACCTTAAAGAGTAAAGCTCGGTGTCGAGTAATGCCAAGCTTCAATGAGCCTATAGGGAACACACTTGTATTCAAAGATGTCCTTAATTCTGTGCTGCGATCCATCCACTTAGCCAGCACAATATTTGCATCCTTCACTGGGCCACCCATATGACCTGTAACCAATTCAGCAAGTCTCGAGACAAAGACATTGGTGTTGGAGGGAGGACAGTCTAGTGCAATACAATGAGCAACTTGTTCCAACTCCAGAAGCATGCGGTCAATCGTTCTGTTAACTATAACGGCCTCATAACCAGAATCTCCTGAATTTGTTTCAAGATCCGCAAGAGATGGCACTTTGCCTTGACTTGTTGGATCCATGTCAATAGCATAGACATCATAGAAGCCATCATTCACTTTCTCCTCATAATCAAGCACATTATAATCCTGCATATACAGCAAACTGAGAGTAAGAACACACAAGCTACATAAAGTTGCACGTAATTCGTTAAAATTGATCAGTAAATCAAAGTTCTCATCCCTTTTAGCCATCTATCAGAAGGATATGGCAAAGGAAGATAAATTAAGAAAGTACAGCTATGGTAAATTAACAACTGGTCAGCAAGTGCAACTCTTCAGCACCCATGTACACTAAAAATCAAACCAGTGCCTACATGCTTTAAGCCAAGCAAGAGATATCAGAATACCAAATGGAAAAAGATTCGATCAACTAGCCATGTAGCTACATTACATTATTGCCTGGGTTTAGAATCAGTCAAGCATAAGGCTTTGCTCAGTCTCCATTCCCTATTAATGACTCAATTCACCCTATCAAAAAGCAAGTTTTTCACCTAAGGGGAAAAAGAAAGAGAATTTCAAGTCCCAACTAGGCAAGCTCACCCAATAACGGCGTGACAAGGCTTCCCCGGAAACCTCCTTATCCCGACGACGATCCATGGAATTCGACCTCTCGAGGCTAAGCAAAGTGGCCGCTCGGATCTGATCACTATCCGGATCGTTCCGGAACTCCGAATTGGAAGCACTGATCGCGAGCGCCAACTGCATCTGGAACTCCTCCTCGGACGAAAGGAAGTCCCCGCCAATATTAGTCCCCAATCCCCCACCACCTCCGTTTCCGGGGGAAGCAGGCACGGCGACCGCCTCCGTCGCCGGCGCCGCCGTTGATATAGGCGTAGGCGGCTCAGGAGAAGTCGCTGCCGGAGACTGAGCGTGATCGGAAGAGGATGGCGGTTGCGATTGAGTAGCGGGAGGAGGAATTAGGGTTTCGTTGCTCCGATTGGGATCGTTGTGGCTCTTATGAAGCTTTTTAAAAATGTGCTTCATCTTCTTCTCTTCTTCTTCTACTAGTTTCTTCCTCTCTCACACACACACTTTGCTTTCCCCCTTTTTGCTTTTTGCTCCTGTTCTGAGCAGGCTTTTCGCTCTGTTCTTGTTTATGCTATCCCTTTCTGTGTGAGTGTGAGGAAGTGGGAAAGATGAGAAAGAGGGACGAAGAAGCAATGGAAAACCCAGAATTCTTTCTGCAATTCTGCTCCTTGTTCTTCTTCCTTCTGAGGGTAATTAAGTCTGCAACAAGGGACAGCGACGTCAACAAAAGGGTTAAATATTTACACACTGTAGATTGTTTTGTGTTTTATTTCGGGATAATAATGCGTAATGCGACAGTCCCCAGGTGCGAGTGTGCTCACGCGCTACGCGGTTTTATTCATTTTATTGGTGAAAAACGAAAATGATGCCCGTATGACGTATCCGCGCGCCAATTCGTAATGCTGAGACTTCTTCAGCTCCGCCCAAATTCTACGCGCTTTCATTCTAGATAGGGGTTAAATTCATAGCTTCGTCGTCGTTGGTGGGTCTCGAAACGAGATCTTTTGAAGATACTTAGCTCTTCCATCTTCAAGGTACTGCTTTGATAGACATACCTAATTCCCTGCTGGCTTTGACAAATTGATTTTGGTTTTGCAGTGTTTTAATGTGGAATGAGGAGTCTAGAAAAGCCACAACCAATATAAGCTCTCAATTCCTAATTTCCTAGTAATAATAATCAAAGAAATCAGCTGGATACACCGGAGAAGTCATTGTCTCAATGAGAAATAAAACACACAATGCAATTATTCTTTGGGATAAACTACATGAAGATCAACCATCAGCACTCTCTTACATAAAGAAGGGTCCAGCGAGGAGGAAAAGGATTAACATATAGACCAATGGGTATTTATTTTCTTCAGGGGCTGTTAAGTCTTTCAGATATATGTGACAATGACACAAATGACAGAACATCTTAGGGCTCGAAAACCATGCTCTCAGCCTCCTTCCTGACTGATTCAAACAGCACCGAGGAAAGGTATCGCTCTCCGAAGCTTGGAAAGACCACCTGCGAAACAAACGGGGTGCGTTTAGGCAATGATTTAAGTTGAATTACAGAGAACCAGTGAGAGCGAAGACTAAATTTGAAGCCACATCTTCTTTACAGTTCACTTCAGGTGCATAAGGTGTTAGGCACATGATAGAATACTTACTACGAACAGTTTTCCTTCATTTTCTGGCCTCTTCGCTAGTTTGATGGCAGCGGCAGCGGCAGCACCAGATGATATGCCAGTCTGAAGTGCATAATCCAAATCAAATCATGTATAAAAGAACAGCAAGCCTTGATGACAGAGAAAATATCTGATAAATCAAGACAATATTTTTATGAAAACGTGTACTAAAAGCTTTACCAGCAAGCCTTCTTTCAGTGCAAGTTGTTTAGCCATTTCAATAGATTCGTCGCTGGATATCTACAATAATTAAGAACCAAAAAAGGCACTTATGTCAATGACATGAAGAACAATGGGCCTTGATAGCTGAATCACAGCAACCCCAACAATGAGTCTCGACCGCTAATTCAGGAGGCATGCAAATTGAATTGAGTACCAACTTTGTTTATCGGACTTATTTTATTATATAAATTGGTATACCAAGTAATAACATTTTTTTATAGTGAACCAAAACAGAAAAGATAGTAGCACATGAACTCAAGCCCATACACACCATCATCATACCAAATCAACATGGGTAGCCCCGTTTTACTACTTGCCCTAACAGAATTTGGGACCCTTCTACTATACAAGGAAAATTCTAATATTTTGCATCCCAACAGAGTATAGCCTGTCAGCAGCTATCGTGTCGTGCCTAGTAAGGCTGAAATGTGCAATTCACATTTAGAGGGGGAAAAAACTTAGCATCATGGCTAATGGCTGAATACAATCATAGTGCACAACAAGATAGAAAAGCGACCTATCTAGGAGAGAAGATCGAAGGCTTGCCTGAACAACTTCATCCAGTAAAGTGACATCCAAAACTCCAGGAATAAAACCAGCTCCAAGTCCCTGAATCTTATGTGGACCTGCAAACAGTTACACACTCCATTACTTACAATTCTACTACTTAATGTGATAATCTTATTACTTTTTCTTTGGCGCCAAAGAGTTTCAGAAATTGTTGACTCACCAGGCTTTCCTCCAGATAAGATAGCACTTTCCACTGGCTCAACACCATAGAGCTAGAAAGGGGAAGGGGAAAATTCAATCAAGCAATCAAAAGACAATAAAAGGATTACACAAAAATGATTCACAAATAAGCATTGCACATTTTTTCTCATTTGTTTTCATAATACCCACCTTAACATCAGGGTTCTGCTCTTTGAGATATCTACCTGCACCACTCACAGTGCCACCAGTTCCAATCCCAGAGATCAAAGCATCAATTTTCCCACATGTGCCTTTCCATATCTCAGGTCCCGTTGTTTCGTAGTGGACCTAATAAGTGAACAACACCCACAAGAATTAATAATTTGGTCACACCATCAATCAACATGGACATAATACAGCAGCAAAAATCTCTACCTTTGGATTGGCTGGGTTTTCAAACTGCTGTAGAATATACGAATTGGGAGTCTTTGCACGAATTTCCTCAGCCTTGTGAACAGCTCCTTTCATCCCCTTAGCTGGATCAGTCAGAACCAGTTCAGCACCAAAAGCTCGGAGAATTGTCCTCCGCTCAAGACTCATGGAGGCTGGCATTGTGATGACGAGCTTGTAGCCTTTTGCAGCAGCCATAAATGCCAAACCTATACCAGTGTTTCCACTGGTAGGCTCAATGAGAACACTCTGTTGAAGTTGCAACACAAAAATATCAACACTGAGATGAATGTAAAGTCACTTTCTCTTATTACATTTTTTTTAATTTGATAGCCACAGATTCAAAAGAAACAAATTTAATTTGACTATGTAAAGCAGATAAACAAACCTCTCCAGGCTTGATCAGACCCTGCTCTTCTGCATCAGTAATCATACTGTATCCAATCCTGCAGAGAGTAGATGGAACTTTTCAGAACAAAACACCAATCTTTCCTTAATATGATCACACTGTTAATGGTAACAAATTACCATTAAACAGACAAAACACCCAATTGTGATGAATGCAATTACCTGTCCTTGACACTAGAGCAAGGTTCCATCATCTCCAACTTTGCAGCAATACGAGCAACACAACCGTCCACAACATTATTGAGATACACCAAAGGTGTGTTACCAATTAACTGTTTACAGAAAAAAACATATGAACAGTAAACAAAGTTAGAATTCAGAAACAAGTTTAAAATGATCAGATCCACTACTCAGAAAGTAGATGGTGGAAAGCTTACTTCAGTAACATCCTTTGCAATGAAAGCCTTGCCCTCCATCTTAAGTGAAAAAACTGCATCAGCAAAGCATCAGGGAAAGATCATACAAGTTATTTAGCAGTAAGATTGCCAGTAAGAAAATACTGTATTTAGCATTTTCATAGATAGACTAATCCAAAATCAGTAGCCAAAAACTCAAGTTGATAACAGCTAGCCCTAAAACTAGAGTGATCAACAAAAATATCCATACTGTCTTACTTTACATCCAAAATCAAATGAAAAAAACCCAAAGTTAGTTACGATCCAGATTGACAACAGTTTGCATCAAGCATCGGACTCCGATTAAATACAGAGCAACCGGCAAATTTCACTTGTTTCAAAAAAGGATCACTGACACAGAAGCACAAACCAAACAAATCACGTTTCCGAACTCAACGCCTTCTCAGTTCAAAATCCTTGATTTACACCTAAGAATGCACTCAAAACTTGAAAATAGGGTTTCAGAATAGCTCATCCGATTACTGGCCATTGAACCTCATACTTCTACTACATATCAACAATCAAATACGGAGAGAGGTTTCGAGTTTAAAGTTTAAGTAGAATCGGCATGGACTGACGAAGAAAGAAAGTTCATTGTGCAGATAGAAGAGGAATCGAGCTTAGATGGGAGAAGAAGAAGAAGCAATAGCTTACCAGCGAACCTCGAATCTGCGGATGGCCAATAGAAAGGGTGGGAAATGGAATTTGAGGGGATTTGGAAATGAACGCTCTCGACTCTCGAGTCTCCATATAAATACAACCGATAAAATCATAAAAAAATCTATATCATTAATTATAAAGGATAATTACAGGAAATAACGTCCAATTTAGAGTTGTCAAGTTTAAAAGATAAGTCTGTCATGCTATGCGGTTGCTTGTAGCACGCCAATTGCACCTCTGTTAAGGGGATACTGTTGTATGGATCTATTATTTTGATGAATATTATTTTGTTCATTAAGGGTACGTTCGGAGGATAAGGTAAGCTACCGATAAGTTAAATGATACCGATACTGACTTAAGGTTAATAAGTTTAAATCATATTGATGCTGGATGTAGGGTTGTCCAACGGGTCATCCTCACCTCTGATTATACTAATCTAAAAAGCTTAACCATTTGACTAAATAATCACAAGTTAAAATAATATTTTTCAAGTCAGGTTACGACTCGACCCGTTTGATCAGGTCAAATGGATTTTACGGGTCAAACGGGTCAACTTACGTGTCGGGTCACGGGTTGGCCCGTTTGACCCAATTATGTAATTGTACTTAACGATGTCGTTTTTCGCACATTAAAAAAACTTGTAGTTGTGCAATACTATTTTTCTAACATTCAATACAATAAAGTTATCGAAATGTGTCTCACCGAGCAAAATAAAATAAACTACTAACATTCAAAGTCCAAACAAAAAACTAAAAGTAAATTTATTTATTTTTGTAATTTTACGGGTTGATCCGTAACCCGACCCATAAATGGAAATTATATGACCCATGACCTGACCGTAAATTACGAGTCGAGTCAGTCCGGGTTACGAGCGACCCGGACCGTTGGACAACCCTGGATGAAAGTGAGTGTTCGGTAGGAAGGTTTGCTATTTTTTAGGTGCTTATAAGTAACAAGATGTTTATTTGGACATTTAAGTATCTAAAATTTTAAATTGCCGAACATTTGTCGAATGCTTGTATCATTTAGCTTATTCTACAAGTAAGTTACTTATTTCAAGTTTTCCGAATGCACCGTAAACCGAGGGAGATACATATGATATCATAACTAGATTTGCGATTAGATGAGAAATCCTTTTTATGGTGTAAAATGAGAATGATTGGGAGTCGTTAGATCCAGAAATCTAAGGCTAGGATTAGACGTGTATCTCTTAGCCTCTTTAATAACTAAAGGGGTTTTTCGTCTTTCTGCAATTCTCACGTCATTCTCTTCTTACGTTTTTTTTTTGCCCGATCAAGAATCGTTTTTCCTCCTTTATCACCTCCATCGCTCCTACCATTCAAGGCTACTCCTTCAATTCTCTCTAACCGATGGATTTAGGTACGTTTTCTTTAGGGTTTACATCAACATTGTGTTGCATAGCTTGAATTTGTGTTCGAATTTCCCATCTTTATTCGATGTTTCAACCTCATATGAATCTAGGATGTTGTATGTAAAAATTATGTTCTACAGGCTATAGCTTGTTTATGAGGTGAGAAGAATCATAGAATTGATTAAAAAAAGTGTAACCTAATGATTGTTTATATCTTTTATATAATTTAACATTTTCGATTGAATAGCGATGTCGAAATTGTATGCTTGTCTGGTTGTCCACCATGTTTTCGACAAAGGGTTTGCTATACTTTAAGAGTGAAAGTACTTTTTGAGTGAAAGTAGTAGTTTTTTGTCTTGAAATACGTGAAATATAGTGTATTTGCACATTTTTCGAGAGAAAAAAAGGATACTTTCATGTAAAAAGTACTTTTGGGGTTCAAAGTGTAGCATGGCCAAAATGTCTCATCACACATGTCTTAATTTAAATGAACCGCTTTGGGGTTTTCAATAAACCTTACCTTGAAAATATATGAACCATAATGACATTCTTTGTAAACCAAAAGAAAAATCGTATTTTCACATTTGTAGTACTCATTATGTGTTTTTTGTTGCTTCAAACATAGCTTTACGTTTTTTTGCAGGTTGTTCATCAAGTTCGGGTCATTCTAACATGTCTCATTCAGATAGTGATGCTAATATTAGTAGAGTCTATTTTCTAGTTATGATTTAATTAATTTCCTAAAAATCAGTCAAGTCAGTTTGCTATTTTCTAGAGCATTAGGCAAGTTAGTGGATTAGTGTTGTGTGGTTAGTGGCTACGTGCAGCCAATGCTTGTTTCTCTATTTAAGTTCTCCTTCAGTCAGTTGTAAAAAGACGTTGATTAATAGAGTCAGAAAACTGGGAGTTTTCTTGCACAATTCCTCTATGTGAGTTTTCTTGCATTGAGTGGTCTTCCTCAGGCAATTGCTTGAGTGGTATTTATCATTTGGTATCAGAGTTGTTCGATTCAAATGGCGATGACACGTTCTTCCGCTTTTGATCCAAAGGATCCACCCCTACCTCCTTCCCTTCCACCACAACTACTTTCCCCACCAACAACAACAATTTCTTGGGAGGGTGCGAGGCAACTGACCTGTGAGCAAGGATTCTGCCTCAGAGTTTGGAACATCAATCTCCAACTCAGATGCAAAACCTCCCTTTCCATAGTATTGAAGTTTCCTGAAGAGTCTACGACCAATTATGTGGGTGCAGTCACCTAGATGAATTAAAGTAGCCTCTGTTTTTGCCTTGAGGACAAGACAAAATTTAGGGGGATGCATTGATACGATCCTACTGGTCAACAGATTTCTAGAAATTAGGATTTAATTGTTTTTCTTATTTTGAATGTTATTTCCTACTTGTTCCTTAATTTTCTTAGTAGGTTAGAAGTTACTGCACTATCTCTTAGTGGGTTAGTGGTCAGTTATTTCTTAGAATTAGTTATTTTATTTCCTTTAAATAGGCTGGAATTCTCTTGTTTAGGCCGACTTGATTATTGTATTGAAATATCAAAAGCGTTAAGATATTCTCTTGACTATTTTCCTCTTGGTGAGATGCTTGCCTAGAGTGGTTTCCCCAAGTGAGATTCTCCTTGAGTGAGATGCTATGCCCAAAAGTCTCTCTTAAATTGCCCGGCTTCGTCATCACAGAAGACTTTTACCCATTCTCCTTGGGCGGAGCGGACGTAGTCTTGGGAATTAAGTGGCTTTCATCCTTGAAAACTGTCTTAGCTAATTGGAATGACATGTTCCTGATTTTCAAGTACAACGGGAAGAAATATAAGCGCATCAAGTGCATTATATTCGAAAGAATTGAAACTAGTAAATATGACTTCATTAACCTTTTGTTGTGGGGGATTGAATTTGCCTTTACCTAGCATCTTGAGCATTTTTGCTTCGAATTTCACTCCTTTGAGAATCTTCACCAATATTGGTTTCTTGTAATATACCTAACCAAACAACCATAAAACCAGTCACAACAAACATTTATGAAGAGGCAAAAAAATCAACAAGCATTTTCAAAGAAAAGAAAGTAATAAAATCTCATTTTCAAAATGAGAGTTTCTACATATGGTGAAGTTAAACAACATTCAGATCTCAAATGACACTTGCTTCAAAGTGATAAGATCTAAGACATCCAATCAAAGGAGTGCAATGAAATGACAAGACAATTCTAACAAAAATCTCAAAACAAATAGAGTAGAAACAACTAAAAGCACAAATTTTACAATGCATCTCAACAAATATCCTGAACCAAACACATTCATTTGCACAATTTTTGCATTCTGTTATATATGAACTAAGTTACACAAATTCATGAACCATCACGTCGAAGATAATGAATCAAAAGATTAAACTTCATGAACCGTACATTTGAACCTACAAGCTTTTTATCGTTTACACAATAAACCTACAAGTGATTTTTTGTTTTTATGAACCATCAAACAAAGTACAGGAACCATCGAGCCATCAATTTTAACACAATACCAACAAGAGCCATCACGTCAAAAAGAAATGCCAGAAAGATTAACATTTAGCTACCATTTAGTGGCATAAATAACTAGGAGTCTATAAGACTGTAGCTAGTGCCAAGACCAAAAAACCAAAATCAATAGAAACTGAGTGTTTGAATGGACTTGCACTGACATGATTCCTGATATTCAAAATTACCACCTACACACCATCTAATTCTAGTTTTTCGCCTAACTCCATCTAATCCCTTCCACATATGTCTGTCAAATTCATCGATCTACAGAAGAAAAATATGATAACAAAATTATCAATACTGGATGACGATCACTTGAGCAAAAAAAGGGAGTGAGAGATAGGGGAAACTATAAGGAGTGAGATCCTGGATCAAATTAGCGCGTGTGCGACTGCGAGCAAACGACGAGGCGAGCGTGACTGCTGCGAGCGGACGGCGACTGATGATCGGAAGGGTGTGAGAGGGAAGGAAGAGCGAAATCTTGGAAATTGTGAGAGGGAAGGGTGCCCGACGTTTTTAGGGATGAGGTTGTTTTTGTCTTTTTTGGAAAAAAAGTATTATATTTACAGTTTTACTACTATCTCCCTATATATTTTTTTCCTCTGTTCCTTATTTCCTCATTTTGATCTCGACCGTAGATCTAAAGGATCTAACGGTTCTCCTATATTCTTATTTTATACCATAGTGGATATAATCACTGAAACCAAACTCTATCTATGTATTAAAGTGGATGTTGAAATAATAATCAAAACAATGCGTGTTAACTTCTGGATGAATCACAACATTCATCTTTTTTAAATTCAATTTAATTTAACACTTATCTTTTCTATCATAATAATTATGTATGGGTTAATTTTGGAACATTAATAGGGTCCGAAAGATATTTGTACCTTATTTTATCATCTCACTCCCTCTTAATGATATAAAATTTTAAAATTATGTCAAAAGATTGATAAACTCTAATTTAAGTAATTGAAATTTTTCAATTGGTTGATAAATATATCATACAATGTCTTATCAAATTCCCGCATATATATAAATGTACATGGGTAAATCTCATCATAGTGGCATGAGTTGTAGAGTTCGTTGCTCTTTGCATTACATATTTCTCTTCTCGTTTCAATTCAACTCGTCCCTTCTTCTCTTTGATCATGAAGATAGATCAACTAGCTAGGTATCAATATCTTCGATGCCTTCATCCCTACTCTAATCCAATAACCGAAACTCAAACCCAGACCCGCCATTCCCAATCGCCATGTCATTCTAGAGTCCCTCGAAGTTCTAGAAAACCACAATCTGACACACTTCTACAACAAGACCTTGGTCAAATCCAGTGTCGAAAAGGGCCTTAACCGTCTCACGATCCCGCATAACCTAATCATAACAACCTTCCTAACCAGTCAAAAAGAGCATAAACTTCAAATGCGAACAAAGCTTAATGTCAAAGTAATCGTCCCTTCACTAGTTAATTGTCCGTACCATGTCCGGGATACAACCAATAATATGTTGTATACTACTCCAAAACTATGATACTATTTAATTAATCCAATATCACGATTTGATGTTAAGCATAAATTTTAAATAGTTAAATTTTAAATAATATTAATTAAATAAAATATTAGGTAAAGTAATAGTATTTTATTCAATAGATAAGATTTGCCTAAATGAAAACTGAATTCATATTATACATAATATTATATAAAATAGATATCAGTGATTTATTCATACTTTAACGTTAACATATATCGATGGAATCACTATAAAATTGAGATCATAAATATTACTTTGATATGAATATATCTGTTTGGATAAGATAAAGATGTTTATACTTTCTATTTTAAAATAAATATGAAATATATTATTTACATATATATATATGGATAAGATTAAAATACTTATGTTTTATACTATAAAATAAATAAGAATATTTTGTTATGAAATATAAGTAGTTTAATATTAAGCAAAACCAAAGTTAATATGAGAGCTCGAAAATAGACAACTTTAATATACAATATACATTTATTATTTTGATGGATTATGGAAAGATATATTCATTCGATATATTAATATATAGGAATTAGATAGAGATACATGAAATTTTTTAGTTGTAAAACTAATAAGGATATAGAATTATTAAAGTATTTATATAATTGATTTATAATTAATGTAATGGGAAGTGAGATCAAAATTAATGTAGAGACTCGAAAGTTCACAATTTTAATATATAGTATAGATGAAGGAGTATACCATTGAAATTCTATCTAATAAAGTTTTTTCAAGATATAATTAACTCTTACTCAAAAAATATTCTATTTTAAAAATTAGTATGGTTCAATACCATAGTCATACCCAAGAGTTTTGTTATTTAAAAATGTAACGTTTAGTTAATTGATAAACATCTACTGTTGAGCAAAATTTTACACAACATTGCAAAACATTTTTAAATTATTTTTAATTAATTTGACACTCTTTTTTGATTGTTTTGATTAAAAGCATATTGATACAAATATTTAATGGTTTTTATGATTTGGGTTGCAGCCAAATTTATGAGTTACCTACGTATTTATTTTCTAGAGAATCAAACCTTACATAGTTCAGCTTGTTTTTATTTATTTATTTTTGTTTTTATGTTTATGTTTGATATTCGCACATCAACGGAATGCATCCAAACCTACCTTCTAGGAAGGGTTGCTCAGACTCAAACCAACAATCAATTGTGCGACGTGAATAAGATTAAACTCACCTTCAAACATATGCCTTAGAAGTTTATGTATATTTTCTTAATTTGATTTAGTTTAGTTTGTAACTGAATATGACATATTTATATTTCATTTCGAATTTCCTTAGTATCCATTTATATGATATGGAATGAAGTCAAACGTAGTTCTAGGACATGAACTTATTTTAATTCGGTGTGTGTCACTGAATTCGAGACCTAATTGGATTTACTTCAAATTTCCAGCGTACCCTTTCAAAAGGGATCAAGTCTACATAGTTCTCTTAACTTAAGATTTTGGTAAGGAGTTTGTTTTACACCTTCTAGGAAGGGTTGCCCAAATTCTCTCCAACTGTCTTTTTTTTTTTTGATAACGCATGGGATTAGGGTTGTCACAAGTACTATTTGGAGTCACCTAAAACATCTGCAAGAGATGAGAAGTGGTTACTAACCAGTTCTAAAGAGAAAAGGGCAGACCACCGCCCTAGAGTCTCGAACCCGAGACCTTATGGTACATGCATGAGTGTTCAACTAATGAACTGATGCGCCAAACACTCTCTCCAACTATCATTTGCATGTTGTTTTTATCTTAAAAGTAATGATTAAACCCAATATGTATATGTTTTATATCAGGTGTCCTAAATTCCTTTGAGGATCAAATTGGCATAATTCTTAAAAGGATGATCTTATTTTAGTGTTAACTTTACTATGTGAAAGTCAACTTAATTTTATGAGTCAAATCGATATTAAAGATTAATCGAGTTTTCAATATGTCTTAAAAGTGGAACGTTATATCGATCTTACTTCTAAAATAAAACAAGTACTAGTTATGACCCAGGCCTTGCCTGGGGCTTTTTTAAATTAAATTTAAAATATATTAGTTTATAAATTTTGTATATATATTATAAATTGAATAAATAATACAATGCCAACTTATTTGAATCTAAAAAGTATTGGTGAAAATTACAGCATTTAGAATCAATTAACTGGATAATTTTAGTAATATGAATAACATGTTACGATATACAATGCAATGCCAACTTATTTTTATTTTTTCTAAAACTTATCTTAATACTTTATTTTATTAAAAAATCAATATAGAAATAATGTGATCATCTAGGTGAATATCTAATTATAATCTATCAAATTAAATCTATATGGTGTAAATGGATGAAAATTCAATATATAATATGAATTGGTGGGATAAAAAATGATATACATTTATTTAAAATTTGTTGTGTAATTATACTCCACCCGAACTCAAAATTGACCAACATCAAACCTACCATACTAATAGTTTTAATCTCCCTATGTAATAGTTCAAACTTGTACACAATCCGAACTAAAAATGACCCACACATAGAGCCGACTCATAAATAGGTCTATTCTTCATATATAACAACCCAACCTTATAATCAGTCCGAACTCAAAATGACTAACTTATAGAACTGATCCTATTAACTGGTTTATTCTCCATACATATTACATAATGATCTAAGCACGTACTTAATAGGAATTCAAAATGACAAACTTACTGAATCAAATCCATCAAACCGCATGTAGTTAAGATTTAATTTTATGACCTTTGAATTTATGTCCATGATCACATAAGACAAGGGAGGTCCATTTTTATAAAATATGTTCTTTGTTGGGTAATTCATTGTAGTTATCAAAAATCCTGGTAGGAAAAAATCTTAAGATATTAAAAATTGGGTAATTTATCAAGTATATATAAGAAAATTGGATAACATATCAAGTAGATATATGAATTATTTTTTAAAAATATAATAAAATAAATAAATTCATGATTTTGTTTGGGCTTGAGGACATGGCGTAAATTTTAACAAAGACTTGGGTTCTATTTTATACTAAAATAGTAAAAGACTCATACCTTGTACGAATGTTATTTGATTAATTTTTACTCCGTTTATGAATTTACTATATTGATTAAAAATATTATCATAAAATTTAAATCCATTTTTATCATTTGGATTATAATATAATATCATTCTCGTATATCATCATATATTTATATGACATATATAAATACATTGTATATATATATTAGTTTTTTATACATACATTAAACATATACTTAAATGATAGATGAAGAATGAAATAATAATGCATTATCAAATTTTATTAAATTTTATACAAATCTATTGGTGTTTAGATTTAAATTGCATAAACTTATATAAATAAATCAATAGTTTTAATAAAAACTTAGACTAGTATAGTATTATATTAAAAAATATAGCGACATATTTAATAAAGATAAAAACATAAATTATCTTGTACATATGTTATTATGTTTTGAAAAATTAATTAAACAAAAAGTATATCAATATAATACAATAATATAAACTAATCATTATCTTAGTAAGAGATCTATCTTATATTTAATATATAATCAGTGTGTAATGTTACATATATATTTTGGGTAAATATATCATTTAATTTTTAATAATATTTGTATTAAGATTTCAATATGGATTATTATAGTAAAAAAAAATTTAATATATTATTTTAATTAAAAGAAGATATGGTATACATATAGTGTTAGAATTTCTTAATTAACATGGATGATTTTTAAAAAATATTACTGTAAAATTACGAAAGATTAACATAATTATAATATTTAAGTTTTAGGATAGATATGTTTGTTAATTAAGCATGTCTAATGATAAGATTGGGATTTACATATTAGGATAAAATTATCAATTAAATAACTCAAAATCTAAGATAGAACTAGTATTGTAATTAAATATGTACAAAAAAAAGACACTATATTGTGATAAACTAAGAATTAATAAGACAAAAACTTTTAGGATAACCTATATATTGATTAACTAGGTATAATGATAAGATATTAAGATTGAGATTTATATATTAGGATAAAATTCTTGATTAAAAAACTAAAAATATAAGGGCAGAATACATATACGGTCCCCCAAACTTGTAAAAAATGTTTAATTTTGTTCGATTAAACCCTTGTCAAGCGCCATGTGACACGTCAGCGCCACGACACTACCACGTCAGCGCTATGTCATTGACATGTCATCACCACGTCACAGCCACGTGGCATTGACATGTTGATGATGTGGCGATGATGTGGCACTGTTAAAAAACTATTTAATGAATTGATATATAATTTTTTTTATCCAACTCGTTCTATGAAACGCGCAATAATAGATTCAACTCATGCAATTATGTTTTTATAATATATTTTATCATTAAAATAAAAAATATTTTTGTATCATATAATATTACTTAATTAAAATATAATTTTATCATACTTTTAGTCGCACTACATTGGCGTTAACGTTTTTACCGAATAGAGTTAGGTTCCTCTTACATGATTGATTAGTAGGGTTGTCAAAACTTAATCAAACCTGCTAAGCCGACTTGAACCGACTGAGAATTTTTGGGGTTAAATCCCGAAAATTTGAACTTAAAACCGAAATGAACCAAACTTGTTTTAACCCGAACCCAAATGGATTGAAATCCGAAACCTGTTGGGTTGACCGATATAATATATTTAAATAATTTTAAAAATTATAATATAGTGTATTATTAATATAAATAAATATCAATAATATTTTCTTATTAAATATAATATAATTTCTTATAAGTTATTATTATTTATTATTAAATATAGTTATTTTATTATTAAATACTGCTTTAAAAATATTTTAGTCGCACAAAATAGTCGTGTATTACACGCGCTATGCCATGTGACTATGTGAGCAATAGGGGTCTAATCGAACAAAATTTTGTAAGTTAGGGGGTCTAATACAACATTTTTTAGTTGAGGGGTCTGGTTGAAAAAAAAATTCCAAGTTCGGGGGGCCGCACATGTATTCTGCCAAAATATAAGATAGAACTAATATTGTAATTAAATATGTAAAGTATTAAGATAATATATTATGATATACCGGAGTAGTATTTTTTTAATAAGAGGGTGATGTAACGCAACATAATTTCAGAATTTACTTCCCCTTTAATATATAACTAGCAGATAACCCGTACCTTGTACGGGGGTGTTATTTATTTATTGATTTGTGTATAAATTTACTATAACAATTACAAATATTATCACATGTGTACTTTGTTTTAAAATGACACTTATTTTTTAGACTTTCAAATGACATAATTCTTATATATCATCATATATATAAATAAATGTTATTTATATACTTAATTTTTTATACATACATAAAAATGTATTTAAATAATTGAGAAAGAATAAAATAAGATAAGATGCATTATCATAATTTATTAGCAATTGATACAAATCTTTTGACATTTAAATTAAATTACGTAAACTAACGTATATACTGAAATCAATAAGTTTAAATAAAAACTCGGATTAATATATTATAATACTAAAGATATAGATGATATTTATTAAGTTAAATAGAAAACCAAATATCTCGTATATATGTTACTGTTCTTTGAAAAATTAATCAAATAATAAATATATAAATATGTAATGAAAATGTTAACGAACTATTATTTTAATTAAGAAATCCATCTTTTTTTCCCTCAAGTGTAACCAATATGCAATATTAGTGATATATACGGTAAATATAACATCTACTTTTTTACTGATATTTTAATATGATATGATAGTAAAAATGTATTTAATATATTATTTTAATAGAATGAATATTTGTCTTAAATATAGTGGTAGAATTTGCTACCATTGATTATTTAAAAAAAAACATAATAAAATTACGAAAACTAATTTAAATTTAATATGATATTTGATTAAATGGGTAAAATATTATGATTTTGATTTATAGATTAAGACCAAAAAAATATTTTTTTTAATAAAAGGTTTATATTTTTTTAGATAAAATATAAATGTTTATGTGTACAATGATAAGATAGAGATTTATATGTTTTGATAAACTTATAATTAAATAACATAAATTTCAAGATAGAACTAATCTTAATTAAGTATGTATAAGATTATGATAAAATCAAGATTTTATAAGGTAGATCTTTTAAAAGAAGGGGTGATATGGCGCAATAATGAGACAGAATTTGTTTTCGCTTTAGTATATAGTACCGTAGATAACAGATAGATTATAGTAAAGGGTCCTTATCATAGTAGCTGGTCCTTGCGTGGCCTCTTTATTTTACATGTATACACATATGTCTTTGTATATTCTTTTGGGTCTACATGTGACATATCCATTATTAGTTAACAGTTGCACGCATCCTCAATTTCTAGTCAATTGTTAATTACAATAACTTGTGATTAGGGCGTTGACCACTTATTAGCACCGGATTGAATACTACCACTAGGGTCAGTTTTAGTAACCCCGTTTTGTACAGAAGGCCAATGTTAAAGAAGGGGCCCCGATATAGAATCAAGTGGTACTAAAATTAATCAAGATCATTCCAATTAGTATATGTTAATCTAAATTATTATCCCTCTTTGACCTCGATCATGCAAGGTTTCAATTATGTGTGTATACGTACAGGTGTTATATCCATATTAAAATATTAATCGGCAGTATTCATTAAGAATCCGTGATCAAATAGTTGGCATCCACATGTGCTTACGACCCCAACTCTAATCTTATCCATGAACGATGACGTTAAGGGCAAAAAACTAGTATGGAGATCAAGCCAATCACAAATCATAGATAACATAAGACCCAAAAACAATTATTCTTAGATCAACTATGAACATCTACGTGATGTAGTGGTAAGAAAGTAATTATCTTGACTTTTTGCGCATATAAATAAATAGATCTCCTCACGTGGCTTTCTCAAAGGCGGTTTGCTCGTATCAATAAACTCTCCGTGGCTGATCTTGGTGGATCACTGGCTGATCTTGGTGGATCACTAAGATCATCATTCTTCTTCCATCCATTAGCTAGTAAACTTCATTTTAGTCTCATCTAACAGTCATTTATTATGACGTGGGCCGAGAAAGACCATGGTTTGAATTTTACCCAATAACGTGATTTGCCACTGTGTACATGTCTGTTGGGACAGTGTTAAGGACGTTAGTCACTAACACTGAATCAACAATCTTCATCCCTAGTTTTGATAATGACAAAATCTAAGAAAACTAATGTGTTTGTCCAAGTGTTACTCCGAGGAACGCTTCCAAGGACGCTCATCATGTGAAAAGGACAACAAGTCATGAATGTCGTCTCTAGATCATAGGGACATCCAGGACTTCTACGATCAAATGAAGAGGAACGAGTTTAGTGCGAGATAGGGAAACCATCCCTAAAGAAAAGGAAACAGACACTCAAATTTCCAACGTTCAAATTCAAACAAAGTCAAGGATGTTCGACAAGATAACATCATGGATTCATGGGCGACCATAGTCCTCAAAAGCTTTAGGTGTCAGAGACAAAGAGCATAAAACCAAAGATGTCACTTTCCCAGACTCATCCCAAGAACCATGTGGAAGCTCCCCAACAAAAGTAAGGTTGGCTTTCGGATGAAGACAAGATGTACAACGTTAGAGAAAGCGACAACATCTGAAGCTGTCTCTGAGGACGCCAGAAGGGCAAAAGGATCCTAGGAAAGACACCTTTTCACATTCACTATTACCAAGAGCTCAAACATCAAGCTAGGGCTAGAACGGATTGTACTAGTAAACTATAAGGACGAACACTTGTAGTTTAGAGAATTTTGTGATCCTTCTGTGTAATAGCTGTAGGGACTCTCAGTAATATAAGGAAGTCATTCAAAAATCCTCCATAAGAGATAGAGGTTTATCCACTAATACTAGTTGGTTAAAAGTGGGGTTCCTCTAGATATACTTGCGTCCCCAGTCTTACGTATTTCCTGCACATTATTTTGCCAACTTTCTGCTGCCAAGGACGTCGTCCCTAAAAGGCGTCCTTATCCGTTCTAACGAATTTTGATCCAACAATTGGTATCGGAGCAGGAACACCCTAAATTTTGTCGTTAGCCTACATGAATCATGTCAAGCATGGAAGAAGTTCGCAACAACAACAACAATCCCCTACATCTAGTGGAAGGATGCTATGATCGTTGGAGACAAAGGATGAGCCACTAGATTGGAAGTGTGGACTACCAATGTTGGGTAGTTATCAAGAAAGGAGACTTTAAGATTCCTCAAGACAAAATTTACAAGGAGGATAAATGGGGTCCAAATGAATGGAAGCTCATGGAGACCTACTCTAAAGTCAACGTCCTTCTACAGAACGACATGTGCGAACAAGACGCCACTAGGGCTGGAAACCTAAGAATGACAAAGGAGATGTGGGACGTTATTGAAAAATTCCATGTTGGGACTATTGACATGAAAGAGGACCACTAGATGAATGCCATGAGGGAGCAAGGCGAATTCATTCAGAGTTATGCCTTTCGCTTTGAGGCCCTTTGCAACAAGCTCACTCAACTCAGAATTTCATCAGTTGAGATATCTGACAAGATGAAAGTCCAATAAGTCATCCATGGACTCATGGGTGAGTGGTACGTTGACTTGAGTTCCTTCAAGAAGAACTTGTACAACAAATCTCTTCCCATGAGTGAAATTTTTGGGATATTAAGAGCATACGAAGTGTGAATGGAGAAAGACAAGACTTCTAAAAGGAGAAGGGGATCGCTTTGAAGATTGAGGTATCCCTCAAGAAGAGTAAGTTGTCAAAAATTGAACTCTCGTCCTCAAAGGATGATGAAGAGGATGATGATGATCTTATACTGATCACCAAAGTCGTCTGCATCATGTACAAGAAAGGGAAGTTCAATAAGAAGAACTTCTCCATAGACAAGAACCACTCTAAAATCTCAGATCATGAGTTAAGGGACATTACATGGTTCAAGTGCAACAAAAAGGGACACTTTGCTAATAACTGCAACTCTGGAAGCAGTTCAAGTCAAGGGAAAGGGAAGGTCTATGTCACTGCTTAGGACTACCTTGAGGATGATCCCGAATTAAGGACCAACCTTAATAATTGTTTGATGAACATTGGAGATAACTCAAAGGATTCCGATGAAGAGGTGACCATTGACTCTATCATTAAGTCCCTTGCAAAATATTCTAGTTTTGATCTTATGAAACTATTGATTAGATACTTAAAGATAGTATCAAGCTGCAAGAAAGAATTGATGGTCATGATGAGAACCTTGTTGCTTGCAATGAAGAAAAATTATGTGACATGTGTCCTAGACTGTCTGATAAGATTGACATAACTTATGAGCTGAATGACACCCAAAAATCTGAAATTGCATGCTTAAAAACTAAGATAGATAAGCTTAAGAAGGAATTGAGTAAGGACGAGCGTCCTTCTACATAAGCGAACAAACTAATTGTGTTCGTTCCTGCTAGGAAGGGACTCTACTTTGAGTCAGTTCCAAATGTTGTTGACTCTTTGCCTAGTGATTTTAAAGCGTGTAAGCCATCTAAACTGACTCAAAAAAAAAAAAAAAAAACAAGATATTAGAAGAAAGATCTAGAGTCATTGAGAGTGGTAAGATTGGTGAAAAGGACTACTATATGACTCAGGCAAAGTCGTTGTCCCCAAATCAAAGATAATAACCCAAACAAGACAAGCAAAGTATGGCAAGTAAGTAAGGGGTCGAGCCCAAGAGAATCAGTTTCTTATGTTGATTTTAGTTCGGTCATGCAAACAAAGCAAAAGGGGGGTTTTGAAAAGAGGTTTTCAATCAATATTAGCATGCCGAGTTTATCCAATCAATTCCACTTTACTAATTCATCGATCATCAATTCATCCACATCTTTATATTCCTAGGTTAATTCCAATCTTTATCTTAATTATTCACTAGTCCACGGTCCTAGCAAAACTATGATATGAACAAGGACGCTTAATTCAAATCATGCAATGAACACAAGGATAGATAGAAACTTGAATCATGTAATCAAGCTACGAGTCTCATGCACAGATCAACCATTGACACTCTTCCCTAATCTAGTCCACGGTCCTAGAATAGAGTTGTTTCGAGAATAGGAAAGATGCATAGGCAACACCCAATCCTAATTAAAACAATAGATCTAAGCCAATTAGACAAGTTGATCAGGCTCATATAATCAAACAAAGATTATGGGATGAAGCACATGAGTATCAATAAAGACCTAAGGATAATAAAGTTACCAGAATTTCATGACTTCATAATAATGCTTTCTTGATTGAATAAACTCCAAAAGAGATTAGTTCTCCATTACAAAGAAAGCAAGAATACTAATGTTGATGACTGTCAAGATACCCAAATCCTAAGGCAGACTTCTCTTTATATAGACCCAAGGAACAGGCTCCCCGAGATATACAAGGAAAGAGGCAAAAGATAGAAAAGAAAACAAGATAGAAAAATCTCGCTCGGCTAAGATCCGGACACCATAGCGCCCGTGGTGTATCAGCATTTGTGTTCTTCAAGTCGGCTTCTACCGTGGTTGCAGCCAAGGTGGCGCACCTGCGGCCTTCTCAAGAATGAATCGTCGTTTCCTCTTCTTCACTACGACCGCGGCTTGGACAAGGTGGCACACCGCATGTAACACCCCGATACTTTATAAGGGATTGAAGTGCTCTTCATGCCAACAAGAGCTCTTCCTTTTCATGGTTTGAGTGGTTAAAATAACTATGAAGTTAATTAAGCATGCTAGGGTGAGAGTAGTACCAGGATGGGTGACCTCTTGGGAAGTTCTTGGGTTGGCATGGGATAACGCTTCTAAGGTCTCGGACCTTACAAATGGTATCAGAGCCGACTCTGGGTTACGAGTTGGCTTCTCTAGAGGGCGGTCACTCGACCCAGGGGCAGGCCTTGGGCCTTGGCGAGGTCGTCAAGTGCTTAAGTGGGGGACATTGTAACACCCCGATAATTTATAAGAGATTGAGGTGCTCCTCATGCCAAGAAGAGCTCTTCCTTTTCATGGTTCGAGTGGTCAAAAGAACTATGAAGTTAAGCGTGCTAGGAAGAGAGTAGTACCTTGATGGGTGACCTCTTGAGAAGTTCTTGGGTTGGCATGGGATAACGCTTCTACGGCCTCGGGTCTTACACCGCACTTGCGGATCTTGGACAGTGGCGAACTTCTCTTGAAACTTAGCCCGGAAAACTCTCGCATCTTCAAATCTTGTGTCTTCGGTCTTCATATTACAATAACGCTCATACTCTAACCCAAACACAATCACTAAAGCCCTAAAATACAAGAGTTAACACATACAAACTAAAGCGTATCACTATACCAACTCAAAGAGCCACAAAGTTTATGTCAAAATCGCTTAAGGACAAGGCGTTAAAATTCCTAACCAAGAACAAATGAAGAAAAATAGGATTTCGAGGCCGCACCCTGCGTACTACCTAGGGAACTACTATAGGACGCGTTAAGATCCAAATTTCCTACTTGACCATTTGTCTTTCTAAGTTAAGAGTAATATCTAACCCATAACTTGCTTGTTTGGTTGAAGTTTCTTTGGATTAAAGCATGATTCTTTAGGTTATTAATCTTGATTATAAGATTGAGCGTGCATAAGAAGCTGAAATTTTGAATTGTTTATGAGGTTCTAGACATATAAACCTTGTGAGATTTTTTTGAGCCTTTTATTGTATATTTGCATTTTTTTCTTGAGTGTATCACTTTGATTGTCTAGCTTTAGAACTTGCGTTTAGACTCTTTATCAAGACTACATTATATGATTTAAATGCATGACATTAAGATGATTGAGGCATGTTCATTAGCTCATATTATCCTTATCTACCTTGCATTACTCCTTGTTTTGATAACCCCTATTTTTGAGCTTATTAGCCTTATTTTGTAGCTCCACAAAAATGATTCCTAGCCGATAAGACCTTGACCCATCCGGGAATTAGGAATTCAGCTAGAGTTGTTATTGTGATATTACAGGGATGAACTGAAAGAAGAAAAGGAAGAACGATGTTTTGAAAAAAAGAAAGATAAGGAGTTGAAAAAGGAAAAAAAAAATCTCAAGCAAGAAAAAAAAAGAAGAAAAAAATATGAAAGAATGAGCGAAAGAGCTGAAAGAAAAGTGATGAGAAGAAGGCGAAATTAGTGGTGGAAGTATGAAGTATGAAGTTGATAGTGATTTTTTGTAATTTGGGTTTTTGCTAGCACTAGTTCCCGGATTTTTAACACAACAGGACCAAATATTTCCCTACCTACTTCTTTATACCTTGACCCCATTACAACCCTTAATAAGTCCTCATAATTTTCATTATGTGTTTATTCATTCGTAGTCTAGCTTTAAAAGTTAATTTTGCACATCCCTTAAACACTTGAGTGAGAGTACAAAACACATTACCTTAATTGATAAGATCTAAAATGGATAAATGATTTGATTTTGAAAGCTTCTCATACATGTGTGCAATGATGTCTTGGTCAAGGTTTAATTTATTGATGAAATGTGGATTGCTATTGAGATGGATGCTTAACTTGCTAGTTGCATGTGGTGTGACTTTGATTTTATTTCTTGCTTGAGGACAAACAAGGTTCAAGCTTGGGGGAATTTGATAGAGCATATAGGTTGTAGTATTTAAGGCATGTTTTGATTAGTTTTTCATGCATTTTTAGGTAGATTTTCCTTTATTTTGTAGTTTAGCTTTAGTGTTGGAAGATTCGGAATCTACACTTGTTTTGTTGTTATTTGCAAATATGTTGATTGAGTGTCGGATCCATGGTGATGGTGGTCTTGGAGGTGAGCTTAAAGGTGCCGAAGAGTGTGCAAGGATGGAAGTTAAAGAAGAAATCAAGTGCAAGAAGTTATGAAGAGTTCGGTGGAAAATGTCTAGAAACTCGGGCAAAGCAGTGAAAACTCCCCCGAGTTTTGGAGGAACATCCCGAGTCTTAGGTGCTGAGGCTCAGCCTTGAAAACTCGCCTTAATGCAGTCAAAACTCCCCCAAGTTTTGGGTGTTACCCCGAGTTTTGGCCCGTGTCGAGTTAGGACGAGATTTTATACGAGATCTTTTTGGACCTTTTGGGTTATGTTTTTATATATATTTTTGGAGACATTATTATATATAGATAGCCTTTAGTTCTATGTTAGATTATCTTGATTATCTTTGAATCTTGATATCTTGAGATCTTTGGTTATTGGAGGCTTAAGAAGAAGAAGAAACCTTTGGGAAACTTTGTAAGCTTTTCAATGTCTTTCAATAGAAAAAACTCGTTTGCTTGACTAGTTAATTGAAATTGTGAACGAAGTATTATTGTGAGGTTTGATTGTTCTTAATTTTTTTTGACTAGATTGTTTTCTCTGTGCTTAATTACTTAATTTCAGCCTAGGGTTTTATTAGCTTGATCACCAATATGATTTCTAGGATGAATTACAACTAGATCTTTCTAATTATCGGTTGGTGTTAATTAGATCAAAAGTAGAAGCTTTAATCAATTTAGGACTAGAAGGATTAATTGATTAAAGAGAACTCAATCGCATATCATTTGGATTTTTGGTTGCTCTGAATGTATGTTTCTATTGGCACTTGGTTTTTAATGTTGTTGTCAATGAACCAAAAACATTCCATTTACACAATTTTTACATTTTGTCAGATATGAACCGAGTGATTCAAATTCATGAATCATCACATTGAAGATAGTGAACAGAAATTAAACTCCACAAACCGTACATTTGAACTTACAAACATTTATCGTTTACACAATGCACCTACAAGTGATTATGTGTTTTCATGAATCATCAAACAAAATTCAGGAGCCATCATGCGATCAATTTTAACACAACAATAGCAAGAACCATCAAACCATCAAGCAAAGTGATTCTATGTTTTCATGAAGCATCAAGCCATCTACCTATGACTAAAACACAACAACAACAACCAAATTATGGGGATAAATTAAAGCTTACAGGATTTTGCCATTGAGATTGTGCAAACAGGAGGTGAAGGTGAGCGATCAGCGACGTCACCGGCGAGCGAAGGACGAACGACAATCAGAAGGGAGAGGAATTGAAAGGGAGAGCGATTCGAGCAACAACGAAAATGTCAGATTTGGCTAGGTTTTGTGTTTTTTAGGTTGAGGGCGTTTTTGTCTTTTTAGTAAGAATTACTATATTTACAATCTTGTCACCATCTCTCTCTATTTTTTCCCTATTTCCTGATTTCTTCCTTTTAATTTCTACCGTAGATCCGTAGGATCTAACAGTTCTCATATAATCTTATTTTACATTATAGTGGATATAATCAGTAGAACCCTACTCATTTCATATAAATGTCTTGTAAGTTATATAAAGTTTATATATTTCATGAAACTACATACTCTCAATTTGTATGGTAAAATACTACCCTTTTTTAAATTATGAAAATCACATATAATTTCAAAATATTTTCCACCATTTTTATTTCTATAAAAAGTATACAAAATTGAATGTTTTATAAAAAAGTTTGTATTTTAAGAGAGTTTTTTAGGGTATTAATTAACAAAATTGACTTTTCCAAATGAAAATAACATGTATTTAAAAAAATATTCTGTCATAAAATGTGTGTAAGTAATTAAATTTTGTAAATTTTTCTTACCTAACATATACGATTAGGTGTTTTTTTTCCAAGTTATAAAAATCACCTAAATAAAAAGTATGTGTATTAACTATTAAGTGATGCTTGTTATTGTTATTAAATAAGTTATGAAATAGATTAGATAGTTAAAAAAACTAAAATTATGGTATATTTATTAAATTAAACCAAATAATGTAGCTACATTTTAAATATTGTTAACATTTTAAAAAATACTTCGAGCTTACCACGTGGAATGCTCAAAACAACGAGGTTATCATGCAACATTCCAAAAAACTTCATATATTACGCGGAATTGGCAAAATCTTTAGCCTATCCGCGTAACCTATACTACTATAGTACAATAGTATAATATAAAGCGGAGTTAATATTTTTACAAACTATTTTTGCACATGTCATCTTTATAATAAAATAATCCATCGAATCTTCCTTTATATAATAAGTTGCAATATTCTAATAAATATTATTATTTAATAAAATATGATCTTTTCACTCAAATAAAAAATTAAAATAAAACCAGAGAGTAATTTTTAAAATAAAACTTGAACTTATTTTTAAAAAATATATAATATATGTTTGAAATATAAAATAGATTGTTTATAATTTTTAAGTATAACTTGTTTTTTTAAATAAAAAACCTAGACTATATGTAAATGCATATGATTTTCTATCTAATTTAATAAAACATGATATGTCAATCTAAACAAAAAATTAAGATAAAATCGAAAAGTAATTTCTAATATATAATCCTAGAAGTATTTTTTAAACAAATATAATATATATTAAAGTCTAAACAAATACTCTATATATATCTATATGTAGATGATTTTCTATCTAAGAATCTATATCTATATTAATTAAACACAATGTTTGAATTAAGGTATTTAGATTTCAAATGATTTAAAAGTTTTTACCTTACCTAATAGAATTTATTAATTGAAATCTTATATATTTTCTTATATATTTATTTTGATTGTTTAGATTTTAAATAATATACATAAATATCCTTACAATATTTTATAAATTATTTTAATTTAAATTTTGTTCAAATAATTAAACTTTGTATATATAATATTTTTCTTATCATGATACAAATTTATTACACTTGCCCCTATACTTCTAGCCAGTATCTATCTTTTCCCTCATCAGTTAAAATTTAAAATTGAACTATACATTCTAAAATCTTAATATCCTTAATAACATCAATTATTCAATAATCAACGGCTCAAATCATACATAGCCTCATGTACTTCCACAAAATTGTCACTTAGACACCCGACCTTTGAGTTGACCCTATTGAACACTCGAACTTATGATTTTGTACTCATTGAACACCTCGCGAGCCAGCTCATAATACACATCATTATATATTTTTTTACTTAATCCACGTAATCACTCTTGATTTAGCCACGTAGGCCTATTACGCCACATAAGCAAATTAAAAAAAGAAATTAAACACCAATTTCTCAAAATCCCGTTCGTTCGTATGTTTGCCCTGTCCATCTCTGCATAGTAGCCAGCTTCCCTCGACACATCTCTGCACAATAGCGCTTTCAAGCACTTCTCCGGCGGCTTCGACGAAGAAGAACGACGCCAGGATCCTCGACGAAGAAGAAGAAGACACCTTCAAAGTTAGGGGTTGAAGGAGGACGAATTTTCCGACATGAAATTGGAGTCGCCGAAGTCCGTAACAAGGGGCTTTTCCCCCAAATCGGCTTGCTCAGGCTGTAGCTGTTGAATATCGGCTGCAGAGCTCGCAGATCTCCGATTTCCAGGAGCACCTCGTTCGCGTCGCCTAGATCTGTGGTCGCAATCGCAGTCATTTTCGGATGAGGAGATCGAAGACGATCGGTGTTGATTTCCGTGGATTTGCTGTTCAAGATACTACTCTGACTGTTGATTTTTGAAATTTGAGGAAGAGTTGTACAGAGCAGATGCCATGGAAGAGGATAATTGAGCTGGGTGGTGAGTTGAAGTTAGGGGCTTGCAAAACATCTTTGTGAATTGAAGAGGATAATTGAGTTTGGTGGTGAATTGAGTTTGGTGGTGATTAGAAACTGATTTGGACGCTTCCTCCATTTTTGTAAGTTGCTTACGTGGTAATAGACATGCTTATGTGGCTAAATTTAGAGTGCCTATGTGGATTAACTAAAAAAGTGTGTGATGATGTGTATTACAAGCTGGCGTATGAGGTGTTCAATGGGTACAAAATCATAAGTTCAAGTGTTCAATAGGGTCAACTCAAAGGTGAGGTGTCTAAGGCTCCGTTCGGCATGTCTCAAGTCAGCGTTTTGGAGCGGAACGTAAATGAAGACGCTGCTGAAATAGGTGTTCGGCTGTGCTAGTGTAATGGGAGATGGAAGCTTTTTGTAGAGTTTTAGCGCTGATTTTTTCCACCTCCTACCCCCTAGATTGGGAGCTTCTCCCAGTGGTAGATGGAATGAAATTGAGTGAAATTACATCCCGATACCCCCGATATCTTACAGAGATCTGTCTCACCCATCTTCAACAAGTCACATATCCTTCTTCTCCGTCTCTTTCTACCAGAGGCGAAACCCTAGAGAGATTTCCGAGCGAGGAAGCACCATTGAGCGACCACCACAGGTGAGGACCACCATCGACGACTACCAGGCCTCTCTCCGGCGCATCTTGGTAGGGCTCTCATGTGCAAATTAAACCCGAACCACCTCCTCTTATGAACCCTAATTTTTGATACGAAACCTAATTTCCATATATTTCTCATTCATGGTGGTTCTAGATATTGGTTTTGCAGTTCCTTACTTTATAAATCCATCCCTTGGAGCTCGAGATTCTTCCCAATCTAGAGCACCGCCGATATCTACGACGAACATCGACTTCTCCCCTCGTTTAGTGCAACCAGGTTAAGGTTTTCTTACCGCTAATTTCAACTGAACTGACCTCGTCGTATAAACCCTATTTCCTAATTGAGATCGTATTTCATTTATATACCTCCTTGTTGCAGGTTTTGGTGCGGTCGATATTCCAAGTTCCAGACTCATCGCTTTGTAAAATTCAGGTATGCAATTGGTAGAATGACAACACATGTGACATTCTAACCTTTTGCGTTTCCAATTTCAACCAATGTATGAAATCAAAATTCTTGAAATTTCCGGTGTTCAACTCGTTATTGAAGGCTTCGAATTCCTTACAGGTTTAGGAGCAATGGTTTCCCAAGGATCTCTACATGAATCTGATGGAATTATGCCTGATTGGGCATACGAATGGGAATCTGATTATGCCAATTCACCACCAACACCTATGTACGACGAGTTCAGCTCTGAGGTAGTAACATGTCTATGTGCTTTATAATTACTTTTAAGATAGAATATAACAAGTTGTAACTGTAATCCGTACATGAAAGTTTAATGAAATAGAACATGCCCAAAACCTAGATAGCTTATTCTCATTCTGAAACAAGGTTTCCCAACTGACTTATGTCTATTTTTGCAATTTCATGAATTAAGTTGTAGTTCTCATCTTCTCTTGTTATGCAGTTGGATTCTTTGATTGCCTTTTGGTCATTATTGAAACCAGGATCATAAACAATTCTCTGATAACTTCCAACCTTTCAAATTTTGATTACAAATCTCAACTGTTTGGAGGGTACAAACTTGGGTTCCACTTCTACAGGTTAAATTTTTGATCCTACCAGTTAATTGATCTTCCATCCTATAACCTCCAAGAATTACGAGCATCCTATAACCTTCAAGAGAATAAGAGTTTTATGGTTGAACTGAGTATTTTACTAATAAATCAAAGCTGTCAAGCCTGTAATTTTATTTTTAAGTTCAGTTTATATCAAAAACCTCCAAGAATACGAGCATCCTGGAAAAAGTTATCAAGCCTGTAATGTATTCTCTAAAACAAAACTTGTAATTACTCAAATTTGTAGCTAATTGAATTTGACCAACTCATATAACCATTGAAATCCTCTTAACAGGTTCAAATTTTAGTTTTCAATCAATGTCAGAACCTATTGATTCATTTATAAATGAACTCAAAAAATAAATCTATAATTTAATAAAATAATACAGTAAAAGCTGTAGTGGATTTAACAAATGCAAATTAAGTGGGATTTGCCGTCCTAAGGGGTTCCTGGGGGTTTGATATTATATAGAAGACTTTAATCAAACAAATTAAAACAAATGGAAAGATTTGTGCTTCTGTTGTGAGCATACTACAAAAGTTTATGTTAGCCATGCATAAGCAGCTTCTTATATATATATATATATATATCTTACTTTAGGAGAGGGGAATTTTACCTATTTCCCAACATCATTGAAAGAGTGTATATATGATGTACAAGCATATGAAACTTTATTACATATGCGATCGGTTTGAGATGATGAACTCATTGAGATATATCTATAGGAGGACACGCTAGAGGGCAATAAACTGTTGTATGAGGTCTCCAAATGCCCTAGTTATACACGTCTTCAGCAGGTTGCCCTTCACCATAAGCGTCGAGCAACTAGTATTAATGAAGAATTGATCATTCAGCTTGGACATGTTGCAAGGATGGAGGTTGAGTCCATGGAACTTACTCATCGCATCTCTGAATTGTCAACATTCATAGTGAAACTAGCTTTGGAGCGAGACGATATACTGAAACGGTCGTCTGGTCATAAGATATGCCTCTGGTTCATCATTGTCATGGTACTGGTTTCAATCCTTCTCCTTTGGAACAAGACAATGCACTGAAATGGATCGTTCGTATTAGTTATTTATCTCTTATAGTATTGTGGTAGGATGCATCGATTTTGGTCATTTTGCTGAACTCTCTTACAGGTATCATCTAAAGATTAGTATTTTGGTGAAGTATGGTCTGATAGTTAATATTAGGGTATGATGCATCTATTTTTGTGAACGATGGTATGACATTGATTTAAGTTACTATTATATATGTATCAACGAAGAAACGTATGTCTTCTTCCACTAATGTAATGTTCTAAACTAGTATTCAGTATTGCAGAAATTGTATATTGGT
Source organism: Polygonum aviculare (assembly GCA_934048045.1). Lineage (NCBI taxonomy): Eukaryota > Viridiplantae > Streptophyta > Magnoliopsida > Caryophyllales > Polygonaceae > Polygonum > Polygonum aviculare. The sequence goes on along the minus strand of OW204023.1, from coordinate 10,677,573 downwards.
TATTGCTTTGTTTTTGGAATGTAATATTCTTAACTTGGTATTGTTTTAACTTGGAAATCAGCCTTGTACACATATTTCAAAATTACATGGCCCACATTATTTTCATTTGTCATGCGTGTTCTCCATGTTGTCATGTTTGAGGCGGCAAACATGACTCACTTGACTGAAAATGGGCTCATTTATACAAAGCCAAAACTGGCCCACAAATTTGTTCTTTCATTTTGGCTATAAATTATCCTACCTTTCACCATAACTCCACACCATCATCCTTACATTTTCTCCCTGAGGGCCTTTATTGGAGCATAGAAGATCAGTCATGGTATTGTTCCTTTTTCACTGAACTTCCTTTTCCTGATGTTAGATTATGCTTTTAATATGTTACTAATGTGTACTACTTTTGATATACATAAGGCGGTGCCATTTCAATGGACTATTCTGAGGGATAAGATGCTCCTTGAGTTGCTTCGTGAACGAGGAATGGATGTTACTCACGAACATCCTCGCTATTCTTGGACTGAAATTGCATTTACATTTTCTGCAAATGACGGCACTCCAGTAACTATGAAGATGGTGAAACATAGGTACGATTTGAACAAGCTATTGTGGAGAAGGTGGAAGGAGTTTGCCCGATTAGGGGGGTTAGCTGGTTGGGATCCAACCACTGGTACATTCTGGGGAGGTGATGACTGGTGGGAGTGGATGAACAAGGTATTTTGTGTAATACCTATGCAATCTGGTGGTGGAGAAATTTGAATTCTTGCTCTTGTTTCTTCTTTATCTTGGATTTTGGTCATTTTGTAGGAATGTCGGGGTTGTACTACATTTCGCAACCACGGTGTCACTGAAGAACTGGCTACACTTTGGGAACAGGTGTTCGACCCACCAGATCCTGGTCTTCTAGAGAGATCCTTCTATGTGGAAAGACATACACCGGCTATAGCGTCCACATCGACAATGTCCGAACTCAACCTCGCACACTATGAGGTCAACGATGAAGAGAGGTTCATTGATCTTGACCCTCCAGGCTGCAGTGAGTAGGAGGAAGACTACTAGGAAGATGTTATCATTATATTCTGCTTAGCGTGCACTTGTATCTCTGCTTTTATGATTTGCCTGTATTTGAAGTTGTTGGACCTTTGCTAGATTGTTGTATGGTTTAAGTGTCTGTTTGTTTCGACTTTGTACTGAACTCGTTTTTTTAATCCAGTTGTTGTTTGTTTGTAATATTACATTGTTTGTTTATGGTAAGGATACCCTTCACTCATTCAATTATACATGTTGTATATGAAATTCTTTCAAATTTACAACTCACATCAGTAATGTTATGGACAGGTTTCAATTTTATATTCATTGAATATATGCAAATATATATAGTAGCTGAGGAGACAACACTTGACATAGATGATGCTATTCATAGGTCAAATCATGTCATTAATTTTCAGAGTCTCATTTATCTTGTAGTGTAGATAATCCTTTGTTTCATGACAATATGAAAACAATTTATTTCATATGAAACTTTTTTTCTTTGTGTTAATGAAATTGAAGGGTCCTCTTCCTGATAGTATCTCATTGTTGTTTTTGACCCTATAAAAAACGTGATGTTTAGAATGATGTGGATGACATCTCAATTCAGCCCGGGTGCTAGTATATAGCTATGTGTGCATGCATTCTGAAGTCATGCTTTAGTGCAACTTGGACTGTAAAATTCAGGCCAGTCCATCACCAATGCTTTAACTTTGGACAGTAACGTGTTGGAGCATTCAATGCTTTAACTTTGATATTTGTTCATACACAGGTGAGAAGATAATGTCATAGATAGCTATGTTCATAGGCATATTATTTCACAACTCACGAGCAACGATGAATCCAAAATGAATTATAACTAAATATAACATTCACTGATTCATGATAGAAAAGGACAGTTTGAGCATTCAATGTTATAACATGAGATTGAAAGGTGAATCCATGGAAGTTCATACAAAGGTGCTCATACTAATTAACTAAAAATCTAGTATATTTGATCTAATAGCTAGAAGTCCATGTTGGCTTGTGCCGCCAGTATCTATGCAAAACATAACCAAAAAGATGATACCACCAGACAAAAAAAAGATGATACCACACTTCACTTCCAAGTTGAACCCCATCACCAAAACCTCCTTGAGTTCCAGATCTCAGTTGCTATCGCGTCTCTAACAACCCGCATACCTCCAGGAGCTTGGTCTACACCTTGTTCCGGGCGTCTCAGTGGTGGCAAGTTCGGGTCGTCATAGTCCCCATCAAGGTAGAGGTCATTTATCTTATTTTTCAATATAAAATTGTGCAAACAAAACGATGTCATGATTAAGTCGATCTGTGTATCGATGTCATAACTGGGCATCACAGTCAGACCCCGAAACCTTTTCTTCAAGACTCCAAAACAACGCTCAATACAAGTCCGGAGTGAGGAATGCACTTTGTTGAAAGCTTGCGGAGCATTCTTCGGAACTACGTTCTGGAATTGAGAGGGGTGGTACTTCGTCTTGGAGTAGGGCACCATATATCCACTCTTGTCGGGGTAGCCCTTATCAACCAAGTAATACCTACCTGCAATCAAAAATCGCAACAAAGTTACAGCTACTATATGTCTACGTATAACTACGGTTTTAATTCTAAATTTACCATGTGGAGGGTGAGGGAAGTTCATGGAGGGTGTCGTTAGAGCATGGTCAAACACACGAGCATCGTGGGCACTTCCCTCCCATCCCGTAGATATGAAGGTGAAATACATATCGAAATCGCAGACAGCCATTACATTAAATGTCGTCACACCCTTGCGGTTCCTATACGGCATTTGCTCAGCCCTAGGTATCGTGGCAGTTATGTGTGTGCCATCAATACACCCTATGGCTCCCTGCATGAAATTAACATGGTTTATAGCCTTCCATGCAATGTGTGTGAACGACATATATCAGGGGAAAATCATGACCTTGAATAATGTGTATCTAGAGTCCGTAGTAATCTTCTCTGGTATATTAGTAAAACACGGGTCACGAGGGCGAAGTAGGCGTCTAGCAAGACCCTGGAAGCCATTGCCCCTCCCCGTCACGGCTTCCAATACCTCGTGAATAACCCGGCTTACGGTGTCACCCGAGCGTTGGAACCGCTCACACACTGCTCTATTAGAGACACCTAGTGCAAGTGTATAAAGTAGAATACCAACCTTTTCCAATACCGACATGTTTTTAGATTCGCGGAGTCCGTGATTTTCCTCAAGGTCCTGGCATAAACGTCGGAGGACGTGTTTTTCCATGCGGAATGCATTGATACAACGGACATCTGACCCAGACTCCATTATTTCCCTCATCCAAATGTACCCCTTGTAAGGAGAGGTGAAACACGGGATTTTGCTCATAAACCTCAGATAATAGGCAGACATTACACAAACATCATTCATAAGTAAGATTTGATACGCAATAATCACCCGTTGCCGCCTTGTTAGTGGCTTTCTTGCCATGTTACCTACACAAACCTAAATGAATTGTAACAAATATAGACAAATAAGAGGCCTCATAAGATAAGGGAAACCACATCCCTGTCAACATCAAATAGGAAAGAATATATGAAAGCAGTACCACTTCTCACCAGTGACAAAAAAAACTAATAACTTCTCATAAAATATGACATGAATCCACAAGTTCAATGTCAAAACAAAAATGAAAAGGTGACACCACTCCAGTCCACACAAATCACATAACATATAGAGTTTGCCAAGAAAGGCAACATAGTCAAGTAAAGTAGCATAAAAATGTCATGAAATCATAAAGGAAATCAACAAAACATAGTTTTCCAGATTCATAAAACGCAGGAAATGTCATTTTTTTCCGCAAACAAATACATTTGTCATTAGTTATATTTCTCCTCAAATTTGTATTTCAGCCATGCTAGCCTTGATTCATCGCTCTTCATCTTTAAGAGGAGGCGACGACTCTCCTCATTTGCATTTAGCTCAGTCATTACATAGCACCATAACTTTGTTGGTTCCACAATTGCACCAGCCTGTACCATCCTCTCAATCACCTCCATTGCATCATCTAGTCCATACAACTTTTGAGTCTCGGTTGGGACAGTGGTAACGGTGTCTGACTCTAGAATCGCCAACATCTTATGACTCACACCCTTGACACTAGTAACGTGGTCCTGTATTTGGACAGCCCCGGAAGCCGCCCTCTTTCTTTTTTTAGCAACACGAACTGAACTTCCGGTTCCAGTGGAATGCTTTCCCGTATATGCACTCTCTTGTGTACGGCTTCTAGTAGCGTCTTCATCAATAAAATTCAGCAATTCCTCATCTTCTCCATCATCTTCCAACAGAACAGCATCGTCATTGGTCGTGTTTTCTACACCCTCAGTTTGCGTTTCCGGCAATGGTGTATCCATACCGGGGGTCACACACTTGCTTCCTGTAGCACTAATGCTCCCGTAAACACAGTCCCACATCTCGCATAGCTCTGGATCAATACGCTTCCCACGGAAATGCTTGTACTTGTCCCCTTCCTACCATACAACAGTAGGAGGTCGTGGCATAAGAGCTTGCGTAAAAAAACGCATATAAGGGTAAACATAACTTCACTAATTAACGAACCTTCAGCTTTCTTTCCCACCACTCATCACTGGCTTTAATTGTTCCACGCTCAGGATCCCAACCAGTCCCGGTCTCGTTAAAGCGTAGATCATACCAAACTCTCCAGATTTTCTTCATGTAATCAAACTTGTTTTTCGCCTTAACACTGGTTATTTGCTTCCCTGATTGCTCTACAAACTTCTCAGCAATCTCATTCCACAGGAAATTCGTAGCAACACCATTCTGCTTATGGTACTCTTGACATATGGATAGCAATATCTTTTGGAGTTCTAGTGTCCACGCAAATTTCGGTCCGCTCTTATTTGCATTTGCCATGATGATGTTTTTCTTTCAATCACAAAAAAAAAGATATATAGCCTCACTGAAGTCCAATACAAATTAAAAGGCATGTACTTCATAAACAGTCATTAATATAACATAAACTCATGCACATTATCATTGTACAATGGAGATAAGATGTTAGCTAATTGTTCCATTGCAGTGGTATTTTAAACTACATTTGTATACATAGATATAAAACAAGTCACAATATATTATAAAGTCCAACTTAGAATATAAGCATTCTAACTCCAGCAACACAATTTTTTAATAAATTATTGAATTCATCACATACGAACACAAAGCATCCAATATATGAGCAAACATTTGAAGCCAAGTTTCATATATGCATTTACAACATATACTACACACACATTTCTCAAAATCAATCAGCACTTCCAAAGGCTGGCTTCAACATATGCATTTGTCAAACAAAATCATCATTTCAGTGGGACCAAAAACCCATACACACTCAAGCACACCTAAATGGTTCGGAGGAGAATTTGGGGCAAAAACATTAATAAAACCCACAATTCAGAAATGAACCCTAAATTAGTAAACCAAATCCTCAATCGAGTGATCTAATTACCTCAGTACGCAAGAGATAACTGCATACAACTTTTCTTGGATACCTGTAGTGTGAAAGGGAATTAAACCCTAAAACTGAAATACTAATCCCCATATAACGGGTGAAACCCAGTCCGCAAGGCGTACCAATTTGACGTCGATTTCGGGTCCTGATGGAAAGGAGGACGTCGTCGTCGCCCAGCTAGGCGACCGTCCTCGGTGGGTGGCTACGTCGTTCGCTTTCCAGTTGAGTTCGCAGAACAAAGTGAAGAGATTTTTTTTGATCGGAACAAAGAGAGAGATCGTGAATAGGAAATAGTGAGGGTTCCTATATATCTCTCACGTGTACAGCAAGTGTGGGCCATCCAATTTTATTTTATTTTATGGTAGTTTGGTATGGGGGTTCTTATATATCTCACGTGCACTGCACGTGTGGGCCACCCAAAATTTTATTTTTTGAGGGTAGTTTGGTCTTTTTATAGGTTTTTCATCTCGTCTTACCGAACACTTGTTTAGCGATTTTTTGTTAAATTCAGTTTCAGTTCCAGCTATATTTCCAGCTACTAATTCAGTTTCAGTTCAGTTCCAGTTAGAAGGTCAGCTTCAGTTTCAGTTTCAGCTCGCCGAATCGAACGGAGCCTAAGTGACAATTTTGTGAAAGTACAGGGGCTATATATGAAAATACAGGCAATGGGTACAAAATCATAAGTTCAATTTTGTGTGATGATGCGTATTATAGCTTTCGTTGCTCAAAAAGAAAACTTGGCTTTTGTTTTGAAGCAAACCACCCGACGGTCCTTCCTCACGAGCCCTTGCCTCCTCTCTCTCCTCTTTCGGTAATTGGGTACCCAGACGAGCCAAATCCCACCCGACCCCTTCCAATTTCAGCCGAACCCAATTTGAATTCGCTGACCATAATCTTCGCCAGCTTCCATGGGTGTCCCCGCATTCTACAGATGGCTAGCCGATCGCTACCCGCTCTGCATCTCCGATGTGATCGAAGAGGAGCCCAGGGAGGCCGCCAATGGCGCCCTCTTGCCTTTCGACATCACCGGACCTAACCCTAATGGCATGGAGTTCGATAATCTCTATTTGGATATGAATGGTATAATCCATCCTTGTTTCCATCCTGAAGGAAAGGTTCGTTCTTTCCTCATCCCCTATTTTTGCCCTACTTTATTTCGTTTTGCTTGGATCTTATCCCGCCTTCTTCGAGGACCTTTATGCAATTTTATCATTATAAACTCGGAGTATGCAAGGGTTTTTATTCTAGTATTAGTTTTCCTCAGCACTTCCAGATTTAGATTCCTATATTCAGTGTGATCTTACTAAAATATCAATTGGGATGTTGGGTTCCTCTGCTCTTTTACCTATGCAGCCCCCTCCTTCCACATATGATGAGGTCTTCAAGTCAGTATTTGACTACATTGATCATCTGTTCTTTTTGGTTCGTCCAAGGAAGCTTCTTTACATGGCTATAGGCAAGTTTTTTTTGAGTCCTTCTGCTTGCATTCTGATATTGATCCATTGTTGATCTAGGCTGATCATAATTTATTCTGATTTTGAAAGACGGTGTTGCACCAAGAGCTAAAATGAATCAGCAACGTTCAAGGCGTTTTCGAGCTGCAAAAGATGCAGCTGATGCCGTAAGACTGTTTCTCTGTATTGTATAAGTTAGTGATGTTTATCACCATGGGGTAGCTGATTGATGTTGCTGTTTGTATATGTTACTCTGCAGGAAGCTGAGGAGGAAAGGTTGAGAAAAGAATTTGAATCCGAAGGAAGAGTTCTGACTCCTAAAGAAAGACCTGAGACATCCGACTCCAATGTCATTACTCCTGGGACACAGTTTATGGCTGTGCTTTCCGTTGCCTTGCAATATTATATACAGAAAAACCTGAACCGCAACCCTGGATGGAGGAGAACAAAGGTTGGATATTGGACTTCTTGTCTTAGTTTCTCTTTCATATTAGTTATTATGTTGGAGTGATCCTTCTACGCTATTTTCCCCTACACTGAATTTAGGATGATTCTTCTAACATATTTTTTCGGCTGCATTGGGTCCATACTTGAAGGTTATTCTGTCTGATGCAAATGTTCCTGGAGAGGGAGAGCATAAAATTATGTCTTACATACGGTTGCAACGCAATCTTCCTGGTTTTGATCCAAATACTAGGCATTGTTTGTATGGACTGGTGAGTGTTTTTTTTACCATCTGCAGGTCTTCTTCTTTTGGCATATGACATCTTTATTTGCCTTTGAAGCCTGGTCAATGTAAAAGTAATTTCTTAACAGGACGCTGATCTGATCATGCTGTCTCTAGCTACACATGAGGTGCACTTTTCAATTTTGAGAGAGGTTGGTACCTGATCTTTTGATTAATAGCAGATTGAACTGTTTGTCTTGATAGCTAATCGTCACAACTCCCATTCAGGTTGTTACTTTACCTTCACAGCAAGAGAAATGTTTTCAATGTGGCCAAGTTGGTCATTTTGCTGCAGATTGTGGCAAGAATAGTGTTCAAACAGAAAATTCAAACGGAACTTTGGTAGATAATACCCCCATTCACAAGAAAAAATATCAGGTATCCTCATTTCAGCTGTTTCTATAATAAACTTTTTGCCACTTCTAACTACCTGTTTGCTCTTATGTTATTTCTCTTGTTGGCTTTACTATTATATACCTTTTGTCAGTTCCTCAACATCTGGACATTTCGAGAATATCTGCAATATGATATGGAAATTATCAATCCTCCTTTCGAGATCAACTTTGAAAGACTGGTGGATGATTTTGTGTTTCTTTGTTTCTTTGTTGGCAATGACTTCCTTCCTCATATGCCAACCCTGGAGATCAGAGAGGTATTTACTCAACTTGTTTCTAAGCTTTTGTAGTTTCAAATAGTTCTATTTGACCATCACATGTTTCTAGTCTTATTTATATATTACACCTATTAAAGACCGAATATCTTACTCTTACTTATTCATTAGTCTCCACGTCATGGAGTTCCGTTTTTTTTGTTCATTTGATGTATTTAAAGGCTTATTTAACCTTTTGTTCCAGGGTGCTATACCTCTTTTGATGCATGTCTATCGGAGGGAATTCAACTCTATGGGTGGTTATCTGACTGATGGTGGTGAAGTAAGTTCTTTATTTCAGTTATATATGTTTAAAGGCATTTCCTGATAGTAAAGTAAAGCTGAGGCATAAAATGACTCAGCGCTACAAGATGGTTTTTGGTTTTGCTTGACATATGTATTGATTGTAATAATGTGTATACAGGTGTTTTTGGATAGAATTGAATATTTTATTCAAGCTGTTGCAGTTAATGAAGACCAGATTTTCCAGAAAAGAGCTCGTATGAAACAGGTTCTGCTCTTACACGTGCTGTTTATTTTTTCACTCTTTTGAAAATATATTTTGCAACTACGAGTCTTTGAAGTTGAACTGTGCGTACTCTTAATCCTTTTCCCCGCTGGTTGTGTTATACTGCTTATTCCAGTTTTCTTATTAATATATCTCCAGACTATGGAACCATGCTCAGTCTATGATGCATGCTTTTGCTTATTATATGCTGTTGATTTCATTGGAGGAAGTACAATATGAACTCTATTGGACTTGTATACAGGCATATGAGAATAGGGAGGAGATGAATTCGAAATCAAGAGGAGAGGAAGCACCTCGACCTCTCGTTGACAAGGTTTGTCTTTGTTTGCATTCACATTTATTTTTTATATTAGGTTCTGTGACTTGTTAATGCATATAGTATGTCGTTCTTTCCTATTTTTAGTTCTTCTTTGTTGGCTTCAATATACTAGCTTCTGTATAATTTGCCATATCTTGCTTCATCTGCAGATCAAACTCGGGGAGCCTGGATACAAGGAAAGATATTATATGGAGAAGTTTGGGACGTCAAATCCAGAAGAGATCGATGAAATTAGAAAAGATGTGGTGAGTGTTGGTGGCTTCTATTCTATTCTCGTCCAAGATTAATTGATATACTTCTTGTAGAAGAGTGTCATCCACTTACAAATTAATATGTTTCTATGATAATCTATCATCTCTGATATGTCCTATATTTGTAAATGCCTACCTCCATGAGGTCTCCTCCTTTCATTTCATGTGACTTACATGAAGATTTATGCATAAATATATACTGCGTAAAACAGATTGTTTTTTTCAACTTATAGCTGACTATCTCCAGCATAAATTTTGGATGCCTTTTTTATGTTTTATATGACTGAGGTTACTTCCATATTTTTGCCCCCCTTAATCTACCATTACTTATATGGATTACCAGTCAAGGGGGCGTGACCTCTGTATTTCATTCATTACATAATTCTGTTGTAAGTTGGACACGTTCAACCCCAAACTTTGATGCGTTGCCTGTTCAATTGTAAATCATGTCTTAGGTCCGGTTTATATTTTGACATGAAACAGTTGTCACCACCTTCTTCACACGGAATGGTTCAACCTTAGTGGTGTGATGGGCCTAATTGTGACTAGGCCTCTGGTTGGACATTTTCTTTTGATGGAGCATGTCTAGTAACTGTAGTTCTGTAAATTCTTTTCTGATGAACTTAACCCTTGGGGTGGTTCCTTCAATGGATATGGTTTTCCAATTGACTTATTTAGTCAAACCATAAGTTTTTAATATTGTCATTTGGCCTGTCTTTATCCATAACAATCAAATTCCAAATCAGGTTTACATTTCCATTCACATGCGTGTTTGTTGAACATGCTTTAAAGTATAAAGTATGATGTAAGTAGTGCTAATAACATAGTTGGTATGGGCGTCTTATAATGTACTGTGTTTTATGCTTCCAAACCACACTTATCCTGAGCCAAACAGCACCTTAATGCATCATTGATTTCATACATCCTCTTGCATTCACAGGTGTTGAAGTATATTGAGGGTTTGTGTTGGGTCAGCCGCTATTACTATCAAGGTGTTTGTTCATGGCAATGGTGAGGCTAACACTCTTAGGATTGTGGCAGTTATAAATATTCTTTAAATCTCATTCTTAGCAATATTATAATGTGGTACTTTAAATTTTATTTTTCAAGGGATCTTGATTTTCATGCTCTTATTCTTTTCCTGCTTACCAGGTTTTACCCATACCATTATGCACCTTTTGCCTCTGATCTGAAAGATCTAGCTGAGTTGGAAATTACGTTTTTCTTGGGAGAGCCATTTAAACCATTTGATCAACTTATGGGAGTTTTACCTGCAGCAAGGTTTGTCACTTCTCTACAACGTCATTTTGTTCCATTAAGTAATCCAATGCTTTCGTTCTGTGATCACTCCTTACCATGCTTCTGATTGACAAGGAACTTTTTTTCTGCTCCCTAGCTCTGATGCTTTGCCAGAGATGTATAAGAAGATGATGACTGATCCTGCTTCACCCATACTTGACTTTTACCCTTCTGGTAATGTGACTGCAATTTCCATCTGATGTTTTGGTTTATAAGTATATGACATTTCCCTTTCTCATATGATATCTGTATTGCCAGATTTTGACGTTGATATGAATGGGAAGCGTTTTGCGTGGCAGGTAATTAATATTCTGAAAACTCTATTAGTTTTGCTGTTAGTTTTTTTGTTCATGGCGCTTACATTATGGTATTATTTTTTGAGATCAGGGTGTTGCCAAGTTGCCATTCATTGATGAACAGAAATTGCTTACTGAAACTAAGAGACTTGAACAGACTTTGACGGTGAGATGTGTTATCTGTTTCTTTCCAAATTATTCATTATACTTATCTCTGTACTTGTTTTGCTTGCTTAATTCTGTTGGTCCAAGTTTTATTCCTTGAAGCTCTGGGAAGCCAATGTGAATGCAGAAAACAGTATAACACTTGAGGTGTTGCATTTATGACATCAATGTGGATGTCACGCCATCTGTTATCATACTTCATTAAGATTTGATAGTCTGAGTTAACCATCCTTAGATGTCCCTGAGTGAGACCATATACCAGTCTTACATTGTTTTTTTGTTAAACTTGAGGTGTCGATAATAATCTGGATTTCAAATTGCTCGCTTGGTTATTGTGATTGGAGGATAGTTTTATTTAGTAAGTAAGTTGAAGGTAAAATCAAAATCTGGTTTAGATGTATGGTATTTCTGAGTTGCTGCAGTGAGTATGATTCTGGTATTAATTTTCCTGTTTCCCCTACTTTCCCTCATAACTACAGAAGAAGATGCACAGATTGAGTGTTAGCCTTTGCTTTTCTCACGCTTCGTTAGTCACAGTTGCCCCATGAATTAATACTCCACATAGATCTGATTAACATATTCTTTCACTCTAGTTTTAATTCACTTGGTTCTAGTAGTTTCAACTTTCCTGTTGATATCATTGATAAGTGGTTGCTCTATGCTTTTCGTTCTCAAATACTAACTTTTTGGTCTACTACCTATAGGTGGAAGAGCGACTTCGGAATAGTGTCTTGTTTGATCTGTTATATGTGCATTCTTCACATCCAGCGACCTCGCAAATTATGGCATACTCCCAATGGTATCAGCAGACACCACCGGGGCAAAGATACGCTTGGCCATTGGATGTAAATGCTAGGTTCGTTGATTGTCACTTCCATAGGCTCCAGAAGTATTTTTCTTTCCCATAAATGGTTTTGTTTATATTATCTGTTGATGTTTTCTTTACAGTGATGGAATGAATGGCTACATTTGGTTATGCGAGAGAAATGCTTGGAGACCAGTGGTGCCTTCCCCTGTTAACGGACTGCCCAATATTGTCAATGACCAAGTCCTGTAAGTTGTAGGATCATTTTTTCCTCCTCAGTTTTCTGAAAAGAATATATGTTTTGGTTTATTAAGGTATTCTTTTATTTTGCAGAAGTGTGACTTATTTAACTCCTTCGCCACATAGACATATTCCAGAACCTCCAAAGGGAGTGATCATGCCAGCAAAGGTATGCGATTACTATCTGGCAAAGTTGCCTAGATAGAAACGCTAATTTATTAGCTTGGGAGATGATTGATAAATATACATGGAATACTATCTTACAACACAATTAAAGTGCTAAAGGGATAATGGGCTAGTGTAAGTTGGACAAATGGGGTGCTAAATTTAATACGCAGTTAATAATAGTAGTGCTGATTCTGAAACTAATCCTGTCTGTGTGATTTTTGAATCTTACCTCAATTTACCGTGAAGTAGTAGGGCTTCTATTTTGGAATGGAGGGAGTATCTATACTATATATTAAAGCCGGAAAACTTCGAGCCTCCACGTTAATTGTGGCCCCACTTGATTAACAATTTTATATGTTTTATTTTCCTAATTATCTAATCTTTAACTTTATCTTTTTTCTTACCCATCAAATATCTATTTTTAAAGCCATATTATTTATCTTTTAAATTTCTTTAATTATCTAACCTTTAATTTTATCTTTTTTCTTACTCATCTAATATCTATCTTTGAAACAATATTATCTATCTTTAAAATTTCTTTCTATAAAAGATGCACATTAATTAACTTAACTTTTCAATTCCCTTTTCAATCAATTTATATATAATTATTTAATATATAGTATAGATTATAGTAGATACACAAATTAACGAAAAAAAAAATGATCATTATCCGTACATGGTACGGGTCTTCAACTAGTTACTAACAAAGGAGCAAGAACTACACTAGTGTATTTAGGAAATCGGAGTGTACTTGATAAGCATCAGAGTATATTTGTAGGATGTTGGACTATAAGTAGTTGCAGAATGCATTTGTTAACTTTGGACCATTGTCTTTCATTAAAAAAAATTGTTACAGGAAATAAAACGCTCAGATGTAAAACCACTCCCTATACTATGGCATGAAGATAATAACCGAAGACAGCGTGAAAGGTAAATATTTCACATAATCTGTCAGTTTTCTGTCTTTAGCCATATATGTGTGATTCCATATGGGAATGGGATGATACCAATATGCCAAGATATGCACGTGTCATACATCCCATGAAAATAAGTCATCTTGAAATTTCAAACCTTCTCCATCTAAATCTGACATTTGATCTTCATATCTCAGGCATCAAGTACCAGGGGCAATGGGCGGTCTTCAATTAGGGGAAGCTGCTCATCGCCTGGTCAAGAACACACTCAATATAAAACAGAACGGTTCATCCCCTGGATACTTTGACAACAAGTCACAGAGAAATTTCCCAGAAAGCAATCCGTCTTACAGACCAAGGCCCGCTGGACCCATGGGATATGCAAGGGGCTATGATGAGACAAATAATTACTATGGACACCAAAATGTTCCAAGGGGTGCTATGATGAATGGCCCTAGATATAACGCCCATCATGGCAAGCAAAATTACCATGATTTGGGCCCTGCCATGTCGTCTCTTACGCTGCAAGAGGGTAGAGCTAGACCGACTGGACAATATAACAGAATGGGTCATGGTCAACAGCATCAGTCTGCACAAAATGGTAATCCACTTCCTTCACCGCCTGTTAAGTGGATCAATACGGGTCCAGGAGGAGGTTCGGTTGTTTCAGATGGCCAGATGAGGCAGCAGAATTATAGGAATGAAATGAGAGGACAACCGGGTAATTATGGGTCTGGATCTGGACAGCAGCGATGATTACTTGTTTGTTAAGATGTACTGCAGAAGATGATGGTGAAAATGGAAGCCACTGTCATCTACCTGGTAAATGTAATTTATCAAGCTCAGTCTGTAGTTGGTTCATTTTCAGTGTAAAGCTCTGTTTGAAGAATAGTCCGGCTATTTCATCAACGCCATAGGAAGAACATGTTTGAGCTATTTATCATCTGTTGTATGATTATGTCGAAACGTATAGATTATTATAGGCGTTGCATAGCTCATGTTAAATTTGTTGTTTAAATTAGAACCATAGAGAAAAAAAGATATCTCCCTTAGTTCAACATTTTTCAGAAAGGATTTGAATCGTTTGATTTCGTGAGCTCCTTTGTATTTTCTAATGTTCGGTCCCTACGGATCCCTTGACAGAATCAGTTGGTCATACTTTCCAAATGGTCTTTTACTTGAAGAATTACGTGGTACTTATACTAAGTATTAAGAAACTGCTTTACAAGTTTTGAGTGTTGAAGGAAGACGTTTGACCCAGTTGGATTGACAATAATGGAGGCCATATTTGCACTCTTCACTAATCACACTGCTTTACTGAGTGCACTTTTACCAATAGTCATTGCAAGAGCATTCTCCATTTTCAAAATGGTGAAACCGGTTTCTGTCTCTCATAACAATCACTCGATCAAAAGCCTTGGAGATGTACTTGCTCGCCGTGTGACAATCTCGACACACCCGCAAATTCTTAGTGACTCGAATCGTTTCTCCAGGCTTCGTCTTCAATAACCCAAATGCAATTGCAAGCTTCTCACTATGGTAGTACAACAACCTCTCCTCCTCCTCATCAACGTCATGAATCAATCCATCAACATCAACTTCATACCCTATAGACCTAATTTCCTCCATCATTTCTTCAACTTTATCATATATTTCCTTTACTTCAGGATGACTCCTTTCTTCTGCAACAAATTCATTCACTACACCTCCTACCTCAATTCTAGAAAACCCAGGCATCTTCTTGACTCCTCTTTCATTCATCATTCTCCTCACTTTAGCCGCGTCTTCCCATCTGCCTGCACTTGCATAAAGATTTGCTAATAATACGTAACGTCCACTATTGCAAGGATCAAGTTCGATAACTCGTTTACCAATCTCATACCCAGTCTTATCATCTCCATGGATATTACAAGCTCCAACAAGCGCACCAAGCACACTTGCATCAGCAGGCAAAGGCATTCCTTCTACGAGCTTTCTAGCTTCCTCTAGCAATCCTGCTTTCCCGAACAAATCAACCATACATCCGAAATGCTCAGTTCTGGGTTGAATGCCATAGAATTTAGTCATGTACTCAAAGTAAAACCGACCCTCATTTACTAAACCTGAATGAGAACACCCATTCAGAAGATTCAAGAAAGTGATTTCGTCTGGAAATACAGTTTGATCCTTCTCCATCTCCTTGAACAAATCAATTGCAGCTTTTCCTTTTCCGTGCAAAGCCAACCCGCCAATCATGGAGTTCCATGTGGATACCCCCTTGGAAGGCAAGCCGTTGAAGACCTCAACCGCCTTCTCTAAGCAACCACATTTGCAGTACATGTCAATGATTGTTGTTGCAAGTTTAAAATCAAATTTTATTCCATTTTTCTTGATGTTTCTGTGGATCCACTCCCCAATCTCAAGGGATCCTGATCCAGCACAAGCTGTTAACATAGTTGCTGCAACAAATCTATCCATTTCAACGTTCTCTGACCTCATCTGACCAAACAATTCAAATGCTTCTTGAAAACGGTTGTGCTGAACAAAGGCGGATATCATCGCATTCCAAGTGGCAGAACTTCGCTTGCTTGTTGAACAAAACGCCTCATGAGCTTCATCCAACAAACCCAGCTGAGAATACCCGTTTATCAACGTGGTCCAAGACACATCGTTCCTACGAGGCATCCTATCAAAGACTCTCCTGGCTTCCTTCACCAGCCCAAATCTCATGTACATAAAAATCAAGTTGTTCAGAGAATACTCATCATCCCCAAACCCAAATTTCACCACATGGGCATGAACTTGTCCTCCCTCTTCAACTCCATTCTCAACAGAGCAAGCTCTAATGAGACAAGGGAACGTGAAACTGTTGGGTCCAACCGAGTCTAACAGCATCTGCGTGTAGAGAAGAATACATTCTCTGGGCAATTCACGCTTAAGATAGCCTTTCATGAGGGTGTTGTAGATGAAGGAATCTGGTTGGGGCATTTCGTCGAGCAGTTGGCGGGCATAACCCAGGCCGCCGGGTAAAGAGAGGGAACATAGCTTGATCAATTTCCCTGCAATGAAGTTGTCAAATGGGAGACCGAGACGGATGATTTGGGAATGGATCTGTTTCAGCTCCCCAAGCGTAGAGCATTTTTCAAGGTGTTGTAGAGATTTCGCTTTTGGGTGGTCGTGTGGAGAATGAAGAGAGGTGATCAATTGAGCTTGGAGGGAAATCATATTCGAAAGATGTTGCAATGCATGATTTCTGAGAAACAGAAAAAGAAAGAAAAGCTACAGTATTATAATTAGGCTGGCACTAGGTGACCCAATGGGCCAGGCCCAAATAATTAAAGCGTGGGTAAAAAAGGTCCTGGGCCCAGTATGAGTAGTTTTACAAATGCTTTCATAAGTTGCCTTCGTTAAAACTTGACCGTACAAACTTCACACGAATTTTTTGGAATATTTGGTCCAATATGAAGCCATATCGATAGAAACAAATGTGGAAAAGCTTTTCAATCGCATCCATGAAACGATCAGTGCATGAGCAACAACATTGACTCGGATTAAGTCTACTTAGTGTTCGACTCGATATGTAAATGAGCTAAATCGGTATATAATAATTTTAAGGCTCGAAAGAGAAATCTTCGTAGCATGATTGTATCTTCATAATAGAAAAAAATGGAACTAAAAAAGTTGACTTGTATGTTCAAGAGCAAGTTCGACTATACATTCATTTGGAAATCTCTATTATATGTTCATGAAAAAGCTCCAACACACCTATTAAATATTCAATTTAAGTAAAACAACATAGTTTTGGATGTCTTTCTCAAACTAGGTAATTTGAATTTTAGTTTCATATACTTGTATGGATGATCAGATAAACAAGTTAGCTTGTCTCATGAGCACGATATATAAATTTTAAGCTTGAGCTCATCTATATTATTGATTGAGCCAGGCTCGAGCAATTCAAAGCTCGGCTTAGCTCAAGTCGATAACTAACAACCCTAGCTATATGTGCATTTTTCATTTATTATTATTTCATTTATCAATACATGGGCTGGTTAATTTTATGATGAAGAACCCAAAGTCAACCTCAGTCTGGTGTCGTCATAAGGATCAGAAAATCTACTTTGTAAGATTTGCATTAACAAAGTTTTAATATAAAATCTACTTTATAAGATTTACACTTGTATTTTACATTGTATATATAATTTATAAATGAAATCTCTCCATCAAATCTTTAACATCATATATATCAGAGCATGCTCAATTCATTTTTTGTCTTGAATCCATCAACGGTAGAGTGAACAAAAAATGCTTTCAAGGCACAATTCGTAAGGCCCACTAACAGCTAACAAAGTAGAAATCCAATATGCTATCTCAAAAAGGGTGAACAATGTTAATCCGATCGAACATGTCCACAAAACCAAACTACATAATGCAAAGTTTCATGCTACCAAAATATGTAAGTGACGAAATGTATGTCATAAATCGAACGTTCCTTTGGAATAAATACAGACAATATAAGCCCCTTCTTGGATGGGATCGAATATGCAAACCAAAGGAACGTTGTGGAAAATAAGCTACTTTTCCAAGAAGAATTCTTACGTACAAAACGAAAAACAGAACAAGAAGAATTGTCTTGTTCAGCTGAGAATACCCGTTTGGATATGAGTTAGTAAGAATTGTCTTGTTCAACTGAGAATACCCGTTTATCAACGTGGTCCAAGAAGAATTTATTGAGCTAGTAATAGCTTGATGGGGCATCTGACACCAGAGAAATAAGCTACTTTTCCAATAAACATCAAATGATCCTATACAAGACCTCATCCGGCCTATATATCTGAAACCAAAAGATGCAATGAAAACAAGCGAAATAATGGAATGAGGATGAAGAAAAAGGTCCGAACAAGAGCATTGGCCCAAGAAGCTGATCACGTAATAAACCGGGAAATTGGAAGAAACCGCCTCAAGGGTATACAAAATTGAATTTTGATGAATCTAATATTGTTAATGGAAATGCATCAGGAGGCTCGATTATAAGGTATGAGTATGGAAAGCCTGTTGACGGAAGTAATGGCGCTATGGGATGGAGTGAAGAAGGCCAAGCAGTTGGGCATTAGACAATTCGTGGTGGAAGGGGATAATGTTACAGTTATCAAAGCTATAGCGGGATAGAATCATTGCTCATGGAATATAGAAAGAATTATTACATGCATTCTTGTATCCCTATGGGGTTTCGAGTCAGTTTGCATATTTCATGGGAGCATGTAGTGTAATTCTGTGGTTGATAATATTGTTTTTTGGGCCATAACCTCTCATGGGAAACTATATGGAACTATTACGAACGTCTATCTCTCATCCGAAAGGATGCACTAGGAATCTCACCCATGCACAAGATCCTAATCCTCACTGGCTCAAAACAAAAAATTATGAAAAAAAGTCGAAAGGTATAGGCGTTCTAGTTGGGGTATGATTCGTATGAATGAATTTAGTGGTTTACACTTTGAGTATCAACAACAATATATCCGATATAGTAACATATACTCTCACTTTTTCAATTTCTCTCTCTATCGTATCATTTATGCATCCCATTTCAATTTTTACCCACATCCATGCACTCAATTAATTCGTAATTTTCCCATTCTAAATACTTTTTTTCTCTCCATATTTAATTACAAATATTATATATATCAACTACTCAATAAAAGTTATATCAAGTAATTTAACTAATTTTAAATTTAATCAAAATACAACCCGATTATATATCATTAATTATTTTTAAATTTATTCAACGTAAAACAATAGTCATTTAATAGAATATTAATATTTTTAGCATTAGTATCTCAAAACTTATGTAGTTAACGTTGGATATTACTATTTTTTGGTCGAAACATTGGGATATTACTTTAAGTAAACATAATACTTGCATTAACTATTTGTTTAATTAATTTTAAAATTTGTAAATTTATATTGTAATTTAAGAATTTGCGGGTGATGGGTTACCCGACTCACCCACGGTCACGGGCGACGGGTGGATCGGATAGGAGGGTTTCGCGGTGATGGATGGATTGGGTGATCTATTTTTATTCGCGGACCGGGTGGTGGCCATCATCCGATATGTTTATTTGTTATACTTCTTAAAAATAGTGAAACTATCTAAAACGGTAAATATCATGAAAGTATGAAACACATGAGCTACTATTAACCATTTAATTGTTCGCTACACGTGTAAAAATGACTTTGAATGTGAATTTGTGAGTGGTGTGCCGTGTCGTATCCTCCAATAGCAATAGCATTAGCATTAGCATGAGCATTAGACCATTAACATTAGATACCGGCCTACTGAGACTTGACCCGCCACCTTCTATATATTTCACTATTTAGCCTAGCTCCCCATCACTAAGATCTTTCCCATGTTGCAATTAATGGTAATCAGAAGTATCTTCTTATCACATTTTATACACAACCATATCTTTTATTTATATTTTAACTTTGGAGATACATCCTTGGAATTCAATCGATCCTAAGCTAGTCGAGAGTACGACTATGCACACTCGTTCAAAGAGTCGGATATTAAATAATCTGATTCGAATGGATCTAGAATCAACGTTAACTATTTATATATCGATGTTTGTTTTTGACCTGTTTTTTTGATATATTATAAGAGAATCGAACGAGAACAGTAAAAAAACGACATACAAATTTATGTAATTCACTAACGTTGTGTTAGCTACGTCTACGGATAGATAAATAATAATTTTTAGGAGACAAAACTCAGACTAGAGATTATGATGTATTTCAGGAGTATTTGTAAAGACTCAAGAGATACTAAATATAAATAGTGGTTCACAAGGTCTGGATAGATCAGAACAAACCTAACATCAAAAGATCTAGTATATTGTTTTGACAACTTTATAGTGTTGTCCATCGCAATAATACTTTATTCATGATTTACTAGACTTTATGATGACAGTAAAATGTGTCCAATTGTAATGTTATGTCTTGATTTGATTGAAATAGCCACCCTTACAGGTTTTTAAAATGGACGAAAATCGTTTTCAACTTGTGTTTAACAACCTTTAAAGTGTGACATTGACTCAAACATGGGTTAAGGTATCCGTTTCATTTGGTGTTGTCCGCTCTTAAGGTTTATCAAGTAGAAACTAGACCAAATGATTGGGGTTGTCAGCAGTGAGTCTAGTTACGAAGGAGGATGAGATGAATCCGAATCCAAATGATTGAATCTAGAATCTTGACATCTACCCAAAAGTGCAAAATTTCTCATGGAAAGTTGATATGAATGGATTACCAAACAAACAAAGGCTTTATGAAAAACACGTCACCATCCCTCAAGGATGTCTCATGTGGAATGAAACCCACGAGGACTCGATACACTTGATGGTTAGTTGTTCGTACATGCTAGGGGTGATAAAAAGCATAAATGTAGATACCGAGCGAATAATTAGGGCGTACGTCCACCTACATCAAAACCCAAGGAATGTTCTAAAAGAAGATTAGGGAAGACAAAGTTCATGAACTTCTAGTAATTTGTTAGAGCATATGGCATCAACGAAGCAAGATGGTTTTCCAAACAATGACTAGTGATTTAATTCAAGGCCTAAGCTTATATATTCAAGCACAACTACCAAGAGGTGGCAAGAGGATGAAGAAAAGGCACAAGATAAGATGGTTCGGCGACAGTAACAAGACGACAAAAATTAAGACATTGGAAAAAATCAAACCTTGAGTTTGTTAAACTAAACTTTGATGGCTCTAAGATAAGAAATGGAAATGTTTCAGGTGGATCGATTATTAGAGATATGGATGGAAACCCAATAAATGGAATTGTAAGAATATTTGGCAAAGTATCAGTTTTAATGGTTGAAGCACTGACTTTGTGGGATGTAATACTAAAGGTCAAACAAAGTAATATTCGGAGAATTGAAATTAAAGGGGACAATGTAACAGTTAATAAAGGTGTCAAAGGTCTAATCAATTGCCCATGGGAAATTGAAAGAATGGTTGCTAGTATTCTCGTATCCCTACACGGATTCGAGTCGGCCCAAATTTTATATGAGAGTAGACAATGCAATGCTGTGACCGATAAAATTACGAGTCTAGGCCACAATCACTCATGGGAAGCAATTCAGAACCACCTCGAGCTCCTAGTTGTCATCCACTCGGATGCTCTAGGTTTCCCATCTTGAGAGGGATCCTTATTCCTCACCGAGTCAAAAAAAAGCAGCTACTAAACCAAGCTAGTCATAGACTTGCAATTGAGGGAATATGATGAAAATTATATGCAGTCCCGTGTCAAGCAAATAAATGAATATATATAACTATATAAGTAAGGTGCAAACCTCTAAACATTAGACTTGTGAAATAGGTCAATTCGGCCACATTTAAGTCTGGATCAATCAAGATGTAGGTCAAGTAATGTCGGGTCATGATAGGTTATTGTACGGGTTCGGGTTGGTCAACGGGTCAAGAATGCCATTTTTTTTATGATTAAAATGATAACATGAATGTATAACAATATCCGATACAAATATTATTTTAGAATATATATGTATTACTTTTTATAAAAATATAACAAATCGGTCCACGGGTTAGGTTCGGGTTTCAACACAATCACATTCGTTTAATCGGGTTGGTTTTTTATCGGGTTTCAAGTTCACTTTTTTGAGTTTCAACCCACTGTTTTCAAATTAGACCTAATCAAACAAAGGTTTGGGACCTTTGGGCCTAAGTTAAGCTTGACATATTTTTCAGCCCATTGATGTGGGCGGGCCGGGTCAAAGCCTGCTCCTCAAGGCCTAACATTTATGTCCATATCCGCCCTCAGGTTAAGTTGGGCCGCCCATAGGGTTGCCCGTTTTTTCTTAAAATATTTTTATTTTAACTCATTAAAACCTATTATTTCGACCTTGTTAACCATTCAAAGGTAAAATAAAAAAATAGCACCTACTCCGTATGATATATTGAGAGAGATAAAATTAAGGTAAAAAAGAGTAAAGGGCAAAAATTATCAAATTGAATCGACAACTAGAGTACTTGTAATTTATATATTGTTGGCGAGTAGATTTCGCTATCAATTAGGTAGTTGTATCTCTTATTATCTTATTTATTATGCATGTGCCTTATTTATTGTACTATTATCTTTTTACTTATTTAATAGGGTAGTTATTCTAGATTAGGTTAAATTATGGTGGAAGATCTTATCTTTTAGGTTGTGTTCGGTGACAAAGGATTATCAAAACAAAAAGCTATTATTTTGTGGAAGTAGATTATAGGCCAAACAAGTTTTTTCTAACATCCAATAAAATATTAAAAAGTGGCTCACTTTCCCATAAAACATGACACACATTCTAGGGATTTCTAGGCATTGTTTGGTTTAAAAAAGAGCTTTTAAAAAAATGCATTATTTTGCATAATCAACCATGCACCGAACAAAGCCTTAATTAAGATAGGATTTCGGAATGGCTTGGGGAGCAAGTACATCCGATCGGCCCATAGGAGCATTGGAACCCTGCACCATCGCCTTCCCCTATAAATTCACATGTCTTCGTCATGTACTGGGAAGTCTAGTCTACATCGCTCTGCCGGAACGTTTTTCGACATTGTCCTTATTGACTTAAGCATCAGAGGTGGATTAGGGGGACCCTCGCCCCTGTGTCCATTGTTTGCAGGTCTTCGAAGGTGAAGAGGCGATTCCGGGAGATTCATTGAAGAAGGAGTTGAAACTTGTACACCGGCATATTTTGTGTACTAACATATATAATATAATCTTGTACATATTTACAACTATAAGGGTTGGGTCGAGTTACGGGCCGGTCTTTTAAGCACATTGGACTTTGAAATGATAACCATATCCGACCATTTAGATTATCCAGGCCGGCCGAACCCGCTTGTTGGTCGATAAATAATTAAATGTTATCCAAACCCGCCTATTTTGTTGGGTGGCCGGGCTGAGCAGACGGGCGGATCGACCCTTGTTTGCTAAGGGTCTAACGGTATGTGACGGTTTTTTCACATCGGTTCAAATTTTAACAACTCTACGTACTACCAATCAAGCTAAACTTTTAAGTTGCAACATGCCTTTATATTTTGTTAAAAATTCTACGGAGTAATAAATATCGATGTAATTTACATTGTACCCATATATGTAGGTGTTTCATGCTAGAAAATAGCATCTTTGACAATTGTTGCATACTTGCATTTTAAGATATTACATATACACATGTATGATTGTGGGATGTTGGGTTGTGCATTAACTTTAGAAACACTATTTTCTCTAGGAATATTTAATTTGTTTGTTGAGCAAATTTTAGTATTGTCTCGTTTAAGATAGTTTATTTTTAATGTTTTAACGAAACTTGAGTATTTTTATTAATTAGAATGAAAAATAAAAAAACCGGAATTAAACCTACCAACGGGATTTCAATTAAAGCTTATGATTTTGTGGATGTGAGCCTGTTTTTCTTGTGAACTTATACGTAATTGATCATTTCTCTATTTTTAATTACTTTGTACTTGTACGTCGAAATAATTTTATTGATGCTTAAACATTTCAATATAACTATTTTTAACACCAATATGGTATTTCAGTTGCTTTTCTCCCTATCCCTCTCTGAAAAATGAAGGTGACACTAGTAGTCTATCCTACACGCTAGCAACACTATTGATCAATAATCCTTTATTCATCTAATTCTCGAACTTGCTTTTGTTTTTTAACCGATTGTTATGTTATTTGTCATTTATTGTATGTTTGAGTTGCGCTTGTCGTATCAGCTCATTGGTTGAGCACTTATGGTGGTACCATGAGGTTTTGGGTTCGAGACTCCAGGGCAAACCCAGTTCTCATCCCTTGCGGATGCTCTAGGCAAGCCCAAGTATTACTTGTGGCGACCCTAACTCCTTTCCTTATCCAAAAAAAATAAAAAAAAATAAAAATCCGACGCCTAGATTTGTAGTCGGGTCAATTCGAACGCATTTAAATTGGGTGCGGATACAAATTATTTGAGGCCAAATTACCACATCAATATCAATCAATATATATTATAAAAGCCGACCGTTTTCGAGCCTCCACGTTGATTCTGGCCCCACCAAATATTTAACCAAAATAATTTTAAATTCTCTTAATTAACTACCATAATTTTGGACTAGATATCATAATCAAAATATATCTATCCATATTTTGCACCGGAATGATATCAAAATATATCTATCCATATGGTCGAGTGTATATCTATCCATACATGTTTTGTTCTAATATCCATAATTTTGTTTTTGGTGGGTAAATTTTGTTTACGTAGCATATTTACGTTTGAATTTGTTTGAATTTGGATTCAACTTATTTCTTTAGTACAAGTAAATTTGTGGTTTCTGTTAATTTCTATTAAATTTTTATAAACTTTATTAATTTGTCAATTGATGATCTTTTTTAATTATATTTACATTTATGATAGTCGTTATTAATATATGATAAAAACTGTAAGGAAAATATCAATTTATATTATTATAATTAAGTTTTATAAAAATAGACTACAAAAGAGTGAAAAAATTATGTCTTATATATATATATTTTGGGTTATATAAAGCTCAAAAACAATATCACTCTTTTTAATTAAAAGATAAAAAACATGTTCATATAATAGAACTTATATAATATTTTAAAACATGTTCATATAATAAAACTTATATAATATTTTAAAACATGTTCATATAATAAAACTTATATACTATTTTCCATATATATAATTTTATTTTAATATTTTTAAGTGAAATAGTCGTGCATGGCACGACAGGTTAAGCTAGTTGGTATTAAAAAGTAGCCCATTTGGACAATTGGGTATTTAAAAAAGTCTTTTGGACATTTGGGTAATAGAAAACAAAAAACTTGACATTTGAGTATTAAAAAATTAAATAACATTGCTTTAAGTCTTTTTCCATTGAAAAAATTGATTTCATATGCAAACCTAATAAACTATTTAAAAATCATTTTTTTATTGTTTTAACAAATTTTTTTTATTTCTAATTAACAATAATATGCATATTTAAAAAAAACTCAAAACAAAATTTTTCAAATAAGAACATTCTCACACTTCAAGTAAAATTTTTAAGAATATAATGCTCTTTACAAATAGGAGATTGATTTTCTGTAATGCATTATTTGGTCATTACGTCACAATATACATATCAGTTGTTATAAACGGAAAACAACATCTTTTATGTTGCTACTTTTAGAGACATCGTAAATGCATATATAATTATAACTGATAATGAGTTAATCGAATTGCATTTTGATGCAAAAAACTAAAAAATCGTATGTCAACGAAGTATTTTAATTATTATTTTTACTTAAAAACAATTGTTGATTTGTCTATATTTGAGGATTTTGAATTTTTATGAACAAATGTGGTTGACTTCATTTTAAAATGTCAATTTGAAGTAATAAACAAAATATGAACATTTATTACTTATAAAGGAAAATAAAATAGTAAATATTAAAAATTTTGAGTTTTTATGTTTGATAATCAAATTTTTAATTGAAATATACCTAAATGACTTACTTTTGGATTTTTAACACCCAATCGTCCTTTTTTTATTTTTTATTACCCAAATGTCTAAAAAATCATTTTTAAATACCCAATTATCCAAACGGGTTAATTGTTAATACCTATATGATATTTTTATTTGAATTACGACTCAAGCCCGATCGGATAATGACATGAAATGTATTATGCGGGTTCGGATTGGTTAACCGGGTTAAGAATGTCGACTATATTTTTCACTCGCGGAGTAGGAATTGACCAAACACTCCCTAAAAGAGCGCGTGATGATGGTGCAGTCCCACCAATCGTGCACGCAAAAAAGGACGACCCGCAGAAAACAAACTCCTCGTGATGAGCCTCTCTCCTCTCTCGCACCCCGACCCAGTCACGCCCTTTAACCTAACCCACCCCACACACACACACACACAATTCCACCTCCCTCTTCCGTTGCCTCCTCTCTCTCTCCCTCCCCTCTGAAATCCATGGCCTCCGAGGACGATCACAACGCCGTCTTCAACGAGGACGACGACGACGGCCCCCTCAACGACGTCGTCCTCGACGACGATCCCGACGACGCCGACTCCCCCTCCTCCTCCTCCTCCGACGACGCCGACACCAACTCCACCTCCTCCCCCGCCGTCCCCCTCTCCTCCTCCTCCGTCTCGGTCGCCGTCCTCCCCCCCTCCAACGGCTCCAATCGGCCCCGCCTTCCTCCCCCCGAGCCCCTCCCTTCCCCATCCGCCGTCGTTGCCGTCTCCGCCCCCAACCCCCTCGCCGCCACCCCGGTCTCCGAGCGGAAGCCGATCGACGACTCCAGGCGCCTCTTCCAGCGCCTCTGGACCGACGAGGACGAGATCGAGCTCTTGCAGGGCTTCCTCGACTACACCACTCAGCGCGGGCCCAACTGGTCGGGGCACCACCACGACACCACGGCCTTCTACGACCAGATCAAGTCGAAGCTCCAGCTGGACTGCAACAAGAACCAGCTCGTCGAGAAGCTCCGCCGCCTCAAGAAGAAGTATCGCAACGTCGTCGCCCGCGTCAGCTCCGGCAAGGACTTCGCCTTCAAGAGCCCCCACGACCAGGCCACCTTCGACATCTCCCGCAAAATCTGGAGCAACTCCCTCTCCCATCGCCCCCCCGAGCTCGACGACGACGACCACAACAACCCTAACCCTAACCTCAACGTCGTCCCTGATCACCACAGGACCACGCCTGGTAGCTTCACCATCGATATGAACAGCCCTAACAAGATGATGATGATGATGAACATGGCCACTCCTCCTCCTCCTAATCCTGCCTCCAGGAAGCGGTCCAGGGTCAAGGTGGAGGAGAAAACCTCCTCCAGGAATCCGAATCCAGGTGTTTATGAGCCTGTTAATCTCACTCCGGTTGGACCGACACCGAGCTCGGTGGAAGAGACGGTGAAGAGTTATCTGTCGCCATTGTTGAAGGAGCTGGCTGATCATGCTGGAGCCAAAGGGATTGCTTCTTCTTTGACCTCAAACGCCATTCCCATGAATTTTCCAGGGGCGAATTCGGGGATTGGGGGCGAGATCATGGAAGAGAGGTGGAGGAAGCAACAGATATTGGAGTTGGAGGTGTATTCGAAGCGATTGGAGCTTGTTCAAGACCAGATTAAGATGGCTCTGCTGGAACTGAGGACGAGAGGGAATTGATAGTTGCAAAGGGAGAAGGTTCGGGATCGAAGTAGCGTAGTGAGAGATCATTTGGAGCTTCTGATTTCCCTGTCTTTGATCCATGGCTGCTGATTTATTATATATTGTAGGTAGTGACTGGTTGCTAGATGCTTTGCTTTTTCCTCGTTTAATTGACATAAAGAGATGCAGAAATAATGTCAATTTCAGTCTGTCTAGCTTTTATGTAATCTTTGCTCAATTCACTGAGTATATATGGGAATTGGAATTGAAAGAATTGACAAGGATCTTGGGTGCAGATGAATGCATGTTTCCAATGCTCTGCTCTGCTTTCAGTTCATTCTAGGCTTTGCTTCTCTTGAAATATTATTGTTGATTTGATATGCAATATACAAGATGGTTTGCATAATTTTAGGTTATCAATGTTTCTAACAATTTGGCCATTATGATGCTTTGCCCTTTATGCAATTTCAGAGATCTGATTACAATCTTCATTGTGAAGACAAAGATAACGTTGACAGACAGCAAATGGTAAGGTGAAGCAGATCTCTGTCTTTCTTTAGATTTTGCTGTTTAGTGGGTCTTTTTCTGGTTTGATTTTAATTCCATTCATGAATCATGGTGTAAGGAGTATGTGGTTGCATTGCATCAGAACCTTGTTTCTGGTCATATTTTGAACTTTATCTCATTCTGCTGTTGCTAGAGGCTTGTTGCGGGCATCCATTTCCAACAGGTTTCAATGTCTTCTAGCTGAATGCTATGTTACACGGAAACAAAAACAGAAACGGGTCAGAATTTCTAAGTTTACACTAGGAATTGAGTTTATTGTCACGACACGGAAACGGGAGAGTTTCCGTTTAACAAAGGTCAGCTGTGAGTTTTGCATGCCTGCATTGGTGCTGTTTCTTAGATTTAGAGATCAGTCACATTCATCCTACTCAGAAGTTCCCAAATATGTGCAAAACTAACCCAAATCTTGCGTGTAATATATGTTTTTCCTCTACAATCTCCACCAAGTTTCTTAAGCAGACAACTCTTCTGCTGATGCATTATTCTAAGTTATTTTTATCACATACTGCAATTAACAACTCAAACTATCAAACCCAATTGCCCGTTTTTATTGCAGGAACCAATGGAAAGGGAATATTCCTGTCAAGGAATACTTGAACCAGATTCCAACTTCCAATCCTCATTTCCAGGTTTTTTTCTCCAACTCTCATGCTAATGTTTGAGCCTGTCGGCAGATAAATGGTGTCCTATTTACACCCGTCAAAGAAAAAGAAAACTCTGGGTTGATAAAATGAAAGTCTAGGGCTTGTAGGAAGAAGGGACCAAGCACAAATTAGGCGCCTAATTAAGCCTTGCTGGCTTAGCTTTAATGGTAGGTGGGAGGGTGGGGGCCGGGTTTTGCGTTTGCTGGTCTGCCAAAGTTGGTGGGTTTTTCCTTCTTCTGATGCTCTTGGTGACTCATCAGAAAGAAGGTTTCTTACGGTATTTGGTTTGATTTGTAGTATTAGCAGCTAATGCACTTTAAAATGTGATTACTTAATAATTATTTCAGCTGGTGGTGTTGTTTGATTCCCAATTTTATATGGTTGCAGAATCAATGCCCTTGATCTTGAGGCGACTAATTACCTGGTTTTAAATAGTTGCAGGCGGATTGTGGTGTATTTGGGGTTAGCTTTTTCATTTCGTGCTTACCAAAAACATGTGTGCTGGTCTTTGAAACCATTTTTGTGAGCATTTTCCATGGAAATTTCTGCTGGGCTTGGAAAATTCACAGCTGGGTATTTTCGTAAGACCATTCAACAGACATATTGTTAGATTTTTGTTTCAAAAGTTAAATTGTAACATTAATGAGCTAATCAAATAAGTTGAATGGATAAGGATATACAATTCTGTATTGTTAGTAGACCTGTCAAAAGCTGACCCGACCCGAAAACCCGACCCGACCCGACCCGAAATTTCTGGGTTTCAACCCGAAAATTTGAATCCGAAACCCAGTTTGAACCCGAACCCGGTAAACCCGAAAGTTTCTGGGTTAGGGTCAGGGTCAACCCGCTGGGTCAAGAAATCTATAAGGCTGAAAACTTATTTTAGAATATAGTCTAATATAATGAAATGACATATTGACGGGTAATTGTGCACCAAAAGGTTTTAATTATATTACAATATATAAAGTTTATTTTGGAAAATTATGATATATTTTATTATTAAAATATTTAAAAATAATATTTTGTTATTATATTTTATTATTTAAGTAATATTTTATTTAAATTTTGGTCAAAAAATTGATACTCTTGACCCGTTGGGTTGACCCGACCCGAAACCCGAAGCGACCCGACCCAGTTTGACCCGTAACCCGATTGACCCGAACCCGAACTCGACCCGAACCCGGAACGACCCGACCCGAACCCGCCCGACCCGACCCGATTGACAGGTCTAATTGTTAGTATTTGTTTGTGTAAATCACTTTTTTTTTTTATCCCTCTAGCTGACGAAAGTCATTTCAATAAAACAATGGTACTTTTAATTTTTGCCTGCAATATAAACTTGTTAATAGAACCACTAATCAAAGCTTAGGGTATATAATGACATTATTTGTTGTAGAGTCACTTGTTTTTAAAGTAAGATCAAGTCTTATGTCATCTTCTTAACGTCATTTATCTTTGGTTTAATAGAAGACAAGGACTGCATAAACACAGATATTAGGGCATCTCTTTAGTTAATCAAGCAAAGTTCTTGGCAGTTTCTTGATTATTTTATTAGTATATGGCAAGCTTTTGTGATGGTCTAAGAACATATGGATAAACTCTAATTGCAGAAGTCAAGTGCATTCGTTAATCCAAAAACAATGACTTTGATTAGTTGATTCTTATACTTTGTGCAGGCCAAACGCGTTTCGATTGAATTTGGTTATGTATTATACTTTTCTTTTTTATATACGCTGCAAACACAGTCATGACTCACGAGCACTCAACTAGTGAGCTGATACGAGGGCGATTATGTATTCTTCTGTTTCTTCGAAAATAATGATGCATAAACTCCTCAGTCTTTTTATTTTTAAATATTGACATTTGACAAGGAAATCTGTTATCATACTTCCTTTTCGTTAGGTACCAGATCAGGTTTGTTAATTTTGGCAACTGTATTTATCTCAATAACACATAGCTTTCACATCTGGCGCCAAATCACATTTGTTGAGTTATGAAATCTAATTAACAAGATATCTCCACTCCATTGAACGGTAAGCAATTCAGCTTTCTTATCATTGACACCGTTCAACAGCAACAGATATGAAGAGTTTCAACTTTCATTACAACAACAATGCAGAGTTTAATCAGTATTAGAATCATCAATCAGCTCTATTATCTTTTGTTGCACCTTAATAATTAAGAGGTTCAATACATCTTAAACTTCTCCTCGGTGTTCTCAAACACCTGCTCAGCAATAAGGGCTTGACGCCCATCGGCTTTCTTGATCTCAAGATTCGCCTTCTGGTACACTCCAGTTCCCCTCAGCGCGTCAGCTATGAAGTTGTCGAACCCGATTGTTATTGCTGCTTCAGCCTTGGCCCCATACACCAATCTCTGCTTTTCATCAAAAACAAATGTTGCGTAAGATGAAAGTTAGAAGATAAGAGAAAAATATATCATATGGCTAATGTGTTATTATAAGTAGACCTTGATCCTAGAGAGATGGATGGCACCAAAGCACATTGGGCATGGCTCACACGAACGTATATTTCACAATCCGACAACTCTATTCGATTCAGCTTCTTACACGCCTGCAAAAATCACAGCTAGATCAACCATATATTACCAAACGCATCCGAAATAAGCAAGACTAATCGGTTTAGTGCATGATCTAACCTCTCTAATGGCGGTGACCTCAGCATGTGCAGTTGGGTCCGTGTTCTTGAGCACCATATTGTGGCAGCTCACGACGACTTCATCATTTAGAACCACAACCGCACCGAATGGGCCACCATGTCCGTGATCAACTCCTTTGTAGGCTTCCTCAACCGCCTTTGTCAAGAACTTGTGATCTCTATCTTGCAAAACTGCTCAAATGGGTTACCTCATATTAGAATAAGCTTGAAATCAGTTAGTTGAAAACTCTAATGCAAATATTCTGCTGTATTGCAGGAACGTTTGTTATGTGTGAACCTGACCTTCTTGATCCCCAACAAATGCAGAGGCCACGGAAATGTTTTCGGTCTCGGATTCAAGCACTGGTGAACAAAGGTTGTAGATGCAAAGAAGAGCAAATGATCATCAAAATTTAACCAAATTAGTTCATTTGAACCCTATCAAACATTAACAGTTATATGATCATCAAGAAACAGGATTAGCAATAATACTTTGGTACTTGGTAGGAATGGAGTTATGGGACAAAAAAGGAAAGGAAAAAAAAAATAGAAGTGCAATTCCTAGAAACAAAAAACAATTAAATTCCAAGAGAGGAGGAAAAAACAGGATTAAGTTAGTTGGATTACCTACAGCATCCCCCATTGTTTAAAATCAGAGTTGAAAGAAAAGTATACGCAAGAAGCAAATGAATATCACAAATGGGTTGTGAGGAAAAAAGCCTTGAGAATGAGTTGAGACAGTACTTGGATTTGAATATACTTTTATAGGGTAAGGAAAGTGACAACAAAAAAGGGAATAATTGCTGGTGAATCAGCAAATACAAAAGGATTAATACAAAGAGGAAGAGATGAGGATGATGATCAGATAAGTTTCACCCTAACATCACGAAGATCTATGTTACCGGAAACTCCAATGAGACGGCGTTTCCCGTTTTGGATATAAACACGAAAAGTTGGAAACTCAAACCCAAAAACTTAGTTTTACTCTAAGGCTCCGTTCGGTATCGCCTGGGAGGAGCTAGCCGTGGCTTGCTTTCTCTTCTCCAGCTCTTGGAGTGGTGTTCGGCGACGAAGCTGGAGAGGTGGCTGGCCTAGCTGACCGTGGCTGGCAAATGGCCATTCCAGCTCCCATTTTCCGAGCTCCTCCCCCCAAGCTTCTTGTGAACGAGCTCCCCAAATTACCTCCCGATACCCTTCTCCCTCAAAACACAATTCAGGAGCAACAATAGAGGTGACAAGGAGGCGGAGGAGAACCACAAGGTCCTAACGTGATCGATTTCCATTCTGGAGGGGGCCTTCGATTCCCTTCGGGAGGCGGCGCCGATGGTTCGAGGGCGGAAGAGGTGAGACTCGAGACCCTTCTTCTTGTGTATCATTGGGCGACGCCATCTTCATCAAACCCTAACGATTGATTGCACTTCCATTGTCGCCATCTTCCTGAAGCCCTTTCCTCAAACCCTAACCATTGATTTCACTTCCATGTTCTCCACAGATCTATGTAATTGTCCGGTTGCTTCGATTGGTCTCGTCTCGTCCATTGTGTATCCGGGTAAGGACATCTCTTGATTACTCTCTTTTACAGATTAAAAACCCTAGCTTATTTGGGGCCAATGCTTTTGTTCGAACTTCCAATCTAGAGGGAAAGTTTGTGTGAACTTGTGATTAAATCTTTTCATATCTTTTTTATTTTGACATCTTTCTCTCAAACTCAGGAATTGAGATTTGTGTTACTGCAATATTATAAAAGGTTTGTTATTTGTTGTTTGTTAACATGATTGCCATTTGTTCTTGCATAGAGCACAAATATGAGATTGTCAAGAAGTTGCAAGACAAGAAACACATTGTTGGAATGACTTGAGATTGGGTGAATGATGCCCCTGCACTGAAAAGGGCCGATATTGGTATAGCAGAGCCATGTTCCAAAGGATGAAGAACTGCACTGTTAATAATTTGTACTCTCTCAATGTGATTCTATTTTTATAGCTATAAACTTGTTCAAATGCATTGCTAATGGTGTGTTGTGTTTTCTTTGCCTAATGCAGATCTATGCAGTCTCCATCACAATCATATTCTGGTATGTATGACCATAGATTACATCTAGATTTTGATGAATTTTTTTATTTGGATTTGTTAATTTAGTGGTTGTTCCTTATATGCTTTGCAATTTGGTTTTATGTTCACTGTGCTCGTATGGAAGTTTGACTTCTCTCCCTTCATGGTTTTGATCATTGCAAGAGAAGAAATCCCATGTTTCCTCTAACTTGATTTCTTACGCTGCATTGTTTCTCTTTTGCCATGATACTTGTAGACGGCATTCGCTACAAAGAAAGATTGCGGTAAAGAAGTGAGCGAAGCACAATGGGCTCTTGTGCAACGAATGCTACACGGGCTGTAGCCGCCACAGACGAGCAACAACATGTTCTCCGAGAAGAGCAGCAAGCAAAGAAGCGATCCGAGATAGCTAGGCTTAGCGAACTTCAGGCCCTCAAAGGCCACGTCGAGTCGGTTGCAAGCTCAAGGACATTGATGTTGAGACCATTCAGCAAAGCTGTACAGTCTAGAGAAACCGATCCATCATGTGCAAATATGTGAGTGGATTGAATGAAATGGAGTTGAGCAGAATGGAGTATGGATTAGAGTAAGAAAACCTTTAGTGACTTTAGTTTTTTTTTTTGTTTATTTTGTTTGGTAAAATGCTGGGAATCATGTAAGCTCTCCTTTCCCTCTCTTCATCACTTCACCTGCATAACTGATAAGAATGGATGTGTCAGGGCATAAGAGAGGAGTTGTACTGAAAATGTTCTTTTTGGCTTATCTTTAAACTTGGTTGTTTGTTACGTATACAAAGTCTCTCTTGCTTCAAGTTATGCTCACTGCTGAGATGTGTTGTAGTCAGTTATGCTCACTACTGAAATCGTGTTAACGTAATATACTACTAAGGGTATTTTAGTCTTTGCATTTCATTATTCATGCCCTTTGTGGTAATTTTACCCTTTGGATTTTTTTTCCAAGCTCGTCATACCGAACACTTATTTTGAAAATCCAGCTCGTAAATGAAATTCCAGTTCCAGTTAATATTCCAGTTCCAGTTAGCTTTTCCAGTTCCCTTTCCAGTTCCAGTTAGTGCACCCGAACGGAGCCTAAAGTTATGGAAATCTTTTGTTTTCTCATTTCCAATTTGCTTCTTTTTCCATTCCCCGTTATAACATAGATTATAGAAGTGTTACAAGGATTAAACAACTCAAAATTCTCATAGAGGTGTAATGTGTTACAGATTTTAGACTACTGTGATTTGATTTGCCTTTCCATGGATATAGATTTGAAACTTTAGTTTGGAAATGGGCGAAATATTAAAAAATGACTAATTAATAAAGACAAAAAAACAAGTTACAACTTACAACATGAAAATTTAATATAATATTTCTAGAGATCGACCTGATCTTACAATGACGTGTAACTTCATTGACACATACTAACGTGTAATGTGCATCTTTCTTTCCTCAACCACTTGCATATATAGTAATTAACAGAATAACAGGTAAGTCAACAATCATGCTCGATCAGTCGGTCAATTTTTAAAATCAATATGATAATTTTAAATGTAGATTTTTGGGTCTGAATAAAGCACATATATCAAACAAAGACTAACGTAGAATTTGAATTATTCTTCAAACAACCCTGGCCTAGTAAATTGAAAGATCGAGTAGCTAGAAACTCGGTAAATAGGACAAGGGCAACTAAGGCAACTAATTCGATCGGCTAAGATCACACGTTCACATGACTTGGAAAAACAAACCAAATAAAGAAGAAATTGACAATACAAAGCAAGAAATTGTGAGACTCGTCAAAAAGGTAAGTATGACACAAAGATGGGTCAAACACAAAGCCAACACATGTGTTGAATCGAGTGTGTATAAAGAAGGAACAGTGAATAAGACATCGGATATTTGAAGGTTTGTACAATTTAAAACCTACTTAAATAGATGTTTGGTAAGACAAGGTTTTTTTAGGAGGTTGAGGTTTTAGTAGGTTTTTGATGAGGTTTGAAAGGATAAAATAGAAACCTTGATAAAGATAGGTTTTAGGAGGTTTCCAAAAAATTTTACCTAATTTTTTTTGTTTATTGTTTTAATTAATAATATTTTTGGTAATTTTAAAGCAAAACCTATGTAAAAACCTTGTAGTACCAAACATCATATTAGGTTTTATCAGGTTTTAAAAAAGAAAACCTCTACCTAGTAAAAAACTCACACCCATCAAAAAACCTCTTTAAAAACCTACACCTCTTCAAAAACCTTGTTTTGCCGAACATAGTCTAAAGCACGTACCAAGAAGACAAGTGTTTTTTTTTGGTTGAAGGAAAGACAAGTATTTTAACCAAGCTCACTAATCTTTATTAATTAGAGATGAGTACAAATTGTTTGGGTTATGGAGTCGAATTCAAGATTAGGTAAAAGAAGACCGAACGAGTTGAAGACAAGGTGCAGTTGGGCGTTGTCAAGGAAGACGCGGGAAGGCTTGAAGGTGCGAGCGTGTCTTGGCGGCAGAAGGGGTCTCTTCGAGACTTGGGTTGGACGACGTGTCTTGGGCATGTGACCGCGGAAAGTGCTCCTAGGTTACTCACGTAGTTCATAGTTGGTTTCTAATCTTATTTCAAATAGGGATAAGTTTAATTTTCAATCATGGCTAACCTTCTTTTTCAGCGTTTAATGTGCCTACTCGTTTTGATTTAGTGAACTCAACTGCACAATTTCAACTCATACTCAACTCTAAGTGACCAACATTTGGGTTGAGTGATGGGAAAACTATAAACTTTTGGACAGACCCATGGCTAGACAACGTCATCCTTCGACCATACCTTCAGACCGATGACATCAAAATGAAGGTTGCGGACTTTATTTTGGAGGACAAAATGTGGGACGTTTCATCTTCCCCAGCATATTGTTGATAGGATTTTGCAAGTACGTATCCCGGTAATGAACCAGGAAGATAGAGTAATTTGGACACTATCACCGGATGGAGCTTTTTTCGTCAAGACGGCTGCTCAATTATGCGAAGAAACAAGAAACTTCCTGATCAGAACATGGAATGGATTTGGAACATGAAGGTCCCCCCAAAGATACAGAACTTTGTTTGGAAAGTTTGCGCGGACTGCCTTCCAACAACGGAGAGACTGAATAGATTTTATGCCAGAGTGCCTAGTACGTGCTCTCTTTGTGTACTCGAGAAGAATCTACTAAGCACCTATATATTGTTTGAATGTGATTTCACTGTCACAATGATTCGACACCTGGAGCATCGAATTGGAGGAGGGATTGTCATTAAAGACGAGGGCGATCTGAACAATAGTATTACACAAACCATCAAGACCAACAAAGGAGACACCATTATACTTTTTCTTTGGTGGGCTATTTGGATGCACCGAAATAACCGAATTTTCAACGCAGAAAGGGCACAAAGTGATGAGAAACCGTCTGATTTGGCCTTAGCCAGCTACTCTCAGTTGAAAGTGGCAGAAAAGTTAGAGTGCAAGCAAACGGTGAAGCGGCAACGGCTGAGGTCCCCTATATGGAAGAAACCAGATAGGGGATGGGTAAAACTAAATTTTGATGGTTCTTGGTGATCCAACTCGTCCACGCATAGCGGATATATTTTGAGAGACAATAATTCAAAAATTATCGCCTTGGATCGACGGAATTTGGCTGCCCCGTCCATCCTCCAGGCTGAAGCGCTGGCAGCTCTGGATGGGGTGCAAAGGGCCAATACCCTTAATGTAACAAAGCTAGTGGTTGAAGGTGATAACTTATGTGTTATTAACAGTATTACGGGGGCATGAAGATGTCCGTGGGAGATCCAGACAATTATTAGTGACATAAGAGGCCTACTTTCTCTTTTTGAGAAAGTTCGCGTTTTTCATTGCTATAGGGAAAGTAACAGAGCGGCGGACTACTTAGCAGCTAGGAATGTTGATCCACAACTCCTACTGGTTGGTGTGATGACAACCTGTGACACGCATTACTGGGAAGACTCCTTGAGGACGACTTTCGGATTAAATGAAGGAAGAATTCGAGAAGCCAGAGAGTTTTTGAAGATCATCCGGGCGGATGATTTAGGCTGATCCTACACTGATTAGGAGGCCTAGTGTTTTCTTTTTTTTTTGTACAAAAAACATTTGGGTTGAGTGGTACTCTATCAATCTCATGATCAACAATGATATCTGGTTGGTAGATCTGAAGGACATTGACAGTTGGACTTGGAAGTCTCTTCCTAAGGTTTGGAACCTCCTCCCGAGAGACTTCTTC
Source organism: Polygonum aviculare (assembly GCA_934048045.1). Lineage (NCBI taxonomy): Eukaryota > Viridiplantae > Streptophyta > Magnoliopsida > Caryophyllales > Polygonaceae > Polygonum > Polygonum aviculare. Next base: position 10,639,871 of record OW204023.1, on the reverse strand, counting down.
CTAGCCAACTGCAAACTGAAAATGTAAACTCTCAAGGCGCTGCCAAAGTGTATCATCTCTTGCGTGAAGTGGGTATAAGGTATCCATAAGCCCAAGTGTTCTTTCATTGCATGGATTGCCGGCCACCACAGGCTCCCCACAAAAGACAGAGTTGGTAGATGGAGGTCCCTTGAGAGTTTAGATTGTGTCCTCTTTAATTCCAACCTAGAATCAAATTCCCACCTTTGGAATGCATGTCCATTCGTCCACGTTGTCTTCTACAAGCTCTTGGATTGGCTTCGCATCTCAAGGAGACCTCATTTCTTCAACAGTTGGGTGCAATGGCTTGCTTTAGCCCGCAACAAGGAGAACATCATTTGGAAAACCATCTCAATGGCCTTTACCACCTTCATCTATTCCATCTGGCACTCTAAGAATCGAGCCATATTTCACGATGAAAAGCCAGTTGTTGCTTCTTGTGCGGAGAAGCTCATTAACCACATAAAGAGCATCCTTTAGGCAAAGACTGACAAAGAAATTGGTGTAACAACCCTTTGGTTTACCACTCGTAAATCTTGTAATTTATTATTCTTGTTTCTGATGCTCAGTCCTAGGTCTTCTAATCCCTTTTGTAGGCTTCGAGTCGCGCTAAGCACCTCCTTCTCTTCTCTTCTGCGTTAAACGCTGATGGACCTCTGGACCATTTTGTAATTAGGCTCTGCTTGAGCCGTTTTTGTATATTTTTTTGGATAAATGAATTAAAATAATTTCAAGTATCAATTTTCAACCAAAAATAATGTCAAGTTTGATAATAATCACCAACTATCAAAATTATTACAAAATTAACCAAAACGATTTGGAAAAGTGGAATCGATGATGCGGGGATCGAAAAATCAGACATAACAATTTGATATTTTGTCCTTGGTTGAAATATTTACGATCGTCATATCAACGATTTTATCGGAAAACACGTCGGAAAAGGCTTTTAAATCGATTGTTTTTGTTAATTTTGTGATATTTCATACGTTGACGATGATTTTCAAATTTGAGATTATTTTTGGTTGAAAATTTGATAACTTGATATTATCGTAAGTCATTTTTCCTTTTTTGTTGTTGTTAAACTTCAGTTTAGTATTATTAGGTTTAGGTAGAGGTCGTTTTGAATAACGATTTTATTTAACATGGTTTTAAAAAGTCAAACCGCGATCATGACATGCAACAACTACATAACACGACGTGATATTTAATATGTTCAAGTCTCATTATCAGTTAAGAATCATACATACATCATGCTGAAAAAAATAAACATTTCGGTCTACTACTTACTAAACATATACGCAGAGAAAGCTCACTTGATCTCTATCATTCACATTTGCACTAATTGTTTCTACCTTGTTCTTTTCATAACAATGAACTTCTTCATTCAAACGTTTCATTACTTGGTTTTGCTGCTTCCTCTGCTCATTTCCCCAGCATGTTGTTTCGAACAAGGGAGACGAACGCGGCCGAGACGTTTCTATAACATCTCATTAGGTCCTGGGGCTATAGGACCTGAATCCATTGCATTTGATTGCCATGGAAGAGGACCTTATGTTGGCGTTTCCGATGGACGGATTCTTCGATTGGATAGTTTGGCAAGGCGAAGGTGGACGGACTTTGCTGTAATGCCAAATTGGTAAGCTGTGCCTGTCAGTTCAGTGTAGTAGTAGGTTCATGTTATTGTTATAGATGTATATACTTGATTCTTTGTCAACGTGTTATGACTTCTTCAGGTCTAGTAGTTGCTTCGGCTTGAAAAATTCGTCGAGTATATGTGGTAGACCTTTAGGTCTTAAGTTCCACCCGAAAACGTGTGAACTATACGTTGCAGATGCGTATAATGGACTCGTATTGGTTGGTCGGGAGGGTGGTCAAGGTATTTCCGTAGCAAAAGGGGCAGATGGAATCAGATTCAAGTTTACGAATGCTCTTGATATTGACATGGAGACCGGATTCGTATACTTCACGGACACAAGTGCTCGATTCGAACGAGGGTACGTAAATGGCTCAAATTGAAATGATCAAGATACACCATATCCAAAACACTCAACTTTTTGGTTATAAGATTGGTTTTCTTTCTAATGGTTGAGCTTATCTTTATTATTGTAGGGAAGCTCAAAAGGCGATTAGTACAGGGGACAAGACAGGGAGATTGATGGTGTACAATCCACATAACCAAAAGGTACAAGTGTTGCTCAACAACTTGAGCTTTGCCAATGGCGTAGCACTGAGCCAAAACAAGAAGTTCTTGCTAGTATGTGAGACGACAACTGGCCAAATCCGTAGGCTCTGGTTGGATGGACCGAGATATCACACGAGCGAGGTGTTTCTTAGACTCCAAGGACGTCCCGATAACATACACAAGGACGATTATGGCAACTTTTGGATAGCACAGGTGCAAGTGAGGCCGCCATTGTCATCGGGCCATCTAGGAGACGATGGTATATCCTTGAAGATTGATGAGGAAGGACGGGTTTTAGAACGGCTGGATGCTAAAAGTGGAGAATTGGTGCTAAATGTAAGTGATGTTGTGGAATTTGGTGGCAGATTGTGGATTGGATATGTGGCTAACCCTTATATTAAAGTGAGCTACAAAATGTAGCACTTTGGGTGCCTTGTAACGTAATCTATCTATAGGGGAAGATTTAATGTCTCTAGTGTTACTATATGAGTAGACCAATGGATGACATATAATACGTACCCAAACAAGTGAACAACAACAATTTACAATCACTTGTTTTTTTGTGCAATGTGAATACGTTTTGAAGTTTGAACATGACTTCTCTGATTGTGGTGGTAGTTGCTTTTCGTAAGAAAAAAATTATTCTTGGGGCGTTGTTGTCTACTTGTCTGTCCGTCTCCGTCCTATTAATCCGATCTCCGGTCTCCAACTTTACCGATTCGTTTCTCTCAAGCATCCTTACTCTCATAGCCATGGCTACCACCACCATTTTGCTTTCCGGGTGCAATCGTTCCACCCCATATCCAGTTCTCCATTCCCCCTTTCAAAGGAACAACATCATCAACAATAACAACAACCCTTTCTCTTCCAATCTCAGATTCAACCCTCTCCCCTCCAAACTCCCCCTCAAATTCACCCCCATATGCTGCTCAAAACCCCCTCCGAACCCTAAATTGGAGACCCGTATCCAACCCAAACACCCGAGCTCGATCGAATTACTCGCGGACACCGTTCTCAGAGCCGTAGAGGCTCTGAAAAGGCCCGCAATTGCTCTGATTCTGATGGGCGTCTTGCTGATTTGCCCCCCGATTTCAGCTTGGGCGGCTTCGGGCGGGCGGATGGGTGGCCGTTCTTTCTCGTCTTCTTCTCCTTCGCCGAGCTATTCCTCCGGGAGGGCGGGCTCCGCTTTCTCTTATACGACGCCGTATTACTCTCCTACGCCGTTTTCCGGTGGCGGTGGGCTTTACATGGGCCCCGCTTTTGGGGTCGGGGTTGGGGCTGGCTCCAGCTTCTTGTTCGTTTTGGCCGGGTTTGCTGTCTTCGTGTTGCTCTCTGGGTTCCTCTCTGATCGGTCTGAGGGCAGCGTTTTGGCTGCCACCCAGAAGACCTCCATTCTTAAGCTTCAGGTATTCAGCTGTTGTTTGTTTGGCTCCAGTTTCAAGATTCATGAAATGTGATTTTGTGTCGAGTATAATTGGCTGGTTTAGGATGTGCATTTTGATGTCTGGATTCAAACTGAGATAGGGACTATAAGGTGTTACTAATGCATTGCAACATCATTAAACTTGGGTTCTTTAGTAAATGTCCTAGAGCTTGATTCCTGATGGTTCATAATGACAGCGTTGATAGAATGATAGTAGTATCTTGTATAGGTGGATTCATCTTCATAAGGAAAATGGAAGTTGGGATTAGTTTTCTGAATTTTTTTGGAAAGGTTAGAATTTGTTTCCGTAGGAACTTATCGTCTGGGCAAGCTGAAAAGTTTAGACTTGGTTTCTTGGTGATGTTGCCTTGCCGCCAAGAATCTGTTTGGATTGTAAGGTTAATGATGTCGCCATGCATTTCCCGGTGTAGTAGGACTAGCATACGTTATATGGTTTAAGTAAATGTTGTAAGAAAATTATGTTTGCTGGAACACTCAACCATGGGTCTGCTTAACATGTACAATTTACGTATGTATTTGTTTAAATACCGACATCACTGGATTTGACCCAAAAGAAAAGAAAACTCCAAACATCAGGGAAGTTCTATTTTGCTATTCACATGTTGATGAAGATCCAAATTCTCTATTTGTGATTATTCCATTGGCTTTTATGAGTTGTACATCTCCTTGAATGATTCAATGAATGCTATACTTGGCAGAACCTTAAAGATTTATCATTCACAGATGCAAATAAATAAGCACAATTTAACATCAATATACTAAGCCGAGGTGACTAAATCATCCCAGGTTGGACTATTGGGCATGGCAAGGACTCTACAAAGAGATCTTAATCAGATAGCTGAAACTGCTGATACATCCACCCCTGAGGGTCTAAGTTATTTGTTGACAGGTGAGGCCTCTTATAGTTGCTAAAGGTATCCTGAATTTGACCAAAAGTAGAATTCAGCTCTGTGATTTTGTATGAATGCTGCACAGTAAATAGTAAGTGTCATGTGCTTGCTCATTCATAGTTTGTTCTTGTGATTGATGGTATTTCGTGTTATTGTAGAAACAACGCTTGCTTTACTGCGGCATCCAGATTATTGCATATCTGCTTACTCATCTGTAAGTTCTTAGTCGTATTGCTTTCCCGTTTTAATGGCTGTAGAGATTTTACTGGGATGGTTTTTCTTTCTCTAAGAGTTATTCTGACTTGTGATATTAGTTCACTTAAGGGCCAGGTTCCTCCAATTTCCTAGAGTAGTTTGTAATGGCTCAAGCTGAACATCTTTCATTCTTATTGCCTTGTTCTAGGCAGATGTGAAAAGAAGCATCGAGGAGGGAGAAAAGCGATTCAATCAACTATCTATTGAAGAACGAGGGAAATTCGACGAGGAGACCCTTGTAAATGTGAATAACATAAGGAGACAGAGAACAACTAGTCCGAGGGCCAATGGGTTCCGTAACGAGTTCATAGTGGTAAGAATCTTTGATAAGGCATTGCTGAAAAAAAATGGAGACCGTTTATTATTGTTCAAGATTAAGAACATGTGTTATGTTACCAAATATGCCAAACGAAGAATATAAGCTATAAGTCGGATATAAATTATAGAACTAAACTCTAAAATGGATTATCCGAAAAATAATTATTGTAAGGCTTGTAGTCTTGGCCAGTTTTGAGAGTTGCTCTCATCTGGTTGGCTTATTAGAAAGGCTTTAGCCAGGGCCCCTAGAACATGTGGAGTCTGTAATGTTGTACCAAAAGCCATGTCTTTAGTTCATTACCTATGCTGTATGAAAAGCAAGCTAAAGCCAGATTTAACCCCGCTTATTTGTTGATTTGAATATGTGCAGATTACAATTTTGGTGGCTGCTGAAGGAGCTCACAAGTTGCCAACCATCAATGGAAGCAAAGACTTGAAGGATGCATTACAAAAGCTTGGATCCATGCCATCCAATCGAACCATGGTAAGTATATCTTCGATTAGAGATGAAAAAACTTGATTGCAAAGTTCAAATCTGATCTCCTGTTTCTTTTGGCAATACTATGAACCAAAACATTATATGAACAAATGTCCTATTTACATCGGCATTAGTCTAAGATTTATGAAATTTGTCTTTGGATGCGCAGGCTGTCGAGGTGCTGTGGACCCCGCAAGACGACAACGACACACTTTTAGAAAGAGAACTTCTTCAAGATTATCCACTCTTGAGGCCTCTATAGGAAGGAACTTGAGTATTAAACCTGCTCTTAGGGGGGAAAACCCTGCATCTAGATCTGGACTGGTAAAGAAGACACCTTGATTTTTCAATCCTGGATTTTTTTTTATATGATACATACATGCTCTGATGATATGATACATCATTTACCCCGCACTGTGTAGACTGGAGTATAGTTTTCCTCTTCTTTTTGGGCTTGTTTTTCAGAAGCTGTGTAAATTTGACAAATACAGTATGTTCATAATATAAACTATATTATTAAGGTACTGGTAGTTAATAAGGTACGGTTAATTCTTAAGTGCTTGTTTGTTTCACTTATAAAATCATGGGAATCTAAAAATCCCAGGAAGTGACAATAAATACATGCGATTGGTTACAATTATTTCACACAAAAATCCCTGGATTTTAAATTCCTAGGAATTGTACTTCTTCCAAAATGGGGGAATTGCAATTACCATGGAAGGGGTGAGTATAGACCTGTCAATCGGATCGGGCGGGTCGGGTTCGGGTCAACACCAGGTCAGGTCATTTCGGGTCACAATTTTAACGGGTTCAAACGGGTCGGGTCACAGCGGGTTTGTTGCGGGTTCGGGTCAACCCAACGGGTTAAAGAACCTGATTTTTCTCATTTATTTTTCAAATTTATCTATTATTTTTTTATTGATATTAATTCATGACTTGCTTATTTACTTATAAAGTTATAATATAATTTAATTTACACCTATATGTAAGGATTTAGAGTTTTAATACAAAAGTTACACTTCGTCTTTGTACTCACTATTACAAATATTTAATCATAACGTGATATCTAACTATTTTAACAAGATTTTTGTAATCAATCATGTGCTAGACTAAGTGGGATGAGTAGCACAAAGACAACAAAAACAAGTTCCAATTTCACATTCATGGTGTTCTCTAGAAGAATTTCAATAAGAAATGATTAACCTTAAAGTTCAAATCCTAGAGATTCAAAATTGATTATGAAGAAAAAAACGAACACGTGAGATTCATACAAAGTAATTTGTATGAAAACTTAAATCCTAGAGTTCTTGTATGCATATATCATACTAAAAGAAGAAGCTTGTAATTTACATATTTTAAAAGTATAATATTTCTCAATTTTTACATATTTCAACTTTGATAAAACTATAAACATTAATGTAACCTAGAACAACTTTACAAACCAATTCAGAACTTAGACTCTAGTTCAGCAAAGCAAAAAACATTCAAACCTTGAGAAGTTACATCAATTTAAGAGATATTGTACATCTTTAATCAATTGGTATATTTCATGTTCAAAATCAATTACTCGAGTCCATTTCCTTTATAAAGAATCATCTTTTAATCAATCAGTTGGAGTCGAGTTCGGCAAATGACAAGAGGAAGACAAATCATTACAATCGAACCCAACAATGTGTGAAATTTTTTAACCATTCCCGTTTTTCGTTCGACCCAACGGGTTAACCAAAACCCAACGGGTTTGACCCAGAAATTTCTCGGGTCATCAAGTTCGGTTAAAATCGGGTTTCAGGTTTACTTTTTCGGGTTATGACTCAGACAATTTCGGGCGGGTTGGGTCTGGTCAGATTTTTCCAGGTCTAGGTGAGTAAATTGCACTTCCCCTATATATTTAAAATGTATTTTTATTTTTAAATTACAATTTTTTTTGTCCTTAATTTACATTATTATTTTTAATGAATAAAGGTTGTTATGGTAGTTTCAATTAAATTCCCATGATTAAAGATGGTAATTTACATTATTATTATTTTTTTCCTTAATTTACATTATTATGGTAATTTACATCATGGGAATTTAATTGAAACTACCATAACAACCTTTATCGTCAATTGAATCCCTACAATTTAGATTTCTATTTAGATTTCTAAATAGAAATCTAAATTGTAGGGATTTAATTACTAGATAATTGAGTATAACCAAACACTTTTTGTTGAAATCATGTGAAATTAAATATATGGGAATTAACTTCACGTGATTTATATTCCCGTCAATTTCAATTCCTACGTTCAACCAAACGAGCACATTTTAAAGTTAACCACTCTGACCGACACATTGAATCATGCACGACTACGATTTAGATTTCTATTTAGATTTCTAACTGGTATTAGTTCCTGTGACTTGAAGGCATGATTTTGATTTAACAAAAAACTGATTTAAGTTATTCAATATAATAGTTTTATATCTTAAAATCTTGTATAGTTTTATTTATTTTATTTTTTATAGGATTTATTTTAATGATGGATTATTTTTGTTATAATACATTCTTTTAATCAAACAAAGATGCGTAGAATTATAATTTTTTATAAGGATTGAATACTTGTTTTTATCAATAAGTTTCTTTATTTTATAATGATAATTATTATTTTGAAGTTATTTGGAAAAAAACAAATCTAAACTATATATATATTTAATTTTTTATATATGTAGAATCTACAATAAAAAAATTTAACCAATAAAAAATAAGTCAATTAAATGTCAACCAATCAAATTGATTTAATAAAATGTTTATGTGGTTTATTATATCATTAATATACTACTACTATTAATTTAATTATATCTTTATTTGGAGTTGACCTATGTTGTTCTATATTATTGTTTTAATCTCCAATTAGTATATAATAATATTAATTAATTATATATTTAAGGAAACCTTATAGATATAGTTTCAATGATATATATTCTTTCATATTTTACATAGGGGTGGGCATAGGTTGTTAAATCCGATGATTTTTGGTTAACCGGTTTTTGGTTAACCGGTTTTCGGTTAACCAGAAATTCAGTTATTGAACAGCGATAAACGTAACCCACCGGTTGTTCCCGGTTAACCGGTATCAGTTAATCGAAAAATTCGGTACGGTTTTTCGGTTAACCAATAACCATATTTTAAAAAAAGTTTATTAATTGAAGTATTTAATGAATCATTAACACTGTGTAAAATACATATTGCACATCTTTAAAAGATAACAAAATACAAAATTTAAATACATAGTCTTAATATTACGTGGCAATACATAAAACACAAAAACAAACATTGTTTTTTCAAAGCTTAGAAATGTCCAAATGCATCTTCAACCTTCAATTCAAATGGACTCGTCGATTACCATTAAGGACTGCTCCTATATCAACTTTTTCATTTTATTCCTATAAATTGTAACAAAGGTCAAAGACACAATAAAACGTTATACTCCAATAAAAAAGTTATCAAATATAATAAACTAACCTTCTTCCATAGCTTATAATTGAAGTATGTTATCTTCGGTTGTAATGTATGTACTTGAAGTGCACATCCAATCACAACCACAAACTAAAACTTCTACCATTCGAATCGTCAATGCATTACGAATTGAATCAAGTACACGACCTTCATAAATCCTCAACATTTTTAGAAATGAAAAAACCACCAAACTATCCATGAAAAGAACAATTAAAGCAAATAATAAGATTAAATAAGTAACGCAATATGTCTAATAAATTAACCACCAAACTATCCATGAAAAGAACAATTAAAGCAAATAATAAGATTAAATAAATAACGCAATCTGTATAATAAATTAACCACCAAACTATCCATGAAAAGACATGTAGGATTTAGTTTGGGCTTATAATAGAGTGTGTAAAGAATAAATAATATTAACTTGAACCTACCACTATATCTATTATCAAATATTAAAAATATGTGTATTATATATTCGGTTATTCGGTTAACCAAATATTAAAAAAACTAGTAATCGTAACCTAACCGTTTAACCGGACAATATTTCGGTCGGTTAACTATAACCGGTTTTTCGGTTTTTTCTGGTACGGTTAACCGAAATATTTGATCGGTTATCGGTTATTCGGTTACGGTTTTTTTTGCCCAACCTAATTTTACATACATGTGGGGTCTATACTCAAATTTTAACCAATTAGATTATTTTAATATAGATGGATGATACGATCCAGTTTCGGTTTTCGGTTTGCTTCGGTTTTTGTCGGTTCGGTTCGGTTTTGAACTGATGCTCAACCCTAGTGTATACTTTTTACTCCGTTTACATATGAGAATTTGATATTAAAAAAAGAGGGTATTAAGTATATATGTTGCAATATGAATATATACCCTAATTGGTTATTAATAAGCAAATGTAAATTAGGTGAATAACAGAACCCCTAACAACTTTTGCTCTCCACAATTTGATCGGCGTTGACCAACCGTTGAAGGGTGTGGGAGATGGAGCACATGCAAATTGGAGAACACGAAGAACTGGAATCGCCTTTGTCGAGAACAAGAACATGACGAAGCAACGAGATGAGTAATTTTCAAAAGAAAAAGAAAGTATAAAAGAAATATAAGAAAAGAAGGAAAAATAAGCTGACATGTATCAGTTGTGTATGCCACATAAGCGAAAACAACAAAAAACATATAAAACTGTAACACCCCGAGAATTTATAAGGGATTGAAGTGCTCCCCATGCCAACAAGAGCTCTTCTTTTTCATGGTTCGAGAGGTCAAAAGAACTATGAAGTTAAGCGTGCTAGGGCGAGAGTAGTACCAGGATGGGTGACCAAGTCCTCGGGTTGGCATGGGATAGCGCTTTTAGGGCTTCGGGTCATTACAAATGGTATCAGAGCTGACTTTGGGTTACTAGTTGGCTTGGCCGGAGCGCAATCACTCGACCCAGGGGGCGGTCCTTGGGCCTTGACGAGGTTGTCAAGTGCTTAAGTGGGGAAGATTGTAACACCCTCAGAATTTATAAGGGATTGAGATGCTCCCATGCCAACAAGAGCACTTTCTTTTCATGGTTCGAGAGGTCAAAAAAATTATGGAGTTAAGCAATGCTAGGGGGCTTTATAAAAACAGCTGCCACGCCACTCGTTTCTAACGGTTTCAAACCACAGGTGGGACTTGGGTGGTGACATTTTAACGGAGAAGTTTACAGAGGTGGTTTTCAATAATATCGCATTAATGAGGTGGTTACTCAAAATATGCCATATTATAGGGGTGATTTTCAGCTATTTGGCCTTGTTCATACTAAAGAATGTTATGTTACGAAAATGCATTATAAAATGCATAGGCAACGTACACCGCTCATGTATTACAGATGGTAGGACGCAGTTCACTTTCGGTGGGTGTCGTAGTGAAGACCTCGGGATTTTTTCTTGGTCATTTAATATGCCCTCATCATCCTTAACTTATGGATCCAATCTAGGTAGAATTATGGATCCTTTGTCGGTTTGATTGGAAGGGATTTTATGAATTAAGTAGAGCCAATGGTAGCAAAGTTCAGTGGCATGAGTAGATTTGGTTAAAGCTAGTCACCCCGAGAGTCCCAATCAAGGCTTGGATGGTGTTGAATGGAGGTATGTTGTTGAAGGACAGGCTAGTTCAGGTGAATACCATCCAAGAGGACGCATGTGTGTTGTGCAAGGGCAGGAGTCATGAATGTCGGAATCATGATTGGTTTGAGTGTGACTTCTCTAGTGAATTCCTTAAGAAAGTCCTACAATGGGCTAAAATATGCAGAAGCTTGGCTAGAGGCACTAAGAGACTTGGTAGGAAAAGAAGTATGGTGTTTAGAATGAGACTTGGTAGGAAAAGATAGCTCGGTGGAGAGAAGTGTTCATCTTTGCATTACTCTTCTTAGAAATTGCTTAATTTCTAGATGGAGAGCAAGAAGGTATCTGGTTAGAGTTGGCTTAGCTGAAGCTTGTAACATCTAGGTTAAACCTAGACATATGCTTTTTGTTCTCTTTCGTCTTCTAATATGAATAAACTACCCTTTCATTCAAAATAAAATGATCAAATTTTAACCATTAATCCCAGTTAGAGTACTAATATAATTAAGATAACCCAAATTGAGCTAATAGTACTCCGTAGTTAAATAAAAATGGGTACATCTGCTGCTTGAATGCCCACATACATTGGAGATAATGAAGAGCATAAAAGTCAATACGGAATGCATACTTATAGAACATATTCCATCACAAATGAACCCTCGAAATTTATTATTTGAGCTAAATAGAAAATTAAGGAAAGAAGAGTTCATTGAGTTAGCAGTGGCTTAGTGGGACATCTGGCACCAGAGAAATAAGCTACTGTTCCAACAAACACATAACGAATTCATACGAGTCCTTAGCCTTTATATCCACAACCAACTGATGCAATGGAAACAAGCGAGAGAATGGCATGATGACGAAGAAAAGAGTTTGAACAAGGGTGTCTTCCAAGAGGTCGATCACGAAACAAACCACAAGGTTGGAAGAAACCGTATCGGAATTATGCAAAATTAAATTTTGATGGATCTAAGCTTAGTAATATTGGAAATGCATCCAGAGGATTAATCCTAAGAGATGAGAATGGTAACCTGGCCCAATTGGCGGGTCAGCCAAAACATATGGAAAAGTTTCGGTCTTTAAGGGAGAAACAATGACATTATGGGATGGAGTGAAGAAGGCCAAACAGATGGGCATAAGAAAGATTGAGATAGAAGGGGATAACATCATAGTCATCAAAATAATTAAAGGACAAATTAATTGCCCATGGGAAATAGAAAGGATTATTACAGACATCCTCATATTCCTTCGGGGTTTCGAGTCAGTTCGTATTTTTCATAGGAATAGGCAGTGTAATTCTGTGACCGATAAAATAGCTTTTTTGGGCCACAGTTTCTCATGGAAACTATCTGGAATCATCACGAGCTTTTAGCTCTCATTCGAAAGGATGCCCTAGGTATCCCGCCCTAAGGTGAGATCCTAATCCTCACCGGTTTCAAAAAAAATGGGTGATTTTATGAAGAAAAAAATATGGTTGATTTTGTGCATATCCCTAAAAATAGATGTTGAAAACTTAGACTTGGCCTTAAAGCACACGTCCGCGATTCATCATTCATTCATGTTAGCCACATGAGTGCGTCCTAGAGGCTGGAGCCACGTCCCTATTAATTGCCCGAGCTTTTTTTTGGTTGAAAGTAATTGACCGAGATTAGTCACTCATCCGTTTAGGATGTCCCATCATAAACGAATGAGTGACTAAATACACATTCAGTGAAGTAACACACAAAACGAAAAATCAGTTATCAAAATGGAAAGCCAATACTCTTGATGGCAGGAAAATCCTGATAAAAGCAAGTCTGTCTGCACAACCTAATTATCTGATGCAATCATTCTACCTCCCAAAATCAATCCATAAAGAACTGGACAAAATAAATAAACAATTCTTCTGGAATAAAGAAAACGGACACAAACCTCTAATAAGTTGGAATTCAACATGTAGACCTCAGAAACAAGGAGGACTGGGAATCATAAAAGCAAACGATATAAACCAAGCACTATAGTTAAAATTACTTTGGAAAATCGTTGCTGAACTATTTAACATGTGGGTAAAAATAGTAAACGAAAAATATATAAGAAATCAAAATTTCTTCAATTATAAAAAACAATCAAACACATCTTCGCAATGGTCAAAGCTAATTAGCCTCCATAAGCAATTCTTATCTGGCCTGTACTGGTTGGGAGATGGCAAAACCATCAGATTTTGAAAGGACTGCTGGATTGGAGAAGAACCCCTTACACTCAGAGAAAACATCACTGAACCACTCGATCTAGAGGAAATTGTAAGCAAATATATTAAAGAAGATAAGACTTGGAACATCACATTGTTAAAAAGGGTCCTCAAACCGGAAATAGTGGATCTGATTGCTCAAATCATAATCCATCAAACTAACATTAATGATAGACTATCCTGGAAACCTAGCAAGAATGGTTGGTTCTCAACACAATCAACGGTAAATTGGATTCATAAAAGCAAAGACAGCACACCACAAGATCTTGAGTGGATTTGGAACCTCAATACTCCACCAAAACAAAAGAACTTTCTTTGGAAAATATGCCGTAATGGCCTACCTACCAAAGCAAGACTGACTGCAAATCACATAGGAGTACCATAAGGCTGCGTTTTCTGTAACAACACTCATGAAGACATATACCATCCTTTTATGAAATGCCGGATGACCGCACAAGTCTTAAACAAATCAATTAATAGCAAAACTACAACTATCATGGGGAATTTAAACCTTGACAATAGACACCCAAAAGAAATTATTGATGAATTACAATGGGGAATTTAAACATTGACAATAGTAACAACGGAGGAATTCTCATCGTTGGAATCTGGTGGAGTGTTTGGTTTTTCAGAAACAAACTTACGTTTGATGGCGATGCCCAAACAACAATAACTCCAAATATTGTTTATGAGTTTAGCAAAAAAACAAAAATTGGACTGGAAACAGGCGAATATCTCCGGAACATGGAGGAGCCTTGAAAGGGCCATAAGAAGGGAAAAACCTCGAAATGAACTAAACCTCCCACTAACTACAACAAACTTAATTTTGATGGTGTTGTTAACAGTTATGGTGCTGCCACCTATGGATTTATTTTCAGGGACGAGACAGGAGCACCTATTTTCGGAGGCCTACGTGCTCCGACAGGGGATTTTGGAAGCCATAAACCGTGGTATTCCCCGCTTGGTTATTGAAGGCGACAATTTGCAAGTCGTGAATGTTGTGCAAGGAGGTTGGACCTGCCCGTGGGAAGTGGAGATGATGCGGACGGACATCCTTGGACTCCTGGGAAGACTTCAATACTGGACGATATCGCATGTTCTGTGTGGAGCAAATGCTGTTGTTGACTACATCGCCAACTCCTTCCGTTGCGTTTCGACTCTGCCTACTTGTTCTGATTTGGGTCTTCGGGACCTCATCCGTAAGAATGCTCTAAGATAGTGCCTTTTCTATTGTATTTGGTGTAGCCTAATCTCTTTCCGTGTCAAAAAAATTTGTTGTTTTGACCTTTTTTCAATAAAAACATCCCGCTCTAATTAACTGCTCCAAAATGTTGAGCATTTCAATAGTAAATAATATAGTTTCTACCAAAAAACTAGCAAATCAAATACTCCGTAGTAGTTTTTAAATTAATTTCAATAGAAATAGTAATCTATACTATATATTAAAGCCGAATAATTTCGAGCCTCCACATTAATTCTGACCCCACTCCATTTAAGAAAATAAAATTCAGAAAAATAATTTTAAAGTCTTCTTATTCTTATTAATTGTCTATCATCTATCTTTTTATTTTTCTAATTTCTATCATTTTTACTTATTTCTATCTTTTTCACCTATTTTTTTAAGACATTCTTTTTTGTTTAACTTATTAATCCCGTATACCTGTCATATAATATCATATACGTGATCAAATTAACAACCTTATTAGGGTATAATTTTTAGGGAGTATAATCAACTCATAATATATACTATACGTGATAAAAAAATATACCAATCTATCATATTTCAAAAAAGAATTGGTATAAAAAGAAGATAAAAAGAATAAGAAGATTGGTATATTTCTAAACATCAATATATATTATAAAAGCCGACCGTTTTCGAGTCACCACGTTGATTCTGGCCCCACCAGATATTTAACCAAAATCATTTTTAAAGCCTTTTAATTAACTACCATAATTTTGCTACATAAATTTTCAATCTTTTGATTAACTACTTTATCAACAATATCTATGCATACAATATCTAGCCGAAAATATAGTACGTAAATAAACCATATATATACAATATCTATCCATAAATATACTACATAATATTTTCAATAACTTATTTTTATATCTAGATTTTCTAAATAAAGTGTGAAATAGGTAAATCTCTATATGTAAATATTTATTCGTGAGATTCGACCAAACAAAAAAAATATTTATACGTGAGATATTGTGTAGATATTTTATGTAATCTAGAATTATCTTTATGTAGCAAATCTTAGTTGTGAGCAGCAAATACTATAAGTAAAATAGTAAAAGGTTTACAAATATGGTAGCTTGGATATTAGGATCATAATTTTTAATCAATATTATACTCCTCCCGTTTCAAAATACATGACCACTTGGACATTGCACATATATTAAGAAAACAATGTTATTCTTATATTACCAGATATTGCATGGTCCAAAATTACATACGTGTCTTTCAAATTTGCATATTATCTATCCATATTATCCTAATATATCTGTCCATATTATCTATCTTTAAAATTGTACATTAATCTGTCTCAACCAAAATAATAGAGACATTGTTCTCAACCCAAAAAACAAATAGTCGTTGTTTTAAGAAAAATCAATTTGTTCTCAATGCCCAACTTTATCGAGGAGCTTACTAAAGAAATATATTACTCCCTCCGTCCCTATTTGTTTGTCCAGTATTCCATTTCGGACGTCCCCTTTTGTTTGTCCACTTTCCATTTATATCCACTATTTTATCATTATTATTCTACTCTCTTACCTACTTTATTTCTTTTGACACCAGTCAATCACATCTTTTACCCATACTATTCAACTCTCTCACCTACTTTATACTCCCTCCGTCCCATAATGTTTGTCCAAAAGGACAGTTTTTGCGGTTTTTAATGAGAGGTGTAAAGTGGTATTGGAAAGTGAAAAAGTAGAATAAAGTGGGTAAAAGATATGATTGAATAGGGGTACTTTAAGAAATTTATAGAGGATAAAAGTTGAAAAGAGATAAAGTAGGTGGAAAAGTTGGATAATGAGGGTAAATATAGAGATTGAATAGGGGTAAGATTGGAAAAAGTTATTGATATAAAAGGAAAGTGGACAAACATTTTGGAACGACAGAAAAGGAAAGTGGACAAACATTATGGGACGGGGGGAGTACTACTTTATATCAACTTTTCTCAATTACCAATACTATTTTATACCGTTCTTAAAACCCGTGTAAATTGTCCTTTTGGACAAACAAATAGGGACGGAGGGAGTATCAATTATAAATATTCTAAAAACTCCCCAAAAAACAAAACATGCATCTGTTTTTGAGTCACCACGTTGATTCTGGCTCCACCGCATATTTGATAAAAAAAGGCCTTATTTATGTTATTTCAGTTAATATTATTATATTTCTTATTATCTATTTATATAAAAGATATGAACAAAATTTCAAATCTTGGTAAGATATTCTATTTATTTAATATATCACTTTCTTTTTTCTAAAGTGATTATGGACCCACCTTATATTTGATATAAAAAAAAGTTTTAATTTGTGGTACTTCAAATAATTCGATTAAATTATATATTATCTATTTATGTACAAGATATATTCAAATTTTCGAAATTTTGTAAGACATTCTATCTTTTTTAATATATCACTTAATTGAAAAACATGATTCTAATATATATCTTGAATTTTCGAAATAGAACTACTATGAACTAATTATATTTGATTTACTTAATTTTATTTAGAAATTTTAAGAAAAAAATTTTAAATTATTTTTTAATATAAAAAATATTTTTGTCACTTTGTTATTTGATTTATTTGAATAAATTTAGCATTTAAAGTTAAAGTTATTGTCTATATTTACATAATCAACTATATTTTGTATCTATCATATATGATGTTTTTTTCTATCTTGATAAGAACTTGATTTTTTAGCCAAATAATAATTTCCACTTATATCTTGATAATGTAGATCTTTTTCAATAATTTTTACCTATATACAAAATAATCCCACAATATTTCTCAAGTTATACAAACGCCCCTTATTTTCCTAATACAAACATACAAGTGGTAGTTTTTAAGCCACCGCATTAATTTTGAACCTACCTCATATATAAAAAAAACTAATTTTTATTATTCGCATTATATAGGGTTTTCCCTATTGAATTTCTTCTTATCTATTTATAAGAATTTTTTTTGTCAATTATTATTTCTTAAAGCATTATAGGGAAAAATCTTTCACAAAAAAACTAAGAAAAATCTTTGAATAGTGGATTCAACTTATTTCCTTAAATAAATTTAAATTTGTGGTTTATTAAATTTTATAAAATTTATCAAATGATGAAACATATTAAGTGTTTACTTTTATATTTAAACTTATAATAGTCGTTATTAATATATGATAAAAATTATTAGTAAAATATCAATTGGCTAAACGAAATATAAATTGTTTTTATTTTGTGTTTTCATTACTTCGGGTAACAATTGTTTTTATTATCATTTTTATTTGGTGTTATTATTATTTAATAACGTACTCCGTTTGATCAAAAAAAAAAAAAATAACGTACTCCGTAATATACCAGTATAATATACTTATTCTTATATTACGTCGGAGGGAGCCTAATCTTATATATGTTTAGAAATATACCAACCTTCTTATTCTTTTTTTAATAATTCTATCATATTTGGTTAAACTTATTTGTCACTTTGAATTTTTGTTTTTATAGTATTTTTATAGTCATATACATTTGCCATATTTCTTTGTCAATCTATTTTTGTCTCATAAATTTATAAGGTAAGCTATATATAGATATCTAAAACTATCTTTGAAAACTATCTTAAAAATATATAAACTAAGTTTGTATAATAATATTCATTTATAAATTATATTGATCTATAAATCTACTATTATTAAATTAATTATATTTTTATAAGATCTATGAAAATATTTATTTTATTTCAAAAAATATTATTATTGATACAAGTCTATTTTTCTAAAAAACTTATTTAAATAAGTCATAATTAGCTTAATTTTTTATTTCTATCATCATATAAAAATTTATTAATTCTAAAAATATATATGTTGATAAAATATTTCAATTGAGATTTCATATCATATCACATATGATTTTTTTTAATGATCAAATATATTTTGAAATAATATGACAATATTTTATATATACTTTTTATTTAAGTCGTATTATTCAAATTTTAAATTTAAGTTTATTCTTAACATCAAATCACGATTTTGGATTAACAAAATATTGTAACGGTTCAGATTAAAAAGATGATATCAATATCTAATTTTAGTAATATTATTATGCATTCTTTTATTATCGACCGTATCCCGTACAAGGTACAGGTAATAATCTAGTTAGGTTGAATAATGCTATATAATGAGTGTTTTTGAGGTCTTACATCTCATACTTGATTGTGCATCATACTCCGTAACATTTACCAAACCAGCAATATAAAGGTGAAAATCCATGGAGACCCTAATTGTTTCGACTTTAGTAAGTAGTAGTAGTTCTATTTACAAATTTCTATCATACGTTTTATCGTATTCTAATATATATAGATACAGAATACGTTTCAAAATTATGATCATATTACAAAGAAAGAAAATTACTAACGACTCCGCCAAAGGGGCAATTACTAACGATTTTTCTCTATCATTAAGCCTGACCATATGAATTTTAGCACTCCCAAAACAAAAATCAAAGCTTATTCCTAGATCACACTTACCTGAATCTTGAAACCGTCTGCGCCTATAAATCTGAGGAAATCCTGGCTTATAAATTTCCAAACCCTCCATACAATACACGTACGTATCCACCTTGACTTGGTCTACTTATAAATCCCTCAGCAAATTCCCAAACGACTCCGCCTGATGGCTCCGAGTAGCTCCGCCTCCGTGGTCTCCGATTTCCCTCAGTTCGACGTTGTGGCCGACGAGGCGTTGGATCACTTCTACTGCAGGCATGCGATGGAGAGCGCCGCCGCACACGCAACGGGTGGTGATTTTCACAAGAAAGTGATGCGAGAATGGAGAGTTCTCGACGCCCACTTGCCCGAAACCATCTTCGTTCGCGTCTACGAGACCAAAATCTCGCTCTTACGAGCCGCTATCATCGGAGCTCCGGGAACGCCCTATCAGGACGGGCTCTTCTTTTTCGACATGTTCTTGCCGTCGGATTATCCGTCTGTTCCTCCCTGGGTCCAATATCGTACCTTCCGAGTCGACGCCGATACTAGTTTGTACGCCCACGGTGCTGTCTGCAGCCTGAGTTTTCTCAGCACCTGGCCCGACGGACTCAAGTGGCCGTGGTGGGATCCCAACCAATCCACGATTTTACAGGCAACTAATTAAACAACAACTACAAAAAACACTATATATGGATCAGTTATTTCCCTTCCCTTTAATATGTGTTTGGGGTGTGCAGGTATTAGTGTCACTTCAAGCTCAAGTTCTGATCGACAGACCCCTTTATAACGAGCTCGCCGCTTACGCCTCCCTAGACGGGAGCGGGAGGGGGAGGCCGTCGTATTGTGAGAAGAAGGCGATCTTGTACAACCAGGTGTGTCTTCTCCAGCGGCCGCCCTCGAGTTTCGAATCGTTGGTGGCCACACACTTCCGGGAGCGAGGCATGGCCATTTTTAGGAGAGCGTCCCATATTGCCACCGAAGTAGATGTTGAGCTAAAACGGCTTGGAGTAAGGATGAACTCTTTGTATGTGCAACTGGCGATTGAGTTGGCTAAAAAAGGGACTCCGGAGGAGCAACTCGTGGAGGAGTTCAAGAAATGGGAGAACAAGGGGGCTTTGAGGAAGTGGTTCATCGCATTTCTCGACAAGATTTGGGTGGCTACAGGATTGAAGAAGAAATCTGCAGTTTCAAATGATATAATATGAGGTACCGGTGGAAGCTAATAAGGGATAGTACGTTGTGAATTTTGATTTCTAATAGCTGGTTGTGAATTCATAAAATCTGTCTATGGTTACGGTTATGGTTTTAGGAGTTAGAAAGTACGTAATAGGTGCTTTCGATTTTTGTTCATCCCATCCTATGGCAAAGCATCCCACAAAATTATGCTCTGCTCTCTTAGTTCTAAATGTGGGATCCTATGGCAAAACTACTCTCGTGGTGGCTCGCCGGAGGAGTTTCTCGTGGTGGCTCGCCGGAGGTTTATGGGAGCGGTTTTTGCACAGCCATCCACCGTAACAAAAACTACCGTAATGTCAATGGAGAGAAAATAAGAACTACCGTAACAAAATGGGAGATGATTGAGAGAATTAGCAACATTTACCAAAATAAGAAAATTAATTATGGTAGCTCTTAGAGCTGTCAAAACCTAACCCGATCTGAAAAATCGACCCGAACCGACCGAAATTTTTTGGGTTGAAACCCGACCCGAATAGTAGCGAGCAAAGAAAAAAAACTAAACCCGATTAACCCAAACCCAATTGGGTTGAAACTGGAGACCGACCCGATATATTTTATAAATGTAGAATATATATTATATTGTAAGTATTATAATATATTTTATCATAAAACCTATTATAAATAAATTATTATTATAAAAATCTATTAAAAAAGATATTTTATTATTAAATTTTGTTATTTAATCATAATATTGTTTTATTAATCATTAAAAATTCAAATTCTTGACCTGTTAGGTCAACCCGAACCCGCACAATAACCTGTCACCCGACCCAGCTTGACTTGTAACCCGATTGACCCGAACCCGCACTCAACCCGAACCCGAAAAGACCGAACCCGAATCCACCCGACCCGACCTGTTTGACACCTCTAGTAGCTCTCATGGGTGGAGAAAATCACGGATGGAGAGAATCATGAACCAAAATCAGCATTTTCTAGATTTTCTTAGTTTCTTATTTCTAGATTTTCTTAGTTTCTTATTGGTTGTATTTTTTACAATACACTATGTTAATAAAACACAATATATATATTTTTTACATTACAAAATGAAAAAGAGTTTTAAATGAAAATTTAAAGAAAGATGCAAACTTTTCTATAGTTGTTTCACTTATTTTATTCATTTATAGTCAATAAAATAATAATAATTATTTTTTTGTAATAAAAAACCGCAAAAAAACGAATTTTTTGAGAAAAAACAAAAGAAAGGGCATGCGGCGAACTTTTTAAAAGTTCAGGGGTACGGGGCAAACTTTCTGAAAAGTTCGAGGGTACCACGCGGAATAAGTTTTTTTTTAGGGCACCATCCGGAAAAACCAAAAACTCGAGGGCACCAACCGGAATTTCCCAATAAATTTATTACAGTTATCCGTACATAGTACAAGAGTTAAACTAGTTAGTCGAGGCGGAGATATTCTGAAGATTAAATCTTGTACTCAGAGACTAGTCAATATCTATACTATATATTAAAGCTGGAGAATTTTGAGCCTCAACGTTAATTCTGGCCCCACTCCATTTAAGAAAATAAATATTAGAAAAATAATTTTAAAATCTTTCTCATTCTTATTAATTATCCATCATCTATCTCTTTCTTTTTCTAATTTCTATCTTTTTTCACCTAATTTCTATCTTTTTCAAATATTTGCTTAGATATTTCTTTTTGTAAATCAAAATTATAATTAAGTTTTTAAACTTATTAGTCACTTTGAATTTTTGATTTTATTGTATTTTTATAATTATATACATTCGTCATATTTCTCTGTCAATCTTTTTTTGTCCCACGAAATTCTTATTTAAGCTACAAATATCTACAAGTATCTTTGAAAAATATCTTAAAAATATATAAACTAAATTTGTGTTATAATATTCATTTATAAGTTATATTGATCTATAACTCCACTATTATTAGATTAATTATTAATTTATAAGATCTATTAAAATATTCATTTTATCTCAAATTAGATAATGTTATTATGCAATCCTATATTAATTGAATAATACATCCAAAAGTTATTGTCTAGCGTGTCCCGTACAGAATTAAAGCCTCGCTTGATTTTAATTTATTTTTCAACTCAAATATATTATATATATTTAAAACCACTAAGAATTAAAGCCTTCTCATTGCGCCACCTCAGCTTTTCCACGTGGCGTTCATATATTACGCCACCTCGGATTTTGCCACATGTCACTTTTTCATAAAGCCACGTCATATTATAATATACACATCATTTGCCAAGTCATGTTATTTTTTTGAATATTATGTCCACGTCATATCCAGAATCTCGCTAGTGCGAGATTCTGGATCGGTTAGGCTGGTGTTTGAGCTGGCGGTGGTGGTGCTAGTTCCGTTGCCGTTAGAGTCTTGCCGATGATTTTTACTCGCCATTTACCTCATTGCTACGGAACTGAAAGCAAGTTTGAGTTTGGTTTCTTTGTTTCTGGAATTGAATGGGGATCATGAAAATTTTTCTATTATCACACCAAATCCCTCCTTAGAGCTATACCTCCACCACTCTCAATTCCTCCTCAGGGCTTTCTTTTTTCTTCTAAATTTGGTCTGTTTCCTACCTCGAATTGTTGAAAGGGGTGGTTTGTTGGAATGAATTAGTTTGTCATTTCAAAGTGAGTGCCTGGTTTCGGCTGAGAAGGTGAAGTGGTTCCTAGGAAGGGAGAAGGAGATCAATCAAATCAAAGTATTGAAGAAGATAACTATAATTGGTGTTGCAAGGTTCAACACGTTAAAATAATGGTTGTTCACATAAACAACCTTTCTCGCTAAAATACGTGGACATAATATTCAAATATGTGAACGTATATCACTGGAATAGAGACATCACATGTTTTTTGAATTAACATTGTGTTATTTGATAGGTGAACCATGTAAAAAAAGTATAAAATATAAGAACACCTGCATAAAATATGTGAACATATAGATATATGAAATATGTGAACAGAGGTATGAAATATGTGAACGGGATTAATCCACATTCATGTACCCTCTTTAATAATACGTGAAGGATGACATAAAATATGCGAACAACCTCATCAAATATGTGTACACCCAAAGAAAAAACGTTAATCTGAACATACATCTAAAATACGTGAACACAAGTACATCATATGTGAACTTACATCTAAAATACGTGAACATTATACTCAAATACGTGAACATAACTACTTTATATGTGAACGTACATCTAAAATACATGAACATGATACTCAAATACACGAACATTCTACTCAAATATGTGAACGCACATTTAAAATACGTGAACATTATACTCAAATACGCGAACATTACTCAAATATGTGAACGGACATCTAAAATACGTGAACATAATACGTACACGTGAACATTATACTCAAATATGTGAACGGACATCTAAAATACGTGAGCATGATATTCAAATACGTGAACATTATACTCAAATATGTGAACACGCATCTAAAATACGTGAACACATATAAAATACGTGAACATCATACTCAAATACGTGAACACACATCTAATGCACGTGAACATTATACTCAAATATGTGAACGAACATCTAAAATACGTGAACATGATACTCAAATACGTGAACATCATACCCATTTATGTGAACACGCATCTAAAATACGTGAACACACATCTAATGTACGTGAACATCACATCTAAAATACGTGAAAATTACATACTTTGCACCCAGTCTTAAACAACACATTCCACACGTTTTTTCTCCCCGATCTGATTCTACACGATAATTGACGAAAAAGACTAAATGGTTAGCAAACTTGGTTTGTAATTACAGCAAGTTAGTAGACATAGGGGCTGCATTACAACACTGGTCCTGAAATAGATTATATATATAATGAAGGCGGTTTTGATCTTCCTAACCCAATTTGTTCTTCTGGGCATCCTCCGCAATTAAGGAATTTCCCAAACAATCACAAGCACAAACTTGGTACACATCTTAAACGTAATATGTATAAACTAAACTAAGAATTTGCTTTCTTCTTCTACAAATAGCTTTGTCGATGACCTCTTTATGTCCAATTTCATTGTTAAGAATATAATCAACTCCTCTTCTCTTGGCTAAGCAAACCAGTTGAATGAGAAATGGCCTCTAGCTAGCAGTACTCTGCAAGACAAAAGAAATGTAAGTCATTTTCAACACAAAAGCTCAAAGAACAAAATTAGTGAAAAATAAGGCACTGGATAATGCAGGATGCTAGTCAAAACAACAGTGCATTTCTGTATGGCACCAAGTCGGATTTCTAGTAGAATCATGGAAGAGAAACTGAAGGCAAGGAACCCCCCAAAGAGGAAACTTTTGGTAGCATATACTTGAGAATGAACAGTCTGGAGAACAAAGTATGGAACTCAAATTTTGACAAGGAAACATACAATAGATAATGAAAAATGTAAAAGCTACTTTAAAGCTCATAATGGGCCATGTGTAGCTTTTGGGGCATCAAAGCTAAACACTAGCATATACAGTATATCATTGAAAAGCTCTCCATTATTTAGCATCAGATGGAACCCAAAACTAAAGAGATAGAACAATCGGGCCCATAGGCTGAATCCACATTAAAAACACAATAATAGAACCAGAAAGCAAACACATCAATGTCAAGAAGGCAGGAAAAAATCCCTGCCACTGTAGAACCACAAGGTCCACAACCATAGCAGCTACAAAAATTGGTTAGAAAGGTAAAATGAACTCCTTAATGACGTCCATCCATATCACATAAAGACTATATCCATATTGTCATTTGTCCATGCATAGTTAAGCAGAGCTCACTAAACTTTCATTGTCATCTGAATACCGAAATTAAAAGCATTGCAGCACTTTATCTCATACAATAAGCTACATCACAAAGAAGAAAGCTGGCAATGGATTCATAATCCCCAAAACAAGTCACATTCGACAAGTATGAAATAGACAATCAAATGAAAGGGATAATAGAGGATTGATAGCATCTCAATACAACCTTGTCTAAGTCATTAACATGGCATTTGGTGTGTTATGATTGGGAAACTCTCTACATCAGAGATCAGAATAAAACAGCATGGAATAGACAATCAATGAATGCCAAATATGGTATCAAAATCACAGGTAGACAGTTCATGGTGAAAACTTCCCCAAATCCTACTTCCTAAACAGTGAAAAATCAAAGGCACGGGGTATGGAAAGTAGACATCAAATCACTTGTGCAAAACAGTAACCATCCCCAATTCTTAAAGCCTCATCAAATAGGAATCATCCTCACCTCCGAATCGCTTGCTCTCTACCGAACAACTGAGAGCGAGTGCCTTCTCCTATCGGAAGCAACCTTCACGCCGGTCAAACCACTTCCTCCGCCACCGCCGTTACTTCTTCCAGCAACCACGCTGTTGAGCAAAAATGTGCACGAAATTGCTAAACATATAATATTATTTTTATTTTAGTTCGACCCTCTCTTTTGACTCTTTTGATTAAAAGTAATATCAATACAAAATATTTAATGGTTTTTATGATTTGGGTTGCACCCAATTTTATGGGTTGCCTACGTATCTCTTTTCTAGAGAATCAAGCCTTACGTAGTTCAGCATGTTTTATTTTTTTATTTGTTTTATTGTTTATGTTTGATTTTCACGCATCAGCGGAATAAACCCGAACCCACCTTCTAGGAAGGGTTGCTCGGACTCAAACCAACTATCATCTACATGATGTGAATAAAATTAAACCCACCTTCTAGGAAGGGTTGTATAACTTCTCCACTATCAAACATAAGACTTAAAAGTTTATATATGTTTTTTAATTTGATTTAATTTAATTTTTGACTGAATACGACATGTATATATTTTTTATGTCGCATTTCCTACGTATCCATTTATATGATATAGAATCAAGTCAAACGTAGTTCTAGGACATATATTTTATTTTATTTGAAATTTGCGACTGAACTTGATATATATATATGATCAATATCAAGTTTCCTACGTAGTTCATAAAGAACATCAAGTCTTTACGTAGTTCTTTTGAAAAATGTTAATTTAATTTGGAGTGTGATTGAACTCGACAACACATTGTCATATATCGAGTTTCCTACGTAGCCTTTATTAGGCATCAAATCAACACGTAGTTCTTTACGAATAACGTTAATTTAATTTGGGGTGTGATTGAACTCGACGAGCCTTAATTCGCTTTGTGTCAAGTGTCCTACATACCTTATTAAAAGGGATCAAATCACTTGTAGTTCCCAAATTAAACTTAATTTTATTTCATTTAAGATTTGCGACTGAACTTGATATATTGAATTTGTATCAAGTTTCCTACGTAGTTCATAGAAGAACATCAAATCCTCACGTAGTTCTAAAAGACATTAAATTTTAGTTTAAGGTTGTGATTGAATTTAACGCGGACAAATTTCACATTAAATTTCCGACGTACCCGTATGTAACGGGATCAAATCATACGTAGTTCTATATTAAATGGCTAGCATGATCATATGATTTCAATTTTGATCATGCCTTAATATATTTTATATATTGACCCACTTCTGTTGACCCACTTTTGAAGACTTGAATTAACTTGTCTATATAGTGGACCAAGACATGAGTTAATCACCATTAAGGTGATTTGTTTCTTAGTTATGAAACGTGAAACGGTTTTAATGCTCAAGTGCCGATCTAACCTATGCATGGTAACATAGGTAATTAACTTAAAATCATTTTTTGTGTATAGAACCCCCTGAATTCGTGATTTACCAACTTCAATTTATATAGGACTAGAAAAATTGCCCTATTTGAAGTTCTTATATATTAATATCATGATCTGGTCTATGACCACTACCATTATTGTGACATGCATATATAGCCACTACTATGTAATGATCAGAGACCACCCATGTATAATTCTAATTACTTAAAGAGTCAAATCCAATTTTTAAACTGACTCAAGGCCTTATTTCTTAGACGTGTATGTACGTATATGACTGGTACGCATACACATGTCATCATTAACTCTATTTACGTACTCAAACAATATAGTTACGGTCTTTATGGATGAGTTAAGATTCATGACTCGTTTGATACGTGGTAGAAGAGTTTAACGACTTATTTTTTTTCTGGATTTTTTTATCAAAATCCTTATATAATTTCGGAATAAACCGGATATTATAACGATTAGGGAAGAGATTCCAGGCGTGTTGTTCACAAATTAATTAACTGACGGATCAAGAGTAATTACTCCAAATCTATCATTTTGTGAACAATGTGGAGACCCGAAAGTAATTACTTCCAAATCAACCACAAATCCGGAGATAAAATAGAGACCCGAAAGTAATTACTCTCGGATTAACTACGAACATGTACGAACATCACCATGATACAAGGGTGTGAAAGTAATTACTTTCAATCCCATGTATACTAAATATCCCCACAAGTTCCTGATGAATCACCGACCTTCTCCACGTACTAAGCCTTGATCATCTTCCCTCTCTCATTGATATATTGCACAAATATATCTCGTAAAGATGGGGCAATTTGGCATATTTTTTGTTCTGCCAGTGAGAACCCCCTCCCCTTTTGGATTTACTTTTTTGCTTCTTTTGATTTGGCAGGCAAATGCAGGGATCCAAATTAGTGAAACTCCATGTAGGGCTACGAGATTGATAGGAAGAATTGTCTTCGCCTTGTTGTTTTCTTCCTTTTGATCGTGCCCAAGGATGGACGGGGATCATCCCCGCCTCAGCGGTTTCTTTCCCTTCCTCTTATATAATGAGTAGGAAGAAGTTGCTTTAATAACTTCTGAGTAACCACCATCAGGTAACTTCTTTTAACTTTAATTTTTTTAATTGTTGTTTGGCCAAATTGTAATTTTCTCAAATCAATTTCAATTTGGGCCCAAATTTAATGGAATGACATATTTGTCAACTTTAAAATCATATTTGCATTTAATTTAAAATAGGGTCAGGACGGGATCATATTTGCATTTAATTTGGGCCCAATTTGCGGTCAAAATTTCACAAATTTATATTAAATCGAGATTATCAGATCGTGGCCACAGTCGCCGATCGTCTCTGGCGACTGTGGCCACGATCTGATCCGGAGCCGGGCTTTCTAGGGTGGGACTGAAGTCGGCAACAAAATCGGCCAATGCTTGCGACTTTATCGCCGTCCGAGGCTCGTAGATGATATCGAAACCGCTCAAGTGTATTGCCCACTTGACCATTCTGCCAGTTATCTCAGGCTTGTGCATCACAGTTTTCATCGGGTAATTGGTTTGAACGGCGATGGTGTGTGACTCAAAATACGGCCTTAACTTCTGTGAGCACATGACTAGGGCCAGCACCAATTTTTCCTGCGGGGAGTAACGGCTTTCGGCGGCTAACAGGGTTTTGCTCACGAAGTACACCGGCAGTTGTTGGCCCTCTTCTTCTCTGATCAGGACGCCGCTGACGGCACTTTCCGTTACCGAAATCTACAGTTTTAAGATTTCTCCGGCTTTTGGCTTCGAGAGGAGCAAGGGATTGGCGAAGTAAGCTTTTAGCTCTTGGAATGCTTCATCATGCCTTGGTTCCCAGGCGAAACTCTTATTCTTTTTCAAGACTTCGTAGAACAGGCGGCACCTTTCCGCCGATCGGGAGATGAACCTATTCAAGGCCGCGATCTTGCCGGTCAGTCGCTGGACGTCCTTGACGCATCGGGGGATCTTAACTTGGAAATGGCCTGCACTTGCTCAGGACTTGCCTCGATCCCCCTTTGCATGACCATGTAGCCCAAGAACTTCCCTGACCTTACCCCGAATGTGCACTTCGCGGGATTGAGTTTCATGCCGTATTGATCCAAGATGGAGAAAGCTTCTGCCAGGTGGGCGATGTGGTCTGGGGCATGCTTGCTTTTGACGAGCATGTCGTCGATGTAGACTTTCATCGTTCTCGATCTGGTTTTGGAACATTCGGTTCACCAGCCGTTGGTAGGTGGCGCCAGCGTTTCGGAGTCCGAAAGGCATGACCTTGTAGCATTACGTCCCCTGGGTGGTGATGAAGGCCGTCTTCTCTTGATCGCCTTCCTCCATCTTGATCTGATTGTACCCACTGAAGGCGTCCATGAAAGTGAGGAGTTCGTGGCCGGCTGTGGCATCGACCAAGTCGATTTGCGGTAGCGGGAAGGAGTCTTTTGGGCATGCTTTGTTCAGATCGGTGAAGTCTACGCAGACTCTCCACTTCCTTTTTTCTTGGGGACTACCACCACGTTTGCCAGCCACTCCGGGTATTTGACCTCCTTGATTTTCCCCGTTTCTAGCAGTTTCTTCACTTCATCGTCCACCACCCGGTTTCTCTCTGGCGCGAACTTCCGTCTCTTCTGCCGCACCGGGGGGTGTGTGGGGTCCACGTTCAACTTGTGGGTTATGACCGAAGGGTCAATCCCTACCATGTCGGCGTGGGACAAAGCGAAGGATTCTGTATGTTGTCTTAGGAAAGCTAGGATTGCTGATCGTTTTTTTGGCTCCAGGTCGGAGCCGAGCCCGATGGTTTGGCCAGGGTTGGCCGGGTCTAAGGCCACCTCTTCCACTTCTTCTTCGCGTGTATCAGCTTTGGTGTGGACAGAGGGGGCCTCCTGTAATTGCTATGCGCCATTTTCGGCGGACGTCGGCTTTAGAGCCGACTTATAGCAATCACGGGCCAACCGTTGGTCGCCCTTGATCTCTTGCACCCCCCAAGGGGTGGGAAATGCGAGCGTCTGATGGTAGGTGGAGGCGACCGCCTTCATTTCGTGTATCCATGGTCTCCCCATGATAACGTTATAGCACGACGGGCACTCCATGACGACCAAGCGGACCTGGGCATTGACTCCTTTGGCGTAAGTGGGAAGCACGATGTCTCCTAGGGTGTGCTTCACTTCTCCGCTGAAGCCTACCAAAGGGACGGGATTTCTGTCGAGATCACTTTCGGACAAACCCATGCCTTTCAAGGCGTCCAGAGTCATCAAATTAGTGGAACTTCCGGTGTCAATGAGCACTCTTTTCATCATGACGTTGCCAATGTGGAGGGATACCACGAGTCCGTCGTGATGGGGTCCGACTAATCCCCTCATGTCGGCGTCGTCAAAAGTTATGGGTGCATTCGCCCAGGCCTTATCGGGGCGACTAGGCCCGACCGTTTTTTCAAAATTATCTTCTCGTGCCCGACGCTTAGCCACGGAATAGGTGAGGCCGCAGACGTCCGACCCCCCGAGATGACGTTGACTACTCGGTTGTGGGGAGGGGACGGAGGTTTGGCTGATCTTGGCTCGGGTACCCCCGCTAGCCCTCGTGGGATCCGGGCGTTTGGGGCTACTTCCGAGATCAGGCCGCGGGCTATCAGGAAGGCTATCTCCCTCCTCAAGATACTGCAGTCATTGGCGGGGTGGCCCGGACCGTCGTGGAAGTGGCACCACTTTTTGGCAGTGGCCTCCGTCTTGTTACTCTCTATCTTTCGGGGCCAACGGATTAGCTTTCCGAGTCTGCTCAGGTTTCTGACTAGTTCAGCGGGGGATAGTCCTAGCTGGAGCTTGTCTAGTGGTGGCGGGTCGGGCTTATCTCTACTGGCGTCTACCGTTTCTGGCGCTGCCACATTTACCGACGATGGTGCGTGGTAAGGTTGAGCCCGATGTTCTCGCCGATTTTCATGTTGACTCTTCTTCTCGACGCGGTCCCAGACCGTGGTCCGGGTGCGCAGGCGTCGATCTTCTTCCAAACGGATGTGAGCCAAGGCTTTAGACTGCACGTCCTCAAATGTGTAGCATGGGAATTTCGTGAGCTCGGCGTACAGGTCGCCGTCCGGTAGGACCCCTTGCCTAAACGCTTCTATGGCCGTCTCGGCGTCGCACAAGGGAATATTCACCTTTTCTTGGTTGAACCGATCCAGAAAATCGCGGGTCGGTTCATTGGCCTCTTGCCGGATTCGGTAAAGGTCGCTAGAGCACTTTTCAAACTTGCGACTTCTGGCGAATTGCGCTGTAAACGAGTCTACCAAGTGTGCGTAGGAGGTGATACTCCCTCTTGGAAGGCTTACGAATCATTTCAAGGCGGGGCCGGTGAGGGTTGTTGCAAACCCTTTGGCCATCAGGGGCTCTTTTGAGTGGGACGGGATCGAGCTGATCATCATCCGCTGCTTGTAGACCGCGACGTGGTCGTCGGGGTCTGTCGTGCCATCGTAAGGAGTTATCGTGGGGATGACGAACTTCTTGGGGATGGGTTCTTGAGCGATACGGGATACGAACGGAGACTCGTCGTATCCGTCGTAGGATTCTTTCTCCAAAGGTTTGGGCATGCCGGGTATACGGGCGATTTGCTCTGCGAAAGCCTTCAGATGCTCTTGGACCTCTCGGCGTACGGTGTCTCCCACGCTCACGGGATGCCTCCTTTCGGGATCTTCTTCCTCCTCGTCGTCATCCCATGCGAGCTGAGGACGTGGAGCGCGAGGAGTAGGCTCGGACCGCAGGGGATTAGGCGGTTGTTGGGGGGCCAAGGGCTGCCAATTGTTGGCGTTTGGATTGGTGGTACCCCAGGGAGGGTAGCCGCGGGGGTAACCCTGTCATCATGATCTCCGCCCTGTGGACCCCATGAGGACCCTTCACCGCCGTTAAGATTGAGATTAATTGCTATCCCTTCAGCCTCGCGGTTCATTCGTGGGCGGGAGCCACGTGCAGCGGTCGTCTGTAGTTGAGCGCGTAGCCGGTTGTTCTCGCTGGCGATACGACAATTCTCCTCCAGCATCCGAGAGTTCTCGGTGGCGATGCGGCCTACGGTGGCTTGGAAGCTGTCGCGCTGGTCTTGCATCTCTTTTTGGAGGTCGAGGATCCTCTGAGAGAGGGTGGCCATCTCGTCTTGGCGGTTGGCGGTTGGTGGATCCTCTGGGTTCAAGGGACCCTCGGGTTCGATCTCAGGGTCGGCGCCATTCGAGTGGTCGTCGGCTAGCACTTCGTGGAAGGCCTGATCAGATCCTGACATGTTGGTAACTAGGGAATCGTGGTGACAACGGCCGGAAATGGTGAAACTCTACAGACTGTAGTCCCACGGTTGGCGCCAAATTGTTTTGGGTGAAAAACGACGTTCGTTCAAACACCCTGGATTGAAGTTACGATCGAGAGTTTTTGGATGCGAAAGGCGTATGATGATCGAATGAGATAGGAAATATGAGATCAATGATTCGACTAATTGACTTTATTGATAGTTAATCGAAATCAAATTACAGTTGTGAGTATCTCAGATACGATATATCTATTTGCTATCAAAAATCTATCTTATATCTAATGATCGGCGTCGTTGCGAATGGAAACCTCGACACGACTGTGGAGCATACGGCGAACATCGGAGCGGACACTATCACTAACCTCCTGAAAAGCTCCATGGGGCCCCAACGGGGATGGCCAAGATCTCGACGGAAAGCCCTGTGCCCCACCACGGTCTCCACAAGCGATCCGATTTCGAGCAGGTTGGTTAGTACGTGTGAAGATGAACAGTCAAAATGCAACTGGAGGATTTGGTATCATTAATCCACAGGAAGGTTTACTCGTCGCTGAATCGCGTTGATTATCGATGGACTGACAGTGAACTCAGCCTTTGGATATATTTATGGAAACAATTAACATTTTACGAAATGTGTACGAGTGTAATAGCAATTTTATGCGGAGTAGCAATAACGATTTCATTTTTTTATACAGTATCTTTCATTTGTTGAAAAATCTTAAAATACTAGTACTACTCTGTTAGTCTATTTTCCTCCAAATGGAGAAGAAAGTCCCACAATCTTCAAATTATTTATACTCTAAATTTAACAAGTTCTTCATCATAGAGAATTATATTAATATCATTATTATTATAGTTGTTGAAGTCCGAAAATACCGATGGTAGTATAACGCGATGAGAGCACAAGGTTAGAACTCAACCGAGTCAACGGATGAAGAGATGGAAGGTATTTGGTCGCTTGTGGTTTTTAACGCGATGAGGGTAATGTAAAGGATGTTTTGTATTAACTGTGAGATTACAGCAGTAGACAGAGATTCTCTATCGCGTTTGGGTATATCGGGTTACAACAATGATCTTAGCTCGAGATCTAGTGTATGTGATTTGCGGGCTTTTTCGATCCCTGCTCTGGTGCACCGAGCTCGCTATTTATAGCCGAATTCTGGGCTGAGATCGATCGAGATGTCGATGTGGGACGAGTGCCGCCCAAGCACGTGTTGCTCTCTGGTTGGCTCTTGGAGCGGTGCTTGCGGAACTGGCCAATCACGGGCCAGGATGGGACGTTACCGCCCACCGCTCGTTTGATGGGACGCTGCCGCCCATCCACTTGCGTGGATGGGACGGGCACCTCCCCCGCGGTCACAATGCTCTAAGCGCGATGCGGACATGGTTACCCGAGTAGTTGCCTTTTGAGGGTTGCTGTCCTGCAGGGAGTTTGTTTTGGGATAAGGCGTGTGCTGATCGCGATCGACGTTCATACTTGAGAAGTTCATACTTAGCAGTATTTTGTTTTTAGTAGGGTGACCCTTGCGCGTTGACGGTTCCTGGTATCAACAATAGTTATATATAAATTACTATTATAAAATTAAAGCTGACCAATTAGGAGAAGATATGGTTTAATATATAATTAATGCATTCTTCAAATAATTTTAAAAAGATCTTCAAATTTAGAGAAATTAAAATGAGTTTAACTTTAAAAAATCTTCTACACAAACTGCAAGAATTTTGAGCCTATCCGAGATGCTCTAATTTCAGCACCCATTCATTTTTTCTATTGAAAAAAGTTATCGTTTGTTGGATACCAACTACTTGTTTGAGCCAAAATTCTCCCAAGGGGAATATGGCCTAAATCGGGCCTGATCGTTGAGAATCACAAAGAAAACGAAAGACGTAAAAGCTCTTGAATTGTATTCGAAGTGTGATTGCATGCGTCAAAAGCCTCTCCTTGCCCTAAGGCTTACAATTGGTTTATATAATGCCCTTTAGGATCGACCTATCTTATGGGAAAAGATAAGAAAATACAAGATTCTAACCAATCGTGATCCTAACTAAATATCTTGAAAAAATCTATCATATATCTGTAACTCTATCTTCCTTAACCGCCTCTGGTCCTTCGCCGCCTTTCGCTGTATTCTGAAGAAGTCTCAAAGAAGTCTCAACCGGGCATTGATACTTTATCGAAGAAAATCTGGGCCCAACAATACCCCTAAATGCAGCGTTCGGATTTTGAACCCTTTCAAATTTCGAAAGGTGCATTTAAGTGATTTGACGTTATGGTCAACCCTCGATTCTCGGGATTTTGCAGGCTCTACTCTTAAACCCTCTTCTTAGCTTTTCCATCCTCATCTTCATCTTCGTCCGCCTTCTTCCATTCTCCCTCTGTTTTCCGCTCTCCGAACGTTTCAGGTACTACTCCGACCCTCTTTTGCTTCTTTCTTGCTTTCCATGGCTCCAAGATCTCCTTTTACTTCTTCTAAAGCCCTTGGCGAGGAAGACCTTCTTCCTTGCTCTATGACCCGTGACGAAATTGCGGATTGGGTCGAATTTGGGGGTTTTCCTAGGGGTACCCGATTTCATGCTCCAACGATCGAGAAGATCGACTGGGTTCGCAGGGGCTGGGTTTGTTTCTTGGATTACCCGTTCACCCTAGGTCTGAAATTTCCCTTCTCTGATTTCATTCGCGAATTCATTAGCACCCTAAAGGTCTCTCCCTGTCAAATTCTTCCTACGACGTGGCGTACCCTTGCTCGAATCGACGAGCTCGCCACAGAACGTGGGCTGAAGATGACGATGGGGGAACTTCTTCTTGCCTATAAAATCGTTCCACAAAGAGCCGGCCGAATTACTCTCCACGCTAGGGATGTAAGAAACCCTTTAGTCCCTAAAACGAAAATGCCTTCTCGGAGCTTGCAAGCTCGCTTCTTCTTCATTGAGTTAGAGTCTCTAAGGGGCTTAGATGAGGACGTATTGTCGGTCTTTCGAGATGGATGGAACACGTCCCGTAAGGCTCTGAGCCTCTTCTTCGCTATTACCCCCTGTTCTTGCATTTGTGACTGATTTTAATTTGTCTTCCCTTTCTTTTTTGTGCAGTACCGGTGGGAATCAACTCCAGGAGTACGAACACAGGTGTCTGTCGACGATTGCTGAAGGTTGAAGCTGAAAAGCGAAAGCCAAAAAAGACCAAACCTGAGCCTGAAGAACCCGCGGAGGAGGTGGAGGCGTTGGAATCTGAGGACGAGACCGAGACAAGCAAAACCCCAACATCCTCCGATATGGCGAGCTCATCCGGGAAGAGATCAGGTTTGAATCTGCTGATTCGGAACCCTACACCTCCAAATTCCTCATTAGGTTGTAGTTGCTAACTGGTGGATTTGTGTAGGTGCTAAGATTGACATGTCTGCCGCCGGAATGGTAAAGAGATTGAGGTCCAGCGGTATTAAGGCTTTGACTTCCCCGACTCCCTCAGTTGACTCCAAGAAGTCTCAGCCGCCGAAGCGAAAAAGGACCGAAGAGACCCCATCCCCCGCCACGAAGAAGAGGGAACCCAAGGATCTTCTAAGCGTCTTCGGCGATAAGCTGTCACCCAACATCAAGGCAGAGTTCCAACCGCTGTCCCTTGACGCGGCTTTTAGTCGTGTCGGCACCACTCTCAGGCTGGTAAGCCGGTCCCCGCTATTTTTATCACTACCTTTTTGTTTCTTTTGCGTAACTCCAGCATTTCTTTTCTATTTATCGGGCTATGCTCATTGCAGGCCTTCCAAGAACTGATGACGACCAACTGCCGCTCTCATGATGAGCTGTCGAGGTTGGAAGCCGACACTAAGAGCGCCAGGGATGCCGTCGCCGCCTCTGAGAGAAAGGTCCGCAAGCTCCAATCGACCATCGACACCTTGTCGATCCAAGTGGAGGACCTACAAGCTGAGAAAGCCTCTTTGGAGTCTTGGATGCACGAAGCGAAGAGGTCAGCTAAGCACTTCTCAGAGGTGGTGACCCAGGTGGCTGGGTACTACACGCTGAAGGCGCGGGTGGAACTTCTTCAGGACCAGGCCGAAGGAAGAGGCGAGAACTGGGTACTTGCCGCGGAGCAGGCGTCCTTGGAAGAGTACTTCCCATCCTACAACCCCCCTCCAGGTCAGGAATTCATTGAGACTGCTGAGCAAGTGGCCGAGGGTGAGGACTCGGAAAAGACTAAGGAGGCTGGGACCCCGAGTACCGCTGCTGAGAACCCAGGCGCCGAAGACGGAGGTACGGCCACTGGAGGTGAGGGAGATGCCAATGATGGGGATGCCAAGGATAAGACCGACGGGAAGGCGAGCCCGAATGATGATTGACCACCCTGTCCTTTCTCTTATGCACAATCTACGTTCCTCTACTAGTTTCGAAGACTCCTGTTTGTTTAAGACTTCTTTAATACTTTTGTGGCTACCGAGCCAGTACTGCTCTGATATTTTCGGTCGTAGGCCGGAAAATATTAGACTTAATCGTTTTGACGCCCACTGTATGGCGCTTTTGATTACCTGCCTTGTGTTGTGTTTTGTTTGCGTTTGGTTGGCAATGTTTAATAGTTTTAGATGCGTTAGTAGGTCAGCATCCGGGGAAAGCGTTATGTGACTCCTCCCCAGCGCATAATTATTGCGAAATAGGCTTTCGGTTATTGCGCTTGATTTACTACAAAGGGCCGTGCATACTTGTTTATGATTAGGCATCCTTTGGATCCATAAGGGTGGTGCCTTAGGATGTAGTGTGTTCACGGCGTCCCGTGAATGTGGCCTTGGGTATCGGTGCTATAGCGTTCCCCTTCCCGTACTAATCCAATGTGACTACATTGATTGGACTTAGATGGGGGGTAACCAACTTATGGGTCACTTCATCACGTTGTATGCGTGACGACATCGTCTCATTTAGACGGTACAACCATGCAAACGTACAGTGGTTGATTTCAGTAAAACGTTTTTGGTCGCGCATAAGTTATGACCGTGAGGGTGTTTTGTGCGAGATGATTTTGAGTTGTGGGAGAGTTGTGTTCTCACGAAACGTATCAAATCATTAACAAAAACAAACTCTAGATCGTATATGAAAGAACAAAGAAACAGTACATCGACGTCGGGGGTGAAGACCCCAGAGTCTTTTATTGAAAAGAAAATAACTAGGTCCTAAAGAAGTCTCACAAACTAATGCTAAGGAAGGTATTGAAACTTTACCAAGAACAACTGAGTTTAGAATTAATACTTCTTTAGGTGCGTTGCGTTCCAGCTTCGGGGGACTGCTTCTCCGTCCCTGGACTCCAACTGGTATGCTCCATTTCCTGCTACCTTGGTGATCTTATATGGCCCTTCCCAAGTTGGTCCCAGTTTACCGGCATTGGCTTCCGCGGTGTTCTGAAATACTTTGCGTAAGACCCAATCTCCCTCTTGGAAGCATTTAACGCGAACGTTCTTGTTGTAGCTCCTTGCGACCTGCTGCTGGTATTTCGAGATACGTGCATGTGCTACTTCTCTGAGCTCCTGGACCGTGTCTAGGTCAGCCTCCAATTCTTCTTTGCTACCTGCAGTCGTGGTGAGTCCGTAGCGAGCGGTGGGCACCGTAACCTTGGCTGGTATGACGGCTTCGCAACCGTGCACCAGGGAGAAAGGTGTTTGGCCGGTCGCGCCCTTGGGTGTGGTGCGGTCGGCCCACAGGACGAAAGGTAGCTCTTCTGCCCAATTTCCTTTGGCTTTTGCTAACCGCTTCTTCAAATTGTTGATGATGACTTTATTGCTTGCTTCGGCCTGGCCATTAGCCTGAGGATATCTAGGTGTAGAGGTGACCAAGTCAATGTTCCAAGCCTTGCAAAAGTCGCGCATCCTCTTGCTTATGAATTGGGAGCCGTTGTCGCAAGTGATCTCCGCGGGCACTCCGAATCTGCTCAAGATGTTTCTTTTTATGAAAGAGATGACTTGCTTATCTTTGATTTCCCGGAAAGCCTCTGCCTCAATCCACTTGGAGAAATAGTCCGTCATAGCCAGGAAGAAGACCTTCTGCCCCGTGGAAGGGGGTAGTTTCCCTACGATGTCCATTCCCCATCTCATGAAGGGCCAAGGGGTTATCGACGGGTGAAGGACTTCCGGTGGCTGGTGAGGTACTGGGGCATGGCGCTGGCATGCGTCGCAAGACTGGGCGTACTTGTTAGCGTCATGACGGATGGTGGGCCAATACCATCCCTGCCTGAGGATTTTATTGGCCAAGCTGCGACCCCCAGTGTGGTTACCGCAGTCTCCGCTGTGGACTTCTCTCATGACCTCTTCGGCGTCTTCTTTCTCTATGCAACGTTGAAGGAAACCCGCCGCTGACTTGTGGAATAGGATCCCATCAACGATAGCGAAGCGCGTAGCTTTTGACCTCAGGGCCTTGGCTTCGTCTTTATCCTTAGGAGTTTCCCCTTTGACAAGCCAATCGAGGTATGGTTTTGTCCAGCTGGCTTCGGTATCTTTCCTCGCCTCGTCGGGGTCTCGATACTTCTTTGATACCCCGGTCTCCGGGGAAGGATCCTTGCTCTGCGCTGCTGATGCCTCAACGAGGGCTGACTGCAGAAGGTGGACTAGAGGCACGCTGCTGAACTCTCGGGGGTCCAAGGTTGATCCTAGCCCTGCTAGGGCGTCGGCTGGAGCGTTTAGCTCACGAGGGATTTGCTCGAATTCAATTTGGTCAAACTTCTCGGATAGTGCTTTGACTATCCCGAGGTAGCTGACCATCCTGTCGTCCTTAGCTGCAAAGACCCCTAAGATCTGGTTGATGATGAGCAGGGAATCGGCGCGCACCTTGATTCTTTTTATGGACAAGTCGGCAGCTAGCTCTAGGCCGAATATGAGTGCTTCGTATTCGGCTTCGTTATTAGTTGCTTCGAAATCACATCTCACTGCCTGGGCTATCAGATCCCCCTTTGTCGACTTTAGAACAACCCCGAGCCCTGCTCCTTTTACGTTCGAGGCTCCGTCGGTGTGCAATAGCCACTCTTCTTTTGCATCGTCGTTGGAGGTAGCTAAGACTTCTTCGGGTGCTCTCCCTTCGGAGGTTGGGGTGAAGTCGGCAACGAAGTCAGCCAGAACTTGTGATTTGATTGCTCTCCTGGGCTCGTATCTGACGTCGTATCCGCTCAGCTGGATCGCCCACTTCGCCATCCTCCCTGAGAATTCCTGCTTTTGCATGATTTGTCGGAGTGGGTAATTCGTCAGGACTACGATGGTGTGGGACTCGAAGTACGGCCGTAGTTTATTTGAGCACATCACCACTGCTAACACCAACTTCTCGGTGGGAGAGTAACGTGTTTCTGCGGGCACCATGGTTCTGCTTACGAAGTAGACTGGTACTTGTTGGCCTTCTTCATCCTTAACTAGTACCCCGCTCAGGGCATTCTCTGATACTGCTATGTAGAGCTGTAAGACTTCCCCAGGGGCCGGTTTGGCCAGTAGTAAGGGGTTGGCGAAATACTTCTTTAGCTCTTCGAAGGCAGCTTCGTGTTTTTCGGTCCACTGGAAACTCTTGTTCTTCTTTAAGACTTCGTAGAATAGTCGGCACCTGTCCGAGGATTTGGAGATAAACCGGTTTAGTGCAGCTATTTTTCCGGCTAGCTTTTGTACATCTTTCACGCTTCGGGGGGATCTCAGGGAGGCAATGGCTCGCACCTGGTCTGGGCTGGCCTCAATCCCCCGTTTGGTCATCACATGCCCTAGGAAAGTACCGGACTGTACCCCGAAGATGCACTTTTGCGGATTTAGCTTCATGTTGTATTTCTCCAAGATTTCGAAGGTCTCCTCGTGGTGGCTCCTATGTAGGGATTTCTCTGTACTCTTTACCACCATATCGTGAATGTATGCCTCCATAGTTTTACCAATCTGGTCCTTGAACATTCAGTTGACCAGTCGCTGGTAGGTCGCGCCGGCGTTCCTAAGACCGAACGGCATCACTCGGTAGCAGTAGGTGCCTTGTCCCGTGATGAAGGAGGTCTTCTCTTGGTCTTGGAGCTCCATTTGGATTTGGTGGTAGCCGCTGAAGGCGTCCATGAAGGTGAGTAATTCGTACCCAGCCGTGGCGTCTACCATGGTGTCTAACAGCTTCTTTACTTCCTCTTCGATCGCTTGGACCCGATCTGGCGCGAACCTCCGCCTCTTTTGTTTCACGGGAGGATGTTCGGGGTTGACATTGAGCTTGTGAGTGATGATGGAGGGGTCGATCCCCGTCATATCCTCGTGGCTCCAAGCGAAACAATCTTGGTGACTTTTCAGGAATTCTACTAGTTCTTTTTTGATTGCTGGCTCTAGCTTTTCTCCAATCCTTACCACCCTTCCTTCTTCGAGAGTCACCTCCTCCGCTTTCTCCTCGGTCTCAATTTGCGCAGGTGGAGGGGTAACGCTCTGTAATTGCTATGCTTCCGGTCGTAGGGTGGTTGGTTTGAGGGCCGCTTTGTAGCACTCCCTAGCCAACCGTTGATCCCCGCGGATCTCCTCTACGCCCCAGGGGGTCGGGAATTTTACCGTCTGGTGGTAGGTAGACGCGACGGCTTTCATGTCGTGCAGCCATGGACGTCCTAGGATGACGTTGTAGCAAGAGGGGCAATCCACCACGAGGAAATTGACCTGTATGTTTATCCCTTTAGCGAAGGTAGTGAGAGCAATGTCTCCAACTGTGTGTTTGACTTCGCCGCTGAAACCCACCAATGGAACCGGATGCTTGTGGATGTCGTTCTCGGACAACCCCATCTCTTTCAAAGCATCGAGTGTCATGAGGTTGGTAGAGCTACCGGTGTCAATTAGGAGTCTTTTCATCAGAACGTTCCCCATATGTAGGGAGATCACCAGGCCGTCGTGGTGGGGTTCGGCTGAGAAATCCGCGTCGTTGTCGTCGAAGACAATAGCGGACCCGGATGAACCCCCGCCGGTACATCGCGGGCGATCGAAGCTGCTTTCGCGCGCGTGTCGCTTCGCCGCTGAGTACGTGAGGCTGCAGATGCTTGAACCCCCTGAGATGACATTGACTACTCTGTCGGGCGTTGGAGGGTCCCTCCTTTTCCTCGGCTCGGACTGCAGGTTCTCCGCTACTTCTCTGGGCACCTGAGCGTCTGGTGCTACATCCTTGATTCTCCTTTCTGAGATAAGGCGAGCCAATTCCTTTCTGAGCATGATACAGTCTCGGGTCCAATGGCCGTGATACTCATGGTAATCGCACCACTTGGTGGTGTCCCTGTCTGCTTTAGGGGCTTTGTCCCGCCGAGGCCACCTCACGTACTCTCCTTGCCTTGCCATGTTCCGCAGAAGCTTATCCGTGGAGATATTGAGTTTGAGTGATTCCAGTGATGGTGGCAGCGGGTCGCGGTATTGATCGTCCGCTTGTCTCGCTCTGGCCGCGTTCACCTGCCCATGGCTAGGGCGCGAATACGGGTGTGCTCGACGATCTTTCCGTTGATCGAGCGAGCCTTTACGGCTGTCAGTTGAGCCTCTCTTCTCGAACTCTGAGGTTCTTTTGCGCAAGGTCCTGTCTTCCTCCAATCTGACGTGGGCCAGGGCCCTGGCTTGAACCTCCTCGAAGGTGTAGCAGGGGTGCTTGGTAAGTTCCTTGTATAGGCCACCATCGGGGATGATCCCCTGCCTGAATGCTTCCACTGCGGTAGTAACGTCACAAGACTGTATTGAGACTTTTTCGCGGTTGAACCGTTCCAGAAACTCCCTGGTAGTCTCGTGTTGCTTCTGACGGATCCGGTAGAGGTCGCTAGATTGTTTCTCGAATTTGCGGCTACTGGCGAACTGGGTGCGGAAAGAGTCCGACAGTTCAGCAAAAGAACCGATGCTACCGCGTGGTAGTTTTATGAACCAAGTCAGCGCCGGACCTGTCAAAGTTGTGCCGAACCCCTTGCACATCACTGCCTCTTTAGAGTATGACGGGATCGCGCTTGTCATCATCTTCTGCTTATAGATCGCGACGTGCTCGTCAGGGTCGGTGGTGCCATTGTATGGAGTCATGTTTGGCACGGTGAACTTCTTTGGTATTTCGACTCTGGTGATACGACGGGAGAAAGGGGATTCATCGAAACCATCGGGGGCTTCAGGTTCGAGAGGTTGGAAACTTTTTCGACCGATCCGGAGTTGATCAGCGATGACCCCTATCTGCTCCGTTACTTTCCTTCTTATGGCCGCGTCGAGGTTTCTGGGCCCCCTCCTTTCGAAATCCTCTTCGTCGGTTTCTTCCCTGCCTGGCCAAGCATCCCGAGGTGGTGTTTGGTGTCTCCTAACCTCTGACCGGGGGTATCTTGGCGGGTCTTTGTCAAGGATGTACTCTTCGCGGCGGTGTCGAGCGACAGCTTCCGGGGCATCCTC
This sequence comes from Polygonum aviculare, assembly GCA_934048045.1. Classification (NCBI taxonomy): domain Eukaryota; kingdom Viridiplantae; phylum Streptophyta; class Magnoliopsida; order Caryophyllales; family Polygonaceae; genus Polygonum; species Polygonum aviculare. Next base: position 10,597,212 of record OW204023.1, on the reverse strand, counting down.
TGGTAACACTGGCGTCTTGTCGTGTGTGTCTAGAGTTTCGCCCCCCTTGGAGGTTCCTTCGCCTGCTCCGAAGTCGAGCCTCCTCACTATGCCGTCAGTGCGGCGATTGACACGGAGAGACCGACGGCCCGTGGCGATAACCTCGTATTGCTGCTTCAACTGACTGTTTTCTCGCGTGAGGCGTTCCACATGGGCGTCGTAGAAGCTCTTCTGGTCGCTCAGCTCCTTTTGGAGGAGTTGCATCCGTTCCCTGAGGTCGGTCATCTCCTCGTCTTGCGACCGGTTTTCCGGGAGTAAGGGATCTTTGTCATGGTCGGCAAGGGGAGTTTTTGGTGACCCGCTTCCGTCGCCTGACATTGTCGCCGGGGAGTTTGAATCAGCGTGTCTTTCGCGCGATTGTTCCGATCACGGCCCCACGGTGGGCGCCAAACTGTTTGAGCCAAAATTCTCCCAAGGGGAATATGGCCTAAATCGGGCCTGATCGTTGAGAATCACAAAGAAAACGAAATACGTAAAAGCTCTTGAATTGTATTCGAAGTGTAATTGCATGCGTCAAAAGCATGATCTTGCCCTAGGGCTTACAATCGGTTTATATAATGCCCTTTAGGATCAACTTATCTTATGGGAAAAGATAAGAAAATACATGATTCTAACTAATCATGATCCTAACTAAATATCTTGAAGAAATCTATCATATATCCGTAACTCTATCTTTCTTAACCGCCTTTGGCCCTTCGCCGCCTTTCGCTGTATTCTGAAGAAGTCTCAAAGAAGTCTCGACCGGGCATTGATACTTTATCGAAGAAAATCTGGGCCCAACACTAATTTTGCGTTTCTTGTAATTGCAGCACCTTGATATCACATTTAGACAGGATCCTACAAATTTCCGCCCAAGGATTATCAAACTGGAGTCAACCAAGGATAGGGAACAGAAATCAGCTGGAACCTACTATTATGATTAATTTGTTCATATATTAATTTTAATTATGGCCTATTAGCTCAAATGGTAGATGGGTTTTGGTGGTGACAAGTTTTTTTTGTTTACTGGTTATGGTTAATTTTTTCATATATTAATTTTAATTATAGCCTATTAGCTCAAATGGTAGAGCAACGTGTTTAATGCACGGTAATGTGGGTTCAAATCCCGCATAGGCTCAATAGTAGTTTTTGATAATGAGTTTTTTGTACGTGGTGACAAGTTTTTGTGCTTGCTTGTATATGGTGATAAATTAGGGTACATGGTGACAAGTCTTATAAAAAGATTTGACGTCAATTTAACCGATGACAAGGCTAATAACAAATTCGGTGATATTAAAATTAGTGATAATACATGAAGAATGACAAGATTTAACCACAATTTAAGCGATGAAGAGGACGATAAAATAAGTAATGACGGAGTTGATAATAGAAACAAATTTGGGATGAACGGTGACAGGTGACAGGTGACAGGATGAACGGTGACATGATGAATCGTGATAGGTGACAGGATGAACGGTGATAGGTGACAAGATGACAGGTGACAGGTGACAAGTGACAGGTGGGACGTAGTGGCACGCGCGTAATTTTAGATATGAGGTGGGACGCGGTGGCAGCCTGTAACTTTTTTTTTTACCAGGGGTAAATTTGGAAAACCGCCTAGTTACTACATTTTATTTTGGGACGGCCCATCCGCTTCATTAACTTTTCCCCACAACCCATATAGCATTTTTCCTCGTTTTTAATATGCCAAGTATTTGAATCCATATAAAACTTCGAACACATGTTAATAACCAACTTAGTTTAAACAAACTAGTACAAACCCTGTATCATGTACAAACCCCGTATCATGTACGGATAATGTAATTATACAAACCTGACTTAATTGATTCGAGATCGAATTTTGACTTGAGCCTGTTTTTTCCCATATAATGTATGTATAACCCAAATCCGACGGCCCCAAATATGAACCTATTGAACTATAGACGTATTTTATTTTGCGGAAATTTCACGTGGTACCCTCTAGTTTAAGACAATTTCACATTGTACCCAACCAGTTTTAAATTTTTGCGTAGTGCCCCTCACATTTAAACAAATTTTGCCCCGTGCCCACCTTGTTAATTGAAGTGAAATTTTGTTTATATTTTTATCCAAAAACAAAAAAAAATTAAACAATCAATATTTTAAATCAGAAAAAAGTGAAAAGTTATCATTATGTTTTTATCATTATTTTAAAACGAAAATTTATTTTTTATTAAAAAACAATAACGATTAAAATAAAATAATCATTTCTTTAAAACAAAAAAAAGTGAAAAGTTATTATTATGTTAAATTATTATTTTAAAACCAAAATTTTGAAGAAAAAGAGCTGATAAGAAAGAGTGAAAAGTAATCATTATTTTAAAACCAAAATTTATGTTTTTATCCAAAAACTGAAACAAAAAAAAACTTTCAATTAACATAACGATAAAAAAAAAACAAAATTATCATTAAGAAATGAATTGATAAGAAATAGTGAAAACTTATCATTATTTAAAACCAAAATTTATGTTTTCATCCAAAAACAAAAACAAAAAACAAATAAAAAATAAACTTCCCTTTCAAGAGGGCATGGGGCAAACTTTGTTTAAATGTGAGGGGCATCACATGAAAATTTAAAAGTAGTTGGGTACCATGTGAAATTGTCTTAAATTGGAGACGATTTTTGGTAATGGGGCTCGGATGGTGACAACAATGTGGAGAATCGACGGCACGGTGAAATAATGAGGTAAAATGGACTTTTTTTGGTGACAACTACAAAAACATCCCAGAACATGGCGTCATGACATCCAAACCTGTCACCACCAAACAAAACCTTGTCACCGCGTACAGATAAGTCCCCTCCCCCATACAAAACCTTGTCACCACGTACAACCCCCCCCCCCCCCATACAAAACCTTGTTATCGCGTTTACAACCTGTCACCTCTCAAACTAATATCACCAATATTGCACTTTAATTTGTTCATCACGTACAAAAACTTGTCACCTTACCTAGAACCACCCCCAAATTGCACTTAAACTTGTCATAAAAAATTATTAATAAGCCTATGTGGGATTCGAACCCACATTATCGTACGCTAGGCACGTTGCTCTACCACTTGAGCTAATAGGCTATAAATAAAAACTTATCATCACCTAGCAATCAAAGTTGTCACCAGCACACAATGTTGTGACATGTTAAACCAAACAGAGAACCTATATGCGTTCAACATGTCACCGCATAAAAACTGAATTGCGTTCAACATGTCACCGCGTACAGAAAACCCTAGATAACACACAAAACTTGGTGACAACCAGAAACCCCTATATCATATACTGATCTTGTCACTACAAAAGAGGGGTTTCTGGTTTGTCACCGCAAAACTTGGTGACAAACCAGAAACCCCTAGATCTAACTCTAAGGTTTCTGTCACTGTTTTTTAGATCTAGATCTAAAAACTTGTCACCGTTTTTTAGATCTAGATCTAGAAACTTGTCACCGTTTTTTAGATATAGATCTAGAAACTTGTCACCGTTTTTTAGATATAGATCTAAAAAAAAATGCTTACATTCAACATGTCACCGCGTACAGATTTTGTCACCAAACTGAAAAACAGAAAACCCTAGTTCACACACAAAACTTGGTGACAAGACAGAAAACCCTAGATCAAGTACAGATCTTGTCACCGCAAAAGAAAAATTGCTTCCATTCAACATGTCACCGTTTCTGCCACCGAAAACCCTAGATCTAGGGTTTCTGTCACCGATTTTTAGATCTAAATCTAAAAACTTGTCACCGTTTTTTAGATCTAGATTTAACAACTTGTCACCGTTTTTTAGATCTAGATCTAGATCTATAACAAATTCTAGATCTATATCCAGATCTAAAAACATCGACGAAAAAACCGTAGATCTAGATCTAATTCTAGATCTAGAATTTTCAAAAACCCTAGATCTGGAAAATCTAAAAAAAACCTAGATTTAGAGCTTTTAAAGAGAAACATACCTTGTCCGCCACCTCGTCGGCCACCCCGTCGCCCTCGTCGGCCGCCCCGTCGCTTCGTCGGTCGCCAAGTTAGGGTATCCTCGTCGGCCACCTCGTCGCTTGCCCTCAAAAAGCCGGTTACCGCGGCCTCGTCGCCGTTATCAATAGATGAAGAGGAAAGAAGGAGAGGGAGAGATGAGTAGATGGAGGGGGAGATGAAAGAGGGAGAGGGAGAGATTAGAAGAATGGGGGGTTTGAAGGAGCTTGAGAGAGAGAGAAGAATGGAAGAGGAGAGAGAAGAATGGGGGGTTTGGTTTTTATGTAAAAAAAATAGCCCATTTATTTCATTAATTCCACAATGAGCCTCATTCCTTCAATATGTCACCATTTGAGTCCCTCCCACCCAATTCTCTCTAAACTGGAGGGTACCACGTGAAATTTCCGTTTATTTTATTTTTATAATTTAAATTATGGAATCTATTATTTTAATTAAGTATTTAAAATCTTAATAAAAGATTAAAATATCTCTTTTGCCAAAAATGAAAGACGCTCAAAATATTTTAAATGAAAATTATACTTTCTTAAGATATGAAAGATAGGTAAGATATCAAGTGGATATAGGGATAATTTTTAAAGGATACAATTTAAAAAATAAAATCATTATTTTATTCAAAATGGATGATGTGGCACAAATTTTGATAAAGACTTGGGTTCTGCTTTATATTGTATTATACTGTAGTAGATAAGTCGAGGGTTGGTCATGGGGCGGTTTATGGGTGGGTGGAGCTCTTCCACCACCCGACCCGCCAATAAAATTGATCCACCCCTTCAGCCATCACCCGCAAAGCCTTTCACCCATACCCGTGTCACCCATCACCCGCGGGTGGAGCGGGTGACCCACCACCCACGAAATATTATGAACTATAATTATAATATATCACAATGAAATCACTAATCATTTAAAACTCGATTCAATTCGAGCGTTAAAACATACCGATTGATCTTAAAATTCAAATACATTAATTTTTTTTTGGTTGAGGGCACTGCCCATGAGAGTCGAACCGGTGACCTCTAGGTACTACCCTTGGAGGCTTAACCGTTTGACTGAATGCCCGAAGGCTCGAATACATTAATTAGTAAAGGAAATATTTCCAAACATAGGCTACACAAAATCAATACAATGCATTATTTAAAGACGATTTTGGCTAAATGGACTCAGAGATGGTGACAACAATAGGGGAAGTGGACGACGCGGTGAAATAATGAGGTAAATAAGCTTTTTTGGTGACAACTACAAAAACATCCCAGAACATGGCGTCATGACACCCAAACCTGTCACCACCGAACATGTTAACGTATATGAACTTGTCACCGCGTACAGAAAATTCCCCTCCCCCATACAAAACCTTGTCACCACGTACAAACCCCCCATATAAAACCTTGTCATCGCGTTTACAACTTGTCACCTCTCAAACTAATATCACCAATATTGCACTCTAATTTGTTCATCACGTACAAAAACTTGTCACCTTACTTAGAACCACTCCCAAATTGCACTCAAACTTGACATCAAGTTTTATTAGTAAGCCTATGTGGGATTTGAACCCACATTATCGTACACTAGGCACGTTGCTCTACCATTTGAGCTAATATGCTATAATTAAAAGTAATATATAAAAACTTATCATCACCTAGCAATCAAAGTTGTCACCAAGCACACAATGTTGTGACATGTTAAACCAAATAGAGAACCTATATGCGTTCACGATGTCACCACATAAAAAACTGAATTACATTCAACATGTCACCGCGTACAGAAAACCCTAGATCACACACAAAACTTGGTGACAAAACAGAAACCCCTAGATCAAGTACAGATCTTGTCACCGCAAAAGAAGAGTTGCTTCCATTCAACATACCACTACATACAGATTGTGTTACCAATCTACAACCCTGTCATCACGTACAGATTTTGAATTTAGATCTCAAAAAATCAAAGATCTAGGTCTAGATTTAGAGTTGGTAGATCTAAGATTGTCACCACGTGTAGATTTAGATCTAAATCTATGATTTTTCTAGATCTAGATCTAACTCTAGGGTTTCTGTCACCGTTTTTTAGATCTAGATCAAGAAACTTGTCACCGTTTTTTAATCTAGATCTAGATCTATAAAAAATTCTAGATCTATATCCAAATCTAAAAACATCAACGAAAAAAATGTAGATCTAGATCTAATTCTAGATCTAGAAAATCTAAAAAAAAACTAGATTTGGAGCTTTTTAAGAGAAACATACCCTGTCCGCCACCTCGTCGGCCGCCCCGTCGCCCTCGTCGACCGCACCGTCGCCTTCTTTGGCCGCCCCATCAACCTCGTCGCCCTCTTCGGCCGGCCCGTCGCCCTCTTCAGCCGCTCGTCGCCCTCGTTGGCCACCTCGAAAAACCTGTCACCGCTTTTTTTGAAGAGTGAGGGGATGAGGAAATAGGGAGAGATGAGAAGAGAGGGTGGAAGAGGAAATAGGGAGAGAGAGAGAGCTGGGAAATAGGGAGAGGGACAGGGAGAGTGAGACAGAGAGCTGGGAAATAATGGGAGGAGAGAGAAAGGAGGAGAGGAGTGGGGGGGGGGGTTAGGTTTCGTTCGGCAAATTAGCTGAAAGCTGGAACTGAAAGCTGAAAGCTGGGACTGACAGATTTTAGTTGGAACTGGCAGCTGAATCCGAAAGCTAGATTTACTAGCTGAATTGATGAAAAATTGAAAAGAGTGTTCGGTAAAGTACCTAGCTGAATCCCGAAAAGAGTAATAAAAGATTACCAAAATACCCCCAAAAGTAAATAGAAAAACAATTTTTTTTACCCTCCCACAAGCTACTCACGTGTCATACTAATGCCATTTTTCACATTTGGGGCAAAATCCCAATTCCCATTTTCGAAACAAAGGGAGGATCACTTTCGGAGTGTTTGGAGCCCGAAGGCATCGTGGGCAGCACACCGGCGACGAACGAAGGGGGCCCGACGACATCGTGACTTCGGCGCCAGAGAGAGAGGTCGTCCTCGGCCGAATTTCGCTCGTGAAAGTCCCCCTCAACAAAATCGATTTGAGCTCCGGTAAGAGTCCTTGCTCGCCCTCTTTTGAAATCGTTCCCATTGTTGTTTGGCCGAAATTGTTTAGGGCTTCCATTGTTTTTGGGTTTGTGTGTTAGACGTTGTTGGATTTGTGGTATGCCTTCGTTTGATTTTTCAGATTTTGATCGATTAGGGTTTATTGTCGGAATGTTGTGTAGTATGTAATTGTGTGCTACGAAATAGGATTTTGATCGATTAGGGCTTATTGGGAAATGATCTTCATGAATGCATGTCGGTATGGAATCTGATTTTGGGCAAATATGAAAATTCAATTCAGTTTGGGGCTCCGATTTGGGGTTTTAGGGCTTCAATTTGATTATATTGGTGTGACAAGCATGATGATATTGACTGAGTGTTAGTGCGAAAGGATAGGGTAGAATGTCATCGTCGCTGGGTGGTAAGTCTGGGGCCACGGACGCAGACGCCGACGCAAAAAAGCGCGTCTTGGTCGGAGGAGGAATCGAAGTCCCTAATAAGCATATGCATGGGATACCATAAGCAAAATGGGGTCTCAACCCACTTTGATTGGGTTGAGATTGCGGCTAAGCTGACGAGAGAGCATAAGAGACCGTTCACCAAACTAGAAGCGAAGAACAAGTTTGACTACATGAAGAAGGTTTGGAGGCTGTGGTGTGAGCTTCGAAACAGTGAGACCGGTTTAGGCTGGAGTTATGAAAAAGGAACCGTCACCGGGACCGATGAATGGTGGGATATGAAAATCAAGGTACTCGCTCGTTTTGAACAAAGGTGTACATTTGCTTATTGCATTTCGCTATTATTATGATTATCATGTTATGATGTTATCTATGTTTGTTTAGGAAAATGGAAAGTATAGGCGGTTTAAGCACACTCCACCGGACCCCGAATTGAGTGAGATGCGGGACATACTCTTCGGGAGCATTGTCGCGACTAGGAAGCGGGCAAAAGCTGCCACCCAGACCCGGACAACGCTATCCCAGCCTTCAGAGACGACCCAAGCACATTCAGCCCCACAACCTTCAAGTACAAGGACAATGGCGGAGCTAGTTGCAATGAATGACGATCTGGATGAGGATGTGCTGATGCGGGACCTTCAGAACGTTAACCTCGTGAACCTAGGCGCTGATGAGTCGCAACCCATTGACATTGAGGTCATGAACAAGAGGACGGCGGATGATTGCGGTGAGGGATCGTCTAAGCGCAAGAAGAAATGCTTGGGTGGTGCGGCTTACGTACAAAAGCAGAATGAAGAGGCCGCTGATGATACAAGAAAGGTGATATCACTTCTGGAGCAATCATTGACCGCCAACAGCAACAATGCTTCTTGCCACAAGGACCCAGATTTTGATGAGGCCATTGATGCAATCTATAGCATGCTGATTTAGGGATGCTCAAGCTACAAGATGATATGTGGTGCTATGTTATTGATCTAATGAACGATGACTGCACCCGACGCTCCTTCATGGCTCTAAAGTCGGAAAGTGACAGGTTGGCGTGGCTGAAATTCAGGTTTAACAAGTTTAGTGACAATTGAGTATGTGATGGAGAAGTTGGGATGCTGGAGAAGTTGTGTTTTTCAAGACCTTGTGGGTTTGTTTTCTTGGTTATGTTGTGGCTTTCAAGACTTTGTTGCTTTGTTTCCAAGACTTTGGGGATGTTATGTGGATTTTCTGGGATGGTTTGCAAAACAGTTTCATATGGGGTTTTAGGTTGTGACCGAACATGATTCCTCTTTCTATGTTATCTCTGTTTACCGAAAGTTGTGTTTCGCTTTACGGTTTGCATAATAGATTCCTTGAAACACTCCGATCTCATGATTATGATCCCGTTTCATTTTCAAGATAAGTTGACACGATGATTAGGCCACCTGTGCGAAGATTGTCTACCACACAGATTATAATCATTGTAGGCCTCATCGCGCTCTTGTAGATCCGGAAGCGTAAGCGTTTAACGAACACGTACTTCAACAAGTACGTACACAAAGTCCCTTGTTACACGTCACCTCTCACTGGTCGTCTCTGGATGCGAGAGAATATGGATTCTAGCTCCGAAGTCCGATGCATCAATGTCTTCAGAATGGAGCGAGCCGTTCTTGTAAAACTGTGCGATGAACTGCAAGCCCGCCATGGCCTACGACCATCTAGACACATGACGGTACTAGAGAAGGTGGGAGTACTCTTGTACACCGTGGCAATGGGGGCCTCGAACCGGGCGGCATGCGAGCTGTTTCAGCGATCTGGGGACACCATAAGCCGCACCATCCATGAGGTCCTTGACAGGATCACAGGGAGTTCATGTGGGTCGGGAAGGTTAGCTGGCCGGATGTTGAACCCTCGGGATCCGATGTTCACAACTATCCCCGAACAAGTCGAGCACGACACTCGGTACAACCTGTTCAAGGTATTCGTGACGACCCCTTGGGAATGTAATTAGTTCTTATAACAAGCTTGCCAATCTTATTTCCCGTTTGGTCGTGCGAGTGCAGGGTGCGATTGGTTGCATTGATGGGACCCACATTTCATGCTGTGTACCCCGAGCCGAGAAATTGCCTTATCGAAACCGAAAGAGCGTATGCTCGTTCAATGTGATGGCGGTGTGTGACTTCGACATGCTATTCACCTTCATTTCGTGTGGGTGGGAGGGGAGCGCACACGACGCGCGTGTATTTGATCATGCTATTAACACACCCGAAATGAACTTCCCCCACCCTCCTCCCGGTGAGTTGGTATTGTCGTTGAGCTAAAATTATGAATTTCCCTGTTGATCCTATTTAGGTGAAATGCATGTCGGTATTGGTCTAGGGAAATACTATCTCGTCGACAAGGGATACCCAGACCGGGCTGGATACATGGTGCCCTACAACAAGGTGAAGTACCAATTGTCGCAATTTCAGAACACGGTCCCGAGGAATGCAGAGCAAGCCTTTAACAAAGTGCACTCGTCCTTGCGGGGATGCATCGAGAGGTGCTTCGGGGTCTTGAAGAAAAGGTTTCTTATGTTGCGTCAAATGCCTAGCTATTCCCTGGACACACAAGTCGACCTAACCATGTTCTGCTTTTGCATCCACAACTTCATTATTCGTAACCGGGTCCTAGACACATACCTCGAGGATGAGTATGATGACCCAAACTTACCCCCTCCTATTAGGTCGGGACGAGGTGTCGACAACGCACCGGGTGGCATGAGGCGCGTCAGAGATGAGATCGCCTCGGAGATTTGGAGGGCACGGCGCTATTGGTGAGGATTACCGAATGGTGGGTCACTTAGGTGCAAGAATTCGGGATGGTTTTTGGTTGGTTACTTATGGAGTATTAGTTATTACACTTTGGTTGGCAACCTAAGTATACTTTTGTGAAGTAATTGCAAACGAAAGTTCACTTTCGTAATGAATTTTATGATGTAATTGCAAACAATCTAGAGCATGTAGTTATTATATATCATATGTACAACTAGTTATGTTGCTATATTAAAAGTCATTTGCGAATTCAAATAAAAAATATCCGAACCTGAAAAAAATTCGATCATAATAAATTTATTTAAAATCACATTTTCCAATTTAATAGAGAAATGATCTAGAATAATCATCCGTGTTAATTTTATGGTATGATAGCACATTTTTTTTTACTCAAATAACACAATTTTTTTGGACACAATACAACATATTTTTTTTACTACCAAGAGTAACACTTGTTTTGGTAAAAAGGAACACATGTATTTATCCCCTCTCAGCTCACCCCTCTCGTGTTCTCCAATTGCACAAAAGTGAGAAAACACGACATAGAAATTACAGCGGCCGTCGCCCTCTCGCCGGCAAGAAATTAGGTGGTTCCGGTCCTCTTTCACCCCTCTCCCCTTCAGTGGTAAGCCTCTCGCTCTGATTTTTCCGATTCTTTGATGCTCCTCTTTGGAATGGTAGTGTGCAATGTTCTCTAGGTTATGAGCTTCAACCGATTAGGGTTTCGTGATATAGCTACAAATAACAGCTTTTGTAATGCTCTAGAGGCGCTGAATCAAGTCATCTTGTATAGCTACAAATTACAGCTTTACAACCATCGGGATGCTTTTGTTAAGCTATTCATTCACCTGGATCGGGTCTTCCTTGCAGCTTGTGGGTAGAGGGCATGCAAAAAATTCAAGTAAAAAAAACACATGTATAGGACTGGAAAACTAGTTATGCCACTAGGTAGTGCCTTTCAAGATTAACAAAAGCATTTGCCCTCAATGTCCATATAACAACGACAACTATCATGCTAGTAGGGCTTCAATTTGGTTCTAAGCTGTATGGTTCTAAGCTGGGAGTTTCTTTGATTCTATCATTTGAAGAAAATTTAGTTATAGTCTTCTTTGCATCAAACTGTCATGGTCTTTGGAGAATGCTATAACCTTGGCTGCTTATATGATTCAGTTGTTTGTTTCATTATGTTTGTTTCATCATTGAAGTCAGTAGTAAAAACTTGCAAAGATGTACTTCGATCATAATAAATGCATCAAAATTTCAAGATTATGATGTTTTTTTGTTATCACATTGTGTATGCTTGGTTTGTTCATGTGTAGGAAATGTCGACTGCGTCAACTGGTTGGAATTACCTTAGAACGACCGATGGGCCTCAATCGGGTTACCATGTGTGTCTTTGCGGAGCGACGGCTACTATGAAGTACTCTGGAACGTTGGCCAACCCTGGACGACGCTTCTATAGTTGTGCGAATTATATGGTATGATATCTCCCAATTGGTATGATATGTGAGCACTTCTTGCTAATTGTTTGCTTCTGAGGGTTTGTGTTGTTTCATGGTGTTTTGTTGTTCAGAAGCACAAAAATTGTGGCTTTTTCCTACGGGTTGATCCACCTCTACCGGACGAAGTTAAGCGTGCCATCAAAAGGCTTATAAAGGAGAAAGAAGAGGAGAGGGACAAGGCAAGACGCAGAGCTAATTTGTTGTTGAAGGTGTTACTTGTTATCGCATTTGTTCATGTAGTCCACTTTGTGTTGAACTAGGGATGAGAGGAATTTGTAAGCTAACAATATTATGTGACTTCGGTACTAGACAATGAGACTTTAGTTATGTAACTTTCTAATTTATGTCACCGGCTGTATGTTAAAAAATAACAATCAACTTTCAAACAACAAGTTCTAAATTGATCACAGTCAAGGCAATCCATTACAAATCCATTACATTAACTTCAGCGAAGATCAACCGAACAAAATGAAATGCCAATTGCTTGAAAGAAAAAACATTGAAATGGAAAACCACGCTCAAATCGTACTTCCACAAGATCACCAACATGAGCTCTCACCACCACAACCTTGCTAGAATTCCTCTGACTTGGTTTCTTCGGATCCACCACTTGTCCCCCCTTGTTTATACTCCATGGCAATGATCTCGTCCCCGTCCTCCATACCGAGCTGCAAAAATAAACCATATTAGGTTGAATAATAGACTGAAATGGGGTAAAGGTGTGTCTTGGCCTTACATATGAAGGGCTGACTAGGTGAATTAGGTCAGTGATTTGATCCCCATGGAAGTAGAAAAATGAAGGCCATCGCATTGCCAGGTGTGTTGTTCCATATATGCGGCAAACAGTTTTTTGAGGGGCGTCGATTGTTGTAATTTAGTGACAACTCGCCATCCTTGTTGCATTACAGGAGGAGGAATATGCTCAAAATGTGCATGAAATGTAAGGCTCCGTTTTTTGTTATCGCAAGTTCTTGCATGGAGATTCGTGAGGTTTTACAAACTCACTGGCCCAACAATGCTTACTTCCAGCTTCGCGAGCCTCACAGGGCTATTGCTGCCAACTGACTCCATGCTAGCCAACGGCCTAGGTCGAGGTCGAGCACGGGCCTGTTGAGCTTGAGCAACGGCACGCATGCCAGCCATCAGGCTCGATGGGGCAGCATTAATGTACTCTGGGGCAACAAACAACCCGAGCTCGGTTGACCTGCATGAGTCATACACATGTGGATCGATGTGGTCTACGTTTATTTGGTTCGGTTTATACACAATTAGTGTACTCTAATCTCATTAAATGTAATAAACATATTATAGGAAACAATTTTAAGTTCAAAGGTTCATAACATCAAGCATACGATAGTTAAAAAAGAGTCATACACAAACGGCTACCATAATAACATATTACACATAAGTTCATAAAATCAGCAAAGTTCATGACTTACATCCAAACCACGCACATAATTCCACCATTAAACAACCACAAAGTACCAAATCCTTTATTACATACCCAAAATAGGTTCACAGAGGGTCCGGAAAAAAGCATTAAAACACAACGCAAAGGCAGGGAAAACGAGTTTACTCGGACTCGTAGTTGGCATTGACTGGGTTCGCAGGAGGGGGCGGGACCTGCATGCAGATGCCCCCGTAGACCGCCTCCCACGTTGCAACCTGCTCGCGCTCAATATCCAGCCTCCTCACCTTCTTTGCAAGGTCTCCGCAAACCTAACATGGAGTCAGATTAGAGCAAACCCTTAGCCAACTAAACAGAACTTATTTCGATGAGAAATTTTTTGATTACTACTCACCTGAGTGGCGTTTGCCCACCACTGGTCATCAGCCACCAACTTCCCGGTCTCTTGGTCCCACGTGAACTGAATCCCAGCTTGCCTCATATTTTCATACATCCTCCACTTCTTCTTGTTGTAGTCAAACCTGGTCTTGAAGTGTATGGGCGCGAGAGCGTGTCCAGTCCTCTCAAAAAACATGTTGGCTACAGCTCTCCAGTTTGTGTGGCCGGTCTCTCCCATGAAGTTCCTCCTCTGCATATAGATGTCGTACAAGTCCTCCTCCATGGCTGCGTTCCAGGTGAATTCCCATGCCACCCTTGTCCTACAAACGGGAAGGTTGTTGTAAATAGTTGTGAACACAAACATATTTACAGAATGTTACTAGAGAAGAATTTTTTGTAAAAAAATCTTACCTCTAGATCAAGTTTTCTTGCTCTGTTTGGGGGTTGAGCAGATGTTGCACAAATTGAGCTGCTAACTCCAAGCCTTTTATACACCTATTGCACCTGTTAAAAAACCATGAAAAAAGTGCATGAATGGGGCTGACTAAACTGTCTACTTGTTAATGCATGTATAACTGCATCAATGCAGCTACTTGTTAATGCATGTATAACTGCATCAATGCATAAATGCATAAACACAGTTTTCAACAGTATCAATGCAAGCCTAGCAATGCAGCAATGAATGGAGACGAAACTACAGCTTTTTGCAGCTGTTTTGCACAGTATCAATGCAGCGTTGAACACTATCAATGCACACAGTTTATTTTCAGCTTTCAACACTACCAATGCCCACAATTTGATTTCAAACAGATCATATTTATCCAAACAACAGTTTTGCATATTTTAACACTATCAATTTCATCTTAGGGCAAGTTTCAAAACAACAACTTTTGAAGCACAGATTTAAGACGTTTGGTGAAAACATTTTATAGTCACAAAAGTTAATTCTGTCATACAAAGCCAGATTAGAAAACTATTATGCACCTTCAAGTCACAAAATTAATTGATACTTTTTATTTGACATTGCTAGACAGGCCAGTTTTCAATTCCAGAAAAACATTAAGTCACAAAATTGATAAGACAAGCCAGTTCTGAACACTGCATCACAAAATTAATGGGCATATAAAACCATTAGTAATCTTTAATTGATATTGCTACCCTTTCCAGTTGTTATACATTGATACTATTTTGCAACTTTCCTAAACAGTTGTGAACACAATCAATGCATCAATGCATGTAAAAAATAGTTTCCAGCTCTTTGCATCTGGGAAAATAACAATTTCATAGGAAACAGCACGAAGCATATCAACAATGACACACACACAAAACAAAAAACAAGAAGAGGAAAGTTTCTACATCATATTAAAAACAAAGAACAAAGCCACAGACCTAAAATAAAATAAAGGAGAGAAAAGTGTTTAACATATCTCAATATTGAAGTTTCACTCTCTGCACCAAATTCCTATTTATTGCAACTTCATTCCCTTCAAAGATTCTGCATCATATTCAGAATTTCAATTTTATCATGTACTCTTATTAATATAATCATAAAATGAGAGAGAAGAAAGAGAAGGCAAATAGATAAAACAAAAAAACATACCAGTGACTAGATCACTCACTCACTCCTCCAATTGGTGTCTCCATATAAAGTATAACCCCTCACTGGTTAAATTGTTTTGCATTAGTTAGAAGCATTAAGTAATAACCCTTTTGAAAATAATCAGGAAATACTAAAAATCTTTTGCAGAAGAAAAAGCAAAAATGAAAGGAAAGTTGTAAAAAAGTTGTACCTTCTAGCTCAATTCATTCTTCACCAAAAAATGCACCAACTCCAAGGGATGAACAGCTAGGTCTTGAGACAAACAAGACATGCAATTAAAGCTATGAGTGTGTTCAATTTTGCCATATCTCATTCATATATTTTCCATAGGTTTTGAAAACAAGTGCTTCAATTTTGCCAATGTTGTGATTGTGTTCAAATTAAAGTATGAATAGATGACTCAGAGATGACTCAGAGAAAAGACAGTGCTCAAACTAAATGTCCCTTAACTTCTCAATTTTATTTCAATACAGAAATCAAACACCTCATCTTAGAGGCATCAATTTATTAAAAGCATGCATCAACAGCACATGAAAAGCTCAATTTAATATGAATACAGAAACCTTAACTCCAAATAACAAATGAATACAGGATGAACAAACCTGAAATGCCAATGCTAGAGACCTGAAAATGGGATGAACAAACAATAATGGTCATCTTTCAGATTGAATAACTATTGCAAATTTGAAAGGAAACAGTCCAAAGCAATTGTCAGTAGCTCTTTAGATGCAAAATTCTATCATATATTTGTAAAAAAGTTCAGACTCAATTGCAAAAGTGAAGCATTTGGGAAATGGAATTCAAGTTCACAGATTGCACACCTTGTTGCTTAACTGAAATGCAAAAGTTGATAAGAGCTACATAATCTGCCAAATTATATAATTTATATGTTATCTTTTGAAATAGAGCTACAGATATAGCAAGTAATAACATTTTTGCAAGGGAATTACTACCAAATGCCCCAATTTGATAATTCGTTTGCAAATATGACCTTTTTTTTATTTGCAAAAATGCCTAAAAATATTGCGATTATGCCTAAAAGTATTACATTCATGCCTAAAATGACTAATTTTTATCAAATAAAATAAAAAAAGAAATATTATTTAAAAAATCGGAAATTATTATTTTTATTATTTTAATAAACTTTATTTTTACCCAAATCGAAAACGAGAAATAAGAAATAAAAATCGAAAATATTTTTAAAAAAATCGAAAATAAGAAATAAAATATTTTAACAAACTTTATTTTTTATCCAAATTTCAAAAAAATATATAAATAAAAAGATTTTATAAATATTTTAATGTTAAAAAAGATTTCATTTTTTATCTATCCTTTTTTAAAAATTAAAGGAAGATTAAAAATCTTACCGAAATCCTATCAGTGGGCCGAACAAAAAATCTTACCTAAAAAAAAAAAAAAAAAAAATCAACCAAATTTCTCTCGCTCGCCGAAAAAAAGCTTTTTATTGTGACAAGATATTTCGTTGTGTACAACAAGATGTTTACTCAAAATGACAAGATGAATTTTACCTTACTTTGTGATGAAACGAAGATAATCACGAATAAGGTTGAAACGAAGATAATCTCCAACAAAAAAATCTTCCACGTTTATTTATGTTTTATATTTTCAAAAAATATCTTCAACAATATCTTCCACCATAAATTCTACAATATCTCTTTGTTTCCAAAAAATCTTAATGTTCTAAAACTATTTTCTTATTTTATATTTTCTTTTTCAATTTTTTAATTTTGTATTTAAAACGATTTTCCAGAATTAATGGCTAAATATTTTTATTGTAATTATAATGATTTTTTAATAAACTTCTATTTAAAAGAAAATACAAATAATGTAAATTTTATTGCAAAAACGCCCAAATCAGCATGCTTCGCTATTTTTTTGTTTTAAGGGGCGTTTTTACAAACCGTTTTTTTTGGTGCGGCATTTTCGCAAATTGCTCTTTGCAATAGTATTATAGTATATAATGTTCATCCAAAAAAATTATAGTATATAATGTAAGTATAAGGTGCATATTTTTTTTTTGTAAGTATATTGTATATTATGTAAGTATATAGTAATATAAAAAATAAAAAATTATAGTATATAATGTTCAACCCAACCCGGCCCGGCCCGGCCCGCAGCCCACTCCTAGCCCGGCCTGGCCCGCAGCCCGCTCCCAGCCTGGTAAAACCGGCACGGGCCTGGGTGGGTCGGCCCGGCCCAGCCCAGCCCGGCCCGGCCCGTGTCCATCACTAGTTTGAAGCTAATCGAGTAGACACAAAATCAAGCAGACACAACAAGAATCAAAGACCGATTCAAACATCAAAGAATCAAAGAGAGGAAAAGGCTTTAAAAGTCTCAGAAAGAGAGAAGCTTGCCTTCTTTGTAAAGCAGAAAAGAAAAAAAAACATCATTTCAAGCTAGTCAAGCAGACACAAAATCAAGTTCCCTAAGAAAAAGACTATTTCAAGCTAATTTTTTAAGATACAGCACAATGTATGGGCCTAAACAAATGCCAGAATTTTCACAAAAATAAAAAAATCTAACTTGTCAGACCTTGAGAGTTTAGGCATGCCTTTGAACTTGGGCTTCATGACACATTCAAAAGGACCATAGAAGAAGATTTTTGTTCCTCACTTTCACTAAGAAACTAATAAACTCAAGAGATAAAAAAAACTACAATAAAACCACCCTAGTAAACATAGCCTGTGTGCAAGCTCCCCAGCTACATAAAGCAAGCAAAAATGAAGAGGGTGACAGAGTTGGTCCCCAATTTCCCCTCAGTGAAAACAAGAAAGCAAAACAAAGGCATCAATTCTGTTGAATTTGTATTCCTACAGATGGAAAATTCAGGAAATAAAATAGTTAAAATTGCATACCTCCAACGAATGCCCACAACAACCCCTTTCAAAGTGGTGAGCATTTCAGCAATTATATAAACACCAAAGGTTGGTTATACCCTCAGTAATCAAAGGGGTGAGCACAAGGAATCTATTGTTCTGCACATTTCAGTAGCCAAAGTGCTGAGCAAATCAAATTGGTTGAATTGAATAATCTCTCGCTAATGTCAAGGAAACAAATCTCTTGTATGTACACACCAAAAGAGAAAAAATAACACAGTAAAAAATATATACAGACCAACATTCATGTTTGAACAACAAGATCTCCTCTATTAAATTGTTCCTCGTTCCAGCTTATGATCGATGATGCAAGCTCCAATATTACTGAAAAAAAAAGACTTGATATATAAATATTGAAATCATGAAACAAGGTAGTAGCATGGTGATTGTTGTTGATGAATGTTGTTGTAAATATTGTAGTTTCAAATTTTTCATATACATTGGTTAAATTGTTGTCTTCAACTATCTCAATCTTGGACACACTAGATGAATACCAACAATTGTAACTATCACTGAACTAATGGTTTTCATACAAAATCATAGATTATGAGGAATAACAGTTCACTAAATATCATTTTAATGACTCAATGGAGTTTCTAAATAGTTACCTTGAACTTGTATCTAGTCAGCAAGGCAGCACCAAAATCAAGCCTACAATCATGAGGAAGGGCTTCCTTTGGAGCTTCAGGAAGAACAGAAACCATTTCACAAGACAAATGGTTCCTGTACTCCACCTATTTAATTTCTCCCAATTAGAATTGAGAACCTGCATGAATGAAATCAACAAACTATTCTTCATATGATCAAGGAAAAGTTTCTTAATCAATGAATGAAATCAACAGACAATTCTTCATATGATAAAAAAAATTTGTTTCAATGGAAATAAGCAATACGTTATTATAATTTGAATGTTGAGTGTTGTTGTAGCACAAATCGAAACACCAAAAGCCTTGACACACTGAAATCACCAAAAGCCTTGACAGATTATTTTTGAAATCACCACGAATTAGGGTTGCAAGTATAAGATGTAATTGCCAATGTGAACATAGCAACAGTGTACCTGAGAATCGGCCAAATCAACACGACTTGCAATCTGAAACAACAACATGTGAACTAGTTTACAAATCGCAACTCAAATATGGGGCTTTCTGCTAGGGTTTCGAAAATCCAACTCAGATATAGACGAATGGTGTACCTGGAGCTCGAATGTAGGGTGTCGAAGATCCAAATCGCCTAGGGTTCTTCGAAAATCGCCTAGGTTTCTTCGAAAATCGTCAGCCCTCCATCCAGATCTGTGAACAATAATGGAGGCGAGGGGAAATCAGTGAAAATCAAAGACGGAATTGAAGCAAAGGGAGAGGAGCCACCACTTACCGGTGCGAACGACGACGGAGAGAATGAAAGTGAGCTCGACGGCGAAGTTCTTCGAAAATCGCCTATAGGGTTCGCTGGAATTAGAGCAGAGACGCGACGAGGGGGAGGAGGGTAATGGCTAGAATTTTTTATTGAAAAAGGAATGAGGGGTCAAGACGCTAGCGGGCGAGAAGCTACCCAAAAACGCTACAATCTTGGGGTGGGGGGGAGGGGGTAGGGGATAGCGTCCAGCGGAATTTCGACCCCCATCTAGCTTGGAACGCTACAGCCGAACACGCAAACTCCGTAGCGTTCCGCCGGCGAGAAGCTCCAGCTAGGGTTAGAACGCTATTGCCGAACGGGGCCTTAATGACCAGATGTCACCCCAAAATTTCAAAAATAGCCCATTCTCTTCATTAATGTCACCTTGAGTCCATTTGTTTCATATTGTCACCAAATGAGTCATTCCCACCCAACTCCCTCTTATTTTAAAGCTAGAAATTTGGAATGTTTCTTCAAGTATTACTTATATATAATTGTTTGATTGTTATATAAAAACTTAAGTAGTTTACATGCTTGACCTTGATCTTTCATATTCTAACTTTATTACTTGATTTTAAGGGCATCAATCTATCTATCTATAATACTATAAACTACAGTCGGAATCTGCAATGAATGCTCATCATTTTATCAATATCCTATAGTTTTTATGTGGCTTGCCTTCAATTTTACTGTGAAAATTTCATTTATCCCCGTTCGGTTTAATGCTGCGGGCACCCATTCGGTGATCATGGTGATGTTACGCTTGCCATTTAGACGGTTTAATGCTTTAGATTGTAACGTGTATTTCAATTAATTACCACAAATGCTTTCAATTGTAACGTGTATTACCTCATTGCTTTCAATTATCTCAATTGGCCACAATCCCTCCCCATTGCTTTCGATTCTGGTTGATGTTGGCGAACATAAACCGAACACCATCAATGGCGATATCGGGAGTAGAAGCGGCAGCGTCCATGGAATTGGCTCCGGGAACGCAAACCACCACACCACCGTTGGCCAATCCTCGCCGGCAGAACTTCCAAGATCAGCAAACCACCACACCATCGAGAAGCCAGATCTGCGACTTCGCAGTTCGTCGCTCGCACCAACGCCGGCGACTGCGGATAGAGGCTTCGCTGGTTGTTCCCGAGTCGCCCAGATCTGCGTGAGTCGCCGCTGCAGCCAGCACGCAGAACCCTAGATTCCTCCGTTGCCCTCGCCTGACCTCGTTGCGACCCACTTTGCAAACCAGTTGCGCGACTTATCCACCGCCGTCGCCGCTGCCTCTCCCCGCCAGATCCGCCACAAGTCTCCCTTCCTCTCTCCCTCTCAATTGATCGCTTTGTTCTTCCAATTTGCTCATTGGTTTAATTTGATGAACTGATTGATTAGGTTTTGTGTGGTTATAGGTTGTTTATTTGCTTTTAATTAAGCTTCTTCGTTTCTAGGTCTTCCATGGCAAAGAAAGGAAATTCGATGCCCTGTTTATCTTCTTACAGATTCTTCCTTTGCCTTCTTATCTCCGTCTTTTTCCGATTGGCAAATTCATAAGCGAATATACCTGACGGCCAAGCTCTGGTGAATGATTTGGTCAATAAGCTTCGGAAGAGGTATGTCCCCCTCCTTCGACCATAATCTAATTTGTTCAATTTTTTGGGGCCTAAGCTGTCAATTTTTGGTACTAGAAGGAGCATCGAGATCCGTAACTTTCTCGGAGAGAAGAAGGTAACTGATTTCCTCTCTTTCAAACTATTCCGATTTAGATGTAAATATGTGTTCTCTCAACTTTAATCTTTATTGCATTTTTATATCTATGATGTTTATTGCTGTGGAATTATGATTTGTTTTTACTACTTATATATGTATATGACTGTATGAATGTATCTCTACTTCATTTCTTCGCAATTGCAATGAGCATGTGTGTATGTTATTGATCTATTATGAGTATGACTTTCAAATGTTCGATATTGGTCCTGAACCTGAAGAAATGTGTGAAATTGGTTGTTGCTAGGGGAAAGGAGCTCTATAGCTCACAATAGTTCAGTTCTAAATTTAATTTTGATAGATGTTGCTCGAGTATATAGGCCATATCACTTGATTGAATTG
The DNA here is from genome assembly GCA_934048045.1 of Polygonum aviculare. NCBI lineage: Eukaryota > Viridiplantae > Streptophyta > Magnoliopsida > Caryophyllales > Polygonaceae > Polygonum > Polygonum aviculare. The sequence goes on along the minus strand of OW204023.1, from coordinate 10,575,613 downwards.
CTCTTCTGATTGAATTGTTGTTCTGTGTGTTGAATAGTTGTTGTTTGAAAGGATTGAAAGCTGTATTTGCATTAATGCTTTGCTGTGTTGGATTTAGCCAAGCTGTAAATCTATAAACCAAATCGCCACCCATTACAAATTTAGTTTTTGGTTTTGATTTCCCCATTACTTTTGGAGCTTCAATTAGCATGCTTACTTCTTGCTGTTTATCCTTCATGTGAATCTTCAGATACCACAAATTCACCAGCAATCAGTATAGCCAGCTAGGCCACCGTCCGCCAATCTCTGCCCCTTTCACATTCCGCCGATCGCGACCCGGTCCTACTGGTTTCCGTTATCGGAGGTCGATCCTCAACTCGAAGAGCAAGGAATTGAGGTTTGAGACCCGGGTGTGGGTCCCAATTTTGCTGGCAGATTTGGAGTTCAAGAAGAGGCTTTGGTGCCTCTACAATCCCCAAACTGGTACCTTTCTCTATTCTCCTGATTTCGTCCTTTTCAGTTTTATCAATTTGCTTGAGAAAGGGGTTTTGTTATTCTAATTTTTAAGGAAAACAAAATGGTTGGGTTATTGTGTAATCAATCAAGTTACACAAAGGTGTTTTGTTTTTTGTTTGGTGGATGGTTACACAGAGGAGCTGGACGACAACTATGAAATTGTGGTGCCTGATGATGACTTTAGGTTGTATGCCATTGACATTTTGGATCCTTCACTGGCTACATTCTACTAATATTAAGCTATGGATATAGTTTTTGTGAATTGTGTTTTTTTTATTGATTGGAAACCTGTATTCAGTACGCATCTGAAATATCATCCATGGTAACAAGAGATTGGAGTCTTGGAGCCAATATAACATTTCTTCGTTCGCATTACAGATCTTCATTGATTTGGTGGCTTGAGTCCCCTTCTTAACTACCTGAAGAATAGCCATGCTAATATCAGAGCAAAAGCATCCGATGTTGTGACAACTGTTGTACAAAACAAACCTAAGAGTCAACAGTTGGTGATGGAAGCCAAAGGTTTACAACCTCTTATCACTAATTTTACATCAGACCCTGATGTAACTGTGCGGACAAAGGCACTTGGTGCAATATCCTGTAAGTATTGTCGTTCTCTTGCTCTTTATGATAACATAATAAGACCATTTTTATCCATTTAAATTCACATCTGACTTTTTTACTCCTTTTGGTATTATAAACTGACATTCCTACTCCTAATTTTTTATTGTAGCCCTTATCAGACACAACAAACCTGGAGTTGTACCATTCCACCTTGCCAATGGATACGCGGGGCAGGAGATCGAGTCGCTTGCTGTATGCATGTTTATTTGATGAGCCATTGTTGTCCTAAAGAAAAAACAGCTTCATCCTTTGGGTTGCTGATTTCTATGTTTGCTTAATTTGCAGGTATAAATGTATAATTGATCTGCATAAATGATATGTTTGTCTTCTTCTATAAGAGCACCCTGGAAGAACGTTTTAGTACATCAGTTGTACAACCTTTGTTAGATCAACTTTTATACTCGAGTTACCATCTAGGCTTCAGCTGTATTCCTGGTTTACTCATGTAATCACATTGTTGTTATCATGTCTCTAAGTCCTGCTTCATTACATGTTTGTCATCTTTGTAATATCCTTCATATGTATGTATAATTGCAAAAGGGCAAACTCCCTCAGTTTTGTGTTTATATCATTCATCTTTGTCCCTACATTTGTTAATTTCTTCGCAAATGAGCCTGTTTGACAATTTTTGTGTGATGAGTTCAGATAGTTGGGAATGGAATTGCCAATAAGACATGGGAATCTATTGTCAAACATGCCAATGGGTGCTGTTTGGACAACACTCTATACACATACTATCATGCAGCAGTTGGAGTTGGCCTCTTACTAAATTGTGTTTACAAAGTATTGAGGGTGACCTTTGACGGAATAAATTATCAATCTGTTGATGCCTTGAAAATGCAACAGATGATACTTTACCCTCCCATGTCAATTTCAAACCTGTATTTGTTAAGTATTAAAAATTTTAACAATTGGTGTTATTACCTCGAACCATGATATTGTAAATTTGCTATCATGTTGTACAGTAGCTTTCGGTTGTCTGATAAATATATGCAATTCTTTAGGTTCTTTAACAGGCGTTAGTGGAAGGGTTGCAGAATTACATCTATAAGAATCCAAATGGTATGTATATATGAATTGATTAGGCCATCAAATTAATAGGTTACATATTGACTAGGCAATCAAATTAATAGTGGACCTATATATTTTCAAATTAAAATCTATAAACCTATAAAAAGTGGAGCATAGAAAATACCAATGATTTTGTATGCCATATTTTTTCATACGATAAATATCAATTTTAATTCATACAATATGTTTTATTGGATAATTTTGCTGCTATATGATCTATATTTATAAAGTGAAGATATTAATTTTTATCGGATAATTTTTATGATATACACAATTAATTTTTATTGGATAATATCTTTAATTTATTTCTAAAGCAACAATCATTCTACTATAAACAAAGCCCGTGCATCGCACGGGCACTAACCCTAGTTTGATCATAATTTTATGTACGCATTTATTATCAGGATATAGATTTTTCATAATTTCTTATAAAATTTAAATTTAGCAAGCATATTGTTCATTTATTTCTTATTTTAAAGCTTTTGTATTTCTTTTTTTAGTATCAAATTCTTATATGTGATATTATACTTACATAATTTAATTACTGTCCTTTCACTTGCCTTTACGACAGCACAATACATTAATATTTTTCTATGAATATATTCCCCGTGCGTAATACGGACATCATCACTAGTATATTATATACTAGGCTGAAAATTAGTATATTTTAAAAATTGAAGAATACAAAAATTGAAAGAATAAAAAACGGGTATATATTAATATATTATATACTTGGTTAAACATTAGTGGGTGAAATGGGTAGTAAATGGTTGATGAGTGATGAGGCGGTTGATGGGTCGGGTGATACGTCCGGTGAAATGGTTGTTAAATTTAACCCATACCCGACCCGTAAACCATTTCACCCGTCAACCGTCTCGCCCATCAGCCGCTTTTTTTTTATGGATTTTCACCCATATAAGTGGATCGGTTAAGCGGGTGAAGCAGTTACCCACGGATAATGTCTAGCCCTTAGTCGACATCGTCAATCTTGGAAAGGTAATAAAAGGTAATCTCGTGATTAAACAATTAGTACTATTTTATTTTATTTCATTTCTCTCTTCATTTTTAAGCCAGTGGATGAGAAAAAAAAAAAAAGTGGATATGTATAGGCAAAGATTTTGAAAAATGTGATTGGCCAGTTGGAGTTGAAGCCCGGCCTAACCAAAATCATGTACACCTTCGATCTCCCCTATAGCCACATTACATTATCATTCATCACCCATTTATCAGAGCATTTAACACACAAACATCGCCACTCTTATTTTTCAATATATGTATTTATTTTCACAATGGTTATATCACTTCATTAGGTCGCCAACGACTTCCACCCATGACAATTGTTCAAACTGAAGCATCTAGCCTTCTCCACGCCCTTAGAAGCATTGACTGTTCTAATATTAACAATCTTATTATCGAATGAGATAATTTGATTGTTATTAATTCTTTAAAACAAACATGGAAAGTTCCTTGGGAAATACATTCTATTATAGCTGACATTAGGAATATTCTCTCTACTATTACCTCTGTGGTTTTTTATCATTGTTTCAGGGAATCAAACGTTGTAGCTGATTTCCTAGCAAGAAGATAAATCAATCTTCAAACTCTCAATGCAACCCTACCGCTTCATCCTACGTCCTTCTCGCTTTCACATTTATCTGTAACACAGTCAAGGTGTTTGTTGAGTCAACAACCCTTGCTGCTTATTTTTTAAAAATCATCCGTCGTGATGATCTAGGTTATCCTTGTAACTAAAAGATAGCCTAATTTTGGTTTGTTCGAGCTAGTAGCTCCGCAATAAAAAAAAATATATGTATTTATTTATTCAACACAATTTTTCCTTCAAAATTTCCCATTGAATGCTTATTACAAGTAGAAAAGTTGGCAATGAATTCCATTGATCATTTTACAAGCTTTGATGATTCTCCAAATTCTCAAACAAAATTGTAAACATCAAAGAGGATATATGAAGTTGGCAATGAGATGATTTTGTCAATTTCTCAGGGACATTGCCATATACCTTTGGTAGAGTTTATTACTGTGAGATTATCCCCTTCAATTTCAATATTAGACAATCCCAAAGCTCTCATGAGTTCATCCCTCAGTGCAAGAGCCTCATCTTATAGAATTGTGCTATGACCATAACTTTTAACTCCCATGTCTAGTACCTTGGCTTCTTGATCCCTAATGAAAAAGATTGATGTTGCCGAGTCCAAAGTATATTTTGATCCATCAAAGTTAATTTTAACATACACGGTCTTTGGTTTCATCCATGCCTTTTCTTTTTTCTCACATTGCAAGTGATAGTGATAGTTATAGTTAATTAAAATAGGGCAGAATATCGGTTCAAAACTGAAACAAATCTAACCGAAAACCAAAATTTAGTTTAAAGGTGAATCAAAAACTGAAATGATCTACTTCAATTTATTTTGTAATAAATATGAAGTTTCCTTAATTTACATAGTGATAGTTTTTTTTTTTTTTGTCAATGACATAGTGATAGTTTTCTTGTACCACCCAAAAACTCTTGCCAATATTAAATTTTGATCAAAGTAATTACGTGTAGCCAACTAGGCACTCTACTTTAGCTAGCAAAAGAGCAATGGTGCAACACCGTCAAAAGCCGACCACCATGCACAAATTGGAATCCTCCCTGGCATGGCTGCGTGGTGGGCCCGTGCTAATCACCACCAACGGGTCCTTCACTACCAACATTGTTTTAACTTTTAATCCTATAACTTTTTGGATCAACCTATAATAGCATACACCTAAGATGCACAATAATGTGAGTTTGTGAATCGGGTCAAATTAAGAATTTAATTACCAACAATTATGAGAAAGACTCAATGTACAAAAAAAAAATTAGGCGACCTTTAGACTACAATAACAAGATGGATATTTAGGTGAGCTGAGTCATTAAAATTTTCTAGACGGAGCTTGAAAAGAATTTTTAACCTGTTATTTTTGTTCCCGTGCATCCAATGGTTTAAAAAGCATTAAAAAACTAATAAACGACAAAACAAGCTACAAAACTAGATGGATTAGGGTCTTTCGACATCTGAATGAGACAATATCAAATTTATCTTACATTATACATCGCATTCCTAAAATGAGTAATTCCGATCCTTTTTTCCTAACTAACTATAAATTTGGTTCCTAAACCGGATTTGAAATTTCGGTTTTTCTATTGACTCTAAGGATACTAGATATAGAAATTAAAACCCTAAAATGGAAATAGTGAATCAAATTTCGGAATTTATTTCGGATTTTGCTCGAGAGAAGTTCGGTTTTAGAGAAATAAGTTTAGTGTTACAAAGCAAACCTGAAGAAGTTATATTCAGCATGTGCCTCTCGGCTCTTTCTTTTATTTGGGTCTTTTAAATCTATCTAAACCCGCTTTGTAATAAGTTTAGTGTGCCCGGTTTGGGAGCGTCGTATTTCAGGTGACCTAGACTTTAGCTATAAAAGTTGTGCTTGTATTTCTGTGCCGTCGTGAATGCATCAATCAATTTCTTACCTCACTCAAATACTCTCTTGAGCTCCAACTCCTTTGTTGTGCAGTTTGTTTGTCGATCGGTGATTCTTTCCCCACTGATCCTAGCTCTCTGTATTTGGGTTTTTCGAACCTTCGTTACTAACTCGAACCTATCATCTTGCAGCTCCGCATCATTGGTATCAGAGCTGAGCCGTGTCCTCGTCCAACGCCATGCCTACCAACAATGAACTGAACAAGAAACTTGAAGAAATGCAAGCGGGTATGATCCTTGCGCAGGAGTAGCAAGCCAAGGCTCAAGAGGAAGCTCGGGAGAAGCACGACAGAGAAATCGCAGAGCTCAAGGAGCTCAGATCTGAAAATTTTAAAAAATTTAAAAGGTAATATTTATCAAATTTTTTCATTAACACCTGCTTATATAGTGTGTCCTTATAACACATAATAGAAAATTCATTCAAATATTAGGGAAACGTCAGCAAACATTAGTTCATTTAAATAAAAAATAAAGAAATTGGGTGGAAGTCATGCCAGTAAAACCTATAACAAAAAAAAGAGCACTTCCTTTCAATCCATATAAAACTTCATATTATGCTTAAATGTTTTTAAAATGCCAAGTATTTGAATCCATATAAAACTTCGAACACATGTTAATAACCAACTTACTTCAAACAAATAAGTCGACATCAGCAATCTTGGAAAGGTAGTACTGTAAAAGGTAATCTCGTGATTAAACAATTACTATTTTATTTTATTTTCTCTCTTTATTTTTAAGCCAGTGGATGTGTATATGCCTTGCCAGGTGATATTTTTAAGCCAGTGGATATGTATAGGCAAAGATTTTGAAAAATGTGATTGGCCAGTTGGAGTTGAAGCCCTGCCTAACCAAAATCATGTACACCTTCGATCTCCCCAACAGGCAACAGCCACAATATAATTATCACCCATTTATCAGAGCATTTAACACACAAACATGGCCTCTCTTATTTTTTTAATATATCTATTTATTTATTCAACATTTAACAATTTTTCCTTCAAAATTTTCCATTGAATGCTTATTACAAGTGGAAAAGTTGGCAATGAATTCCATTGATCATTTTTCAAGCTTTGATGATTCGCCAAATTCTCAAACAAAGTTGTAAACACCAAAGAGGATATATGAAGAAGCTCTTGAATATCAGTTAATTTAATCTAAAAATAAAAGGATCAAAATTGTACAAGTGCATCCTTCAAGATACAAACTAAAAATTGCTCTAAATAAGCACATCATGGCCTACAACACTTCCCCTATTTGTAAGTATCACAGAAAGGATCACTGAACAATTTCAGCCTAGAGTTGTTGCTTTTATAATTTACACACAACCAGCCTCTACAGGTCACTTTGACTATGGACTATATGTTGTATAATGGAGGAGTTTGAAATAATCAAGCCTCTACAAAAGCATCATTATAACTCATTCATATTCATCAGAAACCGAAAGCGCATGATTCAACAAAGGAATAATGTTATAAGAACACGAACTCGGCACCTGTTCAAATTGGCTCCCATCATTCTCATCAGAATGGCTAACTGCAGAACCCAGTGAGCTGAACTCGACGCTTTCCTGGCTCGGTAACTCCTCGTTCTTCCTCGCATGAGCCTCAGACCCGTCGACCTGATACGTGATCTCTTCAAACCGGCCGTGCATTGCAGCAGCGCATCCGTTTGAGCACTGAAAGAAGCCGTGTGCCGAAGGATTGCTTGAGAGGAAGTCCATGAATGAGCCAATTGAAGTGTGATTTGAAGCACAGTTTTGGCATAGCTTCATGCTTGCAAAACGAGGCGTTTCCACCATCCCGGGTCCCGGTCTCCAGTCGGGTACTAGCCGAGATATTTCCCCATCAATCATGTCAGCTATGTGGGTCACATCTTGGTCAGTAATATCTAGCTCCCCTACCATTTCGGTTGCAACACTTAATGCAGTGTCCATCTCGATGTCGAAAGGAAAATATATGTTTCGAATCCGACCTGCAAGAACATTAATTGACAGTTTAGAAATGCTATGTATTGATTTATTGATGTTGGATACTTAGCTCATTTTTTTATAGGCTTTAGATACTCTGACTGAGGGTAATTCTTTCTATATCTGGGTTCTTATCCTATAAAATAGAAAGACCAATTCATTATGGGTCTTTGTTAATCTAAGGTAGGAAATTGTGTCCAAACTATTCCTTAAAATGGGACGAATTAACCTGAATAAATCAGTTTAAAAATTATGAAACAATCAATCTGATTTAAAACACTAACTAAACTTGGAACTATTAGAAAAAGGTAATAGAGAGGCTGAAATTTTTTGCTATGAATCAAACCTTCATTATCAGCGATTCTGAGCCTCAAAAAGATGCTCCCATCTTCCCTTTTCTTTCCCTTGATGGATATGTCAACATCTGGAGAATGGTCTTCCTCATCATGATGTTCAAATAATTCAATCCCACTAGCACCAATATCCACAGAATACGTTCCCGAATCATTGTTGTATTGTTCATACTCACTTTCAAGGTTATACCCGTTCATATGCGACCAATCAAAAGTGCGTGGATTTAAGATTGGCTGCCTGACAACAGGACCTACTTCATCGAACTCACTTTGACGCTCCATTGATCTTAACCGAAAGTTAAAATCATCAATTTGGAGAAAAGGGTCATTTAGAAGCTCTCTTGCTGAAAGCCTAGATGCTACTGTTGCCAGGCATTTCTCAACAAAACGCCTCACTTCAGGATCTTTCACTTTGTACAAAGAATCAGGTTTTTTTCCCTACAGGAAACAGACATGTCAACACATATAATTATGATACAACCATCCATGCCAGGAATATAAAATTTGAAAGAGATAAGGAATTCTTACAGAGATCACTTTCTTGTAGATCTGAGCAGGATTACTACACTCACTATATGGGTAATCAAAAGTGACCATTTCCAAAAGACACATCCCAAATGAGTAGATGTCAACTAACTCATTATATTCCTCTTCATACACTTCTGGGGCCATGAACTCTGGTGTCCCTGAATCATCAAACACAATCCAAAAGTTTCAACAGCTACCAAAAGACAGCAAAAGAAGACAAAAGGTAATTAATTATCCACCAATAAGAATTAGCAGCACAACAACTCCTAAAGTATTAAGCACTAATTTTGAAAGATTATCATAAACCTATTAGTGGAATCAGATGAACCATACCAACACAATGAGCAGAAGCATGGGATTTTCGGTGAATCGCAGCAAGGCCGAGATCGCCAATCTTGACTTCGCCTTGATTCCCATTAATGAAAATGTTATCACACTTTAAATCTCTGTGAATCACTGGTGGGTCATGGCTATGAAGATAAAGCAGCCCTTTTAGGATCTGTCTACACCAATCCTTCACAGCTCTAATATTGACCCTCCTGTGCTTTTGCCTATACCTATCCAAAATCCAAAATAGACCCCATCATTTTTTAAGATAACCTCCAAAACCTTAAACCAACCCACATATGAGTATATGACCATAGGCCATGGCTACTGAAACAAAACAAAAATCATTGTAGCAGATCAAATTGATTAGTAGACTTACTGTCTTAGAGTCCCAGAAGTGAACATTTCAGTGATGAAATTGATGTTCCTCTTAGAAGTATCAACCCAGGAGGTGTAGAATTTCATGATGTTCTTGTGATTAAGTGTCTTGAGCAGATGAATCTCACTGTAAAGTCTTTCCAGGTCTTCAGGGCTTTGAAGAAAGTCATAAAGCTTCACCTGATTCCAAGCTACTTCTATGCCCTCATATTCATCAAATGCCTTGTACCTGCACCACAAAGATCATCAGATTCCATGAGTGCTCAAAATGAATTCAGCATTCTAACCAACATCTAGAGACCAAATCTGAGAAATGGAGGGTTTCAGATTCGTACACTATCTTCGAAGCTCCTTTTCCGAGGATTTCATTGTACTGTAAACCCAAACAAATTGAAACCCAGAAAAACAAATCAGGCAAAACTTCCAAATCGACAATTAACAAGCAGAAAAATCAGCAGAAATTGTGAGAAAGTTTCATTTCTATACCCTGCCATATCTCCCAGACGGATCAACTTCAACAAACTCGCAATAATCCGATTCGATATGGGCGAAATTACTCATTCTTTGCAACCAAGTCCCTCTCCCCCCTTCTTTCTAGACTCAGCTTTAATGGAAGAAGACGGGAAAAAGAGGGTGGGTTCACTAGCTAGAGAGAAAAGGGGAAGAAGAAAGCAGAAGCCTTTTTATGCAGAGATGGAGAAAGAGAGGTACATTTAACCAACTCAGAAGAAATGATGGAGGGGGGTTTTGATACAAGAATGGGTTGTGACGTCGTTCAAACAATTACTGCTACTAGTAATACCACTATTCTCGTGGGTTGTCCTCCTACTCTCCATCTTGCCTTTCCAATTTCTTCCCATCTGTGGCAAATTTTTTTTGTTGCAAGTTGCATCTTGTTGCAAGTCAGAATCCCAATTCGCAAACCAGATCCAACGGTGGAGGCGAATGCTACGGTTTTTTGTAAAAACGGCCTGTTTATTGGAAAATTTACAGTAAATGATCTGTTGTACTTATTTTGTTACAAAACACCGCCGGATGTATGCGCTCAACTTGTCCGGCGGACTTTTTGTTTGACTCGAGCTCGAGGTTAATATGGGTTGAAATCGATTGACAATTTTAAAATTAATTAGAAAAACATTTACTAAATTGATGTCGATAATAAGTTTGTTTTTTTGGTCGAAATATGTCGATAATAAGTGTCTTATTGATAATAAGCTATTTAGACGATCAGTATAATACAATTATTTTGTAGAAAATGATCATAAAAAGATGCTAATACAATACGTTGGGATACAAGAAAGAGCCATTTTTTGAAAGATAATCATCAATATATATTATAAAAGCCGGCCGTTTTCGAGTCACCACGTTGATTCTGGCTCCACTAGATATTTAAGCAAAATAATTTTTGAAGTCTTTTAAGTAACTATCATAATTTTGCTACGTAAATTTTCAATCTTTTAATTAACTGTCTTATCAACAATATCTATCCATACAATATCTATCCATATACATTATATATCCATACAATAATTTTACTATATCTATCCATATATTATCCATACAATCATTAGTAAGATTAATATATATCTTTTTTTTGTAAATTTTGCTATGTAATAATTTTGATACACAGGCTTTTATCAATTGGATGACGACTCGTGTAAGTGCTAATTAACGTGGTTACAAAATGGGTTTCAAGAAGATTGATTGGAGAAGGAGATTTGTGCATGCATGATGGCAATACATTCGGTAGGAAATCACAAACCATAATATTTTCAATCACATGCGATCGAAGACGGAACACCTCTGAACGATTTACATCTTCAATTTGAAGGTTAAGGTATGATTTTGGCACCTCTCTTACATTAAGTGAATATCTATTAAATTATAATAACAAATTATCGATCGATAAAACATTTTAATTTTTTACTTCTCATTATTTAATTTATATTCTCTTATCAAATACTTATTATAATTTTCTTAAACTATATATTATCAATTTATGGAAAATAATGATTTAATAAGATATCACTCTTTATTTAATTTTCCCAACGTGGTGGTCCCACATTATTTAATTTTTTCCATATAAATAATTTTCACTCTCATTATTAACCAATATATATCACTCTTTATTTTATTAATAGTTTTATGGAACATCCCAACATGCCCTATTTGACAATGGATATTATTGGGTAGGAATTGATGATATTATCACTCTTTAATAGTTTTATCACTCTTTATTATCAATTTATATAAAAGATATTTTTTGAATTTTGATAAGATATTCTATCTTTTTTGATATATTAGCTATCTTTTTAATCTCTTCATGTAAGAAGTCATTTAAAAATTTTGAATTTTAAAAATAGAAGCCCTTTTTTATAATTATATTATTATTCTTATCTTTAATATGAAATCAATTTATATTTACTATCTTTTTAACATATATATTATCATTTTCATAATAACTGGGCTTATATTTCTTGTAATAAAATAATTGTTGATGAATATGTTTTATCTATTTCAATATATAAAGTCATTATGATCATGTTGGACTCATTTTTGCATTTTAAAATACAAGATAAAATATATTGTATAATAATGTATTTAATTGAATATAAATACATGATTTGCATAATAACATCTTCTCAATCAATTATTAAACAATTAAGAACTTCTAATATTCAATTATATTTTAAATAGACCAATAATACATGCGCGAGTCATTATATTTTTTGGTCTATTCCTACATGTAGATGCAAAATATTATTCGTTAAATATCATGATTCAGATTACTACATGCTTAATTTGGGTATATCAAGCTGGTACTTTGCATATTAAAATATAAGTAATTATAAACTGCATAATAATGTATTTAATTGACTATAAAATATAAGTATGTGATTTGCATAATAACATATATACTCTCAATCAATCATTTAACAATTAAAAACTTCTAATATTCGATGAAACCAAATTATGTTAAAACTCTTATTATACATTTCACATTAATATTTTATTTATTATATATCGAATAATAAATTTAAAAATACAAGTCGTGCATGACACGACGGGTACAACTAGTATATAGTAACCCGAAAGAGTATAAATTACGGCCTAGCTAATGGAGGTGGATATCACCAAAACTACCACATAACTTAGGAAAAACATACATTAACAAACATAAACTTTTTTGTCAAAAGAGATGCGGCACTCTCCGGTTTCTCAGGGAGCGTTTTTTTAATTTTAAAAAAAGGACTAAGTAGTTATCACGCGAGGATAGCCCGACCTCTTACATCATTATTTAACAATAATAAAATCCCCTCGAGAGGCGTAGACAATACATGAGGTCCTAACGGGAAACTGAAAGCAAACGACGCGAGCCAATCCGTTACTGAATTAGCCTCATGACACACGTGACAGAATTGGATAGACCAATCTCTACTAAGAAAGTCTTGACATCTAGACACCAGGCTAAAGGGGGGGGGGGTTCTGTTTGACCCCGGACTTCAGGAATTGTACAACCAGTTACCTTTTGGTAGACACTATCCAAAGCCATCTTCAACCCATCATACACCCCCTAAAACTCCGCCATTGGACTGTACATGGCTAGACTTGGCAATTCGGGTTGTTCGGGTCAGTTTGGATCGGGTCGTTCGGTTCGGATTTGTTCGGGTCAAACACTTATTTCGGGTCTTGTTCGGGTTCGGGTTCGGGTTCGGGTGTTATTCGGGTTCGGGTCTAGTTCGGGTTCGGATCGTTTCGGATCGTAATATTTCGGATTATTTTGGATCGGATGTTGTTCAGATCGGATATTGTTCGGTTTTGGGTCTAGTTCGGTTCGGGTCCTTTTCGGATTGCTTCAAATCGGATCATTTCGGGTCGGGTCAATTCGGATTCAGGTGTTATTTGGATTCAATTTTTTTCTTAAATTATATATAAGACCACCCGCAACGGTGAGTTTTTAACGTAGAAAGTTTGGGCACTTTATTGAGTACTTTAATGTGTCTTGTAATAAAACATAGTTACTACATATTATTGACATAGATTTAGATGTAATTTCTACTTAGTTATTTAAAAAAATTAATTACTATTTATATTATATACATACACATATGTACGAGAAGAACAAATTACAACTCTAAAATGGGCCTAAGTGCCTAACAACTACGCATGAAACAAATTACAAGTTTACAACTCTAAGATTTAGACGTAATTCTACATTTGGGCTTTTTAGCCCACTTACAACTCCACCCTTTTACAATTAGCCCACTTAGTTAGAACTTGTTTTTTTTATAAGTGAAACGTTTGATATACAATTTGGTTGCTATTAAAAGTGTAGATGTACTTGTTCGGTCTTTTGCTATACATTGTTTGTGTGCATCATCATTCTAATATTTTGTATCATTATTTTTTTATTTTTAATAGTATATCTACTCTTAAGATTTAGTTTGGATGATTTCGGGTCAAAATTAGTCCGAGTCTGTTCGGTCCGGGTGCAGTTCGGTTCGGGTCATTTCGGCTCAGGTTTAGTTCAGGTCAGTTCGGTTCGGGTGTAGTTCGGTTCGGGTCAGTTCGGTTTAGGTTTAGTTCGGGCCAGTTCGGTTCTGGTGCAGTTCGGTTCGGTTCGGATTCAGATCGGATCTAGGTCGTGTTCGGATTGATCATTTTTTGTTGTTCGGGTCCAATTACGGATTCGGTTCAGGTCGGTTCGGTTCGGATTTCGGGTTTAGGTCACTTCCTGCCGGATCTATACATGGCTACATGCCCCAATGTTATGGACAAAACCATTAACAAACACAAACTAAACTTAAACAAACTTCGTTAATTATGGAACATTGAATACTCAAGGTACCTCAAGTTTGTGCCACCACTGACCACAGTAATAATTATAAGATAATGTACATGTTTGCTATTATATGTTTCAAGGATATAGATTAAAAACCTAGATATATATGTCATTTTTATTTTTATTTCTATCTTATTGTCCGTTTTTCATAATTTTCCTCAAAAAAGGTCCTCACCTTAATGTAAAGTGAACTATCGGATCGGCTTCATATCGACTCTTCTGGACCCATGCATATTGGTCATTTATAAATATATTTGTGTCGTAAATATTGCCGAAGTATATAGATGGTCGTGACTCGTGAACATTGCCATATTGGGTTTTTTTAGCCTTCCATCCCGTGTAAATGTAATCTATCCATCCTTATACTACAAATTCCTACAAAAATAATCAAGTTACTTTCTTTATGTATATAAATTATACTCGTAGTAGATATAGTCCGATATATATGATCACTTTCAAAACAAAAAATATCGTAAAAAGGGTACATATATGTTCGTGATATACTATTAATTACAACATGAAAGTGCAATTGCAAAAACAAAACGTGCATGTGATATACACTATTGTTCAGAAAAGGCACTTTACGTACGTACTTTATCTTAGCTGCTTGCTTTCTGAATTCCCGTGTATAAATCGTAAAAGGTGATCGATCACTGTCATGTAGTTTTCTAATTAAACTTATTAAAGTTTCATAGCTGATATTTGTTTTTATAATGTTACGTAATTCAATTTTCCTATTATTATTCCAAAATAGAGTCTTTAAATGGCGAGATAGGTCATAGGTAGGTTCTTAGCTATTTTTATAAAAGAGAATTTAAAATAAATGTTAGATTTTGTTACTTTTATGTGGATAAAAAACACAATTAAAGAGGGATGTGTAGAAGAAACTTGGTTCGGTTTGATATAGGTTTATATAGGTTTTTGAAGGTTTCTACAATTTAAAACCTTCTTAAATAAGTATTTGGTAACATTAAGGTTTTTTTAATAGGTTTTTGAGGGGATTTAGTTAAAATGACAAAATAGAAATTAAACCTTAGTATATATACGTTTTAAGAAGTTTTCGAAAATTTTTAACTCGACTTTTTTGATAAACGTTTTAATTAATAATATTTTTGGAGGTGAAACCTACTTAAAAATCTTATGGTACCAAATACCAATTAGATTTTAGTAGATTTTAAATATAAAGAAACCTCCACCTACCTAAAAAATCGATCTCTTTAAAAACTTACATTACTTTGAAAAACTTGATTTACCGAGCATGACCTTAAACTAACAAAATTTTCTTTTAAAATTTTATGTATTATATTTAAGAGATCCTAAATCTCAAACACAGCTTGAGTAAAGCATCTTTTGGAAACCATCAAAATTGCTTTCCCAACAATCTGCTGTGCGGAAATTAGGAGATGTGATTTGCAGGATCATAATTAATTATGTTGACCATATAAAATAGGTGGACGTAGACTAGTACGTGGACATGCAAGGAACATGCAAATTTATTTAGGTACGTCGTTGTATATATCCATCTATATTTGATCAAAAAAAAATATCCATCTATATTTTTGAGGGGACGCTTTCTTATCCGTTGAATTACTACTAATCAATGGTTAATAATGAGGGAGCATAGTATGAGTAGTGGGCTGTAATATAGCGTGATAATTATCCAGTTTTCAATTTTAAAAAAAAGCCCATATATAGGGGAACTGATTTTCAAAAATAGGGGATGAAGTCAACAGGGAGATATCTATGGGATTTTGTGATTTACGTAAAATCTGAAAAACCAAATCAAACAATATGCAAAAAAAAACCGTATCCCCTCTCCCACGATGATTATGGTAGTTATAGAAGCTTGGTTTAACGCTCTGAAGAACGTCATGGCTGTCAACCTATTGCTCGTCTCTTTCCATCGTCTCCCTTTTGGATTATTGCCTGCTTCCTACGCACACATAGAGAAGACGAGATAACGCAGCAAATTGATCAACAATGGAGAGAGGTATGTCCACAATCTGGTTTAAACAAAGTTCTGCAGTGATTTATGTCATGCCTTCTTGTGAACGAATTGGTGTAGATCAATGATTATTGCTTTCCTAATGATCGAACTCTTTGCAATGAATAATGTTGATCGAACTCTTCTATCAATTTCGTGTTATCAAAGGATCTTGATTAATTTGGTTGTGATAACAAAAAAATTGACGCATAAAATAAAGCAGATCGACAATGCCCTAATCATATTTTAGGTTTTTCGATGTAATACGTGTTTGGTACGTGTATATGAAAAAGTTGATCATGGTGCATGAACAACATGACTATAACTGTTTGAAAAACACATCGTTTTTGCCTCTAGTATAGTTTGTTCTGAATAACTACTGTTTTAAATCTGAATGACTCTTGTAGCGACATTGTTTTAATACGTATTTGGACCGGGTATATGAAAAAGTTGGAAATAGTGCATGAACAACATGGAAATAACTGTTTGAAAAACACATCATTGTTGTCTCTAGTGCAATTTTTTCTGAATAACTATTGTACCGACATTGTTTTAATACGTGTTTGGACCGTGTATATGAAAAAGTTGGTAATAGACTAATAGTGCATGAACAACATGGAAATAACTGTTTGAAAAACACATCGTTGTTGTCTCTATTACAATTGTTTATGAATAACTACTGTTTGCAATCTGAATAACTACTGTATCGACATTGTTTAATACATGTTTGAACAGTTTATATGAAAAAGTATTTAGTAGTGGATGAATAACATGACACAACTGTTTGGATAACATATTGTTGTTGGCTCTACTGCAATTGTTTCTAAATAACTAAATTGTACAAATCTGAATAATTGATACACCACTTTTTTCATATATTTGTGGAGTTGAACAATATGTGAGTCCTGTATGCATAAGTATATAATATAAACTGAATAACATTGTATATAATAATTCGTTGAATACGTTTTCAATATCTAGTGCACTTTTATTAAATTTTTCTGAGCAACTACGTTGAGGTGTATGAAAAGCCATCCTAATGGGTTTGTCATGTATTGAACAATGGGTTAATAGTGGTAGAACAAGAAATCAATGTATGGCCTGAACAACATTTACTTAATTGTGTACCGGCATTGTTGAGTAACGTGTTAAAATCGTAAATATGAATAAGTTGGTAGTAGTTGATGAGCAATTTGACAGAAACTGTTTGAATAACATATCGCTATTGGCTGTATTACAATTGTTTAAATTGTTTGAATAACATATCGCTACTAGTTGAAAAATGAATAATTGTTACACCACTTGTTTCATGTATTTATGTTTCTTTGATTGAACAGTTGGATCTAGTAAATGGGTTGAATATGTTTTCGAAGATGAGGAAGAACCACCAGATCTGAGGTTGATGGTGATGACGTGGAAGAAGAGATTGAGGAAGAACCCGAATTTGATTATGGAACCGATTGCATAATAAAAAGTGATAGTATTAGTCTGAAAGATTGATTTGCATGAACATGATAATAAAAGTGAATAAATGTTATTCAAGAAAATGAACATGAAAACACAGAATTATGAACTATTGATATCCATGAAATATGAGGATATTATGCTGAAAAGTTGATGGCAACAGTGTGAATAATTGATTAGTATGAACATGGCAAAACAAATTTTGAAAAAAAAAACTATACCACGTAAAAATGATAATACTAGTCTAAAAAAGTGATACTATTAATCTGAAAAATTGATTTGCAAGAACATGATATACTAGGATAAAATTCTGAATAAGTGTTATTCATGAAAATGAATATGAAAAAACAAAATTCTGAACTATTGATATCCATGAAAAAGTGAGGCTATTATGCTGAAAAATTGATGGCAACTGTCTAAACAATTGATTCGCATGAACATGAATAACTTCTTATGAAATCTTGTTTAGATGCTATTCATTAAAACCTCTAAATATGCCATCAATCTCTGATTAATTTATACCCCAACTCATGAAAAAATGATAATCATATTCTGAAAAATTCACATTCCTTCTAATTAGATTATTAGTTCTAATGAACAACACAAACTTCAAAAATAAATCAACGTCACATCCAAGTGTCTAATCAAATGTCCATAAGCTTTGTCCCTCTTTGTTCCATCAATGTCGAGATGTGCCTTCCAGTCGGATATGATAGTCTTGTTGTCCTTTGGTTGGGTCCTGATCACGGGTGATTTTTCACGTGGAATCTCAAGGAAAAGCTCAACGTCTACCCCATCACTAATGATTTCTTGTCCATGTGACAACATAAGAACACCCCTCCTAAAATCGTAGTTGCTCACTAACCACTGACCTAACTTCCTGTTGAACAAGAGTATGAAAAAGTTAAACTCCGAAACTTAATAAGTGTTACATTAATTACTGTAGTATGAACATGACAAAATAAATTCTAGAAAAAACTATACCACGAAAAAGTGAAAATGCTAGTCTGAAAAAGTGATAATAATAGTCTGGAAAATTGATTTGCATGAACATGATATATTAGAATAAAATTATGAAGTGTTATTCATTAAAATGAACATGAAAAAACAGAATTCTGAACTATTGATAACCATGAAAAAGTGAGGGTATTATGCTGAAAAATAGATGGCAACCGTCTGAACAATTGATTAATATGAACATGAAAAAATAAATTCTGGAAAAAAATATACCATGAAAAAGTGATAATACTAGCCTGAAAAAGTGATACAGTAGTATTAATTTGAAAAATTGATTTGCATGAACATGGTATATTAGGAAAAAATTCTGAACTATTGATGTCCATGCATGAAAAAGTGAGGCTATTATGCTGATAAATTGATGGCAACTGTCTGAACAATTGATTTGCATGAACATGAATAACTTATTATCAAGTCCTGGCTAGATGCTATTCATTAAAATCTCCAAATATGCCATCAATCTCTGAATAAGTTATACCCAGACTCATGAAAAAACGATAATCATATTCTGAAAAAGTCATATTCCTTCTATTTAGATTATTAGCGCTATTGAACAACACAAACTTCAAAAATAAATCAACGTAAACATCCAATGAACAGACTTTAAACAAATTATGAACAGACTTTGACTAACATGGAGGTTGAAGACAAACAATCACAAACAAATTTCAACTACACAAACAAATCTCCACTCAAAATAACAAATTCAGAAATTGATTTCAGAAATTGATTTCGACATGCATGCACTGGCAAACAACGCGATGAACATCTAGGTTTTTAGAAATTAATTTCGATTTGAATATAATGCTTTAAAAAGAGCAAAATTTGGAAAAACTAACCAAAATCATGACTTTTTTCTAGTCAAGAGTGAGAGTTTAAAGACACCTTTGGATAGAAAACAAGCGATTTTTGGGCGGAGACTTGAAGACGAGCGATTGTGGGCGAGAGCTTGAAGACGAGTGACTGTGGGCGAGAGGTTGAAGACGAACGATTGTGGGCAAGAGCTTGAAGACAAGAGATTGTGGGCGAAGAGCCGAAGACCAACGATTGTGGGCGGAGGGTTGAAGATGATCGCTGGTGGGCGGAGGTTTGAAGAAGATCGAAGTCGAGCAGCTGAAGAGGGAGAAATGAAGAGTTTTATGCTGAAAAGGATAAAAATATTTTTAACCAGAAAAACTAAACGGGGGGGGGGGGGTAGAGAAAGATTTGAAAAGATTTGACTGAGATTTTTATTGTTTTTTTTTAAACGCAGGATATGGGTATAATCTAGTGCATCTCACCTTTTTCAATATTTTACACCCAAAATCTTTAAATCTCAACCGTCTATTTACTCTAATCTAATGGTCATGATTCTGACTCATGTTTCACCTTAATTTCTTGTTTCACTAGAGCGTAATTCTATTTTTGATGTCACTATATATTAGCCCACCATACACAGTACGTTAAGACTTCCTAATTAATTTGGATCTTTTTCTTTCGGTTGAATAATTGATTTGGATCTATGACACAAGCAAACATCTATACCTATATCTATAAATATATGGGTCCGGATCCGGTAGAAATGATTATTGTGGTAGGAAATAGGAATGAATCATAGCCATTGGATGAGGAGAGATCAAGGGCTCAAGAAAAAAAAGGGAAAAAAACGGCACGGGTGTATTTTCCGGAAAACGGCACGGGCATCCAGATTTGTGCAATCATATGGCCTATTTGTGCAACCGTATTTGTGCAACTTTATGGCCGATTTGTGCAACTCTATGACCGATTTGTGCAACCATATTTGTGCAACTCTATTGCTTATTTGTGCAACTCTATGATCAATTTTGCATTCATGTCATATTTTATAGCAGTCGAAAGTTCGTATAGTTTGTTTCGCTTTGGCAATTTGTGCAAGTCTATTACCTTCTATGGTCAATTTATTCATCAATATTTGTGCAACTCAATGGTCAATTTGTTCATTCATATTTGTTTAACTCTATTGTCAATGTATTGAATTCTATGGTCAATTTGTTCATCAATATTTGTGCAACTCAATGGTCAAATTTGTGCAACTCAATTGTCAAGTTTGTGCAACTCAATGGTCAATTTGTTCATTCATATTTGTTCAAATCTATTGCCAATGTGTTGAATTCTATGGTCAATTTATTCATCAATATTTGTGCAACTCAATGGTCAAATTTGTGCAACTCAATGGTCAAATTTGTGCAACTCAATGGTCAAATTTCTACAACTCTATGACTAATTTATTCAACTCAATTCTCATATGTGATCAGTCTTTCATGATCTTTTTCTTCACTGAACAGAATGCATAAAAGCTTTGTCGCTCATGCCAATGAATATGGACAACACAACTTTATTCACCAATCAATGAGAGACAACACTTTTTTTTTTGGTGAAAATGAGAGACAACACTTACATATGGTATATAAACAGAAATAGAGCAAAGAATTGGCATTGAAAATCCATCTACCAAATCTGCCTCATCTAAAACAACAATGATAACATTAATGACGAAAGCACAAAAGCTGTAGGCAAAACATAAAAGGTATGACAACAAGGTTGAAGGAGCCAATTGGCATGCGAATCTATATATATATAAAAGTTAGGTGGTGTCCTCATTTATTGCTCTATTAGTTATGGTTGCAATCTTCCCTATATAATAAACACTATGCAATAATAATCAAAATAACTACAATAGCATAGTGGTAAAGTCTTCCTATAATTATTCAATGGTCGGAGGTTCAATCCTCTATAGCAACATGTTTTGTTCAAGTATTTTTAAAACCTACGGCATAATTATCAAATCGAGAGTACTTTTTACTTTCTTACTACGAACGGGATTTACATTAATTCAAATTAGATCCCGCAAAAAACTTATATTAGTTACATAACCTAAACAAAATAAATAAATGTTAAAAACTTACCTATACATAATATATTACGTAATTTTTGCGTACATGAGATTTGCCAACTTTGTCAATGATAATTCATCATTATAACAAATCATTTACATATATATTTTGTGATAAATGGATTACATCAACAAAGATTGTACCTATTCAATTAGTATGGAGTGAATTAAAATTATATTTTTGTAAATTAGATCAAACCTTTAACTCCTAACATATATCATCTCTGATATTTTTCCACCGAGTCCAACCATTCCAACAAGCTTCATTTTTCCATATAATTAGCACGGGTCATAAATTCCAACAAGCTAAGTATATCAAACTAGAATATGTTTTTTAAACAATCTTAGGGGATATTTTTTTAACGTAAATCACAAAATATATTTATACCCTAAATCATAAAATATGTGAATTTTTTAAACTTACATATGTTTTTATAGTTTTCTATATCTTTCATATGTACGTAATTGGCTTTTAGATGCAAATAATGAGTGTTTGTCTCGCACGTGAATTATATTTTCAATTGATTTATTCCATATGGAATATCTATTTATTTTATACTTAATATAGTCTATTATATTTCATATTACCATACCTTCGTTCATTTTTCACATTCATGCAATTTTTCAACTAAAGTTGATTAATAAAGCGTCAAAATAGTTCTTAAACCCGTGCGTAGCACGGGTCATGAATTCTAGTTATGTAGAAAATTCATTGAGAACTTAAAACTGACTAGTAGGAAAATGCAATAAGAGCAAATAGCCACTTGAAGAAAAATCAATCTTCATAGTGAACTTTTGGATACCACCTAAGTGTTAACAAAATAATGCAGAGATTCTTCAAAGCACTCAAAGCACCTTATAAGTTGGATCTGGATACAACAGCTAGAAGGATTAAGAACAACAGCTACTGGATACAACAGCCTGATTCAGGCACTCATGGAGTTGAAGTAAAATAGCAAACCGTGAGAAGGATTAAGAACAACAGCCTAGAGGCCTCAAAATCATTCAGCCAGAGGCAAATATCTTCACTGAGATCAATCAGCAGAGGATCGTCAGGAATCAACGCTACAGGGATCGGGAGCAGTCGACACACATCATCATTCAGATTTGCTACAGGAATCAACGCTCTAGGCGATAGCGCAGTCTCCGACGGAGAAAGCCATCACCACTACTTGCCGGAACACTACGTACCGTCAATCTCCGGCAGCGAATCGAGCCAGATTAGGCTTGGCGAGGAAGACAGAGCGCATAGATTCATCAAACAGAGATTTGTCTCCTCCTTGGGAGGACTACAACCACCGCCGGAGGTCGTCGTCGTCTACCGCCGGAATTGGTCGGCCTCGTCGGCGCAGGCGACTCTTCTCGCCTTTCAGATCTACCTCGTCGGCGCAGGCGACTCTTCTCGCCTTTCAGATCTACCTCCTCGACTCCACCTCCTCCCTCGCCGACCTCCGCCTCAACATCTAGCCGCGTACAAGCCTTAATCCACGCCGACGACCTCAGCAACACCTCCTCCCTCGCGCATACGTCCTCCGTCGAAATCGCTGGATCTCGGGAGGAAATCGGTGAGCGCTGTCTTCGTCATCCAAGATCTGGCGGTGGTGGAAGTGGCGGTGGAAGAAGGGCTGGCCGGAATGTTGGTCGGAGGATCCTTATATATATATAGAGAGAGAGAGAGAGAGACTCATTTAAGAATGAATCTTACGGTAGGAAATAGGATTTGGGGACGGGAAGATTAGGAAGCTTTCCCGTCTTCTTTTTCGTTCTTCTCTTTTGGTTTCACTTTTTTCTCTTTTCTTTTTTGTTTTTCCAAAAATGTCAGCTACCTATGGACGGGTGTGATGGGAGAGAATCCAATGATCCAGATCCATTCCTATTTCCCACCATAAGACTCATTCTTACACGAGTCTTTCTCTATATATAAATGATAAATCAGGGTTAATTAACGATTATGGCGATAGATTATCTGCTATGTCTCTCCTCCATCTAGCCTTAGCACTACTTTGTTTGTACAATTCTTGTTCTAGAGCATCTTTGTATTTGGTTCGATTTTGTTTTAGGGTTCAGGTTTTTATTCGGTTAAACCAAATTAAAGTTTTTTTAAGAATAAAAGCTAGAAAGTGGAATCCCGGCCAACTCCAAGTCTTAATCCTAAAAAAAACCTTGTTATTGTTCAATTTTATTCCATTCAATTCACTTTGATTAGTTCATTTGGCTCTATAAAAACTAAAACAAAGTTATAAGTTTGGTTTGTTTGCTACCGAATTCAAACCGAACCGAAAGTACTAAATCAAATTCGAACCTTGGTTCAGTTTCCGATTCACCAAATTCCAGTTTAATTTGGTTTTCGATTCACCAAATTCCATTTAGCAGCTGTGTATTTTAGTGAAGTTAAAGATCCTTATAGTGAATGTATGTAACACACATTTAACATTTTGCTTCAACCCCGTGTCAATTATTGGATGTAATCAATATATACTTCTAAACCTGAAGAAGTTAAGGGCAGTTTTGTCATTAACGTTTTATAAACCAGCCACCCTATTTTTAATAATTGATTTTTATCCTAATTTTCTATATCCATTTATACTTAAAAGATTTAATATATTGCGATTATATACATCATATCTATACGTAGTATTGTTAGAAAAGAAAAAAGATAAGCTACCTATACGTAATATATCTTACCAAATAAAAAAGATAAGCTATCTAATAGAAACGATTAACTTAAGCAAACAAACGTAATCACTTACAATATTGAACTATATACTAGATACACAACGAACCTTTGTATAAATACATATTATTTGGATATTTTATAGATATAGAATATTGTTTTAATAGATTATGGATATAGATATTATTTTAATGTATTAATATATGGTAATTAGATAAAGACTTATGATAAAAAATTTAATTGTAAAGTTAATAAAGATGTATAATTGTTAAGATGTAATTGATTTTTAATACATATTATATGAAATGGGACTATAATTAACATTGAGGCTCGAAAGATCTTGACTTTAATATATTATATATAGATAATAACATTTTGGTTATCTTTTACGTACATATTCTTCTATCTTGATTTTTCCAATAAAAAATTACATAAATAATATGTATATAGTTTATTGATTGTATCCATATACCAATATCATAAAGCTATTAGCTTGATAGATTCAGTAGGTTGATCATTTTAAGTTCGAATTGAATACAAGTTTTGGCTATTTTATATGAAGAATAAAGTTATTGATGAGATCAATTCGATGAGTTGATCAGTGTTAGTTCGAATCGAGTACAATTTGGGATATTATATATGGACAATATATCCATTAATAGGGTCGGTTCAATAGGTTGTTCACTTGAATTTACATTATATTGAGTACAGTTTGGGGTTTTGAAATTTATATGTCAACCGGGTAAGGTTATTGTAAGTTTGGTTCAGTTGGGCTCGGTCAACCAATTTTGATCGAGATTAAGTATAGGTTCACATCGTTATTTTTATAGGTTAGTTGAGCCAAATCATTATGGTTTTCTAGCAAGTTTAGGTTGACCAGCTGGTGAAGAGACTTGACTATTTTATACTTTCATATGGACACCAACACTTTGAACTAGCTTGACGACGAGCAAAAGTTATTTATAATTATTTATATGTAGCTTTAAAGTTAGAACTATGATGTTAAGGTATAGTATTCATATATTATATGTAACTTAACATATTGCATTTTTTAATTAAAAATTCTCGGATAAGCATCGCTTCATTAAGTAGGTTCATAACATTAAATTCGAGTTTACTTTACATAGGTTCATGTTATTAAATTAAACAAATAAATGGATTAAAATAAGTTATGAATTTAATTTATACTAATTATATGAATATTTAAATTAACATATTCAAAGTTTTATTTGACACAAGCCCCGGGCAAGGCCCGGAATATAACTAGTAACTTAATATATTTGTACCATTAGAAACAGCATTTCCCACGAGGGACACAATACGAAAGGGATTCTTATTGTTTTTAAATGTTTACTTCTATGAAATACATGGCTGATATTCTATATAGGATTAAGTTTAATTGATCATGTGTGTCAACTATCAATGTAATAAATCCATGAAATCACTAAGAAGACTTTTATGGAAAACTTTTCATTAATCAAGGAAGAAATTCTTACTCGATTTCAAAGTTTAGTACCTCGAGACTTCGAAGCACACCTTATGACGTCGGAATCATAATACCCATTCAAACCATGGTTCTTACTTCTTACTCGTTCTTACGTACACTAGATCCAACATCGTTCAAACTATGGTCCTTACTCGCTCTTATGCTAGAGCCAACGTCGTTCGAAATAATACGAGTATCATAATAGTATAATACTCGTTCTTGCTCTATTTATCCATTAGTATAGTACCTCATGAAGGAGTATGTAAAATGAGTATTACAGAACCATACTCTAACAGAAGGACAAGCACAAATGCACAATTGAGTAGTGGCCTATTGCTTTCAACTTTCAAGTTTCAACCAAAAGGAAAAAAAAAAAGTAGTGGCCTATTATACATGACCCTGCTTTGATTGCTTTCTTACCGGCCCAATATAATTGGGCCGATTTTGGATCTAATGCAAAAAATTTCGAACCACTAGATAAATGCAGTTCGTTGCAAGTTTCTACAAGGTACTATACTATGTAGGGGTGTTCAATGGGTCGGGTCGGGTCGACCCGCGGCCCGCAGTGCGGGTTGCGGTCCGACTTGCGACCTGCAAAAAATTTAAGAAGTGATCCGCGACCCGACTCGTAACCCGACCTGCGGGTTTGCGGGTTTTGCGGGTCGGGTCGTGGGTCGACCCGTTGGCCCGTTTGACTTGGTCAAACTCGTATTTTTTTTGCAAAACGAATATAAATTGTAGATCGACCTCAAATACGGTGAATTTTTCAAAATATATATATTTTTTAGTACTAGTAAAACTATTAAAAGACATATTAATCCTAAAAAATACATTTTAATACTAATAAAACAATAAATATTAGTATCAAAACATATATTTTTTCTTAAAAATACATTTTAATACTAATAAAAGAATAAAAATATATATACTTTTAAAATGTAACGGGTCGCGAGTCGACCCGCAAACCCGCGGGTTTAACCCGACCCGACCCGCGACACGCAAACTCAAAAAAAATCGATCCGCGACCCGACCCGTTATGTGCGGGTCGGGCGGGTCGGGTCACTGCGGGTTGCAGGCGACCCGATCCGTTGAACACCCCTTAACTATGCATGGGTTTTGAACTTTTTTTTTGAATAAAAGGGTAATATATTAGTAAAAAAAACGGTTACAAAACTTGCTAGCTAAGCTAGCTATTTACAGCTTATTCAAACTCCAATCTCTCCAACACTCTCGTGTCTTGCCTATTACATTTCCTCCATCTAATCTTAAGGCAATTTCTAAGATATCTCACACAAATGCTACTAGAATCATCCTCACTAGTAAACTGATTTTTGAACACCAAGGAATTTCTATCTTTCCAGATGTGGTAAATCACAACACAATGGCAAGCATTCCAAAGGTTGTGAGCAAGGGTAGACTTCCCGTTCCAGTAGATAGTGGAAGCAATCCACTCCTACAAATTTTTGCTTCTTCTATGCAATTTTGCCCACTGCAGAACACTACTGAGCACCTTCTTTGAGTACAAACGCTCAAACCACAGGTGGTTTGGGTTTTCCTGCACATTATCTGAACACAACATGCACTTGTCCTCATTGATAATTCCCCAAGAGCATAGCTTGTCTTTGGTTCTAACACCTCCTCTTATAACCTTCCAAGCCATGAAAGCAACTCTTGGAGAGTTGAGTCTGGTCCATACCATTCCCTTTCAATGCACTTCAGTTTTCTTCTCTCTCAGATCCTCATAGAGTTTCCTAGTGTCCAACTTGCCCAATCTAGAAGTTAGCACGATAGGGGCATCTCTATTTCCAAGAGAATCCAGAATATTATCTCTCAACTGCAGCACCATCTTCCATACAACACTAGAGGTGCTCTTGCATCTAGCCTCCAAAATGTTGGCCCCTCTTGTGAGGTTTTTATCAACCCAGTGGAACCAAATTGACTCAGAAGGATTGAGAGCTTCATAGAGAAGCCCTGCAACATTAGCTTGATTCCAGACCCTTATGTCCTTAAGCCCCAGCCCTCCTTCTTCTTTTGGTTTACAAACCTTGTTCCAGGCTATAGGAGCACTACCCTTCACTCGTGCCATGCCACAGAGAGCTTCTAATGATGTTGTTAATGCTCTTGTTGATGGCCACAGCAAAAGTGAAAATCTTGCTCCAATACTGGATGATGCCATAGAAAACAGCTCTCACAATTTCCAACCTCCCTGCATAGGACAAGTTTCTAGCAGCCCATGCATTAGCTTTCTGTTTTATCTTGCACACACGTTCATTGAAATCCTTGCACATGGCTTTTGAGTTGCATAAGAGAACCCCAAGATACTTGACAGGAAGATCTCCATTGGTCATGTGAAGTGCATTACAGAAATCTTCCTCAACCTGAGCAGGCATCCCAGCACAAAACACTCTTGATTTGCTTTCATTTATACCAAGCCCTGAGCTGTCACTGAATTTATCAAGAATGAGCTTAACTTCCATAGCAGCTTCCACACTACCATGAGTGAAGATAAAAAGGTCATTAGCAAAGCACAAGCTAGTTACATCAACTCTCTCCCCTGGATCATTAGCAACTATCAATCTTCCTTGCCAATCTTTAAGGTATACTGAGTGTTAGTTATGCATTGCCTGATCCACTGGATCATATAAGGGTGGAAATTGAGCTCATTCAGCATTTTGAACAGGAACTCCCAACTGAGAGTGTCATAAGCTTTCTTTAAATCAATCTTTAGAGCACATCTGAGGCTGATAGCTTTCCTTCCATAACTCTTCATAACTTCTTTGGCAAACAACAATATTATGGTGAATGCTTCTACCTTTAACAAAAGCTCCCTGTTTTTTTTTATCAATGATCTTAGGAAGAATTGCTTGAATTCTTGCAACCATCATTTTAGTGATGACTTGATAGATCACAAAAAGTAAATAGTACTGTAAATATAATGTGTCATTTAACTTTGAGAAAGCGTTTGAGGTTCAACAATCCTTCAAGAAATCTTCACTCCTTGAACACAACAAAAAAATTTAAAGCATTCTTGAAACTGTCATTTTAATTTTTTAGCTAGTAAAAACACCTATTTAATTGAAAATGAATGCTAAGGAAATGTTATTTGTGTTAGGAACCTAATAATACCAAAACTGATCAACCATTAACTGAGTTTGTCAAAAAAACAAATGCCGTAGATTAAAGTCTTGACAAACATTACAAATCGAAGCAAGGAAATGGAAAGTGGAAACTCTCCTCTTAGAACTCAATTTAATATCACGATCTACTAACAATGGCCTCGAACTCTTGCTTAGTTGGAGAAATCAACGAGCAACTATGGATCTGCCGAATCCGCCAAATGCTCGAAGAAGAACCCGAGCACGAAGACGAAGACGTCCAAGCCTCCATATTCAACGTTCCCATCACTCTAAGGGCCATCAATCCAGACTCTTACACTCCACAGCTTGTCGCCCTCGGCCCTTATCATCGGAACCGCCCTAGTCTCCTTGAGATGGAGCGAAACAAGCTTCTCTTGGCCAAGAAAACTCACCAACATCTCCTACAAGGCGACGGATTCCAACTTCTTGTGGATCAGCTCAAGCTTCTCGTCTCGAAAATCCGAGCATCCTATCACAAGCACTTGGGTTTAAGTAGAGAGACTGTGCCATGGATGATGGCGATTGATGGGGCGTTCTTGCTTCACGTTCTACATATGCACACGAGCAAGAAGTTGATGGACAACGCGATCATAAGGGACGTAGTGATGCTCGAGAACCAGATTCCGATGCTCGTTTTGAGGAAGGTGATCGAGACCGAAGCGGTTGAAGAATGTTCCCTAGAGCACATGTTGGTGAGCCTATGCAAAGATCTTTCTCCTTTCGAAATGGATGAGGATGAGTATCGGGTTCCGGCTTCCGAGTGTGCTCATGTGCTCGATTTCTTGTACCATGTTGTGGCGCCAAAGCAAGAGCACAACAATGAGCAAGAAGAGGTGATAGAAGAATGCAAAGTTGACGTAGACGTGAGTCGTCCTAGAGTTGTGGAGCTTGTTTTGAGATTCAAGAGAGTTGTGGCACGGTTCTTGAACAAACTACTTCTTTCAAGACCTATGAAGGTTGTGCTCGCCTTGCCATTAGTCGTCTTTTGCCACCTTCCCGCACTCGCGATCCTGAAAGATCCCATCGAGAATCTCTTCTTGGAAAACGAGCACGAACCAGAGCTCGAAATGGAGCCTCACATCCCGAGCGATCACTACAATGCCCTTCCATCCGTTGAGGAAATAGCAATCCCTTCGGTTTCCGAGCTATCGAAATCCGGGATCGTCTTCGTGCCAACGAAGGGCGGCATCAATAACATCAGTTTCGATACAAAGACGTACGAGCTCCGCCTTCCCATAGTCACCTTAGATGCGTCCACTGAGGTGGTCTTGAGGAACCTCGTTGCTTACGAGGCGACAAGCTCATCCGGGCCACTTTGGTTGGCTCGGTACACGGAGCTCATGAACGGGATCATCGACTCGGAGGAGGATGCGAGGTTGCTTAGGGAGAAGGGAGTCATAGTAAACCGATTGCAGAGCGACGAGGAGGTGGCAAGGTTGTGGAATGGCATGTCTAAGTCACTCAGGCTGACCAAGGTATTGTACTTGGACCGTGTTATTGAAGATGTGAATGTGTACTATAACATGAGTTGGAGAGTTAAGTTTGGTAAATTCATGGAGGTTTACTTGTCTAAGCAAGTCCTGACTTTTGTAGCGGTTGTTATGTTCTTAGTGTTGATGAGTATGCAAGTGTTTTTCAACTCTACTAGGAGGAGGAGACCTCCTGGTACCAGGGACTACTAGCCAGATAGTGTCAACATATTGAATTATACACATTATTATAACCGTTTATAACTCTTAACAGATTGTACGTAATCTGATAGAGTCAAATTTTCTACCAAAAGAAAGAGTCAAAACTAGGGTTTCTGTTTTGTAGACTTTCCTCAAGTTACTATATGTAAGATCCGGAAAAGGGATGATATATCATATTTGAGGATAATATCTTTAATTAAGGCAACACATTAATTTATTTATCTTCTCTAAATTCAGAACATTTTCTCCTTTTTCTTTTAAACATATTTGTTTAGATTCTAAAAGATTTGCTTACCCATAAAAACACTTATATTATTATTTTATTGATTTGTAAATATAATTCTAAACGATTTTAGTTCAGAATATTAGAAAAAACACCTGTTTGATATACGATTAACCAAAAAAAACACCTTAAAAAAGGTTGGAAGCAAATCTATAAAATCGGAATAGGACAGCCTTCAAGGATATTGGAAAAAGAAGAAAACACATAGTTTTCTTCTCAACCGACGATAACAACAAGATGTTGGTGGTGATCGACGGCCCGATGATAGAGAGATTCATCAACGACGACAAAGCCTTCGCAAAGTGCACGGACACCCGGTTCAACGAGCTCGACGGCGACCAAGACGGGCTCCTAAAGCGTGACGAACTTCGATGGGGATTGTCCGTGTCGGAGGCGTCGGAATACGACGCCGCAGGGCCCGATAAGGCCTTGTTTGACAAGTTTGACGTCAAAAAGGACGGAACCATCGACCGGAACGCTTTCCGGTCAATGCTGGCCGAGATTATGGGGGCGGTGGCACGAGGGATCGGGCCGATGCCCGTGCTCGTTGGCGTCGAGGAGAAGAGCTTGATGATTGAGGCTTACGAGTGCGAATTGGAGCGGGTTCGACGCGGATTGGAGGCGGCTGCTGACGGGAAGTTGAAGGATGAGGAGATTAAGGAGATTGAGATGATTAAGGGGGATTTGAAGAAGAAGAAGAGCAAGAAGATTTTCGGGATTGGGATGATGTGTGCTTGTTCGCCCAAGTATATGGGGGAAGATTAGCGACGTTTTATTAATGGAGCTAGGTTTATGCAGACGTGATCAGGCTAGAGATTTAATTACTGTTTTGCATTAAAGCTCTTGCTTTTGTTTTTGGTCGACATTAAAGTTCTATTATGCTTTCGTTCTTTCCATGCAAATTGCATATCGTTCTTGCTAGGTTATGGGTGATATGTAGTGTATTGTTTTGTTTTGTTTATTTAATGAGTTTGCTTTTTGTTTTTCAATTTTTCACGTCTTAAACTATGAACAAAATTCCTTCGACCAAAAAAAAAAACTATGAACAAAAGTCCGAGATTGTCCATATCTCGGACGAGAAAAGTTCTAAACCATCGGGTGTTTTGTTAATCTAAATTTTGAAAGAAGATTGGGTAATCATCTAATCTTAACTAACATGCTCTAATCATCTAATCTTAAATAACGTGCTCGTGACTAGTCGTCCATGCCCATGAATAATAGAGAAATTAGTGATGGGTTTTAGTTTGATGATGTTAAATGTGGTTAGAGGAATTATTTTTGTGAATTTATGATCTTTTTGAAGCGGTTAATAATGTAATATTACTTGAGAATATAATATAATGAAGTTGTTAGATTCTGCTTATTTAGGGTTCGTTCTGCGACCAGTTAGTAGCTAAAATTTCTAGTGACTAAATTGATTTGTGGACACGAGATCGCCTAAATGGTGTAGTTTTTCTTGCAATTGCCATGTTTGAATCCTTGATTAAATTCTCCATTCCTTGTCGTTGCTCATTCCTTTCGATTTTAATGACTTGGGATTTCTGAACTCCCGTGTCCTTGTTTAGCGCAGCTAGTTTTGCCCCCGCGGAAGTATTTCCTTTTACATGATCTCTCTTGGAATCCTTTCCTCCGATATTAATCTTGATGTGGCTTCCTTTCCTTTGCCTAGACTTGCTTTCCAAATCTTCTCCCTGTATTGTTTCCATCAACATTTAGCTCACCTAAATCATCATCATCATCCCTCAGAATGGTAAATCTCAAACCGGAAGCATCCTTTGATTTATCTTTATTTTTGCCATCCATGTTTTTGTGAACCGGGTTGACAATATTCTTAGTCAAAGCCAGGTTCGATCCGATGTCATTAATCATCAACTATTTGTTGGTATTTTCACTATCTTCGGTGACCTTGTCGACGTCCGAGGAGTTACTTGAAGTACGAACGATGCAAACCGTTGACAACCCTTTTTGTGTACGGTTGAAGTATTGATTGAGATTTCAAGTAGAACAGCACGAAAGCAAAACATTACTTTCAAATACATCTACTGAGAGTGCTAAAACATGTTATGGTACAAACAATCCTCCTAGTCACCCATTCTTCACTTCACAACTCAACACCAATTTTAATTATTGAACCCAATATGTCAATTTACTTATTGAACCCAATGTAGTGTCATCGAGTAACAAATGTTTTTGTATATAAGTATCTGAGGTCCGTTTTGGCAAAACACCAACGGACATCTGCTAGCGGAATTCCATTGTCAAAAGCGCTCCCCCTTCCTTCAAAGTAGAAGGGCGTAAAAAGTAGCAAGAAGAACAATCAATTTTAGTTCCCTTTCTTCTCCTCTACGGTTCTACACGCTAGTGCCAAATTATCCTCTACAAAAGAAACCTTTTACTGTATAACAAAA
The DNA here is from genome assembly GCA_934048045.1 of Polygonum aviculare. NCBI lineage: Eukaryota > Viridiplantae > Streptophyta > Magnoliopsida > Caryophyllales > Polygonaceae > Polygonum > Polygonum aviculare. Next base: position 10,542,449 of record OW204023.1, on the reverse strand, counting down.
AAGGGTGCTCAATTTGTTAATGGGGGAGAAAGAAAACGCCTACTATTCTTTCTTTATGATAGTAATAGACAGAGCATGGGAGTCAAAATTCTCACACTAGGCTGTGATAATACTGTATGAATTAAGTGCAGCCCAGCTCACGTACACTTACACAAAAACTCCTATCACTGGCGCAATTTGAGCCAATTTGACAACTGCTCTCGGGTACCTACTCCTAATTTTAGCCATCCCTTTTCCTTCTATCATTGGAAACATCACATATAAAACCTCATCACAAGCATTTTCAAAATCACACAGACAAACACACAAAAAAAACAGGCCAATGTTGTTACCTTCTTGTTTCAAGAACCCAAGCACACCCCCTGCCTCCGCCGACCGCCACCAGCAGCCGGCGACGGCCACCGGTCTCATAACTTGCACTTACCCAATTCAACTCTTCAACAACTCCTCAATTCTCCTATCGCTCACCTGGTCCAAAACACTCACTTCACACACCCTAACTCTTCACTCTCCAGACCTCTTCTCAATCCCAATTTCTCTCTCCCCTTCTCCAATTTCGCTTTTCTGGACCCGACCCGGATCCAAATCCGTCCCCCTCTCAAATACCCACAATCCGGATTCCTCCAACAAGCTCAAACTATACTGGGATTTCACCCGGGCCGAGTTCGCCCGCCCCAACTCGGCCGAGCCCGACTCGTCCTTCTACCTCGCCCTGGTATTCCACGGCCGGGTCGTGTTCTTCCTCGGCGATCGGCGGACCGAGTTCACCCGCCGGGTCAACTCGCCCGAGACGATTCCCGACTCGGCCGAGTCGAACCCGGTTTCCCGGCGGGAGCATCTGTTCGGCCGCCGGAGCTTTTCGACCGCGGCGAGGCTCCTGAATTCGGTCCACGAGGTGGAGATCGAGTGCAAGTCCGGGACGATGAAGGTGAAGATCGACGGGAAGACGGCGGTGGTGGTGAAGAGGCTGGCCTGGAAGTTCAGGGGGAACCAGAGGATTTGGGTCGGCGGATCGGAGGTGGATTTCTTCTGGGACGTGTTCAATTGGGTGAGTAACGATAGAAATGGCGGGAACGGGGTTTTCGTGTTTCGGGTCGGGGAAGGGGGCGGGGCCTGGCCGGAGATGGTGGGCCCCGAGAAGAAGCTGATGAGGAAGTGCTCGTCGCCGGCGGCCACCCGTGGGATGGTGTCGCCGGCGCCGTCGTGGTCGTCGAGCGTTTTGCAGTGGGCCGAGGAGAGTAGCGATTGTGGCCGGAGTTCGGCTTCGAACTCGAACTCGCCCGGGTCTTGTGGCGGCGGAGGCGGCGCCGGGTTCTCGTTGGTTTTGTACGCTTGGAGGAGGGATTGAATGACTTTTATTTATTTTTTGTATAGTTTTTTTATTTTTGTTTCCCATTTTTTACCATGCAGAATTGTTTGTTTATTAGTAAAAATTAACTTAGGAAAAGACTTTGACCTGCGGTTCGGCGGTTAAGTCATTCATTTGGATTCGAATAGTATTATGAGCACCGCCTCTCCTTCGACCAAAAAATAATATTTCGAGCACTGTTTTCGGATTCCGATAGTACTCCGAGGGTACCATTTCGAATTCTATTGACGATAGGTATAACTCATCTCTAATAGATATTGTAGACAAGCCTAAATATTAATCCCGATCCTCACCCAGTTAGGAAAAGGAATGTTTTTTTTTTGAACCGATGAGAATTAAGGTCTTGCCTTAAGGTGGGATCCCTTGAGCATTCATACAGACGAGAACTAGAAGTTCATGATGATTCTGGACAGTTAGGAAAAGGCATGTTTATTAAGTTAGGATTAGGATTATCTCTTGCTAGGGATAGCTAGTACGATGGATGGACAGCATCAAACAAGATATCAGCTTGCTAGGGATTTCAGCGGTTTTGGCCCAGTGTAGGGAGAGCTGGAGGGAGAGGATCAGGGTGAGGGATAGCTAGTACCCTGGTTGGAGGAGCAGGCGTTAGATAGTTAGATCAGCTTTTTTTTTTTTTTTTTTTTTTTTTTTTTTTTAACCTGAAGGATTTTAGCATAGGCGTTAGATAGCTAGTTTGATTTTTCTTAATCTTTCTTTTACTTTGTGTTTCCTTTTTTAGCTCCTGTTTAGGGTCGCTTAGCTTGTTGGTTGTGGTTATTGGATGGTTTCGAGCTTTTGTCTTGGGTCTTTTCGGGCGTATTCCATCTAGGTCTGGAATACCCCCATCCTGACCCCCCAGATCCTGCATCTGCGGGACTACCTGGGTACATGTTGTTGTTGTTGTTGTTGATTAGGATTATCTCCTTGGATATACAATACTAAAACTAGGATCCATTTACAATTTAGGGTCCGTTCGGTTCGCAACTTAACAAAGCTTAATGGAGCTTGTTGAAGCTTAATTTTTTTTAAATAAAATATTTTTGGTGTTCGGAGGGTCATTGTAGCTAAAACTTGTCTAACTGAATTTAGCTGAATTAAGCTGGAAATAAAAAGCTACCTCCCCCAAGCTTAACAAAGTTGAACTAAGCTGAATCCAGCTCTTAATTCAGCTTCAGCTAGTTTTACCGAACAGACCCTTAATATATCATTTTTGGATATCCAAACAAGCCGGCGCCGTTAGTCAGTCTTTGGAATGGAATATCTATTGGAATATTTATTTCAACGTAAGTGAAATTAGTTGGGCAGTAATCACTGCTTAACATTTGAAAATTGGCAAAATATATAGTAAGGTCCATAAATCTGTGATAAATTAATAGTCATTTTGGACGCTTAATTTTCAACTTTGCCAATTTGATCCCTAAATTTAACAATCATGATATATTGAGTCATTGATTGATGAGTTTCACGAGCGACATACACATATCAGACCCTAAACTTTCAACTTTGTAACTTGGACACTTAAACTTAACTTCCACGACCTATTAGGTCCTTCATTGATGATTTTCATGGGAATTGTTTTGCGGTGAGTAGCATACACGTGTGTGTCATGTCATACATATAATATAATATAATATAATAAAACATACAAACAATAGGAAAAAGAGAAGAAAGATGAAATAAAATAAACACAAATGTCCTAATTAACTATTTTATTTCAAGAGATATGAAAAATCTGGAAAGTTCTCACCGACGACATCACCCGCGATTGAGGTCTTACCACCCACCGATGTCATTGACTCTGAGTTTGTCACGTCACCTTCCACTCCACCTAACCCGTGTCCTCGCTCGTTGGCCTGAGCATATCCTCCCATCAAATATTTGGGTGGAATAGCTCAATTCTTAAGAATTGTTAAAATGAAGGGGGTTGAAGGACAAAAAAACAAAAAGATATAAAATAAAAAAAAAAAAGAAAAAAGTATATTATTGGACGCAAGGTCACGTCTAAGGACTCAATAGGCTTTGAATATTAAATTCAGGTGTCAAATTGACAAAGTTGAAAGCTTATGGTCCTAAGTGACTATTGCTTAAGTTTAAGGGCTTGTATATATAAAAATCCTAGTAAAAAGCATTGACTAAGGACTCAATAGGGTGCAATTGTTAAGTTCAAGGTCAAAATGACAAAGTTGAAAATTAAGGGTCCAAATTTGAATGTTGATCGCAAATTTAGTAACCTCTGTACGTATTTATCCTTTAAAATTTACATGCATTTATAACTTTCCTACGTACACATGCTATTGAGTGTGTTTATCTACGTTGTGAAAAGGCAATTCCCCATCACGACCAACGAATAACGCGCAAATCCTTTTGAGCAATCAAAACTGAACCACCTAAAAGTGAACACAAAAAGTCACGAAAGAATGTCATGTGCAAAATAGTTACCTACTTTTGAGCATTAATAAAACCGAGACTTGTCAATTTCACATGTGAAGTCACAACTTGTGCGTTACAAATAGTCATGGTCACAAGTGTCATATAAACTTTCAAACGAAGCTAGGAAATGGACAAAATAATACGCAATGCTATGTCAATATAATACTTATTGTTGATCGGTGGAATTTGGACTTTGCCTAACGCTGTCCCACAGATTTTAGCTTCCACTTTGTAAAACCGTAGGCTGTGTTAGTGCCTATCGAGTATTGGAGTATTGGGCATGCACACACTTGCATTTTAGTGCCTGCGATTTTCACAGGCGAAGACTGAAGACAAAAACTCAAAATTTGTTGGCTGTCAACTAGTACCCTTTACGTGAGGTCAAGTATGATGTTATTGGTTCCATTTCCTTCCTCGTTAAGACTATCCCTCCTTCAAGCTTAGGGCACCTAAGCACGTTAACATCAAGTGTACTATCTTTGAGGTTGTAGGGCGAGCTACCTCTTGCTCTAAATTTAATACGTGATGTATCACGATTCGAACAAAACCTGACGACAATTAGGAAAAGCTCTCGAAGGGTGTTGACGTTGGAAGAAGTGGCTCTTTGCACATCGACCATAAAATAGTACGGTCTGATCCTTCGTCACGCTCGCCCTCACTAACTAGCAACTACTAGATTCGCGGTTGCTTGGGATATTCGTTAGACTTGCCCGGCTGCAGCCTAAGTCAGGTATATTTCTCACAATCGAAAAAAAAAAAAAAACTACACCATGGGGTATTATTGGGTACGAAATCCATTTTTTGTGGTGCATTAGCTCTTGTTTCCACCAAAAAAATGATGCATTACTTTGTCGGATGTTCAATTGTGCTATCACTGCTATGTACTAATCAGCCAAGGCCTAGATGTTAAGTGAACTGGCTTGCGCTATCCACTAAAAGATTAAGGTCCCGTTTGGTAACACTATTGGAATCAAGAATCGAAATGGAATCAGGAATCGAAATGAACCGTTCCGGAGACATGTTGTTTGGTATGCTGTCGGAATGAACCATTCATAATAATTTTGATTTAAAATTCTTAAGATTTAGAGTTCTTAATTATTATTTTAAGGGTTTATAACTTTTAGAAATTATAATTTAAGATTTTGGAATTTTATGATTCAAGATGACAATTATCATTTTTGGAATGGATAATATTTCCCGTTTTCAGCTGGAATCAAATTAAATTAGCTAGCAGCATTGAAATGAACCATTCCTGAGAATGAAATCGATTCCAGAATTTTTCCTACCAAACAACATACTGGAATCATTCGTACATTCTCATTCCTCATTCCTAGGGAATCAAACCAAACAGGCCCTAATGCTTTTTAATTCCCACAGTGAAATTAATTAGTTATAACTTAAAGTCTTAGCAACTAAAATTGGTTTTCAATTCATCATGTTAACTTCTTCCCACCAACTGTTATGGAAGTACTTCCCAATAGGGCTGAGCACCGGTCCAAAACCGGACCGGACCGGACCGGGGACCGGATGCTCCTAAATATATGGACCGGGAACCGGACCGGAAAACTCCGGTCCGGTTTTGGACCGGTTTTTTTATTTTGTTTTAAATAATATTATTTGAAGTAAAAATTAATTTTTTATTGAAAAAATTATAATTTATTTAAAAATTATATATAAATTATGAAAAATATAATATTATTAAGTATATAATATAAATGTTAAACTTAAATATTAAAAAAACTATTAAAACATTAAAATTAATATAAATATTATATAAATTTATTTTTTATTTAATTTTAATAAATATCCGGTCTGGACCGGGACCGGACCAGACCGAATCGGGGACCGGATTTCTAAAATTCCTGGACCGAGGACCGGACCGGAAGTGCCTCGGTCCGGTCCCGGTCGGTCCCGGTCCGGTCCAAAAATCCGGTCCGGACCGGATTTTGCTCAGCCCTACTTCCCAACCACAAAGTCCACTCAATGCCCTCCCAAGCACCCTCGCAGGTAGACAGCCTACTATCGCCCCGACTAATCAAAGACTGATAGCCCTCCGACCCCTCCCACTGAAGCAAACCCTCTCATACCCACCCCATCTGCGCGCCCACCCTGCTCTCACTGAAGCAAACTCTCGGACACCCACACTTGTCGGATTCCATACGGGCACCCCGTCATCTTTCAAGGAACTTAACCAAACCTTTCCCCTCCAGTAGAAATTAGCTATTGGTAAAGAGAAGATCCCAACCAACTGCCTGCATGGCAAGAACAGGCTTGCATTGCGAAAGCCTGGTTCAACCCTGAAGCTCATGAGCCAATCGACGGCATACCAAATTTTTGAATGTCAACCAACGGAAACGAAGAAGCAAAATGGCAAAATGGTGATCATGGACCTCCCAAATAGATACTCGGCTTCGAACAAGGACGACAGGACTTCTGGAAGGAACTCCCCCAACAAGAGCAAGACTGTAGAATAATAGGGAAAACCGGGTTATGTGGTCCGGTTCACCGCTTTTCCTTATTTCTCGTTTAGTATAAAAGGCTACTTTAGGGTAGTTGTTGTTTGAGAAAACAAGACCTCTGGATAAGAGCTGCTGAGCTCGTTTTACCTTGTTCTCCAAGACTTGAATTTGCTCCTATTAAGGTTAATCAAAATTCTTTTTTGGTTACAGATTTATGCTTATCTATACTTGCTTTACCCTATCCCAACTTGTTTGATCTGTTTAAATGGTATCAGAGCTCCACGGTTTCGAACCTGTGGAAAGCTTATTTTGCTGAGAAAGTTTGCTCTTTTGGGCTGTTTTGCTGTCGTTCAAGCTGTTTTGCAGCTTTGTTTGCTCTCTGAAAGACGATGGATAACGAAGACAGAGAGTCGGTGGTTCGAGATGATGAAACCCTAGGTGGGACGCAACAAGGGGCCGGAAAGAATGGGAACACCGGCTTTGATCCATACTTTCTGGCGAACTCCGACAACCCCGGTATGATGCTAGTGACTAATATGTTTGATGGCTCTAATTTCCAGAGTTGGAGTCGAAACGTGAAGAGGGCTTTAGCCTCAAAGATGAAGCTCGGCTTTGTCAATGGGGGTCTGCCCAAGCCTGAGAGACAGTCGCCTGATTTCCATCGTTGGGAACGATGTGACAACATGGTCATGAGTTGGCTGATTTGCTCTATGGTAAGTGAGGTATCACGAAACTTTGTGTATGCCACTTCTGCTAGAGAGTTGTGGGTTGATCTTGCTGAACAGTACGCTGAATCCAATGCGCCGTTGATTTTTCAACTGCAACGAGAACTGGCCAATGTCAAGCAAGAGAATATGCTTGTTGGCAACTACTATGGCAAGCTCAAGCGACTTTGGGAGGAGTTGGGAGCAATTTCAGAAATTCCTGTATGCACATGTGGTGCATATGAGCTGTGTTCATGTACTCTATTGAAGAGGTTTGTTGATCGTGAGAACACCACTAAGCTGATGCAATTTTTAATGGGTCTGTCAGACACATACGAAGGGGTCAGGAATTCGATTCTTGCCATGGATCCTCTTCCATCTGTTGCTAAGGCCTTCCATATGGTCTTCGCTGTGGAGACACAGAAGCAAATCACAGGAAATGCTCCGCAGACACATGATGTCCTGGCAGTGAACAGAGCAGAATATAATGGGCAGAAAGGTGGTTCAGGAAATTACAGAGGCAACTACAACATGGGAACAGGAGATGCTGGGAAAGGCAGTGGAGTAGGGGCTGCAAAGGACCCGACTGGGAACTTTACTAGAGACTTCAAACGAGCAAAATTTGACAGGAAATGCAGCTATTTCCATGAGAATGGGCATGTTAGAGAAACTTGCTTTAAGCTCGTGGGCTATCCCGAGTGGTGGAAAGGTCCGAAGGTGGAAGGCCCAGGCAAAATGATGGCCAATATTCAGGAAACCAACTACAACACTCCTCTCGATCATGATGAGAAAGAAAGCACAAAGGGAGACCCAACTCTTGTCAATGTCAATGCAGTGGTGCAAGAGTTGTTGAAGGCAATCAAAGGAAAGGGGATGATGGAAGAAAATTCAGGAGCTAGATATGGCTATGCAAACGCCATAAACTTTGCAGGTAACGCTGCATTATTATCTCATGAATATGTAACAAATGCGAGTCATTGCACATGGATAATAGATTCCGGTGCAACTGATCATGTGAGCTATGTAAGGGATGTGTTTACTGATTTGAAGGTGTTGAATACACCCATAAAAATCGGGTTGCCGGATGGTTCGATGCAGGTGGTTGAATACCAGGGTACTGTTATTTTATTTCCTGGATTGGAGCTTAAAAATGTGCTTTTCATGCCTGCTTTTAAGCATAATCTAATATCCGTTTCACGCCTAGTCACTGACAATGCACACATGTTTATCTTTGGCCATGATGGTTGCTCACTACAGGACCCTACAACTAGGAGGATCCTTGCTCAAGGGAGGAAGGAAGGTGGACTTTACAAGTTGATTGCAGAGAAGAAAGTTGCTGAAAAGTCTGGAAGCAGTAGTTTTAATATAGTTGATGAAAGACCTTTGTTTTCAAGTTCATCAAACTCAGTCTGTAATAATGATCTTGACTTGATACATGCTCGTTTGGGCCATCTTTCCTTATCTAAAATGAAGCACATTTCAGTGTGTGATTGCTTAAATCTCAAGCAGTATGAATGTGATATTTGTGCATTGGCAAAACACCATAAAATGCCTTTTCAGACCAGCTCCTCTATTGCAGCCAGATTGTTTGAGCTGATACACTTGGATGTGTGGGGTCCGTATAAAACACCTACATATGGTGGTGCAAGGTATTTTTTAACAGTAGTGGATGATTGTTCACGAGGTACATGGACCTTTCTGATGAACAGTAAAGAGCAGGTGCATAGAATTTTCTGCCAGTTTCTGAAGTATGTGAAAACACAATTTGGGGTACAAGTGAAGTGTGTAAGGTCCGACAATGGAACTGAATTTGTGAACAGGGAAATGACGAATACCATGATCTCTAATGGAATCGTGCATCAGAGATCCGCTCCAGGCGTGCCAGAGCAAAATGGACGAGCCGAAAGAAAGCACAGGCATCTCGTTGAGATGGCTAGGGCCTTGAGATTACAGGCCAATTTACCTCAACGGTTTTGGGGCGATTGCATTTTAAGTGCAACCTACATCATCAATCTCTTACCATCTTCTATGTTGAATTGGAAGACTCCTTATGAATGCTTGTATGGGAAAAAGGCTGATTATTCTCATTTACGAGTGATCGGGTGCCTATGCTACATCCTGATTCCAAAGCAACAACGTGGCAAATTTGAGGCATCTTCTAAAAGATGCGTTTTGTTGGGCTATCCTCCAGGCCAGAAGGCCTACAAGCTGCTTGATTTAAGTACCCAACAGGTTATGATAGCCAGACATGTTTTGTTTAGAGAGAATTCATTTCCCTTCAAGGAGAGCAACACTAAAGAGATGAGTGTGAGGCCACCATTGCCCCTCGTTTCAGCTGGTGTCGATGACACTATATTTTTACCTAATGCCATCACTGAGTCAGACAGAAGTTGCACACCACGACAACAGTCGGCTGATGTCAGATCAAACATCGATGATGAGGATAGCAATAACAGATCTCATGAAGATTTGAATTTGGAACCAGAAAGTGAGCACAGACATACTGATAATGAAGTGATTCATACAAATCAGGATCACCAAGAGACAGAGATGATACAGCAGGGGCCAAGACGCTCCACTCGAGTGGGAAAAGCACCAGCGTACTTAGATGATTATGTATGCAAACAATTGACCACTCGTCATGATGTGCAGCCCGATACAGAACCTGCCACAGACTGCTTTGCTCAAACCTTTCATGTTGTGTCCTTGAATGACTTGCAAGGATATTCAAGTGACTACATACGATCTCTTTTTCATGTGTTTTCTATGGTTGAGCCCACAAGTTATGATCAGGCCAGAAATGATCCCAATTGGATTAAAGCCATGAAGACAGAATTAGATGCCTTGGAGCAAAATGACACAGGGAGCTAACATCGTTGCCACAAGGGGAAAAGGCTATAGGCTCGAAATGGGTCTACAAGATAAAGTTCAAGCCCAATGGAGATGTGGCGAGATTTAAAGCTAGGTTGGTAGCGAAAGGGTTCAACCAAGTCAAAGATAAAGATTATAAGCATACATTCTCTCCGGTAGCAAAATTTTCAACGGTTCGTGTTTTAATTGCAATGGCCGCTGCAAAAGAGTGGCCCTTGCACCAGCTCGATATCAACAACGCATTTCTTCACGGGTTTCTCGATGAAGAAGTGTACATGGTCCCTCCTCAAGGCTATTCCAAGGCTGCACCAGGAATGGTCTGCAAGCTTAAGCGATCCCTATACGGTTTAAAACAAGCTAGCCGACAATGGAATATCGAGCTGACCAAGCACCTCACTCGGCTGGGTTTTAAGCAATCAAAGCAAGACTATTCGCTCTTCGTTAAGGTCGAGAATGGATCTATTACAGTGGCCTTAGTTTACGTTGATGACATGTTGCTCACTGGAAATTGCCCGGATGTCATTCATGCCACTAAACTCTCGCTGGATCAGGCCTTCACTATAAAGGACCTAGGTATTGCCCGCTATTTCCTTGGACTCGAAATCTCACGATCAGCAAAGGGTATTCAGGTCAACCAAAGGAAGTATGTTCTTGATCTCTTGTCTGATGCGGGGCTGCTTGATTGCAAGGCTAATCCTTTCCCGATGCAGAAGAACTTGCACTTGCATCCAGATATAGGAGAACCACTTCCAGATCCAGAGTCGTATAGAAGGATGATTGGAAGACTGTTATATCTCAATCTCACTCGACCGGATATTACTTACAGCGTTCAGCACCTGAGCCAATTCTTGTCCACTCCACGCAAACCACATATGAAAGCAGCTCTGTACTTGCTAAAATATCTCAAGGGCACCATCAATTCAACATTGTTTTATCCGGTACAAGAGGATATATCACTAACCGCCTATAGTGATGCCGACTGGGGAGCGTGCACATTCACTTCTCGCTCACTAACGGGCTATTGTGTGTTTCTTGGGAAGTCCTTAGTCTCCTGGAAAACCAAAAAGCAGAAGGTCGTGTCCAAATCTTCAGCCGAGAGCGAGTATAGGAGCATGTCACAAACGGCGAGTGAGGTTGTCTGGCTAGAGGGTCTTTTACGCGACTTCAGGACCACCATTGCTACACCAATACCTCTGTTCTGTGACAGTATTGCCGCCCAACAGCTTGCTTCCAATCCAGTCTACCATGAGCGCACCAAACACTTGAGAGTAGACTGCCACTACATCAGAGAGTTGGTACAAGAGGGATTTATCAGCACCCGACATGTTCGCTCGAATCTGCAGCTGGCCGACATTCTTACAAAACCTCTGGGATCGCAGCAGCATTTTTTCTTATGTCGCAAGCTAGGCCTCGTGAACCCGAGTCTAGCTTGAGGGGGGTATGTAGAATAATAGGGAAAACCGGGTTATGTGGTCCGGTTCACCGCTTTTCCTTATTTCTTGTTTAGTATAAAAGGCTACTTTATGGTAGTTGTTGTTTGAGAAAACAAGACCTCTGGATAAGAGCTGCTGAGCTCGTTTTACCTTGTTCTCCAAGACTTGAATTTGCTCCTATTAAGGTTAATCAAAATTCTTTTTTGGTTACAGATTTATGCTTATCTATACTTGCTTTACCCTATCCCAACTTGTTTGATCTGTTTAAAAAGACTTTTGGCTGGACTTCACCAGCAGCCCTTGGTCCGCATTCAGTCATTGCTTAAAAGGTCATTGATGGGAAGAACACTTTCAACCCCTAGAAAGAGGAAATCCAATATACAACGCATGCCACTAAACAATAGTAATAAAACAGCATTGATCAAAACTGTTTCTTTTCTAAAATCAATTGTATACCTGTAAAAATAGAAAATTAGAAGAACAGGACACATAGAGTGTTGGATTTTTAGAGGTGAAGACTGGAGACAAAACCTAAACTTTGCTGGCTGTTAACTAGTGCCCTTTACGTGAGGTGAATGATGATGCTATATCCATTTCCTTCTTCATTTTACCTTTCCCCCGTTCAAGTTTTGGGGTTAACATTGTTTTGACATACGACAACATTAACATCAATGAATTCTCAACAGTTCAATGAGCTACCTCTCTTAGATTTCATGTAGTTGAAATGCAGCTTTTGCTCTAATTTAAATTATTACATACATGGACTCATGGAGTGTTGTCAGACAAAACTCAACTCAGAAGAAACTCTTGTAGGGTTTTGAGATTCTAACTCCTTGAGCTTTTCTCCCAACACAAACAGGTCTTGTCCAGCCTCACATATATAGGCTGAAGTTTGCCTGCCTGACAGAGTTGCCCCTTCCATGCTGTCTATGTAATCCTACAAAAATCATTTGATTCAAAAACTTAACTGTCTTTTTCTTTTTTTTCAGAGAGCAAAAAGAAGTTGCTAGTGTACAGATCCTACCTGTTTAGTGTATGAACCAGCGAGGAAGAAATTCTTTATGGGTGTCGATTGATCAGGTCTAAACGGGTCTTTTCCGGGTCCCTCGCGATACAAAGACTGTCCAATTTTGACTACAGATGACCAAGTTATCTCTAAGCCCTGGGCAGATGGAAACAAATCCAGTACCTGTTTCAGATGGAACATGAATCAATTCATGGCAACTTGGAAACATTATTTAGATCAGGTGTTCAAGTCAGTCAATCGATATTGTTCTTCTGACCATTGCTTAAGTTACGAGACATGCCGGGTATTCAGTCCAGAAGCATCTAAAATCAAATCACTATCACTAAATAACATCTTTCAGCGTTGTGACTTGTCATTGAGACAAGAAAAAGAGGCCAATAAAAGGCAGACTAAATAGATTCTTTCACCAGATAGTATAAACAGCAGTAGAGAAAATATGAAAAGAAGATACTAAAGCCCCTCACCTGTTGTGATACTTTTTTAATGATCTCTTCATTCAGTAAAGGCATGTAGGGATCACCAGGTGTAAGAACACATCTGAATCCAAGAAAATTGAATTCAGGAATTGGAATATAAAAGCAATAAAAGAGAACAACCACTACGAAAACGTTAAAATCTTTATCTTACTGGAGCAATGAACCTTGGCCTTCAATGTAGTAATCCTCTGGAGATGTCAGTGCAAGATCAGCAAAACACGAGAAATCTGCATCTGGTGTGTAGAGGAGGTTGTCCAACCCTGTTGCTTTCTTCAACTCCCTAACCATTACAAACGTTTGGAACAAGTACTTTAGGAACTGGATCTAATCAAAGCATTCCTTTTGATGGTATCTCAAAACTAGAAACACGTATAATACTTCATCTCAGTAGATAGCTTCAAATATGAGAAACAAAAAAAGACTCAATGCTCACCTCGAGCGTTGAAAATCCTGCAACTCGGTCACCCATCCATTGTATCGTAGTTGTACAGTGACAACAGGCACCCCAACTAATTCATAGATATTGTCAAAAAATTCCATTTTCCTCCATTCTTTAGGTAACAACCTTTTGATTCCAGGAACATCACAAGCTTCCATAAATATAAACCGTATAAGAACTTGATTAGTAGTCTTTTCGGAGTATAAATATTAAATCAGATTAAACAAAGCTCATAAAATACTACCTGCAACATAAGCATCCGCTGTCACGACTTTCTTATTTGTAGCCTGCAATTAAGGGGGTACAGATATTAGCCTCGCACTATCAAGTAAAGACATTGATGTGTTTAATAAATGCTCATTGCTTAGACTTGAAGTTGAAAGAACGGTAAAAATCAGACAATTGCTGACGTGACAATCTAACAAATACTTTATTAAGAAACCTTTGAATATGTAAAATCTATACCCTTGACATGGCTAGTCCTGTTACAAATGTGTCCCCATCTGCAGATCTATGATGAAGGATTTCTCTGCATCCCCATCTTAAGTGGAATCTATTGTTGAACATGGAAGAGATTATCAAGCCTTACCCAGGAAAGAAATTAAGCAGCTTATTGTGATTACAGACATTCCAAGGTACAAAAACATACCTCCCCCCTCTGTCTTCTATATACTTCCTGATGGGACCACTTAAGTAAAGATCAGGAGAACCTTTAAGCATGCGCAACAAAGAAGCCTCCGTCTTTGTTGCAAACAATGAGAATATAGTGAGCATACAACGCGCACTAATATTATCACAATCAATGAAGCCTAGGGCATAAGCAACAGGATCCCACATTCTTTGGATGCTCACACGTGTACCACCCTTTGACATGAACCAGTCTGAGAAGCTTATCTGAGTAAATAAAAAAGTAGTAACTGCATGAAAGCCTGACATCAAAAGAAACACAAACACCAAAAAATCAAACTGAAAGCTTACACTATCCAGATCTCGTATCTGCTTCATCGCTCCATCTGGGTCAACTAGAGCCCGTACAACAGGACTTAGTGCAAGAGCCACAGCATTTCTTGCTTTATCATAAGTCTGCCATCCAATTAAAGACGTGGTAAGCTTTCTTATACTTATACTAGCACAACCTCAAAACTGTTCCAATACTTTTGGTTCACAAAGTTCCATGCATTATTATATAACATAAGATTAGAACAAAATACATGAGTAAAATAAGTCCAGCCAGAAATTTTAGTCAGAACTAAATGAGCAAAAATATCAGGAAACAAAGGTAGCTCAGATAGACCCCAAATCATGCCATTAATCTAGAGTTTAGAAGCTGAACACAGTAATCTATGACCTTGTTAGAGTTGTCACTGGTCACAAACAGCAAGATGATCTAGATAAAGCATAAAGATGCAGTGGAGAGGGGAGGGGGGTTGATGGATGTCACATTGAGCAATTAGTAAGAAGTTGAAAACATATATGTTATTACATTGAATTATCATAAGAATAATGGCAGAACCAACACCAAAGTTGTGAGCTTTCCGAATACAGATGCACACATTTTCTTTATCGAAGAAATTAGCTTCCAGAAGAAGTACAGAAATCAAGACTTTGTTCCAACGATAACAAGGATGAAACACAAATACTTCTTGATCAGTCAATACCTTGAGCTGATTTGTCGTTAGAAATGCACGCATCCCATGTATTGGAGCTCCAACTGGAAATCTAAAATCAAGTTCTGTAAAAAAGATGATATTACTTGGACGTTCATGAGAGTACTATTATGAACATGACATATACTACAGACAAGGCAATCCACTATAAAAATAAAAGAGATGGGAAACACATAGTTCGAACTCATACCACCAATTTCACCCCCTCTATTTACAAAGGTGTGAGTGTGATCCTTCACAAGCAGATTTTTATCTGCACCCACCTACACAAGTGGATATGAGAAAGCTAAAATACCATTTAGATCATGCATATAACTCAAAAGAAAAAACATGAATATGCTCAAAAGCACCGGTCAGTTGCCAATCTTACGGTCATATAGCAGTGGCATACATTAACTTCTCCTTGAAGTTTGTACAAGACAAACATATCTTTATGTAGCATCAAACAGCAAGGCTACAATAGAAGGCAAACATCTTTGCACAAATCTGAAAACCGTATGAAAGCATGGAAAGATGGTTCACCTTTTTCATCAAACGGAAAAGATTATTGTAGCATCCAAAGAAAACATGCAACCCCATTTCAATGTGATTCCCACGCTTATCAATGAATGATCCCACTTTGCCACCAATGAAGGGCCTTGACTCGTATATATCCACCTAACCAGAAAAGAAAGTTCAATAGCAACTAACAGGTGCAGGATACTGTAACTAAAGATTAATTTAAGAATTAGTTAGCAAAGACAACATGCGCTATTTCCGGAGTGAGAAAAGGCTTATCACACTGTGTTTTGTACACCTTAGAAATGGGGAAAGGGAGGGGAGGGGAAAACTGAAAAATAGAAAACAGAGGAAAAGGAAAGGAGGGGCGGGATTTAAAGGAAAATCTGATTGGTTGAAGGGGGAGATAGTACATTGTTATTTGGTGGATTTTTACATTAGAAAGAAAATAAAAGGTAAATTTTAAACAAAAAAGCAATACAACTAGCTGATCCTGATATGGATGTGCTAGAGCGTAACGCTATGCTTATCAACAGTAATAGATTGCACACCAGCAGTAGTAGTGTTCACAATTAGCAAGTCTTCCTAACTTGGAGATTGTTCAAGCATTTTGAGGCTCATTTTCTTAACAGGTGTGAAACTAAGTAGTGATCAATGGTAGTGTTAGTTTTGTTGTCTTATGTTCATGGGAAAAAAAACTGATCAAACCAGTTAGAACATCATACTAGAGTAAATTCAACACAGCAAACAGAGTTATAAAGCCATCATGGAAACCAAAAGCTGATCACATCAGTAAGTAATGATCAGCTTCAAACAGAAAACAACATTGTTGATCACATACGCGGAAAAAAATATACTTATTGAACTAAATTTCCTTAATATTAAAAACTTACTTATCACTACTTAAAATTAAATTCATCCAACTTACCTAAAATGCGAAAAGTAAAGGAAAACCGATGTAAGTGAAAAGGTGTCGTCTTACAAGCAGGTATGAGAATGAGTATGCTGGGCACTTATACCTCATGACCTTGATCCAGAAGTTCCACAGCTGTAGACATGCCTGCAAGCCCAGCTCCAATTATAGCCACCTTTAGCTTTGGACCTCTGTATGGTTGAGGGTCTGGTGGGAAAAGCCCTTTTGCAGCTGGCAATAATCATCCTTATATGTAAGTTTCAATTGATGACATCCCTCGTGTCTACCAAAGATCAGCGGCGAAACAAAAAATACAAAAACAAAAACAGAGGTCGAATAACAAAAACCTAAGAAACTGATTAAACCTCACACCCTGAGAAGTTAAAGATATTAGAATGAAGGCCACCTAAATTGATCATAATCCCATGTTTGATCTATAAAGATAAAAATCAAAATAAGGCTTGCTTTCTTTTTGCTCATGAAGAAAGGAGATATTTGTAACTCTTCAGTGACCATTCACCAACAGTCATTTTTTTAATTCTGACCTTCTTATAAGGAAGACAGTAGTCTATTCCTTCTTGTTATTCAGAACTTTATTGAATCATAGGAACTGACATCGTAGTCTGATATAGCCAACCACTGCCAGATATTCGAGTTTACTGGTATAGATTTTAAAAATAGATAACTGAAACCATTTCCTAGAACAATATGTGCTAAGAGCTCATTGTGAATTGATAAGTTGATAGTTAATACCAAAACTGAAATCAATGTGATACAACCACAATTCCGCTTTCAGACAGAAAATTGACGCGCTTAATTCCCAAGAAGTTTTGCTTGCACCAATCTATATATACGTACGAAACTCCTAAACTGGGAACTACGGGAACAATTTTGCCACCATGAATCCTACCAATAACCCCAAGTTCGTTCAAGAAGTCAGGTCAGGCACAACTTCCTAATTCCAACAATCAAATCCTACAGAATCCCTCTGTTCAACAATTAATATCATTCAAAATCCATTCCAACTCGATCGAGCTCAAATTAGTGAGCATCCGAGGTGGTGAGAACTTTACCATTAGTGCTCATATCAGAGACATTAGTGTCCAAGGAGTCCAAGGCGGACCTAACACAACACAATTTGCCACTGTGATTCCTCATCGGCCGGAAAATCGATAGGCGGCCAATTCCACTAGATGCAGAAGCTCCGGAAGCATAATTCGCCGGAAAACAAACCGAAGACGCCATGTCAGTCGGTGTCCGCCTTCAATTCGGATGCAAAACCTAACTGCTGAAGCTACAAGATATTAGCCGCTTTTACATCAGAGAAAATAGAGGTGAATTGGAGCGAAGGAAAAGGAGAAAGCGGAGATTTGGAGAAGAGTGGAGTTTGGAGCAGGGAAAATGTGAATGGCCTAACTCGCAACAGAGTGAGTGGGGAGGGAGAAAGATAGACGGGAAAGAAGAGACGTGGCAAAATTGGAGCTGGTGACGTAGTTCCCATTTCATCCTTCCACTAAACACACCCACATTGTGCAATTATTCACCAGTCACCGATTCTTGGTGAAAGTTATGATTGGGCTGACTAAAGGCCCATACGTAGGCCCAATTATAGGAAAATTAGTCCAAGGTAAATATATTCGTTTATTGGAATAGTTTTAAGTCTTTATCCGGCCCACTGGTTTTCATTCAATACTACTAGCATTTTCCGAATGGTTATCGGGTCGGGTTGGGTCGGTTCGGGTCGGGTCGAGCTGAGTTGAGTTTAGTTTTGATATGTCTAATTATCTAATCATTATTAGTTCATTGTGTTCCGTATGATGGACGATAATTTCTCAGTAATTATTGCTATTTTGTTTTGGGTAAGAGTGATTATTGCTATATTATCATTAATATAATAGTACATGTTAACTTCAATGTATTTTATTTTGGTAAACATGTATTTTGTTTTCACTACTTTATGTTTCGTACGATGTATTGTGTGATTTGTGTCTTATACAAGTCACAATGCCTAACGTACACTCAATTTAAATTATCATTATTTCACGATGAAGCTAGTCAAGGCTTTACATTTTTACTATGCTTGTCAACGAGTTCTTAGCTTCTGTAAGACATTAGGAGCACGTTACGTGATCATGCAAAACCTATAAGCAACACCTTCAAGTCTTGAACATTTGAAAATACACCTATTTCATCGTTGTTGGCTCATTGGGGTAGATAAATAGTAACAATAACAATACGATAAATCGGGTTGAATGATAAGGGTGGCCCAAATTAAACGTATAAAAGCGTGCATGGCAATTGGCAAGTGTCAACCTGTGGGCCCGGGCATGGCATGCATGAAATAATTAGGCGTGAAGAAGGTAGTGATAATGAAGTTTTGCGTCAAACCTCTTTAAGGTATAACACAACACGTACTAGATATACATTGGGTGTCACAGGCTTGATGTGTCACAATCGTGTTCTACATTGTACAATGGGTTCCCTTTTTTCTCATTACAAAATAGCACTATGATCAATCTGCAACATAATCCACCAAAGAGAAAAAATCAATCTGCAGCATACTGTTCAGTCTGTTGTAATTATGTGCACCTTATAGCTTAAGTCTATAGATATTAATAAGTAACAGTCTAGCTAACATTAACTTAAGCTGATAACAACAAGACGTATAAAAGTGGAGCTTTTTTGATACAGTCTCTAAAGCTAGGTTTAGCCTGCATGAGCGGTCGACCCCGGCCCCAAACTCAAAGTTGCCTACATAACGTAATAATAATGTATGGGACCTCCGTATACAAGTGGGGAGAAAGAGTTTGGGTTGTTTGCAGGCCGGAGAAAGGAAAAAGTGCAAACTCCAAACGGAGGATTAGGGTTAGATTTAAAAGTGTTCGTTAAGACAACAACATCTTTAACCCCGCAAAGCTAGCTTAGTCAGTATTATTTCTGAGATGTCTTATCTAAGTAAAACGGAAAAAATCGTTGTCTACCATCTCAATACTTTACCAAAACTAGTATGCATCGCATAACGAACTTATCATATATATGCATATTTTTCACATAATATACACAGCATATACACATTATTAAATTATTCATCATAAATTGAATTTAAACTTACGATGATTTGAGACGTATCATGAATTAACCCGCAATGTCACTATCACTATTACACATGATGTTTCTACGATATTAATTAGTTTTTCTTAACAATAACTATTTAGGTAGTAGTGTAACTATATATATTACTCCGTATATTACATGAGTTTAGATTATACAAGACACACATTATATAATCTATGTATGTATACATATAAGACGTAATGTTTAGAGCCACCATATTGCGTCACATAAGATTTTTTCACATATCGTTCTCACATTTCTCCGCCTATAAGATTTTACCACATGTCATTAATTATATCGGTGCCACGTCATTTATTCTAATTTAATAATTAAGTTACGTCATATAAATTTCTAGATGACATACACTGATACAGACATCATATCCAAAATTTTAAAATGTTCATATCGTTTTTATCTACAACTAGTTTAACCCCCGTATCATGATCGGATAATGTAATTATAAATCCAATTTAATATAGATATGTAATGTCAATGATCATGTTAAAATTATAGGATTATATATATTTATCTTCGTATTATGATTAGTGTTTTTTTACCAATGGTAAATCAACTCATAATATAAATAAGTTGGATTTGTTTAAAAATTACTTTATGATAAATTTCATGTTTTATTAAATAGTAATATTTATGGGAAAGTTATAATTAATTCTTGGTAAGTGATGATTTAGTAATTTTCGGGATAATTCATAATTTTTGGTAAATTTTAATCAATATATGGGATAAGATTATATAAGATTCTAACTACCTAATTTGTATAAAGGAGGGCCCGATTGATTATTTTATTATTGAAATGACACGTGGCGCAAATTTTTGTGAAGAGATTGTCTCCACTTTATAC
The DNA here is from genome assembly GCA_934048045.1 of Polygonum aviculare. Classification (NCBI taxonomy): domain Eukaryota; kingdom Viridiplantae; phylum Streptophyta; class Magnoliopsida; order Caryophyllales; family Polygonaceae; genus Polygonum; species Polygonum aviculare. The sequence continues at coordinate 10,522,190 of OW204023.1, read as the reverse complement.
TATAGGTAGTATAGATTACATTATATTCACATATTTTACTTTAAGAAATTCAATATTTTCATATCATGTTAATTCATAAAATTAAACAATTAAATATATTACTTTACGACGTATTGTATGGTGATTTGATATTTTATTAACGTAATTTGATGGTAAATTTAAACATAGTATTTTTATTAGTTATAGATATTATTAGATATTATTTGTGTTATTATTCATACTATATAGCAATAATTAATATCACTATAATTATTTATTCATTTAAATTGATGTATATTGCCTAGTTATATTTAAATTATAAAATGTCTTAATATAACAAGTAATATAGATGATAAAGTGAGTAAATTAGATTAGAAAAGGATAGAGTGAATAATCTGGATTAGGAAGCAAATCGATCATAACGTAAATTATTTGCCTAAAATAGGAGATATTCACTATATTCTTTTTACTTTTGTGGACAAAACTAACATAACTATCTAGAAACTGAAGTTGGTGTTACAATTGCTTTCCCGAAATATAATAACAAAAATAGAATGACAGAGTAAAAGATTGGTATCTTTTGAATCTGAAAAAGAAAGGATAAATTATTACCCTATTCAAAAGATTATTGTAGTTAGAAAAATAGAACAAATTCAAAATATTTCATACAATTTTCATAACATTTGCTATTTGCTTCGTTGATTAACAATTAAGTGGAGAGAAGCATACATATATTCAAGTTTCATTTTCTAATTCAAAAGACTGTATAGTTAGAAATTTTGATAAGATTAAGTAGATCAAGACTACATAGTTGATTTTTCAATTTATTGTAACCTATTTTTAATTTTATGCATTAATGCAATTTAAAATCTAAATCTATTGAAATTTGGATTATCTCAACGGTTTTATTTAATTAGGAAAAATATATAAGGATGTATTATATTTTAATATATATCACATACCAACAAATTTGTTTTAAATATATTTAATTAATTGATTTTTTGTTCATAAATCACATCTAAGTGAAATAATCTATACTTCTGCTTAAAAATGAAAAGGATAATCTATATCCAAATGTACATTAAAATGTATCCATATTTTTTACACGATCTTTTCAATAAGTTTTTTTTAAATATGCTTTCATTTCTTTGTTCATGAAGTAAATTGTATATATAATCTAATCTTGAACTATATGTGTATATTAACAAATTATATTTGAATACTTTTAAGAGATAGGTAGAATTCAAATTGTGAGCTTGAGAAATTCTAAGCAACACAATTTTAATTAAATATACCTGCTCATGATTCATGACCGTTCACGGTTCATCAGTTTTGATTTATCAATAAATTATAATTTTATCAAATTTAAACTCTATTCAACTTTCATACAGGATGCGAGGTTTATACTAGTTATGTGACTTATGTCTAATATGAGATACATTATTGGGTTTGTTGGATGTACTATATTCTACGCTGGATCCAAATTCAAAATGCATAGTAAACTATCAATTGTTTGTTTAGTTAAATGTAGGAATTAAAATTTATAAGAAATTAATTCACGTGAACTTAATTCCCATGTTTTGGATTTCACAGGATTTGATAAAATATGTTTGATTACAATTAATTATTTATTGAATAAATTCCTACATTTTGTTTTGGATGAATTTGAATAACATGGGAATTTACTTAATATTACAACATCAACCATTATCCATTAAAAATAATAATGTAAATCAAGGGGCAAGGGAATAAATGATATTTTAAATTTAAATAAAAAATAATTATTTTAAATATATGGAGGAATTGAATCTTACTTACCCTCACCATGATAATTACAATTCCTTCATTGTGAAGAAAGTACAATTCATGAGAATTTTTCCCATGATTTTGAATTTTTTATGTTAAACAAATATAATCAAACACATGTTTTACAATCAATTCCTAGTGTTTTCTAAATTCCCATTATCTTGAAAGTTAACTAAACAAGCACAAGAATGTATGCACTATTTTCGATTTACTGTATACTCTTTATATTTTAAGATGCATTGTGATTTGTGATGGTATAACTTAAGAATGCATTTTTTTGTATTTTATGTAGCACTCTGAAGGTTTTAATGATACAACTAGTTTAATCCCCGTACCATATATAAACCCAATTTAATTAGATATGTAACGTCAATGATCACCTTCGTATTATGATTAGTGTCTTTTTATCAATAGTAAATCAACTCATAATATAAATAAGTTGGATTTGTTCAAAAATTACTTTACGATAAATATCATGTTTTATTAAATAATAATATTTATCTGAAGATTACAATGAATTCTTAGTAAGGGATAATTCATAAATTTTAAGATAATTAATAATTTTCAACAATTTTTACGGGATAAGATTATATGATATTCTAACTATCTACTTTATATAGAGGAGGGTCAAGCTGATTAATTTCATCAAGTCATATATATTTATCTTTCTATTGTAATTAATGTTTTTTTATATACGCAAGGATCCGGTTGATTATTTTATTAAAGATATGACACGTGGCGCAATTTTCTGTGAAGACTTTGTCTCCGCTTTATATTATATACGGTATAGATTTTTATAGTCACTCTCGCATAAAAATTTGTTACGTACCAGATCCGAACTCATTATTGCATATAGTGTTGAAGCATTGACCTAACTATTAGGCAGAGTAAAGTATCGTAACTATATATATATATAGGTTAAAATAATAATAATTAAAACGACACCCGTCAACTTTACGATAAATCATATTACCATTTTTTAGTAAAACAATTTGGTTGGTTGAAATTTGCTTGTACACTTCACATACATATAATATAAGTGAATATATCACTGAAATTCTATATACTAATATTTTCTAAGGATATAGTAATCTTATTTATATACTAAATTATAGGTTAAAATTAACACTTATTAACTCAAAATTAAACCATTGATCATAATTATCAAAATTGAATTCACATGTTTTGGTAATATAAGGTATATTTTATGATTTCATAATTTATCAAAACTAGCTAGGTGAACCCGTCGTGCCAAGCACGACAATGATTCATGCTTCACATTTTAAAATTATTTTTATTATAAATATGATATTAATAGGTGAAAACATATAATGAAAATTTTAGCATATGAAAATGTTACTTTTTTATAGAAAAAGATGATTATTATTTAGATTTATAATAGGACACGCATGAGATTCTAAAAGTATAAAACATATTCTAATTATAATATATACAATTTATTAAATAAAATTTACTTACTTTTTCATCCTTCAAAATTTGTCTTTAATTGTTAATATATCATTATCCCCATTATCACAATTTTGAGACATTAAAAGTCAATATAATAGAAAATGAGATGTTTTAATTGCTTATTTTGGTTTGATCTTAATTTTTATTGTTATACTATAAGTTGTTGGTATGAGATATAATTACTATGAATTGTTATCGAATTAAAAATATTAAATATAATATCAAAATTTAGAAATATAAAATGCACAAACATGATTCTAATGACTTTATATATTAAAATAATTAAAATATATTAATCAAAAATTAATTTATTATGAAATATATAAGCTAAGTTATTATGAAAATGATAATATATAACTCAAGTAAAATATAATAAATATAATTTGATTTAATATTAAATATAAGAATGTTAACTAATTATAAAAAAGGGCTTCTATTTTTAAATCATTTTAAATTCAAAACTTTTAAATAACTTCTTACATAAAGAGATTAAAAAGATAACGAATATATCGAAAAGGATAGAATATCTTATCAAAAAATATCTTTTACATAAATTGATAATAAAGAATGTAATTAGATTATTAGAAAAAAAGAAAAAAATTATTTTTTTAATTATGAGAGATAAAAGATAAGTTATTAGAAACATGATAATATATATATTTTTTAAGTAAAAGATAATAAATATAAATTGAATTAGAATCAAAGATAAAAGTAATAATTTATTTAGAAAAAGGTGCTTCCATTTTTAAAATTATTTTTAAAATTCGAATTTTGTTATATTACTTTTTACATAAATAAATTAAAATGGTAATTGAAAAGATAAGTTAATTAATATATATCTTTTATAGAAAGGAAATTTTAAAGATAGAATGATAGATAATATTGCTTTACAGATAGATATTGGATGAGTAAGAAAAAACACAAAATTAAAGATTAGAGAATTAGATAATTGGATAATTAAAGAAATTTTAAAGATAAATATTTTGCTTTTAAAGATAGATATTAAATGGGTAAGAAAAAAGATAAAGTTAAAGATTAGATAATTAAGAAAAATAAAACATAAAAAATGGTTAATAAAGTGGGGTCAGAATTAACGTGGATGTTCGAAATTCCCTGACTTTAATATATAGTATAGAAGATTAAATTCATAATTAAAGGTACATTCTAAAAACTTATATGATATTTAATAATCAAGCGTAAAAACTTATCCGATGGAGTACAATGTACCTTTAATTTATTCCGCAAATGGAGTATTTCCAACGACTAATAATATACTACTGTATTACCAAAAACTTATATGATACACTTGATTCATACTCCACGTAAAGATATGAAAATTTTCACTTATAGGTATAATTGTTTTTGAAAAGATATATATGAAATATTGTGTAGGCGCGGGAACTTCATTTATGCTTACACTTCTAGTGTTGGTGATGCACTTTTTCAATTTAAGAGTGTACTTTTTCAACCTAACAGTTAGGGTTGGGCAAAAAAAAAAACATAACCGTTAAACCGGTATCCGAAAGCTTTTTCCGGTTAATCGTGACGAGAAAAAAACGGAAAACCGGTTATGGTTAACCGACCAGTTTTTTAAACAGTTTAACGGTCCGGTAATGGTTAATCATATTTTTTCAACCGGTTAACGGATAACCGATTAATAAAATATTAATACATATTTTTGGAAAGAAAAATAGTATAAATAAGCTAATTTGATAGCATTAGGCTTTTTACATAAGAGATTTATTCTATAATTCAAATACAATTAATTACAACTGCTTAATACTAATATCTTCCAAAATAGTTAGTGTCTTAAATGAATAACTAGTTACTCCCTCCGTCCCGGGGAGTTTGTCCGCCTTTCCTAATCGGGCGTCCCGGGAAGTTTGTCCATATCTATTTCCTTTCCATTTATATCACACAACTTTTACACTTTTACCCTTACAACAATCAACAATTACAAACACTTTTACCTTTTTCATCAATCATTTTATACTCATTTCTCTCACTTCAATTCCTAAAATTACCTTAAATCAATTTTAAAAAAATGTTTATTTCAAAGATTCAATCTCAATTACACAAATTTTAAGTATGAATATTTTTATTTTTTTTGTACAAAATAAGATCACTCAAGGCCAAAAAAAAAACTAAACCCAACTTATTCATATTAATCCCTCTTAATTTTGCCCAACATTAGCCAAAAAATGGCCTGCTCCTTATATCCATGCCCCACACTCATCTTCTTTGCCTTGTGTTGGACGAGAACAGCGTCGTTCATGGGAGACGACGCGTCTCTGTGTGTTTGGGCTGGCTTGATTTTGGGCTGCCATGGAAAAGGCATGAGCGATCCACATATATAATGTGGCCCTTGTGTTGTAACCCTACTTCATCCTCCCATTTGCGCCGTTTTGTCTGAGCTCTCTCCTTTTCGCTCCCAATCAAAAACCCTAACTCCATCGCCACACTCATCTTCTTTGCCTTCTCTGAGCTTTCTTCGCTCATCCGCCTCTCCTCCCTTACTCCATAGCCATTGCTTGTCTCCTTGAATTGATTTTTACTGGCTTCCATGTCCTCATATTCAACTCGAACACCCGATTCTTATGAATCCCCCCATCCTTCACTCGATGGGCTTTGGGAGGAGGCTTCGTCAGAGTTTGGGCAGTGCGATTGGGGCTCCGATTGCAAAGGCGTCCACTCTTACAACCATAACCACAGATCGGACCCTTCGATGAGCAACTACAACGAGGAGGAGGCGGTGGCGAGGAAGGTGGAGGAGCCGGCGGTGGATTCCAAGGAGGAGGCGAATGTTGAGGGCTCCGAGGGCGAAGTCGTCCCAGATTCATATGAATCTGAGTAGCTAAGTCCCCTTTCACCTTGGCTCCGATTGCATTTTGAGTGATTTATCCCCTGTCTTCACTTGCATGTTGAATTTGTTTGCTCTTCTTCACTTGCATGTTGATTCCGATAACCCTATGTTCCTGTAATCGTCTCCAATTGCTTTGATCTGTGTTTGTGTTGTTTGAGATCCACGCTCAAGCCGGGTACCATCTTGTGGTGGCAACCCATTGTCGGATCTGAGAGCTTACATGTTTTTTTTTGTGTTTGGGTTGACTTGTTATTGAAACCTGATGGTTGATGTCTGAGATCTCTTGCGTTTGTTGTGATTGCATGTCAGTTGTGTGATGAATTATTGTGTGCTGTTGTTATTTGTTTGAGATCCTGGATAGACATTGGTCCCATGTATGCTTCATGCTTGATTATTGGACTTCGTCCCTTTTGTTGTTGTTCAATATGCATGTGTGATTTTGCTACTCTTGCCCTTCTGGATTGAATCTGCATGATGTCAGGGATTGGTACATATTGTCTAGGCTTAGTATTTGCTTCTGTATTGGTTCCTGTTTGTCTCATTACTTCATGGTTGTTGTGTTTGCAATGCTTCAGTTATGCTGTGTTCCATGTGTATTTATTTCCAACTTCAAAGTTTGTAATGCTCCTTACTTCAAGCTTGTTCAGTTATGTCTATATCATGCCTATGTGTGCTTCTGTTATGTGTATATCATGCCTATGTGTGCTTCAGTTATGTGTATATCATGCTTCTTAATTTTGACTATATCATGCTTCTTAATTTTCTGTATTTTTCATGATTCCATGCGTCTATGATCACTATATCATGCCTATGTGTGTTTGAGTTCTGTGTATACCATGCTTTTGTGATCACTATATCATGCCTATTTATTGTATTTTTTCCTAACTCTATGCTTCTGTTTTGTGTATTGAAAATGCTTTGATGCTTCTGTGATCACTATATCATGACTATGTGTGCTTAAGTTCTATGTATATCATGCTTCTGTGATGAGTATATCATGCCTATTTATTGTATTTTTCCATAACTCTATGCTTCTGTTATGTGTATATCATGCCTTTTTTCTGTATTGAAAATGCTTTGATGCTTCTGTGATCACTATATCATGCCTATGTGTGCTTGAGTTCTATGTATATCATGCTTTTGTGATGAGTATATCATGCCTATTTATTGTATTTTTCCCTAACTCTGTGCTTCTATTATGTGTATATCATGCTTTTTTTCTTAATTTTTCATGCTTCTATGCTTATGTTATGACTATATCACGCCTTTTTTCTGTATTTTTCATGCTTTCATGCTTCTGTGATCACTATATCATGCCTATTTATTGTATTTTTCCCTAAGTCTGTGCTTTTGTTATGTGTATATCATGCCTACTTTCTTAATTTTCCATGCTTCTATGCTTCTGTTATGTGTATATCATGCCTTTTTTCTGTACTTTTCATGCTTCCATGCTTCTGTGATCACTATATCATGCATATTTATTGTATTTTTCCCTAAATCTGTGCTTCTATTATGTGTATATCATGCCTATTTTCTTAATTTTTCATGCTTCTATGCTTATGTTATGACTATATCATGCCTTTTTTTCTGTATTTTTCATGCTTCCATGCTTCTGTGATCACTATATCATGCCTATTTATTGTATTTTTCCCTAAGTCTGTGCTTCTGTTATGTGTATATCATGCTTATTTTCTTAATTTTCCATGCTTCTATGCTTCTGTTATGTGTATATCATGCCTTTTTTCTATACTTTTCAAGCTTCCATGCTTCTGTGATCACTATATCATGCATATTTATTGTATTTTTCCCTGAATCTGTGCTTCTGTTATGTGTATATCATGCTTGTTTTCTTAATTTTTCATGTTGTTATGCTTCTGTTATGACTATATCATGCCTATTTTCTGTATTTTCCATGCTTCCATGCTTCTGTATTGTTGAGTGCATGTTCCATGTCTTCTGTATTGTTGTTCCATGCTCAATTTCTTACACTTCCTTTGTTTGAATGCTGTCCGTTTTTCTTCTTGTGTTGCATACATGAATGTCATGCTTTTTTTGTTTTCAAAATTTTCTTTTTTACCAATGATGATGCCAGCAAACCTGAGGGGCAATGCCTCTACATTCCCACCACTGTGGCATACACAAGGAAGCCAGCCTGTTATCTAGGCTATGACACGCCAGTGTATGTCATGGTGATGTGGGTGGGTTGCCCCAATGATGGAGTGGAGACACCTGAGGTTTTTTTTCCATTTCTTTTTTTTTTATCAATGATGATACAAAACTGAGATGTATTTCCTCTACATTCCCACTTGAACTTGATATGCAATTGGAAGCCAGTCTATGTAGACTCTGGCATGCCATTACACATGAAGTTTAAGTGGGTGGATTACATCAATGAAGGATTGGGGATATCTGAGATTACTTTTCCTATTTATTTTCCAACTTTTGCATAAACTAAAATGCACTTTATATGATTTCATTCATGTAATTCATTCATACCCAAAAGCTTGCATACATTCCATTACTTTACTTATACTTTCATACTTACAAAAATACTTACATAGTTTCTGCTTTCCAAAAATTTCTTCTACTTCTTTCTGCTTTCAAAAAATTCTTCTACTTGTTTCTGCTTTCAAAAAATTCTTCTACTTGTAAGAGGCATGGCACATAGTCCATTACACAAAGCCATACATGTCTTCAAAAGCTTGATCTATCTCCTGAGTGAATGCTGCATTGTTGTCTTCTGTATCCTGATCTGGTTCACTTGTTTGCATTGTTGGTTCTTCAGTTGCTTGCATTGTTGGTCCATGCACTATCTGCCATGCCTCTTGAACAGCCCACATAGGGGCTTCAACCTGGATTGGTAGTGTACCTAGGAGCTCTAGTCTATTCTTGTTTACATGTGGCAAGTCATAATCATTTGACCCTTTGCACTTTAGAACTTCATTCATAACATATTGCATAGATATCCACACATTGGCCAGTGTCTTAGGATCCAATTCATAAAATGCTTCATTCACTGCTTCCATCATTGCATCAACATCCTTTGGCATCTTCTTGTGCATCAATGATTGAATACTTCTAAAAAATCCTAAGTCTAATATGTTGAGGTCTGGACTGTTTGGTGGTTGTTGTGTTAGAATTAAAGTGAATCCATCTTGTTGATATACTTGTTGCCACTCTGGATCTTCTTGTGCTATGTGTGCTTTTGCATTGTCTTGTTGAATGAATATGACTTGATGAGCTCCTGCTTGTGTGGGCCACTTGGCCTTGATTGCTGGAACAATTTGATTTATGAGCATGGCTCTGGTCACTTTCTGATTGACTGATTCAATAAGTTTTGTAATCATTGTCCCCTTTGCTCTGTTCTTTGATTTCCTCTTTGCTGGCTCTTGATATGTGAATGGAAAAATCCCTATTTTACCATCAAATGTGCATTGCCCCTGTGCATCATACCTTGGTCTTGCAACTGCTGCTGTAAACATGACTTTGGGGATGAATTTGCTAGAACTAGCTGCTCTGTGTTGTCCCCTCTCTTCTTGTGCTAGATAACATCTTTGAGACTTCTTGCTTAGTTGGAACCATTTTTCATCAATGTGAACAAAGTCATACATTGCATAATATTTCCTCTTTGTCTCTGGTGTGCCACCTTCTAGCAGGCTCAGTATCCACTGCAACCTTGTTGTTTTGTTGGCTTCTTTTAAACCTGGCTTTAGTGCATTTGTGTGAGGTCTGATCTGTCCTCTCTTGATAAGTCTGTGTGCTGTACTCTTTGATATCCCCAGCTTTCCTGCTAAATCCCTTATGCATGTCATGTCTCCCATGCTTATTGCTGAGATTGCTGCTTGATTCACCTCTTGCCTCTGGCCCCCACACTTGTGATAGTTGTTGCTGACATTTGGTCTCTGGTTTGCATCAATTTGAGCTTTGACTTTATTCCATATCCTTGATGCTGTCCTTGGTGAAATGCCAAATTCTGATGCAACCCCTGTCATTTGACTCCTGTATAGCTCACCTGATGCTGTGTGTATTTGCAGAAGCCTCAAGAGAACATGGAATCTCTTCTCATTGCTGAGCTTTGACTTTGATGGCTGCTGATGAGAATGTGCTGGCGTCTGATTCCCTTCTTCTGTTGTGTGTTGCCCTGCCACCTCTTCTGTGTCAAGTGCTGGCTCATTTAAATCAAAGGGGAAAGGTGGGTGCTGTGGTGGGGCTTCACCTTTAGGAAAAGGCAAGTCATTAACTCCCACTCCTGAAGCCATTAGAGCAAAGCAATGAAGTAGAGAAGAGTTTAAAACAGAGCATTTAGTGCAGACTGGCATTCGTGTGGTTTTTGTGTGTATTTATAGCAGATCTGTACTTGTGTAAAAGTTGAACTTTGTAATGGATTTTGCATGTCATGTCAGCAATCCATGTGAAACTGAATAATGTAATTTTATTGGTTTCTTGACTTTTTCCTAGTTTTTGATTGGTTTGAATTTGTAGTACACAGATTTTCCCACCTACTTTCAATTGAATACAGCTGTTTACATTTTGCAATGATGAAAAACTGTAGCAGATTTGAGTTGCCTTAATCCAAGTGCAAACTTCTTTTTTGGACAAACTCCCTGGGACAGAGGGAGTATAACTTATTAACTTATAAGTTGCAGTTGCACATTTGCACCACTTAATTTGTTGATATTCTATTTTTCTTTTTTCGAGAAGGTTGATAAGCCTAAAATTCTATCTTTGTTTTGGTTAGCCTAAAATTCTATCTTTAAACCTAGCTAGCTAGAATATCTTGCTTTGCAATCGCACAGAAGCACGACCCTCATAAACAGCGCATCCACTCACCATGTTCGATCGATCCAATCCGTACCAATTGACTACGTGTTTTGATTATATATTTGATATTTATCGGTCAAAATGCATGTATTTAAAATGAATAATTTCACTTTCAAACAATGGTTAACCGATTAACCGTAACGGGTTTCATGGTTAACCGATATCGGTTAACCTCCACTTAACGATTCGGTAATGGTTATCATAATTTAGTAACCGAATATCCGGTTAAACGAACTTCCGGTTTCCCGTCTGTGCCCACCCCTACTAACAGTGTACTTTCTTGCATAGGTGCCTATCACGTGGGAGAATACTCGATTTCTTTTTGCACTTTACTTTTTCATGGTGGACCTTTTAATTTATTAGCGTACTTTTTCAAGTTTACAATGCACTGTCTAAAATTTAAGTTTTATAGTAAAATGTTCTACACCCCTTTAATTCGGATCTTTTAAAAATGCAGATCTGAACCGCACATTTCTCGCATCATACGGCTAAGATAGTGGCTCATTTTAGGGCCTATAAAAGTCACGTGATCTCAAGTCCATAACTTACAAGGTAAATGTACTAAAGTTTTTGTTTTGTGTATTACAAACCGTGCGAAAATAGGAAATGGTTACCGTTTTTTGTTGGTTTAAGGATATGACCATAGGTCATGGAAAAGTTATGTCTATCGCAAAGTAAAAAAGATGAAATCTATATGGCTTTATTCTCACTCAAAAATTACCTAATGACTCTATTTGTAAAACAATCGTGCTCACTAGACATAATACTGATTTGAGATCTATCTTGGAAAGTTGTTCATTTTCACTCATCGAAGTATATCTTTTTTTTAAAATGGGGCGAATTTGCCAAAATTATTTTACGTAATATTAATGTTCTAAAAAATTCTAGACGGCTTTTAGATGTTAGGCGAGCCAGATCGATACCTACACACCGCCTAGCCGGTTAAAAGACTAGGCGGTAGGGGATCGTCTAACACCTAAACGACACCTAGAAGGAATTTTTAAAACATTGTCTTAGATAATGCACAATCTCCTTCCAAAACAAAAAATGATACTCAATGTACAATCATCTTGGTTGTGATTTTGTTAGGCTTTGACAATAGTCTCTAATTTCATGAAACTCCGGCGATACTTTACATAAACAAATTAACAAAACTACACTAACAATGTATGTACTCATTTTCTTTTTTGAAAAGGTCTCTAATTTTTTTTGAAAAGATAATGATTCAGGGATCGCCCTTTATGAGGTGTGCTCTAGTGCATCATTTCGAATGAGAACGAGAAGTTCTAAAAATGTCGAAATAGTAGTGCTTGAGTGACTATGATCTATTTTTGCAATATGATCGGGAATAATGTTACATCACCTATTCACATGAGAAATCTTAACAATTTTGGGAATGAAGGACGAGATGATTATGTTAGATCTTAGCATTTCTATTTCCTAAAGACATCGCCCTATATTTTTAAGAGCTTTGATTATTGTTAGGTTGTCGCCTTTTATCTTGATTTTCTTTATTTTGAGTTGGGTCTCTTGCTAGTTTTAAAGTACAATAGATATCTTAAAATAAAATAAAATAAACAAATTAATATGATTTTCTTAAACTATAAGCATCATATTAGGAGGGGGGAAAGATAGCAATTTAGAAAATTCCTTCGATTAACATAAAAAAAAACACTTGTACCTACCAACCAATCATTGCGTGACAACGTGGTTTGCATCACCCTCTGTTTTTGCTTGCTCCTGTTCTCCCGCTTCCTCCTCCCCAAAACAGCTTTTATATCTCCCAAATCCCAACTCGAAGCCCAAATCGTTCGATTTTTCGAGCACTGCAAACAATTAATTTCCACTTTAATCACCCATTAATCATAGTTTATGCGTTACCCCCTTTCTTCCTCCTCTGGCATTAAGCAGAGTACACCGTTCAGTTCTCTGCCTTTACAACCAGCGTTTGCTTTCCCTCCTTTCCGATTGTTCAAGCTGTCACACTTTCCTTTTCAGCTTTTCCTCTTTTTCCTGTTTAACTTTTTCTGATTCTTTTTTTTGCCCCCTTTTTTGAATTTCTGAAACATGGATTTTTCTGAGGTTGTCTCATAAACGAGGGAATTTTGACAGTGAGGCGACTCTCCGTTGCCCTCTTTGTCTGCTTCCGCCTTCCTATTCGCAATTATTTTGCTTTTTTTTTTTCTACATTCTTCAAGTTTGTCTCTTTTTATTCAGATGGTCCCTTCTTCATCTCCCCCCTTTCTCTCTCGTTCTTCTTATCTCCATAGCTCATATTTGACGGATTTCTGTGGAGTTTCCCCAAGAGCTTGTGTATGATTTCCTCTGTTTTTAGAAGATCTCTTATCGAGTTCTCGATTATAAGCAAAACGGGTAAGTTGCTATTGTCTCCATCTTCAAACTCATCGTTTTCACTTGACCCGTTTGTAGACTCAAATCGTAACAAATGGCTTTTCTTTGATTTGAGTAGGCGCACAAGGTGTTCGATAAAAGGCCTGAAAGAGAAGTTCAAGGGCCTGGCAAAGACTTCGGAGGGATAAACACTGGATTTGGACTAGTGGGTGTCAAGATGAGAGACTTCCCATCTTGTTTTGGCGAAAATGCAGTTCAAATATCCGACTCCTCTTCCTCAAATGGCACCAAAACTGCTCAAAACCTGGTCACCTGTATCTACCAGTGCAGATTAAGGGGCCGATCTTGTCTCATCACAATTGCCTGGAACAAGAGTTTGATGGGTCAAGGTCTAAGCATTGCAATTGATGATTACAACAGCCACTCTCTTTGCAGGGCTGAGATCAAATGGCTCTTCTCCAAGCGAAGAGGCTCCAAGACCATACAAGTGGACGATTCCAGAAGCTTCTCTATGTATTGGGACCTTTCCTCTGCTAAGTTCGGGTCTGGGCCGGAGCCGTTTGAGGGTTTCTACCTGGCCATTGTGTTTGATAGGCAAATCATACTTCTTTTGGGCGACATGAGGAAGGAAGCCTTGAGGAAAACGAATGCGGCTCCGATTCCGAATGGGGCGGTTTTCGTATCTAAGAGAGAGCATGTCTATGGCAAGAAGGCTTTCTTGACTAAAGTCCAGTTTTGTGACAATGGAAGAGTGCATGATCTCATGGTGGAGTGTGACACAATCAGCAGCAATGACCCTTCCCTAGTCATCAAGGTGGATCGAAAGAGTGCGATGCAGGTGAAACGCCTGAAGTGGAAGTTTCGCGGTAATCAGACCATCTTGATTGATGGGATTCCGGTTGAGGTTTTCTGGGATGTACATAATTGGTTGTTCAGCTCATCTTCTGTTGGGAGTGCTGTGTTTATGTTCAAGACTTGTCTTTCAGCTGACAAATCGTGCTACAGCCAGCCGCTCGCTGACCCGAACACATTGCAATGGTCTCGTTCTCTCAAAATTAGAGACTCCCAATCGGATAAACTCGGCTTCTCCTTGATTTTGCATGCTTGGAAGCAGGAGTAGCAAGGCTTGAGGGTAAAACTTTGTTGAGTGCTAACAGAACATAATTAGTCTATACTAAAGTTTCTAAGTTATTGGCTTCTTTTTTCTGCCTAAGTTCTTTCTTATCCTCTTATTGCCATGTAAGAGCAGAACTTTGATTAGGTCGTTGAGGCCATTGTTTACTTGCTTCTTTTCTGATTATATCATATGAGAAGGATCAGAGTTTGTGGATGGAAATTAGTCTGTTCATCATTTCTAGCTTCAATATTCTGATTTATTGGCATATCAAACATTTTTCATTTGTGATCTAAAGGAAGTAGAGCAACTCTGCAATTTTGGATTTCTTAGTTGCAGAAAGTAGAAGAAATTTTGGAGTATAAAGTCAAGTTTGGTAAAATTTTCCATTACTATTGCTTTTATGTAGCTGTGGCTGAATTTACTTGTGTTAATTGTCTGCCTTGTTCTGCTACAGCTACAACAAAAGAAGGATCGTAGCACTTTTGTTCTTGCTTTTATGTTGGACTGTCTGATGAAGAGCAACACTAGGATGACACTATGAAACTCTACAATGCTGGATTTTACATGTCCAGGTAATGCTGTATCTTTCTAAACCAACAAACAGTAGAATTTATGAGGATCTTTAATTTCAATACAGAAGCATAATTAAGACAATGTTGCTTACTGAAAAAGGAAAAATCTTAGACAATGTTGAAGTCATCCTTGTGCTGTCTGTTTTAGTCAATCATTCTAATCTCTCAGTGATCCATGAATAATTATGTCTCACCACCCATTTGTCTTTTTTTTTTCCACCTCTTTTAGCCCATAATTACATACCATTAGTCTTTGAGTAATATGAAGGTGTAGTCATTATACCTAAATAAAAAAACAGACATTTACCATTCTTAACTTGCTCTTTTGAATGTGTGTTATTTCAGGCCTTTGGCCACCCAACTTCAAAATGATCATGAAAAATTTATACTCATGGTTAAATGTCCTATGTACATAACATTCAAGGGGTTCGTTCCGACCTGATGAAACATATCACAAATTAGCAATTCTTATTTGTTCTTCTTCAATTCTTACACATTTACATATGTATGGCGTCGCTGTTTCGAAATACAGTACCTAATTGAGAAGCTGTTGTATTGTTACCGGATCAACACGACCCAATTGCCAAAAGGCAGATTGAATTCTAGAACGATTGCTCCTTTAGATGGTGTTCTTAAAACAGAATTCAAGTTCATATGCACTACCCACAATCTAAACTTGCTTTGTTTTCAACCCCTTGTATGTTTCAAGCCAATTCAAGGGAAGTTCATTAGGATTCTTCATTCATGGAAATGTAGTACCAGAATCTGATGTTTTCAAGATTATTGGATTTTGCACACGAGAGATTTTATTTGGATATTCTTATAGTCCAAGTGTGGTCCATAAAACACTTCAATTGCGTAAATGTACGTATCCATAAAAATTTTGTGGTGAAAAACAATTCTACTAAGAAGGGTTTGAAAGGCTTGGTTCAATTGGGAGTTGGACCATGTTGTCATTTTTTGCAGTCAAACTAGAAGATTTTTATGTATAAAAATTGACAGTTTGTGCAGTAACAAGCTCAGATTTGATTCTGATTCCATTCATCTCTCTATCTCTCTCAAGTCCTTTATAAGATAGGCATGCCCCAAGAAGCCAATGGTTCTTACAAGACTGAAACACGCAGAGAGCTACACCACTTGGTTTCTACTAAAAGTTCGTTTGTTTGTTTTAAAAAATGTACATGCATGTTGCATTTAAATATTTAACAGACCATTCTACTTAGGATTGGAAATGGTGTTGCTCACCATTCTTATAAGTTGATTTTACCTTTAGCCCATGTTTGTAAGTTGTAGCTAATAGTTTTCAACTTTATCTTTAGTCTGGTTGAGATTTATCAACACTTTTGTTCCATGAAAAAAAAGTATGATAACTCTTCACAAATCAAGAATATAAAGGGTGACAACAACAACCAAAAGAATATATAAGCTGAATGCATATAGGAGTTGGTTTGGGCATACTATTTTTGTCATGGGGTTTAATAAAGAAAGGCTAAATACATGAGTTGCTAAAACTCAACCCGACCCAAAAAATCGATCCGAACCGATAAAAAAATCTTAGGATTTCAACCTGACAAAAAATGCTTTGATGGGGTAGATGAATGGTAAACAATACTTTGCATCGACTAAGCATAGGCAAAATCAATGATCCTATTCTCCTAACCGGAAAAATGCCCCATTTGGCCTTCTTCATGTGCCCTAGTCTTTTAGCTTCCACTTCGTCGTCGTTTTAATTTGTACCCCTTGGCCTTTGTACTCACTTCTTTGTTGTTGTTTGCTCTTAACTGGTTTGTCCAACTACCGCTATATTGTTCTGTGAATCTAGTAGGCTTGTGTGGTACATGGAATAAAAAACTTACCATTGAGAATGACTCAAGCGGTAATTATTGACGATCTACATAATTTGACCAAAAACAATAAAAATTGACGGTCTACATAAGATTAGTAAGGGCTTCGAATGATTGTGGACATGAACAACAACGGTCAACAATTGTGTAAATAATACTAATCTAAATGAAACGGTCTTATCTCAGGCTGAATGGATGTACACTAACCAAACTCAACCCAACTTTTGAAATGTGTAAACCAATGGTAAGAACCACATTGCCACATCTTCACAATGTTGGCCGGCCACAATCAAATTCTTTTATTTGAATAAGAAAGTCATATGAATTGTTTAATACTTTACCTAGTGTAATTAACATCATAGCATGTATTCATTAGAGAAATTGATAAGAAAAATATTATATTTAAAAATTTTACTTATTTGAACGAAAACAAAAACTTGATTAAAATATTTATGTATATGATCCAAGGTTTAAACTCTCAAAATAAATATATAACTAGTCGAAGACTCCTGCCATGTACGGGTAACGATTATGTATACTTATGTGTGTTATTTTGACTTTAAAAGAAACCATGAAAACATAATATATTAACACTATTTATATATAAGATACTTATCAACCAAATAGTTCATATCGAATATCTTATGTTGGATGGTAGCAAAAGGAACAAACTTGAATCCACATTAAGTAATCATGATATCATCTATTGGTGTAATGATACTGAGAAAGTTAAACTTCATCACATATTCATGATGAGAATATCGGTAAGAAGCCTTGTTTTTATGATGTTGAAGTTTCGCACAATACAAATCTATTTTTCATGCACTACATCTGAAAATTTTTTATATAAGATTTTTGGGTATTTTTGCCTCAATTGTTTCATTTTGGATTGCATTTAAATATTTAATAGACTAATTTATTTAGGTTTGGAAATGGTGTTGCTTACATTCTTATAGGCTTTTTTTTACCTCTAGCTCACGTTTGTAAGTTGTAACATATGGTTTTGATCTTTTACCATTAGTCTGGTTGCGATTTACTACCAAACACAACTGTGTGCAGTGCCACGGAAAAAATGTATGATAACTTCTCACTATCAAGAAAATAAAAGTTGGGTCAGCTAAGGATGTTAGAAAATTTATACCGCCAACTTGGCCTTGTTGAACAACATAAAGGTTTTTTTTCAATAATATCCTTATCAACTTTTTTCTTTTTTGTGTAAAACTCCATCTCAAGACTAATTAATAGTACATTAATCAACCCGAGAGGTATTTTTGGAAGCTCAACATTAGAAACGCTGCCTCTATACTCCTTAAGCATTTGAAATTGTGGATTGCCTCAGTTTCTCTTTTCTTCCTCACCATGTAAGATACCTTATCAAATGACATTATCCTCGAAATAGGCTTGATTTCTTCATTAGACATGAATACATAACATGTTTCTTTGCCCTCAAAAACAAACAACAAGCAACAAACTAAATCTTACATCTCTAACAAAGACATCCTTAAACGAATAATCAACTACACTAAATACGTCATTTCGAATCATTTCTTTGTCCTTAAAATCTAAATTTAAATCTCTGCAAAATGGAAGATCTACACTCGAGGCCGGTTTAACTTGAAAAAGAGATAATTAAATGATTTTTTAGCAAAAGTTAATAAGAAACTAATATTGATTACCAATTTTTTTGGAATATTTTTTCCCTCATGGTCTGAATAAATAATGACCTACAAAGCCTCAACAGTTTTTACAAATGTGTTGAGACATAATTTGTCAAGTTGAGCATCCTCAAATTTTGGTTGTTGTAATTGTTGAAGATGACCATCAATAATGATCAATGCAAATGCATTATTGGCCATTCTTGATGATGAAAAAATCTATTGAGATTAGAAGGGAGACATTTCAACAAAACGAATCAATAAATATGCCTCAAAATTAAGGGAAGAAATGCAAAAACCACTCAAATTCCTAAACCCTCAAAATTCTTCATATGCCCCAAGCATGCACCTCTCTAGATTAGATTTCTAAAACATTTAAATTCTTCCTATGCGCCAAGTATGTACATCTACATCATAGACTTAATAACATGACTAGCATCATAAAGTCCTCCAACTGTAAGTAACTTTTCATGAAGCCCTCCTTCTGTAGAGCAAAATTAGCAATGAAACATAATCCCAACACTAATTGTAAGTATGTAAATAAAATATCACTGATAGTAAAGCCAAGCACATTAATACCAACGGTAAGAAGATGAAACCAATTTCACTTATTCACCATCCTCTCCGTGTACATAGAAGAAAGAAGAGTTTACAAGTATTTTTTTATATAAAATAGTCAAACGGACCAGCACAAATTTTTAAGTTTTTAATAAAATATGGATCGGTCTCAATCCGATTTTGGCCACCCCCTACTTTACTTCAGACTACTAATCTAGTTACTTACCATAAAATATGTATGAGCTATAGTGGATATTTATCATTATCATACTTTATGAAAAGACTCCTATTTTGAAATAGACCAAAATAAAGAGATCTTGCTTGCATTGATATATGACATCAGTAAACCAATGCTCGAAGCCACATAAGTTACAAAACACAAGAGCCATAAAAGTGCAAATTCATAGGTTTCGTGTCATTTTTGATATATGATCTTGCTTGCATTCATAAGGTTAATCTACATTTAAAATTGCATGCTTATTGAAATGCCATCTAGATCATGTGTATATAGGCAATCAAGACCCTAACGCATGATTAACTGTACTCATAAATAGCATTAACAATGTTGCACATTCTCATACCATCTTCATCGCCATTAATTTCTATAATTACAACATCATACAATGTACAAGACCACTCATGTCCCTTGAAAAAATCAATCAGGGGCTGCCTACATACAAGCTGCCCCATCGAGGTTATAAGATAGGCTCCAATATGCATAACTCCAAGTGAATCATTGATACAATCAATGCAATGACCACATAGAGTGACAATACTCCATCCGGATAAGGAAATCTTCCGACACATTGTGTGTCCACCTTCAATGATATGCCACACCTCCTAGATAAATGACTTATCCTTCAACCATTCAAAACGTGTCGACTTTGGGCGTGCCTCCCATTCTTTCTTATTGGAGTGGAACATCCGAAAAAACAAATTACCACGAGCTGTTACATAGATGCAGTTGCCGAGCACCAAGTAAGACTTTATGCAACAAATATCAATTGTTAGTTGTGGGATTCTTTTTGACCAAAAATAATAATTGTGAGATTATTTCTTATGCCTAGCTACTAGTATCAAGGTTGAAAACCTCATGGGAAAACAACGAACCACAATAGAGGTGAACATAAAGGGGAGGATTTGAGGGATAAAAGGTACATCCTAACAATTGTTAAAGGTCCAATCATTGCTCTCCTTGAGATCCAAGCAAAATATCTCAAAGTCACACATTTTGAATGGCTCCAATATGCGTACCACCAAGTGAACCATTGCTATAATCATTTTTTATTGCAATGACCACATAGAGTGACAATTCTCCATCCGGAGAAGACAATCTTCCAACACATCTTGTGTGTCCACCTTCAATAATATTCCACACCTACTTGATAAAGGACTTATCCTTTAACCATTCAGAACGTTTCGACTTTGGGCGTGCCTCCCATTCTTTTTTATTGGAGTGGAACATGTGAAAGTCAAACTACCACAAGTTGTTGGATAGATGCGGCTGTCGAGCACCAAGTAAGACGTTATGCAACAAATATCAATTGATGATTGTGGGATTATTTCTAACCAAAAAATAATAATTGTGGGATTATTTCTTTTGTCCAGCTATTAGTATTAAGGTTGAAAACCTCGTGGGAAAACAACCACCCACAATAGAGGTGATCATAAAGGGGAGGAGCAGAGTCAATCACATGAATTTGGTCATTAATCTCCTTAACTACAGGCCATAATCTGGGCTTTCCACATATTGGCTTCATAGTGAGATGGAGTAGCATTGTCAACCAAAGATAAGCCATAGGTGAAACATGATGTGCCCTTGAATTTGTGTGCACATGCACCATGTCGGAAAGATGTGCAACCATATTTACTCTTGGCCTTGTAACTCCTGCGATGCTCCACCAATCATGTATGCACTTGACCTCTAGTTAAACAAACCTGCAAAGGTCGGACGATTCTCCTCGAGCAAGTCAAGAGTGGTGATTCGATCGATAAACTATATATCAGTCAATAGATATTCTTAACAAATTGTCAAAATCTTTCAATTCTTATTTAATATATTAATGAGTTTTTTCTTTCTTAATTAGTATATGGTTTTGATCTTTTACCATTAGTCTGATTGAGATTTACTACCAAACACAACTATGTGTCACGAAAAAAATGTATAATAACTCCTCACTATTCAAAAAAAAATTGGGTCAATTAAGGATGTCAGAAAAATTATACCGCCAACTTGACCTTCTTGAACAACATAAAGCTTTTTTCCAATAGTATCCTTATCAACCTTTCCTTTTTTTGTGTAAACTCCATCTCAAGACTAGCTAATATTGTAATACATTAATCAACCCGAGAGGTATTTTTGGAAACTTAACATTGGAAACGTTACCTCTATAGTCCTTAAGCATCTGAAAGTGTGGATATAGAAAGCCAGCCATTTTAATTCCCTCAATATCTTCTTTCTTCCTCACCATGTAAGAGACCTTATCAAATGGCCTTATCCTTGAAATAGGGTTGATTTCTTCATGACACTTGAATACATAACATGTTTCTTTGCACGCAACAGCAAGCAACAAACTACATCTCACATCTCTAACAAAGACATCATTAGAAGAATAATCAAGTACACTAAATATGTCATTTCTAATCATTTCTTTGTCCTTAGAATCTGAATTCAAATCTCTACAAAATGGAATATCTACAATCGGGGCCGGTTTAACCTAAAAAAAAATGTTAATTAAATGAAGTTTTAGCAAAAGTTAATATGAAGCTAATATTAATTACCAAATTTTGTAGAATATTTTCCTCCCATGGCCTGAAGAAGTAATGACCCACAAAGTCTCAACACTTTGAACAAATGTGTTGAGAAATAATTTGTCAAGTTCAGGTTCTTCATATATTTTTTTTGTAATTGTTGAAGATGACCATCAATAATGCTTAATGCAAATGCATTATTAGCCATGGTTGATGATGACAAAATCTGTTGAGCAATGAGGGGAAACATTTCAACAAAACGAATTAATAAATATGCCTCAAAACTAAGGGAAGAAATGCAAAAACCACTCAGATTTCTAACCCTCAAAATTTTTCCCATGTCCCAAGCATACACCTCTCTAGATTCGAAAACATTTAAATTCTTCCTACGCACCAGGTATGTACATCTACATCATAGACTTAATAACATTAGTAACATTATAAAGTACTCCAATTGTTAGTAATTTTTAGTGAATCCCTCCTGGTTTAAGGAGAATATTAAGTGCCCCGGTCAGATATCATTTGTGCCCCGCGTTTTATACAATGTATATATCGGCCGTAGTAATTTAGTATGAAGTTGGCTAAATTTATCTACTACCACGTATGCCATGTACGTTTCAATTTATTAAAAAATTAGAAAAGGCAATAATGACCACCGTGGCCGTGGTCTTGAATAACTCAAACCTATTCTTGGTTTTTGGCTTCAACTCTTGGTTACATAGCAATTAGGTAGTAACATGGAGTGAAGATATGAAAAAAATAGATAACAAAAAATGTTTAGGAGGTTCCAAATTCTCATAGATATGATTGTTTTGATTTTTATTATGTGTGAGGTGGAGAATAAATCTATGACTGGTGTGGAAAATAGTAAATGCTTTGAATTTTATTTTACTTAGTCATAGTAAATGCAACAAATATAGCATTATTCAACCATCGAATGGAGGAGATTAGGAGTTAAATATTGACAATAATATTAAACAATAAATGAACTAGTATATATGTACTATCGAAGTGAAGCTCAAAGATACAACATATATGCAATGAAGGCTCTAATGCATGATAAACTATACTCATAAAAAGCATGCTTGGACACCAGTCCAATAGAATGCATGAAATCCTTGCCCAAATTGAGCATTCATTATGTAAACATAGTTGTCTCTTGTATGAATGCGCACAAACTCATGTTGAATAGCTCATGACCATGCCTTACTTCCTTTTACTACCAACTCTCTCACCATAGCACGAACATCACTAACCATCTCCACACCAAAAGTATCGATGAAAAGTAAATTCTCGTCATCATTGTTCCAAGGATCTGCATTAATATGCTCCATATTCTCTTACCATCTTCATGCCGTCAATTTCTATAATTGCAACATCATACAATATACAAGGCCATATGTCCCTAGAAAAAATCAATCAAGGGTTGCTTGCATACAACCTGCCCCGTCGAGGCTACAAGATAGGCTGTCATATGCGTATCTCCAAGTGAACCATTGCTATAATCATTTTCTATTATAATGATCACATAGTGTGGCAATTCTTTGTCCGCAAAAGGAAATCTTCTGACAAACCGTGTGTGTCCACCATTTAATAATATGTCACACCTCCTTGATAAAGCACTTATCCTTTAGTCATTTAGAACGTGTCGACTTTGGGCGTGCCTCCCATTCTTTCTTATTGGAGTCGAACATCGGAAAAGCCAAACTACCACAAACTGTTGCATAGATGCAGTCGTCGAACACCAAGTAAGACTTTACGCAACAAATATCAAATGATAATTGTGGAATTATTTCTTATGTCTAGCTACTAGTATCAAGGTTGAAAACCTCATGGGAAAACAACCATCCACGACTAGAGGTGATCATAAAGGAGATCGGAGGAGAAGAGTCAATCACATTAATTTGTCCATTAATCTCCTCAACTATAAGCCATAATCTAAGCTTCTTCATTTTCCACATGTTGGCTTCACAATGATATAGAGCAGCGTTGTCAACCAAAGATAAGCCATAGGTGAGACAGGATGTGCCCTTAAATTTGTATGCACATGTACCATGGCGAAAAGGTGTGCAACCATATTTACTCTTGGTCATGTGTAATACCTGCGATGCTCCACCAATCATATATGTATGCACTCGACCTCCAGTTGAACAAATCTGCAAAGGTCGGACGATTCTCCTCGAGCAAGTCAAGAGTCCCGATTCAAGGAATAAAAGGTACAAAGTAGGTCCCCTTGAACTAGTTTAATAAACAAGCAATCACCGAGAGGAACTGAGGAAGGTGTCAGTGTCACCATATCATATGCACTAATACAACTTTGAATCAAATAACAAATTGAAGAGATACGGTCATCACAAAAACTTCAATATGATTCCACCATGTATATAAAATAATAGTCCATAGACAACAAGGGTAACTCAAAGCAAGTGTCTTGCAAGGATATATCAGATTTATAACAGCCTCGTAGAATTCTCCATGCTTGGTTTTATGGTCAACAAATCCCCTTAATTTAGACAAACGCATTAGCAAAGGGGGCAATTGATAGTCAACAACTTGCCTACCTTGGTGGGCAGAAGTGATATGAAGTTGACCCACGAAGATATATATCCTTGTAAACCTTCTCGAGCACGTCAATCTCTTGTACGACCCTTGACTTGAGGCTGATGTGGTTCAATTGCTTCTGGCCTAGGGATACACCAATGTGAAGATATTCTGCAGCTTGGGAAACGAGAGCTAGCTTGACATTCAGGCTTTGGTTTAGAATTCTCAAAGATAGGCTACATCTTCTATCACATTTTGACCTAAGACAATACCATACTGCAACAATTTATTGGGATTAATGTATGAATGATTTTCACTATGTGGAACTTCCACTCGTTCTCCAATATGACATCCTCAACTGCAAATTGTATGTTAACTCTATCGAGATCCTTCCAGCTTAATCGTCAAAGCGAGGATTGAGGATATAAAACTAGTATTTAATTTTCAATATGATATTGTCAAGTCCTTCTAGATGCCGAAAACCGGAAGGAAAATAGTAGTGAGTGTTTTTTTTTATGGCATTGGCAAATTGGGTTGAAAAAATATAGGCTAAATAAGTGAGTTGTTAAAACTCAATCCAACCCAAAAAATCGTTTCAAATAGATTGAAAATCTTATGGTTTCAGCCTGACTCGAACAATTGGCTTTAACCGATCAAAAATATAGGTGAGTTGTTAAAAAGAAAGTACGCTTAATGTTCTCTCAATCTACTAGGTCTGTGAGGTATATGAAATACAAAAATTTAGTATTGAGAATAGTTTAAGTGGTAATTATTCACAATCAACATAGGATTAACAAGAACCATATTGCCACGTCTCCAGGATATGGCCGGCCACAATCAAGTTCTTTTATTCGAATAAGAAATGCATATGATTTGTTTAATACTTTAATGGCCGCTCCTAATTCGTTACACATTCTCTAGTCCAATATCTATGCTGACAGTTCCTCTGGTCAATGGATATTGACAAGAATTAAGCAACTGTTTAATGCCGTTATTTAATACAGGATTAATATTTTCTGGATAGTTAATACAGGATTAGTTTAACAGGCTATGTTATTAAAAGTATCAAATATCATATAGACTATAAATTAAAAAATACTCAGCAGAATAGCAGATAAACTTTTATAACTCGGACAAGTGGACAGCTAATAAATGCGTTAAAAAACCGCTACGTAAGGAAAAAGGAAAACCCTTTTTCTTTTCGTTCCACGTTTTCCCGCCTTCCCGCTCCCATTCACAAGGTAAAAAAAACAAAACAAAACAAAAGGAAAACAAAAAAAGGATTTTCGGTGTCTTCTTACAGACGATAAGGAGTTAGAAGGTTGGAGAGCACAAATTCATGGTGGAACTGTCTGCTTTGTAACGTCTCAGAGAGCGAAAGATTAAGGAAAGAGATACAGAGCGATGGATACGCCGGTGAAGAACAGCGTGCCCTCAGCTTCCGCCTCTAGCCCTAATCCCGCCTCTGAATTTGAGGTCTCTTACCAATTTCTGTTCTCTTCTGTAAGGTTTTGTTTATCTGTGCTTCGTTCCGAAGTCAGAAATTTCTACCATTCGACATTTTTACGTGTAATCGGTGTAATAGGAAGCTGTTATTAGGACTTCATTTCCTAGTTTAGGCATTTTGAGAAGTAGGGTTTTGGTAATGATGTGAATGGGTTTCAACTGTCGTCAATTGAGTGGATTTTTGACAATTACGTGAATAGTAGTTGTAATCATTGCTAAATTAGTGAATTTCACTAGCATTCAGCCTTTGTTGGCTTAGATCTCGTTAAAACTTTCTATTACAGGCGTAATGAATTTAGTCAACTCGCTTTTTGGTCCGGTTAAACAGTCATTTTACCAAGATCTTACTGAATAACCGTATACTCATGAATCGCTGTCAAATTTCTTGAATTGCTTCTTAATGTATACTGGTGAACTACTACTCAGCTTATTTCAGTTGTTACTGCCTTGTAATTTTTTTTCACCACTATAATCTGCTGTGGTGCCCCATGTTTATGTAGTTTGTTTTTTGGCTGACCTATCCTGCTGACTTTTTCATGGTTTTTTCACCAAAATGGTTACATAAACAAGAATCTCTCTTTGTTCAAACACAGGACTCACCTATCTTCAAGTACATCAATGACCTCTCACCTATCAGGCCACCTAATAGTGTACAATCATTCAATTTGCTTAGTTTTGCATCTCCAAAGTCTCCAATTACTTCTCCAGCAACTTCTTGTCCCCCCAAATCCAAAACATCATGGTAAGACAAGTGTAAGTTTTCAATCTGTAATATTACAGTTACCTACTGTTCACAGTCTACTGATTTTGACCTTCTGCTTCTCCAACAGTAGTAAACTATCTTATTCAATAAAGCCTGAGCCTGAAGATGGTGAAGATGGATTCAAGGAAACCCAAATTACTGATAATGGTGCTCAACCACTAGAAGTACTTGCTGGAAAAGCAGGTTATCCAGATTCAAATCTTGCGGGAAAACCTGATGCATCTCATGAACTGTTGAAATCAGTTGGTGATGCTAGTCAATCCACATGTAAAGATCCTGGTATTTCACTGACCGAACCCAATGGTAAGCAAGATCATCTAGATTCAGGTATAAAAGTGACAAGTGCACCTGATGAAGCAACACAATTATCAGTTGAGCCTCAGAAGTGCATTAGCAGAGATCTTGGTGGTTTTGAGTGCAAAGCTGATGATATAACCAATTCTGTGTCCCAAGCAGTTGATTTAGAGATATCCCCTGAATTCTTCATTCAAGGAAACTCAGATAATGGTGAGTTTTCTTATGATAGTAATCTGGCATTGCAAGAAGTGCAACTACAACAGATGAAAGGACAGGAATGCAGATGGGAGAAAATGTTAGTTGAGGCTGCCGATCAGTTACTTTGTGATTTTCCCATGGAGGAAGTGGATC
Source organism: Polygonum aviculare (assembly GCA_934048045.1). Taxonomy (NCBI): domain Eukaryota; kingdom Viridiplantae; phylum Streptophyta; class Magnoliopsida; order Caryophyllales; family Polygonaceae; genus Polygonum; species Polygonum aviculare. Next base: position 10,494,944 of record OW204023.1, on the reverse strand, counting down.
TTGAAGAGGCTGACGATGTACATTCTTTTATGGAGAATGTCTTGCAGCCTCCAGAAGAGAATAGTGATGATATTATGAATGCAGAATCTGTTCCTTTGGGTTCATTTGAGGAGCATGATGTGAAAGAACCCTGTGCTCATCCAAATGGAGCTGAAAAGCACAGCGAAGCAGGTCAAGCCTCAACTCATCCTTCAGTTGATAAAGTTGTTCTTCAGACACATGCTGATGTACATAACATGGTAAGCATATCTCTGTGTGTGCTTGTAACATATCAGTTTCATGTACGCTGTCTGTAGTACCATGTTCTTGAACTTAGATACCATGCATGGTTATGTCTCTTAGACGAGATTTGATCATCTTTAAAAATATTGAACATCTCATGGTTTCTGATATTGGAGAAATTTACTAAATCATGCAAATGCAAGATACTTAAGTTTAATGTTAAAAACAGGACAAATCTAAACGTTGTGTGTTGGTTCGTATTTCGAATGAACAACCTAATTTTTTTGTACCTAGTCTACTTCTAAGTCTTATTGTGGCTTTCTGTGATCTAATAGCATGGATTTCTTAAAGCTGAAATCTCAAGATTCTGTTCAACATGCTGAAAAATTCTGCGATGTTTTTTTTCTTGTCTTGTAAGTTGGAACTATTTGAAAATGTAGTTTCAGCTTCTGTAACATCAAATTTGCTTTTATTGTATGCAAGCACAGTTTGCTCAACCTTTCATGGGCATATTTTGATGCACAGTATCATGCATGCATAGGAATAATAACTCTCTTTGATGCCTGGTACTATTTCCATTATAGGGCACCCGCATCTTTGTAACTGTTTATTATTTTGCTTTGTAGCCCTACCCTAAACCAGAACAGACGTATCCAAAGAGTTGTCTGGTCTTTGAGATGTCTGGTAGTAATTATAGGAAGAAGTTAACGTCTGAGGCTGGTGAAACTTCTTTAATCTCAAAGCAATCTGCTTGTACAGCTATCACTAATGAAAAGCGGTTGGTTTCGAGCAAATGTGAAGTTTATAATTCCTCCTCACTGCTACCAGGTATAGGCTTGCATTTGAATAGCCTTTCAAGGAGGGAAAAGATCATTGTCAAGCAGGAGGTTTCAACTTGTAAGAGGCAGCTGATAAGTATTATACCCTACACAACTTCATCCCTTCATTCTACAAGTTCTGATTCAAAGCCTATAGATTCTGCATCGGATATAGATCCAATACAGGAAGACTTGGAATCAAGTGACAGTGCAGGGAAACTGAAAGAAAATGTTAGCCAGAGTTCAGCGTTTACAGCGGACGAGGAACTGAACCAGAATTCGATTAAATGGAAAAGGTATGCAGTATAATCTTATGGTTTTTTGTTTGGATGATACCCTTGAAATCTTCTGGCCAATAGGAGTGAGATCCTGATGATATGTTTTGTTTTTCCAGGTGCAAGTCAGAAAATGCCAGAGGTTATGCTTGTACGCGATGTAATTGTAAGAGGTCAAAGTGTTTGAAGCTGTGAGTATTGCTGCTGGTTACAAATGTCATTGCTCTTAAAATATAACAGATATGGGACTTAGCCTTTTCCATATTATGTGCAATGTGGCAACTGCTCTGTATATATGCTCTTAAAGTAGTATTCTTGTCTTATAAACCTCATGTTGTTTGGGTAAAACGAAAAGTCATTTGCATTGCCATGTTGCTAAAAAACCAATAGCTTATGAGGCTTTTGATCGAGTTTTTCACATAAATGGTGCAGGTATTGTGAATGCTTTGCGGCTGGCTTGTACTGTGTTGACCCTTGTTCTTGCCAAGGTTGCTTAAATAAGCCAGCTTTCGAAGAAACTGTTCTGGAAACCCGGAAGATGATAGAATCACGCAATCCACTCGCATTTGCTCCTAAAGTGATTACATTTTCAGATGCTTCAGAATGCGGGGTAATACTAAAACCCATATGTATTACTCAATGAGGCTTTACGCTGCCCAAATCTTTAGTTTTAACTTTTGTTATAATACAGGATGCACTTAATAAAACACCGGCTTCAGCAAGGCATAAGAGAGGATGCAACTGCAAGAAATCTGGTTGCTTGAAGAAATACTGCGAATGCTTTCAGGTTTGCACTAAATTGATCTTTTGTGCTTAAAAGTATTATATAAACTGACTGGGACATCATTTCTGTATGAAGGGTGGCGTTGGATGCTCTTTAGGCTGTAGATGTGAAGGATGCAGAAATAGTTTTGGTCAAAAGGATGGTGATGGTGAGTATGCAAAATGTCTCACCACTTAATCCATCTTATATGATCTCCTTTCTTCTCTTTTGTTATGAACAGATCCCACTAAGCCTAGCCTATTGATCTATCTTCCAGGAACCGACCATATTCTTCTTGAAGCAACCGAATCCACAGAAGATAACTCAACAGGCAGAGTTCTTAACGTTGACATGGAAGATCCCGATCTTCAAGTAACACCTAGCTCGGAAATCAGCAGGTTTTTTTTTTCATCCTTTGCAAACTCATTCTCACACTTAACACGTCTTTTATTACTTGCATCTCAGTTTCATGTTCCGTTGCTCATACGCTCTTTTCTTTTTGGTCAGGATTCCAATAGGTTTTTCCGGTTTGGACTCACACCTACCTTCGTTATCAAGGCGACTGCTTCACCCGTGTACAATTCACAAGCAAGTGAAAAAAACTTATTTTTCATGTAATGATACCCTTGGGGCTCCGTTCTTACGCAAAATGGTCATTGAAGACGATACCGCCAACGTTTCGAGGGATGAAAATGACACTTCAACCTCAACAAGTGTCAAATCTGTATCACTCAACTCCAAGAGAGTGTCTCCTCCAAGGAAGTTTTGTAGGAAGGTAATTTTAAGATCTATACCGTCGTTTCCCAAACTTCCCGATAAAAGAGAAAAAAATGTGTGACAAGAAAAGCCTTAGAGCTCACCAAGTTCCACCATTGCAAAGGTAGGTATATGTACTTCATGTAGTTGATCATGCATTGTAGAAATTCTAGTGCTAGTGCTAGTTCTAGTTCAAGTATCAGTGTTAGATTTAGCTAGTTAGCTAGCTAGAATGCTTAGCTCCAGCATAGTTGCTGTAAAATACAGAAACCCTTGGTGGTTGTAGTGTTTTTTTAACTCCTAGAGTGTATGCTTTGTATTAGTAGGATGTCTTATTGTAACATACTTGAAGCAGGATGAAATTTTGTGAGCTAACAACCCGTGCAAGTTGAAAAGTGGTTCCATTTTGCAGTTATAGATAAATCTTTTTCCCCTTGAAGATGTGGTAACCCGGTACCTTATTACAGTTTGTACGATAGTATGATACTAAAGCTCAACTGTGGCTTTAGATCTTGCAACAAATTGATGATGGAAATTGTAAGATGCATATGGAATAATTTTTGGGTTTACACAATTTTGCTACACACGAGCTATTTTTGTCCTTTCGAGTTTAACAAATTCTAAAAAACTATTAATATCTAACCTTTGGTGTTTGTACGTCCACACTCCACACAACATTGAACGGGCATGTATAATTTGACCCAAGTAGACGAATTCTGCTATGCTGTATGCATGCAAATAATTTGATAGTTTACGAAAAAAAAGGAGTAAAGCACATTAGTTTTTCCTATGTTTCTATGAGTGCATTTGCAGCGTATAACTTGTTAGGCGTAATATGAGACTTTAGTACATCGTAAAGTATCAGAAATAAGTTTCTAATTTGAACGTAATTTTAATTTTTACAATAGATTTTGATATTTTACGATAACATCGTTTGTTTTGCAACGTCGTTATACATAAAGTCAAACTTCTCTTTCTACCGACTCAAAATTGTGAAGGTAAATATTAAATGGGCCTCTCCGATTGTCAGCCCGGCCCAATATGGAGGTCCAAGCCTATTGACACCATTCTCTAATTCTTACTCGTCTCCGATTCTCTCTCCAAAACCCCAGGCGGCTTTGCGATTGCGGTGGTTCCACCGGCGGCGTACCAACAAACTCGTCTCCAAGGCCCAACCTTGAAGGTAGCTTTCCATTTTATTATTGATTCCTGAAGTACTCTTTTTATTTCCCCCCAAATACCTCCATTGCCGATTCTTCACCTTCAACTTTTCTGTCATAAGATCTTCGTTGCATCTCTGAAATCCTCACTGGGAGTTCGGTTACTTAGGAATCAATAGATATATGGAAATTGAATTGATGGGTTGTGGCTATGTCTTTGTTTGTGCTTCGAATGCAGTCCTCCTGTTTGACAACATGCCTGTGTACTGCTCCTGTTTGTCTGTTATGTCTGCCAAATTGACTAAAATTCCCTGCATTTCATAGTAGTAATAGCGACAGCTTGATTGTGATCATGGTTAGGGTAAAATAGTAGTTGTAGAGTTGTTTCATCTAATTTGTGCTGTGCTCCTTTTTACATGCATTTGTGGCTGGAAGATACAAGAAATTCAGCCTCCTACAGTAACAGGAAGATGCCACTTGGGATCTTAACCGGGCTGGCAAGGGCCATGAGAAGAAAGAGGACGTCGTCACTCGACATTCTCTCGTCCAAGAGGGCTCCCAGGAACTACTATAAAGGGAAGAACTGCAAGCCTACTGGATTTCATACCAGAAAAGGTTTGTTCTTCGTTTCCCGTTTGCAATCTTCATTTCTGTTTCCAGATTCACATATGGTCTAGTAGCTGTGTATTGAGCATTTTTTGTGGTAAACCTTGGTGCTTGAGTTAAGATTAATGTTTCTCATCGTCAAATGAGTATACTGCTTCTTCATTTACACACTGCTAGTGCTTATTGACCTGAGGATGCTCGGTGCAGGTGGATATGTTGTGGTGCAAGAAAAATTACCAAATTACGTGGTACCTGACTTAACCGACTTTAAGGTATGATATCCATGCTTTGGTGGAACTTTTGTGCCTTTTTTGTGTGGATGAGACTTATATGCACTAGTGGAAAACTGAACCTGCTATACTTGGGGATGTCAAAGTTCCATGGCGTATATACGCATACATACATAATGAAAATGCATGCATGTCAATCCGATTTCAGATGTATATGAAATTTATTACAGATCTTCTGGTACTTTTACTGAAAGACCATATATGAAATTGTACAAGCCTTGTTATGTGTGTCTTTGTCTGTGTTTAATTGACATGTTAAGTTGGAGATTCGAATAATAATATGCTCCTTTGAGTAATTCTGCAAGAACTTACTGCTAAACGCATTACTGTCTTTCTGCTTGCAGCTGAAGCCGTACGTTTCCCAGTGCCCCCTTAAAACCACTGAAGCCAGCGACACAACAAAGTAGACCAAATAACTTAGCTGTACCAGTTTTCCTCCTCGTACTCCCAATGTTGACAAGATATGTGGAATACTATTGTTGGTATGTTGGGACACAGACATAACATTATAACCATAATCTCCAGCAGTTTTCTCTTCAACTTATGTTCCCTCTGCACTGCGATCTTGCTTCATCTCTGTGTTGAGTTTGTTACTGAACGGACTTCCATTTTGTCTACTGTCTTGTCATCTAAGTGTGTTTTAGCTTGACATTCCCGCTTTAGTTTAGAAACTCAAAGTTAGGCTGCATCTTCTATCACATTTTAATCTAGGATTATACCGGATTGCAACTACTTGAATCTTTCTAACTGCACAAATTGATAAGTACATTGGGGATTTGTAAGAACTATTTACCCCCGGTGGAACTTACGACGGCATATTGTTTATTTACTCTGGATTTGTTCCGTGTGAAATCTTGATGGGAGTTATGCCCGTTACATTAGTAGATTCATCTAGCTTTTAATTGTGAAAGTGAAATGATGGTTAATGCATAAGTATCTGCTTTAACATCCTCAGCAAAAAGTAAAAATTAACCAAAAAGTAAAAATTAAGCATAACATGACCTATTTGATAAACCCGGTTAAAACGGCCTTAACACCGCAGGCAAGCAATACAGAAGTGTCAAACAAGAGAGCTTCACTGACCTTACAGAAAACCAAACAAAAAGCACAACTAAACAAGCATGCAAGCCAACCACCTTAGCTACTGAAAAGTGAACTAGTAGGACTTCTGGTGGTGGAAAACAAGTCTTCAAACCAAACAGTATCTGAAAAATAAAAAGTGAAACTCTCTTTCAGATAAACATCCAAAAGCTAGAAAGAGCTCTAAGCCCCAACAATTTCAGGAGCAGGTTCACCCTCAGCCATCTGCTCATCAGCTGGCCTGTCCAGCTTGACACCAATGTCTTCAGTGTAATCACCATGAACCTATAAGATTAATCAACATTTGATGAAATATTGCATATCCAATGTATCTAAGAAACTGAGGACATCTTTAAGAAACAAAAGTCAGCATCTGTTACTATGCCAAAATTGATAACAAAAGGACACAAAGAAAATCACAAGGGCATTAGAGCAAGATAAATACCTCCATCAATTTCCCTAGATCAAACTTGGGGGCCTTAAGGATCTTAACCTTCCTGATGAAGACGCTCTGCAATGGGTAGATGCTAGAGGTTGCCTTCTCGATCTCTTTCCCAATGGACTCTGGGATGAACTTGGCAACCAACTCCTTGAGGTCACTAGAACTTGCTTGGTTAATCATGATCTCTCGCATCTTGCGGCGAATCTGCAATATATAAATAGAAATCAGTGCAAGCATGCAAGTATGCAACCACCTCAAATAGTTACAACAATTACCAGGAAAATAGAAGCAGAATCTGAAGGAAAAGACTATAGGATGTGTTGGGTACTAACATTATAAACACATTTTTAGTTATTAAAATATACATATTCTAAAAGAGTATATTTGGTATTGTTACTTACTTTTATACAAAAAACGTCCCTTTTTACCAAAACAGATTCAAAACACCATACAAATTTCAAAGTGCTAAAGAACATTTTCACATAGAAAGCACATAATCATAACTAGAAACTAGAAATGTCATTATGAAACGGATGGCCATGCACAGCTTTACCTGGCGGATCTGACTGGACTGGGCATATGTAGTCCTCTTGACTTGGTTAGGCTGTCTCTTTGTGAATCCAATGCAGAACATGCGGAGAGTGTAATTATCTGTTGTCTTAACATCAACGTGGGCTTCAATCAGTGTTTGCCACTTGCGAACAAGAGACCTCAGCTTATCTGTTGTGAAGTCCATACCCTGTTTTTTCATCCCATTCGAATAATTGTCAGTGGACACTATTTACAAGTGTAACACAGCAACTAACCTCTTGCCAGAATTAGAAATTCTTGTAAAACATACCCAGAAGTTAGTCAGCACATTCCTTCCCTGAACATCCTCCGCCCTCAAGCGGATCTTCCTGTAGAACTGATCCTCATCATTATTGAGATCAGCTAGAGAGACCTCAAAGACTCTGTGCTTAAGTCCCTCTGAAGCTATCTGTACCAGGAATTACAGTTATGTAGGCTCCAATGAATATACATTGTACTTGCAACATGGATAAATCAAGCACAAAGCCGGCTAGGCTACTACTAGGGTTAGAAAATAATGAAGCAACAAGATTCAGCATTGCCAAGAACAGGATTACACATAGACACACACCCTTGTCTCTAAAAGGGTGCAATGGTATGGCACCACATGACCATACAATAAGTAGAAGATGCAAAGATTCAAAACTCTGCCACATACATCAAGCACATTCAGTTTCCAAGTTCCAACTATGATGAAACCAGTAAAGCAACTAAGTATGCTATGGATTTGAACTTCTAACTCACCATTACTATCGTGTCCGGGGAGAAATGAGATGGTCAAATGTGCAAATGTAAGCACTGAAATTCAACCAGTAAATGGAAATAGAATCAACTACTACAGAGATGGTTTGAATTCAAGGATAGAATCAGATTTTAGCATGCCCTTCCGAAAAGATGACATACCTTGGTTCCCTGAGTACGAGTGACCAAAGTCTTTCCAATGGTTCTCACGTTGAACGAAGAAGGTGCCTTGACATCATACCAATCCTTCTTAGCGAAGGGATCAGTCCTGCCCCAAATAAAACATTCTAATTTCAGCACAAAAGTTTCCAATCCTGTAGAGACCGCATAATCAATTGAAACCTAAACGCATTTCTTACTAAAATACCAACCGGAAAATGCTTCTCGCAAACCACTATCAAACGGAGATTAAAAGACAGACAAGCAAAAGTTTTTGAGACACTTACGCCTTCTTCTTTCCTCCTTTCTTACCCTTCGAAATCCTCTTGTTCTTCCTGCAAAATCGTCGTATCTCATTAATTGAGAGCTAGGAAAGAAGAACCCTGAAGATGACGAGGGATATGCAAACAGAGAGAAAGATTACCCGACCGCCATGGTTGATTGTTAGGTTTCCCGGGAAGCAGTTGGTAACGAGGAGACGAGAAACCCAAACTACTCTCAGCTTCAACACAACCAAAATCCAAACACGCAGAAACTTGGGCCGGGTTTCCTCACGTATGTATTGGGCTGATTTGATAATGTTCGGTAGAGAAATTTCTGAAATCAATTTCATTTTCAAGAACGGCTTATTTCAGGGTTGCAGACTAATTTTATTCCACCCGAAAATGGCAGGTATTATGCATTCCAAGAATTAGAATCGTTTATCTCGAATCCAGAAACATCTCAACCTTAAATTATAACTTCTAAAAGTCATAATGAATAGTTCATTCTGAGAGCATATCAAACAACATATCTCTAGAATGATTCATTCCGATTCCTGATTCCATTTTGATTTCTGTTTTCAATTTGAATCCGACCGTGTTACCAAACGAGGTCTAACTAGGTTGAGTTCTTGGTGTTGTTAAGTAATACTCGTAATAAAGATTAACTTTATAGCAAGGATCGTGTACATTCATATATTTCTTAATTAGTACTTCATAGTAGTATCACTCGATTTTAATTTAACTAAAAATATGTTTTAATTTTTAAATAAAATTTTGTATTATTTAATGTCACCTTAAGTACAGAAAACAACGCTTATCTTTATATTTCACTTAACCACTCCTATTTTCACTAAATATTTAAAACCTCTCATATAATATGTTCCATTAAATAATAACCACTATCGAGCTCTCTCCGTTTCATTCCATCCCAATTTAATGGCGTGGCTTAATATTTTTCTTTTTCCGTTTCTCCTCTCTCCTCTTCTGCTTTTTTTTTGTTTGGTTTACACAAAGGAGAGAAGAGGGAAAATTTCGTGCACAATTTCAAACAATCAAAATTGTTTAGTTGCTTCGAAACACCGGTTTGATTGAAACCGAGGACGGCGAAGAAGAGATTTGCAATTTTGCTCTGCTTGATTCAGAAAACTTGAGGAAGAACTATGACAATTACTTCGCCATTTTGTCGCAAGGCTGGCAGAGAAAGACAAGATCTAAACCGTCCACAAGGTCTCCGTCAGAAAATTGCCCGACAACGGAGAAATCGGAGGCTTTGACGGCTTCGTCATCATTGGAAGTCACAACAATGCGCACGAAGACAATGTTTGGATCTTTGGGCTCGGAAATATGATTCGTTGAAGAAGGTCCTCGGGATCTGCTTCATCCCCGTTTGGTTTGACATATGAAGTACTTGTGTTCACGTCTTTTTTTCTTAGTATCATGTTCACGTATTTACATGATAAAATTACCGCTCAACAGTCAATACTCATACATAGAGCAAGATGTTAGTTGGATTTTCCCAAGAAATATGAACTCCATGACAACACTTCCCATGAAATGGGTCTGCAGAATAAACAAGTTTACAATAAGCCGATCACTACATTTCTACTGCAGAAACATTGTAGTTTGATACTGTTCTACGTATCTCAAATTTTCAAGTTTATGAGGATTTAAAGAGAGACTCTAAACATTAACAACAATGATAGATTTACAAAGAAAAAACAACTACCATCAAGCTCTTTGGACAGTGATAGATCTACAAAGACAAATTCATTGATAATGATAATTTTACAGCTCCAAAAGTTAGACATGATTCAATGTGAAAGGAGGAGAATCGGACTGATGTGGAACCTGCACAAGATAGGTTGGAATGGAATAATTACATAAACCCTAAGCTCAGAGTCGACCTCTTCAGTAGTCGTTTCAGCGTTGTGGATGGATTAACGACTTCAAGGCGAACTTTATCAGAGAAATCCGGCCGAAGACTGCAGCTTTGACGAGGAAGGAGAAGAAGAAGATCCAGAGATTTGTGGGTGAGAGAGAGCCCGCGATAGATCGAGCCGTTGCCGTCAATGTTAGACAGAGAAGGATTCGCGAAGATTAAGCAAGATCTTACCGGAATCAATGCCCTTGGTGTTGAGCTCGACGAACTCGCGCAGATCGATGAAGTTGTCGGAGTCGACCTCGCGGATCATGGCGTGGATCTCATCCTTGGATTTCTTGAAGGCTTGAACTCCATTGTTGCGCTGAACCCTTCTATTTCTGTTTTAATCCCAAAAGACAATTGGGCCATTACACTTTTCTATAATTACAAAATTGTCACCGCTCCTTTTTAAACCTCATTCACCTATTTAGCTTCTCATTCAATCTCAACCGTTGATTCTTCGAATCTAACGGTTGTTATTTATTTATAGTTTATATCTTAAGAGACATTTTCATGTGAATCAACCTCAAATTTAAATTGTAATGCATGTACAAAATAAGTTTTTTGTCAATGAGTTTTACCCTAGTTAAAAAATGCATGAGAGTTTTTCAATTAAATATAAAACAAAACATATGAATTTTATGTGTTTTTTTGGGTCAAAATATGAATTCATGTTGAAGTAATGCTGTTATTCCCCAATCAAAATAATATGATAGTCTGTATTAATTACTCACTTGGACAAATGAACACCCACTATCATTGAATTATGATAGTTTGAACTGCCATAAATTATTGATTCTAAGAAAAATTATAATTAGGCATTTTTAGGTCTTGCTTTGAATAAAATCGTACTGAGACAACAATAAATATGAAGGAAAACAATTCACCTTTAATTCCAAACTTTATATTATTAAATGGGTGAAGCTAGATAGTTTGTGGTTAATATCAAGATCAAAGTTCCAAAACAAAAGATGACATGGCACTAATTCACCCTAAAGTTTTATAGATTAAAGTTTGAAATCAACAATAACTCGTAATACATGGAAAAAATTATAATGAAACTAGAATATCGTACGTTGTTCTAAATCACTGTTTGATAGAATTTTATACATGTCTACGACATGCATTTAGCCATATGATTAGGCACATTCATGCATATATTAGAACTTCTTAATTCTTTTTTGTCATATGTTTACTTTAATTATGTACACCAGAAGCATTTCTTAGGTACTTTGGAGGTGTACTGAGCTTTGTACAGAAGCCTTAAGGACATAACGACACCATCATACCAAAGCTTCAATTTGTGCTTTGGCCATGCATCAAGACACACGATTTTGAAACCTCTCAATAAGTGCCTTAGCTCATACACCCAAGGCACAAAAGCTCCTAGTTTTTGCCTTCACCAAGATTGTGATTTCCTTCTTACATTGTGGAATTGGACATATTAACCTTCACCAAGTTACTTCAACGTTCTGAAATCCGAGAATCGTCAGACATGCCATTTTTCTTATGCCACCAAAAAAGGCAACGAAAACATCAATAGAATCCTACCGTCATGTCCTACTTGTACAAGTGTTATTGCTATACAACTATGTGTAGGAAAAAGGACATACTTGTTGTTGCAGCCTGTTATACAGTAGATATGAAGGGAATACATGCTGAATTGCATGTGATTTTCCGTTTTCTCTAAGGAGTTTCTTTACTTGATGTTTGTATTCCGTAGCACTTGAAGAACTCTCTGAGACCGTATGTGCTGACGCAGATGATGTCATAGTTGAACTGAAAAAAGTTCATCAAACAGATGTTAAATCCATCAAAACAGAGACAGACATTTCATTTTGGTGTACAATCATAAACTTCTACTCAGATGGAATGCCCTAATTGATTTGTTTGAGCCACCAAGACTGAACACTTATCTCCATAGACATATCAATAACTCAACCCCATTGAAATTCCATACTTCCCAACTTCCACTTTTCAACTTAAATGTGTTGAGACAAACCTTTTCAGATCTAAGAAAGCAATTGTAAAGGGACTCTTTATAGATGGATGCATTAAACTCCTTCAAATATGAGATTATCATCACATTTGTGGTTTTACTACAGGGCTTGTGATAGTATTGCATTGATAATGCAACAAACTTGGTAGTAGTTAGAGCGAGATGCATACCGGTAGAAGTTTCACAGAGCATTTTGTAACACGTTGATCGGAAAGCTTCCCGGGAGTTGGTGCCTGCTCTCGGAGAATAAAGAGAAGATATAGTCAGGAAGAGAAAGGTTGCAACCTATTTAAGAAATTACTCAGTTGAAACATAAATCAGTGATTAATTCACTGCCAAAAACAACTTCCAGGGAATTTCAGATCTTATCAGCATATGTTTTCAAGGAAAAGGCAATAGAAGTTCAACAGCTTGTATACAATCTGTAATTGTATACACCAGTTCCATACAACAATCAGCATATCATTATTTCTCTAATGAGCCTTATCCTTAGCAACTAGAGAAAGCACGTAACTAGCTATTCATAAGTCAGCTTCCTTGAATCTCCGTCCACAACTTAATCAAATTTGCCTAGGTGCAATAATCAATAAAAAGAAACATGCTATGATGAAAGAATAGGAAAAAAACAGCCTTACTTGTTGTGGACTATGAAATATTTCAATGAAGGGATATTCAGTCTTTTGGCGAGTGATACAAAATCCAGGATACTTCGGGCACTCAACCTGAAAAGGAAAAAATGCCATTTAGACGTGAGGCAATGCAAGCCTTACTAATAATAGGTAAAATTCGATCACAAAATTTCGTTTAGGTAAGGATATCGGCTTTCAAGTGGAAGAAAGAGACAACAGCACGAATTTAATGATAACAACAAAACATACTCGCATAAATTTCACACCAGGATAGAATTCTGCTGCGGCCTCCTCGAGTACCTTATCCAAATGTTTTGTATAGTTACCTCTACAAAAGAAAACCATGCCTATGTAAAGGAACCACTCCAAAAATTGAGAAAAGTAGAATATTACATATATTGGCAAGAAAATGAGCCTTATGGTACCTTATAGTGAGGGCAACGACTACAGGATATCCTTGGTGAAGAAGCTGGACAAATTCGCGTTATAACACGTGATGGCCTGCCTCAAATCTTTCGGATAACCCATATAGTACCTTACAATTCAACCAAAAAACACAAGGAATCAAAATGCTCTTGCATTTTCTTCAACCATCAGAAGAAACAGATTCTAACCTGCAATTTTCACGAAGATGAATCATCATTGAATGGAAAACCGACGGTTCTGCCATCAATAAGTTCCACTAGTGAACAATGGAACAGCTGCTCTGAGACAATTTATCTAAATGATACTGAAACAAATGATAAAAATAGATAACTCTAGTTTGTTACCAACATATCATCTTTGCTAGAAGCATTACCACCTAGTACAGTATTCTGCACTTGTATATATTACAGTTGAACGATAAGCTTTGAACTTAAGTTCAACAACCAGAACTGAACGGCAGGTTTCTAGATAAGCAGCATTATCAATTCCAAATTACAGCAAATTAGAGTCAAGTACTACAAATTGATAACATTCAGATCAATTCAAAACCGAAATCAGATTAAGCTATCAAGTATAAACAATTTAAATCCAAGACCGTTCAAAACCCCCCATATAAACCCAACCCAAAACGTAATTTAGTAGCATAATCAAAACCCTAAAAGATCAATCAACAAAATCAAAACAGAAAGACTTACAATTTGAAATCCATCTGAGCTTAATCGCGTTAGGGCTTGAGGTTGTCACCTTTTGGGTCATGAAATTTTTTGAAGACTAAATAAATTGGAAGAGTGAGATATATCTATGGAGTACTGTTTTTTTGTCTAGCGGGCCAGTCTTGTAAACAGAGGCCCAAGTTCATTCAGCTGATTCTTCTGCCCCTTCACGTCGCCATCTCCTTTTCAATTCCTCCGACTCCTTGGTCCTTGCTATTGATCGGAGTAACCACATTGTGGCCTTGAAGGTACTGTTCAAGACCCAGCTTAAGCAGTCTCAGGTTTTATGGATACTTTTATGAACAGTACCCTAACATACTTAGGCTTTATCAGATCAAAAAAAACAAAAAACTTAGGCTTTATGGATACTTTTATGATCAGGTATTGTTCTACGTCCCAAAAGTTAGCTTTGATTGCTTGTCAGAAGGGAAATTCTTTTGCAAAAACATGTCTGTGATTCCTGCAGAAACGAGTTTATTTGATATTAGAGTACGCTGCCAAGGGCGAGCTTAATTTTGCCCGACAAAACTCGTTGCCAGTCTTTTCTCTCCTCCGGCTGCATATCTTCTGGCCTAACACCATGATGATTCGAAGTCGGCGTTCTTCCATTACGTGCCCCCGACCATCACCCTACTATGTTGTCCAAAAAGACGCAGCACTTGGAATCATCTCTAATCACAAAAAATATTTGTTGGGCGTGAAGGATCTCATAGATTCTACCTTGATAAGAAGCATGGAGAGGGGTTTTGAGGGTACATATCTAGACAGGGTTGCACGGAAGTTGGTTCGCTCAAAGCATAGGGTTAATAATCAGATAACCTTCCTCGAGAAGGTTGAAGATGAACTCAGCAGCTCTACCGAATCCGAGATCCATAGTCCACTTAGCATTCTATCTCAACACCTGCAAGATCTGCACCAAAAGCTAGCTCTCGTTTCCAAAGCCGAAGAATATCTTCGCTCTGGTATATCCCTCGGCCAGAAGCAGCTGAACCACATCTGCCTCAAGTCAGGAGTCGTGCATGAGATTGATGTGCTCGACAAGGTTTACAAGGACATCTCCCTGGGTCAACTTCATGTCACCCAGTCCCACCAGGGTAGGCAAGTTGTTGAGTATGAATTGCCCCCTTTGCTGATGCGTTTCTGTGAATTCAGAGGATTTGCTGACTACGTTTCTGGGTATGGAGAATTCTACAAGGCTGTTAGAAATCTGGTATATCCTTGCAAACTTGTTCAATAAGCAAACATGTTCAATGTAGATTAACCCTATGAATGCAATTTGTCTGGGGCTTTGAGCACTGGTTTACTGTGTTCTGTAATCTGTGTGACATGAGAATTATGAATTTGCACTTTTATGGGTCATGTGTTTTGTAATCTGTGTGGTTTTGAGCACTGGTTTACTGATGTTATATCAATGCAAGTAAGATCTCTTTCTTTTGTTCTGTTTCAAAATTGGAGCATTGTAAACTTAATGGGTTGTGACAAATAGATGTCAAGTATGATAGTGATAAATATCATACTTTACCGCTCTCAGTTCGAGCTATTAATTCTGCGCAGAGGCACGAACCTCGCTTGAAGAAAGGCAATGAATTCTCTACTCGTCGAATTCATAAGAATTCAAAATTGGCAGCTTTTCATAAAAAGTGAAGAGCTTTGAATTGCTTAAGTATGTTCTTCATACCGTGGTTTTGTTTTTTGTGGTGTTTGATTTGGTACCAGGCGTGACAGATCCTCCTGACAAATTGCAGAACCTCAATTTGGCTGTTTGGACCCATCCAACTGTTAACATTGAAATTTCATATTCTCTATGAGTATTTTCCTGTCAAGTGTTTTCATAATGGATTATGCATTCATGGTTGGTGTTCAGTTCATGTCTGGTGTTAGCTAATATGCTGATTTATGCTGTCATTTTAGTGAATATGAATGATTCTTTATAGATCAGTTTTGGAGAACTTTAACTGTACTTTGAGACTTTCTTATAATCATGTACATGTTGCACTGTAAAGTGGCTGCTGTGAGGTTGATGCGGCCGGATAGAACTCCGAGGCGCTTATGCTGATCTTTTGAATGATTAAGACAAGGATTCACTGAAATATGTTGAGAGAACACTTGGCTTTCGTACCAAGGATTTAGAGAATAGAGATTTCAGACTGGTTTGTTTCTTGTCTGCCACTTCATAAACTCCAACCTTCCTGATTTGGATTTTATTTTGGTCACATGTATTTAGTTGACATTTATTCTTTCTAATGTAGGTCACTGAGATCGTAGGAGGCACAATTAGATGGAAAAGATACATTGACTATATGATCCTTTCATTATGCCATGATTGTCTTGTTATTGTAGATGAGGCTATGAGATTTTGAATCAACAAACTTATATAACTCCGACCCCCCACAAATTAGCAACCAAAATCAAAAACTACAACATCGAAAACAAATTATCAAAAACAACAGATTAATAAATTAAGCCTAGCTATACGGGCACAAATCTCATAAAAGCCTGCTTCCCGCGCACAGCGGCGGCAGCCACCAGGCCTCCAACAACAGCCGCGATCGCGGCCGATCTTGGGCCAGCGGCCGACCTATAAATGGCGCCAGTCCCGAGCCCGGCCGCCACGCTATTCCACAAATCATCGGTATCTCTCACCTTCGCCATCCCGCCCTCAAGCCCAGC
This sequence comes from Polygonum aviculare, assembly GCA_934048045.1. Lineage (NCBI taxonomy): Eukaryota > Viridiplantae > Streptophyta > Magnoliopsida > Caryophyllales > Polygonaceae > Polygonum > Polygonum aviculare. The sequence goes on along the minus strand of OW204023.1, from coordinate 10,478,441 downwards.
AAAAATCAGGCCCATTCCTCCGAGCCAATTCCCGAACCGCCGACCGGTGAGACCGCCGGAGTTCAGAACGCGGTTGAGCCGGATCTTGGAGGAGTCGCCTCGCTCGGCGGACTTGAGGCCGTCGATCGTGCCCTTGGCGGCGCCGGCGAGGGTTCCGATGAGGTAGGCGGAGCCGGTTACCGGCGGCGGATTCCTCCGTGAAGAGGAGTTCAGGGGAGTTGGGGAGGTCGTAGAGGCGGAGGTTTGGATTGTTGACCGCCGTGTCCTGGTATGGGTGGTAGGTACGGAATTTTGGTTTTTCTTCATGGTGGTGGGGTTCCTCCATTAATTGTTTCTTTGTTTTCTAGGGTTTTAGTATAGAGAGATTGATGGCGGAAGAAAACCCTTGCGAGTTGTGCGAGGGTTCAACGACGGATGGATGAAGGAAGGGCCGAGTTTTGCCTTTTCTTGTTGGACAATCAACTGATCTACGATTCTACCATATATTCATATAGAGTTATTATATAGGGCAACTTTAATTCCAATAGTATATATCCAGTATCATTAAATTTTGAATGAATTAATTATATGACATTGGGAAAATCAATATCTATCTATCTATTATTTATTATCATCATAACTATATACTAAAGCGGAGGTTAGATTTAATATTTAGCCCAACACTTGACACCTCCTCATTGGACCGCGTCACCCATCTTTAATAAAACAATTCAATTTATTTGATTGGTTGAAATTTCATTGTAGACTCACATTATATTTCTTCTTATCTACTAATTCCTATTTTAATTAATTAAAATTTAATAAAACAAACTATCATATCCTATAAAATTTATCCAAAAAAAAACAAATCCTAACTTACCAAACTACCGTATGAAACAAATTACCTTTGAAATCTACCATATCAATAATCTATTATAAAATTCCCATTAGATAAAGCTATTAGGATAAGTAATTTAGTATGCCCAAATTCTACCGTATCCCATTAGATAAAGCTATTAAGAACTTACATAGGTTATATAAGCATACCAATGTTCAAGGCTTAAGGTACAAAGGCACAAATTGTTTGTGTATTCACTCAAATTGTTACTTACGTGGATTATCATTTGTACGGTTAAACGTTCTCTATGTCTATATTTACATGTTCTCTATGTCTATATTTTTTATTTGTATGCTTTTTATTTGATCACGTGTATACTAAAATTGTTTGTGTTTTTAATTTTGATCTGATGTTTCAGGTAAATGATGAATAATAATCACAATCTTCTTAGTGAACTCACACCAAAAAACAATATAAACTCTTATAATAAAATTGCATTTATGCAAGTATATTTTTGATTCTAACTCTATATATGTTTTGCAATTCATCAATGCAATAGTGTAGCGTCATAAAGGTCGTCCTTCACAAAAAATAAATTATTATGCTTCTGCAAAGTAGAAGAATTTTTTGAAAGAATGTAGTTCTCTGAAAAATAACAATATAACAGATTCCTTCTTATGAATTTAGGTCATTCCTTCACAGCCAAAAGTGATTCCCAAACGGGGATAGTTTTGGTGCGCCCTTTAGCTGATGTAGTAGTTACTGAGGCACAAACTTGGATTATATTATGGTTGTAGAGCTGCTTATGAATAAATATTTATATAAAAATACCCTTATTTATATTGGTTCTTTCCATCAATACGTTCTAATATTGTTTTTTTTAAATTCATAATAACAATCACATGTTCTAATATTGGTTTTTAAACTCAAAACTCGAATTACATCTTTGTTTAAGAAGATTTGCCAAAAAAATATATCAAAAAATATACAAAATTTTATGCCCTTTAAAAAAGAACCATGAGATAGTAGCACGCACCGACCAGTCTCTAGAACCATCAATTGTCCAAAAATATTATAAATTTCAACATATCAAAAAATTAGCATAAATAAACATAATTTCATCCAAAAATATATATCTACTAAATTTCAAGATGTAGACCAGAAAAAATACTAGATTTTATACATACAAAAAAGCCGTGCCTTCAAGGCACGGGTACTGCCACTAGTTATATACTAAAACGGAAGAAAATTCTGACACTATATTGCGCCACATCACCCTTTTTTAAAAAAATCGATCTTAATAAATCTTGATTATCATAAGTTTATACATACTTAATTAAGATATTAGTTCTATCTTAGAATTTGATTTGTTTAATTAATAATTCATCCAAATATATAAATATCTATCTTATCATTATACACATTTAATTAATACATAGATCTATCATAAACATTTTATTTGAAAAATATTTATTTCGTCATAATATATAATCATAATCACAATATTACCCAGTTAATTAATATCAGATTAACTTTAAATTATTTTTCGTAATTTTATTATGGTAGTTTTTAAAATCATCAATGGTGGTAGCATATTCTACCACTATATTTAATTCAAGTATTCATTATATTCATAATAATATATTAAATACTATAACATATTAAATAATATTAAATAATATATTAAGTACTATAATTTGTAATATATTCTATTAAAATAATATAATTTATAATTTACAATTTATAATCATAATATTATCATCAATGGTATTTGATAAAATGAGATGTTCTAATTGATTATTTTGGTTTGATCTTATTTTTTATTTTAATACTATAATTTATTAATATGAGATATAATTACTATGAACTTTTATTTAATAAAAAATATTTAAATATAATATCAAAATTTAGAAATATAAAATGAGTTCAATATGATTCTACAAAACTGTAAATATTGAAAAAAATAAAATATATTAATCAATAGTTATTTTATTTTGAAAGATAAAAGCTAAGTTATTATGAAAATGATAACATATAAGTCAAGTAAAAGATACTCCAGTAACTATAAATTTATTTAATATTAAAGATAAGAATAATAACTTAATCATTAGACAAGGCTTCTAATTTTAAATTATTTTAAATTCAATTTTTTTTTACTTCATATATATATAAAGAGATAAAAAAAAGATAACTAATATATCAAAAAGGATATAATATATTATTAAAATTCAAATAAAAATTATATAAATATTAAATAGATAATAATGTAATTAGATTAATTAAAATAAAATGAAAAAATTTAATATTTTAATTATGAGAGATAAAATCTAAGTTATTAGGAACATGATAATATACGGTATAATTTAAGTAAAAGTTAATAATTATAAACTCATTTAGTATCAAAGATAAAAAATAATTATTTATTTAGAAAAGGTGCTTCCATATAGAATTGTATATTATCATGTTTCTAATAACTTTTACTAAATAATTAATAACTTTTACTTAAACTATATATTATCATGTTCCTAATAACTTAGCCTTTATCTCTCATATTTAAAATATTAAATTTTGTTCATTTTTTATTTTAATTAATATAATTACATTATTATCTATTTTGTATTTATATAAAATATGCTTTTGAATTTTGATAATATATTCCATCCTTTTTAATATATTAGTTATCTTTTTTTATCTCTTTATATATAAGAAGTAAAAAAAATTGAATTTAAAATAATTTAAAAATATAAGCCCATTTTAATGATTAATTTATTATTCTTATCTTTTAATATTTAATAAATTTATAGTTACTATGTTTTAATTGACTTATATGTTATCATTTTCATAATAACTTAGTTTCTATCTTTCAAAATAAAATAACTATTGAATAATATATATATATATATATATATTTTCAATATATAAATTTATTAGAATCATATTGAACTCATTTTATATTTCTAGATTTTGATATTATATTTAAATATTTTTAATTAAATAACAGTTCATAGTAACTATATCTCATACTAATAAATTATAGTATTAAAATAAAAAATAAGATGAAACCAAAATAATCAATTAGAGCATCTCATTTTATATTATATTGACTTATAATGTGTCAAACTTATGATAATAGGGACATATATTAACCATTAGAGACAAATTGTGAAGGATGAAACAGGAATTAAATTTCATTTACTAAATTGTTCTATAACTAGAATATGTTTTCTATTTTAATAATCTAATACGTGCGGACGGTGCGGTACTACAAAAATGAAAAAATAATCTTTTTCGTCGAGAAAAAAATAACATTTTTATATGCTAAAATTTTCATTATATTAAATGTTTTCACTTAATAATATCCTATTTATAATAAAAATCATTTTAAAATATGAATCGTGAGTCATTGTTGTCGTGCATGGCACGACGGGTAGGGTTGGTGCCATATAGTAAGAAAATACCACAAGAGGTCATATTTGCATACATGGCATAACATCTCTCTCCACTAGTAGACCGACCGATGACCAGCATTGCCTGTCATCAATTGTCAACACAAGTGACAATGTTCACACCTAATTATCAACACAAGTGACAATATTCACACCTAATTGTCAACACAAGTAACAATATTCACATTAATTGTCAACACAAGTGACAATATTCACACCTAATTGTCAACACAAGTGACAATATTCACATTAATTGTCAACACAAATGACAATATTCACACCTAATTGTCAAAACAAGTGACAATATTCACACCTAATTGCCAACACAAGTGACAAAATTCAACAATTATTCACATCTAATTAGCATCACAAGTGATAATATTCACACCTAATTGTTATCACAAGTGACAATATTCAACAATTACTCACACCAAATTGTCATCACAAGTGACAATATTCGCACCTAATTGTAATTACACGTGACACCTAATTGTCATTATAAGTGACAACATTCAACAATTAACTAGAAGATTATAATAATCACACCGAATAAGTATAGCTAGAACAGGATTTATGAACACAACTCCAAATTATCAACACAAGTGACAATATATACCATCACCAATGTTATCAAAGAATCTTCTTGATAATACTTAATTGTCATCACAAGTGACAATATTCAACAAATAACGAGAAGATTATAATAATTACACCGAATAAATATAGCTAAAACAAGACTTATGCACAAGTGACAAAACGGTTATCATCACAAGTGACAAAACAATTTAAAATAAAACTATTGCCATCACCATATTATCAAAAAACATTAAATTATCATCACAAGTGACAAAACGAAGCGTCATCACATAATCAACCAAGTACCATCTTAAATTATCATCACAAGTGACAAAACGCAAACCTCTTCTCAGTTGTTGTTGACCGAGTGTGCAAACCATGATTTCTTCCCACGAGTTTAAACGCCGTATAACTTGAACTTAGAGCTAAACAAACAGATCAAAAAGAAAAGGATCAAGACTTCAGAATGACAGTGACTATTAATTGAAGAAGGCAACCAACACACGAAAGATCTGCATTAGCCAATCAGTCACCAATTAACGACATCAATTCGCGAGTTCCGAGTATCACAACCGATTGCATGGCAAACACTGGCCAGAATAGCTTAATCGCAACAAATTCTCGCTGAAATCAAAACTGACATGGAAGAAAAAACAACAATCGGAAACCGAATTTGATCCTAATTCTGAACCTCTAGCGAGGGGAGAAAAGTCGGCGGGGAGTCTAGAGATGGCGAAAGAAGGCGGACATGGCTTGGCAATCGATCCTAGTAGCATTGAATCCATCGCCAAGCTCTGGATCTATTTGGTTCTCTCGTCCGCGAGGAGCGGGATCCCCCAAACCGACATGGCCTCCGTTGATTTGGACTCCATTGGAAGCTGAGAGGAGAAGCTTGATCGCCTCTACGGTTTTGCAGTTAGATCTGTCTTCTTCGTCGGTAGTTTCGATCCGTCGGCGGAGCCAAATCCGACTCGTCCGCCTCCTCTTCCCGATCGGAGAAGGCAAAGGAATGGCCTCCAGATCTGATGCTCACTTACATCGAAACTGACTCCTTCGTTGGACCAATGCTTCGTTGGACCTCTTCCTGGCAGAAACTGACTCCTTCGTATTCCTCTCGGCCTCGGCCTCGGCCTGCTCGGCGGCGCCATTGAGCGAATTGGTGGCGATCAAGGCAGCGGTGTGGAGCGCCTAGGCCATACGGATTTTCCGACGCCGGTCAATTGGTTGCAATAGGCAATGTGTGTGAAGAAATCCGACGAAGATGAGGAGTAGCGGAGGCGGTGGTGATCCATGGGGAAAGATTAAACGAGGGGACAAGCTAGGAGAGATAAAAGAAAAAGGATTTTATATCCTGGATTCTTGCCAAACCTGCAAATAAGAAGCTTATGGGTAGTAGCGGGCAAAACGCCTCCACAACACTGCCGCTCTGTCTAAATATCTCTTAAATTTTAGACCTAATAATATATTGAATTAATCTCTACTACCGTAGTATAAACCGGAACCGATGTCTTTATAAAAATTTGCGCACATGTCATTTTATAATAAAATAATCAATTGGACCCTCCTCGATCTATATAATAAGTTGTAATTGGTAATTTTGAAAATAACTAATCATGAAATAAATTTCTATCCAATAACATTTATATCTATATTATTTTCTATATTTTTTGGCACAAGTAAAATAAAATCAGGAATAATTTTGGAAATAATCTAATCAGGAAATAATATTCTATCTAACAACATATATCTTAATAAATTCTTTAAAAAAAGAATGATTTCAATATGCACAAGATATTTTAATTTATCTAAATTTACATATTACCTTTTATATATTATAATATCTTCATATATCAAGTTGTAAGATTTCTACTATTACCTTATGTAAGTTTATGTAATTAAATATAAGAGCATTTTGAATATTATTATTGTATGACATAGTCAAATTGTCATACTGCTCCATATTATTTTCTTATTTTCTTGTATGTATTAAAAATAGGAATGATTTCAAAATATGTTTTACTAAAAAGTTATCTTAGTTCTCAAAACGATGTATATATATGCATAACAATCTTGAGTTTCAAAAATATAAATATGTTTATAATCTACCATACTATAGTATAAAAGGGGGTCAATGTCTTCAAAAAAATGTTGCTACATCGCATGTATATAATAAAATAATCTTTTGCACTCTCATTTACACCAAACATTGTAATCTTAAAATAAATATTATTATTTAATAAAGATTAAGATAAAATTGGAAAATATAATTATGATATTATTTTTCAATTTTTTTTATTAATTTTGAAATAAATTTTGGATTTTTTAAAACAAATAACTAGACTCTATTTATTATTTCCTAATTTCCAAATTTCATACCTACTAGATTTAAATTTCCTATCTTTTCAAACAAGAGATGAAGATAAAACCATAATAATCTTTGAAGTCATATTTATATCTATATCTATAAGATAAATTTTTATTATCTAAAAGATAGATTTGTATTTAACAATAAGCTTATATTACTTCCTACCGAAGAAGTTCATGAAACATATCTGTATTAAATTGGGTTATAATCATATTTACTCTTACATGGTACGGGTGTTAAACTAGTTTAATATTTAAATTACGATAAATATAGATATTTTAGGTAGTACAATTTTATCTATCTATTTCTAGTTTATTTTTTTGAGCAATATTTCTATTTTATTTCTATTTTATTTTAGTTCAACGTCAAAGATTCAAAATTCATCAAATTAAATGCACGGACTTAATGCAAAAGCATAAGGTAAACCAAGCCTAAAAGACCTGAACGTAACAAAACTACCATTATAACAGAATTAGTCTCGGGTTGTAGCATAAGATAAACCATGCCTAAAAGACCTAAACGTAACAAAACTACCATTATAACAGAATTAGTCTCAGTTACAACCCGAATAACTCTAGCACTTCATTTCCATTGAATACCAAAAGATAACCATCGTTGCTCGTCACTAGATTTGACCCAAACCGAAAAATCGACCGGACCCATTCGAAATGTCTAGCTGGGTCATAACCCGAAAAAATAAACCTGGAACCCGATTTTTAATTGAACCCGATTACCCAAATTTTTTTGGGTCAAACCTGTTGGGTTTTGGTTAATCCGTTAGGTCACACGAAAAACGGGAATGGTGAAAAAATTCCACACCTTGTTGGGTTCGGTTGTAATGACTTGTCTTCCTCTCGTTAAAAGCCGAACTCGACTCCAATTGATTGATTGAAAGATGATTCTTTATGAAGAAAATCAACTCGAGGAATTGATTTTGAACATGAAACATACTAATTGATTAAAGATGTACTAAGTTAGTGTCTCTTAAATTGATGTGTACCTCTCAAGGTTTGAATGTTTTTTGCTTTGTTGAACTAGAGTCTCAGTTTTGAATTGATTTGTAAAGTTGTTGTAGGTTACATCAATGTTTATAGATTTATCAAAGTTGAAATATGTAAAAATTGAGAAATATTATACTTTTAAAAATATGTAAATTGCAAGCTCCTTCTTCTAGTTTGGTATATATTTTCTGATATATGCATACAAGAATTCTAGAATTTAAATTTTAATAAAAATTACTTTATATGAATCTCATGTGTTTGTTTTTTTCTCCATAATCAATATTGAATCTCTTAAGATTTGAACCTTGAGGTTAATCATTTCTTATTGAAATTCTTCTAGCGGACACAATGAATGTGAAATTGGAACTTATTTTTGTTGTCTTTGTTACTCACCCCACTTAGTCTAGCACATGATTGATTACAAAAATCTTGTTAAAATAGTTAGATATCACGTTATGGTTAATTATTTGTAATAGTGAGTACAAATCTAAATCCTTACATTTAGGTTCAAATCATTTATATTATAACGTTATAAATAAATAAGCGAGTAATGACATAATATCAAAAAAAAGAAGATAAATTATTAACATAAATTTGAAAAACCAAGGTTTTTTTGCGTTGGGTTGATCTGAACCCGCAACAAATCAGTAGCGACTCGACCTGTTTGGACCCGTTAAAGGTGTGACCTAAAAATGACCCGAACCCGACTACCGAAACCCGAACCCGAACCCGACCCGCCCTACCCGATTGAGAGTTCTATTTGCAAGTCACGGCTGAGAACTATCTCGTCAATCATCATGCTTTTTTTTCCCGTGATGTAAGCGTATTACGAGATCATGAGAATTAATCAACTTCAAAAAATTTGGCACAAATTGAAAAACATAATCCTCACTCTTGTGCCCTGCGGACCCTTAGGCTATGTTTGGTTAGGTGGAATTAGGGTGATTTTAAAGGAGGGGAGGGAAGGGAAGGGGCATTTCTCCGTTTGGTTGATTTTAAAGGAGGGAATCAGACATATTTGAGTTGAATAGAGGGGAAAAAAACTGTAGAAGGGGAGGGAAGTTAAATCGCCTCAAATTGGTGGAATCTGGAGAGAAAGGTTGAGCGTAAACTCAAAAGTTCAAAATTCTATTTTTTTCACCTCCCATCAAATACGTAAAAAACCTTCCTCTACTATATTTTTTTTTAATTTCTAAAACCACAATCATATCTTAACCAAGAATTCGACAAAAAAAAATCTTAACCAAGAAACTTAAACTAAATTTTAAATAGTACCTAATGTTAAGCAAAATTTGTTATTACGTATCAAATTTTTTTACATACAAATATTACGTACAAATCAAATTACGTATCAAATTTGTTACGTACAAATCAAAAGTCAATATTACGTACATAGTTGTTACGTAGGAAAAGGCATATTTTTTTACCTATAAATCAAATTTGGTACTTATCTAAAGGCAAAAGTTTGTTACTTATCAAATTTGTCTTTTGATAAGATCCCCTCTTCCAAATCAAATAAAAGACAATTTTTTTTGTTACGTATCTGCTCAAAATTTCTCTAAAAAATGTAGATAAAATCTATAAGATTGAGTTGTTACTTACGTATAGATAAAATCGATTTGTTACGTAGCAAAAAAATTTCTGGAAAATTAAAGTCAAATTTTGTTACGTAAAAAAAGCTACAATTTAGTTTGAAATTGAGTATTTGTTAATTTGTTAATTAATTTATATTTAAAGTGCCAAAACCCTTTAAAAGCACACTATTGAATATTGTTATTATTTTTAACCTCTTTGATGTATTGAATATTGTTATTATTTTTAAAATTAATATAAAAAATAAAGTCATAATAATTGTTTAAACTAATCAATCTTTATATTTTAAAGAATAAAAAACATTATATAAGAATACAGTTGTATATAATAACATAATTAATGTTTTAATGTTGAAATAGATTTTCCTCCCCTTCTCATATAAATAAAAACCTAACCAAACAATAGATTAACATTCCCTCCCTTTCAACCAAACAGATTTTAATTAAAATTTTCTCCCCCCTCCCCTTCCTTTCTTTTTAATTTTCTTCCCTCCCCTCCCTTTCTCCATTTTCTACATGTACCAAAGCCTACCTTAGAAGATAGTCATAATAAAAGTATCATTCGTGGCACAAAAACACAAGATCCATAAACATATAAGCCTTGCTCCTCTTTTTTGAGCAATAAGCCTTGCTCCTCATACTATTATCAACCGAGTGACAAGATGGAGAACAAAAACTATAGTACGGAGTAACAAGTCTTGGTAAATTCTGAATTAACTAGTTGTAAGTCCAATATGCCAGCTTTGGGTGTGGGGTCCGCGCCTATTCCATTGGTATGGGTCGTGTCGTGTGGCGCCCATCTCTTCAAATTTGTTTCCTCACAAACCAACAAAAATCTATTTTTAGAGATTTCCAGCAAGAAAAAAGAAAGCAAAATTTCAGTAAAATATCTCCATTATTTTGCACCCTTTCTTTTGACAGTGTTAAGAACGTAATTAACGGTGAGTTTAATCTTGAAAATTATTTAAAAAAGCATTTTGATTGAATTTGAAAAATCCACACTAACTACAAATAGAGTACAAGTCAACTTTTCTGCTTTGGATTCTTTGTAGCCGAGTTGAGATCCGGTGGAGCAACTGCATCTTCCGAATCCGCACTAATTAACAAGACACCCCCCCCTTCATTGATTTCAAATTAATAAACTACTCAAATAAATAACGACAATGTCCACCCTCCTAAATTTTATAGTGGTCTAAGAAATTTAAAATATGAAAATTAAAAAATTAAAAAATCATATATACTGCGCTACTTAAATATTCAAATAAAAAATCCAAGATAATAAGATATTTATGAATAAAATTAATACCCCATACGTAGTACTCGTATTGTTTAAATATTAATAATGTAAATCCTGTCATTATTTGTCTTTGTCTGAATCGGAGCTTGCCTACCTCCTCTCTCTCTCTCTCTCTCTCTCTCTCTCTCTCTCTCTCTCTCTCTCTCTCTCTCCTCCTCGCTATCTCTACGCATCTCGCTGGATCAAGCTCGCGCTACTGACTCTTCTCTCAGTGAAAGGCTGTTCATTCTCCTCTCTGCATTCATTCTCTAATGGCGGAACTCTGCTCGCCGATTCCGCTTCTACCTCAACTGCTCTCCGCTTCGGCGTCCTCTGTTAGCTCTCATCCGGTCTCCGCTTGATCTGCCTCCCTGATCGACTCTCGCTCACTCTCACCAAAGGTACTACTCTCTCTCTCTCTCTCTCTCTCTCTCTCTCTCTCTCTCTCTCTCTCTCTCTCTCCCTCTTTCTTCTCTGTAAATCGCGGATTTTCGAGAGCTGTGGAAATGGCGGTCGCTTCGTGTCCTTCAATTCGGTGCCTGTCTTTGTCAGTGGTGGCGTTTTCTTTTGAAAAATCTCCGACCGTGATGGTAAATTGAGTTTTGTCGGTGAATCTTTGGCCGGCAAATTGAGCTTCTGCGTCGTCGTTATAGGCATTGCCTTTGCTCGCTCTGAGATTTGGAGTGATTCCGGGGAGTATTCAGAGTTGAGAGCAAGTTGTGTTTGCCGTTCACATCTGGAAAATGCTACCAAATGTGAAACCTTTGTTTGCTAAGCTTGTGGTTAGTAAGTTGCCCTAAGGTGGCTTGGGGACGTTCGTTGACAATTTTGCGCAGTTATCTTTTGGCGAATTGAATGCTAAAATCCTCTTTCGTTGTGGAGTTGTTTCTTCTTCATGTAATAAATTTATCTTTATTGTGTTCGGTTCATGTCCACAAGTTACAACGTTTGATGCATTGTAGAATCTGTAATTCAGATTTTAAATTCGTCCGATGACTAGGTTGTAGTTTGTGAGATTTAGAATCCATAGTGGATTTATTCAGTTGATATAGAAAAGTTGCTATAGATGTCCAAATTTCCAGTGCCTTGTGTTTATCAATGCACTCTATTCTGGTTATTCGTCATTTGATTGATATTGCTTTATCATATATACTGTCTGATACATTGATGTACTGGACATTTTGAAAATGTAAGCAGAAATAAAGCATGATACTTGTCTTTAAATTCTCTGTAAGTGACACTAGTATAAGTGCTTTATAATCTCAGTCTATGATGATCAAGTGTTGGTGCGCTGTCATTCCAAAGAATGTATTTGCATTATGGTTACTTGCATGGGAAAATGTGGCACCATTGTTCTTGGTTCTTGCAGAGTTGGCATTTAGGCTGGCTATACAATTCCTTCCAGGTCTATTTGTGCTTCTTTGAGGAAAGTTCATAGTCATTGCTATGCTGTGTGACCAACCTTTTGATGATTTTCTTCTTTTGTTATAGAACTGATTCCTTCTCCATTGTGAAAATAGTTTGGCCAGTAGCCTTCAAACATGGAGCAATACGATGTACTAGAACAAATTGGAAAAGGTTCGTTTGGCTCAGCACTTCTTGTTCGCCACAAGCATGAAAAGAAGAAGTAAGTACAAACTGCTTGTTATCCTATCCTACCTTATTCTTCTTGCTTATTTCACAGAAGAAATATAACACAGATGAATTCTTAAACATGGTTCCATAGTGATTCTTGTCCATTTCATGGTGATATAGGTATGTCCTTAAGAAGATCCGTCTTGCCCGCCAGAGTGATCGTACACGTAGGTCTGCACATCAGGAGGTTAGTATTTTAAATAATTGGGCCATGCTTTCTTCTTAATGTGTTTCACTGTGTATTTTTTGCATCATGGAGGTATGGAAGGGTCTCTTGTTCAAAGTCAGCATGGCTTATAACTGCCACAGCTAATCTTATGCAGTCATTTTTTAAGTTTCACAAGATAAATCAGTAACTCGTGTGCAAAATGTTAATGATTATGCAGTTGCAATTTGATCTGGTGCTGGTTGAGTATTTACTTATATACTTTGTTCTTAATATTTAAGATAATGAATCTAATTCCTTTGTTTCCCAGATGGAACTTATATCCAAGATGAGGCATCCATTCATAGTAGAGTACAAAGATTCTTGGGTCGAGAAGGTCAGCAGAAACAGTGTTTCTTATATTCCTGCATTGACATGTTTTGACTTTCTTCTGTCCTTCCATATATGTCTTCCATCATCTGATTTTGTGTTGATGTAAATGTTTCTCAGGGTTGTTATGTGTGTATAATCTTAGGATACTGTGAAGGAGGTGACATGTAAGATTCTTTTTACTTGAATCATTTCCATTGTTTTCTGATGCCAACTGATAAGTTTGATCCAATTTGTTGCTAATCATGGACAGGTCTGCGGCAATTAAACGAGTCAATGGAGTCCTTTTTTCTGAGGAGGTGCCTACCCTCATCCGACTTAGAATTCTTCCAATCTATTATTTATGCTAATTAACAGCAAACTATCCTATCTGAAACTACTTTACAGAAAGAGCAGCTGTTTAAGAGTTACTCTGTGATTGATTATGGTGAATGCTAAATGATGCTTATTAACTTTCTTTAGAAACTTTGCAAATGGCTTGTACAACTGCTGATGGCATTGGAATACTTGCATAAGAATCATATTCTCCATCGTGATGTCAAGGTTAGATCTTGTAAACATGCTTACAAAATGGGTTACTTTCATGGTTTTTTCCCTGATATTGTGCTGATAGGGCTCCATGATTCTCTCAGTGTTCAAATATCTTTTTGACCAAGGAGCAAGACATACGTCTTGGTAAGGAAATTCTATCTTTTCATCATCTATTAAAAGAAAACTGCTTGTGGTTTTCATAAGGCCTTAACAGTTACAGACGTTGGACTCAGGTGATTTCGGTCTTGCCAAATTGTTGACCTCTGATGATCTTACGTCCTCTGTAAGTTCAGGCTCAAGCATCACATTATTTTCATCAATCACTGAAATGGGATATCGCTTTATGATAACTTTGACCTCATCATCATTTAGGTGGTTGGTACTCCGAGTTACATGTGTCCAGAACTTTTAGCAGATATCCCGTATGGCTCAAAGTCAGACATTTGGTCGTTGGGTTAGTTGCATTTTATTAGTGGATGTGCTTATCTTGTACCAGTACAATTACTTTTTGGATGAACTATCTTTATTTCTATTTACTTTCACCCAGGTTGTTGCATATATGAAATGACGTCTCTTAAGCCAGCATTCAAAGCTTTTGTAAGTTTCTTTCTATTCTCTTCTAGATTATGTGCTAAGACTTTCACTTTTAACTGCATTTCGTAGCACTCAGACTCTCAGGCAATTTTAAAAGGGTCCTGTCTACAACTATTCCCTACTCAAATATACATGACATGGGATGAAAAACTGATACTGATCAGAAATTATTGCAACTGGTAGTTTGATGAGAATAAATTCAATAATACAAACTTTTATGAATTGCATTGCTAAAGTTCATATATTTTCTTGACATGTGTCTTCTTCTTTTTCGAACAGGATATGCTGGCATTGATAACTAAGATAAATAAATCAGTAGTGGCACCACTTCCTACCAAGTACTCTGGTTCATTGTAAGTTCTTCATTTTCTATTGCCTATCATGCAAGTGATATATCTATGTGCTGAAGTAGCCAAGAGATTTTTTTTTCTAACATGGTTGATTTGTCTTGATCTAATTCATGATAAACATATGCTCCTATGTGAAGCCAGAGTCAATAGACTTGTTCCAGCTCTCATCTTATGCACTATATTTTGTTGTCATTTTTTTCACACTTTTTGGTAAGAAGAGGATTATTTAAGAAAATTTATCAATCTTCTATTTGCAGTCGAAGCCTTGTTAAGAGCTTGCTGCGCAAGAATCCGGAACTTAGACCCAGCGTAAGTAAAGATGTACTTTTATATCTTATCTGTGTATTCTCCAGATGAAATAGAGCATAATCATGAGCTGGTAGTATCTGAATCTTTCTACATACAAATAAAGAAATTTAGCTTTACGCTTTAGTATGTCCTCCACCCCCCTTCTGCTCAATGTCATATTGCTGCTTTAGCATCCACATCTAAGTCTTGATATTGTCTGTTTTCTGAATTTTATTGTTTAGGAGGTAATGAAAGCATTAACAAAAAAATCTGGTGATATATGGATTGGCTAATAGTCTAACGCACATATACTCACAAAAACTAAACTGAAATGAAATAAATTAAAACCTGCTGATATAATTAGAGTCTAGAGAAAACCTTTAGGATACCACAAATTTTCTTTCGTTAATAATTTTCACTTAGCATAAGATGAACTTTAATACTGCTTCTTGATGTCTTTGTTGGGATAGCAACCTGAGTTATTGCCCTTTGTACATAAAAAAGGTGTCTCTTCCCTATTGTATGATTGCATACATCCTTAGCTTTTGAATGATGGCTTCCATGATATCAATTGTCACTCCATTAAAGTATAACCATAAGCCTACTACTTTCTTGCTCTCTTGGTACTGATACAGTGATACACTTTCTCCTGTCAGGCTACCGAGTTATTAAGCCACCCACACCTTAAACCATATGTCTACAAGATTCAGCTTCAAACTAACAATCCTAGATGCAATACACTGCCTTCTTATTGGGATGATCCTGAGTATATGGACAAAACGACATTCCTTGAGTCAGAAGGAGACAGGGCCCTTTATACGGATGAGAGAATCAAAGCTCTCAATGATGATTTGGATAGGCGTTTGGCGCAATTAGCTCTTCAAGACGGGGCCCCAGCTTTAGGCAAGAATCCACCTTCTAGGACGTCTAAGGTTCGCAAAAATCCTACACCTGCTCGAGCAAGAACATCAGGCATCTCAAGAAGACCAGAACCCTCAAGGAATCGTGAATCGGTGAGCATTATAAAAAAAATCCTCAGGCACTAAGCTTTTGAGTCTCTAGCTTCATTTAGGAGTTCTTTGGATTACTGCACTTGCATTACTTATTAGCATTTAATGCAACATAATACATTATAATGCTTTATGGGTGTGTTTGGATTATAATAGCTTTAGATTACTTTCTTATCAGTGTGAATAAACATTTTCAGTTCCCTAATCCACGCACGCCTATGAAGAGAGCCGTCTCTACAACACGCCGAGCATCACTTCCAACAACATCTGCAAGAAAGCCCACCCACTTGAAGTCATCCGCTGCCCATATCCTAAACCAGCTGAATTCCCCTGACGTCTCCATCTACAAACCTCATTTTGACAGAATTGCTGAGTTCCCACTAGCCTCGTACGAAGATCCCGTCCATAAAACCTCATTAATGTCTGGTCAAGACTCGTCCTCTTCTAAACACGGTGAATGCTCCATCACCAAGGACAAGTTCTCCATACAACTAGCCAAGCCAAGAAGGTTCAGTGCCTCCTTTGAACATAACGTAACATTGGATCCAAGAACGCAACGGTTTGATACGTCATCCTATAGGCAGAGGGCTGATGCCTTGGAAGGACTGCTTGAGTTCAGTGCAAGGCTGCTACAACAGGAAAGAATTGATGAGCTTGGTGTATTGCTGAAGCCATTTGGCCCAGAGAAGGCTTCTCCTAGGGAGACTGCTATTTGGTTGTCCAAGAGCTTCAAAGAGGGATCAGCTTAGGAGGTGGTACGTTAGCATGCAGAGGTAGAATTGAGCTTAGATTAAACTGGAGCTGTCTTTGTCTTTCTTGCTTTTCCTTGCCTTTATCCTTGATCATCAGCTTTTTAGATGAGGGTAAACCGATCAGATCTGTATTTCCCTGTTCATTTAGCTTCATTCTTAACCGAATGACAGACCACTGGTAAAAATCTTTGGTCTAGTTGATCCTAGTATATATTGTAATTCAAGTGTAATGCTTATCCACATCTGAATGCTGAGAAATTTGCAAGTCCTACTTAGAAGATGGACGAACTTGTCACAGAACTTATTGAGGACAGTTTTACGGACGTTATTATGAACTTTAAGCATAGCTGCACAAGGCAAAGAAGACATGATCAAAGTAGTAGAAAGTTAGATGTCTTATAACACTACCACTAATTGCAGCTTCTTCCCTAAACACTAACATTCTTTTTCGTATTGTTACCATATGAATGGCATTGCCTTGCAGCTTGTCACCTCAGGTAATTTCATACATGTCAAAGCTGAGTTTGTGTTAAAGATTTGCATTTTGATGCTAATGAATCGGAGTAGAAGAACAGAAGCATCCATGAAATGTGGTTTGCATTTTGCTCTGCTATATTTGTCCATCCGTAACCGTAAGCAGTTAAATTTGATGATCCCAATTCCTACTGGCATTTCTAGCATCAATTGCTTCACTTGTACGGGTGTATAGAGATTGGGTTCATTTACCCTTTCGCTCTCATGTAGTGCCATTACTTTTTGTTTTTTGGTCATCATACTGCCATTATTTTTTGTGAAGCACAATCCTTCCTGTTGCGTTGCGTTGTATTGCTATGCTGCACGTTGCCGAAAGCTTATGCAGAAAGCCCCTTCTGTTATGTGTATAAATGTGTGTGAAATTCATATGATTTAACGCCCGAAATAACATGTATTACCAAATTCATCCATATCAGGTCATATTTCGTTACACAAAAAACTGCTACAAAAGGTTTCAATTCAAACTATCCAGTAACAATACTACACAACACACCAGAGTTTGGGGTTTGGAAAATCTCTTGCTCTTTACACTAACACCATCCTTGCCCACAATTATCACCTCAGTCGCCATGTCTAAAAACAATCCATACTCCACCACTCCTTCCAACGCTGAGATCTCCCTCTTGGTCCCATCGGCATCCTTGATCGGAATAAGTACAAATCCACAATGTAGCTTGAATTATCGGTCACATAGGCCTTCCCATCTACTTCCAATCTTAGCTTGGCCTCACGATCCAATTCCATGAACATATCCTGCAACCTCCTCAAATTTACTTCCAACAGAACTAAACTACCTCAGTCGGCATCGTGAATCCGCTTCCACCTAGGCCATCGACGAACTTTGTATTGTTGGCAACGACGATAAACCTGTCGCTAGCGGCTTCCACCATTTGTAGGGGGAAATTAGCTGTGCATGGTTAAACAAATTGTCTTCCCGAATGTCGACTCTTCATCGGTACTCGTTTCTTATTTTAATTTGTTGCTCGTAATCAGTATAGACATTTTTGTTCAACTAAAAAACATATTTGTTAATAAATACAGTAGGAAACAATAATAAGGAAAAGGGAAATAAAAATATGTAGTCTTATTGATAAAGAAACTGTTAAATAGGAAAGCATGACTTTATCCATAATGTAATTGTGATTCATTCCTCTTTATTGCTCTCTTGTCAAATATGTTATTTTATTGTATGATTATGGTTGCTGCAAATTCTTAACTAAATAATGTACTATACTCTGGTTTGTTATCATTCTCGTATGGTATATGATGATCCCCTTCAATTCAGAGGACGTCATATGAATAAGAATTTCCTACCAAAAAGCTCTGGTATGGTATATGATGATCTCCTTCAATTCAGAGGACGTCATATGGACAAGAATTTCCATACCAAAAAGCTCTGCTTTGGACTCAAATCCAAGCGCAACAAAATGTTGGTACCACTCACATTGCTACTTGTAGTGATGGGTCACGCCTCTTCACTCTTCAGATTGATCTTGTAGACGCTCGTAAATCTATCATGCAGGGTCTTATAGACACCGATTAAGCAATAATGTTCAGACCCATATAAGAAGTGAGATTCAAAACTGAAGCAGGAAGAGATATGATTGCAAGTTTGTATCCTTATTTCGAAACCCTTGAAACTCGAATTGATAGAGAAGGGTTTTCGGACCAAGTCTTACGATCGATTCTCGGAGGAGTCATTACAATTTTTCATAATATGGAGGATAAGAAGACTCCGATGTGTGAAATTTTTGGAGGTTCGTTTTTATACACGCAAGGAAATGTGGGGTGTTAATTTCATGTACACGCCTACAAATCGTTCGTTTGACCGGGGTTATAGCTACGCATTTGAATCTTTGATGACGGTTTCAGAGGGATTATTTGAGCGAATACGAAATTCGTTTTCGCCTTCATCGACTTGCAACACGATGTTATGCTGTATGGGAAAAGCTTTTAGTCGTATTCTTCGTAGCCGGTTGAAACGTGCGCCGTATTTTCTCAATGTTGAAGAGTTGATTTGTAACTTTATAGATACGATGTATGAAGCTACTATTGTCGTTGAGTCTTACTACACTCAGATTCAAGAGTATCAGCTTCCAGGGTGGAAGAATAATGTGAAGAAACAAGGCTAGGGTAAAATGATGGAAACAAATATGTATAAAGATACGGGTGTTGAATTTCTTCGTTTCTTACGTGATTGTGTCAATCACTTGGCCCAACAAGCAAAGCAGGGTGAGATGAAGGAGGAAGAAGGAAAAGGAAAAGCCCATAAGTCTTCTACACCGCCTATACCTTTGACCATACAAGAATTATTTCTCACGTTGAACAATAATGTCGATAACTAGTTTCTAGACAATATTTTTAGATTCACCTACCAAGATCCATACTTGGTTGATCATCAACTTTGATTATGAGGCTTGTACTTTTGTTTCCGAGTTGAAAAATACCACCTCTTCAATATTTTATGACTGTACGTAATTTTTACATATTCTATCAGCATTTTATTTATTTGACTAACTGGATGTGCACTCCTTCTATATTAAAAAAAAACCTCCATGTGGATTTTGTGCCTCTTAAGTAAAAGAGGAAGAGGTTGTTCATTGTTTGTCTTGACCTAATTACTATTAAATAGAATACCATGGCTTTATCCATAAATTAATCGTGATTCATTCCTCTTAATTTATTGCTCACCTATCAAATATGCTAGCTTATTGTATGATTATTGTTGCTGCAAATTCTTAACTAAATAATGTATTCTACTCTTATATGCTATATGATAATCTCCTTCAATTCAGAGGATGCCATTATCATATGGATAAGAATTTCCATACCAAAAAGTTCTGATTGAGACTCAAATCTAAGCGCAGCAAAATGCTGCTACCACTCACATTGCTACTTGTAGAGATGGGTCACGCCTCTTCACTCTTCTGACCGATCCCATAGACGCTCGTAGATCTATCATTCAGGGTCTTATAGACACCGGTCAAACAATATTGGTCAGACCCATAGAAGAAGTGAGATTCAAAATTGAAGCAGGAAGGGATATGATTGAAATTAAGTTTGTATCCTTATTTCGAAACCCTTGAAACTCGATTTCATAGACAAGGGTTTTCGGACAAAGTCTTACGATCGATCCTTAACGGAGTCATTATAATTTTTAACAATATGGAGGATAAGAAGACTCCGATATGTGAAATTTTTGAAGGTTCGTTTTTATACACGTAAGGAAAATCGTTCTTCTAATCGGGGTTATAGCTACGAATTTAAATCTTTGAAGGCGGTTTTAGAAGGAATATTTGAGCAAAATGATGTTATATTGTAACATGATGTTATATTGTATGGGAAATGCTTCGAGTCGTATTCTCCGTCGCCGGTTGAAACACGCCCCGTATTTTCTGAGTGTTAAAGAGTTGATTTGTAACTTTATAGATATGGTGTATGAAGCTACTATTGTCGTTGAGTCTTACTCCACTCAACTTACAAGTATCAGCTTCCAGGGTGGAAGAATAATGTGAAGGAACAGGTGAAGAAAGCGAAGGAACAAGGGTTGACCGACTACGCTTACTTGGGCAAACTGCTGAAAATAAATATGTATAAAGAGATGGATGATGAATTTCTTTGTTTCTTGCGTAATTGTGTCAATCACTTGGCCAACAAGCCCATACATCTTCTGCACCGCCTTTGCTTTTGACCAACCCAGGGTTGTTTCTCACGTTGATCAATAATGTGGATAACCAGTTTCTAGACAATATTTTTAGATTCACCTACCAAGATTCATGCATGGTTAATTATCAAATCTGACTCTAAGGTATGTACTGTTGTTTCTAAGAGAAAATTAGTTTTTATTGGAATGGATCAATATGAGCTGATGGGATCAAATGCGTGTAATTGTTTCTTTATACTTTCAACTCTTCAAATGGTCTGGCATGGATAATGTACTTGAATCAGGCAACAAGATTGGAGCTAGAGTTGCTCAAAAAAAAAGATTGGAGCTAGAGGGTACGTAATTAGTTAAGCTGATTTTAATTACTTTTGTTTAATTGTATTATAATCCCCATTAATCAACGGAGAATGAACTATGTTTCATGTTAGGTTTAGGTATTGCTGAATTATGACAATTGCAACAATGCAAATCAGAATGGTACAGGCCCTGGTCCTATTAGCATACAAATATTCGGCTAATACTGATTCCACCGGCAACAGGCTACTGGGCGCACCCGATGGGACAAGGTACTTCCGGGGCTGCAGGTCGGAACCGTACATATGGAGTGAGCTCCGGCTTGGGAAGCCGGATGCCTTGTACGCTCTACATGTGGCCCCCATTCCCTTTCCTTTCACATCTACAGTTTCGCTATTCCCTCCGTTCCATAATATCTGTTCATCTTTTTCTTTTAGTGTTCCAAAAATTTTGTCCAACTTTTTATTTATATCACAATTTTTTTTATCATATTACCCCTATTTTATCTCATATATTACCTCTATTATCCAATTTTTTCATCACATTTATCACTTTTTCTTGTAAAATTACAAAACTACTCTCATCCAATCTTATATATTACCCCCAATTATCCGCATTTCTTATCAACTTTATCATTTTCTTAACTTTTATTCTTATATATTATCCTAATTATGCAACTTTTCAACTCCGTATTAATTATCGTGTAATACTTTATAGACAAACAATTTGGAACGGAGGGAGTAATTAATTTATCATCATCTACTACGTACAGTATACCTTATTAATAGTCTTGCATTACAAATATAAAAGTAATCAAGGGCAGCTTACGTGTAATACCACTAAATAATATATCTAGCTTTGAATGGTTACTCAAAGCCTTCCGGCTTACCAAGCCGGAGCTCGCTCCACATGCAGCCATCCGGCCTGCAGCCCCAGAACCGCGCTGTCCCATCAGGTGCGCAAGTAACCTGCACCCGGTGGATTCAGCCGAGCCCATTTCTAATCACTACTGGTAGTTAGCTCTTTCATCCACTTTTCTTCTTAATTTCACGTTAATTTTGTAAGAGAGAGATGGATAATGTGAACTTTGTTTTGATGGATGTGAATGTGTAGGCCACTTTTAGGGAAAAGTTTAAGAGTGATTAAGCAAGATGATGATCAGGCTGAAATATCCTTCACTATAATTGATAACGAGTTAACAGTTGATCTCAAGTAAATATGTAACAATCTTAAAGATCAAATCTTGAGTTTGTTTTAATGAATTGATGTTCCTCTTTTGCAATGGATGGCTCATAGGTTTGTGATGCTTCGCGGGGATACTGGGTATTACTCGTACGCTGTGATGAAGCACGAAGAATGCTCCGGTCCGATCGGTATAGGCCTGTTACGGGCTTCGTACAAGCCCCGTCAGGACAAGTATGCAAATTCAGATTCAAAAATGTCTTAGGGCTCGTTTGGTATCGATATCAAAAATATGAGATGTACGTTTTTGGATGATATCAGTACCTTGATATTAATATGAATATCAAATAGGCCCTATGATATCAAAGAATGGTTCTAGTTAGTGTAAGCTATGTTGTTGTGATAGGTTTCAATACATGGAGGTTTCGGACGAGATTCAGAGGGTCATGCTTACTAATTGTGACCGTAACACTCACCACAGCTCGCCCCTCGCCTTTGGAGAAGTTGTTCTCATAACCAACCCGTGTGACGAAAACATGCCCTCTTTGAAGGGAGAGGTGACCATTTTTACTTAAACATTGTTGAATCTTTGCATTTTGTGATTTTAAATTCATAACACGAGGGTCAGAATCAAGTGAGGAGAGTCTTTGTAGTAAACGATGAGTGGCAAAAATCTTCCAAGATATAATCCTGAAGCATCTATGTTATACAAAACTTTGATGATTTTGTATCATGTCATGAAATAGGTGGATGAAAAGTACTCGTACACAATTGAGAGCAAAGACAACAAGATCCATGGATGAATATCCACTGACCCAGCCGTCGG
Organism: Polygonum aviculare; assembly: GCA_934048045.1. NCBI lineage: Eukaryota > Viridiplantae > Streptophyta > Magnoliopsida > Caryophyllales > Polygonaceae > Polygonum > Polygonum aviculare. The sequence goes on along the minus strand of OW204023.1, from coordinate 10,455,173 downwards.
ATTCTGGATCATATCACCGAGCAGTGAGTTCGAACAGGCGGACCGTTTAAGCAAAACCTCTCTTCGCATACGGGCCCTACTTGTCTTGCCGTAAGTCTAAATGATAATATCAAGATTTCATGTGCTATGAGAATTTCGCTAATTCGCGCGCGTTTTCGTATGTTGTAGCCGATTTACACTGATCACTACATTGGCACAGAAATTAGCCTGAATATACATCAGGGTGAAGATTGGAAAATGGTCTATGGCCCATTTTTGGTTCATTTGAACTCAGGTTCCGGTGACGAGAGTCCTTATAAGCTTTGGGTTATGGCCAAGGAGCAGGTAAACAGAAATTATCTGACTTAGAAAGTATAAAATATTAATATGTACATAGTTTCATCTTCTTTTTTTCTCATGTCTTCCTAATTTTCATCGAGTGTTAAGGGAAGAACAAAATGGGCCCTATGATTTTCCACAGTCAGAAGACTATGTAAAACCATGGCAACGTGGTTCGGTCACCGGCCAACTCCTAGTTCATGACAGGTATAATAGTACTAAGCCACAACCTAAAAGTTCTGCTTGGATTGGCTTAGCTCCACCTAGGGACCCCGACCCGGCAGAAAGTGACCCGGACCCGAAACGCGAACCGAACTGACCCGACCCGAACCCAAAATTTGACCCGAACAACGAAAAATGAACCATCCGAACATGACCCAGACACGAACTGAAATGACCCGAATAAAATGTAAACCGAACAGACCCGAACCCGAACAGACCTGAACCCGAATTGACCCGAACCCGAACTGACCCGAACCCGAACCCGAACTGATCCGAACCCGAACTGACCCAAACACATGTACAATATTCTTATAAATAGAATATGGGTAGTAAACCCTAAATCCTAAACCCGAATTCGTGGGTGGGACGTGGACAATGGTCCTAACCCGAATAACCCGAATATCTCACCCGAATACCCGAATTATTTTTTAATAAAATTAAATTTTATGTTTATATATATCTATAAAATATTATAAATTTAGTTCAGAATAACTATCTCTAAGTTATTCTTGGGTTGTGGCTGTTATGGATAAGATCTCATTTATTGTCAACCGGCTCATAATCTTTATCCATCTATCTCCTTAGTCTAATAGAGTACTTGAATTAAATGAATTAGGGTTGGAATAGAACATCCATCAATTTTATTAATGTATGAAAATGAGTTTAATTATTTTATGTCATTAAGTGGGCACAAGGTTTGGAATTGCATCGGCCTTGTATTTTGTCATTAAGTGGGCACAAGGGTCCACGACGTTGAATTTTCTTAATGGATGAAAATGAGTTTAAATGTTTTATATATGTATGAATGACTGAATGTGCCCGTAAGTATATAACACAAATAGTAATTAATTCTTTTTAATTAACTAGGTAGAAATCACATCTAAATCTTTGTCAATAATATGTAGTAACTATGTTTTATTACAAGACACATTAAAGTACCAATTAAAGTGCCCAAACTTTCTACGTTAAAAACTCACCGTTTCGGGTGGTCTTAAAATTTATAAAAAAATTGAATCCAAATAACACCCGAATCCGAATTGACCCGACCCGAAATGATCCAATTCGAAGCAATCCGAAAAGGACCCGAACCGAACTAGACCCGAAACGAACAACATCCGATCCAAAATGACACGAACCCGAAATATTACGACCCGAAGCGACCCAAACCCGAACTAGACCCGGACCCGAACCCGAACCGAACCGAACAAGACCCGAAATGACTATTTGACCCGAACTGACCCGACCCGAACTACCCGATCTGAATGGACCCGAACAACCCGAATTGCCAAGTCTATTGGCAACTATATACAAAGGTTAAACTTGTTTCATATATTCCAAAAGAAATCTACTATAATACAGTATAAAGCGGAACATATGTCTTTGTTAAAAATTGTGTCACCTCATCAATGTTGAATAAAATAATATTTTTATTTTAGCAATTATTAATAAACTAAAAGTATTAACCAGAAATTAATAGAATTGTGTACTAAATGTATCACATATCAAAATGGAAAATTATGTTAGCTAAAATCTCTAGGCATATTTTTCCTTATTAAGAGATCAACCATCTCATATAATTTTTTTTTAAAATTTTATCTAATAAAGATCACATAAAATTATTAACCAATTAAGATCTTATCCAATAAATATTTCCCGAGAAATTATCTTTTGCACAAATCTCATATAATTTATATCTTTTGATATACACGTTAGAAATATGACGATGAAAAATTATCTTTTAGACACATCTCATATAATTTATATCTTATCAGTTATTAAAATAATCTTTATATAATTTATATGAGTATAGAAAAAAATGATCATGGTACGGGTCTTCAACTAGTTAATAATTAAGAACAAATTTGGTAAACTTCTGTTTTTTTGTCTTCCAATTCTTGCAGGGTTATCAGTTTTGGACACAGGCAGATAAGAATGGCAGTTTTGAGATCAAGGGAGTTGTTCCTGGTGTATACAATCTGTTTGCAACAGTTCCTGGTGTCATAGATGAATTCAAATATACATCAAATGTCATAGTTGAATTCAAATATACATCAAATGTCATAGTTGAAGCAGGCATGAAACAAATGTTTTTTTCTTATTCTTCTGCTAGAACATGTGTGTGAAATTGCAGTCTGAGTATCCATTGTTACAATGTAGGTTCTGAGCTTCCACTAGGTAGGCTCGTATACGAGCCTCCGAGAAATGGACCGACTCTCTGGGAAATCGGCATCCCTGATCGTACTGCTGCTGAGTTCTTCGTTCCAGACCCGGACCCGAGTATGGTCAACAAACTATTTCTCAATCAGCCTGATAACAAGTTAGTACTCAAACTGATTGTGCTGTTTTCTTAATTTGATCTTGATCAACAATATTGGCATAAACTTACCCAACGAGATTGGATCATTGATTCCATCTGTATATATTTTCCCCCAACGAAATTTGAAATGTACTTGTAGCTTGTTACATAAGTGGTATATTGAGAAGCAGAACTAGCTGGATAAGGTTAACAAAGAGAACACGGTGGATGAGTTACGCATAATACGATCGAAATGGATCAACACTAGTATAATGTGTCGGTTTAGGTGTTTTTCTTTTTCTTTTTCTTTTTGTAAATAGTTGATCGCCATTAAAAGCTGTCACCTTCTTGCTACAAGAATGGATCCATCCGCCAGCTACGCTTAGCTAATAAATACCCCAACCAACAACCGCTTTATGACTGACTCTATCAAGAATCCTCTAAGGTTATATTATACTTCCAATTCAATCTACTACATCTATAAGCCTAATCCGGATCCCTCATAAACGTACCAACCAGAATTTTCGCAACATGGAAAACCCGAATCCGAAGCAGAGCAGGGTGAGGGTGCAGGGTAAGCTAACCATTGTCTCGAGCATGCCAGTGGAGCAAGGCCGGGCATGCCCACTCTCGCCGCTTGACCACGCCATGGCTAGCCACACGGTCCGTATGGTCTACTACTATGCGCGGGCCGACCGGGCCGATGGGCCCGTACTGGAGTTCGACCCGATCCGGAACTCGTTATCCGAGTTGCTGTGTTTGTATCCGATCTTGACGGGCCGCCTGACCCGGGATGCCCAGGGCAACTGGCTTGTCCGGTTTACTGACGCTGGTGTCAGGCTGATCAGGGCCACGGTGGGCGCCACGCTTGATGAGTGGCTGAGATCGGCCGATCGCGACGAGGAGCGCGATCTCACGGTTTGGGATGAGTTGCCCGATGATCCCCACGTTTGGCCCCCCTTTCGTATTCAGGTTGGTTAGTGTTTATATTAGTGGGAATACTTGAACGTGATGATATACAAATTAAAGTAGATGAACATCAATCCTAATGTACTTAAAACTCCAATCATGGTGGCGTTTGATTAGTGTCAAAATATGTTCTTTGAAAATGAATTCTTTATACTTTTGTTGTACGTACGTGCTAGTCCACTGATGAAATATGCCCATGACATTTAATCATTGGCGAAAGGAGAACATATATGTTTGGGAAAGTTAGGTCTCTCCTACTTGTGTATCTCTACATAAATACAATCCTAAGAAAATCTACAAAAAATCTGGGGACTTTGTGTATCACATGCCCATCTATTTTTTTTTGGTCGGATCACATGCCCATCTATGGTGTATACGCTTGTGCATTTATATACACACCTACCACACCAACTTAAATTTTTAACATAACTTCAGCTTCTAATTAAAGGGTACGTAAGTTGTTTAATTTCTTCACATGTAGGAACTAGCATGTTTGTCTCGCCCCAATTAAACACGAAGGCAAAATTTGTTGTAACTTTGACTTACAGTTTGATGCTGATCAGCAAACGGTATACATTTTCAGAAATGCATGATGATTGTAATTGTGTTATATGTTCAAAACAGTTGAACCACTTCGAATGCGGCGGGCTGGCGATCGGGCTGAGCTTCACCCACCTCGTCTCCGACCCCACCAGCGCCACCTTCTTCTTGCACTCCTGGTCGGAGTCTCACCGCCGGAGACCCCTCTCCCACCCTCCTTTCATCCACCCCGACGCCCTCCGCCGCCCTACTACCCCTCCCTCCGATGTCACCGCCGGCAAATCCGCCTCGAACTCAGCCTCCTCCTCCACCACCGCCGTCAAGACCGCCACCGCCACCTTCAGCTTCTCCGACCAAGCGGTCCGGGAGCAACTCGGGCCCGCCTGCCCCGACGCCACCGCCTTCGACCTCCTCGCCGCGCTTTTCTGGACCACCATCTCCCAACTAAAACCCGCCCTCGAGGTTGGACATAATTACAAAGACCGCCACCCGCTCTCAATATGCGTCGACTTCAGGAACCGCCTCCACGCGCCGCTTCCCTCAGGGTACTTCGGCAACGCCGTGCACTTCACGCGCCTCGAATCCGACGGCGGGGACCTGGGCCACGCGGCGGGACTCATCCACCGCCACGTGGTGGGGATCCGGGAGGAGGACGTGTGGTCTAGCATCGGCTGGCTGGAGTCGAGGAAGGACGACCAAGGGCGGTTCGGGGAGCCCTTCCAGATGTACGGACAGCCCGGGCTGACGTGTGTCAATATGGAGCACCTGATCGACGAGCAAGGCCCCGTGATGTACACGTCAGCGTTCGGGGACGAGTGCGAGCTCGTGCACGTGTCGTATGACGTGGAGGGCGTTGGGGAAGGGCTCATTTGGGTGATGCCTTCGCCGGAGGGAGGGATGGCCAGGAGGGTCAAGGTGGTTTTGCCGGCCCAGTTGGTGGCCGAGCTTTGCGTGGACCACGCGATCACAAGCCTCCACCCCACTTTGATGATTAGCGGTGCGTTAAGCTTAAGAGCCCGCGATTAATTAGCCCTGCTAATGGGCCTGCTATAATTTTATGTGGGATACTTTGTATCATAATGTGTTGAATTTCATGGCATTCGTGTATTTTAATTAGGGCTGTAATCGAACCGAACCGAGTCGAATAGTATATTGTTCAAACTTCGTTCATTTACAAATTTGTCAAACTTGAATTCGAGCTCAATATTTTAATTGTTTGGGCTCGGTTCATTTAAGTGTTCATCAAGGTCAAGCTTGGTTCACGAACCGTTCATCTACTTTTTTCTGGTGCAAACTTATCGAGCTAGCATGTTTACATATAATTAAATGCAAAGAATTAGGTTATATCTTTTAGAAATTTTAGGTAAAAGAAAAGTAAACAAAAAAATAAATATGTGTACACATTATATATAGGGTTATGAAAAATAGTTTACTAAAAACACCTAACAATATTATGCATATTTTAGATTGTTTATGAATATTTGGATGAGCTTGTTCACGAACATATAGTCGAGCTTGTTCATGAACAAACGAATTGAGTTTTCATGTGTTCGTGTTCGACTCGTTTATCTTTTCGAGATTTTTGGGCTCGGCCAGTTTACAAATCGAGTTGAACATCTCATGAACGGCTCGGTTCATTTACAATCCTAATTTTAATCATTTTTTTGTTTATGGTTTTAAGAATTTTTCCAGCACGTAATTACTCTGAAAATGTGGTCCATAGACAGCATGATGAAGTGATGATGGCCTTGTACCAACTGAATTGATGGTCTATAATAGCAACTAACTACTCCAGAGTCTAGTTGATTTAATGCGGAATGTGATTAACAAATTTCAAGGTAGGATTTAATTGATAAAATATGTATATTTGTACGATAATAATATCACTATTAATAATTCGGTATTAGTAACATTTTCTATTCGCATTCGAGATTTGATGAAAAAAAATTTAAATAGATATGCATAGAGCTGTCAAAAGTCAAAACATGACCCGACTCGAACCGAGCAAAGAAAAAAACCGAACCCGATTAGGTTGAAAAATCGAGACCAACCTGACTGACCCGATGTATTATATATATGTAGAATAAATATATTATATTGTAAGTATTATAATATATTTTATCATAAAACCTATTATAAAAAAATATTATTATAAAAATATATTAAAAATAATATTTTATTATTGAATACTATTATTTAATCATAATATTTTTTGATAGTCATAAAAAATTCAAAATTTTGACCTGTTAGGTCGACCCGAACTTGCACGATAACCTGCCAAGACCCGACCCGGCTTGACGTGTAACCCGATTGACCTGAACCCGCACTCAGCCCGAACCCGAAAAGACCAAACCCGAATCCACCCGACCTGTTTGACACCTCTAGATATGTGTAATAAGATCTAATAAAGACCATTAATATTCGACCAAAAAAAATAAAGACCATTAATAAAATATTTAAACAAAATTTAGGTGAGAATTTGATGGATTAATAACAAAGATTTATTAGTATAAAACTAATTTATTAAAACAAAGTGGGACCCAAATTATCGGCAAAAAGAAAATAAAAAAGTATCACAAAATGACATATAAACGAATTGAATATAGAGATAACACATTGTCAATTTCTATACATGACTCGATTAATAATGGTTTCAACTCTTATGATTGTGATATATATAGGTGGCGTTTGGTATAAAAAGTATGGAAAGGAAAAGAAAGGAAATAAATTTGTATAGAAAATAGGGATGATCTTCTCTTTTTTTGATGAAAAATGGAAGGAGAGGGGTAATGGTTAAAGGAGTATGAGTGATATGATTATCCTATGTTGAGGGGGTGGGAGAAGTTGCTCAAATTTTGCATGAAAAGTGAAAGAAATGGGTAATGGTTATCCTTTTTTTATCAATGAATTATAAACTAAATCTTGTCTAGATATATACCTGAACCATTTCCTTTCCCTCCAAAAGAAACCAAACGAGCCCATAGATTCTATGTGGATTTCTAGTTGTCCTAGCATGGAAGACTCTAATGCCTTATTAATTACACTCAATTCTCAACCACCAAACGTGTAAGATGTGTTTGTAACAACAACAGTCGACCCGAGCATCATTATTACATCAAATATAGTCAGTTTTGCTTTTTGCTTCATTTATACCATTCTTTACTGTCAACAGCAGATCCTGTATCTGCGAGACTACCTGGGTAAATGTTGTTGCTGTTGTTTACTGTCAACAACACTAACAATGATATTGATTGAGACTCTATTACTGGGGAACGTGATCACTAAAAATGCCAAAGAAAACTCCCACCATAGAAAAAGATATTAAAAAACTCCATTGTCGTATTTTTAACCATACCGAACAAAGATTGAGTTTGAATGTACCACTCAAAAAATAGTCTAAATTTCCAAAGAATTATGATTTAGAAATTATAAAATAAACCTCTTGATGTTATTAATTCTTACGGCCTCTAAAATACTGAAGTTGATATCATAATGTCGTTGTACGTGATCAAAGATTGAATGAATTGAATGAAACTCACAATCAAAATATGATTGGACTTATAAAACTCATTCGACTTAATCTCATATCTACAGCCAAAGTAAAGATGTGATCGAATGCTACCAAGTAATTATCCATGATGGTAAGATGAGCGATCGAGGTGGAATTCGTGGCATATTATAACTTCTCTTATGTGCACATCCTTGTTCCAATGTTAAACTATGTAGTCCCCGCTGCTTTTCGAGGTGTAAGTTAATTAAACGATTTTAAATTACAAAATCAATCTAACAAATAAGCATCATGTAATTCAATTTTGTAACCATATAAGTTGAACCAGAATACAAAATTGATTCCATGTTTCTAATTGTGTCCTCTTATACCTTTACTCTAATTTGTTTCGGGATGAACTGAAACAAAAAAAATTCTCATATTTGAAGACACTTTATTATGAAACCTTTCAAATTCTCATTAAATTTTAGTATATATGAAAAGTTTCAACTTACTTTAATACTCCCTTCGTTTCAAAAAACATGGTCTTTAAAACAATTTAGGTTGTTTCAAAATACATAACCATTTTAGATTTTTTCCCTCTTCTTTCTGGATATTTCCCTCATGATTATCTCAATCATTGAAAAAGTAGAATGTTTTTTTTTGATAAACAATATGCATGACTTTTAGTTAGGATTGTTATTATGGTATAAGGGTAGTTTAGGTAGTATGAGAACTCCTTAATATGCGTGAATTGTCTAAAAGACCATGTTTTTTAAAACGGAGGGAGTATCTTTAAATCAATATTTTGACTAACTTGATAAGACCATCTATAAGCCACTCGCAATACCTCTAAATAAGATTTTGACTAACCTTAATAGGAATTATTTGTTTATTTTGTTAGGTAAGAGGAGAGGGATGAAATCCTTGATTTTAATAACCTCAATCAATACGCATCCCTCAAGATATTAACATTTTATATTAAAATCTTATTACATGAAAAATGCTTAACAATTATAATGAACATAGGCATATATAAGTCATAAATATTTATTTTATAAATATTCTAATGCCTAGCAATGTGTAAGGCAATATAACCCCCCGCACTACTGATCAAGATTGTTAGTGTCTCGGACGGCCACTAGGGCTCCCTCTTAAGTTTGTCATAGGAGCATCCATAGTTGAATTTGTCCATGCTTCCCATTTTTTACCACAAACTTGCAACATAGTAAAACAAAATCAATGTATAGAGACAAATTGATATGGACTATGCACTCATAATTAAAGCGGATAATCAAAGGAGAATGACCAAAACACAAAAGAAAGATGTAGACGTGATAGATGGTTTGGATTTTTTTTGATATTTCACCTGATGAAATTGAGAATTTTGAAGTGTTTAACGTTGAAAAGGAGAGGAAAGATATCAAAGAAGTCGTTTATAGGCCATTTGGGGTGGTGTTCTCATGATGTTTTTGAAGTGTACACGAATACACTAATGTATTGTTATTTTGGGAAATTTCGTGTGGTAACCCGTAACTATGAGGCTTTACAATTTTTGCGTGTTACACAAAACTTTTCGGGATTTCTCATGACGACCTTGAGATTTTGCAAATTCTGTGCTATAACTTCGACATATTATAAATACCTAAAATATGTAAAACTTAGTCATAATATCTACTTAGTTACATAAAATCAACCTATGTTTCATTTTTTCAACAAAACTATCAAATCTATTTTTCTTTTTACAATTGCAGTGTGAAAAGAGTTGTCAAAAGTTGAACATCATATATATGTGAACCAACAAAAGAAATGGAGAGGTTTAATTTTGAAAGGAGGAGGAAGTTTTGGGCATGTTATTGGTCGACATTTTGTTGCCTAGCTGAAAGATAACCTTGAGGCACATTCGAAGTGTGAGGCAGTGAAGAATAATACGTGTAAAATATTTAACTCATGGATTATAACAACTAGGTACAAGTCCATTATCTCTATGCTTGAAGATATAAGAAAAAAAGTTATGGATAGGATAAGAAAGATGAATGAGCTTATTGAGGAGAAGTGAATCATTGATATTGCACCTACAACCTTGATGAAACTAGACAAGACTAAAAACATAGCAATATAGTGTGATACTTCTTAAAATAGGGTTCAAGGCTTCGAGGAGCAACATGGTGCGTATGGCCACTCTATAGACTTGAGGTTGAACACATGTGGCTGCAACAATTGGCATCCCATTTCCACTTGCAATTTGTCCTAGGAATCATGTCAACATATTAATCCAGACGAGCATGTGGTACATTTGTATAAGGACACTTACCTCAAAGCTTATGCATTGCCACTACAGCTTGTATTGGGCATGGAAATGTAGCCCATATTTGATCACCCACCAGTCGAGCATCCAAAGATGTTAAAGAAAAGAGGCAGACAGAAGGTCAAGAGCAGGAAAGCTAGAGATGAGACAAAGAGAGGTGGGAGGTAACAAGATAGGGCATTGTAATGAGTTGTTCAATTTGTAAGACAAAGGGGCACAACGTACAAGAAGGGTTGTCTTAACAAGGTAAATCCAGAGGCTACAGCTCAAGCTCCATTGTCTCGACCAAGAGCATCGTCATCATAAGGTAGAGTTACATCATCTCAAGTTGCACCATCACAAGCTACACCAGCTCCAACGGCTCTAGTTGCACCACCTTTTGTGGCTAGAGGAAGACAAGGAGGCAGAAATGAACCTAAGTAGGTTTTAGTTATTGCGATAAGAATGTACATTTGTAATATGTTCAATCACTAATTATGCACATACTTTTTTAGGATAGTTAAAAAGAGCTTGCTGTGATGGTACACAAGGAGGGAGAGCTCAAACAAAGGGAGGAATGGTGTGTCGTAGAATTTATACTAACCTACTACTGGAGTGACTATCTTAAATGTGAGTATGTGTGTTACAACTCAATCAGATTCCTAGCATATTCTCGGAACGCATTTTTTCACCTCTAAATGCTTGTTTTGGTATGCCATGAAATCAACAGCCGGGGCATGAAAGTTCTAGAGTTCTTAGGGGTCCAAAGCCAACAATATATTCTAATCAAGGTGCGGATTAATTTTGGAGGACTTAGTAAGGCTTTGAAACATCAAGGTAGAGTTGCCATCAAAAGGAACCAACTACAACAAACAAGAGCTCCAGATGCAGTCGTACGGGCTGCATCACAAGTGTTGTTTGGTAGTCAATCCAGCTCAAACCAACCCTAAGAAAAATGTGTAAAACCTCTTCAAGGCAAATGGTAGTAGCGATTGAAATAATTAATTACCTTTTAGACAACTCATTTTGTAAAGCAACAATGTTTTGTGCTAATGGTAGTAGTTGTAGACTATGACAAACATTAACCACCTTATATTGTGAAGCAATATTTCTAAGCTTTTTTTGCACTTGGGCAAACAATTGTTGCTGCGTAATGTAGCTTATGATAGCTAATTTAATCCGTCTTTCTTTATTGGTTTCCCAAGTGTTAAATGTCGCATTCACTATCTAGTGTAAGCACGAGCTTCTGTTGCTGCACATTATCAGATTGCAACTTAATGTATTGTCATGTTATTGTAGATTTCTGTCAAGCCTTAAATTCAAGATGTTGCAAATTACTATTGAGAATAACTTGAGGCTGTTGTTGTAGAATTGGTGTAGGTATACTATTTCCAAGTTTCAACATCAATTAAGACCAAAATGCAATTGAGTTTGTAGATTAGTGTTTGATAACAAGATTGCAATTAATACAATGTCCAAACTAAATGGACTTTTTCAGAATACTCATTTGGAATTACAATGGTGCAAAGAACATTAACGAGGCTCTAGCCTAGTTAACCGATTCAACTAGCTTAAGAACCCATAAATTTTACAGAATGCACCAATACAAACGAGTAACAAAACATTCGATCGATGTCTAGCCTTGTCCCTTTCAGCTTCATCCTCATTCAACCTCCTTAGCAAACCCAATATTATGTGCTTAGCATGTTTCAGAATGAGTTGATCAATCCATCTAAATTAAAGTATCCACAAGCACCCACTCTCAGTAAAAACACAAGAATTTTAATTCAACTAAAAAAATCCCAAATCTATAGTAAATGAAGGAGACTTTGAGGAATTTTTGAAACTCATTTTCTAATTCAGTTCAATGGACATAATTCAGACCTATGTTCCTTTTCAACCTAGAAATCAACAAATCACCTCACAATTTAACCTGATTTGAAAAATCCCCAAACCTGTAGTTTTAGGGTTCTTGCGGAATTTTTGAAACTCAATATTTGATTCAATTTGTTGCACATAAGCTTAAATTAACAATCGAAATTAAAACCTATGTTTCCTTACGACCTAGAAATCAATAAATCACCTCATAGTTTAAACAAATCAATAAAATCCCTAAACTTGTATTTCTAGGGTCCTTGAGAGATTCAATGATATCGGACTTACCCCATAGTTTGGACAACCAAAAAACCGCCTCCTTGGATTCATTCTTGTACATGAATGCTTAAATGGAAACCAATTCCCCACACATGCATGTCGGAATTCCAAATTCAACCTATCCACTTGTATGGGATAATGTGCTCAATGAAGTTGTCATTCGGGTTCTCCAGTTCTCTCCTCGTATACAAGCCAAGACTCAGAATTTCAAATGAAAAAATGGAAGATTGCTTTGTTGAGGAATTTTAGAGGAGCTAGATTTTGCAAGTGTGAGGAGCTCAAATTTTAATTTCCGACTGTTAGGGTCTGGCAAAACATTGAGGGAGATCGATTGAACCAGAAAGAAAGGCAACCTGGAAAAACATTTATTTATTTATTTCTTTTCACACCCACGAAAAAGTTTTCAACTTAAAATGATTACACTCGCTCATTCACATGTACATCACACACGCAATGTCACGTCAGGGAAGAGATCCTTAATAAGTCGGGTTTGTCCAATTTTGGTGTTTAATAGGTAAGTTTCAAAGGTTGGATATCTAAATGACCAAAAGTGACAAGTTATTCTAGTTGTTCTCTTCCTTTGTGTTTTGTCTCTCACTTATGCATAATCGTCACCTTATCAAAAGAAGGAAGTCGTAAAGTTGGATTTTTTTTGTCATTAACTTCTCCCACTTCAATTCATTTCTCTATGTCATAGTATATATACACACACACACACATATAGAGAGAGAGAGAGAGAGAGAGTTAGGTTCCGGTGAGGACTACTCTTATGGTAAGGACAACCCCTTATGGTAAGGAGTAACCTCATCCATTGAATTTACCTCCTTACCTTATAATTAATGGTCCATATTATTTTAATTTTTGTATTTTTCAAAAAATAAAAAAAAATTAATTTTTTAATTAATTTTTATTTTCGGAAAAATCGAATAATATAAAAATTGAACTTACTTTAATAAAAATTGAACTAACACTAAGAAAAAATTGAACTTATTGTACAAAAATTTGAACCCGTACAAAACTACAAATTACAAAATTGAACTTCTAGTACACGTAATTGAACTTTTAACATAACAAATTGAACACTTTTGTTATAAAAAATGAACTATCACGTTTCAGGGTTATAATCATTGTATTTGTGAAGAAAGGTATTTTTATATTTTTTATATTTTTTTAGTTTTTTAGTTTTTATTTATTTATTACAGAAAAAATATTTTGAATTAATAAATTATTAAACTAAAACAAATATATTTTTGTGAAAGTCGAATTATACAAAAAATGAACTCAAAAGATATAAAAATTGAACTAATAGTTTTAGAAAAATATCGTTTTCGTCAAAAAAAACAAAAAAACTCTATCCAGAAAATATTTTTTTTAAAAAAAAATTTGGACCGTTTATTATATAATAAGGAGGTAAATCTAATGAATGAGATCACTCCTTACCATAAGGAGTAGTCCTCACCATAAGAGTAGTCTTCACTTGAACCAAAACCTTATATTATCTATACTATCTAACCTACATGTATTTTTGCTTTTTTTACATTCAATTGCATTCTATTATGCACTATTTTGTTATTACCCCTACATTATGTGTTATATACTCCCTCCGTTTCACAATGAGTGTCGTTTTAGAACTTAAAATTTGTTTCATAATATGTGTCGTTTTAGGTTTTCAAAGTGCTTTATTAGGGGTAATAATGATAATTTTTATTGGAATGTGTATTTGTTGACTAAAGTTGTTCATTCATTGGCCAAAAAAATGTAATGAGTGGTAAGATTAAGAAAAAGTTGTAAGTTTTAAAGTGAATGATTGTTTTTCTTAAAAACTGTGTTGAGACCTAAAATGACACTTATTGTGAAACGGAGGGAGTATTATGTTATAATTTCAATTGGTTATTATTATTGGTTATTATTATGTTATTATTATATGTTATTATTGGGTCGGGTCAATCAGGTTGTTAAAATTTAAGGGTTGGGTCGGTTTGGGTTTGGTACTGGCCTGGGTCAACACACTGAATTGAGAAAATCAAATTTATAATATGGTTTAATAACTATTACAATTGAATAATATTATTAACATGATTAATGTTAATTCATATATTTGAATAATGCAAATTTATTATCTTCTTCAACACATTTTGATATATTTTATTTTAAACGGTTTGATCAAACGGGTACTTAGTTAACCAACTAGTCACTTAGTTAAAGGTGTTGGGTTGCACTTTGACTCATAAATTTTAGATCGGGTTTCAACCCATAGATCGTTAGGCGGGTTGGGTTGTTGAGTATGGTTAAATTTTGACATGTTTAGCTATAATACAATAAGAACATTTCATTTTAATTGATACTTTTTATATTATTGCATTCAGAGAACCTTTGTATCGCCAATTAAATCCAACCCATAAAAATTCTTACTACACCTTGCATTACAAATTTACAATTCCACTTACCGTTAGACAATTCTATTCACCATGAAATAAAAACTACTCATAAAATTTTATATTTAAGATTGTTCTACTTAATATTTTATTTAATTATTAGACACATAGTTGAATGTAATACAATTTAAAGCAAAATCTCACGTCCAATATAATACACTTAAATTGTATATTATCTTGGCTTGATATTTTAAAGCCATTATATTTTACATTTCTACTTTTTGTGAATTTCAATCCCATTAGATATTAATGGAGAAGACCATTTAACATCAACGAGGGTAAAGATAGTATGCCAATGGGAGCATTATCATTAATTGTAGTCAATTACTTCTCATTCAATTCTAATGGCCAAATCCAATAGAAAATATAATTTCACCTTTAATATCAAAAAATATTATTTATAATTCCAATAGTACATATATTTGATAAAAACCATTAAAACCACACAAACATAAAATAAATACATTCAAATAAATGTCGAACTACCTGCCTTGGACAACGTCCAAGTTTTTTCTCTAGTGGTATGTTGTACTGTTTTGACAAACGTATCGCAACTTTAGTACTTTACCCTAAAAGCAAGTAAATTGTGGCGATTGGCGAGGCACACGATGATTTTACGATTTTGCCCCATCAAAAAAAGGCAAGAAAAAAGGGGGGGCAAAAGGCCCAGAGCAAACGTGCGAGCTGAGGAGAGGGAAAGAAAGGCGGCCTAGGAAAATGGATAGAGCCTTTTCAGTGGACGAAATCCCCGACCAGTTTTGGTCCCCGCCGGCGCCATCTCACCCTCCGGCGCCGGAATCTCAGGATCCGAAGATGAAGCGCAGCGCTTCCGAATGGGCGTTCGAGATGTTCCTCCAGGAAGCGGCGTCCTCTTCACTACCGGATACGACTCCCCCCTCGAAATCGGCCGCCGAAAACGACGTCGTCGAGATCAACGATCACCGCCATAAGAACAGTGCAGACGGCCATCGCCATGACACGGTCCAGGGCCTGAATCGAACTAGTTCGTCTGCTGCTTCTCAGCCTAGTGGCCTTAGGTCAAATCCGGCGCCGGCGGTCTCGACGACGCCGTTGACTACGAGATCGAGCGGTTCGATTGATTCAGACAACTACCAGGCTTTGCTCGAGAGTCGCCTTAATTTGGCTTGCGCCGCCGTTGCATCCACTAGGGTTCGGCCTCTCTCTCTCTCTCTCTGTGATATCATGCTCCGTACTGTTTCTGTTTTTTTTTTCTTTGGAAATTTTCTTTGTATTTATTTAGATAGATTGCACATTTAAACTTGCTCTCTCTGTTGTTTGTGTGATGTTAAATTGCCATCACGGAATTTATAAGGTCTGATCTATCTAAGTTGATAGGCTCTGATTTTGGAGTTCTGGATTTTAATGGCAATCTAGTATTGTTTGAAGAATGTGGTTTGGTTATAGCTTCTGGTAGTAGTAATGGACAGTGGCTTATACTGAGGTCTCCTGATTCAACTACTACAGATGAGTATCGATTGTCTAGGAAATTTAATTACAATTTCTATGATTAGTATTATAATGTCTAGTCTTAATGTTTGTGTTGTGAGGGGTCAACTTACTATGTATGTCATTATTTCCTTACACGGCAAGGTCCAAGTAGTTCTGCAATGCTTAAGGTTATAAATATAATTTGGTTTATGTATACTGGTACAAACCTGCTTAAACTTGGTAATCTGCAAAATCTAATACATTTAGTTAGTTTCTTCATTTTTCACATTTCATACATTTTAGCCCCTTCTTTGATTGTTATGCTCACATTTTCATTTGCTAATTTTTGAACCACTGAATGTATATTAGGATAAAACTTTGTACACTGCCTCTCCTTGTAATCTTTTTTCCCCAGCCTACCTATTCTTAGAAATTCTCTGCTGGATTCCACTATATACTCTTTTAGAAATAGATGACAAGCACAAATCTGGATGAGCGCCTATGGCCTGTCCTCCATAAACTTTGTTGTTTTCCATAATTATTGGTCAAGATACCAAAATCTGGATGTTTTCTTCATATCAATATAGACAAGGACAATAATGGTGGGTTCACTCTCAATTAAAGAACTCTTATGTTCTCTTGAGTTGGATGGTTTAGTTCGAACGAGTGCTATGCTGATTTTACTCAATATTGTGATTGACATGGAAGGATCTGTTGTTCAGTACCCTTTCCAGCCATTTGTTACCCAACAAGTCTTTCCCCTTATGCATGATTGTGTTCTCTCTCCCCTATTAATTCTGCAAATATGGCTACACTCTGTTACTGTAAGCATGTCTCTAATATTATCTTGTGATCACAGATACAAATTGGCATGCTAGTGGTTGTGACAGAGACATACAATCATGGTGTGCATACTATCAACTATGACCTTTATTGCCTGTATTGATTTTTCACCTTTGTCATATAGGCACCGTATGTTATGGGCCAGAGTTCATCTGCAGCAGTTGAGAACACATCACAAGGATCAGGTGATCCAAAACCACAAGCTGAAGCTCTTGGAAAAGGTATGTGCTTGCAAGATTTATGGACAAACCTAAGATTCAATCATTGGTGGTCCATCATTTCTCCAAATAGAACTATTACTTGTTAATTGGATTTGTAGGAATATCAAGGTGCAATCAAATGTACAAAATTTCGTTCACGGGATAATTTAATTGATGTTATAAAAAAAAGATGTAGCCTGCATAGAGTTACAGTCTTACGATTATTTGGAATTACTTTGGAGTTTGCTTATGTTAATGCTGGTATACCTTTGCATCAAGACGTGTCTGTGTGTTGGCATCATGCCATCAGATGCCAGAATGGACTATCTAAAATCTGAGCTATCTAATCTATTGCAATCTTTGCAGAAGTATGTTAACCAAGTTTCCGGCAATTGTCTCTGAAATTTAATGCTTCACTTCTCACTGACCTAGCTTGTTATATTTTAGGATCACAAGAGAAGGATGTCGGAGGACCTATTGTAAATCCTTCCTTGCCTGCAATGCCCCAGAAATTTGTGGCTCAAATCAAACCAGCAACAAGTGGTTCATCAAGGGAGCTATCAGATGATGACGAAGCTGAAGGTGAAAATACGGATCCGTCTGATGTAAAGCGTGTAAGAAGGTATGAGAAGGGATCCGTATAACACATTGGCCTTATCTCTTGTTTTTTCAAAGATTGGTCTTTCAACTTAAAAGAGCATTTAATCTTCACCAAGGAATATGTGTGCTTGATAGCCTTAGCAACTTTTGGTTTTCAGGCGTTTATAAGCAGAAAAGCTGAACCTTATTGATTGTAGCTAGTGTTTCTGTTTATACATCAGAATGATTTCAAACAGAGAGTCAGCTAGACGCTCTAGGAGGAGAAAGCAAGCACATCTCACCGAACTTGAGACACAGGCTTGTCTGCTGCACCTTCTCTGTCTATGACTATGTTCTTAATCCATTTGTCTTGTGTCCCTTACCTTATCCCCATTGCAATGACATCATACTACAGGTTTCTCAGCTTAAAGTTGAGAATTCTTCCTTGTTTGAACGCCTTACCGACGTAAGCCAAAAGTACAATGAAGCTGCTGTTGACAATAGAGTCTTGAAAGCCGACATTGAAACCTTAAGAGCAAAGGTGTATCCATAAACCTAGTCCCATTTGACCGAAAGGCGACCTGGTTCTCACATTTTCTCGTGTCTCTTTCAGGTAAAGATGGCTGAGGAGACAGTCAAGAGAGTCACAGGCATGAACCCACTATTACATGCCATGTCCGAGATACCCACTGTCAGTTTTCCAACATTCAGCGCAAGTCCTACCAATTCAGCTGATGCCGCTGTTCCCGATCATGGCCACCCGAGTCAGCATCTGTACAATCCTCCTCCTGCACCTTTAAACCCGATCCCAGCTCCCCCTCGCCCCAGAGTTCAAACGGTCATCACTCCTGAGGTAGTTTCGGTTCAAAACATACTTCCACCGGATCAGGCAACTCCAGTAGCTGGAGTTAATGAAATGGAAGGAACAACTTCAATGCACAGAGTGGCCAGTTTGGAGCACCTCCAGAGGAGGATGCGAGGTGGGGTTAACCGAACCGATTAAACCAAGCGAAACCCTAGTCTACAAATTCCATTATCATATAAGAAGCCTAGTGATTATGTATTCCTAGAATCCCCATCTTCATCATCCAGCCTGCGTTATGAATCCTCCATTGCCCATGTAAAGAAACAGCTATATTGCTCACTTCATGTATTTTTCGGTGCATCCTAAACTGGATCAGCTACTCGGTGAGCCTAGACTGCTGTATTGGCGTAATTAGGAAATTTATTATTGACCATTTTATGTAAAGAACTAAATGAAAAAAAGATGCAGAGTGATTATTTACTTCCAAAATAAAAAGAAAATCTATTTTATCCCATTCGTGACCAAAAACATTTTTCTCAAAGAAAAAAATATCCACTAGAAAACAGACGACTTCGTTGTTGATAATGGTACCATTGATTATTATCCTATAACACACTCTCTCAGAGCTCCAAAGCTGATAGAATAGGGGTCCTCTATCTTAAACGAGATCCATCCATGGCGATCTCATCAGCATCTCTCTATCTTCCCCTGAACCCAAAAGTCTCCCCTTCGTTCTCCCTCTCTTCATCCAACTCCTCCTTCATCAGCCCCAGCTGCAGATTCTTCGGGTCGGGGAGCACAAGCAATCGGGCTTTGGTGGCCCGGCCAAGACCCGGAAATGGGCGGCGAAAGCGGTTTTCTTGCAGCTGCTTTTTCGGGCTAGGGGTGCCGGAGATTGTTGTCATCGCCGGCGTGGCTGCGCTCGTTTTTGGCCCCAAGAAGTTGCCGGAGGTTGGGAGGAGCATTGGCAAGACTGTCAAGAGCTTTCAACAGGTTAGTACTATAGCAATAGAGATGAAATTGGTATTAGGGTATTTTGTTGCTTTTTAGTTTGGATTTGCTTATGAAGTTAGAATTGGGTATTGGAGAAATTTAAGCTATCAACAGTTTGCTCTAAAAGTTTGTCCTTCTTTTAATTGAGCAGTTGAGTTTTCTTGTTTCTTGTACAGTCAAGAGTTTTTAGTGCCTTAATGTTTCATGAAGAGCTTGTTCTGATTACTAGCATTCGAGTAATGGGTTGTTGATGACTATAATGATTAGCACTCACCCATTCAGAATAAGCATCCATGGGCTGGTTTTTCAGGCAGATTATCAAAATTCACCTACTGTTATAATCATATGAATTGCATTAGATTTGAGATAGTCCTGAATCCTGATGGTTTTTAATACCTACTGGTATAGGCGGCAAAAGAATTCGAGTCCGAGCTCAAGAAAGATCCTGAACAAGTGGACGAAGAAGCCAAGACTGTCGGGGAAGGGCGGCAAGAAGATGCAACCACCACCGTCTCAGCCACCAAGGATAATAACGTATGAAAACAGCAAATTGCTTTCTAGCATGAAACCATGTTGTAAGATGTGAGCTATCATTCAAGGAAGAAAGAAGTGTATTAATGTGCTTTTGAGACTTTTATGAATTCCACTAGAAATGATATTTGCTGCAGCATAGATTATTGTAGTTCTTAGAATGTATGTTTCTTCTGTCCTTGAGAGCTCTGTTTTTGATAGCAAAGAATGCTGCTACTGGTGTCAGTATACTTGACTTTTTAACTCTGCAATCTGATTTTTCATTTTTGTGTGATGCAACTTTGTGTGATTTTGTGGGTTTAATTGGTCCATCTTAAACACTCTGCAATCCTGCTCAAATCCTCAACATAAATTCACACCTTTTGGAGCAACTCACTCCATATACAATTCAAAGCAAGTGTTGAAGTATTCTTATGGCTTATAAGGAATCAATTAATGTTCTATGATCTTAGTATCTTACATCTCCAAGCTTCTCAGAACACACCTAAGAACAACATTTCCACAAGAAAACAGTGTGCCTACAAGAGAAAGGTCCAATGTACAACAAGCTACAAAAACAATGTCCTTCAACCATTTCCCATATCCCATTACTCAACTGTACACGTTCTTTTACCATCTCTTTTCTCCTCTTCCTTTTTTGTGAATGAAATCATACATATCAATAAACAGGACCATCAAAATTACGGTACACCCTAATTCGTGATCAGATGTAAACAGCTATTACCTTCCCAAACATGGCAGGAAAAGCCCAAATTAGCATTTAACTATTTGCACTTGACAAGCTTTCCTGCCAGCCTTTTAATGTTATATAGCCACTTTCTAACCCCCCAAAAACGACTAATGATTAATCTAAGTGGCACCAGAACTTGTAGTAACTCCATTTCCATCCTTCAACCCTTGAAGACAAAGGTGAAGCGTTTTCTGAATCCCGTCTGCAACCAATTTTAGCCTCCCTTGGGAAACATCTCCTCCACCTCCTCCTCCATTTGCAAATCCTTGCACTTCCAACGAACGAGCAACCCTTTGCTTGCACTTCTCCCATTCTTCAACCCTAAACCAACAAGCCCGTCCTCCATGGCTTCCCTCCATACCCAGAAAAGATATGCTTGGATTTTCCCCAAACGAATATCTTAACCTCACTGAAACACAGTATGGTAGCCAAGCAGCACCTCCAGCAGCATTGACATGGGGTATGTGAGCAGAGTCAAGAACGACGGTGAGTCCAAAATCAACCGTGCTATGCGGACGATCATATTGGATGTTGCTTTTGGTTGCAGAAAGGTTTCCCGAGTGCCCATCCATGTTTAAGCCACAATGGTTTTCAAGGCAAAGCTCGATACGGGGTTTTTGAGTTGGGGCGGCAGCGTCTCCTCCTTGTGGTTGAGACATGTTTTTTTTCCATGTTATGAGCTTGAGGAATTCTCTTAAGACGGATATGGGTAAAGTGAGTAGAGTAATGAATGAGGCAACACGAGAAGCATCATAAGGCTCGGATGCGACACGGCGACTGAAGTAATCACATATCTCAGATATTTCGGACTGCGTTAATTCCTCCTGAGCAACAGCAGCATTCTGTTGTTGCTGTTGTTGATGATGGAACCGTTTTACGCTGAGAACTTGGAGTAGAAGTTGAACTCTGTGAACGCTCACAGCAAACACATAGCCTCTGTAGGAAAGATAGGAAAGAAGTCAGGTCTAACTCAATAGTAAGGCTATTTATAAAAATGAGCCCGCAATATAGTTCATGCGCAAAAACAACCAATTGATTGTGTCACAGTTTGTTCAATGAAAATGACATGTAGCCTTTAGTAATATGGCATGCCACCTTTACCTAACGACATTTTTCTCTCATGGAGCTATTTGCAAAAAATAGGCCAACATTGACTACCATGGACACAAATAGGTCAACTGCAAGTCACCTTAACATATCGAGTCTATTTTGTGCAAGCTGTGCTTTGAGTTGGCCTATTTTTTGCAATTGTGGTTTAAGTTAGCACAAATAAGTCAACTGCATGTTGCCTTAAAAATAAAAAATAAAGTCCATTTTTTTGCATGCTGTGCTTTAAGTTGGCCCATTTTTGCAAAATGTCCTTTAGATTGGCACAAATAGGCCAACTGTCACCTTGGCAAAAACAAGAGTATTTTTGCAAGTTGTGCTTTCGATTGGTCTATATTTGTGATTAATGCTTTATGTTGGCCTATTGCGCTAGGCCTTTTTCTTTATAGAAACTAAGTAGTATCCAGACTTGAATAGGTCATACCCGACGAAAAAGCGCAAGGCTGGCTGCTCTTGGTCCAAATTCAACAATGCACCTTCATTTTCTTTCAAGATGGAACCCAGAATCTCCTTCAAAAGATCAGGTAACTGTGTAAAAAGCCACAGCACTCCAAGATATTTGAGAATTCCTCTTAGAACCTTTTTAAGAGCAACAAGAGGAACCCATCCACCTCCATAACCTCCATCATCCCCAAGGCCAATTATAGCAGTATTCAATTCACCTTTTACATGAGCAGGAACACCTGCACCTGGTGATCTCCTCAAAGGCAACACTGAACCCATGGCAGCCAAATTTGAGGACGTTGCAAGGGCATTAGCCACACGGGCCACCCCACTTCCTGGCCTTGGAAATCCAGAAGATATTGGAAGGTTAACTCTTCCTCCATTACTGTTTGCAATTTGTGAAACTGAACTCGTGGCTGGATTATTCGGATTCAATAGGGCAACAGGTTGGTGTCCACCTGTGAAATTTGGTTCCAACCCATTCAGTTCTTGAGCAACATGTTCCATAATGAAAGGTCTGAATTGAGGGCAAGGCAATGACCCTCCAATGGAAGGACCACCCTTTGGAGGGGTTGCTGGTTGGAGCCAGACCTGATCTCCAGCAAAGCACCTCATGTCGACAGCAAAATTCTTCCTATACACAATTCGAATCCAATAAGGGCCTCTTAAGACTACTGAAACATCAATGGGCAAGAGTGAGCTAGGAACAATGCCTGAGCTACCCCGGCCAGCAGCAGCAGCAGCAGCTGCTAGCATGGCGGCACTGTGAAGACCGTGACTTGCAAGAGCACTGACAGTAGCAGATGCAATAGAGTTCCCTACAGGAGGAGTAGCCTGACCAGCATTTGTCAATGAATTGTTTGTTGTAGCTCCTTGAGATGGTAAATATGTGTTTTGCTTAGATACAGAAGAAAGAGAAGCTGCCATTCCAGGGACTACTGTGGCCTGACCAGCTCGAGCAGGCCTAGTTGCTGCTGCAAGCGCATGTAAAGGTCCAGCTGTGAGCCGAATACAATCCAAAAGTGATGTAACTTCACCGCCATTAATGAAGTCTTCCAAAAACTGCAGTAGATAGATATGGCAAATTATGTAAGCGTATGTACTCAATAATAATTACAAATGCATAGGCTTTGCTTAGCAATGCATGTTATGATACTTCTAGTTACAAGTTACAGCAAGGTTTTATGGTAAAAAGTAGTTTTAAAATTTTCGAATTTGAGTGGTTTTTGTATTTTGAGGTTGTGTGGTGTTTGTAAGAGTTTTGTTTAAAAAGTGATACTATCTGTAATTAATACTTGGTATAACAAAAACATACTTTTTGAAAACAAGAATCTATATCTAAAAATGTGATATAACATGTATTGCCAAAAATACCCAAGGTAAAACCACCATAGAGAACAATCAGAATTATTATTTTTTAACAAAGAAGACAGTAACAGTGAGAGGTTAAAGAACAAGAATACCTTGGTATGTGGCCATAGCCCATCAGGACAAACATGCATAGTGCACCCATCTTTCCCAGTTTCCCACTCAACGACAAAACGTGCCAAGACTCCAGAGCCAAAGCTAAACCACAAACTCATGAGCCCAACAGCCTCAATTCTAAATGCTTTTCTCATCTGTTCAGAATACTTTTCATTCCCATCAGGACCTTTAGCTGCATTCATTGTCTTGAAATCCGTGTTTGCAGCAGCTTCTTCTACTCGTTCTTCTGGTCCTACTCCTAATAGCTTCCGCATTCCTAGTGCAAATGTCCTAGCATTAGAGAGTCTGCGAATGTCTGCTACAAGTTTCTTAACACTATCATCTTCAACAGATTGATAACTGAGAACAACTCCTTCTGAATCATAACGTATATGAGAATCTAAATCAGTCGTATTAGCAATGCGAACACCACTGCCCCATGGAGTACTACTACCTCCTTTTTGAAGCTCCCACAAGTCCCTAAAGTGCTGATCATTAACCTTAACATCCCAATACAAACTTCCAGGCCTACCAAGCCGAAGACAGATGTGAGGCCAAGAAGCACCCTTGGCTGAAGGGAGCCGAAACCAGATATTTGAAAATCCATTCCCAAGACCTACTTCTTCAACATAGGGAATATCGAGCATATCCATTTGGCTAGTAAGCCGAGCATGCTTGATACATAGTGAGCAATGTCTGAATACATTTAGCAGCACAGCTGCATATGTAATGGGTGGTGCATTTCCTTTATTTGCTTCAGCAATGAGATCACCGTAACTGTATCTTCCGCGTCTACCCACTTGGTCCAACAAGACAAGTGCATTGCATGTGGACTGTTGATTTGATTTACACAATCTCCTTCTCTTATGAAGTGAGCTATCAATGTCTCGGCCTTGAAGCGATGGCAGCATATCCAACATATCCAAAACTGTTCTCTTTCTTGAATTCTTCCCTTGCTTTACAAGAGCTAGTGCACCAGCATTTTGATCTGCTCCAGAATCCTCGGACTGGGCTGAAATATCATCCAAATTTATAGAGTTAGAATATAAAGAATGGACATAGTCGTAAATAAACACCACCAACTAAGATAAGGTTTTTGAAGGGTCTTACATACGGGGGTGGCAGCCATGGAATTAGATGTGGGCGATTTATTAGACCCACCATATGTGCCAATTAATGAGTTTCTGAGTGTGCTAGACTTCCCATTCAACAAAGACACTTGAGAGCCAATTTGTCGAGATTGTGGAGGGTGTTGGGATGATCGACCCCAATTACCTGCTTCTCTTGAAGTACCATTCAGTAAAACCAGATGGTCTTCATCCAAAGCCCTCAAAGAGCTGACTTCGGTAGACAAGGGGGATCTAAGAGATGCCAGATCCTGCTCGGACTTTGACTGTTGTATTTTTTGCCCAGCACTGCTCATCCCTTTGAATGTAGAAAGCGAACCTACTGAACTGGATGGAATTGAGCCTTTGTAATTGAATGGAAGCACAGAGCCATTATAGTTGCCAACTAAGCTGGAAGCTCTTGTGAAAGTGTTCACATTTGATGGTTCCCGCTTTGTCGACGGCATTCCAACATTGCCTCCTTGAAGGCCGAACGATGATGTCTGGGAAGCACTTAGTGAAGAATTATAACCAGATGTGCCTTTCTCAAGACCAAATATTTCATCTACCAGTGAGGAGAAACTAGATGCAGGACATGCAGATGACTGCATTGATGTTTCAAGTGCAAAATCAGAAAGCACACCATGCTCTGAAGATTGGTTAGGACCTCGATCAACATGTAAGATCTTTGCCAATTTTCCCCAGTCAAGGAGATTTAAATGCATTTCATCCTCTATAATCTGCATCTGAGCAATGTCGATTTTCTTGGCACGAGCAACATTAAGCGTGTCTGACTTGCCAGAGTGCTGAGACTGTGTCTCTATCAACTTAAAGAGAGGCTTGAAATCCTTGTCTGGTTGCATTAGCAAAAAGTAAGAGCCTCCATACTCAGGAAATCCCATGATCAGATAGTTTGGCCCATTCAATATATTTTTTGGCACCCTCATTGTAGGGAGACCATCTTCAAATACCTGGAGAAGTAAGATCCAGTAATATTAACATCTACATGACGATTTAAAAAGTGAAACATTAGGATACTGTCTGGTGTTATATGGAATTTATTTATGAACTAAGCAACAAATAAGAGGAGAACAGAACATGGTGATAGGACAGAAAACTAACTGGAGAATTCTATGAACCAACAATTGATTAAAGTTTACTAGAAAGACGTGTGAAATTGCCGATGCACTGAGAGAAAAACTCATATTGCTACCTGCAGGCCCAAGAATTTGCCAATGGATGCAAACAACCGCAAAATAGATCTGGATCTCAAGCTGGTAAAAACTTCAACAGCACATGAGCTTCCCAGGTTTAAAGCTTCTGCTGAATCCATCAATATTGATGGAGCAATAACATTTCTGGATGATTGAAGAAGATATCTTCCATTCCTACAAGATAAAATCATACTAAGATTTCCATATTGAGACACTGGAGGTATTAAAAAGAGTTTAAAAGCTTATGATTGGTATTCTGTTCCAAAGGAGAATTCAACCCCCAACAATAAAATTATACACTTGAAATAAAGTTTCATAAAGCATCTCAATCCGATTCAGAATCTTATGCTATGGAAAACTAAGTCCCACACATACGCATAATTATTAATCAATTTTTCTATCCCTTGAAAAATGGAGAAAACTGACTATTAATTACAAGCTGCTCATTCACCGTTGAGTATGTATGCTCTCCTTTATCAGGCAACAACAGGACACAGTCACATCATGCAGAGGGACTTAATCAATTCAAATAGCATTTTACCATTCTATTGAAAAATCAATAGACTAGTATGAATCATTTCATCTCCACTGTTGAATGATTCCATTTGGAATACACGAAGTTATGGCAGGTTATGCTTGTTATCCTCTGTCATAAAATAAGTTCAGAAAAGCATAAAAATAATCTATGTTGGCAAGTTACACCATAATGCAACCCCCACCTCCTAGACACACGCACACACACACACACATAGCAAAAAAAAAACTTCATGTAGCCTTTTCCTTCCGCCCTAGAAAAGCAAAATAAACAGCAATCCTAAAAGTTATTTATATCACTCTAATTTAATGATAAATGCTAAATAAATGTTCTTGTTTTATCCATTTACATCGCTAATTTTCATTGTAAAGCCATAACAAGCCATCTGCCAGCTGTACTGCCATAAAAAACTTGATGTAGTTTTCTTTCCTACTCTAACAGCAAATTCAGTGATGTATGCAAATGTATTTTCAATTCATTGAACAGATATTCAAACATGCATAATTTCATTCGTTTGACCCCACTCAGTTTAAAACAATCTCAAGCACAAAGGACCACAAATCTGAACACTCCTAATTAAAAGAACTACAGGCTTCCACCAGCAGCACTCAGTAAATTCAGTATATCAAGATAGTAAAGAGAAGAAACCTTATATTTATTCCAAGAATAAAAAAAGATGACCCATATGCCCGCACATGTAATACCTCCTGCCCTTCGGATTCTTTGCCACTAGGCTTGTCATCTTTCTGCATTCAAAATTGAAATTAACAAAATCAATAAAAATTAAGAGCATTATATATTAACTTCAGAATGCAATCAAGGAGCAGATTCCTTTAGTAAGACAAACTAACCTTTCGAAGGCCAAACCCTGTGTCATCGATGCAGCAGCGAAGATCAACATCACCAGGAGCTTGATAAATTTGGCTATTCTTCATCAGCTCCTTCTGAACTTCAAGTAACCGAGTATATCTATTACAAGATATAGCTTTCAGAAGCAGTTTTTCAATATCAATGCAGCTTTGGTCAAGAAATAACTCTGCCTCCTTCCCTGAAGAAGGATCAATGACAAATGAGCTGTGTACACATTTTATGCGTAGGTCTGACCCTGGCTCAATTCTAATAAAGGGACATGACCCTGAGTCTGATGTATTAGAACTTCTCTCCAGATCCAACCAATAAATGATCTTTACTCCTGGAGTACGGTGACCAGACGAATCCAGCTCTCCATCTTGCGATGTTTGCACAGAGCTAGAACTTACTTGGCCTGTACTACTATCAGATATTAGCTCAAACTTTATTGCATCTCTCCATCTTCCCTGTCGTAATGTATGAACTTGTCTAATCACAGTATCCATAATGAGTGCTACACAGAACTCATGCAAAACCGAGTAGAGAGTCATGAACGGATTTTCAGCTGCTGCCATCCTGCGCTCTAAATCATCACCCAGAGCTAATCGCCGCAACTCCTCAAGTTTCACAGGCCCGTTACTTTCACCAACAAGCAGATCCATATGCAATATCCTCCATAGTGACAAGTGACCTCTGTAACCAAGAGTAACTAGGACTTCAAACTCCCCATCTACACGTAACAAAGCTGTACCTTTTGTAACCTCAACCTCAGAAATCTCCTTTGGGATGGAAACCTCAAGAAGCTTAGATCGCACAAGGGTATCCAACTTTTGCAAAGCTGGCTTCTGTTGAACCTCATTTAAGGAGCTTTGCACGCCCACATCTTCCACACATTTAGGTAAGCGCTGATAAGATCCTGTAAGGAGGACTTCAATGGCAGATGGCACATCATACATAGGAGCACGTGCTTGCTGCAAACCCTCATGCATGAAAAATAGAGAATCCGCAGCTTGTGTGAAACAAGTCTCATGACTTGATAAGGTTGATTGGAGTTGTTGACAATATTGGATCAAAGGAACCTATAACACCAAACCAAATTCAATAATGTAAACCTGATGTACTATAACATAGGAGTAGAATGAGTTCCTGGCTTTCAAAGAGGAAAAGAAAATGGATGCACAATAAATTAGCACCAACATCAGATACTTCATAACTTCAAGAGCTCAGGAGTGTAGGATCAACAATAATGCATCGTACCTTAAACTCTGGGTACTAAACAGCAATATATTAACGACAATAATCAAACAAAAAGAAGCTTCTTGGTGCAAGAAGACACAGACTAACTGCCAGAATTTACACTGATATGATACTGAAACACAAAGAATTAAAAATACAAATATAAACTGAAGTCGAGTGACCAATTTGCACACACTATTAGTAGGCACTAAAGCAAATAGTATGACTAACTGAATAAAAGCAAGATTGAATCTTCAGAGTTTTCTGTAAAAGAGTACATAAAGCTATCAACTGAAATTTTCACAAATTCGTGATTGTGTTCAATTATGATCTTCTAAGTAGGTCCTGAAAGGTGTTTATGATTCTATGAAGGAAACCATCAGACTTATAACTTCGGGAAACCACCCAAACTGCTAACTGGAATTTATAGCTAGTGGAAAGTGCAAGTATCCAGATTCCAAAAGATTCAATTCCAGTGGCTATAAGAAACCAAAACACCAAAGAATTGGATTGGGGACTCCCCAGGAAAGAGAGAAAAACCTGTTGGCACCACTTAGCAAGAACATTGAGGCGAAGCATACGCTGCTGGGACTTGACAATATACTTGAGAAGGCTAATCTTCTTCTCGGTGTCAGAAAGGTCAGAGGATTTAGATTTCTCCACCAATTCCCTCAGCGAGAGGAACGATTCCTCGGCAGCTCGGCTAACAAGGGATGAGAACTCCACCGTTTGCTGCCCAAGCTCCGCCATTTCCGCTCCCCTCCTTATTCCGTTGTTTCTTCCTTCTGCAACTTCTTCAGGCTACAAGTTGCCGATTCCACAAACGACTATCTAGCGAGATCTGACGGAGGCGAATTGAATTGAAATTTAGGGTTTTCGACGGGAAATTAGAAATCACGGATCCCTAGAGAAAGTCCGGCCGTGTGATTCGACGGCGGTGGCGGCGGCGGAAGAAGAATCGGAAGAGAAAAGCATACTTACTTTGCTCTGTCTCCCATTCCAGAAAGTGCGAATTGGGAGAATGAGATTTGAGACAGAGAATGGAAATTCGAAGGTGGCCAAATAGAAGAGGGAGAGAGAAACCCCCAATTTCCGAAGTGTTTGGGTTGCTTGTGTTTCTTCCTTTATTTATTTTTTTCCCGATTTGGGTTGAATTCTACGCTCATCTTCAATTCTTCGTCATATCTATATATCTATATATTTTTGGGCAATTCGTGATATTAATTTGATTTGTTTTGGTTAATAATTCATGATATTTATTTATTTATTCGGGAGTCACCAATATTAATAGCTGGGATAAAAAAAACAATATTTTTTTTTGGTTGAAGGAGAGGCGGTAGTCTTCGTGCCTGCTAGAGGCGTTTTATTAAATGTTTGAAAACGGGTTAAGTAGTACGCAAGTAGGGGATAACCCGACCCCTAACATCATCAGAAAGCAAGGAAATAACACCCTCAGGAGGGTCAACAAGAACATGAAAACCAATGTTGAAAGAAAAAGCTAAAGTAGCTAAGCAATCCGCTACGCGATTTGCTTCCCTAAACACATGACGGAACTGAACATCCCAGCTCCTACGAATCAATCGTTGGCACCGGAGTACCAAGCTAGCCAAAGGATGACTATACTCCATAGGGCGCCCTAAAAATAGAATCACAAGTTGTGAATCTACTTCCAACGAAACCCTCCTATAGCCCTCGCGCCAAGCAAGCTCCAACCCTTTGACAACACCCCACAACTCCGCCATTGGAACTGTGCATATACCGATGTTATGCACGAATCCCATAATCCAATGCCCCGACTCGTCCCGAAGAACTCCAGCCGCGGCAGCCAACCCATCCTCTTTCACGGATCCATCCGTATTTAGCTTTATCCAACCTTGCTGAGGACGAGACCAAGAGACGTTGAGCACCTCCCTACTCTCACCATCCCCCGACACATTAAGGAGAGACATAGCATTAGCGTATTCCTTGACATAGTTTAGAACAAACGCCCCGCGATCCCCATCAAAAGACACCTGCTCAAAAACGAAAAGGTTACGCCATCTCCAAATCCACCAAAGAGCAACCGTAAATATATCCGCCCACTTAATACCCCCCTGCATCGTTACCGAGCAAGAGATATTAATGCGGATCCATAAAGCCAAGTCGGAGTCGAAAAAAACTTCCCTGGCAAGAGGAGGGTGAAGATTTTCCCACATACGGGTTGTAACACTACAATCCCGCAGCAGATGAATCATCGACTCCTCCTCGGTAGGACACCTCGAGCAAAGGGCGTTATTGGCAATGTGGCGCCTCACCCGCTCTTGATTAGTCAACACCGCACCCTTCATAGTACGCCAAAGGAAGAGCTTATGTCTCTCAGGAGCCTGCATTCTCCAAATCTTACTATAGGTAGAGCAATCAGTGGAAGCCGGGGTACGATGCTCCAACAGCATGCTAAGCGCCGAATTTACTGAGTAACCACCACAGGCCGAATGATGCCAGCTCAGCACGTCACTTTCAGTGGCCACCTCATCAACTGCCATTGCCGCAAGTCGGAGCAGCAAAACAGCCGACAGGAGTTGAATGAGCGATGGCCAATCCCATCCAATATCGAGGCGCCAGTACTCCCTTACTGATTTACGGGTATCCTGCGCACCCAGCTGGCCGATACACAACTCCTCTAAAGGTTGGTTGAGCAACCACTTATCTTTCCACAACCTAGTGTCAAGCCCACTTCTAATACACCAACGAGATCCCGGCACCACAACTCGATCAATACCTTTCTTCAAGCTCTTCCAAACATAGGAACTATTTGGCCTTTCGTTAGCCGTAGCCCGCACATACTTGGAGCGTATTACATCGACCCACAGCTTGTTCCTGTCCGTAAGGAAGCGCCAGCTCAATTTTCCAATCATAGCAAGGTTGACCTCGCCCATCTTTCGCAGCCCAAGTCCACCTTGATTTCGCGGCATACACATCCCGTCCCAACCAACAAGGTGCATACGTCTACGATCTTCGGTGCCTCCCCAAACGAACCGAGCCATCAAGCTGTCCAATTTATCGCACAACTCACCCGGAATAGTGACGGTAGCCATCGTATATATGGGCAGGGATGATAGAACAGATTTCGTGAGAGTAACCCGCCCCGCCATGCTAAGAAATCTACCTTGCCAGCCCCGGAGCTTCGCCGAAAACTTTTCATACAAAGGGCTAAAAGTTTCCATTGTCATTTGATCATGAAATACCGGCATGCCGAGATACTTGCCAAGATTATCAGTCAGCTCAAATCCGCTTTCAACCTCCAGCGCCTCTCGTAAATCCGGACCAACATTTGCCGAAACAAAGGTGCGGGACTTGGAAGGATTGACCCGCTGTCCAGAAGCTGCACAAAAGACATCCTGCACACTCTTCACCGTCCTTATCTGATCTATCAAGGCCTCCGCGAACAAAATAATATCATCGGCGAAGAGTAAATGCGAGAGTTCCGGCCCACCCCGAGAGAGTTGAATGGGCTTCCACCTTCTATCAACCACAACCTTGTTGATCAATTGGCTCAGTTTTTCCATGCATTTGACAAATAGATACGGCGATATCGGATCGCCTTGTCGGACTCCCCTCGCAGGCACGAACGCTTCAGACAATTCTCCATTCCATATAAGGCGGAAAGACGAAGAGTGTAGGCATTCACCGATCCAACTTTGCCAAGAAAGCGGGAAGCCCGCATCTGCCATAGTATCGATAATGAAATCCCACCGGACTCGGTCATAAGCTTTCTCAAGGTCAAGCTTCAGTAGCATCCACCCTTTGCACCCTGTCTTGAACCTCATAGAGTTCACAACCTCCTGGACGACCACAATGTTGTCGGAGATCAAGCGACCCGGGAGAAAGCTGCCCTGCGTCGGACTGATCAAGAGAGGGAGGACTCGCTACATCTTCATTACCATAACTTTTGTGATGATTTTGTAAAGGACATTACAGAGGCTAATGGGCCGGAACTGATTGATTCGTTGCGGTTCATCAACTTTAGCAATGAGGGCAATTATTGTGTCATTCAAACCCGGAGGAAGTGTAGACGTCTGGAAAAAGGTTCGAACCGCATCAAGCACCGATTCACCCACTGTAGCCCAACACTTCTGATAAAAGATAGGTTGAAAGCCATCACAACCCGGCGCTTTGAGAGGGCCCATGGATTTGACGGCTTTAAGAACCTCGTGTTCAGAGCATGGACGTTGGAGTTCCTCCCAAACCTGGCTATCTAAGATAGGAAACGCCCCACATTCAAGGCTGTTCACATGACTCTCGGAATCAGGTAGACTATAGAGCTTAGAGAAAAACGACACTGCATGACTCTTTAGCTCCTTCTTGTCAATAATCCAGTTCCCTTCATCAG
The DNA here is from genome assembly GCA_934048045.1 of Polygonum aviculare. Classification (NCBI taxonomy): domain Eukaryota; kingdom Viridiplantae; phylum Streptophyta; class Magnoliopsida; order Caryophyllales; family Polygonaceae; genus Polygonum; species Polygonum aviculare. The sequence goes on along the minus strand of OW204023.1, from coordinate 10,422,011 downwards.
TACATAGAGTTTCCACTCGGTTCCTCCTTCTTCGAATAATAGTAGCCATATGAAAAAACTTAGTATTTCTGTCTCCAGCTTGAAGCCACTGAATACGAGAATTCTGAAGCCAAAGAATTTCTTCTTGTTCAAGAATTTTCTCTAGCTCAGCGCTCAGCTCTGCTTCCACAGAAAAAGCATGAGCCGTGGGCTGCACAATAACCTGCGCCTGGACATCTGCCAGGTGCGCAAGGACCTCCGCCTTCTTCTTCAATATATGTCTGAATTCATTTCGGTTCCACACCAAGAGTTTTCCCTTCAAATCTGCCAACGCCTGCGGTGTAGGAAGATCATGCCGCCAAGAAGAGTTAACAAACTCCATAAAACCCGGATGTGTGAACCAGGCTGCCTCGAAACGGAAAGGGCGTCTTTCCCTGTCATAACTCATTCTCGGCTCCAACTCAATAAGCAGCGGTATATGGTCTGATGCCATACGGGGCAGGTGTCTGACCGACGCATTGGGCCAAAGAACCCTACTCACCGGGTTAGCAAAGCATCGATCAAGGTGTTTAGCCACAAACGTCGACGGAGTACTGCCTCTAAACCAAGTGAACGGTTGGCCAACGAAACCAAGATAGATGAGGCTACAATCATCAACAAACTTACTGAACACATTTGTGTCAAAAGCGAGGTTGCCCGAACCTCCACGTCGATCATCTGTACTGAGACTGCAGTTGAAATCACCACCCACTAACAAGGGATCAGTAATCGGTTCAATCTCAGCCGTGATATCTTTCCAATAATCACGGCGTCTGCCCGGAGTGGGGGGGGGGGCGTAGGTAGCAATTAGATGGAGCCTCACCGACCCTCTCAGTATAATAGCATGAATGAAGTCTTTGGACATCTTGATAACTTGCAGATTGATAGAAGCCTTGTTCCATAGCAGTCATACACCACCAGAAGGACCGACCGCGTCAACACGAACAGAATCAGTAAACTGAAGCTTCGAGCACACGTCTTGCGCTTGGGCACCCGAAATTCTCTGTTCAAAAACCGCTAGCACATCCACACCATGACGACGCACCATGTACTTGGCCGCCCTACGGAAGCTCGGTTTCCCGGCTCCGAAACAATTCCAAAAAAGACAATTCATTAACAACCGGGGGAGATGCGGGCTGCTTCGGACCCGGGTAATGAAATTTGAGGAGTATGGTTGGGAGAAGACTGACCTGGGGTGGGCGTAACTACGTCCGGGGGCCGGGTCGTCTGACTCTTAACAATGGGGTTAGCCTCGCCTAAAGGAGGGAAATTCGATTGAGACAAATCGACAGTAGGCGGATCCGTGGTGCGGGCCCTCTTTCCAGTTGACTTATTCAATATGGAGAAGTTGAAAGCAACAGTAGAAGCCCCGGTATCCTGAGCACTCTTCTTAGCAGCGCTCTTGTTGTTCCTGGACTTGCGGCCCTTGGACCCCTGTTTTGTAACATTCCCCTGGTTGTGAGCCTGCGAAACAGAGGAGTTAGTGGCCTTAGGCATTGTGGCAACACCTTTGCCCTTATCAATGGTGCGCAACTGGGCCACAGCGGGAGCTTTAAGCACACTAGATGAAGCTATCTGAGCGTTGTCATTGACATGCTCTGTGACCTTCGGCACACGACCCTCTACAGGTCTAGAGGCCTCGGCTGGGGCTGCTTTGGTCAGATTACCTTCGTCCTTCTTCCCCTTATTGTTCGGCCTCCGACGACATTGAACCACAGTCCACGAGCCATATCTAGGTTCTTCAACAATCGGCATAACAGGAGGAGGAACGGGAGCTGCGGGAGGATCCGCCTGAACCTCCGAGGAGGGCGTCGCTCCTGCGGAGAAGAGATTAGGGCAATGCCCTTCTTGATGTCCATACTTTCCGCACTTAATGCAGATTATGTGCAGTCCTTCATACTCAACTTTAAAGCGGCGTCCATTGATAATGACGTTGCCCTTGAGTGGTCGAGTGGTATTCACTTCAACGCAGACCCGAGCATATCTGCATCGATCAGAAAATAAGGTTCTTTTGTCCACCTTTATTGGTTGCCCTATTCCTTCCGACATCTGCTTTAAAGTCGTCTCTTCATAAAGTACCATAGGCAGTCCCGAAATACGGATCCAAACCGGTGTTGTATTAATTATGTCGGTAAAGGGGTCGAATTCAGTGTTCCATGGACGAACGATAAGGTAATTGCCAAAGAGCATCCATGGGCCACCCATGAGGGCTCTCACGTAATAGTCTTCCTTCGAGAAACGAGCAACGTAGTAACCATTAGGAAGATCCGCAACAGTAAAGTGACCTTCAGGACACCAGAGTTCACGAAGTCTTTTATCCATAATGGCGTGCTGGATCTGTGTACCAAGTGGCTTGATAACAAGGGCCGAGTTCCAAGCAGTAGCGAGAACTTGAAGAACTTATGTGTTAATGTTAAACACCGGATCCCCATCCACACCGTCCGGAAAAGGCAATGCAGAGCGTTCCCTAACAAAATCTTCTCTGAGAACGAGTCTTTCAATACCTCCATCACCAACAACAACATCCTTCCATGGCTTCGGTTGGGCAGCAGCCTCCGAGTTCGGGATTACCGCATTCGCCACCACAACGGCGTTGTCCATTACCATACCATCACCACCCGGGTCCTCAGTCGGACCACCTTCCGGCACGGCCGGCGGCCCACTCATCGGATCACACAGCAAAAACGCGTAGAAAACCCTAGATCGAAAGTTCGCGCGTGTGTAGAGCGCGCTCACTTTAATTACTTAATAGACCTTCTCACTAAAAAAACAATATTAATAGCATACTAGAACAATTTCTTTCACCGTATTTTTTTAGAAGGTGGAAATTATAATCTTCGTCATAACACAATTTTGTTCTAATTAATAAATTATATAAGTATTTTGTATTGAATTGTCCAAAAAAATAGTAGATAAAATAAATATAAAATATATAATTATTTTATTTTATTTTATTAATTTCTTATGAGAATTATCTTGATAATATGGCTTTTCTATTACAATTAAGTTTTTTAACCGAATGAACATGTGTAGGGATTACTCTTTATAAATTTATAGACATTTTGGAGGAAATTTAAATCGAAATCATATGGTTAGCTCTTTAGGCTTTATATTCTTGCTCAAAAAAGAAAAAATGATAAGGCTTTGCATTCAATTTACAATATTATAACATGATATATGTATGTAAAAATAAGACATAGTAGAAAAAATGCATGTTTTTATAATTCATAATCAATTACAAATTAAAAAACAAATAAAAAAGCAAAAAAAATAAAGAAAAATAATTATAAAAAAATATAAAAACATGCATTTATTTGACAAGGAAAAGAAAAATAACAGTTGTAGATATATTGGTAATTCACCCAAAACAAAAAAAAACAATTAGAAAAAAGTCATTAATGTGACAAGAGGGGAGAATTTTAAATGTTGTATAGAAGATAGTATATGTTTTTTTTAGACCAAAAAAAATAGCGCATAGTATATGTTTTTATGCTTTTGTTTATTAAAGCAAGAATTAGAGGGAGACAACATCTCAATAAAGACTAATAGGTCATTTTATGATGATTTACGAACGCAAATATTTAAGTTTAATCAAGTAATTCTCCACTATAGAAAGAAGAAAGTTTAAAAATCTCGGCTGATAGCTATGAAATTAATCTCGAAAAATATAATGTAATTCGACATCTGTGAAACTCTGGTGGTCAATAATGTTAACTATAACCATCGTCTCCATCTCTTGTGAATAAATCTAGATTTTTTTGCGAGGAAAGAGGGTCTAGGCCCTTACGAATTTCATTAAATAGAATTGGAGTTCAAATGCTCACAATGTGCTACAATATCCTTATTGAGCAGAAAATGAAAGCTAGAATCTAAAGTATCTATCTCAACAAATTGAGAGGTTTGAGAGAGAGTAGTTGGCAATAGAATCAACAAGAGTGTTGGGGCCTTGTTCGGCAACAATCAAACAATAGCTTATAATATATTGTTTTTTAAAACAACTTTTTCTGCCAAACACTCTATCATGTAACTTGCATTACCATCTTTTTGTTTTTCATTCATTAATTTATTACCATTCTTGTATAGCAACTAGTGTAATCCTTGTACCCTGAATGGGATTATGATAAAATTTTACTTAATATATTGATGCACCGAAAAATGAGTTATGATATTAAACATTAGTTCAATTTTAAGTTGTGACGATATGAAATGAAAGAGAACGTTGCAAGTAACGCAACATTAGTTTGCAACAAAATATATACCACTTAAATACATAAATAAGTAAAATAATTCACCATACAACAAAAAAGATGTTTTAGACATCAAAAATAATTACAAATATTTGAAATTTTGTGAGCATGAAAATTTTAAATAAAAACAATACCCATACGAACTAAAGAATAAAAAATAGGATGGATGGAATCTAAAAGATATAAAATTATCTACATTGAAAAGACAATAAAAATTAAGTGAATACATACATATAACATATCCAATACTTTCAAAAAAAGATCAATTTCATGATGGGTTTTAAGCAAGCTAAACATAAAATTATGGATCTTGAAGGAGAAAGAAGAGAGATTGGGGTGGGGAGGGTGTTTTTGGGGTGAAATTGAAGACAATAGACCCTCTAAAAATTTATTGTACAAACTAGGCTCTTCTTCCCCTATAAAACCCTCCAACTCTCTCTTTTTCTCTCTCCTCCTCATTTTTTTTCTCTCCTTCCCCTCACTCTCTCCATCTCCCACACTCCCTCCCACACCGCCCGCGCCTCCTCAGGTTCGTCCGCCATCTATTTCTCTCTCCATTCTCTCCCTCTCTTCCCTCTCTCCTAGATCTGGGCTCGTTGGAGCCAGGTCTGGGCTCGAACGAGCCAGATCTAGGCTCGTTCGAGCTAGATGTAGGGTTGAGTTTTTGGGTTTTTGGATGACAAGTTGATTTTAGGGTTTTTGGGACGATTTTACGATTTAGGGTGATGACAAGTGGTTTTTTATGAGTTTTGAGCAATTTAAGTTTGTTCTACGGATCTGACTGATGACAAGTTTGTTTTAAGGTTTGGGGTGATGACAAGTTTTTTTATGGGGTTGGGTGATAACAAGTTCGTTTTTAATGTGTTTTGGTGATTATATGTTTATTTACGGATTTGGGGTGATGACAAGTTTGTTTCAAGGTTTTTAGGATGATTTTATGGGTCTAGGGTGATGACAAGTTCGTTTTGATGTGTTTTGGTGATTATAAGTTTGTTTTACGAATCTGGGTGATGACAAGTTTGTTTTAAGGGTGGGGGGATGATTTTATGGTTCTTGGGTGATGACATGGTGTTTTTTATGGGTATGGGTGATGACAAGTTCGTTTTTATGGATTTTGGCGATGACAAGTTCGTTTTTAATGTGTTTTGGTGATGACAAGTTGTTTTACGGATCTGGGGATGATGACAGATTTGTTTTAAGGTTTTTTGGATGATTTTATGGGTTTGGGTATGTTTTTTGGTGATGACAAGTTTGTTTTACGAGTTGGGGTGATGACATGTTTTATTTTGCATGTTAAATGTGTATATATATTACTTATAACTATGGCCTATTAGCTCAAATGGTAGAGCAATGTGTTTGATGCACAATAATGTGAGTTCAAATCCCACATAGGTCAATTTCTAAACTGGTCATCACTGATGACAAGTTTTTTACGTGAATGATGGGTTTTGCCTCAACTTGTCATCAGATGACAAGTTAAGGTCGTGAATGGTGAGTTTTATCTAAATTGGTCATCACTGATGACAAGTTTTTTGTATGTGGACTGATGACAAGTAGTTTGTCATCACTAGAGGCAAGGTGGTCAACGCCGGTCAACATCGGTCAACACCAGTCAACACCAGTCAACGCTTGATGGTGATAAGGAGTGCTGAAGTCATCTTGTAAATTTAAAAAAAAAGGTAGGGGCAAAATTGGAAAAAAACCTATGGGAGCTCATTTTTTTCCCCTTGTAGCCTATGTTGTTCAATATTTTCCTTGTAGCCTATGTTGATTTGATGAGTAAAAATATTTTAAGATGAATGGGGTTAATAATTTAATGAAAAAGAGACATAAACTCTAAGCTTAGTAATAATATAGAAATATAATAGTGATTGTTTGAGATCGCAAGAATCGTGTGTAGGATCGTTAGAACCGTTATAAAATCGTTAGAGTCGTGTGTAAAAACAAAATCAAATTGAAAATATATGTTAAATCATTTAAGATCCTTTTTTAGTAAGATCTTAGTTAAGATCATGGATCGATTCATGACTTTTGGATCGTAGAATTGTTGGAATTGTATGATTGAGTCGGGATTCTGATAACTTTGGTTATAATGATATGGTTTAAATTTATTTCTTATGTACGATAATAATGCAAATGATCTATCACATGGTCACCCACCTTTAATTTTACCAATCTTCTTCTTTTCCGGACTATTTGATTAAGTGTGTTTTTTATTTTGTTTTTATGATTAAGAGTTAAAAGTATATTGTTAGAATAATTTTGCTAAATTACTTGGGATTATGATTTTATAAATCAATTTAGTGTTTTTATTTCCCAAATATGGTTGATATGGTGAAGTTTAGTAAATATATTTATTAATAGTAAGAATCTTATAAGATACATCTTAATATACTATATATCTTTCCTAAGTTTTGTTATATTAAGAAAAAAGGATATTGAAGTAATTTCATAGTGTGATATTTAGTAGAAGGGTGTGATGTATAGCATCTCCCATTCTAGTTTGATACTCACTATTGAATAATACAAAATTTTATAAAAACGATTTGGCAAAAATATTTAATAAGAAGATTTGATTTTATTTGTACGGGAATAGATATTAAACATTTTCTATAAGATTATATGGTTAAAGTTTTACTGATTTATTGAAAGGATTGTATTTGTATATATAAGTTTGGATATAAATAAATGGATATTTGCTCATAAACTTGGAAATAATATTTGGATTAAAAATATTTTACATATAGGATGAATAAAATATATATTATAAAATTTCATTTTGTGCTTAAAATCTTTAATAAATCAAAAAACCTAGTTTAGTTGAAACGAATTGGCACAAAAAAATTGGAAAGAATCGTAAAAGATCAGAAAGTTTATTTTCTGGTAAAGACACAAAAGAAATTTATCAATGGTAAAAAAAATTGTATGGTAGTCTTTACATTTTCTCTTTTGCTCGTTGTATGGGGGCATTCTGGCGAACTGAAACATCTTAGTAGTCAAAGGAAAAGAAAGCAAAAGCAATTCCCGTAGTAGCGGCGAGCGATCGGTACGCGCAAGAAATAGGCCAATTCAGCAGCTTTTTTCCAAGACGTACGGAAGTTTTCCGATAGATGTTGTATTCATGCCTGTTTTATAAATAATTGTTGCCTTATAGATCCTATATCTATCTATATGAAGAAGCAATCATGTTACGAAGGGGATCCTTATTTGTACAAATGGTTCTTCGAACTTTGAACGAACATGAAGAAATTAACGATACTTCCTTTTTCGCCCCCGTGTCGCTACACGAGGGGCAAGGGGACGTAAAAAAGAAAGCAAGGGATGGGGTTTCTCTTGCTTTTGGCATAGTGGGCCTCCCACTGGGGACCCGCGCGCACGACGGGCTATTAGCTCAGCGATAGAGCGCGCCCCTGATAAAATGATCTTGTCAGTATCGGTAGAAATAATCTTTCCTTCATGTTCGGCTATAGCGAGAACTCCTTAATCGAGAGCCGCTTGGCGTTCCAATCCCGTTCCAACAATGCACTTCTCAGAATGCGAAAGCGGAACGGCTTGACGTTGCATATTCAAACTCATTAAAGCCAACTATCACCAGACCTTGATTTTTCATATATAAATGTAACTAATGTATCTCCTTCATAAACAATTTCCCCATAATGACCATGAACAGTTGCTCGTGGGGTGGCCAAATAGGCAAATAGGGTTTCGCTGCTCTTATTACTACAGAGCCGACTTGAACAATTAGAACTTGACCCGCCTTTACATGTGGCCCGTTTTTAGCTATACATACATTTTCACAAAGAAATTGTCCAAGACTTATTTTAGCTATGGGCCTAGCAAAAGAAAAATTGGGATAGGATCCTATACTATAAGATTTCCCCCCCTATGGAGGATGAGATTCCCTTGATACAGAGCCAATTCCAATAGACTTATACTTATTGGAGGGTCCCATTGGCGTGCATCCCGTAAGAATTGAACCTACGAATTCGTCAATTATGAGTTGGGCGCGTTTGGCATTTTGATGATCCCTTGGGTGCGCTTGATGATGTGGATATTGATGGTATTGATGATGATAGCGATCCTGCTAAGGACTATATGGGTGCGCTTAAAGATGTGGATATTGATGGTATTGATGATCGCGACTCTATTTATTCGAACTTGGACTCGGATTTTTTACCTCCAAATAACAGGGGTCAAGGTTAGCCAGTGAGACGATGGGGGATAAGCTTCATCATCGAGAGGGAAAAGGAGGTGATCCAGCCGCACCTTCCAGTACGGCTATGATCTTCTAATAAGAACAAGATATCTTTCTCGATCAATCCCCTTGCCCATTATTCTTCGAGAAGTAGAAAGATCCTTTTGCATGATGAGTAGGGACACCATTGCCGATATAATAACCTCGATATCATGGTTGATTGAGTATGCAATATATACAAACCAATCAAACAAACCTAATTTTTTTTTTGAAACTTCAAACTATGCATTCCTACCTTTTTAAGAAAAAAGTGTGTATGTGCATCTCTTAATTTTTTTAGGAAAATATATTTGTATAAAGGAGTGTATTTTGATGATGAAAGATTTGGTAAACAATAATATGTTAATGAATAGATATGGAACTATTAATAGATTGTCACTTGCAAAATTGAAATTCAAAGATTACATGAGGGTCACGTATATAGATTTGATTAGATCAATTTTTGTAATAATGAACCAATAATTATAGACTAAACTGAATTTGGTTGGGAAACAAATTCCAATCCTATAAATCAAAGATATATCACTTATGTTTAATTCTTCTGGAAATTGAAATGTCTTCTTCCTTCTTATTTTTATTGGATCCGGAGAGGATAATTCATCTCTAGTGATGTTTTCACCACCTGAAATCATGCTTTCTCCACCAAGCGAAGGTACATATCGAGCACAAGTGATTGTTTCTAATTAACCTGAATTGCTAACGACCACTTTGAATAGAGCCAAAATTTAGATCGCATTTCCGAGCGTACAAAGTCATTATGGCCTTGTTCGTCAGAAAATGATTTCAAGTTTCTAATGTCTTAACCTTTTTTCAATTGATCGACAAAAATATCATGAATGCAGTGGAGAAGAGTGTGTTGGCCATGGTGGAAAAGGCGAATGAGGATGATGGCAGTAGAGAGTAGGAAAATAAAGTATGTAATTTCTATTAATTGAAGTGTGTAAATGACATGGAATTTCTTAAATTCATGGGTATGATTTGTATATGACGTGGATAATTTTTCCATGTGACTTAATAAATAAATAGATAATTATATGATGTGGCTTAATGATATAACGACATGTGGCAAAATTCTAGGTGGCATAATGTGCAATCGCCATGTGGAAAAATCCTACATGGCGCAATGTGGTGGCTCCAATCCTTACGGCTTTTATATATATACATAGATTCCTTGTTTGGCTCTAGACTTTTTTCCGAAAAAAAATCATGTTGTCAATAATGAACTTGACACCGAACAGACCCTTGATTATTAAGTGGAAGTGCATGTGGTTGTGAGGTTGTGTACTTGTGAGCAAAGAGCTTCGAGGAGCCATTTTCAAAAGAGCTCATGCTTCGGTTGTTAGGATTCAATTTTTACTTCGCATTGCAACATGTATTTTAATGGTATTCGCTTGTTTGTTTGATATGTATCCGAAAGATATATAGCAATTTTCCTTTTTAGATCCTTTATAATTTACTAGCCTATGTGATATGTGATATGTGATATGTGATATGTGATATACTGATATGTGATCATGTTATGCACAATTTTTTATATATAAAAATATTTTAAAGATAAATTAGTTTGTGAGATTTTTTGTGTGAATATGAATGAGATATAAAATAATTTAAACATATCATGGTACAATGTTTATTGTGGTTATGGTTTACAGTTATTTATATGCTATTATGGTTTAAATCTTAATCTAATTGCAAAAGTGTTTCAACCAAAAAATCTAATTGCAAAATGTTTTAGAGCCTTTATAGTTTACCAACATATGCAATATGTGCTCGTATTATATATAGTTTTTTAAATATAAAATAGTATTTTAGAGATAAATTACTATAAAGGATTTTTTATGTTAATATGAACGAGTTATAAAATAATTTAAACATGGTAGAATGTTATTGTGGGTAGAATCGTAAAGTCATTTATATGCTGTTATGGTTTAAGTCTTGAAATAATTACAAAATCAATCAATTAAAAGATAAATGAAAGATATTAAATCATCTTAAAAAATCACGTTAAGAACTAAATTTTTATTATTATTAAAATCATGAAAGATGATTACAAAATACAATATCATTTCAATCAAGTCACGTTTCTTATGATGGTAAGTAATCTAACGATAATTACAAAATCAATTAATAAAAAGATAAATACAAAATATAAAATAATTAAATCCAATTTAGAAATAAATTTCTTATCATAGAATCTTAAAAGATAGATCCAAAATATTACTTTAAAAGGTTTGAATACGTGGATAATAAGTAATTTCACATGCTACTTTATCATGTTTGCAAGTTAAACCAAGGTATGACAAGAAAGAGAAATTAACTACATTAAGACATGTATAGGTATCTGACTATCCAAATCTTCCGTCTCAGGAACCCGTCCCCAAGTCCATCCCACTTTTTTGATTGGTTCAAAGTACATATTGCAACTTTAGAAAACACAAGAAAGTCATATTATATTATTTTTATTTATATATAATGTTATATATCAAATTGAACGAGGACATGTAGCTATATACATTTAATTCATTCTCCAAATATTTTTAGAGAATTCCCTAAATTTAGGGAATACTAGGTACATTTTGGAAACTTTTTCCATTTTGAAGAATCATGTAGAGAATAATTAAAAATCACATTTGATTCTCTAAATTTGTCATATCCAAGAAAATGGTGATTCTCTTGGAGATGCTCTAAATTTAGATCATTATCCAAATGAGATTTATATTATTTTAGAAGGGAAATTCCGCGCGGTAACCACGAGGTTTTGCGAATTCCGCGTGATGCCCAAAGTTATTTGAGATTCCGTGTGGTGACCATGAGGTTTTGCAAATTCCGTGTTATAACCTCGACATATTTTAAAAAGCTAAAAATATATAAAAATCACCCCTAGCATTTACTTAATTGCATAGAATCACCCCACATTTTATTTTTTCAACAAAACTAGCAAATCTATTTTCTTAAAACACTTAACAATAACTATCACTTGATACACATAATATTTATTATTTTTAAATGTTATAAAAAAAATTCCTAAATGTGCACATGTCATTAAAAACTCTATCCTTTTTTTGCACATTTTTTCATGCCACTATATATTTAAATTATATTTAGAAAAACAATTTTATATTATTTTGGAAATAAATTACTTGAATTAGTACACCTTCTTTAAAAAAACACTCCCTTAAAATATCAACTATTATAAATTTTGAAAATTTCGGTTATTTTCTATAATAACAAAAGTTAAGTTTTAAAAATAATAACATATAGTGACATGGAAAAAGATTAAATAAAAAAGGGAAATTCCGCGTGGTAACTACAAGGTTTTGCGAATTCCGCGTGGTGCCCAAAGTTATTTGAGATTCCGCGTGGTGACCATGAGGTTTTGCAAATTCCGTGTTATAACCTCGGCATATTTTAAAAAGCTAAAAATATATAAAAATCACCCCTAGCATTTACTTAATTGCATAGAATCACCCCACATTTTATTTTTTCAACAAAACTAGCAAATCTATTTTCTTAAAACACTTAACAATAACTATCACTTGATACACATAATATTTATTATTTTTAAATGTTATAAAAAAATTTCCTAAATGTGTACATGGCATTAAAAACTCTATCCTTTTTTTGCACATTTTTTCATGCCACTATATATTTAAATTATATTTAGAAAAACAATTTTATATTATTTTGGAAATAAATTACTTGAATTAGTGCACCTTCTTTAAAAAAACACTCCCTTAAAATATCAACTATTATAAATTTTGAAAATTTCGGTTCTTTTCTATAATAAAAAAAATTAAGTTTTAAAAATAATAACATATAGTGACATGGAAAAAGATTAAATAAAAAAAATATGATTGTATAAATATAAACTTAAGTGTTTTAAGAAAAAAGATTTGCTAGTTTTGTTGAAAAAATAAAGTGTAGGGTGATATTATGTAATTAAGTAAGTACTAGGGGTGAGTTTTATACATTTTTAACTTTTTAGAATATGCCGAGGTTATAACACGGAATTTGCAAAACCTCATGGTCACCACGCGGAATCTCAAAACACTTTGGGCACCACGCGGAATTCGCAAAACCTTGTGGTCACCATGCGGAATATCCCAATAAAAAAAATATGATTGTATAAATATAAACTTAAGTGTTTTAAGAAAAAAGATTTGCTAGTTTTGTTGAAAAAATAAAGTGTAGGGTGATTTTATGTAATTAAGTAAGTACTAGGGGTGAGTTTTATACATTTTTAACTTTTTAGAATATGCCGAGGTTATAACACGGAATTTGCAAAACCTCATGGTCACCACGCGGAATCTCAAAACACTTTGGGCACCACGCGGAATTCGCAAAACCTTGTGGTCACCATGCGGAATATCCCATTTTAGAATTAGAGGTATTATATATATTTTTATTATCGTATTAGTCAAATAAAAATAATGTATAATGTACTATAATACAATATAAAGCAGAACTCAAGTCTTTGTTAAAGTTGTGCCATGTAATCCATCCTAAATAAAATAATGATTTTATTATTTTCTAATTGTCAACTTTAAAAACTATATTTATATCCACTTGATGTCTCATTCAGTTTTTGACATTTTAACTACTTCTAGTATCTTAAGAAAATATAATTTTCATTTAAATTAGTAAAGCATTTTTCTTTTTTGGTAAAAGATATTTTTTTATCTTGTATGAAGATTCTAAATAGATAATTAAAATAATATATTCCATAATTTGAATTATAAAACTTAAATACATATAGTTCAATAGGTTTATATTTGGGATCGTTGGGTTTGGGTTATACAAACATTATCTAGAAAAAACCCGGCTAGAATCAAAATTTGATCTTGAATAAATAAGTTGAGTTCATATAATCACATAACCCATACATGGTACGAGATTTGTACCGATTCATAATTAATATATACTTTTAAACCTAAATCATTTAAGAGCCGTTTTGGTATTAAATTTTTATATCTCACCCACCTTATTTTTATTTACAGATATTTCATATAAGTTTTCTATACATGAATAATTTAGCATCTTATCTACTTAATACAAATCTTTTTATCTAATCTAATATCAAATCTTCTTTTATATGATATGATTTGTAACAATAATTATATAGTCATTAGTTAATATTTCACCTATTTAACAACAGGTCTATAATAATTAATATTTTAGTCATCTAACATTGAATACGGGTTCAAATAACTTTAATATTTATATATAAATCTAAAATAGTTAAGGACAGTTGTATCATTAAGTTATTTATACTTTGCCTATCCTATTTTTATGTATGAATTTTTTAATTAAAATTTTCTATTGATAAATAACTATCATCTATTCTAACTACATGCAATTTTTTAATTTAATCTAATACCAATTCTTAATAATATATAATTCATAACAACACTATTAATGAACATATTCTTAAAATAATATGATAGTTAAAATAATATTAAAAGTAAAGAATATCATATAGTAATATAATAATTTATTGTATTATAATATATTAAAAATGGATTATAATATTCAAAGTAAATTTATTTATTTTGCATATATAACAACTCAGGTCAAACTAGTTGGTTTTGTGTTTCAATCCAATCGTACACATGTCAATCAAGTTTTGTTTTTTTGTTGACCTACTAAATTATAGATCGGGTTTCAACTATAAAATTTTGGTTAATTCGAATTGGTTTTTTGAGCTGAGTTAAATTTTGACTGCTCTAAACTAAAATATATCCGTATATGTGATTGTTAAGTCAATTATTACCCTATTAACTTTTTACTATTTAAGTTACAATACATATATTGTATATAAACCAATATTATAATTCTTATTTAAGAAGTTCCCGGACAACGCCTCGTTGAAAATCGAAATCCAGGTTGAGAGGATCGCGATGAGATTAAACAAATTGGACCAAGTTAACCGACAAAAGTGCTAGCCAACGCGATGCGAACAAGATAGGAATTATTTTAAGGCTCGGTTGTATTCAGGAAGTATATAGTACAGAAGTACAATTGTTTGAAGTTTAACTCTCTCTACGCACTCAGGTATCGTGTTCTCAACAATGATCTTTGGCTCGGAAATGGTGTTGATTCGCGAGGTTTTTGAACCTCTATTTCATTGATGTAACCCGCTAGTTATACCCTAGTTCGGGGTTGGATCTTGCAAAGTATCGATGTGGGATGGAGATGTCTGGAGAACGTGTTGCGTCTTCATTAGGGTGGCCAACGCGTGCTGCCCACTCTCCGTCCACGTGCTTGGACGAGACGTCATCCACTTGGACAAGACGTCACCCACTTGGACAAGACGTGTCCACTTGGACCTACTCTTAGCGCGATGACGGCATCCATGAGGACTTACTGACTTGTAAGTTTTTTAATTGAGGGGGGCAAGCTTTCATATCATCAACGCGGTGACGAATCCGGGTATCAACAGACCCGGGGTATAACTAGTTGTTTGGGTAAGATTGTAAAACATTTTACTTACTTATTATTCAAATAAGAAATAAGTTTTATTTACTACAAAGATTGTATAATATTTTTATTTCCTTATTAATCAAATAACAATAATGAGTATTTCATAGTTATATGGGTACAAGTGTAAGATATTTATTTTTTATTTACTAGTAAGATTGTTTAGTACGGAGTATTTTTATTTCTCTATTAGTAAAATGAAATACAAAGCATTATTTAAGATAATAATGCATAATATTTGTATTTCTTTATTATATAAATGAAATAAATAAAAGCTAATAAACGTTGAATTCCTTAAAATAGATAGGATGTTGGAGTTAAATAATATTATAAATATTCAATTATGTAAAATACAGAAGTTGTTGGACTTCAAGCGAAAAAAAAAGACGAAAATTTTCACTTTTACTTTCCCATTTTAGACGAAATATGAAGTGTTCCCATAATGTTATTTATCCCCATTTGATGACGAATCATGCGTGTGTTACGTAGTAGGGAATTGATTGTTATCTTATAAAAAAAATGTTATAGGGTATCGTACCATGCATAAGATTGAGGGCATGTTCAGTGACTAGAAGATTATACATTATAAACTATTATAATAGATTAAAAAAAACAATAGGTGTTCGGCTTTTCACCACTTTAGAGTCTATGGACATGTACTTTTTATTTAAATCAGAGAAACTTATAAATTTATAATAGATTATTGATTTGATACTGAATCGACCCTAAGTTATTGAAAGTTTAACATGCATGGTTTCTTGCTTTTATAGGTGGTTTGCTTCAGAATTTTATCAATTAGAGATAAGTTTAACATGTTTTATTTTATCAAGTTTAACATGTTGTCTTGCTTGAGTACACATCTTTTTTTTTATTTGCACATGGTTAACTGAGAGTTAAACATTTTGGTAAATGGATGAAATAAACTAGATAAGTTGCAGTTGAGAAGATAATGGTAGGAGAAAATTAAGGGTTTGTTCGGTACATATCTATAATGGTTTTTTTTAAAGCTATTATTTTAACCAAACAAGTCACATCATATTATGGGTGTGAAAAGGTGAGCCCATCTTTTTATTTGATTGGTTATTATAGAGGGTGTTTGGGTTGAATGATAAGGCATCAAAATAATACTAGCTTTTTCTTTTGATAATCTGTGTGCAACGAACAGGCCCTAAAAGTAATAGATAAATCTGTTTGTATTTTGTTCATCAAGAAGGTCAAGATCGAGGTTTCTCATTCTCAAGTTGGTCAAGCAAATAATATGCCAACCTTTTCGCCTAATCTTGCCCTTCTTTTAACTTTGACCTCAATCAAGGAACCATGTAAGAGTACAATAAGAAATATATGCAGAAGAGGTAGCTAAAGAAAACCATGTAGAAGCAGAAATGGTTAATGGCATTATCTTATTGGCCTTAGTTGAATCGACCCCCTGTAGGGTACTTGTGCACCTAATGGGACGGTTGGGATCTTGGACCGCAAACCGGAGGTGTGAGTATGGAATGACGTCCGGCTTGGGAAGCCGAAAGTCTTCAATGAGTAAACTCACCAAACTCATGTGCACACGTTAAATTAAAGGAACAGTGGGGACAAGGACCCACATGCTGCACCAACCCAAATTCACAAAGGCCTCCTAAAGATGGCTAAATTAGATTTATGGAAATACATTTCTTAAAAAGAATTGATAATTAAATAGGTTAGGAATTATTGCAAATTAGTATTTAGGTAAAACAAATAATTTAGAATTTTCAGAGAAATGAAAATTTTAGGTATCTTAAATTTAATATCTAAATAACATCAAATAATTTAATTCTATATGTTCAAATTTTAGGCATAGGATTACATTATGTGTGATTTGAAAATATTTAATAGCTTATTTTAGCCATATATATAAACTTTAGGTGCATAATAATTATTAATAATATATGGTAAGAACACATTTGAGAACAAATCTATATATATAAAAGAGAGCAAATATCTATCATTTTATGCATAAGGTTTCTAATAGGGCTAAAATAAGCCATTAATATTTTTAAATAATCATACACCTAAAATTTGAACATCTAAAATTAAATTGTTTAATATTATTTATATTTTGAATATAAGATAACTAATTGTTTGTTTCTCTAAAATTCTAAATTGTTTGTTTTACCTAAATACTAAATTACAATAACTTATAATCTAGTTAATTACCAATTCTTTTAATAATTTTATTTCCATGATCTAATGAAGTCAGTTTTTCTAATCTAATTAGTTAATTTTTTTGGTAGAATAATCTAATTAATCAATTAATTAGTAGTCTTTTGTGATTGTTTGTGTTGGTGCCCCATATGGGCCCCCATCCATACCTTTCTTTTAATAATTTAATTTGGGCTTTGAATCTGTGTGTAGACCCTAAAATAAACACTTACATTGAAGATTTCCGGCTTGGGAAGCCGGATCACCCTCATATTCAGACCTTCAGCCAAACCCCAATTGTCCCATCCAGTGCCCAAGTACCCTGCAATTGGTGAATTCGGCATTGGCCTTTCCAATTGTACGATCACATATCTAAATGATACTTGATGCACTACAAGCTTTTGTACAACTTCATGAAAAAATATAGTCCGTACCATTATTATGTCAAAACAAAATTGTGCCACATAATGTCGTGGAGAAAACGTCGGTGACCCCAATGATACTAAACTCCACCTTATAAGGTTGGGTGTAATAAATAATACCATAATCAGTGGTGAAGCCAGGAATAATTGAAAGGGGGGTGGAGCTATACCGTCGTATTCTAGATAAATCATATTACTTTAAAGTATCAGCACATTTATAATTATATGGAACATAAAAAGCACAACAGTACATTCAGTTTAGTTAACCTATTGGGTTAAAAAAATAGTTAATACTCCTTGCTTAGACTTTCGCGAGTGCTTAGACTTTGAAAAGAAATTAAAATATTGTTGTTACACATTAAGTTAAATCTCATGTTTTTCTAAATATATTTTCATTTCATTTCAATCAATAATAATCTCTCAATGTAAATTCATAAAGCCTTTTCAAAATATTATAAATTATAATAATCAAATTGATAAAACTCATTTAAAAGTCCCACATTCACAACTTTAGTTCAAAACAAATCAATAACACTACAAATGAATTTCAAGACTAAAGGCAATCACAACACTTACAATAGTCTAATGCAATTTTCAAACTACACTACAGTTACAGGATTTGGTCCTATACAATTGTGTAGCCTTTAATGGTAAGTCTACGTACTAAAACACCCAATTTAGTTTTTTTTTGGTCGAAAAACACCCAATTTAGTTTAAAGTTCAAGGGCCTAATTTAATTTAAAGGTCTCCTAAACTTATCATACTGTACTTGCACCTCCGCCGAAATAACTCTTTAGAGTATGAAACGCCACACCAATAACAATGTGCATACTTTCCACACTCCGTTGTCTTCTGTCTCCTCCCTCACCTCGCTCCTACGCTATCGTATTTGCCCCCACCCTCGGCCATCCCTAGGTGCGGTCCACTAAAAATACCGGTTCCTCCGGTTGCCGATGGCCACCCCCACCTGCACCCCACCCTCCGCCGTTGGTTGCCACAATGCACCAATACCAAAATGTCCCAAGTTATATATATATATATATATATATATTGAATTGAAAAACAGATTGAAAATAGAGATTTTTTTTTTGGTCGGAAGATTGAAAATAGAGATATGTGATCAATGCAATTCATCCGCACGGATGTAATAAATGAGAAGGGCTCAATGGGCCCAGGCCCATAAGCGTAAATAGTGCTCCCTACTACAGTAGATAATAGCAAAATGTATGGGCCTCTACACGTCTATGGGAATAAGGGGCCCCACAGGATGACAACATTGACAGCCTGCTTGACCAATGAAAAAGTGGGGCCCATTTACTAGAATCTACTAAAGCAGCTGAATTTGATGTTTCACGAAATGGAATAAGCCAAGAACAGGGGGTTGTCAAAACAAATTTTGACGCATCCAAACCTATCATTATAAGAAATTAGACAATTAAAGTTGATGCCATAAAAGATAAATATTGTGGTTCTTAGAGCATATTTACTGGGTTTTTACCACTATAATATAAAAATTATTATTATTATTTTTTCATCCTCTTACATTGTTTTTTAGGCATAATACATCCGTAGACCCTTCAACTTGTCACTTTTTTGCAAATGGACCCCCCAACTTTGAACATTTCCTATTGAACCCCCAAACTTAACTTTTTTTTGCCTATTGAGTCCTTTTTCTTCAAATTAACCCTCTTTTTTCGTAGTGTGAATAACACGCGCTGATCGGGGCCATTTTCATTCCACTCAGCAGTCACGTGATATCCCAGATCTGAAAATGGGGGGATTGTGGATAGGAAGAAGATGAAGAAGAAGATGGGGTTTGGGACTCCACATGGCATATTTTTTTTGCCATGTAAGTAATTTTGGGGAACTTTTACAGCCAGCTAGAGGAGTGACTTGCACGCGCCCCATCAGGTCAGCAAAATGGGCTCAATAGGAAAAAAATGTTAAGTTTGGGGGTTTGATAGGTAATGTTCAAAGTTGGGGGGTCCATTTGTAAAAAAGTGACAAGTTAGAGGGTCTCCGTATGCATTCTGCCATTGTTTTTTATATGCCATGTGATACTACCTCATGTGAAGATCAAATCTCATTTTGACTAAAATATCAAGGACAGTATTCAACTTTTCTTCCCTCCTTTCTTCACTTTTATATTTATTTATTCATTTTCTCCTTTACAAGACCAAATGTTTGTTTAGGAAACAAAAGTTGCCTAGAGTAGATACACTTGCTTTATTACATGCATTTGAGACGGTTGAACTTAAACATGTGTCTCGGAGTATAGTGTGTACGATCAATTGCATAGCTAAATAAATTGCGACATTTAGTGGTTCTTGATCAACTAGTGAATCATCCAGAACTATGTGTTCTCATTCGGTGCTCTAGAGTGAACTTCTTCCATTTTCATATAATTTTTTGCTCTTATATAAAATGAAAGTATTTTTTATACATGCGTTGAAATGAACCTCGCTCTCTAGCTTTAGTGTTCTCAATATAACTAGGCTAGTCGCCTAGATTACAAGTTCAAACCTATATATGAGAGTATTTTTGTACATATATTATGTTGAACGTATCAAGTATGAAGCTACTAAATCACTAACATTGTTACTTCCTAAATTTATCAAGTAAGGTTCCGGTGGCAATGTAAAATAAGAGCGTAATTTTACGACATTGGACTAGAAGAAATGAAGGGCGAGATAACAAAAACAAACCGGTTTAGAAAAAATTTAAGAAAAATAGGTTGGTCAAATCTAAATGACACGAAGAATAATTGTCTCAATCCTAATCCTTTCTTTTCCTTTTTTTGCTTTGATCTTCGTCTCACGCTTGGTTTTACGTTCTCGACAACATTGATCTTTGTCTCGATCTCTCTCTTGATTTGGGAGTAGATTGTGTTGTTGTAAATGTCTTTTAGAATTTCAACCAAAAATGTCTTTCAGAATCCGAAGTCATTGAAAATGAAGATTCCATTAAGAGTAACCTACTTCCTTGTCGGGGCACCTGAATTGCAAGAGTGGTAGCGAAAAGGAGTCTCAATGCAGAGACACAATACCCATCTAAAGCATGCATGTATATGCACGTACATTCTTATCATATGCGTACTTACTAATGGATGGTTACCCATTTCCACACATTAATACATTATTGTCATGCATGTACGGGGTGTTTGTGCCCATTCACTTGGACCCCGCTCACATGGCTTGTTTACTTGGCTATACCTACACTATGAAAAATTTCATATGAAACTCGACAGAAGTTGGTATGTTGACTAATTGACACGTTTAATGAAGTACTAATAAGCACAATGCTAAATGATCTAAAATAGTTACGTACACACGTATACAATATTGATTTTCTTTTTAACCCATGAGAATTAGGATCTTACAGTAGGATAAAATTCCTTTCGGACAAGAGCAAAATTTCGTGATGGTTCTAAATGGATTTCTATGTGAGATTGTAGCTTCAAAGGTTATTTTATCGTCCCCACAATGTCACTGGCTACTCCGATGATAAATACGGACTGACTCGAGACCCCAAAGGGATACAAAAATATCTATAATAATCCTTTCGATTTTCCATTGACAACACTTATATTCATTTTTTTTTGTGCTCCTTCTCATAATACCATTGTTTTTGCCTCCAATAATAAAATATTTGTTTTGTCTCCGAGTATGGGCAGGCGTAAAACCATCCTGGCCTTAGAGCATCCACAGTGGAGAAATTCACTCCACATTTCTTAACAATTAAAGAAAAAGAAAAAGAAATTAAAAGGGGGATATATCAGATTTTCTACAGAGAAATATTTCTTATTTCTCCCCTTCTACTCTTGCAGTAGAAATTTTCCCTGCAAATTTCTCTGCAGTGACAAAATCTGACATTATTTTTATTTTCTTTTATTTATTTATAGTTAAGAAATCTCTTGTAATTTCCATTGTGGATGCTCTTAAAACAAATCTTTTTATAAGCACAAATTTTGAAATTTAAAACCCAATCGACATTTTATCGTTAATAAATACTCCGTAATTCCGTTATCCCTTGCGTCGGATACCCGACAATCCACGGACTTTCAACTTCACCAATGTCTCCACGTGCCAACATCGTCACCGTCCAAATCTTTCTCCGGCTCTTACTTTTTAACCTCTCACGCGGCCTGCCTCTTTATAATATCCTCATTTCCAGCCAAACTCAACCTTCTTTTTTCCGGCTTTCAAAAAACACAAAAAAAACTTCTCCCAAAACCACAATCAATCTTTTAGCTTCACAAGCGCTCGAGCAACTCAGAATTGCCAAAATCAGACAACCGAGAGTACAAATTCAAAACAGATCAGATCCGAGCAAAGGGAGGAGTTGAGGGACCAAATTCTGGCGAAACTGAAACCTGAAGTGGCCAGATCGAGCGAAAACTTTGGCCGAAAAGATGATTAACGGTGATTCGATCGACTTCGAGGAGACGGAGTTGCGATTGGGACTACCAGGCGGTGGAGGAGGCCCGATCAGAAGAGAAGCAGAGGAACCGAGCTCCAAGAGCAGTGGAAAGAGAGGATTCGCTGAAACGGAATCCATCGATCTGAAGCTCAACTTATCCACATCTTCAACTGCTTCGTATTCAACTTCCGTGAAGCTCGACGGCGCCGGCGCTGAACAGAGCGAGAAGACGAAGGAGAAGGCCGTTCTCCCTCCTCCGAACGCCGCTGAGTTCGCTAAGCCTCCGGCCAAGTAAGTCGGTAGCTCTGTTTCGATCTGTTAATTGAAATTCCAAACACCGAAAAATCGGTGGTTGCAAATCGAGTTTGGTTGAGCTCACACGTTCGCACGTGTAAAGTGACAGATCCAGCTCACGGCTTCACACGAGTATAGGAATAGGAGTTTTGGTTTAGACATATCGGTTCATCTTTTTACTGATCTGGTTGGCTGTTTGGTAGACAATGGTAAAATTACGCATCACACGGAATCTCTCTCTTTTCTTCCCAGCCAAAACAGCTTTCACTGTATATAGTTTCAAAAAGATAAAGCCGGTAAAACCTGCACCACCTCTGCATAACAAATTCAATAATCGAGATTAGTTAGTTAGTAATGCTAGAAAATAGGAAATTTAACTTCCGGTAATGGAATTTGTAGAGCTAATTCATTCAATAATATGACAGGGCACAGGTTGTGGGATGGCCACCCGTCCGATCGTTCCGGAAGAACATCATGACCGTCCAAAAGCCGAACGCCAAAGAAGAGCCGTCCGCAGCGACGGGAAGTGGCGCCGCTAGTAGCGTGGCGTTTGTGAAGGTTAGCATGGACGGCGCACCTTATCTACGCAAGGTGGATCTAAAGATGTACAAAAGTTATCACGAACTTTCCGATGCGCTCGCTAAGATGTTCAGTTCTTTTACCATTGGTAAATAAAGATTTTCCTTTGACCGTAAATTCTTATATTGAAAAAAATCATCTACTGAGTTACTGTTTGGTAATTTATTAACATGAAGGAAACTGCGGATCTCAAGGAACAAAAGATTTCACGAGCGAGAGCAAGTTGGTGGATCTTCTTAATGGTTCAGAGTATGTACCGACATATGAAGACAAGGATGGAGACTGGATGCTAGTTGGCGATGTTCCCTGGGGGTAATTTTTTATTATTAGTATTGTTTAATCCTCAGAATATACAGTAATTAACTAAAATCAATTGTGTTGGATCCAAACTATATTAGGATGTTCGTGGGATCGTGCAAGCGTTTGAGGATTATGAAAGGATCAGAAGCCATTGGACTTGGTTAGTATTTCAGCTAGCTAGTGCATATGTTTCTATAAAAACGAAAAAGTGATTAAGATGCATAATTAAGATTTGAATTGTTTTTCAATGGCAGCTCCAAGGGCAGTCGAGAAATGCAAGAGCAGAATCTAGGGGTAAAAATGTATGGAGTATGTAATAATCACACGAAGAGTTCTGTTTTTAACTCTCCAATATGTAAAATTTGCGAGTTGTGTGATCGATCCATCGGTGTTCGATTTTTTAGAGTTGAAATGGCAGACCGGCTCGATGAGGAGATCGAGCATGATGTCTGGATCCGTATGTATTAGTAATTACTTCCAATATTAGCTTCAATGTATGAAGAAAATCTTGTGCTACCAAAACGAACAATACGTGTTCATACTTGGCTCAATAGCTAGAATCTAAGCTTACGGAGTTACACCTAAATCAGCAGTCACTACCTTTTCTCAACTAGATAATTATGAGTCAAACATAAACATTGAAGGCTATTTGTTTACTGCTGCGCACCAAAGTAGCTTTGATTAACATGCGCAAAATTTGAGAGCTTGGTTTAATAATTGCATAAATGTGGGGATTATAATTGCTTCCATGTGCTTTTCTGGCTGTGAATGATTCTCCAAGATTATTATTCCGCATTTTGCTCCCCACTACTCGATTCAACTTTACATTTCTTAATGCATAAGATGCTTATCGAGAAGTGATTGATTTCATTTCCACTATGTATTGTTTCTAATTTTATTTTATTTTATTTCTTCGTACGAACTATTTTAATTTTATAACATAGATGATTCATAGGGAATAGCTTGATTTTTAGACTTTGTTGGAGATAAGTGGACCATGATCCCTTTATCCGGGACATTTTGTACTCCTCTTTACACAAAACGACGTATAAACTTTGTCTTAAGAGTTAAGAATTGCTTTTTTAATAGAGTAATATTGATATGTTTTGTTTACCACGAGTACTTTTTCATAATAATACTGTAATTGTACACCTGAACCATCAAACTTCTTTTACCACTCAATTTGTTAAAAAACAAGTTACTATAAAAAAAAAGTTAAGAAAAAGGTGCAAAATTTGAACTTATGAAACAATTTGTGTTTATCAAAAACAAACCTTTTAGAGAGTGAATTTAGAGTACCAGTTTTGTTTTGAGTGTCGTTAATCAATATATATTATAAAAGCCGACCGTTTTCGAGCCACCACGTTGATTCTGGCCCCGCTCAATTAATAATTTTATATGTTTTCTTTCTTAATCATCCAATCTTTAATTTTATCTTTTTTCTTGTCCAACTAATATCTATCTTTGAAGACATACTATTTATTTTTATAATTTTCTTAATTATCTAATTTGTAATTTTTATCTTTTTTCTTACTCATCTAATATCTATCTTTGCAACAATATATCTATCCTTAAAATTTCCTTCTATAAAAGATACATATTAAATATATTATCTTTTCAATTACCATTATATTCTATGTAAAAAAAGAACTAAAAAATGGAAGGCCCTTTTCCTAATTAAATTATTATTTTCAAAATTTATGTTGTCAAAATAATTTAATTGGAATTAAATATAAGAGTACTATCAAGGTGTATTTTATAAATAAGTGAATTAAATGTGCATATATTCAGAAATACATAATATTTTAAATAATTTTAATATTTGAGATATAGTCGTACATGGTACGACGGTATACGCTAGTAATAAATAGATTTAGCTACCAATGTCTTAAATAAGCTATTTAACATAGGCTAAATACATACACATGTTCATGAACTTGCGTCAAATAGTCATTTTAAATTCTCAATTTTCAACTTTGTTAATTTTGTTCTTGAACTTAGCATTTATGACCTATTGAGTCCTTAGACACTCACGTGGTCATGCGCTTATACATCAAACTCTTTTATGCGAGTAAATATGTTGATTTGACATTTTGGTTTTTTGTCTTTTGTCTTTCTTTTTTTTCTCTTCCAACTCACTACAACCACATTTTTTATTTTTCATTTACAAAATCAGATTTCTAAAAAGAGATTAGATCTGGGTAAAAAGAAATGAATTCTAAAGAGATGAGAGTGTTTGAGGCTCGAAGGATGGGCAAGGGCGAAGCTAGGTAGAACAGATCTACACATGGGGCGAAGAGTTTGAGGCTCGAAGGGACTAGATTTGAGCAAAAGTGGGTAAGGGCTAGAATTGGGCGGCTAAAGCTCGAAGGAACTGAATTTTGACGATTTTGATGCACTGAATTATAGTGGCACAATGGAGGAAGGAGACATGGAGCACGAGAGGAGAGGAGAAAGTGAAATGGGGTCGCCATGGATTTATGGGGGAGGTTTAAGATGAAGGAAGATGGAAGATGAAGATTGAATTTGAATTTGAATTTTTTTCCCCTTTTGATTCCCAAGTAGTAAAAAAACTAGCTATAACCCCGGGCAAGGCCCGGGAAGTTTTTAAATAAACTTCAAAAATATGTTAATTTACAAATGATACAATTATTATAAATTAAATAAATAATTTATTTGAATCCAATAAGTATTGTGAAAGCTGTAATATATAGAATCGGTAAATTGGTTCATTTTAGTAACACGAACCTATGTAGAACAAAATCGAACTTGATAGTGTCACCTAGTTTAATGACTCGGTATTTGTTCGAGAACTCTTTTAACTAAAATATGTCAAAAATATTAATTTACATATTTTTAACATAATTGATCTCATATTTTTAACTATAAAATTGTATATATATAAAATTATTTAAATATAAATATATTTTTTATTATTAGAATAAATGAATAATATAACTTCCCTTCATTGTCAAACTGGTCTAAAACGCTGGTGTCAAACAGAAGTATAAAATAGTCGACTTTTTTCACCAATTGGTCAACCTAAAATTTCAAGAAAACCATAATGAATTGGAAACGACTAATATTAAAATAATGACGTGAACTATATTCAATCCCGAACCAAACTGACTGGCCCAATCCCAACTGAACCAAACTTGCAATAACCATATCCAACTAACATGTAAATTTCAACAACTCAAACTTAAGATAGAAACTGACATATATAAATTAAGATAGAAACTTATGTGAGATCTTCACATGTATATTTTATTTAGAAAATTAAGATAGAAACTACCATATAAATATCTTCTTATATAATTTGTTAAATATAAATGGATAGAAATTTACTGTAAAAATCACTTATGTGAGATCTTCACATGTATATTTTATTTAGAAAATTAAGATAGAAACTACCATATAAATATCTACTTATATAATTTGTTAAATATAAATGGATAGAAATTTATTGTAAAAATCACTTATTAAAAATATGGCGAGTGGTTTATAAAACCTAAATAAAAAACTGCCCTTAACTGCTTTAGGTTTGTTAAATATAAATTGATCGAATGCGAACCCGTATGAACCTACCCGTTTCATAACTTTAGACTCAATTAGCTCATAAATTTCAACAACACAAAGTTGTACACAATCCAAACATAAAATGACCAACCTACCAAATCGATCCAATTAATATTTTTATTCTCATTAGACCTATATTAGAAAATTTTAAGTTATAAAATCATGTCCACATTTATGTGATTATTTTGATATAATTGTGAATATTTAGGATTAAAAGTTATAAAATAATTTGTGCATTTCAACATTTGCATCCCTAACAATTAAATTTAATTTGTTAGTTTGTCAATATTCTATTATACTCTTAGTAAATATTTTATTATATGGTAGTGTTCATATAATACATATTTGTACGGGGTTATATCATCTGCACATATTAATATGTGCTCTCCAATTACGTATGAACAAGTTGCAACTACCTATTCAAGCTATATATTTGTTAGATATATCCTTTTTCAGCTTGATAAATTTTTGGATTTAGAAAATCAATATTATGTGAGTCTTCACATATATATTTTATTTAGAAAATTAAGATAGAAGTTACCATATAAATATCTACATATATAATTTGTTAAATATAAATGGATAGAAATTAACTATAAAAATCACTTATTAAAAATATGGCGAGTGGTTTATAAAATATAAATGACAAAACTACCCTTAACTGCTTCAGGTTTAGAAGTATATATATTGATGATTGATTCTTGAAATATTAACTTCCTTGTTCAAATGAATGAGACCTCCTAATACCAGATATCATATTTAGGAGGAAAATGAGAGTATAACTTTTTGGGCTTGGCTATAAACTCGGCCCACATTTGAGCCATTATGAATGATGTAAGATCTCTTTTTTTGATAACCAATAATCTATACTATATATTAAAGCCGGAGAATTTCGAGCCTCCACGTTAATTCTGACCCCACTTCATTAACAATTTTATATGTTTTATTTTTCTTATTTATCTAATCTTTACTTTTATCTTTATTCTTACCCATCTAATATCTATCTTTGAAGGCATAATATTTGTATTTAAAATTTCCTTAATCATCTAATCTTTAATTTTATCATTTTTCTATTCATCTAATATCTATCTTTAAAGCAATATGATCTATCTTTAAAATCTCCCTCTATAAAAGATACATATGAATTAACTTATCTTTTCAACTACCTTTTTAATCTATTTATGTACAAAATAATTTTAAAGATTCGAGTTTTAAAAATAACTATAAAATGCAAGCCCCTTTTTCTAAATAAATTATATTTTTATCTTTGATACTAAATCAATTTTAATACAGTATACTAAATCAATTATAAAACGCTAATATTAAAAATTGATTCAATAAATTATATTTTTAAAATTGATTTATCAACAATTTTTATCTTTAACACTAATATTATATTTATATAATATTCAAAAAATTATAAAACACGAGCCGTGCATGGCACGACGGGTACAACTAGTATAAGATTATAAGTTCGATTTTTCTATTAAGTGTGTGGTTAAGACATATTAAAAACACACTAAATAAATAAACTAAACGTTTAAGAGGAAATAGTGAATTCGTCACAAAAAAGATTAAAAATCTCAAAATTTAATCCAAAATTGGTATTTTATAGTGTGCCCTAATAGAAAAGTTCTTATAAATTCTACAGCAACAATGTCATACTAGCTTACCTTGTTGTGCCATTCATGACTATTTCACTTAAAAATATTAAGATTAAAATTATATATTTATATGGAAAATATAATATGTTTCATTGTGACATGTTTTTTTATCTTCTCAAAAGAGTGATATTGCTTTCGAAATTCACATAACCCGAAAAATATATATAATACTTAATGTTTTCACTCACTTATAATGAATATAAGAATATAAATTGATATTTTACTTATAATTTTATCATTTATTAATCACGACTATCATAAATTTAATTATGAAAGTAAACAATATAATTACAATGTTTCATCAATTAATAAATTGATAAAATTTATCATAATTCAATAGAAAATGTAGGAAACCACAAATTTACTTGTACTAAAGAAATAAGTTAAATCCAATATTCAAAGATTTTTCTTAATTTGTATGTGGAAGATTTTTCCCTATATGCTATAATAGTTAATAATTTGAAACGTTTTTTTTTATAAATAGATAAGAAGAAACTCAATAGGACAACCCTATATAATGCGAATAATAGATTTAACTTTGTAAATTTGAGGTAGGGTCAAAATTAATGTGGTTGTTCGAAAATGACCACTTGTATTTTGGTATTACCAAAATGAGGGGTGTTTGTGTAAATTGAGAAAAATTATGGGATCATTTTGTAAATAAGTGAAATACTGAAGAAAAAAAATTACTTACAAGTGGAAATTATTATTTGGTTAAAAACCCGAGTTTGGTATCAAAATAGAAAAAATAAAATATAATGGTTCAAAAAAATATAGTTGATCATGTAAATTTAGAATATAACTTAAGCTTAAAAATGGTAAATTTATTTAAGTAAATCAAAATTAGAAAAGTGACAAATTTAGTTTTTCTACTAAAATAAATTAAAATTTTAGCTTAAAAATGCTAAATTATTTAAGTAAACCAAATTTAATTAGTTCATAGTATGTATATTTCGAAATTTCAAAATATACATTAGAACCATATCTCACCAAAATTCAAAACTTTGAATATATCTTTTACACAAATAGATAATATTGAATTAAATCAAATTGATTAAAATATGTCAGATAAAAACTCTTTTTTTTATCAAATATGTGGTGGGTCTAAAATCAACATTAAAAAAGATAAGTGATATATTAAAAAGGATAGAATATCATTATCAAAAATTGAACTTTTGATTATATCTTTTACATAAATAGATAATAAGAAATTTAATCAGACTAATTGAAATAATATAAATAAAATCTATATTTTTTTTATCCAATATACGAACGTATGTGGTGGCTAAAAGACCGTTGGCTTTTATAATATATATATATTGATTTTCTTGATTCAAATATATATTGTTTTTGAGAATAGGGACTATATTTAGGGTAAACTTCACAAAACCACTTATATATAATATGGGTTTATGACTATGTATAAAACCATTCTCGAAATTCAAAATTGTTTTAGACTATCCACAAAATAAGTATGCACAGATTCACCCAAAAAAACAAATATGCACAGAATCATTTATAAAATTTAAAATTGTCCTGACATAAAATAACAATGTAAGCACATAATCATTAGTAACGCCGTTTTGTACTTCAAGTCTATCCGATTAACTCAACTTGCTTGATGCAAGGGTTGTTAAGACCTAAATTGCATTATCAAGAAAATAAAAGCAGAAGGACCTAAAATTGCAGTACACGTTTTATGTGTCATTACTCATTATACTTTATTATATAATGTCCACTTTGTTAAATCTCGGTGGGTCATACCTGATGAGGGGACCTCACAAGTCGATTCGTGCGCACATGTGCGATAGACTCAACACATAAGCTTACGAGGTTCCACAGTTCCATTCTTAAAACCAATTGACAATATAGGAAGAGCAGCTCATGAATTTATATTCTAGGCTTTTTCTATTTGAATTCAAACGTAGGAAGCTTTACTCCGCACACTCATGGGTGGATCTATGTTGTGCCCAGTGGGGGCCCCCATTGGGACTTTTTTTTTAGATCTGTAATTTCAGATGAAAAATGCGTCTTTCTCGTTAACGAGGTCGCTGCACACCAGAATGTCGAGCCGTCAATCCCCGTCTGTTCCGCACTTTCACCAACAATGTTGAGCCACATGCGGTGCATCGCATGACTCGCGTCCACACTAGAACAGACTGCGCGCCTATCGCCGACTTCCCGCTGCACCGCCTGCACACCACCGGTGCGGCACACCACCGCCTGCCTCCAATTGGGGTTTGATTTTTTAACGTGTCTTTGTTAATTGTTAGTTTTGTTAATTACTGACTTATCGTTATGCTCTCTAAACTCAATTGGAGTTTATTACCGAAAATCATGAAATTGATTTAGGGATTTTGAATTTCCATAGAGTTTTATATGAAATTAGGGTTAATTCCTTTTTTTTAAACGGTTTGTTTTAAAATACGAAGAGATTTTTTTCATCAATTGGAAGTTTACAAAGTGTAGGTTCTAGCTTTAATCCCGATCTATAAGTATTCCGAGTGTGTCTAATGTTGATCCGTCTAGAATGGAAAATCTGTATAGTGCTAAAATTGTGGTTGGACTTGATAATTTGCCTGCTGATTCAGGATTAAGGCAAATATAGTTGATTATGATGTGAAAGATAGTGAAAGGGTTAGACCAGCTTATTTGCAAAAGAGACCTTTTCAACCTAGAAACCATGTTTTTTCCATGTAGATGCATTGAAACTATAAAATCTCACACAGGAAATGGAATCAAGAAGATCTAGCCATAAAAAGCTAGATCAATCTTGCTCTCATTCATCACATAAATGTATTCTGTTACAACGAAAACTGAGCTAAGATATACCTGCCAAAACGTTGTTGATCTCGACCTGACATACTATTCACAGACAAAGCACTACTATCTCCTTTGAAACCAATAGCACTAACAGACTTCTGTTTCTCAGCTTGTTGAACCAAAGCATATGCCCTATTCAGATTAGGCAAGGGATCCATTGCAATAATAGTCCCACGAATACTATCAAACTCATCATTCAAACCCATCAGGAAATCTATCATCTTGTCATGTTCTTCCAATTCTTGCTTCCTAACAAGTTACTCACAAGCACAATGACTCCATATACCACAATCACAATCGATAACAGCACGCACATCTTTTAATTCTTCCCAAAGTTTCTTCAATTTGCTATAATATTCACCAACAGACATGGAGCCCTGCTCAAAAGTGGCTAACGTCCTCTTCAATTGATAAAGCAATGGTCCATTGGATTGACCGAATCTTTCTGTCAACTCCATCCACAATTGATGAGCAGAATCCACATAGATGAAAGTTTCAGAGATCTTACCATCCATTGAATTCAACAGCCAGCACCGGACCATGTGATCAGCTCTCACCCATCTTGCACAATCGCTCGTCCCCATGGGTGGCCGTCGACAAGAACCATCAATAAATCCTAACTTGATCTTGGCTCCAAGTGCAAGCTTCACATTGCGACTCCAACTCAAGAAGTTCATCCCATCGAATTTCTGTGGCACCAATTGCGTATCAGGCTGATCGGAATTCGACAACGCCAATGGATCATTCGAGACCAAACCTGAATCCCATGCTCGCCTGCGCTCTCGCCTAGCAGGTTCAGTTCGTCTCACCGGCGATTTAACTTGAATTTTCGGCCCGGAATCCTCACCAGAACCACTCGCACTCGACATTGTGTTTGACAAAATCAAACAAAACTCCAACAAGAAAAACTCACCAAAAATCGAACGCTTTGCGCTCTGATACCATATAAAATCTCACACAGGAAATGGAATCAAGATCTAGTCATAGAAAGCTTGATCAATCTTGCTCTCATTCATCACACAAATGTATTCTGTTACAATGAAAACTGAGCTAAGATGTACACGGGAAAAGGCTATTTATAACATAAAATATTTGCACAAAATGTCCCAAACTCCTATCTTATTACAAACATATCCCTAGCTCATTAGAAATGGAAGACATAGTTGTACGATTTCAAGATATGATAAATCGAAGAAGGTTATTGTACGAAATTGATTAATATAATTTCAGTATCTGTTTATATTTAGGCCCCTTTAACACGAAATTCTAGTTTCGCCCCTGTACGATTCTCTTATTGTTTTCCTGTCAGAAATCCAGCTGGTTCCGCCACAGTATAATTCTCTCATTGTTTCCCGTCTAGAAGCTCTGAATATTTTCTAGACCTTGCTTTCTCTTTCAGCTCCTTCCCGACCTTGTTAATTCCTATAATTCGTCCATTATTCAAACAATTATACAGAAAAATTGCACGAATCACTTTAATTAATGAATCGGTGGCTAGTTTAGACAGACTTTTTATATCCTTATTATATTACATTCTACGTGCCTATACGCCTACCTTTTTTTTTTCAAGTGACGTTCGATCGTTTTGAAATAACAAATTAATTCCATACGTAGCTTTGACGATGATGTGAAATAATCATCCTATCAAGAATTTGATTCACTATATACTTATTTTGGCTTGAAATAAAAGTTTAGTAATGTGAGGTGTATCCAGGCCCGACCTCATTGAAACTAGTACAAACCCCGTACCATGTACGGGTAATGTAAATATAAAATCGAATTAACCGACTTGAGATCGAATTTTGATACGAATACGCTTTTAAATCGGGAACTTATAATCAAAATCCAAAGTCCGAACTTATTGACCTGTATATGTATTTTTATTCATACAATTTTAATTCTAACATAGTTCTATTCAAAATTTCAAATTTATATTATTTATGAATATACTATTGACACATGTGAAATTTTTTCACCATTCTTCAAGATTCAATAATAACAAAAATGTATACTAATTAATAAGAACTAGCTTAACCTGTCGTGCCATGCACGACTATTTCACATAAAGATATTAAAATAAAGTTCTATATTCTTATGGAAAATATTATATAAGTTTTATTATATGAACATGTTTTTTATCTTTTAAAAAGAGTGATATTGTTTTTGAAGTTCATATAACCCAACAAATATATATAAGACATAATTTTTTCACTCATTTGTATATTTTTATAAAACCTTATTGTAAGAATATAAATTGATATTTTACTTACGTTTTTTTATCACATATTAATAACGACTATCATAAATGTAAATATAATTTAAGAAATTTCAGCAATTGATAAATTGATAAAGTTTATAAAAATTTAATAGAAATTGTCGAAAACCACAAAATTACTTGTATTAAAGAAATAAGTTGAATCCAATATTCATAGAATTTTCTTAATTTTTTTGTGAAAGATTTTTCCCTGTAATGCTTTAAGAGTTAATAATTAACAAAAGCTTTTTCTTATAAGTAGATAAGAAGAAATTCAATAGGAAAACCCTATATAGTGAGAATAATAAAAATTAGTTTTTTTTATATATGAGGCAGGGTCAAAATTGATGTGGTGGTTCAAAATGACCACTTGTATGTTTGTATTAAGAAAATAAGGGGTGTTTGTATAATTTGAGAAAATTATGGGATTATTTTGTAAATAAGTAAAAATTATGAAAAAGATGTACGTTATCAAGATAGAAATTGAAATTATTATTTGGATTACAAAATAAATTTGTTATCAAGATAGAAAAAAAATCAAATATAATGGGTAAAAAAATGTAGTAGATCATGTGAATATAGAAAATAATTAACTTAAGCTTAAAAATGCTAAATTTATTCAAGTAAATCAAATAATAAAGTAACAAAAATAGTCTTTCTATTAAAAAATAATTTAAAATTTTATCTTAAAAAATCTAATTTAACTAAGTAAATCAAATATAATTAGTTCATAGTAATTATATTTCAAAAATTCAAGATATATATTAGAATCATGTTTTTCAACTAAGTGATATATTAAAAAAAAAAGAATATCTTACCAAAATTCAAAATTTTGAACATAACTTTTACATAAATAGATAATATAGTTTTATCAAATTAATTGTAATACCACAAGTAAAAACTATTTTTTTAATCAAAAATAAGGTGGGTCCAAAATTAACTTTAGAAAAGATAAGTGATATATTAAAAAGATAAAAATATTTTTATCAAAATTTGAAAATTTGATCATATCTTTTACATAAATAGATAATAAGAAATTAAATTAGATTAATTAAAATAACATAAATAAAAACTATTATTTATCAAATATGCAGTGGGGTCAAAATCAACGTGGTGACTCATAAATCAATATACATTATAAAATTAGCAATACTTTATGTATGTTACGACTTGTGTGGTAACATACACCCGTAGTCACAAATCACCCGTACGGTACTCACAAATCGGTTTTATCAAATAAAAGATATTGAAAATTATCAAATCACCCGTACTCACAAATCGGTTTTATCAAATAAAAGATATTGAAAATTTACGTACAATATTTTATGGATAGATATTGTATATGGATAGATATTGTGTAGATAGATATTGTTGATAAGGTAGTTAATTAAAAGATTAAAAATTTACATAGCAAAATTATGGTAGTTAATTAAAAGGATTTAAAAATTATTTTGATTAAATACCTGGTGGGGCCAGAATCAACGTGGTGGCTCGAAAACGGTCGGCTTTTATAATATATATTGATGATTTTTTTTAAAGAATATAAAAGAGAATCACTTGAATTTCCTTATTCGTATAAGAATATATAATTGAGTAAGATATTAAGTATAAATAAGGAAATTGGATAAGATATCAAGAAGATATATAAGTTATTTTTTGAAAATCAATGCAAAAAATAAAATCGTTATTTTATTCATAGTTGATGACGTGGCGCAAATTTTAACAAAGACTTGGGTTCCGCTTTATACTGTATTATAGTAGATTGCAAGAAATTGATTTTTAAGTATTGGTCATTCATTCACAAGTAGCTCTATATTACTCGAACACTAACCCATGACACAAATTAATAGAAATACATTACACCTATTTGTCTCTATTTGATGTCCCAAACAACATTAAACTGATGTTAGTTCGCATTTTCTTATCAAATAAACAAATTTGATAATTTGTACTTATGTTTCAATAGTTATAATACGGGTCTGCTTGAATCGTGTCTCAAACAAAACCTAGAGGTACACATGTATTAAATTTTACATTATAGCACAAGATGATGTATTATATAACACAATGCAAACAAATTCTAGATGTGCTACTATAGGGTGTGTTCGGCACCCACCACATTATCTAAAATAATATATTATTTTGAAAAGCAGCTTATGCACTCCAAACAAAGCATATAAAAAGTATCTATATTTATGGAAAAAGTGGGCCTTTTTTGTTTATTTCCTTTATTCTTGTTTGGTCTTGAACCTTCCATGCAAAAATAAGGCATTATTTTGAATAATGTCTTGTGTGCCGAACAAAGCCATAATGTGATAGAAGATTTTTAGTTAGACACATTGCCCACGCAAGAAGTCATCGGACTTGACTTGAGTAACCCAAAAATAGATATCATTCAAATAATTAGTAATGAATACAGTACCGTACATTGAAACTTTCAACGAGGATAAACATATACTCAAAATAAATAAAATAAAATGGATACTATAATAATGAAGATATCAGCCGTTTTTATAGAACAATCTCTGGATCCACCTTCGACTCCAAATCCACATTTATTAAATTTTGGAAGAGAAAAAAAAAAATCAAACTTTAGAAAAGTCAAAGGTCAAATCCATCATACGTTCATCCAATCTATAAATAGAGCCATCAAAAACAATGGTTACACAACAAACTCAAACACCAATACACAAACAAAAATGAAGCGATCACTTTGCTTATCCGGGTCGGCCGTGCTCTTACTATGGCTGTGCCTAGCAGGGCCCGTGGCGGCCCAGCAATGCGGGAGCCAAGCGAGCGGGCAAACGTGCGCGAACAACCTGTGTTGTAGCCAGTACGGCTACTGCGGGTCCACCGACGACTACTGCTCTACGGCCAAGGGCTGCCAGAGCAACTGCGCTGGCAGCAGTGGAAGCGGGAGCGGAGCGAGCGCCACGAACGTGCGGGCGACGTACCACTTGTACAACCCGCAGAGCAACGGGTACAGCTTGTACGCGGTCAGCGCGTACTGCTCGACGTGGGACGGAGACCAGTCGTATGCTTGGCGGAGCAAGTATGGCTGGACCGCTTTCTGTGGGCCCGCCGGGCCTACGGGCCAGAACGCTTGTGGCAAGTGCTTGCTGGTAATTGAACGCACCCCTATGAGGCTATAACTCAACACTGCTTTGGATTTTTCATGAATTAAGAAAATTAATGTGTTGTTTTTTAAGCTATGAAATTATGTTACGTGGTGTTAGAAACTAATGCATGGTACGGTGGTTTATCAATTTTTAAAGAGTAAATTAAAGCCTTTTTTAGCTAGGTGATCATATTTTAACGTAACAAAACCTCATATTTGATCGTATCTTCTAGTCAGACTGTTAATTAACCCTCTAAAAGATGGTACCCATGGTTTTCGATTCGGGTCATACAAGTAATACAATAATACATACCCATGATAAAAGAAAGTAGATAGATAGACCTTTATCTAATATACCATCGTACGTGGGCCACCTAACAATAAATCAATACACATTAATTATTACATATATAGCTCAATAGTATACAAGTAGTTGAGTAGGTGGTGGTATTAGGCTTAGCCTATTACTCATCTACACACTGCAGTAGCCCAATCTAGTCAATTGTAGTATGCTCAACAAATATTACACAGTACATGCGCTACTAGCTTATAGGGTTTGCATTATTTGTCACGCTCACGCATTAGCGAAAAAGCTAGACCACTTCTACAAGCAACCCTAATGCTAGATTATGAGCAATCAAACCGATACATGTAAGCTAAACTCTAAGGAAACTAAATTAATCAACCGGGTGTAATTTAATTTGTTGACGATGGATTGCTAATTGTACGCGCGCAGGTGACGAACACTCGAACGGGAGCTCAAGTGACGGTGAGAATAGTGGACCAGTGCAGCAACGGCGGCCTCGATCTCGACGTCAACGTGTTCAACCAGATCGACACCGACGGCAACGGCTACGCCCAGGGCCACCTTACCGTCAACTACCAGTTTGTCGACTGCGGTGACTAATTACTCATGACGGATTAGTCTAAACTAATCACGTACCAAATTATAAATAATCAATTAATTAAATATACGATGATAAATACAGTACTATACTTAAGTTAATAATGGATCGACTACGTACGTACGATCGATGTGCTAGTTAATTAATGTATTAACTTGCATGATTAATTATATCGTATGCATATGCATGTAGTCTGATCCAATCGATGGCGTGACACCATTATTGGCACCCACCCACCGTACTCCAAATCCAATGGATATATCATATATGTATGAATGTATGTATTTCACACCTAATGGCTCTTGGACAATTTGTATTGAATATATTAATATACGACACGTGTGGGGCTATATCTATAACACAGAGATAAAGAAAATTTGATTTATTATTCCACATAGTTAATTCGATCTATAAGTGCAGGGTACGGTACAAGAGTTAATTGGAACCTCTCAACTAACCAAGGCTTTACTACCTAAACAAACTAACTAAGACTAGTATTCTCAACCACAATTTGTACAAGTTTATTACAACGCACAAAACAGTTTAACTGAATACACAACATATCCAAACTAACCACAACATGTACGTGGACAGCCACTACATATTTATAACTTATCACATGTTGCAAGCATATATAAAGGGCGGAGGGGTTGCATCCAATGTCTCTCGAATATTGTTTTATATATAAGACGAGCAAGGGGTGTCCCCATCCTGACCCCCCAGATCCTGCGTTTCCGGGTCCCCCTGGGTAAATGATGATGATGATGATGATGATATAAGACGAGCAAGCCTCAAGGATAATATTCAGAAGTCACTGGTTGAAGTTGATATAGATGTACTTGGACAATCACTATATATTCTTCAATTCGTTTGTGAAGTTTATCAGACCGAGATGTAAATCGAGGCCGAGTAATGATACATATATGCTTCACTGATGTTTGTTCTTGCTCAATCTTGCTCTTGTTATTACGATTGTTGTTTGTAACATTTAATCTCATCGATTTCTAATTGTTTCCAAGCCCGTTTTGAAGATCGAATCACACCTCTTGTACAAATAAAATAGCGTATGGATGAATGTAAAATATGCCCTACATGGGCATACCTCTCAAGTGGTATGTGTCGATGTAGCATGGTAAAGCCTATCCAACAAACCATTTATTTTTAATAAAAATAGTAAAATTAATGTTGATTAGTTTTTCACTTGTCACGCAAATTCTCATAATAAATAAACGGTGCGTCTTACAACTACAAAAGTTTATTTATACAAAATCACAAAACCTCCCCGCTTCTCTCGACTGCCTCTGAAGAACACGAAACTCGTACGAATCCGTCCAACCAGAAACAAGAACCTTCTTCCTTCCGCTCTCCACTCTTCAAACTCAAACCAATCTCGTGTCTCCGCAGAATCGAAATCGGCCGACCACAAATCTGGCCGCTTCAACTCTCTAACTCGTCTCCTCCGACTCAGTCTGCGATCCGATTTCGCAGATCCCCTCATTGCTCGCCTCCATCGGAGCCCACCGAGTGTTGCTCCGTCGCCGGAAAATGCCGAATCAGGTGGCCAAGGTCCGCCGAGCCGACCTCGTCGCATGCATGACGTGTCCCCTTTGCGATAGGCTTCTTCGCCAGGCCACCACAATCTCACTCTGTCTCCATACTTGTGAGTTTTTTTTCTTTCTCCAAACTGTTCTTGTACTCCCACGTTTTTTCCGATCTGGATTTTTTTCTGTGTGTTTGCTTTCATGACTTGATTTTTGGCGTTTTGTTATTCCTGATGGGGATGGTTGTCTCCTGTGTTTCGTTTACGAGGGCGGTGGAGTGTTCAATTCTGTGGTAGAATGTCTTTGGTGGTGTTGAATTGCTTGCGATCTCGATTTGTTGGTGGTGTAATTTCCGATTGTTGAGTTGGTGTTTGGCTTTCTCGATTTTGTACGTAAAATTCTGGTCAAAGCACCTCTTAATTGGGTTGTTTTGAGCTGGGGTATTTTAATTCGTTCTACGGGCTGTTCATCGCTGATTATAATCAGGCATTTTGTACTCTGCTTTGCATAATGCAATCTGTGGTGATGCCAGGAACAATTTTTTGTAATTTCAGAAATCTGTACGCTCCGCTGTTGGATTTCGATAGACTAATTTATATGCTGGTTTTTGAGTTGTAGTGTAAGTTTTTTTTATTGGCAATCTGAGGACATGTAGATTTGGAATCCAAATCTGTGGTTCATTGGAGCCTGAAATAGGCAGTATTTCCATTTTAGGATTCTTCCATCACACTAGATTAGTAGATTGATCCTTTCCATAGCTGTTAGTTATACTATTATTATCAGATAACTAGTGGAGGAATAGAAACTTCTCTCTTCCTGAGGCCATCCTTTCAGGATAAGGAATTAAAAAGAAAAAAAAAATTGCTGCAGACCTACAGTAAGAGGATCATTATGACATGTGTTTACTATGAAAAGGATCAATCTTATGTTTTATTTTGGCTGATATACCCAGAATATGTAGTGGAGAATTTTTGGTAGCCATACTGAAGAGTGACTTATAAATGTTCCATGTGGGAAGCAGTATATGAAATTTGATCATATATTTTCACCTTTGATGCATTCACTTTTGAAAACTGATCCGATGATTAAGTTTGTATGCTTAATTCAAAACATGCTTTAGATCTTGATAACATCCTCTTTCACCGACCAATGCAAGATTAAACTAAAATTTATGTCCTCAATCAGATGCTACGAATTCATGCATCTAATATGTCAAGATAGTCAGGAGAGACACTGCAGATCCTATGGCACGCGATGATATTTTAATTGCTCTACAAAATACTTCTGCGCACCTTAACGAATAAAAAGTTGGAGATAGCATAGAGAATGAAATAATGTGTGGCAATTAGCAGTCATTAGTAGTTCATGAAACAGCATTTAGATGACTGCAATGATTTATTAATCATATTAAACAAAAGACTGATGCATTACCTTGAGCTATTAAACAGTCTGCAGGAAATGTATCTACGAGAAGCTCTCTGATGATGATTATGATACGTGCCCTGTCTGTGACATCAGTCTTGGATGTAATCCTGTTGATAAACTCAGGTATGCCCCATCCTTGCTTGAAATAATTGTCAAACATAAATAATTAGATT
Organism: Polygonum aviculare; assembly: GCA_934048045.1. Taxonomy (NCBI): domain Eukaryota; kingdom Viridiplantae; phylum Streptophyta; class Magnoliopsida; order Caryophyllales; family Polygonaceae; genus Polygonum; species Polygonum aviculare. Next base: position 10,381,346 of record OW204023.1, on the reverse strand, counting down.
CCTTGTAAGTCTCATTCTTGTGATTTGACAACTATCAAAGTCATTTTGTTCTTAGATTCCTTGTAAGTCTCATTCTTGCGATTTGACAACTATCAAAGTCATTTTGTTCTTCCAGTCTGGATCGTCCACTCAGGGATATTTTAAAATATGGTAATAGTCAATTTACAAGGTTCCACAAATGAATTATTAGGTCTTGATCAACACCATTTTCTTGACTGTTCATATGATCCTATATAATTGCAGTTCTCTGAAATATAGATGCTCATCTACTCTTTGATGCTGTTGAGAGTTACTCACATAATCATTCATGTACGTGCGGTAGGCCCGACCACAACTTGCAGGATATCAGGGCAAAGATTTTCCCCATGAAAAGAAGAAAGGTGGAGGCTCCTGAAGCTGCACATTCGATTTCGCCTCCGGCTAAGAGAAAGGAGCGTTCATTGTCATCACTGGTTGTTAGTACGCCTAGAGTATCAGCACATGCTAGTGCAATTGGAAGGAGGACAAGAGGTTCTCTGAAAAAGTCTTCTTCTACAAGAGGGTCAAGGTCTTCCAGTGAAGAGCCTCCTAGCAAAGATGAAGATTCAGAAGAACATAATGTGGACAGGCCAAGCTCTCCTGAGACCTTAAATAAAATTATACCAAATAAGAAGCTGGTAAGAGGAGGGAGAGATTTACTTATACTTACATGCTACTTTGATGTAGTGATGATAGGTCATCTGGAATGGAGTACATTAATTATTGATCTTCCTTGAGACTTTATGCAGGTTTCTTCTTCAGCTAAGTCTTCCAATGATCCAATCCCCAATGAAGACGCCGGAAAGTCTAGTGCTGATGGGAAAGTTGATCTGTGGAAGCCTTTACACTGTCTTGTTGAAGCTGCAAACAGAACCAAGTTTCCAAAGTCTAATTTAGCAGAGCCATCTCATGTCAAAGAAGAACCATCATCTGCCCAAGATGCTGATACTCGTACCCTTAAATCTGGTATCAAGGAAAATGGACACAGAGCAGAAGCCAAGGATGATATAAGTAGTGTCCCTTCACCAGCAAAGCGTAAAAGGCCACGCCCATCCAGCCGAAGTACAGCAGTTATGTCTGGGGATGCGTCCAACTCACCACAGCTTGTGGTTGATGGCGTGAGACATCACCGGCAGAATATGCCTATTTGGTTCTCTTTGGTTGCCTCTGAAGACCGGTAAGTGACTACTTTTAATGGCCACTGTAGAGTTGTATTGGAATCTTTACCGGTGCCTATACTCATTCTTGATTTTCTGAATGCTTTCCTTAATTGATTCAGGGATGGAGTTGCTTCCCTGCCTCAAATATCGACTGGTTTCTTGAGAATAAAGTAAGTTCTGAAATTTTGTTAACATATGAACTAGCAACTCTGTTTGTATTTCTTCATCTTTATTATCGAGCATATTTGTGAGAGAAGCATTGTTATCTTGCTCTTATGAAGTGCTGATTCGCAAGAGATGAACGGGTCGGGAACTAAAATTACCCAATTTAATTAAAATATGCATTGTTCTCTCATGGAGCATGTAGGCTTATTACAAATGAAGCTCTTTTAAAAAGGAATCCTTATTTATTAATTTGTTTTCAAGAGTTTAATTGCACTTGTAAGATATTCCAAGTTAGTGTGGTTTAGTTAGTGAGTGATCAAGCAGATTGATGAAGAGTTCTTTGTGCACTTGGTTGACACAAGTGTAATATATAGTTTTCTTATTATATAACCAGCAAGAGTTTAGTAAGTTTTTGTCTTTTTGAAGAAGAGTGTCAGTTATCATAAATTGGGTGATAGAATTGTACATATTTACCTCATATGAGCTCATTTGCATCCTTCAAGAGAATCGACTACCTCTTCCCATTCTAGGGATTAAAGGATAAATTTTGTTTCCATTGTACATAAAAGAGGCTCTAGAAAGCACAAAATGCATGACAGATTTGTAATGAAGTCAAATTTGGATCTCTTACACACTTACTTTATTACAGGCCTATTGATGTTCAAAATGAGACAAGATTGCGCCTTTTCAGCTTTTGATCTTATTTCTATTTTACATATTTATCTCAGAATTATCACACTCTAATTCCACGATAACTTCCCGTCCGCAGGAATGGTGATATGCCTGTCTCATCCATTCAAAAGTACATTGCTAAGAAACTTGAGCTTGCCACTGAAGATGAAGTAAGCTCGTTTGATTCATTTTATGCATTGCTTCAATCAAATTCACATATGGAAAGCCCTCAATGTTGTGTCTGACAAAATTGCATGCCTTGAGAATCTTGTTGTGTACTATTTGAGTTGAATAGAACCAAAAAGGTTTCTTGTCAGCTTAAGAAAGGGCTACATGTGTCATGACAGTTTTCGCTTTAGCTAAGCTGTAAGCCATGTCATCTGCAATACAGATTGAGAGGCTCTGCTGTGAATCAATTGAATACTCAAAAATGATCCTTTGTTTGAGTGCCTTACTGCCAAGTCCAAATAATACTTTTACTGCACACACAGCATCTCTCTAGTCACTTGTATAAAGAATTTGCAGCGTCCAAACTTGACATATATACTTAACCCATCTGCTTAATGAAAAATGCAGGGTATATCTAGTGCTTGATCTGTTTTCTTACTAGTCAGTAACTAGTAGTTACCATCTCAACTTTAAGCACATAATTAGTTTCCTTTTAACACCACGTCACTTGTTAGGTGCAAATAATGTTGCAAGGCCAAGCCTTACTTCCAAGCCTCCACCTCCGCAAGCTGTTGGATACGTGGCTTAAATCTGTACCCGCCTCAAGGCGCATAAAAACGAACGTGGGCAGCTCAGGAAAGGAATTTGTGATGGTACTGACATACTCGAGGAAAGCTCAGGCTCAGGCTCAAGAACAAGCACAAGCTCAACCTCAGCAACCGCCTGAAAATAACAGGAGTTAAAAAAGTAATGTCTCCCGTTTCCTTGGCTTCAAACTACACTTGAAAGAACAATTCCTGTAACAGCAGATTTCATGGTTTATGACACCCCTAGAAGGGTGAATGGTGCTGTTGTTGCATAATTCCTTCTTTGTGGTAACTCCAAATTCAGTTCAGTGGTCGTCTGCACATTGCAGAAACCTGTATAGTTTTCTCACATTTGTTTCCATATAATTATAGTATTATTTGTCATATTGATGTTGATATGCTGTCAAAATTCCTCCTCCCTGAGTATAGTCACAATCATTTTATTTTTAAGAATCTGATACATATAAAGAAGTTCGTTCTTCCTTGTGTTGTTTGCCTGTGTTAAGTCCAATTTGTTATGAATACGTGATTATGATTGACAAGTTATGATTGGGTTTCTCCCAAAGTTTCATTGACGTGGAGCTCTAGAGGCTATGGAAAATGGAAGGGTTGGATGGTGCTTATTTTGGTTGCACTAGAATTATAGGGGAGCTAATGTATATTCAATTATTCATAAAGTATAAATTATACAGAGGGGAAGGTGAAGTTCCTTGCATGATGCACGTGATGCAATTGATTGCTCTTCTTTCAGAACATGCGATACTCATTAAGATTCATCCGTCTTGTCCACGGCGTCGCCTACCTAAAAATTAAATAAACGAAAACAGAACCTCAACAAGGTTTATAAAAAGAGGCATTCTGCAAACTGGCTACATCTACATTATGTGCTATTTTGTGTAATTTACTCTTGAATGAACGAACATGGTTGATCTGAACAAGATCCATATCTGCAGACAGCCAGAGTACGGAGTAAAGACAGAACACGTAGTTGGAAGACACTAGAATGCACGTTGTCTCTTAATAGCTTTCCCAGAACCAGGTAAGAAGATCCAATCCATACACATGAAAACAATGAAATCTGTGAAACTCACATGCACCACGAAAAACCTCATATACAGGTCACTGCCTACAATTTTTAAGAAGAAAAAAAACCCTTTGTGCTAGCCCTTGTAAGATTTCTTCATGATCGAAAATGAACAGATGGAATAAAATTTACGCACTAACCCAAAAATATGTGTAAAAGATACAAAAATCTATCACTCTTAAAACTCCATAACCATGGTGCGTAATTGTGTATGGAAATAACAGAATTTGCAGCGTTGACAAATTTCTTCACTTTCATTTACAAAAATGTATCCGAACGCTAGTATGGTCCACCCCAAACAAGTGTATAGAACCCACAAATGTGAACCTAAGAGATCGCAGTAAAATGTCAATGCCATCTTCGTACCAAATCCGCACATAATCGCACAGGCATATCGCCCTAACGGAAAAGCCCCTTGGAAGATGGAGATTCCAATCGTTGACCACCAATTCCGATCCCTCAAATTGCTCTTCCATAAGAGCTCAACGGGCGGCCAAAGGAGACCAATCCGTCAGGGCCGTCGCCGGCGATCTCGTCCTCGTCCAAGAACTGGTCATCGCAGCTGCGAAACGCGGCGTGCGACCCGATCAGGAGAGCGCCGACGACGAGCGCAACCAGAACGTTCAGCCCTACGCGCGTGAGCACGAGCGCCAAGACCGTGACGACGCCGAGCCCTACGATCACCAATCGGTCATCGATCTCGAGTCCGAAGATCGCGACCGCCTCCTCGCGTGAGAAGTAGAGGGCGATCCAGAGGACGAAGACGGCGAGGAAGACGATCATGGAGATGGGGTGCCACAGGAGGGACAGGAAGACGATGAACAGAGCGATCAGGGAGTAGTTGTAGCGGTAGTAGCAGACGTTTCGCCGGAATCGGGACATGGCGTCGGCGTAGCCTAGAGGCCGGGAGAGGGAGGCTGGGGAGAAGAGATCTCGCCATGGGCGGCGCGTGTGGGCCAGATTCCGGGGCTGGCGGGCGAAGCCGGAGACGAAGGGGTGGGACGAGGCGGCGCCGCCGGAAGTCGGGGCCGACATTGGAGTGGATCTGGGGAAGGAGAAGGCGGGAGCAATGGAGGGAAGGGGTGGACTATAATGGCGGACAGAGGAGGTCGGCAAGAGAAACGGTCCGATTTGGGCCCCCAAGTGGGCCGGGTTGTGTTGGGCTGTGGGGCCTTTGACAATATCAAATCAGTCGGCACGAGCATATCAGAAGAAAGCATAATTTGTTCTAAACACCGTTTTGAAATGTATAAACACTAAAACACCAGTTTAGTTGATAAATAATATATGAGATGCCCTCTGAACAATTTAACTAATTATACAAAGTATGAGCTCAACTGGATAAAGAAGAGGCTTCAAACAGAAAACCCAACAGATACTCCACTGATTTACTGGAAAACAGAGCAATATAGATTTCATGCCATCTCAATTCTCAATTGATCAAAACTGCAGCCCTCAGATTCATATCTCAGGTGAGATTCAGCTATGATGATGACTTGGGCTGATCTTTGCTGTGGAATTTTCTCCCAGCGTCCACAGCTTCCCTGATATATATGCCAAGAAAAATGTCAGCACAATAAAAGGGACTTGCTTTCCAGATACTTGATAGGTTATAACACAACTCTATTCGATTAAAACCGGTGAAATTGACAGCTTACCTGAATGCATCAACTAGCTCCCTGCTTTCAGGCTCAATCTTCACACCCTCGTAGAATGCATTTGCTGCTTCATCAAACCTCTGTACAGAGTAATTATGCAAAGCAGATAAGCTAGTTATTATGACGCAGCTATTCATACGAAGCGAATTAACCGAACACAAGTGAGAGGGATGGAGAGGGATGCCTGCAGCAAGCGCAAAGCTGCTCCCTCTCGATAGCAACCCTTATGCCAATCAGGCCTCAAAGCTCTACACATTTTGGCATCATCGAGGGCTTGCTCTCCTTGTCCCATGCGAAGCCAACACAAGCTTCTATTCGAGTATAATACAGCATTAGTAGGGTCAAGATCAATGGCCTGCAAAAATAATGCGATAAATAAATAAACAAAAAAAAAACTTCCAATCGTAAAGTCCAATTAATTCCATTTCAATAGGACCCTAAAGTAATTATTTACCTGGGTATACGCATCCACAGCTGATTGAAAATCCTTCTTGTTAAAAGCATCATCCCCGCGCGACTTTGCCTCGGCTGCTTTGGCCTTTGCCTCAGGTGTCGCCTGAATATTTGTGTAAAATACTAAAATTAGCCCACATACTCATTATAGGATCCTGATTCTAGATAGGTCAGTGTTATCCAGGGCATATTCTCTGCCAACTACATTGCAGTTTTGACCCACTGTCTGGGATATCATACCATAACATGCTCTTGTATCTACTCAAAAAACATATTATTTCAGACAGCCATAAAATGAGAATTTTTTTCACAGGATTAAATTAGTTAGAATAGCCAAGACCTTTGTTGTAACCCCAAAACAATAAACAGACATGTTTTAGAACTTATCTATGTCAATAAGATGACGACAATCAAAGCATAGGTTTTAGTCTAGCAACTAGAATCTCTCCAAGATGAATAGAAAAAATATTAATTTCAGTGACAAACTTGTGAAAGTGTGTACCTCTGGCAAATCTGGCTTCAGCAAATTGCCATCTTTTGTCAAGTTTACCTCTTCCAACTTCTTAGCCAGCTCCTAAAAGTCCATCGCATCAAAATCAGTTGAAATGCAATCAACACAAATAAGCAGAAAATTCCACACGCGATAAGTAGCTTCTTCTCAAAGGACTAAATACCTGTTGTCTGCTAGCTTCAGCCTGCATGTGTTCAATAATCCCATCAACACTCCAGCTTGGAACTGATTGAATGGGTGATGTTACAGGGAAAAGAATCTCAACAGCATGACGATTCCCTCTTTCGGCTGCAACCTGTATCGGCTTGTTCCCATACTGTTTTACCAAAGACCTAATTAGTTTAAGTTCCACTCTCCTTCTTAAACTATAAGAAGGAGACATAGTGTTCATGCTTTAGCTAAAATACTTAGCAGATGTTAGGGTAACATTATCTCATCCTCAAGGTCATGAAGCTATCATCTTGGAAAAAAGAAAATACATATGAACCTCAAAAGACTTCAAACCGTTCTTTTTCCTCTTCCTCTGTTAATTCTCTATGTTTTTCATTTGGAAATAGCTCACTAATGCTTTACGGAACTGTCACAAAACAAAATCCCAAGAACAGGTAGGCATAGGTAGTTAGAAAGCAAACCTCGTCAATCACACTGGGATCAGCTCCGGCATCTATTAGGCAATTGATTATATCTACATTACCACCATCAGCAGCTATATGTAACGGAGTAACTCCACCTGCAGTTATATTCACACTTGCACCAGCCTGTATGAAACAAGAAATGTAAGTTTCACCACAATTTGATAGAATGCTACAAAAAGGGAACAAACAGAACAAAACTCCTTTTGAAAATGACACTTACAGGACAATCATATAAGAAAACCAATAAAAAAAACTAAAATCAATAGCAATTCCATTATAACCAATAAGAGATCATCACCCAATGAACAAATTCATGGAAGATAAAAAGCTACACAAAGAAATTATAAATTTAATATTCTGAAGCAAGTAATATAGCAGCAGCTAATAAACTACAAATAATCGAAGGACAAAAACAGCAATCTTAGACTATTGTACACAAAAGCTCTACTAGATACTAGAAATTAAGCATCAGAACTGACCTTAATCAACAATTCTAGACACTCCACTGATCCAGCAGCCACTGCTGACAATAGGGGTGTTATGCCATCATCTGTTTCAGCATTAGGCTGCAAAAGACACAATAAGACAAGTCCAATTGCTGAACCAGATCCATGATAAAAAGGATAAATATTATCTTAAGCTTAGGATCACACAAAAGACATAATTAGCATTCAAAAAATGCAGGTGGATAAAAACCCATACCATTAAATCATAAAACATTGGGTTTAAGAGGAAGACTGGTTGATTACTTACATTAGCATGGTGTTCTAGCAGAGCTTTTACTGCATCAGTCTGGACATGACCAGCAGCCCAAATCAGAGGAGTTCCAGCATCACTTTCTGAATCAACATTCACACCTTTGGAGAGCAAGAGCTTCATCAAATCAATCTCTCCTGTAGTTAATAAGGTTTAAATTAATATAAAGCCTACAAGACTGTACAATGTTTCCTCCTTGAAATCATAATAACATGAAATATCAAAAGAATAAATTAATACTTCTAGAACATCCTACCATTCCTTAGTTTCACCTTAAAGAGGGTTCAACAACAATGAAACCCAATTGTCACATGCGGCTCCAAGCCAGACTTAACCTACGACAATTGACATCACCCAATTCCCAAAAGACATATTCTTACCTATTCCAGCAGCATGGTGCAAGGCTGTGGCTCCTAAATTGCTTGGAATATTTGGATCTGCTCCATGCTCAAGAAGGTACATGGCAGTAGCAACTTTGCCTTGCCGAGCAGCATGGACTAGAGGTGTCTCGCCTACAATAAAGCAAACAATTCAAACAATAAGAAGCAGATCAGTTCGAATACTGATTAAGCTTGCATGAAATACTTTTTTGTGAGACAGACTATAGCTGTAAACTGTCGAGTTACCAACAAAGATCAATGACATTCCAAATGTCTAAAACCACTAACCCAGTCACGTCTCATGATATTGAAACTCAGGATGTTCCTTGTTATCATAGTAGAGCCTAACGCTAGAGTCTCATGCAGGGAATTTTTCTTACATGAAATATACTATAAATTCCAGCACACAGGACAGGCATACATTTTCAAAAACCTTGTCAAAAGATATACTTAATAGAGCAAGAAAGACCCTGATTTGTTTCACAGGTCAAGCCCACTGGAAAGTTGCATAAGAGATGTTGCACTATAAACTAGTTACCAGTCTTCTCCAATAACATCACCTTAGTCCATTACAGTCCCATCTTATTAATCCACCACTATTGTTTCAAGCCCCACTCTACAAAAATTTTAAACAGCATGTCTGCTATATCACCGAAGATCACTATCACTAAGTCTATTCAATTGGCATAATCCTCCAACAAAAGCAACGCATATAAAGCATTACCATCAGCATCTTTGACATTAACATCGAGCTTAAGTTCCTCCAACAAGTACTTGCACATCTCAGTCTGGCCTTCTCTGGCCGCAAAATGAAGGGCCACACGATCATTAGCATCCTTGACATCCTCCACTGTTTTCGCCAGGCCTTTTCCATCATCCAGCTGCTTCGCCATTTCTGCAAGCCAAACCAATTTCAAACCCCATAAGCACCAGAAACACGCAGGAAGGCAGCAAAACACACAGATTTGATGAAATTACAGTTACAAATCGATTAAGGAGCGTGCACTCACTCTTGAAGAAATCGAGATTTCCGGTGAGAGCAGCGTTCAAGAAATCTTGAACCTTCTGCCTCACAGCGAGGGCATGAGAGGCATCGGGAGCCATATCTGATGTTCCGAATGTTTTCTAGTTCTGGGGGGAGTACGGAAACCCTAAGCTCTAGGGAGAATATGGAAACCCTAGCCGGTTGAAGCTGTAGTTCGCAAAATAAGGTGTGTGAGATTTTGGGAGGGAAGAAGAAAGGACAAAGCCGTGTGCTTCTGGGCTGTTCGAATATAACTGTGGGTGTTCGGGAGCACGACTACTCGACTAGAACTATAGTAACATCGCTGCTCAAGAGAAGAAGTAACATCAAAGTATTTTATTGGGTTTTCAAAGGAAAAGCAATTTTTTTTGGCAGAATTTCAAAGGAACAGCAATTAATGTAACTTTGATTAAATTTTTTTTTTTGGTCGAGGTTAATGTAACTTTGATAAGTGTATTGAAGAAAACATTGTGTGACTGGAGTCTAGTTTAGCGGTTAAAATTTAGGAAGGAATTTAAACTAATGTAAATCTTATATCATGTGCGGGTACAATTGTCTAATGGGTTGGTTCGGATTCGGGTTCGGGTTCAGATTGAGTGTGATTTCGAGCCAATCAGGTTATAGGTCAAGTCAGGTCGGATTTTTTTAACATGGTAGCACATGTTTAGGTCAACCTATTGGTAAAGAGCTTGAATTGTTTATGATTATTCAAATATTATTATGATTAAATAATAATAGTTAATAATAACCTATTTTGTTTATAAAAAAGCTGGGATAATCCAACGGATTCGGGTCACTTTTGGATTTCAACCAAATGGGATTGGAGTCCGTCGAATTCAGTTTTTTCCTTTGCCCGCTACTTTCAACCATAAAATTCATGATTAGTTCGGATCGAGTCAAGTTTTGACAACTCTATATACAAATAACATAAATATAAAACTGACTTAATATCCTCTTTATTCTAGGAATCTGATTATCAAATATTGGAATCGATAATTTGGCGATCATATATATATTTTAAACAAATATTAAATATCAAGTTTTTTTAATCAAATCTATGTACGCATATAAAAGTCATAAGGTTTAGAGACACCACATTGCGCCACGTAGAATTTTTCCATGTGTCAGTTCCTCCACGTCACATATTATTTAATTTTTTTATTAGCCACACCATATATATTTATCTACGTCACATATATATATTTGCCCACATAAGATTCTTTATTCTACTAGATAGGTAAACAACAAGATTTTTTTTTTCTTTTCAATTAGGTAAATGTAGATATTTATTTCTACAAAGTAGGTAAATATAGAGATTTTTTATAGTTTTTTTTATAGTTATACAAATTTTATCTATAACATACTAATTAAGATATTACATAAGAAAAGGTGTTAATTATTCTTTTTTAATTAAAGATTTATAGTGCAATTGCATATTTCTTTAAATTTATATATTATTTATTAAAATTTATAATTTTCACCACTTAAACATGATAATTAGAATAATATGCTAAAAAAATAGAATACTAAAGATATATACAAACTTAGAATATATATTGAACTTCTTAAAAATCATGTATTAAATAATCATGTAAAGTTATATCATAACTATATAATAAAGTAGAGGTTAAAAATAATATTTAGCACGACACGTGTCAATTTTCTCATTGGACCGCATCCCCTATCTTTGTTAAAATAATTTAATTGCTTAATTTTGATTGTAACCCCACATGTATGTAAAATACGAAAGAATATATATTATTGTAACTGTATCTATAAATTTTTCTTAGAGATATAGTTAATTAATCTTACTATATACTAAATTCGATATTAAAATAGTAATATAGAAAAATATATATCAACTCTAGTTAAATATATAATTAAAATTATAGTCCATAAACATTAAAGTAAATTCTACAAATCTTATGAGTATTCAATCCTTATACAACAATTATAATCCTATAAATCTTTGTTCGATTAAAAGAATATACTGTAGCGAAAATACAATATTATTATAATAAATCCTATGAAAAAGCAAATTAAATAAAATAATACAAGCGTTTATATCAAACTATTCTTTTGAATAACTTTATTTAAAGTTTAAAGTAAGTTTTTAATTGAATCAAACTCGTGCCTTAAAGGCACGGGAGAAATACTAGTAATTATACTAAAGATCGCACAAGGTGCGGGTTAAATACGCTAGTACGTTCTTTAGTAGTTAGTGACTTTTACATCATATATGTGATTATCATTATAAAAAAAAAGTATTTAAAAAAAAACAATAAGTACGTAATTCTTATTTTGGGTCATTTACCGAAAAACACCCACCCAATAGATCATGTTTCATACGTTTCATGCCTAATTATCGCATACCACTCATAATAGAACTTCCGTTGTCCCAATGTCACCCAAACTTTATTTCCGTCCAAAATTTCCATCGAATGTATTATGTTTTTTGGTTGAAAAAGTGCATTGTTATCTTACTTTAAGATCAACGTCAACATCTAAAAATAGTTATTTTCAATGTCACGCAAGAGAGCTACTTCTAGAGTTGTAAGCCGAGCCGAAATTTATATTGTTCAGGTTTTGTTCATTTAAAAATAGTCGAATTCGAATTCGAGCTCAATATTTTGTTTGGCCTCGATTCGATTAAGTGTTCATCGAGCTCGAGCTTGGTTCACGAACCGTTCATCTAATTAGTTCACAAGCAAACTAATCGAGCTAACATACTTACGTATGATTAAATGTAATTATGCAAAGAATTAGCTTATATCTTTTATGATTTTAGGAAAAAAAAGTAAACAAAAAAATAAATATTTGTACATCATATATAGGGTTATGAAACATAGTTTACTTTAAAATCAAGCATGGGCTTTTCTCCGGGAGTTCAAGGCAGTTAAAATCAAGCATGTGAATAGGGCTCTCAATGCCGTGGCTGATAAAATTGCAAAATTAGGTCACGACCTCTCTATCAACCACATCGCGAACCACAAAGGACTTTCTGTTCTCATCCGAAAGGATGCTCTAGGACACCCCTCGTAAGTAGGGCTCCTAATTTTTACCTAATAAAAAAAATAGTTTACTTTAAAAATGTAACAATATTATGTTTATTTTAGATTGTTTATGAATACTCGGACGAACTTGTTTACGAATATATAGTCGAGCTTGGTCATGAACAAATAAATCGAGTTTTCATGTGTTCGTGTTCGACTCGTTTATCTTTTCGAGTTGTTTGGGTTCGGCTCGTTTACAAATCGAGTTAAACACAAACAAATTTTTACGGAATCAAACGCTGAACATTCCCTTCCCACCAGCATCATCCGCGCTGCCCTCCATTAAAAGCCTTCTCAAATCTCATGTGTGTTGAAAGTTTGATTGTTTTTTGTTAATTTTTAAATTTCGCCCTTTTAACCTGTACAGTTGGGTTTTTACCGATCTATTAGCCTTTCAAGAAACAATTTACAAAGTAAAAAACCAATGTAGCTACCGCGAATATAGTTTTAAAAATTTACTAACAAAATATTACCAAGTGAACAGCCTGAGCATTCCCGGCGGCGTTGGCCAGGGCAGCCCTGCCAACCCTGGCTATCGTCGTCGTCGGCAAATCCATCCTCCATAACTACCAATCAAAAATTCAAAATTAATTTAGGATAAAAAAAGATGCCTCCTAGAAACAGGGCCAAATTAGGACTAACTGTTCCGGTAGATCCAAGACACAAGGGATTTGATGCATCCTATAGCAACAACATACTCAAATCACCATCCACCTCTTCCTCCGCCTTGCCATCGCCTTCTCGGCGCAGCATTCCGCGTTCACCGAGACCGCATTTACCGCCATGTCCAATTCCGCCTCCGCCACCAGCACCAACACGGAGGACTCCCCAATCGACACAGAAGAAGCCGAATTCGACGGAATTCCGGAAAGAGGAGGCGGAGAATTTGGAGAGCCTAGTGCAGGGGAAACCGAGCCAGAGAAAGCTGACGAAGCAGCTCTCGATGTCCGAGGCATCAACAATGGCGAGAAACATGGCGTGGGAGAAGCGGAAGAGACAGACCTACCGAAAGGAGAGGCGGAGGAACAGTATCTCCGTCGTCACGCCGGACATGGAGGATCCGTATCAGGCGATTGCCGGAGAGGGGGACCAGGGAGGGGAATTGACGGACGCGGATCTGCACGATTTGAAGGGATCTATAGAGCTAGGGTTTGGATTCGATGAGCAGCAGGGGCAGAAATTGTGCAACACGTTGCCGGCGTTGGATCTTTACTTCGCCGTCAACCGGAAGCTGACGCCGAGCCCCGTGTCGACGCCACGCCCGTCGTCAAGGTCGTTGACCAGGATTTGTTCGCAGAGCTCCCTCGAGAGCCTCAGGAGCGATTATGATTCGTGGAAGATTTGCGGTCCAGGTTACATCCATCTCTTCTGGATTTTTTTTTTTCAAATTTCAGTCTGTAGAACATTTATATATACATATTATTTCTCAACCAAAAAAAAATATATACATATTATTTTTCGATCAGATGTAGAACATTTATATAACGACACCAAGTTTCATTTTTTTTGGTCAAAACGACACCAACTTTTATATCATCCTTATATTCAATTCTCTTATGTTTTATTTTGTGATATTTAAAAAGACCAATAATTTAGGTCTTACTTTGTTTTAATAAATTAGTCTTTATATTTAAAAATCAACATCATCAATCTATCAAAATATCAAATTAATTTTTTTAACTAATGATTAATTTATCAAATTTTAAATTTGAATATCATTTAATCTTCTCTTGATTTTTTTATTCTAATAAATTTATGCTATATATTAAAAAAATTGTATATTTTCAAGCCACCACATAGTGTGTGTGTGTATATATATGTAGTGTATATTTCTATTTAAGTCATTATATATGATATCAAATCAATTTATATGTAGTCAAATTCTATCTATAGATCAATATTTATAGGTTATTAATTTATTAATAATCCTTACTTGAGTCATGTTCTATCTGATATCAATCTAATATGCTACATCAAATCACCATTTAGAATTAGATTTACAAAAACATTGTGAACGTATTGTGTAATCTCTTGTAGAGTTGTAGGGTATAGAAAAACAACTAGCTTGAATCTAAATTGTTCGTTTATTGTTGTGATAGGGGATGATCCTCAGCAAGTGAAAACCAAGTTAAGGCATTGGGCACAAGCTGTAGCATGCTCTATTATCCAATCCTCGTGAGACATTTGGTGTTTTTATTCACATTTGGCTTTTTTGTGTAAAAACTTTGCAAATCCTTATAGATGTGAAGAAAGCATTATCGATCTAACATAGAGAAGAAAGATAAGGGGAAATAGATCACTCAATCAGTATGATTGGAACAAAAAATAATCAAAAGACAAAATAACATAGGAATTTATTGACTCAAACATCTCGCGTCTTCTCAAGACGCAATCATGGTCTCAAGCGGTCCGCATCATTCTTTGCAATTGTCTAACTCTTCGATATTCTATCTTCACTCCACCTAATTCTGAATCAAGCTTCATAATCCAACACTTCTTAGGGGGAGAAAACCTTCATATGTCCAACCATAAAGCCCAAAACCTCATATGTCCGGGGGGGTCTAAATGAGCCCAACCAATAAATCCAACATACAAGCTCAATGGGGTTTCATCCATTATCAATTGTCAATGGAAGGGATAACTCATATAGATTCACAATTTAACTCCTGAAGGGAGGGAAATTTGAGAAGACCACTTCACATAAAAAATTGACATGGCTAATTAGATATTAATTCGTTGATCAAATTAACCTGGATGATATACACCTATTTACAAGAATAAATCTCATAAAAAAAACTCAATTGAATACTCCTCTTGTGTTGCTAACAAATATTTGATGGGGGTACGAAGGAGGTGAAGTTGTTGAGGGCTATAGCTAAAGTATGTGTTTATTTGTAAATACATAAAGTTAACTTCTACGATAATCAATGTTCATTACATTTATAAGGTTGTTTTTTAGCAATTTCATTGCAAGCATGTAATAGATTTATATTTGTAAATGTTTACATTTTGAGAAAAGTTTCATTTGATCATTAACACCTAGAGGTCAGGCTAGAGGTGTCAAACGAGTCAGTTCGAACGGGTTCATGTAGAGTGTGGGTTCAGGTCAACTGAGTTACAAGTCAAGTCGGGTCGGGTCTTGACGGATTATTGTGTAAGTTCAGGTCGACCTAACAGGTCAAAATATTGAAATTATAATGATTAAATAATAATATTTAATAATAAAATATTTTTATAATAAAATGTATTATAGTATTTCTACATATATAAAAAATTGGGTTAGGTTTGGGCTTCAACCCAATCGTTTTCGGTTAATCGGGTTTAGTTTTTTCCTTTGCTCGCTACTATTCAGGTTGAATTTCACCCCTAAAATTTTCGGTCAGTTTGAATCCGGTTAGACTTTGACAGTTCTATTAATGCTCATATAATTAGTTATAAAAAAATTGATATACAAATATATAATATGATATGAACTATATATATTAACATAAACCAAGTTGTTTTTTGATCAAGGAAGTACTTTTTAATTCATAGAATGTTTTTCCAATCATCTATATTTTACACATGATTAAACATTACATAACAAGTTAATTATGTTATTTTTGCAGAAATGTCTATCTATGCCTATAAGTATATAGAAATATAGTCAATGCAAAATTAGCATTTGATCCAAAAATATTAAAAGAAAAGATGAAGTAACAAAATACTACTATGATATTTTGCTGAAGTGAAATAAAGTAACTAACAACAAAGTATTAAAGTTCTTTATATTATCTTTAACTCTTGATACTCTTTCAAACAATGAAGGTTAAAAGAAAAACTTATAAGGTAAATCCTCAAATCCATTTTATTAACCAAGAAATTTGTGATCACACAAATGAATGTTTAGAAATTAATATTGATTTTTTAAACCTCAAATAAAAACGTCTATGACAATTATTTGATCTACATAAAGACTATTAATCTATTACCTATCTATACAACATGAAAAATTCTCTTCCACCGTTACATTAATTCTCTACCATTATTTTCCATCCCTCCCAACTTAGATGCCACGATTAATTGAAAGAGCTGAGTGGTCAATATTTAGAATAGGTAGCGGGTGAATTGAACTTCAGTTTATAACTTCTTGGGCTTCCAGATGTGTTGGGAGTTGGCACTGTTTGTATGGTTATTTTTTTAATTATTTTATATGATCATAATATATATTTTTTTAAAATACTATATAAATAAATATAATCATAATGTCTCAAAAAGTCTTTATTTTGTATTTCATAACACTATTAGTTATATATACATTATATATATATGAGATCAATATACTATTTATAGTTAAAAAAAATGACCAAATTATCACATTGGTATTAAAAGTCTCATCTTTGGACAATCGGGTATTTAAAAAAGGTTTTTGGACATTTGGGTATTAAAAACAAAAAATTAAGAATAAAGTAAAAAATGAAAACGAAACACAAAGTAAAAGAAAGATTAAGAATCCACCGAAACACAAAGTAAAAGAAAGATTAAGAATCCACCAACAAGCTAAGAGACCCTAAACAGGAGCTAAAACTGAAAATGAAACACAAAGTAAAAGAAAGATTAAGAATAATCAAACTAGGTAACTAACGTCTATGCTAAATTTTTCAGATTGATAAAGTCTGCTCCGCCAACCAGTGTACTAGCTATCCGTCACCCTGATCCTTTCCCTCCAGCTCTCTCTGCACTGAGCCAAATCCGCCGAAATCCCTAGCAAGCTGATATCTTGTTTTATGATGTCCATCCATCGTTTATTCGGGCGACCTCTACCCCTCCGGCAATCCCCAAACTCCAAGTGCTCACACCTCCTCACTATAGCGTCCGGTGCCCGTCTCTGAACATGACCAAACCATCAAAGTATTGCTTTCCGAAGTTTGTCTCCTATTCTAGCCACATTCAACTTGCTTCTGATATCTTCATTTTTAATCTTGTCTAACCTCGAGTGACCACACATCCATCTGAGCATTTTCATCTCTGCGACTGCAAGTCTCTATTCCTGAGCCTTCGTCGTCGGCCAACACTCAGCCCTATAGAGAATCGCTGGATCATAACAGATCTATAAAACTTTCCCTTAAGCTTCATTGGCACCTTCCTATCGCAAAGAACCCCTGTTGTTGCCCTCCACTTCTGTCAACCTCTTTGAATACGAGATCTCAAATCCTCCTCAATGCTCCCATCGCTTTGAAGTTTCAAACAAAATACGAAAATTTATTACTTATAAAGGAAAATTTTAAAAATCCAATTTTAACAAATTTAAGTTTAATGTATGAAAATTTTAAAAAAATCATTTGAAAAATACCTAATTGACGGACTATGTTGTTTTAATCCTCCTCAATGCTCCCATCCCGGTACTTTTTATTTTTTAATGCCAAAATGTCCAATTTTTTTTAAATACACAAGTGTCCAGACACTTTTTAATACCAAGGCCGTTAAAAAATATTAATTATTTTTATATTTAAATGTACAAAGTACCGGGATTAAAATCCCCTCGGTCGCAAATTATACTTGTTTCTATTCTTAATTCTCCGAGCCCTTTCTTCTTTGGATCAGTCTTCACAAAAGGCATCCGACACACGTTTGACCTCAGCTCGTTCAAAGGTAAAGCCTTGCAACCATCCCTTCCCATAAGTTATGCATATCTACCGTTTCCTTGGGGTTTTTGATATACACTTCTACCTAGGGCGGGGGGACATCGAACCCAAAGAACTGAAGAGCTGACCAAACCGGGTAGTTTGTGTTTGTTCGGTTGGGTTATTGAAAATTAATACTCCGTAGGTAGAAAAAAAGGGTTCAATTCCCTTTGAAGATTCGGGTTCGGTTCTCGGGTTAATAAAAAAAGAAAGCAAAATACCCGAAATTTTGTACGTAGCCGTATTTTAGGCAAATATCAAAATTCCAAGCCGTCCCTCTTGGCCTAGCCGTCCCTCACGCGTGACAGTGGTCGAGTCGCCCTTCTCGCGTCCTCGCCGCCAGCGCCTCCTCGTACTCGCAACGCCTCACCCTCTCCAGTCGAGGAGGAAACATGGCAAGTGTAGATCTATCTGCAGATGGGGTCGATCTCAGTGGTCGAGTTCATCACCTTCCTTGCTGCATTAAGTACACTGGACCCTCTGAAGTCTCTCACTACTTTAAGCCCAAAGATGCAGGTATTCTCCCCCTCCAATCTTTCGATGTTTCTTGGCCCAACAGAGATCTTTTTGCTTCCTATAAATAATCTCTTTCTGCTGTTGGTTCTAGGTAATGAGGTTGATGATTTAGTGGTGAAGGAAGCCAACTTTAGGGGCAGAAAATTACTGGGAACAACCATTCCTATTCCAGATGGATATACTGGTAATGAATTATATCCCTGAACTTTTGTAGACCATTGCGTGCTTACGACTGCTGTTTGGAAGTGTCTCAGAATACAGAAGGAAATCCCTATTGGGTAAATGCTAGAATGATAGTTTGGTTGGAATGATTGTAGCCAAGAGGAAATGTGATTACATCCATCGATACCGGGATGTATTTCTCGATCTGTAAACCAGCATAATGTCTCCTTTTTATGAAGGGACTCCCATATCTATTAAGAATTCACTTTCTCGGGATGTTTTCTGCCAAGTAGGCCACTTTTTAAGTGAACCACTAATATCTGATCTTGTTTCTTAACCTCTTTCCATCATTCTCTTCGCAGGTTTCATTATAGGAAAGAAAAATATCCAGAATGGCAAGTATAAGAAAGCATCTACCGGTCATGGATCTTCAACCGGGACTCATAGTGACTCAAATGATTGGGAGGTGCTAGCTAAATCACAAAATATATCAGTCTGGAATCATGACTCTGTCCCCTCAAAAGATGATGCTTTTGTACGTTCATTTCATTGGCTGACCGTTGCAAGTGCAGTAAGTTTCTCAAACCCATGTCAGTTTTTTACATTGCGAATGTTTCATTGACAGCCTTCACCTTAAGCCTTTAGGGGTCATTTGGTATCCATGTTGTGCTGTCAGAACTGCTAAATGGTGTTTGCAGTGACTCTTTTGTGACCCTATTTGTTTTTCTTACAATGGGGATAAATGCTTGTCTTGTTAATGGAATCTATTGTGTTGATGTAGCTCCATGAACCACTTGCTGCTGAAGATTTGGCAACTGGAAAAGCACAATGATAACCGGAAACAGCTGAAGTGCATTTTCAACTAACTACTAGAACCTCTATTTGGAAGTTGGCGCTTAATTTCGCTTTTCGTCATCTGCTTACACTGTACTGTGTATTATGTGTATTGAGTAGTTTTACGGACAGCTCAGATTCTCAGAGGTGCCATTCCAACTGGCCGGGTCATTTTAGGCGTTGATCGTTATTGATATGGGTCCTGTTCGGGTCTAGTTGTTATTTGGCGATTGCTGATCAGACTGCTGAGGGTTTGGCTTTCAATCAAGATTTATTAACGCAAATTTAAGAAAGCATTAAGATATCAGTTTGTTTACTTGCACTCAAATGAACTTATTGATGACGTAGGGTAGGAATTGTACAGAGATGTAAAAAAAATTCAACATCCACGTTTCCAAATTCAAGTCTGATTGCCACAATCGGTGCACTTTAGCTGAACTCTGATTACCACAATCCCTTTTTACATTAATTTCACCTGCAGTTTTGGTGGAGTACATGTAGAGCGAGAAATGAACTAGTGATTGTTGAGGCATAACCAAATATTTTTTATGAACCAGAAAAGTAAGAGGAAAAATGTAAAGTGGTAGAATACAGGCTCCCTTAAATGTATTAATGTAGTATCCCCGACGTGCTCAAAACACATGCATTTTTCCTTCTACTATCAAGTTCAAAAAACTGTCCTTCCATTTCCCTATCAACTCATCCTGTCTCTCCAATAACATACATTTGGATTGATAAAGTTAAACTACAGCTTCAAGATCAACTTCAGCATCTGTCTCTCCATCTATGGCCCCGGGCTCAGCTTCAGCATCGGCTTCCAGCTGGCCTGGCTCTTCCGGACCCGCATCTGTTGTGTCGGGGCTCTGTTTCTGAGCATCCTCTGGAGTCGGCGTCCCTTCCTGTGAATTGTTGCCAGCTGCAGATACGGTTTCCATATCCATTGCTGTTGCTGCAGATTCAAGATCCGTTCGCCCTTCTTCGTTCTCAACCTCGTTTGATGGTGCCACATTCTTTGTTCAAAGAGCGAACGACACGAGTTAGAAACTTATGCAACAATTCCAGCATCTTTAAAGTGCAACAAATATTTTCAGGCTCAAACCCGGATTTGATTGGACACATCTGTTTTTATTTCTACCCAGAAAAGGACAGTATGCTATCATGTTATAGTTTTAGTATCCCTCACAAGCTTGATTATCCATACAAACTACAATAACTGTATTGACTGCACGAATGCAAATCCACTATTACTGGTAAAATATATAAAATAAAAAGCAAGAAGGGATTTAAACAGGCAAACGGCTATATGAATATGCTAACAATAGAAAATTACCTGATTATCATCAGATGGAGGTGCAGCTCCCTTGGTGTCATTCTTCTTAGCACGTTTAGACCGATCACTAGATTTTGCTTCATATTTGCTTCTCACTTCAGGTGGCAGTAGATCTAGAGGCACAACCCCTTCAACTCCATATTCAGTAAACTGCAAATAAACAACTTAAGTGGACTATCCAAGCATCAGATTATGCATTCATTAACTGCAAAGAAAATTCGTTTGACATATCATACTTTCGAAAAGCCTTCCAGGTCCTGACGGGCAGAGAATCGAAGACCTTTCCAGCAGTACACCTATGAGTTGAGAGAACAAGCTAGAAGTCAATTAAACAACATAAGGCCACCCAACTAGAAACATATTCTTAATAAGAAACAAGCTGAATGCAATGAAGTAAGAAGCAGCAGGAATGCACATCTATCATGTTTGTGAAATCAATGGTATCAAAACACTTTCTTAAGATCTTATTCAATATCACTATCATTTGCAATATTGTTCATCCAACAGATGAAACAAAAGAGTGGTGTTTAAACCATGGTTATCCAAGAGAAAATTTTAATTTAAGTATGATGCTTCCATTCATATATATAACCACAGATTCACAACTGTAAAGTTACTAACCAAATGATTAAATTTACAGACAAAAAAATGTGCCCATCCAGTTTCAATGAGTATGTGCTTGTTTTCACCTATATACATTGTAAATCTTGATCTTATACGATTATAAAAGGAACAGTAGTAATGCTTGATAAAATAAATAAATAAAAAGCTAATATATTTGACAGGAAACAACAAGGACTATATATTGCAATTTGCAAAGATATCCAATCCACAAAAGCAGAACCATAGAGAGGCATATACGCTACCTTCTTGTTTTTGTGGTGATATTCAGCTTCAATACCAGCACTCTCATCCATCTGTGTTTTTAAAATATGTTATAGTTAGAACACTCATCATAGCTCATGGAGCTATAAAAGGAATATAGTCAAATTTGATCAGAAGCTCGCATTTATGAATAGTATAGGGTCTCACATCTTCACTCAATGGCTTCCAATAATCTGTGATAGCAGGAGTCTGAACACGTTTAGGATCAATAAGTGCATCCTGCAGTGGAATGTATACAGTCAGTACATGGTGAAAGACGGAGGATAGTCTGCAGTTACTGATAAATGAGAAATGTATTCAATCAAATAAATTGAGTCAAAAAAATCATTGAATCTGAGACTTCTAACTTACAGGATTTTGGTCAGCCCACTTCCATAGCTGAGAAAGTTCTCTGTTTCCCAGTCTCCAACGAGGCCGACTTCATAAAAGAACAAAAACTACAGATTAGTATTCATCGTGAATCACACATATAACATCACTATATACAAATGGCAAGTTCTACATCCAACTAACAAGTTCCAAAAATATAGAAAAAGAACCAAGATTAAGATTACATAGTTCAGAGGCATTGCCACACTTTCCAACTACACTAAAGTTGCCTGTAACGTTATCTTTCAACTGAGGGAGCCATGCCATCAAATTGGCTACTAAGTTTGAGCTATTTATGTAAAGTTAATTCGGAATAAGAAAATTACACACCGAGCAAAATAGGAGCTTGCACATGTGAAATGAAAGATAGAACCAATGTACGATGTATAGAATACCAGTGCACGATAAGAGCAAAAATTATGCAAGTCAATATTTAATCATCTTGCGACAGTAATCCAAGGTTCACCTAAGGTAGAGACCATGCCAAGGGTTCAGAATTGCATAACATTGTCATTAACACAAAATGACAAATTATCCATTCGAGTAACACATGATATATTTCAGTTTAACAGCTAAGATATAGTGAAGACATAAGAAAGAGAGAGTTGAGGACATATACGCACAAATAGTTAATCTTAAACAATATACAGAAATGCTGTGAGTTATTTTTCATTTGACTTGAGCATAACTATATTTGCAACAAGTACTAAAAGTAAAGAATAGTAATACATGATCAAGAAGAAGAATACTGTACCGTTTCTTCACATCTTGCGATGCTAATTTCTCAACAGGTTTTTCAAATGGAGGGCAACCATCACGCTTCCACCAGACCTAAAACAATTTAAATAAATATCAAAAACATATGTTGCATTAAAGTACTAAAAAAAATTCTACCATAATATCCTGAAGTATCTTATCTGTCAGAGAATAAGAAAAATTCACCCTGAACTCTAAATTTAACATTCTTCTCCTATTAATCATTAGCATGACACTTTTTACTTTAAAATCTTCTATGCTTTGGAAATGCTGAAATCTGCTTTTAATCAGATCCTTTTTATTAAGATTTTTCATTGGCAATCGAAGTTTTAGGCTCAGACTTTATTCAAGCCAACAGAAGGAAGAAATAATTATTCATTTACTCCTATTATGCATTCTTTAAAGCTTCACAACATTTGTAACTTCAGTTCTTCCACGGTATCAAGTTGTCTGCACTAGAAAGTTTGTGGATTAACTAAAATCTGTGCCAGGATTTACATCCCAAAGAAGTAGTACACAGATCTTCTGGCAAATGGTTTAGCCCATGTGGAGAGAAAGACAAGATCAATTTTTTGTAAGATCCTCTTTTTCAGGTATTCAAGAGTCGAGACCAATTGGCTAATTTAATCATAATCTCTCTTCTTGATAGAATTAATTATTCGTTATCAAGTCCTCTTCATAACATGTCTTCTTGATTATCTAGGACTTCAAGCATCCTGCCTGTGCATCTTCTTACCTAGTATAATCTTTCATATGCATAAAAAATACAATGAGCTGTCAGAAAGTAAACTCACCCAATTCTTTTCACGTTCTAAAATATGTTCAACGCTCGCAAGGAACTCCTTTCCTTTTGGCGGAGTGGCTTCTAGAAGCTTCTTCACACGGTTCTCACAAGACTTTATCTCTTCTTTCTACAATAAAACAAATGTATTTACAACTAAGAAAGAGACGTACATTATAATCAAAGCCTACAATACATTTCCTTAACATTTGTTTGATAGATGTCAGCATATACTATGCAGGATAACACAAGACTCAGAATAAACAAATGTAGGTGCAAACCATTGCTTCAGATGGTACATCTTTATCACTCTTTCCTGGAGCCTGCCAACACATAAGAAGTACATCACGGTAAAGAAAATGTAAACTAAAACTGAGAAGGTGAGAATAAAATCCAGGCGAAGCTCTACTAGATATCACATACAGCAAAAGCCAAAAGGTGGTTCAGAGCTAAAGATGAAAACTTCTAGATTCTTAGATACAAACATTATTTCTCCAAAAAAACAAGTTCTAACGAAAATGCAGTGCAATTGAAGCAATTATAACATCAACATAACATGTTTGGCCAGCAAAAGTAAGTTGTGAGAGAGAATGCCAGTACAATGGTTTGGATTCTGACACAAACTTCACATATTTGACCAGCATAGAATACTGAGATGCTTGTAATAATAATAATAATACAAAAAAAATAGAGGATATTTGGGGCATGTGCCCGATGATAGTTACTTTTCCATGTTGTGGCCAAGGTTATTCCAAACTCGTGGTACCCTTCTCCTTTGAAATTTACACATCATGATTTTCCAGTGTCTTTACTTTTAGGCCTAGATAGGTTGTTCCAAAATTGTAGAATTATCAAACTAAACTCTGTTACCCGTAATATTTCGTTGCCCTGATTTATGATATTTTCTAGTATTTCAATACTAGCAAATTAGTTGAAACTTGAAAGTACAATGGGTCTTTCTTTAATATCCCTACTTGGTTCAATATAGACCCTTACAATAAGCATGTCCAATCAGTTCTACTATCATATACTTACGTATTATATGATGCTTTATGCACTATTTTTTCATCTTGCTATTTTGTTTCACACATTTAGAATACAAGTTAATAAAAAATATATGATTGTATAGGTATAATTGTGTACTTTTCGTGCTTCCTTTTGCTATACTTTGTGAATGTTGATTGTAAAAAATACTAAGCAGACTGTTCTGAACAGAATGTTTAGATGCCGGGTAAATCAGGTATCAATTCATATTAGGATAAGATTTAACTACTGGTTTTCAACCATTCAGGTATTGGGTGACCAAATCATGCTAAGCCGTACCATACTATGGCCTGAGAAATCATAATCTGCTTTGTAGGACGAAAAAAATAATAATCTGCTTTCATTTGTAGACAAAAAGGAAAACAAGTAATGTATTATCTGCACGGCTGATCATGAGTATGCATTATGAGCTCAATTTAGTAACTGATATTCTTACCTTTAAATAGTCGAACAATATTAGGCATTGTAGAAGTACATGGCGACGAAAACTAGGATCCTTCAGCTGCAGTAATCAGAATGTTCAAATATCAACCCTAAATAAATATATTAAAACAGTAAACTTTCAATGCCATTTGAACAGTGATCATTACTTCTAAGCCCATTAAGTTGCTGCTTGTAAGATATTTTATATTGAAAGCCGTAGCTTCTTCCTCAATGTGACTAGCATTTCCCTCTTCATCAGTCAAAGGCTGAGCTTCAAACGTATTCAAAACAACCTAAAAAATGCACCACTATAGGGGTGAGCAAAAAATATAATATCACAGTTTTACCAGTGCAAAGTGAGGAATACTAACAATTAGCAATAGTAGGAAACTACATTTAAAAAGAAGATTACGAATTATAGAAATGCGTACTGTAAAGCTGGATGTGAATTTGTGCCACTTGGAAGAAGCAGCAGCCACAGACGGAGGATTACAAAAGTACTCCTGCAATTCCAACTAGATAAACTGAGTACATAATCATCAGCAGTTGTACATGACTACATGCAATCCCTAAGCTGACTCATGATAGCACAACAAAGGGTTGTTTCAACTTCTGAATCTATCATTCCTCATCCCTACTATGGAAAACTATAATCTTGAAGATTATCAATATGAGAGAGTGTTTCAGACTATAAAAAGCATACAAATTCAAGTCTAAATATGGCAGACCACAATCAAGGAGGTTAGAGTCTCGTATAAATGAGATAAAGCTACATGGGGCACTGAGAATCTTGCTCACTAGAAACTTTAACTGCTCCAAAAGACTTCATTTAACTGCATGGCATGGGAATCTTCATGTGTTTAACTAGCATCAAGAAAACTAAAGAAGGTAGGGATGAGAACAGGTAAGCATATCTGAGCCACTAACCACTTAAAGAGTATGCTCATTCCTACAGTTTCAACAGCAAGTGCAACTTCACGTATATTTTAACCCTATATGAATAACATGATAGACAACTAAATAGATTTCACTAGACGCATATCTAATCTGGGGTCTTGGTCCTTATCTTCATAATCTATTTTGATAGAAATGTGATCTGTATAGACAATGTCGCGACATGTTACACATCAAGACGCTTTTCATTTGCCATATTACCCTTTTTAGAGAGAGGATATAAACCAGAAGAAGATTCAAATGTAAAATTTTAGCCTAACATTGTCCAACCTCAAGGAGTTCAATGAATAATAAAATCTACGATAGAAGACACACTATTAACCTGTAAACTCCAGAAGGTCTTGTAAAAGTTGAAATCAATTGAACTTCCTGGATGTAAATTGGAAGAAATCGTACAATGCATATTAGTGAGAGGCATCTATGAAGAGAAAGGGGAAATGAAGGGAAAAAAGAAAGGTATGATGGAAGTAGTTATAGAATGAATGTACCATCTATGGAATCTTTCTCATATTTCGTTTCGTTAGATGTGTTGAAAACTCCCTTAATATTCAGAGCTGTACAAAACAAGATCTGTTAAGCTGAAAATGGGGTAAGAAAACCAGCATGGACAGAGAGAAGAATAAAGCAAACCTGAACGCTCAGAAAGGGGGAAGAAATGTGCTAGAAACATAAGAATCCGTCCACAAAGCACAACATCACTTGCCTGCAACATCAAATTGAATGGAGTCCATTAACCCTAGACACCTAAGTACGCTCACTACACATACCAATCATTGCAAAATGCAGTACATCTCTAGTTACTAGCATATACATAAGTTATTAGTTTCTGTAAGATGGGAATTCAGCGGGTGAGCAGACGAGCACAAAAATTGACTTTACATACATATGCAGATTGAAAAGCATGTACTAGAGATGAGCAGAGAGAGCACAGATGCAAAGAGTGGAGAATTTTGTTTGGAATAATAACCATTCATCAATACTTTCTAACAATCAAATTGCTCTTCTTGGCCGATGATGATCTACAAGAGTTATTAACAGTTAGAAGTATAAAATACCACTCAGACTACACAATATAAGCAAGGTAAAGCAAAAAGATCAACATACCCATTTTTTAACAATATACTGGAAACCAAAATGATGTTACCTTTGATAGACGACGTAGAAGCTGATTGCATGTCCTCAACATCACAAGCTTCCCACGTGCAAAAAGCTCTTGCTGGCATACCCAAGCGTTGGATAACAAATGTGAGGTTTAATAAGACATAAAGCACCAGTAAAAAGCTCATAAAGTTACTAGTTCAGATAAGGATGTGCTACCTTCCCCAGTGTGTCCTGTTTACTTTCTATATAACCAAAAATATCTTTGCAATTTCCCATTGTAGACATTTCAGTCAAATCTTCCAGCAGCTGAAATATCATACCACCCTCAATATGATCTTTATCACACAGATACAGCACTATATCTGTTTCCAAAAGCAGAAAAAGCAAATTAGTCGAGAGCAGATTATTTTAAAACAGAGAGTGATCAGCTGCATTTTAAGCAACATTTTCAAACGAAAGCAACAGGAAACGTGACGAAGAAAAATTCCAGAGTTGGAATCTGTTATAACTTTGACTTTGCTCATTACTACTTTATACACACCAAGTAGCCGGGAGATTTGACCCCCTGTAGTTTCTCCATCAACAATGGATTGACCATATTGCATAATCGGTTCCCCAGAATTCATAGCAGATGTCTGCAACAACACAACCAACCATGAACAAATAGGGAGAAAAACTATTTTACAAAAGGAAATCCAGAAGACAAACAGAACATTTAAATCGCCAGTCCTTTCTAATATGCATCCTATTTCACTGTTTATAGGTCGTTTCTTCGTTGATCGCCACAGTGTTTATTCCACCGCGGATTTTTATCAAGGAGCTGTAAACCAAATCAAATGCATTAACCCTGTATAAAATATACCTACCACCAATTCCTGAAGTAGTGCTCGTAATATATTCTCCAGCATCTGATTCTCATCTTGAACTAACTTTGTTTGCCTCTGTTGAAGAAGGGAAACAAAAAAACTAACAGATTATTCAAAAAAAGACTAAAATTCCAAAGCACTGAGCTTAACTTTAAGAAATCAACTCGTGAAGTTTAACAATAAATGGGCATGTAATGTTAAATGTAATGGGTAATTAGCAGATTAAATGTCACATTCATTCGATATTTTTTGCTAATTTCATGAAATTTTGAATGCTACTTGATGCTTTTGACCAACAAGAGCCTTCTTCCAGCCCAATTTTTATGATAACGATTCCTCCAATATCTGCCAGACTAGAGCTTTAGGTTTAACAGCTATCTGAAGTTAAATTTTGGACAGAGGCAGCAAGCACACTAATAGAACAACCACATCAGCGATGGAAAAAAAACAATGATCAAGGACAATACCTGAGGTTTGATAGCCTCCTGAACAGCATTAAGTGCAAACTCGTGAGGCGAACCTTGGTGGGACAAGGCTCTCCTGAAAACCTCCTAAGAAGCCACACACGCAGTACAGGAAAAATTAGTACAATTAAGCATAATGCTGCAAAATCTTTGAAACATGTCAAAAGGACATCTAACCATTTTTTGAGGTTCGACCCGCTTGGTTTTGCAAAACACAATGAATAGCTATCTGAAGGTTGAAACCATGTTAGACAGGAATAAGGAAACCCAAACTGAATGAATCAGAGAGAAAGGGGGGTGGATAGAGATTCCAACAGCTGCAGCTATCTACACAGGAAGCAAAGAAGGAAGGACTATGACAAAGGTCCGCTCGTATAACCAAAGCAGCCAACCTTAGGTTTATTGGATATGTCAAAACCTAAATTCAATTGGCTTTTTCCTCCTATTAGGATTTGTATTTGTTCAAAATTTGTTGTGAAATTTGTCTGAATTGAGAGATAATCAACATGTTAAATTAGCCGCAAATGCAAAGGGCATATTCATACTAAATTGAGCTGCTGAACAAGTATGCAAACATGACTACATATCTTTTAGTTTTAATTTTATAAAACGAGAGCAAAATCTAGGATACATATACCAAGTTTAAACCTTTGCAGATTTAGCGATGCGGAGAAGATATGCCGTTGAAGAATTCTTCTCCTGGGCAAACTCCCGCGTCCTGGTTCTGTATCCCTCTGGTTGGTTTCTACTTCCTAGGGTTCAGTTGAATGACCGGCCCGGCTAGGTGCCCGGACTTTGATCCGTTTGAAACTTTTGTGTTCACGATCTAAATCAACCCCAAATTTCTTCGAAACAAAAATCTATTATATATATTTAAAACCACTAAGGATTAGAGTCTTCTCGTTGCGCCACCTCAGCATTTTACACATGTCACTCTAACATTACGCCACATCAGATTTTGCCATGTGTCATCGTCATATTAATTTGAACAGTTTTTATTTTTATTTAAAACATTTTTATATTACAAAAAATTTGACATGTCATTTACACATGTAACATCAAAAATTTACAATTTAAATATAGACCAATTCAGAATTTTTAATTTTATTTGAATATGGAGTAGTGTTTTTTTTTTGGTGGAAATATAGAGTAGTGTTTATACATATACATATGTCATTTCAAGTCATATACATCTATATGAATCTCCTCCATCAACTCTCATGTCCAGTTCTTTTATCAACATCCTCGGTTGTGTCACTGCCATCGATACCTTCGGTGTTGCCTTCAACGCATGTGACGTCTCTCTACCATCAAGCAAACGAAGAGTTTGCTCCCTCTGACAAACAATAGCAATCAAACATATCAAAGGAAGAGCTACGTACAATGGAAGCCATAAAAAAAGCACAAGCAGCATAAAAATCCATAGAAACTACCCTTAGTGTGCGTGAGATTTAGAACGAGGACAATTTTATGTTGTGCATGAAAATGACATTTTTCTACACTTTATATTCCGGAAATCCTTTTTTTAAATCAGTTTTATATTCTATCATTGCAAATTACCCATTGAAGACACATACACCTCACTATCCCTGAATTACCATAACTAAGTCATCAACGGCCACGTACAAGAGCCACTTAGAAAAGTATAAGCGTGTAGAAGACGTATCTGATTGAGCCCTTGAAGACACATACACCTCACTATCCCTGAAGTACCCTTTGAAACAACGTAGGTGTTGAGATTAATCAAAGGACTCCTCGAGGAGTCGGGGGCATCCATGACTTGTTCGAGTTTGTGGTTTGCATCCATGGTTGTATTTGCATAATGTCTTATAAACGATCATTATGTGTTGTTGTTTTCTTCTATTGAACAATTCAATTGTAACCAACAATGTTTTGCACTTTTATCTAAGATCATTTGAGCTATGTTACCTTATAACCTCGAGTGATTTTAGAGTGAATAATTTGAAGTCAGTACAACAATATCCTTGGGCTAAAAATAGGAGTGTTACACTACAAGAGATTCCTTGTGTGCCATGTTGTTGGTTTACCTTCATAGGATTAAGTGAAACCTCTCTAGATCACCGAAGCACCCATATACCTCCTAAAAAACCATCAACTTTAGTCCTTGGCACATCATCAAACCCGATTTGAGCACAAATTTGATAAGCTCTTTCACAACTTATATGAGATTCCACCTTAATCATAACTCGTAGATCAAGTAGGTAGATGATCTCTCAAATTATGGTCGGAAAGCTGGTGTTTCTTACAATTCTACTATTAATCTAGATGTACGAATTGATGTTTAAGATCCAACAAAGTTACTTATATTTTTGTCCGAATATAGTGTCGGGTCAAACTTAAATCTTGCTAGACATTCTTTATCTCATGCATCGTGCAACCACTTCATACGACCCCATCAAGTAAGTGTTTTTTGTAATTTTCCTATTGTATTGTAGATGAACTTAGAATAAGTCACACATTTCCTAAAATATTTGATGCATTAACTTTTCCCAATAGACCATCACACCTTGATTTATGTAATAACTTTTCTAGATCTTTCCTACATTACATTATTTAAATGATTGATTTACCTTACATAAATCATATTACAAAACACTTATACTATCAACTACAAAAATAAACACTTCTCGTCTCGTACAACGTACACAACATGAACGCACTAGAAATTACTTTATAGCAAACAATTGCAAAAATATTCATAAAACAAGGCCGTTTCGTTGCACAAAAATATTCATAAAACCCCGGTTTTTTAAAAAAACCGGGGTTTTCTTATGCGGATCAAGGATTTTAAAAAACCCGGCTTTCCGCGCGGCGACGGACTGAACCGGTGTGATCTTTTGCGCGTAATACCACCGCACAAGATCTCCGCACATTTTTTAAATACCAGTTGTGCGGATCCCTTATGCGCACAAATAGTGTAATTAAAAAAAAATTAAAAAACCTGTGAATTAAAGGGAGCAGGGAAGGCGAAAAAAAAGAAACACATCTTGTGCGGATTGAGAATCCGCACAAGAGCTGCAATTCAAAAATTGCGATTTCAACCTAGGTTATATACGGAGCTTTGTCATTACGCCGCACAACACCGATTTCCGAATTCAAACATCTCCCTACAACACCGATTTCCGAATACCGAGCTTCGTCTTTTTTCTCGCCCTTTATGGATTCCAACGATTTGTCGACGGCTTCGGAATCCGCTCAAGAACCGAGCGATTTGTCGGTGCCGGTTGAGCAATCGACGGGGACGACGGCGCCTGCAGAGCATTCGACGGTGGCCTAGCAGTCGTTGGTTGGGCGCGTCGGGAAGGAGGTGACGGCGGCGGCTGAAGAGGAGGGTCGCAACAGAGCGGACGAGGGGTTTCCAGCCGCTGGGTCGGGCGAGGTGGCAGTGGCGGGTGGTCGGGCGGAGGAGCAGGTCCCGACGGCTCCGGTGGCGGGTTCTAGGAGGCCGACGGAAGAGGTATTTTCCATGGTCACTTTTGCTGTAAGCTCTCCTTCACATTTCGTGTTGCTTCATTCTCTGTCATTTTGTTTGTGGTGCTCATTGGATTGCTTGAGTTTGATATGCTACACTAGGAATTTTGTTATGACATTGCCCATGATTTTCTTGAGACCTATTTAGCGTTAATGACCTAGAAAGTTATTCTAGCAACAATATTGATGCAACTTGTATAGATGTATAGGATAACAGAATCGTGTGAGAATATAGAAACGTATTTTGCTTGAGTTTCTTTCTTATTGGTCATTTTCACTCTTCAAATCCTTGTAAGCTGCTAGCTTGTGCTTTAATATATTGTGCTACTACAAATGGCACATGATCAATATGACGGTATGAAAGATCAAAGTTTATGGGTTTTGTAATTTAATAATAACCAATCAAAATCTTGGTCAGTATAGCAATACAATTATGTTGATTGGCCCTGTGACAACCAAGCAATCACCATAAATACTAGTATGAGTAGATAATCATTTCAAGATGGATTGATCAACTTGCTAATGAGTTATTAGCTGTCTACTGCAAGTAAATGAAATGGATTGATGTGTAACCATGCAATAAATGAGGGCTTTGCTATAAGTTCAATGAAACGAAGTACACTCTATTCATAGTATTAAATCTAGTTAAATTGGGGCGCTCGAATTCCCTTCTATCCTAAACCTTACAACTCAGACTTACCCAAAGGATTGCTTGATTGACAGATCATAATTAACCATTGATAGCTAACTAGATCTTGTTCAAGTAATCAAGCCCCTTAAGCCCCCTATATAAACCCACATCACATTTGCAAGCACTCATCATTCACCTCATCTCCTATTTCCTAAGTCTTGTTAACTAGCGCTATAACACTTATCTTCTTTTAAGTCCTGTTAACTAGCTTATTGGATCCATATAACCATATGTACCTTTCAGACTAGATGCCCGCCCATCGAAATGCTCTTCCTTAGAAAGGCCAAAATCAGCAACCTTGTTCCAGTTGTACAAGAATATTTTAGATATACATGAGATTAGGGTAATGAGCATCTGGTCGAGAGTTGCTGTATATAGGAATTCTCATGAAAATTAATTACCTTAGCTCTCATAGAACGGTCTAATAATATATTAGCACATTTCATAAATGACTAGAAAGTAGCACAGTATAGGAGCTTGATATTAACTAGTACCTCATGATAAACCTAAATGACTCATAAATGACTTGGATGCATGTTCTGCTATTAAATCAGTGACCATAGATGTAAAAGTACATGATTATAGTATCAATTGTTGAAACTTTTATTTTAACTAACCGTTTTTAAATATTTTACAGGCGATAGTTGCACAGATTAGAGAGTCTTCACTGACTGGTAGACACGTCGATAGTCGACCAATTACGGCTTCTGGTCGAAAGAGACGAGTTGAGGAGCTGTCAGTAGGGGGTATAGATAGCGTAGTCTCAGATCCGTCGCTCGCTCAGCCGTCGTCTTCCCAGTGTGCATGCACCGACTCTCAGATCCCCGATCTGCCACAGACTCATTTGAACGAGTTGCACGTTGAGTCTGATACTGCTCCTCCTGCTTCTCCTCAGCTGACTGATACTGCTCCTACTGAGGCCGCAGCTCCTGAGCCGACAGATACCGATCCTGCTGAGCAGACTGAGGATGACCTATATGGGTTGAGTGATAGCTCCGTTTTAGTTGATTTTACTACACACATCGGACATGCTATTTGGGGGAACCCTGCTCTTGTTAAGCGATTGAGGTGTCAGTCCCGACCCACTGAGCTTGCTAGATGGAGGACACACATACGTCAGCCAGAGGGTGATGTTGCAGAGGGTTCATGGTTGTGGATCATTCGCCAGACTGGATTGAGTAGACTACTAGACTTTGATTTTGGCAAGGTTGATCACTCCCTTGTGTCTGCCTTTGTTGAGCATTGGCAACCAGAGACGAGTAGTTTTCACTTCTATTGGGGTGAGATCACTATTACACTGCATGATGTCGCCATTCTGCTAGGTCTGCCGATCGAGGGACACGAGGTTGCGCATTCGTTCACAGCTGAGGAGTGCAAGGACATGTTTGAGTACTTCGGCTGTGAGACGAACGTACGGTTACCGCGCAAAGTTGAAGACATGACCAAGTCTGTAAAGAACGGTCGGATCCACAGTAAGGAGTTCCTTCATCATGTGATGTGCATGATTGCAGATCGCAACGATCCAGAGAGTATAGATGCTGGTTTTCTGTGGCATGCTATGTCCGCTAGCTTGTTCGTGGATAAATCCACGAACCACATACGCACTAGGATGTTGCCTCTATTTGACGACTATGGACGGGTTGTTGAGACTACTTGGGGGACTGACACGTTGGCATTCTTGTACCGTAACCTCGGAGAGGCTTCACGTCGCGGGGTCATGCAGATGGCGGGTTACACTTATCTGCTCCAGGTATTCTCTTTTTTATTTGATTTTGCATTCATAGAATACCACGTCAAGTGAATTAATATCATTTATTTCCCGGGTTGTCTTAGATGTGGATATGGACGCGGCTCCCAACCTTCCCATCTTATTTGAAACCAAAATTCATCTATTTCTTCAGGTTTCAACGGCATGTTTTCTTCGATGTACACCTTGATCCTCTGGGGTGTAGCCAATCCCATGGAGGTACTCAACCAACGGTCATAATGACTCTCTTTCTCAAAAATCTCCCCTTTCTTCGCCTTGTAAGCTTCTTTTAACAGCAATTGAAGACATTGTCTCGAGCACCTTCCAACTACTCGTCTGAAGAAAGTCTTCAACCACTCGGGACCATCTACTATCTTAACCGGTGCTCCCGACCTACTCTTTCCCATCTCCTCCTGGATATCACGAAATTGCACCGTGAACATGTTGTCAATGTGTTGCATGATCGTGTCGAAGCCTCCAACAGAAGATTGTAACATGTCTTTTAGAATAGAACTAGTAATAGTGCCCGTGCCCGGGAGGGCACGACTTATATAGAAAAAAAATTCCTATGCTTCCTCAACTGTTACTATAGAGTATAATTATTTAATTTTAAATAGTTTTGTGAAAATTCAATTTTAATTAGATAGGTCTAATAAAATAATTTGCATTTTAAAGAAATGAAAAGCCTTTGGTCATTTATCAATAAATTTAATGTTTTGTATCTTATAAACTTAATATTTTAATTGCATATATTATAGCATAGTTAAAAATATAATATTTGTATAGATAAAAGATTTAGTAAGTTTTTTAAAATACTCAAATTCTTTTTCTAGAGTATTTTAAATACATATTAAACAAATTTAAACAAAAAAAACTCAATATAAGATTTGTTAGTTACTAAATCAATAATTTTTGATATTATATTTTAATTATTTTAGTACATAGTAAGATGTTTATATACATAGTTTAATTTAATACATTACAAAATTGATTAAAGGCAAAAAAATATCGATCAAATTATGCATATGTACGTATAAGAAATGTTCAAATCATTCATAGGTTGGTACGTACGTATTTTTCTCATTGTTTTCGATTGAATATTATTCTATGCATAGATTTGGATAGATTTTTTTGAAGAAAATAATTCAATGAAAATCAGTAGATAGGAAGAAATCTAATGTGGGTCTATACTGAAATTCAACCAATTAAACAAATTGAATTATTTTTAAAAAAATGGGTGATGCGATCCAATGAGGAGGTGACACATGTCAGGCTAAATATTATTTCTAACCTCGGCTTTAGTATGTAGTTATGATGTTGCCCCTCAACCCTATAAGATAAGATATACGCACTATTAACAAAAACATTTGGTGTAAACAAGATAAAAAAACGTGATAGGATGGAAACGTTACCGGTTACTCGGTTAGTAGTCCTCGTGGCAAAATGAAGAATATGCTCGGAGCACGCACTCACTAGCTTCTCCTTATGAGGAGTGAACCATGTCTTCTCAACGTATTCGACCAAACCTCCACCTTCTTTGGCGTTCCATTTCTCTCGAAAATAAGCTAGTCGAGTATTGTAATCTTCCTCGGAGTGTGCCCGCATCACTCTACGAACGCTACTAGCGAAACGCTCGGCGTTTATACCTTGCAATTTTGCATAAGCCTTCACGTTCCGAGACACGTGTACTTGGCACAACAAGTGTGGTACATGAGGAAATATCTTCTTCTTCGCCTTCAGCGCTCCAAGCTCTCTATCCGACATGATACATCTGGGTTTTTTTATCGCTGAATAAGAACCTCAATCTCTCCAGTGCCCATGTGTAGTATTCGGACTTCTCCTTTCTCATAAAAACCAGAGCAATACAATATGTCAAGTTTGTGGATGTGAACCCTACAAACTCCAACAAAGGCCATCCGTACCTACAAAAAATGGGGACAACAGACATGTTCATTAAATAAATGATTACTTAACCAATTCAAACGCATGTACATATAAGTAAATTTATAACATACCTATTGGTCTTGTACGTGGAATCCATGATAATGACATTCGGAAACATCCGCAACAAATGTCGTGAGTCCGGATGACTAATAAATAATGCCCTCAATGCCAACTCCCCATCTTTTCGCGGCTTGCTCATTGTGTCGGTGAAGTATCCCCTCTCCTTCAACCACGAGAGTGAATATTGCGTCACATTCAATCGCCCCATTAACTTTCTCCTTTGAGCCGCTTTGAAATTGTAAATTTGTCTTCTTGACAACAATGATCCGGGGTTCCGATTGATAAGCTTGGTATAGATCGCCTTTGGCTTTTGACCTGACGCGCTATCCTGAATTATAACTTCTTGCTCCTGTGCACCAAGACGATAGGCACCTCTAACCCCTTTCAAATCCGGAGGAAGCTCATGGTTATGGAACCCTTTAATCACCGACAATGTCCACATATCAGGTGTGTATGAATTTCCTCTCCTCAACACCCCATGCAACTCGAATGGACGTACATTCTACCTTCTTCGTAAGATTATTAGGGTCATCCTCCTCCTCTTTCTCTGATTTCTCACTCTCTTGATCAGACTTCTTTCTCCCCGATCTATAGTTTCCCGACCGTGTACATTGCAGAATTATCTTATTGGGCTTTGACGACCTCGTTGTTATGAACATCGATAGACCAAGCCCTTTCTTTCGGGCCCAATCTCTCAATTCGTTCATTGTATTAAAATTCACATCAGTCGTAAAGTGCAAAGAGAAATCAACCTTTGTGTGATCAAAATGTTCACTAGACGGATAAACCTATGAACAAATAAATACGGGAACATATAAATTAAGATATTGTGAAATTTAAACCATAGAACGACATATAAATAGAGAATTTAATGTCCACAAACCGGTTCGATGCTGAGTTGAGAAACATTCCCAACGGAAGAATCTGATGACCCAGACGAATATGACGATCCGCTGTAGGATGACGTCTCCGCACTATCGCTACTTGATGTCGAAATTTCAATGAAAAATCGAATTCAATATCACCTCTCGATATGTGTGAATTTTCGCTTCTCTCGATATGTGTCAGTTTTCGTACGTCGAACAACATTAAATACGCGGCGCAGAGCACGGCTGCTCTTGTGCGGATCCGGGATCCGCACAAGGTGCGAACCCTAGCCTTGTGCGGATCCGGGATCCGCACAAGAGGCGCACGCCCATGCGTGGGCCCACCATGTGCGGAATTGGGTGGCCAACTTGTGCGGATCCTAGATCCGCACAAGTGGGCCGGTTTTTTCCCGAACCGCACAAGGTTCGCGTTAAACCGGGTTTAACTTGTGCGGATCCGCGATCCGCACAAATCGGTGTGCGAACAGTAAAAAACGGTGTGCACAAATCTTGCCCGTAAAAGAAACACCATAAACTGGTAAATGATTCATAAAGCAAACCCATCGTATCGTTCTCCTGCACGATTGGTATCTAAGAATTAATTTTGTGTTGGTCATTGTAATCTACTATAATCTACTATATAATGCACTCTAAAGCAGAACTTATATCATTGTTAAAATTTGTGTCACATCATCATCTCTCAATAAAATAATGATTTATTGCTTCAATTGTATCCTTTAAAAATTATTTTTACATCCACTTGATATCTTATCCAACTCTTGATATCTTTTATATCTTACTTAACTTTGATATCTTAAGAAACAATTATTTTTATTTAAATTACTAACATGTTTTTCATTTTATGAAGTTTCTAGATAATTAATACAAATAATGATGTCACAATTCTAAAATATAATTTAAAAAAATTAAATACATATATAGGCCAATAGGTTCGGATTTGGGTTTGTCGGGTTTGGGTTGTACATTTACGACTAAAACACAAGGTCGAGGCAAAGTTTGATTTCGGATCTATTAAACCGGATTTATATCCACATTACCCTTACATGGTAGGGAATTTGTACTAGTTTTATTTAATATTAATATGTTAATCTAAAGCGTAGATATGATATAATAAGAAGCCTAATAGGATTAAACAATTATATTGTTAAAATTTTGTCGAGTTCTTGTACTTCAAAAATAGAAACAATAATGAAAAGAAGTGAGAATGTTATAAATGCATGCCACTAGCTGCATGCAATACATATAGTGGAGATATTAATTAGCAAGTGTTGCTGCATACATTGCCAAAAATCACCACCGTGATTGGTTCCTACTCACTACGGTATATTTTAGTGTCCACTTTGGTGACACATGTATAATATTTAAAACAAAAGACGTAACCTATTGTAAAACGTATCATTGATAAAGTGTCTTGATTGTTTGGTGCCAATCTTAACTTCTATTGTGATATTACAATTTTTAATCTGATTCTCGTGCACTAGTGGAGTGTCATTTGATTTGTATATATTAGACAAAGGAATACGGTTAGGAATATATGGAGCCAACAAGAACATATAGTTATATGACTAAAGTTTTATTAAGGTTATAATTACACACTGATAGAAATCAATAGATTCGTATACCAACACGAATGTAAAAATTTCAGATTAGATTCCTTAATTGTGGTAAGGCAATGGACACCGATGTAGCCTTTTGCAGCATTCTAGAATGGATTGGTTTTACAATGATAGGATGCCTAAGAGTGAAAATGTTCTTATAAAAATTATGATATATTTAATAAATTGCCTAAGTAGAGACTTTATGCAAACTAGCTTAACCTGTCGTGCCATGCATGACTATTTCACTTAAAAATATTAAAATAAATTATATATTTTATAATTAAATATTTTTATTGAAAATATTACATAAGGTTTATTATATGAACATGTTTTTTTTATCTTTTAAAAAGAGTGATATCGTTTTTGAAGTTCATATAACTCAAAAAAGGATATATAAGATATAATTTTTCCACTCATTTCCATACTTTTTATAGAACATGATTATAAGAATAAAAATTGATATTTTACTTACACTTTTTATCATATTAATAACGATGATCATAAGTGTAAATATAATTAAAAAAATCATCAACTGATAAATTGATAAAGTTTATAAAAATTTAATATATTAAAGAAATAAGTTGAATCCAATATTCATAGATTTTTCTTAATTTGTTTGTGAAAGATTTTTCCCTATAATGCTTTAGAATTAATAATTGACAAAAGTTTTTTCTTATAAGTAGATAAGAAGAAATTCAATAGGAAAACCCTATAATGTGAATAATAAAAATTAGTTTTTCTATATATGAGGTAGAATCAAAATTAATTTGGTGGTTAAAAAACGACCACTTGTATGTTTGTATTAGGAAAATAAGGGGCGTTTGTATAATTTGAGAAAATTTGTGGGATTATTTTGTAAATACGTAAAAATTTTGAAAAAGATGTACGTTATCAAGATATAAATCGAAATTATTATTTGGCTAAAAAATCAAATTTGTTATCAAGGTAGAAAAAAATAAAATACAATGGGTAAAAAAATACAATAGATCATGTAAATATATAAATAATTATCTTACGCTTAAAAATGCTAAATTTAATCAAGTAAATCAAATAACAAAGTAACAAAATTAGTCTTTCTTTTACAAAACAATTTAAAATTTTATCTTAAAAATTCTAAATTTAATTATGTGAATCAAATATAATTAGTTCATAGTAGTTATATTTCGAAAATTCAAGATATATATTAAAATCATGTTTTTCAATTAAGTGATATACTAAAAAGATAGAATATCTTACCAAAATTCGAAATTTTGAATTTTATATCTTTTACATAAATAGATAATATAATTTTATCAATTTAATTGAAATACCACAAATAAAAACTATTTTATTATTAAAAATACGGTGGGTCCAAAATCAACTTTAGAAAGGATAAGTGATATATTAAAA
Source organism: Polygonum aviculare (assembly GCA_934048045.1). NCBI lineage: Eukaryota > Viridiplantae > Streptophyta > Magnoliopsida > Caryophyllales > Polygonaceae > Polygonum > Polygonum aviculare. The sequence goes on along the minus strand of OW204023.1, from coordinate 10,341,066 downwards.
AGATAGAATATCTTACCAAAATTCGAAAATTTGATCATATCTTTTACATAAATAGACAATAAGAGATATAATTAGATTAAATGAAATAACATAAATAAAAGCTATTTTTATAAAATATGCAGTGGGGCTATAATCAACGTATAATAAAAAATAATTAGTGTGAATATTACTTCTTATATTATTAACATAAATTGTTAATAATCGCATGTAGTTGGTCAAATTTAAATGGTGCGTTTATATGCATCTATCTGCGCATCAGATATTAATATGAGAACAAAGTATGTTAGTGTGAGAACAAAATCGTACATATAATTCTTCAAACGGACGTGTAGGTCAACTATTAAAATGCTAATTGTTACGTAGATCTTATGTATATTGCATGAGCTATCGTCACACTTGAATTGTTTAAATGTTCATGGAACTCAAGTGATGTTTCTACAAATTTATTTTTGTCCAAATTGATTCTTATTAATAGATTCTAGGAGGAATTCTAAAGGCCGACTCTTAACTTTGTAAATTTATTTATAGACAAATTTAAATTCATGGTAAAACTATTTCAAACTCAAAGGATAGATAGATTTATTTAGATAAATTCCTGGTAATTTAAAGTTAATTAATATGTATTTTTTATAGAAAGAAATTTTAAATAATGATAATGTTGTTTCAAATATAGAAATTAGATGAGTATGAAAAAAGATAAAATTAAAGATTAGATAATTAAGGAAATCTTAAAGATAAATAGAATGTCTTCAAAGATAGATATTAGATGGGTAAGAAAAAAGTTAAAATTAAAGATCAGATAATTAAGAAAAATAAAACATATAAAATTGTTAATAAAGTGGGGCCAGAATCAACGTGGTGACTCGAAAACGGTCGGCTTTTATAATATATATTGATTACATGTGTCACACTATAATGTAAAAATGTATACTTTATAGTCATCATAGTGAGAATATAAAACACTTGTTTGTACAATGTTTAATATAGACTTAAAACATATGTAGACACCTGAACTTGTCCATTTTAGTCAGTTAGACACCTCACCTTTAAAACGTAAACATTGAACATTCAAACTTTCTAAAAGCTACCTAATGAACACCTGTTGGTTGATGCGGCACTGTGCGTGTAATAGACGCGCCGGAGGGCGAGTGGTGAAGTTGACGTGGCATTGACATGGAAAAAAATATATATATTATTAAAAATATTTATTTTTAACCCGAAAATTCTTTTTTCTATTTTTCTATTTTTATTTTATTTTATTTTTTCTTAAGCAAGCCCCACCCGACCCAACACGGAAATATCTGGGTTTCAACCCGAAAATTCAAACCCGACCGGTTGACCCGAATCTGAACGGGTTGAATTTTATTAAATAATAAACTTAGTAATAAAATAATAATATTTTATTACTAAATAATAGAAATAGTAATAAAATAATAATATTTATTATTAAATAATAAAATTTATTATTAAATTAAATAAAAAATAATAGAATTTTTGTATTATATAATAAATAAAATAATAGAATTTTTGTATTACATAATAAATAAAATAATAAAATTTTATTAATTAAATAAAATATTATTTTGGAAATTTATTTAAATAAAACTTATTAGCTAAATATTATTTAAATAAAATATTATTTTATTATTAATAATATGACGTGGCGCCATGTGTAAATGATGTGGCGCCATGTGCAAGTGACGTGGCGCGCGTGTAGTGCACAACATCACAGTGTTAGCCAACAGGTGTTCAATAGGTAGTTTTTAGAAAGTTCGGGTGTTCAATGTTTACGTTTTAAAGGTGAGGTGTGTAACTGACTAAAATGGACAAGTTAAGGTGTCTAAATATGTTTTAAGCCGTTTAATATAGAATTACACGACACACAATGAGATACGTAGTATTAACTAATTCCTAGTTTTATATAATAAAAAAAACTAATTCCTAGTTAGGAAACTGACAATAATTCTGAATGGGAATAACAACATTTCTATTTTTGAAAATTTGTAGATAATATTTTGTGTAAAGGCTAGTTTAACCTATCGTACCATGTACGACTATGTCTTAAATATTAAAACTAGTTTAAATCCCGTACCATGAGTAATGTGATTATAAATCCGATTTAATATAAATGTGGCTTCCCCTTCAATGGTTGTTTGAAAAGATAAGAATTTTAAATTTAGTATGTAGGAAATTATGAAATATAGATATAGTCTAAATATTTGTTTTAAAAAAATCCGATTTTTATTTCAAAATTCCGAAAAAATAATCTCATAATTGTATTTTCCGATTTTATCTTAATCTTTATAATTTTGAAATAAAATTTTGGATAAAAAAAAATAATTAGACTATATATATATACCTGAATTTCCTACCTACTAAATTTAAACTTCCTATTGTGATTAGTGTTTTTTTTATCAATGATGGTAAATCAACTGATAATATAAATAAGTTGTTTTTGTTCAAAAATTACTTTATGATAAATATCACATTTTATTAAATAATAATATTTATTAAAAGATTACAAACTCGATTATGAGATAAGAAATTGATTAGTGTTCAAAAATCATATATATATTTATCCGTACGTGAGATAATAATATCTTTTGAAGCAATTTACCCATATGTGAGATAAGTTGGATTTGTGGTAAGGGGATTTGTTCAAAAGTCATATATATTTATTTTTTTTATTATGATTAGTGTTTTTTATATATGTAAGGGCGTGATTGATTATTTTAATAAATATATAACACGTGGCGTAATTTTCTGTGAAGACTTTGTTTCCGCTTTATACTATAGACAATATAGATTATTTTGAATACATTATATTATTGATTTTATGCACATTTAATTCCACCTACTAATAAAACACATACTACATTTATTTGAAATGACTTGTTTTTGACATATAAATTTTGATCATAATATATTTCTTATTTATAAATATATCCTAATATCAATAATTAATTTGTCTTATAAGTCAACCTAAAATATAAAATATAACAAATATTAGAGTTTGATTCCGCTAAAAACTTTTCTCATGCTATAAACTGAAAACGTGAACAAAATACATATATGTGTGAACACCTGGATGAAATATGTGAACATAATCAATTTTTATTATAGATTGTATTAATACATATAATAACACACTTTGTCAATATCATGTGCTATGGACAAGATTATTATACATAATAACACAAAATCACAATTGTTTTTTCGAATTCAAGTATTTGTGTTTTGGTTTCACGTATCTATATCTCATGTTCACGTACTTCTATTTCATGTTCACGGTTTATAATTTTTAGGTTAAAAAAAAGATTCCATTTGATACAAATCCTAAATAGAATACCGATATCCAGTAGATCATATTTTCCTATCAAACTTTACATAAATAAATATATTACTGATATCCTAGTAGGTCATATTTTCTAAATACTTAAATCATGTGCTAATATTTGTAGTTTTTTAGGATAAATTAATCTAAATATTTTCTTAACTAGTACGATTGATAAATTGTATAGATTGACATTATTTAGATAGTTTATAAACATAGGATATTATTTTGATAGATTATGAATATATATACTATTTTGATATATTAATATATGGTTTTTAGATAAAGATTTTTTTTGGATAAGCCTATATTGTATAGATAGATATTATTTGGATAGTTTATAAATATAGGATATTATTTTGATAGATTATGGATATAGATATTATTTTGATATATTTATATATGGTAATTCGATAAAAGTATATGAAAATTTATTTAATTTTAAAAATAATAAGGATATATAATTGTTAAAGTATCATTGATATAAAAGTTAAGATATCATTGATTTAATTATAACTAATTTAATATGAGGCGAGACCAAAATTAACGTGAAAGCTCAAAAGATCTCGACTTTAATATATACTATAGATAATTTTAGTTAGAGTGTATTTATTGGTTGATCCATTTTTTTGACCATCATATTTTAAAATTATAATTATTTTACTCTCTTTCCTTCAAAATAATTTTTTTCTTTCCTCTCTCGAGTGACATGTGTCACAATGACAATGAAAGACCAAACATCCATTTTGGCCTTCATCATGACCGGCCATATCTCACTCGTGTTTCATTTCTCTATATTTATTAATTTTTTATTCTTTTTTTTTCATGACCAAAAATTTGTCTACCAATGGCTATGCTCTAGTTCAACATCATTTAGTGGTGTATCTAGCACTGGCATCATCATCATAAAATAATATTTTAAAATGATTTCACTTATGGTAAGAGAAATCTTAATGGGTTTGCTACATTCAGGTAAATAACTAGAATCTATCTAAGGGTCTCGAATCTGGATGATCTAGATAAAGTTACGACAATAAAGAACGTGGGACAACCGAAGAATCATAAGTGGATTAAGCCAAAAGAAGAGTTTGCCAAAATTAATTTTGATGGTTCCAATTGAATAAATGTTATATGTACTGTGGGCTACATTAATATTTGAAATTTTCATAATAAGCCCCTTAAAATTAATAATAAAAAGGAAAACATTAGAATTTATTGCAAATTGAAGCCAATGATATCTATCTATCTATTACTATATACTAAAGCGGAAGCAAATTCTGCCTCCATATTGCGCCACATCACCCCTTTGTATTAATATATATCTTTTTGGTCGAAGTCTATCAAACTATTTATACTTATCTATATATCAATCATCAACTAACTATCAACTACTATATATTACGTACAACAATGATAATTTCTATCATTTTAAAGATATTTATTAAGATCAAAATAGTCAAACATATTTTATACATATCTTTATAAAATTTATATTTCAATCATATTTAAATAATTATTACATTGATATGTGATCTCAATATGATGACTTATTATTTTGTTTATCAGTTATAACATACTCATTCACGTACCATTCTACCCATATTCAAGGAAATATATACGTGTGATATTATAATTTATAATTGTAAGCTCATGTAGCATGTCTATATGCAAACAAAAAATTATGATACGTACATAATAAATCTATATGCAAATCAAACATTATTATGGTTTATTTAAATATTCACCCTGATTTTTTTTTTACTACTTATAATGTCTTCTCAAATTATTTTTCAATACAAGAAAATCAAACATTAATGTATGTAAGAAAAATAAATCATACCGTGAAATTAGATAATGATGTTTGCACTTAAAATACTAAAGTTAGATACAAAAAACAATAATATCTACTAATATAAATTCTAAAAGGTCTATTTATAAAAGAATATTGAATAAATCTATAAGTAAACAAATTACATGATATCTTTAGTTCTTTACCTTATTATACTTATAACATGATAATATATCTATATTATTTCATTAGAAAAAGTATGTCAATCTTTTAACTTTGTTAGATAAAATATGATATTTATGAATTGAAATCACATAAAATACATTTAATTTTAAAAAATCATTCCCGTACAAGGTACGGGTTTTAAACTAGTATAAATCTAAAGACAATATTTATTGAAGGTGATAACATATGAATGATAAATGTCCTTCAAGTAAGCAAAAGTTGTCCGTGACAAATTGAGATGATTAGAACATATACTCTAGTTTTACTACAAGCATTCAAGGCGGTTGAATTTAGATGCATGTATGTCTTGAATGTATAATGTCATGGGTGATTGCATTGTTAAAGTGTGACATTTGCTTGCTTATGATCAACTAGTGATTCATCAAGAATTATGTGTTCACATCCAACATATGGTCTAGGCTAAAGCTCTACTATTTTCGCTTAATTTTTTCCCCATAAAAAAAGAAGTCTATTTATATGAATAGAGAAGTTCGTAAGAAATAAGATGTCTGTTTTGGATGAACAAAACTTGAAACAAAATGAGATGAATATGAACACAAGAAAACTCATCTCAATTGCTCATGAATTCGAACAAGGTCGATAAGATCATAAACAAACTCTATCATATATGTTCATGAACAAGCTTAGATATATAAAATTTATTATATATTTTTAGTAAAGTATTTGATATCTCTCTACTAATCAATCAATATATATTATAAAAGCCGACCGTTTTCGAGCCACCACGTTGATTCTGACCCCACTTTATTAATTGATTTTAATGTTTTTCCTTATTCAACTCAACGGATAATAAAAATTTTATATCTTTTATTTTCCTTAATTATTAATCTTTATTATTTGTAAAGCCTTATAACTATCTTTCTGACTTAATATCTATCTCTTTTTTTTGTATTAAAGATTTGGACGCAAAAAAAAAAGTCCAGTTGTTTTTGCCCATATTTATCCGGTATCACAACTGGTTTCATAATATCCATCTTTTTATGTTTTCATATTTTATGATCCATATTTATCCGGTTTATTTTTTGGTAGTTATAATTTTCCAATTCTGTAATGTTTTTGGTCGGCATTAATACAAACTAGCTTAACCTGTCGTGCCATGCACGACTATTTCACTTAAAAGTATTAAAATAAAATTATATATTTTATAATTAAATACTTATATGGAAAATGTTATATAAGTTTTATTATATGGACATGTTTTTTATCTTTTAAAAAGAATGACATTGTTTTTGAAGTTCATATAACTCAAAATATATATATATATAAAACAGATTTTTTTCACTCATGTATATATTTTTATAAAACCAAATTATAAGAATATAAATGGATATTTTACTTACAATTTTTATCATAGATTAATAACGACTATCATAAATGTAAATATAAGTAAAAAATTTCATCCACTCTTAAATTGATAAAGTTTATAAAAAGTTAATAGAAAATGTCAAAAACCACAAATTTACGTCTATTAAAGAAATAAGTTGAATCCAATATTCATAGATTTTTCTTAATTTGTTTGTGAAAGATTTTTCCCTTTTAATGCTTTAAGAATTAATAATTGACTAAAACCTTTTCATATAAGTAGATAAGAAGAAAGACAATAGGAAAACCCTATATAATGTGAATAATAAAAATTAGCTTTTTTTTATATATGAGGTAGGGTCAAAATTAATGTGGTGGTTAAAAAACGACCACTTGTATTTTTGTATTAGGAAAATAAAGGGCGTCTGTATAACTTGAGATAAATTGTCGGATTATTTTTTAAATAAGTAAAAATATGAAAAAGATGTACGTTATCAAGATATAAATCAAATTTATTATTTGTCTAAAAAAGCAAATTTGTTATCAAGATTGAAAAAAAATCAAATATAGTGGATCATGTAAATATAGAAAATAATTAGTTTAAGGTTAAAAATTATAAGTTTATTCAAGTAAATCAAATAATAAAGTAACAAAATTAGTATTTCTATTAAAAAAAATAATTTAAAATTTATCTTAAAAATTCTAAATTTAATCAAGTAAATCAAATATAATTAATTCATAGTAATTATATTTCAAAAACTCAAGATATATATTAGAATCATGTTTTTCAATTAATTGATATATTAAAAAAGATAAAATATCTTACCAAAATTCAAAATTTTTAATATATCTTGTACATAAATAGATAAAGTAATTTTATCAAATTAATTGAGATACCGCAAATAAAAACCATTTTTTAATCAAAAATACGGTGGGTTCAAAATTAACTTTATAAAAGATAAGTGTTATATTACAAAAATAGAATAGCTTACTAAAATTTGAAAATTTGATCATATCTTTTACATAAATTGATAATAAGAAATATAATTAGATTAATTGAAATAACATAAATAAAAGCTATTTTTATCAAATATGCAGTGGGGCCAGAATCAACGTGATGACTCGAAAACAATCGACTTTATAATATATATTGAATATGGATAGATAATATTAATATGCAATTTTTGGTGGAACATTTACGTAGCATATATTATAGGTTATACAAAGATATTATTAGGATAGATCAAAGGGGTTGAAACACAACGTTCAAACAACATTGATAATTTTTGGTAGCTATTTACAAAGATTAAGCCATTAAGTTATTAAATCAAAGGGGTTAAGCTATTAAGCTATTTACGTAGCTATTTTTGGTGGATAGATATTATGGACAGATAATTTTGGTTATTTTGGTTAAATATATGTATGGATAGATATTGTTGATAAGGTAGTTAATTAAAAGATTGAAAATTTATGTAGCACAATTATGGTAGTTAATTAAAAGACTTTAAAAATTATATTGGTTAAATATATGGTGGGGCCAGAATCAACGTGGTGGCTCGAAAACGGTAAGCTTTTATAGTATATATTGATTTGAAGCAAATGAACTACGTGATTAAAAAATTATCATATGAACTATTTTAAAAACAAAACTCTTTTTCATATTTATGAACTATTTATAACAGCAAAACTCTTTTTCATACATATGAACTATTTTTTGCCCACATATTTTCATGAGCGTGTATTCGTGATTATGTAATTTCTTTCCGAGATCTTTTTATCCAAATATGAACATGATTGGGTTCCACCGAGATCTTCCATCATTTTCAAACCTTCATGTTAACTTTGGTCCCACTTAATATTGAATAAATTATAAATTATTTATTTTTGAATAATTATAAATCCTTATTAATTTAATAATTAAAAAATTCTCATATGTCTTGATCTAATTACCATATATCAATATATCAAAATAATATCTATATCCATAATGTGTCAAAATAATATCCTATATTTATAAACTATCCAAATAATATCTATCGATACAATCTATCAATATCATATTAGTTAAATGAGCAAAAAACAAATATCATACTAATTAAGAAAATATTTAGATTTACCCTAAAAGAATCTATCAAAATAATATCTATATTTACAATCTATGAATATCATACTAATAAAGAAAATATTTAGATTTACTCTAAAAGAAACTATAAAACATGAATGGATTTATCTACATGATAGATATTAATTTATATATTTTTCTATCACAATTATGATTTAGGTTATACAGTAAAGTTATATATTTAGAAAATATGATTTGTTAAAACATCAATATTATATTTATTTGTTTAAAGTTTGATAAGAAAATATGTTCTATTAGACATCGGTATTATACTTATCAAATTTTATATTTTAGATTGGTTTATAAGACAAATCAAGTATTGATATTAGGAGAAATTCATATATAAGAAAATATTTATGATCAAAATTTATATGGTAAAATGTTAATTCGAATTAAATATAATATTACTTTCATGGTGTGTTTTATTAATAAGTGAAAATAAATGTTTATAAATTTAATAATACAATGTATACAAAATAAGTTTTATATTTAAGACATAGTCGTACGTGGTACGACGGGCTAATCTAGTATTATATACAATATACACATATTTTATTTGTTTTTTAATCTTAAAACCAAAAACTGTAAATGAAAGACTAGTTTAGCGGCTCGTTTTTGGTTTAGGGTTTTTGAAATTTGCTCCTAAACTAGTTTGTTCGACTTGTTTGTTTATTTAGACATGTTAGTTTGTTTAATTTACTCACGAACAAACTAGCTTAGAAGCTCGCATATGCTCAATTAGCATTTAAATAAACTGAGCCCGAGTAAAATTATTAAGACGAATAGAGCACAACTTAAAGCTAAGTTCGATTACAACCATATTGAGTTATATTTACAGAACTCAATCGACTGAATTCCATAGGAATAGAACTCCTTATAGGAATGCAGCACATTAACTAAAGTGTAATTGTTCGTTTGACCAAAACATTAGTTGGAAGATAGTAAGATACGGATAATAAGAAAGAGTACAAATTTGAAGGCATAACAACATGGACAGAGAAAGCAGCATGTAAGGAGAGAAAACGATGGATCGAGATTTCAAAGGAATAAGCACCCAAACAAATACCAACATTATTGTCAAGCCTAGACTCAGTAGCCAGCCAGCCAAGTGTACGGGACCCCTGGCGTGTTCCATGTCAGTGCCACGTGGATCCATCTTGTCCGTCCATCGCCACTCGGGCTAGCTGACCACGTTTGACCAACTCCGTTCAGGCGAGGGCCTTGTCTGGTTTAAGTTTTGTCCATTTCTAGGATCACAGCTCAACGATTAATAGGATAGTTAAAGAAAACACTGCAATTGTGGGGAAGAAGAAGAAGGCAAGTGACTACAAGTGAGGTGTTTTTGGGTGGGGCCCGTTTTATTTGGGGATCTTTGACAAAGACGTCTCCTTTGTATCGTTCTTCCTCTCTCACAAATAATAGTAATAAATCTCACTGCCATCTTCTGCAACTCCCCACAGTTTTCCTCTGTTTTGATTTGTCTCTGCAACGGACTAATTCTTCCTTTCTTTTGAGGCTCACACCACCACCATCACCGAGAGAGCAGTATTCCCTTTGCTCTGTGAAACATTATTTTAACCAAAAGACTGTTGCTTTGTTTGCTTTTGCTCTTGGGTTGATGCCAATTTGACAGGGAAAAGAGGAAGCTCGATATCCCACAAACAATCCTTTATTCTGCTCTGAGCTTTAGAATAATATCATTAAATGAAAAAAGTGCTTCCTCAAACTGGATCATATTCTTCTGCCGTTGTTATAGATATAATGCCATTTCAAACGAGTCTTTCCGGAGACAGCAACTAGCCATCAAACTGGCTAGTACTAGTTCCCCATCTCGGTTTCTTTTCTTTTGTTGTTGGGTTTGATTTGAGCTTTTTCACCAACCCTTGCTACCAGACAACTGCTTAAATCTCAAACCTTCTGGGTCATCATCCCCCTCCTTCCTAAATGGGTCTTGTTTGGTTTTGCTGATTTCTTATTCTTTTGCAACTCTGGTTGTCATGTTTTCCCATCTGGGTTGTTAGCTCTTATTTTTTGTCTTGCCCCCCTTTTTGTTACATAGATTAGAAAGTGAAAAACATGGAGGAGATAGAACTGGCTAACAAAGTGGCTGTTGAGAGTGGCCATGGAATGCTCAGCCTTCTGGGTCAGCAGAAACAGCAACCTCAAGATCAAGTTCTGTGTAGGAATCTGATTTCACAAACTCATGACTCTCTTCTCAAGTTCAAGAGGGTGGTTTCTCTTCTGGGTAATAGGTTTTCTGTTGCTAGAGCTAGAAGATTCAACAACTTAAGCTTGCCCAATTTGCCAGAGAATCTTTTCACAGAAACCACTCATTCTGAAGCTGGCCCTTCAGCAAACAAGCCCCTCCAATTACTACTCCCTTCCCCTTTGCCTCCAAAACCCAGTTCAGAAACTGACCCAAAATCCAAAACCACACTCCAGCTTACACCGACGATGTTTGATGATAATTCGGGGATTGACACCAGCTTGTCGGTTAAGCCTCCTTCAGTGCAAGTCTCCCAGCAAAATCAGCTGCAAACTCTACAGTTTTCCAGGATAAATGAGCTGCAAAGGATGCATTTTCATAATCAACAGCAGCAACAGATGAAATATCAAGCTGAGATGTATTCTAGGAGCAACAGTAGTAGCTTAAACCTGAAGTTTGATTGGCCAAGTAGTTGCACTCAGACTATGTCTTCAAACAGGTCGTCCTTTATTTCATCTCTGAGCATGGATGGAAGCGTAGGCAATCTTGGTGGGAATTCTTTCCAGGTGATTGGCCTTCCTAAACCGTCTGATCGGAACCCCGAGCAAGTGATTAGGCGGCGATGCACCTTCAAGGGTGAAGATGGGCGTTTGAAGTGTGTTACTACTGGGAAATGTCATTGTTCAAAGAGAAGGTTAAAATAGAATGCTTTCTTAGTTCATCTTTTTATCTTTTTGGTGGATCTGTTATTGCTCCTGAATAACAATCAGTGGGTTTTTGCTGTGTATTCACAGGAAACTAAGGGTCAAAAGATCTATCAAAGTGCCTGCTATCAGTAACAAGATTGCAGATATTCCTCCTGATGAATTTTCATGGAGGAAGTATGGGCAGAAACCGATTAAGGGCTCTCCTTATCCTAGGTGATTGCAAATTTCAACCCTACTGTCCTTTCTGTTTCATGTTTTCTATACTGCATTTACTGTCTTGTTAGAACAGCTGCTCACATGTTAAGCTTCTATGCCATATATGAAGTCATCTATAGCCTTGCATGTCACAATCTTTTTCAGAATGGATTAACTTGATCTTAAGATTCCTTCTTGCCTAAAATTTGATGAGTATGTTTTGTGGGTGTAGAGGATACTACAAGTGCAGCAGCATGAGAGGTTGCCCAGCAAGGAAACATGTAGAGAGGTGCACAGAAGAGCCGTCAATGTTAATCGTCACCTACGAGGGCGACCACAGCCATGGTAGGTTTATACCATCATCTCAGACATGAAACTTCAAACAAATCCATAGCTAGGCAATCCATTGCTTGGCTTTCTTGTAGATAGTATCATGACTTTCTTAACCATGCCAGAGCAGTTTGATTAGGTTCTCGAAGTTTTAGTGTTTGATGGGTAATCATAGTGCACAAGGATTACATTACTAGCCGAAACTGGCGACTGTATCTCCCCTTGAGAAAGCTTAGCAACTCTCTCCTTTTGTCCTTGACCAATTGTTCAGATTGGGTCACTAGTGTTTGAACAACCCTGGCATGTTTCTATACGTCAATATAATATGTAAGACAGGCTGGGAGATTCACAAGCTGATTTGCTGGTTATAGTGCCACTGCCTATAGAACTAAAATTGCAAACTTGAGTGTACTTCTCTTAAAAATGAAACTAGCAAGATCAGAGTTCTTGGCGTTTGTACTTTGTACGCAATATGGAAGGTGAGCATTATTCTAGATTTTATTAACACAACATCCAAGTTTACGAAACTAATCTAATACATTAGACCCGGATTTGCGGACCCATATAGATTTGTCAAGAAAATCATGCAAAATTATCAATACAAAATCCTCCATACAACGTATTAACTCTGTTAGAAAAATGGTGATATACAGAAGACAGGTCGATTTACAGAAATTCAGGAGACCATGTACTCATTGAGAACAACAACAAATTTCAGATTTACAGAAGAAAGGTCGATTTAACTACGAAAACAAAGACCGTGTATCAATCGAGTTCAGAGACCGTGTATCAATCGAAAGAACCAAAAACAAAGTTGAAACCTTCACTCTGATCTAAAGAGGATATAGAAAACAAGAGCTACACACAAAATTTTCGACTCAACCAGTAACCGATACTATGGAAACAAATCTACACAGAAATATACCAAAATTTCTATCTGGACATTGTGAAAATTCCAGATCAAACAGAGCAAGAAATGAACAGATTTAGCTTAGGGCTCCAATGCGGAATACTAGCACAACAAGAATCTTCCAATCACGATTTGTGATTCAAATCAAGATCGCCAAAAAAAAAGAAATCCACAGCAGGAACACGGATCAGAACTCGGATCCGGCTCTAACCTTACCGGATCGACGCTGTCCCTTTCTTGGCGACTTCCATTTACGACGAACAGAGTCTTGGTACTTGGGAGGCAGAGCAGTTTTCGCTGCTCTTCTCCTCTTCGTACGCCTCCTCCCCTCCAAACTCTCGTCGATTTCGCCGTCTTCATCCGAGATCACCGCGCCATCTACCAGATTCTTCCGACCCCCAGTCTTGATGAATTCGCCGATAATCAGATTGCTGAAGGTGATCGGCCGCTTTCTCCGCCTGATGACTCTCCTCTGAATGTAGGGAACGCCGACGACGGATCCGGCGACGACGTAGTAGACGGCCTTGACGAGGAGATCGAGGCCTTCGCATCGGGCGGGGGAGTTGGAGAAGGCGAGAGGAGTCGAGTTGGAGGATGAGATGGCGGAATGGTTCGACGAGAAGCAAGATGAGAATGAGGAGGAGGAGGAGCACGATGAGGAGGAACAAGGAGGAGGCGATTCAGATCTTGAAACCTCCATTGGAGAAATGAGATCAATTGGGAGGTTTCAGAGGTGGATTTCGCTTCTGAGCTGAAGAAGACGAAGAATGTTGTAAGAAGAGAAAGAGAGTTGGTGTAGGAGGAAGGGAAATTGGATCCAATTTATCGGCTTTTTATTGGGCCGAGATATGGCAGCCCATTTGTGCAGCCGAGATACTTACTTGTGGAGTATTTGACAACTAAGCAATTTGTAGCTCGTGTACAATTCCTTACAAACTAGCCAAGCCATGGGTGAATTTGCGAGTGCATTTGTGCCAGATAGCGATTGCTTTGGCTTGAAGCTAGACATGATGACCGCGTATGATCGAACCAAATGACCTTAATTAGAAGCTGTGGTGATTCAATTTGGTTTTCATGCTGGTTAGGTTAAAAGAGTTAGGGTTGCTTGAAAATTGCCACTTTCTCACGAGAGTTATCCCTACTACAAACATTCATCAAGGCCAAACCGAAATTGAAAATTTTGAAATAATTAGACCGAAAACTAAACTGAATAGTATCAATTTCGGTTCGACACAAAATTTCAATTTGAACCGAACCATACCCAACCCTATGTCAAGAAAACGAATATACTAAATGTAAAGGTGGTAGTTTCAAGTGGGTAATAAGTAGACCTGTCAAAAGCTGACCCGACCCGTAAACCCGACCTGACCCGACCCGAAATTTCTAGGGTTTCAACCCGAAAATTTGAACCCGAAACCCAGTTTCAACCCTAACCCGATAAACCCGAAAATTTAGGGTTAGGGTCAGGGTCAAACCCGCTGGGTCAAGAAATTAATAAGGCGGTAAACTTATTTTAGAAGACACTCTATTATAATGAAATGACGGATTGACGGGTAATTGTGCACCCAAAGGTTTTAATTATATTACAATATATAAAATTTATTTTATAAAATTATGATAAATTTTATTATTAAAATATTTTAAAATAATATTTTGTTATTTTATTTTTTTATTTGAATAATATTTTATTTAAATTTTAGTCAAAAAATTGATACTCTTGACCCGTTGGGTTGACCCGACCCGACCCGAAACCCGAAACGACCCGACCCAGTTTGACCCGTAACCCGATTGACCCGAACCCGAACTCAACCCGAACCCGAAACGACCCGACCCGAACCCGCCCGACCCGACCCGATTGACAGGTCTAGTAATAAGTAATAAGTGAACCATGAAATATTTTCCATCCAACAAAAAGTGTTTTGGGTGATTTTCCGATTCTCTGTAGCTAATGTTTCTTATTTATTGTTAAAATCTTGCTACAAAATTGTCAAAACCTATGGATCTAGTAGCGTGAACTTTTAAGATGAAACTAGTATAGTTTTCTGTGCCTTGTGCGGATTTTATATTTTTTTATATATAATAACATCAAACAATTTTATACTGTATAACATGTATAATAAATAAATTGCCAATTAAATTATTTTTTCAATTATTTTTTATGTATTACTCACTTGATTGCAAGTTAATATAAAATAAATAGTAAATATTAGAAATTGATATTTATTTTTTTGGTCGAAATAATTGATATTTATATCAATACAATTTTTTGTAAATTGTATGTTTGGTAGTGCTAGTATTTTTTTTTTTGCTAATCTTAAACTTTATACATACATTTGTGTTACTTTACATTTTGTATTATATAAAGATAGCTAAGAAAAAAATTAAGCATACTAAGAAATAAATATTGCATACGAAAAATCAAGCATACTAAGAAAAAAGTTAAGCATACTAAGAAATAATTGATATTTATACTTTTATACAAATTCAACTAACATTGTTAAGATACTATTGAAGTCCGAAAATCTCGAACTAACTACGGGACAAAATTATTAAACTCTCGGGCCTTTCGGCGCGCTAGAAACCGGCTCATCTTGATTCGAGCTCTCCCACCCCCCGCGTATTATTTTATTCTCTTTTCGGAGGCTTATAAAACTTTTTAAAGTCTTTCCCGTAAAATAGTGCGAGCTCCTCGGAGACTCAAACACGTCGGAGCCCGTCCTTCGAGAACACGTCTCGGGACTCGGCTTTTTTCCAATCCTTTATTACGTATCACCACCACCCTATATATAACGGAGGGAGCTGCTTGCTTACCCTCCGCTACTCCGATGTGGGACAAATCCCAATTTCATTCTCAAGCAGCTAACCACTAGCCCATTTGCAACGCTGCAAATTGTTGCATGGTGACGTGGCATAGTTGCCTCCGTTACAACTTTATCCTCGTTACGCGTACGCTTATTCATTTTAGTTATTCGTGTACTTAGCGCGTTTAAAAGCGTGCTTAGCGCATTAAAAGTGTGCTTAGCGCCTTAATCTTTTATGTCGATATTATCATCTCGTGCACCAACGCGGTGACAATTCCGGGTATCAACAGATACTATAAACAATTGCATACGTTTGTTGAGAGTAATAAGCATACTAAGAAAAAAATAAAGATAGCATGAATTCATAAAGTTAATTTGTGTAGAAAAAAAAATTAAGTTCACAACAGATTTGGTTAACTAAAATAATATATAGATAAATTCACAAATATCTTCAATTATCCATAAAAATTTCTTTGGGAGAAACAATTCTATATCCAAAATATTCACAAAACATAATCAATTGAGCAAACTAGACTACCCAAAAAATTAATGAACTAACTAGACTATTCCCCCAATATAAAAACCCTACTTCTCTCCCTTTTCTCTCTCCTTCTCCTCATTTTTTCTCTTTCCTTCCTCTCTCCTCTATCCCCTCTCTCCTTCTCCCTCTCCATCTCTCCCTCCCTCTCCTCTCCATTTTCTTTCTTCTTCCTCTTCCAATTTCTCCGACCACCGCCACCGGCCGCCACCAACGCTGTCTCTGCCCGTCGCCAACGCCGTCTCCGCCCCCCGCCAACGCCGTCTCCGCCCGCCGCCAACGCCGTCAATTTCAGGTTCGTCGCCCTCTCCTTCTCTCCCTCTCTCCCGGATTTGGGCTCGTATGAGCCGAATCTAGCCGGATCCGGGCTCGTACGAGCCGGGTCTAGCCAGATCCGGGCTCGTACGATCCGGATCTAGCCGGATCCGGGCTCGTACGAGTGGGATCTAGCCGGACCCGGGCTTGTACGAGCCGGATCTAACCGGATCCGGGCTCGCACGAGCCGGATCCAACCGGTTGGGTTTTTGGGTTTTTGGATTTTGAGGTTATTTGAGTTTTTAGATGACAAGTTTGTTTTTCGGATTTAAGTGATGACAAGTTTTTTTGTGGGTTTTTGAGTTTTTGGGTTTTTTGGATGACAAGTTGATATTAGGGTTTTTGGTACGATTTTACGATTTAGGGTGATGACAAGTGGGTTTTTTTTGAGTTTTGAGCAATTTAAGTTTGTTCTACGAATCTAACTGATGACAAGTTTTGTTTTAATGTTCTGGGTGATGACAAGTTGTTTTCGGGTGGCTGGGTGATGACAAGTTTATTTACGAATCTGGGGGTGATCACAAGTTTGTTTAAAGATATTTAGGATGATTTTATGAGTCTGGGGTGATGACAAGTTCGTTTTGATGTGTTTTGGTAATTATAAGTTTATTTTACGAATCTAGGCGATGACAAGTTTGTTTTAAGGGTTTTGGGATGATTTTATGGTTCTAGGTGATGACAGAGTGTTTTTTATGGGTCTAGGTGATGACAAATTCGTTTTTATGGATTTTGGCGATGATAAGTCCGTTTTTAATGTGTTTTGGTGATGACAAGTTGTTTTACGGTTCTGGGGGTGATGACAGGTTTGTTTTACGTTTTTTTAGATGATTTTATGGGTTTGAGTATGTTTTTGGGTGATGACAAGTTTGTTTTACGAGTTGGGGTGATGATATGTTTTATTTTGCATTGTTAAATTTGTATATATATTACTTATAATTATGGCCTATTAGCTCAAATGGTAGAGCAATGTGCTTGATGCACAATAATGTGGGTTCAAATCCCACATAGGTCAATTTTTGAACTCGTCATCACCAGATGACAAGTTGAGGTCGTGAATGGTGAGTTTTATTTAAACTGGTCATCACTGATGACAAGTTTTTTGTACGTGGACTGATGACAAGTAGCTTGTCATTTGATGACACGTCACTTGTCATCACTAATCCCACGCCGGTCAACACCGGTCAACACTGGTCAATGTCGGTCAACTCTGGTCAACGTCGGTCAACGCTTGATGGTGATAAGGGGTGCTGACGTCATCAATGACATATGATGACGTCATCCTGTAAATTTGAAAAAAAGGTAGGGGCAAAATTGGAAAAAAGCCTATGGGACCTCATTTTTTTTCCTTGTAGCCTATTTACTCCATTTTTGCTTGCCCAAAGCCCATATACCCATTTTCGTCGTAATGTTATATGGAGATTCGCGGTTAACTTCTAATCAGATTATATTCACTCACTCTATTTTAAAAAGAAATAAAATATACTATATTGGATATGATCAATTTTCCAAATTTAAATGATCATGAATAATGATGTTAATGTTGTTTGAAATCTAAAATGAATTTGTAACAGAGGGAAAAGGGTAACTAGCCTATGGGGCAAAATTGATGGGGCGGAAGGCCCATCACAAAAAAAAATGTGGTAACTAAGCGATTTTCCATATTTGTCCCTGGAAAAAAAAAAATTACGGCCTGCCACCGCGTCCAACCCCATGAACAAAATTACACGCGTGCCACTGCGTCCCACTGACCATCCCTGTCACCTGTCACCGTTTATCCTGTCACCGTTCATCATGTCACCGTTTCTCCTGTCATCTTGTCACCGTTCATCCTGCAATTGTTCATCCCAAATTTTTCTCTATTATCAACCCTGTCATCGCTTATTTTTTTGTCCTCTTATAATCGCTTAAATTGTGGTTAAATATTGTCATTCTTCATGTATTATCACCTATTTTAATATCACCAATATGTCATTAGCCTTGTCATCGGTTAAATTGTCGTCAAATCTTGTCATTTGTCACCACATACACAAAACTTATCACCGTGTACAAAACTCTTTGTCAAAAATTATTATTGAGCCTATGCGGGATTTGAACCCACATTACCGTGCATTAAGCACGATGCTCTACCATTTGAGCTAATAGGGCATAGTTAAACTTAATATATTAATCACAATCAGTAAACAAAAAACCTGTCACCGCCAAAACCCATAAGGAAAAAACCTGTCACCACCAAAGCCTATAAACACAACACTTGTCACCGTCAAACACCGTAATCACAGAACTTGTCACCGGTAAAACCCATAAACACAGAACTTGTCACCGTCAAAACTCATAAACACATAACTTGTCACCGATAAAACCCATAAAACACAGAACTTGTCACCGTCAAAACCCACAAAACACAGAATTTGTCTCCGACGAAACCCATACACAAAACTCGAACGAAATCATCCCAAAACATCAATCAACCATGTAATTCACATCACAAAATTGAGAGAGAGATAGAAACTCGAACAAAATCATTTCAAAACGTGTAGATCTAGAAAATCCAGATCTAGATCTTGAATTTTTAGATCTAGATCTTGAAATTCCAGATCTAGATCTAGAAATTTCAGATCTACGTTATCAAACACGAAACCTCAACAAATCTGGAAAAATCATCGAAATCGTGAACAAAGAGGAAGGAAAATCGGTTACCGGATGTTGAAATCGACGAAAACATGAGCCGGAGAAGAAGGCGGAGGCGGCGGAGGTGGCCGGAGAAGAAGATGGAATGGAGTTGATGGTGAGAGAGAGAAAAGGGGGGAAGAGAGAAGAGAGGAGGGAGAGTATTAGAAGAGAGAGAGAGAGAGAGGAGAGAGAGTGAAAATGAAAAAAGTGGGGTGGGAGGGGGTTTTATACCGCCTAGAGTGTGAATAAAATTTTTGGACAGCCTAATAGCTTCCCACAATTTAGAACCCCCACCCCCCCACCCCCTTCCCTCTTTGTAACAGATTCTTGTTATGAAAAATCAAAGATTTGCTTGGGTGGTTAAAAAATTATTTGGTTATGCAAAATTTGGGATCTTCACAAAAGATTGTATATGGTAAACAATTAAGCTTCTTGCTAAAAATAGTGATTTATTGTAAAAAAAATGAAACAAATTTGAAACGATTGAGATGGTTTAGTGGTTAGTGGTTATCCAAAATCGGCAATTGAGAATTTGATTAATATTAATAATCAATTCATTTATAGTAACTTGTTTGAAACTATTTGATTTAAACCTAAAAATTTCCAAAACCAAAAAATTAGAGCCATTTTTTTCCGTCATAGATACATTTTTTTTATTGAAAGCCAATTCAAAATATTACGTTATTGATTCAAATATATTGTGAAATAAATTTGAAAATCAAAGATTTGTATCTAATATCATATAGAAGAAACTACAAAATAATTAAAGATTATTGTTCATCGTTATGGAAAATTTTAATCCAAAAAAAATTATAAATCAAACAATCATAAATTAACATATGTAAACTCAAAAATAAAATATACAGACTTTTCTCACAAAAAAAATACGAAATTATAATAGGCTTATGGAGATAAATTGACTTGATTATACGTAAATTATGAAAAAAATTATCATGAATTTTTATAATGGAAAATTCACAATTTCAAATAATAATAATAAATTGTCAAAAAATAATAATAATGGAAAACTTATGGATGATAATAATCACAATAAAAAAAAGTAAATTATAATACAAAATTCATAATAGTAATATTTGTCAAAAAGAGCATAACGGAAATTTTATGGATAATCAGTCATAATAGGAAACCGTAGATAATGAGTGTGATTTAAGATGACATGGATAAAGTTCATTTGATGTGGCTTGATTAAAAATAAGTATTTTTTATTGGGATCAATAAGAAAATGACATGTGTAAAAAATCCTATGTGGATAAATTTAGATTCGACATGTGGCAAATGCTGATATGGCTTAATATGGTGGTTCCAATCCTTAGTACTTTTAAATATATTTAATAGATTTTTTAAGTATATTTGATAACAATATAGATTTTTAGTTTTTAGTTTTAATGAATTCAAATTACTTTTTAGTTTTGAAACTTGTTAACAACAAACTATTTTTCTTTATTATTTATTATCTGTTTGAATTATATCATCTTAAACAACAGAATTCAAATTACAAAAAGTTGGATGGAAATCTAGCAACTAATTGGGCTCCAACACCCTTATTCAATGTAAAACACAACCTCTGAAATATAAAAGACCGAACATTAGCCCTCGAGGTATGACTCTGAGTAACCCGTGTGACTCTAGACAAAAAATCAAGAGTATCACTTCCCAATTCTCCAAAAGTGGAGAAAGCGAAAGCGATAAAATCGTATCCATTATCAACACATTTGGAGGCATACTTAGTCTTCTTTCTCGCTACAGCCTTAGCAACAATAGCCCTAGGGACGAACGTGTCAACACCGACACCAGTGAAGGGAGAGACACCAATGACATCCAAATAAACATTTTTACCTTTAACCCAGCCATAAACAAGGAGATCTGTTGGCCTAAGGTCATTGCCTTCTTCAGACAAAAAGCCTAGAGGCACCTCCTTTTGAACAACAACACCAACTTGAGTACATATATCACCCAACACATCCCGAACAAGGATATGGCGAAATTTAATGCCAATATCATTGCCACAATGCACAACATGATCCCCAAAACAATCCATGATTTTGCAAGAACAACAAGGACAAGTAAAATTAGTAGGGTATAAAGGGATCGCTAGACGATAGCATAAAACGCACCTAAACTGCCTTGGATGCATCGTTTGACTCAACCCTTCGATTGGAATTGCTTTCAAGAAGTCCAAAGAGTGTGACGCTTGATTGCTAATAAAGATAGCCTTTTCACGAGCACTAGGATTGTAACGCCCCACTAACCCTCTCTCCACCATGTCAAAGTACACTGAAGGCAACTTTTTCATAAACGGGGGGCGGGTACGTTATGACAAAGGTCACGAGGGTCGAAGTTGCACAAAACCCGAAAGTCGTTCAAGGCTGACTCACAAGTAGGTCCCAACTCAGTAGCACCACAATGGCGAAGCAACCTATTCTGGAGACTAAGCGACTACATCCGTGAAGCGACAAACGCATACTCAGAAGCATCATGCGTTGTATAGATCCCAAAGCCACCAAGGCGAAAGGGCAGGGTGGCACAACGCCATTGCCAATCACCAAAGCCAGCCGCAACTGCCACAATAATCTTTTGGAGAACCTTCCGAAGGGCATGATCAAAGGTGAGATGAGCGGACCCGAGCATCTGGGGTGGACAAGTCCGAAGAGAAAAATATAACCGACCAACACCAACACAATTGCGCAAAAGAAGGAGCCCCACCTGGGAGTCATTAAGCCCCGCGACAGCCTCCATCAAAGCCACCATCTTGGAAACTCTTTCTCCGGTCAAGCGACTACAAAAGTCAGCACTCAAACTGACCGGACCACCAAGAAGCTTAACCCCATCCAAAGGACGAGCCAATTTATGAGGAAAAAGATTGGGATCACTACACCTCGGGTCTGGGTTTGGCCAAAAGATTTCCGTTTTTTCGACGTTTAAGTTTAACCCCATAGCCGGCCCTTCCCTAATAATCAAATGCCAAGCTTTTGAGACCACCACTGTATCACCAATAAGGGACCCATCATCCAAATACCAAGCCATAAAATCCAGGTTACATTCCTCATTGATCCGATGAACAAGCGGATGCAGAGTGAGGGAAAACAACAAAGGCCCTAAAGGATCACCTTGTTAGACACCTTGACTAGAGAGCAAGGAAGACTTGTTATAGTAAAGTCGGGCAGGACGGGCATAACAAAATTCGACCCAAGGAGAAAGTGAGGGACACCGATGCCGGACCTCTCTAAGCATGGTGCTACAATCAACCAAGTTAAAAGCATTACTAAAATCCACCAAAAGCATAGACATGTCAAAAGCTCCCCCCTTAACCTCAACCAACCTGTTAACAACATGTAGAATGGCCTCACTACCGTTAGGCACACCAACACCAAACTGGAAATCCTCAAGGTACTGCCCAACATTCCTTCCCACCACACCAACAGCAACCTTAGAGACTAACCTCTGCCAAACCGTGCCAACTGCAATGGGGCGAATACCCCCTCTTTGCTTGAGCAAGGGTGTTAGTGGAGCACTAGCAATAAACTCACCCAAGACGGGAGGACACTTACCGGCCAACAACAAACTTAACAACAACAATAATAAAGGTGGCTAAATCTCCCGCAACAACAGTAATAGAGGTGGCTAATTTTGAAACTTCGGTTTTAAATTTTTTTTTAATAATGTTTAAAAATATTATCATGATATAATAAATCATAATACTCCGTATGATATAGTCTAAAGATAATATAATATCGAATAATGTACTAATGATGATTTCTATGATAGTGGTTGTGGTAGGGGAGGAGGAGGAGGAGGAGGAGGAGGAGGAGGAGGAGGAGGAGGAGGAGGAGGAGGAGGTGGGGAGGGATGATGGCAATGTTGGTGGGTGCGGTGGTGATAATAGTATAGATGGTGGAGATTATTCTTGTAATAGTTGAGGTGACGGTAGTTAGTACAATGGTGACATAGATTTTGGTCATATAGGTAAGGGTGGTGGTAGGGAGTTAGTGGTGGGCCTCGTTCCACGAAGCCTAAAACCGAAATCAAAACTATTCATTTGCCGATTCTCATGTTCTGGTCTAGTTTTGCCAGTTCCAAGGCCCAATCCATCTGGTTTTAGTTACAGAACCGAACAAACAATTAAAAGCCTATTTTTTACAAAAGAAATTTAACAACCTGATATATTTTGACCTTTGCTGATGTATAGATTTGGTATCAACTCTTATATATAAACATTTAGAGCTTGATTTGTAATTTGTTTTCTAAATTTGTCATAGTTATATGCATATTTTTCTTTAAAAAGGACGAACCGACAGTTTCGAGCCGGTTTTGAACGGCCGATTCAAAAAGGGGGAAACTACCGATTCCAAGGTTTCAAGGTTGAATTAACCAAAACCATCAAAATCAAACCAGCGGTTCCGGTTCTGAATCGGACCAAGGTCTATGGGAGGTGGTGATGGTGACAATGGTGGTTGGATGTGTTAGTGGTGGGGGAGTTGTTGTAATGGTAGTAGAGATTGAAGCGTTGGTGGTGATTTTGGTGGTGGAGGTGATCATAGTGACGGTGCATGAGGAAGTACCAATAATGATGGATCGGAGTCGGCAAAGATGGTAGTGGCGGTAGCGATGGTAGAGTTTGTGGAGGTAGTGGTGGAGGTGGTGATAGTCATGGTGGTGGTGGAAACGACAATGGTGGTGGTATGGGTTGTGGTCAAGAATAAATTGCAAAATAATTTAGGTAAATAGAATTTATTTTTACAAACACAAGTATTTGTGCTCTTTAAATTCCTTAATTATTGAGAATTCTTTATTTTTATATTTATTAGTGAAATCAAGAGAGAGATATTTTTCAATTTCCACGTAAACCAACTTGCCATTTAGATCGCGGAGGTGATAAAAGACAACATTAAAATAGATTATTTTTATCGTACGCAAATAGACCTGTCAATCGGGTCAGGTCGGGCGGGTTTGGGTTGGATCGTTCTGGGTTCGGGTCAATTTCGGGTTCGGGTTAAGATCGGGTTCTGGTCCATCTAGGTCGGGTCTTGACGGGTTATCGGGCGGGTTCGGGTTGATCGGTGGGTCAATTTTTTTTTGAAACTTTACGAACTAAAATTTGAAAGCTCTTGAAGAATGCAGTGCTTTTCATTAAAGAGAGGAGTACAATATATAGATTACAACAGCTTAATTCTAGTAACCTAGATAATGTAGAATCCTAGAACTAAGGAGATATAGTATACTCCTGATATTGTGATAACAACTTGTGACTACTAACAAACAAGGTAAAAGTAATTAATACATTACACGTAAAGTATTTGGTTATTAATATTCCCCCTCAAGTTGGGCTGTCATGGGTGATAGGCCTAGCTTGGATTTGAGTTGGAGGAACCTTGGTTTGAGTAGAGGCTTTGTCAAGATGTCAGCGAGTTGATCAGTTGTCGAAATATGCGCAACACGGAGCATTTGACGTTGAACAAGTTCTCTGACGAAATGATAAGCAATTGCTATGTGTTTCATTCTACGAAGACATACATGTTAAATAGTGTGGTATTGAGATTGACAAAATTTTGGATACATATATAGTATAAGGTTGTATATATCCACAACGTTTTTTGTGAAAGAGGGGAAAGTTACATCGGGATTTAGCCATGAATGACTCATAATAAAAAACCATCAGTCAAACATTTAGAAACATACAAAAACATGCGAACTTGTAAAAGTCGAAAAACTGATTTAATTTACTACTTCTAGTCATCTTTATACTTCCAATTCAACCAAGGATGATATCTTTCATAGTGGACACATGCTTCACAAGTTAGAGATAAGCAAAATGCACGAAACAAGTAAAAAAAAAAAACTGAAATGCATCAAATAGAAATCCAACAACAACCCGCCATTTTCAAATTTTAGAAAAACTTTTAAAATAAATTTAACGTTTGAAAATTTTATAACCCGCTGGGTTGGACCCGACCCTAACCAAAAAATTTCCGGGTTTACCGGGTTGGGTTGAAACTGGGTTTCGGGTTCAAATTACCGGGTTGAAACCCTGAAGTTTTCAATCGGGTCGGATCGGGTTTACGGATTGGGTCAGGTTTTGACAGGTCTATACACATACCACCCTGTTGTTTAGCAGCCTCCATTTTCGTGGTTTAAGTTCGAGTTGCAATTAGGATCGTGGTTTGCATTAATTGAACATTTATCTTGTTGAGATTCTATTGGCCATATAGAAGATAATCGGCCCAATATTGTTGATGCATTTCAGCATTTCAACATTTCAACACAACAGTAATGTCATTTGGTTGATCGTATTAACATATGGTACATGGAAATTTATATGCCTTAGGCTCCTACTAGTTTTTCATATATTTTATTTGAGTTTTTTTAGTATTCTTTCAAGCTGAAAATACTAACATTCACCTTCTACTTGTATGCTAAAGGAATGTCTATTTTGTTATGTGTCAATCTTTAATTAATTGTGTCAATATGTTGCCTTTATATTAAATTCGCATATGTAACAGTCATATTGTCAAATTTAAAAATTATTCAAATTTGATTTTGGTATTCATAAATAACTGAATATATTTATTTTCTATATAGGTTTGTTAAGACAATACTAACTAAGTCTCAAATCCTTTGTATCTCATTCCTCCTGAAGGATATTCTCATCATTTTTTATAGTATGGCCTTTATATAATATCTACTATAATATTATAAAGCAAAATTCAAGTCTTTGTTAAAAAAAATCACGCCACGTCATCCTGGCTAAATTAGTACAACTTGGAAAACTACTCTAACTTTCACCATGAAATATTTTATTTTCCATTCTAGACATGCACAATATGTATGCTATAAGGATGATTTTAAATTTGATTAGTTGATGGCGGATTTTTCAATTATGCCTCGAATTATGAAAAATTCAAACAAATCATAAATACATATCTTTCTTAGGAGCTACTTTCATGTAGTGTCCTACTTCCAAGAAATATCATATGTGCTCATTCTCATGCCATTGTTATTCTCATCTATTGAACTTGTTCATTTGATACCTCTCGTGCAAAGAGTTCCATGCTTTCCGTTGAAAGAATCTTCAACTATTGTGCATCAACTAACTAGTATGTTGTTTAACATGCCATTATAACTTACTTTTTCTTAGAAGCCAATGACACTCTGATATTTGTTTAGTCTCACGTTAAACTAACATCACTTCTTTCTTTCCCACTTCGATTGGCTGATGCTTCTTGCTTATAATGGAAATGTCAAGAAACAAGAACAAAGTCATAAAGGATTGAACTCTAGGGCAAGAGAAGGAAGGAATGATAGGTTGAAGATTAGAGATGAATGGGAAAATTAAGTTCTAAAAGAAGAAAGTTAATTTCAAGATGATTCAAACGTTTTTGGACATTTTGCGTCCCACACGTTGTTTTTATGTACAACCTTCAGAGTTGATGTTTTATTCTGTTATTATCTCATTTTAAACAATTATCATATTTCAGTGTTTACATATGTAATTTCTTTTGCAATTCGATTGGGGATAATCCCTCTAATAACAAATAACTTAGTTATTTATTTTTATTTGTGTGTCATGTTACCTACAACCTTAAATGACTTTGAATAATGAAGTCTAAAGTCATTGGATGTAATGCCAATGTTTTCAAAATAATGATGCTACATTTTGACAACTCTAATCACTATAGTACATGACAATATTAGTTTCTTTTCTTTTGAGCAAGGCTACATTCATTCATCACCGGTATCTAAGCAATGATCTCAAGGGTTGAAAGGAGAGGTATGCCCGATTTTGTGTCAAAAAATTTCCTTTTGCCTAATGCTACGGTTAATCATATATTTACCCAATTAATACATTAAATAGATTTGTTTTTCTAATTTCAACCCACGAATATTAAAAAAAAAACGGAATTAGCACCCCAAACCAATCAAAAATGTCTTAAAACGGGAACCGAAACCGAAACTAACAAATTGGGAGGGAAGATTTGAGTTAAGGTTAGTCAAAACCCCAAAATGGAATCGGGGACACACGTCTAGTTGAAAGAAAACTATTGCTACTTATGCAATGATCGAAAGCACTTTATATTAATGTAGTGACTCAAATTTTTAATTTCATATGCGTACATGCACATACATATTCACAAATGACAAATCTTGATTAGATACAAGAACATAGATGATGGATGTAAAGGTGACTCCTTATTGTTCACAGGATGTGATCAAAGTTTGATCTTGTTCTTTGATGTATAGCTCTTGGATGTGTATCTATAAAATCTATGCAAGATTGCAATTGTCTGCAAAAGTGATCGATACATGGTTAATGATTTTATAGATTTTATGTTTTGTTTAATCTTCAACTGTGTTTGCAAGTAAATGTACATAGTTCTATGTGATTTATAGTGTATTGACTTGACCTAATATAATGCAACAACATTAGATATTCAAATTTGATTCAAACTCGAAGGGGAAGTATAATGGATGTACGATACGTAGCTTTAAGTTATATGATTATGAAATAAAGTTTATAAAGTTATAAAAAACAGTTGATGCAATGAAATAAATGGTTTATAATGAAGGGTACCCTAGTTTTGGTATTTAGCTCTTGCACTTATGTTTGTATTAGTGATTTGATCCATCCAATTCTAAAAGCATACTTAACATTTGTGTAAGGAATTTAAAATCGATAAGACGTGGTTTTGAAAGTTTGAAGATCTGACCTAATGCAAAAAAATCGAAATAACGATAGCTTAATTCTGGAAACGTAGTTACTGCTTTTGAAATAGTATAAGCGTTCATCTTACGTTGCCTTCTTGTTAATATTTAACCAACCATTTCTTAACGGAATTTCGCGCTTCTTTCCCCTATGCGCTCTTTGGTTACCGCATTTTCATATACAAGCCAGAAATGGCCATTTTCAAGCAACGACTTCTCCGAAATCCGCATTAAACACAACAAACACGCAACAACTCTGATTTTCGACAACTTACGCTTCACGATCAAATATCTCCTTCATTCCTCAACACTATCGTGCGAGCAAATAGTCATTAGAAAGCTTAAGTCCTGATATTCATCTCCATAAAAGTTTGAAGAAAATCTACCAAATATATCTCACGTTACACCCGATTTAAATCAAGTGAAAAACACACCTCTAAAACCTAATCTCTTGAAATCTTCTAAAATGGCATCCACTCATGATAACCCTTCAAGAAAGGGGGCCCTCTCTTAGCCGTCGATGACCCCCGAATCGGACGTCCTATATTCAAAATTTAAGGATGGAGTCAATCCGTGTGTAAGGGTTTCAACCAATCACAAGGCGTCTTTGCTTCTGCTGTAGTCATCTTCTCCCAATATAAAACGTCTGAGTTCATCTTCTCCCTCTGCGCAATTAAAAAACACCACATACGATCGAATTCGATTCCTTCTCTGATCGATCAATCAACAGATTCTCTAGCTATGGCGTCAATTGAAGTCGAGAATGTGACCGAGGTCACCGAAGTCGCTGTCGAGCAGTATCCGGCGGTGGAGGACAAGCCGGAGAAATCGGCCAACGAGGCTAAGCCGGAGAAGGCGAAGCCTAAGAAGAGATCTGGCTCTCGCAAGGCTGCATCCCATCCACCTTTCTACGAGGTATAGATCTGATTCCTGTCGCTGAAATTCGCATTGATTTTGTGCAGATTATTTTCCGAAATGCCGATTTTGATTATTTTTTTTCTGATCTGGAACTCGGTTCATGTGATGTGTTAATCAGATGGTGAGCGATGCGATTGTGACACTGAAGGAGAGGAGCGGATCGAGCCAGTACGCGATCCAGAAATTCGCCGAGGACAAGCACAAAAACTTGCCTCAGAATTTCAGGAAGCTTCTGCTCGTCCAGCTCAGGAGACTGGTGGCTTCTGGCAAGCTGACCAAAGTCAAGAACTCCTACAAGCTCCCCTCAGCCAAGGCCGCCGCCTCTGCTCCTAAGCCGGTGGTCAAGAAGCCTGCCGCCGCCAAGCGTAAACCTACTGCTAAGAAGCCGGTGGCGAAGAAGCCTGTTGCCAAGGCGGCGGTCAAGTCCAAGTCAAAGGCCGTTGCCAAGCCGAAGCCGAAGGCTAAGGCCGTCGCCGCCAAGCCGAAGCCAGCGGCGAAGACTAAGGCCGTGGCCGCTAAGCCGAAGGCCGTCGCCGCCAAGCGTAAGGCGGTAGAGAAGCCTAAGGCCAAGCCGGCCAAGGTTGCTAAGAAGTCGGCGGCGGCGTCGCCTTCCGCGAAGAAGGTTGCCGCTCCGGCGGCGAAGACAAAGAAGAAGGCGCCAGCTCCGGCGAAGAAGGCTACTCCTGTGAAGAAGAAAGCGGCCGCTCCGGCGAAGAAGGTGGTGGCTGCTTTGTCGAAGGCTACGCCTAAGAAGGTGGTGGCTGCTTTGCCGAAGGCTTCGCCTAAGAAGGCGAAGAGTGTGAGGCCAGCGGCGAAGAGAACGTCGGCGAGGACATCGGCGAAGTGAGGAAGCGCCCGAGTTGGTCTAGAATATTCGTGTTTTAGAAGTCTAGCTTTCCGATCGACCACAGGAGGGGTAGTTTCTGTAAATTCGGAGCGAAAGGGAGGGGCAACTTAGTCTCATATCATGTTTTTTTTAATCATAATATCTTTATTTTTTAGTCTTTTTTACTCAGGGTAATTTCGAATTGAAATGTACTGTGTAACGTAGGGGGGCTTGTATGAAAAAGTTTGCAACCGCTGGTTTCCAAATCTCCGATGCTGTTTTGTTACCGTCATCGTTGGATTGACCTGTATTGCGTAGCCTAAACGCCGAGAACGAACATGCTTAGGCTTTCAGTTTTTCGGTTACGAAAAGGACCTCGTTGTAACGCGTTTCTAAATTTAATTGATTGTTATCCATAATTATTATTTTATTATAGAAACGAATTTCATGCATTTGTACGCAATCACATTCAGCCTAAAGAAAGCAGTGCATTAAAAGTAAGCTCCTCTAATTTTTTAATTGGGGAAAAAAATCATACCCCTTTCGATATTGTGAAATCACATTCAGAGAAGGAGAGCGGTGCACTAAATAACATTTAATTTGTGTGCATTAACTTTAGGAGGGTTTGTTTGGTTGACAAGACCTAACATTGAACACCAAAAGTAAAGGAAGAATAAAAATGGAGGGCTATGCAAAATTTAAGGATTTCCATACAAGTTGCACATAGTACAATAGCAAAAATCACTCAAATTTCATAAGCGATCTGCTAGTTCTAACTGATCTCAAAATTGAGCCAAGACTTTGGTGCCAAGGGCAACTTTATCCTCGCATGTAATGTTCCTGCAAAAGAGAATGCACATGTTATAAAATAAGTGCTGCCTTGCAAAGTATAGTGCCTAACTTTCCAGGTGGAACCAGTAGAGCTCAAAATGGTTCATTCTTGTCATAAGAACCAGGAAAGCTCAAAATGGTTCATTCTTATCATAATACAAGATTCATTGCAAGGGGAATCTAATCATTTGGGTGTGATGCGAAAGTTTCATGTAACTATGTGTGTTAACTTAATATCTATCACCAACTGAAGCCAGTGATATACGTATTCAGGATCTGTAATTCAATTCCAAGAGAATACTTGAATTGTAAGAAAGAAGACAGCGAGGAATAGAAAGTACTAAATCACATGAACAAACCTTGAAAGAAAAGGCCCCAAAGTGGTTGAAATGATTGCTATAAACTCTTGAGTTCCTTCACCAAGATGAGCATGCAGTTCGTCAACCGATTTATCGTTTCTAGTGACCTAATATTCCATCCCTGGCCTTCTCTCGTCTGTATAATACTAATCTGGCATACTCAAACTATGCTACCGCCTCAGTCAACAAACGTGCCTCAGATTGAGCCACATTCTGACTTTGATCCAATCCAGGAAATTGTCCAATATCATGTCCTTGTAATTGAAGGAACTCGTTGTTTAAGCCAATGGCAAATTCATCTGGATCCGAACCACCACTTTGAAAGTAATCAGCAACCTACATTTTCAGATTTTCCAGCTCATGTTAACAATCCTACTCTTTTGAACTATTCAAACCCTAAATTCTTGTATAACACCACCAAGACAACAGAAGAAAACAAATTTAAGAGAGTCAACTTATAAGGAGCACATTCTATCTAGAAATATGAACATGCTTGGTTGGAAGTATTTTTTGTATTGATGTAACCCTATTTGTACTTTTGTACTATGTTCACGTCATATTTAGGAGACGTAAAAAAACCAAGTTTTGAAACCGTTTTACCTGATTTGCCATTGCTATACCGCTGATGGCTGCTGCCTCTAAACTAGAACCCAAAAGCCAATCACCACAAATGCCAGCTCTTCCTTGTGGATCAAAAATGCATGGAACTCCCAGAGTATTGGTGGGTAGGGCAGCACCCCTGCACACATTTTCAGCCATTTATTACTATGCTTTACAACTCATCAACGATATTTAAATGATACTACAACACTAATGGAGGATTTGAGTTGACCCAACTACAGTAGTTGCTCATTACCAAAGTTGGAGCTTGGTATAAAAGGGTTTTGGAAGCAATCCTTTAGGTAACCCTAAAGCATTTTCAACCCCTTCTAGCATGCTATTCTTGACTCTCTCTGCTGTGGCATTTGGTATATTTTCCTGGTTTTAGAATGCGTACAAAAAACTGCTCAGAGGTACACGTGACAAGAACTTGGCCAAAATTGATGAATATGAAGCTATTAAAGGAAACAATATGGACAACAATTGTACTAATTTTGGCATAATTGCTACTGTCAACAAAAACTCATATAGAAATTCATAAGTTGAATAACTAATGCATAGTTTCACGCTTCCATCGAACATCCACAATAATCTATTGAACCATGTCAATCATTCGTTCATAGAAGTGAAGAAAGAATTAGTTATACGACTTATATTCCATTTAGAAAAGCCATAGATTAGCGGTTATCAAGCTTCAATATTAACCAACCTGAGGAACCTTGTTCCGCTTCCCGAAACCTGCGGTACTGAAAAAGGTCCAACAATGGGGACCACCAATCTGGGAGGGCGAGAGTTTTGTAGTGTTGTTTGCCATCCATGATAGAGAGTCAATTCCCTTGACAAACGCACCTTCAAAGGGAAAGCTCAAAGAGCTGCTTGGAGAAGGAAGAGGGTCCTCAAAAGCAGCTAGAAGAGCCCATATAAAGCTGAGTTCCAACCTCTGGTAACAAGTTGAAAAACCATTAGCTCTACTAGAGGAGAACTACGTTTATTCACATGCTTCAAACTTTTATAAATGTGATCAATACTGGTGAGCAATGTAGATGGTAATTGGAGTATCTACCTTCATCTGTTTGTATATAAGTGGTAATCCTGATGTCGCCAGCAGGCGATTGGCACATTTTCCTGAAGACAAGGCAAACAAAGTTTTAGTTGGATTATAAAAACATGGTTATCACAAGCTAAAAAGAGATAAAGAAAGACATTGTGGAATCACTTAACGCAACGAAGTTCCTAGTCTAATACTTGCTTTGAGAACACATGTGGAATCCTTTACAGCCTTTCCATTTTAGCAAGAAATCACTAAAAAATATATCATCTCAACTATAAGCCATTCTTAGGAGTCAAATCAGACTCATTCCTTTATCTTATTATTTTTTTGAACAACTATCAGACAATTCTCAATGAAGATAGGTAGGATTAAGAATGTATACTATTTTGAGTTTCCTTTTACATTAAAGGGCAAGTATAAGCAGGGATTGA
This sequence comes from Polygonum aviculare, assembly GCA_934048045.1. NCBI lineage: Eukaryota > Viridiplantae > Streptophyta > Magnoliopsida > Caryophyllales > Polygonaceae > Polygonum > Polygonum aviculare. Next base: position 10,307,867 of record OW204023.1, on the reverse strand, counting down.
AAGAACATATTACCATTATGTGCGATAATAATTGTATCAAACTGTCCACATGGCTTTCCGTTCTCACTTACATGCCACATGCCATTAAATGGCTCAAGTGTGCTGATCCAACAAGGCCTAATAACTTCAACCTTATTTGTCTACAGGCAAGCAATATTTAGTTTAATAAGTTAAAAAGTAGCGTATAGGTGGTTAATTTAAAAGGCGAAGTCAACCAAGATATTGCACATACTCCGGTTCACGCATGTGAATCCTTATAAAACATCTTAATTTCCAGGTGAAAATTGAAAACTAGATGAAACAATGGAGTGCCATTTAGATGCAAAAAGTACATTTTCGTAATTATTAATTTTTTATATGCACACTAGAGAAAACCGATAAGAGAGCACAAAAATATCAAGTCACTCTTTAACTTTGTTAGTAAGACTCCATTCCACAATTATCCTAGATTCCACAGTTATCCAGTTATCCTAGATGTTTTATAAAAATTCCATTCCACAGCTTCATTCAACATTGTTCCTACAACTAGGAACCTACACAGACGATACTAGGATGAAGATGTACCTCTGATAATATTGAATCAGCAAGAGGACGCATTCCATTAACACCTATATATCGTGGAGGAGAAGAAGGGAAAGGAGCAAAATGGCCACCCGCTTCGAGGTCTCCAACTGTCCCTTTCCATTCTTGTACTAATCCTTGCTTAGTCCATGCATTAACAAGCTCAGCAAACCGGGGATCGCTTACAGTGAAGAACTGTGCAGCATGATCAAAAGTCAAGTGCTCAGCTTCAATGGTTCTTGTTCCCATCCTTCCTCCCAAGCCATGCATTCCCTACAGGAGAGTAAAAAAACCACTGCTATCACAATCACCTTTCTGACTCAATCATAAAAGGTATGCAATACAACCATCAAAGACACCAAAGCCAAATTTTAAAGCTTCTCAATCTTTATACAACGAAACAACCTAAGTAACTGTTTAATTCCCTCCGACTAGAAATGTTTGTCGTATTAGGATGTATATTTTGATCTAATTAATTATTGTCAATGTACCTATTCAAAGCTTTGGATACCAAATTTGTTCATAGCAATCAATAATTAGGTATGAGTCGTTGGTAGTAATAGTTGAGAGCTGAAAAACGATAAAGACAGTAATCAATAGGACCCTTGAACTTATACAAATATATATGTGCAATCCCAGAGGTAGCGATTGACTATTTTATTCAGTACTCAAGTTTGCTTCTAATTTAAGTTTGAATATGGAATTAGAAATCAGGACAGAAATTTAACTTAGGTGGCTTTTGGTTGGAAGAAATGGGGATTCAAACTTAATGGTCATTTGGCGCAATACCATTATTCATCACAACGAATTTATCTGCAAAAATAAGTAATAAATAAGCAAGCATAGGTACCTTAGGGCTTATAAGCTATTAGATTTTATTTGGACGGAACCAGCAATCAGAAATAAGTTTAAAAGGAATCACAGCATGACACTTTATAACAATTCAACCCGGTTTCTGAAACTGTCCATGAATCTTCCCCTAAAACCTACAACATGTGATGCTGGGTTTTCCCACAGCAGACAATGAAGACTCCTACTAAATATCCTCCAGCAACTTGCCAACATTCCATATTGTTCCTAATCCAAAATCACACAGAATTGTAAACCCAATGCAAGTACTAACTTTTATAATCTGATTGCACAAATTCATCAACCAAACGCCATCTAAACCAAACTCACAGTTACCTTCCAAAGACGGTTCTTTCATAGCATAATTGGGCAAACAAACAATGAGAAATCAACAGCAAAGAAAGCAACCAACCGTGTCAAAAACAGTAGACTTGATCCCTCTCTTCTCCAAGTAGAGAGCGCAGAGAAGACCCGACATTCCGCCACCGATAATCCCGACGGTAGGGTCGTCCGAGAGCGGTGCTGAAAACACAACCTGCTCCTGGTTAAACGCCTTCTTCAATTTTGACCTCCTAGAGGTCCCATGCTTCGATCTTCTCGGACCCTTCTTCCCACCCGACGGTGCCTTTTTCGAAGATTCCATTCTGATTCGAATACTCAGCGGGGGAATTGGGGCGGAATTAGGGTTTTGGAGAAAGTGGGTTAGGGTTTTAGAGTGAGAGGTTTGAAGTGGGAGAAGAGGGTTCAGTCGGAGAGGTGAGTGCAGAAGATGATGATACTGGGTAGCCATGGCCATGCCGATTTCCAGTTTTCCGATTTCCGATTGTCCGTAGAGTGTAGACCTTATCCGTCCTTGTAGTCGGGCACACACTGTCACAGAATATCTGGAAATGCAGTACAGTATTTTTTTTTCCCTCTTCCAGAAACTGATAAAATTTCCTTAATTTTTTACTGCCTGCCAAAATTGGCAATAATAACTAATTTCAAGACCATATACTTACCCTAAGGAATGTTTGATTATGTTTTGGGGTCTTCCCCTGCTAATTTCATTACTTAAGTTCAAATTTGCTCAGAATGAACTACATAATTCTCATAGAGGAGGCTAATAACAGAGTCAGGAGGATAGATAAAAGACATGAATTCCAAATCTAAAACTAGAGCTAAGTTGGCCATTTCTATCGGCTACTTTATTTGCGGTACGTCTAATGTTTGATTATGTTTACAGTTGAGAGATAATGACAACATTTTCCTGCTGTTATTTTCATCTATTTGCCCCGTAAATTTCACGTGTTGAAACAAAAACTAAACGGTGTTGACAGTATTGGTATACGAATACCTAACTAGCAAAAGAAGAAGAAATCAAAGCACTTGGATAGAGTTGATCCATTCTATTTAAATTTTGAAAAATAACACCCTACAAACAATACATAAACTGACTTTCCACAAATTACTTGTATACAACAACCATTCAACTGAAATTTTCCTATCTGGGTCTGCAAATCGCAACATATTTGACAATTCATCAAAACCCAACAATCAATATCAAACCATCAAATCATGCACACTAAGCTTCATCTTCATACCAATTGTTCTTGGCCTTAGGACCAGTGGGTCCATCCTCCCCCAACACTTCAGGAGGCAAATCCTTCAATAACTTCAGCAAGTCTGACTTCAACTTCCCAGGCAACCATTTTGCCACTTTACCAATCTCCTCCCCATCATTATAACTAACTCTAGGCCCCCACTTCCTCATATACCTCAACCAATCTGGCTCCACAACACCCATCTCATACTCTGCTGAAACCACCTCAAATCTTCCCCCTACATCCAACACAAAATCACTTTTCGCCGCCTCATCCATGATCCCAACCGTATCGCCTCCTTGCATAACCAGCCCTTCCTTAGGGTACAACGCGTGCCCGTGTAGGGACGCGTACCCTACAACTCTATTCCCATTTTGGAACTTGACATCAGGTGCATCCAACCAAGCCCCTTTGCTGTGTTGTGAGAAGTACACACTCCTTAGCTCACCATTGAAGTTGCTAATCCTTAGTGTCATGTGCTCCCAATCGCCTACGTGCTCGCCTATCTTACCTAAAGATATGGACTTTATTGATCCAACCTTTGCTTTTCCTGCCCCATTGAAAGGGTAAAAAACCCATATGGAAATGTCTGTAAAAGTGGCTCCTAGCATTGGTTTGATGTGAAGGTAACCCACCCCGGTTTGAAGATTTCCCTTCTTGACTCTTTCTTTGTCATTGTCATTCTTAGGCAAGTCTAACCAATATAACCCATCGTTCACCCCATCTAATGGAAGATTAGTACCATTTGGTTGAACTGGAATTGGGTTTGACTCATCTCCCTGCTTGTATAACAATGCTCCATTGGTGAAAAACCAATCAACACTTGATGGGTGGTACTCCTCATTTGGATGGAGGTAGATGTAAGGAAAATAGGCTTGAGCCAAGGCTTGGACTTGGGGAAAATTGGGCATGTAAGATAAGTTAGCCTTTGCATTCTTTAAGCAAGATGTAATAGAATTCACACCATTTTGAGCTATGGCTGTGAATGTGCCTAGGCCAACTCCCATATCTTGGACTCCTACATTGACAGGCTTTGTAGAATAAATGTTGATTCCATTAGACCCCCAAACCAAACCACTTGTTTGGGCATTGTCAGTGAAATCGGATCGAACACATCGGACTTTGTCGAGCCCCGGCTTCTCGGATGACATGGTGATGACATGGCCCAGAGCCTTGTAACCATCTGGAGGAGTAGGGAGCCAAATGTAGACAGGGCCATCTTGTTTTATGGTCAAGGATTGGCTTGTCCAAACAAGAGTGTAGTCTACTGGCTTTGCTAAGGTTCCCTTGAGTGGATCATTTGTAAGATCTTTACCCACAAGAAGGAATCCATAAAGAGGCTTATTGTTAGGCTGGGCATAACAACCAAGTGGAAAGAACCCATTTGGTATGGCTGAAGGCTCATAAAAGGTCACCCCTTGATTGTTTGGACCCCCTTCTTGGCTAGACCATATCTTTGTGAAGGATGTGAGTTGGGTCACTTGTAATCCGCCAAGATTGATGGCTCCTGAGGCAAACCCATTTCCTGCAAAAAAAAGAAAAAAGAACACTAAATTCAGAAACATATAAAACAAAAAAATAGAAACTTTAATGGGTAGAATGAGAAAGTTAAGAATGAGTACCAGAGGGGAACTTTGGTATTGGAGAAGGGAGATTGAAGGTGGAATCAATGGGCAAAGGGAGTTTTATGGAAGTATCAGAGGGAGCTGAAGGCTTGTGGTGTTTGAGAAAGGGGATGTGAATGGAGAATGCCATGGCTAATTTGGGTGATGAAGAGGAAGAACACAACAGAGAGAAGTATATAAGGAGGCCATAATGTGTAAGAGACAGCATATTATAAAATGTGTGTTTATATTGTGAGAGGATGATGGGAAGGAAAGCGCAATGGAAATGGAAGCTAAGGAAATGAGGCGTGCAAGAAAACAAGAAGAAGATTGAATGATAAGCTCAAGGCTTCTTCTGTTTTGCTTTTTGTTTGCATTGATGGGCCAGGATTTGAAGGGAAGATAATGGTGTAAATGCTGGATTTCTTGTATTTTCTTAAAGGGAAGGATATATGTTAGAGGTAAGTATAATTACCACTTCGCCCCTAGAAGATTTGAACCCTACTAGTGTTATCATTCGTTGTTTACCTTAAATTGTGGCTTTTTCTAAAGATGCTTTTTGAGATTTGATGATAGTTTCAAACCAAACTCACACCTAATGTAGTTGAATTTTTTTGATAAATTTATTGTAAATCAAGGTGGTTAGAATGTGGTGGTTAGTGAAGAAAGGGATTTTAGCAGAAGGTTTAAATTGCCAAATAAATGCTAAGATGCAATCTGGATTTCACTCACAGGCCACAATGCAGTATGGAGAATATTACTGTTCTTGAGTATAGACAAATACAATGCTAGTGGGTGTACCATCAAAAGGTAAAAGCCATTAGACTATTGATTCAATCATCCCCTCAATAAATTATAAAATATATTAGTAGTGCATTTTTACGTGGGATATTGGTTCAGATTTTGTGTAAGTGGTTATTTCACAGTCAAAACTGAAATTAGTGTCCTATAATTCCGGTTGCTAAATTATAATGTACCTTTCATCCTAGATGAGATCAAAGCATGCCAGCTTTTACTCTTTCTTAGTTATGATCTCATCTATTTTTTCCAGGCAATATTGTATAAACAAAGGGCAAGATAAATGTGATGAATAAATCAAATATGTAATTGTAGAAAAAAGAGTAAGACAAAGCTGTGAACCACCCAGAAAGAGCATGTCACGCGAAGCCAAGAAAGTGCCAAAAGGAACCCATGCATGTGAAAAACAATGGCCGGCTACTATATAATCATAATTAATCTAATGCCATTAAGCTTGATTGCTCAAAAAAATAATAGTATTAGACAAGCCTGAAATCCAGAGCATCTTTTGGGCGTATTAATAAACTAATGATAATAATAAGAGTAAAACATCAAAAAACATCACCCGGTACATATTAATAACGTGTTAAGTTCATTTCGACCAAAAAAAAAAAAAACGTGTTAAGTTCATTTAAGTACTTGGTGGATTATTGAAGCATCTTCAAGAGGTTCTCCATAATTTTCTTCAAAATGCAGACCAAAAGACATATTCTCCAAAATTATTTTAGTCTAACTCCAACCGTTTCCCTATTTTAAATATTTTTATATTTATTATATACAAATATTTCCTAGAAAAAATTATAAAAGATAAATCAACCAATCAAAACTTGTCATGATTGAACTTGCAATTAATGCCTTTTCTAAATACAAATAGAGGGAAATGAACTCACTTTTTTTGAGAAATCTCTATAATGGAGATTGTGATGGAAAATTTTTTAGAGTAAAAACCTATATCATATTTTCCATATTCACACATTTTAAGAATATGGGGAAGTTCTTAAAGACGCTCAGCTTCATTTAAGCATTTGGTGGGTATACAAAAATTGAATTGGAAAGTCATCTCTGTCATAGAGACTTGGTAGTTGGTACTATAGAACAGTAGAACTCATATAAACAGGGTGGTGCATCCGGTACAGACTGAATCTTGTGCATCCGGTGCAGACCGAATCTAACCGGTGAACTAGAACTTTGGACCGGTTTGGTCCGATCTTGAACCAAATGGGACCAAAATATATCCGGTTCAAATCTATACTAAAATTAATTAAGAGCTACTCCGTACTATAGAGCCCAGACCACATTTGCACAACCACACTACGTGGTAGTGTGGTACGTCCTATAGAGCGATTTTGGTCAATGAAAATGGGTGTGAAACCCTGACAAAAGACCATGATAAAATGTCGAAAGGAATCAATGAAAACCCTGACAAGCAATGGCATTCTTTTCAAATCTCACATTAGTTAAAAGTTACTACAACTGGACACTCACAGTCACAGACAGACAACCCCATGACCTTTCCTGAGAAAGCTAAATTGCATTTACTACTTATATAACTTACATTTCACAGACAAAATATACAACTCACAATCACATTTCACAACAGTTGATCAATCAGTCAGCCAAATAAACAAAAAAAGGAAAACCAAAGCTCGAACTTCCTTCCGTTCCAAGTGCCCCATAAATTCTTCATGCAACACCAAGAAAGAAACTTTTCTACACCCTATTGAGTTTCATGAATGAACAGCAATGTTTGTGTTCTCAGGAACAGCTACTGATTCTTTCGCTTGTGCAGGCGATGAAGCTGAAGCCTTCTTTTTTAAACTAGTCTTACCATTATGATCAGAAGCTGGAGCCTTCTTTTTGGGAGTGCTAGTGGAGGCTACAGAACATTGCTTGTGATTTTGAGAGTAACTTCCTAGGCTATACCGAGCTGCCCTGGCACAGACTGCCTTTTGCTCTGCTGAAGTGCTCGTTGCATCTCCACAGCTCCTTCGGCGTCCAATTTTTGGTGATACAGCCCGAGTAGTCGGAGGCTACAAGTTGATTAATGCCATTATGTTATTTACATGTTCAAATGGCCAGATCAAGTAAAAAGGATTCACATTCGGCCGTGCTTGAAAGAAGCTATCAGCTATTTAGCCTCTATAAGGAGTTCACATCCTAATCTTGAGCCTCTACCAAAACTAATAATGGAAGTTAATTGTGCTTAGCAGAAAATTTGATGCTAAAATGTCAAAGTAGACCCCCAATGAAGAAATTAGGTGTGAATAAAATGTCAAATTAGATGTCCGATAAGAATAAGGGATGGATATAAAGTGTGTTGTGGGCACAAATGCCAACTCCTCAATTTAACTAGCCCGTGTGTGAGTTAAGCGATGAATGAACAACACAGACCTCATAGATGTAAACACATGATAGTCAATGGAAATTTACAGTATGTCCCCATTCATTTGAAACTATCAAATTCAACCAAAAGAAAAATTTATATATTTTTTAAAATTGATCATGAAGAATATAAGCTCAAAACTGATAGGCTAGCTGAAACGGTCAAAACTACAGGATAAAGACACAGGTCAATGATTTCACACTACCTTCTTAAGTTCCTTCTTGGGTGGAGGTCCCTCATAGTAGAAGTTAGGAACTGGGTTAGCTTTGTACACCATGGCCTTCCTTAGCTGCTTTATGGCTGCTTGTTCCTCTTCCTAAGCATTCATGATTGTAAAGGTGAAGTTAAATCAGATGGATGGCAATAGAAAAAATAAATAAACTTCTAGCAGTGATAACATAGAGCACCAATGATTCCAATATCCATAGTAAACATATACCTTGTTCCTAGCTTCATATTCAGTCTTCTCGGCCTCCAACGCTTTGTGCTTCTCTTCCAATTTTGTATAAAACTAGGGATTAAGAAACCAAAAAGATGGATACAAATAAGATAACATGGCATTCCATCATTATAGGTGCTAGACTAGTCAACTCGTTAATATAGTACATAGAGTTTAGGCCAAGCAGATCTCTTCTCAACTCTCAAGTCATTTCAGGGTCATATATTCCCAGGTTATGTGGTGCTCCAACTTCAACGTAAAACTTTCGAGTTTTTGAGATTGGGTAATGGGCTTCACTCAAGAGTACTTTGACAGTTTGAAATCGAAGTCATTTAAGGCTCTCATTATATCTGGTTCTCACATCTTGGTATGAATGTATGATTACTACCAAAACCAGCATTCTTCGGTCAATCCAGGTCAACTTTTTATTCAGGTCATAGATCATCATAATTTGAAAGGGGTACAGCTACTGCTGAGCAATTCATTTACAAAACTTGACTAAAGATTACCTCCTTTCGTTTCTCTAAACGCTGAGTGACAGTAAATTTGGGAGCTACTGGAACAGTTGTCTTGAATCTCGCTGCCCTCACTGATGCAGTAGTTCTATGCATGGTGAAGTTAAGGAGATGCACAATTTTATCACTAAGCACAAAGTAAAAGAGCATACAAAATCTATTGATCATACTTAATATATATGATGATGTTCAAGCAAAAGAGTCCGTCAAGCAAACTACACAATACTCAACAGTTAAGAGAAGGTCTTGTTCTTATTCCAACCACTGACATCATATGATGGAAGTCTGACCACAAAAGCATTAAATTGGATAACATAGCAGCATAACCATTACAAACAACACTAGTGCAGTTCTACAATGTAGGACAGCTATAGCAGACATGTATCAATGCAAATGCCAAAAAAGGATACGAAGAACCCGTTGACCAATTGTCATCATCATCCAAAAGCTTCCTTGATATAGATGGAGCGTTTGTCTGCACAATTTGCAGAAGTAATACAGGTTAGTATGCAGTACAACCTGAGTTGCAATAAATGTAATAATACGTTACTCTCCATGGGCAAAACTTAAAAACCTTTAAACAGCATCACACCATTCTTAGAAGCAAAAAAGGAAAAAACAGATGCATAGTCCTTCAAAATGTAAATTTCATAGACTGCAAGGAAGATGCACATACATATCACATTCATATGTAGCTTTCCTTATGTGGCCAGTGGACCATAAATTCGGGATGTAGACTGGTCACTTTAAAATTTTAAAATTGGCTTTTTTTTTTTTGCGCACAAATTGGCTTTTTTTAAAGTGCATTAAAATGCATTTGTCACATGGAAAATAGGTAAATATGCTGACATCATTGATTACAGCAAGATTATCCTAGAATACAGTAAGGTATTTTATTACATTTATTAACGCGAAAACTTTTTTCTAAAGCCAGATTGGCAGGACATCTTGACATCACCAACTTCCATACACACGCAATACCGTTTTGTATCAATCAATTTGGCATTCTACAGCTCAAATAAATATGAATTTAGTTGAAGGAGCTGATCAAATCTGGGTTTCAATATTTGAGCTTTGAGAATAAAGTCACTTAAATCTCTTCAAATTACCTGTGATTTCTTCGAGGAGCTAGGTGATGGTTGAACATCTATCCTTGGAGATGTATTCCTGCACAAACCAGGGGTCTCTGCTTGTGTAGGACTAGAACCACCATGCTGGTCACCTGTTGCATCCAAAGCTTTTTTAGCACTGTGTTTCGGTTGGACATTTTCAAGAGAAGTCATCCCTACTCCAGATTTGTTAGGAGAGTTTGACTTTGTTTCTTCAACGTTGGATGATTTGAGGTCATTACTTGTATCTTCAAGATTTGGGCTTTTGACTCCCAAGGCATCATGTTTTGCATTAGAATTTTCATTAGGTGAAGCCACAATCACGCCTTCCTTCACTAAAGCAGCTTTTTCTTGAGGAATTTCTGTGGAAGTTTTGGGAAGAACAGCGGGCTTTGCCTTCACAGAAGACACACGCAGGCCAGTAACATCTCGCCCCATCACTCTGGCAAGCAGATAAAAATGCTTGAGAAACGGAGAACCAGCATTTACAACAGTAATCAATGAACAGGCAAGGACATACACAAGTTATATCTAACTCACAGAGGTGCATTTAGAACAGTAATCAATGAATAAGCAAGGACATACACACCTTACATCTAACTCATAGAGGTCACACTTATTAAGTAAAATTGGAAATTTCCCACTAAGATTAGCAACCCCGCCCAAATCCCCTACCTAACAAATCGTCAAATCAAGTAGAAAACAATTAAGATCCATATTTGTGCATCCTTCATGCTAATTCCTAGTATGAAATTCATTCAGGTACAAAATGAACATCAAAATAATCCAAAATTTCTGTCATACTTTATATTAGACTCTGTGCAATCAAATATACTTGTCATTCACCTCCCTTTTTAACCAATATAAAAGGAGTTTGAAACAAAAAATATAGTCGGCAAAAACAATTTTGAATGAAAATTACAAAATCCAGCGTTTACTTAATTAATTGCCAAATACCTAAAACGACAATCAAAATTGATCAGAAAGAGAATTGATCAGAAATAGTTACAGAATTGGAAGTAAAAAAAACCCCAAGTACAAAAAGATGTGTAAGGTGTGAAAGGACATACACACAGTCAAATAGTCAATTATAGCATGCTGCAATATTCAAGTTTAGGCATGTAGTTGAATTCATGTAACATAGACCTAAGGTAAAGAGGTGAGAATAGACAAATTATTGAAAAATTGCCCTAAGGTAAACAAGAACAGCACATAGTCAATTGCAAAAACTGTGGTAAAGGCAAAAGCACCCTACAAAACCCATATCCATATGCATGAGACAAATGAAACAGAAGTACCACGGGTGTAAACCACATCAATCAATCACAACCAGTGGGTAAAAAATACAGAAATCACCAGGGAAAGACCTGCAAGACTGCAAATCAGGCAAGGGAGAGACAGAAGGTTAGGGGCTGGATTTGTCCAAAGATTGAGCTATTAAGGTATAATCAAGGGAAACTTCTGGCATCTTTCCTCCACTTTTTTCAGTATTTCCCGCCATCCACGCGAGAAAGTAAGGCCAAAGGGAGGCAAAAGGAAAGTCAAGATGATGAGTGGTGGTGACCACAGAAGAAACATGCCGAAAGGTGGTGGAATTAAATAACAAAAAAACGCTTTATTCCCTCAACACAACAAAATCCAAAAAACGCAGATGCGCAATAAGTCATAATGCTCCACCTAACCTTTGGAGACGAATTAAGAGATGAGAGAAATCCTGCTAACAGCGGTCAAACCACGGCGATAGTGGATTTCTGAGCCCCAAGAAAGCTAACGCCTCAAAAAAGTCTTCATACAAAACTTTTTCCCGGAGAAAGAGGGATAAATGAGGAATTCAGGAAACCTAGAAGGCTGCAGAGAACGCAGAAGAGACTCGCACAGGTTGGATAAGCCGAATTAATCCTGAAAAAATTTCTCAATCCAGGCGATTCGCCAGAAATCAACGACAACGAAGACACAGTAGCAGGCAGGAAAATCGGACCAGCAAAGTAAACCTAAATCGGGATTAAAGAAGGCGATATATGATCTCACAGATGACAAATCAGGCGACATTGCCAGCCATGACAATCGAGCAGGAAAATCAATCAGGCAAAACAAACGCTCACACGCAAAATTAGCAACGAAAACCTCGAAAGTGGAAACGAAATGGCAAGGAAGAAATTGTACTTGCAGCGAAGATCTGTGAAGAGAATCGGTCCGAGAAGCTTTGGGAGCTCTTCTTCTTGAGCCGTGTTTCAGCAAGATTGCTCCGATTAGAAGGAGAAATGGTCGTGCACAGATTATTCTACTTGTTCTTCAGATATGGATGTTTCGTTCAATGTCTACTGTTTTGTGAAGACGGGAGGAAAGAGACAGGGGATGACAGAGAGCGCAATATATGGAGGAATTAATTTGTTTTAAAGTCTTGCCGTCTACTTATTTATAGTCTGAAAAAACGGATCTTTTATGAGATGAATTTAATTTTTTGAGTTTTATTTATTCCTTCCGACGCCGTTAGGCAACGGCGTTAGAGTTTTCACAGGGTGCAGGTCCACTAAGGCACCAAATCAGGTTTTTTGCGAGGTAGGGGCCCGTCGTAGTCAATATGTTGACGAGGTAAATGTGAAATTTTTTTGCAGGGTCGTGGTAAATGTGAACTTTTTAATACGAACCAAGACTTGAATAGCATCTTGATTCTTGAAACCTTTTCTTTATCCTATACTGGAAGATTTTAGAGCTACGATCCATTTGATATTAACAAAAAAATTATTATAATTTAAGACTTTAATATTTATCTATACTACCTATAGTATAAAGCGGAGACAATTTCTTCACAAAAATTTGCGCCACGTGTCATTTCTATAATAAAATAATCAGGTGGACTCTCCTTTATACAAATTAGGTAGTTAGAATCCCATATAATCTTATCCCATAAAAATTGCTTAAAAATTATGAATTATCCCGAAAATTATGAATTATCCCTTACCAAGAATTAGTTTTAATCTTTCGATAAATATTATTATTTAATAAAGCATGATATCTATCGTAAAGTAATTTTTGAAAAAATCCAATTTATAGTACTATTGGTAAAAAAAAACACTAATCATAATACGAAGATAAATATATATGATCATATAATTTTAATGTGATCATTAGCGTTATATCTGTATTAAATTAAGTTTATAATTTTAATGTGATCATTAGCATATAATTTTAATGTGATCATTAGCGTTATAGACAAACTAGTTTGTCTATAAAAGAAGTAAAGAGATTAAGAGAATAATTACAACATTTTATTGCCTCATCCTTAGATTATACAGAACAATCAAATAAAATACCTTAAGTCGGGATCGATGTTTTGAATCAAATAATTTCTAATAATTTGACCTAACACGAAGATGTAAAATGACATAATATTAGAATTTTTTTTCTTTGAAATCGAAATTTTAAAAGAAGGATCGTTTTAAAAAGTAAATTTTAAAAGAAAAATATATAAGAATTCCTAAATATTACAATACATTTTTTTTAAAGTGATTTTTTTTAATTCTGAGTTATAAGAACACATCATATAACTAAATATATATATATATGGTACATAAATGATTCAACATTTTTTACAAAGTTTTTCGTTGAAAACATTTCTTTTTCAATATTATTTGATGACCTCGCAATGACCACATGGAAACACAAATGCATCAATTCCACCGGAAAACTTGTCGAAAAAGGCTTCTAAATCGTTTTTGGCTAATTTCGTGATAGTTCGTATTATTGGTGATGATTTCTAAAGTTGAGATTATTTTTGGTTGAAAGTCGATTATTGAGATTATTTAAAGTCATTTTTCCTATAGAATATGCTCATTTATAAAAACAAGGAGGTCGATCTTAAATACCTCTTCCATAGTCTATCTAGAAAGTAGGCCTATTTGCTCAAAAAAAAAGTTGGCCTATCAAAATGCACTATCTCACCCGACCCCGACCAGCAACAAATACGGAGTATGATAGAGTGCAAGCCACAAATAAGCCAACCCAATTAAACAAATTAAATAATAATGCAGCATTTCAATAAGAGCAAAGGATTAAAATTAGTGGTCAATGATAACTATAAAAAAATATAAATGTATAATAAATAACATAAAAATATAAACCAATAAAGGTCACTTTCATTATGACATCATCTCTATGATGAATATATGATCTTATCCACTGAGAAGAACTTCAGACCATAGTTGCCTTGTTATATAGAAAATGAAAATGGATTTGTTTTTGTCTCCAAAATAGTTTAACATAATTTAATTAACCCTGACTTTTATGATAATGAAGCAAGAAATGAACCTTGATAAATTGGTATAGGTACAGAAGTTTAGTACCACAAAGAGTTATATTGTTTTCCCTCAAAAAAAAGAGAGAATATTTATATATATTTTCACCTAATAAACCCAATCATAATGTACAACGTTAGGAACTTAGGAGCAAACAAATGCAAAATGTACGTGTGAAGATTGAAAAAGGCAAAATCAATTTTAAAGTATAAAAAAAGGGGGAAGGTGGTGCTGAATTAATTCCGGGTCAATATTGAAACAAACGGACCCTAGATGGGTGCACGTGTGTGAGAGTAACAAAATTCAAAACGCAAGCCCCAACAAGCGAAACGACAAATCTGTCGCGCTTACTCCCGACCGCCATGGCCCCACGGCCCCTACCATCTTTCCCTCTCACTTCAATTATCTCTTTTTTCTTTTCCCTTTTCTTTTTAATCCTGCTCAAAAAAACGATTTTGTTGTATTTTTAAATGGTCGAATACATGTATGGTCCCGAACTTGTAATTTTTTTTCAACCACTCTTCTCAACTCAAAAATGTTCTATTAAATCCCCATGTTACTAATTTTGTTCAGTTAGATCATCATCGCACGTCATGTGCCACATCAATGTTCCATCATCGGATTCACCGCCACGCCAACGCTATGTCACTGCCACGTGACCTTGACGTGGCGATGACACGACGTTGATGTGGTGGTGACATGGCGTCGTTGAAAAAACTATTTTATTAATTTATATATAAATTTTTATCTAACTCGTTTTACGTGCAATAAAATATTTAGCTTACGTAATAATTTTTATAGTAAATTTTACCATTAAACTAAAAAATCTTTTAGTATGAAATAATATTACTTAATTAAATTATTATTTTATAATATTTTCAATCGGACTGTATTGCCGTTAGCTTTTTTACCGAACAAAGCTAGGATTACTCTTACATGATTGATTAGTAGAGTTGTCAAAACATAATCGAACCTGCTAAGTCGACCTGAACCGAACGAAAATTTTTAGGGCTTAATCCCGAAAATTTGAGCTGAAAACCCAAAATGAACTAAACCCGAACCCGAATGGATTGAACTCCGAAACCCATTGGGTTGACCGATATAATACATTGAAAGAATGTATAAAATTTATATTTATATTTATAATATATTTTATATTTAAATAAATAAATATTATTAATAATTTGTTTTTTAATATTATTATTTAATTACAATATTGTTTTAACAATATTTCAGTCGCACGAGATCGTGTATCACACGCGCTATGCCACGTCAGTAATAAAGAATTTAATCGAACAAAATTAATAAGTTAGGGATTTAATAGAATATTTCTTAGTTCGAGAACCTTGTTGAAGAAAGTTACAAGGCCATTTTTTAATTATTGCACCTTGACACCTTGTGCATTACATTACATCAACCCCGGCCATCAACCCATGGGACGGCTAAGAATGATCGAGGAACCTGGTTTCCCTCCTATGGATGAAAGTTTGATTTGATCGCATATCTTATGAAAGATATACCCACTATAACTTTATTTGACTTGTTTTGTCGGGCAAATGAGATCTTCTTTACAACCCTTTTCATAATTATAAATAAAATTAGGCTTGTTAAACGAGTTGATTATGTCATTTCAGATTAAATTAAACGTGGATTCGGATCAAATCATGACAAATTATTATACTTGTTCAGATCAATCTAAGGAATCAAGAGCTATATATATTTTTAGCAAACATTAAAATAATATCACGATTGATAATATTTACTAGTAAAATATTTTAAAGTATTTTGCAATAACATATACTGTATTATAAGTATTTAAAATTTATTTTATTTATTCACATATTTGAAACATTGCAGTATGATTTTAATTTTAATTAAATTTTACAATAAAATATTTTAACCTTTATATATTCATTTATAAAACCGTACGTCTCTTTTTTTGCACATGGAAAAAATCTTCACTAATTTTTCATTTAAAACATGCGATGTAATTTGAAACAATAATTTTTCGAGATTGGAAGAGAATCTACACCATTCTCCCCCGAAATCGAAAGGACCCACCTCGTATTAAAAAAAAAAAAAGATTTGTTTGTAGTGTTGTGAAGTAGGGTACGACCATTCATGGCGGGTTTGAACTTTGGTCCGATGAGAAGGACGTGAATGGAACGATTGTGGTTGTGTTGGAATTGATATGTTCGAAATTGCACGATGCCATTTTTCATCTACTTTTTGGGCGATTTCAATGACCTAATTAAATCACACGGCGTAGACTTTCCCAATTTTCAATAAGGGTAGTCAAATTTCCTTCTTTTTTTAAGTCTAGACTTCCATTTGGAGATTGATAAATGAATTGGTACTAGTTTGGTACCCATGCAAAATGGAGGTGCAGCTTCATGTGCGAAACGTTAGTTGACCTGAAATTATCTAGATTCGATCGAACTGCCTCTTTGATCATGAGTCCTGACAAAAGTATTTAAAGTGACTTTTACTTTTTAAATTTATACTACTATACCGCATAAAAGAAGTAAGAGTTCAAGGTTAGTTGGCAGTTGGTACACTTATTTTATGAACCTTCACCTAATTTTTTTTTTTTGGCTGATTATGAATTGTTGTGCCACACGAGTCACATATTTTAAGTCTAGTAGTGGCCAACCAATTTAAGATTTAATCAATTACGCATTTTTGGATAAGGATGCTCAACCGGTTTGGATCGGACCGTAATATATAGTCCCGATAGATCGTAAAATTTATAATACTTTGACCGTTGATTAAACTGGACCGAATTAATTTCAAATAATATATATATTCCGGTCTAGTCTGGACCATAAACCTCCAACCCGATACGGTATTTGACTATAGCATGATTTATTAAAAAATCATGAATCGTAGACCAGACCGACTCGGTCCCGGTCTTGGACCAGACTGTAATATTCCGGTCCGATCTCCCAATCCGCTCCATATCTGCACAACCCCATTTTTAGATTCCCTATATATGCTCTGGGATTGCTAACATTCATATATGGAGTATTATTCTACAACCATAGGAAAATAATACATTTATATATAATGTGTGCATGCAAATCGTTATCGTGATAAGATGCATGTATATATTGTGAATTATTAGAAGTTATAATCATGCCTCAACATAAACTTAATCATGAGTCTGTTACTGTTTGCTTTTATCCAATTAATCCATTATATAGGTGTTGCGTAGCGTAAGGTGCCTGTCATGTCCTTGTCCAAATTAAGAAACAATAAGCTAGCCTCTAATTTGGGATTCTTAAGGTTGATAATACACTAGGTAGGTTCACGAGTCCGATGTTTCACTTGCTTAATAGAAATGTTAATCGTCATAATTAAAATGATGATTACACCTAACTAATCAAATGATTGGTCATCCTAATCACGAAGATCGGTGTGGATGCCAACAAAATCACTCTAGATCTATCATATTTGAAACATGAAGGAAATTGCGCTTTGTAACTTCACACGGCACACTAATTATTAATTTTTAATTGTAGGAAAAAATGACTTGAAATAATTTTAAGTAGGAAAATTGACCGAAAATAATCTAAAGTATCAACTTTGAAACAAAAATAATCCGAACTTTTGAAATTACCGCTAGCGATCCGAACTATTACCATATTAACCAAAAACGATTTTCCGGTGAGTTCTTCGGTAACCTTGATGACGTGGCGAACGGAAAGCTGACATGGCAAGTTGATATATTAACCTTTTATTTTATTTTTTCTCAAATCACTAAAATAAATAAAAATCAAATGCCACATCATTAAGTTATTCGATTAGCATTTTACCTAAAATTAAAAGCCAAAAACATAAATCAAAGAACAACTGAACTTGCTCAAAAAAAACAAAAACAATTGAACATGAAGTGGCTCTGGCACACGAAGAAACCATGAAAAGGCTTTTGATCTGAAATTCTGGTTGGTCGATGAAGATGGTGAAGGACCGAACGCGCACACCACCACTTTCACTGATGCCCTTTGAATCTCAATCTCGCTTGAAGCAAGAGCCCACCGGAGCGAAACGAAACCGCCGTCCAATTGGGCGAAATCGGCAACTAGCCGGAACCAACGCTCTTCCACGACTCCCATCGCCGGCCGAAGCAGTGGAGGTTTCCGGGCCCGTCCGACTGCGCTAAGCCCTCAAAGATTCGGCCTTTTGTGAAATTGAGCTCTTGGGATGAAACCCTAGATTTCGAAGAGGAAGAGGATAGGGGTCCCGATTTCGATAATCTCATGATTGGGGGCTGGAAATCGTCCAAGCCGAAGAGGCCGAGGCCTAATTGGCTCCCAAAGATTGGAGAAGGCGAGGGATTCGATCGGGATTTCGAGCACGGACGGCTGCGGAGTTGGTCTAAAGAGGAAACTCATCGCTTGAGAATCTAGGGGTTGTTCAGCCATTGTTGGCCTTCAAGGAGGATAAATACAATTGGATCTCCCATTGAAAACGCTTTGTCTTTACAAGTCATAGAATCCAAAAGCCTTTTCTTGAGTTCTTCATGTGCCAGGCCATTCTTCATCGTGTTCAAGTTCTCATTGTTGATTCAGAAGATTTTTTGTTTGTTTTTAATTAGAGGTGGTGATGAGTAATCTAATAATATAATGACGTGGCACTTGTTCTTTTAATTTTAATGACATAGCAAAAATAAAAATAAGATTTAATATAATTTTAGTGACATGGCAAAAATAAAAATAAAAGGTTAATATATCAACTTGTCATGTCAGCTTTCCGTTCGCCACGTCATCAAGGTTACCGGAGAACTCACCGGAAAATCGTTTTTGGTTAATATGGTAATAGTTCGGATCACTAGCGGTAATTTCAAAAGTTCGGATTATTTTTGTTTCAAAGTCGATACTTGGGATTATTTTCGGCCAATTTTCCTTTTAAGTATCAACTCCTAATAAAAATAATCTTAAGTTTGATGATCATCACCGACAATATAAACTATCACGAAATTAATCAAAAAAGATTTGGAAACGTTTTTCGACAAGTTATCCGGTGGAACCGTGGAATCGATGATACGCGGATCGAAAATTAGACATAACAACTTAATATTTTACACTTGGTTGAAATATTTTTGATCGTCATATCAATGACTCCACGGAAAAGGCTTATGAATCGTTTTTGGTTAATTTCATGATAGTTCGTATCATTTGTGATGATTTTCAAACATGTAAATTTTTTTGGTTGAAAATTGATGATTAAGATTATTTTAAATCATTTTTTCTTAGTTGTTATTTTATTTTTCATTTTTTTGGTTGAGTACACTGTCCATGAAATTCGAACTAATAACTGAGGAGTACTATTGTTAAAGGTTTAACCGTTTGATTAGATGTACAATTGCATAAGGACATGATACAGAAGAACTGGGCTTGAATATTTAACTTACTAACAGATTATATGGACGCAATTTAAAAATGAAAATAAGATGTAGTACGTTTGGATTATATTCTTTTTTTTTTAGGAAACATGTAGATTCTGGTAAAGAACATATAAAATGTAGATTCTTGAATCTTCTGGGAATTGACCTACAAGACAAATTGACAAGAAAAAAGTGAACTTCTCTCTTTTATACCTTTAGAAACTTACTCAAGTCAATCCAACCCAATTGATTAGAAACATTTGAGATCAAAACTAGAAGTAACCAAATCCTACTAACCCGATTGATTAATGAAGGAGAGAAAGAGGCCCATAGTACACTTTTTCAACATTAATTTGAAAAGTAACTAGTCACTCCTTAAAAATAAGAACTAACTAATCACTATAAATACCCTAATTTTTTTGAGAGAAAGGGGCCGGGGGTGCCTTTTGTAAACATTTAAAAACTAATTAGACTCCTTCTAAAATAGAAGAAGTATCTAATCGGTATAAAACCCTAATTTTTTTTAGGTTCTCCCTTTTCCTTTTTTCTCTTTCTCTATCTTCCTCACCCTCTCTCGTTCCTCTCTCTCTCTCTCGTCTGTCTTTCCCGATCTCAACCCTCCTCCGTCTCCCTCCTCCTTCAACTAGCGGCGGAGGACCAATTGGCGGCGAGAAAACCGAAGAGTAGAGCGAGCGAGGGCTTAGATTTCGGCTCGCTAGCGGCCTCGCTCTCCGGCTTGGAGGCGGAGATGTGCACGGCCGACGAGGTGTTCTTCCGCGGCCAGATCCGGCCGTTCCGCCACTCCGTCAGCTCTGCAACCGCCTCAAACGCAACCAAGAGCTTCTCGAGGTCGGAGTCCATGGACCGTGTTAGTTATCCATAATCTTAGGAATATCTTTTATATTGTTATGATAGTGTATTGTAATCTGTTACGATCTTTACTGATGTACTCCTTATATATTTATCATCAATACACATGGCAACCCCATTGGGGATTCTCTACACTTTCATGGTATCAGTCGCTTTTTAATCTCTCCTACTCTTCTCTCTCAAATCCCACCCACCATGTCTGGCAACTCTTCTCCAACTAACACCGGCAACAATGTCAACAATACCAACAATCCCAACAATCCCAATCTTCACCCTGACCCACCCGCTGCTACTCTTCCTCAAAACCCCTCTCCGGCCACTCTAGCCACAAATCAAGCCCTACACGTTGCCAGCATAAAAACCCATGTCCCCATCCAATTGGATCTTGCCTCGTCCAACTACAATAAGTGGCGTGAACTCTTTCTTGTAACCCTGGGCAAATTTGCTCTAAAATCTCATGTCGACGGAACCAGCGCTGCTTCTACTGATGAGAACTGGTGTATGCTGGATTACATTGTTCTGTCTTGGATATATGGGTCCATCTCCATGGACATCTTTGACATTGTGATGAAGCCTAACTCCACTGCCCGTGTTATATGGCTTGCAATCGAGAATCTGTTCCGTGACAACAAGAAGAGTCGAGCAATCCATCTTGAATCCCAGTTTCGCAGCCTTGTCCAAGGTTCTCTGACTGTTACAGAGTACTGCCAGAAGTTGAAAACTCTTGCCGACAGCCTTGCTGATGTCGACAATCCCGTCTCCGATGAGACACTCGTCCTACAAACCATCCGTGGTCTCAACAACGACTTCTCCACCATGGCTGCAGTGATTCCGATGCAAACACCTTTTCCCACTTTTCAACAAATACGGAGCATCCTTCTTCTTGAAGAATCCCGGAAGACAAACAATGCTCCACTGCAGTCAGCCCTACTCAGCACTGAGCAGAAACCCACAACCACTACAGCAGCCACGCCACCCTCTCCAACCACCCCACAACCGCCCACACCGAACACTCCCCACAACTCATCAGTTAACAACAACAACAGCGGCTATCGTGGCAGGGGACGCGGACGCGGCAGGGGCCGAGGACGAGCCCACAACAACAATAGCGGCCGTGGATGGGCGTCCTACCCGTGGATGCAGGGACAGCAAAATCAATTTTCTTGGCCAAACTGGGGGCCAGGAATCCTTGGAGCTCCTCCCCGCCTGCCTCAACAACCCAGCAACCATGCCATGTACACAGCCCCTCCTGCATATCCAACCTATGACCACCACGCTCTCATGAATGCCATGGGTCTCCTCAACTCTTCCTACAGCAATGACACCAACAGCTGGGTCATGGACACAGGGGCGTCCTCCCACATGGCAGCAAATCCAGGTATTCTCTCGTCTGTTTTTAATCCTGGCAAACATTCTCTTTCAAAAATTATTGTTGGTAATGGACAAACCCTACCCATCACAAAAATTGGCCAAACAACTCTTCCAACCAAACCTACCCTTTCACTACATAATGTTCTGGTTTCTTCCTCTCTAGTTAAAAATCTAATATCTGTTCGAAAATTTACTAATGACAACAATTGTTCAGTTGAGTTTGACCCTTTTGGATTTTTTGTGAAGGATCTAACCACCAAGACCGAGATCCACCGGTGCAATAGTCGAGGAGACCTCTATCCATTTCTTCCATCTTCATCCCAAGACACTCATTCAGCCCTCACGACATCCACAAAATCAACACCTTATCAAGTTCTTCATCGCCGTCTTGGTCACCCCGGTGCTCATGTCATCCAACAACTTGTTTCTTCCAAATTTGTTTCCTGCAATAAAGATCGACTCGATCTCTGTCATGCATGTCAGCTCGGCAAGCACACAAAATTACCATTTTATTCTTCAATGAGTCAGTCCTCTTTTCCGTTTCAATTAATCCATTGTGATCTATGGACAAGTCCTGTACCTAGCATTTCTGGCTTAAAATATTATTTATTAGTGTTGGATGACTATTCTCACTTTATATGGCTCTTTCCTCTTAAACAAAAGTCCGAAACATTTGAAAAATTCTCCAACTTTCATAACCTCATCCAAAATCAGTTTAACACCACAATCAAAAACCTTCAATGTGACCATGGCACAGAGTTTGACAATTCACAATTTCATTCCTATTTTGCTAAACATGGTATTCAATTTCGGTTTTCATGTCCTCATACATCCCAACAAAATGGAAAAGCCGAAAGAATGATCCGAACTCTAAACAACACCATTCGATCTCTTCTCTTCCAAGCCCATATGCCACCCAAATACTGGGCTGAAGCTTCTCTCACAGCTGCGCATCTACAGAACCTACTTCCCACAAAAGCAAAGTCCATGCGGTCTCCTCACGAGCTGCTGTATAACCAAACTCCAACCTATGATCACCTCCGTGTCTTCGGATGCGTATGCTATCCAAACATCACTGCCACCATGTCTAACAAATTATCTCCTCGTTCCGCTCGATGTCTCTTCCTCGGCTATGCACCAAATCATCGAGGTTACAGGTGTTTAGATCTACTCACAAAGAAAATAATTGTTTCACGTCATGTCATTTTTGACGAACAGATATTTCCGCTGCAATCCAAACCACCTACTCAAAATTTGGCCTCACATGATGCTTTAAGATTTGCCATTGAGCAAGCTGAAGTGTCGGTCCCAAATACACACCCACCAAGTCCTCCTACTTCAACCACATCACCGGCCATATCTTACCTAAATCCAATTAACTACTCAAATCCAACTAATTATCTTTTCTTAGAAGATAATTACGGTAACCAATCCCCACAAAATCAAAACTCACCAAATATTCCAAATCATGATTTGGTCCACTCACCACCAGAACACGTGCCAATTCAAAACCAAGAACCTCAGCCAATTAATAATGCCGACCAAGAACCTCAACCACATCACCATAACGACCATCCAATGACCACTCGCTCAAAAGCCGGTATTTTCAAACCTGCCCACATATTCAACCTCTCAACCACAATAACACCGGTTCCCAATTCCTACAAGAAAGCCCTCCAAAACCAACAATGGTATTTATCAATGAAAGATGAATATGATGCTTTGATTAAAAACAAGACTTGGGAATTAGTTCCTAGACCTGCTGATGCAAATGTGGTTACAGGAAAGTGGTTGTTTCGTCACAAATATGATGCACAGGGAAACCTTACAAGATACAAATCAAGATGGGTTGCTCGAGGCTTCTCTCAACAAGAAGGCGTAGACTATGACGAAACCTTCTCCCCTGTTGTAAAACCGGCAACTATCCGAACAGTTCTATCCCTTGCAGTTGCTCGAGATTGGCCAATCCACCAACTAGACGTCAAAAACGCCTTCTTACATGGTCGACTTAATGAAATAGTTTATTGCCAACAACCTCCGGGCTTCATCGATCCAGTCTTGCCCACCTATGTGTGCAAATTAAAGAAAGCTCTTTATGGCTTGAAACAGGCGCCACGAGCGTGGAATCAAAGGTTTGCTGAATTCGTAATTCGTCTGGGATTCAATCAAAGTAAGTCTGATCATTCACTCTTCATCTATCGATCAGGGACAAATCAGGCTTTCCTTCTACTGTATGTCGACGATATTATCTTGACAGCATCATCCGAAAACTTCTTGCACAAAATCATCACATACCTCAACAAGGAGTTTTCCATGTCTGACCTCGGCTCCCTCCATTACTTCTTGGGCATTGCAGCCACTCGCTCAAGTACTGGTATTCATCTGAATCAGTCCAAGTATGCAGGCGAATTATTACAGAAAGCCGGAATGCTCCAATGCAATCCCAGCCGCACACCAGTAGACAGCAACTCCAAGCTCAGTAATGAAGATGGACCGCCAGTACAGGATGCCACTGCATATCGCTCTCTAGCAGGTGCGCTACAATATTTGACCTTGACTCGTCCCGACATTACATATGCTGTACAGCAGTGCTGCTTACATATGCATGATCCAAGGGAAAAGCATCTTCTAGCCCTAAAGCGCATACTCCGGTACGTCAAAGGAACCCCAACCCTTGGCTTACAACTTTACAAAGGGCCGGTTGATCAGCTTGTAGCTTATTCTGACGCTGATTGGGCAGGTTGCCCAGATTCACGACGATCAACATCAGGCTACTGCGTCTACCTTGGCAATTCTTTGATCTCTTGGTCGTCGAAACGCCAAAACACAGTGTCTAGATCAAGTGCAGAGGCAGAATACAGAGCTGTAGCAAATACTGTCAGTGAATGTTATTGGGTCCGTACTTTACTACATGAACTTCATCACCCCATCAGCAGAGCCACCATTGTGTATTGTGACAACATCAGTGCTGTCTATTTATCCACAAATCCAGTACAACACCAACGCACAAAACACATAGAAATAGACATCCACTTTGTCCGAGAAAAAGTGTCTATTGGGCAGGTCAAGGTCCTTCATGTTCCGTCGGCTCTACAGTTTGCAGACATCTTCACAAAAGGGTTGCCATCACCTCTATTCCTAGATTTCAGAAACAGCCTGTGCATTCGTGAAACTCCTGCACAGACTGAGGGGGGTTGTTAGTTATCCATAATCTTAGGAATATCTTTTGTATTGTTATGATAGTGTATTGTAATCTGTTACGATCTTTACTGATGTACTCCTTATATATTTATCATCAATACACATGGCAACCCCATTGGGGATTCTCTACACTTTCAGACCGGAACGCCGGATCTGGACTCGTTTCCGAGCCCCAAGCCCTACGCACGCGCCGCCAACGCGCCTCGGTCGTCGTTCAACATGAACAAGAAATCATCGTCGTCGTCCTCCGCCACACTTTGGGAGGTTTTCCGGCTAGGTCTTGTACGGACGCCGGAGATTGAGTTGGAAGATCTCAAGATCCGGTGTAGTAAGCATCAAAGCGCCGGCGGAGTGAGATCCTCCGATGAGGATGGCGAGTGTGAGTAACGGAAGGAAGTAGAGGAGGAGGAGCAATGGCGGTGGAGGAGGGATGATTTTGATGTGCTGTAAGTGCAGAGCGAGCTTCGAGGTCTACAAGCAGAACCTCGACTTGATTCGATCAACTAACAAGAAGGAATTGCCTTACCGGCTCGTTCTCAATAGTAAGTCATCCGTTCCTTTTCTTGGAAGAGATGCCCTATTTGATTGGCTGAGTTTGTGATCATATTAAATGTCTATGTATGTTACTGAAATCCACCACTGGCTATAGATAATTAACAAATTGATGGACAAAGTGGAAACTAGATAAGGCTCTTCTTGCAAAAGCATTAAAGTGGATTTGAAAATGCTTAATTAGGCAGTAGGTGTTGTAGTTGAACAAAGATTCAAAGAAAAATGGCCTAAATGAGAATCCTATAAAAAAATTTTGAACTCCTTCGGCAGTGAGGGTGAATTCATTGACACAGTGAATATCTACTAAGTCTCTATATGCTCAATTACGTCTTGCTCTTGTTTTTGGCTGAGTCTTTTTGAGTTGTACTGTTTTCTTGACACATTTATACATTTTGTATGCTCTTTCATTAACTAGTATGTCCATTATATAGATTTGATCATAACAAAATCCTAAGAGTACAGTGACTTAGCTTTCAGATTATTTGCTTGATGAAATTTCAGAACTAGAGATATGTATATGTTTGCATTGAGGACATTGATTTGCTCTATGAAAAATCGATTTGTTAATTAGACTTAAGTAGTGTTGATTTGTTAATTTAATTAGACTCAAGTAGTGTTGATTTGTTAATTTGTTGATCCGTCATCCACGCTTTGACTTTATAAGTTCGGTTTACGGTTTTGTGATGACAAGTTGGTTTTACGGTTTTTAGGGATGATAAGTTGAGTTTATGAGTTTTGGTGATGACAAGTTGAGTTTACGAGTTTAAGGATGATCAGTTGGTTTTTGAGGGTTTTGGTTATGACAATTAAGTTGGTTTTATAGGTTTTTGTGATGACAAGTTGAATTTATTTTGCATTGTTAAATTTGTCTATATATTACTTTTATGGCCTATTAGCTCAAATGGTAGAGCAACGTGCTTAACGCACAAAAATGTGGGTTCAAATCCCACATAGGCAAGGTAATAAATTCGGATGACAAGTTGCATATGTGATGACAAGTTAGGGTAATGGCAAGTTTTGTACGTGATGATAGATTTTTTGTACGTGACGATAGATTGAGTGATGACAAGTTCTTGTATGCGACGACACATTTTTGTATGCGACGACACGTTTTTTGTACGCTATGACAAGTTTTTTGTACGTTATGACAAATTTTTTGTACACTATGACAAGTTTTTTTATAAGAGATGACAAGTTTTTTACGCGATGACAAGTTTTTCTACGCGATGACAAGTTTTTCGTAAAGGATGACAAGTTATTTACGCATTGACAAGTTTTTCATAAGAGATGACAAGTTTTCTACGCAATGACAAGTTTTTCTAAGCGATGGCAAGTTTTTATGCATGGGACAAGTTGTTTTCAATCTTCCGAGGACAGGATTTTTGGATGACAGGATTTCCGATGACAAGATTTCAGGTGGGACGCGGTGGCACGCGTGTAATTTTTTTTTGACCAGGGGTATTTTCAGAAAACCGACTAGATAGCTCCTTTATTTTTGTTCCCGCCTATCCACTCCACAAATCTCCCCAAATAGGCTCCATACCAAATTTTCTCAATTTTTTTAGGGATTCTCTCTCCTCCATTCTCACCGTCACTCTCCCTCGATCTCTCTCATTCCTCTCCTCCCTACGTAACTTCCACTCCCCCCTCTTTCTCCATTCTCAATGCCACTCTCTCTCCCTCATTCCTCTCCTCCCTCTTTCTTCTCTCATCCCTACACATCTTCCATTCTCCCCCTCTTTGTTTTTACAGATGTGCAATTATCTTTCACTCCCCGCTTTTATTTTTTTTTACAGATTTGCAATTTTGTGTTCGACGATAAGGACGAGCAAAAGCCGATTCGCACCTCCCCATCGTCTCCTTCCTCGCTCCTCCCCATCGGGCAAAGCTCGCTCTCCTACGACAGATCTAGAGGTTAGTAATAATTTAGGTTTTTTTTTGGATTTCTAGTTTATTAGGTTTTTTTTTGCATTGTTCGCGTTTGATATTGATGAGGAGATTCGTGAACTCCATGTAATCTTATAGATCTAGATCTGAGGAAATTTATATTGTAGATCTAGATCTACAATATGTTCATATATTAATAACTTTTTTGTACGCGATGACAAGTTTTTCTTCGGGATGACAGATTTTTTGTGCGCGATGACAAGTTTTATAAGCAACGACAAATTTTTCTACGCGAAGACAAGTTTTTGTATGCAATGACAAGTTTTTTGTAGGCTATGTCAAGTTTTTAATATGCGATGACAAGTTTTTTGTACGCTATGTCAAGTTTTTTATATGCGATGACAAGTTTTCTACGCGATGACAAGTTTTTCTACGCGATGACAAATTTTTTATAACAAATTTTTCTAAGCGATGGCAAGTTTTTATAAGCGATGATAAGTTTTTTATAAGTAATGACAAGTTTTTATAAGCGATGACAAGTTTTTTGTACGCGATGACAAGTTCGGGGTGATGACAGGTTAGTCATCGCCGGTCAACGACCGATCAAAGACGGTCAACGCCCTGTCAAATGTTGATGGTGGTAGAGCACGCACGGATCTAGGGGTGGGCTAGGATGTGTTGTAGCCCACCCCAAAATTTTAGACAGAATGCATATGTAGACCCTCCCATTTGTCACTTTTTAGCAAATGGACCCCCTAACTTTGAACATTACCTTTTAAAATCCCAAACTTAATATTTTTTTCCTATTGAGCCTCTTTTGCTAACCTGATGGGGCGCATGCAAGTCACTTCTCTAGCTGGTTGTAAAAGTTCCCCAAAATTACTTACATGGCAAAAAAAATATGCCATGTGGAGTCCCAAACCCCATCTTCTTCTTCATCTTCTTCCTATCCACAATTCCCCTATTTTTAGATCTGGGATGTCACGTGGCTGCTGAGTGGAATGAAAATGGCCCTGATCAGCGCGTGTTATTCACACTACGAAAAAAGAGGATTAATTTGAAGAAAAAGGATTCAATAGGCAAAAAAAAGTTAAGTTTAGGGGTTCAATAAGAAATGTTCAAAGTTGGGGGATTCATTTACAAAAAAGTGACAAGTTGAAGGGTCTATAGATGTATTCTGCCCAAAATTTTACTATATAATGTTTATGCATGGTACAATACAACCAACTTGTCCCAGACTCCCAGGGGGATACTCAAGCCTTGTTAGGCCTCATAAATCATAATGGTACTTTGTGTGCACGGCTCGAATTCCCTCAACGGGTGTATAGTATTTTATTTTATTTTCCTTGTTTTGCCTATTCATGTTTTAATCTTAAAAAATAAGCTAAATTTAGTCCACCCCAAATTTAATTTCTGCCTCCGTCCTTGTGGTAGAGATTGATGATGTCACCATTTGCCATTGGTGATGTCATTATGTAAATTTTATTTTTTTAAGGGTAATTTTGGAAAAGTGACTAGTTAACTCATTTCTTTTTATCTGCAACCTAGTTACTTCACAAATGTTCCAAAATAGCATTAGTTACCAAATTTTTTCATAATGAATGTACCATTTTATCTTGAGCTATTCTCCTTAGAACTTGCTTCATTTATAGCTAGATTTTGAGTATTTTTTTTAGCATTCACTTGAAAAACTCTTATTATTAAAGCATCGGGAATTAGAAGATAAAACATCCACCATATACAACGGCGGAACTACGTTATGCCGAGTAGGGGCTGGGATTTAATATTTTTTTAAATAAAATTATGAATATAATACTATATTATTCCCTCTTCGTATTAAAATAATTGTTCAAAGAATATTTGTACATATATTAAGAAAGAATTTTTTTTTTCCTGTATTGTTATAGACTTAATTATTAGTGTAAAAAACATGGAAAAACGTATATGATTATGGTGTAGTTAATTATTAGGAGTATAAATGGAAATTGATGGAAAAAATATGAAATGGACAAGTATTGTGAAACAAAAAAAAGTGGTTATATAGACAACTATTTCAAAAAAGATAGAATATAAAAAACACATATATAAGTAAACACCACCATACGCTCTAATTGAATGAGGTTAGGCCGTAAAAGAAATATGGCGAAACATATGATTAGTGAAAAATATAAGGTATTAGCTATTTTTTTTTTAAAAAGATGGTTTTTGTGTATAATAGTGGAAGAAAATGTATAGAAAACGACCCTTAATTAATTTTGGGTCAACGTCTCTAATTTGTTAGGATTGGCCTTTACTACCTTAGATTTTCCCGCCAAATGCTTCACTTCCACACTTCCACATGCCTCCACGTTGGCGACGCCATCCGCCCGTCCAAACATGGGTCACCTATGTTGTATCTAAAACTTATCGGTTTATACTTTAAACTTGTCAATTGAATCTGAAATTCACTTTGATTTAATAAAAACTTAATTTTGCTTCATTTTCTTCACTCGGATTAGTACTAATTTTATAATTATAGATTAATCATATCGGGTTTATTCCAAGTAGATTGATCAAATTTCTAACGATTATACTTAAATTAAACTATTTAGCCCCATCTGAAATAAAATCCTAGTTCCGCCAAGTATACATAGATAGAACTCTTTGAACTTATATATTGGACCTAACACACATATACATGTGAACCAACATGTAAACCCCATATCAAGTATAAACACCTATTTTTTAACACCTTTGTAGAGCTTTCCAGATGGGCTATATTTTATGGATAGATGCCGAGAGAGGAGATGCACCAGCAAAAAGGACAAGAGTTGTGTTTTGGCAATGGTATTGAATCGTCGGTGCACAATACGTACGTTCATAAGTTTCCAACAGAACATCTTCTCGCCTTTTGCTATTTGATCCGACTTTCGGCGTCTTCCAATTTGTACATGTTCTTAATTTGGATACGACCTATCAACAACCACCACCAACCTTCAATTATACAACGCTCCTTTTCACATTATTATACAGTACGTACATTTATACTCGTGTGTCGAGTGACATTTCGTAAACGCACGAACGTCGTTGTGTCACTCGTTAAGTCCTTGTTCATCTAGTGTCATCCATTAATTATTCAATTCCTCATCCGTCTTTCTTATGAAAGCTCAACGTCAACTTTATTAGATCGATACTTGTCATGTCTATACCTTCTTCGTTACACAATAATGTGTACGTCCATCATCGAGAAAAACAGGCCCCTACATTATGTGTTTTGCATTTTCACGTAATTGCTTTCTTTTGCCCCGTTATGATATAAAATTAGAGGGGTAGCATTAAGCTCAATAAACTATTGGTCTGATATATGAATCGAAAATTCAGATCTCTTTACTTATTTTAATAATAATGACAAGCCCATACTAAAACTTAGGTGTCTTAATTGATTACTATCCCCATATATACTAAAACTCAAGTGTTTGAATTGATTACTATCCACAAAGTTTTGGATATGAAGGTCTTAGCTTTGCGCCATCCACCGGAGTTAGTTGCCAAAAATTGATTTTGAGTATCAATTAATCTGTTGATGGTAAATGTTCAGTTCAATCAGCATCAACATTGGTTAATAATTCGAGGTACATATATTCAACTGTTTTTTTGATCTAGAAAACTAAACTTCCTCCAAAAATCCAAAATTTCCTATGGAAATCTTGTGTTGGGTGTTTACCAACTATAGATAGGTTGAATAAACATTTTAATTGTGGGAAAATGCTACACTTCTCGCAATTTCTAGCGATAAAGGTGATCGCATCCTATGTGGCATGAGACCACTCTCCACCAATTTCAGCTTTTTACAATTAATTAAAAAAAATTACATCCTTCACATCCAAATCCAAAGAGGAGAAAAATTCCTCCCCGACTCCCTTTTCCCACTCTCTTTGTGCAGTCTGCCCCCTCGATCCGTCGTTGGACAAGGAGCGGTTCCGGCCGCCGCCCTCGCGATTTCCGCCGCCATTGGTCCACCTCGCACCTGGATCCGTCCTCGCCGTCGCTCCCCGCCCCGCACTCGCACTCGCTCCTCGCACCTGGCTCCCGACCCCGCCGTCGCTCCTCCACCTGTCATTCCTCGCTAGAAACTGCGAGAAGTGTAGCATTTTCCTTAATTGTGTTATTAATTGTAAAAAGTTGAAATTGGTGGAGAGTGGTCCCATGCCACGTAGGATGCGAGCACCTTTATCGCTAGAAACTGCGAGAAGTGTAGCATTTTCCTTAATTGTGTTGCTAATTATTGCTCTCTTTGAGAAACAACTAATGAGAACTTAAATCACATTTTCTTTCATTGCCAATTTACTAAAAATATGATTATAAAATTAGAATAAAAATTTGATTACTCTTTTGATTTTGCTACATCTGGAAATTTCAATGATAATTTAATTTCTACTTCAAATATAAATAGAAATAGTGATGTCTTGTGTTTCCTTTGATGGTATATTTGAAATCACACAAATACAATTATATTTGACCCTACTAGCATTCGATCTAATAACTTACCATGTAATCTAGCTTTTACTTAGTATACCCGATGAAAATTGTCAATGGTAAAGCTCGAAATAACAAAACCCTCCAAACGAAAACATAAGGATAATGCGACTTGGATTAAACCACCAATTACATGGTCAAAATTTAATTTTGATACTTCTCGTCAAAATAACTCTTCTACATTTGCCAGTTTTATTATCCGTAATCATCATAGTCAAATCATATTGCGTGATTGATGGGTTCTTCAAACGATGTTTGTTTTACAAGCCGAAGCTGTAGCATTATCAAACTCAAATATGCTAAAGCAATGAATATTACTAAGTTTATTATAGAAGGAGATAATTTGAATATTATTACAGTAATACTTTAAAAAACGTTTGGAAAGTGTCATGGGAAATTTATGCAACTATGATGGATATTATAATTGCATAATAGAAAACCAATTACTAAGAGTATACACAGGGGTTGGCCAAATTTTGGTCTTCAATTAAAATATGTAATAAAAAAATAATATAATGAAGAAAGGAGGCTAAGGCCGGTCTTGGCCATGCCCAAATCTGATTTTGGTCTTTCCATGCTGGGGTGACAAGTGTCCCAAAACTACAAAAGCTCTTTTTTTAATAATTTTATATGAAAAAGGTAAACCAAAATGATGAATAAAATAATCTGAAGACCAAAAATAAGGGCCAACCCATAAATATGCTCTAAGATTGCATGGACATCCACACATGGTCTCTTACCACAAACCCCACCAGTGTGAAGCTTGCGGTGCTCGATCAACCTCCAACTTGCCATGCTCATCTGTATACACCATCTCTTCCAATGGAATGGGCTTGCGCACAACTTGTCCTTATCGAAGTCTTACCAGGATGAGCTTACCGCAACAATTCCCCTTGTTAGCTTGTGATCCGACACACACTTTGCTTAAGGGGCCATTCGTATGCTCGGACCGGACATATATTATTCCTAAAACTAGGGTCGGAGCTAGATTGGGGCCGGTAGGGGCCATGGCCCCCCAATCCAATTTTTTTTACCTTATATTGCTCCTCTCTTTTGGGGCTTCGATTTGGTATATTATATGCTTTAATGTGATATCTAAACAAAAAGTTATGAACATTTAAAGATTGAACATTTGTAAACAAATTTTAAGTCATTTACTTAGTATACATTATAAGTTTACTATGTTTAACTAATATAGTCGGCCCCCTCAATACTTCTATCATGGCTCTGCCCTTGCCTAAAACTAGTATGGTGTTCGTGTAGGAACATGGCTAGTACTTTTTTAGACCTATTGGACGTACGACCATGTATGCATGCGGCGATATCCTCATTTTCAAGACCCATCAAAATTAAAAAACAAGGCACTAGGCTAGGTTAACCCACGACACGATCATTTCACTCGATCTTGTGAGCTCAATCACCCACGACACAAGCATTTTGGTCTCATACATGCTAGCTAGTTGGAATGGACGTTTCCTCCGCCCAAACTCCATTCGGCCTCGGTGGGAAATCGCGACGATTCGTGGTGGCCAGACATCACCATGTTCTCATGCATCGTCGTGTACATGAAACCCTAGTTTCATGATTCCATTGTCTTCTTGACTGGTTTTCTTTCTTCCATCCTTTTGGTTCACGTTAGCTAGTGTCAATGCATTGAATGTTTTGATCAATAGGCTTCTCAATCTCCTTGGAAGAATGAAAAGTAGAATTTAAAACTCGTGATAAAGCCAAGTCATGATAAATGTGAAATCTCCTTTGAAATATCAAAATTTATAGCTAAGGTACTTATTGTTGGACCCTAAATATTCAACTATGTTTCCCCTTGATCCTAGTCTATCTCGTGAGAATCTTAGTGAAAAACAAAGTTTTTAAGACTATCGCTGCAAACTTTAGTCACAGAAAGCTCTAGCAGAAAGCTCCGACAGAAACCGACGGTTGGCGTCCCCAACAGTTCCAACGAGATCTTGAGATCTTCGAAAACCACTTCACCAGCTTTGACCATGTTTTTCTGAAATTTCAAAAGCTATTTTTAATTTCAAGGAGAACAAGTCAAAGTCGTATTCAAATGAATGACCTACTATCGTGTCTAGGACGGTTATTCTCACTCCCTCTATCTTGTAACTATATAAATAAGCTCCCTTAGCCATAGAAACACACAAGAACACAATAGTCACGACTTGTAATTGTATTTCTCTTTATCGTTTGTAAAATATAGCCCTCATACCTAAGGTGCCGCCGGCCGACAACTTTCAAAGCATCACTCCAAAGGGGTCCGAATCCGAGATCCAACAATATCGATTGTAAT
Organism: Polygonum aviculare; assembly: GCA_934048045.1. NCBI lineage: Eukaryota > Viridiplantae > Streptophyta > Magnoliopsida > Caryophyllales > Polygonaceae > Polygonum > Polygonum aviculare. The sequence continues at coordinate 10,273,644 of OW204023.1, read as the reverse complement.
TTGTCAACATTTACAATAAAAAGGAGACAATCAATTTTCCTTATCTGCATTGTTGTTTCATTCGGTTTATATTAAGTTTCTAGTCGATTGTTATTTTCTACCCAATCTCGCGACAACCGAAACCGATCGTAAACCTTTGGCTATTGACCTCAAAGAAAAGACGTTTGAGTGCTTCGTGCATTTTTTTTTCCAAAATACTTATATCGTGATTGATGTTTGAATGATTTCATTCATAATTGGGGACAAAATGGACAATGAAACATCCCAATCTAAAATAAAGCAAAGGTATATATAACATAAATATGTGTACTATAAGAATAAATGATTGAATTCCAAAAATCCAAAAAAATTGAATATATGTGAACCTTGGTCTCTATATTTTTATAAAGAAAGTGATGAGTCGCCTCATGGTAAACACATGAGTGTTCAACCAATGATCCGATGCACCAAATGCAATCTTTTTTACACATCGATTGTTGTTATTGAGTTGTCAAAAATCTATTTTGCCTCGATTTATTTTAGAAGTTACAAAAATTATCATAGTGTCAATATTGAATATATGAACAGCAAAAAAATGTGTGAATCAACAATAGAAATATCTAAAACAATGTATTTGCTTGTATCGATAAAAATGTCATCACTTTGACAAAATAATAAAAATGTCATCACGTCCCCAAATTTCTAGACTAAGCTTACAGACATTTTGGATCATCGATATTACTAATCTAAGAATTTTCTCCAAAATAGAGAACAATATATCATGTTCTCTATAAAACAAACTGTTCATACTCCAACATATTCTCTATTTTGAATAATAATACTATATTTTTGTTATTTTTATTCATATATATTACTATAAAACATAATCTATCTAATTAAAAGAGGATATGTAACTATGTATAGTGCATCCTCCAAATATATATTTTTGGGGAATTCCCTAAATATAGAGAATGCTATATAAACTTTTGAGACTTTCTTCATTTTAGAAAATTATATGGAGAAGTTATTGGAGTTAAAAGCACAATTAATTCTCCAAATTTACAATTTTCAAGAAAATGAGGATTCTTTAGAGACTCTTTAACAAACCATATTTATTTATAGTTTACATTTTAAGCTTCATTTTCATCAAAATCATATATTATCCATTTTTTATTACAACATTGAGAGTACTTAGCCATCCCAATAGTGATATTTATGATGAACTTGAGTCCATAAAATCCTTATATTATATTCATTTTAACTTTTCCACATCACCGTAATCTCTACTTTTTTTTATGGGTATTCTGTGTGGTAACCCTCAACCTAAGACTATTTCGTATGGTACCCAAAAAAATTTAAAATTTTGGGTGATAACCCTCACATTGTATAATATTTTGCCATATACACAACGGTTAACTTCAATCTATATAGTGTTAAATTGAGGTTAAAAATAAGATGGAGAACGATTGACTTTATTTGCTATTTTTCTTCTTTAACGTCTTCTCTTCTCTCCGATTATAGGTCAAGGGAGGACAGTTTAGCATAGAGGGATGTTGGTGATTTGCGTAAGTCACCGGACCATGTTGTGCTTGTTATGAATGGGAAGTGCGAGACTTGCCTAGAGGGTATCACATGGCTTTGGGTGTGCGGGAGGCACGGCCTAAGTGAGGGACCCGAGGCATGTCTAAGGTGTCTATGGAGGTAGACAACAAATAAATGTAAGGGGAGGTAGAGTGCCAAGAGTTCCAAGTAAGGGCATAGCCCGATACTCGACGCTCGGGTGCTCATACGTGAGTGCGCTCGTGTGCGGGCGCGCCTATGCGCAGCCGCAGGTTTGGGCACGCCCCTTGGGCGACGCCTAGAGCACTTACGCAAGGTGCCTTAGCTTGGTTGAAGCTTTCCTAGGCAAGATGTATATGTCCTAGACATTTTACGTTTTGGGAGGAAAAACGTGCTCGGGAAGCTAGCTTCGAGCTAGCTCGGGACCGAGCTCCGACCTAGCTAAAGTTGGGGTAGCTAGCTCCATGCTAGCTTGGGACCTAGCTAGGTAAGCTAGCTTGGTATGCTAGCTTGGCACCCAGGTGGACCTACCTTGGGCTGGGCCTTAGGGCCTTGCTTTGGATTGATGTTGGGCCGGCCATATGGGCCATATGGGCCACATGAGGGCACACTTGGGCCTTATCCTTGGGTTAAAAATCAGGCCCATATTAGTGTTTAAATTAAACATAATTGGGCCCCCAATCCAACATTTATAAAGTGGATTAAAGAGAGAGAGAGTGGCGGTTACTTCCTTAATTTTAGGAGGTTTGTTAGCCCTCTTGGTAACCGCTTGTAACCTCCATTTGACAGCCCATAACCGCCCCATTTGGCCTAGGATTTTCTTTATAAATAGAGGGCCAAGGGTGCAAGGAAAAGGGCATCCAATTGTGTGAAAATCACAAGGCAAATCCACACGAAATTCAAGAGTAATCGGTGGAGAGAATTGAAGATCAATTCGGGAAGTTTGATTGAGAAATCAAACGAGCACTTCAAAGAGAACGAGGTATGTATGTGCATCAATGATTTTGATTGCCACTTAATCATTGGTTGGAACGTTTTATCCCACAACCTTGTTGCGGAATACCCTTGGCAAATATAGGGGCAATAAGCGTTGAAGGAGAGTGCCACGTGCACGACTCGTATCCATTATCCAGGTCAGGCTATAAAGGATTAAATAAGTCGGTGGTGACTACCCTTTTTAGGGTCTACACCCGGGATTACCCTTTTTAGGGTCTACCCACGAGATTACCCTTTTAGGGTCTACTCACGAGATTACCCTACGGGGTCTACTCACAAAGCCTTGATTACCCGCAAGGGTCTACAAGGGCCGACGTCCTTCAACTTGCTTAAAAGAAATCAACAAAGAACAAACAATCTTCAACGCTTATTTATTTATTTGTTTGTTTTGTTGACTTGTGTTTGACAAGGTTTAAGTCATGACTAAAGCAAAGGAAGCCTCCATATCGGAAATGACCTCTAAGTTTATGAAACTTGAAAAGTTTGAGGGGCAAGATTTCCGTAGGTGGCAAAAGAAGATGCATTTCATGCTTACTTCTCTCAAAGTGGCGTATGTGATATCTACGCCTTGTCCTGAGGTCCCACCGCCCATACCTGATGTGGTAGAGGACGAGACCGCGGAGGAAACCGCGGAGAGGAATGCAATTACGCTCGAACATAGGCGTTTTGCAAAGTGGGAGAACGACGATTATATTTGTCGTGGGCACATCCTTAATGGGATGGCGGACTCCCTGTTTGATGTTTATCAAAATTACGAGTCCTCCCGGATCCTATGGGAGGCGCTCGAGGCTAAGTACTTGGCCGAGGATGCCTCGTCTAAGAAATTCCTCGTGTCTAACTTCAACAACTTTAAGATGTCGGAGTCTAGACCGGTGATGGACCAATATCATGACCTTCTCCGGGTGTTGGGTCAATTGAACCAACATGGAATCACGTTGGATGAGAACTTTGCCGTCTCGTCCATCATTGATAAGTTGCCCCTCTCGTGGAAGGAGGCTAAGCATCTCCTTAAGCATTCAAAGGAGGAGATGAATCTTGTTCAACTTGGCTCTCATCTTCGGATTGAGGAGGAGTTCAAGATGAATGAGAAGGGGAAGAAGTCTGAGGACAAGTCCGCCCACTCTGTGAATACCATGGAGGCTGGAAAGGGCAAGGGTGGCAAGAGGGTAAAGAAACGCAAGCGCTTTGGCGAACCAAAGCCGAGTGCTAGCAAAAAGCCCAAAATCAAAGGGGACTGTTGGAAATGCGGCAAGCCCGGCCACATGAAGATGGATTGCAAGTCCAAGATAAGGGACAAGGACAAAGGTGCATCTACACCTGCGTCGGGGTCTGGCGGTCACGCCGGCCAAGGTAGTCCATTGATCTATGGTTTACAAAGGGATGATTCAATTTTTAGTATATCTAATATTGATCAATGTCTTGTCTTAAAGGATGAGAACATGAATTGGTGGCTTGACTCGGGTGCCACCACCCACGTGTGCATGGATAAGAAGTGGTTCAAGCACATGAGGAATGTAGAGGATGGTTTAGTTCTCTACATGGGAAACGAGTCCACGACTCCGGTCTTAGGAAAGGGAGACGTGCATCTTCACTTCACTAGTGGGAAGGAACTTATTTTACATAATGTATTGTATGCCCCGTCCATTCGAAAGAATGTTGTAAGCGGTGGTGTATTAAATAAGTTGGGCTATCGATTAGTATTCGAAGCCGATCGCCTTGTAATCAGTAGGGCTGGAACCTTTGTTGGTTTTGGCCATTATAAGAACAATATGTTCCTACTGAATGTAATCAATAATAATAAAGGTATGTTTGATTACATGGTTGTGTCAAGTACTACTTCGTGTGATTTATTGCATGCGAGGTTGGGACACTTGCATTTGAAACGAATGATGGATATGGCGAAAGATAACTTAATTCCAGATTTCGTGGCTACTAGTGAGAAGTGTAAGACGTGTATGTTAACAAAGATTACACGGCTTCCTTTTAAGGCAATTAAAAGGGAGGAAGGGGTCTTGGGATTGGTCCATTCGGATCTAGGAGACCTACATGCGACCCCGTCTTTGGGGAATAAGCGTTACTACGTGACGTTTATTGAGGACCACTCAAGGTATTGCTACCTCTATTTGGTGCACTCCAAGAACGAGGCACTAGAAATGTTTAAGGCATATAAAACCGAAGTGGAGTTGCAAACCGGATATAAGATCAAACGGTTGCGTACTGATCGTGGTGGTGAGTACATGGATGAGGAGTACTTCCGGTCTTGTGGTATAATCCATGAGAGGACGGCTCCTTATACCCCACAACAAAATGGGGTGGCTGAACGTAAGAACCGTGTCCTTAAGGATATGGTGAATGCTATGTTGTCCTACTCCGGACTAAAGAGCTCGTTTTGGGGAGAGGCTATACTTACGGCTAACTATATCTTGAATAGGGTGCCAAGTAAGAGAAGCCGACAATCTCCCTACGAGTTGTGGTTCAAGAGAAAGCCTAGCCTTGATCACCTTCGGGTGTGGGGCTGCCGTGCGGTTGTAAGACTCACGGAATCCAAACTTAAGACGTTGGGAGATAAGGGCGTTGAGTGTATCTTTATAGGATATGCTCATAACTCTACGGCCTATAGGTTCTTTGTGATAGAGCCAAATCATGCGATTTCGGTTAATACCGTGATAGAATCGCGTGATGCTATCTTTGATGAAACTAGATTTACTTCTAGCCCGAGGTCTAGAGAAGTGGACCGAGAAGAAGTAGACCCATCCTCAGAACCTATGGAAACCGAGGAGGAGCCTACTACGGCGCTAGGATCAGTGATTGGGCGTAGGGTCACAAGATCCATGGCCCGTGCCGGTGCGCCGATTATGCCAATGTTGGGTGCAAGTGCACCTAGAGAAGGCACTTCGGGCAAAGATGCACCAGGTGTTGGGGCAATAACCGTCTGGGGTAAGGAAAGTGTGCACAAGCACAAAGCCTTTGATACGGCTAGGGAAGAGGGCACAAGTCACAATGATAGTGGCAAGGTTGGGCACACAATGCCCTTGGGTGCTAGTGATGACGAAGATTCGTCCTACTCTTCAAAGAATAATCACTCGGCTCTTGTAATAGACCGAGTTTCCCATGAGCCTATATTTCAAGTGTTCTTGATAGAAGGTTCTAGGGAAGAGGAGGGTCAAGTCATTTCATATCTTCATATGGATGAGGATCCTAAGACATTCGAGGAAGCCATGAAATCCCAAGATGTCTCGTTTTGGAAAGAAGCTATCCAAGATGAGATGGATTCAATTGTTGGCAACAACACTTGGGAATTGGCGGATCTTCCACCCGGATGCAAGCCATTAGGCTGCAAATGGATATTCAAAAGGAAGATGAAAACCGATGGGTCTATTGACAAATATAAGGCTCGGTTGGTAATCCAAGGTTTTAGGCAAAGGGAGGGTGTTGATTACTTTGACACATACGCCTCGGTTGCTAGGATCACCACGTTAAGACTATTGATTGCCCTAGCAAGTATTCATGGTCTGGTCATCCATCAAATGGACGTGAAAACGGCCTTTCTCAATGGAGAGTTGGATGAGGAGGTCTACATGAAACAGCCTGAAGGCTTCGTTGTAGACGGACAAGAGCATAAAGTATGTCGTCTTGTAAAGTCTCTTTATGGACTAAAACAAGCGCCTAAACAATGGCATCAAAAGTTTGATGATGTGGTCCTAAAAGATGGATTCAAGATCAATCAAGCGGATAAATGTGTATATAGCAAATTTGATCGCTCCGGTCAAGGGGTGATGATATGTCTATATGTAGACGACATGCTAATTTTTGGTACAAACCAAGAAGTAGTTGACAAGACAAAAGAATTTTTGTCAACCAAGTTCTCCATGAAAGATCTTGGAGAGGCTGACGTGATCTTGGGAATAAAGATCAAGAGGGATGGGAAGGCTCTTACACTAACACAATCCCATTACATCGAGAAGGTGGTGAAGCGTTTCAATGCTGATAAATCCACCCCAGTGAGCACTCCTATGGAAGTAGGTGAGAAGCTTCTCCCTAGTAGTGGAGATCCTATCTCTCAACTTGAGTATTCTCAAGTGATAGGGTGCTTGATGTATGCCATGACATGTACACGCCCAAACATAGCTTTTGCCGTGGGCAGGTTGAGTCGATTCACAAGTCGACCTAGTAAATGTCATTGGAAGGCCCTAAGGAGAGTACTAAGGTACTTGTATGGGACTATGACATATGGCATTACATATGTGGGTACGCCTTCAAGCTTGGAAGGTTATACCGATGCAAGTTGGATCACCAATTTGGAAGACCACACTTCGACAAGTGGTTGGGTTTTCCTATTAGGTGGTGGCGCCATATCTTGGGCATCCAAGAAGCAATCTTGCATAACAACCTCGACCATGGAGTCGGAGTTTGTGGCGCTCGCGGCTGCGGGCAAGGAGGCTGAATGGCTAAGGAATTTGGTAATTGAGATACCATTATGGCCAAAGCCGGTTTCCCCAATTGCTATCTTTTGTGATAGTCAAAGTACGTTGGCAAAGGCCTATAGCCAAGTGTACAATGGGAAGTCACGACATCTTGGGGTGAGGCACAGTTCGGTTCGAGAACTAATCACACACAGAGTCGTCTCGGTGGTCTATGTTCGAACGCACAACAATCTCGCCGATCACTTGACGAAGAGTTTGGCTAGAGATTTGGTGCTTAGATCAGCCGAGGGGGTGGGGTTAAAATCCTATTTAAGACCTGTGGTTTGAACGCCCAATTCCCCCTTACCGAAAGGTGTAGGGCTGAATTCAATGTGGTAAGTCAATCACACGGAGTCTTGAGAGCACAAGAAAAGGCCCATCCAAGGAGGGTGCTCTGGCCTACAAAATAAGTAGTGTTGAATTAAGTTTCATTAATGAGTTTCGGTATTTTGCATTTGTAGGTGCATGGTAGAAACTCAACTATACATATGTGGAAGTTTAAAGGCTTCTTCCAAGGGAGTTCGAGGATTACTCGCCTACATGCATATGTGAAAGGATATGGGACGCAATAGCCTTGTAAGATAAAAGCGTCACTAGTGTACATAACATAGGGTAACTCATGTCGTACCATGCGGGGTGCACCTAGACAAGTTGAAGTGGTTCAATTCTTAGAACACCACAAAATTTTGGTGTATGATTGTATGGCTACAAGTTGTAAATTCAAATCTACGGATATTTACTTCTATGACATAGAGTTTGAAATGTTCATTTTCGTGACTTGCACAAATGGGGGAGGAATGTTGGTGATTTGCGTAAGTCACCGGACCATGTTGTGCTTGTTATGAATGGGAAGTGCGAGACTTGCCTAGAGGGTATCACATGGCTTTGGGTGTGCGGGAGGCACGACCTAAGTGAGGGACCCGAGGCATGTCTAAGGTGTCTATGGAGGTAGACAACAAATAAATGTAAGGGGAGGTAGAGTGCCAAGAGTTCCAAGTAAGGGCATAGCCCGATACTCGACGCTCGGGTGCTCATACGTGAGTGCGCTCGTGTGCGGGCGCGCCTATGCGCAGCCACAGGTTTGGGCACGCCCCTTGGGCGACGCCTAGAGCACTTACGCAAGGTGCCTTAGCTTGGTTGAAGCTTTCCTAGGCAAGATGTATATGTCCTAGACATTTTACGTTTTGGGAGGAAAAACGTGCTCGGGAAGCTAGCTTCGAGCTAGCTCGGGACCGAGCTCCGACCTAGCTAAAGTTAGGGTAGCTAGCTCCATGCTAGCTTGGGACCTAGCTAGGTAAGCTAGCTTGGTACCTATCTTGGTATGCTAGCTTGGCACCCAGGTGGACCTACCTTGGGTTGGGCCTTAGGGCCTTGCTTTGGATTGATGTTGGGCCGGCCATATGGGCCACATGAGGGCACACTTGGGCCTTATCCTTGGGTTAAAAATCAGGCCCATATTAGTGTTTAAATTAAACATAATTGGGCCCCCAATCCAACATTTATAAAGTGGATTAAAGAGAGAGAGAGTGGCGGTTACTTCCTTAATTTTAGGAGGTTTGTTAGCCCTCTTGGTAACCGCTTGTAACCTCCATTTGACAGCCCATAACCGCCCCATTTGGCCTAGGATTTTCTTTATAAATAGAGGGCCAAGGGTGCAAGGAAAAGGGCATCCAATTGTGTGAAAATCACAAGGCAAATCCACACGAAATTCAAGAGTAATCGGTGGAGAGAATTGAAGATCAATTCGGGAAGTTTGATTGAGAAATCAAACGAGCACTTCAAAGAGAACGAGGTATGTATGTGCATCAATGATTTTGATTGCCACTTAATCATTGGTTGGAACGTTTTATCCCACAACCTTGTTGCGGAATACCCTTGGCAAATATAGGGGCAATAAGCGTTGAAGGAGAGTGCCACGTGCACGACTCGTATCCATTATCCAGGTCAGGCTATAAAGGATTAAATAAGTCGGTGGTGACTACCCTTTTTAGGGTCTACACCCGGGATTACCCTTTTTAGGGTCTACCCACGAGATTACCTTTTTAGGGTCTACTCACGAGATTACCCTACGGGGTCTACTCACAAAGCCTTGATTACCCGCAAGGGTCTACAAGGGCCGACGTCCTTCAACTTGCTTAAAAGAAATCAACAAAGAACAAACAAGGGATACCACAATGAATGAATCTTCTCAAAGACTAATCGAGAGATGAACGATTATTTTTTTAACTCTTGATTATTGTGGAAGTTTAACAAAGTAAATTCATGTATTGATGATTGAGTTTCAGGGTATAATTATCTGAACATCATGGCTAGTAAATTTGTACATTCATCTATTGTATTCTTGGTTGACTATCTAATTAATTAATGTGTGCTCTGAGTCATCTACGTATATATAAGTCTTAAGGTTTAGAGCCACCATATTGCACCATGTAGGATACTTTCATGTGTTGTTTTCATAATTGGCCACTAAGATCTCGACATGTTTTGACCTATTAATGTTGCTCCAAGTCACGTATTATTTTTTTTTTTACTAAGTCATATCATATCTATATATCCATATCATATATATAGAGAAAGACTCCTAAGAGAATATGTCTTAGGGTGAGAAATATGAATGTCTCTCATTCCTTGGATTATACCCGACCTGTACGGTTAGAGTTTTAATAAATTTTATTACTGCTGCCGTCGTACAACAATTATTTGTCCATTGTATATCCACCGTAAAATCCGATCTCCATCCACCTCTTCACCGTCGTTGCTCCCACAAAATGACTCCGCGTCCTCCGCCACTCAGTCATCGCCGGATTTGTTCGTTGCCGCCTCGTTTGCTTGCGTCGGGTCTTGCCAGATTTGGTTTTCGAGCCAGATCTTGTTGTTGTTGTTGATGGTGACGCCGTTGTCGTTCTACAACAATCGAGGAATCCAACGAGCATCCGATATCGTAACCAACGTCAAGAGACATTCCTCTCTCCCGTTGGCCACCGTAGGCGGTGGTGGAGGAGGTCTTGTCTAGGGTTGAGCATGCTTGGACCTAAACTGAAAAAATTGACCAAACCAAACCGAAACCGACGGAGTTCGGTTTGGTTTTTGTTTCAAGAAATTTCAACATTTCGGTTTCGGTTTTGTTTTGATTCGCTTCAATTTTTTAAAGAAAAACCTTATATTTATCAAAAACCGAACCGAACCAATTTTTTTTGGTTCAGTTTTCGGTTCAGCAAATTCCTGATTTTTGGTTTTGATTTCGGTTCGGTTTTGAACTGATGCTCAACCCTAGTCTCGTCAAGCGAGGAGAGCCTGAGGATCAACTTTTTCTGGCAGGGGATTCACGAGGATGAGGAAGCCTATGATTCGGAGGCGGTTAGGTGTTGGTGCAGTACTGAATCTGAGGCAGGGTGACGACGAAGAAGCCGGGGAGTTGAGGAAGCGGAGGGCGTCAGCGGGTTAAACCTAAAGATAAAGAAGCTAGATAACAGCGGAACCCGTCAAGTTACTTATTCTAAACGCAAGAGTGGGATTCTGAAGAAAGCCGACGAGTTGTCGATATTGTGTGATATTGACATAGTCATGCTTATGTTCTCCCCCACGGGGAAGCCGATTGTATATCATGGACAACACAAGTACATAAATCATAAATGGCTTGTGTTAAGTTGTTGCCTTTGTTACTTCTATAGGAATTCGATTGCTTGATCAATAGCAATATAACATCCTTGGCTGGTCAAATTTGGCTCACGCTTTGAATGGTATAGATTAGCTACTTGAAATGCTTGTTTATGCTAGTTAGATGATATTTAAGTACTATGTAAGGAGATATTGCACTGATGTTAGCCTACAATCTATCTCTTGCCTGAAAGTTGTTTGATTATGAGCTTGTTGTTGTTTGTCTCACATCACAAGTGATAATTCTTTTGAACATTCATTGATGTTGTTTCAGTGCTAAAAAAGATGTTCTTATTATAGTCATAGTTGAGTGCATGTACGAGTTTGGATTGTTGAGATGCTCTTTTAGTGTTTTGTGCACATAGAGATGTACGAAAAGTCAGTAGAAAAGGTTTTTGCTTATTTGTTGAGGACATAGTTAGAGCGAAGCTTAGGATTGTGCATGCATATATAATAGGATTTTGTCTTTGTAGTATCTTGTAATCTTTTACTTCATTATCAATCATTGATTTAACTTGTTATTCTCCTCTTCTCGGCAACTTTGAGTAAGTGATTGCATAGTTTGTTTTGGGTTGCTAGCTAGTTTTGGCTGATGCGGATATGGTTTTGGTCAATTTCCTGAAGTGGATTATACAAATTGGACATGAGAAACTCTTGGTTTATTAAACGCTTACTTATCTTCTCAAACTGATAATTGAGAACCAATCCACACTTGAATTAAATGACTATTATCTTGGTAGACTGTCTCAAATTGACCATAGAGGTGAACAATTTGAGCAAATTGGCAATAGAGTTTAATAAATATGGGTGAACAAATTTATCATAGAGGTGAACAAATTGGCAATAGAGTCGAACAAACTATACAATGTTCTATTGCTATAAAATATGGATGAACAAATTGACCATAAAGGTGAACAAATTGCTAATAGAGCCGAACAAATCATACAAAGTTCTATCGCTATAAAATATGGATGAACAAATTGACTATAGAGGTGAGCACATTGACAATAGAGTTGAACAAGTATGGATGAACAAATTGACCATAGAGGTGAACAAATTTCCAAAGAGAAACAAATTATACTAAGTTCGATTACTATAAAATTTGGATGAACAAATTGATCATTGAGTTGAACAAACTGACAATACAGTTGACCAAATATTAATGAACAAATTGACCATAGAGTTGAACAAATATTGATGAACAAATTGACAATAGAGGTGAACAAATTGCCAAAGAGAAACAAATTATACAAACTTCGATTGTTATAAAATGTGGATGAACAAATTACCATAGATTTGAACAAATTGACAATAGAGTTCAACAAATAAGGTTGAACAATTTGACCATAAAGTTGAACACATATTGATGAACAAATTGACTATAGAGGTGAACAAATTGTCATAGAGAAACAATTTATACAAACTTCGATTGTTATAAAATGTGGATGAACAAATTGACCATAGAGTTGAACACATATTGATGAACAAATTGACTATAGAGATGAACAAATTATCAAAGAGAAACAAATTATACAAACTTCAATTGCTATAAAATATGGAGAAATATGGATGAACAAGTTCACCGTAGAGTTGAACAAATTGGCAATCGAATTGCACAAATATGGATGAACAAATTGACCATATAGTTGAACAAATGGGCAATAGAGTTCAACAACTTTTTGATGCGCGTTGTACCCCTGTTTAAAAAAAAACGCAAAAAATTCGGTCGTGCCATTTTTTTTTCTTTGAGCGTTTGATCTCTCCTCATCCAACGGCTCTTATTTATTCCTATTTCCCACCCTAACGTGCATTCTCACCGGATGCGGACCCTATATATTTGTCCACATGAGAATTTTTTCCCTACAAATAGGAAAACATAAAAATTTTGTTCAATTGGGTAAATGTAGAGATTTTTTTCTTAGAATTAGAAATATATAGAGGTTCTTTATAAAATATTTTATTTTTTGTAGTTGAACAAATCTTATCTATAACATATTAATTAAGAAAGGAAAGATTTTGATAATTATATATTGATCAAAAGATATTCTTATCGAATAATAAAAATATTTTATTAATTAATTAATATGTTAATTAGTCTTTTTTTTCTTAATTAAAAACCTATAATTGAATTGTATGCTTCGTTAAACTTATACATTATTTATTATTAAAATTTATACTTTTCAGCACTTAAAAATGATTAATTAGAATACTCTACTAAAAAGTAGAATACTAAAGGAATATCCAAACTTGCAATATATATTGAAATCCTTAAATTAATCATGTATTGAATAATCATGTAAAACGATATTAAAAATATTTTAATAAAGCAATTATGCGAGTTATAAGGCTAATATTGTTAGTCGTTCTTATGGAGTGTCTACTTTCAGTAACTATTTCCCTTGTTATTCTTAGGGAGTGTATGCTCTCAATAAATATTTCCCTTTTTGTTTTGTTCGAATCGGTAACTATTTCCTTTTTTTGGTTGAGAGGAAAAACGGTATATTATGGTTACTACAATTGGAGACTTAACCATTCAGTAACTATTTCCTTTACAAGTTATCTTCCTTCCAAAATGTATAAATCCCAACTTTCCCTATCCAAAAAGAAACGAGTTATAATAGAAAAAATACTAAGAATCAAATGGATTTTGGAATTGAATAGGCCCAAAAATCCCAACTTTCCTTATCCTTGTGGCTAGACTTGACCTTCAATAACTTTCAGGCCACATTTACAATATTGGTCTGCAGAGGCCCAGTGCTGTCGATGGTTGCCAATTGATCCATCAACTCATGCAACATCTAGCAACCGAGGCACAATAGTTGGCTTTGGAACAGCATTAACATATTTGGTTGAAGTATATGATCCTGTTGTCGCTGCAATAAGCTACACTTCGGTACTGATTTTAGCGTAAAGATGGAATAACCTTGAATAAATTAACCGAGTATTTGTGATGTTACCTATGCAGATTACGAACACAATTTTGCAAAATCAACTACGGTATGTTACACATTGGTACTGTTCGTTTCGAAAGGAATTTGGTCACTACGGTGTTCCTTATTGTTGTCGTTCATCCCTCAAAACATATGACGTCAATGGCTATGTAATATGCAGTGATGAGATATATTTTGTGTGTAATACTTTTTTGAACCCTTTCTAACGTTTCTTAACCTTTATTTTAATGTTTAAGAGGTTGATGCTAATAGTTGGGTATATCACAAAAACAATTAAAAGGCGAGTGTCATCGCACGAAATTGGCTTATGTTTTTTTTTTTTATCAGAAAAGGGGGAAACCCCCAATTACGAAATTGGCTTATGTTGAAGGTTACCCGATAAATGTTAACATTTATTAGTAAAAACAATTCTTAAATTAACAATCGCAGGCGCACCGGTCAGCAGACCAAAGCGCACCGCTTTTAATCTCGACGGGTCCCATCGCGATTTATTTTCGCGTTTAGAAAAAAAGCGATGACAATAGTTGAAAGCTGAGACACGTGGCATGATTTTAATGGGCGTCAATGGTCAATCGCGGCATGCATGCCCGCGATCAGGCAGATTCCAAAGCGAGTTGAAATTCGCTGCTGTGCCTGCAGGATTCGAAATTTTTTGACCGTTTCCGGGGAGCATTTATTCCCTCTCGATTCCTCCGGCATTTATCTCTACTCGTCCCAATCTACTCCCTCATTTCTCCCATTCCTCCACTCTCTACCTCCTCAAGCAGCCCCCCTCCGGACTTCTCTTCCTCACCCTTCCTCAAAAACAAAATCTTATAACAATGTCGTTATCAAGGGGTGTTGAGGTAAGTTTTTTGATTAATTTTTTTTACGCTAAAACTGATTAAATTAAATAAAATATTTGTAGAGAATATTCGGAAGAAGATGATCTTCCTAAAAATCTCAAGAACCAAGTTCCTCGACTCAACCGGAGAATTTGAACGAGGAGGTTTTGCAAGAAGAGGCTACGATTACACCGCCAAGTATTACGCTCAACTACGATCCCACGACCATGCAAGACGTCTTTGAGGGCGTAGGTACGTATTTTTTAGAATATGAAATCGTGTAGAATTATTTGTATTTGGAAATTTATAGTATTTAAAACATTTAAAGTTTTTACAAAAATATATTTTATACGAAATTATTTGTATTTTTTATTTAGAATATTTAGAAAATATAATTTTAGAATATTTAGAAAACTTATAATACTTAAAATATTTACGAAATTATTTAAATTATTTAAATTTGGAACAAATAGAAATTTTAAAAAGATAAGGAAATTATTTAGAAATTTTGATTACAAAAATAAGGATATATAGAAATTATTCTTAGTACAAATTTTGGATAGAAATTATTTAGATTACAAAAATATTTTATTTCGTAAATTTAGAAAGATAAGGAAATTTAGAAAGTTTGGAAATTTTAGAATATTAGAATATTAAAATTATTTACAAAAATTTATTTATAAGAAATTATTTATATTACAATATTTAACTAATTGTTAGAATATTTAAAAAAATTTGAAAGTTAAGATATTTAGAAAACTTATAGTATTTAGAAATTTTCGAATAACTAAAATATTTACGAAATTGATTTTTACGTACTTATATATATTGCAAAATTATTTTGATTTATTTATTTAGAATATTTAGAAAAGTTATTGCGAAATTAATTTTCATTAGATATTTATTTCGAATAATGTTGTTGTTGTTGTTGATGTAGAATATTTAGAGAAGTTAGAATATTTATATTGAATATGATTTTTATTATGAAATTACAGTATTTTAGAAATTTATATTGCGAAAATATTTTTATTTATTTATTTAGAATATGTAGAAAATTTATTATAAAATATAGAATATGTTTTTTATAATGTAATTACATATTATAATGGATCATGAAATTGTGTAGAGATTATGTTGAAAATTTATTTTTAAGAAATTATTTATATTATTAAATTATTAAATTTTTTATTTAGAATATGTAGCTAATTATTTATATTTATTTATTTAGAATATCTAGAATATCTAGAAAATTTATTACGAAATTAATTTTGATTTTGTAGGGTTTAGGACTTTAGGGTATGTTGATGTAGAATATTTAGAAAAGTTAGAATATTTGTATTGAATATGATTTTTATTATGAAATTATAGTATTTTAGAAATTTAGAATATTTAGAAAAGTGATTAGAAATTTAGAATATGTTTTTTATAATGTAATTACAGATTATAATGGATTATGAAATTGTGTAGAGATTATGTTGAAAATTTAATGTATCCATCGTTTAATTATAAGTTCTTAAAAAATTGTAGATTTGGATAGCCTTGAAGAGCTACAGAGGGTCGCCGCACAAGCTTCGTTTGAGCCACCCCGTTACAGCATGCCCGGCGGATTTGCGGGCATGGGTGGCCAATATTATGGTACCGCTGGACATTCGAGTTCACTTGAGCCACCCCGCTACAGTGTGGCTAGCGGATACCAAGAGTCATATGAACGTCACTACGGGAACTCATCCGGATCCCCCGATCCTCCTCAACAGGGATTTGGTGGCAGCCCGATGAACAATGATTTGTTGGTACATTATGGCACACATATCGCCCATTACATATGGGATCATCCAGATGTAAGAACTTAATTTCTTATTTCTTATTTATTTCACTTGTTAATATTTAATATTTATTTTATTTTGAGAAAAACTAATATTTTTGTTTTTTTGCAACTTGACTAGTATGGGAAGATACTAAAGTGTCACGCCCGATACGGTGCAATCAACGATCTGAAGGTTTTCGCCCGAGAGGCTGAAGGGCAGCAATGGCTGGCCCTTGTGGAGCAAAGCGGATTGCTCGGGCTAAAAGAGTGGTCTTTTAAGGAGACTGATGAAGACTTAATTTCGGCATTAGTCGAAAGGTGGCATCCCGAGACAAACACTTTTCATTTTCCATGGGGGGAAATGACCGTCACCCTACACGACGTCCAACAAATTTTAGGACTGCCCATTGCTGGAATGAAGATGGGACCCACCTTTGGCAACATAGGGGATCCAGATCTGCGGATGACCATAGCCCATATGTTCGGGTTTTCGATCTAAGACTTGAAAGATCAGACCGCCAATGACGGTGGAATCAACATCGTCAAGTTGAAGTCCTACCTCCGAGAAGCCATTGACAATGGAGGTAACCCACAAAGCATGGCCTCTGCGTATCTATGTTTGCTCCTGTGTACTACTTTATTTCCGGATAAGTCCGGAAATGCGGTTCCGTACAAGCTGATACGCGTGTTGCTAAACCATGAGGCGACTAGGCATTTTACATGGGGTGCGGGTACATTGGCATACCTGTACAGACAATTGGGTATGGCTTCTCGTGAAAAGGCTGGTCAAATTAGTGGATGTATGTACATCCTTCATGTAAGTACGAATGACTTTGATTTGATTTAATTATATTTATCGTAAATCTATTGAAATTAATTATAAAATTATCTAAGCGGTACGATTATTTTGTAGGTCTGGATATGGAGATATTTTCCTAGGTATAGAGGTCGTCTGAGTAGAAGGGTCGGTGCAGGCCCCATTGCATACGAGGGAGATGGGAGCCGACACCGGAGTGTTGCTGACCTGAGAGATGTAAGACTAGCCCTAGACCTCATGACTATGAACCAGGTAATTTAAGATACAGTACATAAATACGTCAGCACTCGTTTAAATTGATATTTTACGTGAACAATCCGGTGTACATATTTATTTCGTACAGGTGGATTGGATGTCGTGGCCCAAGTGTCAGCGGTTTGCCGTTGGGGATGTAGCTCTCACACGTTACAGGGGCTTGCTGACATACATGGATATTCAGGAGCCTTATATTCCAGATAGATGCTATAGACAAATGGGTTACCTCCAGACAATTCCACAGATCCAAGTTATCAGGCCAACGGAGGTCAAGAGGGCAGATAACTTGAAGCGACACCAATATAAAGTGGTGTTTTCTCCCAGTGATGATCATTGGGAAAACCAAGCCCACCATCTTGTACCCCAAGGGTCACCAACAATGTTCCCATATGCAGTGGATCCAAGTTATAAGTCCTGGTTTAGGGTGCATTCCATCCGTTCATATTACCGACTTCCGCTGAGGCTGTTGAAAACCAACCGTCACCACAGCCATCGGACACCGATATATATGAGGTAAGTAACTTAATATTTATTCGTTTATTTTTTTTACATTTATATGAATATTACCCTAAACCCTAACCCTAAACCCTAACCACTAACCCTAACTGCTAAACCCTAAACCCTAAATATTGACTGTTAATATTATTTGTGTTTACGTAGCGCATGAATTATTTACACGGAGTGGTACGTCACTATCAAGAGTTCGCGCGCCTAGGTGGATGGGGAGTGGAGTTTATGAGGGATGTTGAGAGGGGATTGACCGAGCCTATTCCTCCAGCCGAACCCCAATGGCGTCCAAGTCGTCGTCCATCTGACTACGAAACCGGACCTAGCATTGAGTTTGCTTATTATAATCAATATTGATTTGTTTTTTGTTTATAGTTGCAGTAGTGACTATGGATTTTATGAATGATAATGTTCTATTCGGTTTCTATTCCGAATCATTGATAAAATAATTCAAAATTGAGAACGTATTTTGCATGAATAGATAAAAAGTCAAATATGATAATGTATTTTGTTCGGATTATGAATGAGATCAAAATTTCCTTTCAAACTATGAATGACAACAAATTGAAGGTAAATCCGGACAAAAAATGGGTTCCCGAACCGAAAAACTAAACTCGAACCCGAACTTAAACTCGAATCCGAACCGGAACCTGGACTCAAAACCAAACCCAAACCCGAACTCGGACTCAACCATGGCAGGCGTCGGTGTCCGGATCTGGGTCGGGGCGGGGTCGGGGCAGTCGGCGAGGCCTTGGCGTCGCGGGGTCGGGGCAGATCTGGGTTCGGTGAGGGCGGGCTCGGGCCAGTCGGCGAGGGCCTGGCGTCGCGGGGTCGGGGCAGTCGGCGAGGGACACGGGGTCGGGGCGGGGTCGGGGCAGATCTAGGTTCGGTGAGGGCGGGCTCGGGCCAGTCGGCGAGGGCCTGGCATCGCGGGGTCGGGCCGGGCTCGGTGCAAAACGGCGACGCCGGATGTGGGCGAGGGTTGTGAGGGCAGGGTCGGGCCGGGCTCGGTGCAGAACGGCGACACCGGATGTGGGCGAGGGTTGTGAGGGCGAGGTCGGGGGCAGTCGGCGACGCCGGATCTGGGCGAGGGCTTGCCGACGCGTCTGGGGCCGGTTCTGGGTTCGGTGAGGCCGGGATCGGGGCAGTCGGCGAGGCGGGGTCGGGGCGAGGGTTGTGAGGGTGGGGTCGAGGGCAGTCGGCGACGTCGGATCTAGGCGAGGGTGAGAAGGGCCAGATCTGGGTCGAGGGTAAGGGGAAAGAGGGGAAAAAGAAGATGGCTTTTGGGACCCATATTTTGGGTTAATTTGCATAGAAACCCCCAAAAAATTAATAGTGTAAAATATACCCTTATTTAGACTAAATGGCAAGTTATACTAAATCTCGTATTTATGAAAATGTGCAAATGCAAATTGTGCAAATACGAGATTACATTGTGCAAATCATATACTGCAAATTCAGAAGTAGCTGCTTGGTAGCCCATACAGCACACGAAATTGCTCCAATATTTCGCAGCGTAAGGCATCGGGGCATCATCATGGAGCGTGACCTACCATTTAAATGTCATCAGTAATAACATAACTAGTATCAACAAACATAATTACTCAATTTAATAAAATCATACCGGGAGATAGTGGTTTCCCAAATGAGCAATGCACAGTACTCGTCCCCACACTGGCGAACTGGTTGCATTGGTTACGATCATCGGGAGACATGTGTGCAGACCACGCTCGGATAATACAACCAGTGCACATTGAAATCTAGTAGCAAATTCCAATCCCACCATTGGTGTCTCCATCCAGTGTACAGGCAGACACCTGGTGAATGGAAGCATGAAACCCGGTACATCATTACCAAATGCAACCTCGATATGGCTAGTCAGCACGGGGGGAGCGAACCTAGCTGTGCAGTTTCCCTCTCTCTCCTTTGCCCCTTCACCGTCCCCTTCTTCTTCCTCCGCCCCCACATCCTCCCCCTCATCCTCCCCAAACTCTGTAACTACTTTCGGCCCCGGATTCCTCTCTCATTGAGCATGTTCCAACTCGGCCAACTTCCTCTTTTGGACTTTAGAATTCTTCGTTGCCCTGCCTACTGTTTTTTTATTTCCAGGCGCAACCAATCTGGACTTGCTTGGATCGGTCAGATTCTCATAATAACGACACATCTGCCCTCAGACATCCTCTTTCATCTTGCCTTCATAGTAGTCGTGGACCATCTTCTCAAAGATTGCATCATCAGTAAGTCGACCTGGAACATCGACTCGTTCACTTGCCCCCCCAAGGCCATCCCACGCCAATTGCTTCCAAAAATCGTGGATCGTTGAAAGCTCAATGGGCACGCAATTGGTAATGCAGTACCACACATAGTGAGGGCATGGCAGTCCACGAGCAGATGTCCACCATGTATCGTCGCATATCGGGCCAAATCCACTACCCGTCCTGTAAATAAACTTGACGTGATCAAGCAGCTCTCCAATGCACTTGTTGGAAACTTTCCGTGGAACCTGTGAGAAGACTGTCTTCAATGGTTCAGTGAAGTACAATATGTCCACAGGAATTGAGGTTCGGTCTCGTTCCATCTCTCCCCGAATCGTGCTGATCTGAATATTTATTTGAGCATGTATCTTTCGCAACATTGTGCTGAACCCTCCAACTGACGTTTCCAGGTAGTCTTTCAAAACAGAGTGTTGTGACTCGACCCTGCAATGTGTCATCAATCCACCGTTTCGATTAGTTTATTATCATTTTTTTTAAATGTATTGTACACAAATGAAGAATATTTAAGATGGTACCTGTTGGTTGTCCTCGTCAATAAATTTAGACGGTGGTCCGTAAACGCTCTCACAATGCGGAATCGGAATCTATCGCACAACCAGTTATCATTAAGATAATTGAAAAAAGAAATCTTCAACTCTTTTTTCAATTACTTTTTGTATGTCTCATACTTCGCCACGGTGGTGCAGTCGAACAACTCTCTTGCTCTACTGGCGAACCACGACGCTGTCTTGGCAGAACTACCGATTGAGGTAGCAAAAGCTTCACAATTACGCTGAATATGAACCCAACACAACAAATGGGTTACCTCGGGGAAAATTTTATCAATAGCGTTTATCTCGGCCACATCTCTGTCCGTGACTATAACCTCTGACATTCTTTCAACCTTGTTGAAGAGCACGCGCAATTGGCACAACACCCACTCGTAGTGGTTATGTATCTCTCTTGCCATAAAAGCAAATGCAATGTTGAATGTATGTCCGGTGCTAGTGAATCCCACCATCTCACACAAGGGCATGTTATACCTGTAAAAAAATTGACAAACTTAATGCGAGCAAAACATATATAATCTCTGAAGAATAAATTTTACGAAATGTTCACTTACATGTTGGTTTTGTAGGCGCAATCCATGATCACGACGTATGGAAACAAGCGTAACAACTTCAGAGATTCCGGATTGGCAAAGAAAAAATCGCCAATTTCATCACTTCCCTCTACAGTACGGTAATCCATATAGTAATCATTCTTCTGCAAATAACTCAGCGCAAATTGGGTTACTGTCATCACGCCCATCTCTTGCTTAAACACTTCACGTCAAAAACTGTATAGTTGCTTCATCGATGCTGTAATCCCTGGAAATTGTCTGCGTAGATATGTCATAAAAAACTTCGGCTCCACATGAGCAAGAGTTAATTCTTTTGCTTGCTTCTTTTGCTCCTCCGTCATACGACCCATATACGCATACCCCTCTAGGGTTTCCAGTGCGTGATTATGGTAAGCACGATTCACTGTTACACGCCAAACCCCATTACTCCGTCTTCCAATTAACTGGAACGGGCACTCGATCTTTCTAGAGCGTGGCTTTTCTCTCAGATTGTCACCTGCTTGCAAGTTTGGCACAATAGGACCAGATTTGCCCTTCTTTTTTGGTTGGTATGTTCCTGAGAGCATACACCCTAATAGGAACTTTGTAGTCCATGACTTTTCAATCGTCAACGCCATGTTCAAACTCCGTCCTAAATCCTTTGCCCATTGCTCTACACTTTTCTGGTCCAACCACTCATGATTGTTTTCGAAGTGACTGGAAAAATCTGGAAACTGCACACTCTGCAAAAAGACATGATTTTAAGCACGAATATTTCAAATCTACAAATATAAAGTGCATAAATTAAAATAATTTGGTTAAAAAGAAGTTATAGATGACATACCAGCTCTTGCTCTACTTGGTTCTGATATAAATTTTCATGGCTTCCCTCATACTGATAAACATTGTTAGGAACGGGATCATTTCTATATGTATATTGATTTATGTTATCGTAATGTGGTTCATGATACGCTTCTTGGTCCATGAATTGATTGTTCTCCACAGACGGATTGAAATTTGTATTTGGCGCACCACCGAAGAAAGACTACATACAAAAATCCAAAGTCCTTAAAAAATCTCAACACAATTTCTACACAATAAAAACCATATTCAACCAAGAAATCATATTCCAAAAATCAAAAATATTCAAAAGTTTCTCTATATCTATTCTGAGTTTTCTAAAAATCTAAAATATCTAATTTTCTAAATAATTTAACCATTCTCTATAACCATAATGTAAATATAAAAATCATATTCTAAATATTTATTTTTTTCTAAAATTTCTAAATATTATAAAAAATCATGAATATTCTAAATATTCCCGAATGTTAGATATTAAATATCTTAATTTTCTAAACGTTCTAAAAAATGTGAAATAATCTAAAAAATCTGAAATTATCTAAATAGCAAAGTATTAAAATCTGAAATATTCTAAAATCCGAAATATTAAATATTAAGTAAGGTATTAAATATCTTAATTTTCTAAATATTCTAAAAAATATGAAATAATCTAAAAATCCGAAATCATCTAAATAGTGAAATATTAAAATCCGAAATATTAAATGTTAAATATCTAAATATTAGATATTAAATATCTTAATTTCCGAAATATTCTATAGAATGTTAAATAATCTAAAATATCCGAAATTATCTAAATAGCGAAATATTAAAATATGAAATATTCTAAAATCCAAAATATTAAATATTAAATATCTAAATATCAGGTATTAAATCTCTGAATTTTCTAAATATTCTATAAAATGTGAAATAATCTTAAAAATCTGAAGTATTCTAATACTAAAATATGAAATGTTCTAAAAGCCGCAATACTAAATATTAAATATAATTTTCTAAATACTATCAACATTCTAAAAATTCTAAAGATCATGAAAAATTGAGAGAATTGGGTGGGAGGGGCTAAAGTGGTGACATATTGGAGGAATGAGGCTCATGGTGGAATTAATGAAATAAATGGGCTAAATTTGAAAGCTGACGGTGACAAGCGGTAATATAAAACCCCCCACTCATCTTCTCATTTCTCTCTCCTCCCATTATTTCCCAGCTCTCTCTCTCCCTCTCCCTCTCCCTCTCCTCCTCCCTCTCCCTACTTCCTAGCTCTCTCTCTCTCTCTCCCTCTCCCTCCCTCTTCTCATCTCTCCCCCTCTCCCTTTTTCATCTTCGTCTATACATAATGACGACAAGGCCATGGTGACCAGCTTTTCGGGGGTAAGCGACGAGGTGGCCGGCGAGGATACCCGAGCTTGGCGGCCGACAAGGTGAAGAGGTGGCCGACGAGGCGACGAGGTGTCCAACGGCGTGTTTCAAGGTATGTATACCAACTTTAGATCTAGATCTAGTTTTTTTTTGTTAGATTTTTTAGATCTAGGGTTTTTTTGAAAGTTCTAGATCTAGAATTTCTAGATCTAGGTTTTTTTGAAAGTTTTAGATCTAGAAATTCTAGATCTACAAGGCTGTCATCGGGGTTTTCATCGGTTTTCCTTGAAAGTTCTAGATCTAGAATTTTTTGAAAGCTATTTCTAGATCTAGGTTTTTTTTTAAAGTGTCTAGATCTAAAATTCTAGATCTAGATCTACGAGGTTGTCATCGGGGGTTTCATTGGTGTTTCTTGATCATAGATCTAGATCTATGATTTTTTTTAGATCTAATGTCAAAATCTGTATGTGGTGACAAGTTTTTAGGTTGGTAACATAATCTGTAGCAAAGACATGTTGAATGTAACCAATTTTCTTTGTGGTGACAAATCTGTACGTATTTTAGGGTTTCTGTGTTTGTCACCAAGTTTTGTTTGCAATCTAGGGTTTTCGGATTTTCAGTTTGGTGACAAAATCTAGACGCGGTGACATGTTGAATGTAAGCAATTTTTCGTTGCAGTGACAAGATCTGCATGCGATCTAGATTTTTCTGTTTTGTCACCAAGTTTTGTGTGTGAATGTGTGATCTAGGGTTTTTTGTTTTCTAGTTTGGTGACAAAATCTGTACGCGGTGACATGTTGAATGTAATTCAGTTTTTTATGCGGTGACAAAATCTGTATGCGGTTCTATGTTTGGTTTAACATGTCACCACATTTTGTGGTGGGTGACAGCTTTGATTGCTAGGTGATGATAAGTTTTTATATATTACTTTTAATTATAGCCTATTAGCTCAAATGGTAGAGCAACGTGCCTAGCGTACGATAATGTGGGTTTGAATCCCACATAGGCTTACTAATAATTTTTGATGACAAGTTTAAGTGCAATTTGGGGGTGGTTCTAGGTAAGGTGACAAGTTTTTGTACGTGATGAACAAATTAGAGTGCAATATCGGTGATATTAGTTTGAGAGGTGACAAGTTGTAAACGCGATGACAAGGTTTTGTATGGGGGGGGGGGGTTGTACGTGGTGACAAGGTTTTATATGGGGGAGGGGACTTTTCTGTACGCGGTGACAAGGTCTTGTTTGGTGGTGACAGGTTTGGGTGTCATAACGCCATGTTCTGGGATGTTTTTGTAGTTGTCACCAAAAAAGTCCATTTACCTCATTATTTCACCGCGCCGTCCATTCTCCACATTGTTGTCACCATCCGAGCCCCAAAATCGTCTGAAAAATTCTACAAAATCTGAAATATTCTAATTATATAACTAATTTGAATATCTAAATACTCTAAATATTCCACATATTATAAATTAAATATCTTAACTTTCTAAATAGTCTAAAATTTACGAAATAATCTATATATCTAAACATGCTAATATTCCGAATATTAAATATTAATATCTAAATATTATTAAAAAAATCCGAAATATTCTAAAAAATCCTAAGTATAGTACTTATTCTCAATATCTATATTTTCTACACGTTCTAAATAATCTAGCTACTCCAAATATTCATAAAAAACCAAACTTCACATATATAATATTAAAAATCAATGTAAAACAATAATATAACGAAACAACAATATTACTTACCGAGAACATATTTGATAACCAATCTCCCATTAGCTTCTAAGAGGTAAATTTTGTACTGAGTAAAAGGATCAAATCGTTCAAATCTAGAGAGAAAAGAAAGAGAAAGAGAATGGTTTTTTACCGTTCAAACTTTATAGAGAAAAAGAGTGGTTTAGAGAGTGAGATGACAATTCATACCTTTTACTGCTATGGTTTATATACAAACTACCAAATTCAATAACACAACTACACTCACCTACTACGTTTACCTACTACTTCATTGAATCGGGGGGGTTGGAACGGGTGAAAATTAATTTCACCGTAATCGCGCCGCATCGGGACGCGATGACTTGATTTTTTTTGATGAATGATCGCGGCTCTGTAGGTCGGGATGCATAAAGCGGTCTGCGGAGAATATCTGCCCGGTGCGCCTCAGCTCCCCGCCTTTTATTCTTTCATATACATAATCCTAGTGGTTTGTATACTCAAAACAAGTTGAAAATGTATAATTGATTCAACAATGAATTAAAAAAATATAAAAAATAACTATTTATGGATATTTAAAAGAAAAGCATAAAATTTGGTGTTAATTTTTGAGTTAAAACAATGGGTAATACATTAATATTGTATCATTAAAATAAATCTCATAAGAAATAAATTAAATAAAATAATATATGGTTTTATATCAAACTATTATTTTAAAAACATCGTATAAAATTTAAATTAAGTTTTTAGTTAAATTAAATTCGTATTATTTTAATAGTAGTTTGTAAGTGACTATACGTGTGAAGGCCTATCTTTGACGCTCGCAGATCCACTATGAAAACTACCCGTTACAAACTCGAACGTTAAGGCGACCGTTGCAATTGCAAGTTATAAGCTATCTAGCTAAAGCTCATTTTAAATACAAGACCCCCCATCATAGTGCTAGTTCATCTCTCTCTCAGACAAATCTCAGAATTCGGTGCACCACATCAGATCTTACAATTGATTTTGAAAGATGGGATTGGTTGTAGTGATTTCGCTGCCCTTTATTCTGTTCTGCATCTTCCTCGGATCAGGCTGTTATTTTCTGGGGAGACACCGAGGAAAGCAGGAGTCTCGTGCCCAGGTCTTCGGAGCTCCGATTCCCCCTCCCGGAGCCACCCTCTCGCCGCCGTTTCCGTCCTCCCCGCCTCCGACGCACCTGAAGCCACCCCCGCCGGAGAATTACTCCTCCAATGTCTGAACTTCATTGTCTGCGGTGCTTAAAGATCGGTTTTTTAGGGGTTTTGTTCTTTCGGTGTGAAATTGGAGATTGATTTCTGGTCTGTGTATTCATTTGATTTTGGTGTGTATATGTCTATTTATAAGTGAGATTGTTCAATTCTTCCTAATTTCTTTTGTATGATGGAGAGTGCGAGTAAAGATGATTTCTTTGTTTCGGCAAATCCAATCCAATTTGCTGTAAGGCGGGGAGACCAAATCAATTCTTTCTCTGCAATTCCCGTAACTTCAAATCTCATGAATAATTCACAAATTTTAGAAAAAAATAAGCTTTTTATCTTGAAAGAAAATAAAAATTAATACTCTAGTACAATTGTTTTTACTAATAAATCAAAACTTTTGATTTAAAACTTAATTCAAAATTGCTCTCATGTAGTCTCAACCTTGACAGTGTAGCTAGGGTTTTTTCTTTTACACCCCCGAAGTCCAACACTAAAAACTGGAATCTCCGTTCAGAGAAACTAAAAAACTTCCACCGATTTGAGAGTGAGGGCCATCTCGGAAAGGTTGACACAAAGCAATCATCCCAGAAGCTCAGCTCAATCGGATCGAGTAGCACTGAGGAACTCCAATCCAATTCCAATTCCAAGCAGTCTGATGAGGTAACCCATTGAAAACCCAACAATTTCGAAATCCCTAATTTTAAAATGTCCGGGAGTTTCAGAAGAAGGCTTAATCTGTTGAACTTATCATACGTTCTCGATGTTGGTCTCACCTCTCCGATTCCAAGGGTCCCTCGGTCGCCGAATACCATAAACCCAACTCCGGCTGTTGTTCAAAACCTCTCCTGTTTATGGAGATGTAGCTCCCGAATCCCGTTTTCTAGGTTTACAACATCCAGTAATTCCTCGGGTTCTAACCTCTCCATGGAAAAAGGCATTGGTTTAAATGATAAAGATGATGTTGTTGATAGTGATGAGGATGGTGATGATAGTGTTACTAGTGAAGATGATGTTAATGAGGAGGGTGCTGAAACGGGCGTTAGAGACGAAAACCTAGATCGTGATATCGGAGTCGTCTTGGGTATTTTGAAAGGTAAAGAAGAAGAAGAGGAGTCTTCTTCTGTGAGCCCTGCAGAAGTTAAAACCAAGCTTGACCAATGTGGGATTACTGCTTCTTCGGATTTAGTCATTGAGGTCCTCTCGAGAACACGAAATGACTGGGAGACGGCCTTCATGTTTTTCCTGTGGGCGGGCAAACAACCGGGGTACGTGCATTCCCTGAGAGTGTACCATTCGATGATATCTATCCTGGCCAAGAGGAGGAAATTCGACACTGCCTGGGTTTTAGTCGATGAGATGAGGAAGGGTAGAGATGGGAAGAGTCTTGTAACTGTTAACACCCTCTTGATCCTTATGAGACGGTACTGTGCTGTTCATGATGTAGGGAGTGCCATAAACGCCTTCCATGCCATGAAGCGGTTTGGTTTTGAGGTCGGTGTTGAGGAGTTTCAGAAGCTTCTCTCTGCGCTTTGCCGGTATAAAAACGTGCAGGATGCTGAGCACTTGCTCTTCAGCAACAGGAACACGTTTCCCTTACAGACCAAGAGCTTTAATATCGTTTTGAACGGGTGGTTTAATGTGATTGGGAGTCCGCGTGAGGGGTTGAGATTCTGGAAGGTGATGACTGAGCGAAGAATCAAGCTTGATGTTGTTTCGTATTCAAGCATTATTTCTAGCTACTCTAAGTCCAACAAGCTCAAGGATTTGCTGAGGCTGTATGATAGGATGAAAGGGATGGGAATTGCTCCTGATCGGAAGGTTTACAATGCTGTTATTCATGCCTTGGCCAAAGGTGGATTGATAAAAGAGTCTCTGAACCTTTTGAAAGCTATGGAAGACGATGGTATAGCTCCAAGCACAGTTACGTACAATTCGTTGATAAAGCCTCTTTCTAGGGCCCGAAAGAAGGATGAAGCTCAGACCGTGTTTGATGAAATGTTGCAAAGGAATATCCAGCCTACTATTCGGACTTTCCACGCTCTATTGCGGGTGCAGAGGACTGGGGAAGATATATTCATGATATTGGATAAAATGAAAGAGACTGGCTGTCAACCGACGAAAGATACCTATATCCTGTTGATTAGGAAGTTTTGTAGATGGGGGCAGCTAGATAATGTGTTTAAATTGTGGGGTCAGATGAATGACCGTGGGTTAAATGATGACAGTAGTTCATATATTGTTTTGATCCACGGATTGTTTCTGAATGGTAAGTTGGAAGAAGCACACAAAGTTTATCTAGAAATGAAAGAGAGGTCACTGATTCCGGATGCGAAAACGGATGAGCTGATCCAGATGTGGTTGGCGAATAAGGAGATGGCAGAGTTACCAGCTGGGGATCCTGGTTATGGTTTTTTTGAAACTGGTGCAGAAACCATGAAGCCAAAGACCAATATGCATCATTTAGACAGAGAAAGATATTTTCAGAAACGACCTGAAACACGAAAGGTGGTTAAAGAGCGGGGCTTTTCCTTCTGGAAGTAGGAAATGTGGTTGAGCGAAACTATATTGTGAATTTCAGTATCTGATAAGCGAGAACTCGTGCTCACTATAGCTTTTCTGCAATGACCCATAATAGTCAGTAACTTCTTGCTGGTAGAGAACCATATCGACCTGATAAACAATGCGTGTGTGACCTTCCTTGATGCCGTTGATCTGGAGAAAGCAGTATTGCCGTCGCCATCCTTGCGATATTGTCTCGTCTTCTGAATTATATATCAGGTCAGTCTTCACAATTTAAGTAGCTGAGGATTGATATATAACTTGGTAACTACTGATGTTGCTATATGACTTTGCAACTGTTGGGTTCCTTTCTTGATTAAATCCACATTTTACATACAGTTTTGTATATTGTCATAGAATCTCTTGCTCTTCGGTTTAAGTTTTGATAAGAAAAGCAGATTCTGTAAGGTAACAGTGCTATAGAATGTCACTAAATAGTATTATTGACTAATCAATAGTTGGTTTTGTTATGTTTTTTTTTTTTTCTGATCAAATGGTTTTGTTTTCTATGATCTGCTATATGTGTTGATTACCCAAATGTTTTGTAATTCTTCATGCAATTTGCCCATTACACACGGACAGATTCAAACACGATTTAGGGTCAGGGGAAACTAATTAACTAATCTGATTATTCCTTGATCGCCACTCCAAGCTACAAGCCCAGATGGGGATTGACTTATTCAAAGAGTCCTCCTTCTCGGGTAATTTGCATTATTAGCACTATGCAATTCAAATCAGGCACTTTACTTTTCCACAGAAATGGACTCACCCGCGCTATGATCGGCCGCGTATAATCGGTTTTGGAGTTCAGACTTTGGACATTTTACCAAGTCAACACCACCACCATTTGGAATAATTCTAATTCTAAAAAGGGGTAAACAATAACTATTGACCCTCTACTATATATATAAGCAAATACAGAGCATCCTCATATCAACAGCAGCTCTCAAAGCAATCCCCTCTAATTAAATCTAATCACGACCCATTATTATTAACCAATAAACCTTTCTGGGTTTACTTTTTGAAGATCTACATTAACCGAAATCATACAGATATGGGGTCCCAAAGATCTCAGCAAGCCTTCACAACTAGGGTTGTATGTTGGGTAATTTTAGTTGCCATTGTTTCACAAGGAGTTGTGGAGGCAATAAGGCCGTTTGAAGGAGACCTTCTGCTCATGCAAGCGCTCCCACGTGGCGGCTCGCCTTCGTCGGGGGCCTCGTCTTGCACTTACATCCCCACTACCGGGAAACGCAGGTGTACCGCCGAAGTATATGCTTCTGGTTCCGTTGGCGCCACGGGAAAGGGAGTTTAAATCTCTAATTTCTGAAGAAGACCATTAACGTTAGGTGAATGCGGAGATTAGGAGTAAGGAGGATTCTTTTATTGGATGAATTGGTGTTTTATGTATAGATTACACATTGTTTATGTTTGCCAGTATACACATTCATTTATCTGGTTTTGGCTTATGGTTTTTCGCGAGTTTGTACACTAACTTTCCTCGTTGCATGAAATCATGCTTGTAACTTTCATTTGCTTACAAAATACAATTTTCTTTTGTTGGTCCAACAAAATTGTACCCTTGTAATATAATACATAGGGTAGGCCCTGGTGGGGAAGTTATAGACAATTATGATGTGTTAAATTCACGTGTTTTTCTTCTTGCTTTCACTTTCAATGGCCTGTGTAGATCGGACCAAGTACTTAATATTGACTATTTAAGGAGGGTTTGAATTGAGCTGATGTTTGACAATCACTTCCTTGTATTATATCAAAAATTAGGAATTTGAAGTCTTGGGACCCAAGGCTTTGCTTAGAACAATCCAACGGTTTTTCAATAACCAAACTTTCCTGTCAACCTCTATTAATTAATTGATTTTTTCAAATGGCAGATATTGACCACATTCCATTAAGATATAAATATAGTGAATTTGTCTAAAACTTAACATGAGCGTTCTTTTTGTATTAGACTATGAGCATGACTTTATAACTAGATCAATTAACCATTGGTAAATTTCATTGACATGCGAATATGGTGCCATTGCACTAGGTTAGAACTGACCAAAATTTTCTACTTCAACCAACATATGTAGAGTTGTAGACCGTAGTTAGCTTATTTGGAAAATGGAACAAAAAGCGTGTTAGTTGAACATTGAACGGGTTTAATCTTGACTTTGTTCCTCGGTCAATGGTCAAAGTCAGGAGGTCTTGGGCCGTTAAACTGGGCCAGAGCTTCATGAACTAGTTTGTGTGAAACATTCGTGATTCCGTACCAACTTGGGGTTGGGGGGTGGTGGGACACCTGGAAAGTCACGTGATCAGCAAAATGCTAGGCTTATTGGTTTTATTGTAGCCCAATAATTAGTGAATAAGGCCCAACACTGACCATATCTACCCAACAATGACAAGGCATCATTTATATAGATTTTAGAAAGATGGATTTAGTAGCTCGTGCATGAAAACCACTTTATAAATATATTTTTGTTTTTTTTTTAGGTTTTTGAAAAATACCCAAGATTATTGAAATAATGCCTAAAAAATTTGCATACATGTCCAAAATATACATCATGTGTTTTATAAATGGAAAAACAAAATTTTGGTTAAAAATTCGAAAATAGATTTTTATATACGTATTTGTTCTAACAAATTGTATACTTTAAGGAACAAAATAATATATCCAATTTGAGAATATAAAGAAGATATTATCATAACAAGATCGGAAGTGTATCCGCTATTTTCAATTAAAAGGAAAAAAAAAAGGAGTTTGACCTGAAGAATTTCACCAAAAATTACCAAAACTAGATCGAGGGAATACATCACCATTTTTCGAAATTACCAAAAAAAATCGAACGGGAAGCTAAGTCCATTGTGATTTATAAAAAATGGGTGATAGGATTTTAGTTGAGGTCGATTTGATGACTCTTACCCATGATGTAAAACTCCATCAATCTATAATTTGGAACTTATAAGGATGGTTTTATGATGAACCTTAATTTTGAAATCAATGTTTTATACAACAACGATAGCATATGTTTAACCAACTACCGTATCTAACTTTCAATATTTTCACAGTATTATTGGAAAACAAATCTTTATCATATCTTCTACTATATCTTAGTATGAAAAAAAATCTCAACTTTTCAAAATTATTATCTAATTTTTTCTCAATCTATACTACCTATAGTATAAATCTTTATCATATCTTCTACTATACCTATAGTATAATTTTAACGTGATTATTGGTATTATATATCTATAGTAAATTGGATTTATAATCACATTACCCGTACATAGTACGGGGGTTAAACTAGTTTTGTATTTACGGATAATTTTTTGAAATTATGTATAATAATTTCTAACATAATTATAGTGATTTTAATAATTTTTTATAAAAAACTCTAAATAAATTAAATTGTACTTTAAAAAATCCAAAATCATATTATGTAATTTGGTATTTTAGGTGGTGTTTTGACAGACAACAATAATCAAGAAAGGTGCCCTGCAAATTCGCCACGTTTCATTTCCAACATCTAATTCAAAATTACACCCAATTTAAAAGGCCACTGTTACTTTCACCAAAAAAAAACAATAAATCCAACCAAGAGTCATGTGAAGCCATTTTAACATTCTAAGTGATTTGATTACACTTTGTCTCGACACATTTACAATTTTTGAATGTGGGTCAATCCATTATCCATACGATTCGTTTTGCACCTCTTCTTCGTGACAAAATTTCTTCAAAACTGCAAACACTCATTGAGTTGAAATTTAGTCACAAGAGTTAGTTTCCACATACTCGATCAAGATGTCTCCACGTACTTCCATCGTTTTCTTATGATTAATTAAGGATACTAACCTTCGAAGTTTTCCTCATAACTATGATATCCATCAAAATTCACGTGATCCACTTGGACTCGCCTACTAACCAATCCTAAAAAGTAATAGTCAACTTATCGACCGTGAGATTCAAAATGGTAACCTCATGATACTAATTTAAAAAAATGATACTATAAAGACTTACCTGCCTTAACCAGATGTTCGAAATGTACATGCCTTTTATGATTTACACATTGTTGTTTTCTGAGATACGAGGGTCGACACACAAAATGGATGCAACCATGCTCGTTTCATTTTACAGTCTACAAAATTTCAAACCTTGGAACATCACTATAATATTTTACAGAAAAGCTGACTTATAACGTCCCGAGAATCATTGTCATCGATATTATTGATTTTTGGTTTAACATGAAGCATTATGGCATGTGCATTCATATCCACAATGTACGTGCTCTTCAACCCATGCAAAGATTATGCCAGTTCACCTACACGGCTACACTTACCTAGCTAGCTAGCTCTAGTGTGCACAAATCACAACCAACAATCACCCTTTTTTACCATTTTACGAGTGGTAAATTCTAGAGGTTGCAAGCAGGGCCACACCCTAGGGTCCTAGGAGCTACTAGACTCATAGCTAGGTCACGTGACCAGAGGCAGGGTAAAGTAGGTTTAGCCCACAAACAAACAAAGCCCATCAAATATCCCAAAGTACACTACTACTACTGCTCACCATTTACTTTTTTTTACATTTGTTAAAAAATCGTTAGGTAAAAGTTTGGCAATCAGATAAAATTTGGGCAGACTACAACAATTTGATAGAAATGGAAATATTTTGGTTTCCTCCAATGTCCCCAAAAAAACCCAAATGACATATATTGTCAATTCCATCTCTATCTCTTTAATTTTTGCATCTCTCTCTCTTCGATCTGCACAAATTTGACTGCAATTCAACCCTCTTCCTTCTTTTCCTTCTTCTTCTTCAATTCTTCCATGGCAGGCACCCACTTCAATGCCTTTGTTTGTTTTTATCACGTACTACTGTACTGAGAATGAATTCTACCCTGCTTTTTTACTGCTCCCTTTTACAACGTCCTTTTTGTAGGGCCCCCCCCCTTCCGCCTTCTTTTGTTTGCATCCCCTTTGTGGGGTCCATTCACCAAATTCATGTGCTCCTTTTTCAGCCTTGGGAAATTGAGAAGATATTTTTTCACCTTAGGGGGTGAAATTTGGATGTGAATTCATCTTCTCCGGCGT
The DNA here is from genome assembly GCA_934048045.1 of Polygonum aviculare. Taxonomy (NCBI): domain Eukaryota; kingdom Viridiplantae; phylum Streptophyta; class Magnoliopsida; order Caryophyllales; family Polygonaceae; genus Polygonum; species Polygonum aviculare. Next base: position 10,239,672 of record OW204023.1, on the reverse strand, counting down.
TCGTTTATGTAGGGTATGAATTGACTAGTGTCCAATCTATATGCCCTTAAAGCTGTCTGGTTTGACCGCCCAGGTGCAATAAGTTTGACTGTCCAGTTTTTATTTTATTTTTCATTTTCCTAATTTAGTTTAAAGTAGAAATTAATTTTTGGACGAAAATCATTTCATGTGTCTTGTACGAGTAAAATATAAAGGCAAAAGTTGTGAGGATGTTAAGAGTTTAAAAATATGATTTTAACGAATAAGTGTTTGTATTAACATATAAGACATCAACCCATTTTAGGATTTGTTGTTTTCCTTTAGTAAGGCTCCATTTGGATGTGCTATAAGTGGGGAGTTGGGGAAGAAAAACGCTAACCGAAAGTCAATCTTCTTTATAATATAAGGGTACTGTTTGTTGGAGAATTCCGCGGTCATTAACGGAACAGACTGTTGAAGATGCGTCCGAACAGACGTTAAATTAGATATAACACACAACAATCAATTTAGAACTTGGATTAATGATGCTAGAAGGGGAACTATTTACAAACAATATTACAAATAAAAAGAAAATATTACTACATAAATTGAGAAGCAATAATTGCATGGAAGGAAATGGTGTTGAATTTAGGGAAGAGTACGTTGTGGCTTGTGGGGGAGGGGTGGATGGTACACTACATGGGGGAGTACATGATGCAATTATTGGGCCAAGCAAGCAGAGTCACAGAGGCAGGGTTTTTACCCTTGATTCCATTTTCTCATGGTCTTTGAATTTGATTCATATAGGAAAAGATAAGCATCTAGCTAGCAATATCAGTATATATGTGTGTACCACAAGAAAAATAAATATCATCATTTCATTCTCATCAGAAAAAAAAACAAAGAAAACAAAAGTACACACACACTTCCTTTTCCTTTACAACCCTAAAAATGAATTTGATACCCAACCACCCATCATGCTATGAGTTCTGGGAACAACACCTAACTTTCATACACTACATCTCAATCATCAATTTTCCCATCCTTACTTCTTCTTTTCCACTTTCCTCAGCTTTGCTTCTTAGTTATGCATGCCCATATCATCATCACGAAGTGTTTTATATATGTGCATTATTATTATATCCACAAAGCCTTTGCACTTGCTCCACCTTTTGGGTCTTGGCAAACTTTGGAGTACCCAATACAACAATTAACAAAAAGATTGCTACTTTTTGGCGCGCACACACACATATATAAGTAGTATATAATACCTCACATAAGATAATTTTACAAAGCCAAGAAAAAAAACTAAGAGTGTGAAAATGGATTTTTGGGACAGAGGAGTTGTGCATTGGAATGTCCCAAAAGAGCTAGCTCTACCCCCCTTCGTTTTCCAACAGGACACATCAGATATATAAAGCGTTACATAGTATATATAATCCCTCCATTTCAAGATACATGACCATTTGGACATTGCACATATATTAATAAATAAATATTATTTCTATATTACCCTTATTAAATGTAGAATTAATAACTTGTTTAGAGAAATATGAAAAAAGTATAGTGATTATGATAAAGATAATTATTATGGATATAAATGGAAAGAGATATGAAAAAATGTGAAATGAAAAGTATTATGAAACAAGAAAAAATATCCAAATGATCAAATATTTTAAAATGGAGTGAGTAAAATATAAATTTGGTTTCAACTTTGAGCTTTTGTCTTTGGCTTCACATGTTGTTGTATGTAGGAGTTAACAGTTAAGCCAGGGAGTGTTGTTCATTTGGTGATCATCACTTTGGACTTTGCATGAGAAAAAGCTTTTGGTGATGGGACTTCACCATCTCAAACACATGTGAACCCTCCTATATAGTCTTTGTTCTTCTTAATTGCACCATTTTTCTTTTTCTTTCTTTTTTTTACCCTTAATTTCTTTGATTATTTTTTTGTGATGGAAATCAATAATTCAACCTCAACCACCAACGAATAAGACACATACATTTGTGTTATACATGTTGTTGGTTCGACACATTTGTGTTATACATGTTGTTGGTTTGATTGTATTTCCAAATTTATACCATGAAATATGCTCATGACTCACTACCGACTCATCCTTTCCCTTTTTCTTTTATCTTTTTTTTTAATAGGGTTATAATTGTACTTTCCACACGGTGAGTTGGGAGGAAAACAAGCTCGCTTATAAGCGTATGAGTTACTCCTCTTATTATCAATTGGTTTTAGGATGAAACCCCGTGAGTTTGTGAGTTGGACTTGACAATTGAACCCGTCTCCCCTTCTAACAAGTGTTATCAAAGTCGATGGTTCATGGGAGATTGTTAGGTTGCAATTGTACTTCCCATATAGAGGGTTGGGAGGAAAACACGCTCGCTCATAAGTGCATGGGTTACTCATTCTATTGTCAATTGATTTTGAGATGAAGTCCTATGAATTAGTGAGCACTTGACAATTAGACCGTTTTCGCGCATAACATTTTTGTTAAAACAAAAACATTTTATGTGTGCTCTTAAAATCAATGGTCCTCATATCATATATGGTTGCTTTGCTACACATTATACAGTATACGAATATGATTCCTTCTTTTTTCTTTTTCTATTTCTTTTTATTCAACTTGCATAATACAAGTGACTAGACCTGTCAATCGGGTCGGGTCGGGCGGGTTCGGGTCGGGTCGTTTCGGGTTCGGGTTGAGTTCGGGTTCGGGTCAATCGGGTTACGGGTCAAACTGGGTCGGGTCGTTTCGGGTTTCGGGTCGGGTCGGGTCAACCCAACGGGTCAAGAGTATCAATTTTTTGACTAAAATTTAAATAAAATATTATTTAAATAATAAAATAAAATAACAAAATATTATTTTTAAATATTTTAATAATAAAATTTATCATAATTTTATAAAATAAATTTTATATATTGTAATATAATTAAAACCTTTGGGTGCATAATTACCCGTCAATCCGTCATTTCATTATAATAGAGTCTCTTTTAAAATAAGTTTACCGCCTTATAGATTTCTTGACCCAGCGGGTTTGACCCTGACCCTAACCCTAAATTTTCGGGTTTATCGGGTTCGGGTTGAAACTGGGTTTCGGGTTCAAATTTTCGGGTTGAAACCCTAGAAATTTCGGGTCGGGTCGGGTCGGGTTTACGGGTCGGGTCAGCTTTTGACAGGTCTACAAGTGACGTATGCATGATTTTTCTTCTTTTCTAGATCTCACCCTAGCAGCTTGCAATAATACTCCATAACTTTGCATTGTACGGCCATCAAATGTATATATAATACTGTAGTATAATACTGTATTTTATACTACCAGCCTGCTGTATACTTGACATTCTATTTACTGATACAAAGCTTAAAATTTGGTCAAAATTTGCCGACACATGTAGCCTATTGTAGTACATGGTATTTTCTGCAGCATGTATAGTTTTGAAGCATATGGGTTGAGGAGATGTGTGTTCTTACACCAGATAAGGATAACCCGGACATGACATGGGCTACGTTTATGGTACCATTTCGTTTCCATGCATCCAACATTGTAATGAAACATGACTCGTTAAACGATTTTGAGGCGTTTCAATACAGAAAAGTGTGTATAGAAACACTAAAAACCCAGCCACTTTTTCAGACATTTAATCAATCGATCAAGCTTTCTGGGTAAGAAACCCTAATTCTGATTACAAGCCATTGGCGTAAATGGATTATGATAATGCTCAATGACAAATTACATATCATTACCCTTTTAGTTTTAGTGGAGTGTTGGCCCTAGTTTGTGTAACGACGAATGAACTGATCAATGAGAAATTGTTCACGTATAGTGTAATGCTACTATTCCTACTGCATACTTAATGAATAATGATACATATAGAACTACTACTCTATATATTGGATTTGATTTGATGATGGATGTAGGACGAACAAATCAAATAAAGTTAAATTAAATCCAACGTGGAGGCAGACAAAGAAGAACGTGAAAATGAAATGTCGAGAGGGCTAATGGAATTGGACATATACGTACGCATGTGGTAGTGCTAATTAATTAAGATTAAATGATACTCTCAAGCTCCTAGAATTCTGAACCCCATTTTGTTAATGCTTGCAAAATGGGAAGGGAACAAGATTAGAGATTGGGTTGTGTGCTTAATGAGGTGGGTTCGCCCTTTTCAAGATAAATTTGGGTATTAAGTAGCAGGCTTTCCCACTAGATTTATGCGCTTTGGGTTGTACTATATGCTAAGATGTACCTTGCGTTTTACTCCGTATTACTACTATTTCTATTTTATTACTCATATTCTATTAGACGCAAAAAACAATTACAGGATACTCTTTCCGTCATAAATTGTTTGTCCATAAAGTATAATTACATGATAATTAATACAAAATTAAAAAGTTGAGTAATTAGGGTAGTATATAAGAATAAATGAGTGTATTTTTATGTAAAAAGTTTTTTAAATGATAAAATTGATGAGAAAAGTAGATAATTGGGGGTAAATAAATAAGATTGGACGAGGGTTCCTTTGCCAGAGAAAAGTGATAAAGATGATAAAAAAGTTGGGTGATGAGAATAATATATGAGACTAAATAATAATAATAATAATAATAATAATAATAATAATAATAATAATATGGTAAGAAAAATATGATAGAAATGAAAAATTAGAAAAATAGACAAACTTTTTGAAACAACAAATAGAAAAATGAATAAATGTTATGGAACAGATGGAGTAGTATTTTCTTATAAAAATTTATTTTAATTAATTGGTTGTAATGACATCTACTATAATACAGTATAAAGTAGAACCCAAGTCTTTGTAAAAAATTGCGCCACATCATCAAGCCTTGATAAAATAATGATTTTATTAGCATTATATTTTCTAAGAATAACTCATTTATCTACTTTATATCTTATCTAATATTCTTATATCTGATTGATATCTAACCCAATTTTGGATATCTTAAGATTTTTTCCTAACTTGATTTTTCTAGCATTATATCCTTATATGACTAAACAATATTCAAGTATTGTTTTTGATAACTTAACAATTTTTCCTTATTAATTAATATATTTTTTTTCATTATTAAATCTTGAAGAATAGTGAAAAACTTTCACATATGTCAGTTGTATACTAAATAATAATATAAATATGAAAAATTGAATATAATCTTTGTAGAATTAACGTAGTATTAATAAAAGTATAGGTATAGGTCAATATGTTTGGACTTTGGTCTATCGAGCTTGGATTGTAAATTTTCAAGTTAAAAGCGGATTCGTGTCAAATTTCAATCTCAAGTCGAATAATTCGGATTTGTATTTACATTACCCTTACATGGTACGAGATTTGTACTAGTTGTATAATGATATGTCTTTCATTTCAAAAGTTGTAGCTCAGACTTTCTAATCCTGGTTTCAATTATATAATGCCCGCCCGCCCAACCATATAACGTGCATAAATTTTTTTACAATAGGAGCTAGTAGTATATTATAATGTATACTTAATTAATTGATTAAAGGTGGGATTTAAACTCGCAATCTATGTGTTCAGAGGTCAAGTGACAGGAATCATGGCAGGTTAAGTGTTAAGCATCCAAACTGTCTCACCACCACCACCAAGTGATCTCTTTATATTTTATTTAAGTCAAAATTTGGTTACATCTCGCATTATTTTAGCTTTGGGGGTTTTAGGGAGGGTTACAATTTTGACGGAGTTTTTTTTATCAAAGATAAAAATGAGAATGTGTGAAGATGTGAAAATAAATCAATGGTGGCAGAGATACTTTTGTGGTCTCCTTAATGAGGGTTGAGATTCGGCAGAGGGTCACCGATGTTTAGTGGGTTCGATCAGCCGTCGTGCCTTTAGTCGTTTTTCTTTGACAGAAATCAGTGAAGTGATCCGTAAAATGAACAGGAAAAGGGCAGTGGATCCGGAAGAGATCACAGTTGAGATTTGGAAATATTTGGGCGTGAGAGGCTTAGAGTGGTTAATGTCTCTTTTCAACGTCATCTTCAAGACGGCCAAAATGCCTAAGGAGTGGAGACTCGGTAAATTGATCCCATTATATAAGAACAAAGAAGATATTCAGCAGTGTGACAACTATAAGCCACGTGGGAGAACACAATCGAGTTGAGATTGAGACGACTAGTTCAAGTGTCAGAGAACAACTTTGGTTTTATGCCAAGGAGATCGTCCATAGAGGCTATTTATCTATTGAGGAGGCTGACAGAAGCGAACAGAGAGAGAAAGAAAATTTTGCATATGATGTATGTTGACCTGGAGAAAGCCTACAATAGAGTACCCAAAGTGTTGATTTGGGAATGTTTGGAAGTTAAAGAGGTGTCAGACACGTTCATCAAAGTCATTCGAGACATGCATGAGCGATCGATGACGAGTGTTTGTACGCAAGGGGGTGATACAGACTTTTTCGAAGTAAGGATGGGTCTGCATCAAGGATCAGGTCTGAGCCCATTTTTGTTCACGCTAGTGTTGAACATGCTGACAAGGGATATTCAAGGAGAGGTGTCAGGATATATGTTGTTCGCAGATGACATTGTTTTGGTGGAAGATTCAAGAGTTAGAGTTAGTGGCAAGTTGGAAGTGTGGAGGGAGAGGCTGGAATCTAAGGGGTTTAGGCTGAGTAGGAGCAAGACATAATGCGTGGAGTTCCCTTTCAGTTGGGAAAATGAGCCTAGGGGTGAGGTTCAATTAGGAGGTGTGGCCATTGCGCAGAAGGAATCGTTTAAGTATATGGGATCATTTTTGCGGAGTGACGGATGTATTGATGAGTATGTGAGGTCTCGTATTAGAGAGGGTGACATAAGTGGAGGGCGGCTTTAGGGGTTTTGTTCGATAGGAAGATTCCTCTCAAACTTAAGGGAAAGTTCTACAGATCTATTATACGGCCTGCAATCCTCTATGGAGCAGAATGCTGGCTGACGACTAAGGCTTAAGAGTAGAAACTTATATTCGCAGAGATGAAGATCCTTAGGTGGATATTTGGCCACATGGGGATGGATAGAATTAGGAATGAAGAAATCAGAGGCAAGCTTAGGGTGGCGAGCATAGGAGACAAACTGCGGGAAGCGAGACTGCGTTGGTCCGAACATGTTCAAAAGCGGAGCCCAGACGAAACAATGAGGAGATGCAAGCGGTTGGATTTAAGGGCATACGGGAGGGATAGAGGTCGTCTGAAAAAGCGCTGGATGGACAACATAAGTCAGGATCTCAAACTATTAGGGATATCAGAGGAGTTGGCATAGTGCAGGGAGAGTTGGAGGGAGAAGGTCAGCGTGTTGGTGGTGTTGTGTAATCTTTTTGTTAGCCGTTGGTTTCCCGCTTAGTGGGCTTGTTTTCTCTATATATAGCTTAGTCTTTCTCTTTTTTTTTTTTTTCTTCTTTTTCCCTTTTTCGTTGCTTTTGTCTTGCTTTCTTCTTCTTTTTTGTTTCTTCTTTTCCTTTTTTCTTTTTTAGCCTTATGTAGTAGTTTGTTGAGTGCTTCGGTCATTGTCCTTCGGATTATATAGGACGCATTTGTATGTTGTTGTTATTGTTTTAGTATTATTTAATTATACTTTATATTTTTCTATAATAATATAATTGTTAAATGTAATTAAGTAAGGTTCTCAGTTTATTTAGCCATACATCTATTAGTATTCTATGTATAAATAAATAAAATGTATCCACGTCAATTTTGGTAATCAAAGATTTAAAAATTTAGTTTTCAGATAATATTTATTAAATTATTCTATTAAATTTAATATATTAAAGGGTCCTATTTATATTCAATAATATGTTTTTTTAATATTTTATATAAATAAACTATATTCACATACTTCAGCTAAGGTAATATCAAAAGTTAGTTTATTAAGATTAACTTTTCACATAATTTAATTTATTCGTATATTTAGTAAAATATTTTTAAAAGTGATTTATTCGTTCATATCGTGTGATCTAGTTTTTTTGTTTACATTATTACGTTCTGCTTTTATATTTGGGTAGGCTATGTCAATTTTACAATAATTTGCTTATCTAACCGACATGTATTAATCCAATATAATCTCAACCATGCGCATTTTTGTGATTATACTTAGGCTTCGTTCGGTAATGGGTGGATGAAAGATGAAAGATGAAATTGGGCCAAAGGCGCGTTCAGGAAAACCTCATCAACTAGATGAAGATGACAACTTTGCCTAAATTCAACTTACATGGCTCTATTTTCAGCCCTCTACCCCCCAAATTTGTAGCTTCTAGATGAAGCTTGTTGTTTTTTATTTAGCTTCAGCTACTTGTTACCGAACAGAGCCTTAAACTTAATGAGTTCAATTATGGGAGACATTGAAGGATAAATAAGGTTAAGCTTGTTTTTATTTAAAGATGCGAAAGCATGTACACTTTTCTAAAAGAAATAAGTACATAAATTTGACAAAGAATTACACATTTACACTAGATGTGGGTTTGGTTTCGGAACCACCGGTTCCTGGTTCCAAATTTCGTTGAACCGGAACCGGAACCGGAATCGGAACCGGAACCGATCCTTGGTTTACCGGTTCTGGGTGGGTTTCGGTTCCAGGCGATTCTGAGGCCGGTTCGACCATGTTATGGTTCCTGTTCCAAAACCGGATAAAAATTAAAAAAATTAGATTTTATTTTTCTTTTTTATTTAAAAAAATAAATGTTGTTAAATTTGGGTATATTTAATCTCTTTTGACTTATAAATTTGGTTTTGATTATTATATATAAACATTTAGTACTTGATTTGTATTGTTTATGATATGTTTGATATAGTTTATGCATATTTTTTTTGTTGAAAAGAAGAGAAAATCGGTGATTTGGGACAATTTGGAACCGGCGGTTCAGAACCGACAGTTTAAACTGGATGGAACTGCCGATTCCCCGGTTCCGGGGGAAGGAGAACCGAAACTGTACTTGAAACTAGAACCACCGGTCCGGTTCCGGTTTCGACCAATTTTAACCTGATTTCATTGGAACCGGACCCAGGTCTAATTTACACGCCTGCTAAAATTGAAAATTACTCAAGTAGTCAAGTGGATTTGGTTGTTCATCGGGTTAGGATCTTTCACGTTTGTTTTTGTTGCGGATTCACCGTAACAAACTTTTTTTTATCTGTTTCAGTTTCGAAGGATGAACATGTTTTCATCATATGTTTATTACGTCACTCCATTTATGTGGAAACATTTTACTTTTATTAAAAAAGAAATAGGACTTAAGGAGTACCTTAGTGTCCAAGATCATCATTTCAACATGAAGAATGAATTGATGATCCTTTTAGTCGCTTTGATGATAACACAATTATCGTCTTCAATTTAAATGTTTGTTATACCAATCAATAAATTGGCAAATACAATGCATGTGTTTAATTTTTTATGCTATTACAGCATATTAGACAATTCGATTTTTCTACTTTGATACAAATAACAAGGCCACATACGGTGAATCTTTGATCGCATATGAGTTATGACACATCAAATAAGAGCCCCAAGACAATCTATTATTGTCGAACTATTACTTGAAATGATCTCCTAGTGATCAATATCTCAATGATCCTTTGAGATTTGTCGGTTTATACAACAACAATAATAACTCAGTGCAATTCCCTATCTGGGAAATTAGAGGTCAGGATGGGGCAGCCCTAGTTAGTGCAAATGGGTGCGTCCAAAAGACCCAACAAAGGATCAGAAGCATACAAAACGCACACAAAATCAAATAAGAAACATACAAAACAAAACACAGAAATCGAAACAATCAAAAACACAAAACAAAATGTCAGACAAATCCAAAGTACAACATTTAGCCATCCAACACTCGAATTTCCTCGCTCCATCTGTCCCTGCATAATGTTAGCTCTGTTGCAATCCCTAAGCAGCTGACATTCTGTCTTATATTGTCATTCTATCGTTTTCTCGGACGACCCCTCCCTCTACGAATAATCCTATGTCCAGACTTTCACATCTTGCAGACTGGCTCCTCGTGGCCTTGTCTTTGAATATGCCCAAACCATGACAGGCTCGACTCATGAAGCTTGTCCTCTAAGCTGTCCACTTTCACCCTGCTCTTGATCACTTAATTTTCGATTCTGTACAACCGTGTGTGACCGCTCATCCATCTCAACATTCTCATCTCGGCCTCTAAGTTTTGCCAGTTTATAAGCCGTTTTTATACAAACTCAAATATGAAAGTATAACATCATCTCGGAATGATGTGATTTTATTTATATTGTATTTGAACAACTATCCCTCAAATGTATAACTGTTTAAAACCCTTTATTATTTGAGACATTAAGATCTTGTATGGTATGCTCTAGGTTAACAATAACATTGACCCTCAAGGCCTCAGTGTCTCCAAGAGTCATATAGGACATTTGAAGAAGAGATGAACCGATTTTCACAAGGATCAACAACTTAATTTTCATTTTTTCTATAAACTTTTTTTATAAATGTAAAAAGGTAGTTAGGCTCTGTTCGACTTGTAAAAAATATGACAGCTGGAACTTTTTCGTAGCGTTGTTTTGCCAAAAAAAGTCAATTCTTGATAGGAAAGAACTTTTTGAAAATGCAAAAGAAAATCTCAAACTAACTTCTTTTAGCATTTTCAAAAAAGTACTACTCCTAATAATGTAAATTTTTTGAAAAAAAGAAGATATTATAAAAAAGTTTTGGCTAGCGTTTTTTTAGGAGTCGAAGGTAGCCTAAACAAAAACAATAGTGAAAAAACAGAAGCCCTAACCCGAGCCCCTTTCCCCTTTTCTCCCCTGTAATGGCGTTTAGCACAAAAAACCTTCAAACCCCCAGATCCACCTACCCATCTCCTTTCCTTATGTTTTTCTGTTTAATTTCTGTTGTCATCTACTCTAGAAATCCGAAAAACTTTATTTTCGAACCATTTCAGTGTGTTCCTCAAACCAATTGGAAGAGTTATGGGTTTAGAGCGAACCCTAAAAAGGGAAAACAAGCAGTGCATTCGGGATCGTTTCAGAGGCTTCGATCGAGGATTTTCAATCTTCCAAAACAATGGAGGATTTACGGGAAGTGGCGAAGACCAAAGGTGGTGAGAGGGGCTGCAAGCGGCTGCCTGTGCATTCACTTCTGTACCAGCGCAGACCAAAGGGGATCGACGGGAGGCAACCAAGGCGGGGGTGGTGTGCGAGAGCCATCCAAGCAATTCCGAGAGGAGGGTCAGAGTGGCGTAGGGCTCGTCCTACCTAGTAAGTACTGGATCCGTGAATTTACTGTCATTTATGGAAGAACCAGTCAGTTTCTTCACCTTTTCCTTAACTGCAAATGCCATGAACAGCTTCAGAAGTACTTGTTTTGTGGCCCTAATCTGAAATATCAGGGAAAGTGTTGGTATGATCTTTTACCCATATCGTGTATGGTTGTATATCAGGTTATATATTGCTTTATGATTTCTTCATCTATTCACATCTTCTACATGGATCAGGGGTGGGGTCTCATCATTGTGCTAGGCCATGATAAGGAATTTTTTGTTGAACAACTTATGGAAATCGAAACCCCTCTACAATTTGAACCCGAACCCACCAAGGTTGAGGAGACCATTATTGGTGGTGTTCATATGAACAAAAGGTCTACTATGGTTGATGAGACCATAAGTAGTTGCACCAAGAATGGAAAATGTGTAAAGGGTTCCCTTGGAGCCATGGAAAAGAAGGCTAAAGAACAAATGAAAACTCTAACAAAGTTGATGTTATCTCTAGAACCAAGAAAAATGGGTAAATGGTATGCTTGTGCTTGCATATCTTGTTGTAGAACTGGTTTTTTGTTGTCTGCTTTCTTGGATGTTATGATCAGTAAGAAGAAAGGTGTGAAAATGGAGCTCATGAATTTGCTCTTTATCCCACCTTATATGGAAACTTTTAATGAACAAATTTCTACTGAACAAACATTTTGGTTGAAGTCCTCTGAACAATTTGAACCCAAGGTCACTATGGTTGAGGAGACCATAAATAGTGGTACCAAAATGAAAAAAGAAAAAGTGATCTACTTTAGAAATGAGAAAGCCGAACTCAAGACCAATAGTATAAGCGATGAACTCCTCTCAAATTTTAGCCTAGTTATAAAATGAGATTAAGCACTTGGAATTGTAGAGGTATAGGTCGGAAATCGTTCTGGCCGGAAATTGACTCGTTTTGTAAAATCGAAAGGATACAACTTATGGCGATAATTGAGACCAAAACTGATAAATTGCCTCCTGATAATATGTGGCGTAGAGCGGGCTTTGATAACTTCATTTGGTCCCCATCTACTGGAAGGTCAGGAGGAATTGGGGTACTATGGAAAGCACACCAACTAACTAACGAACATATTGAGGTCATGACCCACGAACCTCGGTTTATAATCATGAAATATATGAACTTCGCCACCAACCATATAATTGCCATCTGTCTAGCATATGCCCCTCCTATGGAAGCTGAAAAAGAAGCATTCTGGAATCACTTAACTAGTACACTCCAATACATAAACTTACCTACAATAGTTATGGGTGACCTTAACGAAATTCAAAACCCCACAGAGAAGAAAGGAGGGGTAGAACCGGACCCATCTAGATTTGAGAGACTAATTAACTTCAAGAGTAATTGCGATCTATATGATATTCCCACACAAGGAAACATCTTCACTTGGCGGAAAAATAGAACCGAAGTAAACAATATTTACGAAAAGTTAGACAGAACCTTAGTTAGTAACGAAATTATTCAGTGGTATCCAAACTTGACCACAAAGAACTATGCCTTCTCTACATCAGACCATTGCCAAATTGCAATAGACTTAAGTAACAACGAGTCCTATAAAGCAGCACCGTTTAAATTTGAAAAAATGTGGATGCAACGAAAGGATTTTCGTAACATAGTCAAACAAGCGTGGAGAGTGTCGATTGTAGGTTCCAATATGTACCAACTTGTTAAGAAAACAAACCAGCTTAAGACAAGTGCGAAAAAATGGAATAAACGAACCTTTGGAAACACTTTTGAACAATTAAAAGACATTGAGAAAGAACTAACGAATCTACAACAACAAATACAAATTGCACCAAGTCAGAGGATTATTCAAAAACAACTAAGAATGATAAACAAAAAAGAAAGCATTCTCAATTTCCACAAAACCTACTGGAAACAAAGAGCGAAAATTAAACATGTGAAACTAGTAGATACCAACACTGGGTATTTTCACAAAGTAGCAAATGGCAGACGTAGTAGAAAAATAATGAAAACAATTCGTACAAATGAAGGAACACAAATTACAGGGGAAGTTAGCATTCGTAATGAAATAAGAAAAGACTTTAAGGAAAGATATAGGAAAGAACCAATTAATCATGCACTATTACAAAATTATTTGGAATTAATCACTAACGAAATATCAATGGAGGACAATGAGATATTAACCAAACAAGTCTCAAACGAGGAAATTAAAAATGCAGTTATGAGTATTGGGTCTGATAAATCTCCAGGCCCTGATGGAATGTCATCTGGTTTTTATAAAAAATATTGGGACATTGTAGGTCCTACAGTGATAAAAGCTGTAAAGAGTTTTTTTCATTCTGGAAAATTGCTGAAACAGATCAACCACACATTTATATCCCTGTTACCCAAAAGAGAAAACCCAGAATCTACAAACCACTATAGACCTATAAGTCTATGTTCCACCATCTACAAAGTTATCGCAAAAATTATAACCGAACGGCTTAAGAAAGTCATGTGGAAAATAACCCACCCGCTTCAAGGTGCCTTTGTAGCTAACCGGTCCATTCAAGACAACGTTCTCATTGCTCACGAAATATTTCACTCATTTCGAGGGAAAAAAGGAAAAGAAGGTTGGACTGCAATCAAATTAGACATGGAAAAGGCCTACGATAGGGTTGATTGGGATTTCTTATTCACGGTGATGAAGAAGTTTGGTTTCTGTGACATATTCATAAATTGGATCAAACAATGTGTTACAACAGTGTCATTTTCGGTGTTAGTTAACAATGGACCGACTGAACCATTCCTACCAGAGAGAGGACTAAGACAAGGCGACCCACTTTCCCCGTATCTATTTATTTTAAGCATGGAAGTGTTTGCAAGAAAATTACAAAGGATTAGTAATACCTCAAGAAACGCAATCGGATTTGCACTAACCAGAGCAGGTACAAAAATTCCATTCTTAGCATTTGCCGACGACATAATTATTTTCGCCAAAGCAACACAAAATGCTTGTGTGACAGTAAAACAAACAATAGAAGAATATTGTGCAATTTCTGGACAAAAAGTTAATTATCATAAGTCAGCATTTCAAACCTCGAAAAATGTAGATAACCAACATAAGCACAGAATACAACAAGTGTTGAACATAACAACAATGACAAGTATGGAAAAGTATCTCGGTTGTCCGATCATCAATGGGCATGTGAGCCGAGAAACATTTACAGAAGTAATAGGAAAATCTAAAACTCAACTAGCCAAATGGAAAGCAAATGCATTATCACAAGAAGGACGAGCCACACTCATCCAATCAAACCTCGCCGCCAAACCCAACTACATCATGCAGAGTTTCTTGCTCCCCACACACATACACGATAACCTAGACCAGATTAACAGATGTTTCCTTTGGAACAAGGGCCCAAACTACAAACCCCTAATAGGATGGGATAAAATTTGTAAACCGAAATCTCATGGAGGACTAGGTATTAAGAAAACCGAACATATGAATAAAGCTTTGCAAATGAAATTGTTATGGAAACTCATTGCAGAACCCTCTAATATTTGGGTATACCTTATGAATGAGAAATATTTGAAGAACGAATTCCTCCTCTCATACAAGAAAAAGTCGAACACCTCGTGGCAATGGAGCAAGCTTATGAGCTTACGTCCGGAATTTGAAGAAGGACTAATTTGGCAAGTAGGAGATGGAAAAACTATTAAGTTCTGGACTGATAAATGGGTTTTTAACGAACCACTATTAAACTATGCAATAAACCACGATCAATGCGATAAAGAAATGAGTGTAAGTGAATTCATTGACTCAGAAAAACAATGGATAACCAACAAATTGGCGACTGTCCTCCCATCAAACATTGTCGACCGTGTGAAAGAAATGCCTATTCCAACGTCAACAATTCGAGACAGAGTATACTGGGCTCCGAGCAAAAATGGATGGTTCTCAACATCGTCAGCAGTAAAACTAATAAGTAAAATTAATAAATTTAACCCAAGCACCAACAAATGGATTTGGAAACTAGATACATTTCCCAAAGTAAAACACTTTCTATGGAAACTTGATAAAAACGGCCTTCCGACAAAAGAACGATTAAGAGAACAACACATTTCGACCCCTCCAGGTTGTCTGATGTGTCATAGCTCGTTTGAAGACACAATTCACCTGATGATTGATTGCCCACACACTAAACAAACTCTACACAAAATTAATCAAAACACCGCAAGCCTAATCGATACGATAGATACAACCAATAAGAACCCCTCAAGTATCCTAGCTGAGTTACAACAACTGTTAGGTGAGAAACAATTTATCGAAGTAGCTGTAAGCTGGTGGTGCATTTGGCAACAAAGAAACAAATTAGTATTTCAAAAAGAACCAAATAGCTATATCCATGAGCTGGATAAGTATATCCAATCCCAAATTTCTTTATGGACCAAGACCAAAGTGTGGGCTGAGAACGAGGAGGAAAAAGTAAATATGGGGAAAACCAAAAGCAGAAGGAAACAAAAATCACAATATTGGGAAAAACCAGAACAAGGATGGGTCAAAATCAACTTTGACGGATCAGTCTTGCAAAATAACTTGGCGTCCACAGGCTTTGTAATTCGTGATCACAATGGTGATATCATTGGTATTGGCACAAACAGAACTCGGTCTAGTTCAGTTTTACAAACTGAAGCCCGGGCCCTTAGAGAAGGAATTGTAGCAGCAAAACAGAAAGGATTGAAAAAAATCTTAATAGAGGGTGACAACCTAACAGTCATCAGAGCGGCCCAAGGAACTTGCCAGTCCCCTTGGGAAATTGATATGCTGATCTCAGACGTCTTAACTATGTCCCAAACGTTTGAGTCTTTCCGTGTGTCGCATGTTGGTAGGGATCTCAATGTTGTGGCTGATAAAATTGCTAAGTTGGGCCACAATCTTCCTATCAATCATATTTTGAATCACTCAGAGTTGACAACTCTCATCCGTCGGGATGCTCTAGGACGACCTCCTTAAGGAGGTCCTCCTAATCCTTACCTTTTCAAAAAAAAAAAAAAAAAAAAAAAAAAACAATAGTGAAAAAACATCCTGTAAATAGCGTCACGCTTTACTGCTTCCACTTGCTCAAGAGTCAAGAGGGTGTGTGAGTGTGAGGAGTGGTCATGTGAGAGGTCACGTGACCCTAACCCTAAGATAGACATGATAGAGATAGAGAAGAGGAAGAAGAGGACCCAGATGCCTGTTTCAAGAGTTTTTTGGGGGGATTCTTCTTCTTCTGCTCTTCTTCTTCTTCTGTTTCCTTTCTTTATAAATATCATCACTTTCCCACATACCCACCTCTCAATTCACCCCCACCTCTCAACTCTTCTCCCCCCTTTCCATCTCACTATTCCTTTATCTTTTTCCCCTCAGCTAGCTCTGAACTCAGACACTGTTCCCTCAGAGAAAGTGGCTCTTCTGTGTTCTTCTGGGCTTTCCTCTGTTGACTGAGATCAGATTTCAGAACCCATCTGCTGAGATTGTGAACCAAACAAATTGGCCTCTTCTTTCTTTCCTCTGAGTTGTTGTTGTTGGTGTTGAGTGGGGTGGAAAAAACAAAGTAAAGATTGGAGCTTTGAAGGAATGCAACAGCACCTGATGCAGATGCAGCCCATGATGGCATCTTATTACTCCAACAACGTGACCAGTGATCACATTCAACAGGTCCCTCTTTAAACCCACCCCCTTTTCACAACAATATAAAGCTCTTCCTCTCTTGTTAATTTCTCCAAGATCCTTTCTTTTTGGCCTTTCCATGTCAGTATATACACTTCATGGGTTTTCATTTCTCTCTTTGCAAGTTTGCATTTCCTTTCTTTTTTATCTAAATTAATTGTAGGGTTGAATAGAATGGTTACTTGATTCCTTGATTGATTGTTATTTTGCCTAGTTACTATGTATGTACTCAAATGGGTATGAGGCCATGAGGGATTCCTTTTGTTTGCTGCGTTTGAAATGACTTAAAATATGACTCTTGTCCAATGAAAGAAGATCTTTATCCACTAGCTAGCTTTGAGAGGTGAGATGAAAAAACATTACATGTGTTAAGGACTTTTATATGATGATATTGAGTTGAATAAGTATGTCATCATAAGTTTGTTTATCAATTATTAATTTGGAAGTTGGTACCGTGGAGATGATGGATCCATAAAAACATTCCTTCGCCTCCTCTCTACCCATGAATTATTAAACTTATTTCTCTGGCTGAAATCTGGTCTGCCCAAGAAGTGAATCTCAACAACACCAACCTCATGAAATCACTAAACTAATCCAGTCTGGGTGTCAGGGAAATGAAGTTGATTACTACAGTATTGTCTTACTAATTTATCATTAACCAAAATCTCATTTTATAATTAGTTTGTCTCTGCTGTTGGATTCTCCTCCCTATGCACCTTTTTACCCTTTTCTTTCTCTCTTCATGATAGCTGTAAAATGTTTATTCCTAGGTCAATGCGCTGCTCTAGTTTCATTGATTTACATCAGCTAATCAATCTCTCTTGGGTCAAACAAAAACATAAACAAATCCAAGTACAAATCAAATCACTTCAAGATTGTGTGCTTTCTTTACTCAAAGATAAAATATCATTGTCCTACCCTTTTTATTTACTTTGGTGTTTGGATCTGGTCCCCCATTTTACCTGAGTTTTAAGCTTTCTTCACTTGTCTGTTGTTCTTTTTGTCAGTTGCTTGATGCACATATTGATCAAATGGTCCAACAAACTTGCAAGCAAAAAGGACTAGAACACCAGTACTAAGCACTACTTTGCAGATGCATGATCATTCTATGCTAATTTAAGTACTGTCATCATATAATCACAGTCTGTCTAGTAGTCTAACTAAAATGATTGTGTTAATTTGTCAACAATGGCGGTTTGGGTCCATTCCTAGCAGCCAACAGCCATTATGATTCATTTTATTTTCAGAATTGCTACTTTTTATAGGCATGTTACTTATAGGCTATGTTGTGTAGTGCATGTGTACAAAAATGTTTTCATAGTTAGATGAGTTGCTCTCTTATAATTTTATAAACTGGCAGTATCTGGATGAGAACAAGGCGCTCATTTTGAAGATTGTGGAAAGTCAGAATTCAGGCAAGATCAATGAATGTGCAGAGTAAGTTGCTACTAACCCAGAAACATATTCTGGATTATTTCTCTTCTTCAAGGTTGAATGGCAGTTAGTAATAGCCATGCCACTACATTAAATGCTTTTTGTCACTTTCATGTATTTAATATCTCAGACCTTACATGTTGGTGCAGATTAAATGACCGGTCAAAAACAGTGAATAGTATTTCTTTGTTTCTCTGTCCTTTTGCTGATGTGTGGTTAGATATAGTGAGTTATAAAGCCTAAAAATGTACAATGTTGTTGTAAATATATCAAATACTGGAAGAAAAGAAAGGACCCATTTGAACAACTCAATATTCATTAAATGGTTTGGCAGAAGATTTTACCTGCCATCTTTAATTTTATAGGAACCAAGCAAGGCTACAGAGAAACCTGATGTACTTGGCTGCCATTGCTGATGCTCAGCCCCAGCCTCCTAATATGCAATCTCAGGTGACCATATTGTTATTGTTTTTGGATAAATTTCACAAAACACCCTCTTGTTTGGTCATATATGCACAAAGCCACCTTTCAAAATGAAATTACACTAAACCTCCCTAGAGCTATTCATATTTTTTTTGTTTTCTGATTACGCGACAAACCCTAAAACGACAAATATTCCAGTATCCGACGAGCAGTATGATGCAGCAAGGCGGAGGAATGTACATGCAACAGCAGCAGCAGCAACAGCAACAAGGGCACGGGATGAGCCCGCAAGCCCTGATGGCAGCCCGATCCTCGATGCTTTACAGTAGCCAGCAGCCTTACGCGGCGCTCCAGCAACAGCAGAGCCTGCACTCCCAGATGAGTGGGATGAGCTCCATGGGCCCCACCATCCTCCAAGGCGAGCCCAATAACGGGCTGGCCGGCTTTTCTGATTTCGGGCGGAAGCAGGAGATGGGAGGCGGCGATCGCGATGGCTGTGAGAGCCTCTACTTGAAGTCCTCTGATGATGGGAATTAGACTGCTCAGTGCTTAAGAGCTTTGATTAGGAGGAGTCTAGTACTTGCTGGTGGTAGAAGTGAAAAAAAAGAAAGAAGTTGGGCCTTTTTTTGTTATTTTTGTCTGTCTGTCTGTCAGTTTGTTTGTTTGTTATTGTTGTTGGTGTTTGTTGTGTGAGGGTTCTTAGTAGTGTTCGTCGAAAAGTATGCAGCCTATGAAGGTGCGTAGCTAATCAGCTGGTTAAGCTTATCATATGTAAATCTCTGTAGGTTTAAACTCGGCCTTTTTGTGGAATGCTTTGCTACTGCCATAATCTAGTAATGTTGCTGTTTATGATGTCAAGCTTCTCATATGTATCTTTCCAAGTTTCTCATATCTTTGCATGTTTCTCAGATTGTACAGTATGAAAGGCAGGTTGTATCTGTATGCATGTGAACTTAAACTATATATGCTACTACTAGTAATAATGTTGTAATAATAAAAACAAAGTGGAAAATAGTTGCATTGTTACCGTTGTATATTACTAATGTAAACTTAAACCTTATCATGATTAATATAGGATCTTCGATCATGCCTTTAATTACGAATACATACCAGTAGACATCGTGATTGAGAGGACGAGGATGATGGGATCCGATCCGATAATCACAATACACCGAGCAATGGAAATCGCCTTCTCTCTCTTAGCCTCTTAACCCTAATATTTTGTGAGTTATGAAATACGTAAAAATTGACCTAATGATGAATCTTGGGTCACTTATATAGGCAGAGAGAGGGGCCAAAATCCTCTAAATATATATTTCAACCTATCATCAAAGTTGTTCAATAATAAATATATCTTTACTTTATAGAAAATCATATCTTCTATCTTCGTCCTTATCTTATCAAATCAACATGTTCCATAAATAAACCTAATATGATATGGACCACATAATGAGATCTTATTAATATTTATTAATATCTTACATTCTCCCACTTGGTCCATATGACAAACACTGTAGTGGTCATATAGGAACAAACATAAGGCGCGCATAAATGCTGAAATGATATGCTTAATAGGTTTATCTTAATTACCCTTAGTTGATTTGAGTCATCAATCAGGATCATAGCGGTTCTACATTAATTAAAGAATGTAGTCCCTTCCATGTACCACTGGCTGACAATCAAAATAACTAAGTCTGTATAAGTAGAAGTAAACATAATGGTCCCCATTAATGTCTTGAAGAAAGACTAGTTCTGTTATCATGCATTTGCTTTAGTATGTACATAAATAATCCATAATATGAAACAGAAATTTCAGAAGTTGCAATAATGAATATTCAAAACCAATGTCATAACAAAACACGTAGCAATCCATAAGAGAGAATGATATTAGTGACCACCCTCAAGACCCATAGCATCAACATGTTGCTTAAATGTCTTAGGGGGTAAGCCCTTTGTTAATGGATCTGCTATATTAGCACGAGTGTTGATGTGCTCAATTGACACTTTCTTCTTCCGAACTTCATCCTTGACTGATAAGTATCTCAACTCCATGTGTTTTATACCTTTAGAATACTTATCATTCTTTGAAAAGAATACAGCTGCGGTGTTGTCACAATGAATTTTCAGCGGCCTAGCAATGGAATCCATGACTGTAAGCCCTGAAAGGAAATTCCGCAACCATGATGCTTGAATTGATGCCTCAAAACATGCTACAAACTCGGCCTCCATAGTGGATGATGCAATGATGGACTGTTTGGAACTTTTCCATGAAACAGCACCGCCCGCTAGCATGAACACATAACCAAAAGTGCTCTTCCTAGTGTCCACACATCCAGCAAAATCTGAATCCGTATAACCAACCACCTCAAGATGATCAGTTTTCCTAAATGTGAGCATAAGTTCCTTTGTTCCTTGTAAGTATCTCAGCACTTTCTTTGCAGCTTTCCAATGATCAATACCTGGATTGCTTTGATAGCGACCCAACATGCCAACTGCAAAACTGATGTCTGGTCTAGTGCAAACTTGTGCATATCCCAAACTCCCTACAAGAGACGCATAAGGGTAGTTTCTCATTCGATCACGTTCTAACTCAGTTTGAGGACATTGACTTAAGCTGAACTTGTCCCCTTTCTGAATTGGAACTGCATTAGGATCACATGACGCCATGCCAAAATTTTCTAAAACTTTTGAGATATAGGCATTCTGAGACAATCCTAAAATCCTACGTGATCTATCACGAAATATTTCTATCCCGATCACATAGGAAGCGTCTCCCATATCTTTCATTTCAAAGTTTTGAGAAAGAAAGTCCTTGGTTTCCCGTAATAAGCCAAGGTCACTACTTGCTATTAGGATATCGTCAACATATAGAACCAGAAATGCAAACTTACTCCCACTGATCTTCAGGTATATACACTGATCAACTATGTTTTCAGTAAACCCAAAGGTGGTAATGGTATCATGAAACTTAAGGTACCATTGTCGAGAAGATTGCTTTAATCCATATATTGACCTTTTTAACAAACAGACCATGTTTTCCTTTCCATCTATAGTGAAGCCTTCTGGCTGAGCCATATAGACTTCTTCTTCTAAACTTCCATTCAAGAATGCCGTTTTCACATCCATTTGATGTAACTCTAAGTCAAAATGAGCTACTAAAGCCATAATTATCCGAAGAGAGTCCTTCTTAGAAACTGGAGAGAAAGTCTCATTATAATCGGTGCCCTCTTCTTGATGGAATCCTTTAGCCACGAGTCTAGCTTTATGTCGTTCGATTTTACCAAGAGAGTCGCGTTTGGTCTTATAGACCCACTTACAACCGACTTTCTTGTGTCCTTCTGGTAAATCGACTAACTCCCAGACTTTATTTGTGGCCATTGATTTCATCTCTTCAAACATGGCATCCATCCATTTTTCAGAATTTTCACTTTTCATGGCTTGTGAATACGTGGCCGGATCTTTCTCCAATCCCATGTTAAATTTACATTCTTGCAAATACAATATAAAATCATCTGAAATAGCTGGCCTTCGTGGTCTTGAGGACCTCCTTAATGCTACTTCAGGTGCTGCATTCACATTCGGTTCTATGGCGATAGGCTCATGATGGAGTGCATGATCATTGACAATTGGTTCTACATTATTGGCTGGGCCAATAGCATTAGGTAGAATAGTGTCAGTCGAAATCCCGGGCACGGGAATTGGTATCGGTGCCCGAATCTCTCTAATGACCACTTCTATGACTTTATCACTCCCACTGACTTCGCCATTCTCAATGAATTTAGCATTACCGGTCTCTACAATTCTTGTACTATGATTAGGACAGTAAAACTTATACCCTTTTGACCTTTCTGGATACCCAATGAAAAACCCACTTATGTTTTTTGCATCGAGTTTCCTTTCATGTGGGTTATAAATGCGTGCTTCTGCCGGACATCCACTCATTATAGTTAGTCCCATCTAGTTCAGGAACTGAGTTGACAAAGGAGTTAAGCTGTGCAGGTTGAGAAACTGCAATATATAAAGGAATCATCTCACAATAATTAAATTTCGAGGCAAAATATAACATACATGACTAAGATTTGAACATATACGAATGATTTACATCCTACAATTAAACAAGTATGGTATCTGTGGATATCCTATACATGCTCAATCGCATAAAAAAAATCATCTATTTAAGGGTTATATTCTACTTATCATGCATAGTCTACCTGTGGGCATACCATTATGCTAAGAAATAAACCAATCAATAATATTACTTAGTCTAACATCCAAAACATACTTTGAATCTACTGTGGCAGATTGCAAACAATAATATGAATGTCATTTAATGATAGAATACAATAAACACATATGATTTAACATCCAATACATGCTTTGAATCTACTGTGGCAGATTGCAAACAATAATATGAATGTCACTCTATGATGAAATACAATATACATGTATCGAATTGTTATCACTGTGGTGAATTTCAAAACAATATAATATGATATTGTATATCAGAATACAAAAATCCCGGTATTGAGTATGCATAACAAACAGGCAATTAATCAAGACGTTTTTTTTTTTTTAACTTTACTTCATTAGGTTATACATGTTACCAGGATCAATAAGCAATTCGTAAAAACATCATACGAATTTTCTATCATCATAAAATAGCATTACGATAATTGTCGAAAAGTCGAAAAACGCGATTTTGAGAGCTTAAACGATGGAATTCGGCTAAAATCCGGTCTACTCATTGCATATCAATGACCTTGAAAGATCTCGCCGTTTCCGATCGACCATGCAAATTTCATCAAATTCCGACATAGAGAAAACAACATCGACAGATTGCGGAAAAACCCTAATTTTCAGTCGATCCTAAACTTCCGGTTTTTCATATGCAATTTTCGGCCATAAATTCATATTATATACACGTAATACAAAAACATCATGCAAGAATCAAACTAGATAAAAGCGGAAAACATGATACTAGCATGATTCTTCTATGATTTCGAACTAAAAGAATGATCTTTAACCTAAAACGCTCTGATACCACATGTAAACTTAAACCTTATCATGATTAATATAGGATCTTCGATCATGCCTTTAATTACGAGGATGATGGGATCCGATCCGATAATCACAATACACCGAGCAATGGAAATCGCCTTCTCTCTCTTAGCCTCTTAACCCTAATATTTTGTGAGTTATGAAATACGTAAAAATTGACCTAATGATGAATCTTGGGTCACTTATATAGGCAGAGAGAGGGGCCAAAATCCTCTAAAGATATATTTCAACCTATCATCAAAGTTGTTCAATAATAAATATATCTTTACTTTATAGAAAATCATATCTTCTATCTTCGTCCTTATCTTATCAAATCAACATGTTCCATAAATAAACCTAATATGATATGGACCACATAATGAGATCTTATTAATATTTATTAATATCTTACAACTAATACTAGTGTTGGTGTTCGATATGAATCGAGTGCAAAAGACGACGGTGGTATCTTAGAAAAACAAAATAAAGTAAGTCGCTTGAGCTTGTAGGCAAAACAATGCGTTGTCTCCCAAAGGATAGGGCAAGCCTCTACAAAGAATAAACTAAGTCGCTTGAGTCTCTAGGCAAAACAACACTTATGTCTCCCAAAGAACAGGGTAAGCCTCTATGAAAAATAAACTAAGTCGCTCTAGCCTCTAGGCAAAATAGCGTGCAGTCTCCAAAGCATCCAACGTGTCCTTCCATCGCACATCGACCATTTGGCTTCAAGCTAGCATCTCCCTTTGCATATATAACGGGAGGGATGTCGGACTTAAAAGTGGATCAGAAAAAGGCTCGGTCGCGAGACTTATATATTCTCGGAGGATGAGCCCCGACATGTTTGAGTCTTATAAGCCTTCATAAAGAGAATAAAATAATACAGTAATAAACTACTAATTTTTCATGTAATGTGAGAATTGATACATTATTTAATATGGGTAAAAAAGAGTAAAGTTGAAATTAAAGAGTTGGATGATATTGATATATATGAGATAAAAGTTGAAATTAAAGTTTTATAATCTAATATGGGTAAAAAAGTAAAGTTGAAATTAAATGGGGTATAGTTTTATAAATTAATATGGGTAAAAAGTAGAAGAAAAAGTTGGATAATAATGTAAAAAACTGAGAGAAATCATTTATATAAAAAAAATGAGACAAATATTTTAGGAACCTAGATTGAATGTTTGAGGAGTGCTAAGCTTTGATTTGTATCGATCATATATCGCTTTAGATTTTAAGATTTTTTTTGGTTGTCCATTGGGGTACCAAAGCTTCCAATACGACTTAGTTCACACACCTGTCTTTGATGGGTGAATCTCTAAAATATAATTTTTTACATCTACTAGATTTGAACTCAATATCTCGTGAATGTGGGATAGGTCGTTTACTAATTGAGTCAACTCTCTTTGGTGCTTCAGATTTTAAGATAGTAAGTACGTGATTACTCTACATTTTTAACGTTTTGCATGCCCTCTAACAAACAAAATTTATAGCTGTATATATTGTACCATGCAATATTTGATATTTCGCAAATGCTAGAACGTTTCTCACACAACACCTAACATAGTAACGTGTGTGCGCTATAGAAATTGTCACAGATCGAAATTTGATGTCGCTTAGCACACTTTCTGTTTATTAAAAAAAAAATTCAATTGATTCCCTAGAAGTTCATGAAAGTTTTATTCTCTTGGTAAACATGTATAGTAGTGTTATTTTGCAGTGGCATGCATGAGAATTCTGAGATGCTTGGAGTTGGATTACAACAAATATATGCTCATGCCTTAGTTAGTAAGTAAGGCTCGTGTCCGTAGCTCGAATACACGTTTTTAATTTTACTAATTTTTTTTTATCATAAAGATCATTTTTTTATGTATACTATCATCGTAACTGTATACTAAAATTGAAGTTAAAAATAATATTTAACATGACACGTGTTAACTTTTTATTGGAGGGCATCACCCATCTTTATTAAATTAATTTCATTGGTTAATTTTGATTGTAGACCCTATATGTATGTAAAATATGAAATAATATATATTATTGAAATTGTATCTATAAGTTTTCCATAAAGATATAGTTAATTAATCTTACTATATAGTAGAATAGAGATTAAAATAGCAATATATAAAAATATATGTCAACTCCAATTAAATATATAACTAAATTTATACTCCATAAAAATTAAAATAAATTCTAAAAAATCTTAGGAGTATTCAATCCTTATACAAAAAACTATAATCGTACAAATCTTTGTTCAATTAAAAGAATATATTATAGCGAAAATACAGTATTATTAAAATAAATCCAATAAAAAAACAAATTAAATAAATGAATACAAGATTTTATATCAAACTATTTGGTTGAATGACTTTATATAAAATTTAAATTTAAGTTTTTAGTTAAATCAAATTAAATAAATGATACAAGATTTTATATCAAACTATTTGGTTAAATAAATTTATATAAAATTTAAATTGAGTTTTTAGTTAAATCAAATTCGTGCCTTGAAGGCACGTGACAAATACTAGTTTTCAATGCTGTTGCGGCGTTCTCAACTTCAAAAGGACAATTTTTTGTTGTATAATGAAAAGATTAGATATGAAAGGATTAAATATATTATACATTAGATTTTTATTCTATTGATTTTAATACAAACATATTGAACAATTAGGATTTCTAGAAAAACCACACATTATTATTAAATTTAACGTGGAGTAAGGCAAGGTAAGAAGATTTCTAAAACAACATATTATAAAATTTAACGTGCAAATTAATTAAGAAGAATCTCTAGAAAATCTCTAGAAAACTTATGTGTAAAATTTAACGTTCAAGTTTTCTAAGAAAAATAATTAAAATGAAAATTAGTAGATAAGAAAATTTCTAGAAAAATTATATGTAGAGTTTAACATTGAGAATGTTTCTAGAAAAATAATTATAATGTAAATTAGTAGATAAGAAGCTTTCCAATATGGTGCAAAATAAAATTTCAACCATTTAAATTAGTTTAATGAATATGAATGATACGGTTTAATGTGAAGTCGACACATATTATGTTACTGTATATTATTATTTGAACTTCCATTTTAGTATATACTACTAGTATTAATCCCGTGCCTTGAAGGCACGAATTTGATTTAACTAAAATCTTAGTTTAAATTTTATATAAAGTTATTCAAAAGAATAGTTTAATATAAAAAATGGATTTTCATCATGTGTACAATTTTGGATAGATAGATTTTTCAAAGATTTGGATAGATTTATTATGTGTACAATTTAATATGGGGTCTACAATGAAATTTCAACCAATTAAACAAATTAAATAAACTAAATAAAGATGGTTGATGCGGCCCAATGAGAAATTGACATGTGTCGTGCACTCGTGCTAGATATTATTTTTAAGCTCCGCTTTGGTATATAGTTATGATACGATGATATAGAAATAAAAGTATGATATATGGAAATTTGGATTGAGTCATTATAAATTGAGTTTAGAGTGAAACGGACCCATTGTGCTATTATAATGGGCCTGACAATCTTCCATTGATATTTCTGTATGGGCATGAGTCCGATAGATGTGTGTTTTTAGTGATATAAAAGTATGCCCATGCCACCCTAGCAACGGGAAGAATGCAATTAACAAGTTTAACGGTTTCATCTGCCTACTATTTCTTCTATGGGCTTTCACTTAGCAAGTGTTAGTGTTGCACATAGTCATAGACACACTTCAACCTCCAAGCCTTGTTAGGCTTAATTCAACTACAATATTTACTTATTTTTTTTTGATAAGGAAAGGAACTAAAGAACTATCCTTAAATAACATAAGATTTCACTACATCTTTACAATGTTATGGATGAGGTTCCAAAAACTATGATCATCTATAGGTGAGACGAAAGGCACAGGGAAAAAGGAACAAAAGAATAAATTATATAGTTAGCTATAAAATTACCTTCACTTAAGACATAGACAATGGTCCAACCAACTCTCTATAGTTAACGAAACAAGCAATGGATATCCGTTTGAGTCTGGACTATTTATCTTGAACCTTGTTTTAGCATAGCTACGAAGGTTTCCTTTCTCTCTTTATCAGACTTAACAGTACTAGTCACAGCTATAGTACTATTCCGAGTAAATTTTATGGGACATTAGAAATGACACACCGGCTGAAAAAGATTGAAAAATTTCAAGCAATTTACCCGTCAGTCACCAACTGAAATTGACTCCCGAGGATCGGTTGCTACTCTTTCAGAGCCTGAGTCTCCGTCCATCTCGAGTGCACCGGTTAGATTCAGATCCAGATACATACAATTGCTCAATATGGTAAGTTTCTCCCAAGATCCGACCCACATTTTTCCCGATTCCTACTCGCTGTCTTCCATCTCTTAGCATTCCCTGATCGTTCCAAGTTGCATACTTTTTGTGGAGTTTATTAGGGTTGTTTGGTTTTCTTGGGAAATCTAAAAGATTGATGTTGAATTTGGTCCTATGCTGAAATTCCCTTATCCATGTATCCAAAGACACATGAATTGACCGACTCCTGCTCATTCTGAAAACCTAATTCTGGTTTGTTTTATGTGTGTTGCAAAATTTCTGCATTTTCTAATGCTTTTGTTCCAGAAAAGAGCAATGGCGAGCCCACTTGCTCAATTTTTCATTGCATTAAGAGCTCTGAACTCTTAATGTTAAATTTGCTACAATGTATGCAACTTTTGCTTTTCAGAATTTCCAATGTTATTGGCTGCCTGCTGTTGATGCCTTCTTTCCTCATTGGTTTGTATTGGTCCATGGGTGATGGAATTAGGATGTTATTTATGTGAGTTTTGCTCACTCTCTTTGCAATGTATACAGGAAAGAGAAGCAAAGAAGGAAGCTTATAGGAAGTATTTGGAGTCTAGTGGAGTTCTTGATGCCCTGACCAAAGGCGTCTCCTCTCGAGAAATCAATTTGCTGCTAATGCTATAAAAAATAGTCTTAAATTTGTTGTCGAATTCCTAAATGTTCCTAATTTCATCTGAAATTCTACTGCTTTGACAGTTGTTGTTGCATTTGTATGAGCAAAACGACAAAGCCCGGCTATGCAATTGAGTAACTCCTCTTTCTTTCCGAATCCGATCTTCGCATTATTTATCTTGCCTCTTGTATTCTTGATTCATTAGGAATTGGCAACCACAGTCTTATGGTATATACTGCATTTAAATGCAGTGATGACTACACCAGAGTGTTTGAATTGATCTGAGTTACAAAGTGGTTGAACATGAGTATTCATCCTCTGTCATTCTACTAGGTGCTTATTCTGCTGAACAAACAAGTAAGTAATGGCTGTTTTAGCTTTAGAAAAGGCTAGAGGGTATAGCAAATTGTAACCAACTGACCTGTGCTATTATGTATTTGCAGCTGGAGGAAATCAAAAGTGCTCGTGATGTCCCGATTTCAGACGATAAGGATGATTCCGGGGTCCCGACATTGAGAGAGGAAGACAGTAAGGAAGAAATCACACCATATGAAGCAAACCAAAGGCTTGTTCTATTTGAATATATGCATATATGGTTCCTGTGGATTACCCTGTTTGTAAGCCATTTATTTAGACAGTATCCTTTTGTTGGGGGAGTAAAACTGATGTGATTTTGGTGACAACAATTTCTCTGTCTTTCTGCCTTCCAAGAAAGGGAAAAAAATTGTCACTACTCACTAGTGTCACTCAATTACTGTTTTGAACTCACCCGTGAATCCATGAGTGAGTGAGTGGGCCTAAACGAGTCAATGAATTAAAGTTCAATCCAATACGAGATAAGTCATAGTATTAAGAATTGATGTAACTCATCGGCTACTTAGACTTTGAATTAATGTGACTTGTAGGGACTTGGGATTGTTGTTGTTGCTGTGAGTTGTGACTGGTCCATCGGCTTTTACTATTCGCCCACACCAACTGATTTTTTGTTTGTGATTATCTTAAAATAAAAAAAGCTAAAAAACTTTGGAGTTTCTAAATCAGGTGTAGTGTAGAACAATGAGATCTGACTAAATCGGAATCCAACGGCCCACGAACCACCACGGGCCCATGAGAATCCTCAAAACCCGAAAAATCCCCAAATCCCAAAACCCTAAATTTGACAAATTCCCAATTATTTAATTCCGTCTCTCTTAGTCCGAAAAAAATATTCACAAAAAGTTCCTCCCTCCATCTACCGATCGAATGGAACAGCATGACACCGGACTCAATCCTTTCTACCACCAATCCCAATCCCAATCCCTACCTCCCGCCGGCGACGCTATCACCTCCGGCGTAGCCACCCGTGCCGATTCCCCGGTCTCCAACGGCGGCGCATTCTCCAGCCATGGCGTCGTCTCGTCGGAGCTCTACAATCAGTCGAATCAGTCGGCAGCGAGCGAGACTCCGATTCCTCCATTAGAGACTGTTAGGAAGAAGAGAGGGAGGCCGCGCAAGTATGGCACGCCGGAGGAGGCGGCGGCTGCCAAGGCCGCGGCTTCCGCCGCTAGGTCTTCCGCCAGCTTCTCTTCCCCGTCCTCTTCGTCCAAGAAGAGGGATCATCAGCAGCTCATTGGCTCGCCGCCTTCCACTTCCTCTTCATCTAAGAAATCGCAATTGGACTTCGAATGTTAGATTCGGCTTGGCTTTTTTGATTTCTCAGACTTTTTTTTTTAATTAACGGATGATCAATTTAGAATTTAGTGTCTAACATGTCTGAATTGTTTTTCTCCATTGTAGCTGATACTGGACAGTGCTTCATGCCTCATGTTATTAATGTACAGCCTGGGGAGGTATGCTATGGCGTCCTCTTATAAGTTTTTCACTTTCCATTGTACTCGGTCTATTTATTGTCAGTTATTAAATTATTCATCTAGTAAGTTATCAATGTCTACATATCTATCTATCAAATATAGTATAATTAAGTTTAGAATGCATTTGTATAATATAGTATAATTAAGTTTAGAATGCATTTGTATATTAAATTATGCAATGCATTAGGAAGGTCAGCATTAACTATTGTTTTGTGTCCAAAAAGTGTATTGCTTTTACCTAGTCAATACTTGTGCGCATTCACATTGCTTGTTGTGTTCAATTTGCTCTGGATTTTCCCACATAAAAAATATGAACCTGCAACATACTTTGTTGTTGTTTAGTTGTATGTATGATTTCCGGATAGATGATTGAATGTATGCCATTCTCTTATCTTGGACTTCGTCGTTTGCATTATCTCTTCAAGAAGAGAGTTGCTGCCTCTGTTTTTCACCCAAAGATGCCAGCTTGCTCCCGGAATTTTCCTACTTCATAGAGTTACTAATGATTGGCTTTTTTAATGTGATGAATATGTTACCTGTTATAGAATTTGAAAAACAATAGAAAAAAAATGCAAGTAAATTCCATGTGCTCATCCGGCCATCCTCCTGTTATTAGCTCATCGGTCAAACAAGACAAAATATAACTTTTTCTGTGTTGGAGTACTGTTTTTACTTGGATGCAGGTCATGTATCGTACTTGACCTTTCAGAATCTATAAAGTTGAAGTTCATTGTTGTAGGATGTGGCACAGAAAATAAGGAGCTTCATGCAGCAATCGAAGCGTGAATTCTGCATCTTATCTGCTACTGGTTCCGTCTGCAATGTGTCTCTAGTTCAGTCGGCCACATCAGGGGGCAGCATTACCTATGATGTATGTATATTGCATTTTTTTTTCTGCTTAGTGTGTAATTTGTTTCTTGAGAGTGACTTAAGAACTTTAGATGTTATGGTGAATCGGGGATAGGCCGACTAAGCGAAAAAAGAACATAGACATGATAATATGATAGCTGTTTTTTCATCATGAAGGAAGAATAACAAGTTAGTTTTGATTGCCAATTTCATTCTCTGATTGGAAACTTAGGTTCTGCCACTTTCAGGGTGTAATAAACTGAATCAATTAAATTTATGGTTGAAAATGCTTAATTGTATGCTGAGCAGTGAATGAGATGGTCAAAAATCACACTTGAAATGAATATTGCCAGAATGTTGTTTTAATGATCAACACTGAAAGCCAGATTCCCTTTGCCATAATGTGGCTCCAATATCAGACCCAAATCTTCGGGAAAGATGAAACTGTTAAAATTCAAAAAGTTTCCTGGGATGAAGTTAATAGCTGCATTTTCATTATTCACATTCATCTCAAAACTTGCGACATAGTTGCTGTTTTTTTTTCCGCCAGAGTTTGGAGCACAAAACTTACATTTTTCTTGTTTGTTTCAGGGACCTTTTGATATTCTTTCACTTTCAGGCTCTTTTGTTCGCACCGATCAAGGTGAAAGGAGTGGTGGACTTAGTGCATGTTTTTCTGCTACAAATGGGCAGATTGTTGGAGGCGGGATTGCTGGACCACTTATTGCTGTAAATCCAGTTGAGGTATGATATAATTAAGGCACAGTAGAAGGAAAGTTGAAGTGCTACTATTTTTGTCGCAACTCCATTGTATCATGCATTGCATGAACTAGAAGGAAAGTTGAAGTGCTACTATTTTTGTTGCGCAATAAATCGTAGGTTATTGCTGCCACCTTTGTCATCAACACTAAGAAGGAAGCTAGTGCTAGTGCAAAAGGAGATACTTCTACAACTACCATGGCTTCACCCAATAGTGTTTCTGTTTCTAATGTGGGCTATAGACCCGTCATTGAGCCATCTGGTGGATTTCCACTTCCAGATCATGAAAATATGGGAGGTTTCATGATTCAGCATCAAGATTTACAACATATGTTACCTGCACACTCGGATTGGAGGGTTGGTCCAGACACCAGAAATGGTCTCAGCTATGACTTTGCAGGTAATTTATGCTTGTAGAAATATCAATTGAAGTAGCATTTTAGGGAAAAAATAGGGTTTGGAGATACTCTGTACCTTTTAACATACGGAGTATTGCTGTTGCGAAATTGGAATGAATTTTGTTTCTTTCGTCTTCTGCACAGGTCGAACAGTTCATGGAATGCATGAATCTTCAGAGAATGGCGATTATGAGCATCTGCATGACTAGATTGGTGTGGGTATCAACATAAATGGATCTCTGCATTTGCTATGATAAAACCAACAGTTAGGTTTCTGCTTCATTGAGGAATAGTAGATATAAATATTTTTTACCCTCGTGGAGCACTATTTTACCACACCTGTACAGGTTTTGTAGCCTTCATTTTCTCCATTCCTGCTTAAGTTTGAGCCAGCCTATAGTTGCTGCTAACCTTGAAACGGTCTATTTTATGTTTCTCCGGGATCTGTACATTTTCCACGATGAAAACCACAAAATAACCTCATTTCTTTATCTTTGCTTTACATTGGTCGTCATAAATTGAGTTGCTGGTGAATTCCCAGATTTGGTTAGATGAATAAGGCTGTAGTTTCTTTTGTTTATTTATTTTTTAATTGTTTCATTTTTTTTGGTTTGAGCAAATTGTTTTATCTTTTGTTTCTTCAGTTTAGATGGGAAAACAGAAATACTGTGTTATTGCTCAGTTGTCGCTGTCGTAATTGAGAATTGAGATACTTTTTGTGTCAGCATGGTGAAGTAGCAAAGCTCATTAACTAAAAGAGAAGATCAACCAAAAAAACGCAACTTAGTTTGAAAATCAATCTATACCAAGGGTGAAATGTCAATCTTATCTTGCGAATGTGGTGTTAATCATAGACAGGGACCGAGTTGTTTGGTCAAAGGTTATGGTCATCCTCAAGGCTCTTGAAGGTTTCTTATTTAGATACTCCTTTATTGGAGGGAACTCCTTGTTATACCTTTGGACGACACTTATTTTTGTAGTGTTTACCTAGCTTATCCTCACTCGAGCTCACTTTGAGGTTTTTTGATCGTCTTTATTTACTTCTCCTTGCTTGCTTAGAGTGTTTGTTCTCGAAGATTTCTTGTTTAGACGAGGTTAATGTTGACACAGTCTATTTGTACTCCCTAGACGGAGATGATCCATTGTCATGTTATTTAGCTTCTTTTTGGTGTGCACAACTCGCACCCAAGCAATGATTCACAATTTTCTACATGTAAAATTGCTCTTGGTTAACTTTTATTCATTGTAGATATCATTGATAATACATGCTACATCAATAAAACTATATAAAAAGTACTCATATACATTATGTGCGTGCGACAATAGCGTACAAAATACAACACATAAAAGCAAAATATGAATCAATAATAATTAAGTTTTATGCTCAATTGAATTTATGTAATCGATTTAAAAATAAACCTGTTCATCAAGTGCATTATTCTCTTCGAGCATATCAAATTTATGGGAATTTGACCAAAAAAACAAAACAATTTAGGACAAAATAATACTAGGGTTCATTTGTAACGTGTCCGTGCAATTTCACGAGTGAACCTTCCAATCTTTTGGATTGCAAAGAGAGGTAAATGGAGGGAGGAAGATTGGTAGACGGCGAAGAAGAAGCAGTGGAATACCATTCCAAGGACTTCGAATGGGAAGAACTCAGACAAGTGGTCGAGTCTGACCCTTGTCTCACCTACCATTTCTCCCCCTTCCAATCCTTGTCCACTTCTGCTTGTGGAGATTCGGAAGCCTGGTCCGATTTCCACACCCGCCATTCCACTGGCAAGTTCTTCAAGGTCTCTCTCTCTTATCACTTCTCTTTGGACTTGAAACGGCACAAAGATACAAAATTGAGCGAATTTGGAGTGCTTTTCTTGTGGGTGCAGGAGAGGAGGTATTTGTTGAAGGAGTTTCCAGAGCTTGTAACATGTGCTGATTACTCCAAAGTCTTGGAGGTGGGCTGTGGAAATGGTAGCACTCTTCTTCCTATCCTTCGGTAATGTTTGCTGAATTCCTTCACTCACAATCGTTCATTACTTGCTGACAGTTTGATTGATGGGTTGCATTCTTTTCTGCTATAAGATTGAGCATAGCTGAGAGTTTTAGAAATGCATGGAGGTGAAATTTGGTGCTTTTTTTCATTTGTATTCTGGTTGTGTTATTGATCTTTCTGATTTGGCTTTCAACAGAGAAAAATAAGAAAATGTCTTCCAAAAACAAGGAGTGGAGTGTTAGTATTTGATCAAAAGGACATATAAGATATCTGAGTGAGATTTATGTTGTATGAGCGCCTTACTGGATACCAATACATTCATTCTAAGCTACCATACTTTTGGAACTTGAAAGGAGTTTGAAGAGTTTCAATTCTAGTAATTTTTAGCAGAAGCAGTAAGCTTATATGGTTTCGTTTCTATCCTGCAGTTCCAAGGAAAAAATGGAGGTGTTTGCTTGTGATTGTAGTGTTGAGGCGCTTGCGAGAGCCAAGGAGAATGTAGAACATGCAAACATAGTCCGTTCTCAAGACCGTTTCCACACATTCTGCTGTGATTTCTCCACAACCAGATTGCCCAGGTGGCTGGCTTGTGATTTATGCCGGGAGTCAGAGAAATCTCCCTGTTGTTGTTTGGGTTAGAACTGGTGATTTTCTGTTTTATCATGCTCTATTGGTCCTAGCAACTGATGATCTCTTCCTTGGTTACAGGAAGTGGAAGTATGGAAGGTAGTTTTGTAAACAAACTATCTTTAAGAGAAGAGGAAAGCAGTTGCATTGGTGGCGTGGATTTCATTACTTTGGTATGTGTTGCTGTGTTTCTGTTGGTCTATTTGACTTGCTATAATTCTGTGTCTACAAATATATTGCCCCATTTTTTTTGGAGTATTATAACCTGTCTTTAAGCAGTGAGAACAGCTGTTTCTTGATTTTTGTTGATACAATTGGTTCTTTATCATTTTTTATAGCATAAGCATCTCAACTGTGTAACAATTACCCGAAGCATTACGTAGAGGTGTTAAGTGCTGTGTTTCTATACCTAAAGCTGCTTCATGTGCTGCTCATCAGGTGTTTACATTATCGGCAGTACCCTTGCAGAGGATGCCAATGGCCATCAAAGAGTGTTTTTCTGTCCTGAAACATGGTGGCATGCTCTTCTTCAGAGACTATGGTAATGCACTATATATATGCAGGAGATACCTGATTACTGCTGTTGATGAACTGTTTTGTTGTCTTCATATTTCCAAGTTATGTGTAATCTTCAGAGGTATGATTTGGTTGCTGATCATATACTCGTGGATATACATCAGGTCTTTATGATATGACCATGCTTAGATTTCAGCCTGAGAAAAGAGTGGGTTTCAGGGAGTATGTGCGTAATGATGGTACGCGTTCGTACTTTTTCAGTTTGGATGTTCTGAGAGAGCTTTTTCTCGGCGCTGGCTTCATTGAGGTATGGAATTGTAGTTTGATGGCTATTTGTAAGCATTTACATCCCTTTCTCTTGATCGTTAGATCAGATATACACCATGTAATGTTTCTTCCAACAAAGAATAAAAGCCTTTTCTCTATACCATGTGATGTTGTCCCAACATTGTACTTCATAGTTTTGCTATTGCATTTGCACAGGGTCTGCTCATGGCTTGTATTAGTTCAAACTACTTTTCTTTTCATAATATCTTTACAAAATGGCTGGAAATGGAAATGCCGTTTTTACTCAATTGTTTGTGGTCTGTATTAACGATGTAATTTTGCACATTGTGCAGCTTGAACTGGACTACTGCTGTATCAAGTCTGTGAATCGTCAAAAGGGAAAATGCATGCGTAGGGTGTGGGTTCATGGGAAATTCCTGAAGCCCATTGACTGATTGTATGTTATACTTGTTTTTATGGCATACGCTCCTAGTTTCTTATTCAAAATCTTTTTGCGTAACAAATACATGTAGTTATGGACCGAGCCAAGATTTGATTGTAGGTTGGACTGAATTTACTTTAACAAAGAGTAAAGTAATTTTCGAAAAACTGATAAAATTTACCTTGTTTTTATATATATACATTCAAAAGTTTGAATATATCCTGTCTAAATTCCACGATCTTATCAGTTTAAGCTCTTCATCTAGGTTCAATATGCAGAAAGGGTTATACTAAAAATAATAAATGAACACAAAATTATCTGATTTATTAAGATTATTAAGATATCCCTAATTTAAATTATAATACAAAACCCTAATGCTACCATATTCCGATTCTTTAATCCCAACTTTTCAAAATTCAACTTTTTATCCTTCAACTACGAATCCTAGTTAAAATTTCAACCGGCCTCCCCTCACGTCAACCATTCTCCCACGCCCATCCTTGCCTTTATACCATCCTCCCATACCATGATTTCCTTTGCTCAGATCCTATCGTACTAATTTTGTCGTTCATGTCATCAATTCTGTACTTACAAACCTTCAATTTGCTTGTATGTGGCTCAATTTTGAGTTGCTAGTAAATCATAGATTTCGTTCAACAAGTGCATAATTCTTCAAGGTTGAAAATCTTGAATTGATTCAACAATTGCATTGTGTTTGAACGTTGGATAGCTATCATTAATTTGAATGCACGTCTTTTCGAAAGAAAAGAAAACAAACGCCGAGGAGAGAGTAAGATTTTTGGGTAAGGACCTTTACGTAAATTAGGTAAAAATTGGTGTTTTACTATCATTTTTAGTGTGTTACAATTAGTAGTTATGATGCAGATTTGACGTTGACCTAGACGTGGGTCCGGTTTCGGAACTGCCGGTTTTCGGTTCCACATTTCGTTGAACCAGAACCGATCTGGGGTCGGTTTTCCGGTTCCGGTTCCACAACTAGCTAGAAATTAAAAAATGAAGATTTTCCTTTCATTGTATTTTTTAAAAAATAAATTTTGTTAATTTTGGGTATATTTAACCTCTTTTGACGTATAAAGTTGATTCCGGCTATTATATATAAACAACTAGTGATGATTTATGTATATGTTTTGTAGAAAAGAGAAGCAACAAGGTTTCCCAGTTCCGGAGAAAGAGGAACCGGAACCGTAATCATCATCAAAATCGGAACCGCCGGTCTGATTCCCGTTTTGTATGGTTCCAGTTTCCACACATTTGGAATGTCCATGGGTCAGTAATTTGGCTGCCTACTCAACTCTTGTTTGCTGATTTTTGTCGTGGTTCACTAGCAAACGTTTCCTTTTGTAGGCTGTAGTTATGGATTCAAGAGTCGCGCCCTTATGCACACCAATAATACCATGATAATCGGTAGGGTTTTTTTGTCAGGATTTCGAAAGTTGCTACCATTTGTTCCATGATGGGTAGATGCACTTTAACTTCCTTATTGCTGGTGTTGATTTGTTTCCCCTTGAGCACCATCTCAAAACCCCTGTTGTAATCCCCAATATCAAAGAGTTGTTGAACCCTTGACTTTTCAAAGTGTATTTGTTGCTCCATTGTAATGGTGTAACCTGCAATTAAGATAACAAAGGAACGTGTAGGTCAGAACACCAATTTGTTTAGAAAAATCAGTATGAGGAAATTAATTAGGTGAGTTAACATACCCTTCGCCTCCGTTTCTCCTCCCCTCTTTCATGTATGCGCACAACATATTCATCTAAAGTTGTGGAACTGGAACTTGAGTTGGACATCTAACTAGATCTGGAACTAAATTCTACAATATGGGTGTTCGGTATTACGAGCTGAATGACGAAATATACAAAGTAAAATTACTAAAAAGGACATGGTACGATATAGGGGTTGATTTTATTTTTTTTTCTTGATTTTCATTGTCCTTCTCCATACACTTCAACTTTCAATCTTAAACCCTATATAGTATTCCAAATTTCAAATCCCCTAGATCCAAATTTCCACTTCATTCAAGCCCCACCCCTAGACAATATCCAACATATCCAGAATATGATGCTCTCGCCTTAGATCTAAAATCTAAATCCATCCTTGGAAGTTTTGTGTGGAGGTCGACGACGGCAGTGGAGTTGGAGGCGAACCAACGAACACACAATTTGTACCCGGGGAAAAAAACTAAGCTTTGTTAAGCTTGGACAAGGTGGAACCGAGCGAAGCCTAAAACTTTAAATTAAAGAAGGAAGTATCGATTCTTATATAAAGAAATGGTTTTGGTCACATGTCATCTTTATATACAATTTGTTTATGTGTCATTTTGTCATATTTTTGATTTTTTTATCAAGAAAATGAGTCCACTTTATTTTAGCAAATCTAACCTTAATTTAATTTAATTAATAATTGATTTACCAAATTTCATTAACTAATGTTCATATCTATGTATATAAAAAATCATAAGATTTAGACTCACCACATTGCGCCACATAGGGTTTTTTCACGTGTCGTTCTTATATCTTGCCACCTTGAATTTTTACACGTGTTAATTCTATCGTTGACCCATGTCACATATTATTTATTTTTTAAATAAGCCACATTATATCCATCATACTTATGTCATATATATTGTTTATGATTTTTTTAGTAGTTAATTTTGATATTCTAGCAATACGATTGATATGCACTCCAATATTTTCCAAAAGTAGTTATGTTAAGTTTATTTGAATTATATCTCTACTTTAGTATTCCAACAAAATAATTTCTATTTTAATTCAATTATAATATTAATTAATAATTATTTTAAGGATTCCATTATATTTTTATTCTTATAGGTTTGAAAATATTTTATTTGGCATTTTGTTAGATTTTATAGCTTTAGGGATTAATTAAGAGGTGTGTTTCCTTTTGAGATTCCCAAACTCCTACAAGTTGCTTGACCCAAAGTAATTTAGCATATATTATTTATTCTTTACTAGCTAAAAACGCTAATTGGGTTGTGAGAAGATTATAATGGGGCGGATGGCCCATGGGATAAAATAATGTGGCAATTAGAATTTTTTTCTTGATTTACCTTTGGTAAAAAAAAATTATGGGCTGTCACCGCATATCCAAATTACGTGCGTGCGACCGCATATCCTGTCACCATCCATCCTGTCACCGTCCATCTTGTCACCGCTTCCAATTTTCGTCTGTATCTTGTCACCACCCATCCTATCACAGCTCATCATGTCACCATCCCAAATTTTTCTCTATCATCGCGTATTTTTTCGTCCTCTTGTCATCGCTTAAATTGTGGTTAAATCTTGTCATTTTTCGTGTATTATTACCTATTTTAATATCACTGAATTTGTCATAAGCCTTGTCATCGGTTAAATTGTCGTTAAATCTTATCATAAGGCTTGTCACCACGTACCCTAATTTATCACCATATACAAGCAAGCACAAAAATTTGTCACCACGTACAAAACACTTGTCACCATGTACAAAAAACTCATTATCAAAAATTATTATTGAGTCTATGCGGGATTTGAACCCACATTATTGTGCATTGAGCACGTTACTCTACCATTTGAGCTAATAGGCCATAACTAAAATTAATATATCAACAAATTAACCACAACTAGTAAACAAAAAACCTGTCACCACCAAAACCCATAAACAAAAAGCATGTCACCACCAAAATTTGTCACCATCAAAACTCATAAAAAAAACCTTGTCATCGATAAAAACCAATAAACAAAAAACCTTGTCACCGACAAAACCTATAAAGAAAAACCTTGTAACCGACAAAACTCATAAACAAAAAACCTTGTCAGCGACAAAACCCATAAACCAAAAAAACTTGTCACCACATATAAAAAATTTGTCACCTCATATAAAAACTTGTCACCACATATAAAAAATCTGTCACCGTATATAAAAACTTGTCATTATGTATAAAACTTGACACCACTCGATAAAAATATATCATCAAATACAAAACTTGTCATAGCTAGTACCAACTTATCTTACAAGTACAAAATTGCAATTTGAATGCTTCATAGCCAATATAACGTAATGTCACCCTCTAGTTACTACAATCTTGA
Source organism: Polygonum aviculare (assembly GCA_934048045.1). NCBI lineage: Eukaryota > Viridiplantae > Streptophyta > Magnoliopsida > Caryophyllales > Polygonaceae > Polygonum > Polygonum aviculare. The sequence goes on along the minus strand of OW204023.1, from coordinate 10,199,132 downwards.
CCAAAGATGTTTCTAAATTCTAAATCACACATACAAACATCCCTTATAGGATCATCATTTCCTATCTCTAGAATAATGAAGAAAAAAAATTACTAACTTTAAGAGAAAGACACACGTGGAGGATTTGATCGACCATTGGCAACAACAATCCAATAAAATTTCAACAAAAAAAAACAATCCAATAAAAAATAGTAGAATCCAGATCGACAACACGGTGACACATGTGTTCCATGGTCCAATCACATAACTCAACTTTGCAAATGACCGAGGCAACTATGAGGTCCGACCACTCCAACAAAGACGGAGTATGGCAGTCGGAGAGTGGAGAATCGATGTTGCAAAAGACATTGAAATCATTAAGAACATGCTGAAAGGTAAGCTTACGAGAAACTATATCCGAATTCAACAAAATCATGGCCCACAAAGTGCACTTCTGAAGCCGAGAAGCAAGGAAAGCATACCAGATATCCGGTCCCTAACATCAAAGATGTCAAGGCCACCCCCTTTGATGGGAAGAATGCATGGTCAGGCGCCATTTCCAATCACCAAAACCCGATCCTAATGCCGTGACAACCTTTTCTAAGGAGAGACGCAAGGTATGGTCAAATTGAACTTGAACATCCTTGAAAAACACAAGGGAGCAAGTTCTCAATGCACATGACAACTTAGCAACCCCGACAAAGTTACGGAGGAGAAGGAGCTCACATTGCGGGTCATTTAGCCGATTGACTGCCTCTAATAATGCAATAGATTTAGAGACCCTCTTCAAGGCCAAGTCTCGACTAAAACCCACATCCAAGCTGACTGACCCACTAAGGAGTTTGACCCCACTACATGGGCGAGAGATGTTCGAAGAGAAAACACCCTCTATCAAACTTCTAGGATCCTCCACAGGCTAGAAAAGCTCAATTTTATCAACATTCAGGAACAAACCATGTGTGGACCCACCAGACCTAATAATGTCAAGCGCAGTGGTCACCATAAGGGTGTCTCCAATAATGATGCCATCATCAAGATATCAATCCTGGATGGTGAGACTACAAGCAAGATTAATAGACTAGACCAAAGGATGTAGAGCTAGAGTGAAGAGTAAAGACCCCAAAACAAACTTGATTTCTGTAGCCAAATAATATTTTCTAATTATATATGGATAAAGTACATCTTTTTCAATAATTTTTTTTTATAAAAATATATAAATGATTGAAAAAACCATGTCATATATATATTTTTTGGGTTATACAAATTTCAAAAACAATGTCATTCTTTTTAGAAGATAAAAAAACATGTCAATACAATAAAACTTATATTATATTTTCCATATAAATATTTATTTATTAAATTCAATATTTTTAAGTGAAAGAGTCGTGCATGAGTTAAGTTAGTTTTATCAGTAATGGACAAAACGCTATATAGCAATCATATCGATCGTATATAGTCTGGTTTCTAACATTTATAGATAATCAATAAATACTTCTAAACCTATATTAGTTAAGGGCAGTTGTGGTATTAATTTTTTATATCTCACCCACTTTATGTTTATTTACGGATATTTCATATAAACTTGAATAAATTAAGAGCAGTTTTGGTATTAACTGTTTATATGATTATATTTCACCCACCTTATTTTTATTTACGGATATTTCATATGAACTTTCTATCCATGAATTATTTATCAACTTATCTAATTAATACAAATCCTTTTATCTAATCTAATATCAAATCTTTTTATTAAAATATGATTTGTAACAATACTTATATAACTATTAATTAATATTTCACCCATCCAAAAACAAATCTATAATAATTAATATTTCAGTCATCTAAGATTCAATACGGGTTTAGGTAAATTCAATATGTATTTTTAAATCTGAAATAGTTACGAATAGTTTGATCATTGTTTAAACCCTACCTACCCTATTTTTATGTACAAAATTTTTATATAACTTTTCCATTCATAAATAATTATCACTTTTTCTAATTAAATACAATTTTTTTATGTAATCTAATACCAAATTTTCTTAATAAAATATGATTCATAAAAACACTATTAATGAACATATTCTTAATTTATTCGCACATGTTGACCAATATATTTAATTCATTATTTGAATGTACCAATTCTTATATTAGGAGATTTAATATGAAAGCAAATATTTTCAAAAATACTATTAATCAACTACATTAATTAGTTAATCAGAAAATTAAAGTCCTCTTTTACTAAAAAAAATTCCTTTTGATTTTAATAAAAGAGTGACTATTTTGATTTACGGGTTCAGTCGAGTTTGGTCATCTTGTGTCAAGGTTGAGTGTGAGTTCATCTCATTAAGATTTATGGATCAATCAGTAGGGTTATTGCATTTGTCTTATGGGTTCGGACAAACTTAACAAGTTAAGAGCGTCGACTTACTTATATTTAACTAATTCTATCACTAAATTTTACTTTCAAAATAAAATAATGTCAATATATTTTAAAAAATACATGTCATTTTGGTTGGCTCATTCAAGTTTGGGTTCAATCATTTTGGATTTGAGTTGAGTATGATTTATGGTCAATCGGGTTACGAGTCAAGTCATGACAGATCATTGGGCGGTTCAAGTCACTTTATAAGACTAGATTATAATGTTCAAAAGATTTTTTTTGTATTTTGCAAATATAACAATTGGGGTTAAGTTAGCTGGTTTCGTGTTTCAATCCAATCTAGCATGGGTCAATCAAGTTTAGTTTTTTTTGTTGATCTACTAATTTATGGATTGGGTTTCAACTTTTAACTACATTTTTGGTTGATTCGAATTGGTTTATCGAGTTGAGTTGAATTTTGAGTGCTCTAATTTAAAATACATTTATATATAGGGTTGTTAAGTTAATTATTACCCTATTCACTTTTTATTATCTAAAGTATAATACTGATACATGTATCGTCTATAAATCAAGATTATCATTTTTATTAAAAAGTTTCCGGACAAGGTTTATATAATTTAGAACCTACTTAAATACATGTTTGGTAAGACAAAGTTTTTTCGGAGGTTGAGGTTTTAGTAGGTTTTTTATGAGGTTTGAAAAGATAAAATGGAAACCTTGATATAGATAGGCTTTAGGAGGCTTGCGGATTTTTTAACTCAATTTTATTGTTTATTGCTTTAATTAATAATATTTTTAGTAAATTTAAAGAAGAACCTACTTAAAACCTTGTAGTATCGAACATCATATTAGGTTTTAACAGAAAATCTCTACTTATTAAAAAAAACTTCAAAAACATTGTTTTACGGAACAAGGCCTGACACCGTTGAGTAGGTTGAACAATAATATCATAAACTCTTGTACTAAACTAGAAAAGCAACTAAAGCTAATAAATCTACAATAACATGGAAAATGAGGATTCAAACTCACGTTATCACCTATCGATTATTCAAGTGATAGCTCACGTGTAATTATAAGAAGACGTTCTAAGGAGTTACATCGTTAGCACTAGATAGAACGATATATTAAAACAATTTTTTACGGTTAATTATGTGAATCTAATGTTGACAATGTTCTAAGAGAAGAAGTGCAGTTCACGGACGGATGATGGGAGTGGAGGAAATCCGGGTGGCATGGTATCGAAATGGAGGACTTTAGACTTTATAAGAGGATCAACAATGCCGACGAATGATTCTCCACCATTACCGCTATTTTTTTTAATAATTTAAAATTAGATTAAAGATAAGCCTTAATTACTTGCTCTGCTGATTTCTGCTTTATCTTGTGGTCCACATTTTCTTAATGCAGATCTTAAGGATTCCTTTTCATTTATATTTTCATATTAATAATAATTTCAACGTTTGATTGGTTAATGTGTACGTTTTTAATGATGTTTATGATGAGCAAAATAAACCAAAACGAAAGGACAAATGGGACGACTTCAATTTCAACAATGATTACTGCAACAATTATTATTATGTTGTAGTATAATTTTTTTAATAATATATTGTTACTAGGAATAAGGCCCGTGCGTACCGCACGGGGTTTTCGGGGTATAGTATTAACGGGTTGTTTGCATGTTTTGATTATTTCGATACATTTAATAGAGGTATGTTGTTTATTGGGTCGTTGAAAAATCTGCTTGATTTCGGTACATTTAATCTCATGGAGTCTAAAGGTCTAAACCGAAAATGTGTACATGAAAGCATTCATTCATGAGAACTGAATGGGTGGCGATAGCATTAAAGAGAATAGGGGAAAAACAAATTTTCCTAGTAAAAAAGTAGATAAACCACATGAAAACTATAGGATAGTGATAAAATGATGAGCATTGATTGCGGGTAAAAACTCTAGTTTATAGTATTATAGAAGATTATATTGGCTATACAAAATCAACCCATTTCAAAAATTTACGGTTGATTTCCTGGCAACAAGACACGTCAATCTTTGAAGTCTAAATGCAGACATCTCATTGATCTCTTCGTCCCTTTCTTTTTACCGATTTGTCTGTAACGCAGTCGAGGTGTTTGTTGAATCAACAACCCTTGCTGTTTGAATTTTTTTAGATCATCCGATACGATGATTTAGGCTATCCTTGCAACATATAGGTGACCTAATTTTGGTTTATTTGAGCTCTTCAATAAAAAAAAAATTCACAACCTTAGTCTGCTTCAATATATTGTACTCCGTACTATGTTATTGCTACTCCTTATAGATTACCACTTAAAATAACCACTTACGGATATATATTGATTATGTGAATACTTAATGGCCTTTGCCCCTATTTTAGGGCTTTTAAAAGTTAAACTTTGGACTTCAAATTACTATTAAACTTTGGACTTCAAATTACTATTAAACTTTGGACTTCAAATTACTTTTAAAAGTTAAACTAGCATATGCAGATATCAACATCTTCGCTAAAGCAAACCATCTTGTATGCCAAAGTGTTAGGAATATCATTAGTGATTACTGTCAATCGTCTGGACAAAAACTCAATTTTCATAAATCTATCTTCCAAACCACTGAAAACTTAAACAGACAAATTAAAAACCAAATGAAACAAACCCTCCATATAACAAATACCTCAACATTGGATAAATACCTTGAATGCCCTCTAACCAATGAAAGAGTCACCAAGAATACCTTTAACGGCTAGGAATAGAGACAATATATCTAGGCAAATGGAAGGCTAACACACTCTCCCAGGAAGGACGTAAAACTCTAATCAAAGCAAACTTGTTAGCACAACCAAACTACTTAATGCAATCCTTCTTTCTTCCAAAAGCGACTCATGATGAACTAGACAAGATTAACCGTAACTTCTTGTAGAACAAAACGAGTGGTCATAAACCCCTTATCAGTTGGAACTCCATTTGCAGACCAATGCATCATAGTGAACTCGGTATTGCTAAAACGAGAGAAATGAATCAAGCATTTCAGATGAAACTGTTATGGAAAATCATTGCAGATGCCGGAAATCAATGGGGTAAAATTGTGAGCAAAAATACCTAAAAACCAACACCCTATGGAACTACAAAAGAACAAACAACAGCTTGTGACAATGGTACAAGTGTATGAGTCTCTAGGAACCTTTTCTGTCAGGTCTATCTTGGCAAGTTGGAGATGGAAAGACCATCCACTTTTGGAAGGATGCGTGGACTACAAACGTGGCCATAAAGCCCAGAACAAACCACTTATCCATGTGGGATGAAGATGAAATAGTAAGCAATATAAAAATGATAGGTCGTGGAATGTTGCCAAGTTAAGGCAAGTCCTCAACTTGCATGATACGGAGAATGTCCATAGAATTATCCTTCCCCTCAACAACTTAGCTGATAGAATTTACTAGAGGTCAATCAAGAATGGTTGGTACTTGATCTAGAAATTCCACCATGAAATGGATCCAAGACGGCAAAAGAAGCCCAAGAATAGAATTTGAGTGGATTTGGAAGCTCAACATCCCTCCCAAACAGAAAATTTTCATTTGGAAAGCGTGTCACAATGGATTGCCCACCAAGTCCAGGCTAGCGGCAAAGCACATTGAGGCCCCGCAAGGATGTTGTTTATGCACCCAGTCGAATTAATGAAGATGCATTCCATATGTTCCTGGGCTGCACTCACATCAAACAAGCTCTAGACCTACTTAACCCTGAGATTGGCCAAAAACTAAAACTCATTAACAACATAGGCATCCACCCTTTGAGCTATATGGATGAGGTTCGTAATAGACTCACAAAATCTCAATTTGAAACTATCACGTCCGTACGTGGTGGACTGGTGGGGCACATGGTACCTAAGGAATAAGAACGGTTTTGACAAGGATAACTGTTGGGTATGGCCCAACGAAGGCCCATCAAAGCCCAAGCCTTTCAAGGCCCAAATACAAATCCACTTGAAGGCAGCCTCACATGTGGAAATGGCAACAAGCTAGTGAACGGTTGGCTAAGCATTTGATTAGCCTAATTAGTAGCCTTAATAATGGGATTGAACAATTGTAAGAGGGGGGCTCGAGGATCGGATCAAAGAGAGGAAGCTTTGTAATCATAAAAAACACTCACATTCTTACAAAAATCCGAATCAACTAATCAAACTAAGTTCAAGCAACACTTTCGTTTCGGCCTGATCTTGGCTAGAGCTTGCTAGATTTATAAGCAAATTTTAGCTAAAACAATAACCAACTACATACAAACCCGAGTGCGACAGTGGAATTCGTGAAGAAACAAATCGCTGATTCGAAAGGGGAAAATGAGTGAAAAAACATAGCTAGTCCAACTCGTTTAGTAAACAACCGTAATAGTAGGGAAAACTCTAAATGGACAACACCCATTAGCAACCATTTTAAACTCAATTTTGATGGTATTGTTAATTAACTCTGATGGTATTTCTTCTTTTGGTTTTGTTATCAAGGATTCCTTGGGGGTGCCTATTTCCATGGATGGTGCTTTTCTCGGCCACTACTTCGTGGTTTAGTCCAAAACTTTCGCTCTTTGGCAGGGGATTGTTGAAGTCATTCGTCATGGAGATCCCCATTTTCTGATTGAAGGTGACAACCTACAGATCGTCAATGTAGTGTTGGGTGATTGTAGTTGTCAACTCGGTTACGGGCTTCATTGCAGGGTTGTTTCGTCGTGTGTTATCGACTATGTTAGTTACGGATCCGGTCCTGAGAGACCTCAACCATTAACTAAAAGAATTCCTTAGAAAGACAAAAGTATCATCAAACTAAACTCCTAAATACTTGTCTTTAGGTGTCCACAACTGATTAAGCATTCATAGTAGTACTAGAGGTTTCCGGTTCATTCGTTTGTTAAGAAGAGTGCAACACAGGGAGAGAAGATGCACCACATGAGAAGTTAATTATATGATCAGGGTTTCTTAGAATATATGATCAGGGTCAATAGAGATGAAGTTTGGTGCAAAATCAAACATCGAGAATATATAATCTTCTCTTCCACTTGCGAATTAGTAATTACTTCCTCCATTTCACAATAAGTGTCATTTTAGCTCTCAACACAGTTTTTAAGAAAAGCAATCATTCACTTTAAAACTTACAACTTTTTCTTAATCTTACCACTCATTATATTTTTTTGGCCAATGAATGAACAACTTTAGTCAACAAATACACATTCCAATAAAAATTATCATTATTACCCCTAATAAAGCACTTTGAAAACCTAAAACGACAAATATTATGAAACAAATTTAAGTTCTAAAACGACATTTATTGTGAAACGAATGGAGTATAGAATATGATCAAAGCATAACTACACATCTAGCTCGCAACTGGCAACAAGCTGGGCATACATCTTGACCAAAAAAAACAAGCTGGGCATACATTAGTTAATTGAATTCAAAACAAAAATGAACTCCCAATTCCCAAACACTTGCATTTATTAATCTTTCCAACAACCAAGTGAACCATGAGATATATTCATTATACATGAAGGATCAGAAGGGGTTTGGATTTGGATGTATAACATTATTACTTGACAACGTACATATCATGATTCATCATCATGAGTAGAAAGTAGCAACTATAAAGTTCCAGAATTTAATATCTAAACCATATATATAAGCCCTAGAAAGCATCATAAAATATGCACATCTCTACACATAATCCTTATTCAGCTAGCTGATATACGTATTATATATGTATTGTAAAACCCTCCTTCCAATCTACATTCATATGGATCTTATATATATAGCAATTTTATCTTCCTCTAACAAAACACCCATGGTCGGATACCTTAATTATTCGGGCGATAAGTTGATCAGATCAGAACGGTGGCCGGACATGGCTGCCACCCTGAGCCGCCCAAGCCGCGTAGGCTTCATGGCTGAGCTGGCCGTTCATATTGGGCGCCGGCAAGTTGTACATCTGGAGCCCGGACGACGACGACGTCTGATCGGTCAACGTACCTCCAGGAGGGGACCCACCGGAGGCAGACACGTGTCCTTGCCCTCCTCCGACGACACCATCCTCGTGGTCGTGGTCGTGGTCGTCTAGCGGGAGCCGATCATAGGTGGCGTTGGAGAAGGTGGCGGCGATGACCATGACGGGTCCAGCCGCCAAGAGCGGGCCCACGACGCCCCCGCCGACCACCTGACCCTGGCCGCCGGCGAGGTAGACGGTGAGGCCCGCCGACCCGGGGGGAGCGGGCCCGGGGAGGAAGGCGCCGGTGAGGGAGAGGATCTCGAAGCGGCCTTGCAGGGCGATGACGGCGGCCCCGGGCACCCCCGAGGGCTGGCGGAGGGTGACGTTGGTGACGGATCCGCCGGCGCTGAGGACGCAGACGCCGCGCTGCCGGCGGCGGGCGAACTGGGCGACGCTGTCGGCGACGTCGGCCCCGGCGGCGATCTCCATGACGTGGCTGCGGAGGGCGTTGGGGCTGTCCCGGGTGACGAATATGGGCGCCTTGGGCTTGTTCTTGGAGCCCGGGGGCCGGCCCCTGGGGCGGCGCTGCCCGGCCACCTCGATGGCCCCCTCCTTGGGGTCGTCGCTCTGGTCCCTCTCCTCCTCGTCCTCCTCGTGGTCCGCCGCGGACCCACCGAAGGCCGCCTCGTTCATCGAGATTCCTAGATCTGGCCTCTTGAGGGCGGAGGAGGCGCCTTCGGAGGATTCGATGGTGGCGGATGAGTGGTGGTGGTGGTGGAGACCCACCGGATGCCCCGTCCACCATGGATTCGCCATCGATCTCTGATAGCTAAGCTAGTAATTGGATGCTCAAATGATTATGTAGTTGTAAACTGGATCAGTTGTGATAAGTGATCATGCTAGCTAGGGTTTTGACTTGCTGAAAACAAACTCATAGTCCTGAATTCTGCAAAGGGTATATATATGTATACAAGTAGCTAGCTAAATGATTTGTTGGGGTAGCTAACTAGAGATCGAGAATTATGATCGAAAGAGATGGATATGGAGAAAATATATGTGTGCAGAGGTAGGGGATGGATGAAGAGAGATTGTTGGAGTTGTTGTGTGAGCTAGAAGTACTCTAGCTAGTTCATAAGAAGGGTTGTTGGTGATAGAGGGTATATATATTTTGAAGGAGAAATTAATGCTAAGGCATGGAGGAAACCTTTGTGTGTGTTTGTTGTGTCAATTGCATATATCTAGCTAGCTATGTTGACATGTTGTCTAACCTGCTCCTTCAATCTCTCTCTCACATCACACACACACAGAAAACCAAAGCTAGTGTGAAGACAGAGAGAGAGTTGAAAGAATCGTGGTCTTCGGAACTAGGGTTATTTTTGTCTTTGGGGGTTTAGGGTTTGTTTGGATGTACGTTTGGATTTGTTTGAACCGGATACCTTCCCACATTTGAAATAACAAAAACCTATCATCATGTAAGTATACGAGTTCCGGTATCACCAACTAGTTTTACCCCATATCAATTAGACAGGTAAAATCTATCATATCATAATCATCATAATCATAATCACCGTAACTATATAATAAAGAGAAGGTTAAAAATAATATTTAGTATGACATGTGTCAATTTCTCATTGGACCATATCATCCATCTTTATTAAAACAATTTAATTTGTTTAATTGATTGAAATTTCATTGTAGACCCTATATTAAATTGTACACATAATAAACCTATCCAAATCTTTAAAAAAATCTATCCCAAATTATATACATAATGAAAACAAATCTTTATTCGATTAAAAATATAATCCTAACATGTGAAAATTTTCTTTATCCGATTCAAAATTACATTATTTGATTAAAATTATAATCTTACAAATCTTTATTCGATTACAAGAATATATTATAGTAAAAATACTATATCATTAAAATAAATCCCATAAGAAGCAAACTAAATAAGCTAATAACAGATTTTATATCTAACTTTTCTTTTGAATAACTTTATATAAAATTTAAACTAAGATTTTAGTAAAATCAAATTCGTACCTTCAAGGCACGGGATTAATACTAGTATTATAACTATATACTAAAGCGGAGGTTAGATTTAATATTTAGTCCGACATGTGGCACTTTCTCATTGGTCCGCGTCATCCATCTTTAATAAAACAATTCAATTTATTTGATTGGTTAAAATTTCATTGTATACCCCACATTAGATTTCTTTTTATCTAGCCAATTTTTTAAAAACAATCTATCTAATATATTGCTTGAAATAAAACAATATATGTTGCACAAAAAATCTAACGAGGTCAAAAAATCTATCCAAAAAATCTAATATACCGTATGCTATTATTATAGAAGCATGCCGTATGCTATTAGTACCCTAGCTTATAATAATAACCAACTTCTTTTTTAATCATCATAATCATAATCATATCATATCATAATCATAATTAATTAAATTAATTATAAATTAATTAATCAATACTAAAGCGGAGGTTAGAAATAATATTTAGCCCGACACATGTCACGTTCTCATTGGACTGCATCACCCATCTTTAGTAAAACAAATTCAATTTGTTTAGTTGGTTGAAATTTCATTGTAGACCTCACATTAGATTTCTTCTCATATATTGATTTTTCTTTTTATTTATTTTATTAAAAATAAACAATATGTTTGTAAAATATGAAAGAATATATATCATTGAAATTATATCTGCAAGATTTAAATTAAAAAACTACAAATATGAAAAAATATATATTATTGAAATCATATTTGTAAGATTTAAATTTAAAGTAAGTTTTTAGTTAAATCAAAACCGTGCCTTCAAGGCACGGGACTGATACTAGTATTGTATATTAAAGCCGAGGAATTTCGAGCTTCCACGTTAATTTTGGCACCACCCCATGTTAAATTAGTTATCTATCCTTATTAATTTTATAATTAAAAATTTCTCATAAAAATTTATCTAATGATCATCTATTGATATATCAAAATAATATCTATATCCATAATCTATCAAAATAATATCCTATATTTATAAAGTATCCAAATTTTATCCATGTATACAATCTAGATTCATCCTATGATCTAAAATTTACGCTATTTCTAAATATCCATGTTTATAATTTTTCGTTTGATGAATTGATCTAATCAAGAACGTTATTTCTAAATACTATAATTTACCTTTTGATATTCTCATATGACACGTTTTGTAATTGATCTATGTGTTTGATGAATTGATCAATGAGAAAAGGTATCCAATTAAAATTTACTTTAAATATAATAGTACTATCATAGATTCGCTCATATAATGTATTGAAAACAATTTTAATATTTAAAACATAGTCGTACATGGTACGACGCGTAAAGCTAGTTGTTATAAATTTGCTAGGTAAGAAAAATATTATATCTATCACGTTCAATTATCTGACCAAAATTTAACTAAATTAAATTAAATTATATTATAATTATATTTATGTATATGATCCAAAGTCTAAACTCTCAAAATAAATATAAAATAGTTTCAATGAATAAAAATATATTAGATAAGCTAAAATATTTTAAATCATTTGAAATTTACCTTCTTTATTGTAAAGGATCATGTTTAAATAATATAGATATAAATTCCTATATAGAAATCCCTATACATATATATATATTGTAGATTATTTGTATAAAAAATAAAAATTATATTTCAAAAAATATTAAATTTTTAAAACTAATTTGCAAACTATATTATAGAATTATTTTTTAGATTTTATCTTGATTTTTTGTTTAATTGAAAAGATCATGTTTATTAATTTAGATAGAAAATCATATACATATAGATAGTCTAGACTATTTGTTTTAGAAAAATATGAATTATATTTTAAAAATTATATTCTATTTGTGAAACAATAACTTCAAGATTATATTTCAGAAATTACTTTCTAAATCTATCTTGATTTTTTGTATAAATGAAAACATCATGTGTTATTAAATTAGATAGAAAATCCAGTACATATAGACACAACCTAAATGTTAGTTTTCAATTTTATCTTGATTTTCAAAGTTATATTTCAGAAGATAACAACTTATTATATTTTAAAAATAAATTTATCTTGATTTATATGTCAAAAATATATTATATTTGTTAAAAATAATTTCAAAGTTATATTTCAGATGTTACTTTTCAATTTTATCTTGATCTTTTGTTTGAGTATAAAAATTATTTTTTAATAATAATACAGTAATATTTATTAAAAGATAACAACTTATTATATAAAGAGAGGTCCAATAAATTATTTTATTTTGGACACATTTCACGTAGTAAAATTCTCTTATAAAGAATTTGACTTCGCTTTATACTATATTAAGATAGATTGGTTTTAGAGTGAAATGACTTATGTTTGAACCTTTCGAGCATATAGGCATCGAATGTGTGAACACACATCAGATATAGACCGTCGACTTTAACAAATGAGAATAATAAGAGGGGACGACTGACGAGGTGGGAGGTGCGTGAATGTGCGTGCGCGTGGACAAAAACTCTGAAAGTGGAGAGCACGTCCTTGTCTCCCTCTTCCAACACTTTTATGCTTTTTATAGTTTTGAACCACCACTACACTACTTAAATTCACTTAATTAATTGTATTAGCAATTTCAAATTAAAAAATTTGAGTCCGTATATAATCGTGTGTATCTATTGATTGGTGAACTTTCACGTGTGCATTGAGCTGCCTCGATTTTCTCCTTTACGTACACTTGTCCATGGAATTATGCCTACGCGACCCCATTTCCACCATCTTTTCATGGGTGTTCTCGCTAAATGCTAAATACAAGCAATGTGAGTCTGTGACTTGTGAGTAATCTTTCCATTTTAGCTCCTTGTATTTTTCAACCATTTCCCTATAATTTTGGTCGTTTTACTCTTTTGGGCCTGGGTTTGGTTTCAGGCCCATTTCTTTCTAACCCACTAAAGTCCTAATTATGCTTTAATCAAGCACTTCCACACATGTTTTGCCTATTAAAGAATTTGCCATTGCATTACAACTTGTACGTTAATTATATAGATTTTACATGCAATGTTAGTTTTTATAGAGTTTACATGCCATGTTAGTTATGATAGATGAATAAGTCGATCGATATTGGTAATCAATCAAGGTCTAAAGTAGGGGACGAGTACGTGGTTCAAGTTAAACCGATGTCAAGGTCCGTATATAATCAATAGAAGTCCGCTTCCTTCACTCCAAAATACTTTACCCTACCAACTTCTCTTTCTCATCTTCAATTGGCTTAATTTCATCATCCCAACTCTCATCAACCCATCATACTCTCATTACCAACCTCATATCATACTCTAAACCCACATCTTATAATCATGCATCTAAGGATCCTAATTGGATTGGTGCTATACATGTAGAAAAACCTTAATGCCTTGTAGGAAAGTGGAACATGGGACATTGTTACATTACCTCCAGGAAAGAAACGAGTGGGTAAAATGGGTGAACAAAGTCAAACTCAAAGTTGACAGCTCCTTGGAATGGTACAAAGCCCGCTTGGTAGCAAAAGGCTATGTTCAACAACCCGACATTGATTTCCATGTCACCTTCTCGCCAGTAATCAAGCTCGATCACCACCGTCAGGACAATCATTGTTATCGCCTCAGCAAAGAATTGACCCCTATACCAACTAGACGTACGTTAAATCATCCATTCACATAATCACATCTTTACACTAAAAGTGCTTTCCTCCGTAGAGAACTCCATGAAGAAGTCTTTCCATGACATTGCGAGTACACAAGGCTTTCCATGTTAAAACAATTGACAATAGAAAGGCTTTCCATGCTAAAACAATTGACAATAGAAAGGCTTTCCATGCTAAAATAATTGACAATAGAACCCATATATACTAAGGCTATATTTTTCAATTTTAGAGGTGGGAAATACTTTTGTTCTCGACCATTGCTAATTTGTTTTCCCTTAATATTACGGAGTACAGTACAACTTCCATAAAATAATACTCGATAAATTAATAAACTCGGTAAATTAATATTTTTCTCCGGTCCCGACTTCGGCTAGTGTAAAATTTGACAATTTTCGATAAGATAATAAGATAATAAATTTTCAAAAAACCCCTATAGAAATATAAGGTCCCAATAAAATCATAAATTAATAAATGTATGAAAAATTACATATGTGTACAGCTAAGAGAACTATCAAAGCTTAGTAAAATATGATTCTATTGTAGTTTGTATCATTTTTGGTTCAATGACAATACTTGTTACTATTTTAAGCTAATTTTCCTAAGTTTAATTTAGTTACATAAGATAATATTTTATTGGAATATCTCTATAGCTAAAATCTCTATAAATTAATAAATATTAATTTATCGATGAACTAATATCTCTATAAAATAATAAAATACTCCGTTCCCGATCCTATTAATTTATAGAGGTTTAACTGTATGTGCAAGATTTTTCGATATTTAGACTTCCAACATTGCTTCCGCCACTTCAGGTCTTCTACACGAGATTCGCTCGTATATAGAGTACAACCAGTAGATCGTCTTTTGATTGGCACGTTATTTCTTTCCTTTCAAAATACAAAACTCATAATTTCATCGGTCCGTACACGTTTCACCTAAAACAAATGAGATTGCATTAAAATATTCTCTTAAACGCTACATTTTCTCAGGGTCATGTCACGTTATTAATAGACAGATTGGCAAGTTATAAAATTAGAAGAAAGCATTTGTGGTTGAAATTGAGCTGAATCTCAAGATCCCTTCAACCTCGTAACAAAATCATCTAACAATCAACTCCATCTCATTCACAAGCGATCAAAATATATATAGCAATAACCATCAATAAATCACTTAAAACGTACATCCGTGAATTAGATGAAGCACTTAGGCAAGAAATTAGGGTTGTTTTCCATGGCACTTGCCATGGCTTTGATACGAGCCACGGCGGTGGAAGCCAATCCCGACTTCAAACCACCGTCAAGACCGCCTTCAACAAGCCCACCTAGAGGCTGTAACCGAATTCTCCGATGTAGAAACGGTCTCCAAACCACTCGGAAAACTACCTTTCCTTCGTCGCCACCACCGCCCTATGATCGCCCCATTAAACTTAGAGTGCGGAAGGGTTCCTCGTGCTTTTCCTCTATCCCAAGCTTGCTAATGGACACAAACTATAAGATTTTGCTTTGCTGTTCATTTATTTATTTTGTTATATACATTTATTTGTTGACGTATGTCATGATTGAAGAAGAAATGGTCGAGCTCTCTGTAACGTATAGCCGTAATAACGAGCTAGGGCAGATATAAATAGTCCTTAATTACCAGGGTTTGCTTGATAGCCAATGGGTCTGCACAGTGATACAGGACACATATTGTTGCATTCACGCGATCGAAAAGGGACGATTTAGTTAACCATGGAAGGTTTTGAGCGTCTTCGATTCACCCCGCGTGCGAAATTATCTCGTGCCAGCGGAGGTCACGAACAACCATTATGATTAGTTTTCGATCCGTATGGATCGGGGGATACCTTGGGTTTCTAACCTCGAACAACAACAAAAAAACAAGGTTGGATTGATAGGATGCATTGGTAGAATGTTAGTTTAATTACCTTGTAGTACATAACCCTAGTTGATTTGCTAGCTTAAATAGGTAGGTAGGGTAAATACCTTTAATTTATATGTGAAATGTAAGTTCGACCAAAAAAAATATATGAAATGTAAGTGATTCTTGTTTTCTTTTAGGCTTTGTTTTGACTTATGTAGAAAGTATTTATTACCCCAAATTTTTTTTTTTAACCTTTAAAATACGTGAAATGTAAACACGTACAATGTGATGAGTTATAGTTTCTATTAATTCTATATATACTATATGTAATGCATGTGTGATGTGCCCTTATAAATGGTGAATTCTTCGTTGTTTTTTTGGTGGAGAATTCTTCGTTGTTGTTATTCTTAGTTTTTAGCTTTGAATTTGTTTCCTTAAACTTTGTGTGATTACTTATAACCTCTTTGAAATCGTTTTTCGAAATAGTAGGTTAGCCTTGAGTTCGGTATAGTCCTTATTTCGTTAAACAAAGCCGAACTACTCATTTTTATTATAATATTTTGGGAAATTACGAGTAATAGTATATTGAGATAGGAAAGAATATGCAAAAAAAAAGTTGTCGAGAGCCAAGAGCAGCAAATCAAGTTTGCTCAACAATAGCTCAATGCAGCAAGGTCCAAAGGGATCAAAAAGTTCACTAGTTTGTTTCCAATCATATATGTTCCAATTAAATTTTATAGTTTCGAATCAAAAATCGTCTAAATAAAAAATCAAATCAACCCCGACCGGACCAGGTTAATTTGGGTCCATGTTCACACACATATATATATATATACAAATTTGATTTGGGTAAAATTTTGATTTGATTTTGATTTTGAATTTTTTTTTTTTATAAAATTTTATTTAGAGAGAGAATCTTTGAGGGAACAGATTTGGTGGGATTTAGAAACGCATGTGGCTGATTAACATTACATTTGGAACGTTGATATTATCTCATCTAATGGCTGTGGTTAAGGCCTCTGTTTCACTATAAGAAGGGGGTTTACTAGATCCTAAATATATATATATATATATATTGCATACATACATGGATATAAGAGACTAGCATGGTGGTGAAGTAATAATGATCGACAATGTTCACTATATATAAGAATTTAATTGGAAACATATATGACATGCAAAAGTATGTGATCGAAGGGATCATATAAATTGACAAGATATCTCTTATCTTAGTTTGGGTGCTAATGAGGGTGCACGGCATCAACTTCTGAGCCGGTGGTGACGACTACCCATCTCATAATCCTCCTCCGATGCCTCTACGAGGCCTCGGAGCCCTGATGGGGGTCGCAAGTGGTAGTGGACGAAGCACCCTTCGAGAGCCCACAATCCGGAGTCGAGCTCCTTCAAGCTGAGAAGCGATTGCATCCAAATCGATTCCCACTTTTCCCGCCGTGATCGCCATTAAACCATTTACTAACAACAACAACACTATCATCAACTTTAAACCCCTCATATTAAGGCCTTGACTATATACGAGAAGTGAAACTCTATGGGGATTGTATTTTAATTTGTTAGCCAAGAATTTGGAAGATGCACACATGTATGTATATATATATATATATATATATATGCCTTATGTCTCACTTCGTTAATTAGGGTCCGTTCGAAGTTACAAGACTACAAGGGAGGAAATTGATACAAATTAAAGTTGAAAATGAAAGTTATTTTAAATTTATGGTGTTTGTCCAATGATCAACAACGATGGATGGTTTGATCAAAAAAACAACGATGGATGGTTGACTTGATATTGTGCAAGTTGGCAATAGAGAAATTTATAGGGAAAAACAATATTGAAAAGAATAACGCGGTTTCATAGTAAGCTCATTTAGCACTTTCTAATTGTGGTCAAAATAAGACAATAGGTGGTGCCTTTGAAAAATCGAAGGTTAAGTTGGTGGTACACATACAGTTATGCCATTTGTCAAAGTGTGCGCGATTTATTTGAGAAGGTCAACTTCGATTTAGTTTTCTAGCCCTCGTTTGTTTGTCTAAAAAGACTTTTTTTGTGATTTTTAAGAAAATTTATAAAATACAGTATGTAAAAAGTTGATGGAAAAAAATGGAAAAGTGATAAAGTTGATGAGATTGTTGGATATTAGGGTAATATATGAGATTAAATAGGGGTAATTTTGTATTTTTGTAGAGAAAAAATGATAAAGTTGGTGGAAAAGTTGGATAATAGGTTAATATAGGATATTGAATGAGGGTAATATTGTAAGAAAAATATGAATGGAAAGATGTTAAATATGGACAAATAAAAGGGGACGCCCAAAATGAAATACTGGACAAACATTTAGGGACGGAGGGAGTAGTACTCTTACGGGCTCATGCCAATTTTCAAGATATGTACGTAATTGCTTTTGACAAATAATTATTCTAAACAATATTGTAAAGAGGTAGCGGTAGAGAGGAGGTAATTTACCGGTTGAGAGGTTGGAGCCTAAGGGCACCCACATTGGGGATCCCTGCATGCGTCCCTCCCCCCAAAAAAAAAAAAAAAAATTTGAGCTGAAATTGTGAAAACTTGAGGGACCATGAGGGACGCTTACGTGACGCGCTCTCATTGGTTTAAATTATACCCGTTGGATGCGCCACGTGTCATGATCTTAACGGATACAATTTTATAATAAAAATTAATTATAAAAACATAAATATTGATTTATTTACTTAGTTTTTTGTGTTTTTAATTTATTCATTTTTTTAAAATGTATAAAATTAAATTCTCTATCTATAGAAATCCCTTTTGTATAAGTTTTGCATAAAAATTATATATATAAATAAAACATGAATATCGTTAGTGTAATAATTTATATTTTTTGGTTATAAATTATTAGGATGTAAAATATTTTTAGTTATAAATTATTATAATATATTTTATTGATATTATTTAGGATGTAAAATACTATTATAATATTATTTGAGAGTATATCCCTAATTTGACATAAAATAGTAAAAAACAAAACATGAGAGACCCCATGGGTCTCTAATAATGGAAGTTCTAAAACCCATTAAGTCCCTCAAAATATAATACCTATAAAAATAATATTATTTTAATGGTGAGAGACCCAAAAGGGTCTCTCGCCAATGTGGGTGCTCTAAGAAGAAACGGTGTGGAACGGATCGATCGAAGCAAATGTCTCTCATCTGCATTTTGGCATGTTTTGGTTTGCTGAATCGGGTCTGGTTCATTTTTCCTTTTCTAGAATAAATCAAATTGGGTCTATCCATCTTTAAATAGGTTTTTTTATTCATTCTTTTGGTTTTAATTGTTCCCCAATCTTGAGCTCAAAAGGCTCTCATTCGAACATGTTCTCTTGAGAACCAATTTGTATTTGTTTTATGACCATCATCAATTGATTCGGTTGAATCCATCTTTATTTGTGTGCGTTGATTGTTACTTCCGCTTTGATTGTTCTATTCACAAAATTCTTCATGGTATCAGACAATTCTGAAAGGAATTTGTGAAGTCGATCGTTTTTTTGGTTTTCATGTTTTGCCAGGTCTGATATGTTGATTCAGAGTGTTTGCTTGCTGTATCAGTTGAGAATGGGGTCGAAGGACACGGTAAGGATTTGGAAGTGAATCCAGAACGGGAACAAGTCAGGAACATGGCCGATCCGCTCATGCTTGCGACTTCCGATCAATCAGGCATGAGTCTAACGACGGCGTCGTTCAATGGAACAAACTTTCTTTCATGGAGCCGTCATGTGGAGAGAGCGGTGATGGCTAAGCTGAAATTAGGGTTCATTGATGGATCAGAAAAGATGACAAAAATAGGAACCACTCAGTATAGCCAGTGGAAAAGGTGCGACTCAATGGTGGCTTGTTGGATTCTCAACTCCATGAATCCCAATATCTAAGGTGGTTTTCTCTATAGTGATACATCTCATATGTTTTGGCTTGAAATTAATGAGCGATATTATCAGAGCAGTGGTCCGATGATTTATGAGTTGCAACAGGAACTAGCTAATCTTAGTTAGGGGTCTATGGATGTTACAACCTTTTATGTTCAGATTAAGCGACTATGGGATCAAATTGATAATTGACAGGATTTCCGGTATGTACTTGTGGTGCATATCAGGCTTATAAGTGCGGTGTTCTATCTAAGGTGCTTGAGATGAGTAATTTGCAGAAATTGATGCAATTTTTGCTTAAACTGAGACCTGATTTTGAGGCTGCTAAGAGTACGATACTGACTTTTAGAGCTAAAAATTGACCAAATAAGATTGGCGACCCCTTAGCCTAGATCGGGCTTGAACTAAGCTTTACGAACTCAAGAACCAAAGAAAAGAATGCGAAAATTACTATTAGAATTTGTGTGCGCTCGATTGTATTGATGTATGAATGCGTCACATACAATGCACGACCCCCCTCTATGTATTTATAGGGGCCTAAAAGATAGAGTACTCTACAAGATATAAAGATAACTAGACAGATAGATAAATCGTATAAGATATATCACCCCTAAAATCGGTATGATCTTGTCTACATAAGATAGAAAAGATCCTGAATAGATATAACCTAATCTATCGTTAGACTAGGATGGTCAAATAGATATACTTGGTCAAACATAGCTTGGTCGGTCTTCTCGGAAACTCGTTGACGGTCTTCGTAAATGTCTTGCGGATCGTTCCAGCACACGTCTTGGGCTTCTTGGTAGTTAGGGCCCAACAATACCCTTTTTGATTTAAACTTGGAATTCAAATTCGAATTTCAAATTTGAATCAAATTAAACCTTCTCTTTCCGATTTGTTTGCCTTGGAAACCGTCTATGCATGCCATCATTACCCTTATTAAAACCCTTAGCTCTCCCTCTACTTGCTCAGAGGCGTCACTTCACCAATCTTGCAGGTACGAGTCTGATTTTTTCTTGCTTTCTTTCACTTCCGTTTTCCCTTGCTTTCTCTATCTTTTCTTTCTCCGTCTTCCACCCAAACCTCATTCCTTTCTACCCATGGCCGAGTCTCCCCTCTTCGCACCTTCCAATTCATTAATGGCGCAAGACCAGTTTCAATGCAATCTTACGCCGGACGATGTAGCCAGAATCGTCTCCGAGGGGGGGTTTCCGGTCAGTACCGTGACATACTGCCCTCAGGACGAGCTAATAGATTGGATCCGGCCAGGGTGGATCTGTTTCACTGAGTTCCCGTTCTCATTAGGGCTCAAATTCCCATTTTCCCCTTTTATTAGGGATTTCCTTAGGGATTTAGGGGTTTCGCCTTCTCAGATTATGCCCACGACTTGGCGTATACTGAGGTGTGTCGACGAGTTGGCTTCTAGGAAAGGGATAGCCATGACAGTGAGCGAGTTCTTAGTTGCCTACAAGGTAGTGCCTTCTAGGCCGGGTAGAATCTCCGTCCACTCTAGAAACACCTATGACCCCCTGATCCCTAGCGTCAAGAACCCTAACACGGGGTGGCAGTCGCGTTACTTCTTCGTTGAGAGACGTTCCTTGGGTGAACTAGGAGAGACCTATAAGGACGTTTTCTAGATGCTTGGAATACCACCCGTAAGAGCCTCGCCTGCTCTGTTGTTGTTTTTTTTCTCTCTTTGTTTATTACTTTGGTTGTCTTTACTAGTGTTTTTAACTAGATCTGTTATCCTGATAAGCGTATATTGCTGATACGCGCCTAGTGATATCTTGTGCAGTGCCAAAGAACTTCAACTTCAGATCATCTAGTGGAAAACTGATCAAGTTGCTATTGTCTACTGAATCCAAGAATCATACCCCCAGCAAAGTCTTCAACGAACCGGAGAAGCCCAAAGAGGAGGACCAGCCCCAAGACTCTAGTCACGAGACTACAGAGCCGGAAATCTCACCCTCTGTCGTCAAGATGTCGAGCACCTCCAAGCCCATCAACTCTGGTAAGTTTCCAGTAATTTTTCCTTTCCGCATACCAAATAGATTTTCCAGTAAAGAATGGGTTCAGACCCCTCGTCCGTGGTATGGCTAGGTCGCGAAAGGAATGCCTCCACCGATGTTATGTTACAGCGGATGCTGAGATCCCGCAGCTCGAACCCTCCTCTGGTGCCAAAGAAGGAAGTTCAGCAAGAGCGCCCCAACCAGAAGCGTAAACTAGAGGACCCTCCTACCGTAGACCTTTCCAAAGACGACCTCCCGGATTTCTGGGGTGTTGTGCTAGAGTCTACTTCCCGTGAGGCCAGAGCCGCTTCTGTTAAGAGCGGAGTGGAACAGGCACTGACGCGATCTAGAGCGGTTATGAAAAAAGTATGTTCACGCGACCCCCCCCCCCCCTTTTGCCCTTCTTTTCTTTTTATCAAAGCAAATTATCATCGTCATAACTCTCTATTCTGGCGTTTATCGTAGGCAACCCAGGAATTTGCCCTAGCCATGGACGTGCACATGAGGGAAATTAGCCAGCTGAGGACTAAGGAGAAGCATGCCTCGGAGGCTGCGCTAGAAGCCGGGCGCCAGAACCGCGTCCTTGAGGAAGCTCTGGGCAGCCATCGGACTCAAGTTGCCAAGCTGCAGGAAGAGGTGTCCAGCCAGGCAAGGAAGATTGCCGAGCTTCAGGGGGCCGCGGACGAATTCTCACAGCAGGTGGTAAGGATCGGGACTTATTACTCCACCAAGGCCAAGATAGAAGTTCTGGAGAGCGTCGCCAATGGAGAGAGTGGCCGATGGAACTTGGAGGAGCTGAAATCTACTTTCGAAGCCTTGTTTCCCCCTGGCTCAAAGGTCCCAGGAGAGGATTTCTTGCCCGACGAAGATCTAGACGACGACGCCAACTCTCCGGCTCCGATGGAGGATGTTCCGGCCGCGGGTTCTAGCGACATTGTCCAGAAGGACAAGGACGAGCAACTCTCGACGCAAACCCCTTCTCCGGCCAAGTGATTTGTCTATGTTTTTGTTTTTTGACTGTCTCTGGTTTAAGTACTTTCTCTGGCAATGCTATTTGCCCAAAACTTGAAAATGATTCTGGCGTGGCCCGGGTGCCAAGACTTTAACTCTTTCTGGGGGAGAACTTTGTACCCCTAGTATATGGATCTTTTATTCGTAAGCCCTTCGTATGGCCCCGTTTTATCTAGTTATGGGTATTTTTTGCTTAAGATGAGGCTTGCCGAAATAACTAGGCCTTTGCCCACGAACGTTTAGGGATAGTTCTGGCGGCGTTATCTAGCTTTCGGAATTCACTTTGAGCGGTTTTACCCAATGTTGGAACTCAATCCTTATTGCTTTAGTTGACTCTCGGGAACGTACCTAGCCCCCACGGTTTCGTCTTGATAGGGCCCTGCTTGCCCTATCGAGAAACGAGATGTCTTACTTGACTAAGTTATGTTAGGGGGCTTAGTACCCCTTGTCTTGCTAGGGAGGTATTTGTAAACCGTACCCTAGAGAATGTTCCCAGAAAAGTATGCTTGTGCTTTAAACAAACGCCTGTCAATGTGTATCTTTAGAGTCGGAGTTTAGATGTAATCTTGGTAATCATGTGATTAATAAATTGGTCATAATATGATGATGTGATCGATGGCGAATTCGCTACCCCTTGTATTACTCGGAGAAGGAACACCTTTGTCCAGAGATTGTGACTAGAAAAGCATGTTTTGTCTTTGCTAGGAGTGGTGTGGGTATCTAGTGTGTTGTAGTGGTTGTTATTCGCAGGAAACAAGCTTGTTCGTATGAAGTGCCAATGTTAGCCTTTGTGATGTCAAATGTTGATGGTACATCTGGGTTGTACAACCAGTTAGTATGTGTGGATTAATCCGTTGGATGCTAGCATAGGTGTCAGGCGACTTGTGCCTTATTCGTGAATTCGAATGTTCGTGTGAGTTTTGCAATACTGGAGATACTTGCCTAGGTCTCTTATGGGCCTAATCATTACGTCCACGAGTTTTGTGGGATTTCTGGCGATAAATGCCTAGGTCACTTATGGGCCTAATCATTACGTCCACGAGTTTTGTGGGAATGTTTGCCTTTTTGTAGCTTGATCGGGGCTACTAGGCGGGTACCCAGGTGTGGATTTTTGTATCGTGCGAAATTTGCAAAGGCGTGCTCTCGAGAAGCACATTCTTATTTTCCGTGTGTAAAAACGAAGTAATTTGTAATAAATTCCATTCACAACTCACAAGAATCACAAGAACGCAAAATAGTGTACTAACTAGTGCTATTCACTGGAACTATGATCTAGATATAAGAGTGGGGTGATGGTTCAGGAACCCCCTTGCACCCCCCCCCCCCCCCGAAAAAGAAGAAAATCCAAGACCTTCTAATATGCAAATCAAACTAAGTAACTAGAGATAGGGTTTCTAGAAAAAATACTTCTTGAGGTGAGTGGCATTCCAACTCCGAGGCACTGGTTCTCCTTCCTCGGACTCCAACTGGTAAGCTCCTTGGCCTACGACCTTCGTAATCCTGTACGGTCCTTCCCATCCAGGTGCCAGTTTTCCCGCGTTTTGCTCTGCTGTGTTCTGGAACACCTTGCGAAGTACCCAGTCTCCAACTCGAAAGACCTTCACTCTTACGTTCTTGTTATAGCTCCTGGATACTTGCTGTTGGTATCGAGCTACTCTGAGGTGGGCTGACTCCCACAGCTCTTGGACCGTGTCTAGGTCTACCTCGAGTTGCTCCTTGTTTTGGTCAATCGTAGCTAGACCATACCACGCAGTTGGGACCTGGATTTCAGCTGGGATGACCGCTTCACACCCGTATACCAGAGAAAAGGGGGTTTGCCCCGTTGCTTTCTTGGGAGTGGTGCGATCAGCCCAAAGCACGTAGGGTAGCTCTTCTGCCCACTTGCCTTTGGATTTGGTTAATCTTTTCTTCAGGTTGCTTATGATCACCTTGTTTGAGGACTCTGCTTGCCCATTTGCCTGGGGATATCTAGGAGTTGATGTGACCAGATCAATGTTCCACCCCTGGCAAAATTCTCTCATTCTCTGGCTAATGAACTGAGAACCGTTATCACAAACGATCGTTGCTGGGATTCCAAAGCGGCATAGGATGTTGCGCTCAATGAATGAGATCACATGCTTGTCCTTGATATCTCTGTATGCTTCGGCTTCGATCCACTTGGAGAAGTAATCGGTCATAGCCAAGAAGAATACTTTTTGCCCCGTGGACGGTGGTAATTTCCCTACGATATCCATCCCCCACCTCATAAAGGGCCAAGGAGTAAGGGTTGGGTGTAGGTTCTCAGAGGGTTGATGAGAAGTTGGCGCGTGTTGTTGGCAAGCCTTGCATTCCTGGGCGTACCTGGTAGCGTCGCGTCGTAGCGTTGGCCGGTACTATCCATGTCTAAGTATCTTTTTTGCCAAGCTCCTACCACCAGCGTGGTTCCCGCAATACCCTTCATGGATCTCTTTCATAACACTTTCTATCTCTTCTCCTTCCGCGCATCTTTGTAAGACCCCAGATGAAGACTTGTGGTAGAGTACGCCCTGGTGGACGACGAATCGCGTGACTTTTGCTCTTAAAGCTCTTGCCTTCGCCTTATCCTCAGGTGCCTTCTCGTGTACTAGCCAGTCCAGATATGGTTTGATCCAGCTGCTGGGCCCTGATCCAGAGTGTTTGTCTAGGTTGGCTGCTGGGAGCGTGTGTAACACGGATGTTTCTTTGGGATGCTCGATCGCTGAGTGAAGAAGGTGCACTAGCGGGATTTGAGAATATTCGCTTGGATTGAGTACTGAGCCTAAACCTGCTAAGGCATCAGACGACGTGTTATTCTCCCTGGGTACCTGTTCGAAGGTTACTTGCTGGAATCCTCTTGCTAATGCTCTCGCCTTTTCCAGGTAAAGAGCCATCCTCTCGTCTTTCGCTTCGAACAAGCCCAGTATTTGATCAACCACCAAGAGAGAGTCGCACCTTACTTGCAGATTCTGGATTGCTAGGTCTCGTGCTAGCCCTAATCCGAAAATCAAAGCTTCGTACTCCGCTTCATTGTTTGTGGCGTCGAAATCACATCTTACGGCTTGAGCTAGCCTATCTCCCTTGCTTGATTCCAAGACCACCCCTAGCCCTGTCCCTCTGGCGTTGGAAGCCCCATTTGTGTTGAGCGTCCATGTGTCGTGTGTCTCGTTTTGGACAGGAGCGGGTGTGCTTGTGTTTGCTGTCTCCTCCAGATCAGGTGTGAAATCAGCGACGAAGTCAGCTAGGACCTGTGACTTTATAGCCTTGCGAGGTTCGTATTTGATGTCGTAGCCGCTAAGTTGCACCGCCCACTTGGTCATTCGTCCAGAAAACTCTAGCTTCTGCATCACCTGTCGCAGAGGGTAGTTGGTTTGCACCGCGATCGTATGTGATTCGAAGTAAGGGCGAAGTTTATTCGAACTCATGACGACGGTGAGGACCAGTTTTTCGAGGGGGGTGTATCTAGTCTCTGCTGAAGTCATTGTCTTGCTTACGAAGTAAACAGGCATTTTCTGTCCGTCGGCTTCCCTGACTAGAACCCCGCTCAGTGTGTTCCCTGATACTGCTAGGTACAGCTGCAAGATTTCTCCGGGTACCGGCTTGGCCAGCAACAATGGATAGGAAAAATAGCCCTTGAGCTCCTGGAAAGCCTTCTCGTGTCGTTCGTCCCACTGGAAGCTTTTGTTTTTCTTCAGTATATCGTAGAACAAGCGACACTTATCGGCTGACTTGGATATGAACCTGTTAAGGGCGGCGATTTTCCCTGCGAGCTTCTGTACTTCTTTGATGTTCTTGGGGGATCTCAGGGAGGCTATTGCTTTTACTTGGTCGGGACTGGCCTCAATCCCCCTTTTAGTCACGATGTAACCTAGAAACTTTTCAAAGTGAGCTCCGAACGTGCACTTTTGAGGGTTGAGCTTCATGTTGAATTTTTCGAGAATGTTAAAAGCTTCCTCGAGGTGTTCCTGGTGTTGAACCGCCATCGTGCTCTTGAACACCATATCATCAATATATACTTCCATGGTTTTCCCGATTTGGTTTTGGAACATATGGTTAACGAGACGCTGGTAAGTTGCACCAGCGTTTCTTAAGCCGAAAGGCATCACTCGGTAACAATACGTCCCCTGTCCTGTTATGAAGGACGTCTTCTCTTGATCTTCGGGATGCATCTGGATTTGGTGGTAGCCACTGAAGGCGTCCATGAATGTCAAGAGCTCATGGCCAGCGGTGGCGTCGACCATCGTGTCTATGTGTGGGAGTGGGAAAGAGTCCTTAGGACAAGCCTTGTTCAGGTCGGTAAAGTCCACGCAAACCCTTCACTTCCCATTCTTCTTCGGGACGACCACCACGTTAGCTAGCCACTCTGGATATTTCACCTCTCGGATCTTGCCTGTGTCTAGTAACTTCCTTACTTCCTTGTCAACTGCCTGGATTCGTTCCGGGGCAAACCTTCTTCTTTTTTGTTTTACGGGGGAGAAGCTAGGATCGGTATTGAGTTTGTGTGTGATTACCCCTGGGTCAATTCCAGTCATATCCTCGTGACTCCATGCAAAGCACTTCTAGTGTTTCTCCAGAAAGGACACAAGTTCTGCCTTGATGGACGTGTCTAGTCCGATGCCCAGGCGAACGATCCGTCCTTCCCCTATTGCTACCTCCTCCACTTCTTCTTCTTCCTGGAGGGTCTGGATGGGAGGGGTAGCGCTTTGTAGTTGCTATGCCTGCGGCCCAGCGGCCGTAGGCTTTAGAGCGGTCTTGTAGCACTCTCTAGCTAGCCTCTGATCTCCCCGAATTTCCTCTACTCCCTTGGGCGTAGGGAACTTCAACGTCTGGTGATAGGTGGAAGTCACCGCCTTCATGTCTGTAACCAAGGACGACCCAAGATCACGTTGTAGTTGGATGAGCAATCTATTACCATGAATTCCACTTGCAAGTTCACTCCTTTTGCGAAGGTTTGTAGGGTTATGTTTCCCGTGGTATGCTTTACTTCTCCACTGAATCCTACGAGGGGGACCGGTTGCTTGTGGATGTCGTTTTCGGACAAACTGATCTCTTTGAGAGCGGTGAGTGTTATGAGGTTGGTAGAGCTACCGGTGTCAACTAGTATTCTTCTCATAAGGACGTTTCCTATGTGTAAGGAGATCACCAAACCGTCATAATGAGGCCCAACCTGGTTTTCAATGTCGGAGTCGTCAAAGACTATTGCCAATCCGGTGGGTTGTCTAGGTCGTCTCTCCAGATGGGTTGGCTTCCCCAAGTACCCCTCTCGAGCGTGCCTCTTGGCTGCCGAGTAAGTAAGGCCACACACGCTTGAGCCTCCGGTTATCACGTTCACCACCCTTTCTGGGGTAGGAGGTGTTTTCTCTCTCGTCTTGCTCCGGTATGGATTATCTAGAAGGTCGCGAGGAACCCTGGCGTCTGGAGCCGCTTCCCGGATCTTGCCTTTAGAGATTAAGTGTGCCACCTCCCTCCTTAGCATGATGCAATCCTTAGTCTAGTGGCCGTTGTCGTGGAACTCACACCACTTATTCTCGTCGGCCCCTGCCTTGGGTGCTTTATCCTTTCTGGGCCACCTAACCAGATCTCCCATCTTGGAGAGATTCTTCACCAATTGCGATGGCGAGATTTTGAGGTTGTAGTCCTCCAGCGGTGGTGGCAATGGATCGCGTTCCCTCTCTATTGGCGGCTTGTCGCGTGTTACGTTAACCCGTTTGGCTGGGTGTCTATCGTAGGATCGATCACGCCTGCTCCTTCTTTGGTCGAAAGGTGATCGCCTTCGTTCTGGATACTCCCTCTTGCGGTCATTGCCACCTTTCCTATCGGAGCTCCTAGGTTCGGCCGACCTTCTTCGGAGAGACCTGTCTTCCTCCAGCCGCACGTGCGCTAGCGCCTTTGACTGGACTTCCTCGAAAGTAACACAAGGATGTTTGGTCAGCTCCTGGTACAATCCTCCGTCTGGTGTGATTCCTTGTCGGAATGCCTCGATTGCGGTTGTAGTGTCGCAATTTAGGATGGTTACTTTTTCCTTGTTGAAGCGGTCCAGAAAAGCTCTTGTGGTCTCATGATTTTTCTGTTTGACTCGATAAAGGTCGCTAGACTGCTTCTCGAACTTGCGACTGCTCGCGAACTGGCTCCGGAAGGTATCCGAGAGGTCGGCGAAGGACTTGATACTTCCTCTGGGTAGACCGATGAACCAAGTAAGGGCTGGTCCAGTCAGGGTCGTTCCAAACCCTTTGCACATCACGGATTCCTTTGAGTGACTGGGAACCGAGCTAGTCATCATCTTTTGTTTGTAGATAGCTATGTGCTCGTTAGGGTCCGTGGTGTCGTTGTAGGGGTTCATAGAGGGGATAGTGACTTTTCTGGGAATCTCGGCCCGAGCAATCCTGGGGATGAATGGGGATTCGTCATACCCATCTTGGGCCTCTGGTTGTACCGGCTGGTATCCGGTGTGGCTCCTGACAACCTGGTCGGAGATGGCTCCGATCTGCTATATAACTTTTCTTCTGATGAGAGCGTCTAGATCCACCTCCTGGTGTCGTTCGGTGTAAGCGTTTCCAGCTATCCACACGTTTCCGGAGCGGGTCCTGTAGGTGTTGCTCGGTGGGGTGACCTGAACCCCTGGGATCTCCTTGTTTGCGGCCTGCTCGGGATTATTCTCAGGGGCGAGTGTTTGTTGAGTGTTCAAGACTCCACCTTGGGTGTCGTTCCCATTGTTACCCCCTGAGGTCCCTTCTCCGGAATCGAAATTTAGCCGCGTTACCAGACCCTCCGTATTTCTAGTGACGTGGGTGGGCTGTTTGGCCGTAGTCAACAGTTGGTTCTGGCTCTTCAGCTGATTGTTTTCGTTAGTTAAACGTTCCATGCTGGCTTCAAAGAAGCCTTTTTGTTGCTCTAGTTCTTTCTGGAGGAGTTCCATGCAACGATGAACGTCCGCCATCTCGTCTTCTCGCTGCTTAGACAGGATTTCCTCTTGTTGAGTGGTGTTGTTCTTCTCCGGCACGAATTCCTCAGATTCTGGCATCGTTGATGATGAGGAACTCGAACGATAAGTGATTCCCTGTTCGTAATTTGCCAAATTCTGGGCCCCACGGTGGGCGCCAAATTGTTAGAGCTAGAAATCGACCAAGTAAGTTTGGCGACCCCTTAGCCTAGATTGGGCTTGAACTAAGCTTTACGAACTCAAGAATCAAAGAAAAGAATGCGAAAATTATTAGAATTTGTGTGTGTGCTCGGTTGTATTGATGTATGAATGTGTAACGTACAATGCATGACCCCCCTCTATGTATTTATAGGGGCCTAAAAGATAGAGTATTCTACAAGATATAAAGATAACTAAATAGATACAAATCGCTCAAGATAAAATATCCTAGATTGTCTTGGATACTTCGCTATCCTGGATAGAAAGGAACTCTATAAGATGTATTTTAATTCTATCTTACGTTTGGACGGATAAATATACCACAAGATAGGATCCGTTGCTTGGGCTATCTTCTAGAAGCTCGTTGTTGACCTCCAGCGAACTTCTTGCGGGCCGCGCTAGTGGGCTTTGCCGATAGGGCCCAACACTGACTATGGATCCTCTTCCTAACATCAACAAGCTTTATGGTGAAGCAAGTTGAAGCACAAAAGAGAGTTTCTTCTGGTCATAGTTATGATCATGGAGCTTTCATGGCAAACCATGGAGGAGGATCTAGGGAAAATTCTCGAGAGAATGAAGGCAACGGAACAGGGAGTTCCTTTGGTGAGAAATAGGACTTAAAGAGGTCAAAGACCTATGAGGAGAGTTATTGTCCCCACCCCATTTCAAAGAGAAAGGACATACCAAGGACTACTATTTTGAAATAGTAGGATTCCCGGACTAGTTTAAAGGGAAGAAAGTTAAACAAAGTGGGAAAGTTGCAACTAATATAGAAACAGAGAATCGCTCAGTTGGAGATTCTCCACTTGACGGTGGAGGAAGTTATGAGTACAAGTCAGGTGTTGACAATCAAATGGCATAGGCAGTCACAAGTTTGAGCAATGCTTGTCAGGAAGTGATGGAGGCTTTTAGGTCAGAGAAGGTGATGAATTTGATGACCAAGCCGATGAAGAACCACTATCATTTTTCTCAAGTATTAGTGTCTCAGTTTTAAATGTTGCACATCATAGTTATGATGATTGGATAGTGGATAGTGGTGCATCTAACCACATGACATCCCATTTTGATTTGTTGGTTGAGCCTCACTCTGTTGATTACCCTATTCATATTATATTGCCTGATGGTTCATCCAAAACTATTGAAACTATTGGTGATATTAAGTTGAGTGATGAATTGGTGCTTAAAGATGTGTTGTATGTGCCCACTTTAAGGTACAACCTAATATCGGTTAGCAAGCTAGTAGGAACAGGACAGTTGAGTGCCTATTTTCATAAGGATTCTTGTTCTTTAGAGTTGCGTTTAAGTGATCAGTGTGTTGCGATTGGCAAGAGTAATGGAGGCCTGTATCGGATTAAAGCTGCTAAAGGAATGAAGAGTGCTTCAATTTTGCAAATTTCATATTCAGTTCATTGCAATAATTTTGATACAAACAGTTTAAACATTTTGCACAAAAGATAGGGGCATGTCTCAGCTTCTAAGATGGTTCATTTACCGGGTTGTAATGACAAGATGTTTGACAATTTTAATTGTGAATCTCTCTTGCGAAATTTCACAGTCTTTCTTGTTCACCTAGTATGAGTTATGCAGACCATGTTCTTTATTTGATGCATACAAACGTATGGGGACCCCATAGAGTACCTTCATTGAGTGGTGCCTTGTATTTTCTTACCATTGTGGATGACCACAGTAGGGCTACATGGACTAATCTAATGCAGTCTAAAAGCCAGGTATGCTTAGTTTTGGAAGAGTTCTTCAGTTATATGAACACTCAGTTTGGGAATATGCCCAAGGTTATCAGGTCGGACAATGGCAGTGAGTTTGTGAGTAGGGATTGTGAAGGTCTATTCAGTAAACTGGGAATGATACATCAAAGGACAATGGTCTATTGTCCACAACATAAAGGGGTTGCTGAAAGAAAGCACATGTTCCTTCTTGACACAGCCAGAGCACTTCGGTTGCAAGCAGGCCTACCTACAAGGTTGTAGGGTGAATGTGTGCTCATTGTAAATTATTTGATCAACAAACTACCAACTTCAATTCTTGGTTGGAAGAGCCCTTTTGAGGTATTGTTTTAGAAACCACCTAAGTATGATAACCTCAGAGGATTTGGTTGTCTATGTTATTCAGTTATGCTTTTGTGACTCCTAATCGATGGATAAGTTTGAGACTAGGGGTATGAAGTGTGTGTGTTAATTGGATACCCTACTCATTAGAAGGTTTATAAGTTGTTTGACCTCTCCAACGTTATTCAGTATTTTTCAGCAAAGATGTGGAGTTTCATGAGACAATTTTCCCTTTCATGGAACAAAACAACACCTTTGTTTCTCTACCAACAGATGTGCCTCAGTCTTGGCAGCAAACTGCAATTATTGGAGACCCATATCATGAAGGTATTGCAACGGTGGGTGACATTCCTACATTGTCCACTTCTATTGTTCCAGCCAGCCCACCCAGGGATGTTTCTTACAGTGCTGATGTACCACGGAGTTTTGTGGATGGACCACAATCTGCAGTTGCACCTCTTGATGTCTCAGCATTAAGAAGATCCTATAGTCTTCGAAGTGCACTAGTTTGGCAACATGATTATGATGTTAGCAATGTGAAAATAGAATACTTTGCTTCTCTTGCAAATGTGTTATCCTCGAAAGAACCAACAAGTTATAGAGAAGTAAAGCAAGACTACAAGTGGGTTGAGGCGATGGATGTAGAGTTGCAAGCACTCGATCAAAATGGGACGTGGAAATTGGCTACTTTGCCTTTTGGTAAACAAGCTATAAAATCCATGTTGGTTTATAAAATTAAATTTAAACCAAATGGTGATATTGAGAGATATAATGCTCATCTTGTGGTCAAGGGGTATAGTCAAAAACTTGGGAAAGACTACAAGCACACCTTTTCTCCTATTGCAAAGTTATCGACAATAAGAGTTGTTATTGCTAGCTCTTGCAATGGCTAAGAAGTGGAATGTAGACCAGTTGGATGTTAATAATGCATTTTTGCATGGTTACCTTGACGAGGATATTTACATGGAAGTTCCAGAAGGTTATGATAAGGGATCTCTAGGGCAGGTTTGCAAACTTGAGCGCTCTCTTTATGGTTTGAAGCAAGCTTCACGTCAATGGAACTTGTAATTTTACTATTTTCATCACCAATTATGAATATACTCAGTCTAAATCAAACTATTCTCTTTTCGTGAAGAGTGAAGGTTCTTCATTCACAACTCTACTTGTTTATGTGAATGACGTTCTTATTACTGGACATTCAGATGAAGAAATTCAGATAGTGAAGTCAGCTTTGCATTCTCACTATCAAAGATCTCGGTCTTGCTCGTTATTTTCTTGGGATGGAAATGTACAGAGATGAAGGGGGAGTATATCTTTACCAGGGCGAGTAAATTTCAGACATTCTCACAGATTATGGCATGGTGAATGCCAAGCCACCAAAGTTTCATCTTACAACTAGTTTGAAACTTAGGTTGGATCAAGGAGAGCGTCTTGTTGAGCCTGAGATATACAAAAGACTAGTGGGTCGATTGTTATGTCTTTCATTGACTCGTCCAGACTTATCGTACTCTATTCAACACTTAAGTTAGTTTGTTTCTGACCCTAAGATGTCGCATTGGAATGCAACACAACAGGTTATCAGGTATCTTGTAGGGACTCCTCTTCTCGATTTATTCTACCCAGAGCAAGATTGTCTCAAGATTATCGGATTCATAGATGCAGACTGGGGTTCTTGTTCCATATCTAGACGTTCACTCAGTGGTTATTGTGTTTATCTTGGCCATGCATTTGTCTCGTGGAAGACTAAGAAGCAAACAACGGTGTCTCGATCATCTACAAAAGCTGAATATCGCATTATGGCGGCCATGACAACAAAGGTGGTGTGGATGTCGTCCTTGCTTACTGATCTTTGTGAAAAGGTGCCTCTTCCAGTAACAATGTTTTGTGACAACCGTGCAGCGCATCAGTTGGATGCCAATCCTTGTTTTCATGAGCGTACAAAACATATCGACATCGACTACCATTTCACTCGTGAGAGGATTCAAGCTGGTTTCTTGAAGACTTCTTACATTCCCACTCATTTGCAGATTGCAGACATTATGACCAAAGCTTTGGGACAACATCAACATGAGCATTTCTCGTCCAAGTTGGGCTTGGAGCAAGCTCCAACTTGAGGGGGTATGTAGAGAGGAGGTAATTTTCCGGTTGAGAGGTTGGAGCCTAAGAAGAAACGGCGTGGAACAGATCGATCAAAGCAAATCTATTTTATCTTCATTTTGGCACGTTTTGGTTTGCTAAACCGGACCTGGTTCATTTTTTCTTTTCTAGAATAACTCAAATTGGGTCAACGCTTCTTTAAATAGGTTCAATTATTCATTCTTTAGGTTTTAACTTGTTCCCCAATTTTGAGCTCAAAAGGGTTTCGTTCGAACATGTTCTCCTGAGAACCCATTTGTATTTGTTTTATGATCATCATCAAGTGATTCAGTTGAATCCATCTCTATTTGTGTGCAATATTGTTGCTTCTGCTTTGACTGTTCGATTCACAAAAAAATTCAGTAGCTTCAGCTCAAAACAACTAAACGAACCGTGAAAGCAAACTTGTGACTGGAAATAAATGACAAAGGTCAAGCCTTTTACAAAGGAAAAAGTAGCCACAAAAGCAAGACAATTGCTTAATTAATAGAATAAAGTTACGATCTTGGGTAAAGTAACACATACATTTTATGTGAAAATATACGATCACTGGTCATATATTGTACCCTCATTACACTTTCACATAAAAAATATAACATAAATTGAGATAAGAGCATGCAAAGTTGTGTTAATACTTAATTTAAAAAAAAGGCCCTCAGAGGTTAAAAAAAGTTCGACAAGCGCACATGATCAAACGATTGAGATTCGTCCTTATTTCTATTATTAGTGTCTACTCTTATGTGATCCATTCTCATATAGATCATTTAAAAACCTGTCCTTCATTATGGATATCATCGTACTTAGTTAAACATTTAAAAACATGTTATCGGTCTCTCGGGGTCGTCCATCGGCTCCTTTGAACCTGTTTGTAGGTTCGCAGGGTACAGCTTCTTCTCATCAGCTGGCGTGTCTCCTTCACTATGATGCTAGTCGCTCTTCTAGTGGTAAGTCGGCTTTTGGTTTTTTGTTGACTTTGTCTGATGGTTCCTTAATTGTTCTAGGGAGTAAATTTTCAAAACCTAGTTCAAGTATGGAGTCATTGGGAGATCAAGCTTTGATTTGGGGTCTTCCAATGGCTCTGTCTTCTGGTGTTTCTCAACTATTGGTATTTTCAGATTGTCTCTCTGTTGTGCAGGCTTCTTCTTCTTCATGTACACCTAGGACCTCTTTTGGGATGTTTGTTTCTCTACTGCAACAGCTTTTGGCTTTCGTCTCCTTTTGTAATCTTTGTTTTATTCCTAGAAAGGAGAATGTTAAGGCTCATCATGTGGCTCAATTTGGCCTTTCCTTGCCTGCAGGGGCAATGGTAGTTTACTCTCGTATCTCTCAAATGCCCGGTGCATTAGTTTGTAAGTTGGGTGTTGGTGACTCCTGATAAATATAGTTTGAGGTTTTTCTTCAAAAAAAAAAAAGAGTTAAACACAAAACTATTGTGAATATGATCTCGGATTTGAACTCATTACGCAATTCATTATATGTCTATAATATAAGGCATCGGTTCAAATGAAAATCCAGCTTATCCTAAAAACTGCGGATTAATCTGGATCGTTCGATTACGCACATCAACGGCCCTGATTAGAAGCTCCTTTTCATTTAAACTTAAATGACACGGGGGCAATTTGGTAATTTTGCCCCTTTTCACATTTCATCTGCGTCTTCATCGTGACTCTGTGGACGCCATCGCGAGTTCTTCAAGCTCGCCTCCGACGCCATTCCACCGTCTTCATCGTCTTCATCGTGACACGGGGGCATTCAACCGTCTCGTCCGACGCCATCGCATAGTTCTCCACCTGCCACCTTCAATTTCTGTTCGGCCGCCGTCGGTGGGTGGATCTAGGGTTTTCGCCTTCAATCGAGAACACGAGAATGCAATTGATTCGAACGTTTTGTGTCTGCACTTGCGAATCTAGGGTTCCTATGAATGCTTGATGATCTAGGGTTCCTCTGAATTTTAGTTTGAACTTGATTGGAATTTGCTGGCTTCGTTGATGATATGTTGGCTTCGTTTGAACGTTTTCGTTCAGAGATGGTGACTTTGTTGGCTTCGTTGCTCAGCTGAACTTTGTGAGGAGGTTGTCCTCATTTGAGCGTTTGTGATGAATTTTTGATGATATGCTGGGATCACACTAGGGAATTCCATAAGCTTGAGAACTAATCAATTTGGGTCTAGCAACACACAACTGCATTTGCTGATTTTTTACTGAATATTAGAATGATTGAATGAAGAGTTGGAATAGAGAGATGTGAGCACTAACTTGGAATAGAGAGTTGTGAGCACTAAAAGTTTGGAGATCAGGGTGTAGATTGAATAGGAAGGAGTCAAGAATTTGTGTGAGCTGATTTTTACCAATGAGTTTACAATACATAACTGAGATCTAATGACTATTGCATTAGCTTACAAGGGTTGGCACAATTGTTTACGACATTGTGTTTTGATGATGTTATATCCTTTCCGAGTTATTCATGACATTTACCAAGTTTGATGACATTGCTTGGGCGAGGAGTGCGTGCTTCAATCATGGTCACTATGCGCAATTGTGAACCACACGTGAACGTTCTATGCTTTATCGTGAACATGAACCATTTTAATGTGAACATACCTCCATTTCATCTGAACGTAAAAATATGCGTCTATCTATGATTTTAGTTTGGCTCATTATGAACGTTCTATGCTTTAACGTGAACATGCCCCATTTTGATGTGAACATACCTCCATTTCACGTGAACGTACAAATATGCGTCTATTTATGCTTTTAGTTTGGCTCATTATGAACGTTCTATGCTTTAACGTGAACATGCCCCATTTTGATGTGAACATACCTCCATTTCACGTGAACGTACAAATATGCGTCTATCTATGATTTTAGTTTGGCTCAATATGAACGTTGTCTGCTTTAACGTGAACATGAACCATTTAGATGTGAACATACCTCCATTTCACGTGAACGTAAAATATGCGTCTATCTATGCTTTTAGTTTGGCTCATTATGAACGTTGTCTGCTTTAACGTGAACATGAACCATTTAGATGTGAACATACCTCCATTTCACGTGAACGTAAAATATGCTTTATTTTATCCTGATTTTTATTCCACTTTTTCTTTGCCTTGCAGGTTCTACTACTTTCTGGGCTAAGATGTCTCATTCCAGTAGCATCAACAGCATTGATGACACAATGGTCCAGAATCCAGACCTCAGCGATTATTATGAAGTTTGTTTTTCTCAAGGCGGGTCTACATATTTCCGACCTGTTTGCCCAGATGATTTGAAACTAGCTGTTGGCATGACATTCACCACACTGGACGAAGGGGTTAAATTTTACAAGGACTATGCATTTGCATGTGGGTTTGACACGCGTATGGGCTCAACTCGTTATGACTCCACAGGGAAGTTTCCTTTGATGAAGTATGTAGTTTGCAATAGGGAAGGATTCAAAGATGGAAGTAAAAACACGGGTCAGCGCACAAGGTCTTCTAACAGAGTCGGTTGCATTGCCAAGTTTACTCTAAAGTTTGTTGGGAATGTTGGGTATTCTGTTTTTGATTTTGAGGAACACCACACTCATAAGCTGGTCATAGAAAGTCATCGGCAGTTTATGAAGACGAGGAGAAATCTCAACGTTGGGCACAAAAAGTTAATTCTGGATTGTGCACAGGCTAATATAGGCCATTCATCAGCTCATCGTCTTTATAAGGAGGTTGTGGGTGGCTATTCGAACGTTGGAGCTTCTGTTGTGGATTTCAAAAACCACCGTCGAGATATGCTGGCTCATATAAATGACTCTGATGCTCAGATGTTCATAAACCACTTATCCAAGAAAAAGGAGCTCTCCCCTGCGTTCTGTTTTGAGTATGACGTTGATTCAGCTGGCCGCTTGTCACGTGTGTTCTGGTGTGACCCCATATCTCGGAAGAATTTCACTTTTTTTGGTGAGGTTGTGTCTTTTGATGCAACATATGGGAGCAACAGGTAATTCTGTAATCTCTATCTCTACTTGCTATCTCAATCGAATTATCTCACAAATGCAGTGAAGCTGCATTTGTTTTCACTAAAACCCAACTTGTCATTTTATATGTATACACACACACACACACACACATATATATATATATATATAGAGAGAGAGAGAGAGAGAGATGATGCTTTATAATTGTGCAAATTCGCATAGCTTTTTGCAAATGTGTGTAGGAATTCGAAAACATTAATCTCAACAGATTTTTTAATCGCGTGAACACAACTACATCATATGTGAACATACATCTAAAATACGTGAACATTGCACTAATGTATGTGAACATACATCTAAAAATGTGTTAGATGCATCCTTCTTTGTTATTAAAATGCCTTTTTCCAAGTCTCTTGTTTTTACCATGAAATATGTGAACATTCTGATAAAATATATGAACAACCAAATAAAATACGTGAACATGACAGTTTTTTTTTACTAAATTCTATATGAAACCGTTGTTGTCATTTGTGAACATAAGGCTTTTTTATATGAACATTAACATATTTTATATGAACGCATCCTCAGGTACAACTTGGGGTGCTTTGTTGCCAATGTGCGGTGCACCCTTTTAGGCTTTGACGTGTCTCCTTTATCAATCTCCCCTTGCTTTCTTTTTCTAGATGGAGGATTGCTAGCTTCCCCCTCTGTACATAAAAGAAAGAGCATTTAATAAATGAAAACAGAGAATCATCTTTTTTGAACACAGGAAACAAATATGTGAACATCTTAGTAAAACACATGAACAAATAAGACATATATGTGAACATGCTTTCATCTGAAACATTACCAATTTATTTGTGAACAAATGCATAAAATATGTGAACATGGTATTCAAATATTTGAACATGATAGATAAATATGTGAACACAGAGATAAAAGAATAATCATTCAAGGCACGTAGACTAGTCTATTTGGGCATCTTTATAGGGCACTTAAAATGTGGGCAAATTTAACGTACTAACAAAATTGACGTTCAAGAGACCTGTTTTCAAGTTCTTTAATTTGAGATAATATCAAAACTTCCACGTGACCTGTTTTCAACTCATTTGATAATACGTACTTCTCTATATAGTGTTGGACTGTTGGTGAACTTGGAATACATATATCAACACAAAATTAAACCACTTGAGCAATCAAGGCAATCACTGAAATTGTGATCCAATTAAGGGACGACGACCACAAATCACACGAATTAAAGGAGGGACTTACATAGATTAGAACGTTTCATAACAGAAGGATACATTCACTAAGGGTGTTCATGGATATGGTCGATCCCCAACAAGACACAACCAAAATGCCACAAACGTACTACTATTAACTAGATAAGTGAAGTCATGGTTTCACCAAAACATAACTACGCATCACAATTAATGTTGGTTCACAAAAGTCCATCATCAACAAACTAACCATAGACATACGGAAAGATCAAATAGCATACTACAGTAATTACTAAGTTACTGAGATTACATAGTCATAGTCGTCTGATAGAGGTACGGCGAAGCCGCAGCCTGAGAGTACACTCAAATGCCTAAATCACTACAAACCTCAACTCATCTTCCTGATTCAATGCTACTAAGAAGCACAAACCCCAAATCCAATTCTCTTTGCCAGAAAACCAAAACACTCAGTACACCAATGTCAGAGAGCCTAAAACTATGAAATCGCGTTCATTGACATCACAAACTCCGATTACAGACCAGAACACGGGGCACAAACACAGCAAAACAAAACCCTAGAAACCGGCGATTACCTTGACCGATCGATTCCATGGCTTCCTCCGATTGACTTTCTTCCCCATCACCGCTCGAATCGCACTTCGCTCGAATCCTTCAAATCGCAAATCGCCTTGTGAAAATCGCAAATCGCCTTGTGTGAAAATCATGTTCTGTGAAATCGCGTTCGAATGGCTTCGCCCTTCTCTATGGTTGATTGCCTTTTTCCGTTTTTGACGTTTTTACCCTTAATGTTCTCTATATTTTCAAAATTGCCACCTTCCCATTTTAAAGCCTGATTTTCACATCTAAGTTTCTAGATTAATCTCAACCGTAGATTCGAAGAATCTAACGGTTGTAATGTATTTATAGTTTATATCTTAAGGCATATTTTCATGTGAACCAAACCCATAATATAATTATACAACGATAGATGCATTCACCAATCACTTGGACCTTAAATCATAATGAATATGGACTAGGCTCTTACCCAACTTTTATTACAAAATGGGCTTATTGGACCAACAAGCCCTTCCAGGCCCACTCCGCTAGGAAACCTTCAGCATTACAGGCTTCTACCGTATGCTTTCTATGTGTACATATATGGGGGGGAAAAATGGAATATCAGAGTTGAAAATTAAAACTCCAAATAAAAAAGAAAAATTAATGTATGAAAGTTTTTAAATAAATGCTGAATAAAAAATTGTAGATATTTTGAAAGTTGGATCCATAGAATTGTTATAGGGCCCTTTCTTTATCTAATATTTTTGTCTTGAACGTAAACATGGATCAAAAACTTGGCAATTAAGCATTGTGAAGAACGTAACATGTCGCTTTTGGTCATTGATTTCGATTTACGTCGAGTTTTGACAAAAAGTGATTCGTAAGAACCAACTCTAGGAGCAGCCCAAGGGCCAAATTTATTTGTGTTCTTGCATTTCTATGAAAACAACGTGATAGACTGATAGTCCTACCCGCCTCTTATTTTTCGTGGTATGTGGAAATTTATATGGGAAATAAAATGACAACGAGCACATATTCCCA
Organism: Polygonum aviculare; assembly: GCA_934048045.1. Lineage (NCBI taxonomy): Eukaryota > Viridiplantae > Streptophyta > Magnoliopsida > Caryophyllales > Polygonaceae > Polygonum > Polygonum aviculare. Next base: position 10,158,224 of record OW204023.1, on the reverse strand, counting down.
AGAAAATATTGTCTTTTTCCTCAAAAAAAAGAAAATATTGTCTTTTTTCATTTGACTAATTACATATAATAAGTCGCATTAAAACAGCAATTAGTTATCTCTAAAAAATTAGGTTAACTACTTTGAGCTCTGGAATACTCAATTCTTGTGTTGGAACAAACATACATTATACGTGTATACATGTTTTTTTAATTGTTGAGAAGTGTTCGTTCACATGTGGTTTGGTTTGGTATAGCATAATAAGAAGTTTAAAAAATAGGAAAACAAAAGTAAGTAAAACACTACATGGCGTATTGAATAAGCAGAATGACTTTGCTCACAAAAAAAAAAGAATAAGCAGAATGACAGATTTAAAAAGTCGAAATGCGTATCAGACTTTTTATTTTGGTGAGCAAATGCGTATCAGACTTTGTGAAGAAAATGCCCCCATTTCTACGTTCACATGGAGTTGTCCCTATTTGACATCTGTTCTGTTCTCTCTATTTTTGCTTTAAAATCAGAGTCAGAGATTCCCCCTGTAATAATACGGAGTACGGAGTATTATTTTAAAAAAGAAAAGAACCTGTACAAAATGTAGTACAGCAAAGTTAAATGCTTTTAGTTTTTTACTGATTAAATTAATTAAGAAGGAATAGAAACAACAAAATAAAAAAGGTGGTTTACTTATAAAGCAGGGACAAAAATTATGAGGAAACATAAGCACATGGGGTGGTCACTCATCCAAATCTCACAAATTCACAATACACCTTCTTTTGTACGTAACGACTCACGTGCTCTTCAATTCAATTCTGCCTTTTTAATGTTTTACTTACAATCTTATTTTTATTAAAAAAAAGATGCTCGATTAGCAGGATTTGGTGGTTTTGATTAGTTACAATCTTATGCTGTTAAGGCTGAGCAATCAGATCTAATCAATCAATATCAATATATATTATAAAAGCCGACCGTTTTCGAGTCATCACGTTGATTCTGGTCCCGCTTGATTTTAATTTTTTTTTAACTTAAATAGATATTAACAACTCTATATCTTTCATTTTCCTTAATTATCTAATTCTCAATTTTATCTTTAAATCAATGTTATCTATCTTTAATTCTATATTTCTTAATAAATTTTATCTTAAAATTTATTGTATAAAAGATACTATGGTACGTCAATAATATAGGAGGATTATCAATTTATCATCACTCCAACAATACGTTGGTTACTATATATAATATAAGTAGTTCAACGCAACTAACATATTACCTAATTAGGTTTTTTGACATTAATTATATTATATGACCTATAGCATAGGGTAAGAATCAATATCAATCAATCAATATCTATACTACTATAGTACGGAATATAAAACTAAGCTAATATCTTCATAAAAATTTGCGACACGTGTCATTTTGATAATAAAATAATAAACTAGGCCCTCCTTTATACAAATCAGGTAGTTCCCGTAAAAAAGTGCTTAAAAGTTATCGAAATTTGTGAATTATCCCTTACCGAGAATTAGTTGTAATCTTCTAAAAAATATTATTATTTAGTAAAATGTGATATTTATCATAAAGTAATTTTTGAACAAATTCAACTTATTTATATTATGAGTTCCTTTACCATCATTGGTAAAAAAACACTAATCACAATAGGAAATTTAAATTTAGTAGGTAGGAAATTAGGAAATACAAATATTGTCTAATTATTATTTTTAAATCCGTATTTTATTTCAAAATTATAAAGACTAAGATAAAATAGGAATATGCAATTATGAGATTATTTTTTTCGGACTTTTTTTATAATTTTGAAATAAATTTTGGATTTTTTTAAAATAAATAATTAGGCTATATCTATATTTCATAATTTGTTACCTACTAAATTTAAATTTCTTATCTTTTCAAACAAAAATCATGTAATAATCATTGAATTCATATCTACATATATATCTAAAAGATTAATTTCTATTTAACAATCAATCAATATATATATATATATAAATTTATATATATATTATAAAAGCCGACCGTTTTTGAGCCACCACGTTGATTTTGTTCCCATTGCATATTTAATAAAAATAGCTTGAATTAAAATTTTGCATTTTATTTCAATTAATCTAATTATCTTTCTTATTATCTATTTATGTAAGAGATTTGATCAAATTTTCAAATTTTGGTAAGACATTCTATCTTTTTAATATATCAATTATCCTTTGCAAAGTTGATTTTGGACCCACCGTCTTTTTAATAATAAAATATTTTTTATTGTGGTATTTCAATTAAATTGATAAAATTATATTATTTATTTCTGTAAAAGGTAAATTCAAAATTTTCGAATTTTGAATATATCACTTAATATATGATAACAGTTGTAAGTAAAATATCAAAAACAGTTATGATAGTCGTTATTAATATATGATAACAATTGTAAGTAAAATATCAATTTATATTTTTATAATTGGGTTTTATAAAAATATATAAATGAGTGAAGTAAATTATGTCTTATATATTTTTGGGGTTATAAGAACTTCAAAAACAATATCACTCTTTTAAAAAGATAAAAAAAAACGTGTCCGTATAATAAAAAATATATAATATTTTTAATATATATTTAATTATAAAATATATAACTTTATTTAAATATTTTTAAGTGAAATAGTGGCACGACAGGTTAAGCTAGTTTACATCAAACAAGCTAACATAACTTCAAAACAGATATTTGGCAAATCCCAGCCTTCTAGAAGCAAATAACTTAATGATGAAGTATATAATAAATTAATAATATCCTAAGTAGCATTGAGGAATATGCTTTGTTGAATTGGAAAAATTACAAGAAATAACCCAATGTTTGCCAATATTTGCAAAAAATAGTATGAAAAATTCAAGTTATGTTTAAATAGATTGAAGTATTTTGCAATGTGTGTTCACTAACTTACCTAAGCATCCCTATAGTAATATGAGATTGTATTTAACGAGAATAAATAAGAGGTCATTTGGTTTTCAACAACGGAAAGGAAATGAATGTAATTCATTTATGTTTCATTATATATTGCTAGTGAAAAAATCTAATTTAAAACTTTGGAATTCATGTGTCTAACACAAGAGAATGATTAAGGTGACTTGTTATCTCACCCATAGATAAGGAAAACAAATAGAGTGTATAAAGATGTTTGGGGTGGTTTTTGTATGAAGATTGAAATGACTCATGTCTTGTGGCTTATCATATGTATGATGATGCTAATATAGATTAAGTTCGTCATTTATTAATTTACGAAGTTGTTGTTGGATACCAAAAGAGCCCTAAATGACAATAAACCGCCTACTCCGTGACGAGGACATTGATCACAACTTTTAAGAGTTGAGGTTAACTTCCACAATTACCTCAAATGTTGGGCTATTTCCTTAGAAGTACATTTGGTTTTTCGATTTTTCTATTATACTAGAATTCATGACCCGTGCTACGCACGGGTTTAAAAGCTTTTTTGAACTTTATTAATCAACTTTAATTGAAAAATTGCTTAAATTTGCATGAATGTAAAAAATGGACCAAAGTATGATAATATAAAATATAATAGATTATATTAAGTATAAAATAAATAAATATTCCATAAGAAATAAATCAATTGAAAATATAATTCACTTGTGAGAGAAGCACTCCTTATTTGCATCTAAATGCAATTACGTACATATGAAAGATATATATAACTATAAAAAACATATGAAAGATTAAAATAATATTGTTGGCTATTCAAAATATTTTTATATACATGAAAACTATAGATGTTTAAAGAAAAAAAATACCCATATTTTATGATTTAGGGTATAAATCAATTTTGTGCATTTCGTTTAAAAAATACTAATATTTTATGATTTGTGGTATTCACATATTTTGTTAAGAAAACATTCATATATACACATAATTCAACAAATATCCACAGAACATGTTTAAAAAAGTACACATATTTTATGATTTAGGGTATAAACATAATTTGTGATTTACATTAAAAATATAAATTATTGATTTATTTATATACTTAAATCATATATACAAAATAATACATCAAATACACACAAAACACGTTTAAAAAAATACACATATTTTATGATTCAGGGTATAAACATATTTTGTGATTTACGCTAAAGAAAATACACATATTTTATGAGTTATGGTATTCACATATTTCGTGATTTACGTTAAAAAAATACACATTAAGAAAATATGTAAACAACACAAAAATGTTGCTAGAGAGGTTTGAACCCCAAACCTTTAGATAATTAGAAGAAGGGTTTACCACTATGCTATTGTGGTTTGTTTGATTATGATTGCATAGTGTTTATTATATAGAGAGGATTGCAACCAACACTAAATGGAGCATTTAATGGGGACACCACCTAACTTATATATATATATATAGATGAGCACACAATAAACAGCTAATAATGGAAATATGTGATAAATTTACAATAAGCAGTTAATAATGGAAATATTTGATAAATTTACAATAAGCAGTTAATAATGGAAATATTTGGTAAATCTTAATTTTTTGTTTTTTTTTTATCTTTTATGTGACGAATAAATTGACCGTTGATTTTTTGTAGTATATATATATAGAATATATATATATTCTATATATATATATAAAGTAAACGTACGTAATATATTGACCGAATAAACCGGTAAGTGAAGAGGTCGGTCAAGGGAGAATCTGGTAATGGAATATGCTTTTTAAATTCCGGTAGTGGAATCCAATTTGTTTTTCCCACAAAACATAAAAGTAGAACTGAACAAGAAAGAAGAAGAGAAATGGTGTCATGGTGACCAAAAAGACTTGGAGGCCACGAAAAGCCAACTCTCAGTAGCCAATAAGAATAAAACACGTGTTGCGATTGCAGTCCTCGTAGGCAGCCACTTGTTAGTCAGCGCTGGCCACATGGCACATGGGCCCCACCACCCCCAATCAGTCCCATTTCCTCAATTCTATTTTTTTAATTTGCCCCCTCACATGGCCACCTTCATTAGTGTAAACCCAATGATTTAATACAAGTATAAAGTATAAACAAAGTATTGAACCTCATTTTTTAAGCTGTACTAGCAAATTATATACTGTATCGTGACTGACTTCTTCCTATTATTTGACCTTTTTTAAAAATAATGTATTTGTACACGCCACCACGCACAAAATTAATGCTCTGGAAAAATCATTCACCGGTTCCATATTGGTAAATGAATTTATTTATTTAAAAATAATAATAAAAAAAAAAAGGTTGTTTGATGGATGGAGTAGTATATTGATGAATTTGGGTACCTAACATGACAAATGGGCAATTGAAATGGAAACACCTAACCATCAATAATGGAGGCTAACAGTGGAGCTGCTGCCCTTGTGGCCGGCTGTGGTGCCCATTATTTTACTCTATCCTCTCTACAACTTAGAGTACTACACTACATACTACTCCTGGATAGCTTATCAAACTCAATACCGGAGTAGTATTCTACTGTGTAATATTCAATCAATCTCTTCTAGAACACTCCTTTTTAATCAACCATTTTCCTATTCATAGAAAATAATCTTATTGTTTCTTTGTCACTATTAACTTTGAGCCATGGAATCTGCTGACAAGTAGGGCAGACTTTGGTACCCCAGTGTTTGTTCTTATATCCAATTTTCAACTGTCAACCCAATGTTCATTGCCCCCGGTTTGAGGGGAATTGCATATGCAACACAAACATGCAATCAACTACAGTATTTTTTTGATAAACAGAAAATTGAGCATAATGGGATCTAGTGTAATGTGGAGATGCCATTGTGAGTCTGATAAGTAGTTCCTCTTTCAGATTATATCAGTCATGGCTGCTTGTTGTGGATTGCTCTTTTGAAAGGCTGAAAGGGCGATTAGCATTTCATTTTCACCAACACCCAAAAAACAGAATTGTTATGATCATGGATCCCCACCATCACATGTCTCCTATACAGTACAGGCTGCCTGCCCATAATAAGTTGATTGAGATCCACAACTGCCCTCTTCAACTCCCATTAACATGAACAAAAGCATCTACTATTAACAACATCAGCATTCATCAAAGGCCAGGAGGAAATAATGGAAATGAAAACTTTGGAGATAACTTGGATACTAGTGCATTGCAAGTCAAGTCTTATTACATAGTAGTAGAAAGGCTTACAGAGGAGAAAGAGCTACTAAAACCAAAACTCACAGCATTCTTTCCAACTTGCTTTCATCTCTTGTTTTTTGTTACTAATTTTCCTGGGTTTTTTCTCTCTACAAAAACCAAAGCAACCCATAAACAAAACAACAAAGGGCGGGGGGGGGATCGATGCCAACACAGCAAAACTTACATCCAGATCCTCTCTCTCTCTCAGAGATAACCAAAACACCAAAATTTACCACAACTGTCCTCTCACATCAGATTCATCTGCCAAAATGCACACATGCTTGACATCTTTCTGGATCTGGACTCTGGTAGCATCCATCTCTTCTTCTTCCTCTTCTTGATTACTACTAGTAGTAGTAAGTGCTAATCTGAAGCTGCGAGCAGAGCACAGAGCCCTCTCTCTTCCTCGATCTCTTATTGTACTTGGGGGTATATACACATACACGAACTCGCTCCCACATTCAAGCCAAAGCTATAAAACTTAACTTCAGGGGACTGATGGATTCAGTTGTCTGCCATAGAACCAGTGTTTCCTCCGCTCAGAACCCACGGGTGTCCTATAATCAAGAAACGGACAGAGTTAGAGACAGTCCCCCACAAACTGAAGTCATTCATAGAGAGGACAAGGGGGCAGAGGAACTCACGGAGGGCCTGATCGGCGGAGAGACGCCTGTTGACGTCCTTGCAGAGCATCTTGCGGATGAGATCCTTGGCCTCAGGGGAAACAGACCTGAAGAGCCGAGTGGGAAACCTAAGGTTCCCCCTGAGGACGGCGTGGAAGGTCTCCTCCACGGACTCCCCGTAGAACGGTGGCACACCCGCCAGCATAATGTAGAGAATAACCCCGGCGCTCCAGACATCAGCCTTCTCGCTATAGTCCCTCCCGCTGAGCACCTCAGGGGCGACATAGTAAGGAGTCCCGACGACGCCTCGCATGGGGGAGCGGTCTCCGTCGGGGCCGAGGAACCAGTCCGCGGAGCCGAAGTCGCAGAGCTTGAGGCGGCCGTAGGAGTCGAAGAGGAGGTTGTCGGGCTTGAGGTCGCGGTGGGCGACGCCGTGGCGGTGGCAGTGGGCGAGGGCGGACAGGAGCTGGGAGAAGACGGAGCAGGCGTCGGGCTCGGAGGAGTACGAGGAGAGGCGGTCGAAGAGGGTGGAGGGCTCGCAGAGGTCGGTGACGAGCAGGAGGCGGGACTCGGAGTCGTAGAGGTTGTGGATCTGGAGGATGTTTGGGTGGCCCGAGAGGAGGAGCAGGATCTTGGGCTCCACGTCCAGGCAGCGGGAGTCGATGGGGTCCGAGAGGAGGGCCCGTTTCTCGAGGATCTTGACGGCGAAGGACTCGCCTGATGAGGCCGAGAAGCAGCGGTAGACGACGCCGAAGCGGCCGCGCCCGATCTCCTCGCAGAGCTGGTACTCGGTCTTGAAGGCTTCACACATTTGGGTTGGGGGGTTTTGTTTGCGTTTGGTTTAGGGGAGGCGAGTCAGGGGGGGAGGCGGCTTTTATAGAGAAGGAAGGAGGTTATGTGATGGAATATTCGGATCCTGGACCCGGCCGCACTGGATTGACCCACGTCGCCGTTTTGAATTTGAATCCACGGCTGCGATTTGTTTTACTTTTTATTTAGAGGGGAAGAAAAAGGAAAAAAGTAGGGAGAAAGTTGCGGAGTGCGGGTGGGGTGTAGGGTAAGGTTTCGTATTTACGTTGGTACGGTTTATGCCAATGGCTCTTCCTTTCTTTCTTGTGGACACCGATTTTTTTCCGTTAGCCGTTTTTATCGAAAATTGGTTTATTTGCTTTTTACTGTACACTGTATCCGGACAAATAGCATATTCAATATAGTAATGTATTCGGACTGCCCACAACACAAATGCACCATTTAGAGAATAAATTAATAATGAAAATGGTGTTAACAATTTGCAAGTTTTTTTTTTCAAAAGGCGTTAATAAAATTTATCAATATTTTAATCTTTTTATAAAATGAAAATTGATAACAATTTTTTTTCATTAAAGTGTTTTTGAATAGAAGTATTTACCTTAAATAGGGTAGACAAAGCATGTGAGTGTGTGATAACGTAACTCCACCACGTCACTACACCATTTTAGATACGTGTTTGGAAATTATACTATTATGTAACATTGATGTATGTATTGACAATGATCAAGTGCCTAATATGAATCAAGGTTTGAGTCATTCTTTCTTTAATTACTTTACGGAAGCCGATACAAAAGCGACAGAGTCTGAAAGATAGGATTATTGCTGAAGTCGACGCAAAAGGGGCTTAGCAGGAAAAGAGGGATGCAGATGAGAAAATGGATAAGATGCCAGAGTTTATTCGCAAAGCAACGTATGGTGTGTTGGGCATGTCGAGGGGCAGTTCGGGACACATGAAGTTAGTCGCTTGGTGGAATGAAGAGGTGCAAGAGAAAGTAAGAGACAATCAGTTAGCTTTCAGAGCTTGGATTAGAAGTAGCGACCCGGATAGGAATTTAAGGGCGGAAGAGTACGTATTAGATAAAAAAGAAGCAAAGAAAGCAGTGACAATAGCTAATTAAGAAGAAATCTTACGAGACCTCTACAAAGCACTCGACAAAAAAGGTGGTGAACGAGTTTTGTTTTGGCTTGCGAGAGCAAGAGATATGATGAACTCAAATTTTGACAGAGTACATTGCACCAAAAATAAAAATGAAAACGTACGAGTGGAAGATCTAGAGATCAAACAATAATGGGAGAGGTATTTCTTAACCTCTTTAACGAGGGGTGCGAGTCAATGGAGAGGCAACTAGTTGCAGGGAACCAAGGTAATCCGATCCCCCTTAAGTCATGTGATTCTTTAGGGCAGAAGTAAGTGAGTTGATCCGTAGAGTCGGCAGTAAAAGGGCAGTGAGTTCGGATGAGATTCTCGTTGAAGTTTAGAAGTGCTTGGGCGTGAGAAGTTTAGAGTGGCTAGTGACTTTATTCAACGTCATTTTCAAGACGGCTAAGAGGCTTGAGGAATGGAGACTTGGTAAGTTAATCCCAGTTTACAAGAACAACAGGGATATACAACAATGTAACAACTATAGGGGTATAAAACTCCTTAGTCATATAATGAAGGTGTAGGAGAAGGCAATCGAGTTGAGCCTAAGGGGCCTAGTTCATGTGTCAGAAAACCAGTTCCGATTTATGCTAGAGAGTTCATCGATTGAGGTTATCCATCTGTTGAGAAGGTTGACAGAAGCGTACAAGGAGAGAAAGATAAATTTAAATATGGTGTTTGTAGACATAGAGAAGGCTTACGATAAGGTTCCTAGAAAGTTGATTTGGGATTGCTTAGAAGCCAAAGGGGGTGTCAGATTCTTTTATCATAATCATTCGAGATATGTATGAGGGATCAAGGACGAGTGTCCGTTCTCTAGGTGAGTAGACAGAGTATTTTAAGGTGAGGAGACAGAGTATTTTGAGGTGAGTATGGGTCTTCGTCAAAGTCCAGCCTTGAGTCTCTTTCTATTCACGCTAGTGTTGGACGTTCTAACTAAGGATATTCAGGGAGAGGTTCTGAAGTGTATGTTATTTGCAGATGATATCGTCTTGATGGACAATTCCATAGCTGAAGTTAATAACAAACTGGAAACGTGGAGGGAGAGGCTAGAATCTAAGGGGTTTAGATTGAGTCGATCCAAGGCAAAATATGTTGAGTTCCTTTCCGGTCAGAAGAATGAACCGAGGAGTGAAGTGCGGCTGGGAAGTGAGGTCATTTCAAAGAGGGAAAATTTTAAATATGTGGGTTAAGTTTTGCAGAACGATGAAAGCATTGACAAGGATGTTAGGTCCCAAATCCAGAGAGGCTGACATAAGTGGAGGGCAGCTTCAGGAGTGTTGTGTGACAAGAAGGTCCCTGCAAAAGCTCAAGGGAAAGTTCAACAAATCGGTGATAAGGTCGGTGATCCTCTATGGAGCAGAATGTTGGCCGACGACGAAGGCTTAGGAACATAAATTGGTAGTTGTATAGATGAGAATGTTTTAATGGATGTGCAACCACACGAGGCTAGATAAGATTAGGATCGGTGGTCAGTAACAAGCTAGGAGTGACATGTTGATGCGTCCTTGCCCCTCGTGGCCGACAAGAACACGAATGTCCCGATCGAGATCGTAGGTGTAAGTGCGTTTCCCTTGATTGAATGATGGTTGATGAAGTATTAACGATGCGGAAGCGATTGATGAAGTAGAACAAACGAGTGATGCAACGGTATCCCGAGAGAAGGAGAAACTCGACTTTACTTTTCAGGAATTCAATATTGCATAAATTATAATGAAGCAAATACAGGAGTTTTATATGGGAATTTCGACCCCTAGGGTTTGTAACTAGATAAGAATAAACTAGCAAATCATATCTTTATCTATGGAAAGATATAGATAGAATTTGTTACAAAAGTTCCTAAAAATAAAAAGATGGAATTAAAAGAACAAGCTATCTATTATTAAGTCAAATAATTATCCTAAATTAATAACAATGGATCTGGCGTAGTGCATGAAGAGTTGTAGGGAAAAGATCAGGGTAGTAGATCGGTAACTAATTTGTGGTAAGTCTTTTTTGGCTAGTTTTTCTTTTGTTGCGGTTTTTTTAGACCTTGTTAGTTTTGTTTTGTTGGTTGGTTCCCATGGTGATGCGTCCTTGTCACTCGTGGTCGACAATTCACGAATGTCCCGTTGAGATCATAAGCGTAAGTGCGTTTCTCTTGCTTGAATGATGGAAGATGAAGTAGTCATTGATGCAGAAGAGATTGATGATGTTCGCACTTAGAACGAACGAAGTTTTGATGCAACGGTATCCCGGAAAGAAGGAGCAACTCAACTTTAGTTTAGGGAAATTCAATAATGCATAAACTAAATGAAAGTGATTACAAGAGTATTTATAGAGAGATTATCGTGCCCCCTAAGTCTCCTAACTAGGAAAGATATAAATCTAGCAAATCATATCTTATCTTTGGAAAGATGTGGAATCTAATTAAGAGACAAACTATCTAGCAAATCATATCTTAACTAGGAAAGACATTGTTTGTTACAAAATCCTAAAAATAAAAGATGTCGAATAAAAACGAAACAAACTATCTATCTTTAAGTCAAGTAACTATCCTAAAATAATACGGAGTAACTTGACTTAAAATAAAATGAATCTAATTAAGGATAGGTGGTATGAAAGAAATCGCAACCGAAAGTCGGATCTCATCCAAGGGTGGTCAATGTCGACCAAGGGAAGGTCGTGGGCGACCAGGCGAGGTCGAGGACGACCTAGGCTAGGTTGGGGCCGACCCTACTGGAGGCGTGGCCGAGCTGGCTGAGGTCTAGTCCGAGCTCAGCTAGGTAGAAATGCTAACCCATCTCGTGACATCCAAAGAACCATGCGATTGGGAGACTCGGGCCACTGAGGATTGGGTGGCTTGGGCAATACGCTTGGCTCGACTTCTTGTGATAGGACCCTTGGATTTGAGTTTGAGAACGTCTTCTTCTTCTATGGCAGACATGGTGGGCAAGGGCGCATCACTTGGGTTTTATCGGGCACATTTTATCTAGGTTTGGAATGCTCCCATCCTAACCCCCCAGATTTTGCGTTTGCGGGATATGCTGGGTAAATGTTGTTTGTTGTTTCTTTGATTACTTTGTTACCTCTTTTTTGGTACTATTAAGCATCAATTGTAGGTTTAGTGTACGGTCCAATTAATGGGTATATGATATCGCTCTATTTGTATGTAATTTCGATCGTGCTGTAATCAAGAGATTTTAAACTTGGATCTCATTAGTTGGCCATGAAGTTGAATAACACAACTATGGTTGAGCTACGGGGAATCGTCGACGGCTTCCGCCTGGCTTGGGAGAAGGGATTCTTCAGGAATATCGCTTGTTGGAATTGAGGTCATTGCTTGCTATCAAACTGGCAAGAAGATTTAGACCCACCACCCGTTGTTCTTTCTTGTTGATCAAAGTCGAGAGCTCATTAGTCGAGATTGGAATATTCAACTTACCTATCTCCTTAGGGAATTGAACATGATCGCTGACTCTTTCACAAAACTAATGTTTTCTTTTCCTATTGGTTGCCATGTTGTAACAGATCCGTCTTTCGAATGTGGGTCAAATTTTGTTAAGACGACATCAAGGTTAGGGTTGTCCCCTACATTGTATTTTTTTAGCCCGTTTTTTCTTCCTTTTCCCAGGAGGGCATTTTCCACTTCTCTTATAAAAAAAAAATAGCATGACAACTATCAATTAAATCAACACATTATTGTTATTACTTGATTGATTTTAAAACATCGTTTTCTTTTATTTGTCGGAATTATTTAGCATTTAGGAATCTTAAACCTATGGGAAGTTGTTATCACTTTTTTTTTGATCAAAGAAACCCTTCTCATTCACCAAAAATATCATTCAGTACAACAGAAAGTAAGTTTGAGGGAATAACAAAAACATCAGAATGAAGAAAAACGCCAGCAACAGAGGCACCAGCCATCCAGTGGGCAGCCTTATTCCCATCCCTGCGTACAAAGGACCAACCACACTCCTCAAAAGTGCTACTCAGCTCCAAGATTTTTGCAACAAGGGAGCCAACAACATTCAAAGGCTGCACCCGCCTCTTCAGCTTCGAGATTAGAGACAAGCAATCCGACTCAAGTACAACCCTAGAGAGATTTTGCTGTCGTGCAAGCACAACGCCCCACAGCACTGCCTCCGCTTCGGCAACCTCCGGCTCAGTGTCCTCTTGAATTGACTTTGAAGCAAAGAACAAGATCGTACCCGCAGCGTCCCTTCCCACCACTCCAATAGAGCAAGCGTTACCCGACACAGCCGCGTCACAGTTAATCTTCACCACACCATTCGGCGGACATGCCCAGCGAGAAGCCAGAACAGATAAGTGCATGATATTGGGACTGGAATTCGCTTCAGAGAAACCTTGGAGAGCACAAAGAGATCGTTCCAGGACTTCACCAGCACTACACCTCACACCGTCAAAAAATTGAGAATTTCTCTGCTTCCAAACTTCTGAACAAAGCATTGCCCACAGCTGCACCTCTTGATCAGAGAGAGAAATAAAGATCTTATCAGCCCAAGAGCACACATCCAAAACACCATATCCAGTCGCCTTAATATCGGGAACCAAACTCCACACCTCCTTTGCCCTGCTACACGCAAAGAGAGCATGAAAATTGGTTTCAACAGCACCACAATAACACAACCCATCAGCAGAAATATTCCTCCGTAACAAATTGGCCTTGCTAGGGAAGATATTCCGAGCTGCACGCCACAAAAAATTCCGCACCCGAGGAGGGATCGAAATCTTCCACAGCTTCCGCCAAAACGCTCGCCTCTTACTCCCATCCGATGTGTCTCCCTGATTGTTATGCTCCTCTGACGAGGAAACCAGCAAGTGATAAGCCGACCGAACAGAGAACAGCCCGTCCTTTGAGAAATGCCAAACCAACTGATCAGAAACGGCAGCATCCACCAAGTGAATCTTCTGAACCTGCTCAACGTCCAGAGGATGTAACAGCCGCCGAACCTCATCAACTCTCCAAGCCGAACACGACCAATCTATAAGATCCAGGACCTTACAATTTCTTGACTGGTCCGCGCTCGAATTCAGAACCTTAAACGAATGAGCACGTGGGAGCCACTTGTCTTCGAAGACTCTAACACTAGCGCCATTCCCGATCTGCCACCGAACCCCTTTGTCCAACACTTCCCTAGCCTCAAGAATGCTGCGCCATGAATAGCTCGGATTGAAACCCAGCTTAGCCTCAAAAAAAGAACACTTCGAATAGTACCTTGCCTTGAAAAGCTTGGCTGCCAGCGATTCTGGATTTTGGACAAGTCTCCACCCCTGTTTTGCAAGAATAGCGCGGTTAAATAGATGGAGATCCCGCAAACCCAGTCCACCTCGATCTTTTGCAACACACAGTCTCTTCCAGTTCATCCAGTGAGTCCTCTTCTTATCACCATTCGAACCCCACAGAAAATCACTCATCAATTGTTCAATTTTCCTGCAAGTCTCAACTGGCAATAGGAAACAGGACATGGCATACGTCGGAATGGCCTGAATAACCGACTTCAGGAGAACCTCCTTCCCAGCTCGAGAAAGAGAATTTTCCTTCCATCCCTTCAATTTCTTTCTCACCCGTTCAATGCAATACTGGAAGATTTCCGACTTGGACCTTCCGACCACCGTTGGAAGGCCCAAATAGCGAGCATGCTTCTCAACCTCACGAACCTTTAGAATGCTCAGAATATCTCATCTCCGATCCTCAGCCACATTCCTACTAAAAGACACCTCAGACTTCGCAAGATTGACCTGTTGTCCTGACTCTGCTCCATAAACCTGGAGGATTTTCACTATTTCTTGGGCCTGTTGACAGGTAGCTCTTGCGAAAAGAATACTATCATCTGCAAAAAATAAGTGAGAAACCGAGGGAGCCGAGCGAGCAATTCTGATTCCATGGAGTCGGCCCGCAGCTTCACTGTCCCTAATCAATCCAGCCAAATCTTCAGCACACAGTAAGAACAAGTAAGGTGATAAAGGATCACCCTGCCTGATCCCGCGCTTCGGATAAAAAACACTAGACGGTGATCCATCCATCAAAACGGAAAAGGAGACTGATCGAACACATCTCATAATGAGGTCCACCCACTGTGCAGCAAAGCCTAACTGTCTCATACACTTCTCCAAAAAATTCCATTCCACACGATCGTACGCCTTTGCCATATCGAGCTTCAACGCTACAAAACCCATCCTCCCAGTGCGCTTCTTCTTCATGTAGTGGAAAATCTCAAAGGCCGCCAAGACATTATCTGTAATCAACCTTTCAGGGACAAAAGCACTCTGGGCACAAGACACAATCTTATGAAGCAAAACCTTCAATCTGTTAGCCAGAGATTTTGAGATAATCTTATAAAGGACATTACACAAACTAATAGGTCGAAGGTCTTGCATACGAGAAGGATCATTTACTTTTGGGATGAGGGAAATAAAAGTATGGTTCAAGTTATCAGGGAAAGGGGCACCATGAAGAATGTTAAGACAAAAATCAATGACATCATGTCCAACAATACTCCAATGGTGCTGGAAAAACAAAGCAGACATGCCATCAGGACCAGGGGATTTAGTAGGGTGCATAGAGAAAAGGGCATCACGTACCTCCTCTCCCGTAAAAGGCCGAAGCAGCTCGAGATTGTCGTCGTCCGTTACGAGAGGCGAGATTCCTTGAGGAGCCGTGTTAGATAGTGCGTTAAGATTGGATTTAAACAACTCATTGAAATATCCCAACGCCACTTTAGTCTTCCCCTCTCTACTCCTCCACACCATACCGTCTGAGTCCACCAACCTCCTCACCTTGTTTCTCCTTTTCCTTCCATTCGCCTTTAGGTGAAAATAGGAAGAATTCCTGTCTCCCCACTTAAACTCATTGGCCTTTGCCCGCTAGAACCAAAGCATCTCTTCTTTCTCCATCAAATCAGCCTCCTCCCTTTCCAACGCCTTCCTTCTTCTCACCATCGCCCCCGTTGCCCCATTCTTGTTCAAGTCTCGGAGCTGTCTTCGGACCCTCTCTAACCGAGTGATAATATTGCCAAATTCCTTTCTATTCCAGTCTTGCAATTCCTCTGCACATCGACCTAACTTCCCCATCACACCATTCTCAACCGACCCACTGCCATCCCTCCAAGCATTATGCACTACATGCTTACACCCGTCCTTATACGTCCACATGGCCTCAAACCGAAAAGGTTTAGGGCCACGAGCCTCCACACCCACAACCTCCTCTTGCTGAAAGAGATCCACCACAATTGGCACATGGTCCGAACCTTGGCGATCGAGGTGCCTTACACGACCCCCCGGAAAAATCCCCAACCAGCTCAGATTAGCAAACCCCATATCCAACCGTTCAGCTATGAAATCCTCCTCCTCACGACCGTTATCCCATGTATGTCTAGCCCCCGAAAAAATCATATCATGTAAGCCACACTTTTCCAGAGAGCTTCTAAACAAAATCATCTCATTCACATCCGGACTATTACCACCCACTTTATCATCCGCACACAAGACTTGATTGAAATCCCCAACGCACAGCCAACCATCGTGCTCATCTTCACCAAGTCGCTCCAACAACGACCAAGAATGGCATTTTTCTTCCTTCTTTGGCCATCCATAAAAACCAGTAAACCGCCAACTCCCACCACCTTCAGAGCATTGAACATCCGCATCGATGTGATGAGCCGTATAAGATTGAATGGCCACATCCATACCTTCATCCCAAAGCAAGCATAACCCCCCCGATCTCCCAACACAATCAACCGAAAAACAGCCCACCATACCACACTTATCCCGAATGACCTCCATTTTCTTCTTATCACATTTGGTCTCCATTAAGAAAACCATTTTTGGGGCCTCTCTCCTCACTAGGCTAGTGAGTCTCCCAACTGCTCGGGCCTTCCCCAATCCCCGACAGTTGTAGCTTAAGATACTCATTGGTCCCGGCAAGAGGGATTAGTCCCTCCCGCCGATAAAACATTAATTGCAGCTCTCTTTCGGTTTTCGTCAACTTCCATCATAACCACATCACTCTCCTCCCGATTCCTCTTACCCCCAGTTGCATTTACTCCCTTTTTTCCAGCTAAAGTTCGAGCCCTATTCTTCCACTTCTTTTTTCCCCCTTCACCCCCACCTTTGACTTTCTCAGTGCTTGCATGGCCATGCAAACTTCCATACGACAAACTACCTTTACTGCAAGTGGACTCTCCAATCACATGCACATTATCAACATCCTTATCATGCTCCCGCGTAGGCCCCACTCCTTCCTCTATTTCTTCCCGCCTACTCCCTCCTGCTATTTGCTTCCCTTTCTCCTCCTTCATGTCAGTAACTGCTTTGACTGCCCCCATCGCATTCTCACCACTAGTCTCCTCTAAGTCCACTCTCTTCAACTTCTCCTGTAGCTGGCTCGTCACCTCCTCAAGGCCAGCCACACCTCCTATTGCACTCTCTTCCTTCGATCCACTTAACGAGTCCTCTTTTTCCAGATTATCAAGGAGTTCTAACAGTGACTTCCTGCCTCTATTCTTATCTCCTGAGCTGCTCTTCTTCTCACCCTCCAACCTTCTCACTCCCCTAACAATTCTCTTCTCCGCCTCCTTCTCCCAGTCCGGTCGTCCGCGTAGCCTTTTCAATGGCGACGCTCTAAGCCAATCCCCATATTCTTGCTGATCATCCACCCTCTCCTCCTCACAATCCATTTTTGTATGCCCAAGAACCCCACACGAGTAACAAAAATTAGGCAGTCTTTCATACTTCACTTCGACCCACATTCTTTTGCCTTGGACATTCATGACTAGTCCTCTTCTCAACGGCTTCAGCACATTCACCAACACCCTTACTCTGATGAATCTAGCACAGAGAATAAAATCTTCCTCATCAATCTCCTGCACTCCACCAAAAGCCCTTCCAATCGCCTCCGCCGTCTCCATATTCATCACATCAATCGGAAGGTCATAAACCCTAATCCAGAACGGAACCGTGTCGACGACAATCTTCGATGGCTGTTCCGATCCTGGTTCCTTTAACGCGAGAAGGGCCTTATCAAACGCCCAAGGTCCCCCTCTAAGAACCGAGTCCTTATCAGCCTTGTTTGCGAACTTGAATAGAAATAGGTTTGATCTCAACTCTCTAAACACAAACCCATTACGAAGTCGCCAAGCCCCCTTCATAATTGCCTGCAACGCGAAGCTGTTGAACGGTCTTGGTGTAAGCAGCGATCCGACCAGGACCAAATCTTGACTCGCTTCCTCCGCATTTGATCGCCCTTTTACTGCCCTAACTTCCAAAACCTCCTCCTCAGTTAACCGCAGATCCCTTCGTCGACCCCTATCCTCCATTCCAACGAGCCTTCAAACCAATCTCAACGCACTAGCAAACACGGTGAAACCCGCACGGTACCGGCGAGAAAACCCCGGCTCCCACAGCCTTAACCGGAGAGAAAGATAGCGTTCGGAGATAGGGAAACCCAGTCGCCAGGAAAACGCTCTCTGTACATAGAATGTCTTGGAAGTTGTTATCACTTAATTAGCAACAACTTGCTATTATTTATTTATTTAGTACTATGTTAGCTTTACCTCAAAATTTGTTTTTCCATTCTCTTCTTCTTTAGGGATAATAAAATTGAGCTAATATCGAATTGTTTTTTAGGTACCGTTGCTTGGTTGGTTGTAAGAACGATCCAATAAACAATGATGATGGCCAGCGCTGATCAGCAGGCTAGATTGTTGCTTAAATCAAGCATTGTTTTATGTATGTAGGCAATTAATTATGATTCGTTTGCTTGATTTCTAGAGGTGGGTCTACCAACTAATTAAAGTATCCATGATGAATCCGAATTATTATTCTTTTTAAATTACTACTACGTATTAATTAGCACTAATATCTTTCACTCCATGATTAATTGCAGGCGTGCACCACCTTTACCCTTTGAAAGAAGTGGGGAGGCAAAATTTGTTCGAAGAGAGGTGTGATTTAAGAACGGATATATCTAGTACAAATCAATCTAGCTAAACCTATAATCGGTATATATAAAATAGATCGAATATACTCCGTATTACGTTACTCCGTAGGTAGGTTTTGTATACTCCGAGAATCAATGTAGGACGGTATCTATACAACCTATAGTATAAAGCGGAGACAATGTCTTCACACAAATTTGCGCCATATGTCATTTCTATAATAAAATAATCAGTCGGGCCGTCCTTTATACAAATTAGGTAGTTAGAATCTCATATAATCTTATCCCCTAAAAATAGCTTAAAATTTACCAAAAATTATGAATTATCCTGAAAATTATGAATTATCACTTACCAAGAATTAGTTATGATCTTTTGATAAATATTACTCCGTATTATTTAATAAAACGTGATATTTATCGTAAAGTAATTTTGAACAAATCCAAATTATTTGTATATGATCCTATAATTTTAACGTGATCATTGATATTACATATCTATATTAAATTGGATTTATAATCACATTACCCGTACATGGTACGGGGGTTAAACTAGTTATTTGTTAACAATCCCAATTCTTTCTTTTAAAAGAAGTCCAATTCACACTAAAAAACAAGAAAACTATTAAAAATTATCAGTTCCCGATCTCGAATATACTCCGTATTACGTTAAACACGAAAACTATTAAAAGAAGTCCAATTTCGCACCATCTTTTTCTTTTTCTTTTTCTCCGGCCCCAAAGTCGCCCTTGTCATAAGACGACTATGTATATATTCTCGTTCATCTAACCTTCATTGGGGGAGGCAACCTCTCTCCCTCCGCTAATGTAACGTCTAGTATACTTGTTAAACATCCACTTCATTCTTTTCTAACCCTCAAACTTTATCTAATCTAATCAAAAATCAGTCAAAAAGCTTATCCATGATGTTAGTTCAATCTATTCGTGATTTGAGTTATAATTGATGGAGCTATCTAACTATTACTTGCACGTACGTACGTACTCTATCTCTCATCTTGTTAACTTTTACTGTAATACGGAAGTTCTTTCCCCTTAAATAATGAGAATTAGATCTAATATATAAGTGATATATTTCTCATTTACATTAACATGTACATTGTAGTACGTACATAGTCAGGCGAATGATCACTGTTACATTTACGTACAAAATTTTAATTACCTGGTTAGGCAAGTTTGATTGTTATTATTTTTGATAAGGAAATTTTTTTGCTAAGAAAAACAACTAGGGTTAATTACCATAAATACTACTTGAGCTGGGTTCAAAAAAAAAAGGTATTACATCAGCAAGAGATGAAACCAGTTTTTAAAAAAATAGGGCAAACTGTCGTCCTAAAGTTTCGAACCCAAAACCTTATGATACACAAGTGAACTGATTCACCGAGCCCGGATTATTATTTTTTGGCATGCGATCGAGTTAAATTATGCAGCTATAGTGATGATTTTTTGTTTTCTCTCGATCGAAATGATGATAGTGGAATGTACATGTTGGACTTTCAACGTGCATGACTTATGCAACCTCCTATTAATTGCCTAAGCATGCATGTTTGAATTCATACTTTTGCACATGTTTAAGTGCAGGTCAGAGTTCAACTAATAGAAGCATTTTATTTTATTTTATTTTTCCTTGATTATTTAATAGTATACGGTAGAAGTGAAGAAACAGCACGTATTCGTATAGAATTTTTGATGGGTCATAGTCATAAGTCATGACTCAAACCTTGACTAGAAAAACAGAAGGCAAGAAACGTAGCCGTAGTTACCATATAGTTTGCGTCATATGTCATAACTTGATATGTTAATGTCATTCCTTACGTAACCTTCCCAACTTTCACATCATCGAGTTGAAAAATAAGGGCACTCTTAATTTGCAAGTGAATGTTTCTTTTGATTCTAATGGATTAAATTGTATTCCCCATTTTAAAATTAATTAGTCGGATATGTTGTTTTTCTTATTGAGGCATACTCTTTATAAAAGATGACTTGGTAATCTCTATATATTATATTTTGAGATTTAACCGTTTGATAAGATATCCGGAGCGAGTAAGATATGTTACTTAAAACACCTAAATATATCTTGAACCATCTGGATTAGAATTTGTCATAACAATTCTTTATCTTAAGGGGTTTAGTTTACCACTCTATGTGTAAGTGACCATTCGACGGACAGAGCACAACTGAAAGTACGTACCCAAGAGGTGATAAGGGTGGGGGTGGCCAGGCAATACTCGCTTAAGCCATCTTATTTTTTAGAGTTGTTGAAGATAGATTATAATAAGAGTTAGGGTGTCATGTAGTGAACAGACTGGAGCGACTAGAGCATGCTTGAGATATCAGGGTGTTGCGTATTAATATTTTTTTTTGGTCAAGGAAAAGTTTAGGATGAGAGCATAATGCCCCAGTTCAAGAACAGGGAAGACCCAGGATCTCAGAGAGCTTTTACAATGAAGGAGATTTACATATGTCTCATTTCAAGAAGACTAGAGGGGTCAAACCTTCAACCTGTCAGACCGATACCATGTTATTTTCTACTAGACCAACCCCTTGAGGTTAAATGGGGACAACACGGGGTAAATAGTAAGTGCAAGTAAGTTGCTAAAGAAATTAAATGGGGACAAACGTGGTTAATCCAATGAAAGTTGAGTATTATATTATGTTTATAAAAAGGTTAGCATTATATTGGCCAATAATCAAAAGTTGGTAGTGATTTGGATGATTTTTCCATAGAGAAATATAACTGAAAACATAACATTTGATTTGGGTAGAGATATCCCCAGATTTTAGAATAGGAACTCGTCCGCCTCCGAATAGACGGGTATTCCATCAACGTACAACACGTTTAAGAATATTTGTGATGCTCAACGTACGTGTATGCATTTGATTACACGTAGCACAAGTTCAACCTCCTTCTTCATTGATTGATTGCTTTTTATGAAAATAACCAACATATATATATAGAGAGAGTTTGGTTCAGGTAAGAATAACCCTTATAATGTAAAATGAGAAACAATCTCTACCGTTAGATCCTTCGGATCTGACAGTAGAGATTAAAGGAGGATATAAGGAAAACGGAAAAAACGGTGACAAACTTGTAAATAAATTGATTTTCACCAAAAAGGTTCATTGTACTCCACTTATAGGTTCATTGTGTTCCACTTGTAGGTTCATTGTTTTTAAGTTCATGAAGTTTAATTATTTGGTTCATTGAATTCGACGTAATGGTTCATGAATTTGAATCACTCGGTTCATATATGAAATGCGTAAATTGTGTAAAATAAAAGAATTAGGTTCATTGTGTTCCACTTGTAGGTTCATGTCGTGTAAATATACAGTTCATTTAATGTTAAAGTGCATAGAAGATAACCGAATCCTCAAACACACATAACAAAACATTGTTTGAAGTTTATATTCAACCGTACAAGTAGTAATGAAATAAGAACAATCTTGTGATAAGTGAAGAATGTAGGCATCGTTATCGTGCTCATCATCATCCAATGGGGCTCCACCAATGGTACTAGTTTTATTATGAAAATCCTACAACTAAACTCCGTCAATACTAGCATCACCATTTGAATGAGACATATTAGAATGACCAGAGCTTGATGAGCAATTAACAAAAAAATGTTAAGCTATGTGTAAAGTGACTTGAAACACATAATGAGTACTACAAATGTGCAAATACAATTTTTCTTTTGTCTCACAAAGAATGTCATTATGGTTCATAAATTTTTAAGGAAAGGTTCATTAAAACCATGAAACGGTTCATGTAAATTAAGACACATGTGCTGAGGCATTTTGTCGAACACATGGTGGGCAACCAGACAAGCATACACTTTCAACCTCTCTATTTAATTTTTCGGTTCATGAGTCTTAGACAAGCATCGTTATCGTGCTCATCATCATCCAATGGGGCTTCACCAATGCAGTTCATGTCATTTGTATTGACATAAGACATAAATGACTCAATAGAACACAAATATAAAACCTATGGAAAATCAACTTGTCCCGTCAGTTTACTGATTTGAATACAAGGTAGTTGCAATAAAACATTTAAGCGAACACAAAGTATGCCATCCTCAAAGAGAACCGATTAGTTGATCCTGGTTCACAAAGAGTATCGGTATGGTTCATAAACTCTCAAGTAAAGGTTCATTGAAATCCATTGAACGGTTCATGTAAATTTAAGCACGTTGGTTGAGGCATTTTGTCGAACACATGGTAGGCAATCGGGCAAACGTACATAATCAGCTTCTATGGTCAATCGAAAACTTCAAAATCACTTTCTAATGCAATCAAATCATGTAAACACCAATCATACACCCAAATCTTATGTCAAATTCACAATTTCTCAGTTATTTTTCTCAAGGAAACCCTAAAACTAGCAAAGCATAAATTCTCACTTTCAAAAATCCCAAATTGTTACCTATATCCATAGAAACAATTGAACAAGAGTCAAAGGACGAAAATACAGTTGAAAAACAATCCAATTGTGTTGGAGAAGTGAGTCGAAGAGATCAATGAACAATTCACCAAAACAAACGCTTTGTGTGAGCGTAGAGAAGAATGAAGATAGATGAACAGTATAACAGCGCAAAAAGACAAAAATGCCCTTCCCAGTTAGAAGCAGGGAGAGCTGCGTGTTAAAATCAGTCCGTTGATTTACACAGATTCAACGGCCATAAAGTGTTCTCATTTTACACCGTATGGGCCGTTCTCACTTGATCGCGAATCATTAATACACATATTCTCTTATCGAAGTAATTGGGTAACACGGCAGGACCTTTTAGGGTATTTTTCGATTTCTCCCTTATTTAGACTATTTGCAAAACTAGCATAAATTCTATATATAAATAACCTTTTCTCTCACTTTCTCTCTCCTCAAACTTTCCTCTCTCCTACCGAAGGGATCTGGCGATCATAGATCCGCTAGATCTCGACCAAATTCGAGTACTAGCCTTCCTCAACTCGACGGATCTTCCTCGAATCGGACCTATCGGCGCCTTCTTCTTCTTCTTCCTCCTCGTCGATCATCACCAGATCCCTAGAGTTGTTCGCCTCGTCGTAGTACGGCTTGAAGCTATTCTGTGCGAAGACAGGCCGGGGCGGATTGTCTCCCCGAAGGTTAGAGAACGTCTCGCGAGAGGCTCGGTCCACGTCGAGCTTGCTCCGGTCGGATGTTGAGCGCGTTCGCTAGTTGGCGGGGGATTAGGGCCTAAGAAAGCGGTGTTAAGTCATCGGCGCCTGGGAGTCCGGCCTCCTATTCCAAAACTCGCTCGTCGAAGATTCGCCGGATAGTGATACAGGTAGAGAGAGTTTCACGATCTAATTTCATTGCCAAATTTGTTGTTCTAGTGAATCGAATCTATTTTCCCTATTTCTATTCATCAAAATTTGTTAATTTGAGAAGTTGTTGACGACATCCATTAATCTGTATGTTCTAGTTTAGCATTCATCTTCATCTTCTCGATTTTGCCTAATTTTTAACTCAAAATGCCGAATTGTATGTTCTAGTTTGTGTTTTGCTTAATACTGTTGTTTTTTGGGGTGTGGTGATTCGAATTCTTCCAATTTTTGTCTTGAATTAGCCTGTTTTTTTATTCATTTGGTGTTATGAATTGAGATCTATAACTGCATGGTTTTGGTTGCTTGAATTGGGAGTGCATATGCGTGTTCATACTCTTTGGATGATAATTTGACATAAATTGTCCTATATTATCACTTGTGATGATAATCTGGAGTTGTGCATAAGTCTTGTACATTTGACATATATTGTCACTTGTGATGATAGTTTGGAGTTGTGTGCATAAGTCTTGTTTTAGCTATACTTATTCAGTGTGATCACTATAATCTTCTAGTTAATTGTTGAATGGTGTCACTTGTGATGACAATTAGGTGTCACTTGTGATAATAATTAGGTGTGAATATTGTCACTTGTGACAATTAATGTGAATATTGTTACTTGTAGTGACAATTAGGTGTGATTATTGTCACTTGTGGTGACAATTGAGTGTGAATATCGTCACTTGTGGTGACAATTAGGTGTCACTTGTGGTGACAATTAGGTGTGAATATTGTCACTTGTGTTGACAATTAAGTGTGAATACTGTCACTTGTGTTGACAATTAATATGAATATTGTCACTTGTGTTGACAATTAGGTGTCAATATTGTCACTTGTGTTGACAATTAGGTTTGAATATTGTCACTTGTGTTGACAATTAGGTTTGAATATTGTCACTTTGTGGTGACAATTAGGTGTGAATATTGTCACTTTGTGGTGACAATTAGGTGTGAATATTGTCACTTGTGGTGACAATTAGGTGTGAATATTGTCACTTGTGGTGACAATTAGGTGTGAATATTGTCACTTTTGTGGTGACAATTGATGACAGTCAACACCGGTCAACGCCGGTCAACGGTCGGTCAACACCGGTCAACGGTTGGTCAACGAACGGTCAACACCGGTCAACGACCAGTCAACGGCCGGTCAACTAATGGAGAGATAGGTTATGCTATGTGTGCAAATATACCATATTGTGGTATTTTCTTACTATATGGCATTTTCCAAATGCCATATAGCCAAATCCTTCTCTCTTATCTTATCATATATCAATAATATACAGGCGCTTAGGTGGTGATGTGCCAATAAGTTAAAGTCCTCAATCATCAATCAACGTACATATATATAAGACATAGTATTATATTTATATATATACAGTGGAATCTTAAGTACGTAATAGTAGTAGTAGTATAGTATTATTGGAATCAGACAGGTGGATGATCGAGCCTGTCGAGCTTGGTTTGGACAACATACACAGTCACGACCAAAAGAGGTATATATGAACATCTAAAGTAGAAAACAATAACAACAAATCACATATTTACTCTCGTTCTTATCTCAATCTAAGCAATCCAAAGGCTGGGTAAAGAAGGGTCTTCAAAAGTGAAAATGATAGTATAATATACAGTTATCGTGTTTTTTAGAACGGATGTTTTGAATGATGAGTTTTCTCCCCTTTAACGAAGGTCTCATAAAAAATTAATTGAGATCTATTGGTATTTCATTTCGGAATTTTCTAATATGAAAGTATTGTAATTATTCCTAAATTATTGTCTAATAAGTACACAATAGTAGGTATAAGTTTTACCCGTAAACTAAGATGATAGTTCGTCCTGTTGTATAGCATAGGTGGGACTCAACTTGGACTAGGGATCCGTAACATCCGTTTGACAAAGTCATGAGCGGATAGAGCGTAGTAGACTAGCTAGTAGATGATTCTGGTTCATTCACGCTGTTTACACGCCACATATTCTGCTTAGTTTTAATCCGTAGATTTAAGCATATGGATTATTATTATGATGTTGATTTGGATATTTTGCTGAGTGATTAAGGGCCCGTTTGATACAATGCTAGGAATCGGGCTGGAATGAAGTATCGGGTTGGAATAGGAATGAGTCATGCCCTGCATTTTAGTTGGGTAAGAGTTTATGTGCATTTTGTGGGAATGAGAATGACTCATACCTAACACTATTATCAAACCAAACACAGGTATGAGTTTAGCTCATTTCAGAACCCGATTCCTGATACCTGGGATATAGAAACAAACAGGCTCTAAGGCAAATTTTTTAAATCTAGCTACCACAAAGTACTGGATGATGCAAATGTGCATGCCAGATATTGCAACAATAATGTCACCTCCCTATAAAATGCCATGTGACACAACTGAAGGGTTTTAGATGCGTATATATTTATTTCTCCAAATAAATATATCCTTTTCTTATTGGGCTGACCTTCAGCCCGCTGATCCAGCCCATCAACTCAATGTGTGTGACCTCATAGGACCCAGTTATAATAGCCATGGATTAAACTATTTACTCCATTAATCGTAATTGGTTTCTAGCAAAACATTACGCCTCCTAAAATAACCGGATTGAATCTCTCTATCAACTGTCCTATTCCATGTTCGGTAATTGCAACTTTTATTAAAGGACACAATTCCTTCAATCTCCCACTTGTCCTTGAAAACAAGTGTGCAATTTTAAGATACCTTTGTCTCTTAATGTCTTATTTGATGATATGTTGACATTCATATCTCCCATCAAATATGTTTCTTGAATACCTGAGTTCGAACTATCAAATAACGAATGATTACAATTAATCCATTCGAGCATGGCCATGCATTTTCTAGTTCTAGCTCTTCAAGTGGCCTAGACACCTTTCCTTTTCCATGCATCAATGTATACATGAATAAGGAGGACAATTCCAATCTTGTATGACTATGGCTCCCACTCAACTTTTGGCAATCCCAATAATTGCTTTTATACCCCCCTTTTACGGAGAGCGTTTAACAATATCAAAGACATACCAATCATCAACTAGGAAACATAACATACTCATGTTTAAGAAATCCACCAATCATGGTCAACTTAAAACTCCACAATCCCTTTTGGAGAGTCTTAAGGTTGGTCTGTCCGATATGTATCATCCATACATATCTATGTAATTGACTGGACATCTCTATGTCCCCATAGCACATGAAACCCTGAGCTATCAGTCAATGTACAATATAGTTATAAATGAAATCATCTATGTCCTATTTAATGATTCAAACTATGGACATGCAATAATTCATAACTGTAGTCACTTAATGGGGTTTCATTCACCAAAACACTTAAGGTGAGCCCATTTACGAACTATGAATTATTCGGACATATTATTTATATATTAATCAGTATAATATATAAATAAGAATGAAATATCATATATTATTAGAAAGTCAAACATAACAAGTGTCCAACACTAAGCAGAAATAATGTAATATAAGGCAATCTCACAACCATTCACCAATGTATTTGAGATCCTTAGCCTTAGTGTGACTATCATGCTTAGCCCTAGGCATAGGCTTAGTCAAAGAATCTGCAATATTGTCTTTTGTATGCACCTTACACATCTTGATGTTACCTTCAACAACTATTTGTTGAGTAAGATGATACTTCCTCATAACATGTCTAGATTTGAAACTTGAATTTTGCATACTGAACTTGTCAAGAATCTTATCCATATAAGATCCTGACATAGTACTAGCAATCTCTTAGATCTATCCTTATAGATTTTTATTTCAAGTATGTACTCTGCATCTCCCAAGTCTTTCATTGAGAAACATTTCTTCAGCCATCCCTTAACGGACTCTAGCATCGGAATGTCATTCCCAATAAGCAGTATGTCATCCACATACAAGACTAGGAAAGCCACCTTACTCCCACTAAACTTCTTGTATACACAAGGATCTTCTTCACACCTGATGAAATCAAACTCTTTGATCTTTTCATCAAAACGAAGATTCCAACTCCTAGATGCTTGCTTAAGCCCATAGATGGATCTCTTAAGCTTACATACCTTCCCAGCATGATCTGGATCCTCAAAACCCTCTGGTTGTGTCATATACACATCCTCTTCCAAAATACCATTTAGAAAAGCGGTTTTAACATCCATTTGCCAAATCTCATAATCATATTAGTGGCAATAGCTAGGATTATCCTTATGGATCTAATCATGACAACTGGCGAAAAGTTTCATCATAGTCAATACCATGAATCTGTTTAATACCGTTAGCAACTAATCTTGCTTTGTATACAGATACATTTCCATTTTGTCAATCTTAAGTTTGAAAACCCATTTGCATCCTATGGGTTTTACCCCATCTGGAAAATCTGTCAAGTCCCAGACTTGATTTTCAAACATGGAATCCATTTCAGATTTCATGGCCTCAAGCCATTTCTTGGAGTCTGGACCCGTCGTTGCTTGTTTATAGGTAGCAGGCTCACCATGTTCTAACATTAGAACATCAAGGCTTTCGGTCAAGATGAAATCATCATATCGTCTTGGCTGAAACCTCTGCCTGTTTGATCTACGTAGGAGTTCAACTGGTTCAACAACTGGGATTTCAGCATGTTCCACAACTATTTGTGGATCTGCCTCTTGAGGAATTTGTTCAGGTCCTTGGATAACATCAGATCCTTGGCCTTCAAACAAATCCATCTCATCCTCGACATCAACTATGTCATCCTGTTGTTGTGTTTGTTGCTTTTCATCAAGAACCGGTTCAAGATGAATATTTCTCCCACTTGACTTTTTGGAAATAAACTCTCTTTCCAAAAAGACACTATCCCTTGCAACAAACACCTTTTGTGCAGTGGGATTGTAGAAATAATATCCAAAACTACCTTTAGGATATCCTATAAAATAGCATTTGTCTGATTTAGGTGCAAGCTTATCAGTTTGTAAACGCTTTACATAAGCTTCACATCCCCATATTTTCATAAAAGACAACTTTGGAACTTTTCCAGTCCATATCTCATATGGGGTCTTGTCTACAGTCCTTGACGGAGTCCTGTTTAGTGTAAATACAGCAGTAGTGAGTGCATATCCCCAGAAGGATACCGGAAGGTCAGCAAAACTCATCATAGATCGAACCATGTCCAACAAGGTTCTGTTTCTCCTTTCAGACACACCATTCAATTGTGGTGTCCCTGGAGTAGACAATTGTGTTACAATCCCACAATTTTTCAAATGATGATCAAATTCATGGCTTAAGTATTCACCACCACGATCGGATCGAAGTGCTTTAATCCTTTTGCCAGTTTGAGTCTCTACTTCATTTTGGAATTCCTTGAACTTTTCAAAGGCTTCAGATTTATGTGACATAAGATAGATATACCCATATCTGCTCATGTCATCAGTAAATGTTATGAAATATCTATAGCCACCTCTAGCTTCTGTACTCATAGGCCCGCATACATCAGTATGTATTATGGCCAAAAGTTCATTAGCCCTTTCATTTGTTCCCTTGAAAGGTGACCTCGTCATCTTGCCCATCAAGCATGATTCACATAAATCAATGGATTCACAATCCATATCTTTTAGAATTCCATCTTTATGGAGCTTCTTTATGTGATTCAAGCTAATGTGACCTAAACGACAATGTCATAAATAGGACTTACTCAAACAGTTTGATTTTTGCCTTTTAGTATTAATGTTATACAATTCTGATTTGAGATCCAATATAAATGGTTCATTAACCATTGGAACACAAGCATAGAAGATTCCATTTCATAAAATAGATATACTTCCATTCTTGATATCAAACTCAAATCCTTCAGAATGTAAACTTGAAACTGAAACAAGGTTTTAGTAATAGTAAGAACAAAATAACAATTATTCAGTTCTAAAACTAAACCAGAAGGTAGAGATAGACTAAAATCTCCTACGGTAAACGCAGCAACCCTTGCTCAATTTCCAATGCGTAGGTCTATTTCTCCTTTCTCCAATTGCTTCCTACTTCTTAGTCCATGCACATTCGAATAATGTGAGAACCACATCCGGTATCTAATACCCAAGTAGTAGCATTGGTTATTAAAATTTCAACACTAATACTTGAACTAGAACTCACAGTTCCGTTCTTCTTGTCCTCAAAGTACTTGGGACAATTCCTCTTCCAGTGTCCTTTATCCTTGCAGTAGAAGCAATCATGGTCAGTAGTCACCTTTGACTTTTCACCTTCCTTGGGTTTTGCAACTTGTTTGCCTTTCCCTTGGATATGATTCTTCTGCTGATCTGTCTTTTCCTCAACAGTTGAGGCATCAGTCAGAACAGGAATTGGGGTTGCTGAGACATTCTCACGTCCTTTGGGTTTGAGAACTATTCTCGAATTCTGATCACAATCAGAAAAATTTGCTCCATTGAGCTTGATCTTCTCAACAATTGAGCACGGAGTGAATTTCAAATTATCGCTAAACATGATTTCTACAAAAGGAAATAACAAAACAATATTTCATGTTTGACATGCAAATACTTAATATTAAACACGCTTTAAAATAAGTAAATGCACATTTTATTCAAATAAACAATTTATGTTCCCGGTGAATAAAATGATTCCAAGATCCTATTCCAGACAAGACTCAACGTACTTTTGCACTGCCCTAAATCTTGTGTGTTCAAGGTAAGCAACAATTGCTAATTATAACTCCTTATAATTCTTGGTTAGTGGTCCACATCCAATGTAGGATCCACTTCCATGTCTCAAGATCCAAAACTTTGCCTTTTGGTCTCTTGTTGGGTACAACCATATCAAAGTTTATGAACCCCCGTATAGATCCACCCTCACTAGTTCATTGTTTAAGAAGGACACCCTCGCTTTTGGGAAGCCCATCCAACCAAAACCAATAAACGTCATGGGTTATGATATGGAAAGACATTGCCCCAATATTCTTTTGGGAACTTAATCATGCATTGGTCATTTATTACTAGTGACAAAAACATAATAAATAACTTATGCAAAACTTAAACAATTCATCTCATGAAAATCATATTATGAACCATTCATATGTAAGAATTAAAATCATATTTTAAAACATTCATATATGCAAGAATTAAAATCATATTATAAAACAAGCATATAACTTTTAGACAATCCATCTCATGGAAAATCTAACATGAAAATCTTGATTCAAAAAGAAAATAATATATAACTATTAATCAAAATTAATCATCAATGTGCACTTAATTTGACAAAATTGTATGATCAAGATATAATATCAAATATTTTATCTTATTTTAGTGGGATTTCCTAACTCCTTAGGAAATTATTACATTAGATAATATCACTATATCATCTAATTAAACTGATAAGGTCATATCATAACATATATTTTGAAATCTTAATTTCTTAGATCGGATCATGACCTAGTCAACAGCCAAATTAACACGAGACAAAAGACAAATTACCAATTAATTTATCCAATTGTATACATGATATTTAGAGAATTAGTAGATCACAAAATCAAATTTCATGATCATAAAATATATAATAAAACAACACAATTGTATATATTATATAAGGTGTTCTCGTTAATTCCACATACAAACTCATATCAATTTTACCCAGTACGGTACAAAAACCATGTCACGTGTACAACATATACAAATTATATGTTAACAACGCGTACAAACCACAAATCCAATTGTTTATTGTACCTTTTAATTGAAACTAACTTTCAATTCGGCCATACCCGATCAAGTCACCGAACATAAACAGTACAAATTCAAATTTAACTGTGAAATCTTATTTCACGTGTACAGTACGTAGACAATATACAAATTATATTTCCGATCGTGCACAGTACGTCAGTACGCAACAGTGCCTTTCAATTGAAACCAATTTCAATTAACATGTCTGTACAAGATATTGTACACTGTTTAACTATTAAACTATGTTCATTGTGGGAAATCATGTTATGTGTACTACGGCACAAGTTATTGAATTCATAAGCGTACGGCACAATTCCAAAGTAGTACCTTTTAATTGAAACACAATTTCAATTTAAGCCTATTCGATCAAGTCAAGGCCTCACGGGTACACATTCAATCTTGAACTGAAATCCAATTTCAATTCTTGATCTCCGTATGATCCGTATCTATTCAACTTAATCATACAAAATTACTCTGACCGAATCATATCCAGTCCAATTAATTAAAATCCTAATTTTAATCAAGCACAAAAATTTATATATCAATTTGATCGATTTGAATCAAAATTTGCATCAAGAATAAAAATCTAAATCTTTGATCCAATCAAGATATGTTTTAAGACTCTGATACCACTGAAGGGTTTTAGATGCGTATAAGCGGAATTTCAGAAACAATTTCTTGCACCTAAACATGGATCTAAAGCATTCTTGATCAGAGACAAAATTAGGGTTAGTAGAATACCTCTTGATGCGCGATTAGGGTTCTTCTTTCGAGAGATAAAGCCTCAATTGTGACTTCTCTAATCAGTCCACACGAGCACGGGATCTGGATCTCCTTCGCTTTCGATTGCTAGATCTAAGTGCCAAAGAATAGAAGAAAAGTAGAGAAGAGAGTTTTTTCTGTTTTACGTAAAAGTTATGAAACCCTTTTTTTCTTCTTTCCTATAAAGGCCTTATATATTTATTTCTCCAAATAAATATATCCTTTTCTTATTGGGCTGACTTTCAGCCCGCTGATCCAGTCCGTCAACTCAATGTGTGTGACCTCATAGGACCCAATTATAATAGCCATGGATTAAACTATTTAATCCATTAATCGTAATTGGTTTCTAGCAAAACATTACGACTCCTAAAATAACCGGATTGAATCTCTCTATCAACTGTCCTATTCCATGTTCGGTAATTGCAACTTTTATTAAAGGACACAATTCCTTCAATAAAAAGCCAAAGCTTCAAGGCATGGCAACACACGTCACAAAACCAACCTCAGAATTAGGTATTTTCTACTTTAACAAGGAAGCATGCATTTGATCGCACACAGTCACACACACACTCGGCTTTTAATCATGGAAGCAAAAGTCGAATTGCTAAGTACGACGACGACGTCTTTATTTGATCACACATACACACAGCTTTCGGTCCAAGTTCATTTGATGATGGAATTGTTGGTAAGTGCTAATTGTACATTTTTTGTACGGAGTAAGAACTAAAGTCAGCTTGTTAGATGAAATTTTAGGTGACTTTTTAAAATAAAACTCCCTTTAAACATATACTGTAACTTTCACTATTAGAAAAGAGATCACTACTACGATAGGGGAACCTCGAAATGCCAAAAAGCTAATCATACACGTATTGAAGATAAGATAAAGGTTTAGATTTCAAATCCAATATATATAGAATGATTATCAAAACGGATATCACCAGTAATATTCCGTCTTATCCCCTTAATTATACATAGAGAGGTAAATTAAAATGCAAATAAGCTACAAAAGCTCACTCATCCATAGCTAAGCATACACAAATAACGGAGGGACCCTCAATCATGAATTGATCAGTCGTACGATCGGAATCCTCAGATTTATTTTTGGAATCCACTCAAAACTCTTTAATCACCACCATCTCCCACTTTCTCATTTCCTTCTAGTAAGAGCTAACATTATAGTTAAATGCACGATAAACAAAAGTTCGGTTAACTAGATTCTTCATCCATTATTAAAGCTATGCACATTTTTTTTGTGTACTCACTTTTTCACCGAAAGATTACTCATCTTTTTTTAGATGTCTCATTAAGATTGTTCATTTTTTAGGACCAATTTGTTTCTACGCCAAGGGAACAGGAATGGTTCAATACCTATTTTCCCGTTTGAATAAAACGGGATAGGAATCAAAATCATTCGCTCTAATCAAAATCATTCGCTTTAAATGTTGATGGTTCGTTAGATTCTCTTATATTTGTTTGGAGTTTGTATTTTACCGACTCATTTAGTTGTTCTCTTATAAATAAAGAATTGAGGTCGCAAAAGTGCAACAAAAACGAAACTTCAAAGTATTCTTTATAGAAACTAAGAAACGCGTAATGTGTTGCAAAATAAGTAGTTTTTATAATTTAACATGTGATTATAGTAGAGTAGGCTCATTTCTTTGATGTTACAATACTACCTTTCAAGATTCGCCTACTTATATACTTTAAATATAGAATGATTAGGGTATATGGCATTTGGAAAATGCCATATAGCCTAAACAAGCAACGTGGCTGCAATTTTGCACCCATGGCATGAACCTGTGATATAAAAACCCGCGTGCCTCCATTTCATCCCAACCGATTCCGGCGATTTTCCACGCGCGTCCTGGCGAGAGAAAACCAGGCGATTTCCGGCGCGATTTCCGGCGATTTTCCAGCGTATTCCTGCGTGATTTCAAAGCTGCAAACACGAGCCTCAATTGTCACCTGCGATTTTGTGCGCGTGATCGATCGAGAGCGACTGTCACCTGCGATTTCTTGCGCGTGTTCAAGCTCCAAATCCGCACGCATTGGCACTGTCGACTACAAATTATCTGAGGGAGAACAAGCAGAGGATTGTCACTACCAAATCCGTGCGCGAGATTGAGCCACAGATCTAAAGGATTGTCACCATCCTTCACATTGTCACTTGCGATTTCTAGCAAAAAGTGAGTTTTTTCTTAAAAATATAATAATCACTACAAATTGTGACGGTAGATGACAATTCTATTGAGAATTTTCATAATTACAATGAGCAAATCCGTGCGGAGATCGAGCCACCATCCTCGAAATTGTCACTTGCGATTTCTACCGACGAGTAGAGGATTCTAGCAAAAGGTGACAGTTTTTCCTTAAAAATCTAATAGTCACTGCAAATTGTGACGGTAGATGACAATTACAGTGAGAATTTTCGTAATTACAGTGAGCAAAATCCGTGCGTGAGATCGAGCCACCATCCTCGAAATTGTCACTTGCGGTTTCTACCGACTAGTAGAGGATTCGAGCAAAAGGTGACTGTTTTTCCTTAAAAATCTAATAGTCACTGCAAATTGTGACGGTAGATGACAATTACAGTGAGAATTTTCGTAATTACTGCAAGTTCTCAATGAGAAGTGACAATCTAGTAATGACAGATGACGAATCTAGTGACAATTGTTCATTGGAAAGACAAAAGTGATAATTATTGTTGATAAAGATGACAATTGATGATAATTGTTCAAAGGGAAGACAGAATTGAGAATCTAGTGTTGATAGAGATGACAATTCATGATAACTGCTCATAGGGAAGTTTGAATTGAGAATCTAGTGTTTATAGAGATGACAATTCATGATAGTGATGAAACTAATGATAGTGTAGAGCCAATTTCAATTTCTAGTGACAAAATTTACATGATAATGGCTTTTCTCTCTCATCGATGACAGTATGACAATATTTCCAGTGACAATTCATACTTATGGTTGGAAGACCAAAGAGGAATAGAATTCACTCCATAGGCGAGTTTAAAAGGAAGAAGAAGATGATGAAAATGTCAGAAGGAGAATCAAGCAGTACTGCAACCGTCATGAAATAGGATTGATATATCATCAATGTCACTTGTTGCACTTGATTGTCAAAACTGCCAAACATTTGTCACTTGTTGAACTTGATTGTTAAGACTGTCACTTTTTGGTTTATTGAATATGAATGTCAGTTTTCATATGTCACTTGTTGAACATATATCATCAATTTCAGCATTATCATTGATATATCACTATCATTGATATATCATCACTTGTATGTCACCACTTAGTTCAAAATTTATGAAAATTTTCACTTCTGAGAACAATGTCACTTCGAAATAGCAACTTCGATTGTTTGTTAAAAGATATGTCATCACTTTTTGTTATATTTTGTAGAACGTATATCATTTATTTTGCGTGATAACATCTGTTCAAGATGATGGATAAATCGTCACTTGTTCATATTGCTTTCAAACTGTCACTACAAATTGGGACTATGTTCACTTAATTGTTTGATGATTGATATATCAATTGGAACACACGATAGTTTAACGCAAAATACGTTCATAATATTCCTTTGGACATCTAGTATGTTATCCACCAATTGTCACCAAATCAGTTGGACATTTTGTTTAACATAATGCCTTAAACTGTCACTACTAAAATTGTCACTACAAAATACATCCATACGATTTTGAACCAAATGTCATTAATTAGTTTAACATGTCATTACACTTTCATCACTATTGCGTTTAACAACAAAATCAAGACCATAACACTTATTTGGACGTAGGCAAAGGCTCCCAGATCCAAGTGTCGTTAAACAGATCAATTGTCATTTTCTCCTTATCTGTCATCATCTGCTCATAATCCAGATCTATCTTTGAACTGTATGGTTGAACCAAAACATCCTTTGCATAAAAGCTCCCAATCCTCGTCTGATAGATGCTCCTTCACAAATTCAATAACACGATAATCCTGAAACATATTTACTCTTCCATTGTGGCGCTTAAATCTAGGTATAATGTACTTTAGGTTCTTTTCCATACCTTATACTGCAATTATCATCACAAACATTCAAATTGTCATCACAGTAAGCAAAACGTCAGCTCAAAACACATAAATGACACATATCTAGATAATTGTCACCAGAAAACACAAAGAAAACACAAATGGCAACTTAATTGTCACCACAAACATAAACATCACGAAATTGTCACCACAAACCTCAAACATGCACACAATTATAACAGTGACACCACTTAACATGAACAATCACCAAAATGTCACCACTTATCACAAAGCACAAATGGATACTTAATTGTCACCACAAACATAAAATTGTCACCACTTAACATAAACATCACGAAATTGTCATCACAAACCTCAAACATGCACACAATTATAAAAGTGACACCACTTAACATGAACAATCACCAAATGTCACCAATTAACACTAAACACAGTATTATGAAAACTGTCACCACAAAAATACATTCTCACAAAACCCTTGAACATACACGAAAACTCAAACTCAGAGTATGTTAAGCCATCACATAACCAGAAATGATTCACATTATGAACTATCATCAGCACAAAAACCAAAAACGAAAACATAAAACCAAAAACTCAAAAACAAAACTGTAAACCTAAAACATACCAGGAAAGCGAGATCTTCAATGTCAACTCCAATGCATGCGACTTGGTGATGATTGATCGAGAGCACGAATTCGTCTTCGTGTGAGAAGAGGACCTTAGAGATCCAATCTCATCTCAATTGGAACTCCTTTCTGAGCGCCTCGAGGAGTAGATCTGCTCCGTCTTGTCCGATTTCCATGAGAATTGGTTGGCGCCGTTGCTAGGGTTTTGGTTCGGATTTTGATCCCTAGCTTGAGCTTGAATATAGAGATGAAAGGGAAATCGAGCAAAGAGACGGGGAAAGAGAGGACGGACGATGGAGGAGAAAGAGAGGGCTTGTTGGATGCGTTTTTTTTTAAATTCAATTATGCCATAGGTGCAAAAAAGGGGGAAACGGGCCAAAACAGAAAAACGAGCCCAAAAAGGTGCCGCTCAGCCCAATTACTTCTTAAATATACATATCTCTGTCGTGCTGATTTCAATATAATTTATCATGTTTTACATTGAGCTTTTGCCCTTTTTTCCTTTTTAAAGTGCCAGACAGTTGCACATATTCTGTTCTTCGTTGCACTCCCACTAACTGATTAGGATCCAAGTTCATTTCTTTACGTGTTTCCATACATCAAACGTACAGAACTTCACGGAAAAGGGAACTTGAATGAGCAATCCTTGTTTGAACCAGATTACACATCAACGTTACAAAGCCATTTCAACATGGACGGGGAGTGGATCAGGCCATGGGCTCGGGCTCGGGCTAGGAACGAGAACAAACTCACCCTAGCCTGCCCATGTATAGCAGCGCAACAACAACGCTTTTACACCCGATCAACGAAATAACACAGAGGTTAATTCCTTGGCCTTAAAGTTTCGTGTGCTTCACGCCCCTTGGGACACGAGCTGATATGAGGTCTATGCCATGAAACCCGCCAAAACCAGGCCTCCTACTAACATCAAACCTATCCTGCAACAAAAGGAGCCACAACATTTTGTTCTACTTTTATGAAGAAAGTAATTTCAGGAGATCGATGATCGATGATCGAGCACCTGTACAAAGTTTTTTTTAAATGCACAAAAAGTACATAATTATTTAAACAAGGCCACTCTGTACGCAAACTTTGGTTTTATAACTCCATGGCAGAGAATCCGGTCCTCGAAGTGGGCACTCTGCAAAACGAATACACCAAGGTCTCTTTTTACGATAAGTTTGGTTTGCACACTGTACAGTGTGATTTCGAATTCGACAATTGCAACCCTAGATTTTGAACAATACAAACAACTGGTTGTACTACTTACTTTATATTATTGATCGTATTATCACAACAACCATATGTCAACTTAAAAAATAGTTTGACATATACTTTGTAAGATTGCAACATCTAATTGGAAAGTAGGCGGCGTGGGGGTAATCGTCCGGTAGTTTAGCCTGGTCCTCCTCGCAAGGTATGTTGCATTCGACCTTAACTTGTATGTGGCCCACCCGTGATTAGTAGTCTATATATGAGCTCATCCTTAGTAGACTCGAGTCGTGCATGGGCCTGGTCAAGCTTCTGCTCCCACATCCGCACTTTGTATCGAAAGTGTTGAACCTCTTCACATGACTATCCGTACTCCCTCACGAGTTTCTCGTAATTCTCTATGGACGTGGCCATTCCCGGTCCACATGTAACGATTTCATTGAATCAACGGTTGCGTTCTTTTTGTGTTAAAGCCGGTCGATCTTGCAAGGTTGGAACCAAAGTGTCAACTAGAGCAAAAGTGAATAAAGTGACCCAACAACATTAACATTGAACTCAATTATAGGTAACTTCGGGCAATGATGGAAGGGAAATATTTGCAGGTACTCTTATTGCAGTTTCTTGAATCCACATATCTCAGAGAGCATGTCCACCTGTTCCCATCTTGTACATGTCTCCCTCGACTTGTCTTTGTCTTCTTCATAAATTTCACGAGCTTCTCCTTCAACTTGAAGGATTTTATGCATTAGACTTGATTTTCTCAAGGTTAGAGTGGTTTGTGTGGACACCGAGTCGAAATAAAATTCCACCGTATCTCCAACCATGGTCTTCAATGCTTCCTCATCAAGGGAGGGCAATGAGGACGAATAAGTAGATTTTGAGCCTAAGGCGTCCATATTGGATAACTCCAGAGCATCAATTCACAACATGACATCCTCCAGCGACGTGGGAGTGCACTTTATAGAGGGGTCAATGGTTATTCCTCCACTTGACAGTTTCCTCAATGGTTATTCCTCCACTTTATAGAGGCGGTCGAGATTGTACATGTGAGGGCGAGGATTATTCGTCGAGATTATACAATCTCAACCGCTATTTTGGTATGTCTTAAAACAGTTATATTTATTCCTAATTTCCCTCGTCCTCACGTGT
This sequence comes from Polygonum aviculare, assembly GCA_934048045.1. Lineage (NCBI taxonomy): Eukaryota > Viridiplantae > Streptophyta > Magnoliopsida > Caryophyllales > Polygonaceae > Polygonum > Polygonum aviculare. Next base: position 10,118,720 of record OW204023.1, on the reverse strand, counting down.
ACAACATTACCGACTGTGTAGTGGAAACCGTCAACTGGAGGAATAATTGTTGACCACTCTATATATTGCACTCCCACATCGCTGGAGGATGTCATGTTGTGAACTGATGTTGTGGTACTATTCAATATGGACGCCTTAGACTCGAAATCTACTTATCCGTCCCTCTTGCCCTCCCATGATGAGGAAGCATGAAGGACCATGTTTGGAGATATGTTGGAATTTTATTTCGACTTGGTGTATAGTGAAACCATTCTGACCTTGAGAAAATTAAGTCTAATGCGTAAAATCCTTCAGGTTGAAGGAGAAACCCATGAAATTTACAAAGAGGACAAAGACAAGTTGAGGGAGACGTGGACAAGATGGGGACGGGTGGACATGCTTGTTGAGATACGTGGATTCAAGAAAACTACAATAAGAGTATCCGCAAACATTTCCCCTTCATCGTCGTCCGAAGGTACTTATAATTGAGCTCAATATTCATGTTGTTGGTTCACTTTATTCACTTTTGCTCTAGTTGACACTTTGGTTCCAGCCTTGCAAGATCGGCCGACCGACATTGTTGCCCACGGTTCGGCCTCCGAGAATAGGTGGATCACAACGAGGATTCCGGCTACAACACAAAGAGAACGCAACCGTCAATTCAATTAAATTGTTACATGTGGACCGGGAACGGCCGCATCCATAGAGAAGTATGAGAAACTCGCGAGGGAGTACGGGTACTCATGTGAAGAGGTTCAACACCTTCGATACAAAGTGCGGATGTGGGAGGAGAAGCTTGACCAGGCCCATGCACGACTCGAGTCTACTAAGGATGAACGTCATAGGTACATAGATTACTACACATGTGTGGGTCACATACAAGTTAAGGTCGAACGCAACATACCTTGCGAGAAGGACCAGGCTAAACTACAAGACGATTACCCCACGCCACCTACTTAGGTGGCTCCAGATATGTTTCAAACTATTTTTCACTTGACATATAAAGTAAGTAGTACAATCAGTTGTTGTATTGTTCAAAATCTAGGGTTGCAACTGTCGAAATGGAAACCACACCGTACGATAGGCAAACCAAACTTATCGTAAATAAAGGTCTTGGTTTATTCATTTCGCAAAGTTCCCACTTCCAGGACTGGGTTCTCCGTTATTGAGTTATAAACCCAAAGTTTGCATACAAAGTGGCCTTGTATAAATAATTGTGTTATTTTTTGTGCATTTTAACGAAACTTTGTATAGTTACTCGATCATCGATCCCATGGTTTACCACCATAGCCCGATGATTATGACGTGCTATGCTGGATCCCTAATCCTGACGGAGCATATTCTCCGGTCTCTGCTTACCGCTTGTTATCGAGTGTTGATCGGGTCTGTTAGAATGATAGTATTCTCTTTGAATTGGTTTAGCGTCTCCATGCTCAAGATTGGATCTGATCTTTCATCTGAATCATGTGTAAAGGGGCGAACGTGACCAACAACGAGCGTAGGAGATGCCACCTCACGGACTCGGATGTCTACCAGCTTTGTGGAGCCAACTCTAAAACCCTTAAACATCTTTTTCGTGACTATAGCAACATTAGAAATTTATGGATTGGTATGCCTATTCCCTTACAACTTACTGAGTTTTTTACTCTTAACTTTGCAGCATGGATTAGGTACAACTTGTTGCAGCGAAGTGGTGATGAGGACGATAATGGTTGGGGCAACAAATTCGATACTGTATTGTGATAGATTTGGCGGTAGAGAAATGAGAAGACCTTTGGAAACCCGAGTAGTGTTTGGGACGATGTTGGTTTCGTTCGAGAGCGAGCCAAGGAGTACGTATGCGCTCTGGAGGGACAGGAACACCAACCACCATAGACCAAGAAGAACCGAGATGCTTATTCAATGGAGATGTCCCCTCTCCGAGTGGATAATAGTCATCATTGATGACTCAGTTAATCGACGGAGTGGGTGCTTCTGGTGGGATTCTGAGAGATGCCGATGGCCAATGGATATGTGGCTTCGTCCATCATATCAACATGTGTACGATTCCCATGGCTGAGCTTTGGGGTGCTTTGAATGGCCTTAGGATTGCTTGGTAGAAAGGATACAGAAAATTAATGCTTGAAATTGACTCCAAGTTGGTGGTGGATCTCTTTTAGAAGTCAATACACCTCTCTCACTCTCTCTCGAGCCTGGTCACCGATTGCTAAGGATTCCTTAACCGGGACTCGATTGTTCGGCCTAACTTTGTTTTTTCTCTTCCGTTGGGGTTCCTGTTTCTTTAATTTCGGAAGATCATAGAGGGCGTGCTACGCCTCGTATGACTTGTATTCGTTTTCTTTTGAATAAACCCACCTTGGAGCAGCCTCTTCCGACAAAAGGAAAAAGAAGAGGTAATTTCAGTAGAGAATGTAATTTTTATTACCTTATAAAATGCAAAAAAGTAGAGAGAAAGACAAAGTTTAAACAACAATGAAAGTACTTTTTGGTTCAAAAGTGATTTCATATATAGATTGAGGAGGAAATTAATGTACTGGGGATTGGCTACATAAACACAACCAATATCTTTAATGAAATAAAAAATGACCAAACAAGTTTGACAACTGGCAAGTGGCAACGTTCATTCTACACCAAGCTTTCCTACAAAGTTTGAAGAATGAAGATCAATAATACAAAGACATGTTTGCTCTAAGTATCAACCGGAAAACTTCTTAGACGGCCGGCCGGCCCACATGACATGTCGGCCAAGGCAAGTTTTGGGCCACTTTGACAAATGGTAATGTTTGGAGTTTGGATAGATGAAACAAAATCAGATAGTGATGTTTTTCTGTACGGTTTTAAGCAGCATCAAAACGCTATGTCAAGTTGTACAGATGAGGACATTATATACATGGACATGGTGGTGTAACATCAATTCAACAGACACGTAGAGATAAGATAAAAGAGTGTACGTCCCCACATAACATTCATATCAAGAGCAAGCCCACGTAGCAATTCAGAGCCAAGGATCAATTACTAATGTTTGCTACATGAGAAACACCAAATATAACAAAAATGGTTTTTCCTATCTTTCACCCGGTAATCCGGTATAACAACCATGTAATAAGGGTGTTTGTCTTAGCCTATACCGGCCCTTTGAGCATAAGAGCCCGAGTTTTGGAAAGACTAAGATTTTATTTAGGATTTAGATTTTTCAAGTGTGTAAGGTATCATTTTCCAAAACAGGGTTACGAGACAGATTTTATTTAGGATTTAGATTATATGCATCAACATTATTAGTCGAAAACTGCAGCTCAAGACCTCCTACATCAACACACCAAAAATCACGTACCTGACTTATTTGTGGTGGGTATTCAGCAAATATCAGGTTGCACAAAATTGTATTCCGTAAGAGATTCAAATTAACCTTTTTGTCTCTATACATAATATTTGCCCTCCATTATTTGCTCGATCTAGACTTTCCCTATTGATGAATGAGGTTCAAATAACTGCATAAACCAGCCCACGACATCACACCAACAGGCTTGTTAACATTAGTGAAAAATGTAAACTTGGGGACACCAAGCCACTAGCAAAGAAGCATCATAAGTTGACAGTCTTGTGAGAAAAGGTATTGTCGTTGGTTGCTGAAATGCAACACTGTAGGTTAAACTAAACGGACTGGACTAACTAAATCAGAAGCCCAATACACAATAATAGGTAAGCCCAATAAGGCTTGACAATCCAAAAAAAGGAGAAATATAATAATGAAAAAACGTTCACGGTGGGACTCGAACCCACAATCTCCCGCTCCGGAGGCGAGCGCCTTATCCATTAGGCCACGCGAACTTTTGGATGCTTATGTGATTCTGAAGAAATATTAAACGGATAAATTCTACTGAGGCGCTCTCAGTAATTGATACTCCTGCTCACTAGTACGTTCTGGAATCACAGTCCCAAATCCTAAACCGCGAACCCTACTCAAAATTCTCCTTCTCTCTTGGTTCTGTTGCTTGCGAAATCCTCCGATTCATCCATGGCGTTCACGATTTCTAATGTCTTATCGCGTTGCCCTACCCTCCAATTGCCTGTCCGGACCGACATCCCTCCCAGAATTTCAGTTTCCAGCTTCCCGGCTTCATCTGTCAGGTTATTTTATCCTTTCGCTTTTCTCTACTGGGTTCAGGATTTCTGAAGCTAGCATAGTTAGTTCCGCCTTGTATTTGTTTCTTGTATGAAATTCAAGGTGGATGAAGAATGATACTAGTGGAAATCATTAATGAGAGATATGGTGTTTATCGCCTTGATAGTCGGTTTTTATCAATTCCTTGGCAAGTTTTGTTGGGAATGCACCCTTCAATGACAGATTTTGAATGACACATGCACATTTAGGTGGCTGGTTTGAGATGATAAAGTCTGTGTTGTTTATGTAATTATGTTTTTGTTTGTTAGAAAAACAATGTGGAGTAAGACTTGGTTTGTATGCAAATTCACAGTGGATGAAGAATATAGTCTATTTGATGTTTATCGTCTTGACAGTCGATTTTAGTTTGATACCAAAGCTGGTAATTGCTTGGGCAAGTTTCGTTGGGAATGCACCCTTCAATGACAAACTTAGATTGACACATGGAAATTTAGATGGATGATTTTAAATGATGAAGTCTGTTCTGCATATAATGCAGAAGGTATTTACAGAGAAGTATTGGGGGCCTTTTGTTATTCAAGAATAGCTAACAGAAGAATCTTGTGAACCAGGTTCTCTAAAATCGTCCCACGTAATGGAAGGGTGGTCTGTGCTGCTGCATCTGCTGCTGGGAGTTCTGGCTCAGATGGAGACCTAAACCCATATCAGGTACTCACACTGATTATTTTCATATGTTGATTGTATTTTCTCCTGAATATACTTAACAATTTGTTTCCTGTGCATCTAGGTCCTCGGGGTGAACCCAATTGAAGGATTCGATATGGTCAAGGCAGCATATACAAAAAAACGTAAGGATGCTGAGAGAAGAGGTGATGACGCAGCTGCTGCTCAGGTGGTCATTTCCTGATGGGTTGTGTCTATATAAATGCCTTTTGATTTTAGAATTTAGTCTTGTTTAATACATGGATAAGCCCCATCATTACTTTGTTTTGATGGTTTCCTTTTTAATAAAAATGATTTCAGCTAGAAAGGGCATATGACAAGATCATGATGTCTCAGTTATTGAAGAGGAAGAAGGGAGAGACATATGGTTCATTTCAGGTATATTAGTAGCATGCTTTTGTATGTCATGCCTCTATCTTATATACATTCAACGAAATGTTTGCTTGGCAAACACATTTTTATTAACATAAAAACAACTAGTCTACATAAGTAAGTACTTGTTTAGCACTTTATTATTTCTCATCAGGTCAATACCTTAGTTCTTGCATTCCTGCCTTGGCATGTGCTCAAGTTTTGTGGCATGTGCTTGTAAGCTCAGAGGAATCCTGTCTGATGTATTTTCCGTGAATTGGCATGTGCTCAAGTTTTTTTCAGGAATCCAAGTGGTGTCCCTCTGTTTTAAGACTTATCCATATGTTGCTCCATAGTGTATTATGTCATCGTATTCTTCTCATTAGTCATTGTACTTCTTAAACTTAATCTTGTATCACTGTTTACACAAAAATTGGGCTAAGATTAGTGGAAGGGGTGTCATAGTGTAAGTTTCGGGTCTGAATGGTGGTTTTGTCTAAATTTTACAATAAAATGTGGTTCTGCTAAAGCAAGGATAATAAGATGTAGTTTTGGCCTATTGACTCCCTTGGTAATTCTATAATCAAGAGATAATAACAAATGCTAAAAAAATGGGACATTCTAACTTTTAACAAAGAAAATATGAAAACAAAAGAAAAAAGCTGCAATACTGCCAATCAGTTGTCCAAATTCTAAAGCTTATAATACTACTTGGATGTCGTAAGAAAACTGAGTACCACATTAGAGGCACTCTTCGAAACTTTTAGTGGAACTGTAGTTTCTCTCCAGACTCATTAACTGCATTCTGAAATTCTTGTTTGCAGGTTTCCAAAGATGTTAAATATGCTGACAAGGCACCACTTATACCATGGGGCCCCAGGTTAGTTCTGGGGTAGTACTTTATTCTTCTCTTTTCACTGTTGCTCTGTCTGAAGAATGGGAGAATTTATATTAAATCAAGAAAAGATGTAAATTAATATATCTTGGGAAGAAAAAACTTTATCTTCATAGTAAAGGATTGCAAAATTACACTTTGGAGCAGAACCTTTTGTTGCTTGTTAGAATTAAGTTTGCATTCGATTTTCCAGTTTATATCTCAGAAGAGCTTCGCTTTCTTTGCTAGTTACACTGAAAGCGCGATTATGATTTGAGGGCTGTCATCTGAGTTTCTTTCTTTGGTTGGTAGCAGAGGATAAATGTTTTGATTAGTTTCTACATGGTGTCAGTGTGTCATTTTACTTTGATGATCTTTCAGGTACTGCAAGTCAGAGCCCAAGGATGTGCAGATCAACTTAGCAATATCAGCTGTTTTTGTAAGTCATGGAGTGCTATTTGATTTCCTCTTTTCCTCTGAACTAGTACCGTATTGATTTAGTATCGTTGGACAGATCATTTATTACTTCCATGTCTTACTGTCATACAGACTGCATGGGTTTTTATCATACGCAGCGCTGAGTGGCTGCCATTGCAGTTTTTATCTGCTGTATATGTTTACCGCATATTCGAGAAATTAAAAGCCTCTGAAGCTCCAGAATCACCGACATTTAGTGTGAGTGTCACATTGGACTATGCTAAATTTCTGGTGTCTTGCTGTGTTTTGTGCTATAATAATGCCTTCTAAGACAGAAACATTTGCTGAACCTATTCTGTTCTCTTCTTTGCAGGAGGAAGGTGAGGATGAGAGTAGATTACTAAGGATGGGAAAACGCTTGTTACGCTCCGCTTCTCTGGTGTTTGGATCTCTTGCTTTTTCTTCTATGGTATGTGTTTTTGAAATTGTCATTTGCTAACTGCCCATCTTCTGTTGCTTGAATGTCGCAACTTCTAGTGTCTGTTTTTTGCTTTATGCATGAGGTCTCAAGTTATTTTCATGCCATCTTTAGTGCTGCAGTTATTACCTTTATATATTACATCATATTATAGGGCTAAACACTTTGTTCATTTGTGATCACTGTTCAGTTCTGTATTTGGACGTTGGTGTACAAAGTTCGGTTTTCTCCTTCTTAGATGATTTTTTGTTCATGTAGGCATTTACAGTGCTCTTAAACGTCATCGAATTCACAGGAAATTACATCCCTCAATTGCTTTACAACAGCCAGGTACCTAAGCCACCAATGGCCAAAATTGCACACTGTTCTTGTCTTGAACATCTCTTTAGTAAGTTTTGTTGCTATATCTCGTAAAGCCTTGACTCTAAAGTGTTTACTCAACAGGATCTCTTTGTCACTTCTGTTTCTGCGGCCACACTCTTCTTACTAGCCTCATACTACAGATGATCAACTTTGGGTGTGTCAGGGTACACAATTTTGTATAAGTATTGCATTTTTAGTAGGAGATTGATTCGCCAGATAAAAAACTTGTGTCCATCCTTCCAATTTTGTACAAAAAAATTGAGCATGCTCCATGGTTCTTAGTTCTTACTCTTTGGAACCTTAGAATTTGTTTCTGGAATTAGCAAATGCTGTTGGAATGTAACAACTATGCATCTGGATAACAAGTTTCATACCATCAAAAACCATTGAGCCAAGAGTATTGGCTTGATCAGTAACCTTTCTTCCTTTTGGATTGCAGAATCAAATTTGGCATGATTGCCTATCAAATTTCTGCATTTGGATGTAATGAGTGACCTCTTACACAATCTTGTAGTTGTAGGCGTTGTACCAGTTTAGGAGTTTTGAAGTGAGACTTTTGAGTCCTTAAATCTCAAGTGATGTTTCTTTTTTTCTTTTCCTCATAAAAATAAATACTGTAGAAACTTGCTTTTCTTTCATAAATTATAAAGAGTAAAAGAGAGAGACTTTGGCTTTCTTTTTTGCAACTGTTCGCATGAATGTAACATTCAATCAACAGTTGCTAAAAATGCCACAATAACAGTTGCTAAAGATGACCTATAAAGTTGTACGTTGCTGTCACATGAACGTACTATATATACATGGTTCCTCGTCGTGTTAAACAGTTAATGAAAGAAAGAAAAGTCAGTTGCAACATTATTGTACAAGCATTTACATAATTATTTTTTAAATCTTTCCTTTGACATTTAATGACCATCTTTTGTGGATGATTGTTGTGGATTAAGTGACAGATCTTACATGACGTTGTTCCCTATCATTTTTCTTCACAAGTTGTATTATTGATTTCTTCCTTAACATGTGATTACTCATCGAGTATGATTGCTGCAAAAGGCTTAAATATGTGTTCTTTTGAGGCAAACAACTACTTGCCATAATATTCTCTACTTTGAACTAGTTAGACATCATTTCAGTCATTTCTCTTCCCTGAAATTTCCCTTGCACAGAAACAAATAAACATCAAACGTATAGTTTCATCTTTCAGAGACTAAAGTAATTAATTAGGTTGTGTTTGCACATATATACAGAAATTACTGAACTAGATGTGCCTGAAATTAGAGCTGTAGTTAAAAACTAAGATAACTAGATAATACATGAGTTGAAGTTGATACAAATTGCTAAACTTGCATTGGGCATAAATAACAATATTAGTATTTTTATTTAATTTATTTGACAAGGTAATGATTAGGAGGCTACCCTTTACGGGGGACGTCCTAGGACATCTTTTTGGATGAGAGCACGAAATTCTGTTAATGTTGAGATGATACTGCTTGGTAGATTATGACCCATTTTTACAATGAGGCCAGACTATTACAACATCTACTCACATGAGAAGTTTTCACAGATGCAAAGTTTAAAATGAGATCATAATATCGTATCTCAGCGTATACTGTAGTATTTTTATTGAATAATTCCAAAATTTGAAAGCTAGCCCTTAATTTGCTCGGTTGCTTGCCCACAACAAAACTACATGAACATCAGAACATGCATGCACAAAGATGCAATATACAATATGCAAATATGCAATCATTTTAACCGTTGAAGGAATTAAAGCCTTTTTGTTTAATTTCCCTACTTCCAAATTAAATTCCATAAAAAATGGCATTTTTCACTCCGTGTCTTCCACAGAGGTCTAATCGGAGCGACATTATAGTAGTATATGCCAACAAATTTATAGCTAGAGTGGAAGAAAGGAAGAGGAATAGTGCAAAGCAGCTGGCTGAATGAATCCCTCTCTCAGCTCAAAACAAGTGGCCAAATTACAACAAACAGGGAATTGCTCAGAAATTTCCTTTGTCTCCATCTTACAACCTACACGTACAAAGCATCCCATCCCATTCATTCATCCATCATTTACTCGTTTTGTTTTACAAAGAAGATGATGAGACATCATACATATTGAACTGGCATGTGAGAAAAAACAAGGTTTATAACTCATCATCTATCTCTCATATACTTGTTCATGATTATACATATATTTAAATAATTCGTTATCTATCTCCTATGTATGACCAATTGGTTTGGGATGAAATCGACTGTCCTTGTGTGCTATGTCCATTTACACATATGTGTACGAAGGGAAAACCTCTCCTGTTAATTGGTGCACCAAACTTAGCAATGCGCTATGTCCATATGTGCATAAGCGTATGAAAGGACTACATCCCTCGTTAACGGGAACATATCGGACTAAGTCTAGTAATCAAAGAACATTTATGTTGGATGATGATATGAAGGGTTTGGATTAGCCTAAATTCTTAATACTCTTAAGAATAGAGGTGCACCATTATTCATCTATCTGCAATTAATTAATGTGCTTGTTTACGATTACTATACTTAGATTCAAACAAGGGCTTCATTACTCTAGATTAAGTCTTTGAGGTGCTACTTTAGAGTTACAAGAAATCAATCCTAATTAATATATGAGCTTGAGGATTCTGTTCGGTAAAACTAGCTGAAGCTGAATTAAGAGCTGAATTCAGCTTTGTTCAGCTTTATTAAGCTTGGGAGAGACATCTTTTTATTTTCAGCTTAATTCAACTGAATTCAGCTAGACAAGTTCCAGCTATAATGATCCACCAAACACCAGAAATACTTTATTTTAAAAAAAAGTTAAGCTTCATCAAGCTCCGTTAAGCCCCGTTAAGCTTCTTACCGAACGGACCCAATTAGAATTCATTGAACTTTTATATATATATATATATATATATATATGTGTTAGATTAATACGTGTACAAGGCCGACGATTTAAAGGGTTTAAGGAGTTAGCCCAAATTCTTAATATTATTGCAAAGAAAAGTGAATTTAATACATCTAATTATGAAACAACAAGTGTAATTTTTTTATCATTTAATCTTATAACCCCCACACACATAATACGTACAATAGAATGGCCATCGTCTATGAGCTATCATCTACATTACATAAATACCAAATTAGGAGCTCCTGTGCATGCCCCCCGCCACAAGCACAAGATCCCTCTCTCAGGATTTGTTTGTTTGTTTTATATCCACAAGGAAGAGAAAGAAAGGCAGAAAATGGTGTTTGTATAAATGGAAACATTTGGTATCAAATTAATACCCTCGTCCAAACACACCCTAATAATTATAATATTAAGTAATAATCTTCAAAAAACCCTCCTCCCAAAATTTGGACCAGTAGTCAGCCAGCTACATCCTATAGGCCAATTATCAATTTATTAGTCTTCCTCCTCACTCCTCACTCCCCACACTCACTCACTCTTTCTCTCCAAATTAATACTCTATAGAAAACACAATCAACTAGAATCCACCATTCATATATTGTTTTTCCCCTTTCTTTGGAATGAAACTCCTAACTCCCTCTTTCTTCAATGGTACTGTGTGTTACATTTATTTTGGTATCCATCTCTAGCTCCTTCTTTAAGTACCTTGGCCACTTCTTTGGAAACACAATCTCAACAATTAAGCCTCAGCCAATTCTTCTCCTCCTTAATCTAGTACTATTCAAAAGTCAAGAACTTCTCTTTTGTTGCTTCAACTTCCATCACTCCAAGCTAGCTAGCTAGCTCCTCATGCAAAAGAAATAAAAACCCTAAATTTGACTTGCTTTCTTTGATCTCAAAAACCCATATCACATCACTCCAAACACATATATCTTCCCTAACAAAACATGGATTTCATCATCTCAAACCTCACAAACTACAACACCAACACATCCGCCTCCACAAACCCACCACCGCCGCCACCACCGCCACCACCAAAAGCTCAACCGAGCCGCTACGAGAACCAAAAGCGGCGCGACTGGAACACCTTCAGCCAATACCTGCGGAACCACCGGCCCCCGCTGAGCCTGACGCTCTGCAGCGGGGCCCACGTGCTCGAGTTCCTCCGCTACCTGGACCAGTTCGGGAAGACCAAGGTCCACAACCAAACGTGCCCTTACTTCGGGGTGCCGAACCCACCGTCGCCGTGCCCGTGCCCCTTCCGCCAGGCCTGGGGCAGCCTGGACGCCCTCATCGGCCGCCTTCGGGCCGCCTTTGAGGAGCACGGAGGCACCCCCGAGCTCAACCCCTTTGGCGCACGCGCCGTCAGGCTTTACCTGCGCGAAGTGCGTGACTATCAGGCCAAGGCGCGTGGAGTCAGCTACGACAAGAAGCGCAAGCGCAACCCCAACAAACCCTTCTTGCCCCCCTCCACAACTACTACTACTACTAATAATTCCAGGTACACGTACTTCACTAATCAAACAAATTAACATACTCTACTAATACTAGTGTTGCTTAATCAATCATCAAAACAACTCATTACCCATTTAATAACTCCTCAAAAACAAAAAGGGCAGTCGTCTTTGGGTTCTTATCTTTGATTCTTCATTTGCTATTTCGATCTATTGGTTATCGATCCAACGGTTTACCCTAAAAGATGTCATGGGTAAGAGTTAGTCTTTGGGAATGTGATCAAAGAAGGCTAGTGATCGAAAGCTTGGAGAAGGGTAATTTATGAAGTTGATTTTGTTATAATAAAGTGAGATAGCTAGCTAGCTAGGTTAATTTATGGTGTGGGTTGGAGAAGATCGAGTTAAATGATCCATTAGTAGTGTGTATATATTCCTGTGGATTGAAAATGGATGGATCAGTAGAGTAGTACAAGTATTCATTGAATGGAACTTCGGTAGATCTCATTGAAAAAGACCCATCCACATCCACTTGAACATAACAACAGATGGATCGATCCTCCTGTAACTATTCTCCACTTGAACTTCAGTAGATGCCCATTCTCCCTGTTCTTTTCACTCCCTTTTGGGACTTCAACTATTCAAGTTTTCATGAGTAATTTTCTGAAATTAAATTTCAGCTGTTTAGCTAGCTAGGCTGACTATAGTTTCCCATGTTTTGTCGTATAGTCATTTCACTATACAAAACATATACATAAGATGTAGCATAATTTCACGGGCATACGGTTGTTTTTGGAACCCTCAGGTCATTAATTTTTGCCAATGAGAGATTTAATTTCTTATAGTAGACTTGAATTCATTCTTGTTAGTTTGCTCATGTTTTGCAGATTTAGAATAAACGAGCCAGTGGAAATGATCAACAACTATGGCTCTACAACATGATCAACCGTGTTACTCGATCTAGTACTTATATATAGTACTCCCGAAATGCAAGCTCAACACCAAGTTAAAGTGTGACCTAAATAATTAACTAGTCATAAAATCTTAATTAGAGATCAGTGGTACTTAAGATCTGGCCGGGCCAAGGATTAGTTAAGCTAGTCGGGCTCATAATTAAACCTTTTTATAGATTTAGAACAATAAGCTAAGTAATGAGGCCGATGCATCCTTTAATAACTTTGTTCATCAATATATAGTGTTACGTTATGAACAATCACTCTTGGCTATGCCGTTATATATGCATCCACTTATAAATACATATAATATATATAAATATATGTATAGTAGTATTAGTAGTCAAGCTTGTGGATCTATCAAGCTAGTCCTTCGATCCCCTATTATGTTCAGCAGATATTGTTGTTATACATGAGATGTGCAACCGTGGAAACGAAAGTTTGAAGGTGGGTGGAACATTAGGGTTTGATCTAGGCTTGTTTTGCATAAATATTGTCCAAATTATTGGTTCTGTACGTTGACACCCTATAATGTAGTTGGCGTCTTTCTCTCCATGAATGTGTGTAATATATAATCATTTCGAACAAATGTGTGACAATGATCCTCCTTTGCTAAACTTAGATCGGCTCTCGATCATTCTGTACACATGTGTATATCCGTACAATATCTATGATGATATAACCTTCACGTATGCATTGAACTCAACCACTATATATAGTAGAACTAAGACATGCTCAAGTATGCTAAAAAAAGTGGGGAAATAATGAGGTATTACATTGGGAATTTGGTGAAAATATACCTAATATTGTATATAAAATTGTAGGTTACTCCTATTGCCCACTGGTTTTAGATGAAGCTCCACTGTACTTATGTATTGGCTTATCGCAGATATGCACACGGACAAACACCTCCTTTGCTAATATTGATTTCACTTCTTTTGCTCTTCATTTCATGTTGCATCATGGTCATAGAATTCGATATGAATCTATGAAAACGATATTGGTATGGAATCGGGTTCCAATTTATGTTATGTTTCACAGACTAATGTTGACAGCTCAAAGGTAGAGCCAATGTGACCGACCACGGTGAGGCATGATCTCACACCCTTGATTATAAGTCTCTTTCTTTGAAATAGTTTTCTCGGTGAAACATGTGTACGTTCCCAACCGACCAGATCATTCGATCAAGCGAGAGTCTATGTATAAACCAAGGCACCCACAATGAGTTATCATCTATGCAAGTCCAACGAGAGATAATATGATCACAAACAAGGCAGACTGATCATCAGTAAGATGTCGCAGCCATCATCAACCTAGGACCAAAGTGTCGATATGTTCAACGGAACAATGTCAAGACTAGAAACATGTCCTGATCATACCCACTTGATTGATAGAGTTAACGGTCATGACATCAACAAACGAGGCCACAAATTGAGTTTTGTGGTGGCGTAAAACAAGATAGACACTCCATTCTCGGTCTCATTACTTATCTGGGCCTGCCTCTCCATTCTCGGTCTCTCAGAGTCAATGACTATGAGGAGTTCTTGGGAAAGATTAGGTCTAAAATTGATTATTGGGCTGCTAAAACTCTGTCTTACTCGGGAAGAGTGGAGCTTATTAAGTCAGTGCTCTGGGGCATCAATAACTTCTGGACTAAAATCTTTATCTTGCCTAAGGGTGTTGTCAAAGTGTTACAATCGATGATGCGAAGCTTCCTTTAGAGTGGGAAGTGCGGATCCAATCGCTCCCTTGTTGCTTGGAAAGAAGTGGCCAGACCTAGAGAGGAAGGGGGACTGGGGTTTAAAGAAACCTTGACTTGGAATCGAGCTCAGATTGGCAGATTTGTTTGTCAGTTGGACGACCATGAAGGTTCAAGGTCCAATATTTGGACCAAGTGGGCTAGAGCCAATTTGATCAGGGGTTATGACTCTATTTGGGATGTTCCTCTCAAAAGTGGAGACAATTGGGCATGGCGAGCGGTTCTTACGGTTAGGGACAAGACTTTGGAGATCAGGAACTCATTTTCCAGACATGATTGGGAAAGCATTTGGAATCCCGAGCAACCGAAGACTATGGGTTATGAGCTCTATCATAAGTGGAGAAGTCGTGGCGCGTTGGTTCCGTGGGGCAGCTTCTTGTGGCAGCCACAGGTTACTCCACGATGCGCTTTCATCACTTGGCTCGCCGCCAAGGGTAAAGCGCCCACTCTTGACAAGCTTGCAAGGAAAGGCTTTACCGACTTGGACCTCTGTCCCATTTGCCACTCAGCACAGGAAACGGTCCACCATAGATGGTTTGAATGCTCTTTCTCTAATTCCATCATCATTGGCGTTATGAAGTGGACAGGAGTCAGATACTTTGTTTCGACTCTTACCGAGTGGCTTGATTGGTTTAATCAAAGTGCCAGGCACAACTCAATTGTGTTCAAGATCAGGTTTGCAGCTTTTGCCACTGTTGTCTACATTATCTGGTTGGAACGCAATAAGAGATGCTTTGAAGGGGTTCATGCTAGTACCGACCTTTGTATTAGCAAGGCGATTGCTTTGACAAAAGTCAGATTGAAGGGGAAGCTGAAGGGTAGGAACGATCAAATCAAAAACTGGCTCCATCATCTTGCAATTGACTAGTATCCGATCGAACTTATTCGAACTTTTGTGTTCGACTTTTGTTTTTGAAGCCGTTGGGCATAGAGTTGTATCTCGATGAAACGATATAGCTGGGATTTCCGGCATTTTGTATCCCCTGGTTGTTTATATAAAAATTTCTTTTCCTTTTCAAAAAAAAAAAACAAGATAGGCACTCAATTCAACCCAGTGTCATGGAGACAAGGTGATCAATGAGGCACACACAATTGAATCATAGAGGTGATCCAACTAGATGATGTAGCCACAACATGTGTTGAGAGCCACGCAATCGCGCGATTGTTCTCAACACAAGACCAACATGCGCTAATGCACACCTAGCATGTGCTCATCCACACCCGCCCCCACATGGGTCACTGCTAAAGTGCAAGCCCCGATTATTCATTGTGGGATAGATGAGCATGTAGTTGTCTGTCACATCCTATAAAGACGATCAGCTAGCTAGTTGATCATCATTGTACGTAGCTAAGGAAGACAACCACAAGAAATGCATTCGGTAACTTGCTTGTTTGCAACTAGGCTCAAGCTGCCCAAGTTAGGCACCATTAATAATGAGTAATCGAAACCTATTGAAGCAAGCAACTTGGCAGACTCAACCAAGAGGGGGCAAGCTTCGCCTATGTGAGGGTACGTTTAAGTCTTACTAGGGGCGTGACACTTGTGAGAAACGTGTATTATTACTTAGACTCATCCAACAAGAATCAGAATACCTAATGGCCGGTCTACTTTCCATTTATTGAGTATCTAGGCATACAAATCTTATTCCTTCTTCAAAAAATAAAAATATAAGTTACTTTCGGGCTTGCCTTTACATGGATAGAGACATATCACCACTCTCGGTGGCAGGCAAATGAAAGGCCCTTCCTGCCTTCACAAATCATTATCCATTAAAGATACTTTAATTTGATTGCATTATTTAACTAACTAGTTGAAGACCCGTACCATGTACGGGTAATGATTATTTTTTTCGTTAATTTGTTTATCTACTATATGTTAATTCTTATATATAAATAGATTAAAATGAGAATTGAAAAGTTAAGTTAATTAATATGTATTCTTTATAGAAGGAAATTTTAAAGATAGATAATATTGTTTCGATAGATATTAGATGAGTAAGAAAAAGGATAAAATTAAAGGTTAGATAATTAAAGAAATTTTAAAGATAAATAATATGCCTTTAAAGATAGATATTTGATGGGTAAGAAAAAAGATAAAGCTAAAGATTAGATAATTAGGAAAAATAAAACATATAAAATTGTTAATCAAGTGGGGCCAGAATTAACGTGGAGGCTCGAAATTCTCCGGCTTTAATATATAGTATAGATTAGATGCCAGGCCCAATTAATCAAGTAGGGTTAAGTTTAAGGATTTGACTATTAAATGCTACAACAATATCTTTTTTTTAAATGTAACCTCTAGAATCAGTATTTGTTGTGTAAGTACTCTCTCCATTTTAAAATAGTTGTCCATACGATCACTTTTGTTTTGTTTCACAAATATTTGTTCATTTCACATATCTTCTTTTCTTTTTTTTTTTTCCCTATAAAACTTTAATAATTAACTTTATCATAATTATATACAATGTTCCAATTTTTTTTTACACTAATAATTAACTCTACAATGATAGGGATAATTTAGCATATGTTTAGAGTAATACTATATATATGCGTTGATTATATGTAGTATTTCTAATTGATTTGGCAAATGGTATTGATTCAAAGATAATCCCATATTTGAAATGGAGAAAGCTTTCAAAAACTACACCAATGGCCGACAAGATTTTAAACAGGATCTAATCAAATAATTAATTAAGTATTTATTATAGTTGGTTCTTGGTAGGTCATTAATCAATTTTGCCTCGATCACTGGAATAGAATCCGGTTGATAGTATGTTCAAGTTCCGTTTATATGATTCTAGCTCTAAAATATTGTAAATGATCTATATCTAAGATTCGACCAAAAACAATGATCTTTATCTAACCGTATATATATCCAACACTTTTCTTTTAATTTTCTTAAAAATAAAAAATAAAAATCACATTTTCAAAAAGTATTTACTTCAACTCCAACAATATTTTACTTTAGTTACCCTGCATTTATTGTTTTTACTATATATATTATCTTTAAAAACATTATAATATATGATTTCACCTCTTGTAACTTTGTAAGTTGGCATGCTATAATATTCCTAACTAATTCCCTCTCTGTATCGACATTTTTAAGATGAGATAGAAAATTTGTTAAATTAAAAAGATAACTTGAGATGTGTCAGAAAATATCATTAAAATATTCCTCTTTTTAAACTCTTTAGAGCATTCACAATGGAGAATACATCAAAATTTCTTAAAAGCGTTATATCTCTTCCCTATTTGCTACAATAGTAAAAAGAATTGCAGAGAAATTTGTCAGTAAACCTCTCTCCTGTAAGAAATTTTTCTTACATCTAAAAAATATTTCTTTGACACTTTTCTGAATTATTTTTTATTTTTAGAAGTTAAGAAACACAAGTAGTCTCCCTTGTGGATGCTCTTACTTCTTGCATAACAAATTTTTTCTGTAAATTTGTCTGATTTTATCAGACCTTTTTACCCAATAAAAGCCAGAGTTTTGGATGCAAGAAAGTAATCCACAACATCAAATTAATATGATATTTAAATTATATATCACTCCTAAGTCGTCCTAACTACTAATTAGGAGTATTACGTATATAAAATGATATAAAACCCGTTGCTTGCAAACAACACATCAATTACGTACGTACGTGGATAGTATTCCTAATGTAAAAGAAAATAGAAACCCTAATAAAGTATCGGATGATCTGATCCTTCAGTCCGTACCTAGGGTTTCAATGTAGATGGGTATCCTAGATATCAACTTTTTCTTTATTAATGCAACCTAGATATCAACTTTTTCTTTATTAATGCAATCACAATTAATTAGTATGTATGTATTTATGTAAATATTGTTTATTCAACTTAGGGAATAAACAAATGTCTTGGCAAGGATACCAAGTAAAATAATCAAATACTATGTGTGAAGATACGCTTATGATAAAACATATCGACACTAGCAAGCTACTAGCTACTAATAAGGTATATATATACAACTTTTTCTCATACCACTTTAGTTATTTATTCAAAAATGAGCATCCCTTTTGCTAGTGCAACATACAATATATAATTAGCGAATATTAAGATAAATGATTCTTAGCATAATATGAAAATAGCTTAGGGGATTTTGAGGATAGAGGTAGGTTTCGGTGAGGAGAGTCCTTCTAATAAGGACAACTCTTTATAGTGAGGAGCAATCTCATCCATTGAATTTATTACCTTAATTTATAATGAATGGTCCATATTATTTTACCTTTTTTATTTTTAAAAAAAATCAAAAGTGTTACATTTTATTATTTTTAGAAATATTTTTGATTCATTTTCATTTTCAAAAAACTCGATAATATGAAAATTGAACTCATAGTACGAAAAAATGAGCTAACAATAGGTAAAAAGTGAACTTATTGTACAAAAAAATTGAACCCGTACAAATTACAAAATTGAACTTCTAGTACACGTAATTTAACTTTTAACATTTTAAAACAAACTTTTGGTTATAAAAATTGAACTACCATACGTGAGGGTTATAATCATTTTTTGTGAGGAAAAATATTTATTATCTCTTTGAACTTTTTTATCTTTTTAAATTTTATTTATGTATCACAGTTGCTATTTTGTAGCAAAAAATATTTTTGAATTAATAAACATTAAACTAAGATATATTAATTTTTGTGAAAATTTGAATTATATAAAACATGAACTCGAAAGATATAAATATTGAACTCATAGAAAAAATATTGGACTAGTAGTAAAAAATTAAACCCATATAATATTGAAAATTGAACTCATAGTATTTATAAAATGAACTTTTAGTGTATTAATTTGAACTTTTAGTGTATAAAATTATACTGTCGTACTTAAGTGTTCTAACGGTATTTTTCAGAAAAGAAAATAATATTGTTTTTGTAAAACAAATCCTGAAAAAAAAAAACTAGACCATTTGTTACATGGTAAGAAGGTAAATTTAATGGATATGATTACTCTTTACCACAAGGAATTGTCCTTATCATAAGACTAATCCTCACTTGAACCAAAACCTATATATATTGTGTGTTCTAAGGAAAGGTTGTTAGCATCGCGATTCGGATAGTTCGATCCTGCTATTCAAATTTCACTAAACGATATGGATCGTGTATACAAAATCGTAGCAAGTAGGATCGCACGTAGGATCGTATATGATCGGTGGGATCTTACGATCCTAGATAGGATCGTAAGATCCCATAAATACGGGTTGTAGAGTACAATTCTCATATTTTAGGCTATTTAGGCCCGTTTGAATGGTTATAGTGATTACTCATTAGCCAATTCTAAACCAATATTTTTGAATAAGGAAAAAATTATGAGCTATATCATATTTGTAATTTAAATCTTTTTTAAATGTCTATTCAATCCCCTTCTCTTTCATTCTTCCTCTTGTCTTCATTATAGGCGAAAATATAAAAGTTAATTTTGTTACTTATTTCATAAATTTTTATATTTATAGATATTTATTTTTAGCAGTTGATGATTATTTGATAAAGTTAAACTTTATTATTAGTTATTTAATATTCATAACACCTGTGTCCTAGCTACTACAAACTTATTTAAGTTATAGTGTTCTTTTGGTATTTTCTTTTGATTGATATTATTCTCAGTAATGGTATCATGACCACACCATTATATTTAATCATTAGGTAAAAGACATCATTTCCTTCTCATTTTCACGCATTTTCTTGGTATAAGAACATATTATGGTCAATTACTTCGTGATATGGAATAGTAGGTGTAGAAAATATATATTTTGATAACTTATTTTCTTGTTTGGTTGATATGTAACATATACTGAAGTTGAATTATTTATAATTATACTAGTTTACTAGGATCTTACGATCCCATCGATCCGATCCTACGATTCGATCCTAATACCCCTCTACGATCCGATTCAAGAATCCCGATCCTAACAACCTTGATTATAAGCACACTACATAAGGAAACTAAACCCTAAAAAGTGAATAGTGAACCAATCACAAAAAAAAGATTAAAAAATCTAAAATTTAAGATATAGCAACTTTTTCATATATTAACATCTTATAATATATCAGCTTAGGACACGTAATAGAAAATTCATACATATATATATATATATCACGGCATGCTCCATTCCATTGTACAAGACTTCTATCGGCACAAATCTTAATAAATATTTCGACAAAAAAAAATCTTAATAAATATAGTTGTAAAATAAGGAGTAGAATTAACTCTTTTTTTTTCTTGAGCAATAGAATTAAATCTTTTGGTGTTGATGTTCATAAGGTTTTGAATTTCTTGGTTGGTGCCCTTCTGCAACACTCAAGTTATACCTAAACATATAACAAAATACTCATTTTCCACTCAAAATTATAGAGTAACCAAAATCAGGTTACAACTTCAAAAATATTGACACCTAAAAGAACTTATGTTGATATACCAATACATATATATTTTTGCCCTAAAATTCAAGACCTACCAAAGTTTTCATACTTTACATTTTACACCCAATATTTTAAGTAGGCTGGAGCTAGAGCTAGGTTAGAGAGGTAGGAGCTCAATGTGAGATAACCAAATAAAAAGTGGAGTATTGTCAAAAAAAACAACTACTGAGTAAATGGAAAATCAAAAGAGAAAAAAGAGGAGAAGCCCGCAATCAAGGGGGGGGAGGGCGTCGTGGTTTGGACACGTGTATGAGAGTGGGCCCACCAGCCTCGTGTACCCACGTGGCCAGTTGTACTAGTTGTCGGAGACACCCCCTTGGCCACTCACATAACGCCACGTGTCGAGTGTCCAACCGTCCGATTTTGGGAGGCCCACATTGGGTGGAATTTTTGCCTTGTTTGAGTCGGACACCTCTTTGCCATTTACGGCAGATCTCGCACTTCCTACCATATGAATGAGTACTATTTGCAATTAATTAGCTAGGTGTAATTAGTGGCTGATTAACTAGCTTAAATCTCGATTTTAGGCGGGGTGGTCCTTGGTCCTCTATTCTTTTCTAGCAGATTTTGTATAGTTTTCCTTCCAATGGGGGCTCTGCTAAAGAGACTATATATATTAATATCCGTGTCTTAAATCTGCTTAATAGTCGTATTAGTTTTACTAGTAGTATTATCAGGTTGGTTTAATTAGTTTATTGTACGTGTAGCTTCCTCGTTCACATAACAGGGTTATACGATCGATGCTAAGAATGTTGTCGAATGTCATGCAAACTTACATGCATGTATGTAATATGTTGGCTAAAATGACTTCATTTGTGGTATAAATGCAAGCCAGATTGCATGCTCCATAATTAGTTTTCTTCTTCTTTTCTTTATACAATACAATACATAGATTATATAATCAATTATGAGAGCTTTTAGCCCTCGTAACTTAGTGGTAAGAGACACGAAGGATGTTAGAACAGTCCGGATTTTGATTACTTTATTTTATTTCTTATGAGATAATAACTACTTAAGAGTATCAATACGATCTGTATCTTACATATTATTAAAAAATTAATATAAATAAATTGAGGCGGTGTCTTAGGTAAAACATAGAATTATTTCCCATCCTCCTATTTTATTTCTTATGATAGAGATGTCTATATATTTTAATATTATATGTACAAATCTAACAAAAGTTATAATTAATTTATCTATCCTTCGTTTATATACAGGGGAAGAATTTTATGTATCCTTGGCTGTGAAATTAGCAAAAAAATATATATATGTTAGAAGACTAGATTTGTTCACAAATTAAAAATTAAAATAAAGGATCGAATTGGTATATAGTGTATGTTTTGACTCTCTTTGTGGAAAAGCAAGGGGACATGCCACTTTTAGGTTGCCCTACCTACTTATTAGCCTATTGAAAAGGAGGAAAAGGGTGAAAGTTAAACGAATAATTGGTCACTGTAAAATTATTGTTTAATTCCTTTCTGTTATTGCCATGAAAGTGTGCAATTATTTGCATATACTATATGTGTAGCCATTAAGGTTGCTTCATTTGGCTAGGAAGGCGCAGCTTCAATTGTACCGTTTTGAAGTGCACCAAGAGAGGATACACAAAATGGAAGGGGGTAATATTCATTAATTTGTTTTCACTAATAGAAATAGGAAGCACGTCATAACCTAGAAAAAAGTCTTTTTTCTTTTGGATGAAATCTAAGAGATCTAAATCGGATAGTTCGTGCTAAGAGCTGTTTTTGCAAGCTAATCCGTCACATAACTGACCTCCAAACGTACATGACGGAAGTACTCCATTCTTAGAAGCAACAAAAGCTACACAAGATTTATGTCATCGTAACATTTAATTCTTACTGACCGCCCCAAACACCAATAATGGCATTCCAAAGAGTTAGTCGTTGCCTTCTATCTCCAAAACGAGATATTACATGGTTAAGTGCCTCCAAGAGAACCTTTGGCAAGAAGTTGAGGCATTATATGATAATGCTTTATTTTCACGTTCTAACCATTTTCCATGGACACAAGTTGTCACTTTTGGTTGAGAATGATAAATCCAAAATATTACTATATGTTTGCAAATATATAGACCTAATTAGTTAAATCTGTTAGGGGAAATGTGTTTTTTCAAAATGAAGGCATGATTGTTGCCAGAGATTGAAATTTGGATTCACGATGTAGAGTAACTAAACTCGAGGGACACCAGCCAAAGAATGTGCCTTTGCTGTTTTGCAGTGTTTTACTAGGCCCAAATTAAAAGCTTCAGTTGGATACAGAAAAAGCCCAAGCAAATTTCTCAGTTCACAGCTTGTTATTGTAAAGTATATACAATTCAGTTGTTATTAATTACTACCAAACATTTTGGTCAGAAAGTCTCACTTATACAACTCGATTGTTTCACAAGAAAACATGCTAATCTAAGTCGTCCATTGGACACTATCACTGTCTTTGTGTACGCCTAAAATCATTTGTGCAAAAAGTTTGCACTGATCTAATGACCCTCCCCCCAAAAACTATGCAAAAGTTTGTGTTATTTTGTGTACATTGTCTTGAAAATTGATGACCCCAAAAAAATCACCTAACTCAGCCTGAGGAATTCATCTGTGAGAAGCCTAGTTATAAAATCCGGAGTCGGTTGGTGGTTCGTCGTCCCAATATTCCAAGAAAGCAAATTCTTCATGGTTGGCCTTCTTAAACAGGCTACTAAGAATCTTATCAGCTTCATGTGAATTGGACTCTGAGAATTTTCACATGAATTAGGGTTGTGTGCGTCGAGGGCGAGCGTTCCAATAGTCTATGGAGACCCGGTTTCCATCCAATGCCTCAATCGCCTAGACCAAAAAAATCACAAAATAGGAGAATGAAGATTCTGAGTTTTGAGTATTTCAAGAAATAAGTTTCTTAGCTGTGTAATGAAGTAAATACCTGAACGATAGGAGGAGAAGTAAAACCAAACATTTCAAAACCATCTACACTTCCAGGAGGCTGTAGAGGAGGAAGCTTCAGCTTTCCAAGCTTATGTTGCTTTGTTATCTCCTGATTCACTCTTTCCCGCACCATTTCCCAGCACCGAGTGGGCGTTACATGAGCAAAAACTTCACTAGGAGTGTCCTCTAAGGAAACCTGATGATCCCAGGAGGTGTGAATGTTCATCAGAGAAGAGAATCACAAATTTTAATCTTAAAAAGTTTAGTTTTCTAGGACATTACCATAAAAAGTGGTCCTTTTGCTCCCCAATCCAAGACTTCTGAGATGTAATTGCACATATTTCTAGGGTCTAAAACGTTGATGTACTTTGCACGACTCTTGAAGCCTAAAGAGGAGTACAAACAGGCATAAATGTCAGGTATGATTCCAAAAATAACATAACAGAAAGGTAAATTATGACAAGATGCTATAGAGGGGAAAAAAAGACGTACCCTTTGGGAAAATGGCACGGCTGCTACTCCATGGCTTTGCAGAGACCACGGATCCAAATTCTAGAGGCTCAACGTTGCAATTAATTCTCCTAACAAATTTCCCAATGCGAGGACCCTTCTGTTGTTGATGATGTTTTTCCACACTATTTTGGCTCCCTGGATTTTCCTCTTTGATTTTGGTGACCTGTTGTTGTACACCAAGAGCAATCACTACACTTTGAGGGTCATTTCTTGAATTTGTGAGATTCTGCATTTGCGCGTCCATTTTGGGACCGTCACATTCTTGATTGGCGTTGGGCTGCTTAGCTAATGAATCAGTAGTTAAACTCTTGTTAGGGAGGTCTGAGTTTTTGTCAGAGCTTGATCCCGTTGAAACAGCTTCCTCTTCTTCATCATCATCGCTTAGGCAAATCACCTCTTGTTCAGTTGAAGACTTCTTTACCTCTGGTGCAGGTATGGCGGATTTCTTGATTCTAAATTTTGTACCAGTCTTAACAACTCCGTTAGGCTTATCAGGTTCCACTGTTGTGTCCTTGACTGCTGCCATTGACTTCTTGTTTATAAGCAAAGTCAAAGAAAAAGGAGCTTTTGTTTGGGCCTCTTTTGAAGGTTGCGAAATTTCCCCTTTTGATGGCGACAAACCAGCAGGATCAGAATCTTCTTTCCCGAGGCTGTTGCCTTTAGAGACATGAGAGGATAAAGAGAAACCGAGGTAGGACCGTGCCCATCTGTATACAGCGCTTAGCTTTCCTTCAATCGCTTCAACTAAGACATCCAACTCATCCATGTCGTAGCGAAACAGGAAAAACTTTTCGGTCCCAGAACACAAGCACAACTCCTTTGCATGATTTAAGCAAGCATATCTATCCGGTGAACAACGACAACCAGCAGCTGACAAGTGTAGATCAAAGAAACATACACTGCATTCCCTTTCGCTTGTCGCATCAAAACTGCTTAGCATTTTCAGAGCATGAGCAGATTTGCAAAGCAAGTCCCTCCTCGCACGCTCCATGCTAACACGTGCCTACAAACGAAGATATAAATGAGTACTTACTAATTACAATCTTAAAATTATTTCTAGATGAATGTAACAGAGATGAAAGGAACAGATAGGTACCCTGAGTGACTTGGCCAAAATTCCATCCCCACAAACATTCTTCCATCTCATATTATCAGCAGTGTTCTTCTTCAAGAAACTAAGTTCCCAGTTAGCTTTCACCGCTTCCATTGCTGCTCCAAGCAATAATTTGTCATGTGAAATAGTTGTTTTTCGCCTCTGTTCACGATAGAGCTCCACAGCGTTCTGCCCGTGTGGAAACCAATCAAGAGGAGCTACATTCACAGCTTCTGCACAGTTAAACCCACAGTTGAAGCCACCATGATATGCTCGGGGAAAGGTGATAACAAATTCTCCGGGATTCTGAACGCATCGATAAACAGGCACTCCTTCTGCTTTCAGTATGGTCGGGGAGAGTTGAGTGACCTGAAATGAACCAATATTAGCAAAATGAATCTATTCAGAACCATCTGCTTATCCTTTAATGTAATAAGCAAAATTTATTCAATATAATGACCTGAGCTTCACAAATAATTTTGAAAAACAGACAAACAATCTGCACAAATTTCAGAACCTTTTTGAGTATGTCATCTCATTTCCGGAAGCAATGAGGAATTAATCATTATGGCCCCCTTTCATTAATTCCAGCATAAAAAAGATAATAGGAAAGGAGAAAAGGAAGTACCACTAGATCTGATTGACAACAACTTGCCCCTATTTTCTAATGGCATAAATTGCAAACGAAAATCGGCACAAACTCTACACACATGCTTTTTTCAAAAAAATCAACTGCAACTAGACCATCCTAAGAAATTGCATGCCAATACATAGCCACAAGTTGTAATCACTTTGCCTCATGACATTATGTCAGATAACATTTAAGCAGACAAAGCATGCCCGGTTGAACATAAAAAATGAGGCAAACACCTCCTCGTTTAACATAATAGTATAATACACGCGGCAAAGCTGTAGCATATACTCACGAGCTTATGAAGAAGATCAGGCTGCTCAGCAAATAAGTTCGGAAGATGCTTTCTCATAGCTTCTTCCATTTTGGTGGCATCTTTCCCAGGTACACCATACCACAATTTAGGATCACCAAAATGCATGTAATTCAAAGAGTACAGGAAGTGATCTTCGACATGCTGCAAGGAAGAAGAATGGTTAAGATTTTATAAAGAGGTCAGTGATTGTTGTCCCAATGATTAATTTAGCTACCAATAACATGGGAAGTAAAACGATTGCCTCAAAAGAAAACATAATAAAACTGCAGAGATAAACTCACCCAACAAAAAGAGGAAAAACACATTCCTACATATAGCCACGGAATTTGGACGCCTGATATATCAGCATTTTCATAGGTCAAAACAGAGCCTGGAACCCTGGGCAAGTTGTTCAAATTCCAGCCTGATTTGACATATTGTTCATCAGGAGAACAAGCTTGTTCTATGGTCCTTGGAAAGCCACTTCCAAAAGTTCCAGTTTCCAAATCAGCCCCATAAAGAACCTATACAGTCAAAATAAATACAGCCACAGTACTTACATTAGTTGCATAGCATGAAATCATATATATGCAAAATGGCGGAGTTAAACACTTGACTTGTAACTATCATTGATAATATGCCTCATTAAGGAAATATTTTATCAATACTATACCTCTATTTCTTCAGTAGGGTTCTCCACTACTCGCCAATATTCACCCTCTATAGCCTCAACAGATGGATCCAGCTTGCCTGTATTGTCGGTCTCCAAACCTCTGAAATAATGATCCTTGAATTGATGATCATATTTTTGAAATGCATCTAGAGTGAACTCAGGGCCTGGTTCAAATCCAAATTCCAATGGGGCCAAGATATCTCCACTCCCAACCTCACTACCCATTCCCATCTTGGAGCATCTCCTCCTCTTCTTCCTGGTATGATTATCATGAGTTTTCTTTGCAGGTTCTCGGTTCTGCAGTTTGTCCACCCTCTGAACTCTAGTGGCAAACCTAGAATTTTCCCATATCATCTTCTTATGAAGATGACAAGGGGGTTTCCATGAAGGAGGAGGAACAATACGGCATATTCCATACGGTTCAGCCCGAGGCCGTATTTTTTCTATATAACCTATAGTATCTTCAAACTCCTGAAAACAAGTTATCAATTCAGAATTTATGCAGCTATGAAAGAAAAGGAAAATCCTAACAGAATAAAGAAGCCTAATGCATATATGACATATCTACCTCTTCGGTTGGGTAGAATATAGGTGCTGCCTCAAGGTTAGGTCTGCAAGCAGCTTCAGGTTTATATCTTGCCACAACCTGTAAGAGAAAACAATAAGACATTCACATTGAGTCATAATCGTTAAGTTAAAAAGGACAGACTACAATCATTGTCTTACAAGACAGAGCACCAACCTTTTGGCAATTATTACATTCTGGGCATCCACGAATAACACCTTTGGGGAGGGAAGTTATTGCTGGGATATTCTACCAAAAAAAAACAGATATAGCAAGACTTATAGATTGATAAATAAGTTAACAAAAAAATGCAGGACCAAAGCAAAACTCACTTGATTTAGCTTTTCACAATCCAAGTCATCATAGGAGATACTACATTGTCTACGCCTGAGGGATCTTGAGTTCTTGTTAGAATCATCATGGCCAGGATCCAACTTAATATGGGCTTGTTGTTGCGCGGACAGATTAGGAAGAACTGAATAATTGGGCTCACTTTCACTATTTTCCACCTTCTTTAACTTGTATGTCGTATATGACTCAAAACCTGGTGGAATTGCTGGAAAGTCGATGTCTCCTTTAATGGAAGCTCTCACAAGCTCTGTCCCCATTCTTGCTGCACGATATTTACACCATGAATATATCAAAAAAGAATGACTAGCAGGTAAATAGCACACACCTTGTAAGAGATGACAAATCTTTATCAACAATTAATAAATCATAGAACCTCAACAAAATTTGACCTTCAATTGAAAGTTTTTGCATAATGAAGACAGAATTGCAATAGAAACATCTTTAGTACCTCCCCATATCCTCTCAAAATATAACTAAAAGTAAATTTGAGACTGCTCAGACGATACACCCTAGTTTGATCTAACAAGTAATGTAAGGCCAAGTTAACAATTTTCTAGAATGAATCTCTTATAGGCTCATAGCCCAACAGGCTCATATCCATCAGCTAATCACATATTCTTCAAGCTAATCTCTCTCTTGCCAAGACTATCTTATAGGAGGCATCTGTTTAACACCAAGACACATGCACAAGAGATCAGATCATACACACATGTGAAAACTCATACATGCATGCAGAAGTGCATACATATGTATCAAATACACCACCGATACAGATTTTGTTCATACACATTAACAGCTGTAGCCGCATATGATAGATTCTTTGCTCAGATTGCAATTCTGAATCATTACTTTCCTTATAAATCAGTCAATTCATACTGCATGACTAATTTGATTGATCACTCGAAGGACGGAAAAAATCAAAGAGATGCATGCAGAAGTTATCCGATCATACACATATGCGAAAACGCACTGCAAATATAGAATTTGGTCAAGCATACTAGCAACAGGAGCCAGTTATGATTGATTATATACTCAAATTGCAATTCCAGTTCATTGATTTCATAGCAAAACAATACAACAACATCTACCCAGATGAATCCAATAATAAGCTCACAAATTTTGTATCAGATTACGAGATTAATCGATCTCTCCGACGAACAAAAACTCAAGCACAAATGCTGAAAAACAAAGATACAGATTGAAATTACCCCTTTACACTTGCAAAAATCTTGAAATTGGGGATTGACCACGCCAAAGTCTGTGGGCTAGCATAGCACCATTGCCATAGTTGGATACAAAGGACAAATAGTTGCACTTTGTTTGTCCAATTACAGAAATCCCAAATTTCTAAGTTTTTATGCTATTTTGGGACCAGTAAAGGGAAAGTAACAAGGAAGGGATTGAATCAACCCAAATCTCTAAAGAAGACCAGATCTATAACCCTAAATCACAACTCTGGAAAGAAACACAAAAACCAGAATCAGCAATCCAATTGTGTACACCTAACTCTTGCCAAGAAATACCAAGTTCATCCAAGTAGAGATTATCTTGGAAAGTAGAAAAGGGAACCAGATGAAACAATTCACCACCTAGGGCTTGGTCAAGGGCAAAATAGGAATGTGACAGTTGGGTTTGTGGAGAGAGAATAATCCAAGCCCTAACAATGGAAGGCAACCAGATTTGGTTAATCAAGATTCAAGATTGTCCAACCAAACAAAGAACACTTCAAATTTGTACAAGAAAAGCCCTAAACATACTCCAGATTTTCAGAAACAAGACCTTTTTTACACAAAACATAAAAGTAAAAATCTTTCATACCGATTCTTACAAAGGTGGTTGTAATTGTACAAGGCATGCAGAAAGAGATTGGGTCCAATTTAATGATAAAAATAAAGATAAAAAGATATGAAAAAAGAAGGAAGATAAAAAGACTCATCGAATACAATTTCCTTACTGGAAAATTAAAAAATTAAAAACTATACACGGATGCCCATGCCCAGTAGCCCACAGAACAGAAACTAAAGAATTTAATATCGGAAAAAGGAAAGAAACTGAAGAATTTAGAACTTTTTAATTGAAAGAATTCTATTAAAAAAAAGGCATTAATAAATAATACATTGAAGAGACTTTAGGTTTGAGTTGCAAGGTGGCCTCCTCGTGATAGTTGGATAGAGAGGTGTCTACACATTCAACGTCGCTTTATTCACACACGCAAACGCAAACATGCTGAAATTACATTCAAATCCTTGGAATATTGATTAGTGATATATTGATTTAAAAATCAGGGTGTTCCGACTATTCTTTTATATATCCAACAATGAAACCTAGTTTCGTCACAAATAAAAACACACCTATAGTTTAATCTCTTTTTATGGATAAAATAAGATCGAATAACTTTTTTAAAAATCTAACACTAATCAATATAAAAGGAATTTTTTACTTACCCTAAGTTTTGGTGTAATATATATGAAATCGAATTTGTTAATTTAAAATAAGATGTATCATTATGACCAAAAAAACCCGATCAGATCATAATTATAACTTAGCTATATATTTCACTGTCAAAGTAAAAACAACACGGGTCAATCTACTATAATACAGTATAAAGCAAAATCATATATAATAAAATTTTAATTTTTTTACATTATATTTTCTAATAAATAACTCATATATTTACTTGATAGTTTATCCAATTTTCCAATATCTATTTGATATCTTACTCAATTTTTAAAATCTTGAGATTTTTTTCCTAACATAACTTTTTTAACATTATATCCTTATGTAAATCAAAAGTTCGAGGGATTTTTTTTTATATCTTAATAGTTTTTCCTTATTAATTACTTGAAAATAGTAATTAACATTGTATCAATAAAGGTACATATAAAGGTCAAGAGGTTCGGACTCCCGTCTATTGGGTTTGGATTATAAATTCTTGAGTTAAAAGTGGATTATCAAAATGCGATCTCCAATCAGTTAATTTGGATTTATATATACAGAGTCAGGTTCTATAGTGTACATCTCCCTATAGAGAACAAGTGAACAAATCTCATCCTACGGATGAGATTTGTAATGGATGGCTGGATTTGTATCTGCAATATTCTTTTATAAGAAAATAGGAATAATAAAACAAAAATTGGAGAGATTCTCTCCCATATTTTGTAACCACCCAAATCAAAATTATTCAAAACAAAATAACGCATCCACAAATCCATCGCAGATACGCCATTGCAAACCCACGCCATCGCAGAAACCACCGGCGACCTCCATTACAGCGTCCTCCATTGCAGCGTCCTCAAAACTGTCGGCGTCCTCCATCGCAGAAACCGCCGGCTGCAGAGACGCGAGGCTGTGTCTTCCGCCATTGCAGCGTCCTCCAACGCAGCAGTTCCGCAATTACATACAACAACGTCGCCATTGCAAACATCCTCCATAACCGATTTCTGCCATTGCAGACGTCCCTCTCGCTATAGAAATTCGTCATCGCAATTGCAGACGTCCTCCCTCTCGACATTGCAAACGTCCTCCCTATCGCCATTGCAGGCGTCACTCTCGCTATAGAATTTCACCACCACGTCGCAATTAAATATGGCATCAGGTATCTGTGTATATAATTTTTATTTAGTGTATATGGATGTTTTGAACTTGTATATACCATTATCTCAGCTGTAAATCGTTTATTTGGCCTATTCATGCAGATGAAGATGTACATATGTATAATAAGAATGTATTTGACATCCTAATATATGTATATACGGAAATTTATGTTGTTACGTGACCTATTCAAAGGGATCAAAATGTATATACGTACAAATTAAATGTGTATGGACACCTAAGAATTTTGTAAAAATATTTATTGGTGATTTTATTGTGACCTATCTATTCCTATACAAATGTATATATGTACCGTATATTGTATATGATAACCTGAGGAATGTATATACGAAATTTGTTGTGTTGAATTGTTTCTGTGACCTATTTCTACGAATCAAGATGTATATATGTCCAATAATATTGTATATGACAACCTGAGGAATGTATATACTAAATTTGTTGTTGTTGGATTGTTTTGTGACCTATTTATATAGATCAAGATGTATATATGTACATTAATATTGTATATGACAACCTGAGGAATGTATATACGAAACTTGATGTGGCTGATTTTTTAGGTGACCTATCCCTACATGTCAAGATGTATATATGTATATTAATAATGTATTTGATAACTTTATAAGTGTATATACGAAATTTGACGTGGCTGAATTGTTTAGGTAACCCATTGCGCCGGCCGTCGGAACCACCAATTCGCTGGAAGTCCCCGTCGGAACCACCACATTGAACCACCAAGTCGCCAAAGCCACCACTAACACCACGTTGTTAATTATTGTATATATGTATAGTAATATTGTATATGACAACCTAAGGCATGTATATACGAAATTTCTTGTAGTTGGATTGTTTATGTGACCTATTTCTACAGATCAATTCAAGATGTACATTTGTACAGTAATATTGTATATTACAACGTGAGGAATGTATATACGAAATTTGATATCTTTTACACAATTCTACGAGACTAATACAGTAATATTTTGTACTCGTACATAAGATATTATATTAAAAAAAAGCGTGAGTTGGTCCATGACAAAAGAAGATGTTTGGTTATATATCTATGACCCTTAATTTGATACTGATTAAAAAATGAGAATAAATTGGATCAAGGAAGGTAGATATACAATCCTTTGATTTCTTTTTTCTGATGTTCGGCAAAAAATCCTATAACGTACAGAATTTGTTTTATTGGCAAAAGTAGAATTTTCTTTTTTATTCCTTTTTTGATAACGTGTAAAACAACTTCTCCAATTACAGATGCTACAATTACGGGAGTACCAATAGACATTCCTTTTTTGATTTAAAAAAAAATCGAATTTGTTTTTGTTGTTGCTACAATTAAGGGGGTGTATTATCATAATTATTTTGTCCATTTTGAGAATCAATCTTAGCCATTAAAACCAATCTCATCCAAAGGCCCATAACTGTTCACTCGTTCACTCATATTTAGCTGTCCACTATTGAACTTTATTCTATATATACATTACCCATTTATACTAGTTCTAAGCATTAAATCATAACACTTGTCTTTATTAAAATCCATTTAATTGTAAACCCTACATGTATCAAAGATATATCATTGAAAATATCAAAGATTCCAAAGAATGTATCATTGAAAATCTATTTGTAGTATACGGTTTTAGTAAAGAGATAATTCAATTCATTCTTCCTAAACAAAGAAGATGTATGATATTTTAAATATTAGCATATTTCTAAACAATAATATAACAGTTTAATATTTATTCAAGATATAACTAAGATCCCATAAGGAATAAATTTTTAAAAAAATACAAAGATTTACATTTATCTGTCTATTTTTTCAGACAAATTTGCATATTTATTTAGTCAAATAAAAGTCGTGTTTTTAAGACACAAAAACTAATACGAGTCAGATCCAATACACATAGGATGAGAGGAACAGATCTGGATAGAATTTATCCTAATAAAGAATCAAACGCATGATGCAATACTTTTATCAATCAAATCAAATTACATTTGTTAGAGAAGAGGTGTTTCGCATATCACATAATAGAACTCAAAATTCAATATTGCATGCTGAATCACTTACTTTGGCATTGATCTGGAACGATTTCCTTCTTATCCAAATCGATCCTCCCATTTCTTATGCTCAATACGTATCAAGACATGATTGTAAGGAAAACAAACTGCTTCAAAATTGGGGATGCAAAGAGTTGCATTTGGTAGAAAAAATCATACAAATTTGACACTAGGAACAGATCTTGCATGAGGTTGTCGCTTTTGTTGTATATTTTCCAACATGTTTTGCTCCAAGAACTAATTTTTAAAGTCTCAAAAATCAAAATGATACAATCAGACATGTCCTAATTTATTCATGTTGCATCAATTTCGAATTCTGGCAATACATATAAAGAAAGATAAACTTGCATAACATGTTGCCCTTTGTTCATTTGTGCAATACACTCTTCTTTGAGAGTTTAGGCTTCTTGTGGTTGTAACTCCTTTGCCTCTCTACAGCTTCATTATCTGTCCTTTCCTTCCAATTGCTTTTTCGGAGCTTAATGGGTCTGTTGCCAACATATTTGCCTTCATACAAAGAGCAATGACAAATTCAATTTTGCAGTTCATTCCCAATGAAATAAATATGAAAAGAGATAATCAATCTGAATAGCACCAAAAAAAGAAAGGACACAATTAAGCACTTGAATGCAAGACCATGAGAAGACCACATACCATTCATCTCTTTCAGTGCTGCAGCTAGATCTGTTATATTTGCAAAGCTGACAAATCCATATCCCTTGGTTTTTCCTGTCCTCTTGTCTCTCACAACCTAAGGCAAAACAGTAAAATTCATCTGATTTAGCAGACTTGGGATATAATAATATGGCAGGCCAAACTCCAAAGCATTCAAGGGGCAAAGAGCATTGACATCACATGCCTAATAATAAGAAGCGTTCATACAATTGCAGAATGAACAATGCTTAGTATAGCAAAAAGAAAGAAGAACAGAGACTTACTTTAGCCATGTTAAATGAGGGAAACCTGGAAAAGGCTTTAGACAGAACATCATCATTCACCTCATTTCCAAGATCACCACAAAATAAGCGAAAATCATCTGCAAATACACCCACATGAAAAGAACATGAGAAATATACAACAACAAGATATTCTTAGCAAGAGTCTATAACAAGTTGCAGCTATAGAGGACAAAGAACTCATGCACTTTCGGAAGATGAAATTAGCAAAACTTTCTTACAACCACCACCATTCTGTTAATGCAGAGTTACCAAAGTGGTCCTAACAATTCAGAAACAGTAAGTCATGCACAGATATGCCTCCTCATTTCTCACACCCACGCATGAACATAAGTTGCCTGTGCAAAAGAAAATAAGAAAAAAAAGACACATGTTCCTATATTAATCATGAAACAGTTATAACAAAAGTCCAGATGCAACCTCAACTTCTACAAGATTATACTCACCTAGTGCTCGGCTTCATACTATCATGTTTAATTTCCAGCTTTTCCCTGGTTCACATATTCTACTTTAGATAACATTCTTCAAATAATCCAAAAGGCAAATTTGGTAGTTGCAAGGATAGCAATGTATGAAAGAACCCAACTCAAGGATCCTCAATACCAGCAGACCTTAAGAGATGGAAGGACCCATGGTTGCTTACAGGGTTGATTGTTCCCCTTTACAGACCCATGAACTTAATCACATGTCATTTATACCGTTCATGGTTCACAAACATTCGGGTATGGACATAGAAAAGTAAGAAATTGAAGAAGAAAGGACAAAGAGAAGTCCTAGGTACTTTCGTCTATTAACCACATGTCATATGCCCATAATCACTACCTCAGCCAGCACAGATAATTTGTCCAGTCCTCTAAATGTGTACACATAAATATACATAAAAAAAGCAAAGCAAGTTTTTCCATATGAATTGAATTTACTAAAAGGGTAAAATGGCAAACAAAAATCCCACAATCAAAAAGGCAAGTAAATGAACTTTACCAAGCTTTCTGCAAGGAATGATGTAATAGCTACCTATAATTGAGTTATGCTTAAGACCCTTTGAGTAACAACAGAATTTCCATTAGGTATA
This sequence comes from Polygonum aviculare, assembly GCA_934048045.1. NCBI lineage: Eukaryota > Viridiplantae > Streptophyta > Magnoliopsida > Caryophyllales > Polygonaceae > Polygonum > Polygonum aviculare. The sequence continues at coordinate 10,083,140 of OW204023.1, read as the reverse complement.
TCTCTAAGCGGAGAAAGGACAAACTTGATAGAATTACACTGGTGTTCATTTCCATACAACAAAAAAGAATCCAAAGAACAAAACATTCAATTCAATGAATGGAATCAAGTTTTTTACAGAAAATCAATGTAGCGCCCCTCTGCTTGGGCTATTCTTAAGAAGTGAGTCACATCTCTATAAGAACAAAGGACAAGCATGCCGATTGCAGTGAAACTTCAATACAGAATAACCTAAATCATACTTCAGAAAAAGAAATTACGAGCTCCCCCACCCCCTTCTCATCAAGTATCAGTGTTACTCGAAGCATATCATCAAATAATTAGAAGTATCAAAGCATTCCATGATGATTAATAAAGAACAAAACACCAAGCATCATAGCAATGTATTGAAAGTTCCAGAAAAGAGCAAATTACTTTCAGGCCACTCTGCGAGTGTTGGGTCCTCCCAGCTTTGTCCAGCAGCTCTTCGAGGCAACGCTTTCTTTTTGGTTTCAGCCTTGTGCTCAATATCACTGCTAGCAAGGGCAGCTTTTACACTCTCCAAAGCTTCAGGAGTAATCGTTTGAGCATCCTTTTGGAATAGCTGTTGAGCCTGTTAGGTACAAGGCATGAATTGCACATCAGTAACTTCCAAACTAGAGAAAGAAGCTGCATAATAATTAATCACCATCAACAGTCTACAAAGAAAAGACAACAGATTTCATGCAAGAATCACGTCTTCTTGAATCAACCACAAAGAAAATAAACCTGACAAGTTCCAATGAGCATCGAAAGATAAACCTATAATAAACCAATCAAGCTTATATGAAATGGAAATGGAAACCATAATTGAGGGTCAGACCTGCTGAAACTGAGGGAGCGAGTAAGCGCCGGCGGATGCATAGGTAGAAGGTGCGACAGGGGCAGCCGGGGCAGTGATCGCCGCCTGCACGGGGGCCGGAACAGAGGGTCCGATGTAGGGTTGTTGGAGGTGAAAGGGGGTCGGAAAATAGGAGCCGTTTGAATATGTAAACTGTGAAGAAGCAGGATTCGATGTGGATCCCGGTGGCGTCGACATAGCCTGAATTTTGAAAAAGTTGCGACGAGAAATTAGGGCTTATGGATCCGCAAAGTACCTGGGAGCGAAAGTTCGAGGCTTTGAGCTTTGTGGGTTCGGGATCGAAGAAGGGAGAAGGATGGAGCGAGAGATTTGAGGATTTCGATTTCTGGAAAGCTAGGGTTTCAAAAGAGGGGAATATAGTGAAATCGGAATCAGAAATATAAAATGTGATTTAAAAAAAAAAGCAGGACTCGCTTAAAATAAAATAAAATCAGAATTTTAAACACGCCCAGTGGGACTCGAACCCACAATCGCTTGATTAGAAGTCAAGCGCCTTATCCATTAGGCCATGGGCGCTTTTGTTGATACATGTGGAACGGTAATTATCAATATCAACATTCACTTTACATGTACTAGTTTATTATTTGTATATTCAAAAACCTTAATTTAAAACATGAGTTTTATTTAACGCATACTGGAATCTTGTTATAGTGCCTATCCACCTTTCATTAAAAAGGGATGGACAATTCATACATAATCACGGAAAACAGGTAGACAGATAGCTAATTTCCACAACAAACATGTGGACAAGTTAGTATTGTCCATACCTTTTTAATGGTTGAATGTTACGTCAATATTTTTATATAAAATACCAATACTAGAAAGTTTTAATAAATCTTAAAGTTTAGAATTTTTTAATTTTTTTAATGATGAGTTCACTACTTCCTCTTTAGGGTTTAACTAATATTAGTCTTTGTGCTTTGAAGACACGATTTTGAGTAAACTAAAACATAGTTTACTTTTTATATAAAATTATTTAAAAGAATAGTTATAAAATCTTATATTATTCTATGTTGTTTGCTTCTTATGAAATTTATTTTAATGATACATTATTTATGTGATAATATATACTTTTAATCGAACAAAGATTTATAGTGTTATAATTTTTGTATAAGGATTGAATACTTGTTTCTATTAATAGTTTATTTATTTTTATTTTATAGCTATTTTGAGGGGGGGGGGGAATCAAAATCATATGTATATATATTTTTATATATGTAGAATCTACAATAAAAATTTAACCAATAAAAGAAGTCAATTAAATGTCAACCAAAAAAATGAGTGGATAAAATGTATGGACCAAATTGGTATATATGTCCACTGAATTTTGATGGACAACACTAATTTGTCCATTAGTTCTTGATGGACTATTATCGTAGTGAATAAATATCAGATTTGGAGTTTCAAATCAACAACAACAACATTAACCCAGGGAAATCCCGCATCAGCAGGATCTGGGGGGTCAGGATGGGGGCATTCCAAACCTAGATAGAATGCGCCCAATAAAACCCAAGCAAAAACGAAACTAAACTACTCAAAAAACTAAAAAGACAAGCGCCAAAAAAAGCGACGAGACATACTACACTAAAACTAGATCTAAAAGACAAGATCTAAAAGACAGATCTAAAAGACAAGGAAGTCGGATCTAAAAGCAACTAAAAGAAACTAGCAGGAAACACACGCGTACTGGCTCCACCAATGGGTTGGTCAGCTGTCTGGTACCCTGATCCTCTGCCTCCAACCCTCTCTGCACTGCGCCAAATCCACAGAAATCCCTAACAAGCCGGTATCCTGTTTTATACTGTCCATCCATCTTTTCTTCGGCCTACCTCTATCTCTCTTGAAGACCCCTAAAAAGTGATAATATAGACAAACATAATATATATAATTTCTTGCCAAATCCAACTTAAAAAGTGATAATATAGACAAACATGAATGGATCTAAAAGTATAGAGGTTGATGAGAATGAAAAGAAGAAAGTTTTGAAATAAAAGTGAGGCTGGGGAGGAAGGAGGAGAAGAGGAATAGAGTGGAAGGAAGAGAAGGGGGTGAAAAGTGAGAATCACAGCTTTATAGTTTTAGAGAATAAAGATATTTATAGATGCAGTGTAGCAAGAAATAGAGTTGCGTTAAAAGCAAATCCCTTAATTTAAAAACATGTGTATTATGGTCCAAAATCACAAGTACAATGTTTCATGGTATGTTATGAATGAGAAAATAGAAGGGACTTGCTTGCCAATTCCGAGAGAACCATTCATTTAAATCTCTTTTTAACAATAACCACTAGTACAAATCTCATATAATAAACAATAACTTGCTTACCAGTTCCATTATCATTATTTTACTAAATCTGAATAACATGACGTAAATTTTAACAAAGATTTTGTATTATAGTAGATTAACTTTCTTGCTATTGGACTTATTGGATTGCACTCACAATGAAGTCATTAGTGTATATTTTTGTATCTACTAGGGTCGATCAACTTCTTAGAGTTACAAGAACACATCTTGAAGAGATATTGAAATATGTGGTAAGGACTTTCATTCAGGCTTTTCATTAGAAGGTCTTTGTATTATGATTCTTGATTTATCGTAGACTTGTCCAAACGCGGGTTAGTCCGCCCGACCCATCCGCAAATAAGGGTGGGCTTGGACAAGGGTTCAGGCCCTATGGGTCAGGCCCGATCCACCCATATTTAATCTAGGTTGGGTATGAACTGATTGTTTAGCCTATCCGGACCATTAGGCCCGATCTAGCCCGTGAGAGTTTATTTTATAAAAAGTATATATATTAATAAATATATCCATTAGGCTAATGAATTAATTATATCCAATTTAAACCCTAACTCCTTCATTTATTCAACTCTTGCACTTGTACAACCGCTCACTCCTTTCATGCACCTCTCTCTCTTCCCGATCTCTCTCCCATTTTATGTGTTTTTGAACAATTAATGCATTTCAACTTAGAACGCATGTTTGTTAATTGTAATTTGTAGAAATAAGTTTTAGAATTTTAGCGGGCTAGGATGTCCACGGGCCAACCCGGTCCGCAATGCCGGACGGGTTTGAACAACATTTTCAGCCCAAATGTCCGGACCGGGCCTGACCCGGCCCGCACATATTGGCAAAAAATTAAAAATAGCCCAACCCAAATCTGGCCGAGGCCCGCATTTGGACAGATCTAGATTTAACATACGTACAAAACCTATGAGACACCATTCATCTCACTCTTTGAACTTTCATATAGTTATGTATAAATCTCACCTTATCATATAATATAAAGGTGTGCATCAAGTGCAATGGCAAAAAAAAGACAAACAAAAATTAGAAACAAATGCAAAATATCAATACACCCTTACTTCTTCTAATATTAGCACTTCATTCCTCTTTACCCTTATTTATCGGCGAAATACATACACAAACCCCTAAACTTACGACGCATAGTTATTTTGACCCTTCAATTTTGAATTTTACCAATTTGGCACCTAAACCTAACAATCGCGACCTATTGGACTCTTGATCAATGATTTTCACGGGTAACATATACATACGGGACCTTGAACTTTCAACTTTGTCAAATTGACACTTAAAGATAACCTTCATGACGTATTGGATCCTTAATTGATGATTCTCACGAGAATTATTTTGCGATGTGTAACATGCATGTGTGTGTTATGTCATACATTTAATAAAACATACAAACAATAGGTTAAAGAGAAGAAAAATAAAATAAAAATCTTAAATCTCCTAATTAGCTAATTTATTTTTTAAGCATTCTAATTTTTTCAATGCCTAAGTGCTATTGCAGATCTCGAGTGGTCTCGTTGGCGACATCTCCCATGACTGAGATCTCGCTACCCACTGACGTCATTGACTCCAAGTTCGTCACGTCACCCTCCACTACACGTAACCTGCATCCTCACCCTTCTCGCTCAGCTCGTTGACCCGAGCATATTCTCCTGCCGAAATTTTGTGTGGAATGACTCAATTTCTTAGATCGGGTAAAATGAGGAGGGTTGAAGGAAGGAAAAAAAGAGATATAAAATAAAAGAAAAAGGCAAAAGAGAAACTATTGCACTCAAGTTTAACGTCCAAAGGGCTCAATAGGCTGTGAATGTTAAGTGCCAAACTGGTAAAGTCGAAAGTTTAAGATCCTAAATGATCATTGCTCAAGTTTAGGGGCTTGTATATATAAGAATTCTCGTAAAAGTCATCGATCAAGGACCCAATAGGTTGTGATTATAAAGTTTAGGGGCTAAAGTGTGTTGAAAGTTGAAGATCCAAAATGACTATCCGTTGCAAGTTTAGGGACATCCGTATACATTTCACCCTTATTTCCATTGAGGGCATATTCGTTTTGAACTACCTACCCATTTCCAATGACACCAAGGTAGCCATTCTAATGTCTCGTCCAAGTTTTTCAAGATAAATGAAGTCACCATCTTATGCCTATGTATATGGATCGTTTTTCAAGAAGTGTTGTTAGATAATTAGATTAACTAGTTATACCACGGGTTTTACCCCGAAACTTTTTAAATAAAAAGGATAATATAGGTTTTGGTTCAAGTGAGGATTATTTTTATGGTAAGGTTTATTCCTTGTGGTAAGAAGTAATCTCATCTATTAGCTTTACATCCTAACAATGTAATGAACAATCGAGATTTTTTTAAAAAACAATGTTTTCATGAAAAAGTTTTTTTTTTACGAAAACAATATTATTTTCGTTTTTGAAAAATACCGTCAGAACATTTAAAGTACGACAATTCAATTTTATACACTAAAGAGTTCAAATTAATATACTAGTAGTTCAATTTATAAATACTACGAGTTCAATTTTCAATTAGTTCACTTTTTTTGTTTTATGAGTTCAACTTTTATATCTTTTGAGTTCATTTTTTATATAATTCCAGTTTCACAAAAATAAAATTATTTTAGTTTAATATTTTATTAATTCAAAAACATTTTTTTCTACAAAATAACAATTGTAATACATTAATAAAAACTAAAAAAAATTAATATAAAAAATATCTTTCTTCACAAAAACAATGATTATAACCTGAAATATGGTAGTTCAGTTTTTACAACCAAAGTTTTCAATTTATTATGTTAAAAGTTCAATTACGTGTACTAGAAGTTCAACTTTGTAATTTGTACGGGTGCAATATTTTGTACAATAAGTTTAATTTTTTCCTAGTGTTAGTTCAATTTCTATTATTGTAAGTTCAATTTTTATATTATTTGATTATTTTGAAAAAGAAAATAAATTAATTTTTTTTATTGTTTGAAAAATAAAAATAATATGAACCATCCATTATAAGGCAAAAAGGTAAATCCAATGGAAGGGGTTACTCCTTACCGTAAGGGGTTGTCCTTACCATAAGAGTAGCCTTCACCGGAACCTAACTCTATTGGTTTATATTCAACATATGTATTGGAACTTAAATAACTAGTAAGAAGTTAATAGGGTAATAATTGGCTTAACAATCGTATATACAGATGTATTTTAAATTAGAACAGTCAAACTTCAACTCGGCTTGATAAACCAATTCGAATCAACCAAAAACTTTCTACTTGAAACCCGATCCATAGATTAGTAGGTCAACGTAAAAACTAAACTTGATTGATCGGTGTTTGATTTGACTAGTTTTGACTTTATTAATCGTGATTTGTCTCGTGCTTTTTAAATATTTTGGCTAAAGTAAGCAGAAATTTCTTGTGTTTTATGCAATATGGACTCTGAGCATGGATCACATCTCTGGGTTTGATGATGCAGCTCAGCTGCACAATGTATCATAGCTTGGGATCACTCGATGGTCAGCTGGTTTTTTCGTGGCTCAATCTCCACAACACGCGCGAAGAAAACTGTCCACTACAAAACCAAGTGCGCGCATTATGCTTACTACCATTGATCACTTCGCTTGGCAACACCGGAACGAAATCAAGGCTCTCTAAGCATTGAAGTCCTGCTCTGCTCGCGTTGTTCGGCACATTCAGGACTAGCTCTAAGCGACTGAGCCAAATCTCAAACCGCATACAATAGTAGTATTTGTTGTAGCGAGAGATCGAATGGACTTGGGACATTAGTGGTATTTATTGTAGAGACAAATTATAGTTAACGGTATTATTTGGTTTTATAAAAACTCAAGAAATTCTAGTTATAAAGCTCTAGGTATTTCGAGAGGTTATATAAATACTCAAGAAATTCTAGTTACAAATATGGGTCGCAGATCCAAAGAGAATGTGACAAACCCATAGAATAGAAAACAAAGTATAGTTTTTGACTGGGGGCTACTCTGCCTACCAACCCTTGTACTACTTATCGCAATGTGTGATTTAGATCCAGGTCATATTAACCGTATTATTTGGTTTTGACTAGAATCCGTTAGGGATTGCTCCAAAGGCAACCGTAATTACAATGTCACCTTGTTCGGTTGTCCATTGCATCAATATAAACAAAAATTGTACCAAGTTATATAAGATTCAAAGGGGGCTTAGAAATAGAATGTCATGCTCAACGGACTTTGTTCGTTTAACCTAAAAAGCCTCACTTTTTCGATGTGGGAGTGGGAATCTCTACATATTTTTGTGCTTAAGGTGAGTTTCATAGCTTAAGTTAACTTCTACATTGATTTTTTGTTGTTGTTTCATGCTTATGCATCGAACTTAGTCGTTTTCGATCATGTTGTTGCTTATGACTTGACTTTGTTTTTCTTCCAATTTTTGTGAATTCATGTGGCATGGTCTTGTTAGATGCTTTCTTTTTCAAGGGTACTCCATTGTGCGCTATATTTAATTTCCTTATATACTCTAACTAGTACAAACCCCGTACCATGTACGGGTAATGTAAATATAAAATCGAATTAACCGATTCGAGATCGAATTTTGATACGAATACGCTTTTAACTCGGGAACTTATAATCCAAATCCGATAGAACAAAGTCCAAACCTATTGACCTATATATGTACTTTTATTCATACAATTTTAATTCTAAAATAGTTCTATTCAAATTTTCAAATTTACTCTAATAATGAATATACTATTGAAACATATGAAATTTTTTCACTATTCTTCAAGATTCAATAATGACAAAAATGTATACTAATAAATAAGAATTTTTTTTAAAGAATAGAAAAGAAAATCACTTGAATTTCCTTATTCATATAAGAATATATAATTGAGTAAGATATTAAGTATACATAAGGAAATAAGCTTTAGGGTATATGGCATTTTGCCTATAGAAGCCACGCATCTCTAAAATTGCACGGTTGGCATGGAAGCTGGGAAATAAAACGCGACGCGCGCCTCCAATTTCCCAACCGATTTCCGCGCGCTCCCGGCGAGAGAAACCAAGCGATTCCCCGACGAATTTCCGGCGTTTTCCTGCGTCATTCCAAAGCTGCAAACGCGAGCCTCAATTGTCACCTACGATTTCATGAGCGTGATCGATCGAGAGCGACTGTCACCTGCGATTTTGTGCGCGTAATCGACCGAGAGCGACTGTCACCTACGATTTCCGCGCGCATTGTCACTGTCGACTGCGCGTGATCGAGCAAAGGATTGTCAGTGCAAAATCCCTGTGCGAGATCGAGCCACAATACTCCGAATTGTCACTTGCGATTTCGAGCAAAAGGTGACAATTTTTCCTTCAAAATCTTATAGTCACTACAAATTGTGATAGTAGATGACAATTAAAGTGAGAATTTTCGTAATTACAGTGAGCAAAATCCCTGCGCGAGATCGAGACACAATCCTCCAAATTATCACTTGCGATTTCTACCAACGAGCAGAGGATTCGAGCAAAAGGTGACAGTTTTTCCTTAAAAATCTAATAGTCAGTGCAAAGTGTGATGGTAGATGACAACTACAATGAGAATTTTCGTAATTACTGGAAGTTCTCAATGAGAAGTGACAATCGAGTAATGACAACTGATGATAGTGATCAGAATTGCTGATAATTGTTCACAGGAAAGACATAAGTGATGATTATTGTTGATAGAGATGACAATTGATGGTAATTGTTCATCGAGAAGGCAAACTTGAGAATATAGTGTTAATAGAGATGACAATTCATGATAACTACTCATAGGGAAGACATAATTGAGAATCTAGTGACAATATTTACATGTTAATGATAGGTAGAGCCAATTTCAATTTCCAGTGACAATATTTACATGATAATGACTTTTCTCTCTGATCGATGACAGTATGGACCTTGTAATTGTACCAATGTGCATTGGAGGGGGGTGAAAGACAGAAAATGACGAATGCAAGTATGTTGGAGATGTCACTACAAAGGCATCTGTAGTGACATCAAGCATGAAGGAGAATCAAGCAGCACTGCAATCGTCATGAAATAAGATTCATATATCATCATTGTCACTTGTTGCACTTGGCTGTCAAAACTGTCAAACATTGTCACTTGTTGAACTTGATTGGTAAAATTGCCACTTTTTGGTTTATTGCTATATCAATGTCATTTTTCATATGTCACTTGTTGAACATATATCATCAATTTCAGCACTATCATTGATATATCATCACTTATATGTATTGCTATATCAATGTCACCACTTAGTTCGAAATATATGAAAGCTGTCACTTATAGAACAATGTCACTTCGAAATAGCAACTTCGATTGTTTGTTAAGACATATGTCATCACTTTTTGTTATACTTTTTTGAACATATATCATTTATTTTGCGTGATAACATCTGTTCATGATGATGGATAAATCGTCACTTGTTCATGGTGCTTTCAAACCGTCACTACAATTGGGACTGTGTTCACTTAATTGTTTGATGATTGATATATCAATTGAAACACACGATAGTTTTAACACAAAATATGTTCATAGTATTCATTTGGACATCTAGTATGTTATCCACCAATTGTCACCAAATCAAATCAATTGGACATTTTGTTTAACATAATGCCTTACACTATGACTACTTAAACAGTCACTACAAAATACATCCATAAGATTCAGAACCAAATGTCACCAATTAGTTTAACATGTCATTACACTTTCATCACTACTAAGTTTAACAACAAAATCAAAGAACATAACATTCACTTGGACGTAGGCAAAGGCTCCTAGATCCAAGTGCCATTAAACAGATCAATTGTCATTTTCTCCCTATATGCCATAATGTGCTCATAATCCAGATCATCTAAGGTGTCACCTAAAGCAAAAGCCTCAATATACTTGATAGCATACACACCATAATTGTCACCTCTGCAGAACAAGTATAAACCAAAAAGTCAGGAGTGAAATCTACATCTTGACAAAACAAGCATAACAGTATAACAATACATACCTTGTATCACTTTCATCTTGACAAACATTGTCATCCCCAGACCATGTGAAATCTGCATCTAAATTGCTCAATCTCTCAAACAAACCAGATATCTTCATCCAAAAGGGAAGCAACTTGCAAGTGTCACCACTTAACACAAAGCGCAAATGGATACTTAATTGTCACCACTTAACATAAACATCACGAAATTGTGATCACAAACATTCAAATTGTCATCACAGTAAGCAAATCGTCAACTCAAAACACAGAAATGACACATATCTAGATAATTGTCACCAGAAACACAGAGAAAGCACAAATGAGTACTTAATTGTCACCTCAAACATCATGAAATTGTCACCACAAACCTCAAACATGCACGCAATTATAACAGTGACACCACTTAACATGAACAATCACCAAAATGTCACCATTTAACACTAAACACAATGTTATGAAAATTGTCACCACAAAAACACATCATCAAAAAAACCTAGAACATACACGAAAACTCAAACTCAGAGTATGTTAAGCCATCACTAAACCAGAAATGATTCACATTTTGAACTATCATCAACACAAAACCAAAAACGAAAACATAGAACCAAAAATTCAAAAACAAAACTGTAAACCTAACACATACCAACAAAACAAGATCTACTAAAACAATAACAATAGAAGAGGACAAATATGCTTCAAACAACATAAACACAAAACTAAAACCAAAATAAACAAACATTTACTCACGAGTGACAAAAATCAACAACCGAGCAACGGTGACAAAACAAGACGAAAATCCTCAATGTCAACTCCAATGCATGCGACTTGGAGAAGATGATTGATCGAGAGCACGATTTCGACTTCGCGTGAGGTGAATCGACGGTTAATCGTCAGAGCAAGAGGAGAAATCGGGATTTTGCAGGTTGTGGGACTTGAGAGGGACGGCAGAACGCGAAAACCAGAATAAAAGAGAAGAAAGCGGGGTTTTTTTTCTCCTTATGCCATCGTTGCAAATTAGAGGAAAACGGGCCGTTAGTGAAAAACGGGCCCAAAAACACGCCGCCCGGCCCAAAAACTTCCATAAGGAAATTGGATAAGATATCAAGAAGATATATAAGTTATTTTATGAAAATCAATGCAAAATATAAAATCATTATTTAATTCAGGGTTGATGATGTGGCGCAAATTTTAACAAAGAGTTGGGTTCCGCTTTATACTGTATTATAGTAGATTATAGTATATAGTAGATAAAGATTTTTTTACGGCTGTTTTTTTATCTTCAAAACCGACGCAATTTAAAAAAAAAACATCTATATAAGATATATGTTCATATATTTCCTTAGGAAACCTATATGTATCTTTGATCAACGTGTCATCCATGCCAAGTTAGGGTTTTCAATCCCAGGTTACCCGACTTTCAAGTTAGTTAATCGGTTAACCTTTGCCCCAACCTTGCAATGGCTTTGGACAAAGTTAGATGGTCGGATCTTCTGCCGGAACTCCTTCAAACCATCTCCAGCTACATCCGAAAGCCCACCGACATCATCCGATTTCGCTCCGTTTGCCGATCATGGCGATCATGTACCCCTCTCCCTCCAAACATAATCTCACCCTTGTTCCCTCTCACACTCTCTTACACTTCACCCGGGGATCGAAAATTCAGCTTCACTATCAACGCCACCACCATATACCTTCTCCGACCACGATCCGATCCTTCTAGAGTTTGCATGGTGTCCGTCCAAGAACCCGAGGCCGGAAAGCTGCTCATGCGAGCTCTCCAGCCCCGGGAGGGGGAGTTTCCAGCTGAAAAATGGCTCGACTTGCGCTCTGATGAATGGATCAACGCGACTCAAATCGCGCGATCCTATACTCACGGCAAATCATCCTGCTACACTTGTGGCAGAACTTCGGGGTCATTGAAGTTGGCTTTCGTCAACCCAAATCCGCGCGATGATTCTAACCTTGGAAGCGAAGAATTCGCCGGATTGTGCCAAGTCGGTGGTTGTCACAGGACTCATAGAGGCCTGTTTTCCTTCATTAGGGGCGATGGCAATACAACTAGAACACATAGGTACACAGGCCAAGGTTCCAATATAGTGGACTTTGTCAGTTTCGAAAGGAAGATCTATGCTGTGGATTGCGATGGTTGTTTTTACGAGCTTGTCTGCGGAAGGTTTTTACGAGCTCGATGGAATTGTACGTGAAGAGTTCGGCTACCAAGGTGTGTTCAAAAGATGGGTGAATTTCGTGGTATCGGAGGGAGATTTATACGTGGTTTTGAGATTTTGGAGGGATGATCACCCTGAATGCTATAGATTGGTACTAAGAGAGCGGAAGTGGGAGCGAGTTCGCGATTTGGGGGATCGAGTGTTGTTCATCGCCGACGGTTGCTCGTTCTTGGTTTCGGCTAGAGATCTTCCAAGTCCTTAGAAGGGAAATTGTATAGTTTTTGCTGACCGTTGGTGTGCCTTTTGTGGAAGATTGTCCGAAAGACAACAGAGGACTGAGGTGTTCCAGCTTGAAGGTGATGGCCGTAGTAACCCACAATTCCGGCGGGTTTCGTCGTTACAGGGCTATTCGGACTTGTTTGATCTACCCAATGCATGATCTCGATCAGTCATTACATTATTTGAAGAGGTCGAGATAGGCTACTTACTTTCATTTTTTTTTTAGCAAAGATAGGCTACTTACTTTATATCTCGGTTTTGTGCACTTTGATAGTTTACAGAATTTTATTGAATGAGTTTAGAATTTTAAATATATTATAGATATATATGAGAATAGAAATTACTTGGACTCCCGTCCAAGCTATTTTGGGCTCCTAGGTAATCTAAAAATAATTTAAATAATTTTATTGATTTATTTATTTTTGGTCAAAAATTTATTGATTTATTCAACCTTCATCGATATCGAAATAATAATAACTAGTTAATTATATCCCCGGGCCTTACCCTTGACCATTTTAAAAAAAAATGATAATATTGATTTATATACTATACATGTGCTATAATTTATAGTATATACTAAAAAGTTAATAGGGTAATAATCATCAATCAATCAATATAATCAATCAATATATATTATAAAAGCCGACCGTTTTTGAGTTACCACGTTGATTCTGGCCACCATGTTGATTCTGACCCCGCTTGATTTTATTTTATTTTTCAACTCAAATAGATAATAACAACTTTGTATCTTTTATTTTCTTTAATTTTCCAATCCTCAATTTTATCTTTAAATTCATATTATCTATCTTTAATTTTATTTTCCTTAAATAAGTTTATCTTTAAATATTAATAGATTAAATATATATGTTTAATATTATGCATTCAATTAATACCTTTTTTCTTACCCCTTGTAAATTGTGACTATGTGAGAAGGATGAGGTGTGGTGTAATGTTCAATTACATTTTTTGTGCATGCATGCTCGTGAAGAATATGAGACTCCCTACCTAATATGTAGTGATCACTATTTTCTTTGAATCCTATAAAGTCATTTTTGTCAAAGTATCTTGACACTTTACATTTGAAAATAAAAGATTTAGAGCCCAAACTTTATTTAGAAGCCGGCCAATGAATCTTTGAGAGATTGATTTACATGGTAAAAGTATAATAGTGGTGATGCCGCCACCGTTAGTACCATATGACAGGCCCTTCACTTGCTTTGGTCTAATCGTGGATCACCATCGAATGTATGATGCCTTGGTGAACGGATCTCGCGACCCAATCTTTGGTACCTCACTTGGTGCCACATTGTCACAATCTAGTCTCTCTTGCCATTACGTGTGACACGTGGTGTTGTGTCTAACTACTTGTGCTGTATGAAGCTCTCATATCTAGAGGGCTCTTGAATGCATGATAGTATATTAGTTGTATCTTCACGGTCTCACTAGTTCAACACTCAGTGAACTCTGCTTAGATTTGGTTTGGGTTCGGCTTAATTCTTCAGTTTGCTAAGTTGTTTGTTATATTCACTTTAGATGAGCCAGCTAGCTAGAGCTCATGTATTCAATTAAGCCTAAGTCGACTGTTTACCCTTTTTATTACGTAACTGTATATTAAAAGAAAAGGGGATTACGGATTAAAGGGTTACTATTGTTGGCGTGGCGGATCTAGGATCCTTTGGACGGAGAGGCGGAATGGAACGATTCTATAACTTACTACATGACAATATGACATATGATTATTGGTCGTCTTAAATATAATTGTAACCTAGCAAAAGTTTTTAGGCCACAACTACTTAAAATATAATTTATTAAATTCACCAAGTAAATCCTTGAATTTGGGCAATGTGTCGTATGACTTATGGAATTGACAGTTTTGAACCAAACCGAAACATTAATTAAAACGAATTTGATCACCCAAGGAAGAAAAATGTTTTTTCATTGGTTTTGTAATATCTCTTGGATTGGACCTAAAAAATCATTAACCTTCCGAACTGAATCCCGAACCGAAGTCCACCAAAAATCATCCCACACACCCTATTTATAAGCCCTTAGCCTTCTTTTGCGCATGTGTAACACGTGAAAAATGTGAGAAAAATGTCATATGGGTTTGATGTTAAAATGTTGAAATACGGTAATGGTTGTTTGGCTAAGAGGGGTGTCGCAATAAGAGGGTGGCACGTGGGCACCTAGCACAATAATAGGTCGATCATTATCTACTTTTGTAGCGAGCAAAAAAAATGAGGAGTACCATATCGAAAAATAATTCATTATTATTCTTTATATATGCAAATCAATTTTAATAAAATTGAAGTTGTGTGGAGATCAATCCACCTAGATCTATATTATTTTTAATATCAAGATATAGCCAAAGTACTTTAACACTCAATTACTTGATTTCATTAACGTTATACCTCTAATAATTGTATTACACTATTTATAATCCTAAGAAAATCATTCAATCAAATATAATCAATGTACAAATACAATATTTCTATGTAAATTTAGTTTTGGTTTTACTTCAAGTGAAAGTAATACAACTCAAAGTTAATTAACACAAAAAATAAATGAAGTTAGTGCTACTAGAAGTTGTTTATTTTTTATATTGTTTTAACGTGGCTTTATCACTTTCAATAAAACCAACAGATGACTGTATTTTTAAAAGAGAAAGAAAAAGGATATGAAAACGATTCGTTTGCTGATCTATTTTAGAAAAGAAAAAAAAGGGTTGCCCTATTCTCCGTACTCTTTTTTGTGGCTTTCTCCATTGTTATAGATTTGGGAAGCAAAGAGTTTATTCATTTAGCACCGTACTACATATTGCTCGCCTCCGTCTCAGTCTCATTCATTTTTCCGCCCCAACCCTCCCGATATTGTCTCCCTACTCTTCAGTAGTACAGCTACTATCCCCCGTCACCCTTGGATCCACCATTGAATGTTGGCTTTTTGAGGAAGATGTTTCACGATACGAGGTGCACAACAATTCCATAACTACTCACGGAAGAAGCATACATGAAAACAGCCGCACTTTTCAACATAAACTACGTTCATAATAATAATACTAGTTATACCCGTCGTGCCATGCATGACTCGCAATTTTAAATTTATTTTTGGATATATAATAAATAGAATATTCATGTGAAATATATAATAAAAGTTTTAACATAATTTGGCTTCATCGAATATTAGAAGTTTTTAATTGTTAACTGATTGATTGAGAGTATGTTATTCAAATCACGTAATTATATTTCATAGTCAATAAAATACATTATTGTGCAATTTATATTTACTTATATTTTAGTATGCAAAACACCAACTTTATATACCCAAATTAAACATGTAGTTGTGTTAATCATAATATGTAATGAATAATATTTTACCTCTATGTGTATGAATAGACCAACAAACATATCTTATTAAAATATAATAATTTCAAAGATCATGATATTTTGAATCTAAAACAAATTGCTAACTTGGTATAGAAAATATTAGGAAATTAATAGAAATTGTTAAAAACAAATTTAAAAAATATATAAAGTGGGGTGCGACTAATTTTTTTATATAAGTTTTTATATTTTATGAACTCCAAAATTAATTAAATAAATTTTAGGTATATCACTTACACTTTTTTTATTCGATATCTTTTGAGGAAAAAAATCAACGTATTAGGCTATTAGTTGGGTTATTGGCAAAATCTTTTCCATGCAATTCAGTGTATTTAAAATTAAATTTGACCTTATGATAAAATTATTTTAGAATTAAAATTTTATTAATAAAAGTACATATTTATGCCAATAGTTATTTTAGAATTAAAATTGTATTAATAAAAGTACATATATACGCCAATAGTTATTTTAAAATTAAAATTGTATTAATATAAGTATATAGATATACCAATAGGTTCAAACTCTGGTTTATCGAGTTTGGATTGGAAACTCTCGAGTTAAAAGCAAATTCGTGTCAATCTCAATCTCAAATTGCCGCCAAATCGCCTGTGAGTAACTAATATTTTAATAGATGTTATAAAGTTATAATTAAGATAAATATAACAAATTTATTAGATGAACAAAATTTTTAAATGAATATTTTAACACAAATTTAGCTTATATATTTTTTAAATATTTTTCAAATATATTTTAACATATTATTTATTCAAATTATAGATTAACGAGACAAAAAAAGATTGATAAAAAATTATGGTAAATATATATGATTATAAAAATAAAATAAAAACAATTTATCAAAAAAGGTTGAGTTTTTGCATTCAGAAAGATGTGGGAGCTCAACTTGTTTTTAGGCTCCCATCTAGCTTAATGTAATAAGTACATTACTATAATAATATATGAATAATAAAAAATTATCAAAGTGACAAATAAGTTAACAAAGTAATTATACTTTTGATCTACAAAAATGAGTGTCTAATCAAATAAATTTAAAAGATGGATATTAGGTAGAAAAAAGATAGAAATTAGAGAAAGAAGAAGATAAATGATAGATAATTAATAAAGATAAGAAAAAATTTAAAATTATTCTTCTAAATTAAACTATTTTACATAATTAATGTGGAGGCTCGAAAAGTCTCGACTTTAATATATAGTATAGACGATTCCATTTTGGATTTTTTTTTTGAAAAAATAAATAAATTTTAACTCCGATTTTTTCACTCAATTCCTTTTCAATTTAGAAAACACTACTTTCTAGTTTTGGGTGGGAAAACTAAATAAAACCTTGACGAAATGTCCAAATTCAACGACATTAAAAATCCCAAAATCAACCATTTTCAAAACATTATATTAATAAGAAGACGAAAAAGGGTAATCGGGTTTTGGGGACATTCCATTGGGGCGGATGGGCTGTGGGAGAAAATATTGTGGCAATTAGGCAATATTCTGAATTTACCCCATGCCAAAAAAAATTACCCGCTTGCCACCGCGTCCCACCGCATATCCTGTCATCACCCATCCTTTCACCACTTCCAATTTTTCGCCATATCCTGTCACCGCCCAACCTATCACAGTTCATCTTGTCACCACCTCCAATTTTCGTCTATTATCCACCCTATCATCGCTTATTCTTTCGTCCGTTTGTCATCGCTTAAATTGTGGTTAAATCTTGTCATTGTTCATGTTGTATCACCTATTTCAATATCACCGAATTTGTAATAAGCCTTGTCATCGGTTAAATTGTCGTCAAATCTTGTCATAAGACTTGTCACCTCGTACACCAATTTATCACCATATACAAACAACTTGTCACCATGCACAAAAACTTGTCACCGCGTACAAAAAACTTGTCACCATGCACAAAAAACTTATTATCAAAAAATATTATTGATTCTATGCGGGATTTGAACCCACGTTATAGAAAAAAATTAAAGATAAAATTTCCCCATATCTACTGCATTCAATTAATTTTATTTTTCTTATATAATTTTATCTTTAATTTTTTTCTATAAAAGATACCCAATTGATAAGATATTTTTTTTGGGTCTGTTCATACATATAGAGACAAAGTATTATTCATTAAATATATGATTAGAATAGTTACATGTTTAATTTGAGTATATCGAGTTAGTGTTCTGCATACTAAAATATAATTAAATATAAATTGCATAGTAATTTATTTTTATTAACTATAAAATAAAAGTACGCGATTTGCATAATAGCATATATCAGTCAATCATTTAAAAATAAAAAACTTCTAATATTTGATAAAACCAAATTATGTTAAAACGTTTTTATACATTTCACATTAATATTCTATATTATATATATCTAAAAATAAATTTAAAAATACAAGTCGTGCATGGCACGACGAGTACAACTAGTTAACTCAACAGTCGTATATACAAATGTATTTTAAATTAGAGTAGTCAAAGTTTAACTCAGCTCGATAAACAAATTCGAATCAATCAAAAAATTTATAATTGAACACCGGTCCATAAATTAGTAGGATAACGAAAAAACTAAACTTGATTGACCTTACTAAGATGGCCGAAATCGACTGAACCTATAAATCAACATAGTCAATCTTTTATTAAAATCAAAAGGATTTTTTTTACTAAGAGGACTTTAATTTTCTGATTAATTAATAATGTAGTTGGTTAATGGTATTTCTATAAATATTTTCATCCATATATAATATCCTATTATAGGATTTGGTATAACCAAACAATGGATATTTTTTTAAAATGTGAGAATTGCAATTACCATGGAAGTGGTGGGTAAGATTCAATTCCTCCATTAATTTAAATTAATTAATTTTTTTATTTAAATTACAAAACTCATTTTTGCCCTTAATTCATAATTTTGTTTTTAATGGATAAAGGTTATTATGGGAATTTCAAACAAATTCCCATGATTTTACACTTTCTACCAAACAGATTGTGGGAATTCAATTACTAGGTAATTAATTATAACCAAACACTTCCTCTCAAATCATACGAAATTCAATATATGAGAATTAACTTCCTGTGAATTTTAATTCCTACGTTTAACCAAACGAGCGCTTGATATTAGATTAGATGAAAAGATTTGTATTAAATATCCATAAATAAAAATAAGGTCGGTGGGATATAAAAATCTAATACCAAAACCGTCCTTAATTGATTCAAGTTTAGAAGTATACTAACAAATGACCTGCACCCTATACGAGAATGGTTTTTATTTTTATTATCTTGTATATTAATTCACTAGAATAATTACAAATATTTTCATATGCGTAATTTCTTTTAAACAGCATGTATCTTTTAGATTATAAATAACGTAATTCTCATATATCATCAAATATTTATTTAAAGATATGATATTGATATATTAAATATATATATATACATAAACATATTAATATATATATTTATATATATCGAGGAAGAATGCAATAAGATGAGATGCATTATTAAATTGATAAAAATCTTTTGAAATAAATTGCATAAACTAACTTATATAAATATAAAGTAATTCAAAATTAAATTTGGATTAATATATTATTATATGTTAAAATATAGAGAATATTCAATAAGATAAAAAAATAAAGCCAAATTATCTTGTATATATGTTATTATGTTGGAAAAATTTATTAAATAAGAAGTATATAAATTTCAAATAAAAATATTGACGAATCATTATCTTAATAAGAAATCTATCTTTTATCTAAAACATAATCAACACGTAATGTTACATGTATATTTAGGGTAAATATATCATTTAATGTTTTTATTAACATTATTATTGGATTTCAATATGATACGATACAAAAACAAATTAATATTTTATTTTAATAAAAAAAAGATGTGGCGTAAATATAATAATGGAATGTGCATGTGCTACTAATGATGATTTTTAGAAAATTTTAGAACAAAATTACGAAAATAATACTTATTTTAAGATAGAACATTATAAAGATAAGATTGGGAGTCATATATTAAGATAGAATTATTTAAGCAACTCAAAATTTAAGATAGAAATAATATTTTAATTAAATATGGAGTATAAAATTAAAAACTGTATTATGATAAAACTAAGATTGATAAGATAATTTTTTTTAATAAGGGGGTGACGTGGCACTATATAGTGGCAGAATTTATTTCGACTTTAGTATATAGTAATAGTAAAGTAATATATATCGATGATCATCTATTTATGACTTTAGAAAATATGTAGGGTTATTTTTTAATTTAAAATAGTAATAATAATCTTTAAGTGCACGAGGACTAAAAATTTGAAGAAATTTGTACAAGATTTTCCTCAAGTTTCGTACTTACTTCCTGTAAAACAAAGTTTGATCATTTTCATAAGTTACGTACAACGCTAAGTCGCTAAGGGATGATATACAAATATTAGCGAGTATTGTATGAAAACAGCCTCTGAAGTTTTGGATAAAATAAGACACTACTTAAATTGCTGAGAGCTTGCAAAAAGTTGTTAGTAGTACTCATTTTGAAGATTACAGAAATGCACTACTGTCAGCCAAAGTATGAAAAGCTAGCTCAGTAATTGAACCATGGTTTCAATCTGCCCCCAATAAAGAATCCCAAACTACAGTCTTTTCAGGGCACACTTTGGTTAGCAGTGTTTTTAGATCATCAGGTTCAAGCTTCTCCTCCATATTTATCTCTGCTGGCTCAAATATTTGCTTACAAACAAAACAAAAACCATGCAAAAAGATCATTATTTCTTCCCTACTACGGAATTATTTAGCTCATTAGCAGTGAAAAAGAGAAAATCAGTTGTTATACCTTGTTCAACCACAATATGTAGGCGGTTGCATGAGTCTTATGTGCTTGGACATCGTCGAAGCCATTCTCTGGAAAGCTCAAGCAATGCCGGAGAAGATCTATCTCGTTATCCATACACGTTGTTAGATGATTTGGTGCATCGTACTCATCAGAGCTTGAATGGTGATTGTGACTATCAGAAGAGAAGTGCTTTGCCCAACAAACTGACAGGTAGCGACGGTGTAGCCACAAAGCCTGATGGAGAAGACGTCATCCCAGATAAGCATCCCATTTTTACACGAAAAACCTCACATAATTAAATACTGTAAAGTTCGAGGCAAAGCACACAATAATTTGATGTCAAGGTGACAAAATGTGGAAAATTCATTGCAAGATAAAAACCAGAAGCTGTGACAGAAAACAGAAAATAAGAACAATTGCACCAGCTTTTGTACCTCTCGTCCAATATACCGCCTTATCAAAGTCTCATTCCAGTCTAGCTCCTCCTGTGAAGCATATTACAGAAGGGCAAGAACGGATATAATTGATCAACAGACCATAAAGATAACAGAACTAAATGTTTCAGTCGAAGTACTTGTCCAGCCATACAGTGAAAGCAGTCTTCAGAGTCACGATAGGTTGGAAGTAAGGGATTAGGAAAAGTATTACCTTCCATAGATTGTAAAGGAATGGATCATGATTAGAGAGCACCACATGACCCTCTTCAAGTCGGGAATCATTTAATATCCTATGCATTAGCTTCTGTGAATCAGCCAAAAGTTAAATTTATCAAATAAATTCCAAACATAAACTCTAAGCAGCTATGGACTGACTCACACGTACAAAACTGTATGGGAACCCTGATGATAAGAATGAAAGTCCAATTCAAGAGGAAACATACCCTACGATAGTGAAAGCAACTATGATCAGCAACATGGAGCCCAGCCCATTTTCTGGATTTACTTAACTGATTAAGAACCTGCAGACAAGTCAAGGTCCATGATCCATGATCCATGAAGAGAAGAAAGCAAGATGATAGGAAAGGCA
Organism: Polygonum aviculare; assembly: GCA_934048045.1. Classification (NCBI taxonomy): domain Eukaryota; kingdom Viridiplantae; phylum Streptophyta; class Magnoliopsida; order Caryophyllales; family Polygonaceae; genus Polygonum; species Polygonum aviculare. The sequence goes on along the minus strand of OW204023.1, from coordinate 10,061,258 downwards.
AAATTCACTTCTTTCCTTCACTTCAATACTTTGGTTTGCTGCTCCTCTCAGTTTTGTTTCTCATCGTCCATGATTAATCACTCAAAAGCATACAAGAAATGCCGAATTCCGAATTATTGAATAACATGCCCTAGGTAAGGAGGTTAGGATCTCACCTGCTGTCTGGACATGTAACAAACAAGCCAATTCCGATGATTCCAAGCCCGATAATTCATTTTTGATGTCTGCAAATAAAGTGAGTTTCTAGTTACTTTTCGCACACAATTTGATCCGTCTTCCTCAACAATTGAAACAACTAAGCAGCAACAGCTGACATATATATGTTAGATAAACAAGAAAAAACAAATCTCAAAAGAAGCAATTAGCAGATCAGTAACTACTCTTAAAGCAGGGATAAGACCAAAAGAACACGCATACAATCCATTTAATATGGCAATTGAGTAGCCAATAAACCTTAATGGTTTTAACCAGATGCAATTTCTGAGCTGAAACTAAACCTCTGCTATTTTTTCCACAAGGTCAGATTCTTTTTCCAATATCTCTTGGAGATCTGCATGATTCCTGGCCATGATCTTGATAGCCCATCTCCTATAATCCATTAAAAGAAAAGACCAGAGCTTCAAACTTGTGCAGATGTTATAATTATCAAAGCTTAGAATGTAGAAGACAAGGCAAAATAAGCTACAAACAAAGGAAGAGTATTATGTACATGTCCAAATAGGCAGATACGGACAAAGTAAACAAACATTCCATCATAACCATGTACCTTGTCTTTTGGTCCATAGCTTGACAGTTATTGGACAGTTACTGAAAATAAGAACAAAGAACTTACCTGTGATTCCAAGCATGTTCAGTTTTTGGGGCCAATGAGAGAACCAAAGCAGATAAAAGGAGTTCATCCATCAACATAACAGTATCCGGTTTCCTTGAGATAATATGCTTCCTGTATGACATAAATAGGACATAGCATAATTAGATGTCTTCAACAGTGAAATAGTTCTAGAGTTTTATTAGTAGAAACCTCAACTCGACTAGACATCACAGAAATATGTTTTAACTCTTCTCAATAGTAAAAAAAAACCTCTCCAAAGACTATAACCATTTTGATAGGAAATGAATTGGCTTAGTGCCAAATTTTTATTAGATTGATCCCTTATACATACAATGTAATTATATATGCCTTGTCCACATGTATATTGCTGCTAGAAAAAAAAAAAAAAAAAACTAAAAGGCCAACCTCATGTTCCAGGCAGTGCCAAAATCACTACTCAGCAGCAAAAGAGCCTTGCTGAATCTCAAGAGTTGGGTTTCAGTTTCAGATTTACCCAAACTCACGTCTGTTTCTGTTGGAGACAAGCCACCAGATGCTTTGTACTTTGCACATAGTGACATGAATTTACACTTTGCTCCATTGTATAGAGGAAGAAGATACTGCACAGATATGCCTAGCTTATGATCTCTACTCCAGAAAACTTCGTTTTTATCTACCAAAACATCAGCTTCTGCATTAGCATCTGAGCCTATGTTCAGTAACGAAAATTGAGATGGGTGGATAAACCCTAATTCATCACTGCAGATGTAGAAACAAATTCATTATCAAAATGGTGCCATCCACAACCAAGCCATGTAAAAGAAAGAATATTTACCCAAATCAATCTGGCAAAAAACAGTGTGTTCCAGACAATTGAGAACGAGATGATCTTTGAACAACTTACATAAGAGGATCGCGTTCTAGTATGGCCAGAAGCTGGTCCAACAGTGCAGAGGACTCTTCCTCTGAACAAGATAGCTCCCCCTTCATATCAATTCGCCTGTTTCGATGAAAATTAAATCCCCTTTCTTGAGCTACGGATGGACTTATTTGAGACGAAGGGTCAAACGTGGTCCATGAACGGAGTTTGTGGTAAAAGTGAGGATACAAAACGAAATTTGTGAAAATAAAGGTCACGAAAACGAATTTGCAAAAAAACAGAATCTAAACGAATAATGTGAATTACAATAATTTTATTCCGTCTGAGCTGTTCTTATCTCTCTTACCTCCCCGATCGGCGCCAGCCCCTTCTCTCGTCTTCATCTCAACCCCTGCAAAGGTCTACCCTTGCCGATCAATCCGAGAAGGGTTTTCGTCTCAACTCTGATTCTAGATTTTTCGATTAATTTTCGTTTTTTGATATGAATTTTGGTTCTGGCACACCTCTTCTTTGCTGCTCAATTATGCACGATCTTCAAATTGGAGCAATATAATCGCATACGCTTTTCCATTGCATCAGATCTCGATTGCAGAATATAGTGTGTCCTATTAGCCCTGTTTGGGAAATCTATGGACTTTATAGGCTATACCTTGTAGTTGATTAGGTTGAATTATGAGGACTTCGGGTGTGTGTGTATCACCCAGATACTTAAAACTTCAGGGGCAAGCTGAATAGGGTTTCCTCAGATTCTCATGCGATTAACTCAGTGTAGGTACTCCTTGCAAGTGTGGAAATTTGTCTGTGCTTATTCGTTGCTGCTAGATTGAAATTCTGTATTTTTTCCTGTTTGCACTTTTTTTGTTTTGGGATTGGTTATGTCACTGCATATTTGGGATATTGTGTTTGTTTATTTGATGCAAGTAGTGATCTAATGAGTTTTGAGGACTTATGAAGTGCTAAAATGGTGTTTAGTTAATGTTTTTCTTTTTGCATTCAATTTGATCATGATTTTATCTTTCTTTGCATTTTAACTTGAGAAGATATCATGTTTGTTTGATTCAAGTAATCATTTTGAGAACTCAGAAAGCACCAAATTTATGAATTTCAAGAGTAGGTGTGAGGATGGGGATGCTGGTGTTTGAAGTTTGATTTTAATAGTGCTCTCTCTGTAATTTGTTAAATTTGTAGAGCTTGGTGCTGCAAGAATGTACCATCCCGTGACTACAGCACCAACAAGGGGGGGACAGCCGATGGATAATGGGGATTCTATAGTCACTTTGGATCAAGTTCCACGCTGGAGTGATGCAGAATATAGGTGGTCTTTGGATCATGAGAATGAAGAGTCTGCCTTCTCCCATTCTCATTTTCCAGATCCTCTCGCATCAGTAGCTTCTACTTCAGAAAGTGCTGCTAATGGAGTTGTATCCAGATTTCCTGTTGACCATGAAATCAATTCAAAGATCTATTTATGGAGGGGAAACCCTTGGAATCTTGAAGTTGACGCTGTTGTTAACTCCACCAATGAGGTAATTCACTTTTGTGAAGTGGATCTTTGGACATCAGTAGCTTTTGCAATATTTTTTTTCTTCCAATTTCGTGCGCAGAGGGACTAAGGAATCCTCCATGCTACACTTTTTGGTCCGCGAGATGATGATAGATAAAGATGAAGTTGTTATTGGATATCGTAGCCCCTTTTTTTTTTATTTAGTTGAACCATCTAGCATCTTTGATTATAACCAGTTCCGAGTAAAGTCAACAACTGAGTTGCTTGTAAACAGATATATTTCTGGACTGGACATATGACCCTTGAGTCTCCATCCAACAGAAAAATCAACAATAGTTATATGTTTAAGGATGGGATGCTGAATAAGATCATTATGTGAATAACAATTCCACAAGTTCCCTTTCTTTTATTTTTTCTGTTTTAATGAATTTTCTCACATAGAGTATTTTTAGAGCAAAATAATAATATATGATGATCTTAATGGGGAGGTTTGGTAATTTTAGTGCTACATCCATGTCGTTATCTCTCTCATTTGGATACCACTTGTGTATTTCTACAGAATTTGGATGAAGCCCACAGCAGCCCAGGTTTGCATGTTGCTGCTGGACCTGGTTTAGCTGAGGAATGTGCTACACTGGTGAGTATTTCCATGCGGAACTTGATTTTATGTATTTGAGCTGCAAAGTTTGATCCATTATGAGCAAAATTTTCCATAACCTTGGCCTGGTTTAGTAAGGATTGAGAAGTTTTTCTCAGTGACATTGACAAATGTAGGATAACAAGCAATAGACTAAAACAAATAGTCTTGGGAAGAATGCTAAAAGTCATAATGATGCTTCAATGTTGCTCAGAGCTACACTTGTGGATGAGTAATTTTGATGACTTATTTTCTTCTCAGGGTGGGTGTAGAACGGGTATGGCAAAAATGACAAGTGCGTATGATCTTCCTGCGAGGTATGATTGTAACAGTGGAGGGCATTATAATATACTGCTGTGACTTTTTACCTATTCACTGATGAATTTCTGCTATATACATCATCTTGCTTCTTTAACTGAAATCAAACATTTGTCTTTTTTTTTCTTTACTGCAAAGCACTGTCATATTTTTTTATACAAAAATCCCCCCTTGTCTTGTCAATGCTTTTACTGCAATTCATTGTGTGCAATCTCTGTGTGGTGTATGAAAATATGAGCCAAAAGTCTACATGCTTCAAGGATGACTTATTATTTGTGTTCATTCAGGAAGGTGATTCACACTGTTGGTCCCAAATATGCAGTGAAATATCATACTGCTGCTGAGAATGCCCTCAGCCATTGCTATCGGGCATGCCTTGAGCTGCTTATTGAAAATGGTCTTCGAAGGTTGAGTGATGATTGAACCTTTTGTTGTCTCCCTTTGAATGTTTTTATTATCATAATGTCACTTAAGTTTAATTTCTCCATATGCAGCATAGCAGTAGGATGTATTTACACAGAAACCAAAAACTATCCCCGCGAACCCGCAGCTCATGTGGCTATAAGTAAGATATTTGATTCATGTATGATCAAATTTATTTCTAGCCTTTCTGTTTCCTACAAAAAGGTTGAGATTCCTTCTGCATTCAGTTATTGATATGCTGTTTAGGTTTAGTAACCTTTGTGTTCCTTTCCTGATAGGAACTGTGAGGAGATTTCTTGAGAAGCAGAAAGATAAGATTATGGCTGTTGTATTTTGCACTGTCACATCAGCCGATACAGAGATTTACAAAAGGTGAGTCTATTTGACCTGTTCTGTTTTTTTTAATTTTTCCCAGTACCATGAGTAATTCTGTAAGATTTGTATGCTTCTTTTGTGGATATTTGTTTGGCTTGTCTTGCATTATTTGATAGTATTAGGATGTATTTCTGACTTGTAGGTTACTTCCATTGTATTTCCCTCGGGATAAACACGAAGAAGAAGTTGCAATATCAAAGCTTCCTGCTGATGTTGGAGACGAGAATGGTGAAACAGTAATAGATGAACGCAAAATTAGAATTAAGCCTCTTCCAAATGTCAGGAAAACTGTGCCTAAGCCTTCAGAGGGTTTAGAAGATTTGCCTATTAGTGATGTTGGATTGGTGAGGAGGTCAGTATATGTAAACCATGCTCTTATTTGGAGTGCACTATTTACTATCTTGCAATTCCTTTTTGTGATTGCAGTTTAATATCACATGTGACTGAAAATCTAAATCCAAGGGATGACAAAGTAGGCTTGAATGTGGCTGTGATTGATAATTGCTCCCTGATTTTTTAAAGAACACTGATTTTTTTCAACAGGAATTCTTCCTATTTGGACTCGTATTTGGACCCTGCTTTCATGTCTTTGATTAAAGATCCGGACCAGAGGCGAAAGGAGCAATGGGATAAAACTGTCCAAGCACAAAGCAGATGGAGCTGTGCAAAAATGCTTGGATTTGGTGATCTTGGAGGACCCCCATTATCTGCTGCAGAAGAATATTCTCTTCATTCTAGATACCTTGCGAAAGCAAATTCAGCTAATCTGTCTGAAATTGCAGAAATGAAAATTGTGTAAGCATCATCTTATGCTATCCACTGCCTAGATTTCCAGCTAGATGCAAGTGGTCTTTTAAGTGGGTAATGGTTGAAGATGACAAAGGGTTTATATCATGATGTTATTGGTGATTGCTACAAATTTGTTTCCTTATTTTTGTTGTCTCTACTTTGCCATTAAAAATAATTCAGATATGTTTTTATCATGGTTTTGGTTTATTCCAAAACGTGTCATGGTATGAAAAGGGGAGCACAAGGGGTCAACTTTACTGAAGAGGGATTTCAAATTTTGTTTGGCTTTACTTATCTCTATTTAATTTGTCCTGGAGTTGGAGCTTTTTCTGAAAGTTCTGTTTTGCTGCGTCTTCATACAGCTATCGTGGTGGAGTGGATAGTGAAGGTCGGCCTGTAATGGTGGTGGTGGGAGCTCATTTCTTGCTAAGATGTCTTGATCTAGAGCGTTTTGTGCTGTATGTGGTGAAGGTGAAATCTCTTCTTTCCTATCTTTTGCTGCCTAAAGTGGTTGATTAATTTCATGTTTGACTCTTTAATGAACAGAGTTCATCCAGCTGCTGAATGTTAATCTATAATTGTGAAAATTCGATTTCAGGAATTTGAACCCTTGATCCAGAAGCCATTTTCTATAGTCTATTTCCACTCAGCTGCGTCTCTACAGACGTAAGGAATCTATTGTTGCACTTGTTCAGATATTGTTTACTTATTTTTACCATTTGATTTAAATACTTAGTTTTTTTTCCAGTTTAATGTACTTGATCTTGTAATTACCAAAAAAATAATGTACTTGATTTTGTTTTGCTACTTAAAATTGACAATTTTTTACGAGGGAAGTTTTGGATTTCTTTTACAAGATTGCTTTAAGCTTCTCGGAGGAGCAAATTTTGGTTTAGTGATCTTAATGGGGTGTGCTTAATTCTGCTTGTTATCCTGTGAACAGTCAACCTGATTTGGGGTGGATGCGGAGATTGCAACAGATACTTGGTCGAAAACATCAAAGAAATTTACGTGTATGTAATGTAATGACAGGAGAGCTGTACTTTTGAAATTAAATATCTGATGACTTCCCTAAAAAGAAAATTAATCATTTTCAATTCTACTTTGGGACTGATTTCCTTCTCTGATCTGTTAGGCAATATACGTTTTGCACCCGACATTTGGACTGAAAGCTGCAGTATTTGCTCTACAACTGTTTGTTGATAGTACGGTATGTGTCAATATCAAGCTATCAATCTATCAAAGCTGAATCAATCTGGCATTCATACTTTTCATTCACTTTGAGTGTTTATCTTTCATTGTTGCCTTGTGTCTAGGTGTGGAAGAAAGTGGTTTATGTTGATCGGCTTCTACACCTGTTCAGATACGTTCCCCGCGAGCAGTTGACGATCCCTGACTTTGTATTTCAGTAAGTTTTTTTTAAAATATCCTTATTCTCTGTTATCTATCTCTTCTTTGCAGAATTGTAAGCATCCATTCTAAATTCTGAACACCAGTCGTGGTCTTGTAGAGTTTGACCTGTAAATCTTCACCCCGATTGGCTAACTGACTCGTTAAATGCAGGCATGATCTGGAAGTTAATGGAGGAAAGGGTCTGATTGTGGACCCGCGCACGAAATACGTGTACCAACGACCATAGGGCTCTCTACAAGGACCCTTGCTTGGTAGCCATGTCTAGACTGTGTATTCTTTATTCTTTTGTCCTTCTAAAATCTCATTTGTATTGGGTGCTTCTGCTTAAATATTGTGTGCCAATATCTTCTTGCAACCTTGTCGTCGTCTTTCGGATCTGTAAGTAGAACAAAACTCTTGTGTTTATGCTATTTTGTAGCTCATTTGTTGGATTGAGTGGTATTGTATTGATACTCTTTCTATACAAAAATCCCTAGTTCTATTGATGCCATCACAAAGTACATTGTGTAGGTGGTACCGTTAAGCGGTTTCTTGTGTTGCCATTTTTAAATTGCCAAAGTTGTCAAATATGGATATGGCAAGTCTGCTCCTAACTTATTCCTAACTTGGACAAATATTTTACTTGGTCCATCAGTTTTGACTTGGTTCCCGTTCATACGTGCCCCCAAAATCCAAAATAATATGGAGTGGACCACAAATGTGTTAAAGCATTTATTAATCCAATCAAAGTGACAAATCTGTCTACAAACGGTAGTGAAATGTAATTTAGTTTAATTTAACGAGCACAAAATCCTCTGTGTAAATCAAAGAAAAACCGGCTGGTCAATTCAAATACTACGTCATACGAGGCCCGGATTTTGTATTAAGCATTGTACCGATTATGCGCTCTCTCTTTATCATTATTCATCCACTGATCCCTTCTCTCTCATTCTTAGAGGCTGCGATTACGAGGCCTCGATTCCCTGTTCTTCATCTCGTTTCTCCCGATCGACTCCGATCTCGATTCCGTCTTCTGAATTCGCAGCTTCGATTTCATCTCCTCGCTCGAAGATCCGTGGGAAAAATCAATCTTGAGCAGCTCGATTTCCGTCGCTAAGCGGGTTAAAATCGGGAATTTCCGATTACGTGTCTTGGTTTAGCGCTCTTTGTTATCGCGGATTGCGTTTGAATTAACGAAGTGAGCAGCTGTTGGTGCTAGGAATCGCGGTTTTTGTTCCTGTTCCGGTTTTCTAGGGTTTCAAGTGGAGATCCGCCTAGGCTTGGGTTCGTTTGCATGCTGTTATGTGATTTTGCTTGCTGTGGATGTGAGAGATTGGAAAACCAACAGTGATGGATACGGATTTCAATGGTGATATGGCGTGTTTGGATGCTGACTTGTTGCAGCTATCTGAGGTGTCTCCTTTGGCGCTTAAATCGAATCCTTATCTGGCGCAGGAGCTTTTTGAGCAATGGCTTTCCCTTCCTGAGACGAATCGATTGGTATGGCTTGTTTTTGTTAGGAAACCTGTTTTTCCTGTTCATTCTTCCAAGCTATTGGTAATGCAAATGTGATGTTTTGAGAGTGGATTGTTGTGCTTTAGGTGTTTGTGATTCTACCTCTTTTCATTCCTGTTCAGGTGTCATTATCTTGTGTAAATGTGGTGTTGCTATGGTGGTTTTTGTTTTCCTTAGTTCGGATGAACTCGGATAAACAACTAAAGCTGTAAATGAAGTTTGAAGCATGATTAGATTTGTACAAATAGTGTTAACTGACTCAAAAGTAGTGTTGACTGATAAACCTATGTGAGAGTACTCTCTGCTTTGACTGAAAAAAAAAAAGAGTAGAGTTAAGTGGGAAAGATCAAATATTGCTGCACAAAGGAGGGTCATGAGGAAATTCAATGTTTGTTCTTTAGGGTTTTGAATGCATAACCGAGTCGGAAAAAAACCAGAATACCTATTGTGGCCAAAAGAATACGAAACCGATTAATAGTTAAGGTAATCATTATAATGTCTTCAATGTAAGCTAGTGTCTCTATAATTAGAATGAAAATTTTACTTACCAAAGAACGATAAACCGGATAGATAGAAGACAGTTTATTACAATATTACCCCTAAATATGCTTTCAAGTATCATATTAACATTTCACTGCTAAGAGTATCAATATAAGTTACTAAATACACTGAACTATCTCTTTGTAACAAAAAGGAACGAACTAACAGTTATTTGTGGACGAAATGATATTTGATATATGACGCTTATAATGGAATGGGTTTGACTATAAATCTGTTGGATGAGAAATTAGAAAACTACTGCCCTCATCTTAGTAATATTTGAATCTCATATTGTAACTGCCATTGCTGGTGACATATGGATCTTTCCATTATGTCGAAGTCAGCATATTTTGTTGATTTGTGGGCTCAGAGTCGAACTTCCATTTTTGGATTTTGATAGGTAAAAAAAAGATTGGAATTTTTGAACGGTAACAGAACATTGAAATGGTGAAAGGTAAATTTAAATCTCATAGCAACTACTTACGAGTCATAAGAGATTGTTATGAGCTTAGAAAATGGATTCCGTATTTACTTTAATTATAAACCAGATATGGTAAATATTGAACCAAATATGGTGTGTGATACTGTTAATTTTTTTATCATCAATATTTGAGTGACAAAGAGTTTGCTCAGAAGAACTCAATCAGGAAGTTTTTGGTAATTGCATTAAACATGGTTCGGTTATAGCTTGAGACCTACTAAATTCAGTGTTTGCTTGTGTCTTTTGGGTAATGACTTAATGTGATTATGATCTTCTCAGACGAAATTGAAGTTGAATATGAAGGGAATTAAATTCAATCTAAGTTGCCACAGACCAGAATTTGCAACTGTTCTCTTACCAAATTTAAAAGGGAACGCGCAAAACTCTTTAAAAGTAAAGTTTCAAATATATGGTTCTATTGGAAAAGACACTCGACTTGCTAGAGTATAGTAAAGGTAGTGGCCTTTGTTTTTCTGTCCCATCCCTCTTTATATCGACATGACTGTAAAGGGTTTGTCTACTATCTGTAGACCTGATCTTCATGTCCGATTATGCTTCACGAATTTTATTATACAGGTTTGTACAACCATGTAGCTGTAGTAAATTTTGCTTCTATGGGTACAGGTAAAATCAGTGGTTAATGATGCAAAAGCAGGGGTACCATTGAATGTGGCATCAAATTGTTCAAGTCCAAATGCCTCTTCTAGTGGGGGAATACCATCCATGTTTCCTGCTGGAAGTGCACCTCCACTCTCACCAAGAAGCTCATCTGGTTCACCTCGTGTTACAAAGCATAGGGCAGGGCCATCTTCTTTAGGATCTTCTCTTAAAGTACTGAGCGAGACAGTGAAGGAGCCTATACCTCCAGTGAGTTTTCAGCTTTATTTTTTAATGGTAGGAAATCATTCCGTACATCAAGAATTCATTATGATAGTATGTTATTGTTTCATATCTTCTCTGCAGTTCTACTTCCAAAATGGTCGTCCTGCACCGAAGGAACTTAAAGAGCGGACTTTGTTTAGGATAAATCAGTTCTTTTATGGTCATCCAGATGGGCTGCCAATCAACGGTGAGATTTGCTTGAGTTGTCTAAGCTTAACTGAATCTTTGTAGAGTTTAACCTTGGCGCTTTATCATCTGTCAGAATTTAAAGCTGTTACAAAGGAAATCTGCAAGCTGCCATCATTCTTATCCTCTGTTCTATTCCGGAAAATTGATCTTAATTGTACAGGATCTGTCACCAGGTATGCAACTTCTGCATGCAAGTTTGATATTATTTATATATGTTATGTAGTATTGTCAGTACTGATAGTATCACCATCATATACTACGAATTTATGTTTTCACAAAAAGGTATAACCGTTAAAATTACAATTTGTTTGTCTTCATATATCCATCTGGGCAAAGCCTTTGCCCCAGTGACTTTTAGTAGTCTTTTTTAAAGGAGTGAACTAAGGATGTGTTTGTTGGGTAAGGAGCCCCAACTACTTTCTCCAACTTGCAGAAACACTTTTTGCTAGACCCAAAAAGGTTTTCCAAGAATTTTAGGTTGTTTTTAAACATTAAATTATATTTATATAATTTTTTATTCTATAATATTAGTTACTTTCCAAATTATTAGTTTATAGACACTGTTTATGCTATTAGTTACATTCGCACATGCGATTGAAACAAGAATTAGTAATTTGATTTTCCCCTTCTAAAGTTACATTTCTGTTTCTGAATAACGTATGCTGAGTTGCCACAATTCACTTACATGTGATGAAAATATTTGTTAGGGATGCATTTGTTGATTATTGGGTCAATGGAAACATGTTGACCTTGGATACACCCACGCAAATATTCACAATTATGAAACAGCCAGATTGCAGATATCTTACTCAGGTATTTTTTTACATTTTGATGTGGCTTGCAGCTCTTTCGTGGCTTTGATTTCATTTTACTTTGCGTGAATAGAAGCAGCATGTTTACAGCAGTTTAACGTGCTTCTCTTATCTGGTTTTAGTTTGAAGCCTGCTTAAGATCTGAAAGTGTGCTTATAATTTTGGACTTTAGGATGACTTTAAGCCCGTCCTTCGTGAACTGTTGGCGACTCATCCTGGACTAGAATTCTTGCAAAACACACCCGAGTTCCAGGAGAGATATGGTATGCTCTCTGTGAGATGGCTGTTGTGCCTTCTATTCTTTCTCAATGAGCCATGCTTCATCTTTCTGCAACTAGTGGGCTATATAAGAAATATAGTGATTTTGCTGCTTATTGCTGTCATGGTTAATATATTTGGTTTACTATGCTCCTGTCTTAGACCAGGGGCTTCGCTCTACTTTACAAGAAAAAGTAATATTTTTTTACTAAAAAGTTTAACTTTTTTTGCCTTGAACTGTTTAAAAAGTTATTAAATTTCACGTTTTTATAGCCAAAAAGTACTTTCCTTACAAATAGAACAAGACAATGCTAAATTGATCTGATGCAACATATTTTCTAGATAGGATTGCATCAGCTGGTGATAATGACATAGCATGTTCTGAGCACTTGATGTGAAAATTCAGCGCTTAATCTGTATAAATCTAGGCATGTTCCTTGTAGTGCTTTGTGGTTTTTATACCTAGGTTTACATGAGAAATGCTGGGTGCAGTTACACACTGCCAGCTGATTTTTTATTTGGACAATATTGCTTTTTGACTTCTTTTATGTTGTGACTTTGATAGAAATGTTCCTACTTCTATCAATGTATCACCCTTTTGATGCTTTTTGCATTTCTTTAGTATAACAGTAAAGCTGTCTAGCTCTAATAGCTGATGCTGCTGGGATCATTCAAACTATTATTCTTGGAACAGTGATAACGTCTCTATCAAGATATATGCTGTTGCTCTTTTAGATCCATGATCATGTGGAAGTTTCTTGTGGTGTACAGCGGAGACTGTAATATACAGAATTTTTTATTACATAAATAGAGCTGGAAATGGGCGTCTCACCCTCAGGGAGATGAAGCGTGGCAATTTAGTTGTTGCAATGCAGCATGCTGAAGAGGAAGAGGACATAAACAAAGTCTTGAGGTTAGAATTGGATGAACCTTTGCTTAGATCGTTTCTCTATCTTCGAGTGCCACTCCACCATTTGCTTTCTATTGGTTGGAAGCTTACTGAAGTACTCCAGATGGCTGTCATCTGCATTTTTTCTTTTAAAAAATGACTGGCGATTTCATTGTATATAAGCTGTAGTGGTTCTTGAATAAACTTGCTGTCACTCCATTTCCCTATGTTTCATAACCTAGAGTTGGTGTGATACATGTCTTATTGAATATATATGCTATTCTGTTTGTTGGAATTTGTTTTGTTGAATCTTTCTTTTCTTTGTTTATGAAAATAGATACTTCTCCTATGAGCATTTCTATGTCATATACTGCAAGTTCTGGGAGTTGGACACAGACCATGATTTTTTAATCGACAAAGAGAATTTGATAAAATATGGGAACCATGCTCTTACATACAGGATTTTGGATAGAATATTTCATCAGGTACCCCCTCAAAGTCCTTCCATGTTGTCTATGTACTCTTGTTTAATATCATGTTTGTCTTGCTAATGGCACAGCTAGTGATTTATATTTTTGTTTCCTAACATTGTATTGAAATGCTGCATCAGGTTCCTAGAAAGTTCTCTTCTACTGTGGAGGGTAAGATGGGGTATGAAGATTTTGTATATTTCATTCTTGCAGAAGAGGACAAGTCATCAGAACCCAGCCTTGAATACTGGTATGCCCTTGTTTCCATTGATGTAGGCCTTTGATGTGACTATTGACCCTATATGTGTGGATGCAGTCTTTTATTTATTGCATTGGGGAGGGAAGTTTAATGGTATTTCACGAATTAGTTGAGTTTCTGACTTTGGCTTCTAAACTTATTTGTGGATGAACACAATTGGAAATAAGGCATAGTGGGATGGGTGTGGAATACTTTTCCCCTTCAATACTGATGCTTTGTTGCCAGATTATGTGGCTTAGTTGTCTCAACTTTGAATAATCAAAAAGCAAAGTGAGAAATGTTCTTTCTTGTAGATTTCTAATGGTGCTTTATGGTCCCGTTGTTCCTTTAGTTCGAGGATTGAATATCTTCATATATATGTTTGGTCATAAATCAAGCTCCAGCTGTGGAAATAAAAATAGGCTTTCCACGTTGAACTTAACAAACAGTGGTTAACTTCATTTCACGTGACAAATGTTTATATAATATTCACCTTTGTCAAAGTAGAAGTTGGGCTCTGTTTATAGTGTGTACTTCTTAGTACCTTGCTAAGCGCCTAAGATGTACATGAAAGACTATTTGCATGTCTTAGGCCCTTAGCTCCTGTTGATCTTGATATTTAGAGTTTACTTGTATCTGTCTCTTTATTATGACCATGTTGCTCTATACTGATCAGGTTCAAGTGCATTGATTTGGATGGAAATGGTATCATCACCCGAAACGAGATGCAATTTTTCTACGAAGAGCAGTTGCATCGCATGGAGTGCATGGCGCAGGAGCCTGTGCTTTTTGAGGACGTCTTGTGTCAGATTATTGATATGATTGGACCTGAGGTTATTTCCTTGTACATATCTAATCATATGTTGCTTCTCTTATTTCGGTGTGCTTATTCAGTTTGGGTTTGCCTATCAAACCTGGCTCTATTTTTGCTGTATAGTGATTATGGATTTGCACGTGAACAATTCTCATTGTTTACTTAGAGTAGGTTTGGATTACCTTGTCTCAGTTAATCTAGGTGCACCCCCTAAGCGTTTGAAAGTGTTTATTTACCTGGTGGATATCTTCTAAAACAATCCATCAACTTGAACTTGACCAGCATACTTGATTCTAAAACAGTCCATCAACTTGATCCGGACCTGAGTTTAAATGTATTTGGCACTTTTGAATATCATTTAATTCTTCATTTGGTGTTCTAGCCATTCTAGAAAGTGAGGATTCTTTTGTTGATTCTGATTGCAGGATGACAGCTTTGTAACTCTGCGCGACATGAAGAACACTAAGCTTTCGGGCAGTGTGTTCAATATTCTCTTTAACCTTAACAAATTTATGGCCTTTGAAACACGTGATCCATTCCTCATTCGTCAGGTACATCTTACTGCTTATAAAGTTTGTAGCTGCTTTCCATCTCTCAGACAAGATGCTGGTAGGTTGTACCATTCTCATATATTCTGATTGGTAACAGGAGCGAGAGAATCCAACCTTAACAGAATGGGACCGCTTTGCTCACAGAGAGTACATAAGACTCTCAATGGAAGAAGATGTTGAGGATGCTTCCAATGGAAGTGCGGAAGTTTGGGATGAATCACTTGAGGCTCCATTCTGAGTTAAACTTGGTAATGCATGTTTAGTTTACATTATGTATAAAGTATTTGCATAATATCTGTAGAAGGTGCTTATTTTTTTATGATACAAAATATTTTGGTTGTGATGGCTGATTTTTTATATGTTTTTATGATTACAATTCATTTCATACCGATATCTGAAATACGAATGGTGAAATTTGTTTGCGTTTTTTGTTTTCTGTGCTGGGATGCACACATTGTTTGCTATCTAATTGGTGATCTTTTCATCTGATTTTTATAATTATGCTTGGATATAGGCAGCTGATGAGAAGATGTGTATCCTATTAATGCGAGCTACTGGATGAGGAATGGCGATGTATTTCGGTTGAGACGACTCCCTATTGGGTTCAACTGAGCTGATCAACATTCTCCTCAGAGATGATTCTTTGCAGCAAACTGAAACCTGTCTTTTACATACGCCTCTGGGGAAGATTCAAAACGCCAAGGAATGGTCAGATCTTCTTACAACGTGATTAGTACCTCAAAGAAGAGAGCATGGTAGCTTTCAGAACATTTTGGTGGACTTTTAATTTTGGTTTTCTTATTTTTTTTCACCCAGTTGTAAGTTTGGTTTTACAGTTTTCGGAAGTCTCAATCATCATCTCTATTCTTTCAATTTAAGGGAGTTGCTTTTTTTTTTTTCACTGTAGGGGTTTTGCTCAATGTTCATTGTTCATGTCTGAAGTAGTGTCATGTTGCATATCCTCTTTATCCTCTTACCATCAGCAGTGGTTGTAAAGTTTAAAAAAAAAAGGGCTTGTTTCTTTGATTTGTAGTTGGATATGTGAAAGGGCTCTTGCAAACAGCGGGGGTTCATGTCGATGTCTCAAAACAGAAATAACATGGCATCAAAGGAACCCTAATTGAAGGCTTCTCATTAGCTCAAAACCGAACTGGAACCGAAAACCGAAAGTAGGATTTTGGTGGACCGATAACTGAACCAAACAAAGCATTATGGATCCGATTAAGCTGACTGAATAGAAAAGCCGATGGGTTGATCTTACAAAAGTAACGTTACAATATGGCTTTAAAAGTTGAGCTATAGTACACAACTTGCCCAGATTGTGCGTAGCCGAAAAGCTACAGTCTATTCGCTTGCATGAACCGCCTCTTCAAACTCAAACTCCAACAGCGAGCGAGTCAACGATTGGCAGAAGTTGGAAAAAAATCCCAACTGAATTGAGTGAAGAAGAGGCGAGTTTTAGCTAAACCCTAATTAGACCGGAGCATTTGAAAGTTGAGTTCTTTAAAGCTGAAAGACGGCGCAAGTGTGTGACTGCAACTGTTGTCTGCTCACTGGTTTTGAAAGTTGGGCGGTGTGCAAGGATGAAGGCGGTGGCGTTGATTAGCGGCGGGAAAGATAGTTGCTTTGCCATGATGAAGGCCATTGAATACGGCCACGAGGTTCTAATACCTTCCCTTTCGTCTCAGTCTGAAAAGGGTTTTCTTGTTTTCTGGCTATTTTTTTCTAATCGTCTAAATTTTTATGATTTTGTAGATTGTGGCTTTGGCGAATTTGTTGCCGGCGGATGATGCCGTGGACGAGTTGGACAGCTACATGTACCAAACTGTAATCCCTAGCTTCCCTTCCTCTATGATACAAGATTATTGTTTGATGAAGCTCATAATTTGCTGTAATGGATTCTGAAAAGTGGTGAAACCTATCATTTTTGCTCTTGTTTCTGGGTGCCTAGGCATTGACATTATTAGATTATATGTTAAAGTGGGTGAATTTTGTAGGTTGGGCACCAGATTGTGGTGAGCTATGCCAAGTGCATGGGATTGCCACTCTTCCGCAGGAGACTCCAAGGAACTTCCAGGCTAGCTTCTTTAGACCTTTTAGTTTTATTTTTGTTAACTTTAATGGTTTTAGTTATTATGCCTTTCAGAATTAAAACTTGAACCCAGCAATTGTGTAATGAGTAAACATGGCTGATATTTTGAGCTTGTGCGTGATTCGTCCATATACACAGGCATCAAGACCTTAGTTACAAAATGACACCTGGTGATGAAGTTGAAGATTTGTTTATTTTACTGAGTGAAATAAAGCAGCAAATACCCTCAGTTACAGCAGTCACCTCAGGTGCAATTGTGTCTGATTACCAGAGGTTAAGAGTAGAAAGTGTATGCTCAAGATTAGGACTTGTTTCATTGGCATATCTGTGGAAGCAAGATCAGAAGCTGCTTCTTGAAGAAATGGTGATTTAAATTTATCAGTTCTTCAGCTTCTCAATATAGAACTAATAATTGAGATGCATTTAGTTGCTCACAATGTCTCTTTGGTTTTCGTGGTCTGGGCAGGTGAAAAATGGTATTAGAGCTATCTTGGTGAAGGTATCTCCACAAGCTAGAAATAATTGCTTCTTATTTCCACCGTCTTAATTGAATTAAACACATCTTTATTCTCTACTACTCCCATTCAGGGAAGGGAGAAGGCGAGATGGGATTTGTCTTTGGATTTTACAGAATTGCATATGCTTGTGTCATAGGTTGCTGCAATAGGCTTGGACCCGGCAAAGCATCTGAACAAAGATATAGCAGAAATGGAGCCCCTTTTCCACCACTTGAACAAGTATGTTGAATCTAGCGATTAGTTGATTCTACGTGTTTCATTAGCCTTCATGTGTATACACTTTACAGAATGATGAATTTCATGTAGTATATTCTGCTCTCTGACTTTGCAGTTTGTATGGAAGCAATATATGTGGTGAAGGAGGGGAATATGAATCATTAACACTCGATTGCCCACTTTTCAAGGCAAGTTCAACCACTCAGTTAATTTGCCCAATATTCCTACTGATCCTTTTTTTTTGTTTACTATTTCCACTCGAACTATTACTGTACTACTCATTTCTGTTTTAATAGAAAAAATACTTTCGCTGCACGTGCTTTTTCAGCATAACCATGTCTTATGTAGCTTCTAAAAAGGAGCTTAAAAGCCTAAATACAAATAATAGCCGTTAAAGATTTAAGTTGCTTTTCTGTGATATTTCTTTCACATTTTTTATCTCCTATTTAAGAAGTCTTCTTTTACCCTGAATCTGAATGGAGGATGCTGAACTTGTCCTTACTGCACTTGCAGTTTGCACGAATCGTGCTGGATGAGTTTGAAGTTGTACTGCATTCTCCAGATCACATAGCACCTGTTGGGGTTCTTCATCCACTAGCTTTCCATTTAGAAGTCAAGGGATCGGAAATTTTATCAGGTGATAGATTTTGCACTGGGGAAATGGATAATGTACATGAAGTGCAAGGGAACTGCCAGCAAATACAGGCAGCAGACAGTAGCATATCGTCTGACTTGGCATCTGATGTGATAAAAACTATTTCTGATAAAGTTCACTTGTCAAGAAAAGACAATTTTGACACCTTCTCACTTTCTGGGTGGCTACTCAATTCTTCTCTGACGTCCAGTGGTACGTTAGCTATCTTCCTAATGTAAAAAAATGAAAAAAGAAAATCTTACTCGATTTAACAGTCTTCTATTCTTAGGCTTGCAGGATGATATGAAGGGTATTCTGTGGAAAATAGAATCTTACCTTATAGAAAATGGTTTTGGATGGCAGAATGTCCTTTATGTTCATCTATATATAGCCGATATGGACAAGTTTGCTGTGGCAAATGAAACATATGTCAGTTTTATAACACAAGAAAGATGCCCGTTTGGTGTTCCATCTCGTAGTACGATTGAATTGCCTTTGTTGGAAGCGGGATTAGGAGAGGCCTATATTGAAGTGCTAGTTGCAAGGGATTTAGCAAAGAAAGTTCTACATGTACAAAGTATTTCGAGTTGGGCACCAAGCTGTATAGGACCCTACAGCCAGGTACTTTAAGTGCAATCATTTTGAGCCCCTTATAGCATATTATTAACTTATCTCACCAGTGTTGGTCCCCTTTTTGTTGTCTGACAGGCAACCTTGTACAAGGGGCTGCTTCACATGGCTGGGCAGTTGGGCCTTGATCCTGCAACAATGACCCTATGCAAGGGAGGCCCTACATCTGAAATGGAACAAGCACTTTTAAACAGCGAAGCTGTTGCTAGATCTTTTAATTGTTCAATCTCAACTTCTACAATTTTCTTTACAGTGTATTGTTCAACGGCCATTGATTTGCCTGAGAGGGCCAAAGTGCAGGAAAAGCTGAAATCTTTCCTTGATCAATTGAAGATTTCATATTCGAATAAACAGAATTATTCTAGCGATCCTGTGATTTTATATATACTAGTCCCTGCTCTGCCAAAAAGGTAAATGAATGATACACTGGATTTTATTTTAAATTGCGAATAATATGTTGAAATTTTGTTTCTTTTTTTTATTCTTATTTTCTTTCACATAATAATAACTACTTCTTTCTATTGAAATTTAGAGCATTTGTAGAAGTCAAGCCCCTTCTCTATGTCACGGATGGAACAAACACCGACACTGATACAGATTCTTCCACACAAGATGAACCCCATGTTACAAATCAAAGCTATTGGGGCATTCTAGATGAGATTTGGCACGGTTCATGCTTAGATAGATGTTTTGTGGAGGGTAAAGTATTAGCAGCTGCCATATGCATTACAAACGAGATTTTGTTGAAAGCATGCCAAAATTGTCCTGAAATTGATCAAAGTGAGATCGATTGTCAAAATGCTCCCACCGAGAATGTAATGGCCAAAGTAGTCAAGTTATGCATTTACCTTCTCGACAAAGAGCTACTCCAAAACTCATTCTCTTGGCAAGATACCACGGTATGTTTTAAATTCGGCAAATCATCAGTACCTTGATTTTTTTTTTCGTCCTTATATTTCTGTCACTAATTGTTGAATTTTTGTCTAGCATTTGAGGATCTATTTTCAGACAAGTCTTCCAATGGAAATGGAGAAACTCTCATTGACATTCGCCAATGCATTCCATGAATTTGCTGAAATGAATCACGCGTTTAAAAATGACCCCGGCAAGCCTATGTTCAACCTTATCCCAGTGCTACAATGTGGAAGATCTGCTGCATCAATGGATTCTCTGATTACTTGTGAATTGCTTGCTCAGAAAAAACATGAAGCTCACTGGTAATGGGCTGTTTCTCTTCCATTTACCAACTTGTAATATTGCTTAAGAATCTGACCAATTTTACCCCTAAAAGAAAAGGCTGATTGGGAAGGAACAGATACATTTTTTCTTCTAGCATTCGTCATTGTACAAAACAGAAACAAGTTCGCGCCATATACTTAAAGCTTTGATGCTGCAAAGTTCTAATTTTAATGTACTTGTATATGACGTTGTCCACCATCTATCATCTAGTTTTAGAGTTAGCTTTGTTCTATTATAAAAGGAAAAGTCACAGCTTCTAATTATTTAGACTTGATGAGTAAAATGAATTAACGATTCCTCAAAATTTCCTATCTTCAAAATTGGCTGAATTAGTGTACTTTGTCGATCTCTAACACGTGCCATTAATTTTCTATTTCTCCTAGGGAATTCATAGTTCTCAGTTGAAAGCGTATGCAGATGAAAAGATTGCATCTTTTCTTGGTTGATTTTGCAGCTTTATTTCATGGCAATGTAGCTAAGGCTAGCAAGCTTCTCATATATACAACATCAAAACATTTTGTGGTTCCAAAATGTACAAAAGCTCCATTCATCTCCTCTATAGGCTCAAAAATAATATTTACCAAAACCGGTCCTTGTTCACACTCAAGTAACCCGCCATGACTTTGCCACCAGTGTTCCTCATGCCATCAATGAGATAACACCATGTAGAGCCCAACGCCCCGATGAAGAAATCTGCATCGGCTGCCATTAGAAAGTTCACTAGAGGGTAGTTTGTGCTTGTTTCTCTGCCTAGGCTCGCCTCGTATCTGGCCATTGTTATGTTCCCTACTTGTCGCTTCACCTTCGTATAGTAGAAGTTCCAGTGAGGGTACGAACCCGTCTTGTCAATCACTTCCTGAAACCAGTCAAACACTTTCCTCAAAAATTTGCAACTCTGGTTTCCCAGAAAAGTACTAGATTATATTGTTACTGATCTTACCTGCATTTCTGTTGACAACCAAATGCTGTTTAGATGAGGAAAGCGTTGTCTGATCCTATTTGCAAGCTTCGTATAGTGTTCAAACTCAACCACCTTCATCTCACAAGCTTTGTCTCCCATTCGCACGTGCATGCTTAGCAATGGTCTTGGCATCCATGGTTTGTGATTGAACCAAACATACTTCTCAATATCAGATGTCGTATCTTCCTGCTGAAGCCAGCCAACGGGTTGTCTTACAACAATTTCATTTGCAAAGCATGATCATACATTAATTCATTCCTGATAAGCATGTCTTTTTCGTGTAATAGTATAGATACCTTGGGCAGTTCTCCTCTATTGCTCGCAAGAACTCGTTCTGCAGCCTCCTTACCAAATGCAGTGTGTCGTGCAGAGTTCATGAGTCGGCATGTGTACTCTGATGGGAACCTCATTAGGTAACGAACAGCCTAAGAGACATTTGCATCATCACTTATTTACATACATATCATGGATCGCGAAAAGTGAAAACATATCTGGAATATTTTTAGAAAGGAAGAATTTGTACCTGAGCTCTCCACCATCGTCGATCCATTTTCCTATGAGAGGCAACAATACTCCCATTAATCTCTGTTGTAGGCTGCAAGTAGCTCCAAGGATTTCCCCACTTCCTGAAGAAAGAGACTGGTTAACACTTGTTACAAGAATTGAGAATTAAGGTGGGTACTAGTAAATATATAGCATCTCATGAAACATGTTTCAAAACTAATAAATGGAAATTCAAATCTCTACTGAACGAGTCTAAATGGATGAATTTGAAAAATGTCTTGCCTTGGAGTGTGACCAGCCCATATTGCTTTTGAGGTATAGTTCTCTTTAACTCTAATGATCCCCTTCTCCCATGCTTCCTTTGTCTTCATAAGTCCAAAAGCACGATCACGACACTCTTGGGACGTCTCTGGAAAAAAGTAGCAAGACCAACCAGCGCGAGACGAACCTTACAAAGCCCAACCACCAAATCAGTTCCATGGAAAAAGGTCAACACAAACAAAATGCCATCATATACTGTCGATTTTGCCATGTTCTCTACCTTTGCAACCATCATGATCAGCACGGTTATAGAAGTTTGTAACAAGAACCCTCTTCTCATTGATTGCAATAGCCAAAAGTCCACACATTCCTGCAATTTGCGCTCCGATGCCAAATCCAGGAATCCTTTCCCAGTCAGCTACCAGAAATTTCACTTGTGGATCATTGCAGTTCGGCGGGTGCTGGTGAAGCCATATATCGCGTTGTACTTTCCTTGTAAGCGGGTAATTCTCTTCGTCTGACCCGGAAACCTGTCGCATCATAAGCAGAAACAGATGCTTTCAACTGGTCCTTGATACATAAAGAATTTGACAGGGGCATTAAATTGGACATTGCTGGGCATGAAAATGGCTTCAGTTGGACATTGATGAATTACAGCTCTCTTCTATATGAGTTGGGCATGAAAATCACATCAATTGGGCCATAGATGAAAAGTTTTGTTGGATCATTTGAAAGAGAACACACATACCCAAGGAGGATAAGCACCATCAGCAACCCCTTGAAACCTTGAATTCCTAAACTGCTCATCAATTTTGGATGCAGGATAAAGATCCAAAGACCCTCTCCAGCTTGTCCATGGTGGGAAAGCCTGATTTTCCGCATGCTTATCAAGCCGGTCATTTATCCGCGCCTTGAGTTTGCAGTTCTCCAAGTGAGGCGCTCTTGGAAGGCTTGATTTGCCATCTACAGTCTCGTTCAGTAACCATTCACTCCAAGCTGAATATAGCTTGGACACTTTCTCTTCATACCCGCCTCTTCTTTGTTGAATCACGTTTCCTTTGATTTGTGCTTTTGTTTCCGAGTTGTAGCTTCCGGTACTTGCAAAATCTATAATCAAAGACACAAAAACATTATATTCTGGATTCGAAGAAGTGGAACAGAATCGGTAAATCATATAACTGATTCTGGAAACTGATATACTAAATTGAACTACTCTATGGCCTCAACTTACTGATCATGTGAGAGCTTGAATTTAAGGGAAAAATCCCATTGGAGATTCTTGAAAAGGAAACCCCTTTGATTTCCAAAGTACCAAATGAAGTAAGAGCAGCTAGGAACAGAGAAGCAATGCAGACACCAGAGAGGAAGCCAGTCACACAAATTTGGCAAGAAAATGAACTGCTCATTTGTAGAGCTTTCTGAGACACCGCTCTCTCAAGAGTCTTCTGGTCTTCTACTTCCATTTTTCAGATCAAAAGGGAACTGAATTCAACTACAGAAGCCAACACTAGAAAGTGGGTCTTCCTCAGTTTCTCATATATATGGATGGTGTCACCTAACTTTTGGTCTTTTAACTAGCTATAGGACATATCACATGATTCTTCTTCTAAGCTGCCGACTTTGATTTCTGGCCATCCAAACAAGAAAAAGATCAACCATTGAAGAAGCGTTCCATTAAAGTAAAGAACACAGTTGAGTTATAGTATTGATGAATTGTAGCCTTGAAGAGTTTATTATTGGTGGTATGAACAAGTTGATCAATTGAACAAACCTTTTAGCCATGTGGAAAAAGAGTTATCTATAGCTTTACAGCTTCAGCTTTCTCTCATCTGCAACATATTTTAATGACGTAGCTTCAGAAAACCTCAAAAGATGATGATATCATGAACCCACAAACTAGAAGCAACCATAATAAGAACAAAACCATATAGAATTTCACCTAATTTTAGACATCAGAAATAGACTGAAGCTGTAAGAACTATAAAAACCCAACACTAGCACCAGAAATTAAGGTTCTTTAGCTAATTCAAGAGGAATTGAGAAGGCTAAGGCTAGGGCATGCATGAATCATCCCCAAAGATATTTCAGTTTTCTATGACAGAAATGATGAGAAAGCAATTAAAGATACCCACTTTCATGATTTCATAGAATCACCGAGAAACAGAGAAAAGGAAGATGAACCCACCATCAAAAACTACGCAGAGAGTGAATATTTGAATGGTCTTTTTGATCAGGAACAACAAAAAAGAAAGCAAGGAAAAGGAGTCCCAGAAAATGAAACAACTTACAAATTGAGGTAAAAAGCAAAAGGGGGTGTGGAGAAGAAGCCACCAGAGATAAGACCACAACACCACACAAGTAAAAAAAAATATGCTCGTCCATGCAAAGAAAGGGACACTTGTATATACTTCCAAAGGGAAAAACAATTAACATTTGAAAACCAACAAACAAGAAAAGGATCAAGTAAGGCCCCCATCACAAAACTTGGAATACCCAAAAGTTTGTTCTTTTTTTATTTTTTGCTCAGATTCCTCTCTTCTTTATTGTGCCATCTTCAAAACCCAGAAATTTAAGGACCCAGAAAGGGCAAATTCTCAAAAAAAAATTGCAGGAGAAAATGCAACAAATTAGTACTCCGTATGATTTGTTTTTGTCAGAGGATGATTGGGGTCTACTAACCGATTTGGTACGCATTGAATAACGAAGCCAAGAGGACACAAAGACATTATTCTTCTTCTGATCAGATTTCATGTGGCGCTTCCTTTCTAGTACTATGTTTTTTGCCTTGTTTTCTCCATAGAACTAGTTTAATAATGGCTCAACACTCCGTACAATTACTACTCCTACTGTTGTTTTGGTTGAGTTTTACTCGGGATTTGTGCATTCAGTTCGAGGATTATTCTAGGCCTAGCACCTCCGAGGTATGATCTAGTGTGGGCGAGAACATTTTCCTTATGATGGGACTCATTTTAAGTTGCCCTTTTCCATGTGGCAACATTTTCAGGTTGTGGGTTGGGTGTTAATTTAAGTTTTGTAACTTCCATGGATGACGAGGGCAGTTGGAAAAATAATGTGTGCACTCACATGAATCGAAGAGTAGTGTAGAGTAGAATTATTGTTGAGTGAAATAGGGTAGAATACTAGTAATTGGTGGGCGGCTTACTTAATTATGTTTTTGTTTATGGAATTAGGTGAAAAGTTAAAAAAATAGATGGATAAGTATGATTGATTAGTTTGAGTGTGAGGGCAGTAAAGTCGGCTGAATTATGGCTTGATGTAGACCGGACTTGGTTTGTTTCACAAAAAACAAATGCGATTTGTGCTCCTTCTCTATCATAACCGTGAGCTTTTAATTTTTTTTTGTACATTTCGATTTTTCATTTACAAGTATCATGTGCATGATACTATTGAGATTTAAACCGATTGAGACATATTAAAATAGTTAGCCTATTTTGTATAATCGGATTTGAATACAAATTTAAATTTAATATTTTTTAACTACAAATAGTACATTGAGCTCATATATAAATAAAATTTATGTATAACTAATAGTGTTGTAAATACATAGTTAGGTTTTTTGTGAAATTATGATCATATTCATTTTAATAGTTATTTTTTAAAATAAAGATTATGATCATATGGAAAATTAAATGGATAAAATATATACAGTCGAATCTTTAATTAAGAAAGAAAAGACTAATTCATATATTGATAAAGAAAAGAAAGATTCTAACTATTTGATAAGATTTAAAGGGATAAGCTATATACAATCAAATCTTTTTTCGATTATAAATACATGTCATTGTCATGTATAGGCTAAGCACAACATAATGAACTTGCATGCAAGTTTGACCTTGCTTTACCTCCACGTTCATTCGACAAGCTACGCTTTTGACTTAAGCATCGGATGTGAAGTGACAGAGTTTTACTCCTTTATACATGGTTTTACATGTCCTATGTTTACGAGGCAGGAAAGGAGGAGGAGAGGAGGCAAACTACATACGAGGAGCATTCATTAGTATATCAAGACGAATTTTTGTACACTAACATTAGCCTACCATGGGAGGTGTCTTATGAAAATAAGGGTAAAGGTTTATAGACATATTCTAATATAGTACTACAACTAGTACAAATTCCGTGCCTTGAATTTGATTTAACTAAAATCTTAGTTTAAATTTAAAGAATAGTTTGATATTAAATCTTTTATCAGTTCATTACTTTATTTAGTTTGTTTCTTATGGGATTTATTTTAATGATATATATTTTTTAATCGAATAAAAACTTGTAGGATTATAATTTTTGTATAAGGATTGAATACTCATAAGATTTTTAGGATTTGTTTTAATGTTTATGGATTATAATTTTAATAATTTATTTAATTGGAGTTGGGATGTGCCTTTTTATATTAATATTTTAATCTCCAATGTTATAGTAAGATTAATTCATTATATATTTAATAAAAAATTATAGATACAATTTCAATGATATATATATTTTCATATTTTACATACATATAGGGTTTACAATCAAAATCAACCAATTAAATTATTTTAATAAATATGGGTGATGTGGTCTAATGTGAAGTTGACACGTGTCGTGATAAATATTATTAAATACACTTCTCTCTTCAAATATCATATTTATATGGAGTAAATAAGCTTTATTCATATTAGATAGATTTTCCAGTCATAATTTTGGATAGATTTTACATTAAATGACATACGTATTCAAATATCATATAAATTTTAGATTTCTTCAAATACGAAATTCAAACTTTGATAGGAAATTAAAATAAATCAAATATCATATAATTTTGGATTTCCCGATCATATTTTTAAGCTTTATTTATTGACATACGTAAATACCAAAGTTGTTTCCTTTTAGATAGATATTTTTTTAAAGATACATAACATATTAGATAGATTCTAGATTAAAAATATAACTAATTAAATAAAAATATATCTATTGAAAATTATAAAAAGTGGATTTTCATTATGTGTACAATTTTAGATAGATTTTTTTTTACAGATTTGAATAGATTTATTATGTGTACCATTTCATGTGGGGTCTATAATAAAATTTCAATCAATTAAACTAATTAAATTGTTTTAATAAAGATATGTGATGCGGTCCAATGAGAATTTGACATGTATCATTCTAAATATTATTTTTAACCTCCGTTTTAGTATATAGTTATAATGATTGATTTTTGACTTAACACTCGTGGGCAATTCATTTAAAAAAAAATGAGTTACCAATTTAAGGGGTATGGCGATATGTATATGGCATACCATTGGGACATGACACATTTGATTTTTTAACCTATGGTGGAGGATGTCTTAGAGAATTAAGGATGAAAGTCTTCATACATACTCTACAATAATAATTAGGGGCGTTTGATATTTGGGTATTGAAAATGAAGGTACGGGGGTTTGGGAATAGAAATCCCAAAAATAATGTTTGGTATGCTATTTTGTTTTTTCAAATTCATATGTCACGGGGTTTTCATACTCACCTCCTACCTAAGGTATGAGATTTCATTCCCAAACTAAACTTATCCATTCTTTCCTTCTACTTTCCCTTCATTATAATTTCATTCTCACATTTTTACAAAATACTCAATTTCAAGTATGAGATTCCAACCTCATATCTTCTTCAATTCTCATATCTGAAATTATTCCAAACGGCCCCTTATTGGTTTCCAAGTTGACATTCAAGGGCAATTCTCTTTAAAAAAGGATTTCAAGCGTGAACTGATGTAATTTCATCTTTGAAGGTACTTTTTGATAATAAAAAATCTTTGAAGGTACCTTAGTATTTGAAGGTACCTTAGTGACAGTTGAGAAATTGCTGGGGCCATTGGAAATAAGAATAGATGAAGAACCCAAAAAAAGTAGGATAAAATTCCCTAAATGCAGCTCCCTAACGTCTCCATGTAAACGCCAACGGTCAGATTTCCTTCAAAAAAAAAGTTGATGATCATCTTAACGCTCTTTCTCTTTTGTCCTTGACAAAATCCCCTAAATCCCTCAAATCGAAAATCACGTAACAAATGCAAATAAACTCTCCCCTTCTTCCTTTCGATCAACACAAACTAATCTCCCACGAGACCCCTATCAGCACTGATCACCAACAAAAATGGGGTGTTTCTCCACTTGCTTTCTTAAATCCAAACGTCGGAAATCTCCAAGACCCACAACTCCTACCCTTTGCTCCGATCAATTCGTAAGTTCAAGCCCACCAGAGATTTTTAGTATTTGCTTTCCATTTTCATGCTCTAATCTTGCTCCTGATCTCAATTTGTCTAATTCAGTTGCAAAGAGACAAGTGTGCTGTTGTTGAAGCTGTTCAACCCGAAATACTGAGAAAGCCTATTCTAGACTCGATCAAGTAAAGCTTCTATCTTTATCTTCCTTTTCTAGGGCTTTTTTTCATTTTGTTTTTTGATTCCTTACATGGGTTTTCTGTTTTCTGTGTTCTTCAGTGATGGGCAGGAGGAGAAATTGGGTATGAGTGGAAGAAAGAAGGTAACTTTCGATTTAGACGTCCAATTCTACCAAGAGTTGCCTGCTATAGATGAGAACCATGGCAATGAAGAAGAGAATAAGGAGAAGGATTTTTCAGACAATAACTCTCCATCATCATCATCATCATCAAGCCTGATTGCCCTCCCTCCCAAAAACTATAGATACCATGATTGCAGAGACAGCGATGACGACGAACTCGTTGATGACAGCGATTACGATTACATGGGAGATGATGAAGACGAAGGCGAAGAAGAAGAAGATGTTGGAGATGAAGCTAACAAAGCTGAAGATGAATCTGACGAGTCCTTGTTTTCACGCTCTATGGATTCGGTGAATTATGATGGTGGTGATGAGATTAAGAGGCTTGAGTCTGTGTTGCACCCAATTGAGAATCTTACCCAATGGAAATCAGTTCAGGCAAGGGATAAAAATAAAGTAGAGCCCCAGAATGAGGCCAAGGAGAACAGAGAATGTGAAATTCCATTCATTGCAGAGCCTGTTGTGAAGCCAAATTCGAAAAATGACAAGGCAAATAAAGCTAAGCCGATGAGTTCAGTTAAGGCGATAGCGGTTGATACTAGTCTTTCTAGCTGGCTTACAGGAGCTGAAGCTGTCTGTACTCCTAGTAAGAGCAGAGATGGCTCGGTTTCAGTTGGGAACTCGCCTTGTTCAGAGAGGACTTATTCGCCTAAGGAGTTTGAAGACAGGCCGATTTTGGGGGTATTGACAATTGAAGAGATCAGGCAGTTTTCAGCAACTTCTTCAACCCCTAGAAGATCGCCTTCCCGGAGACCGGATGATATGCCCATCATCGGAAGCGTTGGAAGCTATTGGAATTAGGGATGACAGTTTCACTTGAGTCGTATGCATGTTTATAATGTTTGCTTTATATATACATATGTCCTTTTTATACAATATTGCTGGCGTAATATGCTTGTGTAATCTATCTCATTTAAATTTTATTGATAGAAGATGATTGTTATTAGTGGGTATTTTCAGGATCTTTAAAAATCATGACAAAGTGCTAGGCCTAGTTTTTGGAATGCATTATGAGACGAGAAATGGGGCAGAACTTGGAATTGGAAATAGATCTGCAATATCAATCCCATTTTTGGAATGCATCAACGGCATTATGTTTTAAAGAAGGCAAATACTCTAATCTTGCTCTTGAGAGAGTTCCAAACGCTCACCTAGAAGCTTGTCAAAAATTGAGCATGACATGTACACAAAAGATCAAGGGCTAGGCCTAGTGTTCTAACAGCCATTGGCAGTAGACACGGATCTCAGTCTGTCATCAATACTTGATGAAAATGATCAGTGATCAGGAATCTGAGCAGTTTGATCACAACTACGAAACATATCCTACTATTGTCATTATAAGGGGAGGAGGAAACACGATTCTCAATCCTACTATAGTCAATCGATATCACAGTCCTTCCTCGCCAAAACCCAGAAGTTTCCACTATGAGTTTCCATCGTCCGTTCTTGCACGTTTTGTGGGACCCATATCGCTGTCGGTGAGGGTCTCACATGTTTGTTTCTTCTCCCTCTGGGTCAATGAACTTTCTGAATGATCAGGTTCTGGGGCTGGAGATGTGCCAGGGTTTTCTTTCTCCGTCTTGTTTTGAGTTTCCAACATCTTCATAAGGTTCTTCCCTTGCTCTTCAATTTGTAACTGAAGCTTTCGTTGTATCTGAGATGATGAGAGACAAATCAATATCAGAATTGAAGAGACAGTATGGAATGGCCAGAAGTAACATTTCAAATGCATGAAGATAAGGTATTTATGCACCATCTTTAGATTGTATTTTAACTAGTGATATTCGCATCCAATTACCTCAAGCTGTTCATGGAGTTGCTTCTGGAGTTCCATCTGCAGCCGCAGTGTTTCTGTGATATCTATGTTCCTGCCAATGCAGAAGAGCGAGAATTGCATATCAATATGAGTTACCAGATTTAGTAGATGGAACATTTTATGTTGTTATAAACCAAGAAATAATTGAACTATAACAAAGTAACCATGAGGAGTGAAAAAGTTCAGTACAATATAGTCAAAGGATGAAGGAAAGGAACAGAAAAGAAACTGAAACTACATAGCCTTGAAGATATGAAATAGTAAAAATTACATCAGATTGCTTTACACTTTCCATATTTCCTCTTGGTTACCAGATCCAAGTAAAAGAGTAGATTGTGTAATGAAACTCAATAACAATTTGCTGCAAGATCAGCCAACATAAATCTAAGTGAATTACTAAAAGACAAGCTAGGTGGGTATAGTACGGAAAATAGGCCATGTGCAGATTCATTCTACAAGTCTGAAAGAAGCCACAATAGAATAAGATTTTTAGTGAACTTACGGATTCAAGTCATTGGATACAGCTTGCCCGATGGAGCTACCCCTCTCTGTCCCTGCAGCATAAAGAAGAGGCATGCGTATGAGGTGCAAAGTTCCCACTTTGATCACAAAAATGTTTTTAAGCAATGCGCAAATTATTATCCAATTATATATGAGAGTAAACTAAGAGGATAAAAATACAGTGGGCACAATTGAAGTACCTTCAGAGGGTTCTGGTTTAAACCTAGCCGTCCGATATTTCTGAATTTAAGGAGAAGGCAGTTTTTAAAGAACGAGTATAACATCGGGCCCAACATGAAAACACACTGAATACACAGATATGTACCTGCAGGTGGCTTTTCACATGGTATATAGTTAATCCTTCCACATTCATACGCCTCAAGACACCTTTAGGAGTAGCTTCTGTATTGTTGATAACAATCCAGTGATTTCCAAAATCACTATCACAGAATAACTAAATGTATAGAGGGGAAAGCTACACATACTTTCACTGCCACCTAGTTGAGTGACAGCATCCACAAAGGCCTCATGGAGTTCCGGTGTCCACCGCATACGTTGCTTGTTCGACGACGCCCCACCAGACGACGCATTAGAAACTGGTTCCATTGCTTTTGGAACCGACTCCACTGCTTTAGAAACAGGAGCAGCATCTCTAGATTGCGTATATTGGGCAGGTTGATGCTGATGGACCAATACATCATCAGAAGATGGACCCTGAAAATATTTCTAGAGGTAAGAACAGGGAATAAAGAGCTCACTCTCAAAAGGATCCATTCCACTCATGGCTACCGAGATTAGCAAAGAATCAACATCTATAGCACTAGAGAGCAGGAGTAGTTCAATCATATCTTAGCAAGTGAGAAATGTGAACTTGAACTTATACTTTATTTATTTTGTCATTTACCAATTACCATATCTTTTCAAATGAAATAACAGCTCCCAAAGCATCATTCTGGAACTTACCTTGGGTTGCTGGTCAGCCACATTAGAATTACTGTAGCAGTTGCCCCAATTTGGGTCTATAGGATCATCATCCAGCAAGCGGTCCGCAATCTCTTGCCACTCGGATCTTTTCGGGCCGTCAGCAGACACCACAAGTCCAGCACTACTATCCACCGGTGCATTCGAGACAGGTAGATCTTCAGTAAACTCGAGTAAGCTCTGGAGATGATCAGCACTCCAAGCATTCTCTTCATCTTTATGAAACTCCATAAACCCCAAATCCTCATTGGAAATGTGATTGGCTGAAAAAGATGGCCCTCCTTCAATGGGAGACTGGGACATGAAAGGCGAGAAAGAAACATGAGCCTGCATATCTGCTGTCATGAACCCTGAGACAGATGAGTACGTGTCAGGAATGGAGCCACTATCATGAACCAATTGGTTAGCCCCTGCTGGCAAACTCCCCCTTCCATGATATGGGTCTGGATTCTTTCCAACATCAACACTAGGCCACACAGGATGAGGAGAGGAAGACGTGGCCGAGACTCTGATGTCACTGAAACACTTGCCACCTGTTGTATGCATTGGTGTGCCAGAGCGCATGTTCATCTCACAGCCCATACAGCAAGACCACCCGCTCTGAGCAACACAAGTTTACAAAACAGATAAGAACTCTTCTGTTTGTAATCACTAATCAGATAGCAAACTAGGTCTAACTCGGCAAGATCGCCCTAACAATAACCTTCAATTTCGCAATCAATTAACTGAATTGAACAACTAGCAAGCAAAATCAAAACCTAGCCTAATTGCAACAGAAGAGAAAGGGGCGAGGAATTTTCGATTACCTGCGCTCGGATTAGGATTACAATGGAAGGATATGTGGAATTCTCAGACGTAGGGATTGATTAGACAGAAGCATAGAATTGGGGGTCGACAAAGGAGATTGAGATTCGATTTGAACATGGTGAATCAGAAACCGAAATTCGATACCTGAAAATCGATGAGAAAGAAGTAGAGAGACTGCTCCTGGCCTGAAAAGGCGGCTTTCTGACTACTCTTGGAGGCGGAGAAACACTGCTTTATGGAGAGAGGCAGAGAGCGCAGAGAAGAAAGATTCGAAGGAAGCAAATCCGAAATCACCAAGAGAACACCAGTCTTATCATGCACACGCGCTCTCTTTTTAGTTTTTTACCCTCACCCGGAATAAAATATATATAAAAAAAAAGAAGGCGTTTTTCCTCAAGTTGATTCTCTGCCGTTGATCACAACTCCGAGATGCAATCGTACGTCTAACTAGAGGTGCGGTTGATAAAAGCGAATTAATTTGGCTCGGTTCGGTTCAAGATAAATAAAAGTTTTTTTAAAAAAAATATTTAACCTGAACCGAAAAATCAAAACTAAACCAGATTAAAACCAAAATTGCAAAATTCTTAAACAAAAAATTGAATGAAATCGTATTTGTTTTGGTTTGATTTGGCTTAATCTTCAATTTAAACCGAACCGTGCTCAGTCCTGGTCAGAGTGTAGCCTACTCATTTCCTTCGGTGAACACCTCAAACAAATAATTTGAAATTATAATGTTCATGCACCTCTTGACCTTATGCTTCACTTTATAATCTCATTTATAGTTCTTATGGGAAGTTTACCTTTAGGTATGAAAAACAATCTTCCAATTTGATTTGCATCTAATGCATTGAATTTGGCCTATGTGTTTCAGTACCAATTTTCAATCGTCTTGCATTTACATAAGATCATGGTTATGTGGTTGGTAAAAAAAAACGTTCTAGGTGAATTAGAGTGTGGAATAGCAACAATTAAAAAACATCCACAATTTAGAAATTGGAAAGATTTCTTAGCTCAAAAAAAAAAAAGTAAAAAAAAAATTGTCAGTCAGATAAATGTGTTCTCTCTCTTTAATCTTTTCTAAAATAGGAAATCCATATTCCTATTCTCCATTGTGGATGTTCTAAAATCATCGGGATGTACAAGTAACAAAATCTTCACTATTACAATTTACAAACACTGCAGAATTCAAATAATAAAATCTTCACCCATGATCGTGAGGTTCGTATATAAAATCTCCACCTATATAAAATCTTGGTAAACCTTGTCTCTCTAAGAAAAACTTACTTTATAGAACGAAAAATGATTCAAAATAATCTCAAGTGTCAACTTTTAACCAAAAATAATCTGAAGCAGGAAAATCACCACCAACGATCCAAAAATGATCAACCATCATTTTCCGACGAGTTTTCTGGTGGATTCGATAATATATTGATCGAAAATCTGACATATCAACTTGATATTTGACACTTGTTTAAAATAATTATGATTCTCACATCATTAATTCCATCGGAAAACTTCTCGAAAAATGATTTCGGATAATTTTTTTGGGTTACATTCTGCCTTATTAAATGCTCTTAGAAATTTCGATTGTTCTCGAATTAATCATTTGAAGGTGATAATTTAACTGTTATTAATTTTTTGAAACGCCTCTGGAAAGTACCTTGGGAATTACATTCAATTTTAGTTGACATTAGGAATATTAGTTCGGTAATACTCAGTCAAGGTGCTTGTTCAGTCAACAACCCTTGTTGTTTGATTTTTTAAAGATCATCTATCGTGATGATTTAGGCTATCCTTGTGGCGGATAGGTGACCTAATTTTGGCTTGTTCGAGCTAGTAGCTCCACAATCAAAAAGAAAAATTGATGCTCATTTTCTTTTTCATTTTTTTAAGGAACATTTTCTGTTTTTTTTAAGGCAATTTTTTGTTTTCTTGATATCAATATAGATGACAAGTTTTTTCTCCACGTATATAGAAATCTACTAATTATGATGACATGGAAAACATGGGCATTCATGGATTGACTTAGAGCTATTCAACGGGTCAATCCGATCCAATCTATAACCCGGTTTACGGGTCACGGGTCGACCTGTTGACCCGTAAATAGAAAAAATGTTACTCGAGATCTGACCCATAACCCGGTTTACAGGTTACGGGTTTTATGGATTGGTTCACGTGTCGAACCATTTGACTAGGTCAAATAGGTTTTACGGGTCAATTTACGGGTCTGGTCACGGGTTGACCCGTAAAACCCGTTTAACCTGACTATGTAATTGTGCTTAGTAATGTTGTATTT
The DNA here is from genome assembly GCA_934048045.1 of Polygonum aviculare. Taxonomy (NCBI): domain Eukaryota; kingdom Viridiplantae; phylum Streptophyta; class Magnoliopsida; order Caryophyllales; family Polygonaceae; genus Polygonum; species Polygonum aviculare. The sequence goes on along the minus strand of OW204023.1, from coordinate 10,026,468 downwards.
CGCATTTTAAAAAAAAACTTTTGCTTCCACAATATTATTTTACTAATATCCAATGTAATAAAATTATAGAAATGAGTCTCATAAAGAAAAATATAAAAAATTATACACTTCGTAATCCGAACAAAGACTATAAAATTAAGTATAATACTATTTACGGGTTTACGGGTCGACCCGTAACCCATAAATGAAAATTATTTGACCGTGATCCGCCCCGTAAATTACGGGTCGGTCCGGGTTACGGCCGACTCGGACAGTTGGACAGTCTTAGTTTGACTACTCCGTCGAAGGCCTTTGGGTATGTAGTTTAACTCTTACTAAATCCAATATAATCGAAATCTTAACTCTGTAATTTTTTAATGCAGTTACACTACTGAAACCCTAGATGAAGTGCAGATGTGTACTGATGTAAGAAAAAAAATTCAATTCTATTAGATGACTCTTTCTCTCAACAATTCTAAAAGTTCAATCAAGATTCAAAACACTCTTAATACTAAATATTACCATAAACAGGAACTAAGAAACATTGTCTTATGAAGTACTCTCTCCGTTCAGTAATGTTTGATGTTTTAGCCAATTAGTCTTGTAAAAAAATGTTTGATGTTTTACACTTTTATGTATTTATTTTTCCAAATTTACCCCATATAAATCTTTTCTTAACAGAATTTCTCCTTAAACCATTATGAAGTTAAAGCAACTTAATGGGGGTAATTAAGTCATTTCATAGTCTTTCTTAATTTCAGGTTGAAATGCTAAAACATCAAACATTACTAAACGGAGGTAGTAATAAATACCACATTCTTTTTCATTAGTAACTTCTAATGTAATATTTTCTCCACCATTTACTTTGGAAGTGATCTTAGAAGTTACATTTGTCATTGGGCTATTGAAACACACAAATCTCTGAGAGCCCTAAAAGCATGAAAAAGAGGATTACAATTGGCATCTAGTTGGATCATAAGCTCAACATTCTCCAGCAAGATTCATTTGTAGACAAAGCATACCATGGTGGATCGGCCGAACAATTGCTTCACGGTCGCGACAAACATAGTTGGATGCCATTTTCGAGATGTAGAAATCTCTGCAAGATTTTGCAAAATTAGATGTTAAGAGAGCTTTGGGTGCTCTTCAATTGTAGGTTTGGAGGGGAAATGGGAAGCGATGGAAATGTAATTGGCGCATTCGATATTTCGATTGTGTTTTATGGGTGAAAAAGGAACAATTTCGAGGGGAAAAATAGAGTATTTTTTGGATCTTGTGCAATGTTATCGTATTTCGTTCGTTACGTTATCGTTTGTAGATCCTTCATAAATAGGCTAATGGACATATTCCATGAAAAATGTTACTAATTGCTATATATTTTAGAAATGACATGAGTCTCGAAGATATGATGAGGTATGACGATATTATAATAACGCAATAATAAACCGATAAAATTGGTTTAATATTCATACAATAACGAAAAGTATAATCATTCATTGAATCCTACAATATTTGTACTAGCAAACATATCCTAGTAGCTACTCCCTGTAACCTCCGACACCACTACCATCGTCAGCCTCATATCTAGAATCTCTGAACGGTCTGCTGAAAGGAGGAGGCAACGACGAATGATCATCTCCTAAAATGCGCCCAACATGTCCTGAAGGTACGGTCAGAATTCAGAAACCATGCATGGTTAAGGGGCATCCTTGCCAAAGCATTAGTCACGTATCCGATAAACTACATATGTCGCTAGCCAAGATCAGAAAAATATTAAATGCCAACAATAAAAAAATGCAATGTAAAACTTAAATGGAATTACACATTGAAGAGAGACGTACGATGATCCATTATAGTTGTCGGGTGGCTGGCTGGCTCGCGCAACCGGTCCTGACGAGGTTACCTAGGATCTATATATGGATGCGTAATGGACTCGAACCAATCCCAATAGGCAGGGTCCATCTTCCAAGCATATCGAGCAAGATTGTACTGTCCTATGTCTATGAGATGGTCATACTGTTGGTTCCAATATAACTGATGCTCATCAAACGTCACCTGATAGTTACGCGGCCCCGTGCCATGAGTCACTATGGACAGAACAATGGGTCGGATGGTGCGACCCGGAGACGGAAATACTATCGAATGCATCTATTCGACATGTAAGGCTCCAAGATGTCGAAACACTGAATAACACCTCTATACCTCGAAATCCGGTACAGTGTTGAAACAAAATCATTGTGACCTCAGGGCTGCCAACAAACCTACAATTGAAAACATTGAACGTTATAACATAATTACGATCGAACAATAAAAATCACATGGATCTTATATATTACCTATCAGCTCGAACTGTGTCCAAGAACCTACGGATGTCCTCTAAGCGCTTGGGTGTCTTGGGCCCAGAGCGTCTATCAGTGCCGTCTCTAACACCCGCACACTCATTCTTAAGGAGTTCTACATTCAATATCGAATGACGACGGAAATGCCGAAAATAATGCCATATCTAGATCTATAAGAATAAAGCCAATGAGTTACTTAAAAATCTAAAAAAAAGAGATAATCAACAAAGCTATAACGATGGTAATATTATCTTACTCTGATGATGTGGATACAACCTCCGATACCTTTGCTCTCATGTCGAGAAGCAATATCAAGTTGACGGTACAAGAATGCTAGAATCGCAGTACCCCATGCGGAGGCTCGTGCGATCTGGAGCTGAAGCTTCACCTTATTAGTGGACTTGTTAAAAAAATAGGCTCTAACCAATCAACCACAATACATAAGCGACAACTGTATGACCTCGGTCAACCTCGTCTCTGATTATCCTAATCACCCGTGCATGTAGGTCAACAACTAGAATGTCTGTCGGATACCTCCGATACTACTACGCCGATATGGAGAATATCTCTGTCAGTCACCCAACTACGAAAATCATCATCCTCTATTGAGACACAACTAGCTCCCCATCGATCGACAATCTTAAAATAAACTCAACATCGTGGAGTGTAATCGTAATCTCTCCCCAAGGAAAGTGAAAGTTGTTGGTCTATGGATACCAATGCTCGATAAATGTTGTGATAATAACGTGGTCAGATCCTCGAAACGTCAGGCCACACCGTTGTGCGATCTCCCACCAAGAATCGGAATTATTAATCTTATATTGCTCGATATCATCCCACTTCAGTGGCCGTGAGTATGCCCTAACAGTCTCACGCCACTACAAACTCGAATTAACAAATAAATAATTCATGTTATTTTTTTGTCGGACAATTATATTAGAAAAAAAATCAATCACATTTACGCTCATCAAGTCATTGGAACTTCTGACATCAGAAGGGTCCGACAAACGTGGCCCACCATCCTACCATGACAATACCTCCGTAATAAGTGGGTTTGTAGTATGTGCGGATGGAGCAGGTGGATCTGTAGCAAGTGGGGACAGGGTAGGTGGGTCCGTAGCAGGTTAGGATGTGTCAATATGTACAAAAGAGTCAAGCTGTATAGGGGTATGAGCAGATGGAATATGGCTCTCGTTAACCTCAAGAGATGAGTAAGAATCATGGCGAGGAGAAGAATGGATCGTGTCATGCTCCAATTGGGTGTCAGAAAAGTGATCAATTGGTAAATGTGAAGCGGGAGGAACAAAATATCCCGCTAGAGATGGGTTTGAATGGTCGACAATGGGAGGGGTAATATCAATGTCCCTCGACAAATCCTCGACGGTGGAAATCGATGGCTTTGGAACAATAACAGATATAAGGTCTGGTTCCCGTGGAGGGCTAGAAAACTAGGTTTGACAACTAGAGGACTCCTGCATTTGAGATGGCACATCAACGTCCCTCGATAAATCATTAACAGTGTCCACAGGGGCAGATAGACCTACATCCTCGTACATCTGAGTCTCTACACCATGATGTCCGGACTTGACGTGTCGTAGGTCCGAAATAGAAGTATGACATGTAATCTCGTCGTACCTCTCTTCTTCGGAAGAGGGGCGCGCCTTAGCTCGATCTAACTGCAAGATACGTCGTGGCTTTACATGTCTAGTCCGCTTCTTCATCTTCATGGGTGGATGAGGTGTTGTCATGACAGGAGTCAAAATATCCCGACTCAACTCTTGATACGCATATATAAGATTTTCATTGATTATCTATTTTCATCTTGAGATTATTTATCGCACTTTTTAAATTGGTTCTTTTCTTCAAGTTTTAAGCCTCTATTTGACGTGTTTTAAAATTTGATATCCTTCAACTTAGGTTTAAAATGTACTCTTCAAACTAAAAAGTTCTAAACTTAATATTCATGCTCAAGTTTATTATTTTAAAGGTTAGGCTTTAATATTGAAATTTGTTTTACATTTTTTCCCCTAACCGCCGTCATCATAAACAAAATAAAATTATTAGTTCACAATTCACAGTTACATATATGCCGACATGACAACAGTAAGATTACTCTTAATATGTGTCTAGCTATTAATATATAAACAATACCCTATAATGCATAACTTATAGATACTATCAAAATTTTAATAGTTGAATATTACGAATACAAAACTACAAAAGTATGAAACAAAACATATGAATACATAAATATATAAAATAAGATATTAAAATTATTATTTCATTAAATACATACCAACATGCTTGTCTCATTCTAATGGTCCTCACTCGCATTAGCTTGAGACGAACCACCCACAGTAGGAGGAACCACATGAGCATGACCACTATGATTCTCAATATCACCGCCACATGTGTCGTCCTAGTGACAGTCTCATTCTCTGCCCAATGAACATTAATTAATACATTACGAATGCATTTACCAAAAACCACATCTACCAAAAAGGCAAAAACAGAAGCATGATTTTAGATTTATCATGCTGTGGTGACATGACTTTGTTTGTAAAACCTCGCCGGGCAATGTTTTTTTGGCAAAACCTGCCACAAAAAAAAGAGATCGACGCTAGACCAAACACGATCGAACTCCTTTGGTTGAGACCGAAAGAGAAAGTGAACAAACACGCTAAAATTATTGAAGCTCGTGACAAAAAATGAGTGATTTTGAATCTCATCCCTTGAAGCAAAAAAGATGATCTGGTCAAAAAGATTCATTATCGATCGTATCAAGTCATTCCTTCGTGTACAATTATGATTCAAGATGTGAGGAAACTTCCTTTTAATAGGCCTTTTCACGGTACAAGCTATGCATTTTTAACTAATAAGCTTGTGCATGAGCAAAACACAACTTCTGACCAAAAAAAAAAAGAGCAAAACACAACAAAAAAAACTAATGCACTAACTTTCCCGCTTTTTTCACCCTTAAATTTTGATGGGCAAGGCTATTGGTCTAAAAATTGACAGATAACCAATCACTGATGATTAATCAAGCTAATTATGATTGAGAATTATACTAGAAAATCATTCTCTTGGTCTGTGTTAAATAGTTAGCTCCAGTTTATGTTGGTACTTGCTGTCTTTAGTTGTGGATTGGACAGACGTAAGTTGCACATCTGTTGCTTTCTGTTTATCTTTGAGCCCAAGAATCTGTTTCTTCCATTATTTCGTGACTATACAAATGGGAAAGGTTTTGTGGTTTATCTTGCTTTTCATTTCTTTAGAACAAAAACAATGAATGACCAAGGATCTTCAAGTTTGTGTTATGAGTTTTTGCTCTTCAAATTGATCAGGCAGATCTATATTTGGTACGAGATAAATTTCAAGCTTTCTTAGTTTGAGCAATCTCTGTACATATCCTTTCTAATTTCCAATTTTTACATGATTGCATATGCTTCACATCAAATTTTGTATGTTGAACATTAAATTTCTAGTTTCAGAGAGTACATTATTCTTTCTTTCTTTCTTTATATGAAGTTCTCCATTTTGATAAACATCTAGCCATGATTGTGATCGAAACAGTCAAATCTGCGGTAGCTTGTCTTGATCCAGCTTCAAGTTGCTTTTGAGTCAAACTGGTTTGATTGTCCAAATTAAACATCTAGCCAGGAGTAGTAGTTTCTATATGTTTCTATATGGCTGCTTTATATATATTATGGGCTTTATATCTCAAATGGACCAAGGTTTCATTTTGTGACAGCCTTTAGCTGATGCAGAAGGAGCTACTGTAACTAAAAAGCATGTTATGATTGAGTAGCTAAACTCATATGGTGGTTTGTCATATGTAAGTACACTTTTGGTCCTTCGTTACTTGTCCTTCTTTGCTTTATTTATTGTGAACATCTTGAATATAGATACTCTTTGCAACTAATGTGAACAGTCACGCTACACATACCTTGTGTGTGTAAGTTATAATTTTTAAGCATCTTGGATAATCTTTAGAATTCAAGAGCCTTAAAATTTAAACATCTCAAATGCATTTAGAAGGTTATGAATTTGAGACTGCAAAATTGTGTATATAGTTTTCCTTTTAGATGCTCGTCATGAGGTTACTACTGCAAAATTGACGTGCATAAAGTATGCTCATTAAGAAGTATAAAGGCTTGATTCTTTAATGTAAGCACTCAAAGGTGGAGGCGGACTTCGATAATTAATGTCAAACAAATCGATCTATTGTAACATAACGACGCGTATATAAAACATATTTAAAAGAAAGTGCACAAAAATGTATGCTTTAACATAAAAATAATACAAATCAAGCCACATTTGTATTATTTTATAAAATGTATTTAATATAAAGTGCACAAAGCTGTAAATCCTTGACTTCCGGTAGGTTTTCTCAATTTCAATCGGGTTAATTAATTTTATTACAAGAATAATATTGATAATATTAAAAACCCGTTTAATTGAAAACCATTTAATTGAAGCCCATATGTAAGTAACTAGAGTAATTACCCGTCCCTTTGTGCGGACTTTATTAGAATTTTCTTTATATTATTTAACATGATTATTAAATTTATGATCATTTCTAGAATTTTAATATATATTAATCATGTTTGAGTGGTTAAAATACAAATTCTAATGAATAATATATATATAAGTTTACAAAAACATACAATTCAACTATAAATATCTAATTGAGAAAGAAAATGCTGATTAACCTATAAAGTAAGAAATTAATTATTTTAATTATTTGATTATTATGTTATATATAAGATTTGTACAACTATAAAAGAAAATATAAGCAATCTATACTAGGGGTGTTCAACGGGTGCGGGTTGCGGTCCGACCCGCGACCCGCAAAAAAATTGAAAAGTGACGCACGACCCGACCTGCGGGTTTGCGGATTTTATGGGTCGGGTCGCGGGTCGACCGGTTGGCCCGTTTGACTTAGTCAAACCGATGTTTTATATGAAATGCGGAAATAAGTTGTGGATCGGTTCCAAAGACGGTGATTTTTTCAAAAAAATATGTATTTTAATACTAATAAAGTTATTAAAAATATATATTTTCTTAAAAATACATTTTAGTACTAACAAAACAATAAATATTAGTATTAAAACATAAATTTTTTCTTAAAAATACATTTTAGTACCAATAAAACAATAAAAACATATATATATTTTAAATGTAACGGGTCACGGGTCGACCCGCAAACCCGCGGGTTAGACCCGACCCACAAACTAAAAAAAGTCAATCCTTGACCCAACCCGTTATATGCGGGTCGGGCGCCCGGCCCGCGATTTGCGGGCGACCTGACCCATTGAACACCCTTAATCTATACATACCTATTTGGTAGAATAAATCTGCACAATTACCTAATTGGAAGGAAAAAAATCTTACAATTACTTATTTGGTAGCATAATAAATCACAGCTGGACAAATATATATATATATATAGAGAGAGAGAGAGTCAGGTTCTATAATGGACAACTTTCTATAGAGAACAAGTGAACAAATCTCATCCGTAGGATGAGATTTGTAATGGATGGCTGGATTTGTGTCTTCAATATTAATTAATAAGAAAATAAAAAAATAAAAAAAATATTGGAGAGATTCTCTCCCATATATTGTAACCACCTACACCATAATTTTGGAAAACACGCAGATTTTCTCCATTGCAGATTACGCTTCATAAAATTGGAAAACACGCGGATTTTCTCCATTGCAGATCACGCAGGTCCAAAATTCGGCGTCCTCCATTGCAGTCCGGCGTTCTCCGTTGCAGTTCGACGTTCTCCATTGCAGTTCGGCGTCCTCCATTGCAGATCGGCATCCTCCATTGCAGATCAACAACTGAAAAGTCCTCCATTGTAGTTCGACGTCCTCCATTACGCAGAAGTCGTGGTGGTTCGCCGACATCCGTTACGCAGGTTTTGTGTTTTTCAATTGCTATAACCTTTTACCGCCCACCTTCATCTATGATCGTGAATACATGTTTTATAACTACAGGAGTTACGCCAGCCACCTACTAGCCGCCGGAATACATATATACCACCACGTTGCAACCACCACATCAAACCACCACGTTGACATATAGTAATCGTATAAAATAGGCATCAATTAGTTTTTGTATATAATTTTTTCATCGTGTATATGATTGTTTTGATTTAGTATATGTCGTTATCTCATATATGAATTTTTATTTGGCCTATTCCTAGTGATCGAGATGTATATACGTATAGTGGAAATGTATATGACCATCTGAGGAATGTATATACCAATTTATTGGTGGCTTAATGTGTATGTGGGCTGTTCATACAAATAAAGATGTATATATGTACAGTAATTATGTGTATGACAACCTTAAGAGTGTATATATGAATTTTGTTGTGGTTGGATAGTTTGTGTGACCTATTTCTATAGATTAAGATGTATATATGTACATTAATTGTGTATATGACCACCTGCGGAATGTATATACGAATTTCTTTGTGGATGTATTGTATATGTGACCTATTTATTCATATAAAGATGTATATACGTACAGTAATTATGTATATGACGGCCTTATGAGTGTATATGAGAAAGATGTTGTGGCTGGATTGTTTATGTGACCTAATTCTACAGATCGAGATGTATATATGTACATTAATGTTGTATAAACCAACCTAAGGAATGTATATACAAAATTTGTTGTGTTTGTATTGTGTATGTGACCTATTCATACAGATCAAGATGTATATACATACAATAATCATGTAAAGAACAACCTGACTAATGTATATAAGCAAGATGTTGTGGCTAGATTGTTTTTGTGACCTATTCCTAAAGAGAAAGAGGTATATATGTACAGTAATAATGTATATGACATCCTGATGAATGTATAAAACATCTTTATTAGGGTATATGATATATGTATTCACTCAAAACATGTAATTGACCTCCGTACGTAAATGTAATTGAGAGCAGCGACTTCACTTTGAAACTTAATGCTGCCGAGTAATAGGGTAAATGGGGTTAAGTGGATTAAAAAAAATTAAAATTAAGATAAAACCACGATTTGGATTTTGGAAGATTTTCAACAAAATCTCATCCGAAAATAGGCTTAGATTTTTCCCAAAATTAAAAAACAGCAGCTAAAATTTAGGGATTGATTTTAATTTTGAATTTTGTTCAAATTTGGATATCTAATCTCAGCCACCCATTTGATTATCATCCAAAGGCCCACAATTGTTCACTTGTTCACTAATACTTATGTGTTCACTATTGAACTTTAATCTATATATATATATATACATATATATGTATATAATATGACATGGATAAGAAGATATGATGTGGATAAATAAAAAATTCAAGAATATGTGACATGGAGCAACGATAGTTAGATACGTGTTAAAGTCCTAGGTGCGAAATGTGAGGACGACACGTAAAAAAACCCTAAGTGGCACAATATGGTGGTTTTACACCTTACAGCTTATATATATACATAGATATGTCACGGGACAATTTGATCCCATTTAAGGCTTATTAACATATTGAAATCCATTTATACTCTAATTTTTTAACATATTGAAACTTTGAATTCTAACCTCTAATCTCTGAACCTCCGATTGGATTTCACGGGTTCGCCCACCAGCGAATCAGCGATGACGTCCTTTGTCTTTTCTTCGCCTCCACCCTTGAGAACTCGGCGACTCCACCCCCGTCCTAACCCTTGCCCTTTGGAGACTCACTACATATAATCCCACTCCTCCAAGCGACGGTGGGGGCGGCCACCCCCACCCGCCCCCTGCCTCCGCCAATGTATACATATAACCCCACTTCCAGTTTTTTGCATGTTAATAAAATGACAAGAATTGGTTTATTAGTTTGTTTTGTGTTATTTCCTATGTGTGAGAATTCTAGCCACCTGTCTTGTTTCTCTGATTTGTGTTATTTCATTCTTGGCCTTCTTATTGCAATCTCAGGCAACAAAATTGACGGGCGTTAAGTATCAGTTAACCTGACAATTGTTTTTGCAGAAGATGTGGAAAAATATTATAGTTTGTTTAGACATCCAACAATATCCAAGGTCATTAACTACGTTCGAGGATATAGCTAATGAGGCAAATTTGCCTCTATTCTACCGGAAATTAGTTAGAATTCACGGATTCTTGAATACGACACTAAAGCATTTTATTGTAGATAGATACGTGATGGATCCTCGAAAGCTTCAAAGGCTCTTTCATATAGTGAATACAGTGGAACCAATTGAAGGTAGGGGCGTTGACCAAGCCACAATGTGGCGCTGGTGGGGGGTAATTGCAACAGAACTGATCAACGTACCATTGCCAACTAATCATTTTCATAACGATGTAAGGCTTCTATTGACATTTCTAGCAGTTACATAAGAATTCTAATGGTCTGATATCAAAACAGATAAAGAAAGTGTACTTCGAGAATCTGGCTCATTTTGAAAGCATTTATGTTCATAATGCAATGACGTTTTGCCTTAAGAGACCCGAGAGTGTTTCAGGCTGGAAAACACTTCCCTTTACCATTGGGGGAATTGGAGAAAACTGTCCTCCACAACCAGAATAGGAGCAAGGAGAGGAGCCAAGACAAGTGGCAATGGATAGGAGGCAAAACAGGAGACAGAACAAGAGTCAGGACAAAATGTTGTATAGACAAGCTATATAGAACTATGATTTTTGCAATTCGTTGATGAGAAAATGATTTTAGCAATTCGCTGAAATAGAATTTGAACTATGGTTCTAATCTATAGATGCTATATAGAACTATGATTCATTTTATAGATGCTTTATAGATAGAGCAACACAACTTAACTATTATAAAGCTAATAATACACCACATATTAGGAAGTATATGTGTAGAACCATTTGTAATATGATGTTGTACAAAGTAATTTTGTTTGTACATTCTGTGGGAAACCACTAGAGTAATACATTTTGAGTTAGTTCCATCTGGCATTTCTTTTACTTGTTTTAGTGCTCCATTCTAATAGTAGTGTTCCTTTTGTTTATTTAATATTTTTTCAAATCGTCCTTGAAAATAAATCCCCACCAACATAACATTCCAAGTGTATAGATTCCAAGTGTATAAATATGTGTAGAGCATTTCATTGAATAAGTCAATGGGTTCACTGCATTGTGTCATCATTTGGGTGTATCCAGCAACGAGAGTGTCGCATGAAACAACATCAATAGGCATAATGCAGACACTTGAATATGGAATAGACATGAATGATGGGAATGAGTACAAACAAGTCAAGAATAATTGGACAATCCATACCTGGGAAAATATAGATGCACCATAGCTCATGAGAAGTTGATTGAGTACAAACAAGTCAAGAGTAATTGAATATGTTGCTTTGTTATTATTTGGAGGCAAAGAAAGTGATTGTGTATAGGATGCTTGAAAGAAATGAAGGATCATACTTACAAATATGAGAAGTAATGATATGGCCATGAACTTGGTGGTTGTTGAGTGGTTTTGCTAATCTTAAACAAATGTAGTAGTTCTTGTTTATTCATACTATCAACTTGATAATTAATCCTTTAATTCTTTTGGTCTTCCATCTTAATCTTTTGATCGATGTTGAGACATAAAAATCGGATAGTGCATATAGGACATAGGTCTTAGAGCATGTTTTATTCGGTTTTGAGTGTATTTTAGGTAGATCTATCTTTGTTTTTAGTGTAGTATAGTTTTCCTTATTTTTAGGTATCTACGCTCTTTTGTGATGATTTGTAGGTTGATGATGAGCTTAGAGCGTAAAGTGGTGATGCATGGAGTTAGTGGACACGTAGAGGGATGAAGGCTCAAGTCAAGAGGACTTAATAAAGTACATGGATCAAGTGAAGACTAATGAGTAGATCAACGCAGGCGCGACATGAATCACCAAGGTGCGGTCGTGACTCACCCATTTTAGTGATGACTTGCCATTAGTTCTCAATTGGTGAAGCGTGAGCTACGAACTCAAGGCGCGGTCGCACTTCACCTAGCTTGGTTGCGCCTCACCTTCGTGCCATGAGAAGACATTAGAACCGCCTTTGACTTTTGTTTACCGGATCTTTTATATGATAGTTTGTTTCCTTATATTGGGATATTTTAACCTATAAATACATTGACATTCCTTAGATTAGAAGCATGCTTGATTATTATTTTCAAGAGAGAAAAGAGAGATCTTTGAAGGGAGAAAACCTAAAAACCCTTTATAAGTTTTCTTATGGATTATTCTAGTTTATTTTCTTTTATCAAATTAATTTGTTGGAGTTGTTGGATTGAATCATTGTGACAATTGATAATTTTCATTGAACCTTGATTAGGTTGTTTTTCTTGTGCTTAATAGAATCAAACTTAACCTAGGGTTTTTGCTAGATTGGCTGTCTGATTGAACTTCTAAGCTGAATTATTATAAGATCTTTTTAATTATCGATTGAAATTAAAAAGACCACAAGTAATAAACTTTAATCCCTTTAGAGTCGATTGAACTAATTTAATTAAAGAGGAAATTCAACTGCAACTCCTATGAATGTCGGATTGATTTGTATGTTTTGTTTCCATTGTTACTTGACAAATTAAGTGGCAAGATGAAGTGTTTAAAGAAGGAAAATTATCACGAGATAATTGAAGATATTGAAGGTGATTTTATTATGTCTTAGGAGCTATGATTCATTCCTTGTGTAAATGGAGTGAATCGGGTATCAATCTTCCTAATTCTATTTATACTTTCGTCTGCCTAGTGTTAGAACTAAAGAGCTTGATCATAATCTTGTAATCACAAGTGTTGTGTGAAGAGAACATGAGATTTGTTCTTCGTGTGTTAAGTGAGGGTTAGGCTTAGGCAATATTACTTGAAAGAGAGTGTAAGATTCAGTTCTTGGAGTAGGAACACCTTTGTAACCCAAGATATCAATACAACGAGTCGAAGTGATCTTCAAGTTCTTTCAAGTTGAAACTTGAAAGATAAGTGGGTTTTCTCTATACAAACTAGTTGGTTTGTAGAGGGTTTTCCACTCTAAATCATTGTGTCAAATCTAGTATTTCGTAAATCTTTCTTGTGTTCTATTCCGCTGCGAAACTAAGGTTGTTGACTCTGGTCGCTGACATTGTAGGTGTCGTTGACTGTAAAGTACTAATCGTTCCTACAATTGGGTTGTAATTCAAAATTGTATGTGTAGTATTTTAGAGGTGTCAAAGAGGTCGGTTCGCGTGGGTTTGGGTTTGGTCTTTTTGGGTTCAGATTGAGTGCGGGTTCGGGTCAATCGGCTTATAGGTCAAGGCGGGTCGGGTCTTGACAGGTTATTTTGCGAGTTCGAGTCGACCTAATAGGTCAAGCATTTGAATTTTTTATGATTATTAAAAGAATATTATGATTAAATAATAATATTTAATAATTAAATAAATATCTTCATAGTCGTTTATAATAAAATATATTATAGTATTGAAGAGAAAATATATTCATTCTACATATATAAAACAATCGGGTTGGTCGGGTCAAGTTCGGGTTAATCAGGTTTGGTTTTTTCCTTTGCTCGCTACTATTCGGGTCGATCTTCAACCCTAAAATTTTAGGTCGTTTCGGGTTGGTCTTTCGGTTCAGGTCGGGTTTTGACAACTCTAATAATATTCAAATATTTGTAATACATTCATAGTCTATTAGAGAGAACAAATATTCATTTATCCTATATTCAAGAAATCGGAATAAATATTCTAATTTGAATATGTAGCATCATAGTGTTTTGTAGTTTTTTTTATAATTAAGCTCCATCACTTAATGTAATATAAAAGATATACCATCATCAATATGCATTTGTATATTCAAGGATTATGAATTTGTATTCCAATTTGTATACATAGTTTTCACATTTTCTTTGTAAGTCATTAATTTGTAGGCTTTTGTATGTGTAATGGTGTGTTCAAGCAAATGAAGTTAATATACATTCGACAATGTTATACACTTATACTCATAACGTTTGTGGTTTTAATTTGTGTGGTAGTTGGTTTAAGCAAATGGAGCGATTGCATATGTATTTGATAGTTCTTTCAAGAACTCCAAGCACAATTTGAATGTAGAGTTGGTGGAAATTGACTATGGGACAATGAATTTTAATGAATCCTCGTCATCTTATTACACTAGATGATGTATTGATGTGACTCGTTCACCCTATCTTCAATGAATCCTCCATATTGAATATGTCATTCATTTCATAGATTTAGTACTACATATTTTTGAAAAAGAGTGGCACATTATGGATAAGGAAGGGGTATTCAATTCAATATTTCTTAACTGATATTCGATAAATTATGTGCTTCCATGATTCGACCTAGTCTCGAGCCTAGATTGATCTTGGCTATACCGAGACCATGGCGTCCACCTTGGGTCTCGATATTGCCCATTTACCACATATTTCCCTATTTAGCAATTTTCATTTATATTATGTTGCTATTTCCATATTATTACTACTTTAGGCATGTATCTTCTTATACTTAAGAGACAGGTCCATTTAGCTAAAATAGGGCCCATCAGCTCATTAGGTCTAGCTTTGCTTCATTTTGTTTTCTGTTTAAACCCATCGATATAATCCTTTCATTTCATGTCAAATATAACCAAGGATGGGTTTGAGTTGAGGGTTTCCTCCTTCTTTGGCCCGGCGTTACCAAACGCCCACACGACACCCAAACCTGAGTCCATCACATTGGACTCGTATCCGGACTCATCACGTTGAGTCCTTACCGAGCCTTAGCCTCACTCTTCCCTCGCCCACGTGATGCGCTCTCGGCCTTAACGAAGGTCAAGGGTGCTAGAAAGATGATCTAGATCGCATACGAAGTCTCTTGAATAGTTGCGGAAGCAGTTTCTTGAAGGATAAGCAACGTCCAACGTGATGGATGAAGAAGCAAAGCCAACATGATGGCTATGCCAACGTGATGGTTAGAAAAAGGGGGCTTGACAACATGATGACAAGGGGTGATGCACAAACCCAAGACAAGGAGAATGATTCGACTTTACTATCAAAGGTTTCTTCATGCATAAGAATAAAGGATTACAACGAAAGAGTTTAAATAGAGAGAAGTTAATCCTAATTGAACTAGGAAAAGGGATAAATTTATCCTAAAATGGTTGGCTAGATATCTTAGGCATAAGATATCACATTTCAATAAAAATAAGGAAATATAAGAACAGAAATATCAAATAACAACTGATAATATAATTGATAAAAAGATAGGCCAGAAGATAGAATCTTCTAAGTAACTTGCGTTGTAAGGAACATAAATGGATCACACATGTATAGCTTGGAGAACAAGGCAAGAGCGTGGGCTGGAGCGCATCACCACACGAGCACAAGAGGCTCACGAGCCATAATGTTGGCGCGTGCCTACCGGTTCCGACACCTTGGAGAAGAATTCCAACCCTTCCAACCTAGATCGGGAAAATCGTGGTCCGACCCAAGTGCGAATCGTATCAGCTGTATCAGAGCCCAGTCGTCTTGAAGGTCCATCTTCTCCCTCGATGTCATTTCCCAACCTAGCCATGGGCATTGCCATCGCCGAGTCGCACCATCAGTGGCTCACACCCACCTTCAACCTTCCCAAACCATGGATGCAAATCATCAAAAATCCACCCACAATCCCGCAAAAATCCCCACAAAATCAGCCAAGGTGTTTTATCCCCATTTCAAATTCCAAATCAGCGACAATCCGACATAATCCCCCAAAATCCGCCATCAAATCTTCCAAAATCTTTCATTAACCGATAAATTTGATTTTTGCTAATAAAATCATATTTTATCCCATTCAAAAAAAATTAGCCAAGACAAAATCCTACCAAATCCGCAAGATCTTTCCATAATCTTCAACCTTTGTATACCCATGTTTTTGTTGAAATCTTTCATATCCATAAAATCATACAAGATCTTTTCCAAATCGGTCATCCCAAATCTTTGCCCTAGTTGATTGCCCACCTTCCTTTCCTAGCCATGAGCTATCCTTGGCTCCCTCCAATGGATCCGACCCCCACATATCTGCTTCTGAAGAGTCATCCTAATTGGATCCCACTGCCCCGACTCCCACAAAATCAGGCAACAACTATGGTGAACCACCACCCCGCGTCGGCCCCACAACAACGAGCCACCATCCCGGTGTCGTCCCCACTACAATGAGCCACCACCCAGGCGAAGATCAAAGGTGCGACCCCATTACCGAGCCGAGCCTCCTTCACCGCCAGATCCAAGGGAGGCACTCCTCGAAGAGCAACTCCAACAAAAGGATGCCAAGATCACCAAGCTTAAGCGCTTGATTGTCGAGGCTAAGCGAGCTTTCTCATTCGCATCCCATGGCAACCCCGCCAACGATGCTAGCTCCTACATTGGTCCCAATGGTGTCACAGCCGAAGTTCCCTACCGTCATGACTCTAGAGCCCCATGCTGCCTCGATCTTGTTTACACCACCAGACACGGTCATCGTTGAGGCCAAGCATAAGGCCATCATAGCTATGCCCGAGCTCATCATTGCATTCACTACGGAGCCAAACATTGAATTGCCCATCATCGAGGTTCCAAAGTCCACACCCAAGGCCGACGAGATCTTTTTGTTGCCCACAAATCATCATCTCTCCCCAATCCACCAATGCTCGAAGCAATGACGCTTCGAACCTAAGGGGGGGGGGGGTAATGGTGTGACCTAGTCTTGAGCCCGGATCGATCTTGGCAACACCGAGACCATGGCAGCCACCTTGTGTCTCGATTGCCCATTTACAAAATATTTTCCTATTTAACACTTTCCATTTATAGTATGTTGTTATTTCCATAGTATTACAACTTTGGGCATGTGTCTTATGCTTAAGGGACTTCTCCTTTAGCTAAAATAGGGCCCATCACCCATTAGGTCTAGCTTTGCTTCCTTTTGTTTTCTATTTAAGCTCATCGATGTAATTCTTTCAATTCATGTCAGAAATTCGAGTAGAGGGTTTCCTACTTCTTTGGCTCAATGACACCAAATGCTCACACGACACCAAAAACCGAATCCATCATCTTGGACTTGTATCGGGTTTCATCATGTTGAGTACTTAACTAGCCTAAGCCTCGCTCTTCCCTCGCCCACACGAGCAGAAGAGGCTCATGAGCCATAATGTTGGCTTGTGCATATCCGATTTCGACACCTTGGAGAATATTTCCAACCCTTCCAACCTAGATCGGGCAAACCGTGGTCCAACCCACGTGCGGATCGCATAATTCTATATTTACAAATACGAATTTGTATTCATTTGTATCCATGTTGAATTCTAGTATTCGTTTATTATATGAATTTGTATTCAATCCATGATGACAAACGTTTAATAATTTATGCAAAATTTTAATGGTTTTCAATCAAGTATTCAATGAATCCGAACTCATGTTCAAATAACGATAAAAAATTCAATTTAAAAACTTATAGTATATTCAAATGTACGTCATATCCATTTAGATTATGATGAATAATATTCAAGAAACAAGTGTTTTTCAATAAACATAATAACACATCCATACGTGTATAAAGTATATTCAAACTTATATAAAATTGAAATCCCACATTTCTCAATCCTCCTCCTACTCCTCGCTTTCCTTCGGAGACATTGTTCAAGCAATCCTATATAAAAAAAACCACACAACAATATGATAACGGACACGAGGAACTGAACTCATCTTTAACAATAGATACTCTAAGTACTAGCGATTTGAACTTTGAAGCTCCTAATCAAATCCCTGAATTGGAACAATACAAATATGACCTAGAACTTTTGGAGTATGTATGTTTTAGGAAAAGTCCCCAAACTAAAATGTTGTAAATTCAACACTTAATCGAAATTAAATTCGAAATTAAACATGGATAAATTTGAAACTCTGACCACTCTTTCATTCCAAACTCTGATATAGATAAACTTAAAATTGTAAGATTCTAAACTAACCGTCCATCAACTTGTACTAAATCGAGATCAAAACAACCGTAACTGGGAGATAATGATTTAAGGAACTTACAATACACTAAATTATGAGAAAGTCGAACTCAAATCAAAGATGGAAGATTAGAGAACGGATGTGAACAATGACGAAGATGGAAGATCTCGGAAGTACGTACGCATGCCGTCGATGAACATTAATTAGCAAATAGAGAGAGAATGGGATTTTGGGTGGAAAAAGAAAATAAGTTGAAATTGATCATTTGATTTGGAAAACAGATATCATGAGAGAGATCTGATTTTTTGGGATGAGATGCGAAGGAGAGAAAAAAAATCCAATTTAATTAATCTCTTTTTCTTTTTAGTGATACAACTACAACATTACCCAGTGAATCCCGCGTGTGCAGGGTCTGGGGGTCAAGATGGGGGCAATCCAGACCTAGATAGAAATCGCCCGAGAAAACAATGACTATTATTAGTACACTGATTTCTCTCTAAGAAAGAGTTTCTCTTGATCCTAATTCATACATTATTTTGTTTATTTTGTTTAACTTTATCATTTACTTTACCTCCATTAAATCTCAATTTTTACCCTTACGTGGGTTTCTCATCTATTGTATCTATTTTTAACTTTTTACGTCTATTAACTATTAATGTCATCCTATTCAAATTCATCTTTTACTATACTATTGTATATATTTTCTTAGTAAGAGTAAAGTTCGACTCTTTTGAACAAACAAATGAAAAACGTAACTGGAAGTTGTATTATCAATAGATCTGATGTTGGAATGTCTACGTACATTGAAAATTATAAAGAGCATAGATACAAATACAGCCCCCTGATTTAAAATGGCTCGTGTCCATAAAAGAGATTGTCTACGTACTGTATTTATGTAATTATGTTATTTGAGCTAAAAAGTAAGCTAAAGGGAAAGAAACTATTAAGCTAGCGGTATCATGGTGAGGAGTTTGGTACCACGGAAATAAGTGTTTGTTTCAGCAAACACCCAATGACATCATACCATACTTTAGCATGTATATCTGTAACCACTTGACACAATGGAAAAAAGCGAGAGAATGACATGAGGATGAAGAAAGGAATTCGATCAAGGGTGTCTGGTGTAGAGGTCGCTCACGAAACAAACAACGAGGTTGGAGGAAACCGCATAAAAGCTATGCAAAACTAAACTTTGATGGGTCTAAGCTCAACAATGGGCATGTTTCGGGTGGATTGATTTCAAGTGACAATATTGGAACCCAATTGACGGGTCAGCCAGAACAACTATGGAAAAATATCAATTCTAATGGCGGAAACCATAACATTATAGGATGGGCTGAAAAGGCCAAACAACTGAATATAAGAAGGTTGGATGTAGAAGGGGGTAACATCATAATCATCAAAGCTTTCACAAGATAAATTCGTTGCCCATGGAAAATAGAAATGATTACGGCAGACACTTTCGTATCTCTTTGGAGATTCGAGTCAATCCATATTTATCATGGGAGTACAATGTAACTCTGTGGCTTTTTTTGTCATAGTCTCTCATGGGAATTAATCTGGAACCATCATAATATCGTAGCTCTCATCCGAAAGAATGAACTAGATTCTCGTCCTAAGAGGGAGCCCTAATTGAGACCGCTTCAAATAAAATCAATAGATTTTAAAATTGCTCAAATCATACACATCCCCCTGAACTTTCATAAAATTGTCACTTAGACACCCCACTTTTAAGTTGATGTATTGAACACTTGAACTTATGATTTTATACCCATTAAACAACTGGTTTGAGATTTTAATAAGATCTGTAATACACGCGCCCCAGCTATAATACATGTCATTACGCATTTATTAAATTAATCCACGTAAGCAGTCTTCATTACGCCACATAAGCTAGGTTATTACGCCACATAAGCGCTGACACAATTATTATTAAAAAATTATTAAGAACGAATTTCACCAAATATACGTTCTTTGTGTTCAGCCTGCCATCACTCCTCACTCGACGAAGAAGAAAAGCTCATTTCTTGGACGAAGAAGAAAAGCTTCGGTGGCTTCGACGAAGAAGAACGGTTCTCCTCAACGAAGAAGAACAGCCAACCCCACCTTTGAATCCTTCGACGATGAACCCTAGTTGACTCGAAAAGGAAGAGGTTAGTGTGGGCATTCGATTTTCGTTGTAGAACTTCAAAGCTAGGGTTTGAAGTCGATTTTCTTCGGATTTTGTCTCTCTTCATTGGTTTTAATTGAGGGTTGGTCTGAATTGTTGGGGATTCGGGTGTTTTTGCTTTAGGGCTCGAATTTGGGGTTTTTTTGATTGAGGGCTCAAATTTGGGATTTTTTTATTGAGGGCTCGAATCTGGAGTACAATGTTGGTTTGGATTGGGTTGAAGGGCTGGAATTTGGTTGAATTCGAATGAGAGTGAAATACACACTTTTGGGGGTGGAATTTGGTGGTTTAAATCTGTTTTTATTTGTTTTTTGTTTGTATGAGATGAACTTGCACTTGAAGTTGTTATGGTGAATGAATTTGTTTAAATCTATATTTGTTTTAGGATCGAAATGCCGACGGTGAACCTTGTCTGGCATCATGGAGGTAGGTTTGTTCACGAACCAGAGGCCGCTTATGTTGGGCAATCAAGATGCATGTCAAGTTGTCACTAGGAGGCAATTGCAAAGCAACAAAGATGATGCTAGACGCATGGGAAGTGAAGCCCCATTCAGTAGCCAAACCAGTTCAAACCGACCTTAGGATGACTTTTCATTTCTTAGACGTCTGTTTTGGGATTCCTTCAGTATCCATGAGCTTTAAAATAATGCTCTAGTTGTCTTCCTTTTGGATACATTATGAGAACAACTTATTTTGATCTAGTAATTTACTACTAATTTTTTTGGGTACATTATGTGACCTAAATGCTCACGTGTAGCTTGCTGCTTAGATTTTTCAATTGTTTCTGTGTAATTTGCTGCTTAATCGTTGGCACTTGTTTCATTGTTTTAGTGTTAATATATAACATGAATGTGCTTTCAGATAAAGTATAGTATGAATGAAATATAACGAGCGTGTTATCTTCATTTATTTTGGCTATTCTGTCTATTTTAATCTTGTGACTGATGAGTTTTGATAATGAGATCATCTTACGAGATCTTGTGGATCATGATGTTACTTTGTCATATAGTGCAATATTGTGGATCATGTTGTCACTTTTTTCAATTGTCACTTTTTAACTTATTGGTGGAAGTTTGTAGTATATTGCAAAATGTGTGCTTTGTTTTATTGAATGTCTTAAGATCAAAAAATTCCAAAATCAGGAAAGTTAGCTTTGCTATCACGCATTTTGATCCAATCTTGACTTGAATTTTATGTTATTCAAATGTGAACAAGAGGAGGCAAGAGTTGAGTCACCAAACGAAAATTTCTAAAGACTGTATGTCAATACAAATCAGTTGATAGAATGCTTGATTGCTTGATATAATGCTTGATAGCTAAGTAGCACAAATTTACAGATTGTTTTGATATTGTGTTGGTTTCTCCAAGTAGCACAAATCATTTGATAGAAAATTCAGCCATATATTATACTGATAGCAATAACAACAAGGTTCTCACACCTTCACACCAGTTGACAGCAACACATAACTACAATCTTATCATAAATCAAGCATAAATAGAAAGATGCCTCCTAGACTCGACCTAGCTCGACAACACGAATTTGACACTCTCAGCCCACTGAATCACCACTATCACGAGCAACAAAACATTAGCCAGACGCCTTGCCTTATCCCTCTCTTCTTCCTTCTTCTTTACGTCTTCTTCCTTCTCTTGCACTCCCCTCAACAAATCCGAGTAGAATGCTCTATGCAAAATGGATCAACCCATTTGAAGAAGTTACTGATGCACGACAACCCCGGGTAGATCGTCGGTCTCGGAAGGGATTGTAGGATCTAGACTTTGGACAAGGCTCGTCACCCCAATCCTTGTGGAATCTCGCACACTTCGAACACACACGCACCGTGAACACGAATAAGAGCAATCACTTGAACACAATTGCAAACCAAACTATCCAACTCTTGATTCAAATCAATCAAAGCAACAATAAGTCTCAATGGGGCGCCGGAAGAGAAACAAGGTTCTCTTTTCAAAACACGTTGAAAATAAAAGAAGCAAAGCGAATGCAATTTATAGGATTGCATAGCATTTAGGATTCCAAAAAATCTATACTATATATTAAAGCCGGAGAATTTCGAGCCTCCACGTTAATTCTGGCCCCACTTGATTAACAATTTTAAATGTTTTATTTTTCCTAATTATCTAATCTTTAACTTTATTTTTTTTCTTACCCATCAAATATCTATCTTTAAAGGCATATTATTTATCTTTAAAATTTCTTTAATTATCTAACTTTTAATTTTATCTTTTTTCTTACTCATCTAATATCTATCTTTGAAACAATATTATCTATTTTTAAAATTTCCTTCTATAAAAGATACATATTAATTAACTTAACTTTTCAATTTCCATTTTAATCAACTAGTCTATCCTAAAAATAAGATAATATCTAAAATAATTAGGTAATACTACGGAGTAAGAGTTTCCAAAACAAAGAAATAAAAAAAGCCGCCAATTTTGAATTGCTAGTATCCTAGAAGATTTTGCATTAAGAAGATTTTGTAATTTTGTGAAAGGAGGTGGGACCATGTATGATTTGAGCCATTTTAAAATCTATGAGAATTTGTTTGGGAAAATTTTGGTATTGCCAATTGCCAAATTGCCATCGACTATAAACGTAGCTATTCGAACCGGTTGAATCACCCATTTCGGCCGTTACTTGGTCCGGTTCAAACCGATCCAGCTAACCGTTGGACCGGGTATTGTCAATTTTTTATTCAACGAATAAACTCTGCATTTATCATTTCACGCTCTCTTCTACCCTTGCAAGCTTTCCCTTATGTTTCAGTTTCTGCGATTGCGACACTGCATTTGAGTCGTCTCCTTCCCTTACAAGCTTTCCACTACCCGATTTGAATATTTTGCCAGCCAAAAATCCGGTATTCGGTAAATGGAGGTTGGAGAATCATCGGGGTCCAATAAACCCCCAATCGAGGATGAGGTTTGGGCTAAACTAGGTCTGATTTCTCTTACACAAACTGTTTGTTTGATAGATTAACAGAAAAAGATCCCACCTTTTGCTTTGAATGTTTATATTCCTTCCTTCTGCCGTTCTGTTCTTGGTAAGGAATGAGCTAATGATGCAAATACGACTGTTCTTGCTAGGGAGCAAAATTGAAATTCTTGGTCGTCATATTAAGTGAGTTATTGTGATGCCCTATTGCCTTTTTTACCTTTTTCGGGTTTCATTGGAGACTGGTGATGGGGAATGGGGAACCTTTTCGTTGACGATTTTCCGTTAGTAGGGTTTTGCATGTTTCTGTGTTCAAGCAAGTATGAAGGGATAAATTTGCGGTATAAAAATATAAAACATTTTCATAAGAAAAGATGGTTGTGTACTTGTTTGAATGCAGAATTGGTTGCCTGTCTGTGCTGCAAGTCCTTCGAATTTGAAGTCTTTGTGGAGGATCATTTTGTGGTGTGTCAGGATTTTTGCTATTTCTTTTCCTGATGGTTTTGTTGTCAATCTTGTTGCAGTGCCGTTGGATCCGAGATTTCCAAAGTTTGAAATCAGGCTAAATGAGACAGTTGTATGCTCAGAGATATCT